>CM072532.1:7500-4807500 GCA_036898165.1 Silybum marianum
TTCTTGTGTAGGAAAAGAAATTGGTAAGGGTGAAAAAGAAAAAGTTTCAAAAGGTTTGAATGGAGAGTTTGTCCCGGAAAAAGCTATATGCAAAAGTCAGGAGGGTCCCACCCAAAAGATGTTGGTTGCTGAAAATAATAGTCTGATAGCCATGCATACTGATGATCCTTCGTCCCAAAACCTTCAAAAGGATTTGGCTTTCAGCCATCCTATCTCTTTTACTGGGTCTGATGTGGTTTTCTCGCATGAATCTTTAGCTCCAAATGCTGTTTCACCTGATGATGTTCTTGTTCCTACTGCTGGAAGAAGTTTACTCAAAAAAGATGAAGTTTCTCCCCCAACGGTCTCATTGTATGCAAATCAAAAAGCTTCTAACCCAGTTGTCTTCTTTGGGAGTCTGAATTGTACGGAGAACAGGCAGGAAAGCTGGACCTTTTTTCAAACACCTTTAAAAATAAATGGGGACATGTGCATGGCTGACATGGGAGGCGCAAAGGACAAGTATCTCCTAAAAAATGTAAAAGGTGGTACTCTTGAGGCTGTCAAATCGAGAAAAGGAGAGGAGGACATGTTAAAGTTCTCTGACAACACCCATAGTCATCAAGAGAAAAGTACAAATGGTTCCTTGGTTGGGGAGCTCTATCTGCAGCCGAGTCATTTAAATAATGAAAATAAAAAGGATTATGGTCCTTTTGGAAATAATGTGAGTGAAGGAAAGTTGAAAAGTCAACTTCTTAAAGGTGATGGTGATGTTAGTTTAGGTAAAAAGATAAATAGTGTGAGTATCGTGGAACGAGAGGTGGGGCTCTCTAGTGTGTCAGGTACGGACAAAAGTGGGGCACAACACCGGTCTACTTCAAGTCAAACTAAACCTTTGGAAGATAACCACAAAGCTGAGTTATTACCGTTGGAGGTGTCCACGATATCCCATCATTTCACGGACAGCGCATCGATCTGATCCTCACATATGACCCACGTGTCATCTAATGGACCGAATGAGGCCCACGTGTCCTCTAGTGGACCGTGTGGTGTGGCTTTTGGTATTGCTGTTGGGCCAAGTAAGGTTAATAATTTAAATGGCTCATGTAGTGGGCCTGAAAAGTCAAATGGGACGGTGGAGGTGTTTTATGGACCAAAATATTTGGATTTTACGGATATTCCTTTTGTAGATGGGCCAAATCATTCTGATGAGCCATTTAAAAGAGATGGGCTGGAGGACATGCAAGTTGCTAATGAAGTGAGTCTTGAAAATGGTCATGCTGCCATGGATATAGAATCCAATAAGTGTTATTTCGATCAATTGGATGGGCCGAAGGTCAACAAACAAATTAGTCAACCGTCCGTCCTTGGCCCAATCCTAGATGAGCAGGTGGCAGTTCAAAACAAGGAGCTGGATCAGAGAGATGGGCCGAAGGCCAACATCTCGGGATTATCTGCAAATCATTTAAACTCAATTGACCAGCCGTCGGTGCTCGGCCCACTTCCAGATGGGCCTGAGGCCATTTGTTCTAGGCTAAGTGGATTTGCTTCAAAGGATGGACATGATTACTCTCTTGGACAACTTTCGATTCTAGGCCCACATCCAGGTAAGTCCTCTACTCAAAATGACCCCTCCCATGCTAATATGTTGTTAAATGCAATCTCTTCGCCCCCTATTTCTAATATTCCTAAGCCTATTTTGAATGCCAACTTGCATGCTAATTTGAAACCCTCTTCAAAAAACCAAAATATTTTTAATAATCTTAATCTTCATAATTCTCGTGTGGGCTTACCAAAGGAAAAGGTTACTTTGCAAAATAGTGACAAAGCTATTCTTCCCAATTCTTTTGCAAATGTGTTAAGTGGGTCTCAAAAGCATACTAATGATAATTTTCACTTTATCTCTAATTTAAGTGATGATGCTAATATTCCCGTTGACATCCCGATCTCGGTTGTTAAAAAGAGTTGTGAGACCTACTCTAAAACTCTTTGTGGTTATTTTGTCAGCCAAAAACTTCCGTTCCCGGTTGTCCGTTTCTTTGCCTCAAAATTATGGGCCCAATTTGGTATTGAAGATGTCCTTTTAAATGGTCATGGAATCTATCTCTTTAAATTTAATGATACAAATGGGCTCCAAAAGGTGATTGACAATGGCCCTTGGACCATTAAAAATGTTCCTATTTTCATCCAAAAATGGAGACCGGGTCTTAACTTAAACAAAAATACTCATGATAAAATTCCTCTTTGGGTGAAAATACATGACATACCTTATGATGCTTGGAATGATGAAGGCCTTAGTTATATTACAAGCAAAATTGGAAAACCGCTAGCTATGGATTCTTGGACGGCTAATATGTGCACGTATGCCGCCGGCAAATCCGCTTTTGCCCGGGTACTTCTTGAAGTACCTGTTCGGCAAATTTGGATGGAGTCGGTTAAAATCCGTATTCCGGATCCGGACTCTTTTGCTTTGTCTACTTATGAGCTTCGCATTTAATATGATTGGAAACCTCCTATGTGTTCTTCATGCAAATTATTTGGTCACTCTACTTCTTCTTGTATGCATGCTATTGTTACTAAGGATGCCACTATTACTACCCATGAGCACGCCACTACTAGTAGGATAACTATGATTGATAGTGAGGGCTTCCAAAGTCGCCCTCGCAAGTCCAATGGAGCCCCTAAGCCTATTATTGTGAAAGAACAAATGATTAACAAAAATGAGAAACCCCAAGCTATGTTGACTAAAGGGAAGCATATTCAAAATAATCAAAAGGATAAGAAAAAGACGGCGCAACCCCAGGATACTCGTAATGTGAAGACAAAGAACCCCCCCAAAGGGTCTCCCGCCCCAAAGATCCCTCCCCAAAAGGGCCCATCTTTTGTTAATCCCCCCGTTCCCATTTCTACAGCTAGACCTAAGCTTCCTAAGGTCACCTCTTCTTCCTCTAACCGTTTTGCGGCTCTTAGTGACCTGTCTTTTCCTAAAGACCCTGGGCCATCCTCTTCCTCTCTTCACCCTAACCTCTTGCCCCCCTCTGAGTCTGTGATTGATGCTTTCGATCAGGATGACCTCCTTGATGAGGTGGATATGATTGAGGTTCTTTCGGATGAGGGTGACACCGCCCGATTCTTGACCAGGGATAGCATACCCCCACAGGTTGATCCTATGCCTACTCCGGAGCCCGAGTTGATGGACTCCACCTCCTCCCTTGTTTCCCAATGACGAGCTTAGCCTCGTGGAACTCCCGTGGTCTGTGTAAGCTTTCCCATCAGAGAGCGATGAGAGACCTTATTCGGGATTCTAATCTCCAAATCTGTGCCGCCCTCGAGTCTCGTGTCAGTGTTTCTAATCTCCCGGATGTTTGCTCTAAGGTTTTCGGTTCTTGGTCTTGGGCTTCAAACGGCTCCCTGTGTCCCAGAGGTACTCGTATAATTGTTGCTTGGAACCCCCTTCATGTTGATATGATGCTTCTTAACTCTACCGATCAGGTTATGCATTTTCATGCCAAGATCCGTGACTCCAAAAAAACTCTCTTCCTCTCTTTTGTGTATGCGGCTAATTACCATATCGAGCGTCGTCAGCTTTGGACTTCTCTTAAAGCTCATAAGCAGGTGGCAAAGGACTCCCCGTGGTTCATCATGGGAGATTTTAATGTTGCGCTTGACACAAAAGACAGTACGTCTGGAGTGTCGTGAATCTCTCGTGGTATGGATGATTTCCGTGACTGTCTTCGTCACCTTGAAGTTGAAGATACCAATTTTAAGGGTCTTTTCTATACCTGGTCAAAAAACCCGAACGCCACGAAAGGTCTCCTTAAAAAGATTGATCGTGTCCTTGGTAACCCTCAGGCTGCCTCTCATTTTCCTTCTGCCTCTGTCATTTTCCATCCTTATCGGTCCTCGGACCACTCTCCTGCGGTCCTCTCCCTCCCCACCCGCTCTCCGCGTAAGCCTAAGCCGTTCAAGTTCCCTAATTTTCTTACTCATAAGGCGGGTTTTTTTGATGTCATCTCTTCGTCTTGGAAACCTGATCTTTCTGGCTATGAGATGTATAAAATTACCCAAAATCTGAAACGTCTTAAAGGCCCTATCCGTAAGCTCTTAAAAGATCAGGGAAACCTCCATTCAAAAGTGTCCAAATTTCGGACTGAGCTCGATAGAGTCCAGATTGCTTTAGACCGCAACCCTGATAATGAAGTCGTCCGAGAGGGAGACCGCGGGTACCTGGATGCCTACAATAGCGCTTGCCTTGATGAGGAACGTTTTCTTAAGCAAAAGGCCAAAGTTGACTGGCTCCGGGAGGGTGATAAAAATTCTGCCTTCTTTCATAAGTCTGTCAAAGGTCGCATCAGTCGTAACAATATTGATACCATCCAGGATGCGAATGGGTGTTGGGTCGATAGTGAGATGGTTCCTGACCTCTTTGTTTCTCATTTCCAAACCTTCTTGGGAACCTCTCATCCCACTCTTGCCATTCGTGACCCGATCTCTCTTTTCACCAATAAGCTTAATGCGGCGCAGGCGAGCTTGATGCTCAATCCCGTGTCTGATGCCGAGATAAAGCTTGCTCTCTTCCAGATGGGTGATGACAAGGCCCCTGGCCCTGATGGGTTCTCCTCTAAATTCTTCAAGGCTTCTTGGGATATTGTTGGGAAGGATGTGTGCTTGGCTGTCCGGGAGTTCTTCACCTCCGGTAAGCTCTTAAAATCTCTCAATAGCACCATTCTTGCTCTTATCCCTAAGACCTCCGCCCCCTCCAGGGTTACCGATTTCCGCCCTATTGCTTGCTGCAATGTCATTTATAAATGTATCAGCAAGATCATTGCGGATCGTATAAAAGATCACCTCCCCTCTTTGGTCAATGAGAACCGCCGGCCTTTCATCCCCGCCGGCTCATTACCGATAATGTGTTGCTTGTCCAGGAGCTTATGCGGGGCTATCATAAGCAACGGGGCCCTCCCCGGTGCGCTTTTAAAGTTGACATTCAAAAGGCTTATGATACCGTGGACTGGCTTTTCCTTCGTACCGCCTTGTTTGGGTTCGGTTTCCCCCTCACCATGATTGGTTGGATCATGACGTGTGTTTCCACCGCTTCCTACTCTGTCAGCATTAATGGAAACTTACATGGCTACTTTCAGGGGAACCGCGGCCTGAGACAAGGTGATCCTCTCTCCCCCTATCTCTTTACGCTTGTCATGGAGGTCCTGAATCTTATGCTGAAGAGAAAAATCGAGGAAATGGGCACCTTTTCGTTTCATCGGAACTGCGAGGAGCAGGCTATCACTCATCTTTGCTTCGCTGATGATCTTATCCTCTTCTGTCGTGGCGATAGTGATTCGGTACGTGTTATTAAAGAATCGTTGGATGAGTTTTCTGGGGTGTCTGGCCTTTACCCAAACCCGACCAAGAGTGAAGCTTTCTATTGTTGTATTGGTCAGCAAACTAAGGACGCCATCCACGACATTATCCAGTTCCCGGAGGGGTCCCTTCCTGTCCGTTATCTGGGGGTCCCTCTTATCACCACTCGTCTCTACCATACCGACTGTAAGTGTCTTGTTGATAAGGTTAAGATTAGGTTAAATGACTGGCGTAACAAGACTCTCTCCTTTGCCGGTAGACTCCAGCTTATCCTTTCGGTCCTCTCCTCTATGCAGATTTATTGGGCCTCTATCTTCGTCCTCCCCATTTCTATTACAAAGGATATTGAGAAGCTTATGAGGGGTTTTCTCTGGTGCCATGGTGAGCTTAAAAGAGGAAAGGCGAAAGTCTCCTGGAAGACCGTGTGTCTTCCCAAATCTCAAGGCGGGCTTGGTATAAAGAGTCTGGCTACCTGGAATCTTGCCCTTATGGCCTCCCATTCGTGGCGAATCCTTACTAACAAGGATTCACTATGGGTTAAATGGATCCACTCTAACAGGCTTAAAGAGCGTAATTTTTGGGATACCCCGATTCGCAGTGATGTGGGTTGGGGTTGGAGGAAGATCCTTGGCATGCGGGATAAGATAAGAGACTTTATTGTTTCCCAGATTGGCAACGGTTCTTCTACGTCTGCCTGGTTTGATAATTGGCACCCCGCTGGCCCCCTGTGTCGGCTTATTACTCCTCGCAATATCATAAATGCGAACCTCTCCCTTGATGCTCGGGTCAAGGATATCTTCACTGGGGGTTGTTGGACGTGTCCCCAAATGCGGGATAGTCTCAATCCTTCTCTCCGCGATTCCTCCCCCCCGATTCTCTCTACTACCGTCCCTGACAAAATCCTCTGGAAGAAAAGGGATGGTAGTCTCTCTCCTTTCTCGGTTCATGAGGTCTGGCTCTCTATCCGCCCTAATGAGCCGGACGTTACTTGGCACCACATGGTCTGGTTTTCTCAAAATATCCCCAGACATGCTTTCGTTCTTTGGGTTGCCATGAAACAGCGTCTTAAGACTCATGATAAACTTCGGTTCTGGGAAAAGTTTCCTAATCTGTCTTGTGGTTTCTGTCATAACGGGCCCGATTCTCATCAGCATCTCTTTTTTGAGTGTCCGTTTCCTAAGCAGGTTTGGAATGGGATCAAGCATAAGCTGAATCTCCCTGTTGTTCCGGACAACTGGGATGATATTATCAGAGTTTTCCAGCAAGCCACCAAAGGCAAGACCATCTGGTCTATCATTCGTAGATTAGTGCTTGCCGGAACTGTCTATCACCTCTGGTCTGAAAGGAATGATCGCATTTTCAAGGATAAGAGAAGATCGTATGATATGGTGATCAAGACCATCTCTGATGATGTCCGGTCTAGGCTCCTTAGCCTTAGTTTTAAGCCGTGCCAGAATGTTGTTCAGGCTAGGTCTGTCTGGAATCTTCCTTAGGTTTGTTTTCCTTCTTTTCTTTCTTCCCCTCTCCTCCATCTTCCCCCCCCCCCCCTCCTTTCCTTTTCTTGTGTTTTTTGCTTTTTATGCTTTCTTTGTTAAATAAATAAAAAAAAAACTGTTTTCCAAAATCAATCAAACAAAAAACCCCTAAAAATCGTAAAATCCAAAAAAACCAAAACGTAAACTTTAATGAATAAATTTTTTCTTGATTAGAGGGATCGCCCCCCCTCTTTATCAAAAAAAAAACCCTAAACCCTAAACCCTAAACCCTAAACCCTAAACCCTAAACCCTAAAACCCTAAAACCCTAAAACCCTAAACCCTAAACCCTAAAACCCTAAAACCCTAAAACCCTAAAACCCTAAACCCTAAACCCTAAACCCTAAACCCTAAACCCTAAACCCTAAACCCTAAACCCTAAAACCCTAAACCCTAAACCCTAAACCCATTTGCGAAATTTTTTTCTCTCTCTAAAATTCTCTCTAGAGAACTCGCTATTTTGGGAAAGTTTTTTGGCCGGAATTGTCAAATGACCGGAAATCCACCGATTTCTCAAGAATCAATGCATAGAAAAACAAAAAAAAATCGCATGTATTATGAAAAATCAAGATCTCCAAATTTTATTCATGAAACGATTCGTGAAACATGTGCTACCAACTGGAAGTTTCGACTGGAAGAAGTTCAAGAAATTTCAAAAGAAAAAAGAAAAGAAAAGATTAAAGAGCAACGAGGAAGAAAAGGTTCGATCTCATGCTTTCCATCGGAGGAAGAACAAAAAAAAGCTTCTTGGATCCCACCACCACCGCCAAGAGATGCAGTAGCATTTCAGATCGGGTGCTCGGAGAAGAAACAAGAAGATGAAGATGGAAGAGAAGAAGACTATGTGGCTATACCTCTACCATCGATTTTTTCAAATAAATCTGCAAATAATCGAGAGGTGGATGACGCTATGTTTCGTGAAAATCTGATGAACTCCTCAAAAACGCAAAGCTCTGATGGTCATTTAAGCATGGAGATTGGATCCAGTCAATGTTCTCCTGAAAAGATGATCGTTGCTGAAAGAAAAAAGGAAGCAAAAGGGACTAATGGGGCCAAAGCAAATGGACAAGATCAAATTTTAAATGAAAGGTCCAGTAATCAAAATCAAAATTCTTTCATCCCTGAGGAGGCTATATGTCAAAACCAAGTGATTCCTACGCAAAAAAAGCTTCATGCAGACGATCCTCCGGAAAATATTATATATACGCAGGAATATAAGGAGTTGTTATTGAAAAAGCAGGAGAAGCCTTTGGAAAATTCAAACTCCACATGCAGGTCGGCGGCCATGCATGCAGATTCCGGCGAACTCGCATCCAATACACAAAAATCGCTGCAGATTGCGGATATTCCATATTTTGGTAAGTTCCCTTGCAATTTAAATTGTGATAATATTGTTTCTTTTTTTGCTTCTCCTATTTGCAGTAACCTTGGTCAAACAAACTTGGAAATTAAATCTGCAAATATGGAAAGGAGCGTCGAAGATGATGCCCATATCAAAGTAAGCCGCGTGGATTTAGATTCAAATTTTAAAAATGATGGGCCGGTGGAGCTAAATGGATTAAATAAAGAGGTGGATCCTAGGGTGGTGACTAACTCATTTCAAAACTCTAATTTTGACCCGCGTGGGATCTTAATTGAACAAATGGAAGGAAATGAAAGTGGAGTTTTTCAAATTAAAAAGCATTTTGAAAACCACGTGGATGTCTTGGAAAATGTTTTAAATCCTTTTGAAAACAAAAATAATAAAACCCATCTTAATGGGACGGTGGAAACACCTTTTAAAAATAAAAATCCACATAGCCCAAATAATTTATCCAATGAAAAAAATGTTATCTCCGGGACACATGGTGAAGTCTATTACCATAATGGATCAATGCACCCTTTGAAAACAAATGATCCTTTACCCATTTCGGAAGTTGATCATGAGATGGACATGGAAACCAACATCACCGCCCCAAATTATACAAAAGAAGAGTCCATAGTTAATGGTGGGCCACAGGCCAACACCATAGGTGCGAACGAAGTCCGAATGCCATCCATACTTGGCCAGCACCCTTCCGCTTCAGGTAAGTCTTGTTCTTTGCATTATTCGCCTACTTGTCTTAATTTTAAAGATTCACCATCTCATGTTAATTTAGATAAAACAAAAAAAGGATTGAACTCTCAGTTTTCTTCTAATCCCCAAAAAAAAAAAAATTTAGCCCTTCTCCAGAGGTAAAAAATAACTCTGTCAATTCTAATTTGGTATCTCATGTTAAACCTAATAACTTACTCCCTAATTCTTTTGCTCATGTTTTAAGTGGCTCTCAAAAACACAAAAATGCTAATTTTCGCTATATATCCACTATCTGTGATAATGCTGACATCCCAGCTGATATTCCGATATCGGCTGTTAAAAAAAGTTGTGATACCTATGCAAAGACTCTTTGTGGTTATTTTGTGGGTCAAAGACTTCCCTACCCGGTTGTGCGATTTTATGCTTCAAAAATGTGGTCTCAATATGGTTTAGAGGATGTTCTTCTTAATGGCCATGGCATTTATTTGTTCAAATTTAATGATGAAAAAGGCATGCAACATGTTATTGAAAATGGTCCTTGGACATTTAAGAATGTTCCTATTTTTATCCAAAAATGGAGACTTGGCCTTGATTTAAATAAGAATGTGCATGACAAAATTCCTATGTGGGTTAAAATCCATGATATCCCCTATGCCGCTTGGAATGATGAGGGCCTAAGTCATATAGCTAGTAAAATTGGAAAGCCGCTTGCTATGGACTTTTGGACTGCAAATATGTGTACGTATGCGGCTGGAAAATCTGCTTTTGCTAGGGTTCTTCTAGAATTTCCCATTAGGCAAACTTGGATGGAATCGATTAAAGTTAGGATACCGGACCCTGAAACTTTTTCTATGTCTATACATGTGCTTCGAATTGAATATGATTGGAAACCCCCTATGTGCTTTAATTGCAAATTATTTGGTCACTCTGAATCTTCTTGTTTGACTGCTATTGTTGCTAATGAGACCACTAATACCCAACCTGAGCATGCCACTACTAGAAAGAATATTATGATAGATAGCGAGGGTTTCCAAAGTCGAAATAGGAAGATAAATGGAGCTACTAAGACCAATAATTCAAATGAAATCTTGGCAAGTAAGAAAGAGGACACTCAAGCCCCGACTGCAAATGGGAAGCAAAATCAAGGAAGAAAGAAAGAACAACCGAAGAAAACTACCCATGTGGAATATCGCGCTGTGAAGACAAGGGACCCCCCCCCCCCCCAAAGGGTCTCTCCCCCCAAATGCTCCCCCCCAAAAGGGTTCTTCTACCGTTAGACTTGCGACCCCGCCTTTGCCCAAAAAACAAACCCAAATACCCCAAAAAACCACATTAACCACCAGTTCAAAGCAAACTTCGGCTCCTTCCTCTTCGTCTAATCGTTTTGCGGCACTTGCTGACCCGGAGTTTCCTACAGACCCTGGGTCCTTTTCTTCCCCTGTCCCCCCCTCCCACTCGTCTCTTGATGAACCTGTGGATGATTCTTTTGACCAGGATGACCTCTTAGATGAGGTGGATGTGATTGACGTTGATTCGGATAGTGGTGACACCGCTCGTTTCATTACCAAGGATACCATACCCTCACAGGTTGATCCTATGTCTACTCAGGAGCCCGAGAAGATGGACTCCACCTCCTCCCAAGTTTCCCAATGACGAGCTTAGCCTCGTGGAATTCACGTGGTCTTTGTAAACATTCTCATCAGAAAGCTATGAGAGACCTTATTCGGGAGTCTAATCTTCAAATCTGTGCTGCTCTCGAGTCGCGTGTCCATGTTTCTAATCTTCCGGATGTCTGCGCTAGAGTGTTTGGATCTTGGTTCTGGGCCTCTAATGGCTCCCTTAGCCCTAGAGGTACCCGCATTATTGTTGCATGGAACCCTCTCCATGTTGACATGATGCTTCTGAATGCCACTGATCAGGTGATGCATTTCCAGGCTAAAATTCGTGACACCAATAAAGTTCTCTTCTCTCCTTTGTGTATGCGGATAATTACCATGTCATGCGTCGCCAGCTTTGGACTTCCCTAAAAGCCCATAAGCAGGTGGCCAAGGACTCCCCATGGTTCATCATGGGTGACTTTAATGTTGCTCTCGACATAAAAGACAGCACGTCTGGAGTGTCGGGAATATCCCGTGGTATGGATGATTTCCGTGATTGCCTCCGTCACCTTGAAGTTTAGGACATCAACTTTAAGGGTCTTTTTTTCACTTGGACCAAGAATCCAAACGCCACGAGAGGTCTTCTAAAAAAGATTGACCGTGTCCTTGGTAATTCTCAGGCCATTTCCTGCTTCCCCTCTTCCTCCGTCATCTTCCATCCCTATCGATCTTCCGATCATTCTCCCGCGGTTCTCACCCTTCCTTCCCGCTTGTCCCATAAGCCTAAGCCTTTTAAGTTTTCTAACTTTCTCGCCCATAAGGATGGATTCAAAAATGTCGTTGCTTCGAATTGGAACTCTGGCCTTACTGGCTATGAGATGTATAAGATTTCCCAAAATCTGAAACTTCTCAAAGGCTCTATCCGTAAGCTCCTAAAAGATCAGGGTAACCTTCACTCTAACGTCTCCAAATTGCGGCTTGAGCTTGATAGAGTCCAGATCGCTTTAGATCGTGACCCTGATAATGAAGCCCTCCGAGAGGAGCACTGTGGGTACTTGGCTGCCTATAACAGTGCATGCCTTGATGAGGAACGGTTTCTAAAGCAAAAATCCAAAATTGATTGGCTCTGTGAGGGAGATAAAAACACCGCTTTCTTTCATAAATCGGTCAAGGGTCGTAACAGCCGCAACCATATTGATACTATCCAGGATGCAGATGGCCGTTGGGTTGATAGAGAGGAAGTTCCTAATCTTTTTGTATCTCATTTTCAAAGCTTTTTGGGTAACCCTCATCCCACTCTTGCCATCCGTGACCCGGTCTCTCTCTTCTCCAATAAGCTTAATGCGGCACAGGCGAGTTCGATGCTCATTCCATGTCTGATGTCGAGATAAAGCAAGCTCTGTTTCAGATGGGTGATGACAAGGCCCCGGGGCCTGATGGTTTCACCTCCAAATTCTTTAAAGCCTCTTGGGATATTGTTGGTAAGGATGTGTGCTTGGCCGTTCGGGAGTTTTTTACTTCCGGTAAGATCCTAAAGTCTCTTAATAGCACCATCCTTGCTCTTATCCCTAAGTCGTCCGCCCCTTCTAGAGTCACTGATTTTCGCCCCATTGCTTGCTGTAATGTCATCTATAAATGCATCAGCAAGATCATTGCGGATCGTATTAAAGATCACCTCCCCTCTTTGGTCAATGAAAATCAATCTGCTTTCATCCCGGGTCGGCTCATTACTGATAATGTTCTTCTTGTCCAGGAGCTTATGAGGGGTTATCATAAGCAACGGGGTCCTCCCCGCTGTGCTTTTAAAGTGGATATCCAAAAGGCTTATGATACCGTTGACTGGCATTTCCTTCGTACCGCCTTGTTTGGTTTCGGCTTCCCCCTCACTATGATTGGTTGGATCATGACGTGTGTTTCCACGGCCTCTTACTCGGTCAGCATTAATGGAAACTTACACGGCTATTTTCAGGGGAATCGGGTCCTAAGACAAGGCGACCCTCTCTCTCCCTATCTTTTCACTCTTGTCATGGAGGTTCTTAATCTTATGATAAAGAGGAAAATTATGGAGACGGGTACTTTTACCTATCACCGGAACTGCGAGGAACAGGAGATCACTCATCTCTGCTATGCTGATGATCTCATTCTTTTTTGTCATGGCGATAGTGATTCGGTCCGTATTGTTAAAGATTCGATGGATGAGTTCTCTGGTGTGTCTGGCCTCTACCCGAGTTGGGCAAAGAGTGAAGCTTTCTATTGCAGTATTGGTCAGCACACTAAGAACGCCATCCATGACATTATCCAGTTTCCGGAGGGATCCCTTCCTGTTCGCTATCTTGGGGTTCCTCTCATCACTACTCGTCTTTATCATGCTGATTGTAAGTGTCTTGTTGATAAAGTAAAAGTTAGGTTGAACGACTGGCGTAACAAATCTCTCTCGTTTGCTGGAAGGCTCCAACTTATTCTTTCGGTCCTGTCCTCGATGCAGATTTATTGGGCTTCTATCTTTGTTCTTCCCATCTCTGTCACGAAAGAGATTGAGAAACTTATGAGGGGTTTCTTATGGTGCCATGGCGAGCTTAAAAGAGGGAAAGCCAAGGTCTCTTGGAAGACTGTGTGCCTCCCTAAATCTCAAGGTGGGCTTGGTATCAAGAGTCTTGCCGCCTGGAATCTTGCCCTTATGGCCTCCCACACGTGGCGGATCCTCTCGAATAAGGATTCTCTCTGGGTTAAATGGATCCACTCCTACAGGCTTAAAGATCGAAACTTTTGGGATGCCCCGATCCGCAGTGATGTTGGTTGGGGTTGGAGGAAGATCCTGGGCATGAGGGATAAGATAAGAGACTTTATTGTCTCCCAGATTGGCGACGGCTCTACTACGTCTGCCTGGTATGACAACTGGCACACTGCCGGCCCCCTTTGTCGGTTCATCACCCCCCGCAACATTCTTAATGCGGAGCTTTCCCTTGATGCTAGAGTCAAGGATATCATCTCTGATCATAGCTGGATCTGCCCCCAGATGCGGGATGGTTCCAATCCTCTTCTCTGTGATCATCTTCCCCCGATCCTCTCTCCTGCTATCCCTGATAAGATCCTTTGGAGGACTAGGGATGGTAGGCTCGTTCCCTTCTCGGTTCATGATGTCTGGCTTTCCACCCGCCCCAATGAGCCGGAGGTTGACTGGCACCACATGGTCTGGTTCTCGCAAAATATCCCCAGACATGCGTTTGTTCTTTGGGTTGCCATAAAGCAGCGTCTCAAGACACATGACAAGCTCCGATTCTGGGAAGCCTACTCCACTCTTACCTGCGGTTTTTGTCATAATGGGCCTGATTCGCATCGTCATCTTTTCTTCGAGTGCCCATATCCCAGTCAGGTTTGGAATGGGCTTAAATCCAAACTGAACCTTTCCGTTGTTCCCGATTCGTGGGATGATATTCTCAGAACTTTCCAGCCTGCCACCAAAGGTAAGACCATCTGGTCTATTATCCGCAGATTAGTGCTTGCTGGGACTGTTTACCACCTTTGGTCCAAGCGTAATGATCGTATCTTCAAGAATAAGAGAAGATCCCATGACCAGGTGGTCAAGACCATTATTGATGATGTTAGGTCTCGGCTCCTCAGCCTGACCTACAAGCCGTCCCCCAATGTTGCGAGGGCTCGGCTTGTCTGGAACCTTCCCTAGTGGTTGGTTTTTCTCTTTTCTCCCCCCTGCTTTCTTCCTCTCTTCCCCTTTGGGAGCCTTGTTTCTTTATCTGGTGGATTGTGGTTCGCCCCCGCCCGAGTGCTTTATCTGTCATTTCGTTTTAGCGTTTATGGTTTCTTTCTCTTGATAGGAGGGGTCTCCCCCCTCTATATCAAAAAAAAACCCTAGACCCTAGACCCTAGACCCTAGACCCTAAACCCCTAAACCCTAAACCCTAAACCCTAAACCCCTAAAACCCTAAAACCCTAACCCCTAAAACCCTAAACCCTAAAACCCTAAACCCTAAACCCTAAACCCCTAAAACCCTAAACCCTAACCCCTAAAACCCTAAAACCCTAAACCCTAAAACCCTAAACCCTAAACCATAAACCCTAAACCCTAAACCCTAAACCTTATCTGAGAGTGAACTACTGATTGTTTTCTGTGATTTCTAATTTGTTGCAGTTCTTCTTGATCTTCTATTCCTCATATAGCAAAGCCATATTCTTGTTTATTTATGATCATTCAGTCAAGAGTTGTTCAGTGCACGGAAGGAGAAAGGTCATATCGTTCGTTTTATCAGCTTTGTTGTCTTCTGTTTACGAAAGAGGTAATAACTTCATAAACTTACCCTATTTAGCCATTTAAGCCGCTCTTATGTGATAGATTATGTGAGATCTCACAAAACATTCTGTATCATGGGTGCTCTCTCTTTATTGCTGTATAATCACGTCTATATTATTAAGTGACTTCTGTGTATATTAATTAGATGATCCTTTGTAAAATAACCTTCACAAGGTCTATTGTCTTGCCAAATCTTCTTTGCTAAGGAAGCTGCAAAATTGCAAATCCAAAGTAACTTTCTGGAATTAGCATTTTGCCATGGAGTACAATAAAACGGTTTTGAGTTTGTTAACTAAATCTGCTATTGGTTAAACTATGTAATTTGGCAAGGAAGTTATCTCAAGCTGTTAACCAAAACATTTGCATTTGCAAAGGATCATACTTACTGACCTAAATTAAAAGAAGCGGAAGGGTAGGATGGATGGATAAATAACCAAGGTTTTTTTTACTTCTTTGTCCATTAAGCCCTGTATGGATTAAGTTGTCTGTCTAGATAAATTTGTATGTCCAAGGGACGGGAGACTGATAGGTTTGAGGGAGGCAAAGAGAGAGGGTTGGATTATATATGTGGCATTTCTGGTACTTAGTTTTTTTGTTTGAGGTGGCTTAATTGGGACAAGTGAGGCTTAATCAGGTGGCTGAACGAATAAACTGGGCAGACCATTAAGATCATTACGCTGTATGTAAACAGCAAATATAAGACCTCTTTCAAAGTATAATCACTTGTTTAGTTTGCAACTGTCTATTAGCTCGTTAAAAGTTCGAGATTGACTCGAGCTCAAGTAGCTCGTTGAAAGTTCTAATTGTTTATACCCGAATTTCATACTATCATGTTACTCTCTGATGCATTCAGAACCTGCAGAATTTTGCAAAGATCTTATTGGACTTTGCTGATAATCTGGGTAGAGCTTCTTCAGTTGTAAAAGAGAGTACTTTTGCTAAGATCGTTACTTCTCAAGATAGTGCCGGAGTTGTGCCACTTTTAAAAACCCTGCTGAAGACGTCGAGATGACTGAAAAAACAGCTAGCAGAGGTAAAAAAATCGGTTTTTATTTCTTGCGTTTACAATTTAGTTTTTAAGTACATAATATTTATATGCGGGAAATACTAACGAACACCCTCGGAGGGTGGGCCATTCTGGTAAACCAGGTACGGGGCCAATTACCCTTTATTTTACGTATCTATGATTAAACCAGATTGACTTACGTCAAATATCTGAGTTAAAAGTTAGTAATAATGGTGGTGCAGCCGGTAATGAGAACGTTGATCAGGTCGATGATATGGTCATGGCTCTACGTTAGGATAAATGCAATCAAGTATTATTTGGTTTTTACTTTAGCAAGCCTTTACTTCTTTTGTTGACCATGAGGTTTTTCCGGCATAATTTGGTTCCAAATGTGGAAGGTTTTCTTTGTGTTTGCTGCACTTAGAGGTTCGTACCCAGCTTCGATTCATGTTGCTCTCTTTGTTTAAACTTTGTGTTTTTTTAAGTTTCTCTTTTTTTCTTTTCTTTTAAATGGAATTGTTTTGCATAATATACAAAACTTGTTTGTACGGGATTCCACGTGCCCCATGCTACTCAGGTCAGAGCGTAAGCTAGTGATGCTTTCGGCTACTGGACTTTCGCCATCTAGGGTGCAGCATTCCTTCTTTGATATTTGTTTTCTTGACCTTTTACATTTTCGTTGATTTTCTTTTCCATGCTTTTGTTCTTTTCATTTTTAATTAACGCAAATGCCTTTAGGATAAATGCAATCAAATGTGATTCGGTTTTTACTTTAGCAAGCCTCTCCTTCTTTTGTTGACTCTGATTTCTTCTACAAATGTCCAAAAGCATTTCGGTAAACCTGCCTTGACCTTGAGGTTTTGTGAGGCATATCGGTTCAAATTGTAGAAGGTTTTATTCTTGTTTTTTTAGTTTGTCTTGTTTCCTTTCTTTTAAATTGGATTGTTTTGCATATTCTACCAAACTTGTTTGTTATTGACTTCCTTTACTTCTTTGATACTCATTTTTTATAAGTTATAGGTTCTTTTCTTGACCTTTTGCTTTTTTGTTGATTTTCCTGCTTTTCATTTTCAATTAACGCAAATGCATTTAAAATAAATGCAATCAAATATGTTTCGGTTTTTACTGTAGCAAGCCTCTACTTCTTTTGTTGATTTTGATTTCCTCAACAAATGTCCGAAAGGATTTTGGTAAACCTGCCTTGACCTTGAGGTTTTCTGAGATAAATCGGTTCAAATTGTAGAGGTTTTGATTGTGTTTTATTTAGTCTGCCTTATTTCTTTTCTTTTAAATGTGATTGTTTTGCATATTCTACCAAACTTGTTTGTTATCGACTTCCTTTACTTCTTTGATGCTCAAATTTTTTATAGGTAACGGGTTGTTTGTTTTCTTGACCGTTTGCTTTTTCGTTGATTTTGTCTTCCGTGCTTGTGCGTTTTTCATTTTCAATTAACGTAAATGCATTTAGGATAAATGCAATCAAATATGATCGGTTTTACTTTTGCAAGCCTCTACTTATTTTGTTGGCTTAGATTTCTTCTACAAATGCCCGAAAGGATTTTGGTAAACCTGCATTGACCTTGAGGTTTTCTGAGACTATCGGTTCAAATTGTTTGTTATTGACTTTCTTTACTTATTTGATATTCACAATTTTTATAACTAACAGATTGTTTGTGTTCTTGACCTTTTCCTTTTTCGTTGATTTTCTTTTTCATGCTTTTCTGCTTTTCATTTTCAATTAAGGCAAATGCATTTAGGATAAATGCAATAAATTTTGATTTTGATGCTTTTTTTTATTTTGTGTTTTTCAAATTACGGGATTAATTTTGAGATAAATGCACCCAACTATTATTTTGTTTTTATTCTAGCAAGCCTCTACTTCCTTCATTCACTCAGATTTCTTTTTCAAAGATCCAAAATGATTCCGGTGAACCTACCTTGACCATGAGGTTTTCCGGCATATTTTGGTTCCAAATGTGGAAGGTTTTCTTTGTGTTTTCTGCACTTAGAGGTTCCTACTTACAGGCCGATGATTTAACATTTTTCTCTTGTTGTATTTAAGTTGATACACTCTTGAACTTAAGTTTACCAACCAATTTTTATGTTTAGGATGCATATTTAGTTGCCAGATTTATTAAATTCTCGGATAAAAACCTCAACTTCATCTGTACTCCTCCCATTCGAAGATATTATCTTTTGGGCATAGTAAGCTATGTATTTTTTGAAGATCTAGCAACCAAATGATTTACCATTTAGAGTAGTTTCTCAAGTTTTCTCATTTAAACGCTATTAACTCGATTCTCAACTTTCATGTATGTCATGCTTTTATTTATGTTGCATTTGTGTTGTTCGGGTTTTTTTCTATTGTTACAGTTGATGGGAGGATCAAGGCGGAAAACAACAACCGTAAGTGTTACCGGAAATGTAGCTCATGGTTCACCACTGATCAATTATATTTCTTGATTGTTCTTCTTATTTGACCATCACTGATCTTTTACGGGGACCAAATTTCTTAGAACATCTTAGGGGCTATTTACTAAACGCCTATCCCGGTAAATGCTTACATAGTCATATGCTTAAATGTACATAGTGTTACGGGTATGCGTTTGGGTAACGCCCCCTTATCTTATTCATTTTTTGTTAATTTGTGTTTCATTTTTAGCTATACATTTAGTATGCTTCCTGATCACTAGACTTTTCAGGACTAATGTTTTAGAATTTTTAGGTGATGAAACATCATTATTTATGATACAACCACACATATAGATGTTCCTCTCTTGTGGCATGCTTAAATGTGTTCCGTTTTACACAATTTATCCCAATTAGCTGTTGGACTTGGGTATGATATTCTAGGTGACCACGTGCCATATTTGAATCAGTAGGTTGTGATGGACTATAAACTCGTCTTTAGGTTATTTATATATAAACTCATCTTTTGGCCTAGCGGTATTTGGCCCTAGGGGCAAGGGCCTTGGAGAACAATCAGGAAAAAAGACCATTGCAACCTGCCCCACCACCTGTAGTCACGTAAGTTACTATGGTGTAGGGGATGTGGACACGTGTAGGGCTTAGATTTGTGTAATATTAAGGATTTTGACTCATTTTTCATCTTCTATCATTTCTCCTCCCTTCATTAAACTCGACCAAGGGAGCATTTCAAGATTTGGACTTTTTGATTATCACAAAGGGCTTTTGCAAACTAGGTGTCTAATCCCTAATATTTATTTTTTATGGTGTTGCTATATGCACTTCAATTTATGTTATGTTATGTTATGTCAAATCAAGCATTCAAAATGTTTGGTGTTTATGAAGAGGAAACTTATAGGTAGTGGTAGAGGCGGAGCCACTTGAATGGCAATGGGGTCTCATGACCCCAGTCATGTTTCAAAAAACCATCTATTCACCTTAAATATTTTATTTTAACCACCATTTTGCTTCATTACCCAATCAATATTTTTTTTGAAAGACCCCACTTAATTCGACTATTTGAGCGTTTTTTAGTATTCTTTTAAACAAAAGGCTTAATTGTTATTTATGTTTTTATATTGTATGTTTATCATATAATTGTTTCATTTACAATAAAATTGGGTTTATAAAACGTCATCAATAAATAAATGTCATAATATACTACTTTATAGGAAACAAATTATAAGATCAAAAAATAAAACGTCCTATCTAAAGGCGTTGTAATAAGTTTATAGACGCTTTCAGGCATCGTAACAAGTTTATTAGGACATTATATATAAAAAAGATTAATATTAGCTATTTTATAGGACACTTTAAGTGTCGTGTAAAAAAATGGGTTTATAGGACATTTTCTCAAAAGCGTTCTATAAACTAGCTAATGCGGCGTTTTTTTGTTAAAAGTGTTCTAAAAAGTTTGTTACGGCACCTAAAAACGTCCGATAAACTTATTACAACGTCTTTAGATAAGACGTTTTATTTTTTGGTTGTATAATTTATGTTCTATAAAGTCCTATTAGGACGTTTATTTACTGATGACGTCCTATAAACCTAATTTTGTTGCAGTGTTCTTAACAAGAAATTACTTAAGGTTTAGTGTTAATTCTAAAGGTTTCAAATATGTTTACAAGGTAATTTTTTATATTGTTTATATTTATTCTGCTAAATATATGATGTAGAGAACATCAATTGGGAAGATGTATTCAAGTATCAATGTGTTAGCGATGCTAATTTAAATTCGACCCCAGTCACCAAAATTCTTGGATTCGCTACTGGGTAGTGGTAACAATATATAGAGGTGGCTAAATCCATCTTAAAAAGGCTATTCTTGTGAATAGTCTTTAAAAAACAACTAAAGGCATGCTAAATATACACTTGTATATTGCTAACGGGTGGCTAAATGCATCCTTATCTACTAATTTTTTTATCATACACATCATCAAGACTTTATCTTTTATTTTTTCAATGCATAAGTTTAGTTGATTTTAACATAAATATATAGTATTATGCATTCCCAAGAAACTAATTACAAATATTCACAAAATCTAATTTAATTATTGTTATATAAAATAATAAAATAC
Source organism: Silybum marianum (assembly GCA_036898165.1). Classification (NCBI taxonomy): domain Eukaryota; kingdom Viridiplantae; phylum Streptophyta; class Magnoliopsida; order Asterales; family Asteraceae; genus Silybum; species Silybum marianum. The sequence goes on from CM072532.1 coordinate 27,885, forward strand.
ATCGAAGCGTTTTTGTCTAAATTTGATACATTTAACAAATATGAACCAAAATATCATCCAAAATTTAGCAATTTAGGAAACAACTGTTTTAAGTGTAATGTATTATGTATGCCGTTATTTAGTATATTTTGTAGTATATATATAGAGTCAGGTTTAGGGGAAAACGCTAAAAAGAAGAAAACTGAAGAACACCATGGGAGACCTCCATCTGGACGGTATGCCCTAGCATGCATTTGTGCATATGCATTAATGGGTATATATGCATTGATGCATGGAAAAAAAGAGCTCCAATCGATTGTATGCATTTGTGTATATGCACTAATACATATATTTGTTAAAATCACTTTGAGAGAATTACAACATTGACTGCTTAATCCAATAAGCCAATTCAAACAAAACAGCCACCAACATCGATTACTGTTAGAATCGATGCCAACTCGCGAATCAATTCAGAAGCAAACATCAATAAAAACCCTCAGCCATTGATTTTTGGTGCGATCATGACAACAACCGTAACTCCAAATCAACAGGATCCAAAAATTGAACATAAAACCCATAGAAGAACCGATAAAGATGATGAAACTAATCCAAATTAACATAAAAGACTTGACCCAAATCAAAACAAACTCCAAACCATAACCAAGCAAAGACGAAGACTTGTTTTTTTGCCAAACATGATTAACTTCTTAGGGTTTCTGATGTTGTCTCTTAATGGAACCGTTAAGAGGTAAACAAACAACCCCTTACCTTTATTTTTATAATGTGAAAAATAAGAAACTTGCAAATAATGAATGTTCTTGTTTTGCGAGTCATTTTTTATGGTAACTGTACATCTATTTTCATATAAGAGAACACGTTAACTTTTATTTTTGTAATACGCAAAATAACAAACTTGCAAACAATGATTGTTATTATTTTGCTAGTTACTTTTTAATGGTAAGTGTAAAACTATGTTTGGAAAACTAGTTGATAAGATAGCTGATAACAGGGAGGAACACAAACTATCTAACCGCAAGGGCCAGACCTAATGTGTTATAGACTTTCAAAATACCAAAAGTACACCATCTGATGTTATAACGTAGTAAAACTCTAAAACTAGACATTAAACATGAACAATTTCCTCCAAACTTTCATTTCGATAAACAAAAGCAAGGAGTCGTTTAGAAACTCATCATCCATTTTATTCTATATTCTTGTTTTCACAATATTCATTGCTGAAAATGATCTCTCGGTTGTCGCGCTAGAAACCGGAAGAGTAAGTAATAGACTTATTAATCGATAAATAAGATCAAAAGTGGTTTCTCTTCTAGTCCTTATAGTCTGTATGTTGAACTACCTCAATAGCATAATGTTGAATTCGCATTTTCATAATTGTTTTTTCATGATCACCGCAATCTCTGGATAGAACTTCTCTACTAGTTGTCATACATCAAGACTTCTAAAAGTCTTATACACCTTTTTGGGATCTTCATGGACCTTTTTGGGATCTTCATGGAATTACCAGCGAAACGATGATCTAATTGAAATAATTGATAATTAATTGCTTCATAAAATATGGGATTGATGTAGGGATGAGTGGAACGGACTGAAATCCTGAACCGGTACCGGTACAAAATTTTACTTTTGGTTCGGGATTCGGTATTCGGTATGACCTTAAAAACTTTCTTGTAAACATACGATTAACAGACTTTTATAGGGACGAGAGTAGCTACTGTAGATGAGAGAAGGGTTGACTCCTCCCTGTTGGAAATTATTGTGAGGTTAGAGGTTTCCTCCATCCCACGTAGGAAGAAAGATAAAGTTTGAAGAGCTTTATAAGGTTCTTTTTAGAATTGGGCTTTGAACTTGTTAGTGAACTCATGGTGGGGGTCATGAGTGGAGGGTCCAAAGCACACCTTTTTACTACAATTTATTGAGAGAGTAATATAATTATTTATTATTTATTAACCGGTAATTATCAATAATTATTAGCAGATTAATCTCGTTTTTAATCTTTAATTAATTAAAAAAACGTTTTTAATCTTTTTTTAATTAAAAAAAAACGTTTTTAATATGGTTGAGACTAACTCCTAATCTTAGGGAGAAAGCTAGGGTTTTGAGAGTTTTAGCCAATATAAATATTGGGTCAAACCTCCACCCTTGGTGCATAGAAAATTCTGCTATTCTCTTCACTCTCTCTCGATTTTCTGCTCTCTACCACATGGTGTTGCTTTTCTTCCTTAAACATTTATGCATCAACTTTGTTTATAATTTCGTTATCATAAGTTGTTGATGAACGAAATTCGATACTGCATCAAATCCTGGGGCTTTGCGACTCGTGACTCACAACTTGTTAAGAGTGGTTGTATAAAACCTTTAAGGACAGTTCTTGATTTATATCGTTACAGGTTGGTTTCCGTGCAGTTCTTGATTTATATCGTTACAGGTTGGTTTTAACTCTGTGTATTTCAATTTAAGTTTGTGTTCACTAAGTGAACAATTCTGCTTCTACCCTTTTCTGTATATTGATTCTATCGCAAAGGATAGAATCGAACGTTATGGGTCTCACATTGCATGAGTTTTTCTATATGGTGTAAAGTTTTGTTATAGTTAAAGTATAAGTCTTTATTTTTAGTCTCATTAATTACAGATTTATTTTCATTAATTGGTAACCATAATTTGTTTATATTCGGTCTAACTTGTGGATAACAAAATAAGGGTGAAGCCTTTTGTTGCTTTCTAACCCCGTCGTGCATGGAAGGGTTTAGTCAAAACCTTGGATGTTTTGTTCCATTTTTATGGAACTCAACTTTGATAAACGTAGTTCTATTATGAAATTGGGTGTATCCCTATCATTGCAAATGTATTAATGCGTAGTTGTGTTAAAAGTTAACTTTTGAGAAGATTTATGTTTGGCAAAAGTAGCTTATAAGGTACCTTATGACTTATAATACACCTGATGACTTATAAGGCACCTGATGAACAAGTAACTTTTGACAAACAGTAACATAAAATTCAGCAATCTTCAACACTCCCATCCCACGGTTGAGGTACCTAGTTTCATGTTCTTTGGTGTTTTAGTTTTCATCTGGCATTTGTTTTTTGCTGCTTGCACATGCTCTCTTTTTTCTAGTAAAATTTTCATATTGCTTGTGCTCTCAAAGTGAGGAGTTTTTTTTTTGTAAAAGTACGGTGGTTTTAAAAATACTTTGTATAAAAATAGGATAGTTTAATTTGTTTTGTAAAAATAGGATTTTTACAACTTTAATCCCTTAACTTTTTAAACAAATTTTAATTACTTTATTTTCTTTTCTTTATTTTTATATTGTATATTTGTTGTATTTTTCTACATATTTAATTTTTTTTATTTTTTTTAATTAAACGGTTTTTATACATCTATTTCTTTTTAATTACATAATTTTCTTTTCAATTACATTATTTATTATTATTTTTCAATCATAACTTTTATTCAAGACCTTTATTTTAGAAAATACTACATACTATAAATTTAAATTTTGAATTGCATAAAGGAGAATACGTGAATATTTAGGAGATTTTGGGATAAATAATGGCGATTGGCGAATATATCGAGACCCGTTATATGTATATTGCATTTCAAAAAAATTAATAAATCTTTTAGCATTGTAAAAAGTTAGAAATTTCATTTTCATATTTCTTTATCGTTACATCATTATATTAAACAATTTAATAAATCTTTTACCATAATTAAAAGCTAGAAATACCATTATACTACACAATTTTATCTTTTTTCTTATTAGTTTTAACAAATTACTTTATTTAAAATATTATACTAATTCATTCAAATTGATACCAATATTGAATTTTTATTTTATTTTTAACTTTATTTTGAATTGAAAATACATAAACAACAATTTATTTGGATATAAATAAAACATAAATAAAGAATTCTTCATTCAAATAAACAAAATAAAAAAATACAAGAAGTTGATAAAAAGGGAAATTTGTTTTTTCACCTAAATTGATTACACACGGTTTTTAACATTTTATTTTGATTTGATTACACAATATTTTACTTGTACTATTGATTTGATTATATACCAAGGTTCTAAATAGCGTGAGGCGTGGCGTTAGAAGTCATGGGGAGTCATGACGTTTTTCAAGGCGTGTCTTATGAAAATACATTAATACCTTGTTTGTTTTTTCATTTTAAGCTCTTAATCACCATTTATGTGTGATTCGTTTAGACGTTTCATAACCATTTCAGAACTGAAATCAGACTTCAAACTTCAGCACCTCTTAAAAAACAAACGCCACGTAAGTAAGTAATATGGTTACTTAATCAAACGAAAAAGAATTATATATATAATGTATGATATTTTGTTGGAAGATTAGTGGAAATTAAGTTGTAGCTATTATTATTATTAATTAATACATTAAGTAAGTAATATGAAAATACGTACATGGTTTGAATAAAAGAAAACCAAGAGAATTAAGGCCGGCGATGATGATATTCATGTGGATGGGAGTTTGGCTCTGAGATCTTTTCTTAGAATCTTTCCTGATGGAGATTTGGGAATGGAGGTGACAAAGTACACCTTATGCAGTTTCTTGTAAAATACCACCTGCCAGCATGCACCTTAATTCTTCAATCTTCATCTTGATTAATTAAGATTAACCAACTAATTAATACTATTAAGCATTTAATTTACCTGCTTGGCAATGTAATCCTTGACAGCTTCTTCAGTGAGCTCCTGCATCCCACTCAAGAGAACTACAAATGCTACTGGCACCTCCCCTGCAGCAGCATCTTTTTGCCTGTTTTCGATCTTTTCTATTAATCAAGAACCTACCTATATAGTAGCTACATGCATGAATGTTATTATATATATATACACTACTTACGGGACAACAGCAGCATCCGCAATACAAGGATGACTCACGAGAAGGGCCTCCAGCTCTGCTGGTGGCACCTGCAGATTGATGAATGACATAAATATTTACATATATATATAATACCATTTGGTGGATCAATTAATTATTCTGAAGAGTGAAGATGTACCTGGAAGCCTTTGAATTTTATGAGCTCCTTGACTCGGTCCACAATGAAAACCTCATCATCATGGTCTACATACCCAATATCACCCGTGTGAAGCCAACCTTGTTCATCTATAGTCGCGGCTGTTGACTTGGCATCATTCAAGTATCCTATATATATATATATGCCAATCATATGTATTAACTTATTATCAATTAATTAAAAGTGGCCTCGAATGAAAGGAAGGATACCTTTCATAATCTGAGGACCACGGATGCATATTTCACCAGGTTGGTTATATCCAAGAGAGTAATGGGTGTCGAGGTCGATGACCTTGAGCTCAGCGTTCCTGACAACACTCCCACAAGAACCCGACTTGGTGGCCAAAGGTTGTTTAGCGAACGCTGCACTCATGGACAAAACGGGTCCTGCTTCTGTCATCCCGTAGCCCTGCAGTCTTGCATATATATATTTTAATCGTAGCTAGGTTATGTGTAAATTAGTTAATTCAGGAATTAAACATTCCTTTAATTAACAAGAAAAAAGTAACACAAAAGTTAGGAGTAAGGTAGATTGAGGAGAGGAGACATCATGCAAATGGAATGGAGGTACAAGAGATGCTTTTTGTGTATTGCATTTATTAATACAACCTGGTTCTTTTAAAATTAGATGTTTGTTTAAGCAACGTATTAACCAACAAATTAAACCTACTTTTGAATGGAAAAACACAAAACCACCATACGATAAAATCCTAAATGTGATGAAAAATACTATGACAAAAAAAATCTACCTTATTTGATATAAATTGATTTACGATCTATAAATTTTAACTCTATATAACAACAAATCAGGTGAAGAGGTTCCCAAGCAAGCAAAGTTTATGAAACACTTTTAATTAAAAAAAAAAACTTGCAGTGGGGTTGTCATCTGTACAAGCACAACTTCCTTATTCCTGATTCAGACGGCAAAAAGTGCAACCATTTTATTTTTATTTTTATTTTTATTTTTATTATACAAGTAGGTAAATGGAAAAGTGCGCAACTTACCTGACCAAAAATTGCCTGGGGGACTCTACTTCTGAGACCATCTTCCAGCTCCTTCCCCAGCGGTGCCGCCCCTGACAACACCACCCTTATCGAGCTCAAGTCGTAGCTCCCTACCATCGGATTCTTAGCCAAAGCCAGAACCAGCGGCGGCACAACCGCGGCCACCGTCACCCTATACCTTTGTATGAGATCCAGTAACGATCTTATCTCAAACTTGGGCATGAGTACCACCGCGGCTCCTGCTCTGAGTGAACACAATAGCACCGAATTTAGAGAATATATATGAAACAGCGGGAGCACGCATAAAACCACGTCGTCCTGCCTTAGATAAAGGTTTGGGTTATCTCCGTCGACTTGCTGTGCGACGCTGGTGATCAAACTCTTGTGTGTCAAGATGACACCTTTTGGTAAACCTGTGGTTCCCGACGAAAATGGTAATGCCACCGCGTCCTCCGGATCAATTATGACAGAGGGTATATTGTTTTCGTCCGTTTTGTAAAGGACAGAGAAATGTAGGCACTTTTCCGGAGGCTCATCGACGGTGATAACCGGGAAATCTTTGGGAACAAGAAGCTTGTCGACATATTGGGCCTGGGTGATTATCATCTTGGAATTGGAAGAATTGAATTGCTTGAAGATTTCACCGGCAGTGTACAAGGGGTTGGCGGCAGTGGTGATGGCGCCAATCATGGAAGCGGCCATGAAAGTTAGCGCAAATTCCGCGCAATTCTGGAGGAGGAGCATGATGACATCACCCTTGGTGATACCGAGGGTGGATAATCCAGCGGCAATTTTGCGAGAGAGCAAGTGGGTTTGGGAAAAAGAGTAAGTGGTGCCGGTGGAACCGACAATGAGACATGGTCTGTCGGAGAATCGAGAAAGATTCTCGAAACAATAGGTATGAAGAGGTATGTGGTTTGGTATGTTGGGCAAGTCTGGCAACTTTGATCTAAAAACAACATGTCTACTAGAATCATCGACATTATGATTATTATTATTACTATTACTGTTACTGTTACTATTACTATTACAAGTAGAGGAGGCGGATGATGAAGAAGAAGAAGAAGAAGAAGAAGAAGTAACTAGTGGTGGAGGTGGAGGTGTTTCTGGTTTTTGAGCTTCAATAGACAACATGGTGATGATGGTTCTTTTTGGGTGATGGGGGGTTGGTTTCTTGTAATTTGTTTTTCTTACCAGAAAATCTTCTGGACTTGTGTTGTAAAATATGGGATAAAGTTGTGAAAGTAGAAGAGGTGGTGCAAGAGGGTGATTGCGTTGGTTCAACTATAAATTAAGACTCAATTACTATTTTTGTCCCTTGGTTTGTTAAAACTTGCTGCTTTCATTCTTATGGTTTCAAAATTATGGTTTTTTTGTCACTGTCATCTTTATTTTGTTTTCTTTCTTATTCTTAAAGTAACTTCCTTTAAAAAAAAAGAAAACTGTTAAGTGAATGAAAAAGAAGTTAGTTTTAAGCACTGTTCTTTTAATGTATTTAATGAAAAACGTTCTTAAAACTAACTTCGTTCTTAAATTATGTCCACGTCTTTATATTACAAATTATAAATTGAATCTCCAAACAAAATAATTTATTAAGTATTGGTTCCCTCAACCTAACTCAGTTAAATTTGTCACCTGCTCCTCGTGTGAGGGGAATTTTAAAGCCATTTCTTTGATAACTTTTTTGTACAAGTTAGGATTGGTTAATTGTTATAATGTAATTAAAAACCAATCAAATGAGATGTTTATTAAAATAAACTCTAATTATTTATTATCATCTAACCACTTTCCTGTTCGGCCATCCACATTTTTGTTCATATCCACCACACCACCAAACCAAACGGACAAATTTATTAAGTCATTGTTTGGTCACTTTTCCCATCTCGAGATCTAAGATCCCGAATTACATCCAAAAATCCTTTACGATCTAGTTTTATTTCTGAAAGAAATAAATCCCAACCACACCTATTAAGTCTAAATAGATCATAGATGGATATAGTTATGTGTAAGGGACAAAATAAATCACATAAATTTGAAGTATCATCTTTCTTGTCTTGTCTTGTCTCCTTCATCCCCGACCACCACCATCTTTGGCCTCCTTCCCCTTCAAAAATCCATGACAAATTGAAGCTCTCATTAACATATTTAAAAACCCCAAATCTTATTTGTTTGTACATGGACAACATGGAAGAAATAAATAGGGATTCATTCTATTGACGGGACTAAAAATCCAATCGAAAAATAAATCGTTGGCAACATGTGTGACATTGGGATTTGGTGAATCATCAAGTTTGGATCGAGCATTTTGCGAAAGATTTTGGTGTGGTGATTTAGGGTTTTCATTTTCGAAATTGAGAAAATGAAATCAAATATATGATTTTCTAATTAAGTTAAAAGAAGCGGCAATTTATAATATCTAAAATATAACCGTATTGAGAGAAGTTTTGACTTAGAATTAGTTTAGTCGTTATATTCAATTGCGTTTATTATTATCTAAAATATAATTTCTCTCTTCCATGCAGCCACCTAATATTTTTCCACCCCTTGGCTTCAACTTGACTTTCTCAATTCTGTTCAGAAGATTCATGTTTGTACTTTGTTTTTTCAAATTCTTCCAATGTTTTCCAGGCATCTTTCTTCTTAACACTTCATCATGCAAGGTTTTATAAGTAAAAAGTGGTTCACCATTAGAAAAAGTTTTTATAAGAACCTTATATTTTTTGAGTTCTTGTATAAATTATCTTGAAAAATTAGTATGAAGTGACATTTTTGTTAGTTTTTTTGTTATATATCTTATTGTTGAAAAAAATACATAGAACCCATAAAATGGGTTCTTATAAGAAATATCATTATAAAGTTCCATGTAGGTTAATTTAATGAGGTGGAAATGATATGACAAGCAAAAGTACAAAAAATGGATTATTATAAGAACCTCCATTGAAGTTTTGATTGTGAAATTGAGGCATATTTAGGGTTGTGGGTTGGCTTTCCCGACCAAAGAAGATGAAGCGGATAGGATGTAGAGCGTAAGAAGCAACAGGTGGAGGTTGTGGTGCAGGGTGATTTTCATTTTTCATTTTTTTTGGTTTGATACTTTAGAGGTTCGTACCACTTGCGACCAAATTTGAACAGTAAAAGTAATGCTTAAAAGTTAGATAAAATTAATAAAAATGTCTTTCATGCCATGGGCGCTTGAGAGGTTTAACTGAAACAGATTTAACGGAGTTAGGTCAAGAGATCCAATCCGTGACAAAAATGAAACTGCGATTATCATATTTGTTATATTTCATTTGGGGGATTTAATTTATAATAGAGTCTCTATTAACACTATAATGTATAATATTTTATTCAATAAAAACAAGAAGAAAAATGACCAAATTACTCTAAATTCTTTTTAACAGAGTAGGTGAGAGGGAAGAAAATAGCAACGAATTGGGAACTACGGTGACGAAACCCATAATTTTTTAAAACACAAAGACGAAAGTAACAATTTTCAACAAACCATATTCTAACGTCCCAAATCCTATATCGGGTGTCGTTACTTTCTTATTGATACTACTAAGTCTTGAACATGAACTTGAAATTTAACTTTATTTGTAACTTACCTTGTAATTGCATCTGAGTTCAAATACTAGCATAAACATAACTCAATAGCTTATAATACAATAAAATTTGCTATTGATTAGAATGATACTACGTCATGCAAATCCTCTCTACTCCTTCCCTCGGATATATACATGAGATACATAAGCTAAAAGCTTAGTAAGTAGTTATGATTTCATGAATTTAGAATTTTCATGATACTTATAAACACTTTTAATCATGCATAAATGTACTCTAATGATCATGCATAAATATTCTTTTGATCATGCATAAATATTCTTTTGAGATCTCACTTGAGACATGTAAGTATGTCATACTTGCCATGACGTTTGCTAATCTCGGGGTCCATAAAGGCTGCCACCTAGGGTCCAATATCCCAAACGTTAGATATTTATGGTCATACATAACATGCAAAAACTTTCATGTCTTCCGAAATGGGACGATGACGGACAGGATTTTTTATCCAAACATTAATTGGACGTGTATTAGCAGATGATATATATAGGTTGCGATGCATTGCTACTAGAAATCATATCTTGAATATATAAATGTATCATCAGAGTTTAACACCTGATATTTAGGATAAGAGAATCTTGATAAATCATTCTTCTAGCATTTCATTGTCATGCTTATTTAGACTTAGGCATTGTTTGGCAAAAATAAGGTAGCTTATAAAGCTACCTTATAAGTTACCTTATTTTTAGTGTACTTGTTTGGATGATCATAAGATAGTTTATTGATAAGGTATTAAAAGTAAGGTTTTGAAAAGTCAAGGAACTTTTTGTTTTTTTTCTTCCAAAAATATCCTTGCTATTTTACACAAATGACAAATTTATCCACTCCCCTTCTAAACCAAAACCCTCGTACAAATTTATCCACTCCCTTTCTTGCTGCAATATACCACAATACCACTAACCCAAATTTCTATATAAACCTAAACCATCAAGTAATTTCACCATATCACAAATCATAATTAATCAATGTTTGCCCACTTACAAACACTTGGGTTCCCCACAAACTGCATAATTCACAAGAATTGGAGTTGATGGACACCATGGAAGCATGTTTTTTTCTTACTTTTATGTTTCAATATGCATGTTTTCAATTATTAATGCACCCATCAAAACAAACAAAACCCTTTTGCATTTAACCCATAAATAGAATCCTAAAAAATTCCTTTACCACTCCTCATCCATAAATCTCCATTTTCTTGAAAATAAAAATAAAGAAATAAACAGAAATAGGTTTACTTAATTATGGGTTTGTTTAATTTAGTAATAATATTATAATGTTAAAAACATGTCAATGGTTTATTTAATAATATAATGTTAAAATACGTTAGTGGTTTATTTTAATTATATAATGTTAGAATTAAATAATTTAATAATTGTTTGTTTAAGTTATATCATCTTAGAATTGGATAATTTTTAAACATGTCCTTTTTGGTCATTTTACATTTGTCAACTAGCTTATCAGTTAGTTTTTTGCCAAACGTATTTTATTCATCAGTTACCTTATAAGCAACAGCTACCTTATAAGTCATAAGCTACCTTATCAGTCATAAGTTACCTTATCTACTATCTTTGCCAAACATAGCTTTAGGTTTGATTCTCATGTTTTGCCTTATAAGTTACTTTGCATTGAAAATACAACGATCTTATAGATGCTACACTCTTTATAGTGCATTTAATTTGCTCATAATATTTGTACTTAAGGCTTAAAATATTAAGAATTTACAAATATAGAAACTAGGTGTTAGACATATGGACGAAAAATGTAGTTTAATCTATGACAAAATCTCATAATCACTAATATGTCTAGGTCTGACTTAGGGGCTGTTCGGTTCGTTTTACATTAAGACTTGTATGGATAAACCTGGGGACCTGAATGATGAGAACGAGATTGACCAACCAAGAGAACCAGGAGACCTCTGCCGGAGAATGAACCTAGAGAACAAGTCTAAGCGGCCGGAGAACGAGCCTGGTCGCCGGAGAACAAGCTTGACCGGCCGGAGAACGAGAATTAGATGTGGAGATCAATGAGAAGAAGTCGATGGAGAAGGAGCGTCTCATGGAGATTGGAGAAGGAGAAGAGTTGCAGGTTAATTAGGCGTGTGTTTTTTTATTCAAAGGGGCACAGTGCATAGTTGGGGAGAAGGGTATTTAGGGGGAAATGAATGGATTTAATGGTTGAGTGCATAGGACATGGGTTTTCTAGCTGAGTCAATCAGCCATCGGTTGAACGAATAAGCTCCTACCGAACAGCAAGGTATGGTTGCGCAAATAAGCCATACCTGTTATACGGCTCATTAAGTTGTTACCGAACAGCCCCTTACTGCATCCTAGTAGGCTATTGATGGAACAACTTTAAACCATGGTAAAAACAAAATATTAGTAGTTTATTATCAAGATTTACAAGGGACCACACTTCTAATTCACAACTGACTAAGATCAATATCAGATTGTGTTTTGGTCGGAAAGTGAATAAATTGAAGTAAAGTCGTCAATTGTTGAAAAGTAAACTATATATATATATATATATAGAGAGAGAGAGAGAGAGAGAGAAACACAAAGGATCTTGTGAGAAAAAGATTTAAGGTGAGAAGCGTAAGAAGAAATGTCAACCATTTGATCACTTTTAATCTTATGTCCATCTATGAATTGCACTTCTCACGGATCCGGTACATCTCATTACTGTTGATCTTCAATTAGGATTAATCTAAAGGTGGAGATCTCCTTCGGTCCTTCTCAATTGAAATGCATGTCTCATACATGCTTAATAAAGAAAAATATTGAATGAAGTTGATAACTGAAACGAAGAAATCAAGTGATGATGCAAGTTGGTATGGATCAACTTGTGGCTCATTTGCTTTATTATTTGATAAATCAACATTACAAATTTTTATATAGAAAATAAGGTAAGTCTAGCTGTAGAAATGGCAACAATCAGCAAAATCAACATTCATTAGTTAAATCAAACGCACAGCTTTACTTTAGTATATAATAGCCACACAAACGCCATACATGTCGTCGATGGTAACTTCATTTGTGGTCTTACACCACCTGATGTTTCATAAGCTGCACCATGAGGTGGATCAGATGCAGGAGCCCCACTAGGACTAGGACTAGGGGGTGCCAATAATGGTAATGGTGCAGCTGCAGATGCAACTCTAGGGCAAGTGATTGGTGATGCAAGTCCAGGTTGCTCTATGCTAATCACACCATCTATGCCATGGCATCTGATCGAGTACCCATGTGTGCATATATTAGGACTAACAATTTTAACATTTCCAAGAAACAAACTTCTTCTGCCACTATTGGAAACCTTAAGCATCAAATCCGGGTTTGATGTAGGAAGGATGCTGTTTGTGGGTAAATGAAGAAGGTGATCAAAAAGCAAAGGGGCCGGAATTGAATGGCGGAGCAAGAGATCCACGACACCAGGTATCATACTTCTGGAGAGTGATCTATCACTTGGCATCAAGAAAGTGACATTGCCTTGGAACAGATTCGGAGGAACCATGTTTATAAGCATCACAAAGGTGAAGTAATTGGCTCTCTCCATTTCTTCAATGGCCACAGAAATGTCAGAAGGACTAGCAACCACTGATGAGATGATCATCATCATCATCAAGGCCATTGGCATAAGAGCAGAGGGACAAGTGGCCATGATGCTATCTTTGAAATTAATAATTGGTGTTGTTTACTTGCTGATAATACATACCATAACCTTACTAGTAAGTAGGTTTAGGTTAATTAGCTTCAACATGCACTCTTGATGCTTTAACTACCAGGTATGGTATTTTTCACGCTTCTTGCATGGCTACAAGACTCCTTTAATTTTGCAGGAAATATACCTACTTAGCTTTTTGGTGCAAAAAGTTCATTTTTATAATAAAAAATATTGAAGCTTTTTCCCTGATAATCTAAATCTCCTAGATTACATGTCAAATAGAAAGCACAAAAAACAAAATTAACTTCCATGACAGGAGTGTTACTCAAACAGCCGGCCCCTTTAAGGACTTCCTTTCCTATCTATCAGCAAGAAATGAAATAATTGATAGAAAACATACCAAGATCACTTTTGATGTTTGCTATTGAGAATCTTGCTTGAACCCAGGTGGAAACAACGTTGTGCTTTCATGGTTTGTATCATCGTATTCTTGAAGCTGGCATTTCCATTATCATCTCAGCCTGCTTCTCAACACAATTCCACAAGATTTCTGGTAAGGAAAAAAATTATGAGATTACTCTCCAAAAGAGTCCTTAAGAAGAGAAGAAAGGTTCCATCATATATAGAGGAGAAATGGTCCAAGTCTGGCTGATATGGGACTCCAAATAAACAAATTATAAGAAACCCCGTGTAACATTAAAAAAAAAATTAAACCAGAGCCATCACCATGTTGTCTGTTGATGCTCAAAAACCAGAAAAACCTCCACCCCTCGTTACTTCTTCAACATCCGCTTCTAACTGTAATAATAATAACAATAATCATACTCTCCATGATGATTCCAGTAAACACGTTCTTTTCAGATCAAAGTTACCAGACTTGCCCAACATCCCAAACCTACTGTTTTGAGAATCTTTCCTGAATGTCTCGTTGTTGGCACCACTTACTCTTTTTCCAGACCCACCTTTTCTCTCGCAAAATTGTCGCTGGATCCACTCTCGGTCATGCCCTTGCCATCTACTGCATCATAGCAGAGTGAACAAGAGCGATGCAACTGAATAAGCAAACATGTCACAGGATATAATTGAAGCAATAAAATGGCCAAGTCAAATAAGAAGCTCAAACATGAAAATCCAAAGTGACTACCGGCTAATACAATGCACATGTGATGCAATATTTGCTTCTACAACTTGATAACATAACTCACAGCTGTGCCCACCTGCATCATGAACGACTTATAGAAAACAAATTTCAGAAGTAGGAATGACCAGAAGCAATAAAATGAACTAGTCCTATGAGAAACTTAGTTATGTAAAAGAAGTAAATATGACTCAAATTCCATTAGGCTTAGCATTTAAAACCAGGGATTGCATAAAGGTCATATTTGTGGCGTGTTTTGTGCATCTGCTTGTTTATGTACAAAAGCATAGTAGCAAGAATAGAGAAATGAAACCATCTAGATATGTCTTCAATGTTTTGTGTTCATGATCCCTCTATTCTATCATCCATGTTACAAAGAAACTCTCAAATAAGAAAGTTTTTAAGAGACCATCGACAAAGGAAAGTTTAAAATCCTGAAGACTTAAAGAGTTCAAACATGACCTTGGCATATATTAAGACAATGATAAGAAATAACACATCTCAAGCAACTTAGAAGCCTTTGATGCTCCTGTAGTTTTATGATATCAGCTTTGAGCACGTTTACCTGATAACCATTTTTGAAATAAATGTATTTACGTCTCTTGAAACCAACCTCTCATATCAGTGGAAAAAATTATCCTTTGACAACACGGCCTGGAAGAAGCTAATAGTTTTTTGAAAACAGAAGGCAAAAATTTGTATCTAAGCCATTTACCTTCCCATGAAACTCAAAACTTACTGCCTTGGCCAGGTGGTACCTCTGGTTCGTAAACTGAAGAAAGACATATTACTTACTTTCTGCATGCTTTGCATGACGGTATCATGTAAAAGGATTAAAAGAAGTGTTTGAATAAAACTTCAAGAAGCAGATTGACAACAAGGAACAAGAATTATAAAGATAAAGGTCGGACCTCAATGTTCTGTATCAGCAAACTTTTAAGTAGAACCAAGTTGATTATATGGAAAACAATGATGATTTACGTCATTTGCATAGTGCTGCCACGGTGCCACCTGGACATTTGACAATGTATGAAAAGATGTTAAAAGACGAAGGTTATATGAAAAAGAAATTTGAGTACAAGAATAAAAGGTAGATAAATTCAAACCATGCCAGGGGAAGAAAGACGTAGAAAAATAACGATCATTTGCTTTTGGTTGCTACCAGGACTTTCTGCAATTTTGGAAGACATAGCTGTTGAAGTCATATGGCTGTTTTTAGTTTAGTGGTTAGCTGGTTCTTTGGTAATCTTCCATTGATAAGAAAAAACAATTTTGGTTTAGGCAATATGATGACCTCCTAATTAGAATAATACAAAAATATAGTATTCAAATCATCAAGAGGCAAGTGCATTGTTACAATTACAAAGTTAGAAGAAACTTTACCAAAAACAAAAAATATAACAAAAATTGAATAAAAGCTCCTCCAAAGGCTTGTTGCTAGCAGATGAAGCATTTTCTATGTTGAATCTGCAACCTTTATCTTCAATCCAATTCCAACGCCAAGGTTCTTGAGAAAAGGGATTCCCAAATTATTCATGCAACTTAAAACACCTTCAGCCTTGAGGGCCAAGCCTGCGGACCTGTACAAATGCACAGCTGCACTCATGATAAACCTGTCTGGTTTTACATTAATGCTTTCGAACAAAGATATGCCTTTTTCCACGTATCCATAATCCAAGTAGACTCTAAGCAGGGTTTGATAGCACCCAACATCAGGAGTCAATCCAGCTCTGATTAGTAATAGGTTATAAACCCTCTCCACTTCCCCCACCAAACCTGCTTTTGCGAATGCAGAGAGTAATAGGTTATAATGAGCACATGATGGGGATATCCCTTGTTTCTCCATCAAACAAATGGCTTCCTCCGCTTCCATGTACTTGTGACTAGCTGCATAAGCTCGAACAAGGGCTAGATATGTAAACGAGTCAGGTGAGCAACCATCTCTTTGCATGGAACAAAAAAGTTGTGCAGCTTCTTTGTAGGATCCCCCACTAGCATACACATTCATCATAATATTGTAGCTCACCTATATGAAACTCACAAATGTTAGACTTACTATCACTCCTGCTCCTTGGAGTTGGACTTAATTACAAAGTTCAAAACTATCCCCTCATCCTGCTATTGGAAACAGATGTCAACTCAAAAACATATCTTCCAAATTAAAAAATCGATAAATAAATTTGAATTTCCATCTCCAAACTATACACCAGATTCAAATCCAAAATCTCGACCCATTCCCCCTCTACCCTTGATTACCTGTCAGAATAAAAGAACGGATTGCCCAGCACAGAGATTACAAGATGATTAAACACATAACGTTTTATAAATCAATTTATATTAAAGTTCCTCCAAGAGAAATACAAGGTTGAGTAAATGAGGGATTAGGTAAATAAAATACCAAGTACCCTACAAAACATCCAAAATGAGATGCAAATAATACACTGGGTGCACGCCTCCAACAGTATCCAAAATTGAGGGGTGTGTATGGTAGTACAACGCACAAATGCATAATAGAACAGAAACTAAGGTCAGAACATACTAGAATCCTTGTACCTTGCACATTAATCATGCCTTGATAATTTTCTTGAAACAGTAACTGGGTGCATTAATTAATCACCTACACTAAGTGGTTGTCTGGTGGTATTTTAGGACTTTACACCAAGTGTAAGGTCTTGGTTTTCAACTCTTTCCATTCTCCCTAGGAGTCAACTAAACAAATTAAGCAACCAAATTTCTAACCAAAAAAAAATATATCGTGCATAAAGTTTTTCAATAGAAGTCGGATAACACTAGGGTGAGTACCTGCCCAGGTTTTATTCCCTCTTCCTGCATTTGGTTAAACAAGATGGATGCTTCGCCGCTTCTACCTACAAAAGGCCAAGTAGTTAGAAAGATGGCACGCCAAACTATATCACTAAAGAATAACTACTGAGCCTATACAATCCAGTAACCACCAATTAAGATTCTAGCATACATAAAGTAGAGACACCATCTGCACTTATAGGCAAGGCCTCAAGTAAGCATGGAGTCTATCAAGAATCACTGTCCCATTAATATATCAATATGCTTTAGAATCTCTTAAAAGCCACAACTGAGTCATGAATGCGTGCTAATAGGAAGAAGCAGTGTATTACCAGCCTTCCCGTAGTAACATATCAAATTTGCGTATGCTTTCTCATCCAGAGCCACACCCTTTACTCGAGCAGTGTTGAACATCTCTATAGCTTTATCTAGATCTCGACTACGCCCATGCACACTGCATGTAATGTATCAACAGGTTTATCATAAGAAAAGAGCAGTGAAGTATTTTCCTTTTGCTTGTGTTTTCATCTAAACCTGATTGTGAAAGAATATCTAACTTCTTACGTAATCATGGTGTTGAATGTTTGAATTGATGGAGCAACATCATTTGTAAGCATTCTCTCATAGATGCTGGAAGCAAAATTCAATCTACCTGCACAATCAAATGTCAGCTGACCTCTTCATTGGTCTCATTCAAGATAAAAAGGAAAAGGAACAGGAAGCAAACCAGCATCTAGCATTGCCTTTATGAAGGTATTGTATGCCACCGCATCAAGCTCCATGTTCTTTGAGAAACAATCATTGATGACATTCCCTGCCTCACGATGCTTTCCTTCAAGTGAATAATAAATATGACTTATGTAAGAACTATTGTTTTATACATAAAAAGCACCGACATTAAATACCACTTAAATCTGGGAAGAGAACCTCATTTCTTACCACAACTAGTCAATGCGTTCACAAGCATGCTGATTGCAACATCACCAACATCATGGCCTTTCTTATTGTCCTCTTTGTAAAACAAGTATGCCTCGTCCACTTTTGCACATTTGGCAAATACATCAATCATAGAATTGTACAAATATTTTCGTGCTGCAGGAGCATCTGCCACTGCTGCAAATATATGTTTGGCTCGTTCCAGCTGATTTTGCTTTCCATATAAATATATCATAGACGAGCAAGTAGATATCTCCGGCTTGCAATCTAGCTTCAGTAATTGTTCAAATAGAGATTCTGCTGCTAATGTCAAACCTACAGCAACAACGAAAGATGATACTAAATTTTGGTACTGAAACTTGGTAAGCGTCTTTAATTGAAACTAAATGTCACCTTCTTTGATGAAAGTGTTAACCAGTTGACTGGCTACTAACAAGCCATTAGCAGTCTTCAACAACAACTTGAGTGTCTCTTCCATCTTACTTGCAGTTTCTGCTGCCGTATACACAGTCAGCAGTAGCTCATATGCCATTGCACCAGTTTGGTCCAAGGGATCTGAATCAGCCTCAAGTCTCGTAAAGTCTCCACATATAGCCATTGAAACTGTTTGAATGAACCTATCATCTTCGAACAAACCGTTTTTGCTAAGCTCTTGTAACATTTGCTCAACATCACTTGACATGTTTTCCTTGCAATATACCTTGATAACCGTCTTAAGAAGCACCTTATCAAATTTCACTTTATTTTTTCGTATCTGTGTAATGAAGTCTTTCGCCTTGTCGGTAAGTCCTAGTTTTATATACAAAATCAGCATGCTGGTGCAAGAAGAGCAGTCTGGAAAACCGGTCTCTGAAAGAGCTTGTAATGTAAGTTCAGCAGCTTCTGCATCCTCCTTCATAACATAGCATTGTAACAAAACAATATAGGCAAACCTCGAAAATCCCACCTTTCTAGATCTCATCTGTTCCATTACATGTATTGCTTTTTCACAATTCCTGGCATTGAGATGGACTTGTGCCATAGTTATATATGTTTTATCGTCACTTAATAGGCCCAACTTCTCAATCTCTTCAAATGTTGTCATGGCATCCTCATATAGACCAAGCTTACCATATATCCTAATAAGCAAACCATATATGACTTCATCTGCTACAACTTTATATCTCTCCATTTCTGAGAAGAGGGATAAAGCTTTAGAATAGTTCCCACTTTTGTAGTACAGGGATAAAAGTGAAGCACACGTGAAGTTACTAGGAACTATTTTTTCTTGTCTCATGTCTTGATAGAGCCTTAAAGCTTCTTCTTGGACACCCTTTTTACAACTTTCAGTAATAAGAAGACTATAAGTAACCTCCTCTGGTACAAATCCCATAGTCTTCATCTCCTTAAAAGCCTTGAAAGCTTCATCAGTAAGACCGGTTTTCAGTAATGAAGTGATGACAACCGTATATGTAAATTGATTGGGCATTGTACCACTTGCTACCATCTGTCTCCAAATCTCTATGACACTTGGGTGAAAAGATTTCTTCTGCAAAGAAGATAGCATGAAATTGTAAACGGCAACAGGGAGCACGATGCCCCTTTCTTGTACAGCAGAGAAAAATGACAACATGGGCTTATGGCGACCCCATTTAGCATATGCACACAACATAGTTCCACAAGCAACTTCATCTGGCTCACACCCAGCCTCAAGCATTTCCAAGAATGTCTGTTCTGCAAGCTTTATTTTTCCGTTTTGTCCATATGTTCGAAGCACAAGCGTATAGACAATAACACTGGGCCGGTAACTTAACTGTTTAAGCACAAATCTAACATTACACCAAATTAATCAAATAACATACTATTACTATAAGTGTAAAATAATAGTCCTTTTTTTTATCATAAAGACAGACAGACAGCCAGCCAACACTGTGTTCTCTTATTCTCTTCATTTTGAATTTCAGGTAATCAAAATTTATTATCGAGTAAATACCTGCAATTTCATCCAAGCAAGAAAGTCCCTGACTTGCCTCCAATTCCTTTGCTCTTTCAACACAGTACACATCTCTCTAAAAGTGAGCTTGGTAACAAAAGAAGCCATAACCTGCCTCATGTCATAAGACCCATCGGGTAAACCAGAAAGACTCCGGACCCGCTGAATGGCTGCCACTACATGCCTACCGTATAAATGGCCGTTCCTATCATCCTCCAAGTATTGAACCATCTGTTCAGGGGACCTCTTGATCCACCTGGGTGTCAAGGCTCTTGAACCCTGGTTGCGCCTCAAGACGCTTAAATAACGGGCTTTGGCTTTGATAATTCGGCGAGCGTTGTCGTCTGAAAGAGGATTCTTTGGGTTCTTTGATTTGGGTTTGGGTTTGTTTCCATCGCTGAGAGACCATGGGTCTGGTGAGACTGAACATGATACGAGAAGGAGGGTGGATGAGGAGGAATTGAGCTGAAGAAGAGGAGGAGGAGGCTTTGTATTCAAGGGGGTTGTGGTTAGGAAAGGAGACTTGAAACCTTCCAGCAGCATCGCCAATTCTACTTGCTCAAAGCCTCAAACCCAATTCCACCTTAAATAAAACATTTTTTTATTAATTTTAAATTTATAATATAAACATATAAGTTTTCTAAATCGGAGAAGAAAAAAAAAATTATTTGTGTTTTTAAAGCTAAAAATAAAGAAAAATAATCATTTTTCGTGTTCTTGAAAAAAGAAAAGAAAGGAAAATATGATTTTACAAGTATATTATTTATAATAAAATATTGTGTAGTTTTATAATTTTAATAATTTATTTAAATCACTTTAATTTATTTATTTTGTTTTCCTTTTCTTTGATTTCCTTCTGACGCTGTGTTCTCGAATTTGGAGAGAAAGGAAAGGGAAAGAAAGGGATGGAAAAGAAAGGGAAGGAAAATAAAAAATTATTTGTATTCTCGAAAGTGAAGTAAAAGAAAGGAAAGGAAATGAAAGAAAATAATTTTCATGTTCTTAAAGAGGAGAGAAAGGAAAGGAAAACTGTCATTTTTACTAATATGCCCTTAAAATTAATATAATATAGGATGAAAAACTGGGTAGTTTTGTAATTTTATTAATTTTTTAAATAATTTTAATTTTTTTCTTTCCTTTCCTTCCCTTTCCTCCCACATTTGGGAGGAAAGGTTTGGAAGGAAAATAAGCTTTAGTTTCCCTCCCTTTCCTTTTCTTTCTCTCCTAAAAAAGTTTCGAGAACACGAGGTTTTTTCACTTTCCTCCGCTTTCCCTCACTTTCCTTTCCTTTCTTTCGTTAAATGAGTTTCGAGAACACAGCGTCAATATGGAAGGAACATTTTGAGAGAAAGTTTATCATTTCTTTCTTTTCCTTTCATTTCTTTTATCTCCTAAAAAAGTTTCGAGAACACGAGTTTATTTTAATTTCTTCCATTTTCTCTTGATTTCCTTCCTAAAATGAGTTTTGAGAACAGAGGTGATTAGACACTCTTTATAATTTAGTGACAAATAGAAAACAGTTGTTTGGAAAATGTCTTGAATCAACGGTCTGAGGCATAATTATTATTTTACCCGTCTTGTGCTAGAATGAAAATAGAACATATTGCTCCTCCTTTGCAATCAAACTAAAATGTTGAACATCAAAAAAATTGTCATCTTTCTTTCAAGCATTTCATCGAATAGGTTGTAGACGAACCTACCATAAATTCAAAACATGTAAAATCATCTTTAAAAACCAATTCTTAACCAACTGAAGTAGCAGTAGCACATAGAACAGAAAAACATATTACAATCAAACTTATGGAGAAGAGGTTTTACCAGAATCGAGAGTCACTGGTGGTGCAACGGAGATTGGTGGAGCGCCGATTACTAGAATCGAGATTGAGGAGTTGATCAGGAGTGAGAGAATCCAGAGTAAAGGAATCGATGGTTAATTTTAGAGGATGAAGAGGCGAGACGCGAGAGAATGGAGGGCAAAGGGGGATAAAGGATATATGAATGGTGTGGGGGATAGATCTATGATGGAGCGGAAGTATTTAACCATTAAAAGCTATTTATGTATGAGCGGATAAGTAAATATTTTATTATTATGCTTAAATATTTTCAATATATTTACACCAACTCCTATAAAATGTAGTTACACCAAATGATTGGGAAAAAATGAGTTGTATACCAGAGGTATAAATAGCAACCCCATAAAATACATCTTATAGTATTTCTTAGATGACGAGTTTTCATATTTTTTATTTAGGTGTAAATTAATAGTCAAGCCTAGAAAAAACCAATAAAATTTTCAATTTTAAACAATTAAAATTTTAAACAAAATTTTTTAAATTTATTTTTTGAACAAATAAATATCCCTGAGTTTTAAAACCAAATAAAATAGATCATTTTAATTTATTAAACAAATTAATGTGATAAATCAAAAACCTTAAAACCTGAATAAAAATCTCTCAACAAGAAAATTGTTTTGTTGGAACAAAGGTATAGAAGGTAGGGCATTATTTGTTTGTCTATTTAGCATATGATTTCAGGGTAGGCATGGGAATAGGGTGGGACTCCAAACCCTGTCCCCAATCCCAACCTCCATCTCTATTCATACGGGAGAATATGATCCCATTCCTATTTTCAATGGAGAATCGGGGATTTTTTAATATATTTTTTTAAATCAAATATGTTAAATACCAAACTTGATCGATGATGATTCATGTTTAAATCTTACATATTTTCAATTTTGCTTATTTATAAATAATATGTTTAATAATAAAAATATATAATATATTTAATATTCGGGGGTGGGGGCGGGGACCAAGTTACCCAACCCCGGCCCCATCCCCGATTTTTAACATCAGGGCCCCGTCCCGTCTGTGCAGGTACACCTGGTTCCTTGATGGGCGGGTCTTATTCCCATGCCTGTTTCAAGGTCGTCCCAAAACTCCCACGGGCTGGACACACATTCAAGGCCTACAAGAAATACGGGCACAAAATTGTGTTTAGTATACGATGGGAGTTTAAAATTTTAGTAAATAAAAGAAGCATCATTTTCTTAATATTTTATGAAACTCAAAAAATAGTTAATATTATATTAAGGGCCCATACATGTATTAATTAATTACATTGAATAAGAGAAATATATAAAAAGTCTAAAACTAATAGAAAACATTGATACATTTTCTCTACCATTAAGTATCACATACTCTTTTTTTATTATTCTATTCACATGAATTATATTTTAATATCATAATATAATAGATTCCTTGTTATTAACTAAGAAAATTCATGTCTTTCAAAAAAAAATACCAACCATATGAAATTTTCCAAGTCGAACTTAAATCTACTTTTAAGATTTCAAAACCATCCTTGTGTTTTTAAAAATTAGAATATAATATATTTCAAAACTATTTTAATATCAGAATATAATATATTTTAAAATTATTCTTGTTTATTTATACATTATTGACTCTTTATTATCTAATATTGGGTGCATGAATGTTAAGTATTATATTATATCTATAACAATAATAAAATCTCAAGCTATCTCCAATATGGGTTTTTAACTATAAAATTGATGGTTTCGAAAAAAAATGATTTAACCCTACAAGTTTAAAACGGTGATGAAAGATATTAATACAACTGATTTATATTAATTTACATAAACTATTACTCTCTCTTTTTTAAAGAAACCAATAACAGATGGTGTGAGGCACTCAATAGCCGCACCAACGTAATAAAACAAGAACCCTCTTCAAAAGACAACCATTCTCTTTCACCACGATTTGATGCAATTAGAGAAAGCCCTCTTAAACCTTTTTTGCATGGGTTACACACATGAGGCTATTGAATGAAAAAGGATAAAAGAATGAGCAAATGTTGTTGCACTCCTCAGGGGATCCCCTCTTTATGGGATTAGTTATGACTATTAATATTAAACTCATCTATGAGGTTTATAAATTCCATATTTGTAGTATTTCAACAAAATGCAAGGATTTTAAATTCATGCAATCCTTCAAATTAAACACGAGATTGAAATAAAATTGAATTTTAAAGTCCTAAAAATCTTATCCAATCATACAATTCCTTTAAATCTTATACAATCATGCAAACCAGAGACCTAAATGAGTATGTAAAGGACCGGTTTTATGTGTTTTGGATCAACGTGTAATGAATGTGAAGGAAGTCAGTGAGTGAAATGGCTATGCAAGGACAAATCATCTAGAGCATCTCCAACAAATTCTCTAAAATTTCTTCAAAATGGAGAAGCAAAACTCAAAAACTCCAAAAAATTTGCATTCATCTCCAACAAATTCTCTATTTTAGAGAATTTATCATTGATTATAATATTAAAATATTACACTTATCTATTAAAATATTATTTCTCTTACCAAAAAATTATTTTGAAGGTTTCCTATTGGTAACCATTTTTGGAGTGATCTCTATATTTAGAGAAAAAACTATTATTTGTCCTACTTAATCCATTTTGACGATAGTTTTAGAAAAGTTATTAGAATATAATATTGATGAAAAATCCTATTTTTATTTTTATTTTTTTATTTTAAGGAAGCTGTTGTAAATGCTCTCTGATACAACATGCGTACAACAAACCAGCTAGGGACTGAAACAGTTATGTCTCCAATACGAGAGGGGTTGATTGACAACAATTATCTTTTACCCCGTCGTCAGTTACAGGGCGTGTATAAAATCCAGAACCTTGAACTTGAAGGAGTCTAAACAAAACTAGACCACACAAAGTTCAATTCACCATTTCTGATCATATACACCGTAACGAATCCGAATCCAAATCCAAATCCAAGAATGTTTCATCTACTCTGATGTTAAACTGATACGATTCGTATGTGATTTTACCCAAATCTGCAGATGTATTCATGCGAGACTACTACGATGTTGTTAGGTCGCAGAAGCTCTTTAGTCCTTGTCAGAAACTCTAATTGTCACTCTTTAGTTCCAAAAAGGAATTATCTTCTTCGCAGCTCGACGAGATTCCGGTGTATGCTGGACCAAATTGTCCCCAAATTCGCGGTTTCTTCGTCCTTAAGTACGGTATTGACCTCAGGAAATGTAATCGCTGCCGCCGCCGCCGCTGGGTCCGGTTCCCTCCATGGGGCAGTAACGTCGGCGATTACCCAAGTCGCTGTCACCGCCGTTGCAATTGCATCCGGAGCTTGTCTATCTACCAAGGTTGAATTTTTATGGCCTAAAGTTGAGGAACAACCTGGTGAAATTTTGTTCCTTTTTCTTCGATTTATGTTTTAACTTTTTACCATGAAATACGATAATGAAATATAGTTGATTCGATCCTTTGAAGAATAGATATTTTATAAGCAACGAATAACAAGGCATAAATAGTTCAATTCTTCCAGGGGAGTGTTGTGGGAAAGAAAGGTCCGGTTAAAAACTGAAAATGAAGGGTAAAACCATCAAACCAACTATGTTGTACGGGTTTGAGTGTTGTACAATAAAAAAAAGCACAAGTTACAGAAAATGAGGTCCATCAGGCAGAACTAAGAGTTGCACTTATTCATAGAAATTAAGGATGATTGTGGTGGTTTGGCGGGGAATGGACCAATTTTTTTTTATACGGTGACACCATATAAAATAGGCAAAAAATAGTTACAAAAAGGCATGACTTTTATCTCTGTGTCTTCGTGTTTTTATTAACGTTATATAAAATAGACAAAAAATAGTTACAAAAAGGCATGACTTTTATCCACGTGTCTTCGTGTTTTTATTAACGTTCAATATCGCTCGATATGTTTTTAGCCTAATTGCACCGTTTCGAGGGATTTTTAAAGCTTTCTGCTTGATTTCAAGGGGTTTTAAAGTTGTTTTTATCGATTTCGAGGGACTTTTTTTGGTTGATTTCAACGAGGTACGGTTGCAATTTCTTGAACTTCTGAATATCATACGGTGGCACCTTGTAAAACGATATCGGTTGCATCTTTAATAAATGTAAAGTTTTTAACCTCTCAACGGGGAGATTATACGGTGGCGCGTGCCACCGTGTGAACACCTATAGGTCCGTCATTGGGTTTGGCCACGTTTGCAGGGGACAAATACGACAACTCCCATAAGGAGGGTGGAGAGCGTAACGATAGTAATGAGGTTCATCAGGAGGATGTGGGATGGCAGTTGAGGACATGACCACTTTAGAAGTTTATATGGACATGCCCTATGATAGGGGTCCTTGTAGATATAGGATTTGGGTAGAAAATTATTTTGAACTTCAAGTCTTCAACGAACCTATTATATCCGAGTTGAAAAAAAAAACACTGCTCCTCTGTTCCATCAAAGCAATATACTTTTCCACTGTAGAAGGCTGCCTTTGAACTTCAGAATTGACACTTGATTAAAGTTTAGAAAAACAAATCTGATCTATGTAACACATTATACTGAGGAACAAAAATTAGATCAATACTAGTGTTCAATTTGTTCCATATTCCATATAGTTTTTCATTTAAATATACCCAGTTAGAATTGATGCGTATGTCATCATTTTCGCAAGTGTTGGAGTGTGGATTCATAAATTCTCTGATGGAACCTTGAATTGCCCGTAAGGTTATTCCATTTTGGCTTGTTGGTAATCAACCTTTCTGCTCGTGATAGAAAGTTGTCTGTATTAGACCATTTAAGACACAGACCTTACTGGGAATTGTTTATAGCGTTTGTTTGTTTTTTGTATGTAAGATGTTATCAGATCTATACCTTTCGCATGAGTTTGGTTTCCAAAGTATGCAATCTTTGTTATCTAGTGCTTGAATTAGTCGATTTGCAGGTTCCTTAATACTGGATGGAGTGGATGTTACCGGATACCCCGTATTTAATGACCCAAAGGTTTACCATCCCTACTTCACTTGTAGTGTCTGTTGTCTTCATAGAGCCTACTCTCGTAGTGCCTAAAAGGTTCTAAATCTGTGAAGGCAGGTGCACAAGGCAATTGCATTTGCAAGGAAAGCTCATCAAGGTCAGCTTCGGAAAACAGGAGACCCATATTTAACCCACTGTATCAATACAGCAAAAATCTTAGCTGTTCTAGTTCCTTCAACTGGGAAAAAAGTGAGCAATTCTTTTTACTACCTCAGTCTATAAAAAGAGGATGACTCTTTAAATTCAAAATTCATTCATTTATAGAATAACCATGGAGCTCAAATGGATAGTTCTAGTATCACTTATTCAAATGGCAATCTTGCTGCAGGCTATTGATACAGTCATTTCTGGCATACTACATGATGTAGTTGATGATACATGTGAAAGCTTGTACAGTATAGAGAGGGAGTTTGGTGAAGATATAGCAAAACTGGTAGCTGGTGTGTCCAGGTTGAGTTATATCAATCAGGTACAGACAACAAGTAGAAATTGTTTATGGTGATTCTACATTTAAGCATCAAACATTTTCATGCTTCTGTCAATATCATTTTAGCCACTACTGACAAGTGATTGGTGAAAATTGACATTAATAATGACATAAATTGCTATACGTCTTGCAGTTGTTACGAAGACACCGCAGGATAAATGTGAAGCAGGCTACCCTTGGCTATGAAGAGGTATTTCATTCTGCTTACAATATATTGATATTGCTAAAGCTACATCAAAACATAAAACCTTTGCGATAAACACCATACCTGTGTTGTGCAAAGAACATGTGGATAGGGATGAACTACAGGTCTACAATTGAGGTAGATTAGATAGGGTGACATGAAAGCCCCTTTGTGGGAACTGGCAAGTAAAAGCCACTGACAGAGGTGTTTGAACTTTGTATGAACTTGAAGCTAGTCTCAACCCAAAGCCATTTGCTTTCACCTTATTCTTGAAAAAAATGATGAATTCAAGGTTTCTGGGGCAAAAAGTTGTTTCTTGCTATACGAGTATGTTATCTTACACTTAAGAATAAGAATAGCCAGAAGAAAATGGAAAGAAACAAAAGCTTCAGCTTGTCTGACAAAAAAGATAACCTTAAACATTCAAGTGGCAGTTCTAGTATGCTTTTAAATGTCTGTGTTTATGATTTGCCGTTTAATTGAGATGCTTTATATGTAATAGCTTGAATTACTAATTGTAGGCAAATAATTTAAGAGTGATGCTCTTGGGCATGGTTGACGATCCACGTGTGGTGCTCATCAAGCTTGCAGACCGTCTACACAACATGAGAACCATGTATGACTTGTTTCTATCTTTGCATCTTGAATTAGAGAAAATTATTTCTGTCTCAAACTTGATCGTTTTCTATTTCCATAAGGGAATTTCACTGTACTACTTCCCTCAGTCAAGGCTAAAGCTGCATTGCTTTGATTGTAAAACACACTCTCTCTTGCTTGCAGTTATGCTCTACCCTCGGCCAAGGCTAAAGCTGTAGCACAGGAGACTTTGGTCATTTGGTGCTCTCTTGCATCAAGATTGGGCCTTTGGGCTTTAAAAGCTGAACTTGAAGACCTCTGCTTTGCTGTTCTTCAGGTCAGTAGTAAATATGCTATAAAGCTAAATATAATGTGTATGTATCTAATGCATGATAGCATGTACATTCTGTTCCATACCTATGTCTAAGTGTTTGCTTTGAAGCATATAAGTAATGATTGAATCATATGCTTAAAATGACATAGTAACTAATATCAGTAGTACTGTGGCAGCCTCAGATCTTCCGCCAGATGCGATCTGACCTGGCCTCCATGTGGACACCCAGCAGCAGGGTAGGCAACCTGAGAAGACTATCTGCCAAAAGCAGCTCAAATGCAGAACCAGACGGAAGGAGCTTAACTCCTGAGTATGAAGCATCAGTAGTCAGCATGAAGGTAAGTTAACTATAAGGACAGGGGATGGAGCTAAGCACCTGGTACAATTAACTTTATCTCTCAAATAAGGAAAGGATAAGACCATTAAAATGGAGAAGAAAGCTTATCTGGTCTGGATTACACACTGTAGTGTCCAGCTGGTTCTTTTTGGTCTTTGTAGGAACATAGTCTAGTATGTTAAGATGACCTGCTTTCATGAACAATTCACATACGGGTGTATGGTGGAAACATAATAAGTTGATGGGGTGTTTGATGTTCCATTACAGATGTTTAGGATATGATGTTGGTTTTCAACCTGCAGGATCTTTTGC
Source organism: Silybum marianum (assembly GCA_036898165.1). NCBI lineage: Eukaryota > Viridiplantae > Streptophyta > Magnoliopsida > Asterales > Asteraceae > Silybum > Silybum marianum. The sequence goes on from CM072532.1 coordinate 57,162, forward strand.
AAGCTGTTCTTCCATTTGATCTCTTACTTGATAGAAGAAAGCGTATTAAATATATTCAAGATCTTGGGTCATGCTCAGAAGTCCAAACAAAACCAAAAGTTGTGAGGGATGCTGGAATTGCCCTCGCATCTCTGGCTGTTTGTGAGGAAGAACTGGAACGCGAGTTGTTTATATCAACCTCGTAAGATCATGTGAGATGGATCTTTAGCCTTTAGTCTTGTTTACCCCACCTTAACTTTGTTGTCATTTGCAGCTATGTTCCTGGAATGGAAGTAACCTTATCTAGCCGCCTAAAAAGTTTGTACAGCATCTACAGTAAGGTATAAGTGATGTCCATATTTCTTTTGTTGAATGTAATAATTAGGTAACCATGAGGCCTGGGATAATTCATTATTCCAAGTTGTAACCTTGAGGTTGCTTTGCCTTCGGGGATCAAAATCATCCAATCTGGAACAACAAAAACTTGTGGATATGCCCTTGAGTTAGTTATTAATATGCAGGAGATGGGTCTTTGATGGACCCTTCCTGTTCTTTCCACTATTTGGCTCATTACTCATAGGATTAGGAGGTAGCATCATACATGATTCAGTTTGGTTCATGTGTATGCACTGTCAAAGTTTCTTGTTTAATTAATTCCCAATGTTGGCTTATTTGCTAACATTCCTTTTCCTTTTCTCAGATGAATCGTAAAGATGTCAGTATCGATAAAGTATATGATGCACGTGCACTGAGAGTAATTGTTGGTGATAAAAGTGGAACGTTAAATGGACAAGCTGTTCGATGTTGTTACAGTCTTCTAAATATCATACACAGGTTTATAAATAATTTGCATAACTCTAACCACACATCTGTTACTGATTATAGATGTTCACCTTTTCATTTGCTTTCTGCAGGCTTTGGACACCGATAGATGGCGAGTTTGATGATTACATTGTCAATCCAAAGCCAAGTGGATATCAGGTTAAGAGTTCTTTCTCACTCACCTTCTTGGAATGTCACACCCTCCCTGTTATTTCCTATTTTTGCAGTATGTATAAATTAACCAAAAAAACTTCTGTCATCTTCTAGCTTTATGTCGAGACCCCTTCAATATTTTTCTTAAAATCAATTAACTCCTGCTTCGATGAAAATTAATAGAGCACCAATTTTTTTTTTATTTACATAATTTATGCTTATTGCTTGTTCTAGTGAACACTAACAGCCGAGTCAGTTCTCTATTTAAAGAACGGCTTAACTGATCAGTATAGTTAGAATGTCTCTCTTGTTCCTTGATGGTCGATTGGGGGGGGGGGGTGATAAGTTGTCGTTTGGGCTAGAATCAGGGAGTACGAGGATTAGTACCATTGGGTAGGGGCAGGTGTTATTCGGTCGGTTAAATCGGTTTTCAGGCTGTTCAGTTTGGGTTATTCGGTTTTTCAACTTTTTCCAAACTACCCGATAACCAAACCGAATAAGGTTCGGTTTAATCGGTATCGGGTTATTTAGTTTGGTAACTGGGTTAACCAAATAAGAGTTCATATTTTTTTTGTTGGATATTTGCCTTCAACAATGCCTCCTCCTAACCGAGGAGATCATAGTGCCTCCTTTTTTTGCTGCTCTCCACTTTCTCGGCTCCTTATACATACTATTATTAGCTTTACGTTTCGTGAGATCATGGTTTCATACAGAATAACAAAACAAGTTTCGTTTCAGAACATAGTATTTAAGTGCCGACACGAACACGACATATATCTGAGCAACAAAACTGAACTGGAACAAGTAGCATATAACATCTGATTACACAATGGCTAGCACATACTCCAATTTTGTACCAAACTCATCTGGAACACTTGATACCACTGACCATATACTTAAGCAGAAGACTGGGATGAATTGTTACCATGAATTTGTCTCTTGGATGACTTTTTCTTCTTTTCTACTTCCATAAACTCCAATTCTTGGAGTTTTTCTTTATGTTTCAATGAGAGAGCAACAACTGACCAGTAGTATCTTCATCTGGTCTCCAATTATGCACATAACTCTGTTCCTTACATCTTTCATCTAATTACACAACTGGTCCTTGGGCTTTGACTTGGCATTTATTGTCAATATCTTCTACTCAATCCCCACAGATTCTGACTTTATATCTTATAATCACAGTCTCTGCACACTGCAGTGCATGGTCCAGAAAACTCACCCTTGGAAGTCCAAATAAGAACACAGGTACACAATATAATATATATTATTGAGTGCTTTGCAAAGTAGCTGACAGTAGGATTTACCTTGTATTTTCAGAGTATGCATGAATATGCTGAGCATGGAGTTGCTGCCCATTGGCTTTATAAAGAAGTTGGCAATAAGTTGCCTGCCAAGAGTAGTGTAATTGGCTCCGAAATAACATCATCCTCATATCTATCCAATGACCTTGAAGATAAAACTCCACTTGACGATCATGTGTTTCAGAAGTACAGTTCCTTAAAAGCAGGACATCCAGTTCTTAGGGTTGAAGGAAGTCATTTGCTTGCTGCAGTTATTGTCAGGTAAGGTATTTAACATGCTTATTGCATAACAAGATTTATATTCAATAGCTTGACACTTGCAATTCAGAGTGGATGAGGATGGAAGAGATCTTCTCGTGGCTGCGAGCTTTGTACTTGCCGCTTCTGAAGCGGTTGCAGACAGAAGATCTTCTTCTCAAAGAAAGCGGTGGGAGGCTTATGCAAGATTGTACAAAAAGGTTGAATATATACTTGGAGAAATTTTTGTATCTTATATTCTTTATGATGGTGGCTAATTACTCTTCTCAACTTATGATTTAGAGTTCATATGAAGCTTTATACAATAATACACAAAAAATAAACTGCTGTAAAATCCTTTAGGACCCAATATTTTCATGTTCCACGTTTCTCCATTGAAGAGGGGCTTGCTATATGTGACCGTATCTATAACTTAGTTATGAATTATCTTGTCATGTATATGTTAATACACATGATGCTATCTGGTGTAATTATATTATACAACAACATTGGTATAGTTTGAATGGTGTCAAATTATTTTCAGGTATCAGATGAATGGTGGTGTGAACCAGGGCATGGAGATTGGTGTACCTGCTTGGAGAAGTATACACTCTGTCGTGATGGTATGTACCATAAGGTATGTGTAATGTTGTGTTGTTATTTCTTGTTGCTTTCTAGAGTTCACCCATGGAACAATAAGCAAGCCTTTTAAAGTTTTCATAAATCATTTTTTTCTTTTCTAATCTAAGATTTCTTAATGACAAAAACTGTGCAGCACCTTAGCAATCTAGCACATAGGTGTAGAGTGAATGACAAGAGATCTCTTATTGTTTTATGACAATGACTAACTTTGAACACCATGCATTAGAATTCTCATGAGATATTTGGATTTTAATAGCAGTCCTTACTTGTTGGTATGCAGCAAGATCAATTTGAGCGCCTGCTGCCAACATTCATTCAAGTAATTGATTTATCTGAAGCAGAAGAAATTGAATACTGGAATGTATTGTCTGCTGTGTCAGAGGGGAAACAGCTTGATTCTGTGTCATTCAACTCATCAAGTTCCTCTGAGAGGTCAGCTGGTTGGTCTACCCCCATGGAAGCTGGCATCAACAATAAGGTATATATTTTCATTACTGGAAATGGGTCGTAACTGACACATATTAAATTTCTAAGATTCTGCTAAAATTCACAATTTGTGCTGTGGATCATTTTGTGTTGGCTCAGGTTTTAAAAAATAGATGTTATATAAATTTAGGTGCTCCTATTGAGGACGATGCTACAATGGGAGGAACAATTGCGATCTGAAGCAGGTTTCCAACAACCGAAGCTTGCTAATGTGGTTTCTCTCGGGGAAATAGCAGTCGTATGTTGGCCAGATGGTGAGATAGTTAGGTTGACAAGTGGGAGTACAGCTGCAGATGCTGCCACCAGGGTTGGACTCGAGGGCAAGCTGGTTTCTGTAAATGGTCAGGTTGTTTTGCCTAACACGGAGCTTAAAGATGGGGATGTTATTGAAGTCAGAGTTCGATAAATGTTGTGTATATGTACATACATATTCTTCTGTAAATGGGATGGTATCAGGATTTTTGTAATACAATTTCTAACTTCTATCCATGTACATAAACCACAAACACAATTTTGCTACAATGGAAGCAAACTTTATTTGAATTTTAATTGCCCTGTTAATGTGTACAAGGGCCAAACCTTGTATTGTTATTGTTCACTCCCCTGCATCCAAGGGTGTCTATTTTTATTTTATAGATTTACAGATATTTATTTGAGAGCCTATAAATGGATTCTATCAAGAGATGCATATATTTTCAAAATATAACAAATTTATTTGACTTGGATTTAAAGAACTTATTAAGAATTTGAGCGGATTCTATCAAGACTTGTATGTTTTCTATTTCAACTCAAACTCTTGTTATTTCTTGTGGTATTAAACAGTACAAGTAATAATATTATTGGTAATTAAAATTTGCAAACGAAAATTAATCATTTTTTTTGTATTATGATATTTTGAATGAGAAATCCACAAGTGATTGAATCAAAACGACGGATGATGAATCGAAGTTAAAAAAAGGAGTAAGAATTTAGATGATGAATCAAACTGATTTTAAGAAGAAAAAAACGTGTCATGTTATTGTCTCCGCGTGAAGGTGAATACATACAATATACATACAGTCTCTCTCTCTCTCTCTCTCTCTCTCTCTGCGTATGTGTTAAATCAGCGAGTCAACACCGGCGAGTCTTCCTCCTTCCACACCACACCACACCACACCAAATTACAGACAGAGGACGCATACAACTCCCAGAACGAGGAGGAGAATCATGCTTTTGCTGATCGACTACGGATTTTGTTTTGAAACAATATCCCTATACATGAAATTTCCCCTAATTTAAATGGAAGCCCTAACCCTAAAACATATCCCCATCCCTGGATCCTCCAAATGTGGCCGTCTTTGGATCCTTTATCCGTCTCAACACTTTTCTCTCTTCTTCTCTGGAGGTTGAACTTCAATCTCGTCGTTTTTTTGTTGGTCTTAGACTCACTGACCAATTAGGTTTAGGTTTAGACAAAGTAGAAAAACCACACTATATATAGACAACATTCTGTATAGAAAAAAAAAAAAGGAAGACGGTATTTATTTTTTTTGTAAAGGCAAGGAACAGATGGAGAGCTCTGACGCAGAAACGGGCATGGTTGATTGCGGTGTCGGGACCATCGTTTGGGTTCGGAGGCGGAATGGGTCGTGGTGGCCGGGTAAGATACTGGGCCCTGACGAGCTCTCTGCTTCTCATCTCATGTCTCCCCGATCTGGAACCCCAGTCAAACTTCTTGGGAGGGAGGATGCCAGTGTGTAAGTCCTCTGATTAATTCACATCCCCATTCCATTTTACGTTTTCCTTATCTCATGTATATATGTTGGATTGCTGCCAACAAAGATAATACTGTTGTGTGGTTCTGATTAGTTAAGGATGAACCAGTTTTTGGAAATTTAAAAAGAATGATCTGGGTTAAATCACTAGAAATCCTTTGTTTTCTTCCTTAAACCTGTTGAACATTCACCAGGTATCACGTAGCTAGTTCTCTCATCTCACATAAGGTGATGGCTTCACACCATCAATAGAAGACTTGAGTTGTTGAAAAAAAATAAACTCAAATATGATTCCATCATCTAATAATTGTTCTTGGAGATCACATCTCTTTCTATACATGAAACTAAGAAGTATATCATATAGAAGAAGACACTTATCCTAACAATGATTATTGACTTAGTGTCTTATTTCTCGTTTTATGATGGTAGCTTTTATTGTTATTTTGAAATCCTTATTCATTTTCCATATTTTATGGATTGATTAACCGGATGTAAATAATTTTTCAATTTTATGCTAGCTAAATGCTAGGAGGTGTTGTACTCTTGGGTGTCTGGGTACATTGTTATGTGGCAAGTTGGTAAAGGAAGATTACAGAACAAAACAAGTTTTCCCATTTATACCATGGATCATATTTAGTATGCTTGCAAAGCTGTTTGTGAGCATCTGCTCATAAAGATGTCACTTTATAGGAACTATGTGTTCTGTGACTTCATCCATCGGCATACCAAGCCCCCAAACGTCCAAAGGTTGATAGTCATTTGAAGAGATGTGCTTGGTAGCGACAGCCGGTGTCAGTTTTTGTTAATCCGAAACTTCTAACACCTTAGATGAAGATAATTACAAATGTCATTCATATGTGGTAAATGTCACTCTTAAGTTTCTAAGCTCTTTTACCCGTTGATACTCTCATTCTTTCATTGTATCATGTGGTGATTGCAATCACAATTCCCTTAGAAAGAGAACTTACTTTGTTTTCTGTAATAAGAGATGATGAAGCTTGATAATATCTGTACAAAAGTATCAAGCACTAGATTTTTTAATTCTTATATATGATCTTTTTTTTGTTATCTATGGCCTTCAGCCTTGATTGCTTAAGAGTTGACGAGCTTAAAAATATGTACGAGTGAAATTATATTATTTTTGTTCAGTTGATGTATTTTGTGCACCTAATAGCTCTATTTCACAATGGACAGGGATTGGTACAACCTGGAGAAGTCCAAGCGAGTTAAACCGTTTCGCTGCGGTGAGTTTGATGACTGCATCGAGAGGGCTGAAGCTTCACAGGGAATGCCTCCAAAGAAAAGAGAGAAGTATGCACGTAGGGAAGATGCTATCCTTCATGCTCTTGAACTTGAGAAACAACTGCTGGAAAAGAAATATGGGAAATTAGGTAATGGTTTGAGCAACAAGTTACTAGGAAATGTAGGAAAAGACACAACCGTAACTCCAGAATTTTCATGTGACAATGGTAAACATGCCAACTCAAAAATGGATCTGTCTCTTGGCGACAAGAGAAAGGGAATTCCTTTGCAGGCACAGAGAGTTGACAGTGGTAGTCAACTGAATGTTGATGATAAAAGTCCTAGGTTGAGAGGCTTGCAAGACCTTGGCGTTGGTCCTATTCCATCGAAATATAAAGTTTCTACCTTGGTTGCTTCAAATGGTTCCCATAAGCATGCTGTTGATGATGGTTTTACACCAGAAAATACAATTCCTGTTAGTAGTAAAAGTTTGTTGGAGAAAAGGAAAAGGTCACAGTCACAGGATGGGAATACGGAGGAATCAATTGGTAAGAGGCGTGATAGGCGCCGCCCTCTTGTTCAGGTACTCCAGAGTAGTGCAAAATTACTCCACATTCACCCCTTACAGCTACAGGATGTTGGTGGCTCTGCTACTCCGCTTTTAGGGGGGGAGGAACAGAGAGAAGCTCCTCCTGCAATGGGAGGTAATGATCCAGGCATGACAGTGAAATCAGGTAATAGCTTTGACTATAGAGAAATTCTTCCTGACCAGGTGGAAATTTCAACACCCAAGTCTGAAAAAAGAGATGACTCCTTCCTTGTTGGGTTGAATGAAGAGAACACTACTGGATCTAATGAAGACACTGAAACTGATTCTTCTGGAACTGAATCTCTGATATCAGACACATATGATGCAATGGCTGCACTTTCAGGTTCTATTTTATCATATTTCTGGTTGCCTTCTGCTTTCTTTTTCTTTTTCTTCTGGATGATGTCATTGTTTCCACCTTTACCAATGTACCATCATGGTCAGGCTTGCTGGGATGAAACTTAATTTGCAGGCCTTTTCATTTGACCTGAGGACATTTCTTGACCTCCATTTTCTATTTCATGTTTGATTAATTCCAGAGGACATTTTTTTAGATTAGAGAAGCATGCTTAAAAGACATAAAAGGACATGTAACAGAAATAACCACACCAAAGAAAGCTACAGCTAACAGATTTTCCAGCCAAAAGATGTGGAGATTCAGCAAAGGACTTCATTCTAGTTTATCATCCTTGTTCAGAATATGAAAATCTCTAGTTTGGTGTGCTGGTTCTAAATGCATTGTGATTCCGTAAGTAATTTTTGTTCCCATTGACTTAAAAAAAGATACTGCCAAAATAACTCACTGAGCTTGGTTTGAGAGTGACAATGGGGGTGATTAGGCTAGGTAATCTGCAGAATACCATTTAAGGCCCAGATGACTGATGACGTGTGTCAGTGTGTGATTATGTATCCCAGACTCCCAGTATTGAAGTCCATATAGAGATTTAATCAAGGTCAGTAAAGGAACAGAAGTGCCTAGAGTAACCCTGGAAACAAGCTTAATTCCCTAGCAGGTTCCCCACTCTCACTCATTTGCCTATGTTCTGATGCATCTTTTTCCCAATAGAGCTATTAATAGACAATGGTGGCCGTGATTCCAGAATACTCCTCCAACCCCTTGCATATCTAATCGTTGAAACACTTGATTCGTAGATGCCTGTTGGTGCCAAACTGCTAATAACCCATCTGCCTCTGAACTTGAGTAGATACTGGGATAATCCGTACCCTTATGGGTCCCCTTATGGGTCCCCGATTAGCCACTGGAACCTGACTCATTAGAAGTTACTAGTCGCTGCATTGGTGTTGAGCTGCGGGCTGCCTGGTTATTTTCTATACCTTCTGGATGAACAACATTTTTTTGTCTTCCTTTCTAGATAATATTGTTGGTTTATCCCAGCGGTTCTGCTTTCTTTGCTGGCAAAGAGAACACACATGCTGGTGTTGTTCTGGTCATCTCTCTCTTTTTCCCCCAAGAGATGGCAGTCCCATGCCAGAAATAGAGGCTTCTGTTTCAAGGACAAATGATTTTCGTAAATTGAGAAGAGCTAAGATTATTGCAGTGGTAGTAGTGGCTTTGAGAAAGCATCCTTGTGTAGAAATTGAATTGGAAGTCTTTTAGTGGCCTTTATGTATGCTTCTGAGGCTGTGGGAGATGGGCCATTCACATACTGGACTTTACGATGTTCCTAAGCAGATACTGCTTCCGAGGTATGCCATTGTGCATGCAGTCTACCACAATGACTCTTGCCACTAAGTGGTCTGCTCCAAGAAATTTTAGGATCGAGTGTAGATCCTTGTCCAGATGTTCATCCAAGGTTCTTTGACTGAAACGTAATATCATCAAAAACAAATCCTTATTAGAGACTGAAACACCAAGTTCTTGATGTTTAGGAACATAGCAGGGGACTTTTTCTGCCCAAAAGGCATCACAGTGAACCCATAATGAATTTTGAAGGTTGTTCAATAAGTATTAAATAATTAAATTTGATGTATGTAACATAAAATCATTAAATTGAATTTTGCATAGAAATTTCAGATGCAATTTCTCTACATCAAAGATATATATTACATTTGATGTTTGTGTGTATGGTTTTGTTTAAGAATAGAACTCCTACTTTTCATATTTTTTTATTAATGACTTGGTGAATGAATTGCTTGTGTATCATTACTCGTTTATTTAATGTAAAACATTATTTATATGATATCACATTGATAGATAGTCATGTATTTAACTTAATACCCGAATATAGTTATTCTTAAATATGTGTTTACTACAAGTACAGGTTTGTATTCAAAGTAATTCAAGTGAATATGTTTCCATTACTGCATTTTTTATTCATCAGGAATGTTATTCTTGTGACAAAATATTTTTTATTTTATATACAGCAATTGTTTTAGATGTGTCTGATGTTCAGGGTTTGTTTGTACTAATAGTAGAAGAGTGTTTCCGTTTCTATATAGTATAATTATCTGCAAGGCTTCCTTTATGTGTTTTGACATTTAGATGTCTGAGGCTGCTTGCAACTATGCTTGATGTTCATATTGCTTATTGTTTATCTCTAGAAGTCCAATCTTAATTTAATTTTTCATTTGTGGTTTAGATGAAGCTGAACATATTGAATTTATACCAAAAGCATTTGGAAGATCTGAAGCACAAGGAGAACATGAGAGCATGAGTGATGACTCGGGACTTCCTGATGACAGTGGTGATTCCCTACAGACGAGTAGTGTGACAGTCTCCAAATGGCAACTAAAAGGAAAAAGAAATAGTCGCAGTTTGACAAAGAGGTACCCAAATGTAAGCGAGAGAAAGGTCTCCATGAGCCCTAGCCGGCACTGGGTGAGCCTCAAGGGAGAGGACATGTATGGTGTTGATGGTGCTGATTCATTTGAGAGAAACCAAGGTAATAGGCTTATTGACTGCAGTCATGATATCATGAGTTGGGAGGATGAGCCTTGTTTGAAAGGATACTGGGAGCAGTCAAGTGATTCTGTATATGTGAGTCGTCAGTTTGGTGGGAGGATGAAGTCGATGTTGATTGATGTTGATGTACAAGTACAATCAGGTTATCAGAGAGAACATGTCCCCATGATTTCCCTGATGAGCAAGTTGAATGAGAAGGCAATAGTAGGTCATCCTATCCCAATAGAAACCTTGGAAGATGGTTCATCTGATATCATTCTTTCTGCAGCTGATGACTTGTTTGGAACAGAATCATTAGGTTATGATACAACTCTTCAACCATGGAGGACTGCAAGGAGGACTGCCAAGTGTAGGGTTCCGCGATTATCAACATTGGAGGAAGAGGAGAGACATGATTATGTAGATGAAGAAGATGGAAAGGTGGCAAAGGGAAGAGCGGGAAAGCTTCTGAAAAAGCCACAAAGGAGGAGCACTTCATCTTCTTGCAGTCAGAAAATAAGAACACTATCATCAATAGGTGGGAGTGGGAGTCACCAACAGCAACAGCAACAGCAACAGCAACAGAGTATGGATTTGAAAGGTGAGGGTGAAGGGGTGATGAAGCCAGAGTCATTGCCGACAGCAGTTGCTTGTATTCCTGTTAAATTAGTGTTCAGTAGGTTACATGAGGAGTTGGTTGCCCGCCATCAATAAAGATGAAGTAGCTACATGTAAATTGTATGTGATAAATAATATGATTATATGCTTCCATTGACATTGACATTGACATTGACATTGCCATTGCCAAAAAAGAAAAGAAAAAAGGTAAGGTTTGTTTTTGTTTTACTTAAGCAGCAGCAGCAGCAGCAGCAAGCGGAAGGGAAACATTAAAAATGTGGTGGGTTGGCAGATAATGTTTTGGGAAGGGGGAAAAAATGTAAATTGAATATCCATCATATGCAGTGTAGACTGTAGGAGTAGATGATTATGGTTTGTACATTGTATTTTGATTATGAATGGTGGTATATCTGACATTCCTACCTATCATTTTGTTATCTTATTTTCAAGAAAAAGTGGAGATCATCACTATGGCATATGCATGATGAATATCAATAAGACTATATAAATAATGTTTATTTATATTCTCAAGGGTTTTTAGATCCTAAACAACTTCAATTAATCCAGTCTCCACAAAATAAAATAAATCAAGACTCAAATAGATAACAAAAACTCCATCCATGTATGGCGTACAAGTGGGGTGATATACGTCATTTTTTCTTTTATTTCATAGTTTCTTCGTTTTAATCTAAATTGAATTTGATATATAAATAAACATTATTTATCTAATGTAGAACATTTGGTGATTACAAACTAGTGATTACTGTTTAGTATGCATGAGTGACGGGATATGGTATAAGAAAAACTCAATTAACATTAGTAGTTAGTAGGGCTGAATCAATCTAATCCAATCCTTGTACCAAAATCAATTTAATGAAATGGTTTTTTGTATTTTCCAAACTGATTCCAAGAAATATCTCCTACCTAATAATAATATGAATGGAAAATCAGCCATATCAACGTTTTTCTCTCTTTTCTGTATATACATTATCCATTAAGTTGGCTTTGTAAAAAACACAAACAGTTAAGAAATTTTAAATTCTCTTTTCTGACGAGCTTTCTTTCTGCTCCTCATGTCTACCCGAACTGGAAACTTGTTGTGTAATGAATAATTCGTTTAATGTTCTCTGTATGTTGCTGGACTGGATGTACAGACACAAAACTCTTGTAATTTTCGTTAGCAACTAGGTGCTAATTATTTAGTTGATGTATGTATTTCTTAGCTCAATGGACATGGATTGGTGTGGTGAGTTTGATGATTGCATCACACTAGAAAGAAATATGCTATGCTATGCTAACTGCTGGAAATAAAATATATGGGAAAGCAAAGTAGGTGTCTTGAACAAACAAACCATTGTTTAGACTCAACCAAAATAGGGGATTTCATGAGAGAATTGCTTTTGTGAGAGGGAGTAGTTCAAGTCATATTTACTGAAAAACACAGTTTAATTCTTTAAACCAAGTTGATGGTATAACATTAACAGGTTTTGACAAATAAAACAAGGGATTTTAAGAGATTTGGCGTCTAGCGTAGGTATCTTCATGAACAAAAGCAGGATCTTGGTGAGGGTGAGGCTGACCCATAACAATGCCTGTTTGGCAAATGGTTTCCTTTGTTGAAGTGAAGGTGAAGATGAGATAGTAGACGATGCCAAAGATAACAGTTGCAAGAGACAAGGCTGCAGCTCCAGCAAAGACTCCAGGCTTAACAACATAGCAGTTGTAGCTCCCAAGGTAGATGTGTTCTTCTCCATGCTCATCATTTAGTGCTGCCCCTGTTAACAACAGAAGGAATGCTATAACAAATGTGAACCTGCATTGCATACACATCAATCAGTAATATTACCTTTTTCATATCTGTATTCATAGTTAGTTACCAGGAAAGAAGAAAGCAGAGAAGAGCCATTGTCCAATTAGAGGTTGATTGATGAGAATGAGATGTGCAACAGATGCAACCAGTTGCAACATTGATAATAAGTTGGGCAATCATAAGAGAGACAGCAGCAGTAAACCCAAGTGCTAGAGCTGGACTACGGGGGTAGACACATTCCGATGGAGATGAAAACGTAACCTCGGATCCCTGTATTCAAATTAAATTAATAACAAGATCCTCTTTGCCGTTCAAATAAAGAAAAGAATAAGTACCTTGATCCTCTTGGCCTCTGCAACAAAAGCCAAAATAGCAGATAGGAGCCCTAGAAACCCTACTACCACACAGACTATTATGCTTTTTGTATGCATATCCCCCGATCTCACTCTCAAATCAAATTAGTAGATTGGATTCGAATTTAAGAAGGAAGAAGACGGACTGAGTGAGAGAGAGAGACTGCTTTCTTAAGTTAAATAAAGAAAAAGCGAGACTTGACCTAACACTAAACCTAAACAATAATAATAATAAGTGGAGTCGTGAAAATTAAAGATCAAAAAAGCAAGGGCCCAATTTGAAACTTTTAACCTGCCTTGTTTTGCTTTCTCTGTCTACATTTGGCAGAGATTTCACATCCATGGAAAATTACCCTAAATAACCAAACTTTACTTATTTAACCATATATATATATCTCTTCTAACTTTGTAAAAATACCAATACAACAACTCTTCCATAACTACCAAAACCCCATCAACTATCTCCCCTTATATTTTCGTCTTTGTATTTTTTTTAAATTGCAAAAAAGTTCATAAAATTATCTTTTCATAATTTACAATAATTTATGGTTAAAGATTTATGATTGAGCAGCGGTGTAGGATCAGATCCCAAAGATAGTAAGGTGGCGTTTATTTTTTAAGAGGTTCGAAGTCTGAAGTCTGATTTCAGTTCGGAAATGATTATGAAATGCCTAAACGAATCAGATATAAGTGGTGATTAAGAGCTTAATATGAAAAAACAAACAAGACCTAAGTCTTTCCTTTCGAAAGTCTTTTTCAAAAGGTGGATCCAGGTCTCGGCTGGAAACGGGTAAACCACCAAAACGACGTCATTTTGGACTAGATCTACAAGTACGTGGGAGATGACTTACGGACTTGCCCAGAACCAAGTCGTTTTGGTAGTTTCGTAAGTACGGAGGAGTTGTATGGGGATGTATTGACATTTTTGTAAACTTGGGAGGGAGATGGTCATTGGTGTCAAGCAAACTTGCATTTTGTCGATTTAGGACAATTCCCATTTTTCAATATACAAACACTGAGATATAGTAGAAATTCCATATCGTTAACTGTTGCTAATTTTGCATTGACCCGAACTTAACGATTATAAAATAAAAAATGAAGTTTGTTTGTTTGTTTTAGACTATGGCATTCTTTTGGTGAAAATAAGTTGTAACTTTTTTAAGTAATTGTTTGGATGCATATAACTTAACTTATAAGTTAGTTTATTAATAAACTATTTAGATTAGCTTATAAAAAACTTTTTTATTGGAGCAAAATAAAAAAGCTTTTTTATACTTTTTTTTCCAATTATAACTCTGATTAATATTATTTATTTAGTATTAATTATTATTATTATTATTATTATTATTATTATTATTATTATTCATATTCAATATTAATTTATAGTTAATGAAAATTATCATTAATTTAATTATGCGTTATTAATTAATCTTAATTATACAACATATATTAATAATAGTTTAAATGTTACTAACTATATCAATTATCTTATTAATTATTATTCAATGTATTTAAATATCAAAAAACAAATATAATCATTTTAAAATTGTTCATGATACATAAAAATTAAAGTAATATTTATTTTATCTCATACATAATTCAAATATGTTACATAATTTTAACAAAATATTTAGTTTAATTATTAGTTAGAATCCAATGCCCCGAAAACCTAAGGGTTCCTCCGCAAGATTCGTCAACAGAGGGTGAGTTAGGGCCTAAGATCAGGCCGAAAGGCGTAGTCAATGGACAACAAGTGAATATTCCTGTACTACCCTAAGATGTTTCAGTTCGTCAGGTTGTCTCTTGTCTGTCCATGGATTTAGCAGCAGTTTGAAAGGTTAACCTATTCGGGAATCTCCGAATCTATGCTTATTTTCAACTCCCCGAAGCATCTCGTCGCTTACTACGCCCTTCCTCGTCTCTGGGTGCCTAGGTATCCACCGTAAGCCTTTTCTCGTTTGAACCTCGCCTTGAAAGAGTGCGTAATAGCTCACTGATCGAGCGTTCTTGCGCCGAAGATGAACGGGGCTAAGCGATCTGCCAAAGCTGTGGGATGTAAAAATACATCGGTAGGGGAGAGGAAGGTCTTCGTCAACATGTTACGAAGCTCCAGTCTGGCGGTCAACTTGACGCGGGAGAGGCATAAGTGCAGTTCGTTTGCACAGAATAAAAAGTTATTGCTCAATCTTCAGAAATTTCATCGTAAATCTGAAATACTTATACAAAAAAATGCGGGAGAGATAAAGCTTTTGGAAAACCCGTTTTCAGACTTGATTACTCGCCTCTTGTTGTTTAAAATTTATGAAAAGTATTAATTAATTAGAATATGTGAAACTGATCAATTTTATTGTTATTCATATTATATGTAATGGTTATTGAAAATCATTAATAATATATATATATATATATATAATTTTATTTTCCTAAAATTTGTTTTCACAAATTCGAAATTTATAGTATATATATATTAATCAATTTTAAATTCTTTCAATTAATATTTTATATTATTTAATTTTGTTACTATCTTGTTTGTATTAATTAACATATTATATTATTAGAAACTTGTTTTAATTATATTATTAGAAATTCATTTGAGTTATATTATGAAATGTTTGTAATTGACTATTTTTCTTAAATGCTTGTTTTTGTTATCTTACATGACTAGTTTTTGTCAAACATAATTTATTCATCAGTAATTTAGCAACCATCAGCTAACTTATCAGTTAGTTTGTCAAACATGGTCTATGTATTATATCGGATAAATATGTTGAGGAGGGGTTATGAATTATGATAAGTACTGGGAGCAGCAACTAGAAATTTAGTGTCGGAGGAGAAGACCTTCTTTGAAGACTTGGAACCACATCCTTGAAACCAAAATAATTACTTTATGATTATATGAATATATATATATATATATATAGAGAGAGAGAGTGAGAGAGAGAGAGAGAGTTCAAGTGTTTTAAGAATAAAATGATGTCATGTTGTTAGATTATGTGTTTTCTAGCATCTCTAATGGTTGTTTGAATATGCCTTCAAAATGACTTGGAGAAGACTTGACCATTGGAGTTAACGACTTGAGAAACTTTTTTTTATCAACCACCCGACATTCCTCAAATCTTTGAAGAAATGGATGTGAGAATCAAGAAAGAGAAAAAATGTATCATGATGGGACTAATTTTTTTGGTGTATATTTTTATTTTTTGTTCAAGTCTTTTACTCAAGTTGACCATTACACATGCTTAAGTCAAGTCTTATACTAACTAAACTAGATGTTACGCCAAGAAGCTTTATTTCACTCCCCCAATCCAATCAAATCTGATTCACAATTACCATCATGCTGCTATTTGTTCAAAAACGATAATATAAATTCCTGCAAACTTTAGAAGCAAACAATAACGATTGTTATTTTGTTTTTAACAGTATATGGAAAGTTTTCAAGAATTCCAACGAATCTAATGACAGTTTTACATGAATTTTGGCAATAAAGAAAACTTGTAAAATGTTGGTTGTGATCTTATTTAATCTTTGGTCAAAACAATAAGATTTATTTAAGTATGGCCGTAATTCTGCAAATTTCTTAGCAGAAGACATTCATGTTTGTCAACACTGACACTTTTAATTGAAAATTTACAACGCAACTCTGAAAAAGATCCAACTCTCACTTTTAACTTATACTGAAAAAGAAATTATTTGAAAAACAAGGTTTAAATAGACAAGGCAATTGGGATCATAATTCCTTTTAACAAAGCTCAACTTCCTTTCTCGCTGTTTAGATTCACTGATGCTATCTCAATATTCCCTCCCACTCTTTTTTTAATTTAGTTTTATGTTGGCGACTCTCCACCCTTATATAATTACTATTAAAGGCAGGTTTTCATGAAAGGATTAAATTTTGTTTGTTGGTTTTTCACCATCCATCCTTCTTTTAAACTTTTTTTTTGAAGTATATAATATATATATACGGCAATAGGAAGAAACAAACAAACTCACACACTTTATGGTGAGGTTTGAACCCCTGACCTCCTAGAAGACAAGGGGCTCACATACCGCTAGGCCAAAGGCCCTTTGGTCATACTTCTTTAACCTTGTTTGGTGGTCTGTCATCAAATCCAATTATCTTATTGAACTGCACTTGCACCCATCTCTTTGTATGATTTTGTTGAATGATATTCCATTCAGACAAGACAAGATAGATTGTGATTTTGAAGGAGCTGGTGTTGCTGTTGCGTCCTAAAGAACAATATAATTATAAACAAATATTTGGTTTTCTGGGGCACACAACACAGGTTCATCAGAAATAAGTGCAAGTGTAATATGGTTAAGCTTTTCAATTATTATAAGTAGCAATCAATACCTGACTGAGCTCAAAATTTTACAAACACAGATAGGAAGGAACCTCTGTGCTCAATGCTTCTATACAACAGGAAAGCATAATACATGTTTCAAATATTCTATTCATGTGATTGATTGATTCCGAAAACTGCTCCTTAAAATCAAAATCAATTCAAGTACTAGTTCATAAGAAACACACATGTCATGTTTAAAATTCAAAACGGGTACTATCCAAGATCTTAAGCTTCTCCATCTCTGCTCCAGTGGCAATTCCAGGATCCATATAACACAACTGAAAGAAATCAACATTGTTAGCTTATCTATTAATTATCTGGAAAGAAATCAATTCAATGCATAAACTTAACCTGGTAGTCCGGCTTCTTCAGAGTGTGAACCCCTCTTTTTATAAACCTTTGCCATCCAACTTTCTTGCTCAGACAATTTTTTAGAACTTGTGTTTTCTGGTAGCATTTACAAAAATATATCCTATTAGTATTACTCAATGTGTAAACAAAGTAGCATGAACAATTCTAACACTAATATATGTTGTAATTCAAAGAGAAAAAAGGTTAAACGTTCTTACATGAGAAGGATCTAAAATTAGTAGGTTGTATTGTTGCACCCCGTTTGGAAGACTTTTCAATTGAATTCCAACTATAGTTCTTGAATGTCCATCGTGCTGGAAATACAAGGGCCTGCTCAACAACAAGATGAAAATATAATAATGACAAGTGAATAGTTGATAATAATAATTGATTGGACTTACGTTTTCTCAGTGACAACAACTCGGTTGCAGCTTGATTTGCTGATCTTATTGTCAGAGAAGTAAGACCACACCCAATTGGCAAGAAGCTGATGACCCTCCTTAATGGTACATTTACTATTACTGGAACCTGCATCAGGTTTATTCAGAAATTTATCCATTGGCCCAATAACTTGGGTTGGTTTTGATCCATAATCATTTGAGGTTGAACTAGAGAAATCTACAATCCGAGCACGAAGGCCAAAAGAACGGAAAAGAGCAGCGCACTCAGTGGTACCAATCCAAGTTGGTTTCCCATATATCTTGCCACCAAAATCATTTGATCCTGCAATATCAAATCCCTTGTCCCATGCAGTTTCAAGGCATCTTTGGAGTGAAGGGATATCAGGCACAAATCCAGCTCCACCAAATAGAACATCCCTTGCTTCTGGGGTTTGCACAAGCAAATGAGAGGTAAGCATTTGGATGTTACGCCAGCCACAGCCCCACCCAACATCTTCAAAATCTAGGGTCTGGAAATGATCAACATAGCCTGACAATATACTAGTACCACCATCACATTCCAAACACTTGTTCAACAAGGGGATAAAACCTAAACTGCTTGTTACAAAACCACTTTCAGGTTGCATGGGATTGTCATTGTCAACCTAAATAAAGATAATAATCAGCAAATCATGTTTAGAATTTCTATGTCTTTACATCATTTCGAAATCTGATGGTAATTGATTTGAGTATATATATATATATATAAGTAAGAGTGATTTTTGATGTTGATATGGTATAGATTCGGAAAACAATCTGTTTGATTTGGTTTTTATTACCAAATAACAATATGAGAGAGAGAAGCAAAATATGAGAAAACCGTAATATGTTGGGGGGAATCGGAATCGAAATCGAAGGCGATATCTTCATTTTGATCCTCAAAGTGATTATTGGCGTGCCTGCAATTGCAAGAACAATAAGCACAAATCCAATACAATCGAATCATTTTCAACAACAAGTGATGAATGAATACCTTTCAAGTTGTACGGATAGAACTTGTTGGGAGCAGAAAGGGCAAGACGACCAGCCGCTCATTTCATTTGAATACCACTGACTAATCTAATCACTTCACAAACCATAAACAAAGGAAGGACTAATAAATATCAATAATTTGGATACTTTTCCAGGCCCAACACCCACCGACTTAATAACAACAATAATTTTACTTATTTTTAAATAAATCCAACCAAATTTCTCATTTTGAATAGTTTAATCCTTAAGTTTTTTTTATGAAAAATTATTAAGCTTTCTAATCCTTAAACCTTTTTTTAATGAAAAAATAATTAAACTTTTTTATTTTAAATAATTAAGTCTTTAAACTTCTTTTTATAAATAAATAAATCATATAACTTTTAAAATTGATTACTACATGTTCATATAAAAAAAAACTACCTGAAATTAACTAAAAAGATTTTGAAGTTTAATTTTTTTTAGAAAAAAGAATGTAAGGTGGCCAATTTGGGTTTTAAAAAAATTTGTAGATGATCAATTTTTACTTTCATAAATCTCAGTTTTTGTTTTTTTGCAAAACCCTTTCATAAAAAATAAAACCTTGATTCATCCAAAATTAAATGGTTGAAACGAGTAATAATTACCAAGTGGCTGCGATTATAATTACAAACATTGATTAAGTTTGCGATTAGCATCTAAAGCATTACATGGGCATCAAAGTTAAGATATTGAAAGAAATAGGATGAGTGGTGTTAAATTGAAGTAAAACTGGTTACATTAAACAATTTTTAATCCCAATGCATGATATATGAAACATGATGCAATTACAACAGAAAATAATACAAATGGATATTTATTAGAAGATTCTATCTATGCATGAATTACAAGTCTTGTTTGGTAGTTCCACTTTTAGAGAGAATAAGGTCTTTGATGTCTCTGTAAGACTTGAGCTCCTCCAAAGCATCTGAAGTCTTTCGGGGAATAAAAAAGCCAGAAGCTGTGTTAGTGTTAGTGTTAGTGTTAGTGTTGAATTCCCCCTCAACACCAACACCAACACCATCACTTGCACTGCTTAAAGAATAACAACTAGAATCTTGTCGAAGTGGTGGTGCTGTTCTCAGCATACGAACAAGTGCCCCCACTGCAGCATCTTGTGACTTTTTACTCCCACCAACACTCTGACTGTCAAAACACAATCAAATGAATTCAAATCTTCAGATTAAGGTAATAATCCTCCTCCTCCTCAAGAACAAATTGAAGCATTGTAATCATATCCTAAGATGGATAAATGGTTCAAGTTCACTATACCAAATTCAATGATGTGTCTCCTGCTTCTTTATTTTGCTTTTGCAACAAAAGCAATTGTTTAAGGTATGTTTTTAGTATATCTTTTTTTCTATATATCGTACCCTAATTTCCTTATGTAATACAATATGCTTTTTGAGTAATCTTGTTCGCTTAAACCAACTATTTTGAATCTATTTCTACATTTCACCGCTTTTTAGTTGTTCCTGTACCTCTAGAATGCTGCTCTTTTGAATCTATTTCTTCATTTCACTGCTATTTTTCAAATCAATTTTTGACTGGCCATTTACCAAAATTTACCCGGGTAAGTGCTTACTGCCAAAATTCAACACTATCACTAACTTATAGGGTAAGACTTTAGTCTACCAAAATGGTATCATATACAACAATTTACCCGGTAAGCGCTAACCATGATAAGAGTCGTCGCCCTCACTTACCGGGTAAGACTCTTGGTCCTTGCCTTTACTCTTACCGGGTAAGATCCTTAGTTCTTGCCAAATTCATCCGGTAAGGTAATATGACTTGGTAAGCGCTTACCCAGGTAAGCGTTTGGTAAACGGCTAACTTCCTACAATGCTGCTATTTCGGATTCAGAGGGACTGGTAGACTCAATTCTATTCTGAGGGAGTGAGGGCTAATGAAAGATTCCAGGAATTTGATTGTAGAACCATTAAGCATATAACAACTCTCATCACGATAAGATGTGTTTCACACCATTTTATGATTAAGGAAATCACCAAAGGTATTGTTGAATCAATTTCATTAACCCAAAACATTACACACTGTAAAATAGAACCAGAAGGAACATAAGTATTGCAGAAGCATGTGGATTTACATGTAATGGTTAATGTGTATTACCTTGTGTTTTTTTTCATATGATGTATGGAAATAAACAAATGACTTCAGAAAGTGTATAATGAGACACAGAAATCAAAGCTTGGGAAATAGAACACCATCCATCCATGGTCCCAAAAACCGAAAAAGAATGATCAAACTTGAAGATGAACAAGTCAAAGTAGAATACATTTGTGTATATGATAAATTGACGTATGATTTGCATGATATTACTGCAAATATGATGGTAACCTTACCCTCTGGATAACCATTCAATGATCAAAAGGAAAGACATTGATGCAGTTTTATTTGATAAGAATGGTTGTGTGATATACAGGACCATAATAACCAGGAGATGGAATTGTTGTGGTGGCAAAAAGATTATACTACTACAATGACCAAGGGGATGGCGCGTGATGATGAGGCTGAAGATGGGAACTGGATTTTTGTTGATGTACTTTAATAGGATTTGAATGAGTTAAAAATGGACGATGTACTTTATAACTTAGATGTAATAGATTTTGGAAAGAGGTTGAAATAGGTGGGTAATGTTGAAACTTTTTGTTGTTTGAAAATGAGTGGTATAGTTACCAAAGATTTCTTGATAATTATTTTACATATTAATTAGTATAAGTGGGATTCTTTTTATATAAATTATTCATTATAATATATTGTGGGGTAAAATAGATGATTACACACATTCAGACATTTATCGTGTTTTACAAAAACATTCTTATTTGTTTAGTTTTCAGACTTTAGTAGCACCTCTTATCAATCAGATGTGAATAAGATTTCAAACTTCAATACCTCTTAAAAACAAACAGCACCTAAAAGGTCTAGAGTGAAATGTCTTATGAAGTACTAAACCCATGATTAATGATGCTTCCATAGTATAAGATGTATGAGAAAAGGAAAATGGTTACCTCATTCATTGTTAAAAGTCGCAAATTTATTCAATTTATACTAACAAATGCAAACCATACAAATGAAAAGGTTACACAACTTTATAACATTGGATTCACAATTCATAAGTGGCATGCATTTGGCCTAATTTTCAGTTGATCAAACTAAAAAGCATGGTAAAATAATTACCTGACAGGGGAATCACAAGTATCAACATCATCCACGATAAATGGACACGAGAAATCAATATCATCCAACTCATCCTGGAGAGACAATCTACTGGAGCTTCTAGAGAATCCAATACGAGGTGAACCACTTGATGATAGCAAACCTGAAAACCTCCCTGAATCATCTTTGTTATCCCTTGATACCTATACAGAATAACCCAGAATGAACCTCAGATGCAGTTGCTCTAAGAGAAAGGAGCAGGCATAGGATAAAGTTACCTTGTGACTAGAATATTGATTTGCTGACCCAGAACCAGAACTCGAGTCACCAACCTTTGACATCTCTGACTTTTTAAGGGACCTGATTCCTGAGGGAGATTCATGAGATGACAATTCATAGCGTGTGCTTCTAGGTGATGGGGGCGGAAGAGAATGCCGATTAGGATCAGATAAATTAGGAGAAAGGTATCTGGGACTTCTGATGATCATGGGATTAGGGATACTCACGGGGGCAGTCTCTGAGCGTAGCCGAGATTGCATGTAATTCCCACCGGAAATGTATGTTGGTGGAGATGGTGAAGGAGATGGAGAGAATGGTGGCGACAGTTGATAATCATCAAAGCTATGGTGAGTTGGTGGTCTATAATTTTGAGTCCTTTGACCATAAACATCTGTAGGGGAAGAAGATAAATCATAACGCCCAGTGGACGAGCGATGTGCAGGTGGAGATCCAAAGGATTGATTATGCATAAATGGAGCTCCCCTGCTTAAGCCACTTGTCCAGCTATGTGGACGTTGAGGTGGTGCTGAGGTAGGTGATTGCATTTCTCTGACAGGAAAAGATGTAGCATGCACACCTTTATCCATCATGGGGAAAGCCCTAAATGGATCAGTGGCAGGGCTACCAACATAATCTGTAATGATCTCAGGTGGAAAAGATGTTGAAGTTTCTAAGTTAAAATCAGCGAGACTTTCACGATATTTCACAGATATAGAAAGGCGTCCATTCTGGGCTTCAACAGGAAAGAAACTATACTGTTTCATTGCTTGTTCCTCCGCCCTTGTAAGCGGGGCACTAAAAGAAGACACCTTGTAATTTATATCAAAATCACAAGCTTTGGTTGATATAGATAGCTTTCGATAAGCCCTGTATGCAGGAAGGAGCCTCATCATGGTATATAGAGACCGTAAGAGAATAATAGACTTCTTATATGTTTTCTTATAAGGCACAGAAGATGATTCAGTGAGTTGATGAGACGTCCTTGCAGGCTCGTATTGAATGACCCACCTCTCGACAAGTGTCTCAACCAATAACCCGTATCCAGATGTTGAACACTCATTTCGGCCCAAAGCAGGCATCTCTTGAACTAGTATAATGTCAATTATCATGGGTTCCATTAAATTCCTATGCCAAAAGTTGAGACTGTCTAAAGCAGTGGGACGCTCACCTAATGCTAGGTTGAACCATTTATCACTCTTTTTAACTTGACATAAGTTGCCTCTACGACCACTTGGCCGAATGGAAGGAATCCTGGAGTCCAACACAATATGCAAACTTTTCAACAGAAACTGAGAGACTATTTGTTCGTTTCTTCCATGTTCATTAGATTGCAAGTCCATGCTCCTGTGAAATCAGAAAAACTACACTAAGTCTAAAACCCTATCTCCATTTCAATAACAGACTCCTTCTCACAAGCATTAGCAGCCAAATTTCAAGAAATCAATCAGTTGTCAAGTCTATACCAAGTCCTAATTACGAAAAAAAAACCAATACCTGAAGATGAAAAACATGTACATAAGATAGGCAAGTGATTAGCATGGTCGAATTCATACAAAAATTAACAAGTGATTGGTGAAATTCCAATAGATGAAGCTGAGTTTTATATAATAATTGTTTTAGGGATCTAAAAGGAAAGTGAAAGTTAAAGAGAAAAGCAAAAGATGAGAAGGTACCCGTACCATGGCATGGAGATCGAACAGATTGCGTACAAGGCAGAGTGGAAGTGATGATAGACTTTGAGGAAGAAGGAGGATTGATTCTTTTGACTTTGCCCGTTGGTACCAATAACATCGAGTGACGTACGCTACAACCCATCCTTTAATTCAAAACAATTTAACTTTTCTTCTATTTTCCTGGATTCTATTTCTATTTCATTCTTTTCAACTATTATTTATTCTTTTTCTTTTACATATAAATAATCATGACTTGGGTAGTTGGGTTTTAGCAAGAATGGTTTTTTTTTATACTTTGAACTGTTAGTAAGAATGGAATTTATATAATAATACCGATAAAATACAATAATATAAGTCAAATGGGTCGAATTGCAAGTCATAAACACAAGAAAGGAAGACTGACATATTTCATAATGTTTAAACAGGTCCTTATGTATGTTTTATACTACCCTTGATCATTATGTATTATATTACTATGTCATATTTAGATATCTTATAAACTTTAGTTGATGATTCATCTTAATCATTTTATGTCGTTAGAATTTAGGAAAGGGGAGGGGGTTTGGAGTGGGGGAGATAGTTTTTGTTTGTAATTTTTTTATACTTGTACATTAGCATTAAAGATTTGAACACTTGATATTTGTTCATCTAGAATTCAACAAAAAAAAT
Source organism: Silybum marianum (assembly GCA_036898165.1). Lineage (NCBI taxonomy): Eukaryota > Viridiplantae > Streptophyta > Magnoliopsida > Asterales > Asteraceae > Silybum > Silybum marianum. The sequence goes on from CM072532.1 coordinate 81,972, forward strand.
ATCATGTCAATATCCTTTGACGAATTGTCACTTAACCCACCTTAAATATATGTCCTTGTTTAACGGTAAAACAATAAAATATATTAAAATTGAATCACTTTAGTAAATATTTCATAAAAAATGAAATTGTGAGTGATATGATTAGGTAAATTTGTAAAAACATAAAATTAAAAATTAAAAGTAGAAATTAGAAAAAAAACAAAAATTCAAGTACTAGTTTATATTAATAAGGCATAGCGTTATGAGACCCGTCATGGTGCACCACAACCATATTTTACATTACGGTGCATATTTTTACGTATTTTTTGAATTATATAATTTCATTAATATATTATACAACATATGAAAGAATTAGATGACAAGACAAGTTGTTGTCATGATAATATATAAGGGTCAAAATGAGATGCAAGAAATTCGAATATTACAAATATAACATGGACTATAAAATATATTGAAATTTTATTTATTTTTGTTACTACTTATTAAATATGATGAAATATGTTATGTTTTAATTATTTCATATCGTACAACATTTCAGCTAAAAACTAGTTTACAGAACCAGTTTAATCATCCAAAAAACTAGCACTAGCAACCAGTAAAAGTAAATTAAAATAGGAAAGAGGAAAAAGGGAAAAGGGTTGTTTTTAAAATCAATCCGTTTTCTTTGATTCCAAACTGTCTGTTTTTTTTTTTAGGGTTTACACCACAGAGGCAGTCGGAGTCGGTTAGCGATGAGCAGCTCCTCTAGAGAATACTCTCCAGATTGGCTTCGTAATCTCCAGGTTTATCTCTTCTCCTTTACTGCAAAAATCACGAAACGAGGGAAGGGATGTTGTTTATGCTTCAATGCTGTTGGATTATTTGATTGATAATAGTATATGTCTGTCTGCACAGGCACCACCGTCAACATCTATTTTGACATTGTCTTCCAGTTCTGAATCTATTCCAGGTGTAAGTGTAACTGTAAGTGATGATGAGAAAGATGATCAATTACCTATAAGCTCCGTCATTAACAAAACCTCACAAGTCAAGTCTCCAAAGAAAAACAGGAACGCGCTTGGTGAAAATGAAGGTCAGTATTTTACATTTTATAACATGGTTTGGTTATAAAAGATCAATAAATTGCTACCACCATCCACCAAGTATTTGTATCTTATTAATTTTCTATTCTATAAATTGTGGAACGCGATTCATATTCTGATGTTCATTATATTATGTATTCTTGTCATGTTGTAGGTAGCAAGAGAGTTGCAAAGAGGAAAGCTCCAGAGAAACCTACCAAACCTCAAGTGAGAAACTATGGATGACCATTATTCGGTTATCTATTTATTTTCTCTTTCTGATGATGATTTATCTTAAAAGTGGATGCATGCATCTAGGTTGTATTACCATTACCTTAAGATTACATGGCCACCCTTAAAGGTTACCTAAGAAGAAGATTTGTAAACTAACCACCAAATCAACCTGGTATATACCAGCTGGAGGTTGTGTTTGCGGGGTGGAATGTAGGTAGACCTGACCTCTACCCAAAAGAGTAGAGCAACTGTTTTTCATGAAGACCCCTGGCTTGTGCAAAGGGTGCGAGAAAAAAAGGAGAGAAAAGAAGAACGTGTCATAAAGAAACACTTGAAAACAAGAGACTTTCAGTGCTAAAATATGGAAAACAGGTTACAAGTATACACAACAGTGAAACATACATATAGTGCAAGTATAGGAAAACATAGCAAAGGTACGAAGACCTACTACCTACACACTCCTAGTCCAACCTAAGGCTTAGGAGGCCTATTGGCTGGCTCACTAACCCGGCCCTCTTCATCTACCTCTCTAGATCCCTTCTTTCAGCTAAGCTAGCTATAGATGCCCACTTAGCCACCCATAGTCTGCTATCCTAGTCTTGTGTCTCCAAGAACTCCTATCAGAGATCATTCCTCAGAAATACCTAAAGCCGCCACGTCTAGCCTCAACTACTTATCCCATGTCCTCCTCGGCCTACTCCTCACCCCCTTGCCAGTCACACTTTCTACTCTCCTCACCGCAGCTGCCATCTGTCTCATATGAAGGTGACCAAACCACTGTGTTGGTCCAGCTAAGCGTCCTCATTTTTGCAACTTATAGTATGCGTTAATGATATCCGACCACTACACTAAATTTGTATCATGGAGCAGCCTTATCCACATGATTCATTAAAGGGATACTTCAATAGTTGTTGCACGACTTTTGTGATAACATTTGCTATTTTTAGTTTAGGATATGGACTTTCATGGCGTTCACCTTCTCTTTACTTTCTGTGAATTTTACAGCCTACTATCAAGTTAAATTTTCAGGGAGTTCTTATTGGTCTAAATCAACTTCCTGTAGTTATTAGTATATTCTAATTCGATGTTAATTATATGATCAGGAATCTAAAAGTTCAGTTTGGGCATTGTCATCTGATTCCGAGCACGAGTTGTCTGAGCAGGAAACAGGTCAACATCCAAAAGAGGAGGATAAGGATGATGATGTTTTAGATGATGTTTCACTTAAAGGGGTTTCAACAGTGAAATCTCCTAAGAAGAGGCTAAAGTTGGAAGATATGATACCTACGGAAACAAAAGGGACGAATCTGACAAAACAAGGTACATAGATAGAGATTAACTGACTGTGTTCCTATCGCAATTTATTCAATTCTGTAGTAAGTTTAAGATTAAAATGAGAGTGTAATTCCATCTGTCTGAAAATCTGCTTTATACTAAACTGTCCCCAAGTACTTGTGTTGAGTTGAGTTGGGTTCTTAAGCTACTTATTGTTTACATTGCTACAGAGAATGATGGCAACATAAAGGTTTTAGAAAGAGAAACAACTGAGAAGCAAACCGGGCCTTATGTAATTAAAATTTCAAGTTGTCTACTTGTCTCATAATTGTGGTATGATTACTTCCTTAGTTGGTTACAATAAACATGACATTGCAGATTTCATCTTCGAGGTTGCCTTTGGTAGTTGCTGATAAAGTCCAACGTTCGAAGGTACATGTTTACTACATTAGTTAATTAATCACTGTTTCACAGACATTGGATGGTTAAGTTGCAATGCCAAAATGCATCGTGATTGTATAAGAAATCTCTGTTCACATCAAGGAGAGTTTCAATAGGATGCATTTGTTGGCATTATTTATTTAATTTTCACAGGGTGGGGGACCAATAGATGTTTTCATATGTTAATCAATTGTTATACAAGTGATAGTACTGACTTACCCCACGATGACACTAGAAACTGGGGGATTGACAGTTCTGTGTTTTGCTTATTTTACTGTGGAGGCTCTTCTATTATTTTGGCATCTGCCATAGTCTGTGGGTGGAGCTTCTTGTCAGTAACTGCCCTTTTAAACTTTGCAGGCACTTGTGGAGTGTGAAGGGGAATCCATTGATCTAAGTGGTGATTTAGGCTCTGTTGGGAGGGTGGTTATCTCAGATTCCCCATCTGGCAATCAAGATATATTTTTGGATTTGAAAGGTGTGCATTATTTTTCTTACGGTCAATCTTTGATATGGTCATGTAATCTTCTTCTCCTACAGTTTCTTGTGTATCACATCCTATTATGAACCCACAAGCTTCTCAATGGGAATATTCTTAACTTGATCTGGCTTCGTTTAGTACATAATACTATTTTTGAATTCTTTTTCTTCCCCAGGAACTATCTACAAAACGACAATAATACCTTCAAGAACTTTCTGTGTTGTATGTACCACGGCCAAATTTCTCTGCCCATCTGCAAAACTCTTGGAATCTCAGTTCATTTTATTTAAATAAATCTGAGATAAAAATATCTCTTAACATATTAAATTTTCTCCTTCAGGTTAGCTTTGGCCAGTCAGAAGCAAAGGTTTGTTTTTCAGTTACATGTTCTCCTTCAGTCTTTACCTTATTTTCCATCGTTTGAATATTCTCCTTCCAGCCGATGAGAAGCCTTGGCTAGGCTGTATCTATTTTTGATGAAGGTTAATTAATGAGTAAATAAACCAAATGTTTTTGTGTTTAACTTAATTGGAACCGAGTTATATTACTTTTAATTTAGACGCTGCATTTATTTTTATCAGATAGAAGCAATCATGAATGACTTCATTCAGCTGAAGCCACAATCAAATGTTTATGAAGCAGAAACCATGGTCGAAGGTCGGGTTCCTTTTAATTTTATGGGTTCCATTAGCTTGCATTTTCCATTTCCTCACTTTATTTTTTCTGCATGAGTAGGAACCCTGGAAGGATTTTCATTTAATTCTGAAGATGAAGCTGATAATCATACCATTCGTCAAACTGAGGATAATGAGGGTACTGAGTCACATACCAACGGAAAAGGCAGAGGAAAAGCTGAGAAAATATCTGTATGCCTTTTACTTGTACTTTTACTAGGGTAACATGAACATATAATTACAGAAAAAACACAATGAACTATCTCATTTTGAATTATTAAGTTAAGTCCCTGAACTAGTTTTTTGGATTCAGGGATCAACAAGAAATAAGGGAAAAACAGCTGTGAAAAAGCCAGCAAAGAAGGTTAAAAGGAAAGCTCCAGCTGCAAAGAAAAGCAAGACAAAAAAATGATGGAATGCAATTAACTGATTTGTATTAAACCTGTTATCAAATAGCATTATATGATTCAAGTGTATTATGATTTGTGGCAATTTTATGATTGAAGGATGCTTGTATACATATACATCCTTCATCTTGTTGTGGTTTCATTGATTTAATTTTCAATCCTTGTGTTTATCACCCCCCCTACCGGGTAAGGGATGAGTAGTTTACCACAAAAAAAAAAAAAATCCCAGAAGCACCTGGGTTTGGTGTAGAATCTGGTCGTTGAATTTTTTTTTTTTTTGTATGGAATTGATCTGAAATATGTTTTCAATAAGCTTCTGATATATTATTGATTTGGTCGTTTTCGGTTGGCTTCAAACTGTGATGAATCATGAAGGTTGCTCTGTAAGCATCCCCGTATTCTTTCAAGTAATAAAGAAATGAACAAAGATGACAGATGTTTTGTATTGGAAATAAAAGCATCTGAACCAACCCAACAATGAGAAGATAAAATAGACCAAACAGAAAACATATTTGAATATCTACGAGTAAGTATCGCTATCTATGTACAAATATTCCTTTATAATTGGTACAAGGGATTCCTGTCAAAATACGACATCTCGTGGTGTCAACTTCAACTTCATGTTCCCGACTTGAACTAGTATTTCTTCTTTACTAGGATCTACTTTCAACACGGTCGCTTTCTTGTTAAGTTTAGAAACATGCACCATATCACCTGCCTTCACAACTTTGCTCCTCTTTTCTGCAATTTGCCTCAATATTCCTGTGGAAACTGCATCTTCTTCTGTATGATTTTTTGACTCACTGCTAAAGCTCACCGTATTAGAAGCTAAATTTGGGGATGCACGAAGCTGTCGCACTTTCTGGTGAAGTATGGAACGCGCTCCTCCTCCAGCATTCGATATCTCTTGGATCTTTCTGTATCTTTGACTGGTGGCATGTTCGCTAATCCTACGTTCGGTAACCACTAGATTTCTATGAAGTTCCCTAGCAAGCCTGAAAAGTAGCAGTCATTTTCTATCTAAATAAATAGTACAGATTTTTATCCCATCCATCCAAGGGACAATATGAAAAGGTCCTCACTTAAGATGACGTCGTGCTTCATGAATATGCTCATGAAGTTGCTGCTTGAACTTCTCCATATCTTCTATAACCTGCATATGTGAAGAGGATTGCAGAAAGTGTGACTGATTGCAACAAACTAAACAACATGAACATTGGCAAGTTTGACAGTTCCACTTGATGTTAGAAGATGATACAAACTCACAATTCTTGACATAGCAAATTAGTAAAGTTCATCCTCAAAGCATGCTTTAATAGCAACAACTAGAAAGATAACCTAATTGCAAGCAAGCCATGAGATAGTAAGATGGAAAGATTCATTTTCTTTTAAATCTTTGAATTGCAATGGATAGATGTTCCCTAGATCCTTGTACTATGGAATTTATGTCTACAAGTATGCAAGTCACCTCATTAATCTCTGCACTAGCTGTTCCATGGAGTTGACGAGCATTATCTACAACCACATTCGGCAGTTCTAGCCTTTCAGCTATGTTTATTGCATTTGAACGTCCTGCATTCATTATCATATTGCCACTCACATGTTATGTATATTTTCCAAGATTCATTTATCTGTATAGCATTCAGAAACAAAGAGGGAAACCTGGAATTCCCCAAAGGATCCTATATGTCGGCTTCAAGTTCACTTCATCAAACTCCATACATGCATTTTCAAAGGCATCGTTGCTATTCATAAAAACACAAACCAGTGATTGCAGGAAAAGGGAGTCCTCATTTCATATTTAATTAATGTTCATCCTCAACTAGTATGCACTACCTGTACTTGAGGGTTTTAAGTTCACCATGATGGGTGGTAGCCATTGTCAACAAAGCTCCAGCTTCAGCAAAGCATTCTAGGAGTGACATCCCTAGAGCAGCACCTTCCAGGGGATTCGTGCCAGCACCAACCTAAAAGCATTAATTATTAAATTTTTTGATAAAGAGAACAGTACCCCCGGACGCTTTTAATTCATGATACTATGAATTATGCCTACTTGTTAAAAATAACATGCATAATGCCTTCTCAGCAAATTATGTGTAACTATCTTTCTGGTCAAACCAGATATGTAGTAATGGACTAAATGTCACCTTTGACTTTGGTGCACTTGTTGAATCCACTATTGGACTACCAATAATCACTTTCAAGTAAACATGCTTGACTTGAAATCTCAGCTAATGAAGGTTCAGGTCCTTGTCAATGGGGTAATATTAAAATAATCAAAAGTTCAACTGATACAGATATATATATATATATATATACCTCATCTAAGAGAACTAATGATTGGCTTGATGAATGCAACAGTATGTCCTGAAATACATCAGAAGAAAGAACTTCTAGATTAGCCTTCCACTTAACCAGTCAGCAATATATGGAAACCAAGCAACGACCATTGTCTTGTCACAATATATTATTTAGAAAAACAAAATAAACGAGGACTCTGAAACAGAGCATAGGGACTCTGAATGGATACACAATGCAGCGAGAAACAAGGACATAGTTCAATTATGACATGTCACACAATGCTGCTCTTACTCTGACAATATTAATATTAACAGCTTACACTGGTTTGTTTCAAATGGCCAGAGAAGGTGGACAAAGATTGAGACAAGGACTGTTCATCACCAATGTCAGCAAATACGGAATCAAACCATGGCATCTTCACAGGTTCAGATGACAACACATAAATACCTGTAGAAACAATCACAAAGACATGAAATAAACTATAAAGCACCTTAATGCAGAGACCGATGTATTTAATGCAAGAATGTAAAAATTAGGGGCTCTTCACCCCTTTCTGACTAAGGCATAATTAGAACATGCACCGGTTGAAAATGTAATACAACTTAATGAAGGAAAGTAAACGACTTCTTATTCTTTAGGCATAATTAAACTGTAATACAACTTCATTAAGTTGTATTACATTTTCAATCGGTGCATGTTCTAATTATGCCATTGGACCACAGGCTTGCTGGTGCATGCTCTTTTCATATAAAGTTTTGAAATAAAATGTTGTGGGTGCTTCCTTGATAACATTCCTAATTTCAGAACAATGAGACAACGTCAGAGGCAAGAAATGACGTTGGCAGTCTCAGGAAGTACAGAAGGTTGATTTTGATATTACTAATTTAGTACAAACATAGATAATCATTTAACTCGTGCCTGATTTTGCCATCATTGCAGCCAACCCTACCGTCTTCAAGGAAATGGTCTTCCCCCCGGTGTTTGGGCCAGTTATAACCAGTACTCTAGTTTGATGTGCAACAAATATATCGACAGGAACAGGGGATGATTGTTTTAACTTTGCAACCTGAAAGATTATAACTTTTGAGTCAACATTCAAACATAAAGATCAAAAATCTTAAACAGTTACCTGTGTTTCTAAAGATGAGAGACTTGAATATGTTTCTTCTTCTCCCTGAGTGGCAATGCCAGTCTGCTGTCTTCTCCTTCTAATTTCCTAGTGGAATATAACACTTAAGGAATGAATTTTATGTAGTTTAACATTGTTACTGATTTTAGCATATAGTTGTCACTTACAGCAGTAGCATCACTGACATCCTTGATAGCCTTGTGCAATTTTTGTCGATGTTGTTGAAGTAATAGAGGATGATAAGCTTTAGGCAGATACAATTTCCATTTCATCTCAGCAAATGAAACCGAGGAATCCTCAGAAGAATACAGCTCTGGGTAAGTGCCACCAAATGAAATACTATATGTTGCCCGAGCATTGATCTGCTTACAAGTGAAGCAAAAGGCCGACCATTGTTATTGTAAACGCAGAAAGTTTAACCAGCCACAACAATAACTACAAGAATCCATGAGAGATGGATACTCACCACATCTAATCGGATTGTCGTGTTGAACAAGTTTTCTATGTCATCAAGATCTGGTTGCATCTGTGCAGGAATAACATCATGAAAACACAGCACCTAAGAGTAGAGAACCATAAAATAATAAATGTGGTTTGCTTACCTTTTGTGTTATTTCTAAAAGCACATCGGCTTCGGCCTTAGCTACCGAAGCTCTAGCTTGTTGCAACTCATCATTTAGTGGAACAGCAGAAAGTGGCTCCACAAGGGTTCCGGTGCCTAAGCCACTACAACACAACATTCTATCTCTCAGGCACAAGGTTTTCAAAATAATACCATCACTGTCGAAGCGGAGAAGGCAGTAGCAACTTCTCACATGTATGTATTTTCCACTTTTAGAGAAACAAAAGTACACAACAGTTCTTCAATTGTAAGTAAGAAACATGGAAAACATTACTGTTGAATAGTTCCATTTCATATAGAAGATTCAAGCACACATGGGCATAACATTCTTTAGAGATATATTGCACCAAAGGTGTTCCAAACATCAAATGTGCACCACTGCACCTAACAAAGTTCAATAGCGACGACACTAAGCTACATACACCACTGAAAACATTTTAACAGCCAGAATTCAGTTGTTATAATTGATGGCGTGAAAATAATAATGAAGGAAACAAAGCTATGAGATATGCAATGGAGTCTAGCATGCACCTTGATAATAACAGACCATCAAAGCTTCTTTTTAGATCAGTTCCTGATTTTATACACCATCTTCCATCAGTGATGCTTACTTCCTAAATCAGTTAGGAAAAAAGATGAGGGTAAAACCATAAGAGGTCGAAGCATGAATATTACAGCACATCTTACCACAGATGATGTTTCTTTCATCTCATTACTGATTAGAGTCTCCATCAATTGGCATAACTGAATAAGAAAGAAGAATCCACATAAGTGCATTTAGATCCATATGGTGATGTATATTTGACAGCCAGCAATAAAACTGCAATATACAAGAAAACTTCCAGCCTATATTCAAATATTAAATTTCTATACATGTACACAAAATCCTTTAGCATTATTCATATTTTCTTCTCTATAAACTAAAAGGCCAACAGGTGGTGACTTGAACAGAGAGCACTGAGAGTTAGCACAAAGGGTTTGTTCTTAGGTAGGACAGCAAGAAGGAATGCTGTTTGTGTACTATAACCCTTTTAAGATTCAATCCCTTCCATATAATTTCTGGTTGGCCCTATAAAAACTTGTTTGGAATCAGCAACTCTTCTAGTTGTAATGGTGTAAAATACAAACTCTTCCACAAAACATTTTTTCAGACACATGATTTTTTTAGTCTTCCAATATTCGTAGCGCCACACTTGTATTTGTACATGGGTGCACACACACAGATTTAGAGAGACGTGTGAAGGCCCATATAATGAACCCCAAGTGCAATAAAATAATTTAATTCGAAAAAGTAGATTACTCAGCCTAATAGTGATTGCTTGCATTGGAAACACGAAAATTCATTATTAGGAACATTCCCTTCATGCTTTTGTTCGGGCATGTGCTCTAGTCTAGATTGATTAAAATTTATGCCAAGTGTCAAAATTCGATATATTTAAATACCAACTAACAATTAGACTGAAGGAAAAAGATGGAAACCTTTCTTTCAAGCAGCCGCACTTGTTCACGAGATCGTTTCAGGGAAGGACTCTGAAAAAAGATTTTTTTTGGGGGGAAGGGAGGGGAGAGAGAAAAATTAATACAAGAATATACTTCTGGACATGTAGAGAATAACAGCATGTACATATATATGACTGAAGTCCTCCATAACCAATAAAAATGTTTTTTTTCTTTTCTTTTGATACAGTTCTAAGGAGAAAGGTATGGAACACAAGGGAAAAAGTGGGAGAAAATGAACTTGTCGCTAAATAATAATATTGTTTACAACTCCAGAACTATATCTACAAAGACGTAATGTGTTAGTAGAGCATACCGCAGTATCTTTGACACAGCCATCTTCATCTACAAGTTTCTGTATGAACTTTACCAATGGGCGACTAATGGACATATCCATGATCTGCAAGTAATTTATACAGGCAGCATAACATCAGAGAGGGATAGATACTAAGCAATCATTCATTCATGCGTATAAATATACCATTTCAGCAATTGGCATGAAACGTGGTAGCAAATCCGAGTCTTCCTTTATTGCAACTCTGAGATTGGTCTGCAATGAGTCAGCCAACTGTAACATGGCTACAAGAGCCATTGCTTCAAGTCCATCAACAGGAAAGCCCCTGTGAGCATGTTGTACAGCAGACTTGACCTAGATGAAAATGAATGATAGAATTTGATGGTATTGTATATGAGAATAGGTCAAGTTAAGTTGAGAGAGAGAGAGCAGCAACCAATGCGGTGTCGATGCAAGTGAAATCCATGACACAAGCACCATGTTTGTGCATTTCAACGGCGGCGTTGGTCTCTGACAAAAGTTTCAAGCTGTCTTGGTATGATTGATCCAAACACAGTAGTTGTTCCTGCAATGCATGCACAAAGAAGAAAGACAAGTGTTGGTTGAAAAAAGAGAAGAAGAATGAAGAAAGAGAAGTAACCTTGGTGGCTTGTTGACCCAAGGAGGTAGCAGCAAAGGAAGCAACGGAATCGCAGAGTTTATCCCACTCGAGCACTCTCAAAGTATTTTGAACAAGGGGAGATGGCGGTGAAAGTTGAAGCTGGGTTTGGGGGTTAGATTTTTTAAGGAAAGCTCTAGTACTCAGCCTGATATTGATCTTGATCTTGATGTTGATGGCGGAACTTGTGGTGGTAAGAGGAGTGTAAGATGATGAGGTTGGGAGACCCAAAGAAATCATTCTTCCACTTCCAGATGATATTGACATGGATGGAGAAACAAGAAGATTGTTGTTTATCATCATCTCTTCTCTTCTCTGGCTCTGTGGTTGGGTTGGGTCGGGTCAAGTCCCTTTTTTTTTCTTTTAATTTAATTCCAGCAAATTAACGGCGTAAAAAAGAAAATAATAATAAAATACAAATACAAATAATACCTGCAAAATTGCGCCAAGAGTCCGATAGCTCCTCCAAAAGAAAACCCCTTAACTCACGTTTGGTTCGTTGGATTTGGAGAGATTTGGATTTCAAATCCAATTCATTTTGGTATTTAGTTTGTCTTATGGTAAGAATTTAAAATTCATTGATTCATTTAAAATCTCATGGACATTGGATTTTAAAATCCTTGACGGATGCTAGGATTTCCATGAAATAATGTTTTAAAAATGTTAAAAACATTTATTTTATAGTAATTGATTAATAAAAATGTAGTTTAATTATTTTTATAATATTTTATATTTTTATATAAAATATTTATAAATAATGGAAATCCAATTCCATTGCAAATCCTACAAAACAAATCCTTTCAAATCCAAATCCTTCCATGAAATCCAAATCCCTCAAATACAATCCCGCAAACCAAATGGACCCTTAGTCTCTAGGGTTTCATTTTCGTCCGTCACCATGTCTCTGATGATGATTTTCACGGCAGTAACCCTTTTCGCCACCGTCCGATCCAACAACAGATACGTAAGGTTGCAAAGATTCTCTTAATTCATGTTCCTATCTAATAGTTTATGCCCAAATACACATTACTCATAGCTCCTGCTGATTGATTACAACTCAATAGTATTAGTTAGTAATGGATGGGGCTTCTTTAAAAGCTATTTCACGACTAATAGTAGTAGTAGATTGGAGTTGGAGGATCTTATCCTTCAACAATATATAAAAAAAAACAAACAAACAAACAAATAGGGTTAAGGTTCTAATCAACAACTTGTTCATTTATTGTCAGTAGTCCACTTTCTACTGTCTCCCAACTCCATTCAAAATCACAATTCCATTAACCTAATACTAAAAGTGAAACTATATGCAAAACAACAAGGTATTTTAACCAAAATCAAGCAACCTCAGCCGAGTAGAGTAATACAACTCAAAAATTTCCTCAATTCTTCCTTTTGTTTTGAAGAGAAAATACTGGTGATCCTAGGCTAGAATGGCTCTCATGTTCACCACCTCCACTAATATACGATTCCTTCTTGCCATCTGCTGTTGTAGACTCTGGTAGGGATGCATTTTCAGGATCCTGACCGATTAAGCTTTTGTATATGTTTAAAGCCTGAGCCATCATGCTGGCAGGATTTGAAGCATTCATAGGAAGCAATAAAGTCGTGCTCTACAAACACAACAAAATTAGTAGTAAGCAACAACCTTATTCAGTAAGCATGCAAACACTTTATGTATGAGTATGACCACTCACCTCCTTTGCCACATTTCCAAATGCGTTAATGTACTGTTCTGCAATGCGCAAGCTTGCTGCCTGCAAATCCAACCACCTTTCAGCTTTAAATACATATTAAATGCCACATACTTGCATTGGGGTATTACAAGGGGAAAAAATAAGATACCACGGTAGAAGAAAAAAACTTCAACAGTGTAGATCTATATAGACATCAAGCAAGCTATTTCCACACCCATGACATGATATGATATACAGATTACAGACAACAGGAGCTTACCTCAACTCCTCCATTTTCTTTAAGAGCTTGGGAAACCAATGCAATTCCTTTGTTTGTTGCTTGAGCTCTAGCCAAAATAGCCTCTGCTTCTCCTGAATTAACAAAAATGGCATAGTTTTTATAAACAAGAAATGTTTATCCATTTCAGCAATCTTACAATATACAAGACAAATATGCAGGACAGCATTAACAAAGTGAAACAGAGAGCTTATATGATGCAGATGGTCAAAAATATAAATGACCCATCAAAACTGGCTGTAGTTCATATTCTTTATCCGCCATAGATTGTACGTCATATTTTGACATCAGCATGTTCCCACATACCCATTAAAAAGGACTTAGTTTGCATTATGACTAGTTAAAATCTTCCACTGAAAGTCAAATGGTAGACAACTGACACAAGGTCTAAGGTATCTGTAGAATAGATCTATATTTTAACCTTCTAAGTTCTATATGCCAACCTACCCTGAGCTTCCAACATCATTGAGCTCTTCTTTCCATCAGCAATGTTAATGTGTGCTTGTCTTTCTCCTGGAAAATAGAAAATTGCAGATGTTAGATATACGAGTATAGCAGAAATTGTTAATCACATACTTGTGACTGCAAATGGCAAACTACCTATTAGGACTCCATTCACCCATGAAATGAATTGACAAATAAATCTTTAGGCTCTCAATACTGGTGTCAAGACATGCAAGAATATTGGTTCTTAAAAGAGTAAAATGATGGTTTCTAAGATTTCCCATATGCTTGATTATGTTCCAAAATGTCCCAATCAACTTACAGAAGACAAGTATTTGAATTTATGGTATAGACTTCCAGAAATAAAAGCATGCATGTTTTAGCACAAGTTCGCCATTCAAGTGAAACAAATAGACTAATTATGATGACATGCTGCACCTTGTAAATTTAAGGTATAAAAACATCACGTTAGAGGGGCTTTATTACCTTCCGACTCCAGAATCTGGGCTCTCTTTTTACGCTCCGCTTCTGCCTGCATCTCCATAGCTGCTTTTACACCGCGAGGAGGAGATATATCCCCTATATACAAAAGAGGACAGATGTAACGCAAAGCATTCATAACTAAGTATTATATTTCCAAGTATCAACTTAAAATTATGCTCTACTGAAATGATATAGTTTACTTATTTCATATCGAAGACATTGCAATCCCCAATCTCTTGCAGCTTCATTGATGGCTATCTGCAGAAAAGTACATCATGACAGCTATTACTTCGTGCAAATTAATGCCCAAACCCCAACTCTTTTTCACAGCTATTATCACAATACAGAGAAGATACATGTACATATTGTATAACACGCAACGAGAGTCCTTTCCAATGTTAGCAACCAAATCACAATGATTTCAAAGAAATGTGACAGATCTGATCGCGAGCGTAGCTCCAGAAATTAACTATTTTCAGCAATTCTATACACCTTGTAGAACTTCAATGGCTCTACTGTATCTCGAAATCACACATGCATTTTACTTTTGTTGAATTCAATAATATCCAATAAGATAACACTATAAACACCAACAGTAACATTATCAAAAGAGTATTTGAGTGGTTTCATGAATATGCAAAAGCAACCAAGAAAAATCAAAAGATGGCTGTAAAATAATGCCTGATCTCCAAGGGTCGCAAACAAGAGAAGCTTTCTATCAAAGCTTTGCAAAAGGTTGTAATGTTATGGCTAGAAGATCGTAAACACCGTAAAGTTGCAGTCTTTGGCGTTACTTTACTGGCTTTGATGGAAAAGATATTGACTAGATATCAAGTAAGAGGCTGTGGCTGTCTAGCAGTTGCTTAATGATTTAGTGCAGAATGATTAAGTGGTCAGAATGATTAAAAGCCTCTTATGATATAGTGCAAAATGAAATATAATTGTTTGGCAATTGTTCAAAAATGAAATTAGGGCTCTAAATGGTTAAGGGAGGTCCAGGATACAAGATGATTCAAAGGGTTTTGGAACCATTAAGAGGCAAACTTATTTTTTACCAAACATGATTCATTTCTTAAGGATTCAGAGGTTGCCTCTTAACGGAACTGTTTAGAAGTAAACAAACAGAGAGCTCCTCTGTTGCAAGTATAAAGTAAGGCTAATGCACGACCCTAGAGGGATTCTACACCTCTTTTCATTCCTGCTTCAACCCTTCTTCATTATCTCTATTTTTAACTTGTAGCAGCCGATTTTGATCTTTTTTGACATTGTAAAGTCAAGGAGTGCATGTGTGAGAGGGTTGTGAGGATAACTAAGCATGGACTCATAGAGCCTAACCAATAGTTGCAGTAAAACGAAAGGTGGAGTTCTGAGGGAGTAAGAGTGAGGGATGGAGAGAAAGAGAGAAATGCATGGGTTCGAGGCAAAGTTGTCAAAAGCTCAAGGCGCAAAGGAGTCCCGGAGCCTATGTGCGAAGCGCGAGCCTCGGAAATGCAACGCATATCTTAGCAATATATATTATATACAGTTAAACACAACTCAACTAGGGTTTAGCAGCAAGTACAAGCCTCAAATGCAACAACCAGCAATACTTCGATAGAGGCAGAACGGAGAAGGGTTTAAAGCATGAGGCATGAGGGAGAAGTTTTAAGGTCAGAGTATTTATAGAGAAGAAGGCGTGAAGTTCTAAGGATTGGGCATTTAATATAGGTTTGACTTATGTCATCTATTTAATAACTCTTTTTTTAAAAAGTCTAGAGATGAGAAGATGAGATAATTACGTAATATTAGGATTTAAATGGGTATTCACTTAACTCTTTAGAAGGGACGTCTAGGCCCATAACACGCCTCGACCAAAGAGCAACACCTTAGTGAGCCTCGTGAATACGCCTAGCCTCAACTTTAAAAAAGCCCAACACCTTGAGCCTTATGCACGCCTCAATCATGTTTTTAACACCTTTGGCTTGAGGATGGGAGAAAACGAGGAAAGGAGAGAAATACTTGAGGGATGTTCAAGAAGAGAGGAGGAATGGAAAGAAATATGTGAGAGGTGGAAAGAAGATGTACGCCTTAGCCCATCTCACTATCGTTGCCTCACCCATCTGAATCATATGCCTTATCCATGGAATCAAAGACGTAGCCTTGGGTACGCTTTTCCACCGTCCTCAGGCGCGCCTAAGCAAATTTAAAATGATAACATAGTTCTATCATTTCCTATCATGTTTGTTACCCTACCGTCAATATGGTACTTTCTTGAGTATTGAACTAAGGACGATGCTCAGCAATGATAATACCCTGTATTTGTGCATCTTGAGGTCTTAATAATATGTAAAATCTCCAATTTAGAAAACTTAGATATGGATGAAAGACCCACATCCTCACCTGAAGCCTCTCTAGATGCACTTCACCTCGACAATTGTCTAAGGTAGCAATTATTTTCAACAATGTATCACAATCGCCTAAATCACCCGACAATATTCGACATCTTCAGTTTCTTCACCCCAC
Organism: Silybum marianum; assembly: GCA_036898165.1. Classification (NCBI taxonomy): domain Eukaryota; kingdom Viridiplantae; phylum Streptophyta; class Magnoliopsida; order Asterales; family Asteraceae; genus Silybum; species Silybum marianum. The sequence goes on from CM072532.1 coordinate 98,447, forward strand.
TAATCAAGGTCCAAAGAACGGTCTGTTTTAAAACCCTCAACACATACGATGTGTTCTCAAAACCTTTTTTACGAAGAAAAGGAAAGGGAAGTGAGGGAAAGGGGAGGAAAGGAAACGGAAGGAAAATAATCAGAAGTTTCATCCAAAAACTTTCCTTCCAGATGTGGGAGGAAATGGAAGGAAAGTAAAGGAAGGAAATTAACATATTTTTAAAAAATTATTAAAATTACAAAATTACCCAACCTTTAATTATAAAAGACATATTGTTAACAGTATATTTGTAAAAATGACATCTTTCTTTCCTTTCTCTCCTGTTCAAGAACACAAAAAATGATTTTCTTTCTTTTCATTAGCCTACTTTTCTATCCCTCTCAAAAAACAAATAAAAAAATATTTTCCTTTCCTTTCTTTTCCATCACTTTCTTTTCTTTTCTTTTCTTTTCCTAAATTCCAAATTGAACCACATTCTTGGACCTTGATATTTTGTTTTCTTGAGGTCTGAATGACAGTGTGTTTTCTTGAGGTCCGGAGTGCAGATGGCTTATCCCAATTTAATACATCTTGAGGTATGTCCCTTCCTACAAGTCTCCCTTTGTTCTTTTGAACATTTAGACCCATTGGTCTTGACTCCATTAACTTGTTTTGGTTTTAAAGAGAGAAAAACATGTGGGGCTTTTAAAGGGTGAAGACCGGTGAAGGTTAGTGGAAATGTGAAGGACATGATACCCAAATCTTCCATGAAGATATCAATCGTGATTTAACCATGTACAATCCTTGTTCCTGTTAGAATCCCTGTTGTTCGAAGCCACAAATGTCGGTGTTTTGTCCTTTGTTTCCTTCTCTATTTTTACTTCAACCCCTTCGTTTCTTTTCCCTACTCTCCCAATTCTACCCATTTACAGTCAAGACAAAATCGATATTAAATATCCCTTTACTCAGCCCCTACTACTTATTTATACTACCCTTCACCAACCTTTCTAACTATTGATGAACTACTGGTCCAAGTCCAATTATCTCCCTGTCTATGTTTAATGAAATACTGCAGTTGTATCATACCCTCTCCCAACCCGTAACATATACCATATTTACCTCCTCAAAAGCTCTCAAAAGTTCTTTAGATATACTATAAGAACCAAGGGTTAAATTGCTTCTATCTCTTTTGGACTTAGTTTCATATTACCTCCAATAAGCAAATTCTACAAGCAAACGTATATTAGTATCGTCAAAAGAGTAATCATGTTTCCTTACACTCTCCTCCATATTTATATTAGAAAACTTATCAAAGGTGATATCTCCATCCTTTGTAACTTCAACATCTTAACAAAAAGTGTTCCCTATTGAAATCCTTCCTTTCTCTTATCTTGGTAGCCTTGCAATTCTAATTCCTGCCCCTTTGTTCTAATTTCTCGTACATTCTTTGTATGTTTTTTCTTGATATGTCCTTATCCCGCTCTTCATTGGTTTATACCTATAAATATTACATACACTCTTAAAAGCATGTAGGAGTATAGCATCCATTTTTCTCTATTAACTTTTTATGCATCCTCATTCCAGCACCTAGTAATCTTTAGTTTCTTGTCAAAGAAAATATAAGTTAGGGTTGCTATCACCAAAATCATAACATGTATAAGTTTTGAGGCTGATTTGTATACAAACAATTAAAGAGCACACAGAATCGAAATAAGTTTGTTGCAAAAGCCTGCTTTTATGGCAACATCAGAGGTCCTAATGCAAGAGCTTAAGTGGTTCATTGTTTATTTTTCAAAATAGAAGTGTTTAAAGAAATGTATGGGCATTGTGTAAAACCCTTTGCAGAAGCTTAATTGGTTCTACAACATAAATATGAACCCAAATGAAGCAGACATATCGAAAGTCTCAGAAAACCATAAAAATGGTTTCATAATACAGTCATCTTTTAACCAAATCATGATCTTTCACCTAAATATCTTTTCATTTGTCTTAGATGCCACATAAAATTTTAATGTCGTATAGTTATAACGGATCACTTCTTCTGTCAGTATGCTTTCCTAGAGGTTCTAGACCAACAAAAGTTAAAGCATATAGATATATTTCATGGAAGTGAACTTGGCACATTACAATTAAGATCATTGGTATAAGAAAGTAACGTATAATAAAAAGACAACTGAAATGAGAAACCCACCACTATTTTTTCATTCAACGTGTCCCTTTCTTCAAATGTTTTGTCAAGAGTGATCTTGCCAAGTTCGCTACGCATAGTGGTTTGTGCAAGCTGAATGACAGCATATAGTGGATTCTCCACTCCGTATGATGCCAGCTTAGGGTCGACGATCTGTAGCCAACATATTCATATACACAACAGAAAGAATAATTATTAAGTCAGTGGATGGTAAATATTAAACCCAATACTGCATTCACATACCTTAACATAGAGCACTCCGTCTATCAAGATGCTGACATTGTCCTTGGTAATGGCAGATTGGTCAGGGACAGGAATTGCCTCCTCTTTAAGAGAATGCACATAAGCAATTTTGTCAACAAAAGGAATCAACAAGTGAATCCCAGGTTCCAAGGTCTTAGCGTACTTTCCAAATCTCTCAATCACGTAAGCCTTCTTCTCAGGTACTATTCGGATGCCCCAATTAACAGGAGGTGGAGTATCATAACTAAAATTCCAATCATTGAGTAAACAAAGTCAAACATACAGTAGCAGCCGAAATATTATATGATGATGATGGTAATGTCTTGGTGCGTGCCAATGTGTGTGTTAACCTGAGACAAAATCCAATAGCAGCACCATAGTGTGTGGCAAATGGAGATATATGCCTGTGTAAGGGTGAATCTAGGTTACCTGTTGCTGGGATCGCGAGAGGCACGGAAATGGCGGACGTAGGAGGGGGAGGAAGACGGCGACTTGAAGCGATTAGAGGAAAGGAGAAGGGATTGGTTTAGAACGGAGGAAGCTCTAATCGGCGATTGTTGGATGTTGTTGAGTGATCTGAGTGCGTTAATCGCACCATGAGATCTCAAGAAGCGACTCATTGCAATCAAATTGGAAGAAAAAACTCTAAGAACGAAAAAGCCCTAGTTAAACCCAAACGTCCCTATTGGCTCTTCGTGTCTTGCCCTCCAAGTAAATCTCTTTGTAGAAGAAGCGTCATGTAATCGTAAACCTATTCGACGAAAAAAATTAAGTTTTTTTTAAGCAAAATTTAAATTAGGTTTAAGTTTATATTTACGCTTTGTTTTTTCATTTTCGAGGGAGAAAGAGATAATTTAAAAGAAAAAAAAAATCATATTGTTGAAGAAAAGATAAAGAAAAAAAAGTTTTGAAAGAAACTCCTATTTCCTTTCATTTCTTTCTTTAAAATCTTTTGAACATATGAGTTGATTTGAATGTCTTATTTTAACAAAAATATCATTTCGACATTTTAAAATTAAAATTAACTCCTAAAATATGTATGTTGTCATTTTGTTAGTTTGGTTTTCTTATATTAATGTAAATTTGTTTTCATACATTTGTTTATAGTTGTCTTCGGTGACGGATCCAGATTTTTTGTCGACCGGGGTTCCATTAAGATAGATTAAAGGCGCATAAAGTCACCCAACGTGTTTCGGAAAATTTTAAAGTTTTTTAGTTGATTTCAAGAGATTTTCTTATTGTTTTTGTCGATTTTGAAAGATTTTCTTAGTGTTTTTGTTGATTTTGAAAGATTTTTTTGAGTTTTTTATTGATTTCAATAGACTTTTTTAGTATTTTTGTCAATCGCAATGGGGTCCCTTAAAAAAATTTACTGGAGAAATTAAGACTAAATACAGTATCTTGAAGATTTTTTAGCCTACATAATTTATGTTTTACATTTCAATTGGGGGTTGGACATATATTGATTTATTGTTGTGTTTGACGTGTTCTTAAAAAGGAATATATTTACCTCTATTATAGTCGCATTTTATACGCTCACAAAGATTTGGATTTTACACCTTGAACTTACAAAAAGTTGGATTTTATCCACTTCAATCTCGTCATTTTAGTGTCATCTCTATATATGGGATAGACTAAATGAGAACGAGAAAAACCATTCTAACTAATTAATTGAATTTGATTTATGGCTGTAAAAGTTAATGATACTTGTATAATATAGTGAGTTTCAGGATAAAATTTCAAGAAAAAAGAAAATTGATGCACATATTGAGAGCCCTCTACCTGGTGTTCCTCAATTTTTTTTGAGGTTTTCCTCCTGAATCTGTATCTTGTATAATATTAGAGCATCTCCTACAGATTCTTTGAAATATGAAAAACTAAGTTTTTATTTTGTATATTGCTCCAATAGATTCTCTAATAGAGAAATATAGAGAATTCTTTAAAACTTTATTAGATGAGAGATAAATGAGTTTTAAATTCATTCGTCAAATGAAATTGAATTAATATTATTTTATAAAAAAGTTTTTCTAAAAGTGTATTGAAATCATAAAATTATAAAATATTTAAGAATTTTTCCTTTTACACTCTACTCTAATTCCCATTTGCACCCTAGTCTATTATTTTATCTATTTTGATTGAGGGACACACTAACACTCATATTTATTTGAGTGTTTTAATTGGGGGACATATGTGTAGAATATAATTTAATATGTAGATTAGGGTGTAAATGATAATATCCAATATTTAAATAATATAATTAATAATAAAGTATCTATACTATATTATAAAGCATTTGGCCAAAAACTCTTAAAAACAACTTTTTAAGCTTTAGTTACTGCTATTTAATGCTAATTACTTAATTTTCAAGATTACAAGTAAATTGTGCATAAGTACAACTTATTAAAGCTTCATCATCTAAATTCGTGTAACTAGTTACAAATAACTATGATCAACTACAAGATAAACATCTAATTGTAAATAAAAAAAATCTGAAATATGATTAAGATAATCATTGACTTCTAACAAATAAAATAATTACATTATTAAACCAAAAATAAATTATTTCGTTATTAAACCTAAATTAAATTATGATAAAAAATTAAATAAAAAAGGAGAACTTTTAATTGAATTATTAAAATATTTTTCTCAAAACCACATAAAATCATTAGAACATCGATAAAAACAAAAATTAAAATGAAACTTAAAATCGAGATGTATCTCGCTGCATTGCGCGAGTACCCTTCTAGTATAAAATAAAGAATTTGTTGAAGTTGAATGTAATTTATTTGAGAGATTTTGACTTTTTATTATTTATTTTAAAAAAAATATAGATAATCTATTAGATGTTCTTAAGCATCTCCAACGAATTTTCTAAAACAAAGGAAATAAATGGTTTGTTCTCTATGCAGCTCAAAGAAATTCTCTATAATATTTTCTAAAACAGAGAAAAACATGAAAAACGTTCAAGTTTATAGATTTTTATTGATAGATAAATGGTTGTTTTATTCAATTCTATCATTGAGATTAAATTATAAATATTTTATATAATTGTTTTTAAATGTATTGAGATGAAATTAGATAATACAATTTCTAAAATAGAAAATCTGTTGAATTTAAATATAATTTTAATTTTTAGTTATTTATTTAAAAAAGTTATTAAAAATCTATTAAAAATACTCTGCATTAAATGGTAAGTTGAAAAAATTTATAACGCGTCTTCACCTTATTAGTATTTTTCAAATAAAATATTTCAATCAGTTTTTTTACAAATCATATATTTCTCTACGTCTCATTGGTATTTTCGTCGAAGGTATTTCGACATCAATAACAAAAACTAAATTAAAAAAGTGAGCATTTAATTCTCTTTCTTATAAAACCCATGTCAATATATATTCCTTTTAAATTTGTAATCGTTACAATTTTTAAATGAAATACTTAATTAATATTTTATTTTGTAATATGAAACAAATAATATATTGTTTCATATAGTACTATTGTGTTGATTCACATCATTAAACATCACTTTACATCTTATGTTAGGAACTATTTAAGAGTTGCTGATTGGTTTGATACAAAATGATTAAGTAGTTAGAATAATTAAGATGTTTTTATAATATAATACAAAATAAAATATAATTGTTTGGTAATTGTTCAAAATGAAATTAACAACGAATTTCAATGATAGATTCATATGTTGTTTCATACTATGAAACAACAATATGTTGTTTACATAAGTAATGATGAAATGACACTTAGAATATTTACCAATGTATTTTTTCACATTGTGGAAATAACATCTTAATCTTTACGCATGTATGATGAAATAACAAAATTTTACAACTTATTTGAATAAAAAAATTGAAATATGTTAATTAGTATCTTAAATCTAGTATCAAATGAAAAGGAAAAAAAACTCGTTTAGGTTATTAATGATTTATGTTTAACAGTTTCATAGAGTTTTGTAACATTGAAATTTTAAGAATTTATTTTATAATATAAGTTTTTTTAAGAAAATGAAAGATTTGTGATGTTTTAAAGAAACAAAAGTAATAATAATAATAATTATTATTTTGTAGAAACAATAAGGAAAGAAAGAAAGAAAGAAACAGCTGAAACTGAATTAAAACGCGTCTTCACCTCCATGGATGGATGGATATTGTGTGAATTATTTCTACTCTTTTTCTATCCACATAAAGATTAATGCTGTGTTCTCGAATTTGGAGAGAAGGGAAAGAAAAAGAAAGGAAAGTAAAATAAAAAATTTATTTGTGTTCTCGAAAGTGAAATAAAAGAAAGGAAAGGAAATAATTTTCATGTACTTGAAGAGGAGGGAAAGGAAACGAAAACTGTCATTTTTACTAATATACCCTTAAAATTAATATAACATAGGATGAAAGACCGGGTAATTTTATAATTTATTAATTTTTTAAATAATTTTAATTTTTTTTTTCCTTTCCTTCCCTTTCCTCCCACGTTTGGAAGGAAAATAAGCTTTAGTTTCCCTCCCTTTCCTTTCCTTTCCCTCCTAAATAAGTTTCGAAAACACGACTTTTTTTCACTTTCCTCCGTTTTCCCACGCTTTCCTTTCCTTTCCTCGGTTAAATGAGTTTCGAGAAGACATATCACTTGCTGCTTTATGTTATGCATACATCTCTTTCTCCTCTCCTCTCCTCTCCTCTTCACTTATTTATTTATTTATTTATAAAAAAATGGATTCTCTCCCTGTCGGATGAACAACTGATTAATCATTATTTACGCTTAAAGTTGAAGATCAATCAAGTGCCTTGTATTAGAGATATTCATGTTTGCTCAAAACAGCCATGGGACTTACCTGGTATCTATCCCCCTTTCCCTCCCAATCCCAAATTAAAAATTAAATTAGGTTTTTATGGCTTTCCTTTTTAAATTTCGCTAAATTTGATCGACTTCATTGCAGGTTTGTCAGTGATCGGGTCCATTGATTCTCATATTGTCTTCCTTCTGTAACAGTAATTATTTTTAACTAATATACTTTGGTTTTTTATATGGTAATCAGATTCTGTTTCCCTGAATAGGATGAAAGTAGAATGTTTATCAACCGACCTTTCTGATTTTCCTCAGTAATACTAATAGGGTATTTACTGCTTGAACAGGATTCTTTAATTCATGGTTTAGGACCTGAGTAGAGAGTTGTTGATGCTGGTAACTTAAACCAAATTTCATCTTTTATTTCTACCCTCTTGATGATTTAGCAATAATAATTTAAATGGTTCTCTTGATGATTTAGCAATAATAATTTAAATGGTTCTCTTGATGATTTAGCAATAATAATTTAAATGCTTCTGGTTGCTTTGCTACATGTAAAATGTTATTTATTGATGATTGTTTTGCAAATAATTATTCCTGGCTAGTTGAACAAACTGCTTAATGCATGCAAATATCAACATTAGTGATGTGATTATTTTTTAAATATATTTGCGTCCAGTTTTTTGCTACTTGGATGGGATGTTTTTATTGTTTTAGAAGAAATAGTTTGTTTACTTGGTTCTTGTTTGCATCCTACAGAGTCCTTTTGTGGTATGTCGCTTATTTCGAAAGCATGATGATGTTGCCTCACCTCCGTCCATTGTTAAGCCTACTACTACTAGTGCTCCACCAGATGCTGAACGCATTGACCCTGCGGCTTCTCTTGTTTGGCAGACCAATACCTACAACATTGATAGCTCACAATATCAATTGGTATGCCTAAAGTTAGAGTTTAGGATGTGAAACTAGTATTTGTTTTAGGTTGTACAATTTTATTTTTTCTTGTTGCAGATTCTTGTTCTTGTTAATTTTTATTTGGCAGCCAGATTTAGGGTCAGAAGAGGCGCTACAAGGGTTTTGCAATACCACCCCACAGCATTCTCATTCTGTGTTCTCTCCAATGCACTTATATCCAGCTGGTGACTCCAGAAACATGCATAATATAATGCAGTATGGAACAGATACACAGGATCTTATGTTCTCTTCAACATTCTGGTTGTAAGGATGATTTAGTTGCTCAAGCTTCTATGCCTAACAGCAAGTCAGAGGGCAAAATGGTTCAAGGACAGGTACATACATACTCTCCTGATGCTTGGAGCAAGTAATTATAATGTTCTTTTTCCAAAAAGAGTAACTATAATGTTATTCCTGAAAAACTTGCCATTTTAAATATTTGTTCTCTAGCATTTGGCTACTGGATATCCTAACACTGGACCATAATATTGAAGACAATAGGAGGCCACTTCATATGGGATATCAAGTTTCTGATGCTGGGAATGCCGAAAATTTGATCCACCGTAAAGATATTCCTATAGTAAATGGAAACTCTCTTGCTCTTATGGAAAATCATGTGAATGTTTTGGTCAAGGAAGAATTTCGCAGCAGCAGCAGCCATTCATTGGCTCCTGCCAGTTACAATGATTTTGGAACATGTATTAAAATAAGGGCTCGCCAACAGCAGATGGTTGCTAGTGGCTCAACCATTAATAACCAAGGAACTGCACAGAGAAGACTTCGCTTGCAGATGAAACTACGTGGGTCAGTTGGGCTTTGAGAAAGGTGTGAAGGGACACCAAGAGTGACTGAGGTGGATTTTTTAATTTGTTTTTTGGTTCTGCCAGCTTGTCTGCAATTTGACTTGTAACTGGCATGTACAGGCTACTGCGAAGCAGAGAAAAGTTGATCAAGACTCTACTTCAGAAATGAGGCACAAAGGACTTGTCCTTCATTGCTCTGTATATGCTCAAGTTGCTTGTGTGCAGGGGTTGTTTGTTTATGGAGATGCCCAACCTTTTGAAGTTAGCTCGGTGTTTATTGTGAATAAGTAGCTGTAGTTGAGGCTAGCTTTAGGGGTAGAAATTAGAAACTGATGGTTCTTATCAGCATAGAGTTGGTCTTGTCCATATATGTATATATATATATTATATGTTAAAAGTATAATTGGAAGGACGAGTAGTGTATTTTGATTTTTGCTTGTGTAAATGAAGTCATGTTTGCTAAACCATTCTCTGACATAATCATCATACTGGTATGATTCATGGGTTTTAGTTTTGCATAGAAATTGTTCATGCTCTGTTTGCTTCCCAAGTCAGGAATATAATTTTCTTTGTGGTCATGCACACAATGACCTTTCTAATCACCACTTTGACAACATCATTGCTCTTGTAAACATGAACAGAGTTGATGTTGGCACTAAAATCCAATATATTTATCATAGGACAATGATTAAAAAAAAACAGATGAAAATCAGTTGCAGCCTGGTGGATGAAGATGAGCAAATCAACAAGTTTGAAACCCAACAGAATGCTTTGAGCTCATTTTTGGTAAGCATTTAGGATCAATTTCTACTGCAGTCTTGAATCTTTTTATTATAACTGGTTAACATTGTCCTCTGATAAGCACTAGTAGTTGTTTTCAGCAGCCAACCAAGTATACAAGTTGTGGACAGTTTCTTTCTTACTACAAGGTATTTATCTATCTTAAGTCTAGTCTTGACCATTACAACATATGACAAACTTTTTGGGGGTATTGGTTCAAGTGGAATGGGTGGTTGGAATTCATTGCATTACTTACCGAAAAAGCAATAATCACCTGTACGAGAAATATCTGGAAAGGTCACCAAGGGGTCTTTTTTTTTAAGTCAAAAACCTCATCATTGCATCAAAAAGAGAAAAAGAATGGAAGGGAAAGAAAGAAAACCGTTGTTAAAAAAGGAGAGAACAAAAAAAAGAAGACGATGCTAATAAAAGAGTAATCAATCATACCTAATATAAGATCTGGTGGTTAAGAGATTGCCTGAGATTTCATTTTAAACCATATTTTCATTCTCTCTTGATTGGGTTGGATCCCTTTTCAAAATTTTAACTAAAAGTTACAGAACAAAATAGTGGTTTGCAATAGATGTATTTGATGGCATATCCACTTTAAACACAGAGGTCTTTCCTTCACCACTACCATTATGGTATATAGGATTATCTAAAAAGAAACTGTTGGAAGGGGAATTTGGGATTTTAATTGGTTATTAAATCTAGTAGATAAAACCTTCTTACCAATCCTATTCCTACCACAAAAAATAGATAATTGTTTCAAAAAGTAAAACTTCCAGTTCCAGCCCCAGGATGATGAATCATAAAAAGAGATGCTCAACTAGCTGGCTGCACCAGTTATTTATTTATACATTACCATAAAATTGTATGCAGAATCAAAATTTCACAACTTGTAACATCAAAAGTTGAAACAAAAGAAGGAAAGTGAAGTTGGAACAAAGATGAGGTGGAAAATTTCTAGTTTTATAATTGTCAATTTTGTTAGATCCTGTTGCAATTTAAGCCAATTATAAGAGACCTACCCATTATTCATTTTCTCCATATATCAAAGCTTATAACCACAAAACATTGAATTATGATACATAGGAGTACTGGTAGCTCTGCATGTGCCCTGCCATCTCAGCCTTTGCCTTTATACCATAATAATAGCCCTGCCCTGCCATCATTTTGATTCTCAACATTCTTTCATATATGACATATATATATATACGTATCTTGTTTTCTCTTACTCACTCACTCACTCGCTTGCTCTATCTATTTTTTACTCCTTCTCTGTAAGCGTGCAGTAACTGAAACTGTGTTTATCTATCAAGGACAATGGGTGGTGAAGAGCAGAAAGCAGTTAGTACCGTGAATGGTCTTGTTATAGTATTGATTTAAGGAAATTATGTTTGAATTCCAATTAATGTGGGTTATCTTTTTTTCCCAACAGGAATCAGAACCAAAGGCAGTAGCCACTCCCATTATATTATCTGTTGATTTGCATTGTATTGGATGTGCCAAAAAGATTGAGAAATCCCTTCTGCGAATTAGAGGTACCTACTAGTAGCTGCTGTTACATAATAATCAAACACACATTTTGATTATTAAATAACTAATGGAGCATGAGCATGCATGTATAGGAGTTGTGGGAGTGAAGGCAGACATGGTGAAGAACCAAGTGACAGTAGAAGGAATGGTAGAGCCAGAAGCAGTTTGTAACAAGATAATAGAGAAAACAAAGACAAGTGCCAAGGTTTTGTCCCCAGTTTCTGTTCCTGTTCCTGTTCCTGTAGTTGATTCTGATCATGGATTAAGCTCCTGCACTAGTCATGATGTTGAATTGAATGTGAATATGCACTGTGAAGCTTGCGCTCAACAACTGAGGCACAAGATCCTAAAAATGAAAGGTATATATATATATATATATGTTGAACATGTTAATTAATAATTACTAGCATATATTGATGGATGTGAATGAATGAATTACAGGGGTGAGTAAAGTGGAGACAGAAGTAAAGTGTGGTAAAGTGAGGGTGATGGGGACCATGGATGGCGAGAAACTGGTGGAATACGTGTATAGGCGCACCAAAAAGCAAGCCAAAATTGTTCCACACCCTCACCCTCACCCTCAAAAGGCTAAAGAAGAAGAACAAGTAGTAGTATTAAAGAAACAAGATGAGAAGGATGGTGATGAAGATGCAAAGGAAAAAGGTAGTGGTTATGATGATGAAGAAAGAATGATGCCTGCAGCTTACTTGAAGTTGATGATGCCAGCTCCACAACTCTTCTCAGATGAGAATCCTAATGCATGTTCCATATCTTAATTTTAATTCAATAACACCTACTTCTTAACCCTTACTTACTAATTCTAATTCTAATTCTAATTCAAATTCAATTACACCTACATTTCTATAATCAGTTCATTCATTCTGTAAACTTTAGCAATGTAATCAATTATCAATTAATAACATATATATGTGTTCCCTGCCCGCACTGGCCTTTTTTTAATTGAACTAGTAAAATGCAGTCTGTATTAATCTTGGTTAGTAGTATAGTTGTATTTCATAGGTCAACTGGTAATGAATTATGTTCCTTTTCTAGAGCATAATTTTACATTGTTTAACCAAGAAAGAAGATTTATTTGGTTATTCCGTACTATTAGTTTTAATATTTTACTAATTTATGCAAATATTTATAATCATAAATACTTTACATGTCTTGATTTGTTATCAAACGCAATTCCAAAATCTCAAACGTTTTGAATTAATATCAATTGTGCTAACTAGCTAGCTTTGTGTTTTAGTTAGTTTGGTTAACACTTGAGTTTAATCATTTAATTAACTAGGTGACACATGCATTTAATATAATACACACAAGGGGTGTATTTCGGTGAAAATGGAAGTTATGGTGAGAAGACTAAGAATAAATCATAAATGCATGTTACAAATTACCAGTATTCATTTGTGCATAACGTCTTGATGGAGGGCTTCCAAGGTGTTCTTTAGTTGTTTTTTTTTATTGTTTTCCCTTGAACCTCCCTCTCTATGTATAATTGTTAGGTCCTGTAAACTTTGTTAAATTAAATAGAGTAGCTGCATTTCTAAAAGTTGAGTAAATTAAAAGATGCGTACAACATGTGTATTTTATATGTGGAACGGAAGGGGCTAAGTTTAATGCAAATTAAAGTGATGGGTAACATGGGGAGCAATTGCATGCATCTAAAATTACACCTTATCTACTACAATATACACATCAAAAGTATCATGCATGACACATCTTCCCACTCACCCAAAACTGAAAAGTAAAAAAGCTTAATTATGTGTTGGATCTCAGGAATATTTGGCATGCATACTACCAACCTTACCTTACTCATATCCATCATGCAATGCATCTTATATATATATATATACATATACATTCAGACAACTTCATCATTCAAGCAACTTAATAATATATATATATATATAACTGGTGGTGGGTGATATACATGGAGGATCTTCAACTAGTCCCTGTGGTGGCCAAGGATGTGGAGGCACAATTTGTAGAGATCATGGTGCCACTGTATTCTTATGGTTGTGGGAAGAAAATCAAGAAAGCTTTGGCCCATTTTAAAGGTACTTAAGTAGTAATTTGAATTTATTGTTTGAATTGAATTTAACAAATGATATGCAAATCAGGTATTTATTCGGTGAATGTGGATTATAATCAACAAAAGGTGACAGTATGGGGCATTTGCAACAAGAAGGAGGTGTTATCCAGCATTAGAGCCAAGAGGAAAGGAGCTCGTTTATGGAACATGTCAGAAGACGATCATGACATTAATATCCAATCACACAGCGCACCATCCTCGCCTCTTACGTCCATCATTAAGGGACGTCCATCTCTGTCCCTCAATTGGAGAGCTGCATGGAAGAAGGTCTTCAATAGATCCAATTCCTTCTAAATCAATTAATTGCATTGCATTGCACCCTTCCACCCTTCCCTTTTTTTGCTTTATTGTTACTGTTACTGCTAGTAGGTAGGTGTAATGAATTAAATTATATATGACAATGCAAATGTTATTTTCAATTTTGACTGAAAATTGTCTTTTCTTTCTTTTACCTTCATTCCTAATGTTCCTTATTTTACAGTCTCATATTATTATTGTTTGTTAATTGGTAAAAATGGTGGATTTTGAATAAATTATATTCTAAAACAAGACTTTCAATTGACAATGAATCGAAAGGCAATGGAAGACATGTTTAATTTGTTAGCCAACTTTCGTTATATATATAAATGTAAGAGCAAGACAATTTATACAAGGATCCTTAGCTAGCTATTTGCAAAAACAAAGCAAACATATATATTTTTACCTTGAATATATAGTTCACATGACTATATATTTTTGATTTGTAATATGCTATATAAAATATAAATACATTTGGTAAAACATTTTGTTTGCACTGCTAAAGTTTGAAAAACGATACATTTTTTGCTTCTTGAATTTTCTTTTCCAGTCATAAAAGAGGAAAAACAATGGAAGAAGAAAACAGATGAAAGTGAAAAAAGAAGAACAATTAGGGTTTTTGATTTATATATTTTGAAAGAATTTGTAAATGGAAACAATTTTATGTTAAGAGTTTTTGAGTTTTTTTTTGTTTAAAACGAAAGAGATGGGATTAAATTAAGGGAAATTATCAAAAATAGTCTTTTTATACCGTATAATATAAAAAAAGTACCAATTTTTAGAAATGTTGCTAAATTGACCATTTTAATCGCCTCCAAGGGTGAGCAGACTAAATCTCGAGATTACCAAATATGAAAAGTACAATTCTTAATTTACAATTTATACTTTTTACCGTTAGAGTTAGAGTTAGTTAATAAATTACTTTACGTTCTTTTCTTTTTAATTTTTCATTTTACACCCTTATCACATTAACACATATAATCGTATATCAATTAAAATACATTTTAAAAATACGTTTTTATTTTAACAAGTGCGTATAGAAATTTATCAGTAGAAGAAGAAGGAGGAGGGATGATTTTTTCCGGTCTAACAACAAACATTTAGTAAGGTTTCATTGCAACTTTAAATGACAAAGGATTTGAATCGTTAAAATGATACCAGGCTTCAGACTTCCTGTTATGTAATTTTAATTGTAAAACAATGATAACAATGCTAGTTAGTTAACTATAAATCCTAAATTATCATAAGCTTGAACACTCAAAATGCACAAGATAGTACAGATTTTTTAACATGGTGAAACATAAAAAGATAATCTTGAAGCAATATAATTAGGCAATAAAGATATAAGACAACACCAACATCTACCTGGAAATACAAGACGACCAAAAGTTAATGGTGAAGTTGCAATGCTTGAAAGCGAGGAAAAATGTAGAAAGTACAAGGTTTTAGCTTCATCAATAGAGGTTTTGGGAGTAATTGATAACTGACAAGAGATTCCCTACAAGGCAATAAAAACCTGTTAGGTACTCTAGGCAACCTTTGCCAAGGAACTCACTCGGTTCTTCAGTTTCAATCGAGGTCACAGGGCCAAGACGACCGTGCAAGATGACCATCTTATATCTTTACATATAAGATAAGTGAAGAATTGCAGATGATGATGAAGGATCGATGTTCAAACAAGGCAAGGCATAGAAGATTGATTAGCTTATACTCCACATGCATGCATGCATGCATACATACATACATACATACATACATACATACATACATACATACATACATACATACGAGTAATTAGTGTGTATCTGATTTTTGAGAACAAGTACCTAATTAATTCATGTTTTAACGTACAAATTATTCATCTTCATGTGAATTGCAAGCTTGGTTGATATATAGCAGAGTAGATAGGTTTTATGCAAACAATCAAATTGGGCCATTCCACAGGGCCCAACAATAATACAGCCCGTACGATTTTATTTATTATAAATATTAATTCATCAAAATTTGCATCAACTTTCTTATACCACTTGTAATTAATGCATTAAGTCTGGCCATTTTGATTTAATTGATTTAGGTGCAGAATTAATTATAAAGGCAATTGTTGTTTTCACATATAGTTGGTTGGTTGGTTGGTTCCCCAAGAGCTCGAAAATTTAGTCTGAGAATGTATATAAATTAAACCTAGGGAGGATTAGGATACTAGTTGTGGGCCGGCATAACGTCTTTATATATTATTTATTTCTTATCTTATGAAACAAGATTTTTTATTTGATTTTTTGTATCCCATTGTATTAAATAAAATAATAATAATAAAGGGAATATGTTAGGGTTTTTGGTATTGACTTGAGTTGCATATGTTGAAATGTCAATTGGATTGAAAATGTCAATACCTACTACTACTATTACTACTACTTACTATCACAAACAAATTAAGGGTCAATACAATTCCGCTTACTTTTTCTTAATTAATTATTATATTAATAATATTACAATAACATAGCATAATATTATTTTAAATCCAGATTTACAATTAAATTTTATAAAGAGTATTAACTTATTAATTATTCTTATATATTTACAAATTTTTGTTTCAATTTAACAAACGTATATTTCTTAAAAATAATTCAAACTGAAAAATAAGAATTTGGATGTGTATATAATGGTTAAAAGTCCAAGTAAACATCAATTACAAGAGATATGGATGCTTAGAAATAAATAAATTGTAATGAGAAGTTGGTGGGTGGGAATTGGAAATAACATAGTGTTGGTAGTAGGTAAGAAACAGATATATATATATATATATATGTTCGACTCTTTCTTCCCGATCAAATTTTATTATAATTATATGTTTTGTTGAACAAATGATATAAGGATAAATATATTTTTGTTTAGAAAACTATTTTAATAAAAACTTTTATTTCGGTATATCCAAAACACTTAAAGCATCTATTTTACCTAATAAGTAACTGGTAAATATTTTAAATGAGTAAGATTTATTTAAATGTTGTAAATGTCATATTTTAATTAGATAACAAAATAAATGCTTTTAAAATACAATACTCAAAAAATAACATTCGTGAATTTCCAACATTATATGTTTCTTATTCATAACTTTAAGGTCTTTGTATATTTTACCCGACCAAATCATTGGTTGTAAAATACTTATGTAAAGCTAAGTGCATGAAGAATATCATTTTCAACGTTATAATCTCGATACCTAATGAATGAAATGATAGCTAGCCCACCACCAAACCAACACCATACATCTTTCAATTGATTTATGTGTTTCCAAAGCAACATTTCCCCTTTTTTTCCTCCCTTTTAATGCATATAAGCTTATTCTCTTAATTCATGTCCTTAATTAATTAAATTAACTTAAAGGCTAATTACAAATGACCATCTTTTACATGGATGGAGCAAGGGAGTTTACGAGGGTACATAGACTCCAAATTCTTGGAGATTGACCATAACCCAACCAAGTGGAACAAGCTGGTGCATATTAAGGTAAACGTTTTAACGTGAAGATTGGGTTTGAACAAAATCCCTACCAGAGATAATCTTGTAAAAAGGGGAATTGATGTGCACACTGTTCTATGTCCAATTTGTGAAGAGAAGAGTGAATCCATGGATCATCAATTATTTGAATGTCAGTTGACTCAAGATATCTAGAGAAATGTAGGTCGCTGGTGGAACATTGACATACCTGGTCTTCACAACGTTGCGGGTTGGAACAATTGGATGGGATTCTTAAGTTTTAAGAAAGGGGAAGTTGAACGCCTAGAAACGGTCATGTACACATCTCTATGGTCGATATGAAATTTTCGTAATGGGAAGCTTTTCGGAGTAATGGATCCTAAAATGCGCTATTATGGGATAGTATAGTTACACACTCGTTCCTATGGACGCGGTATAGAAGTAGAAATGGGAACATTAATCGGGTAAGGTGGTTACAAACCCCCCTACAGGCTATTTATGTAATGTAACTGTTTTCTAGCACCTTGCTAGTTTTTATAAATCTATTGACTACTGCCGTTAAAAAAAAATGACCATTTTTTTAGATGGACTATACCACATAATGACCTTTTTTTTCCTCCAAAATTGGTATAAAATGATTATCCATTTCACAAATTCACCATACAAAATTATTTTCTTGGATCAAATTTAAAGTTTCTCATAGTAACAAAAGCATTTATTCTAAAAAAGTGTCAAAATTTCGCAAGTATCTTTTTGTTTGTGTTAGGTATTGGTCATAAGGGCCTTTGTGACTCTAGGAACTATGTCTCACCTTACAAAACTCTCGATACCGACATATTCGATCTACAACAAAAAAACATCTAAATGATGAGTTGATACTAAAGTTTACTTATGTAGGGTTAGGTTCAAATGTGAACTCATTTTTTGTTGTAAACGTGAGGATGAATCTCAGCCACACATCTTCCGTTATGGTGGACGCGATCACGGAGGATTGACGCGATTCATGGGAGGGTGGAGATTATTAAAGGAGGGGAACCAGGTCAAAGCCGCCTTTATTGACCGGATAAGTGGCTGAGATTCGTCCTCACGTTCACAACCAAAAATGAGTTCACATTTGAACTTTCCTCTACTTATATATATATATATATATATATACACTATCCGTATACTAAAATCACATTTTAAATTATAATAATAAGAAAATTTATTCATTCATTATATACTATTTTATAAAATTATACATATTTACATTTGTATAAGCTATTTTATTCTTATAAAAATAATGTTATATGTTTGATTGAAAAATTAAAACATAATATATAATAAATTTATTAACATTAAAATAGTATCCCTCCATATATATATATATGGAGAATATATGATGTTGGAAAGACATTTTGAGGCGGTTGGCACAAGCTTTTTTAGGAGGCCGGTTGGAAAAAAAGACATCTCCTACCCAGTACCCACCATTAACATTAAGCTTCAAAATTGAAAGTTTTTTCTTTCTTAAATCCATCTTAATTTATAACACCAAAAATATATATAACTTCTCAACTTGGAGGTTAAACATTTAGTTTTTATATCTCAGATATATATTACTTATTATATAATTTGTTATAACTATTATATATTAATATTTTGTATTGAAGATTGACTTCAATTTTGCATCTAGATAATAACATAAAAATCAGATACAATCACATAGGTTTTTAATGAAAATAATTATATATATATATATTATGTTTTAATCAAATAAAATAATAATAAATAAATATCCTTTTTATTATTGTTATTATGTATTTAAGACTATTTATAAGCATCTCAATAGATTCTTTAAAATAAAATGATGAAACTTTTTCTTTGTTATCTTGTTCCAAAAAAAATATCAATATTGTTTTTCAAAAATAGAAAAAATTAAGAAAAATCTAAATATAAAGAATTCTTTGAAAATCTCAATGAGATTACTTTTATTTATTTATTTATTTCTATAAATGACATTAAATTTATTATTATTTTATATAAGGTTTTTTGTTTTTAAAAAACATATCCAGGTAATAAAATTGTGAGATATTTTAACAACACAACTAATGTTAAAATATCTAAAATAGTTAATTTATCGGAGTTAAATATTTTTTTAAATATTTTAAATTTTGATTATTTATTTAAAAAAGTTTATAAAGAATCTATAAAGATGTATTACACTTCACTTTTCTACCTTTTTTGTTATTTTTGGATAATCAGTCACAAACTTTCACCCTTTTTACATGGTGTTCTCCAAATCCTTTTCAGGAAAGAAAAAGAAGTGAAAAAAAAGACATCAATATGTTTTTGAAAAATAATTAGGCATTGTTTGGCAAAGAAGTTAGGCTAATTTATGTTCTACTTATAAACATTTATTTTCTCAGAATCGTTTGGATGTACATGTTTACCTTATCGATAAGCTATTTTATTGGAGTAGGTTTACGGCGAGCTTTTTTTTTGACACTTTTTCCAATTATACCCCTAACTAATATTATTTATTTATTTTCAACGTATTCTTTTTAGTCATTTCACATCTTTCATGCTAGTTTTTGCCAAACATAACTTATTCATCAGCTAGCTTATCAGCTACCAGCTACCTTATAAGTCATCAGCTACCATATAAGTCATACTAGCTTATCAGTCATAAGTTAGCTTATCAGCTAGTTTGCCAAACATAGCCTTAGTACGAATAGAAAAGAATTTGAAAGAAAATAAATAATAAGTTTCATTTCATATGGACAAGAATTAAATTACAATCTTTGGATAATTTAGTAAAGTTTTAAAATTACTCATTAATTTAACATCATCAAATATATAGTTTTTTTTTTTTGAAAAGGATCATCAAATATATAGTTATGAATGTATATTTGTAAAAGTGATATATTCTTTTTATTTTTTTTATTTTTAAAAACATAAAAGAAAATGTTTCTTTTCCAATTGTTATTTATTTTTAAAAACACAAATAAAAAACTAATTTTTATTCGATTGTTTTTTCATCAATTAATGTATTTTCTTTCTTCCGAACACGAGAACATGACGATAAAATAAAAAAGAAAAAAATTCCAAAATCCTAAAAATCAAGGATTTCAAGTTTTCAAGCAAAGAAGTTAAATTTGCAAAAAGGGTTTGACAATGGTTGTGTATAATTCTAAAAGAATTGAAGTTTGTTTATTTTTGTAATTATGGCCTTAGATTAATATGTAACTGAGAATAGTAAAAGCAAGAAGAGGTGGTTTGGGTCCACGGTGAGGTGTACCAAACCATAATTCACGCTCTCTCTCTCTCTCTCTCTCTCTCTATATATATATATATATATACAAAGCTTTCCCATTATCTTCTCATCCCAACTCTCAATTCCAATTCCAATTCCAATTTCAATTCTAATTCCAGTATATTTAATCCAAGTGAATTGGAATTAGAAGTATTTGAAATTAAAATGGGTTCACAAGAGGAGGAAGCTTTCCTGTTTGCGATGCAATTGGCAAGCGCATCCGTGTTACCCATGGTCTTGAAATCTGCCATCGACTTGGATTTGCTGGAGACAATTGCGAAAGCTGGTCCCGGTGCTTATGTGTCACCGGCTGACCTGGCTGCTCAGCTCCCAAAGGTAGACAACCCGGAGGCAGCAGTGATGCTCGACAGGATCTGCCGCTTATTGGCTAGCTACTCTGTGCTCACCTGTAGACTCAACAAGGTCGATGATGATGTTCAACGTCTCTATGGTCTAGCCCCTGTCTGCAAATTCTTGGTAAAGAACGAAGATGGTGTTTCCATGGCACCACTCTTGCTCATGAACCAGGATAAAATTCTTATGGAGAGCTGGTAATTAATTAATAATTTCATTTCATTTCTTCTACTATATATATATATATATGTATAGATTGGTTCATAATTATTAATTAATGGATGGGATGTATATAGGTATCATTTGAAAGATGCAGTGTTGGATGGTGGAATTCCATTCAACAAGGCATATGGTATGAGTGCTTTTGAGTATCATGGGAAGGATCCAAGATTCAACAAGGTTTTCAACAGTGGTATGTTTAATCACTCCACCATGACCATGAAGAAGATATTGGATGTTTATGATGGCTTCAATGGGGTGACTACCCTTGTGGATGTTGGTGGTGGCACCGGTGCCAGTCTTAGTATGATCCTATCCAAACACCCTTCAATCAAGGGGATCAACTTCGATTTGCCACATGTCATTCAAGATGCAACCACTTATCCTGGTATTTATATATCCATCTTATTTTTATTTTTATTTTTTTTAAAAAAAAAAGGAAAAATGAAAAAATTAATTAGTTTTTAACATTTAACATGGGTTGGATTGGATTGGATTGGACTGGACTTGGGGGTATGTATGTAGGTATTGAGCATGTTGGTGGAGACATGTTTGAAAGCGTGCCAAAAGGAGATGCCATTTTTATGAAGGTACTATAGCTATAGCTAGAGAGATGTTTAATTTAATGAATGAATTAAATAGAAATGAATTCATAATTAAGTAAATTTGGTTTGTTGATCAGTGGATCTGCCATGATTGGAGTGATGCACACTGTGTGAAATTTCTAAAGAACTGCTACAAAGCCCTCCCTAAGAATGGAAAAGTGATAGTGGCAGAATGTATTCTTCCAGAGACTCCAGACTCGAGCTTGTCCACCCAAAACGTGGTACACATCGACGTCATCATGTTGGCTCACAACCCCGGTGGGAAAGAGAGGACGGAGAAAGACTTCGAGTCATTGGCCAAGGCTGCCGGCTTTAAGGCCTTCCACAAGGCCTGCTGTGCACTCAACACCTGGCTCATGGAGTTCACCAAATAATTACATTTACTTTTACTTTTACTTTTACCTTTTGGTCATTCATTTTTTTCTTTTAATCATCTTTGGTTTTCCATATATCATGTACCCCCACTGTTACGGTTACTGTTTGCTTGTGAATTGAACTGAATGAATAAATACAAAACATCTTTTTCTTTTTCTTTTTTTCTGTAGCTAGTTTAGTTAAGGAAGGCCAGGGTCCACGTCTTTTGGTTTCATTCAAAATCATAAAGTAGAGTTGGTGAGGAACCACCACTAAACCAACCACATTATATTCATATCCACACTAAAATATCAAAATGTAATTATTAATTTTCATCCCTATAGTTTAGTTTGTTCAGAACTTTGGATATCATCCCTATAGCTATTTTTTCACAAAATCTTACATCTAATTTCGATAAGAGCCCCATTAAATGACCTCATGCGTTAAAACTTTTTTTTTTATAATGGTATTCTAGACATTTGTCTAGACTAATCCCTAGTAATTTTAAGACTGTTAAAACATCCAACCCTGAGATAATTTTCCAGTGACTTATGAGGTTGTTTTGGTCATTTTACCTATTTCTTTATTAATATTTTTTTATTGTATAAATTTGGATTTCATATGTACGAAGCTACATTTAAAAATAACTATACAAAACTAAATTATGTAAACCCCCTCCCTTGTTTCATCATTCCCACTCTTCATCATGTTTCAAATATTCACTACCATTTATTTTTCTCTGAAAACATGGACACATCGTAAGCCATCACAAAAGAACCCATTTGAGACATTTGACCTACTAGTGAAGTAGGTAGGGCCGTAGGCGAAAGGAGAAGGTGGTACGTAGTAGGGTTGGGAGAAAGAAAGGATGGGAGTGTGTTAAATTAAGTTTTTATTTTCAAACGCCAAACACATTTGTATCTATCGTAATCTTGTATAATATAGACATTATAAAAGAAAAGGAGTGACATGATCAAATGGCTCTCACATGAGAGGCGCATGGGGGACATTTATCAAATCAAATTAATGACAGCTAAGATTAGGATCAAAATCAAAGCAAACTTGAAACCATGGGGCGAAAAATGTGATTTAACTCTTAATAATACGTAAAAGTTCACAAAAACGTGTTTGTTGATATCTTGTAATATTGATGTCAAGCATGTATTATTTATGAGTTCCATTTTTGTTTTATAATTATAATAAATCAAACATCTTTGACTTTAAAATCCAATTAGTGTGAAACAAATCAAGTAAGGAAAAGCAAGGGATTTAAAAAGGAAGAAGGGATTTAGGGTTGGTTTTGCCAATTCACCGACCTCACTTATCTTATTAGGTAATATTCTCGGTCACTAAAGAAAATCTAAACTTTCACAACAAAAACACTATGAATGTTACCATCACAGTATTTTGCTGTGACGTTTCAAGTGTAAAAAAGTGGCCTCACATGATCCCACCTGATTCATGTAAACTTTACAGACTAATCTACACCATACAATTTTCTAATCTTCGGTGATCAAGAGACGGACTATTTTTGTAAATATGCAAAACTTTAGGATTTTTTATAAGCGCCTTAAGAGCCCCCCCCCTCTCTATTATATATATATATAGGGAGATATCATACAAAACACCCCTCATTTAAAGGAACAAAGGAACACATGTAGAACCACATATGATGTGGGTCCCATACAATACAAAATCATATCTGATTCAATGGGGTCCACTATTGAATCAAATATGATTTTATATTGTGTGAGACCCACATCATATGTGATCATAAAGATGTTCCTTTAAAAATGTAAAGTTCTCATTTAAACCTCTCTCTCTTTCTCTCTCTCTCTATATATATATGCTTGTGGTCCTTTTAATTTTGATTTCTGCAACTCAACTCAATAAGCATTTGTTAACAATCAACAACATTTGATCATGACATGATGATGAGATGACTATTCAATATATGTTTTGTGGGGACATGAATCATTAAATGATTTTCATTCTTAGTTTTAACTCAAACCTTGGCCTTAAATTTACCTTTTGTGTCATTTAATTTCAACAAAAAATTTTAAGTCAATGGCAATTACAAAATACTAGTCAAAGGAATTGAAGGAGGAACGCTACCTTCATCTACTATATATGGCGTCAACTTAAAACTTCAACATCATTAACCTTAAAATACATACATGTAACATGTATAGTAGGTAGCTCATATTAATTAATTAAAACTTTGTTAATCATTATTAGCTGGCATCGTCAATTCCTTAAGCACCAAATGAACCCGCAAACCTTCGTAACTCGTATTCTTCTCTTCATCCCATCGTATTCGATCCCTCTACCAAACACCAACAAAAACAAACAACCACAATCTTCCCTTGTGCCTTTGCCCTCCTGTTACTTATTTACATCTATCCAAGAATGTCTCAGTCTAATACCATATTATTCATCAAACCACCGCCCACATGATGATCAACATCATCAGTGTGTCGTGTGTCTAGATTCCATCCACCCAAACCACTTGGTGAGACAACTCCCCAATTGTTGGTATATGTTCCACCACCACTGCCTTCATTCGTGGTTACACTTACACAACAACAATATTGTTGTTGCTAGATGTCTCATGCGTTGAGTGGACTTGTTGCCTCATCAAATTCAAGGAGTTGAAGTTGATCCATGTCATAAGAAAAGAATGATGTACTTGTTCGGCCATGATAATGTTATTTTCTAGCTACTCGCTTTCTTCAATTCATTCAATACCACAAACGAGCCTGGTGTTTGTCTAGTATATACATACACATTTGAAAATATATTTCGAAGCCATTGTAAGTCTATCATTTTGCACAAACCAATCAACCAACCAACCGTAAATACATAACATGTATACATCAAAAAATGGGAGTTGATTGTCCATGACTTAATTGGATGTTGGCGGTTCTAGACTGTCATCCAAGAACCAACGGATCCAAAATGAATGTTAAAATTTTCAATCCAATCCGATTCAATTATGATCGATCGGTTCTAATTGGATTGGTTGATTTTTTACACACCTGATTATAATTAGGGTCACAAAGGTAAAGGACACTCCATTTTTTTTATTTTTAGTAAGAACAAGATAATGGCATGAATTAAGTTAAGTTGATGTCTGTTGGGCTTGGGTCATGTGACATGCATATATTTTTGGAAAACAATGAAACCCGAATGAGTTGGTTATCTATGAAAACCACCAACCCCAATAAACCAAATCTGGCCCGGAATCAACGAGCCTAAATTCATATTACCAAACGACTTTGAAGTTGTGAAAATGAAGAATTGTCAAACGGCGATGTAAGGAACCTCTATCCGAGAAAATGGTGAAGGAAGAAGTAGGTTCTTGTCTTGAAAATTATACCAGATTCTTATTCAAGTAAGGTGTTTCGTACCCTGGATTGCCAGCTTGTTATGTTTTACATATCGTTGATGGTTTTGCCCCCATTCTGATTTTGCACCATAGAATTACAAGATGAAAACAACCAACTTTTGTGGAAATTGGTTGATTCTAATACTGTTTCATCTTGATTTTTGTATTCCTAATCTTGTGCATATTATTATTATTATTAGAATCATGGAAAGAAGCTGTCTAAATGAATGTTTATGGTTGATCTTTTGAACTTGATGATACAAGATGTGTAGTGCTAAGTTGTTTGCTATTGACATATATAATGCTAGCTACACTACAGAGTGCTAAGTTGTTAATTTGTTGTTTTCATGTATCATCATGTTATTAGACATGTACATAAAGCCTCTGTATGAGTTTTCATTTCTTGTAAACTTTTCATGCAGACCGAATACTATGTCATCATCCACAGTAGAAGCAAATTTTCAAATGAATAGATATCTCGAGGCAGTAAGTTTTGTGTAGATTGTTGGTGATTTTAGTGTCACCGGTCCATTTATGTGATTGGAAATAACATGATGTCTATATGGGTTTTATACTGTGATCTAATTCAAGTAAGGTGGTGCGGAGTGCACGCTTGTTATAAGACGAGTATGAACCCGGTCGTGCTGTTATAGGACTTGGAGTAAATAAGTGAGCTTGAAGAAGTGAGCTTGAATAAGTGAGCTTGACAAGTGAGCTTGACAAGTGAGCTTGAAAAGTCAGCTTGAAAAGTCAGCTTGAAAAGTCAGCTTGAAAAGTCAGCTTGAAAGTCAGAGGTTCATTTCTGGACTAAGACCAGAAGCTCTAGATAAAGTCAGCTTGAAAGTCAGCTTGAAAATCAGAGGTTCATTTTCTGGACTAAGACCAGAAGCTCTAGATGGTCAGTTTTCTGAAACGGTTACTGCACATTAAATGTGCAGTTATTGAGGAGTTACAAGAAATTTGTAACCTCCATTACTCCTGAATTTCAGCCAGCCATGATTAATAATTTCAGTTACAATTTTGAGTATAAATAAGAATCTATACTCATGGATTTAGACACGTTTTTGTAGACGGTTTGTACACGGTTTTGTGAACAATACTCCCATATACTCTCCAGAAAATTGCTCTCGTTTTTGTGCCTAAGAACGAAAGTGTTTTGAGTCTTATCCCATATTGAATTTCGTGTAACCCGGGCATAGGGTCGAAATATCAATTCGAAAAGTGTCTCACACGATTCTCAATATAATCCGGTGATCGATTAACCCTTGTTTGCCTACACGGTTCCAACGATCGTTTTGATAGTTGGGACGATTCCCCCAACATAGATTGAAGCATGTGTCATGTTTCATCAACAGTACAAGTCTAGTGTTGAATACTTGATCAAGTGTCAGGCCATCTGTAATGCAATGTCCAAACCTAATTAAAACATTTGGTGTAATATTCTTCTGCTATCATGTTAGCTGATGTTTATAGCCATTAGAGTTTCCAACCAACTGCCTGTAGTTCAGAATCAGATGACATCAAAACTTAGCAGGATATGATAGTTGAATAATATATCATCCAGGTGGAGAAAAAATAGCATCAATATAATTTTTCTAGCTTTATTGAGCTCATATTTACAACAAAAATAACTATACATGTGGTTGATGGTGTTTGTTTCGCATTAGCGTAATGGCAACTAACAAAGTAAGAATAGTTATGTTTCTTAGGATCACTTCAACCCACCCTGCATGCATGAATCAGAATCAGAAACACCCCCTTCTCCAGAGAAAAAGAAACTGGTGCATCATTTAAGGTCTTGCATTCTTCATGCTCAGCTGTTTGGCCAAGGTGGTTTAAAATTGGTTTTAATGTGCTCGTAGCACTCATATGTTTTTTCACAAATATAGTGATGAGCTAGCTACAAGAATACTCGCTCTGTTTCCTCTTTTTTTTTTTTTTTTTTTTTTTTTTTCCCAATTCCTAGTATCCGTTTTTGGTAGTACAGTCATCTTTATGCGCCAAACGTAAACTTCCCATCTTGATAACGAATGATGCATTGAACTTTAAAGTATCTGCAATAAACAAATGAAAGGTGTGCCTGCCATCATTTGGTCCTCCATGGTGGCAATCACTATGGGAGTCATGATAGTGAGCTCATTTTCTGTTTAAAAAAGTGGGCACTCTTGCATTGCCTGCAAGAGATCAATGGTTTGATGCTAATCATTCTACAGGCATAAAAGTCATGAGGTAAGTAAAAAAGTATGTAACTTGCAGACATTGCTGCAATGGTAAGTATGAAGGGTAAATGAAATAAGTGGTAGCAATCCAACCCATTTTTGTATCATGTTGCATTGATAAGAAGATTGTGGAGAATGGAGCCTAGTGGGGACTGCCATTCCCTGAAATAGAAAAGGTAAGTAAGTGGCTTCATTCATGTTGCTTAGTGTTCTTTAGCACATTATTTGGGTAAAAAGCAACCTCCAATCAACTAGTTCATCACGCTTGATTAGCCTTTATGCAATATTTTCACAATTATTGGATCATTCCATTCCACAACACCATGTGATTTTTTATTTTATTAATGAACTGCATACTTGTTATTTTTTGTGAAAACTGAAAATCAATCCAGCCTCTCATTTATCAACTTAGTTGGCATTTAAGGTCTTGCGTCTTTGTTCATTGTTTTATTTGCACATGCAAGACTTGTCAAATACAAACACGTCCCCACCCCAAAAAAGAAAAGGAAAAGGGTAGAGTATTTTAGTAAATTAGCTTTTTGAAAATTTTATTTTATAGCTTTCTGGTATATATATATACATGTTCAATGGCTTTACAAGTACAAAAAGCCATCTAGCTTTTCACATTTTTGACATGAAATTTGTTTTTTTTTTTTTTTACCTTTTTATTATGGCTTTTACTGATTTTGTCCATATAAACCCATCTCAAAATGTGGCTGTGGCTGTGGGTTAGGAAGATATTGAAAAGCAATATAAGTTTTTACTTGTAAAAGGACATCCACTGACATGTAAGAGTCAAGATTCCTCACATATCACCTTCGCATATTGCATCTTTAATTAAAATCAGGTAAGAGAGATTATATTATATGCAAGCATTTTCCATACATGCTTTACTATTCATTTACATATATAATGAATTTTTTTAAATCAAGCAGGTAACATAGCATTCTAAAATATAAAGCCCACCAAATTAATTGCTTTACCTAAATCTAAATCTAAATCTATATATGCGAATGGAACACCTTAGCTGATAGTTGTCAAATTGTAGTAGAACATTGTGCCCCTTGCTTAAAAGTCATTGGACCAGATGGACCAAAAACCATAACCGCAACACAATTTACATTAAACCTATACCTTCCAGAGACCCAAGTTCCCACCTTCCATCGGAGGAGTCCATTTGCTTTGAGATTCAAAACCAATCTTCCAATCGTTTGATCACGACCCAACTCATAATTGAAAGATGGAGCAACAGGTAAGTCTTTTGCAACCAAAACAGCGGATAGAAGATTGGTATCCTTATGGTCTTGATAAAAAGGAGGAAGATATGAATCAAGAGTTATCTGCTGGGCCTTGTAGGAAGCGTAAACCTGAATCTGGTCATAGTAAATGCCAACTTTCTGGTTTGGGTTTGTGGAGAGAAGGGTGAGTTGCATGGAGGAGTTGAGGAGGTGTGTTCCAGAGACAATAAGTTGGTAAATATCAGCTTCTTTAAGGGAGAATTGTGGCTTGGTGGGATGGAGGATGAACCAGATAAGGAGTATGAGTAGGAGGATTGAGGAGAAGAAGGTGGTGAAGGTGCAGAATAGCTTCTTGTGGAGATTGTTGATGTTTACAAGTTTCTTTTTGGCACAGTGTTGAGGGGATTTTGCATGGATTTGAGACATTATATATTTGTAATTTCTAATTTGTAATTTGTAATTTGAAAGAGAAAGAGTTAGTTTACAATGCTAAGGAATGGGAAGTGAGTGGTGGCTTGCATATTATATATAAAGGGAGTGCTGAAAAATGGGAAAGCACCAATAATAAATTAATTATTGCTCTTTGCTGCTTTTGACTGGCACTAGCTGAAATTAACATCTGTGATTTTGTATTTACATTTTTTAAGGTTGATTTATTTACTCTTTGCAATCTTAAACTACAACGACTTCTAACATTATTTAACAAACCAATCTGATTTGTTGCATGTTGACTCTCTTTCAGAGGCAGAACACAATAGGGGTCTAGGGGGGTCATGGCCCCTGCGTTTTATTCCTTAAATATTAGATATTAGAAATATTATCAATGAATTGCGCTTAGCTCAGACGGTTATGTGTATATGGCCCCTGTATATGTGGTTATAGGTTTTATTTTCCTATCACACAGCTTTTTTTTATAATGAATTGAGCTTATCAACGAAGATATTTTGTTGGGCTCGGCCCCCTTAATTAGAAGGCTTTTGTTCCGCCCCTACACTCTTTCACATAGGTAGAAAACATGAGACAAATTGTATCAGTAAATATAAATATAAATCTTTATCTGATTGGAGTTGTTGTGATAATAGAGATATTGAATTTAGGGATTGTTAGGTTAATCCTGTAGGCATGTTATGACAATAGAGATATTAGGTGAAATTGATAGAAAAGGTATTAGAATTATGATAGTAGTAGTAGTCATAATTGTTACCTTAAAATTATTTTTGAACCTGATATCAACAAGTGGTGATGAATCATGAATAACCTTTTCATAAAGATAAAAAGCTCAAAAGATAGCAAAAATGATTGTATCTTTTAAGTTTTAATTTTATTCATTTTAAAACATTTATGTCTCTGTGTGATATCAAGAAAAGGAAGGTTTGCAGTCAAACTGCATCTCTTAGTTAAGTGAGAATATATATATATATATATATATATATATATATATAGGGTTAGGTTCAAATGTGAACTCAATTTTGGATGTGAACGTGAGGACGAATCTCAGCCACACATCTTCGGTTATGGTGGACGCGATCACGGAGGATTGACGCGATTCATGGGAGGGTGGAGATTATTAAAGGAGGAGGCAGAAGTCAAAGCGCGCTTTATTGACCGGATAAGTGGCTGAGATTCGTCCTCACGTTCACAACCAAAAATGAGTTCACATTTGAACTTTCCTATATATATATATATATATGAAGGTTTATTGATTGCCATACATTCACATGTTATCCTTATATCTTGATTAATTGTTCAGTAGGACTCAATAATTCAAAAGAAAGTTGTTGCAAAAAAGTAGTAATAGACAAAATAGTCAATAGTTGACAACAATGGTACCAAGAAGTAAAAGGGATAAATATATTAATATAATACATTCACATAAGAAGAGGGAGTCTTTAGAGTTGTTGTTGCCTTTTATGCTAAGAAATGAGATTTCTGGCCTTTTCTAATAATTCAATATGTATGTATATATATATATATATTGTTGCTTAATTCATCCTTTGGGTTTGTGTTGGGAAAACAACAGTTGAGTTGGTGGACGCTTGTGTTTGGGCTGCTTCCCCATTCTAGGATTCTATTTTTCTCTTTGGAATTTAGTTGGTGTTTCTTTTAGACATGAAATCAATTGTAATATCAAAATTACATCCTCCTACTAAATTTAGTTATTGGAGTATGTATCATATTAGTTATTACATTTGGTTGGACTAAAACCAATATCTGAAGCTAAAGACCTACCTCTATCTCTATCAGTATCCAACCCACATTGTATTTGTATACATGGTTGTCACTCATCTGCTAGTGTTTTTTTTTTCTACTTTGAAATCATATCTAAACAAAAACGTTAAATGCATATCCATGTCCTTCTAAATCCGTTTGGGCTTGGTGTTATTCTTATTATGGAAAATGTGATTTCTGCTTCATGAGAAATGGACTCTGTCTTCACCATTAATATTATGCCCTCGTCTCATCTCATCTCATCTCTTCACCATTAATATTATGCCATCTCTGTTTGTAATTGTTCAGCTGCTGGTCTGTTCTATGATTTGATTTGATTTGATTTGCTTCTAACAAAGAGGGTTCCTGATGTATACACCACAAGATAGAGGCATGCATTGCATTCGGGGTCTCGTCTGTTTACAGGAAACCTAATCTTACTTCATCTGAAAACAAGAAAAATCTTTCTACTTGTAATGTAAAAATGTAAATGTAGATTGTCGGACGGGAATGATATTCATCAAAAATCATTGGCCTTCCTCCACTTGTTCCCCTACACATGATTATGATACTATATACAAAATCAGTACCAATTCATGTAAAAGGTGTTTGATATTTATCATCAAAACAGTGATTGGTTGAATCCTTAAATGTTGTTGTATTGTATCAAACCAATACTCATTTGTCATCATTCTCAAATAGGAACCAAAAATAACCAACAAAACAAAATCAGCAGCCATAACATGAACAAGAATTATCATTCGGATGCACAACAACTCATTCACTCCATCGTCAAACTCTTCCCCACATTTGGATCATGATACTACACATGTCAAAGGATTTGCTATCAGGATTCAGTTCCCGTTCCTCAAGAAGAATATACAAGTGACCAATAGTCTCGTCCCTACCTGAGATTGGCATCTTAATGACCTTATAACTTTTCACACGTTGCGATGCTAGGAGGAGCTCATATAAAAAAAATCTTGATTCTACCCGAAGCAGCTGGAGGATGCTGATCAGAACTTTTATGGGTTGGTCCCTTGTTCTTCATTTGGTGGTTTGCTGAGTTTAAGAGAGAATCAGATTATCAATGCACTTGTATTGTTTGACAGTAATACTCTGTAGGATCATACTTGCCAAGGAAAATGGTGAAAATGAGAAATCAGAAATCGAATGGTCATTTGCATGATGAAAGAAATTAATTTGAAGCCAAAAAGCAACCCTGGTTCAAGGCTTTAAAATGTCCAACAAGCCTGATGAGTTTCTATAAATAATATGTGTCATGCGGTTGCTTACAGAGATGAAAGGAGAAGAGCACCAACAGAGTATTCAAGACTCAAAAGACCTTAATGCTATCTCAAATAACATCGACAAGTATTAATGTTATCCATTGCCAACTAAAGGGTACTAAATGTCTATTTCAGTTTCTGTTTTGTAAAGTCAAGTTTTGATATTCAGAATTAACAGAGTATTGCATACTCTTGATTTCCATCTTTGATTAAAAAACTTTTCAACAAGCCTAAATGGCCTTTCCCTTTGTTTTGCTACTTATTTTTTCTGATAAACTACCGAATCCATAAAGTTATAACATAGGAAAGGAACCATTTCAGGATCAATGTTGTTGCTTTCTTACCCATGCAAAAAGGAATACATGAGCTGAAGCAATACAAGATCCATTCAAGGAAAAAAGAAAGCTTTATGTCATTATAAGAGAAATAATGACTTTGGCAATTCCTATAAACAACATTTATGGCAATCTGATGTACTTCAGTTCTAAGCCCAGCCAGAACACAAAATTCAGCAAGTGCAGTGGAGAGGAACCTTAAGAATTGGTCAAGCAGCCAAACATAGCATAATTAATAGGTGATAAGAACTAAGAAGAAAGGAAAAAACACTAAGGTTCACCTGTTATTGGTTACAGGCAACTTCTTTTCATGCTTCTTAGAGAATCTTGCAGTTGACATGCTAAATAGCTTGTTAATGGACAATCCTTCACCCAAAACTTTCCCGTTGGCTTCAAACCTGTGCTTAATCCTTCCATCAAATCCATAACCAAGAAATGCAGGAAAAGCCAGCATCTCTCTAACTTCACAACCCATCTCCTCAGTTAAGTAATCCAGCTTCTGTTTCATTGATTTATGATTGTATTGCAATACCTGTGGATGCTTCTTTCCCATGCCAAGAATTTCTTCACAAGTCAACCCATAATTCAAGAAGAGGCTAATCACCTCCTGCATATTCTTACAACTAGTTCTGCACACTGATCCCATTGCCAATGCCAGTTCCTTAGTTCTATGTTGATACCCAATCTTCACCAAGAGACCCAATTTATATGCAAGGTTCTCTTCAAATGACAAGCTTAGAAACAGAGGGGCTTTAATTAAGAGTTTAAAGATATCATTGGAACTGAACCCACATTGCTTAAGGAAATCAATTCTAGGAAGTAATTTCCTCTTCTGGCTAGCACTAAACAAACTCGGATATACAAGTATTATTTTGAATATCTCCTCATCGGTTAACCCAGCATATGATCGCAAGAACTCAACATGATTAGTATAATGGTCCACAGTGTAAGCTAAAATGAAAGGCAGCTTCCGTAAAACAGTAGTTGTTGCAACCTCATCTCCCCCACTCAGACTCAAGAGAAACTCAATTCTAGGGATCAGCTGCGAATCCAGGTCAAAGTTAAGGATGGCTGGACGACCAAGTATCAAGTCAACACCGCCAAACCTGTTCAAAAAAGCCACCATCCTTTCAATCTCTTCAGACGACTTCAAACACAAGGCCTTGGTTAAATTCACATTGTTAAGAACATGAGCAAGCCTCTCTTTTGGAATCCCAAGATCCAACAACAAGCAAACCTTTGATTCAAAACCAGACAAAAAAATTGGGTCTGTGGCGATAAGAAGGCGTGCAAGCTGAGCAGGCTCAATCGTACCTTTGAGATCATGGGAAAGAAAGCAAACCAAGGAATCGATTTCTTTAGATATCAAAACATCGGGTCTTTTTTTAACCAGTCTAAATAGCACATGGCCATTAATTCCAAGATTTTGAAGACCATGGATTTGGGCGCGAATGGATTCAAAAGGTGACAGCTTTAGAGCTGGGTGATTGTCCAAAAGTGTCTCGGTTACTTTCTTGCTTATACCCATTTCTAGGAAGAGCGAAAACAGTGAAATTCCTGTAAGAAAAGGCAAAAGGATAATTGAAGATTTTGAAGGCAGAGAAGGTGTTTGTGAAAATGAGTGAGAGAGAGACTGACCAGAATCGATGTGATGGGTGGCTTGAAGAACGTTGCATTGGAAGAGTCCTCCTCGGCGCTTGGAAAGGGGCAGACCTAGTAGTAGGGTTAAGTGAGAGTTTTGTAGGGTAAGCGTAGAGCTACCATGGAGAATGATGACTCCTTGGCCTCTTATTGAAGATGAAGATGAAGATGAAGATGAAGATGAACATGGTGGTGTAATAAGAGGGTTGATAAAATCCCCAGAGCAGAGAAACGAGGAAGGTTTATTCATGGAGGAAGTAATGAGAGGTACCATTGCTAATTGCTAATTGCTCTGTTCTGCTGGATAAGCTTTTCTCCTTTTGTCAACTTGTGGATGTAATAAAAACGCACCAACATCCTCCTCTTATCTATATGGTAAAAATCTTGGTTTTCATGGCTTTCCAAACCTAACACAGCCTACTCTCACATACATTAATGATTAATGATTATGATGGATGACTAGAGTTACCCAAACTTGCCTAGGAAATTAAGGTCATTGGAATTGAACTATGATGGAATTCATTCAAATTATGTTGTTGACAGGAATATGAATGTAATTCGTCAAAAAAGTTGAAAATAACATATGTTTGGTTTATAGAATATGGGTTGGGTTCCGGTGAAAAAATAAATTATAGGGAGAAGCGCAAGAATGGAGCTGCACCTTTGGATCATTCATAATTAAAGATCGATATTAATAAGATGCACCCGACCAATTTTTCATTAGTAGCATAATTCATGGATAGGTGTGAGATTAAAAGTGATTAAGGGTTAAGATTCCCACCTTAACTCTTCTTCTTACACGATCTCACGCCATAGAATATAACTTCAGAATCGTAATAAAATGTTGATAAATAACCACAAAAAAATGAGTCCACGTTTGTCTTAGATGGAATGGAACTTCAATTCTTTTTTAAATCTTGAATAATTTGAATTCCGTAACAGTGGAATTAGAATTCTGTAGTGAATCCAACAAACCACATTTCGCTTGGAATCCAACAACCAAACTCCCAGCCAAGAAAGGGGTAGCTTGGTGGCAATTTAACTCTATTGCTGTGTATAGACTATAGAAGCAAAAGATATATGAATAGGTTCCGGTGAAGAGAAAAGTTATGGTGAAAAGTGTAAGAAGAGATCTTTAGTTATATTTATTGGAAGATATGACAAGACTATTATGATTGCATTTGCATACATCAAAAGGGTTCATCAGTTTAAGATAATACATGAACCTTTTTATTCAAATGATGAAAAAGAAAGAAAGCTGGCAAAAAACATCAACAATGAAGTCCGAGTTTAGATCTCTGCATTAAATTGAGAAAAGGAAAGGAGCGACTCACCTTACTAGGTTACATTACACCACTTCAATTCTACACAAACTACCAATTGTTTGTTAACAAA
Source organism: Silybum marianum (assembly GCA_036898165.1). Taxonomy (NCBI): domain Eukaryota; kingdom Viridiplantae; phylum Streptophyta; class Magnoliopsida; order Asterales; family Asteraceae; genus Silybum; species Silybum marianum. The sequence goes on from CM072532.1 coordinate 134,118, forward strand.
ACAAGTCCACATAATAAAATCCCAAATCAACTTTCCATAAAACAACCAATTTAAATCATTTCACAATCCACAGTTTGCTCAGGGACTCCGCACCTGTACAAGCAACCAAGCAATTTTAATAATAGAATTTCCAATCCATCACTTGATTAAGAAATTAGGTTTTTACCTGATGCGGAGATTCTGACCTCGACTTTGATCTTGCTCTGAAACAAGCCAAACACATTTGTTCCATTAGACATGGGAAAACAAAATTCAAGGGGAATATATAAATATAAATATAGAATGCAATCCCACCTTGATGGTTTCACTGGAGATGCAGATCTAGATTTTGAAGGCGATCTTGAGACAGATCTCCCCAAGGAATTGCTGTAAGGATTTCCCAGACATTACTAATAAGAGAGTAATAAAGATAGCAAAACAACCAGGGAAAGGAATTAGAATTAGGTCCATACCTCCTGCTCCTGCTCCTGCTCCTGCTCCTTCTCAAACTTCTGCCTCTGCTTCTACTTCTGCTGCGGCTCCTAGTGGGACTCCTTGATGGGCTACGATCATACCTCCTCACCTACACCAATAAACAAACAAATACACACATGTCAGCCTTATCATGGTGGACTTGTGAAGCAATTCCTCCAAAAAAAAGAAAAAAAAAGAATATTCACCACAAAAATATTACAAACTAGGCTATCCAGAAAAAAAAATACAACAAAAACAAAGAATAAGATCAAAACGTGCAAGTTCAGTGTGGAGAATATCAAGGCTGGAAAACTGTTATTGTTCAAATTTAATGAATATAAAAAAATAAGAAGCAAGCTACCCGAATATAGGTCTTTGTCCAGGGGTTTCTGAACTCGGTGTCATCAAGCTTCCTTATCTGACAACACATGAAACATTAGTTGCAGAATGAACACAGGGATTAGAATAGAAATATCACATGTATGCCATAACAAGTATCGCCACAGCTTACAGCATATTTCATGTCCTCATAGTTGGTATAGTCTACAAGACCAAATGTCCCTGCATATAAATATTTTATTCTGTTCAGATACTTGATCCGTAGCACTAAAATCCATGCCCAAAAAAACATTTTCATTTATATCGAACAACAAACAGAAAATGCTGCATTTCCTACCTTCACTGTCACGGGAAACTTCGGCAAAACATACATCACCAGCCTTACGCATATGATCCTGTGAAAGCGATTGCATCATATATATCAAGGCTGCAAAGGCCAAAACTAACAGAAAAAAACAAGTTGCAGGCATTAAATTTGTTTGGCACCTTAAGATCCTGCCATGAGGCAGATGATGGCAGCCCTCGAACAATAACTGCAAACAACAAACATGAATTTTGAAGAAAAACTACATAACTGAATGGGAGAGCATTAGCCCATGTTATAGTTCACATTTGTTCATATCTCAGACGGTACCTCGATACTCAGAATGCCGTGATATGCCAAAACGTCCAGCTCCACCGCTGCCGCCACCACTACTGCTGCGTCCACCTCCATAGTCACCACGACGATCACTTGAGGATGATTGCCCTCGACCACCATGAGCAAGTTCAACCTTCAACAAAGGGTATATATTATGTTTTCAGAAAATAAAATACAGGCAAGAAACAGCACTAGCAAAGAGCTGAAACTTTTTCTTCTTACCCTCAGGCGACAACCATCAAAATTATATCCATCACGACCCCTGATCGCATCTTCAGCATCTCGAGAACTCTCAAACTACAATTTCAAAAAGACACAGCATTCAAAAGGTTCTTGTGGTGCTGTCATCTTTCCAAACCAAAATAAAAACATTCAGGCGAATAAAAATGTAAATTGAACATGTTACCTCCACAAAACAATAACAAGGAGGACGGGGTGGGATCTTCAATTCAATGTCCAATATACGCCCATACTGCATGAAGTAAAAAACGTAAACAAATGTCTCAATATTCTCAACTTTCAACAGTAGTTGCTTGGCCATACACAGTAATAAACCTTTCCCCATTAAACAAAATTATTAAAAAAAATTAACGCATGTATAATACACACAGAATCAGGTATGAGAAAAGTAAATAATAGGACCTCAAAGTTCATGTGCCTAGGTCCACACTGGATGGTGGTATTTGAAGACATCTTAGACTTTCTAGTGGGAGAGATAATCAGGATTGTAAGACATAAGATAGACAACTCGAGAAGAGAATCAACTGGACCTTGTAAAATAGATCTTCAACTTCCCATTCTCTTATATCCAAGGGAAGGTTCCCAACATAGATTGTGCGAGAAAAGCGTCCACTCATCTTTTGATCCAGAATAAACTGCAAAGAAAAAATAAAATCTTACAAGGTGATCAAGAAAGTAATGTTACTTTACTTGAATCTGTTTGTAGTATATCCTGATATACATTTTTCACCACTACGAGGTGAAATACAATAACAAAATTTAACCAAAACAAAACTATGAAGCAAACCAAGAGAGCAATCCTCGTGGTGAGCCGTGCTCCACAAGCTCCGATGCTCATATGCTCCAAGATGCTCCACAGCTATAATTATTTGAAACATAATTCTCCTCATCCTCTAAATTGCTCAATTGCTCCCAATCCCCAAGTGCTCCACAGCTATATTTTTTTGAAATAAATTTTGATATCCTCCTCTCTATTATTTTCAAAGGAATGATTCTTCACACAGTTAGCAAGACCTCCAACTATAATTAAATAACCCTGACTCGAAACTGATTCCTCCCATACCCCATTTACATCCCTATGTATGATTCCATAGCTCATTTTGTCCATGCGCTTTCCATCTATCATAAACAAAGCATCTGAGTCATGAGATGATGTAAACTTACCACAAATTAATGCATTCACCCTACTCATGTTCCTCTTAGCTGGTGCTAATAAAATATACACACTAAAATCCCATATTGTTTTCAACACCCACTTGTAGGATCAATGGCATGCAAAAGATACATAAATAGTTTAATACATTTATCAATATAGACAAAGACATCCCCTTCTCCTTTGAATTCTTTAGTTATAGACCGTAAGAAGTAACATATGATTTTAAAGAAGATAAACACCAACATTCTGCATCCTTAACTCATAGTTGTAACTTGTAAGAAATCAATTTAGGATGTTTCTATCCCTTGCCATATTCCTGTATCAGGTGTGCACCTGTCCCCATAGTATTGACCACAAACTCACATTGATTGCAAAATAGAAAAAAAGATTCTCATAATCCCAATATCGCTTATAATTGCAACACAGAGAATCAGTGCGGGTGGCATCAAGAAACAACGTGGGTTAGGATTCTGCTGGAAAAACATGGTTGGAACAGGTTATTAGCGTGCTCCTACTAGTGATTTCTGACCTCCAAAAACAAGTTACTAATATCAGATATATCAATACACGACCATTTTTACCTACCACAATTCTCATATCTATCCATCTCAACAAGCAATAGTAAACATGATGCTATTATGATAAACTCGTTTAACATGAGTGAATTACGATCTACTAATCAGGAAGTGGAAAACTAGAATAAACATGAAAGAATTAGTAGGAAATGAAATAAAACCACATCGCAGCTAAATCGTTGAGTGATAGTGGCAAACTCCCTTACTTTGAAGGCTGGTGACGAATTACTTGGTCTAGGGTTTCTGATTCTGATTCTGATTCTGATTCTGATTCTGACTATTTGTTCGCTGTAGAAATACAAGATTAAATGTAAAAATGAGGGATAAAGAATCGAAGAGAAGCGGGTTCAGAAAATGAGATTACCTGATGGGATCGATGAAGAAAACCTAATCGCAGACCCAAAAACAAACAATCAAAACGTCTGCTCCGACGGTGTTTATGATACTAGGGTTTCGTAGATGGACGGCTTAGATCTCTCCGATCACCATAACTCAACGACCACGTGTTGGACTCCAAAATCACCCACAAATATTTTCCTCACTCCATCTCCATGTCCATTCCATACGGTTTTTTTACCATTTTAAGCATGCCCTAATTTCCTCAAAAACCCACCCAACGTAAAATAACAACCATCTCCTATCCTAATGCTAATGCTAATGCTAATGCTAATGCTATGCAAGGGTTTTTTTTTTTATTAAAAAAATATAATGGTTCGAAAGAATTATAATTGTGTAGACCTCGTGTTTTTTTCCGTATTTAAACAAGAATCTTAGTTTTTATTATAAAGTTTGTGAGAAACTGATAATTTTTTTTTATGTTTTATTTTATTTTCTTGACTTTATAATTACCGATATAATTAATGTAATAATTATTTATGTTGAAAGAATGAACGAGATACGCAAAAGCATCCTAAAGAGGTTTTTATAAAAACCTCATTTTTGTACTTTTTGTTGCTAACTTATCTCTGTATCATAAAATTAAGAACTCCTTTATAAATCCACGATGATAGTTCTTATAAGAACATCATTGCTATGGGTTCTATTAAATAAGTTATATTAATATATACTAAATAAGGTCAAATAATAAAATTAAAAATAAAGAATATGTCACTTTTCATGAACTTCATGGTAAGAATCAAGGTTCTTGTTCAAACACCTATAAGACATTAGGTTCTTATAAGAACCTCTACACAATGGTAGTTTTTAGAAGTTTCTACACTTTTAGCTATAATAGGAATCTTGCATTGGAGATGTGACGGGTGTCAAGTCCGGTAAATAATAAGATTTATAATTCAAGTCCTATTACCTCTAAACACAATAAATTGTGATAGTGATAAGTAGTGTCGTCTCCTCAGGGACTCGGTGTTAACCGTAGGTCCAAGACGATGTCACGTACAAATTTATTAAAATAATATATTTATATATATAAAGGGGGGATGGATGATTGTTAGCTACGCTAAGCATGCGAAAATTAATTTATAATTATAAACAATAACGAGATGAATTCTAGTAATGAGCATAACCAATTCTCTATGAAACTTTGTATCATTGACTTGTATAAAAATGGATTTTCTCAATTGATTTTTAGACCGGCCGTAAGTGTCGACGCGCGCCAAACACTCCGTTTGTCCTTATGATTAAACTAGCACGAGAAGCTCGGTGAACTAGTTCCTAATTGATTAAGTTAAGTCTAGTCACGAACTTAGAACTTAACCTATCAATCGAATTAAAATTTAGACAAACACCTATCCCAACTAATGGTCGGAAGCCAACCATTTAAGCTAGACTCCACAATCCTATAATGCAAACCAATTGATTTGGTGGTCTATTGATGCATTACTTGCTACTAAATTATAATTAAGAACAATTACGGATTCTTAATCATAACTAGCAATTCAATTTTAGGCTATAGGATTCAAGGGATCCTTCTCAAATCCAAAAACTGAAGAACACTTTTAACAAGGATTGCAAAGATAAAATCAATTGATAAACATAAACCAAGTCTCAACAAAGTTCGAAGTAAACTAATTATAGTCCCATCACTAGGAATAGGAACTTAGCTACTCATAATGAAACATAAAAACATAATTAAACTTACAATTAGAAGACTGAAAAGTGATGAAGAACCCTAAAATAAAAACTCCAATTTTCGTCTCCTAAAATCTGAAAATCGGTCCTTTCCCTGTTCTTCTTCCAAATCGACTTCTGTTCTGCTAATTCGTCTCCCCCTATGACAGTTAACGAGCACCCATTTATACCCCAATCCAAGAAAACCGCTCGAATTGGAAACGTGGTCTTCAAATTGACGCACGCTACTTGTTCCGGACCAAACCGGCGTGAAAACTCACGCGAGAACATCTTCGAAACAGTGGCTCTTGCTACTTCTGACGTGGGTTGTGAGGACTGGAAAATGGCGCGCCTGATTTTGGTCTCGATCAGTGCTTCTTGCTAGTTTGGGCGTGAGTTTTGGCCTGCAGAAAGCAGCGAGGGATAGAGATGAGAGGCGCTGGACGTTTTTTTTCCTTTTAGCTATAATCCACTTGAATTGGGCTTTGAAGTGTTGCCCAACAAATGGCCCAAGTTTCAATGGATTTTCTTTTTCTTTTTCTTTTTCTTTTCTCACTTCCTTTTCCTTTTTGCTACTGCTGCCAACAAACACATGACAAAAAAATATGAACATTGTTATTTCCTTTTCAATTTCTCAAATTAAATGGTTTCAAATAATTGAATGCCAACTCAAATTAATATGGATATTTTAACTTCAATCACTACTAATTTTAGGGTAGATTTGACGTAAAAAATGTATAAAATTAACACTTATCAAGATGCTAAGAACTAAGTGTGTCTGTTTACATCTTAATGATACCATCCAGACAAAAATGTCTGAATCGGTCAGACATTATCCTGTTTGGCAAAAACAAATAACAAGTCTGAATGGTTAGACAAGTCGAATTCGTTCCATCAGGGATCCATCCCCCAAACCATTCAGATCCTATTTTTTCCCATGTTGCCCTCTATTTCTGGCTTTTCATTCTCTCAAATTGCACCAGCAATAATCGATTCTCTTCATTCTCGTTTTCTCCCATGATTCCACCAGCAATGAATTTTCTTCATTGTCTCGATTTTTCCACGTTCCACCTACAATCAATTGTCTCTTCACTCTCGATTATGGTTGGGGTTCACTCTTGATTCTGAAAATTGACCATAGTAACATGCTCTTGATTCTCTCATCACTCTCAATTTTGGTAAGACCTCTTTTCCTTAAAACTTTATATGTTCAATGTTGATTAGGTTTGAGATTACTTTGTCTTCATTGTTTTTGGGTTAGATTATGTTTGATGATTTGAGTTTGATTGCAATATTGGTCTTTTTATTAGTTAAGAATGGGTTTTTTAAAGATGAATGTATATGCCTTGAATTTATTTCAAGGTTTGTCTACTAACTGCTCGATGAAATGCCTAAGAGAAAGTGAAATTGCAATGTTGGTTATTTGACGTATTTCCTTGGCTTGGTCATATTTGGTGTGTTTGCAATGGGTTTTTTTGATTTATTCCCAAGTATCCTAATCGTACCTACGGGTACTGATATCATGTTAAAAGAACAATGCATCTTTACTTGCTACTTGCACTTTATTTAGTTCCATATGTTCTATCCATAATATTGTAAAGAAACATGAAATCAAAAAAGAATTCCTAAGTTTGCTACTGAGGAAAATTGAGGAGCAATTGTACCATAAGAATAACTTGCGATGAAGTTGTAGTAAACCTCCTTTTGTCTCCCCAAATGTTTTTTGCTGTTATATATATATATATATATATATATATATATATATATATATATGTTGCTTTATTCCTATAATTATAAAGAAATTCACCCTTGATGCAGTTGCGGTGTGTTGTGGATTTGTTTTGTGGCTAAAAGGAACAGATGGGAGTGGTCCAGGGAAAAAAATGTTGTGGCGATCTGTTTAATAGTGCTGCGATATACCTATTCCTATTGTGTCTTAATACAGTTGTGGCATCTTGATGCAGCAGGTCTGCGGGCAAGCGATGTCTTAACACAGTTGCGGTATTTTGATGCAGCAGGTCTCCAATTTGAAGCTGTTGTCACAACATGGAGTGAAGATATGGCATATTGGTGCAGCATTATCTGCAAGTTAAATGTTCAATATGGTTTATTGGTGCAGCGTCTTAATATGGCTTATTGGGCTGTAGAGGACACGCACAGGGGCTGCAGATCAATTGCAGCTGCTGGTTTTCTGTCGAGGTCGTGCAGGAAACATCTCTTAACCATGTATTGCGACAGAGTATCGGGTAAAGAAACCAAACGGGGTTTAAGCGATTCGTGATTATCAAAATCAAGAAGGTGCTGGTCAGCTGCTTGATCTGTGGTATTTGATTGTCGGTTTGCTCCTGGCAAACCGGCGATGGTTTGTTATAGTTTAGATATGTTGTTCGACGATTATTGATACAAGTTTGTATGATGTCTCGGTTGTTACTATTACATTTTGGTAATAAAATTGACTTGCCTTTCAAAAAAAAAAACACAAGTGTTGTTATATTTGTTTAGATTGATTATTGATATGATATCAAATATTGTTTGGGTTTGTTTAAATTAATTATTGATATCATATCATATATTGTCTTGGACCATTAATCAGTTTTTGTGTTTATTCAAATATTTCATTTAGAATTTTTGTCAAACATTAATTTTTATTTGACACAAGACTAAGGGTAAATTAGTAATTTTACTTTATTTAGACTGTTGATTCAGAACAGTTTCCAAACAAGCATTTTCTATCCAGAACTAAATCATACAGAGTCTCTTAATCATTCTGCACTAAATGATCCCGAAGTTGCCAAACAGCCCCTAAGTGACAACAAAAAATGTAAAAAAATTGTCCATAACTCATTCGTATATATTTTCAGTAGATATAAACATATACATACAAATTGAGAAAATTATTTAAATTTGATATATTTAAGATTTAGGAAGTATGAATAAATTGTACCAAACAATTGAAATGAGTAAAGAAAACAACAATTTGGTAATTGGTGATTCATTTTTCATTAAACCTTTTGCTCTTGTATGAGTTTAGGTGACTAAAGAACACCTTGTAACTCTCTTTGTTAATTGTATATTATCATTTTTGCACCAGTACTTCCTTCGTTTGCTTTGGTCAATATCTAATCCTAGTTATATTTTTTGCACTCAAGGCTGTGGATTGGCGCGTATGTGGCGGCCCTAATTATGTTATTCGTTTTGCCTTCATTCAATTTACTAGTGAGTTGAGGGTATGTCATTGAGTGTCAAGTATGTAATTTAAAAAAAAATATACTAGTAGTGAAGTTGTGATATATATATATTTTGACACAACCATGTAATCTTTGTTTGTGTGTGTTTTGCATTCCTGTTCCTGTAGCCAGGATTTTGTTCCTATGTGTAAACCTGTCTGTAGGGTACATTTTTTTATATTTTTTGTGCTAGTTTGCTCATAGTCATAGGATTGTTGTACACAACTTGTAACCGACATTGAATTATCAGATATGGTCAGAGCCAGTAACCGTATATACAAAACAACTTAATCTATTTATGTGCATCTAGAATCTAAAATTTTACAGATTAGCTGAAAGAGTTGAAAATGTTGCCAAAAGAATGTGGTGTTTGTGTCATTTCCAGGCATAAGGTTAGCGTGCTTCTTTGATGAAAGCCTTTACACTGTGTTCTTAAACAACTCATATGTATGTGTGATGTAAAATTATGAATATGCATGATAGTTGAAACTAGAGTTGTATATTTTCTTCTCAAGTCCACCCATTATACTTTGTTTTCTTTGGCTCTGTTTGGTTTCTGATATGAGGCTTTGTTTAATTGTATACCTAGGGGCGTTAATGATTCGAGCTTTTAACAAGCTACTCGAGCTCAAACACAAAACATAACTCATTTAACAATGACCCGAGCTTTATAACATTAATGTTCGACTTGGCTCGTTTGAGTCGAGCCATTCGAGCCAAACATACACATATATTTATTGATAATACACTAAAAATATAAAAATTATCGAGCTCAAGCTGATAAACGAGCTAATCGATCGCGAATTCGAACCCATAAACGAACATCAAGCTTGGTAACACTAAAATATTCAAGCTCGAGCTCGAGCCCTACATTTAAAAGTTAATCGAGCTCAAGCCCAATATTAATTTTTTGAGCCCGCTCGATTAACCTATTACTCGACTCGTTAATACCCCTATGTATACCTATGTTGTCAATGCACAGAAGGAGTTAAAGCTTGTGGGCTAAAAATGACCTTGCAAAAATTTAACTTTTCAAAATTCAATGACTGGGTAACATCAACGTCATATGATTAGCCATACTCCTTCCTTGTACAGTTAAACTTTATTATTACCAATTTGTTGTTGGTAAATTCCTTGTGCTGGTTGTTTGATACAATTCCAAAGTTAAAACAAGTACATAAGATATAATATATATATATATATATATGTATGTATAAAAGAGATATATGGGATCTAGTACAGGAATTTGTGTTGTGTGTCATATATTTTCGGTGTTGTGGTGTAGAAAAAAGATAATTATGTTGAAGTTTGCAGGCTAAGACAGCAATTGCAGCTCCGAACTGTACGTAGTGGTGCAGTGTTGGGATCTTTGCGGATAAGGTGTTGGTTGGTTGGATGCCCTTATTATAATTATTATACAATTTGCTCATATGTATATATTTATAAAGATTGGTATGTGATGGTGATCCATGGAAAATGAGAAAATAAGGGTGTCCTATATGACCAAGATGGCCATCTCCCATGCACTGAATCTTATTAGAGTAATTTAGTGGTGATATATATATACATACATACAGATTGAGGGAGGTATGTTGAGTGATTGGTGTCATTTGTGTTTAAACACAGGTGGTTTTAGTAAATTGCTTGCTACACATGGAAAAGAATTCAAAGGACAAAAGGAAGGCCAATTCCACTAAACTTTGTTGGCCAGTATTAACATCCATCCAAACCAACAAGATGATATTGACTGCTGTTTTTTTTCTTTTTTAATCTTAGATTGATAGATAGATAGATAGATAGGTCCCATCAAGATCTTTGCACTAACCCCCACTTTACTTTTCTTTTCTTTTCTTTTCTTTTGACAAGAACAAGATTTGATAACCAAATTCCTTTCCCATTACTTAATTAAACCCAAAACCTTAACATCAATAAACCCCAGATTTGTGGATTGAGAATTACAAAAGACAACCAAATCCCATACTTATTGGAGCCAAACCAATATCCTTATTTTAAAACAACAAATACAAACATGATTACAGAAATAGCCAAATCCCATGAAATTCACCTCTATAGTTTATAATTCTTAAATACATGTTAATAATTAAAGACTTGTACATAACAATGGTAATTTGTAGGTCTGACAAACATGATTTGTTAATCAACTTGGGTTGTGTTTTGCAATTCAAGTGGGTTAAAGGTTTGCTTAAAGTAACAACAACAACAACAAGTGACATCAACTTCCATGAAGCCGTCCACCATATGGCCGGCCTTGCACGCCTGTTGAAATAATACACCGCCCTATCCCTGACCTTTATCAACAAATACCTTTTTGGCCACTATCCAACCATCTTGCTTGCTTCTATATATATATATATATATATATATATACCCCCACCACACACAACACACACACATTCAAAATATCTTACAGTTGAGTTAAGATGACCAACATATGCGGGTTATGCATCTTAACAAGGAAGCATGGGAAGACGGTGCAGGTTCAAAGGCAAGATGGAAAGATACTCGAGTTCACGTCACCAATCCTGGTGGAGGAGGTACTGCAAAAATTCCCAGGATCAGCTGGTGTGGGATTATCAGACCATCATCATCCTCCTCTTCCTCTTAAATATAAACTAAAGTTGGGAAACATGTATTATCTTGTACACAAATCTACATCTACCCCTAATTATAAAGATGATGATGATCAAGGTTCTTCCAAGAGGATTAAAGTGGTGATCACAAAGCAACAGCTTCAACAACTTGTATCAAGCCAAATATCACTACAAGACATCCTACTACAGAATGATGCACCAGACAAAGAGAAACAATACTGGAGGTGGAGGTGGAGGCCTCACCTTCACTCCATTCCTGAAGGAGATGAATGATGTTTGATTTACCTATTTTCTTTCTTAAAGGCTAGCTTCATAATCATTTACCATTATCACACTAGAAGTAGAAACTTCATCTTGGCCTTGTGTAAATAACTAGTCTACTACAGTAGAGATACAGATACAGAAGATATAATATGATTTGTAAAAAACGACCTGTAATCAAAGAGATGGATGACTGATACTGGAGTAAAAATTAAATTTTAAGATCTTGAATACATACCATTACCAATATAGTGAATGAACAAGTTGTCTCTTGTTTTAAATGAGGAAGTTTATAAATTCAATTTTTCTTTCCATGAATCAAGGAAACAAATGGCAGGAACAGGATATCCCCACAGTCACTGCTAGGTTCCAATTTCTCCATCACATTTTTCACATATATAAAAACAAGAAGAATATATTATATAAGTATGAAATTACACATCCTTGCTACCGATTCGATATACTATACGGCCTCTGGTTGAATCATATCGACTGACCTCGATTTTGACTTTATCCCCCGGCAACATTCGGATAGAATTGCGTCGAATTTTCCCGGATACATAACCTAGAACCACATCTCCATTTTCTAAACGAACCCAAAACATTCCATTAGGAAGCGATTCAGTGATGAACCCTTTAGCCACCCATTTCTGTTCACTAGATTCTGAGGGTTTAGGCTTAGAGGGTTCCAAGGACCGAGGTTTGCCGAAAGCTCTGAGAACGGGGAGTAGCCGGCTACAAGATGTGAAAAAGAAAACACAATTGGAGGATGGATGAGGTGTCAGGGGGGAGATACGGATGCTGTTCCTATTCCAAACCAAAGGCGAACAAGAAGGAGGTCCGAATGTGGTAGAAGAAGCAGAAGCAGAAGCAGCCATTATTACTCCAATTTCCATTTTCTCTCTAATAAATAAATAAACAAGAAAAGAAAAGAAAGAGAGGGCGGTGGTGGAAGTGGAATCAGGAATGGAAAGAGCACATCTTATTAACCCTACACTCCTCCGCTACGACGCCGTTTCTCCACTCCCAATTTAATTGTCTTTTCTTTTTTATTAGTAAGTATATATAATCATAGAATTAATGCACATTTTCTCTATATTCTTTTTTATTAGTAAGTATATATAATCATAGAATTAATGCACATTTTCTCTATATTCTTTTTTATTAGTAAGTATATATAATCATAGAATTAATGCACATTTTCTCTATATTCTTTTTTATTAGTAAGTATATATAATCATAGAATTAATGCACATTTTCTCTATCACCAAAAAATTCACAATCAAAACTCGATTTATATAAGAATTGGCCATTGGGGCTGCTGCATTCATTTGGTTATATATTTTTCAACTTTGATCATGTATTTGTAGATGATTGGAAATTCTTAAATAAAAACTTTAAGAAAAAATCCATTTTGAGAAAATTATTTTTATTTGGCCTTTTTAATTGTTTTTCTTATAATCTTTTTAAAAACTCTTCAAATAGCCATTGTATAGTTTACCAATTATGCTTAGTAGGACCTAAACATAAGAATAGTTCACCTTCATTTTTCCTGCCCATTGTCCCCCTTTCTTGTCCCTTCCTCCTTTAAGGGAAAATGGAAAAAAATTGATAGACCATCCATCCCCAATTTCTATGTCATCCGTTTTTTCAATCAAAAATTCAGGTATCAAAGCTAATCCGACGAACCCATCATTTGAATCAACTAAGGTAAAAAATAAAAGCTACGGGACAGAACTAATAAAATAATTAAACATGCATAATTTACAAAACTGAGGTGTTTGATTCGTAAAATGGAATTCGATGGAATTGGAATCCATCAAAGGAATTTGACTTTGAAGGAATTAAAATGGAATTTGACCATGAAGGAATTAAAATGGAATTTGACCAGGTTTGGTTGATAAGAATTGGAATGGAATTTGACCACGCATTTGGTTGATAGGATTTGGAATGGAATCTCGTAAAAAATAGAAATATGCATTTATCGGGAGTGGAGGTGGCGGTAGCAGTTGCGGTGGGTGGGGGTGGCGGTGGCGGTGGTGAAATATTATGATAGTATATTAATTGACGGTGGTGGTGGTAGCGACGGCGGTGGTGATGACGGTTATGTTGCCGGCGAGGGTGGTGCGAGTGCGGCGGGGTGGGGCGAGGGTGGTGGTTAAATTTATTTTTGTCTTTATAAACGAAAATTATATATTATGTTACATTTGCAACAAAACGGAATTCAAAATCCTTCACATATGCGCTAAGGAATGATCAAATCCCTCAACCGTGGAATTCGGTGGAATCCGTTCAATTCATTCCGTGAACCAAACAACGTTAAGGAATTTGGTCAAAGGAATTCGTCATTCGAATTTCATCAAATTTCTTTGAATTCCGCGAACCAAACAGCCTATAAGGATCATGTGAGAATTTAAGTTAATTAAAGTGAGAAACGTAAAAAGTAATCTGAACACTTGGTTACTTTTAATCTCATTTTCCATGAATTTTGCTTCTCACATGAATTGATATAGTGCATTTCAATTATGATAGATCCAATAATAGAGATCTTTTATTACCATTCTTATCATAATTTTCATTTTTACTTGAACACAACCCTAATTAACAACACATTGAAAATATATATTTTTAATAGGTAAGGAGTAGCAGAGATATTGTATTTTGTGGAGGTGAATCTATCTATTAAATTCATCATGCTTAACTCTTTCAACCGAGTAAATTTAACGAAACACATTTTCATCCTAGTTTGCTTGCGTAACTCATATATAATTTTACAACTTGTGTGTTGTAAGTCGTTGTAATTGGGATTTGGGGGTATGTATGTAGTTGAAGCATCCAATATATCATGTATATATGTTATTCTTCCGATATTTCACCACTGCATTATATATGGTCATGATTAATTAATTAATTAGCTGCTATATATATGTGTGTTGTTGGGTAGAGTATATATAATATAAAACAAACGAAAAATTAAAGTGGAGGGAGGATCCTATGTTTAGAAATAGAAAGCAAAAGAGAGTGCTTTAGCAGAATGATTAAAGTAGTACTGAATACTGGTAGTGGGTCATGAAAGCTATCTTTCATTTTCTTTTAACTCCATATATCATGAATTAACACTCAGTAACACCACCATTTTAATTAGACCTTAATTAATGAATCAAACTGATATATCCATGCATGCATGCTCCTAATCTAATTAAAGGTAATTAATAAAAGTAAGTGGGTGGCTTATATATATAATATATGAAATGAAGTGATGATGAGAATGCAGCTTTGTACGTTTATCGAGATAACATACATATGGTCTGGTCTGGACTCCAACATCATTCTGACACACCAACTTTCGATTCTAGTAGTCATGGTGGTGGTGGAATCTTAATTAATTAATACTCTATATATTTTTTTAATTAACATATACATGGCCATATATATATATATATATAGGTTAGCTTTCTCTTCTCTTCTCTTCTCTTGTGTTCTCTTCTGTTGAGGTAGACTGTCATATATTATATGATATGGCAAGGAACAACTCCTCATGGTTAGATGCTGTGAAAAAGGCTTTTACTAAACACATCACTTACACACCCAAGATGATCAAACTAAATCAAGTCCATCATCATCAGGCAAGTCCAAACTAATTAATTATTAATTCAACTGCCTTCTTCTTCTTCTTCTTCTTCTTCTTCTTCATGTATATATATATAATTATATGTTGTTAATTAATTAGCAGAAGAGAAGCAAGCGAAGATGGATTTTCAAGAAAAGTGGGGTTGTTGAAACAACCACCATACTTCACCATGAATCCTCCGATCACCCCATAATTATTCCTGAAACACACTATTCTACAACTACATCTGATGATGATGATGATGATGCAATGCCCACCACTGAAGCTGATCAGGAGGAGGAGGAGGCAGCCCACAATGCTGCTGCTCTTGTTATTCAGACGCTCTTCAGAGGATACCTGGTAATTAAATCTTGAATATATGTATATATGAGTTATTAATTACATATATATAATTAATTAGCGGAGTATATAATTAATTAAGGCAAGGAGAGCTCTGGAAGCACTTAAAGGAGTTGTGAAGCTACAAGCGTTGGTAAGAGGTGATAACGTAAGGAAGAGGGCAAACATGACACTCAAATGCATGCAAGCATTGGTTCGTGTCCAAGCTCGAGTCTGTGACCAACGTAGTAGAAACCAGATCTCAAACCAACCCAATGTCAGTCGCTCATTTCTATTTTTTTATAATTTACTTTTTTAATTATATATATATATATATATATAATGCTAGGTAGAATTAATTAATTAATTAAAATGATAATTAAATGAAAAGTTTTTGTGGTTGTAGAGGAGATGTAGAAAAAGGAGCGAGGAATGGTGTAGAATGGAGGAGATCGAAGCCATGTTACAGAAAACTCAAGTAGCTGCTGACCTTGAGGTTTCCTCTGCTGGGCGGGGTTAATTAATAATTAATAATTATAATTTAGTTTCATCTCAAGTATATATATTAATTATCTTCCATGATTAATTATTAATAGATATGTATATATAAATAGCAGGAATTTGAGCAAGATTGGGAATGGGACATGAACATGATGAGTAGTAGAAGTAGAAGTAGAAGTAGAAGATGTTATAGGCCTTGTGTGGAAATTGACACTCCAAGAAGCTACTGCTGCAAAACAAATGTTTCTTGTTCATCATCTCCCTTACAGCTACAGCTACAGCTACATCTACATGAACAACAGTATAACTCCCCTCCATCTTCATCACGAATAAAAGGCAAAGTAATCAAGTCAGGTGGAGGGAAAAGAAATATGCCAAGTTACATGTCTGCCACAGAGTCAGCCATTGCAAGAATTACTTCACCAAGGAAATGGACCACAGATGTGAAGAAACGACTCTGTTTCAATAATCATCAAAATTCCAATGGAAGTCAAAACTTGATTGATGACCAAGATCATATGATGGAGAAAATATGTTGCTCTTGCAAACACAGAAATGAATATGACAACTCCGGGAGGAGGCCTTCAGTGAGTGAAGACAGAAAGTGGATTAGATGATTGTTTAATTGTATTTGTATCTGCTTCTTCAACATAACTAAATATAATTTTTTTATCTTTAAATAATTTGTTTGTGTTTAATTAATGACTTTGTCTTTATACATACATACATACATACATACATACATACATACATCATAGCCAAGGTGGAGATGTCTTGCCTTAATCAATGTCAAACAGATTCTAAGTTTAATTAATTGAGAACATACATGCATGTAAAGAAATATCTGACAGCAATTGGAATTGGAGTGTCATTACGTGTGGACATTGGATTTAGGCTTACAACATGTATAATTAATTAATGTTAATACTATTATATGATATGAGAAGAAAGTCATTGTCTAAACTAAAAAAACAAATTGTTGAATCATGAGAGCAGTAGTTAAAATGTTATGAAAAGTATTATCATTGATGATGGATAGATGGTTGGTTGGTTCAATGACAGCAACACACAGAAGTAAACTAAATAATAACCTTTGTCTATGAGAAAATGACTTGTTACTTGCCAAATACTAGTACTGGTATACATGTGTGTGTTTTAGTTTTGGGGCGAGGCAGTGTCTACAATTTGTTTCTCAAACACCCAACAGAAAGAATGGCACTGAAAAGAGTAATTTATACGACATTCCTAATTCCTTCCTTCCTTCCTAGCTAGCCTTCCTTAAAACAAATAAATACACTACTGAAAAGAATGAAGAAATAAAAATATGATATAGGGAGCAGGAGCAGGAGCAGAGCAAGTGGGTGTTATATTATATATGACCATACGAGTATAACAAGATCTCCATATCTTTTCCGGACAGAAACAGGGCTACATCCAACCAACAGGAGGAGGGACCATCCTATTCCTATTCCTATTCCTATTCCTATTCCTATTTCCATTCCTATACTTGAAACTCTCTTAATTTATTTCCAATTACCATTTCCCTCCTCTCCTCTCAAACATCTTTATTAATTTCTTTTACCCGACAACAAAAATAACACACCTTCAATTCAATTCAATTTAAATTAAACAAACCAACTCAACATAAACTTAACTAAAATTTATTCAAGACAACCATTGGAACGCCACTATGTCTGTCGGTGGTGGGCTATGGCTATGGCTATGGCTATTGCTATTGCTATTGCTATCGGAGAATGATAGCATTGTTCTCTGTAAAACCCCAGATGGGGACGACACTGCTGAGCTACCCCCATCGTACGGACAACTTGGGTTTGGGTTTGGTGGTCGCAACACCTCCGCCAGTGGGCTCACCCCCAAACCCAAACCCATGCTCATCGACAGATCAAGATTCCCAGTTGATGATGAATCTTTAATGACGTTGGATTTATCGTCAAGATAATCGTGGAAATCTGTAAAAGATTGCAAATGATCTTCCCCAAAATCATTATTGAAAATAGAACGACTTGTCTGCATAATCTGTCGCCATTGTTGTTCCGTGCTCCAATCCGAACCCCTAAATAATAATAAAACTAAATATTTAGAAATTGAATAAAAAAGCCACCCAAAAGAAGAAGCAGGATTCATAAAACATACCGTTTATTGGATTGAATATTATCAAGAAAGAA
The DNA here is from genome assembly GCA_036898165.1 of Silybum marianum. NCBI lineage: Eukaryota > Viridiplantae > Streptophyta > Magnoliopsida > Asterales > Asteraceae > Silybum > Silybum marianum. The sequence goes on from CM072532.1 coordinate 152,324, forward strand.
ACAAGGTTGGGGGGTGACAGTGGCAGTGGCAGATGGTAAAATCGTAGATCCGAGAACTTTGCAAGGTTGGTTGGAGGAAGGAAGGCGAGTGTTGTTGGGAAGCAAGGAAGAAGAAGGATGATTTTTGGAAAGTTCCACATGCTTTCTTGAACGGGGACGGCCTCTGTGCATATGGCGTTCGCAGTATTTCTGATTAGGCGCTACATCTCTTGAGCACCTCCATTTCTTGCCGTCCGTTCTCTTACACCTGCCTGGCTCTAGATCTTGTTTGGCTAGCTGCCTCACCACTGTAGTTAATTAATTAATTATAATACAGATATTTTTATTTATTCAAAACTAGCTATAAACATAATAACATGAATAAGAAGAAGAATTACATGGAGAGTGGGAGTGGGAAGGAGGGAGATTTTGGATGATGGGTAAGAGTAGTTGGTAAGGAACAGGAACAGAAGCGACCATGTACTTGTAGATCATAGCTTGTCTTTCAAGTTCCTTCCATTGAGCAGCTGTAAATGGAAACCCCAATGTTGCACTTGCAGCCATAACACCTCTATCTCTATCTCTATCTCTATCTCTATCTCTGTCTGTTCTGTAGAATCAAAAATATGAAAACAAAGAAGAAATAAAGAAAAGAGAGAGTGATGAATTGACTTTGGGATGAAAAAGAAAAGAAAAGGAAGAAGCTTTATATTAAATTAATGGGGTGATGATGAGTTTTACCTTGGAATTTGAAGGCGGTGAAGGAATTAAAAATGTCAACACGGGAGTAAAAGATAGAAAGAAAGAAGAGATAGAAATAGAAATAGAAATAGAGAGATGATGATTATTAAAACTGGACTGGATGGAGCTGCACCCCATTACCTCGTTACAAGGGAAGGGATGGTGGGTCCAGGGACCACCATTTTGTTTGGATGGATCAACATGCACCTCCATCTCTTCCTTCCTTTTATTAAACCCAAATCCAATTCCATTTAGTATTAGTTGAGTTGAGCCTCCTTTGTACAAATTTAATTGCCTCCAACGTCATACCCTTAAACAGTGCGTCAGGAGGAGGGCACGCACATGGCCCAAGAGAAATAAGGGTCCGATTTTTTTCATGTTTACTATATAATATATAGTAGTAGTTCAAAAAAATTAATAAATTAAAACGACACAATGTCTTTTCGTATCTAATATGATCCAAAAATAACATAATATTAAAGGCCCAAACATGTATCAACTAATTACATTAAAGAAAAAAACACGTAAAAAAATTAATTGGTTGTTAATTTTATAGTATTTTTTATTGTTTCTTTTAAGTTTTTTTTTCTCTAAGCTTTTTATCTACAAAAATATAGAACTATCTTGCCTAGACAACATTGATATATTCTCTATAATTCATCTCCCACTAACTTTTTTGATTATTTCATCCGCATGAATTCAATGTTTTTTTAAATATAATAGATTTATTATTACTAACTAAGAAAACTCTTACCTTTGAAAAAGTTTATCAACGATATGAGACGATCCAACTTATGTATATATTTAGAATTTCAAAACTAAAAACGTTTTTTCTTACATTATTGATTTCTTATTACCTAATAAGCATTTGGCCTAGCGGTATCATATTCCTTGGCTTCCTATGAGGTCAGGGGTTCAAACTTCACTAAAGGTAAGGAGGATGTCTGAGTTTATTTATTCCATTTGTCGTATGTAAATATTATATAATTCAAAAAAACAATGTACTGGAAAATGTTTTTACTTAACAAGGGCCCCTTTTTACATCTCGTTCAGGGTCCAAAAAATGTCATGAACGGGCCTGCCCTTAAATACAATACAAGTATTATATCTATGTTTTCCTTTTCAACCCAAGTTTCTATTTACAAAACTTTATACATAAGATAGAAGGAGTTTTAAATATAAATCATAATCAACATTTATATTATAAAATAATTAAAAAATATATTCATTAAGGGATTTATAAAAGATAATAAAGTTTATTTATTTTTAACACTTGCTTTAAGTTGTCAAACAATTGAAATATTTATAAGATTGTATATTCATTTAAAATTGATTTGTAAAAATTGTATAGTTAAAAGAAAATATTGTTGTTGTTCATAACATATACACCAATTTGGTTTTGAGTAAAAAGATGAATCCAATCATTCTTATGTGCGATCATGAGTTGAAATATTTCTTTTAGTCCAAGTATGATATAGTAAGTAATTAATGTGATGATGTTGTTAAGCATTTCCGTTTAAGGAACTGATTACACCTTTATTTAACTTTATGTATATTTTACATAGAATATAGTTATTATTATGATTAATATGATGATGATGATGATGATGATGATGATGATGATGATGATGATGATAGAGAGGGAAGGTACAGGTGTCTGATGCCCGGGAAACAAAGGGATTTGTGCCCCACACCACCCCCCCTCCTACTCATACCACCGCTAAGGAAACAACACCCACACCCCCACCCCCATCCATCCTTTCTTTTCTTTAACAAATATTATTATTTTAAATTTAAAGATAGATATAGATATTATAATGAGAAATATGGTTTGAAATGTGTAATTGTGAAGCTACTACATCTACATCTATTATTAGATAGGATGGTCCCCTCCCTCCTCTACTCATGAAAACAACAACTCCTTTCTTCTTTATTATTTTTTATAAATAAATAAAAAAAACATCTGTATTTGTTTTATCATAAGAGGACCACATGCACATGTTTTCATCCCTTTTTTTCTTTTCTTTTATTTAAAATTCCAGTAAATTTTCAAAATACTCTGTGCTCAGAGTAAATCATCAAGAAACAAGGGTTAACCACTTCAATATCTCACTCAACTCTTTGGCAATGACATCTACTGTTTTATAATAATAAATATATACCCCCAGCCCCCAACCAAAAATAATACATTTTGAATTATCACAAGCTTAAATTATCACCACCATTCCAATCCATGTCCTATATAATAATAACCAACAAAATTTATTATAATCCATGCCATCATATCATGTCTTCTCCACCAAAATTTACATCACCATTCCGAATGTATCTTCTCACTGTCCATCCAAAACTTATATCAAAAACAGGCTTTCTTTTTCATCCGTAAAACCATCTATCCTATATATATATAGTACTTGCTCATTTCATTTTCAAAATTCATCATCACGTGCACCTCTGCTCTGCTTATGTATTCATTGTTTATGCAAGTACAAGCATAAGACTGCAAACATAAAATAAATTCTTCCAACTTCTGGCTACCACCCTCACCTTTTTTCAACTATATAAGAATTACTTTGGTAAATTAAACTCCCACATTTCAACAAGGTGAGGTTAAGGGGTACTATTCGGCCAATGGCCCTTTGGTACCCTCCCTTACTATACGTTATAGGTATAGGTATAGGTATGGATGGAGCCATCATAGAGCCAGAAGTGGCATTGGCTCCCCTTCCCTGTTTTAAAATAAATTTTAATATAGTCTCATACCTCATTATTTATCCACTTGAAACTTTATTTATTCATTTCAAATTCTACTTTTTCTTCTTTTATAAATGTCAAGTTTTCTAAAGATTGTAAAATGAACACGTTAGTGACACTTATTTTTAAAGATAAATTTCATATATTTTCAAAGGGTTTTTCTTATTTATATTGTTATCTACATACATCTTGTATTTGTTTATATAAATATAATTATGTTGTTTAGGTCACTCATGCTTTTAAACTCTTTTTTACAACTAGTTATAGGACAAACATTTAGTTACAAAACACACACACATACACGTGTATATATATATATACACACACACATTTAAAAGGGTTTTTTAATCTTAAAATTGTGAATTTTCTTACAATTTTTCTAGACACCCCCTGGATAAATTTTCCGGCTCCACCTTGGGCTTGGGTTATAGGATAAACATGCATTCATGACATCATCATTAGTTAACTTATGTGATCTATAAGAATATAAGATATTGCAGTGCAGAGTTATAATTAAGTTTACGAGGCAAATACGCATGACCGGTTATCTAAGTGGATTTGGTTTAGGTTGACCCAGTTGCGCCGACGCCATGTATGGGTTGGATTCATACCCATGTTTTAGATCCACATATTTTGTAAAATTAATAACATTAAATTAAATAACATATTTAGGTTTTAGAAAGAAAAATAAAATGAAGTCTAAAGCTTTAACGTTTGATCTCGTCCATAATTTTCTAAAGCATGCTTACCTATAATTTAGAGAAATATCTCTCAACTTTATAGAATAGTAGTATTTTTGCTTTTAATTATTTAAGTTCAGAAGTTTAACGAAAGAAATCAAATAAAATCACTTGGACGTTAATTTTTTATTTTACGCATTTTAATCATTGCTTGCTTGATCTCAAAATTTCTGAAATGTATTTAGATCTCTTATGACATTTTATTTGATAAGGAAACTTGTAAAGGTCACATCTATACTATTATATAAAGCATGCTATTCGGTTATGTTTACACTTTTAAGAGGTACAAACTCTTATGTATAAGATACAATGTTTAAAGCACCAAAAACTTTCACAAACCTCCCACTACTCATATAATTTTATAAATTAAATTATTTTTAAAGTTTAAGTTACACTTCACACCCTTATAATTAGTAATGTAATTTATTTTATGTCCCTTAATTTTTTATTTTTTATTTTATACCCTATCATATTAACCTGAATAGTCGTATATGAATCATAAGACAATTAAAACATAAGTTTCTATTTTTACAAATTATATCATTATAATCATGTCGTTGATATATTTAAAATGAGCTCAATATTGAATATTTTCCTATTTAATCATATTATTATACACATAAATATGTAACGAGTTATTTTTTTAAAGATTTACATTTTATGCCATATAGTTATTTATTTAGTTTTATTATCTTTTTATTTTACACCTTTATCTATATTATAATTAATTTATAAATTTCATTCATATCCCTTATTATTTTATTTTCCATTTTACACCCCTATCATATCAACTTACATTAAATAAATATATTTTTTATACAAATTATACGATTATAATCGGTCTTGTTAATATTTTCGAAACGAACCAAGTATTGAATATTTTTTAACTTAATCATATTATCAATAACATAAACACGCAGTGAATTATTTCTCAAACTTACAATTTATACATTATAGTTATTTAATTAAGTTTTATATATTTTACTTTTTTATTTAATGTCATTTTCATATTAATAGATAATCGTATATTAACTAAAACATATTAAGAAAAAACGTTATTTTTATAAATTATACGGTTATAGTTGTTTCTTCAATACTTTCATAAAAGACCAATATGGATATTTTTGTATTTAATAATAATATTAAAAATGATAAATACACTAAGTTGTTTATTGAAACTTAGCATCTTAAATTTTCATTTTTAGTTTTTCATTTTACACCATTATATATTTATATCTATATTATACTATAAAAAGTGGTTGTTATTTAAATTTTTAAGACTTACAAATGTTTAAAATGCTTGTTTTGTAAGAATCAATTAATAATAAAATTAAATTTTATTTCAAATCTTACAAACCAAACATACAAAAAACTCCAAATCTTTCCATAAAATCCAAATTATTAAAAGAAATCGTCAAATCAAATAGGTACTAAATGTGCTACTTTGTTCCTATTAAATTAGAATTGTATTTGAATTTTGTAAAAATAATGGATGTCGATTTATAAGTTCATAACAATAGACGATTTGATATTTTCAAAGAATTCGAAACTTTTAAAGTTTTTGCTGATGAAATATTTAAATTCCGCTACGTTGTAGCGGGTACGACTTCTAGTTTTAGTGAAGGATGAATAAACGGTTTGGAAGGAGAGGTAGAGAAAAAGACTTTAGTTTCAAGTTACAATAGTATATGGGCCGATTAAAAAGTTTTGACAGATCCACTATGATATTGGGCTATTCTTAATATCCAAATCTTGCCAATCTCCCAAAAATGCCTTAAGATAAAGCTAATAGGATGAAATATGATTCTACACCTAACCAACATCGTAACTAGGGCTGACCAATCCAACGCTAAATAACTTAATAGGAAGTAACTCGATCTTTAATCAAGTTGTAAATTTTTCAAACTTTGTAGTTATTGTGTGGATATTAGATTACTTTTATCTGAACCCAACACAATCCGACCAGCCCAATGAACCAAATATTCATATATTTATTTGATTTAATATGGTTGTTAAATCTTTATTAATATGTACCTTACTACATTAGACAATTATAATGTAATACCCCATCTTTTTTTCCAAATGAAATGTTACGTCATCAAATACTTCATTAATAACTCCAATAAATGAAACCGAAAACGTTTAGAGCGGAAGTCTAAACATCAATTTAAATAAATCTTAAAGTTAACCCGTCCTATACCGGGTTAATAAAATCCAACTTAACATACTCCAAATATCAATAAATGAATCATACATCGAATTAATTAAAAATACGCTAAAATCCTCAGGAGTGTCATTTGCCCTTGTCGATTTTTGAACCTCCTGATCATGATATGTATACTATAGTCTAAAAAGCTCAGTGAGCTCACGGTTTATGTGTGATCGTTTGACACACATACAATTACATATAAATATCAAATAAATATGATATGCAATTTCACCAAATTACGCACCCCAACGAGATCTTTTACTCATATCCGTTAGGCAGGGACCTGTCATGTCACAGACATTCCCTGGACGTGTAAGTCCACAAAGAACAACCGCTTATTTCGGGTCGTGTCTTCCCAAAGTGTGACATATCGAGTCGACATCTCATACCTCAGGTTATACACCATAAATCCACATATATCCTTAAATACAACAATTAGACATATGTTCATCGAGTAGCTATTAAGCAAATATTAAAAACATTGTTCTAATAAAAATTGGATTTTAAAGTGCGTTGAGTGTCCATCAAACTATCATTGAACATTTGAACACATCGAGGTCATATATATTGACTTTTGATGAAAATCGAGGAACTATTATATGACTTCTTAGAATCATAGAAGTTTGTTTAATATATTTTTATATAGTTGTCAAACTAGGTGTAATCTTGAAACCAAGCAAACCTAGGCCTAAACAAACAAGCAAGAGACCTCTAATTTGCACTATGCTTGAGAAAAACACTCCACAACAATGCTAATTAAACAAGAAAAGCTTAATTTTATACATTAAGCAAAAACCGACCACAAGGACGATTAGGAAGTTGCATGACCACATGTCCACGTATATACTACAAAAGGATCAATGAATGAGCAAATATATCGATACAAGAAATAAAATAATAAAAAAAGGTTACATATGAAGTGAACCTGGCTATGCAACTTGAAAACTCGACGCCATACCCTTATGGTGGACATGTCATATTATGCCATATTGTCGTGAACCCATTGAACACGTTATTCTACTTGCTCAACAATCGTCATTATTGAAACGCATCCAAACTTGACAATTAATTGCTTTTAAAATTATTATAATATAAAGTAGAGTGTCATCAATAGTGATCAAAATTGTGGGGTTAATTTTTGACCAACGACTCATCCACATAGAATGGACTCCATATAATCATAAAATTTGATTTTAATTATACTAGTCTAGTGGAAATAGCATTAATTTGAATATATGTTGCCTATCACTTACCTTGTATCTCTCTTTCTCAAAAAAAAAATTTATTTCAATCTAATTCATTCAAACCGTATTAGCTGAAAAAATGGACAACAACCTACCCCTATGTTGTTGTATATGATAACAAATATTATCGAAGAGTGTTGATGAGAAAAATAAACAGATATTTAGATTTAAAAGAAATAAAAAAGTTAAAAAGAGAAAAGAATGGCGCTTGTATTAAAACTTGGAAGGCATCCGAAATTGATGGGATGCCAACTTTTTCTTTCTTTTTGTGGCTGAATTTGATGTTATGCCAACTTGCTTCTCTCCCTGCCTGCTTTTTATCCTCCCTCCCATTTCTATAACTATAAATACCACTTTTTTTCCTATTTTATAGCATCATTTTTAATTATCATAAATATAACAAACAATTATGTTTCTCATTTATTTATTCTATCTGTTTTGTTTTAGTTAAAATAAGATTTTAAATATAGTTGACTGACTGACTGACCGACTATTAATTATAATAATAATAATAATAAAAATACAAGTAAATTACAGAAGAGCATAAAGAAAAGAGAATAGAAAAGCAAGAAGAGGATGACACCCCAACACAAGGAGGAAATTAAAGGAAAAGGTAGAACAACATCATAAGTCCTCCTCCACACAACTTCCTTCCATTATAACTCACACTCTTTTTTTTCTTTTTCAAAATACATCAACTTTTCCATCTCAATTATCTCTTTCATAAGGAAGGGGTACAAATTATACAAACTTGATGAAAAGTACAAATTATAAAAATTGATTCAAATCAATATAAAAATTATTTTTTTCATAATTTTTTTTTCATCAAATTCTATGATTTAATATATTATTACACTTATGTTTCTTTCATCTTGTGAAAAAATTACATCTGAAAATTTTACATTATGAAACAAATACATGTGAAACTTTTTCATAAAAAAATATATGAGAAACTTTTAACTTATGAAAACAAATACATGTGAAATTTTTACATTATGAAACAAACATATGTGTAATAATATCTTAAATTATAGCATTTGATGAAAAAAAATCATGAAAAAAGTTATTTTTATATTCATTTAAACAAGTTTATATAGTTTGTAACCTTCATCCAATTTGTAAATGAACCAACCCCTCTCTCTCTCTCTCTTTATATATATATATATATATGGGAGATTTTCATTACAAACTACGTTAATTAGTACAAATTATACAAACCGCAACCAATCATTTTTTTAATTTTTTTTTCACTTTTTCTTAATTATGAGGGTTGATTAGTCAATAATATATGAAAAAATTTCATCAAAAATACATGGGGGTTGATTAATCAAGAATATGTGAAACATATTTCATCAAAATGAGAATTTCATGAAACAACTCATTTTCATGTGGAAACAAAAATAATTTCATGAATAAAATAATTATATGAAACAATTTCATCATATTAAACACTTTTATGAAGAAAAAATATTTAATTAAACAATGAATCACATGGTTTGTACGATTTGAACGAATTGACGTGATTTGTATTCGAAATCTCCCCTATGTATATAGGGGAGAGTTCAAATGAGAACTCAAATTTGGTTGTGAACATGAAAACAAATGAGATGTTACACGTGTCATATTCAGACCGAGTAATGAAGGAAAAATATTCAGACTGAATGTAGTGTTATTCCGTCTGAATAATGTATGAACTTCACCTTCATTATTCACTCTGAATGCCTTTCATTATTCAGACTGAATGGGACACGTATCGCGCTCTTCTTTGTTCTCATGCTCGCAACCAAATTTGACTTGCATTTAAACTTTCCTCTCTCTCTCTCTCTCTCTCTCTCTCTCTATATATATATATATATATATAGGGAGGTTCATGCGAGGACGGTAACAATTTACGAGAATGCGAGGACAATCAATCATCAGCCAATCATTTTGTACATGAAATTTTCATGTACAAAAGCATATATGATTCATGTTCAAAATCATATATGATTCACGTACAAAATCATATATGATTAGCCGTGACTTTTTCCGCGACTTGCCTGCGGGAAAAGTCGTCCGTGTCCTTTTTGATACTTACAAAATCACATATGATTTTGTAGATGAAATCATATGTGATTTTGTACATGAAAATTTTTATGTACAAAATGATTTGCCGAGGATTATCCTCGTATTTTCGTAAATTGGTATTGTTCTCGTATGAACCCGCCCCTATATATATCTTTTAATTTCTACCTCAAAACTAAATAAACATTTTCATCAAATATCGTGTAAAAACCAACAAAAAGTGTTTTTTTATTCTTTTGATTTCCTTCATCAATTTCTTAGTAAAGTCCGACAAATTCCAAAACAGACCAATAATATATAATCATTTTGTGTGGAAATGATATCCTTGTAATAGAAATGGTAAGTATAATGATCAGACCTAAATTTATTCCAAGAAATTTATCTTTTGATTCTTTCAATTAGATATAAAGAAAATTAAAGAATTTAGACATACGGCAGATTTGTTATAAGGGATGTTGGTTAATATATTTATATGTGGAATGGTTGTTGTAATTATATATAAAAATAGAAATAGAAATAGAAATAGAAATATCGTATATTTTTATATATAGCTAGATAAATTAAAATAGATATTTTATTGATTAAGAGCGTATGTTTGAAAATTGCAATGAAGATCTTATCTTTGATGACATATTATTCCGATATATATCCACCTCACAATCTATCTGGATATCATCATCATCATCATCATCATCATCTCATTTTGCCTATTTCTGGTTTCACAAACCCTTCTTCTTAAGCAATCCACCCACCCACCATACCATTTTCATTTTCAATTCATGTGTTCTCATTAATATATCACCACCGCAAATATCCTATTAATTCACACCAAAAACTAGTTACCTAAATTCAATTAATTAATAATTAAATATATACACTTTGAAATTCTTCTTCAATTCCCACACCAAAATCAAAATCATAATTAACTTGTACATACAATACTACATATATGTTTTTTTTTTCTTTCTAATCTGTAAAGGAAAAACGGTAAACAATCAAATACAATTGCACCCATAAAGAAAGAAAACATTTTAAAAGACAAATAACTTAAAACAACAGAAAGCAAGCTTCTGATGGATGGATGGATGATCAAGCCTTGAAACACCAGATATGGTGGTGGTGATGGTGGTGATGGTGGTGATGATGGTGATGATGTTGGTGGTTGTAGAAGAAATCGTCCTTTTTGATTAAGCCTTCAACGTTGGTAAACTGTTGGACATCACAAGGGATGTTGATAGGTCCTCGGTGGTGGAAACCATATTCTTCCTCTGCTTCCTTCAATAACTCCATGAAGAGGGGATGATATATGTAGATAACAGGTATCACAAACCTCTTTTGTTCTTCTCCTTCATGCCCTACCATTACAGCCATACATCCCTTTGGTATACTACTACTCATGTTCTGCTGCTGATGATGATCTTTCTTATTATTAGTTATGATGACCTCCTTTGATTGATGATCCTCCTGCTGCTGTTCTTGTTCTTGTTCTTGTTGTTGTTGATGATGATGATGATGATGCAGATGCAGATGAAAACTCAAAAAATGCTTATCTCCACTACCCATCAATTAAAAAAAAAATATATATATATATATAGAAAAAAATGATCTAGAGGGGGTGGGTTAGGATGAGAGAATAGAGAAAGGCCAAGGATCAGAAGAAGAAATTGCAAGCAAGAAGGTGGTTAAACAAGAGTCTGTTAAAGATCTTGGAATGTTGCTCATGGCAGCATATATATATATATATAGACTTACTTAAAATCAGTTGTGATCGAAGAGCGGATTTTCAAGGAGAAGGGAGGATGGGTATATATATAGAATGAGATGAAGTTAAGCCAATTAATTATTTAATTAATTAATTAAAAGTAAATGCAAAAGAAAAAGAAAAAGAAAAAGGGGAAGGTAGATTCTGGTGCATTGTTGTCTTTAATCATACGCAAAGAGACGGATCGTCTGAAACCGTCATTAAACTTGTTTTGGGTTGGGGTTGGGGTTGGTGATTTTTAATTAATCTTTTATTATTTTCTTACTCAAAATATAAATTTTGTTTTGGCAACTGGAAATTTATTAATCGTTATAAATAATATTTTATTACCCAACAATACGTTGACAAACTAATTACGGCCTTTTCCATTTCTAACTTCTATTTTTAATTTATCCAATCAAAAAACCTGTATTTTTAATTAAGAAAAACAAAAGAACACCTCAATTATTGTATAAAATAATTAATTATGGCTTTTATCATTCTAGGTTAAACAACGTTCATAATATAAGAAAGATCGTATGATAGCCAAGACAAAGCTTACTACACAAGACTGTTTTACAATTTTAATTTTGAACAACCAATATATTTACGTAAATACAAAATCAATAAGGCTAAGATATTTAAAAATATAAAAAGCATTTTCAACAAATTTTCAAAATAAAGAATTAAAATTCAAAATTTTTAAAAAAATTACACTCAATTCCAATAATATATATATTTTGGAGATTAGAACAATAATTATATTATTAAAATGTTCTATATATATTTAATAAAATATTATTTATCTAATTTAATTTCAAAATTTTGTTTCTCATGTAAATAAGGCAATTTTTGTTCTCCTCCTAAACCAATGTGAGATCTTACAATTCACCTCCTTTGGGAGTCAAGCGTCTTCGCTGGCACAACAGTCTGGTTGTCGGTTCTGATACCATCTATAACGTTACAGGTCAATCGTACCAGTCTACCAGATATTGTTCGTTTTGTCTGCACACCTGAACTTACGAATTTAAAACGCGTCTGATAAATAAGTTATCCAAATCCTTTATAAGCAACTTTTGTTTTCCTATCAATCAATATGGGATCTTACAATATATATATAAATATATATATATATATATATATATATATAGAGGAGGGATCAAATGAGAACCACCTTTTTAAAGGAACAAAGTGTGGACCACATATGATGTGGGTTCCACATAATATTAAATCATTTATGATTTAGTATTATGTGGATCCACATCATATGTGATCCACAACTGTCCCTTTAAAAATGCAAAGTTCTCATTTGAACCTCCCCTATATATATATATATATATATATATATAGGGAGGTTCAAATGATATATAGAGGGAGGTTCAAATGAGAACTTTGCATTTTTAAAGGAACACCCTTAGAACCACATATTATGTGGGTCCCACACAATATAAAATCATATCTGATTTAATGGTGGATCCCATTAAATCAAATATGATTTTATATTATGTGGGACCCACATCATATATGGCTCCAAATGTGTTCCTTCGTTCCTTTTAATAAGGGATGTTCTTGTATGATCTCTCTGCTATATATATATATATATATATATATATATGTCATCAAAACGCAATTCTTAGTTTATGCATATTTGGGGTGTAAGTCAATGAATTGACCTAGAAGAAAAAGTCTTTATATTTGCTAATACAATCTTGTTTAGAGTCCCACGCATATTTGGTCAAATGCAACACCTTGCACCACATGGCTCGTGATTCTACATTTATAAAAATTATTTTATAGTATATCATAACAAATTTATTATATCATAAGTTACCGTTTGTTAAAAATTGATGGTTTAGAAAATACGTTTTTCGTCTTTATTGTTTATAATTTATTGTTATTTTTGTTATTATAATTAACAATTTATTGTTATTTCAATTGTTATGATTTACAACTATCTATTCTTTTGGTCCCTTGTACTTAAAGGTAGAAATTAATCCATAAACGAGACTATCAATAAGTTACAAATCATATTAAAAAATTGCAATTTCTAAACCATCAGGACAAAGATCGAAATTATTAAAAACTCACAGGAAAATCCCATAATATCCAGGGTTGTGCCGTAGTGGTTGAGGCCCTAAGGATTTGGTGAAATGTCTCATTTGTCCAAGGTTCGAATCCAGACATACACAAAAATTGTGACCACTGAGATTATCAAGGACTAATATCTTACAGTTATAATTTGTCAGGATTAGTCTAAACATTATATAAGACACCCTTAAAAAACATAATTTATTCTTATTTTAACATAAATTAAAGTTTTTTTTATAAAAATTATAAAAAAACAGTGTTTTATCATGTATACACCACCAAAGCATTTATAAATTTATTTTCTGATTATCTCAAAACCATACAAACTATAAAATTAATATGAATCAATGGTAATATAAAATCGTAAAGGATTGAATTATGAACTTTAAAGATTGAATTATGTTACAAGCACATTTGTACATTTTCAAAAGTATGTATTTGATAAATTATTAAAACAAACTTAAGGTCTGTTTACTAACTTCTTACCACATTTTATTTGATAAGAAGCTCTTACCTAAATAAGTGGTTGTTTGTTTATCTCTTAACAGTTCCATTAAGAGACAACATCTGAATCGGTAAGAAATGAATTATGTTTGGCAAAAAATAAGTTTTTTTTATTAACCTGGATATTCAACTCGCTATGCGAGTCAACTAATCCCAGAGCGACCACCCGTTTCGCAGGTAGCCCAGAGTCATCGCATTTGAATATCCGTGGCCACAAGGGATTTTTACTCCTCTATGGATTCGAACTTACTTTCGACCTTTGAAGCTCAAACTCAAACCATTGCAGCAGAAAATAAGTCTGCATCTTAATGGTTTCAAAACTCTCTGAATCATTTTATATATTAGACCTCCCTTAACCATTGGAAGCCCTATTTACATCTTGAACAATTACCAAACAATTATATTTTATTTTACACTATATCATAAGTGTCTGTTAATCATTCTAATCATTTAACCGTTATGTATTAAATCATTTAGCAAGTGTAAAACAACCCACTATAAGAGAAAAATATAAAAGATGATTTTAATGGTGAGTGAACACCAACTACCTGTTATTATAGTAAGAGAGGGCAATGAAAGCTATCTCAAGTACGGGGCTATTTTTTTATATTTTTCCTAATTGTCTTATTAGTTATTACCCCCTTCATTCCACGCTACTACGAGGGTATGAGGCCCATTTTATATTACTCTCTCCTTTTTTTTTCATTTTAACTTTGTTGATATAGATACAAACATATATAATCTATATTATACATGACATGACATGTTATAATTAATAAATTAATCTTTTTTCCCAGATAATTTATTTAACAATCCAGTAAATATCATATAAATTTTTGCCCCAATTGTTTTAATTTGATTTTTTTTGGAATTAAGCTTTTGAATTAATATTTAAAACCAAATATAAAACATTTATACTCAACACATACTCTAGACTAAGGGATATAATAGTCATTTTTTCTTACTTATTACTTACTACAAAAATATTTGATAAACAACAATTTTTAGTCACCACCTATCACATTTAGACCTCTTACTATTGTCAGACCTTTTATCCTCGTCGGCACTTACCTACAATTTTAGGTAAACAACCCCTTAGTTTTTGATGAAGTATGTTTTATTAAGATTATGTTTGTCAAAGTAACATATAAATTAGCTGATGGGGTTGATAAGTTAACTGGTAGCTAATAAACTAACTGATGAACACGTTATGTTTGACAAAAACTAGCTTATAAGTATGCAAAGTCGACCAAAAAGGACAACTCCAACAACATCGGGAGATTACAACATTGATTATAATATTAAAATATTTTATATTTATAATAAAATATTATTATTTTATCTAAACATTTAATTTCAATTTTTTTATTGATGGAACATAATAAAAAAATGTTTCTATCTTATTGTAATCATTTTTGAAGATTTCTCTAAATTTAGAGATCTTTTGGGGTAGTGTTAATGGCACACCTTTAGTAGGGGTGTGCACGGAAATTATTGTATTTTCATAACTTTGAGAATTGAAAAATGTGGTTCTGACATAGATATGTGTGAGGAAGATTCATTTTTGAAAGGGTGTCATTAGCATATCTTAGGGGGGTGCCATTAGCCTCCTTCTTTTGTAATCTCTCTCATACTTTATTCATTTTGGAGAAAGTTTTGAAGATGTTGGAGAAAAAAATTACTCAAAATTCTTATTTTATTCATTTTCAAAATAATGTTAAAAATGCTCTTATAAACTATTCCCTCCGTTCTAATTTAAGTGTCCACAATTAAAATTGCACACAGTTTTAAACATGTATAATTAATACACTTTTTAGTAAAATAAATGACATTTTTACCTTTATTTAATTTCTCTATACTCATAACTTTTAGATATCTATGTATTAATTAGGGGTAATTTTAACAATTTAATTATTATTTTTTAAAAGTGGATATTTATTTTAAAACAGATATAAATAAAAATACGGACACTTAAATTGAGACGGACAAAGTATATTTTTATGAAACAATAACTAAGAAAATATGGATAACTCCTAAAAAATATTATTGTGTTAATGGTTTAATTAAAAAAATGGAAATGGAAATGGAATTGATGATACAGCTACAGCTACAGCTACAGCATGCGTGAAAGGAATTAAAATAATATGAAGTGGGGCCTGGACATCCATCATTCATGACATGACCTTGCTTCTTTCCTTTATTCCGCAATCCCAAATAACAAGGCACCAACAAATGGACAATGGACATCTCAAGTGTTTTTTTTTTAATAATTATTATTATTTTATTAACGTATCTAATAAATCATGAATAAAATTATTCATCAACATTGTTATTTTTCTATAATAATGTATTTCAAAACTCAAAATACGCATGAAGATCATTTATTTGTTTTAATTAGTATTAACAATTAACAAGCAACGTTTTATATATCTAATATGAGATGAAAATTGATGTAAATATATTAGTTTTACAGAAATTATATTAATCATCTGGTTACATTAAAATAATAAAAGAAAATAATATAAAAGGATTGCAATATCCTGAAAACACAATTATATATGAAGTTATTAATTCATTTTTATGAAAGACAATGAATACATTTTAGTAGATTGCATGCATGAATAACATTGTTGTATGCCTTGTACATCATATGTTAATCTTTATTTTAGATTTTCATGTGTTTCTATTTTTGTATTTAAGATAAATTTCAGACATGGGTTTATTTTAACTCTTTAAGGCCTTAATGATATTTATTGGACTTGATAAATTTAGTTTGGTTTTATGCATTAGAAAAAAAAAGGGCAAATATGAAAGTGGCGCCACAATAATTAAGAAAATAATTAGTGGAAAGGGGTTGGTAAGTGGTAGATTATGTCTAGACTCTAGAGATTAGAGAAGAAGAAATATTTATGAAAACAATAAACATAAAAAAACGTGGAAACCCCACAACATATATAGCGGTTGCTGCCTTGTTTCCTTTTTTCCCAACCTAACAATTAATTTTGTCAAACCAAGCCATTTATTATACTTGTTATTATTATTTTACATAAATATGCATATGAAATTAATTCATCTATGTTTTATGTTGAAGTAGACTTAAATAATAATATTAAATATCATAAAAAGGTAAGAAAAGAAGTTTAAGAGATGTTTATATATAAATCTATTGATTTTTTCTTTCAAAAAACATCTATTTTAAAAATGCATGTATGAATCAATGTTACAAAATTTTCATACATTTTTAAATCATTATTTTTCAATTATTCACATATAAATGTTTATGTACATTCACATTTTGCATTCTCATAATATTCTTTTATTTGAAGCTCCTACTATATAGTAAATGACAAAAACAATATAAGTTAAATTCTTTGTCCCGGCTGTTTACACACAATTTTTTTTTAAATAATTATAGTCATGAACCATGTCGTATACGTTTTATAACGCCTTTTAGTCTATCGGACTAATTCTACTAACATTTTTGATTAAGTAGATTAATTAGGACGTTGACAGAGGGAAAAAAGAGAAGAGGGACATATGACATCATTCAACGATTCAAAATTTTATTTTATGTTTAATAGAAAATAAAGAAAACGAATAAAACCAAATAAACTATATGCAATAGGAAAATTTAAACGGAGTTAAAATAAGAGACCAAAAATATTATAAAATGCATACCACATGAATTAAATATGTAATTTTAAAAAAAAAAAACCTAATACATTATAATATATAAACTAGAAGGACCAAAAATGTAATTTTTTCCAACAAAAATGATATATTCCACCGATTTTTCCTAAATTGCTAAACTGATTAACGTTTTCATTTTTAAAATCGTTTTCCTCAACAATTATTCACTTAATTTATATGAGCCTCGTTGTTATTAGAATTGTATTTATATATGTAATTTCACGGTTTATAAAGCTAGAGCTCAAATTCTCAATCATAATTCATATGCTGTTCTGTTTTTTATTAATTTTTAAATTTAAAAAATTAAAAATAAGTTGGTTAATATTTTATTTTGAAATATATATTTTAATATGAGTTTTTAAACAAAAAATTCTAAATTCCTGATTTAATTTATTTAATTAAGTTTTATTATAATTTAAAAGTAAAACAAGAATGTATATTATTTTAGTTTAATTATGATTTTATACAAAAATAATGATAAAATATCTTGATAGAATTCAAAGACTTTTAAGTTAAATGATAACAATATTTAAGATGTTTTTAAATTTAAAATTACAGAGATAATGTATTCTAATAATAATACAAATAGGATTCGAGAGTTAACAAAGTTCTTATTCAATTTTTGAAAAAGAAGAAAAATGAGCATGAAAAAAGCCCAAAAATTAGCATCGAAAATGGAAATAGTAGAGTCAATCCCTGCAATTGAGGTCGAGACAGAAGCTACTACGAAAGTTTCCACCCTAGTTAAACAAGCAAGAAAATTAGTGCAAGCCCTACAAGCGGATTACGTTTCCAATGTTACCAGCTTTCTTTGTACCATTATCTCTTAGATGTTTTTGCTTTCACAGTTCCATTACAAATTGCTTTTATTAATTACTAGTGTTGAGCCCGCGCTTTGCGCGGCGACAATAAGTTTTTAAGTGAAAATTGAACAAAGCTAAAATCAAGTCGAGTTCCTTAGTTAATAATTATTGAAATATAATGGAAAAATGAAATTATTTTTCATAAGTGATTAACTTGTATGTATTCATTGTCGTTTATTATTAAACAAATGAAAACTATAGAAAATTGATGTGTTGAGTTTAAGTTAAAAATAAACTAAAATGATAGAAAAAAATATAAATATGATTGAGCTTTCTCGTTAATTTTTTT
The DNA here is from genome assembly GCA_036898165.1 of Silybum marianum. NCBI lineage: Eukaryota > Viridiplantae > Streptophyta > Magnoliopsida > Asterales > Asteraceae > Silybum > Silybum marianum. The sequence goes on from CM072532.1 coordinate 171,230, forward strand.
ATCATTTATATTTAAATGTATTAAATTGCCATAACTATTTCATTTATATATAATGACTCGTAACCAAAATAAGAATATGAAAAGTTGGATCAATTAAATAATTAATGAGGTACATTGATTTTTAATAATTACAAAAATACATAAAATATGTAATGAATTAATAAGACATAAAGATTTAAAAAGCTAAAGTTTGAATAAATAATAAAATCCACCTTCCAAGCATTCTCAAAATGGCAACATATGTTTTTAGTTTTTATAATATTATATTAATGTATTGATTGATATGTAAATAAAAAATGAATTGTAAATACGACCAAAAGTTTTTAATTATATTGATTGTTAAACAAATAAAACAAACTGTAAATAAATAAACTAATGTAAAATAAAAGCATAAATAAAAATAGTTTTTAATTGTACTAATTGTATTATAAAAAAAGGGTAAATAAATATTAAATGTTAATCTAATAAATAAAAGACAATAAAAAATTATTCATATTGATTGTTATGTAAATAAAAAACAAAATATTTAGTAATTATTAATTAATGTGTTGAGTTTAAAAAATAAAAGAGATATTCATTTAATGATATTCTTTTTTAAATTAATTCTTAAATCAAATAAAAATAGTAAATAATATTTCAAACTTTCTCAAAATGCAATATCATATTATGAAAAATAAATCGTAAAAATATTTTTTTTAAACTTATAAATAAACAACGTATAAGTTAGATAGAAAACTTAGAAGTAAAAAAACTTTTAGATCATTACAAATCAAATCTATGAAAATTTTCAACAAAAATATTTTTTTCGATATTTGATTAGGAAAAAAAAACATTTCCACCAAGATTTGAGAATTTTTTTTGAGGACAAACACTATAAATTGTTGCTACAGTAATAGGAAAAAGTTTGAAATTAATCAAAATTTAATGTAACTAATGTATCTTAAATTTTGATTTTTTTATTATATATTATAATAAAAATATCAAAATTTTATTCGAATTTATATGATTTCATCGTAAATACAATTATGTCATGTTATAAAAACAAATCCAACAATATTGAAAAGAAGAAATATGTATAACAATTACAAATCACATTTTTTAAAGAATATAACTTTTACATGCATAGATGATTAAAATCTTGCGAGTCATGAATTTTTTTAGCATAGACATAGTCTAATTTTATTTAAAAATCTTTTTCATCCCTCGGCTCCGAGATCCTTCTTTCCTCTTTAGATAACGTGGTAGACTTGAAACATTATTTAACTCTCACCTTTAACAAATCCAACAATATTGCAAAGAAAAAACTATAATAACAAATCATATTTTTTTTGAGAAAAAAAATTTATACATACCTTAAAATCTTCTACGTCTTCTTCATCCCTCACTAAAAAAATTACGAATATATATGATCCAATCGTAAACATAAGCATGTCATATCACAAAGAAAAAAAAATGTAATAACAAAACACATTTGTTTAAATAATACAATTTCTACATACCTTAAAATATTTCAAGTCTTCTTCAACCTCGTTTTATTCATCCCTTGCCAAAGAAATTTATAGGAATTCATTTGTTTATATTGCAAGTTTCAAAAACAAATTTTATTAAGAAATAAAAGAAAGTAATGATAGACAAATCAATAGTTGGGAAAAGGTTCTATATTGAATTTAACCTCCAACTCTTCATTTGCTCATTTCATTACTTGCTTTTAATTCTCAATAAAACCCTTAATTTCCCAATCAAAGAAATAGATATTTAAAGAACAAATATAGAAGAGATATAGGTTGATTAAAGAACACTGAATCGATCAGGTAGATCGACGGAACGCTTAATAAAATATTCCAAACAGGTATGTAGCCATAATATTATTCAAGAAATGTGAATTGTTATTATATAATCTTTCTTTTCCATATTGTTGATTTTTTTGTTATCAAATGATAAATTTTATTTATGATTAGATCGTGTTTACATATATTCGTATATGTTTTTTTTTGTTATGTTATGGATTTTTTACTTTTTTGTAACAATAAGTCACCTCTCAATCTCTTATTCTAACACATTTTCTCTTACTAGATTTTTCTTGCTAAAATATCATATTTGTAATGAATTTTTGTTTATTGTTAGGTTATTTGTTATTCTGTTGATTTTATATTCTTTTTATGTAGTAAGTGAGACAAACAAAAACAAGTTATCTAAAGATCGTTAAATATGTCGAAGAATATCAAAGTTTTATCATCAAGACATCAAGGCACACATATGATTATTACATGTAAGTATTTCATTCAAGTACTCCTTCAATTTTCATTATATTTGGCAAATCAAGAGTTGAAGGTTAAACTTGATATACAAAATTACAAAACAAAAACACTCGCATAACACAAATATTAATCAAGTGGAAAACATGAAGAAGGAAAACAAAAATAAAATTGTGATGAAATTTAAAATAAAAACCCAAAAACTCATTAACAATCATATATAATACACAAAAAGCAAAAACATTGTTTGAAATTTCTTATGGAAGAAGAACAAATATAAAACCAACATAATATCAATTAGGAATTATGAAAGAGAAAAAACAAAGGTAATAATTGTGAATAAATTACGAACAAAAACATCAAAAAATTATTTAACAACAATATGCAATATACACAAAACATAATAAAATATGAAAATTTATAGGAAAAAAAACAATGATGTCGATTGAAAAGACACACTATATAATTATTACACACATCAACAATATATAATTCATAAAACAAATAATAAAAAATGTTACCTTACATGGAAATTTCATGAAGGATGAGAAATGAACTCTACAAATACAAACCCAATATAAAATTAATAAAACAAATAATAAAAAGTGTTACCTTACATGGAAATTTCATGGAGGATGGGAAATGAATTCTACAAATGAGAAACAACAAACAAATATAAACATACAATGATATCAATTGTTAACTCATGGAAATTTCATGGAGGATGGGAAATGAATTCTACAAATGAGAAACAACAAACAAATATAAACATACAATGATACCGATTGTTAACTCATGGAAATTTCATGGAGGATGGGAAATGAATTCTACAAATGAGAAACAACAAACAAATATGGACATACAATTATACCGATTGTTAACTCGTGGAAATTTCATGGAGGATGAGAAATGAATTTTACAAATGATAAACAATAAATTCTACAAATGAAAAATAACAAACAAATATAAACATACAATAATACCGATTGTTAACTCATGGAAATTTCATGGAGGATGAGAAATGAATTTTACAAATGATAAACAATAAACAAACATACAAAGCCAATAGAAGATGAATATAAACATACAATGATACCGATTGTTAACTCCATTTTGATGGATCATTAGCTTGTAGTTTACAAGTGATTTTGTTGTAGGTTTTCCTTTAATTAATAAATGGAAGTTGAAGAGAGTAAAATAAATGTCCCTAGAAAGTTAAATAATTTGGAAGTTAAAGCTAGTAAATTTGATGTCAAATTAGCAAAGAAGCCTTATAATAATGAAATACACAATTTTCATTTATGGGTAGTATAGTCTTTACCTTATTAGTAATTTAAAAATTCAAAACAATAATAAAATTGTTATAGATGGATCCTACTCTAACATTATGCCACATCATTCTTGATAGATCCTCATTATATATATATATATATATATAGGTTTAAATATCATTTATAATTGGTTTATGATTAGAATCAAAATTTGAAATTAAAATTCATAGTTACCTTTTTAGAGTAAACTACGATTTTCGTCCCTGTGGTTTGGTGTTTATAACGATTTTCGTCCCTGTGGTTTAAAAACTGCTTTTTTCGTCCTTATGGTTTGTATTTCATAACGTTTTTCGTCCTTCATCCTAATAAAGTTAAAAAATTCTGTTAAATGAGGAACGTCTTGCTTTTTTTTTTATAATAAACGAAGATAGAGGACTAATTATATAAAAATTGATATATCAAAGGATCAAATATGTATCATTATATAATATATAATAAATATATTATTTTTCTTTAAATATTCATCTTCTCCAATTAAAAACCCTAAGATCAAGAACAGCAACCCAACCTCAAAAGTAAAATCAATTACAAGTCTGAACTCAAAATCAAATCAATTCAATTTATCCTAAACCTAACTCAAAATCAAGAAAAAAAAACCCTCAATCAAATGTTGTTATTACAATTTAGTAGTTCCATCAATTTCTTCCTCTAACTCAAAATCAAGAACAATAGAAAACCCTAACTTCATCCCCATCTAAGGATTAACCCCAGATGCAGAACCCATCAAATGAAGAATCCACAGATCCATTTGATAAACTTTTAACCCTAAAAAACACAAACTCAAATGAAGAACAATTGAAAACCTTAGAAAACGAAAACTCAAAATCAAGAACAATAGAAAGCCCTAACTTTATCAACTTTGATAAACCCATCTGATAAACCTTTAACCCTGGAAAACGAAAACTCAAATGAAAGAATCCATAGATCCATTCTATTAGACAAAGAACACGGAGATCAAAGATGAAGATGGAACCAAACGTTGGGTGGTTGCGTTTGTAGTCAATGGAGGCGGCTGGAGATGGAGACGGAGTTGCAGGTGCCGGCGAGTGGTGGTAGCTGTCGACGAGAGGTGGCCGGAGTTAGAGTTGTGGGTACCGGCGAATGGTGGTCGGAGTTGTGGGTGACGGCGAGTTGGAGGTCGCTGTCGACGGAGGATGGCCGCTGCCGGAGAGGGTTGGCCGCTGCCGGAGAGGGATGGCCTGAGTTGCAGCTATGGCTCGTGGGGTTCCTCCTTCCTGCATAGATCTCTCTCTCTCTCTCTCTACATATAAAAGGAATTGATTTTCTTTAACTAGTAACTAAAAGTTTCAAAAATAGAAAATTGTTAATTAATTGGAATATTACATAGTTGGTCCCTGTGGTTTGAAAAACGATAACAATAAAACATGGGAAAAGACCATTACTGATTTAATGGATCTTTTTAACAAAGTTAGCTTAAGGGACGAAAAAAGCAACAAAATCCAAACCACAAGAACGAAAAAAGCAGTTTTTAAACCAAAGGGACGAAAATTGTTATAAACACCAAACCACAGGACGAAAATCGTAGTTTACTCTACCTTTTAATTTAGCCTTAGCTTATAAATACGTTTTCTTCTTTTCATTAGCATCGAGACTACTTCATAATTTTTTAGGCAACAAATTTTCATAAGAATCGAACAATTACACTACAAAAAACAAATTGGTTACCATTGATGATATGAGTTTTCAAGTATATTTTGATTTAGAAACACATCACTTGGAATGATTAGTAAACGGATATCATCAGGATTTGGAAATCTAATTATAAACAAACTGGAGAGCACTTTGAAAACACATCCATTCATTAAGATGGCTAGCATGCCATTGCCATTTAAATTCACACCAACTACGACTTCTTTCTATAATATATATATATATATAGGGGTAAGTTCAAATGTGAACTTATTTTTGGTTGTGAACGTGAGGACGAATATCAGCCACACATCTTCAGTTATGGTGGACGCGATCACGGAGGATTGACGCGATTCATGGGAGGGTGAAGATTATTAAAGGAGGGGAACCAGGTCAAAGCCGTCTTTATTGACCGGATAAGTGGCTGAGATTCGTCCTCACATTCACAACTAAAAATACCAAAAATGAGTTCACATTTGAACCCTATATATATATATATATATATATATATATAATTTTTAAGTAAATTCTCTCCCACCTGCTTATATATAAACAACTAGCTAATTCGGGGAGACAAATTAAGTGCGATATATACACATATACACTTGGTCGTGGCGCGCTTTTCATAGGAGTAACACACAATTAATTAGCATTTGGTGATTGGCTGCTAGCTCCTTAACTCGATCTTCATATATATATATATATATGAATATGAATATGAACAGGTTGCCAATTAACATTTGAAACCCCCAGCAGCTTAATTATGGATCAACCATATGAAACCAAAATGTCTATAAACAAATATATAATAACATGCATTACACCCACCCACCCTGGCTATATATATATATATATATATATATAGCTATGTATTCCCTAGGTCCTCCACCGGGTGGTGTACAACAGGATTCCACTGGTAGTAGTCTCCGGCGGCCACAAGTGCCTCCAATATCGGATATATCACCAACACAATCTCTGCTACACCCCCACATATTGCCACACTTATAAACATACCCAACAACACCCCACCGTACCCCATGCTTTCCGGTTTCCAAATACCCACCATCCCCAACAATAACGACTCTACCATAACTGACATCACCACCGTTAATCCCAATAACTTAATCCGTAATTTCATCTTCTTATTCATCACCAACGAAACCACCCGCCAACAACATACCAATAAACCCATCGAGTACACAACCCCAAATGCTCCAAAAACCATGCTGCTCAACAACGAATACGTGCACGTCATGCTCTTGTTCCCACTTCCATCCACCGACAAGAAGGAACTCTGAACAATCATTGAAGGCAAATGCTCCTTCAATGGATCAACAAAGAAGACTACAATTGTCTGCAGAATGGATGTTGGTAGACTCATCATCAACACCCAAAAAAAGGCCCCTGTCTGTGACCGCTTTTGTTTGTTCAGGGACTCGTTAATTAGATAAAAAAGGGTGATGAGGAAAGCAGGTTCCATAAAACCTAAAGAAAATACGACATGGAGCTTGCATATGTCGTCCTGTTGCGACAATGTTAGGGTTGGCAAGAAAGGGAAAAAGTAACGGCGACGGAAGAAAGGAAGGCGGATGATTTCATTGATGGCCCAATGAGAGATGAAGAAAACGAGGAGCAGACGGATAGTCCAGAGATTGTTGAATTCCCGGAGTTGGGATGCGCCACGTGATCTAAGTCGGAGGTGGAAGATGAAGGAGATAGAGATGAGGGAAAGGAGGAGAAGGGCACCGATAACCGGAATGGTGGCAAAATCGAAAGCAGTGTCAACGACTGTAATTGGATCAGAGGTGTCGTCCTGATGATCATCATCGTCGTTTAATTGGTCGTGTTGCAAATTTGGTAGAAAGTAATCTCGGCCTGCATTACGAGGGAAGGCCGAGAGTAGTTTTCTCATACGAAAGTAGTGGCAATGATGGAGGGCGGTGGTGGTTGGTGGAGGACGACGGTTGTGGATGAATGTTTTGCATGCAATCACATAATTTTGGGTCTTCTTCTTCTTCTTCTTCCAACCGGCGGGAATTCAGGTGGATTTCATAACTATGTACACATACAAATTTACAACGACTTCTCCTTTATTTTCGATTCGTCTTTTTCGCATTATGATTTCTTGTCTTATTATTGTATATATTCAATTTAAATCACAATTAATTTAATAATAAATGGATTTTTTAGCATTTATTTAATTTAATTTAGCCTTTCATTCATAATCTCCGTAAAACAATGATGAAACATGGTTATATGGCGGTTATTATAAATAATATAACCATGTTTAAAAGGCATTCACAATAGGATTTTATTAACTGAAAAGCTTACATTTGCCAAAACTGGAAATAGTGATTTATTTTAATATTTTTTTACATATAATATATGCTATCGCAAAAACTGTTCACAAATGGTATGGGCTTAGTCTGGCCCAATTACCGCCTAGGCTTTGACCAGCTGGGGTTTTGAAGCATGGCCCAAGTCAATACCCATCGACTGTTGAATTTTGAGTCCTAAATAATGTTTTCATTTGCCTACGATTTCCGTGATACTGTACATCTGTGGTCACAATTTATTTTTGACGTAGCCACACCACTATAAGGGTAGTTTGTTTCCTGAATTTTGAAGAAATTACAATATATATATATATATATATATATATATAATTCTTTTGAACAAATTTCAAATTGTATGTTTGGTCCATATAAATAAATGTAGGAATTCTTTTAATTTATCGAATTTCACAAATTAAAGAATTCATCATTTTTCTTTAACACAACTGAAGGAATTAAACTTCATCTCTTTTTATTGAACCAAACCCGTGGTCAAATCCAATTCGTTTAATAATTTAATTTTATGAACCAAACTTCCCCTAATTGATCACCAATCAATAATTATGTAAAGATAACCAAGTTTAGTATTATAATAAATCTTATTTGAATCGATCAAAGCAACCAAAAAAAAATGAATGTCGTTACGACCGATGATTTTAATTTACTCTCTCAACTCAAAGAATTTCAAAATAAATTAGAGAGGGAAATTCGATATGTGCCATTTTACAAAAATGACCACCCGCTACTATCCATGTCCCAACTTTTTTATTTTATTTTAAAGACTAACCAATTTATTAAAATCCAGATAGAAGTACACTAGAGTTTCTGCAAGCCACAAAACCAGCCCGGATCAAACAAGGTTAAACCAACTAAACCCAAAAAGAACGAACTACAGAAATGGCTCGGTTAGACACAAATCCTGTGAAAGGCTACCTTTCCGAATTCTTCTCGAAATCCAGTCCCAACGTTTCAATTAATTAATTCAAAATGAGTTATCATGGTTCATTTGAAGAAAGAAAAGCCCCAATAGAAAGCTAGAATAAGTTGAAGACAGAAAATGTTTGAATTTAAGCCGGGTATATGTTGAAGGAAATTCAAAGAGGAGATTTGTCTCAAGAAATGTTGAGTATAAATCATAGATCTAAACAAGAGAAATCCAAATCAATAACGCACATGAGTTAGTATAAGTAATAAAAGTGTCATAAATTAAATATCAAGAAATTAAGTTTGGAAGGACAAGTCATTAATTATTTGGACTATGGAGAGTTGGAAAAGATATTTCAGTTTTTGTAGTATGGATCTCAACCAAAATTTTATTGGTTTGGAAAGTAGTTTAATCAATTAGGAATTAGTCCATATATTTGGATTCCGGTAAAAATGAAAGTTATGGTGAGAATTGTAAGAAAGTTTATCTACCTTTGGATCGATGATAATTGAAGATGAACAATAAAGAGATGCATCATATCAATTCCCGTGAGAAAGACAATTCATAGAGTGGGAATTAGATAAAGAGCAATCAAGGTCTAGATATTTTTTTATATTTCTCACCATAATATGATCCTTCATAGTCTCATTACACGTGATTTTTAAGTGAAATTAATTAAAATGTTAAATGGAAAAGAGAAAGAGAAGGAGTGTTGGATGTTGATTGAAAATGGAGAGACACGAATTGGGTAACTTGTCCAACTCTAAGCTTAAGTTGAGCTCTTTCCACTTGCAGCTTTATTTTACTACACTAATTATTACTAAAATATTTCTCTATATATATATATATATATATATGTTTTGTCAACATCCATCTGTTTGTTTACATTTTTATGTATGTATTTTGTTACCAAAGAAAGTCCAAGGCCAAGAAAAAAAATGTAGAGTTGAGAAGGAAAGGGAAGGGAAGGATTGGGTATAAATTTTGCAGATTTAATGTTGTTCAAGTACACTAGTCTTACACTCTACTCTTTATTGTCAGCATTTCACTTCCAATGTCACCATCTTCATTTACATCCTCAACCCCTACACAGTTCTTTCCTTTTATTTTCTTTAAAAAAAAACACTTTATTACATTTTTGATTTCATGAGATGAGTTGAACAAACTTAAAGTAATAAAATACCATCGACTACATCTATATTCTATGTAATACTGTAGCTAATAACTTGGGAGTTAAAAAAACATGGTGAGGTGATATATATCACATGTGATTATATGAATATTATATATTTTCTTACTTTGATCAATTAATTCTCTATTGAGTATGTTTCATACATATAGTCTGGTGGTGGTTACATGTAAGGTAAGGAAGAAGTACAAATTAGTAAAAGAAACCTCAATTTAATGCAATATGAGGATGAGTTGATTAATGAAAAAAGAGTAGGTATGTGTGTGTGGCTGGGGAATAATGATAATAATAATAATAATAATATAATATGGTGATGCCAAAAATCTAAAAGGGTAGATTGCGTTAACATGAAAAAAGAAATTCAAGAAAGATGCCTAAAAGATTGTTGCAGAAATATACCACTTTTACTTTCTATTAACCCAACCCATCTTTTATTTATTGTATATCTTAATTAATTATCTATCAACCATTTAATCGTCAACCTTGGCTAGCTTTGAAGAACCATCATTATCAATATCATCTTCTTCTTATTACCTGCTTACTTACTTACAAAGTTTACAGATGACTCAATCTCCCTTACCTTGTAAGTTGTAACCAAACATAAAACAAAAAGGATAACTTAAGGCATAATATATATATATATATATATGTCTTGCATTAGACTAATGACACATATGTAGGGAGAGAGATTAGAGAGAGAGAGAGAGAGAGAATAAATTGAGAAAGATAGATAAAAAAAACTAGAAGAAGATAATTGAAGCACAAAGTTTACAAACTTGAATGAATGATTAATTATAGAGAAATTAAGATGGCCATGGCAATGATGCAAAGTTTGTCAGAAAAGATAAAAACCAAAAAGAAATTGCAGTCAAGAACCATCATCATTACCCCAATCTGCTAGCTACTATATAATTAGATCTTGATTGTGCATGATCATCAAACAAAACAAAAACAAAGAAAGAACTCTAGATCTGAAAACAAAAAACACCCAATTCAATTAGGTTAGGATATATAGGAAATCGGATCTAATTAATTGAATTAAAACCCAGTTGCTCACTCACCTGACCTGACCTGCAGTGCAGATGTGTGTATATACATGTATATAAATATATATATGAATGATGAACGGATGGAAGCAAAAGTTGAGGGGAATGAAGCCTGGTCCGACGACATTACAGCATCAGACACAGATGGTGTAGGCATCGAGCCGGACAACATTCCCCACAAAAATAAGCTTTCCCAAATGTCTTCAACCAGAATTTAGCTACCTATATCTATAGCCCACTATGTATGTATGTATGTATGTATGTATGTATGTATGTATGTATGTATGTATGTATGTATGTATGTATGTTGTTTAGGGAAGACAAGGTTGTTGGAGATATATATACACACACATATATATTATGATGAATGTAATGATTTGGTTTGTGATGATGGTTATATATATATATATATATATATGTGTGTGTGTGTGTTCTGTGCTGTGCACGACCTAAATTACATAAACCACTCCAAGTTTTTCTTAAGTTGCAGATACTGCCCCCACCCCTCCTACTACCTCCTCCATTACTTACTTACATCTATCTTTTGTTGGGAATTGACCAATTTACCCTCTACTTCAAATTAACAAAATAATGAATCAACCAATAACATTAATGTTCTATTCTTAGAGACTCTCTAAGGGATTGTTTGGTTGGTTCCTATCAACTCTTATTGGATAATACGGTCTTGTGTATCAACATGTCTTTATAAAGTGGGAAGGTTTTGGTGTGAATGGATTTTCATAAATTAAATAACTGTGCTTTTTTATGAAGTGAGATATTTTTGGAAAAAAAAAAGGAACTTGGTTTTTTACATAAACCTTCCCTAAAAACTTACCGAATAAGTCTAGTTCCATATCATTAAACTATTATCAAACAATTATATATATCTGAACAAATAAATTGTACGTATTATTAAACTATTTAAGTTGACAAACAAATTCTAAATGTTTTGTCTTCCAAGTCCTCTTAATTTTACAACAAAAAAAGAGGGAAAAGGAAGAAAATGTATGAGGAAAAGAAAATATCTCTTGTTGAGGATCTTTTTAGGAGAGAGATGAAGGAAATAATATTTATTTTTTCCCTCAAAACTTTTCTACCAAAAGTGATAGGAAAGAGAATAAAAGAAATTATAACAATTATAAATACCTAAAAAATTATGTATCCATCTATACATCATTACAAATTTACAATCAACTGTAAAATAAATAAAAATATATTTATATAAATGATTTACTACATTTCATATCCTTCTCAATAACACCAATAAAAATTCCGTTTATTTTCTTTCCAAATTTGATAACACAACCCAAGTTTAACCTTGAAAAAAAAGTGTTGGATATATATAGGTTAAAATTTATGTTTTTAAGACCATCTCCAACCTTAACACCTAAAAAAACATCAAAAATACCAAATTTGATGAGCCCGTTAATAAAAAAAAATCAACTCCAACCACATTCTAAAAAAATACCAAATTTATGGACTCCATATTAAATTAATACATTTTATTTACTCTTTTTAATAACAATTATAATTTGTAAATATATAATAAATAATAAATAATTTATTTATTTAATGAAGACTTGTTGAAGTAAAAATGACAAATGTTTAATTTAAAGTTTATATTAAAAAAATTACATTAATTCAAATAGCACATAATATGAATATTAATTTTTATAATAAATATAAAAAATAAATAGTTTTCTAATTTATAATTTATTATATATATATATATATATGCGCGTATAGAAGAAGGTTCAAATGAAAACTTTACATTTTTAAATGAACAAAGGAACTATTGTGGATCACATATGATGTGGGTCGCACATAATATTAAATCATTTATGATTTAATATTATGTGGGACCCACATCATATATGGTCAAAAATGAGTTCCTTTGTTCCTTTAAATTGATAGTGTTCTCGTATGATTCCTCCCCTATGTGTATATTATTATGTTTAATGTATTAAAATTAAATAAACTAGGTTTAATTTAATTACTATAATAGGGAATTGAAGAGGGTGGGTGGTCCCCACCAATATGACATTCAAAGTGTACACCGCAAATATGCCGTTGAAAGGAATTGGCCAGCAAGTTATTTTTGGAGAAGCCAGTAGTCTAACCGGCAAAAATGTGAATTTAGCGGACGGTTGGAGATGTTCTAATATAATATTTAAGTAAGTTACTAATACATATTTTTAGAAGGGGTGTTCAAAACCGAAACTAACCTGTAATGTAAATTTTCTGGTTTTTTAGTTTTGAGAATTTTTTTTGTTTCTCAGATTCAGTTTTGTTTCAAGTTCAAACATTTTGATTTAGTTTACCGACTTTTTTGAACACCCCTGTTGATGCCTCACATCATATAAATTATAAATAATTGGTTATTTTGTTAAGTAACGAGATTAATATGAATGAATGGGATAATGACAAATATAAAAACTATTGAATATATATGTATATAAAATAGGCCAATTTATTAATGTTGTTTTGTGTGTGATTTGACTTGAAATTGAAAGGGAAAGGAGTCTCTCTCTCTCTCTCTCTCTCTCTCTCTCTCTCTCTCTCTCTCTCTCTCTCTCTCTCTCTCTCTCTCTCTCTCTCTCTCTCTCTCTCTCGTTAATCTAACAGCATCTCCATTAGCTTTTCTATATTTTTTCTAAAATAGAAAATAAAAAGTTAAAATTTTTAAAAATATTTTTTTTCAACTTCAACATTCTATTTTATCATTACTTATATTATTAAAATATTTAATAATTTAATAAAATATTAAATCTATTTTCTACATATTTAATTTTAACAATTTTGATTGGTTGTCTATATTAGAATAATGTTTTTCTCTCATAGTATAGAGATTTTAAAGATTTCTTTATATTTAGAGATTTCTCCCAAAATCTCTAAAATAGCAACCGATATATCAATGCTGTTGGAGTACTTTAGAAACAAAAAAACTAAAATTTTCTATTATAGCAACCAATAAAGCCGTTGGAGATATACTCTAATCCCCGTCATATACAAAAACAAAAAAATAGACTATAAATAAACAATCCATATAAATTTGTTTATTTGCGACTTAATCGCATGTATCCACATTAAGCTACTATTTTTTCAACTTTATATATGGTAAATTACACTTTTAATCTTTGTGGTTGCCATTTACCATCAAATCTCGTCTCTCTTTTGAATAAATTACAATTTTGGTTACTATGGTTTTTGTTTTGTATTTTTAGTCCCTTAAACAATTTCTATTAAATAGGTCTGTTAACTTACTTGAGGTATTTTTGTCTTTTAACATTTTGTCATTTATTTTCAATTAAAAATATAAACAAATATTTTATTATTATTATTATATAAATAAAACAGAGCAGACATCACTCCTTTCTCGGCGACCCTTCACGACAACACCCCTTCCCCTCGTCACCATTGAATACCTCTGATGATACCACACAACAACCACAGTTCATCTTCTTCAATGATACCTCCAACATCAAGATCATTCGTCTTTTCCAGCAATACCTCCACAACATAACATGCAAACCCGAAATTGGGAAGTGATGGATGTCGTAAACCCAACGCCAACCATTATCGTTCCATAAGTATGGGTATTATCCATCTTCGACGAAGAACTCAACCTTTCCTATTGATCTAAACGCCAACGACCAAAACCCTCTAAACAACCTGCAACAACCAACAACTCATTTTGGTTCGAAATATATCGTGTGATTTTTTGTTTCTTCCGGAAAAAACCATGATTTTTGAATAGAATCTAAATTTGAAATCAATTTAATACCTTGTCAGTTTCTGGGAAAAAAAAATCCAGATTTGTTGTTTCTTTTGAGGTGGGGAAAGAATCACCGTCCTGGTCGACGCCCCCTACTCCTCCCTAAAACAATCATTTTGTTGTTGTTTGTAACACCCCTAAAATTGGGAGTTAATTTAAACCAATATAATGCGGAAATATTAAATGAATAGACATCATCCATAAAAATGGGGAGGAGTAAAAGAGTTTACAACATCAATGGATACTAGATGACAACCTATTAATCTATATAATTTACAAATACAGATTAAGCTCGGGTGTCTCTAATCCTCAAAATAAAACTTTCTATGCAACTCTATCTGTACACACGAAGATGTACTCCAAAAAGAATGCCTCTACCGGCATCTAGCTCCACTCAATCCCTTCAAGCCCCACTAGCACGATCTCCTGATATACATGTCATTTTAAGAAAAAAAAGAGTTAGGCTTAAAGCCTAGTGAGAACAAACAGTTCAAATATGGAAAGCTAATAAATAAGTGAAAATGATAAAATCAACATTTAACCAAAAGCCTTTTAATTCAATCTTTTCTTTTTCTTTTGCGCGCGATTTACACCTAAGAGAAATGCAATTTGAGGGAAACATCATACGGGGGTGACCCGCAATTCATACCGATGGAAATCAGTAAATCAGTAAGCTCGAACGGATAGAAATCTCCGGCTTACGGATAAAGAGTTCAACCCCTATCCAGGATCTATTACTCGATACCCAACTGAACAAGTTCAACCCCTATCTAGGATTTGTTACTTGCCCCATCCCAAATATAAAACCGACTATTGTGCCTATGGATCCATTACACTAGTCTAGACATTACATACATTCATTCCAATGTACTAGTGATCAATATTCAATACAAAATCTTTGTATGATAAATTCGTTGTTTCCAAAACCTTATTCCCAAAATTAGGTCAAAATAGCATTTGGTTTCAAACATCATATTTCTTGACATAAAACTCATAAAAGTGTTTTAAAACCATTTCTTATACACATTTCATCATTTCAAAGAGAAACCTTAGATGACACATTTTGACCTAGTTTACCAAAATCTTTCAAGTATAGAAATACTTATATAAACATCATGTAGAAGATAAAATACATCATATTGACATGTATAAAGTTTTAGAAAGGTAAGAATGAACTCACAAGGCTAAGGTTAGGTAAACCCTAGAAATCTTCCTAAAATGGTGGAAGAAGATGAAGTGGTGAAGGAGATGAACACTTGAAGCTTTAAATCCCAAAACTTCACTTGATTTCTTCTCTTTAATCTAACAATAAATCCCATTTATAGATGTAGGTAGAGGAGATGGAACCCTAGAAATCGCCCCTTACTGCTCTGGTCTCAAAACCGCAACTGATATCTGATAAAATGAGACTGAGCTGAAAAATCGCGTCTTAATGGAGCCTCCTGGACAACACGGGCGTTACTGCCCATGCGATGGTGCCATGGCAGTATCGCCTGGTACACTAGCACACCATGTACCGTAACGTACTCAAAATGGCTCAAAATAGACCACGGGCGATGCTGCCCATGCTAGTGTGCCATGGCACCCTCGCCGTGTCACTCTAGCCCGCTATGTACCGAAACTCTCAAAGTAAATCAGCTTCAAGACTTGTGCTATGCTGCCCTGGCGATGCTGCCATGGCACCCTCGCCTGGCAGCATAGCCAGGGGTGTTCCGGTTGCATTTTGCTTCGCTTAGACGTTTGCTTTCCTCCACTTCCAAGTTACCCGACATAATAATACTTGAAACCTTCCACTTAGCCATAAATTGGAATATTGCAAAAGCTATTTTCATAACCTTTTAAAACTACAAATTTTCCGGGTGTTACAGTTGTTCATCTACAACGAACTTTGTGTTTGAATAACTGTTATGGGAACCTTTGATAGCATCGATTGCGATAGAGAATGGCTTAAATTGGACTTGGGCGGAGGCAAAACATAGGGAGTATGGCTTAGGGGGGTATGTGAGTACCATCACCGGTCAAGCTAGTCACTGTGAATGGAGAATAAATTAGTTAATGGGGAGAGGTGCAAGTTGTGGGAGGAGGTGCGGAAGGTGTGACAAGGAAGCATTGTCATCTCCCGTTAGATTCCCAATCGTTTCATTTGAATGAAAAAACGACAAACGTCATAATACAGAGTACAAGAAAAGACGGTAATGAATAACAAATGTTAAGACAAGATAATAAATGAGAGTGTCGCGCCATATTAAAAGGAAGTTAAAACTTAAAATATAGTTTATTGTGGAAAAACTTTAAGCCGTCTCAATCTAGCTTTGAATTTTTTTATTTTTTTTAAATATTTATGTCCATGGACTATTTTTTAAACAAACAATAATTAAACTTTCTTATTTTAGACGATCAAGTCTCTAAATAATTATTTTTAATAAATAAACTATCGAATTTTTTAAAATTGGTTATCTACATCTTTTATAAAAAAAACCTATTTGCAACTGATTAGGATTGTTTTAAAATAACAACAAAGCTAAAAATCAGTTTTACCGTGGTCAAACACTACGCTATTGTAACCCTCCACAAACAATGGTATCGCTCCATCTTGTCACCCCTTGTGCCCCAACGTTGTCCGTTCTCCATATCACTTAACACGTTGTTGGCTCTTCCATTGATCTCATCATTTTTTATCTACTTTTTTTTTAACTTATGAAAGAAAAGAGAATCAAAATATAAACGATTACAAGTAGGTTAGTTGGGTTAAAAAAATGTAAGTAAAAAAAATTAAAAGATTTAATTGTTTAATTTATTAGGAAAAAAATGTTCAAAAACTTAATTATTTAAAATAAAAAAATTTAATAATTTTTTTCATTTAAAAGAATAATTATGAGACTTGATCATTTTAAATAAAATAGTTTAATAATATTTGTATTTAAAAAATAAATTTAAAAACTTAATTATTTAAAATAGGATAAATTGTTTCATTTTCCTGAACTTTTTACATTTATTGTGGTTTATTGAAAGACAGACATTTTATTGTGAACATGATATAATGAATGATAAGAGCCCAAATAGTAGATGGTTTTTTGGGCTTTCAGTTTTGGAATTAATTGCACATGGGTTGATTGGGCCCCGATGGGATGCTGCAGACTTGATATTTAATGTAATAAAAGGGGCAAAATGCAAGAAACACCAACCTACTTTCATAAATTTCTTTATTATAGCATTATACTTTTAGTTTTTCTTATTACATCAATGTACTTCTAAATTATTGTTTATTAGAGCATTGTACTTTGAAAAATCTACCTATTATAGCATTGGGTAACCTTTTCTTTTAAATTTACCCACTATACTAGGTTTGTGTCAATCATCGTATTACATGTAGGTTGTCCACATGTAATATATTGTTGATGTGACATTTCTTATTATAGCATTGTACTTTACATATTATTTAATAAATGTATTCGACTAATTAAACTAAACTAAATTATTCATAAATATAAGAATATTAAGAAAATTTATAGGTGACAATTTATTTCCCTAATATTAAAAAATGTTTAAAAATATATTTTTTAACTAAAAAATAAGAATTTTTACGTTTTTTTACAAATAAAATATTTATATAGAAAAGAATATATCTATTTGTCTTAAAAAAATCGAATTGACATATCATTCAATAAATGTATTAAATTAATTAGATTATTTCTAAACTATTTATTAAAATGTAACAATATTAAGAAGATTTCTAAAACATAATTTATATCGTTAAATTTAAAAAAAAAATACAAAATAAGTATTTTTTTGAACTAGAAAAATTAAATCACAAGTTTTACGTTTTTTATAGATAAAATATTTATCTTCAAGAAAAATATCATATTCGTTAAAAAAAATGTAACTCTAAAATATTTAATTTGCATACAATTTAGTAAGAGTGATTTTTTTTTAAAAAGTGATGACGTGAAGAAATTTATAAAAAATTGAGATAATTAAGAATAATATAAACTGAGTGAGATATGAATAATTAGAAGAGAAAGTGAGATTTTTTTTTTAAATTACAAAAGATTTTTTTTATTAATGCCATGTAATCATGATGACATGTTATCCATGTCATCTCATTTAAGCCATGTAAGCAAAAAAAAGTGGGGGTTAACTTGTTTAAAAGGTAACAAGTTATCCATTGCTATAATGGGTAATTTTTTCAAAGTACAATGTCTTAATAAAAAATAATTTGAAAGTACATTGCTGTAATAAGTAAAACTGAAAGTACAATGCTATAAAATTTTTTTATGAAAGTAGGTTGCTATTTCTTACATTTTGCCCTAATAAAATCCTCTAAGTGATGAAACATTTGTATATCATTGAAAATTCGAAATTATCAAAATAATTCTGCAACATCAAATCTGTTTAATTAAACTAAAACATAGATATGAATTAACGCCATTTACATAAAATAAGTAAATGTTCATAACAATTCTACAAATAATAATGTAAAGTGGAGGGTTGCGAACCAAAATACGTATAAATTGTAATTGATATGTAACATAATATAATACAAAATATGAAAAATATTATATATATGAAAAAGATATAATTATATATACAACGAAAGTGAAAAAGATATAATTATATATCCATGATATGGGTATTCATTTTCACCTAAAACGAAAGTGACGAAATTCAAGTTTAAAATTCAATGAATCACGAGGGCAACAAGTCATCATTCAACGGATGACAACATTATGAAATTATAGAAATTTAAGCAAACATAATCAATTTGACTATTTTGTAACATTTGCGATATATTATTGACTTATGATCTAGATCAGCACATAAAAAAAATGATATTTTTATTAACTTCATATGTTAGTCACATCCAATAATTATATATGATTTGGCATAAAAACTGTAACATTCTAAAATTTATGATTTGTAAAATAAATAATTACTGAGGGTTAGAAATTTAAAGAGTACGCGTCATAAGAGATTATACTGTCGATACTCGGAAAATGTGATTTTATTGCAATAAATAAAATGAATAATAAGAGAAATTATATATTTTGAATTTAAGTGATTTGGGAAAAGAATGCAAAAAGAAAAACTAGAGGGATTAGTTCTGCCAAATGAGAAAATTTGATTTGGAAATGATTGTGATTTGAGAAAATCATTCCAAATCACGTTTTTAATGCTTACTGCCAGATTTGACGACCCATATATTGGAGTTTTGGGCTGACATTCGGTGGGATCGTTCCTAAGGGTGTAAGGGAGTAAACCCATTTGGAATTTCGAGATTTCATCAAGAAATAAGAGAGATATCGAGTTTGGAGCGGCATAGGGTCATTCGGTACAAAAACGGCGATTGGAGGTAAGATACTCAACCAAAATCGATGTATAATATATGGATGGCTTCGTTTTTCCATTAACTTTCTATTGGTATAAGTTTCGTGGGCTATGGTGGGCTGTACATCGAGTATTTTGGCAGAGAAGCCGCTGTGGCGGTGGACCGACGGGATTGAGTATCAAATCTTAACTTTCGAGTTGAATAATGAACCGTAGGGGCTGTAAATTTAGATATGAATTGGGATGTTTATTAACTATAAACTTTTAAAAGGTTTGATGAAAAATGGTCGAGAAACAACCCCAAACGAACGTCTCACCGAAGGTGCGATCGGTTGGGTTGGGAGCCATGTTGGGTTGGGCTAGCTTTGAACCGAGATGTTGGGCCACTACTTCATGTCGGGGCTGACTTTTTTGAGTCGGGTTCAGTTAACATCGAGTCGTTTTTATTAAACTAATAATTATTATAAAGAGATTTGAGTGTCGTTTATTTATTTGGATTAATCGAAATAAATTGAGATGTTTCGATTAAATTGGTTAAATTTTGGACATCAAATCATGAAAGGTATTAGTGATTTGGGTTCTCACATTTTTGGAATTTATTATTTAGAGATTTAGTATTAGTTAGATTCTGAATAATTAATATTTTAATCTCCAAGTTATTTATTTATTTAAGGGTGGAGAGATTATTAAATTATAATAATTTAATAACTTGTTTAAAGAGTTGTGGTTGGATGATTGGAGGATTGGTTGTTTTAGAATGACACCTATATAGTTATCGGTTGAGTTTAATGCGCCGTGATATATTTTGAACGTGAAGTAGTCCATTGGACGACAGTTGTTTAGGGTTGACCCGTTGACCATGTCAACCCAGGTTTGACTATAGTTTGACCCATTTGACTTTAGGACTCACTTTGTGGGAAAAGTCAAGACACTAATTATGGAAATGTAATTATATTTTATAAGGTATTACTCAGGAACGAGGTTTAGCTAAGCGGAGCTATTCAGGTGAGTCTTTCACGAGATTTCACTGGGATGTATACATATGTATGAAATGTATTTTTACATATATGATGTGGATGTTTATATGTTACTTGATGAGGTGATATTATTGCATGTTTACTTTAATTTGGTGATCTACATGCATGTGGTTAAATTATAGTGTAGCATGCTTTTTATGTTATATGATGATACATTGTATGCAAATAGGAGTTGGGGTGTGGGTTAACATGCTTATAAAATGTATACAACCGGGTATGGGATATCGGCTCGATGTGTCACACTTTAGGGAGACACGACCCGAAATAGGCGGTAGTTCCTGATGGACTTACACGCCCAGGGAATGTTTGTGACATGGCAGGTCCCTACCTAACAGAGAAGAGTTAAGAGATCTCATTGGGGTGCATATAATTGGTGAAATTGCATATCATATTTAATTGATAATTATATGTGATTGAATGTGTGTCGGATAGTCGCACGTAAACCGTGAACTCACTGAGCTATTTAGCTGACTATAGTATACATCTCAGGATCGGGAGGTTCAGGAATCGATAAGAGCAAAGAACACGCTTAAGGAATTTAGTTCATTTTATTTTATTTAGCGTACAATTCTATGTATTTCGGAGTTTGTATTGGTTCGAATTATAATGACCCGGTATGGCTCGTTATCTTTTAATATTTATTTTGATTTGATGTTCAGACTTCCGTTGTAAACGTTTTAGTTTATTAATTGGAATATTTAATAAGGTGTTTTAATGACGTGACATTTCATTTATTTGGAAAAAAAATGGGGTGTTACAAAAACACCATTTAGTTGTTATTATAACTCACTAGTATTCAATTTCAAGATCACATCTAGAAATCCACCATCACGAAGATGGTGGTCGAAAAACAGTTGCTTAATTGTTAAATTCAATCCACGATACTAATACTTAGTTATTTTTATTTTTATTTGTTTTTGTATGTGTTTAATGTTTGAAAAGTAACGACATCCTCTACATGTTTAAACTATTTGATGAATCACCATGAAATAAACTTCAATTTGAACATTGTTTAACACGACTATCCCATTAACTTCATTTTTGAAATACTTATAGAATGTTATAGTCCTAACTTCGCCTTAACAAACATAGAATCAAACATAGGAAAACCATTACTCAAGGACTAACATTCGTCCCCTACTCAGTCACCTTTTTAAGATTTAACATACAAAATATCTTCCAAATTTTTTCTATTTTTATCCATGCGTTAAGATTTTTTTTCCTCACCTTTGGATTTTTGGGGTATTACAAAGAATCCAAAAAAATGATTTTAACTCAATGACTAAAGTAGATAGCCAAATTCCTTCCTAACAACTTCTCTCCCGGTTTGATCTAAATGTCACTACTTCCGTAATATTTAGATCCGTAATATTACGGACATAACTAGAAGACAAAGAAAATATCAAATTCAACCAGTTTAGCAAAGTGGTACTTTCACAATTGGGAACCTGATTGTCGCTATAGATAAAAAAAATATCAAATTCGACCAGTTTAGCAAAGTAGTACCGTCGCTATTATGGGCCTGATCCTTGCGGACCTGGTCATTGCGATTGCGGACTTGGCCGTCGCAATGTAGATTTTTGAGTCAATTTTCCCATCCAAAAAACATACATGTGACGTGGTACAAAGAGGTTTGGATTATGAATTCCTTTAATCAAATTATTTTATAATATTGAAACGGAATGGTCATAACATAGTAAATCCCTTTTTAACTATTCTAATTAAACCAAGTATAAAACATAATCAATTGTATATTTGTATTGTTAGTGACATTGTATATATATATATATATATATATATATATAAGTTTAAGGGCCAGTTTTGCCTTTCTTTGTATCTTGTTGTACATATATCAGTTGAGTTTTTCTTTTTCAAACCTTTTTCTCTCTTATATAATCAAGATGCCTTTTGGTTATTCAATAGTTCGACTTCCTATCATGCCATCGGTTTCTGGTTGGTCTTCATCTAATCCATACATAAATCCTAACTTGGTATCAAAGTCAAAATCTATCACTCTAGGGACTTGACAATATGGAGCAATCTGTACTCGCCTGACCTTTCACCCGTTTAGCTCCCTCTCGACACAGATCTGGGACAATAAGTGTCCGCCTAGCCTTTGTTGGAGGGGGCATGTTAGAGCCTCATATTGACTAGACTTGAACAAACTTCCCTCCATATATCTTGGAACTCTATTTTCTCCTTAATGGCTCTTTTGAATATTTATATAAGGTTTCACATATTTCACATATATAATATTTGATTAGTTTAAAAAAGGTGAATAAAGAATATATTTACACCCAAACCAAATCATGGGAATAGGGTAGCTGTCATTTTGGTTTGAATCAGTAATGCTCATGATCACGAACCATTAAGCTACGGGTAATGTTAATTGCACCTTTTTGTAATGTAATTTTTGTACTTTTATTACCTTGAGAATATAAAAAGGGGGTTTTGATGTTGATGTATGAGAAGAAATTCTCTTCATAGGGATGCATTAGTAACATATAAAAATATCATTAAGCTAACGAACAACTCTCTTTTATTTTTACACGACTCACTTAAAGTTAAGGCAATCAATCCCATACGTGTTAGCCCACAATTCAATAACCAAGAATGCGACTTTGAGCCAATCTTTATAACTTGTGTCAAGTTAGTAACATTCAACTTTAAAAAAAAAGATATATATATATATATATATATATATATATTTCACCCACTAATTGTTACTTTCAGCTTCATCTTTGTCATGCTTTTATAATATCCCCCCATCCCCATCCCTATTCCCACCACCCCACCTCTAGGATGACCTACAAGTGTCATATAATCGACACCATGGACCATCAACCAAAGTAGAAGGTATCGATATTCAATTGATCTACTACTATACTCTAATTAAAACATCAAATGCATGCATGCTACTATCTATGCATAAAATAGTCTTTTCTTTTTCCCATTTCAATTAGTTGAAAACGTTGTTCTCAAGAATTTATTTTTATTTTATCACGAATATAGTTTTTTCTTTTAATTTGTTGGCATGAGGATAAAGAAATGTAATTAATAATGGCCGTTTAAGACAAGTGTCAAGTCATTTTCATAAAAGAGTTGGCATAAGATAAAAGAATTGGGGTGTCTAAATTTCATTCATCGCCTGCCTTTTCTTTATTAAATTTTATTCATCATGTCAATTTTGTTTGACAAACTTGGCCCTAGTAACCTACACTAGTTAGGTGTCCCAAACGTATAAAATTGCCCACTAGAGGAAGGGACCCTTTCATCAACTTATGTACATACTTTTAATCACACACACACACACACACACACACACACACACACACACACACACACACACACACACACACACACACACACACACACACACACACACACACACACACACACACACACACACACACACACACACACACACACACACACACACACACACACACACACACACACACACACACACACACACTAGAAGGATAATACTTTAGAAACTTTTTAAAAGGTAGAAATTCGTAAAATCCGATACAAAACCAATAAAAAATATATTTTTTTCATAATTTTTTCATTAAATGTTATGATTTAAGATATTGTTTCACATATGTTTGTATTGATATGAAAAAAAAATATTATATGTGGAAAAAAACGTTTTGTTTCACCATATGAATTTTGTTTCATATGTACGATAGTGAATCAACGTTTTTTTTCCCACATGTAATATTTTTTTTTCCATATGAACATAAACATATGTGAAGCAATATTTTAAATCATAACATTTGATGAAAAAAATTATGCACAAAATTATTTTTATATTGGTTTCCACGAGTTTCTACTTTTTAAAGAGTTTCTAAATGAAGAAGCCTCATATATATATATATCTTTTTGTATATGATTTAAATATTTTCTGTTTACATGGTAATTAATTATCCTTTGATATGTGGGCGTGAAGCTAGAGAATAGACGATATCTTGCTTAACGTATGGTTGCATATATACGACATATGAAATAGTTATTTGTTTGGTAATATATTACCTTTTCTTGGGCTGATCCGAAAAATGTGAGACAAGTTACGTAAGGAGAAGCAAATTCAAAAGCCGATAGGATGATATTTCAACTCATGAAAAAAGACTTGAAAAAAAGAAGAATCTTGATTTAAAAGCTAAATAATTTCCTACAAGTGGCATGTACGTGAAGCTATATTTAGTTTCTTCTTCCTCACGATTGAAATAGAAATTAAAGCATGGTGTGTGAAAAAATATCCTTTCATTTTTGTCAACAACATCTTTATAAATGTTCGACCATTTTACTTTTGCTTTCTTCTTTTATTCATCTTCATTTTTTAATTAGCTTACGCTAGTTATTTAATGTCACAAAAATATTTAATCATAACCCCTTCCTATGTATATTCAATAGAGTTGTTCATTCTCCTACTTGAACATAAACATTATAATGATATAAAAAAATTATGTAATAATAATCATTTGAGTTTGAGATTAAAAACATTGGATTCCTCTTTATCTCTGATATTTTTAATAGAAATATCAGCATCATGAATGAAAAAAAGTCATCATCATGCCGGGACCAAGAATAAGGTTTATTTTAATTTATCGACCGTGTACGTTTTAAGGTTATGATTGTACACGTATTAAATTGTTTTATGTTAGGCTCATCATGTGTTATGATATGATGGTGGTGGGATCCTCCTGCAGAGAAACGTCCTTTTTAAATAATTTTGGCGATCAACATATTTATGTTATGTGGGGAAGGAATTCAAGATCAAGATGAAGTAAGTTTTAATGATATGTTGATATTGGTTGTAATTTTGAGAAAGAGCAAAAGCATAAAAAAAAAAAAAAAAAAAAGATAGGATAGGATAGGAGGGTGAGTAGCACACGCCAGTGGAGGCCCCATTGGTGTTTCACAATATTTATATCTTAACGTCCCACCTCTTTCAATTGTTATTTTAAAAACCAAAGATAAATACCTCCATTACATCATCACCTTACCTGATAGCTAAAAAACAAACCTTCAATTTTATTTTCCATCCATTCATCTTAATTGATTAAGATCCATAGAGGTAGCTAGCATGAGAAAATGTTAGGAGATGATCAAGTTTTGAAAGCTGCACAAAGGAAGAAGAACAAGAACAAGAACAAGAACAATAACAATAACAACAGAAGATTTAGTGATGATCAGATTAAGTCACTAGAGTCGTTGTTCAAGATGGAGAACAAGTTGGAACCAAGGAAGAAGTTGGAGATGGCTAGAGAGTTAGGCTTACACCCTCGTCAGGTGGCTATATGGTTTCAGAACAGACGGGCTCGTTGGAAGTCCAAGCAAGTCGAGCAAGACTACACAACTCTCAAAGCTGATTATGACAGTTTAAGTGATCGTTTTGAGTCGTTAAAAAATGAAAAACATGCCTTACTCCAACAGGTATATATATATATATATATATAAGCTAATTAAGCTACCTCATTAATTAAATTAAACTAATCATTCCATTCAAAGGGGCTCTTAATATTAATATATTCACATTTTTTTATTTAATGTGCATGACAGTTAAGAAATCTATGCAACCAACTAAAAGAAGGAAGCAAATTAGATCTGGAGAGCGGGTCTGAAAACGGAGATACGAATTGCAACGGACCGTTGGAACAAGACATGGTTATATATTCGGACGAAGATGATCCCATAAAACACAAGAGTGATATTGTAGGCTTGCAGAAACAAGAATTAGATCATGAAAATATAATGAACATGGAAGGTGCAGATGATGAAATAGTGAGCAACTTTGATTTGGGTAGTCTTTTCGACCACTTTTCATCTTCATCAAATTGGTGGGAAGTTTAATCGATCAATATATGCATGTATGGTACAAATATATTTAAATTAAGTTGGTTGATCTCATGCATGTCGATTGTAACAGCCGGTCAACATCTGCTAAATAACTAGTTAGTTTTTTATGGGTTAATTGAAGGTGCTAATTAATGTATATAGAGCAAATACATATATATATATATATATATATATATGAGGTTTGAAGTAAGTACATTAAATAATTAATTAGGATATAA
This sequence comes from Silybum marianum, assembly GCA_036898165.1. Taxonomy (NCBI): domain Eukaryota; kingdom Viridiplantae; phylum Streptophyta; class Magnoliopsida; order Asterales; family Asteraceae; genus Silybum; species Silybum marianum. The sequence goes on from CM072532.1 coordinate 198,176, forward strand.
TTATAATTAAATTAGTTAGGTTGTAACTTAATATATATCATGTACTCACAACATATAATTTGTCATGGGATTGTTAGTTATATGTATGTCAGTGGAATTGAAGTTCTGTTAGTTGTATGTACAATATATATACTATTTAATAATTACCTTGGTTAATATATGACTGGTTATGAAGACACTGTCAAACTTAAATTATTTTTTTTGGTAATGTTTGTCAATCAATCGTTTGGCATCTTGCTTAAGTTTTGTTAAATGAAAACCAATACCTGCATTGGAAAATAGTACAAACTTCCAACAATTTCAAATCTGGATAATTGTTTCGTTCTTACTTTATAAAAATTTTATTATAGTTTGTTAACATGTGACAGTTTGGCCGAGTGGTCTAAGGCGCCAGATTTAGGCTCTGGTCCGAAAGGGCGTGGGTTCAAATCCCACAGCTGTCAATTTTTATTTATTTTTCTTCCGAACCTTATCAAAATTTTTGAGTATTCTGCGCCTGCGGTGCGGCCAAACACACGGTGGAAAATTCCGATTCCGATTCCGATTCCGATGGTGGTGGCTGTATCAATCTCAACCGTAACACCGTCTGCGCTATTTAGCCCTGCTTCCCCTGTAAAGATTCTCAAAATCCCTCGCGTTCTCTGGCCATGGCAGAAGGTATCCATTTTCTCTTTATAAACCCTAACTACTACACATATGAGATGACCGACCATTCATTCCTTTTTGATAGGTGAAATTGGGGCCAATGACTGTATCTCCTATGGGCTTTGGAACCTGGGCATGGGGCAATCAGCTACTTTGGGGATACCAAGAATCTATGGACACTGAGCTTCAACAGATTTTTAACCTAGCTATTGATAATGGTATTAACCTATTTGACACCGCCGATTCTTATGGGACTGGTAAATTAAATGGCCAGAGCGAAAAGCTTCTTGGAAGGTTCATTGGTGCATTTGAAGGTAAAACTTTATTACGTATGTTGAGATTTTCTCAAAATTGGTGTAGGTTGACATATTTTTTATTTCTCCTAGTCCTAGAACTGATGCATATGTAGAAATCTTATGAAAATGGTTTTCGAGTTTGATACATAGTTGACAGAATCTTCAGGACAGCCAAAAATTCGTGATAACGTTGTTATAGCCACAAAGTTTGCTGCATATCCATGGCGCCTCACACCCAACCAATTTGTGAACGCGTGCAGGTATACAACTCTTTCTTTCTTTCATTCTCCTAATAATCTGTTGAAAAATGATAAAAACCAGTTGATTCTGTAATATGAAACTTTATCCATATCATAGTAATTTAAAACCTTCTTGCCAATTTTTGGCAATGACAACTCTAGAGAGTCAGAAGCCCATCCAATGTGAAATGCATTTTCAGGTCTTCTTTGGATAGGTTGCAAATTGAGCAGATTGGAATAGCACAACTACATTGGTCAACTGCAAATTATGCTCCTCTTCAAGAGCGAGCTCTTTGGGATGGTTTAGTGGCAATGTATGACAAGGTTATCAAGTCAATCTTTTGTTATCTCAAATTCTCTGCTTGTTTAATCACTCATCCCTCAATAGAAAAGATTCTAGTTAGTTTTTGAAATCCATACACTTGGTTGCGATCACCTTTGCAAGTGACTTCATGGCTAACGATCTTTCTGAAATCAATTCTTGAATCACTTGATGTCCTCCTGTATTTAAAATTAAAACTCATGGGATACCTATAATGTAGGGTTTGGTTCGGGCAGTTGGGGTGAGCAACTATGGACCAAAGCAGCTAATCAAGATACATGATTACCTCAAGGAACGTGGAGTTCCCTTATCTTCAGCTCAGGTAATTGTGCATTATCATTATCAGTCATCACATATTTCTTTTAACCAACATACCGGTGAAAGACAGCATGGCTTACCCAGGTTCACTGGGGTGGCGTAAACCCTACCCTGTAACAAAGTGGGAAAACAACATGAAATAGCAAAAATACTAAAACCTGAAACAATAATCTCATTCCTGCAAAAGGATGGTAATGGCAAAGCCTGAGCTGAAATAATAATCTCATCCAAAAAAAGGGCAAACATTAATTGGTATTTCCAAGTAGAAGGATGGAGAGTATGCAAGGAAATAAGTGATCTCTGATTTTAGGTGCAATTTTCATTGTTGAGCATGGGTGAGGATCAAATGGAGATTAAGAGTGTATGTGACTCACTGGGAATCCGGGTGATATCTTACAGTCCATTGGGTCTTGGCATGCTTACCGGCAAGTACACACCTTCTCATCTTCCGCGGGGACCAAGGTACATTTGATTCTCCTCTCTAAACTAATTTAATACTTAGAATGTTACTACCAAGTATTATACTGAATTCAGCAAAACAAAATTTGTAACATTTAAGACTCAAAATAAAGCATCCATTACCGAGGGGGAGGGGAAATGACAAATATGCTTATTATATGATAGATGGGCTTGCGCAACCAAGTAGATAACAATATTTTGATTGTTTTATCTCAGGAGTTTGCTGTTTAGACAAATGATTCCGGGGCTGGAGCCGTTGCTAATCTCATTAAAAGAAATATCATTAAAAAGGGGAAAAAGCATACCTCAGGTGAGGTGTGTGCTTTGTTGTTCCTTGTTTAGTAAAGTGGTTTGTTTGAGTTATACTACTAGTAGTAGTAATAATAATTAATTAGCAGGTAGCAATAAACTGGTGCATCTGCAAAGGGACAATTCCAATACCAGGAGTTAAGTCTGTTAAACAAGGTGAAGATAATCTGGGAGCTCTGGGCTGGAAGCTGAGGCCCAATGAGTTGGATGAATTGGAATACGCTGCCACTCAATCTTCTGCCAAGATGATCCAAAACGTCTTCCAGACAAGGTCACCTTCAAATCAATTATAAAATTCTTTCAACAAATAATGACTAGACTAATAAATAATAATAGTAATAATAATAATACATGTTTTGTTTCAATTTGCAGATAGATAAATTCAAGGAAAAGCTCCATCAAATCCAAATGTATGTATGTATGTGTAGTAAGTTATAGGGTGTTAAAACTAAAAGGAAGGGGATACTCAGTATCCTTCTCCCTAGTACAAGTTGGTAAAAAAAAGAACAACATTTGACATATACATTTGATTCCTTCCTCCTATCTCTATCTCTATCTCTATCTCTATCTCTATCTCTATCACTGTTGTTTTAGTATATCATATTGCTCCAAATTTATTCAATAAATTAAAAAAAGGATCCTTCTCATCACCAAAGGATTTCTGATTTACTCCATCTTTCCACTTCAAATTCAATCCTTATTTCACCAGCAAAATTGGGGTCTTAACAAAGGAGGCCCAGCACTGGATCTAGGGCTCTAGGGCCTAGACTTGGTTTAATGAAAGCTAATTTACCTTAAAACAATTAAATATGATGAATATTTTTTTAGTAATCGATAAAATAGGATTTACAAGAAAATATATTTGAGAATCATAAGTGATTATGGTATGAATGATTGTGTTGTCACTACCTGGTTTATAATCACAAAAAGTGCTTCCCATTCACCTGGTTCTTATTTCTATACCTATTTATATTGATATGCCCAAACAATAAACAAGCCTTATCCCACTTAACATTTTCTTGCAATTTTTTTTCAAAACCAACTTTGATTTCTTAGGGGGTGTTTGAATCAGCTTATTTAAAACAACTTATGCTTTTTACAAAAAGTGCTTATCAACTTATGTGGTATCACACCGGAATTTAAAAAAAAAATGTTTGGATTAGCTTATGGCGGTTCCACACCGAAATAAGTCAATAAGTTGTTGTTTAGTGTTTGGCAAAAAGGTGCTTATACATGCAAAATGACCAAAAAATGCTCATAAGTCATAAGTTGTTTTTGATAAGCCACAACCTTTTAACTTATCAAAAACTCCTTTTCACCGGTAGGGAACCGGTATAAACACTTTTATTTTCTTCCATTCAAACACTCAAATCTACTTTTCACCGGTTCCACACCGATATAAGTTAGTAAGTTGTTTTGATAAGCTAAAACAAACAAACATTTTTCCCCAATTATGATTTAACAATAGTAGAACCATTGAGGGTGTGTCACATGTTCATATTCATGATTAATATAGATATGACATCATTATGAATGTTATAACATTTTTTTCTTCTTCTGAAAAGCCAACTTTATTACCCATTCCAAACAAGATAACATTTTACAATACCAGGCCATAGAACAGACCACGAGTTGTTCGAAACAAGCCCTCAAAAACATCATAAACCACATGACTAAGCCCTATCTGACAGTGTCAAAAAAGAAAATCAAAACTGAGTTTGCAAGGTGCAAACAACAGCTCACTCATTCAGCCAAAGCCTTCATCACTCGATTCTTGCCCGAAACTTTCCCGTCAACCTGCTTGTAAACATGATAGATTATCAAGCCCACTTATTCCATCCACCTATATTCTCTTATTTCATCTTTTTACCCGCTCGTAGATGACTGTTTAAAACTCATATACTTGATCGACGAGCTTCCTTTTATTTTCTCTAAACACCACCTTATTTTTATGTGACCAAATCAGGTACAAGACAACCATATTACCCCCATTCCATATTGATTCCGAGAGGTTATTGCCATCCATATTAACTCCTTGTTGTAAAATTTCCTCTACCGAACTCACCGTATTTTAATTATGAATGTTATAACATATATTATGAAGGTTTTTATTCATGATAAATGTTGTAAAAATTCCAGTTACGGACACTTAACATTATTTTGATAGGTCTTCAATTCTTAATTAAAATGACCTTTCCTACCTCTAACAAATAGTTTATGTATTATGGCATAACAATTATAGATATTTAATGATTTACTATCATTTTTCATATAAAATTAAAAGATATAAATTATGTTTTATAGTCAACAAGTTAAACAACATTTTAGAATAAAAATAGGATTTTGTTAAAACAATAAAAAGAAAAGAAAAGAAAAGCGAGTCAACAAAATCAGGCATTATGTTGTGTTTCGGGAGAGGGAGTTGAAAGAGAAGGAAGAAGAAAGTAAAAGTGAAAGTAAAAGCAAAAAGTGTGGCATGCAACAATGTCATCAACGTTTTATTTTATTAATTACTATCTATAAATATTAAATTCTTTTTGTTAATTAATTAATTGTATTTCAGTGAATCGGACTATTTTTCTAATTTCAAATTAATAAATATTTTATTTGTGATTTGATCTGCATAACTATTTTTATAATTATGAAAATTAAACATAGATTCTTAATTATAAAGATGTAAGTATTGATAGGTCTATCTTATATTAAGAAAATTTAAAGTGATAATATTATACAAAATTGAATTTAAAGAAGAAGGTATAATAATAATAATAATTAAAAGAAGGGGGTTGAATGAAAAGAAAAGATCGATGCATTAATAATAAAATGAAAATGAAAATGAAAATGAAAATGAAAATGAAAATGGTGGATGGTCATGGAACAATACATAATATGAGATACTATATACTACTATATACTAGTAGAGAGAGTAGTATTCCGATGAGATTAGATGAGATGAGACAAACAAAAAAGTAAAAGTTTTGCAGAGCAGTTGATTTCATTTTCATTCATGGTGGATACTCTTCCACTTCCTCCTCATATCCTCCATGCTCTTCCATTTCTATTCCTCCGCCGCTCATGCTGTTGAAGCCACCGTCCATAAGCTAGGTGACTTCTTCATCGGCGGCGGCGGCGTCTGCCACACCAATGCCGGAGTAAATCTTGCCACCACAATCTTTGCTGCTCTTGTAATCGCTGCTGCTATGTATTCCACCTCTAGGTAACAAAACATCATCACACAATTTATTACTACTAACCACTTCTTCAACTCAACTTCAAACCCTAGGAATACTGCTGCTTAGGAATCTTTTCCCTTTTTCTTCCTTTCTTTTTTCTTCTTGTTTTCCACGACAACTGGATTGGATTGATGAAAGCCCTAAGACGCAGTCAAACCTCTTCATCCTCCTCCTCCTCCTCGTCAAATTCATTAAATTCGTGGATTCATTTGAGATCTGTATTATTCGTAGTTGCGTCTTCCTCACCAGCTTCGTGTTCCTCTTCCGATCGGTGAGTATCTCCTTCTTTGATCCAAATCATCTTGTCACTATGTTCACTTCAAATCTTGATCTCATATCTTTTCAACTTTACTCAAATCCTTGATTGTAGCAGTTAACCCCCAAATCTTAGGTCTTGTCCATTAAATAAATTATATGATTCTGATACCTGTTTATTTATTAACTTTGCAACTTTGGAACAACTTTGACGAGTTCAGGACCCTGCTTTTTTGCTTTTAAATATCATTAGATGTATGGACGTTAACTTTTATGCTATTGCCCTAAGCTAAGTTTATTCGTTTTCCAACTTCTTGCTTCATAAGGATTTCATTTGGATCGTGCATTGCTCCTATATAAACCCTGTTCGTCTCTTTTTTCTTTTTTTAAATATCAGTAAAATCGTGGAAGAGGGTTGAAACTGAGCCTTACCACATAATGCTATGGATCTTCATTGCCCAAAACTAAGCCATGTTTTGCTGTCCTTTGGACATTTACTTCTTAGGACGTAGTGAAGATGGGTGTCATTTTGGACACGAATCAATAGGAGTAAATGTGAATTCTAGAGAAAAAAAATATGTTATTCTCAGCAATAAACTTAGCTTAATATCCTTGTTTTGATGATAAATTCTGAATGATATAAAGAAAAAATATGAAGATCAAGATTTAAACATGAGAATTGATATGGAAGTTGTTTAACAGAAAATGAGAATAAAAGAATGAGCCAAACTAACCAAGGATAAATGACCCAATGATAGAATTGGTCGATTTCTGTAGTGATACATAAGTTTGAGGATTACCAGTGTAACTGAATTCCCAATAGGTTAACTGGCAAAAAAATTATCACTTGAACGTTCCATAGGTAATGACAACTAAGTATTGATGACCTCTTACAGCATGGTACCCTTTCAGCCATATGTTGCTTGATGGGATGTCTTCTGTTTTATTTGCTATTTTTTACTTCTAAGATATCATATCACAAGTCATTCAAGTTTGAAGACTAACACTATAGGTTTCTAATAAGGGTAGAGTGGGTAAAAAGACACAACCTATAGCCTATGTGCACTACTGCTCTGTGGTTGCATTGCTTTACATGCATGCACTCATATGCTTGGCGTCCTTTTCTTCTCTATCTTCCCAAAATTGTTATTTGGAATTTTCTTTATGTGTATACGTTCCTATTCCTTTGCCACAAACAAGTTTTCACCCTATTTAACTTAACTTTTGGACCATGGCACTACTTCAGAATGAGAACCTTAACTATGAGTTGTTTATTGGAACTAAAAATGGGTAATGCTGAACCAGTAATCATTTATCGTTTTGTACTTGTAGCTTTTTACCATGTGGCAATTAATGATGGTACCTACTGCTCAGACAAAATTTATTTTCAGTTTTTTTTAGAGTTAGCTTACTGAAATTACATGAAACTACATTACTAAGCAGACATATATCGGTTATGTCCTTGTACTTCTTCCCTTCTAGAAGATAGTAGATAGTGGCATTAGATGTTTTTCTTATACAAATTGGTTGGGGAAAACTGTCCAGATTAGAGAAGTGATGTTGGTCTGGTCACTACAAAATGCATCACACTGTTTTTCTTCTGTTTATGCTTTTACAAGTTCTATTGTCTATCTGGTTTATCTTTGTGTTATACATGATTTGTAGAAAACTTTTATTGCATGAACTTCTATATTTGACCTAACAAGTTTGAGGCAGAAGGCTATTGAAAAACTGTCATTTTCTGACACATAAATTCAGTATAAAATGAATGGGATGTGGGAAATACACTACTGTCAGTAATCTGTAAACCTTTCTACTATCTATTTTTTGTGATGAACCCATAAGTTGCAATGTGAAGGGAATGTTGATACCCTATTATCACCGCATATTATTTTCAGAAGACAAAGCATTTCGTAGCAAGTTCCAAGATATGAGCTTGTGATCATCGATTGTTGTTTTTTTTTCATTTCAGCTAACATGTGTATTATTGATTTCAGGGGACGACTCAAATCACCATGGTCTCGTAGGAAAAGAAAACATGCACTCACTCCTCAGCAGTGGAAAAGTTTGTTTACACCAGAAGGAAAACTTAGAGATGGTGTTAAATTTCTGAAAAAAGTTCGCAGTGGGGTGTGTTCCCTGTTTCATGTGGTCTGATTATTTTACTTTATTTAAAAGTTTACAGGGTTTGAATAATTTATTTCTCCTTTCTCCTAATAATTGATCTGTAGGGAGTTGATGCAAGTATCAGGTCAGAAGTTTGGCCTTTCCTACTTGGAGTGTAAGTATTTCTCTTTCAGTTTGTTTTCTAAGTTTATCATGTAGTTTTTACGTGGATGTTACATATGCATTCCATATTGTAGATGTCTTTATCTTTCAACATTTATTTGTTTAACTAGAGGCTGTTTACTTCACTGAATGAGAGTACTTCTTTGGTTAGCAGAAGTTTTTCTTATTTCTTTGACTCCAACATACAGGTTAAGCTATAGGTTACACCCAGATACATGCATGCTCATATGCTTATGTATTCTTCTTTATTGTTGTGGAAGTAGGTTTACAGTAATACAGGGTTCTCCAATTTCTAAGTAATTAAAATTCAGCACTTACTGCATTTTAAAGAGCTTGTGTATTATATTCTTGTCATCTCTTCTGTATATTTATGCATCTTGGTGAATGATGTTAGAAGTTGTTTAAACTATAATTAGAGTATCATGCATTTAGGCATGGGAACACCCATAATACAAAGGGGACTTATAAGACTTGTGGGCTGAAAGACTGCAACGAGCAGGTGGTTGTGTGATGTCTCTGTAGGGTTTGGGGATGTTAGAGCTTCTTTTGACCCCAAACTTGTTATGTTTTCTATAGTTTTTTGCTCACTGTTTAATTTGTAGACAGAGAAAATGACCTACTTTCTTTTCTCCATTTTTTTTTACTCTTCAACAGTTATGAACTGAACAGTTGCCAAGAAGAAAGGGATAAATTAAGAACTCAGGGGAGGTATGCTAATCGATACCTTTTTGTCATTATTGTAAAATATATTTTCATCAAATATGCAGGCTTTTTCACATGGCATGATCTTTGTTTGGTACAGAAAGAAGTACGAAAAGTTGCGGAGGCAGTGCAGGAAGCTTGTGAGGTGCAGCGGAGAAAGCTTTAAGTTGAAAGAAACTGGTGAAAGCAGCAGCAACGGGGACAGTGATCCATTCAATCAAGGCATGGACTCTGCTGAATCAGAAGATGTTGTGAGTGCTAGGGAGTCCCTTTCTAGTGAGGAAATAAATTCATCTCCTGGCTGTTCAGATAATAATCGCATCAATTCAGTATTGGAGGAAGATCCTGGGGGTTCAACTAGATTCATAGATCCTAACATGTCTGACTCGGAGTCTTCTGACTCAGATTCCTCTCAGGATGCTGAAATAAGCCAAACATTCCCCTCTTCGGATAGTAAGGAGGAAAACGAAGAGTCAACCCCCAAGTCAGAAGAAGTCCAATCAAAGCTACGTTCAACAGAGGATTTTTCCACTTGGCAGCGCATCATTCGCCTAGATGCAATTCGTGCCAATGGAGACTGGTTGCCATACTCCCCAACTCAGGCGCAAGTCTCTGAGGAACGTGCTCTCCGGTTGGCAGAGGCCGTTGGATTAAAGGACTATGATCATCTTGAAGCATGCAGGATCTTCCATGCCTCACGGCTGGTTGCCGTTCTTGAAGCTTATGCATTATACGATCCTGAAATTGGGTACTGCCAAGGGATGAGTGATTTACTGTCTCCAATAATCGCGGTTATAACAGAGGACCATGAAGCATTCTGGTGTTTTGTTGGGTTCATGAGAAAGGCACGACACAACTTCAGGCTGGATGAGACGGGTATAAGAAGACAGCTGAATAGGGTTTCGAAAATCATAAGATGGAAAGACTCTCATCTGTATAAGCACTTGGAGAAACTACAGGCAGAGGATTGCTTCTTTGTGTACAGGATGGTGGTGGTGCTGTTTAGGAGGGAATTAACATTTGAACAGACGATATGCCTATGGGAGGTGATGTGGGCAGATCAGGCGGCAATTAGAGCTGGAATAGGTAAGTCGGGATGGAACAGGATAAGACAAAGGGCACCACCAACAGAGGATCTGTTACTATATGCAATAGCGGCATCAGTGCTGCAGAGAAGGAAACAGATCATAGAGAAGTACAGCAGCATGGATGAGATAATAAGGGAATGCAATAACATGGCTGGTCAATTGGATGTTTGGAAGCTTCTAGACGACGCCCATGACTTGGTGGTTTCGGTGCATGACAAGATAGAGACGACTACTTCCATCATAAACAAATAAATCAATACTCATCATCACAACCCCTTGCTTATTATGTAATGGTACTTCACCAGCCTTGTTTGCTGCTGGGGTGTTTTCTTTTCTTTTTATTTTTATTTTTCTTTTTATTTTTATTTTTATTTTTAGTGGGAGGGGGAGACAATTATTGTAGTTTTTTACAAACAAATATCATCCAAGTAGTCAACCATAACAAGATTGGGAATGAATCTAAATTAAAACCTTCATTTCTATTCTATTTTTACCACTGCTTTTCATTCAACTTCAAGAAGAATGTTAACATTTTAGGCCTAAGAAGAGCAAAATCAATGGTCTTTTTTTATGAATTCAGATTAGAATTAGATAAATCAAATCTTTTTATTTCACTTGAAAACAAGCTGTACATCTGCATGCGAAACTTGATTAAACATCAATAATCCAAGAACAAATTATGAAAATCCAAAATCAATCCTTATTCAGCTAGGTATTTGATAAAGCACCTAACAGCTAACTAAAGCTTAAAATGTATTTGAAGCAGAGTTAACTAAAGCTTAAAATGTATTTGAAGCAGAGTTAACTAAAGCTTAAAATGTATTTGAAGCAAATTTGGTGTAGGATCTGACTGCAAAAGCCAAAGCCAAGATGATGAAGGGCACCAGAAACTGTAATATCTTAAGAATGAGTTGTGAAGTGTTGTCTGGATTGTAGGGTTTGTCAGTTGGTGGAACATGAATGCGTTTCTTGGGAACAGTTGATTCGTCAACTTCACCAATGTAATATTTGTGCATCAACTCTCGTGCGTCATCACTGTGTCCAGTATCCTCAAAATCACCTGTTGCATCTTTCCCTGCAATCATTTCACACACACCTTGTTATTAAAACTGAATTTGGTTTAGTTAATTTCTTATATATATATATATATATACCAGTTGCTGCTAGCAGGACTTCATCACCTCCGGGATGATCGTCCATAAACGGGGTTACGTCATAAACCTGATGCACTTTAGAAACAGTTAGTTTTCGTCTGACCTCCAAATTAAGCCTAAACTAACAAAATGCATATTTTTGTAATCAAAGTGGAATTATAAAAACACAAGTTGTTAAGATGATATGACCTTTCCATTGATGACAAGCCAGCAGTCTTTGGTTTTGTTGTGCTTGGCAACTTCTTTAAAATCGAAATTATTGGTAGCGGATGCCATTCTGCTGCATAAACAGAATCAATCAGAGAGTTATTAAAATAAAAATGAATATTTGTTTTGAGTAGAGTAGACTCTGCTTACGAAATAGAGAAGAAAGAGGTTGACGCCGGAGCTTTTGAGATTCAGAATATCACTGACTCAACCAGACAACGGAGGAGAATTACGGACGTTTCTTCATTCTTATATACACTAAACTTCAACTTTGCTCCCTACACTTTATACTTTTCAACGGATATCACCCTCTAAATTTTTCAAACTTTAATTTAGTCCCTAACATTTCTGTTTTTGTCGCCTTAATTTTCTCTGTTAAATCCACTTAAATAAAGGGTATTTTACTTATTTTCATTATATTAAAATAAAAAACCATATTATACTTTTTATTTTAAATTGTAAAAAAAAACGAGAGATGATGATTATACTTTTTTGTTTTACATTTTAATATAAAATTAATAGAATAGTAATGTCTTTCATTTAACATAATTTAAATAAAAAAAGGTTAACAATTGTTAAAACCAAGGAGACCAAAAATAGATAAACGTGAAGGGTCAAATCTCAATTTTAAAGATTTAAGATGATATTCCTTAACAATTACAAACATTTAAGGACCAAAGTTATGACTTTACTATTCTTTTTATATATATATATATATATATACACATTGGAAGCACGACCTCGTTGACCGTCCCTGTACGTTTAATTACAAAGTTGACCTTCCAACAAACGCATATCCCCATTTTCTAGTGTTGAAAGGAGGGGCGTTTTTGTAATCATAAATTAGAAAACCAAAATTAAAAGGGCATCCCTAATCAAATTATATTTAATTCTAACAACTTTTCATTTTTTAATTAAGAATTAAAAATATTAAAATGTAATTTTAATAATATTAAATTCTTTTAATAATATTATAATATTTTAAGGTTTTTTATTAGAAGAATATGATAAAAAAACATTCCTACCTCAAGTTTACTAAGAGCATCTCCAACAGCTATTGTAAAATAGAAAAATGAAGGAGTTTAGCAATTTAAGTGCTCCAACAGCTATGGTATATCAATTGCTAAAATAGAAAAATGGGAAGAAAGAGAAGAAAAATCTCTAAATTTAGAGAATCTCTAAAAGTATATAAAAGAGAGAGAAACAATATCTTAATTATATTCAACCAATCAAAATAATTGAAGTTAAGTGTGTAGGAAAGAGAAATAATATTTTATTAAATGATGGAATATTTTATTAATATTGTTAATGATAAAGTTGCTAAAATAGAGTAGCTGTTGGAGTTGGATGTAAATTATTTTAGAGATTTTGACTTTTGATATGCTATTTTAGAGAAATTTTACAATAGCTGTTGGCGATGCTCTAAAGTTTTATCAAGATTTGTATTTCTTTGTTTGTTGAATTTGTGATGAGGTGGGAACCAAAAAAATACAAAAAGAGAAACATATTGCAAGTCACTAATATACTAGAATTTTATGAAAAATAATTAACGGGGAAGGCTAATGGTACCCTTAAGGTATGCTTATGACACCCCTATGAGTGAATGTCATCCTCACACAAATCAACATCAACACCTATTAAAGTATAAAAAATTTCATGCAGACCCCTATAAAATGCATGAAATTCCGTACTCACCCCTATATTAAGGGTGCCATTAACACTCCAAAAAAAAATCAGAAGTAAATTTCTTTATTCATTTGGAGATGCTTTAAAACCTTATTTAAAATAAAAATGTTGTGAAAGCGATAAAAATCTTCGAATTTAAAAAACTTTAAGAAGATTAATGTTGAAAATTAAAAAAAAAAACTTCTTTTTTATTTAAAGTTAATTGAAAGTAAGTGACATAAAATCCATTAAATATTATGATAGGGTTGGGTTCTTGTGAGAAAAAATTTTAACGGTTAAAAACGTAAGAAATGATATGGATCCTTCAATCAATCTTAATTAAAAATTGATACTAATAAGATGTATCGAGATGCATTAGACAAATTCTCATAAGAAACGTAAATTCATGGATGGATATAAGATTAAAAATGATCAATAGTTCAGATTAATTTTTTACGCTTTTCACTTTAACTACGATCTTTCACATACTATAATAATAATAATAATAATAATAATAATAATAATAATAAATTACGTTAAAAATCTTTAAAAATAATAAACTATTAGAAAAAAAACGAATTTTTTTTTGTTGAGATTTTAACTTTAACTTGTTTTAATTTTAAAGAAATTATGTAGAATTGTTGGAAATATTCATATTCCTTCTGAAAAAGTAAATTTCTTATTTTATTTTTAGTAAAAATATAATACTTAATTTGCCGTTATAACTTTATTTATTTGTTGATTAACAGTTGATACAATATGTATTAATTTCCTATTTAAACATAATAATAAATTAGATGTTCTATTATTTTGATGATATCCATAATTTTATAAAGTTGTGGTCTGTTTATATTATCCTGCGAGTTATAAATTTGTCAACAGTTAACCTTTGTTATAATTCTAAAACTGTAAACTTAAATTCATGATAATATAATGGTTGAAAGAATAAATCCTAAAAGTAAATTGGTGGTCAAAATATTGCGTTTTGTATGAAAATTACATACACGGTTTACTTAGAGCATCTCCAACAACTTTGCTATAATAGAAAATTTAGGGTTTTTTATTTCTAAAGTGCGCCAACAACATTGCTATATTAGTTGTTTTTTTAGAGATTTTGGGAAAAATCTCTAAACTATGAGAGAGAAACATTATTTTAATATAGATAACCAATCAAAATTATTGAAATTAAACGTGTAGGAGAAAGATTTAATATTTTATTAAATTATTGAATATTTTAATAATATAAGTAATGATAGATTCTCTAAAATAGAAAAGCCGTTGGAGTTCAAAGAAAATATTTTTAGAGTTTTTGACTTTTCATTCTCAAATTTAGTAAATTTATAAAAAAACTGTTGAAGATGCTCTTACATCCATTTTTAAAAAAATAATTTTACCATAACAAAACTATAATAACTTTCGTTGAATAGGTTTGTTAAGCAATACATGTAAGTATTTAATTAGGAGACGCAAAAAAAGTTATGACGTGAGTGTTTAATTGATTATCATAAACAATGGTCCAACTTTTGTCATATTTTTCTTAAAATAAAAGGTAAAACCGTAAAAACCAAATTTTTTTTTTTTTTTTTGAGAATTCCAATATTTTATAATATGAAAAAGTATTTCTTTGCTTTTATTGAAATTTTTTTCTTAAAAAAAATAACTCTTTCAAACCTTCATTTAAATTTTGAAAATTCTTTAAATTTGTAAAAAGAGATCCCTTCTTTTTTTTTTACTTTCATCGTTTTATTTCAAAAAGTTGTGCCAAAAAAAAAAGTCAAAAATTTTAAAATCTCCCGTCCAAAATTGACTCAATTTTAAGAAATAATCGTTTACCAACCATGCTTGACCTTGACCACCCTTCCACGCTAAATTAGTATTTTTCATTTTCTTACAAAAAAAAAAACTACTAAAAAGATATTTAGGTTATGTTTGACAAAACAACTGATAAGCTAGTAGGTAGCTGATAAACGAGTGGATGACTAATAAACTAGCTGATTGATAAGCTAGCTGATGAAAAAATAATGTTTGGTAAAACTAACGTATAAAAATGTAAAATGAGTAAATGACCAAAAAAGACATATTGAAAAATTAATAATTAATATTAATAAGAGTTATAATTGGAAAAATGTCAATAAGCTCCCAAAATGCTACTTCAAATAGCGTTTCAATAAGATAACTTATAAGCTAGCTTATGGTTTGCCAAACATATACACTGAAAATAAGCTAATTTATAAGCTAGCGTACTTTTGCCAAACATAGCCTTACACTTACGAGTTACCGCTTAAATTTCGTGTTTGCTTGCTTAGAAAAAAGTTTTTTTTGAAAGGCAAAAAAGAGGTTTTCTTGGATACCAATTGTTATTGATATATTTTGTTTATTTAAAAAAAATATTGATATTATATTTTTAACAAGAATAAAGTTGCATTAAAATAAAGTTATTTTTAGATTCATCCTTATTTTAAGAAACTAACTTTAAAAAAGTTCTATTTATATACTAATATAAAGAGCTTCAAGAGCTCATAACAAAAAACAATGTTCTACCAATGATTCACCATTCCATTATGCGTTTGATTGACAAGAAAAGTAAAAATACTAACATTAATAATAATTGGCGTCGGTAGTAAGGATGGTGGCGGCGTGGATGGTTGTAGCAACGACAACGATGACAGTAATTTGTGGCAATGAAGATGACAATAGCGGTATGTTAATGCGTTCCATCATAAATGAAGTTGAATTATGCCAAAAAAAATTAAAGAAATAACCAATTTCGTTAAGCTAACAGAAAATGCTATTTTTATTATTATTGAGAAAGAAATGTCATGTAAAATTGAATTCATAGTTGATCCTACAGGCTACAGGAGTCTAGCTTTAATAAATAATATCGATATGACTTAATGGTACCATTAGGCAAAAGATTTAAAGTCAAGGATCTACATGTTTGGCTACTCCATTGTTGGATTTAGAAACAGGACCAAAACCATTATATTTATTGATCGTAAACAACCTTCTCTTTTCTTTTGTTGCGGATGGATCGATACTTTGAGGATCATTTAAACAAATAATAGCAACAACTCAAATTAATTAAATTCGTCTTAATTACATCTACTTCTATTTTAAAGTATCTTTAATTAACGTCAATCGTACTTTATGCATTATTTACGTTTTAAAAAAAATAATACAAAAATGGTATATAATGATATAGTAAAACATCCAAAATTTGTTGGTGATGTTACCTTTTATATTATATATGCTAGTGGTGGATTCAACAACTTTGGTGATGGGGTCGGAATTTGGGTCATGGTCATGTAGTTGACAAGACAATTTATGTATTTAATTTGGGTCATACTCCATAACTTTTTCTTCCCCGACTATCAAAATTCCGGATATTGGTATCTTAGAAAGAAAAAAAAATATTTTTACAGCAAAATAATAAAACAATTAACAAAAATGTAATAATTAGACATCGATCAACTAACAAATCATAAACCTAACCCTAATAGTTTAACAAAAAAAAACGGACATCAATTAGCCTCCCCCACTATAACAAACTTCAACCCTAACAATTAACCAAAAAAATCAACAAGTAGACATCAACTAATAAACCCTAACCCTAACACTTAACAGTTATAAATCAACTAAAAAATTAGGTCCCGCCTATGATATTTGGTGTTAGGGTTTGTTCCGGTGAGAATGAAAGTTATGATGAGAATGGTGAGAAATGATTTTCACCCTTGGATCAATCCAAATTGAAAATCAACACTAATGAGATGCATTTAGATGCAACAAATCAATTCCCGTGAGCAATTCATTGGGTGGGGTGAAAGTGTGAGACTAAAAGTGATCAAAGGTTCAAAACTTTTCTTACGTTTCTCATCTTAACTCATATTGTCACACAATCCTTCGTCTCTGGTGTCAAATATACATAATATTATATATGTTATAGAGATTTGTCATCAGAAGTCGAGTCTTTAAACGTCATAGTCTCATTGTGGCTCCTTACTTAAATGTCCTCCTCAAGCATTTGAGATTGGGATTCTTGGCCGCAAAGTAATAGTTGACATATTGAAGGATGAGAGAGTAGATAAGAAGATCAACATTGATCGCATATCTGCACTGTGAGGGCTACACTGGTTCAGATCTTTTGGAACTGTGCAAGCAAGAGCGTATTTTCCGACTAGGGAGCTACTAGATGACGAGAAGAAGGGAAAGCCATCTCATGTGAGTATCCTAGTCTCTGTCTTACATGTTTCTATATAAACAAGTTATACTTTTGTTCTGCACTACATATATAGTTTGTGAATTACATAAAGTAGTGTGTGTCTGAGTGATTGTTGAGAGCATATCAACTTATGCAGACATTATTCTTTTTCTTTTTTTGTCAGTTTCCAAGACCAGATTTGGAGAGAATGGTACATCTAGAAAAGTCAGGGTTATGGCAAGTAAGTACGTATATTGGGTTGAATTCAAGGTCAAGTGATTATCAAGTTGAAGCTGCCATTAGTGAGCTCTCAAAGCTTGTGGTCTCTCAAATTTCAAATTTCAAATTTCAAATATTAGATGAGGTAGGCAAGATACTTGAAAAGTATTGTAGTACCATAAGTTAATAATGTATTCATAAATAACATTTGAGTAGTGTGTGTCTGAGTGATGTTTTCCCCGCTTCACTTCAACATCATTTCTTCACAATGTTTTCAAACCATTAGAGCATCTTCAATAGCTTCCTCAAAATGGGGAAAATGAAGAAAATGAGAATTTTGAGCAAATATTTTGCTTCAATAGCTTTCCATAATCATCTCCAAAATGGAGAAAGTAGAAGAGGTAGTGAGTTTTTCTCCAAATATGAAGTTCACTCCAAATATATTATCAAATGAAATGACCAATAGAAAATATTGAAAAATAAATATTTAAGAAAAGAAATAATATTTTAATAGATGATGCAATATTTTAATATTATTTTGGAGAAATTATAGGGAATTTTTTGGAGATGAATGCAATTTTAATTTCTTTAGTTCAATCTTTTTTTATTAAATTTTTTTAATTCAATTTTTTATCATAATTTAATTTAGGTTTAATAACCAAATAATTTATTTTTGGTTTAACAATACAATTATTTTATTTGTTTGAAGTCAATGATTATCTTAATCATATTTTATATTTTTTATATTTAAAATTATATGTTTATCCTGTAGCTGATCATAGTTATCTTTAGTTAGTTACACGAATTTAAAGACGAAGCTTTAATAGGTTGTACTTACGCACAATTTACTTGTAATCTTGAAAATTAAGTATAGCAGTAACTAAAGGTTAAAAAGTTGTTTTTAAAAGTTTTTGATTAAATGCTTTATAATATAATATAGATCAGGAATATTGTTTTTCTAATTTATAAGGCTGGAAAAATAACAAACCCAAATATTATAAAATAAAAATGTGTGCATCAAGCACATCATCATCCGAACGAGAGTCTTCCATATGTGATTGCAAGTCTTATCTGTGTAATTAATAAAATTATAACTTTTTTTTCTTTTTCCTATTCCTTTCTAATATTAGATAATGCAAGGATTAAGAGTATTATCTGTTAAGTAAGGATTAAGAGTATTATCTGTTAAGTATGGTGACTGGTATTGGTAAAGAGATAATGTAATGCAACAAAATTTATAGTAGTCTTAAGATTATAAAATGAAAGTTTTGAGAATAAAGATTGATTGATGAAAATTTATAGTAGTCTTAAGATTATAAAATGAAAGTTTTGAGAATAAAGATTGATTGATGAAAATTTATAGTAGTCTTAAGATTATAAAATGAAAGTTTTGAGAATAAAGATTGATTGATGAAAATTTATAGTAGTCTTAAGATTATAAAATGAAAGTTTTGAGAATAAAGATTGATTGATGAAAATTTATAGTAGTCTTAAGATTATAAAATGAAAGTTTTGAGAATAAAGATTGATTGATGAAAATTTATAGTAGTCTTAAGATTATAAAATGAAAGTTTTGAGAATAAAGATTGATTGATGAAAATTTATAGTAGTCTTAAGATTATAAAATGAAAGTTTTGAGAATAAAGATTGATTGATGAAAATTTATAGTAGTCTTAAGATTATAAAATGAAAGTTTTGAGAATAAAGATTGATTGATGAAAATTTATAGTAGTCTTAAGATTATAAAATCGAAGTTTTGAGAATAAAGATTGATTGATGGGCCGGGCTTAATTACATTAAGATTGAAAATTAAATAATGGGCCGCCGGATTCTGATATCCACGCGCCAGTGGTGGAAGTTGTTACCACGGACATCTGGCGCTTGTCTTTTACTGCCTAAAACATTGAGGTCATCGTCTCCGCCCACCCCCCCACTATTTCTCTCCGTCGCCCGCTACCATAATCAACTCATCGGATCACTTGCTCACTACTCGGATCCTTCTCTCCGGTTACTCCCTTCTCCCTCCCTCTTTCTTTGCTTTTCTGTTTGTTTCTCATTTATATACATCAACATGTCGTTTACCCCCAATTTTGTTTTTCCTTAGATCAATCACTAACTAACAAATTTTGTTAAATATCTGTATTCGTGATTAGGGTTTTGACCTTTGAATTTAATCAATTTCCATATAACGTGTTAACATCCAGCTGTTGCATAGCTTCTTCCTTGAAGAGTATTTTTATTTATTTATTTATTATCTAAGTGGAATAATTTGGGGATGCAACCTCTGAAAATTTCTTTTTTTTTTTAGAAAGGCAACCTCTGAAAATTTCAATTTGTTAACAGTGAATTCAAGGCCTTGAGAGTGGGAATTGATCGTTAGAAGAATGGTAACAGTTCATCCTGACAGTTATTTTGTTTCTATACAATATGATCACTATTGCGATGGATTATGACCTGCTTTTTATCTTGTAGAATTACATTTTAGGGGCTTTCAAGCCAGCTTGTAATATTTCAATCACATTCACGGATGGCAAAACTCGCAAACAGGTATGCATTTCTGCCAGTCATATATGCTCATATTGTAGATAGATTATTAATGTTCTTTATATAGACAATAGAGGTACGATGATGATCTTTATGTTTGATCAATGTTGGTGTAAATTAACTATAACCATTCATTCTTATGGCTGGCTTTTAGTATCTCGGACAAGCACCGAATTTTATGTGTTCGGGTTGATTCTTTGTGAATTTTTTTATGAATGAACAGAAATTTCTAGTTCGTATGACGACTGTCCTTATTTCATGTATTAAATATCGTCCATTGCCATCATATTTATGATATTTATAGCAACACAATTGCAAAGCCACATCCCTGAATTGTTACTCACACAACTTGTATCCTGTTTAGACTTGAAATCACACTGTAGGACCACAACTAGTTTGCTTCTTCGGGGAAAGTTAATATAGAATAATATTGGTATTGTGCTTCCATAATGATGCTTCTGGACTATTTCCGATTTCTAGGTTCCCTTAAAGAAAGAAAATGGTCAGACGATACTGGTTCCTCTTTTCCAAAGTCAAGAAAACATTGCTGGAAAGGTATAAATGTGATCTTTCTGTTAGACGATTGAGTGCACACAAGTTTATGACCATGGTGCATTTGACATTTATTTCTCTAAATACCCAGGCCACCTATGTAAGAGCTTATAATTGTTTATATTGTTTTCAGATTTCTTTAGAACCACTGCAAGGAAAGAAGGTTGAACACAATGGTATTAAGATAGAGCTCCTTGGTCAGATTGGTGAGTATATGTGTACATTTGCCACATAGTAACATATCTTGGAGTAACTTGTAGCATTCATGTAGCAATTTGCATCTTTATCAATAAGGGAATAGAAAGTAAAGTAAGAGGTTCGGTTTCATTTGTAGAAGGTGTACCTTTTGTTGACAAGATAGGTTACTGCAATGACAAGGTCATCGTTTGCTATTGTTGATGTCTACTTTGAGCTGATGTTATATTATAGAGCTAACAGAGTCGAAGCATTTTGATCCTATCTTCATTCTATAATAGTCTGAAGATCAAAATATTACGTCGTCTGGGTTCACTATATGTTATCCTATGTCAGTTTATTATTGTGTTGTCTTAGATATATTTGATATGGAGTTCATGTTGTCATTTGACCTCATATAAGTGTATGGTATGTATATTTATCACAATTATATGAACGTGAGCTCTCCATTGCCCATCTTTTAAATGACATCAATCTAACAATAAGTCAAATGTCAAATAAAGTTAATCTAGTATAGGAAATGGGATCGATGTCGAATCTTCAAAATGCCTTTTCGTTATTTGCATTCTCAAAGAAAGGAATGTTTATAGAATGGAAGAATATTGTTTATAGATTCTCTCTATGCTGTTCTATTTTGACTTTTGCCTAGACTTCTGATGTTCCAACTTCTCCAAACATAAATCTATGGGAGGTGACTGCATAAGGATTGGTGTTCTTCTCAACCCTAGGGTTTTAGTTTGACTTCTTAGCTTAATATTATAGGAGGTATAATTTAGCATTTCTTGCATTGGTTGAGCATATGAATCCCTTTTAATATTTTACTTTCTTATTTCCTTTGCAGAAATGTATTTTGACAGAGGCAACTTTTATGACTTTACCTCCCTTGGTAGGTTGCTCTGAACTAAATCTAACCTCATTTACTACATCTTTTTATCTAATGGAAACCT
The DNA here is from genome assembly GCA_036898165.1 of Silybum marianum. Classification (NCBI taxonomy): domain Eukaryota; kingdom Viridiplantae; phylum Streptophyta; class Magnoliopsida; order Asterales; family Asteraceae; genus Silybum; species Silybum marianum. The sequence continues at coordinate 220,012 of CM072532.1, forward strand.
TTTGCTGGTTTTGTATTGTTAAGCAAATATTGTTTTTATCTACTTGCAAAATTCTTTGAATTTTTATTTATCTCTGATATTCACCCACAATCTTTTGTATAAAGTTCGTGAACTGGATGTCCCTGGCGATTTATATGAAAGGAAAACATATCCTTTTGAATTTTCAACTGTTGAGATGCCGTATGAGACATACAACGGAGCGAATGTCCGACTTAGGTAAGTTTCTTATTTCTAATATATAACGATGTACATGCATTATACTTTTATTTCCTAAGAGATCAAGCCATCTTGCATGTGTTTCTTTCTTTTTTCAATTCCTTTGGGCTGATCGTGTTATTTAGACAAAGCTAAGATTTTTTTGCACTATCCCATTGTCAGATACGTGTTAAAGGTAACCATCAGTCGTGGATATGCTGGTAGCATAGTGGAATACCAAGATTTTGTGGTAAATAATCTCACCCCTGCTCTCTCTCCCACTCATACACCCCCCCCCCCCCACAAAAAAAAGTATTCACTCGATCTGAAGTTCAGCCTAAAGCATGAACGCTAACGTTTTGTGTTGAAAGGCTTGTTGGTGTTTTAGTGGTAATCTGCGCCAGCATACTTGTAGAAACATCTATTCTGGAAAGTATGTTTATCTTTTCTTCTGTGAAATTCATTGTGGATAATTTCAACCAAGCCACAATATCTTTTCAACCAAGCCACACTATTTCTAAAGATAATGTGTGTACAGTCTGTAGATCTATTAAAAAAGGCTGATTTTTTTTTCCTTTTGCCCACTGAAATTTTGATTAAATGCTCTATTTGTTTTCTTTTTGAAATATATAATATTTATATACGGCAAATGGAACAAATAAACGCACACACCCACTTCAGCTTTGATGAGGTTTGAAACCCCTGGGCCCTGACCTCCAAGGCTCACATACCGCTAGACCGAAGGCCCTTTGGTGAAATTCTCTATTTGTTGTAAGAGGCCATTTTATGTAATTGCTATTTTGTAGACAATTTGGTTTTCATTAGTTCTGATCTATCCCTCTGTTTGTTGCATCAGGTTCGGAACTATGGCCCAGCTCCATCAATCAACAATAGTATCAAGGTCAGTGATATACACAGATAATATATATTAAAAACATATAGATGTGAAGCACTGCACATGACTAAATTGTAGCTTAGAGGATTTTCTATTATGCATATAGCACTCTTTTTCTCTGACATATGATCCTGGCAGATGGAAGTTGGCATAGAAGACTGCCTTCATATCGAGTTCGAGTACAACAAGAGCAAGTAAGTACCAAGTAGGATTCAAGTGTGAACATAACAAGACTAGATTCATTTTCTAGACATATTTCTGGTCAATTGCACAAAATGACACTTTATTTGGACCCAAATTTGATAATCACTCTGGCTAGATCTGAATTAATAAAATGATGGCAATGTTGATGTTGATGTTGGTCACTTCCTGTCTCTGTTGATATCCAACCGTTAAGTGAATAAGTGATCACGTACAAAACATTCAGCACATGCAAATTTTCTGAAAGGGATCCAGTAACGAACGGAGTAATAAAAATGGGTCCCAGAAAACCTTCTCTGCTGCATCCTTCCTCACCTGCTCTTTGCTTTTCTTCCCTTCTAATGTTATCCCGATTGAACAGTACTTCCACTTCCATGTAGCTCCTAGCATGGTCACCTTTAGAGTGTTGAGCTACAGGAAACATAGAAAGAAAATTAGATGTAGTCCAAGGTTGCTGTATCCCTTTTATCAACCTGAATCTTGTCACCAATTTGCATGAGTTTTCCTTCCCTGGTGTCATGGTGATTTGGTGGTTGCTAATTGATAAGATCATATCCAGGTATCATCTTAAAGATGTGATCATCGGCAAGATATATTTTCTTCTTGTTAGAATCAAGTTAAAGAATATGGATCTTGAGATCAGACGACGAGAATCAACTGGTTCTGGGGCTAACACTCATGTGGAGACAGAGACACTAGCAAAATTTGAGTTGATGGATGGTGCTCCTGTTAGAGGTAATGCGTAAAAAGCCATTTAAATTATGTTTACTTTAATTTGGATTTGCATGTTATGTTGCATCCATTCTGTATTTATCTTTTTGTTTTTTCTATTGTGGTGTAGTTTGTTTCATTTAAGTTATGAATACTTGGTTTTAAAAGCCAACTTTGATATGCAATATGTTATTGACAGGTGAGTCGATTCCAATCAGGCTGTTCCTGAGCCCGTATGAACTGACACCAACACACCGTAATATTAACAACAAATTTAGCGTCAAGTATTATTTGAATCTTGTGCTTGTTGATGAAGAAGACCGCAGGTACTTTAAACAACAGGAAATCACAATATACCGGACTGCAGAAACCGCTTCCTGATTTAATTCAACGGGGCCTCTCTTTGAAAGCAGTGATGGATGGCGTGGAGAGTTTAGGGTTTTAGAATGGTATCATACTTGTTTTTATTTTTGTATAGGCGAGCAAAAGTTACATAGATTGGCAAATGGCAATATTGGTTTGTGTTTGTAAAACGTGAAGGAAGTTGATGAAAACAGCAGCAAATAATGATATATGCATTGTTATGTTCTTGTATTTTCATGTAAATGCCTCTCCTCTTTGGTTTTGTGTAATGAATGATTGCCAAATGGGCCTCTTTTCTAGAAGTTGTTGTTGGGTGGGCCCCGCGACCAGTAGTTCTTTCTTGGTTTGACTAATTATGCAGTTTCACTGTGTATGTATAATTGTATCTTTAGTCTTTTCCTTAAGGGTCCGTTTGGTTTGTTTGTGGGTTACAACCAGAATTCCAATCAATTTTATACCAATTCATTTTTTATATTATTTACATTTTCACTTGTTCATATTTACACGAATACAAACAAGATTGGTTTTTCAAATAACATTCTTACAATAAGTGTTACGTTTGGTTTTAATCATAATTTCCTTTAATTATTATTATTAGCTTCTTAAAGAGCTACTAAATTTCCTTTAATTATTATTATTATTAGCTTCTTAAAGAGCTACTACGGGAATAAAACACGTCGTGAACAATATTATTCATAATCATTGAATTATTTATTCCCTTATATCGTCATCTTTATCTATTATTTTCTTGAGGGATGGTGTTGCCATCACGTCTTCTCCCACAATTTAATACTATCACGTATGTTTCCACCTAAAACAAAACAAATGAGATCATGACTTTATTTTCATTGGAATTAAATGCTTTCTCTCAACGTTTATTACATTATATATATTAAAATCAAATGTATATAATATATATTTTTTGAAAATAAAATAAAAGTATATATCGGATTTCAGTAACTCAATCAACTAATCACCATGCTTATAAAAAGAAAGAAAAAAGACAAAAAATTATCATTAAAGTAACTATTTAGTCACAACTATAATAAGCAATATGAATAACCAAAAATGTTTGATCACTTCTTTCACACTCCTTTTTAATTTTTTTATTTCCTACGTCATGTCCTATAATTTCTTTTCAAGAAGTCTAAAAGAAAATAACGTCGTTACCCATTTGCATAGAGAAAATGTATGCATACATATTACTCATACCTATTTCCGAGTTCCTAATATGCTTTGGTTTATTTGATTTGGAGTTTACAAATAAAATGAATTCAAAGGATCACTGTCTCAGTGATATCTGGGTAACTCAGTAAATTTAATTATTTAGAGGATCAAGGGCTCAAGCCTTAACTAGAAGTGACGGTGTGTTTTATAGTATACAAATAAATGTATTTTTGAAGGGGTTGAAAGGGAGAAGAGTAAAAGTGCAGGGGCTAAAAGCAGGCATTTGAATCGTAGTAAATCCATAAAATGGACATCTTTGGTGATGAAGGAAGGGGAAAGCGTCTTCTTCCTCGTCTCTACAGGAAGAATCTTACTGTGATCGACGCTGCACTGCACACTCTTTTCTTTTCAACAACTCTCTCTTCCCCTCGCGCTCCAATTTCATTTCACTCTGTATTTTATTATTTTTTTTGAAATTTAGCAATGGAGGTGTTTTATTACATGGTCTTTGGGGGTTTAGGATTGATTGTGGCAGCTTTGGAGTTGAGTAAGAACAACAAAGATCGAGTTACCACTTCTCAAGCTTTTACTTCCTTCAAGAACAATTATCTTCTTGTTTACTCTCTCATGATGGGTACGCCAGATCGATTTACTTTGTTTTCACTCACTCTTATTTTAGGTTGGGTTCATTCACATAAGATCTGATTTTAATTTTATTCTTCGCCCCTTGCTTTTCAATCTCAATTTTCCTTATCTATTCCACCAAATGCTGGATCGGCTTCTTTGGTAAATGTTAAACCTAGTGTCAATTGCTCGTTTTTTCACTTCAACTTTTCCCTGTTTATCACTTTTTGTTTGTAAATTACCAAACAATTCCTATATCCAAAGATAACAAGCTACACTCTTTTTCCCATTTATTCTGATATTGCTTCAGATCTTGTCTGATACCATGCATTGCAAGCTTACTAGTTTTGAAACCATAAATTTCGTCAGATCTTTTCTTATTTGCTGTAGTAAAGTTGAAAGATGGACAAACTTGATATGGATGACATGTTCATTCCTATATGAGATCAAATGCATAGGAATAGTTACACACGTACTGTTAGTACCAGTCTTGATTAAAAGATTTAAGTTCTTTTTCTTCTTGACATATGCTTACTTATTTGGATCTATTAATGTTTATCTTTCTAATGGTTTAACAACCTATATTTGGTTATAGCTGGGGACTGGCTGCAGGGTCCCTATGTGTACTACCTGTACACAACATATGGGTATGGGAAGGGAGATATTGGGCAGCTATTCATTGCTGGCTTTGGATCTTCCATGCTGTTTGGCACAATCGTAGGCTCTCTAGCTGATAAACAGTAAGCTTTGAACTCTGAGTGGCCATTTTACCACCATCACATCACTCTATCACTCTATCAATGTGTTAATAGATTTATATCACTCAAATTTCAGGGGTCGGAAGCGGGCATGTGTCACATACTGCATTACTTACATACTGAGTTGCATGACTAAGCATTCTCCTCATTATAAGGTTCTGCTGTTGGGTCGTATTTTGGGTGGCGTTGCTACCTCTCTCCTCTTTTCAGCATTTGAATCATGGCTTGTTGCTGAACACAACAAGGTAAGGAATTGCACAGAAAAGAAGTCAAAAACATCTAGGTTACTTATTTTCATCATATAACTTGCAAGATGTGTGAACTTTAAAACTAAAAAACCAGAATTTTGTATATTTCCAGCATAATACAGGCCTCGAAACTCATTTCCAAATGATACCATGGAGTGTCATCTTAGTGTGCATGTTCTGTTAATCTAAAGTATACTCAAGAAGTTTGTTCCTGTGTTTTAAATTTGTGTCTGTGATATTTGGTAGGCTGCGTTACACACTTAAATGAAAATTATTGTTTGGGGTCCCTCATTCCTCATTTGGCACTATAGTGTCTATTTCTTGTTTGCTGAATATCTATCAGTGATACTATTAGCTTGGTCAAACTAACTCAGGACTTGCAATTAATTGGTTTCCTTTTTCTCCTTGTAGAGAGGGTTTGAACAACAATGGCTGTCTTTAACATTCTCCAAGGCCATATTCTTGGGGAATGGTCTGATTGCTATCATCTCAGGGCTGTTTGGAAATTTTTTAGTTGATGCTGTGAGTCTTGGCCCTGTGGCACCCTTTGATGCTGCAGCATGTATTCTTGCAATTGGGATGGCCATTATACTATCCTCATGGGGTGAGAACTATGGAGACCCTTCAGAGAACAAGGACTTGCTTTCCCAGTTCAAAGGTGCTGCTGTAGCAATTGCTTCAGGTACATATTTCTTCTCTTCTTTTCGAACTCTTATCAGTTACTTATTTGAGATCTTTGTCCTAGTTCTTTTAGTTATATATGATATATATAAACCTTAAAGACTGCACCTGTTATGGAATATGCAGTGCAGAAAGTTTGTGACTTGATTATTCTCTTTTGTGTATCAGATGAGAAAATTGCATTGCTGGGAGCTATACAGTCTCTGTTCGAAGGGTCCATGTACACCTTTGTTTTCCTATGGACTCCTGCCTTGAGTCCAAATGATGAAGAGATTCCACATGGTTTTATTTTTGCCACATTCATGTTGGCCTCAATGTTGGGAAGTTCATTTGCATCTCGACTGATGGCTCGCTCATCACCTAGAGTTGAGAGCTACATGCAGATTGTGTTTTTGGTGTCTGCAGCATCCCTTTTGCTTCCTATAGTCACTACTGTATGTTGTCATTTTACACTCTTTCTCATCTCTTGGCCCCTTGTTGATGAATATTTTAACTGAATTTAATTAATTAAATTGTCAACAGTTCTTCATAGCTCCTCCTGAGGTGAAAAGTGGAGGCATCTCATTAGGAGGATGTGTTCAACTTCTTGGGTTTTGTACCTTTGAGGCTTGTGTTGGAATCTTTTGGCCATCCATCATGAAGATGAGGTCCCAATACATTCCCGAGGAGGCCAGAAGCACAATCATGAACTTCTTCCGTATTCCTCTCAATATATTCGTCTGTGTCGTGCTCTACAATGTATGCTTTACTGAAACCAAAACTAGATTCTCTTGTTATTTATTTAGTAGTGGTTTTGGATATGCCTAACTAACAGTATTTTTGGTGGTTGTGTTTGAAGGTGAATGCATTCCCTATAACCATCATGTTTGGAATGTGCTCCATCTTCCTTTTTGTGGCTTCAGTGCTGCAGAGGCGATTATTGGTCATATCAGATAAGCCAAGTAAGCAGACAGTTAGACTTATCAGAGTCTTGTATTGTATGTGGTCTAATTAATGCCTTTTTTCTTCTGACTTTTTTTTTTTATTTTTTTTTTATCATATTTCAGAGTCGGAAAACTGGACATCATTGAAAGAGAGAGATGTTGAGACGGAGCCACTAAATGACGCTTAGCACCAACCAAGATAGAATTGTCAATAGTTATTATATGAGCTTCAAAACACTTAGTTTATTGGCACAGAACAGATCCATGAGGAACTAATCGTCGGCTTGGCTACACAAAAAATAGTATATTGGCACAGATTTGTCAACGCCAAAACCCCTTCTTTTAATTTTTGTGATTTGTAATTTTTGCTACTGAGCTCTCAAGATGAGATAAAAGCATTTGTTTAAGATGGTATTTTTGTCCAACAACTTTGGTCTTTAGTGTGATTTAAGTGTGAAGAATACATATATGATTCTTTTATTAACATTACTTGTCTCAGATAAAAGGTGTTTGGTCTCTTCACATACAGTGCTTGTAGTTTGGAAAATGGTATAACTGTTTAATTTTGTTGTATTGTATACCAGAATTATTTATAACGAAAGTTGAAAATACAATTGTGGAAGACAAGATAGATGCCTCTATCTATTATTACTTTGAAACTAAAATTCCTGACATCAACTAAACAACACCATTGAAACCCAACCGAATCAACACTTGAAGAAAATGAACTGGTGATGCTACAAAACTTAGAAACACATTGAAGCTGCATAACATCGAGATTGCAACTAAGCTGAAGAATTGATTACACATTATTAGCATTCAACAGCAATAGTCAATCATAAGTTAGTTACATATCTCATATATAACACTTGACTTGATGATGGAAACTGAAAAATAAGTTACAGGACATTTTTACCATGATATACAACCATCACAGTCACATGACATGACGATAACAATAATATACACATGAATGAATATTTACAACAAACGACCTCGTTTTGCAGGTGCTGAAGCAGTTTCCAAGTCCCCAATGAAGAATAAGATTCTGTCGAGGATCCCCATCTGACGCTCATTTCTACCCATTAACTCATCTTCTGTATATCTTGAAACATCATCTGTTCCCAACTGCAGACTTCTTGAACCCAAATGTCTTTGAATTTCTCCTTGGTGGATCAGGAAATAGTCCTCTCCTTCCCTTATAATCTTCAGCCCCCTGGAAACAACAACACCCCACCCCACCCCAGATTAATTAATACCCTAAAACATGCCTACACATCCCTTTTTGATGACCAAACTGTAATGTTAACTTAATTGGTCTATCATCAATTGTGAAAATGTTCAAACTTTGTTTCTATAGCAAATGAAGGGAAGTTCTTCCTTTCAATTTGTCCAAATGAAATCATAAATAGTGAAGAATGATATATATATTGTCTATAACTAGTCTAAAGCCTAAAGTAAAGAATGAACAAGAAGCAACAGGGTGATTACTTACAATCCAACACGATCACACCGGTCTTGAACTGCATATACATCTTTCCATGATTTTGAATCAGTAGGTGCGTAAAATATGGCTCGGTCTATTCCCCATCGTTGTTCAAATAGGTTAGACCAAAGATCATTTTCTGAAGCCAACACCTTCCACTTCCTGCACACTTGAGAAGCAACCAACCAACCAACCAACTATTCAGTGCTCTTGCAACTTAGAAATATGAAATTTCAGATGAGATTCTATCAACTTAAATATTCCATATCATATTTGCAAACTCATGAAGCATATAATTAAAAATAAAATGATGTGGTTTCATAACTGTATGCAACTATAGACCAAGTTCCTTTTTTAATGTTTCTTAAAATTGTATGATTAGGCTGAGAAAGAAATTATAAAGGCTGATAATGATGAAACCCTATCACGACATGAACTCAACAAGTATATATGTTCTTGTATAAACCAACTCCTTTGCTATATTTCTCTCCAACAAGAAGGTTTATATATCAATTATCGATTCAAAAGGACAAGAATTCTGAAACCAGCTTCAAGTTCACTTGTTGACTATACAGTTAGATCAGTATTCTTGAATCCAGATCTTGGAGAATTCATAAAACGTTAAACTTAAGCAACGCAACAAAAACAGTGAATTGTTGCCGAATCAATCTCACAGAACATGTGGTTAAAATTCATCAAGATAATAATCATGTAGAAAAACAAAAACTGAATGGAAGAAGAGAATCGATAATTAATTGGTTGGAAAAACCGAATGGAAAATCAGAATCGATAATAATGTGAAGGGAAGGGATGAACCTTGGTGGCTTGTTACGAGGTCCTGATGATCCAATAAACACAAGATTTTCAAACAAAGATCCGCGGGTAGATTCTCCATATTCTTTCTTTCTTTCTTTCTTCATAAACACCGATCAAACCTCTATATCTATCTCTATCTTCCTCTCTATCCTGGCCGTCAGTTGAGGAGGTAACCGTCTCTCTACACACATCATCACTGTCGTGTTAAGACCAAACTCTACTTTTGGTCCATGTCGTTTGCAAAAGACCCGAAAGTAGTCCCTCAACTTCAAAATGTGCAAGAATTATGCATTTCATTTTAAAAATAAAAGGGTTAGTGCACAGATATATGAAGCTTATTATCATTAATAACATTCCAACTAATGGCGTTAGGTTTAGGAACCCTTTTTGAAACAAAAATGCATACCACTAACCATGGTGATATATTCTTGCATTTGTTTAAGTTCATTGTCCACTTTCGATTAGTTTGTAAAACACAAGGACCAAAAGTGGAGTTTACCGATGAAGGTCGGTTTGTTAAAGTGGAGTAATTTACCCAAATAAATAATTTATAGTTTAATAATGTAACATTAAAGAATGGAAAGGGTGATATCGTATGAATTAGTAATCCCCAAGGAAGGAGTAGGAGTAGGAGAATGAGAATGGACCCCTCTGATGGTATCCACTTCGTCTCCTCAACCGAGTCTCCCGAGTTCACTCGTCTCGACTCCGCGCTCACTCGTTCCTCCGTCATCGGACTCGACGCTGAATGGAAGCCTGTTCGAGCTCACCAACCCAATTTCCCCACCGTCCTCCTTCTACAAATCGCCTGTCGACTCGACTCCCACCGCTCCATAGTTTTCCTACTAGACCTGTCGGAGATCCTTCTACCTTCCATCTACCACCTGCTAAGAGACGTATTTCTATCTCCTCACATTCTAAAGCTAGGGTTTCGATTCAAACAGGACCTGCTTTACTTGTCATCTACTTTTCGTTCTCAGGGATGCGATTCCGGCTTTGATCGAGTAAGTCTAATGCCTACATTTTACCTAAATTTCATAATCATGTTTTTCGTAATCACAATTTCAATTTGCGTATCTACTTTTGTAGTACTGATAATGCGGTCGGTCTGAATTTTTTATATGATCCGAAATTGTAATTGCGTATCTACTTTTGTAGTAAATGGATTTTACCAGTAGAGGTACCCATGAATTGCCCTTCATAAGGGAATTGATTTGGTGCATCTCATCGCATCCAAGGATGGAGATACCTCCTTCTTACAGTTCTCAACTTAACTCTCCTTCTCACCGGAAACCAACCCTACCGATAGATTATTTATTCGTAACCAACAAGGATATAGTATCTCACTGTTATGATGTTTATTAAGGTGGAGCCATTTTTGGATATTGCAACCATATACAGTCATCTACACCACAAGCAAGCGACAAGAAAGCCAAAGGTTACTAAGAGCCTATCCTTCATATGTGAGGAACTTCTTGGCGTATCTCTTTCAAAGGTTTGTCTTCATTCCTATTTATATGCATTTGCATTTGATATTTTGGAGGACTTAGAAAGGTATTCACAGAGCTATGGCCTATGGGGACATGCCTTTATCTTATGGATCTTACTACTCCCGACATATATGTGATGTTTTTAATATTCTTTCAGGAACTTCAATGCAGTGATTGGTCACTTCGTCCTCTTACAGAAGACCAAAGGACTTACGCTGCTGTAGATGCTCTTTGTTTAATTGAGATATTTAACGTCTTTCAGCTGAGAGTTCTCAAAGACGGTTTGTGATTCACCTTTTTTAGTACACGATTCTGATTGCTGAGTTTCCAATGATATACCCCAGAGTTTGAGTTCAATAGGGTGTCGAATGAGCTTGGGTAGATACACATAATAGCTGCTTAAGAGGGTCAATTGCTATTTAGATTATGCGACTGTCAATGGCTGCTGCCTCTTGGCCTTGTTGATGTATGAGGTTAAGGAACTCAGAAAAACTGTTTCCCATGAACGTCATCATGAGGATGAGATACATGTGTGATGTCTTTTGCATATATTAATCCAAGGCAAAAAAATTAGTGATATGATTTGATTTACTATACAGTTGACATTGTTTTGATGTTTTGGATATAATGGTTATTGTTTTGCGTTGCAACTTGGGCATCTGGGAAAGTGTGATCCTACCACTTAAAACTTCTGTCATGTGCTTTGTGTTTTTTGTAGTTAAATTCCTTTCACCAAGGAATTGCTGCTCCTTCTACTTTGAATATATATGACCTAACCTAATACTTATGCCTGCATATGTCTGTTAGTTGCTCTTCACCTCCACTTTTTTGCTCAGCTGTTTGTCTCAGTTCCGTTATTATAATGATCTTTGAGTTTCTAGTAAAGGGATAAACAAAAAAATGTGGCTACATGGGAAATTTGACTGTTTAAGTGAGAGGAACTTTGATACCGACTTAAAACTAGAAATATGATGTATGAGATATAGTTGGTTTTAGTGGGCTGGGCCAGTATATGGTGTAGCACAAGATGAAAGGCAATAATGCAAAAGCATTAGACATAGAGGCTACTTATGCTATGGTTATGCTTCCAAAAAGAAGATGTTGGTGAAAAATGACAGATTGTTGTGATCTGTATGCATAACTTTTTTTCTGTCACATCAAACTTCTTTGTACTGAGAGATATATGTTCTCTTTTTTACCAAAAAATGTTCTCTTCACTGCAGGAGCTTTTCGAAATCTCGCTGAACTTGATAGTTTAAATCTTGGGTTGAAGCAGATTCTTAGGGAACCTAATATTTCTACTAGAATATTGAGGACCACATTTTGTGATGCTGTAGAGATGGTCAGAGCTACTACAATTGAATACCCTCAAAGACCGCATGCTGAACAGGGAGTAAGTTTAAGGAAATCAAGTTGGGATACGCAACCCATGGATTATACACTTTTGCAGATTGTAAGAGGATATAGTGACAAAATAGTATTGACGGAATTAGATGGAAAGCCTAGAACATCAAAAAAGAAAGGAAAAAGGAAGTCATCTACTGGCTTTACTTGCAAAGAAAAACGAGTAGATAATATTGATGAATGGCGAGGCCCAGCACCATGGGACTATTTATTGGGTGGGGATGGATTCCCAAAGTTTCTGTGTGATGTGATGGTAAGCAGCAAGTTCTCTTTTTTTGTTCTTACACTATTTTTGAATCGATCCCAAGCTTTATGTTACTCCTTTCTTTCCAAAACAATTGCGACTTTTGACTCAAAACATTGTTTAGGAGAAGTGATTAATTGTAGTAAAATGTCACAAGTACTATTCAACAATTAAAAAGCTGGACCAATACTGTGAATGTATTTTGGAATGATTTGAATCACAGAATACGTAGCTTGTAATTTGACTAGAAAAGGAATGTTTTTGGACATCCAAAATGGAGTTATTCTGGAATGAAAGCGTGATAGTGAAGGTAGAAGGTACCAATGAAGCTAAGCTACCAGTGATGGGTGGCAGCATATACATGTGGTTGCAATTTGTTTTTAGAGGTGATCAGTTTACATGATTAGATTTAGATCTAGGTGGTGGTCAATAGGATGACCTCAGTTTTCTCTTGTTCTTGTCATCAAGGAGTCGTACACTATTAGTTCCATTAATTGTTTTTTTTGCACACCCAGGTGGAAGGCTTGGCAAAACACTTGAGGTGTGTTGGAATTGATGCTGCTATTCCCTATTCTAGAAAGCCAGAAACCAGGTATTACACACTCTATCTCCCTTCAAAAAATGTGTTGACTATTCTTTAATTCAAGTTGAAAAGGGCGGATATGGTTATTCTGTAACAAGGGACGTGAAACGAATTTCTTCATTGTCATCCTACACCACACCAACTTACCACTATCACTGGATTGCTGGAGTCGGTTTTAATTTGATCAGTTCTTAGGGATTTTTGATTTTTGTAAAAATCAAATTGTAGTGATGGTTTTATTAGATGCTTTACAACTAGAATCCCTCTGCCTAATCCAATCTCTCAATCACTGTAAACCCCATTTAGAATCAGGCATGCTACAATTTTTTGTTAGTGGAAGCTGTACTTTTAAGATTTCTTTCTTATTCCTATTTTTTTTTCTCTAAAGATTTCTCTCGTATTCATTTTTTCTCCATCTTCAGGGAGTTAATAGATCAAGCTATTAAAGAGAAGAGAGTTCTTCTGACAAGAGATGCCAAGCTCTTGAGACATGAATATCTGTTAGGAAATCAGATATATAGAGTGAAGAGTCTTCTTAAAAATGACCAGCTAATTGAGGTATTGATTAGTTTAAAAACAAAAAAAAAATACAAGATTGCTACTTTACTTGTTAGGAAGAGGTTAGCGGATAAATTCTACTATCATGTTTCAAGTCAATTTTCAATATTTTAGTTGATTACAAGGGGTTCTTCCCCAAGTTTCTAATGTTGCTAATTGAGTCCCTATTTGGAAAATATATCTGTGCTTTATTTACATTTTGGCTCAAATGGTCCAACCTATTACTTTTCTAAGGGCGTACTGTTTTATATGGTTTAATCAGCCGTCTCTTATCTCTTGAAACTCTAGAGAATTCATTTATAGTCAGTCCAACCTTAAAGCTCATCTACATCCTTTTTTGGGTGCACTTGACATCGAAGATGGTATGCATGATTGGGATGTGGAGTTGGCAACAGCTTTTGCATTTGAAGTTTATTGAGATGATAAGATTGATTGTAGGCAAAGTGCGCGTCTCATGTTGTTCTGTGTGCATGTCTAATGAAAGGAGTGTAGTACAGAAATGTTTAAAGAAAGAAATGTTTAGCAATAAGTGACTAAAGTTGAATGGAGATTCCGTGTAGAAGGTTAGGAAGAGCTATCTTGCTGAATATTTTTTAGGTTGTTAATGTCTTTATTCTCTGAAAACTTAGTGTTAATCTGAAGGGGTCCAATAGTCTTTACTTTGGTTTAGTTTAAGATGTCATATTCTTTAGTAAGTTTTGGAGGATGGTTTGCAGGTGATAGAAACATTCCAGTTGAAAATATGTGAGGATCAGCTGATGTCAAGGTGCACTAAATGCAATGGCAGATTCATCCAGAAACCTTTATCAATTGAAGAGGCCATTGAAGCAGCAAAGGGATTTCAAGTAATCCCTAACTGTTTGTTTGACAGGAACATCGAGTTTTGGCAGTGCACAGACTGCAATCAACTCTACTGGGAGGTATTTTAACCCTCTCTCTCTCTCTATATATATATATATATATATATGTTGGTGTTTCAACCATTCTCAGCTGATATTATTCATTTGGTTTGCTTTCTTGTGTATTTGGATTGCAGGGAACCCAATACCACAACGCAGTACAGAAATTCATTGACGTGTGTAAGATATCAACTGCATGAAGGTGGTGATTAATCTTGATTCCAAAAGGTTTGAAAATTTTGAAATGTAAGAAGCCAAGTTTTAGTTGATTGAATTTGGCACAAAAGGTATCAATTCAGTCCCATGACATCAATGAGCTGTTGTATAACAAAATTTGATTCAAGATCCAATTATACCCATGCTTATTAGGGGTTATGTTCGGTGAGAAGGATCTCCACATATTAGGATGAGATGTACCGAGATACACCGGATCACTCCTTGTATGAAGCACAATTCATGGGTGGGTTGAGATTAAAAATAATCAAGAGTACAAATTTCTTCTTACGCTTCTTACCTTAACTATCCTCCTGACCCTAATTTATAATCGTTAAATAGTGTTAAGTGCTTGTCCTTTTCTCAATTTGGTTTCCATTATCTCTTTAAAAACAGAATCTTTGATATGATATACAATTTGACGAAAGAGATTGATACGCATCATGATAGATGATGATTAAAATTTATAAGTAGTGTAGGACCGTGGGTTATAATAAATTTTAATATTTTTTATCCATAGATATATAATAAATTTGTCATTTTTTGTGAAAAAAGTTTAAAATGGGTTTTGATACTTGACAAGTTTTGCTTTAGCAGACGGTTCGATAGATTTAACATCCATGGTGATGGGACTTTGGATTCTTTTCTTCTTTTGACACTCCACTTTACTTGATGACACGTTTCGATTTCTTATTGGAACTCTTTCTATTTTTCTTCTTTTTTAAATTCTCTCTTTATCTAAAATTTATTAAACAAAAACAAATGCTTAATACCATTCTATGTCTAATTTCCATTAATTAGATAGGGGATTTCAATATAAACTTCATTATTATATACCTTTTACCCCTGCTAGCCTTTCCTTGTCTGTATCTATGAATAAGTCATAAACTATCTCTTCATAATCGTCCTTGAAATCAATTTATTGTAGGTTGGTTGAGATTTTTCGTTCAAATATCTTTTTTTATAGCCATTTGTCATGTTATAGGGATATAATAAAAGGTTCTCACTAATAAAAGTATACCAACATCATGGTACAAAATGAACTATAATGGAATGAATATTTCTAGAATTTGGAAATATTGATTAAAACACATAAAAGTATTTTATTTTATTTTTAATTTGTAGCATCGCCAATTAAGCTATGTTGTCGTAATCAACGAGGTTTCTGGTCCCAAGTTGTCATTCCAAGTGGATCCCACTCTCCTACCGCCATCTCTTCTTTCAAAACCCTATTTTTTTTAATATATAAAATAGTTTTCCACCCCTACCCTAAAGGCTAAATCTATCTATTTAACTCCAATATGTTACACTTGAAAATACATGTGAGATGAACGGCATTATCATGTGAAGTCTTTAAAAAAATTATGATTCTATCAGACAACAAAATAAGTGATGCATCTTATTTCTAGAAAAAGCAGCAAATATAATTTCATGAGATACAAATTTTAACATATAAATTAAAACAACAGAAATCAGTTACATTTAGCTAAAAAAAAATATTTTGGCAAATCAAGCTATATTTAAATAGCCAGTTCTGTGAATAAATAAACATGTAAAATGGTAATTTTTATTAGTAAAAGAATGAGTTATGATTAGAATGTAACAGAAGTGTGTCCTTTTTATTAACATTGGATGTTTGGATCAATTTACATGCATCTTTAATCTTAGAGGTCTTAAAAAACAACAAAAAAAGATCCACAATGGTCCTTCACTCGAAACAGTGACCTTTAAAAAGTATCCCTAAAGGCAGAAGGTTTATTATGAATTGAGTAGAAAAGTTGCAAAAAAATGTTGTGATTGTTGGAAATATATAAGTAGCTGAAAATGTGTTGAAGGATGATGTAATGACACAAACACCCCTCTCTCTCTCTCTCTCTCTCTCTCTCTCTCTATAGCACAGTGAGAGAGAGACATAACATATAGTGAGCAAACGGAAGCAACACCTCCTCACTCTCTTCTCTTTCTTCCTTAATTAATTTGACTCTCTCTCTCTCTCTCTCTCTCTCATGGATAATCATACTACTACTACTCGCTGGTCTCATGAGGTAGTTAACTACAAATCTACAATTACATTTATATATATGATCACCAAGTCCATGCAACCAATTAATTCTAGCTTAATTAGCTTTATAATATACATGACCAAATAAAAAATTAATCTCATAGGGTTTCCTTCTTCTTGTATATATATATATATGCTTCTTATTAATGTTCTTGATGATGGCCTGCTTCAGTTCACGTGGTTATTAATTTGTTGGAGCTATATAAAATCTTTCCAACTTATGTTTTCTTTGTTACTATATATGCCCTTAATTAATTTTTGGGGTTTCTTAATTTCAACTTATTATAGATGGTGTTTAATTGATTGTTGGTAGTTTAGGTCTTTGATGATCATAATATTGTTCTTGAAAGTGGCTATATAGTTTGTAGTAGTATGCACAAACAAACGCCTTTTCCAATCCTTAATTAAAACAGACAGACAGAAACCCACCAAAAAGGGTTGTATATATATATATATATATGTCTCCTCATCTCCTTTTTGGTTACTTTTCAAAGGAATTGGCAGTGAAGGTGGAAGAAAAGAAGTCATCAGTTATTAGGGCAGAAAAGCCAGAAGCTTTGAAGTGTCCCAGGTGCACTTCATCACATACAAAGTTCTGTTACTACAACAACTACAATCTCTCTCAGCCAAGATACTTTTGCAAGACTTGTAGAAGGTATTGGACTGCTGGTGGCTCTCTCAGAAATGTTCCAGTTGGTGGTGCTTCAAGAAAGAACAAATTAAGATCATCATCATCATATGATCATCACATCATCATCATGCCTCCTCCTCCTCCTCCTCCTGCTGATCATGATAATGATCATGATCATCAACCACCATCACAAAACCCTAGTAGTCATCATGATATCATCCAAAACCATGGATCTGCAGATCTTCAACATCACCTACAACACTCCAGTTGTTCATCTATGGGATTCTTCAAGACTACGACTGCTGGAAATGATTATGCAACAGGAATGATGTATATGAATTCATTCATGCCTATGTCTATGTCTATGCCTTCAAACCCCATGGTTTGTGTTGATGGGTTTCATCAAAATGATGATGATCAAGATCATACAACCAGAGCTGATGATGATCCTACTCCTAGTACAGGCGCAAGACTGTTTTTCCCCTTGGAAGATTTGAAGCCATCATCAACTACAACAACTAGTCATGAAAATCATCAACTGCAAGGACAAGGACCACCACCAGATGATTCTAATTCATATTGGAGTGGAGGGGGATCATGGTAAATTATATATTATTATTATATATAATAACGAATAGTTAATTACTTTTAGTTTACTAGTTTTCTTTCATCCTGCTAGGCGCTAGCTAGAAATATATATATATATCATCTTCATCGATCCTCAAGCCTTCGTCAATCATCATTTGCAGATGTTTTAATCATCAATCGAATGTAAGGATATACTCGAGTTGATTAATTAACATATTAACTAACTAAATATTTAAAAATGTTTCGGAAAGTAAAAGAATATAGATCGACTTAAAAATGATGTGTGATAAAGAAAAAAGAAGTTTGCTAGATTTGTCGAAAGAGGACGTATAAAATAAATCATTTTGATTTGGAATTTCTTTTGTAGATTATTAATATCATGTAATAACTATAATTTAAAAAAAAAATGCTAAAACTACATAATCCAAGACGAAACTGTTTTCATGAGACTCGTAAGATCATATTTTTTAGACTTCAAACTTTACACCGAGACATTGTGAATGCAAGTGTTTTTACTTTCAAGCATAAAAATAATCTCATAGATCTTACGAAAACAAATTGGTCTCACGTGAACCCAAATTGATAATCCAATGGCTTACAATTACAAACCCTCAAATCTTTGTTTTTTTTTTGCAAGCCATGTGCACGTTAAACTTAAGAACCTATTTTTTTATATTTTTTTAGAATTTCATTTTATATAAAATTAAAAATCTACATAAGACTTCACAAGGATATATTCTTTATGGATCCCAACTAGGTTAAGAAACCATTTTTGTAGGACATCGTGTAATTTTTTTTAAATGTGTTATTTTATACGAAATTTAAGATAAGAAATAATTTTTTTGTAAAAAAAACTCAGAAGAATATAAGTTTTTCTTAATAAACCCTCGTTAACAATAATTTTTATAAAAAACTATAGTTTTTAGTTTAAAAAAAACTTCCATTAAAGATTCTCTCTCTCTCTCCCCATTAAAAACTCTACTATGATAATTCCTATTAGGGGTAACATAGTACGATATCATTTTTTTAAAAATATCGTGTAATAACCAATTATAATTAGTATATATATATTTATATCATATAACAACCAACTATATTTGGTACCAATTTTTTTTGATCGATACATATTGGTACGATTTTATACCAACTAAAAGTTGAAGTTACAAATTTATTTATATTAACATCTTTATCAACACTAAAACTATCAAGTATTTAAATAACATGTTGATATCTATTGTACCACTTATCACTACATATACAAGCATTCGAAAAATTTTCATATAATACAACCACTCATTAATAATTAATACAAATGACCATTGAGAAAAGACGATGGATCATAAGGGTATGGACGAGTTACTAAGTTTGTTAAAATTAGATGAATGAATTAAATCAAGTTTTATCTATGCGTCCACATCATAATTTAGCAAAACTAGAAATAAAAACATTTAAAATGATAAAAATATGTTGTATTATACTAAAATTTAATTAATAAATAATTAAAAAAAAAAGTCAGTACAATATTACTGTAGTACACGACTTCTAATACCACGTACCAACCAAGTTTAAATAGTTGGTACGGTACTACAAGCCAATTAAGCTGATACCAAGTGAATTTGTACCAATTAAATTGATACAATTAGTATAAAAATTGATTAATTTGTCATGATACAAAATTGACACCCTACCTCCTTTAACAATCCTTAGAGCATCTCCAATAACTATGCTGTATTTTCTCTAAAATAAAGTAAGAAATCCAAAATGTTTAAACAAAATTACTCTTAACTCCAAGAGCTTTGCTATTTTAGAGATTGTATCAGTTATTATATTATTAAATAATCAATATATTAATAAAATATTATTACATTTTATTTCAATGTTTTCTATTGGATGAAATGATTAAAATAGTAGTATTTATTTTTCTCAAAAAATAAATTTAAAGATTTCTCTAAATTTTTCTCTCTCCTAATTTTTTCAATTTCATAGCTCTTGAAATAAAAAATTTACAAAAACCCCTTAATTTTTTCCATTTTATTACAACTCTTGAAAATGTTCTTAAGATCTCTTTTACTTTTCAACAAGTGTGTAGACAGACCCCACTCCCTCAACGACCGAACAGACCACCATCTATGCCCCCACCATCTTTGCACTTGCACCCCTAGGCCTTGCCCCACCATCTTTGCACTTGCACCCCTAGGCCTAGGCTAGTCACCAGAATGCGACGTTGCTAAGATAATCTGAATTCGTATAATTACAATCCAATTTCTTAAATTATCATATCACTTGTATTATAATCAAATTATAACTCGAAAATTTTCAGTTAATATTCTAACTATAATAATAGGATCTTTTTGTTTTACTAAATATTTGTAATGTAATAAAATAATCAATTAAAAAAAGAGTTAATTACTTTTTCAATCCCTATGGTTAGTTAAAAATTAAGGTTTTTGTCTCTATGTTTGTGATTCATTTATATTTTCGTCCTTATAATTTATAATTTATTGTTGTTTTGCTTCCTATGATTTATAATTATTTACTATTTTAGCTGTACTTAAAGGTAAGAATTAGTACCATAAGTAAAAAATTGCAAAGCATAGTAACGAAAATTACAATTTCTAAACCACAGGGACGGAAATCGTAATTTTCTTTTAAGAAAATAGTGGAAATGAATTATGTCAATCATAACAAAACAACAATAAGACACTACATTGGTTGGGGAGGGGAACTAAAATATCCTTACAAGAGACTTCATATCTCCTCAATTTATTAGACGCGTTTTCAAACTGTAAGTACAAGTAGAAACAAAGCATACAATATCTGGTACGATTAATCTGAGATGTAAGACCTTAATACATGTTGTTTTATAAGGGACTTAATACATTCTTTATACGTGTTTTAAAACCATGAATCTAGACGTGAACAAAACAAACAATATCTAATATGGTTAGCATTTACAACAACAATTGAAAACCCAAGGGTTAAACATGTTTAAAAACAAAATACGTTGAGTGAGTTTTAGATAACCAAAGCATTTGGTCAATTTAAACAAAATTTAATGAATATAATACTATAATACCAATCGACATAATGCGATTTTCCATGGCTAAAATATGTAATTGAAACTTTGGAGGAGTTTTTTAGACATCATCACTAGTAATATGATTTGGTGAAAGAGAGTTGAACAATAGAGAGTAAAATAGACAAAGAAAGGAGATGATTGTTTGGTCTTATCATTACTATTCTCGTGTCATCAGATTCTTGAGGAATATATATATATATATATATATATATATATATATATATATATATATATATATATATACGTTTGTCAGTGAGATTAATAGATGGACAAAAGTACGCACCAGTTTTTAACATGGTTTTGGCCGACGGACTATTTTCACTCTCTATTGTCAACAAACCCCTTTTTTTCTTGGCCGTCTTTTCTTTGAATTACAATAACATTTTTTTAACAATTAAATTACAACCACCATACAAATATGAAACAATCAAAAGGGAGCTTGTCAATATAGATCTAGAGACTCGAGAACCCTGCGAGCTTGGATGTGAAGAGCGGTGAGTCTTTGGCCAGGATCAAGGGTCGAACCAAACTGACTTGCAGCCCATATCAAAGATGCAGATTTCTCACCCAACAGACGTCTTATGTCATCGTGTATGGCTGCCATTGGAGCTCCTTCCCTCCCATTTACATGCCCGATCAGTAATAACAAGAACTCCCCGCATTTCAGCCTGACAACAACATACATACTTTCTTAGTTTACTCATAATCTTTATGCATACCAACCAACATACTTTCTTAGAATAGGAATTTACGCATACCAACAGCAAACAAGCAGGTTCAAAATTAAGCCTACCACAGGCCAACTACATACATTTGGACCTCATGGTTCATGGTCACACTAGCAGATACAACAAAGCTACTTTACAAAGAACGGTTTTATATTGACACGTTGCACAAGACTTATCATCCAACAATACAGTGATCAAATAAACATGCAGTGGCTAATTTTCATCATGTGCACAACCACCAAGAGACATATGATATAATAGGAATCATGTGTGGAGCAAGATGTAACATCTACCGCACATTGATTATGAATATGAATTTTGCAATCCTTACAAGCCTTAAGTAATGAGAATATGAATTTTGCAATCCTTACAAGCCTTAAGTAATGAGAATATGAATTTTGCAATCCTTACAAGCCTTAAGTAATGAGAATATGAATTTTGCAATCCTTACGAGCCTTAAGTAATGAGAATATGAATTTTGCAATCCTTACAAGCCTTAAGTAATGAGAATATGAATTTTGCAATCCTTACAAGCCTTAAGTAATGAGAATATGAATTTTGCAATCCTTACAAGCCTTCTCACCATGAGTTTTAAGCTCAATTGGAGGTTATTACGCCAACCCACTACTTTTGTCTCGAGCATCAAGATGGTATAGTTTATAAAAGGAGTTGATATACAACATATTAGAATTATGCATCTCCTGCAATTTTGAGATTTTGTTTGGGTTTCTTTGAAAATTTGACAAGGACATCAAGAATTTAAGTAGGCAGTGTCCCCACGAGGTGTAATGAGTTGCAATTATGCATCTCCGATTGATAATGATTCTGGGATTCTGTTTAAGTTTGTGTGTAAGTTTGACGTGGACAAAAAGAATTTAAGTGGGGAAAGTTTGTGACATCCTTCAATAACATGTTCCACACAAGCCTTGACTAATGGGCTACTAGTAAGTTCAAACCATAGTTTTAAGTTAATTTGAAGGTTACCATTCTTATTTCATGTTGAAGTTGCACTTCAAATTAGAGGATGTTCTTTATGATAACTTAATCGCAGAGTTGAAATCTTACCTCAAATTCTCATCTACTTGTTTGTTTCCAATAAGCAATGCAACTTCCTCAATGCCATTACATTCCTCAAAATCCTGGTATCATCAGTCGACCACAAAAGAACAGGTTGCTTAGTTAGGGAATCATAGGTAAAAACTGAAGCAGTTTTTGACAAAATAAGAATGATAAAACAGATGACTGAGGGGGATTAATCAAAAATAAGGGACCAACTTTAGCAGATCAGTATATTTACTTGTTACTGTTGTAAAAAATTAAGTCCATTTGTTGTTAACTTGAACATCATATAATAAGAAACATACCATTTGATTGAGGGGAGAGTCCAACATTATTGAGATAAGAGCATCTAAGCAAGCCCCTTGCTCAAGCACTCCTC
Source organism: Silybum marianum (assembly GCA_036898165.1). Classification (NCBI taxonomy): domain Eukaryota; kingdom Viridiplantae; phylum Streptophyta; class Magnoliopsida; order Asterales; family Asteraceae; genus Silybum; species Silybum marianum. The sequence goes on from CM072532.1 coordinate 242,997, forward strand.
GTGTTGCTAATATGTTCATCAAAACCTGCTTCAAATGCATCTTGTGTTTTTGTTAAACTTGACCTTCTTATGTTCTCTGAAAAGGAACATATTTCTTCGACCATAAATAATATCTATATCAAGCATCACATTTTCAATTGCTTTACCAGCTAGAAATAATATTTGCATACAAGCTGAACTTCAGATATAACAAACTCAAAACTGGTCAGTCCCTATGATATACTTGTTGCTTCAAGGTAATTTGAAAAATGAACCATAGTCCATAAGTTATAAAAAGTGGTTTACAAGATCAAAATTTTCACCCTTTGCTATTGAATAAGGCTGTCAAGACCTCGTCACCAACTCTTCCTCACAATCATGTAGAACCTATTAACATGCTTTATTCTCAACCTCAAACCAATCCCCCAAAGTAATTCCCTAAAGTGGCCACACAACATCTATGTAATCAAAGATATTAAGATAAAACCCTTGGATACCACACGTATAGACATACTAAATGTATGAGTCACCAATAACTTCTTTCTTTTACTGTTTTGATTTTAGATGTGTGTATATTACACACATGTATACACATACATAAACATACCCGCTTATCCCCGAACTTTTAGAATTTCTGCCTCCCACGAACCACACACCATATCCCCTTACTTGTATTATTACCCAATTGTGAGTGGCATGTATAAAATGTGCTACTCATCGCTACCTATGCCAGTTGTATCCACTTAACTTCACTGATAGAAAAGCTCAAGAAACACAAACTTCTATTTCCCTCCACCTCTTTGTCCTATACATATTCATATGATGTTATGGAGAACAAAATAGTGCACATACATGATTCAACAATCACTTCATGCTTCTAATATGAAGGCTCATGGGATCCACCTGAATAGCCTTGAACTGATGGGCTAAAATCGTGCTCTCCTTGTGGAGTAAACAACATCCTTCTAAAACTCTTAGTGCAAGTGAAACTTCAGCATCAGTAGAAGGACTTTTTATTTTCAAGGGCTCAACACTGAAAATGTGATCCAAATTGCTCACTATCTGATCCTCCGTCTCTTGTAAAGAGTGTTGAAACAGAACTGGGACCACTATGAAGCATCAAAAGAACACAAAACGGATTTTAGTTCCTTTGTATCATACATCCTAACATGAACCCATAAAAGTAACAAAATCTGATCAAAGCCATAATTCGTCACAACTCAACAAGTTACAGGACAGTTCCCCAAAATTTAGATACATATAATGTCTGTAAACATAGATCTCAATTTGGTAACTGAATATCAAAAGAAGAAACGGAAGCAATTCACTGTAACCGATATTATATTCAAACTCGTACACACTAACATTAAGGCTGGCCTAGTGAATACACCAATTTAACCTTATTATGAGGTGTTTGGTTGGAGGTATTATGCAGTAATCAATGTGAACGATGATAAAAGAAAGTGTTTGGTTTTATATAATATAATGGCTCATTCCCCGAGAATCCCAAATTTTCATTTCTGATTAAATTGGAGGGAATGAAAAGTCATTCCCATTCCCTGTCATTTTCTTTTCATTCCCATTTTCAGCACCATACCAGACAACAAAGATTTGATAGGCGTCCGTTTGGTTATTATTTCCTAGCACGATACCAGACAACAAACAAGAACGGAAAAAAAGAGAGTCCTAACTGATTTATTCAATTTTAGTTCCTTCCGCCGGCAACTACTTCAGATCGATGACAGTTGCTATGCCAGATCAACATTGTAGGCCAATTAAATCAGATTATGATACTAATAAGTTATCTTACTAAGCAAAGGTAATGGTTATCCAATAGATGAAATAAAATACAAAATAAAGAGGGAAATAATAATAATTGTCACATATGAACTCCGAATACATATCCTAAAGTGATCTGATCGTTTTCCAAATATCCTGATTTGCACAAAGTGGCGTGGAGTACCTTGGAGAGCCGTAATGGATTGAGTATTGCAGAAAAGGTTGATGGTGGAATCAGAGGCAGCGACGGATCGAAGGAATTTAAGGATATTGCCAAGGCCATGTAGTCGTAGAAATGAGAAATCGGAGCGTGCGTCACGGAGTCCGGTTCGTAGCGCAAGAGTTACCTCCCTGTAGAGTCTTTGATCGTCAAGTGAGCTCACCAGATCAGTCACCGGCGACGGCACCGTCGCTTCCGACGATTTATCATTATTCTCTATCCCCGATTTCAGTACGTCGCTCCAAAAGGCCTTCTTTAGGTACATCTCAATCCCGTCTCCCTTCTCTCTTCTCTCTCTCACACAGATACGACGGACGCACACTGGTATGTATCTGTTATACTCATGGGCCAAAACATGGGCCTAATGGATCAAAAAACCCGAACACTGAGGCCCAATAGATTTGGTCCATTTTTATTTTTTTTCACTTTCTATTGTTTAATAATGATTTTTTTAAAATTAAATGCTCTTTTTAAACCTTTTTCCAAAAATTAGAAAATATCGGCAACTGTTTTAAATCGATAAAAATGAAATAAAAATAGTTATTGCAATTTGGATGGAAAAAGAGGGAAAAGTTGGGAAGAGAGGGAAGGGGTACCGCCGGTATTAAGCCCCAAATCGAGTCCAACCCCGGTAAAACTTGAATTAGGGCGCCAATTGAAATCGCTATCCAGGATTTCCCGCGAATTCAGTACATATATATGGTATATATCTACGCACACACATACGCCTCTCCATTCCCTCTAGTTTCCCACCTTCGTAAACGATGGCTTCTGCACCAAGAGTGGTAGCTAGACGGAGGACCCAAGCTACTAATTCGATCGGATCTTCATCCAGGAAAAGATCCAAATCTAAGAAGGCAGATGAGTGCGATTACGATGATACAAGTTGTGAGGAATGTGGGTCGGGTGATTTCGGATCGGAACTCCTACTATGCGACCAGTGTGACCGAGGGTTTCACTTGTTTTGCCTCAGACCTATTCTTGCTTCTGTTCCATCTGGATCATGGTACTGTCAATCTTGTTCCGCGAATCGCAAGACCATTGCAAGTATGTCGTCTTTTTTATTTAATATAATTTACTTGTTTTGCATTTTCCCCATTTGATTTTTGTGCATTAGGGTTTTTTCGTTTTTTGTTGTACAACTGAAAAGTTATGTTATTGGCGATGCTGAATTAAATCATACAAAGCGGCTCATCCAATATTCAGATCTTGCCTTGATATGAAAAGATCCCAATTGCAACCCTGTATCCCACTCGTCCAATTGGGGATTGTTGGGGTTCTAAGAAATCGACATCTTTCTTTTGATAACAGTACTAATATGGATTCGATTCATATATTAATTAATCGAGCGATGATTAGTCATTAGCAGCGTAATGTAACTGTATGTACACCTTGGATTGTTTGTAACCAAAGTTTAACCATTACTGAATTGGAAAAAAAACCCTAAATTCTATGATATGAGCCCTAGCACTCTTGTGTAAATTTTGGTTGCTTTTTGAGTTTTAGCATCTGAGTTATCATTTATGTATCATTATTATTATTATGTAACAAGTTCATTTCTTGCTCTACATTCAGGGTTCCCATTGGTTCAAACCAAAATCATTGACTTTTTCCGCATTCAAAGGACCTCACAATCAAGTGAAAAAGTTTGCCAAGGTAGAAAAAGATCATGAATTCATGTCTTTTGATGTCCCATTACTTCATAATTATGAATTTCATTACAGAAAAATATTTTTAATGCTTATTCTTTTACCTCATTCTAGATACCCGTAAGAAAAGGCGACGAACTAGTAGCCTAGCAACATCAAAGAAGAAAAGGCGGTTGTTACCGTATAGTCCAAGTGAGGATGCTGCAAGAAGATTGGAACAAATGGCATCACTAGCAACAGCATTGACAGCAACAGGAGCTGAGTTCAGTAATGAGCTCACCTATATTCGTGGCATGGCTCCTAAGGTAGCAAATTGTCCTGCTTATGAGAAGGGGGGAATGCAGGTAAATCTTCATTTCCAACATGGGTATTATTTCTTTAAGATTTTTATGCAAGTTTCTTCATTCTAAATTGGATGATGACAAGTTAAATGACTAATGGATCAGGTTTTATCAAGAGAAGACAATGAGGCACTGAATCTATGCAAGAGTATGATGGGAAAGGGAGAATGCCCACCTCTTATGGTTGTTTTTGACCCTGTAGAAGGGTGAGTGGAGTTTTGCTAAATATTTTTTTCTATTGTTTTCCTTTTGGTACTTGATGATGATGATATTAACAAATTTAGTATGGTTGTATAATTGTAACAGTTTTACTGTAGAAGCTGATAAATGTATCAAAGACTTGACAATAATCACAGAATATGTGGGAGATGTTGATTACTTAGAACGTCGAGAAAATGATGATGGAGATAGTATCATGACTCTACTTTGTGCTGCTGATCAATCAAAAAGTCTTGTAATTTGTCCTGACAAGCGCAGCAATATTGCTCGATTCATCAATGGCATTAACAATCACACACCGTAAGTCTTGTTTTGGCTTATGATGTATTCCACTTAAGAAAAGATTAACATGTTACTAATTAGTGGATTTTGTTGTATACAGGGAAGGGAAAAAGAAGCAGAATTTGAAGTGTGTGAGATTTGATGTAGATGGTGAAGCCAGAGTGTTGCTGATAGCAAACAGAGATATATCAAAGGGAGAAAGATTGTACTATGATTATAATGCATATGAACATGAGTACCCTACCCATCATTTTGTATGACCCCCCTTCCCCATATTTTTGTTTTATATACATTGAGTTTAACCACCATCCCCCAACCCTTGCAAGAATTAATTTTTGACCAGATGTTTACTTGAGCTCCTTCAAGTGTACAATTATTTAAAGAAAGGAACAGTTTTTTTGGCATGATTTATATCTAAATGGTTCTGTGTTGGGATGGAGGCCTTGAAACCTTGGATTTGTTTCATTGGTTGAGAAAAGAGTTATTTGGGTTTATCTTGATTTAATCTTTGTTTTTTCTTGCAAAATCTTGTGTTGTGTTGGTATGAACTTGATGGGAAAATTACATAGATACTCTTTTCTTTTTTTAAATAAATATGTTATTTTTATTTTAGTTTGTTTTCAAAGTATTCCTTTTTATTAGATATTTTCAAAGTAAATATGATAATGATATATTGTTATAATTGGTATATTGATAGAGTATAATGTAATCTCATGTTCACCTGAACAAATTAAGAATTTTTAGAAAACTTCACAATAATTGTTCTTTATAAAAATCTGTTTCTTGTAGATACTATTAAATAAGTTATATTAATATGTTATATAAAGTCAATAAAACAAAGTAAAAAATAAGTAAAATGTTATTTTTCACATGAATCATTGAGAGTCAAGATTTATGTTTAAGCACTTATGACATGTTTTTCAAAAAAAAAAAAAAAAAACCAGTTAGAGATTTTTTAATATATATCTCAATCATAATTAAAAATAAGAATTATTATTTATAAATATCTCAATTTTTATTTGGATTAATCATCAAAATAAAAGATGGAGAAGATGATCTAATCCGTTAAACCAGTTAGCGGTCCGCGTTCGCCCTCTGCTTGTGGTGTCTTATCTTGGGAGCCTCCCACTTTTCTTTCACAATTCTACCTCCTCTTCCAAGCTCCAACTTCTGTCATCAATGGCTTTATGGAGCCCACGCATGCAGAGGTTTCTACTCAACAACAACAACAACGTCAGTAACTTCAATTTGAAGAAGACTAATAGTAGTAGTAGTAGTAGTAATATAATTATGAAAAACTGGACTAGTAGACAAGGTAGCCTCAGGTGTTGTTCGGCGATTGCAATCGACGCTCCTTCTTCTTTCTCCGACGGCCTTGCCTCTGGGATCAGATGGGGTTCCGCTAAATTACAGGGTGCCCGCGAAGAGATGGAGGACGATGCTGTTATAGTCGCTTCATCGTCTAATAACGAGCTTGACGGTTTCCATTTTGCTGCTGTTTTCGATGGCCATGCGGGATTCTCTTCAGTCAAGTTCCTCAGGTTTGTTTGTTTTTGCTTAACAATCATATAGAAATCCCTTTAAGAGGATTAAAATTTGATACAAAAGTATTTTGTTTTCATGATTTCAGATTCTCTAGGTTTTACTCTATTCCTTCGGGATCAACAAAATAGGTTAATCAAAAATACCTTTCTAAGATGAAAGAAGCCCATTTCAGCTTGTAGTGAATTCGATTAGCATCTATTAGATTGAAAACTTAGTGATAGATGTATTCAGGAACTCCAATTCTCTGGATTGAAATTGGAATCAAAGCAAAACCTAACTAGCTAAGCATATTCCACTCACATATTGAGATTATAAACCAGAGTTAAAAAAAAAATTAAAATTTACTGTGCTGTTGCATAAGGAACTTTTCAAGTTTGCATATAAGATTGTACCAGAACTAGATGCTGAATGATTCAGATGATGATATAACCATAGGGAGGAGCTATACAAGGAGTGTGTCAAGGCTCTACAAGGGGGGATATTGTTGAGTAAAAAAGACTTGACTGAAATTGAAAAGGCATTGCAAGAGGCTTTCATGAATGCTGATGCCAAACTTCTGAATTGGTAAGTCTGACATATACTTATACCACTGACAATTTATATTGTCTGAAGAAATTGTGAAAGGAATCAGTATGATTTCGTTTTCTGTATTTATTTCATTGAAGGTTTAGATGCTGTTTCATTTTGTAAAGGCTTGAGATGAGCGGGAAGGACGATGAATCTGGTGCAACAGCTACCACTATGTTTGTAGGAAATGATATGCTTTTCATCTCCCATGTTGGTGACTCATGTGCGGTAAGTCCCTTTTAAACTTTTATGATTTCTTTCCATGTTTAAAAAAGCAACTAGAATACAATTTCTGATTTTTGAGCTAAATAAGTGAGATGAATGGAAGGGTATAGTTAGATCTGTTTTTTACACTTGTTGGCAGGTACTTTCAAAATCTGGAAAACCAGAAGTGCTGACTAATTCTCACAGACCATATGGAAGACACAAGGTTTCTCTTCAAGAAATTAAGCGAGTCAGAGAAGCAGGTGGATGGGTGTGTTATTCTCTTCTTATATATTTCACTTACCTCATTTTATGTAATGATTTGATTAAAAAAAAGATGTGTAATTGGATTCTCAGCTTATTTATTCTTGTACATGGTATCTGTAGATTGTGGATGGAAGAATTTGTGGAGATATCTCTATATCCCGTGCCTTTGGGGACATGCGATTTAAGACAAAGAAGAACGAGTAGTCTCTCAATTTCTTGTTTAAATCCTTATTTAGTGTTCACATATATATATATATATATATATATATATATTTGTTGGAAATTACATTGACATCCTCTTTCTTTAACTATTGAAAGGATGCTGGAAAAAGGAGTTGAGGAAGGAAGATGGACTCAAAAGTTTATATCCCGGTAGGTTTTCTCATATGTTTTTTACCAACTTTTTTATATAGATAGATTTATGTCAGGACTTTTATCTGTTACAGCATACGGTTTGCCGGAGACTTGGTTATTGCTACTCCTGATATTTATCATGTGACGATGGGACCTGATGCAGAGTTTGTATTGTTAGCAACTGATGGCTTATGGGATTACATTAACAGGTTCAATTTCACTTGTTTATTTTCCATTTTCTTTGACATGATGAAATGGCTTGCTTAAACTTAAACTACTTTTCTTCTTGTCACGTTAACTTTATTTTCAGTTCGGATGCTGTCAACTTTGTCAGAAACCAACTTAGGGAACATGGAGATGTTCAGGTAGTTTTCTTTTTAGCCCTCATCAAATGAATTAATTATTACAAGAAAATGTGCATAATTATATTTATATATATACTTCTGTTTGGTACAGGTTGCATCTGAAGCTCTAGCTCAAATGGCATTGGTAAATAAATGACACTTCCATTTTCACCTTTTCATTTGGTTACCTTTCTCACTTCAATTCCCTCATCTTTTATTTTTATTGCAGGACCAATATTCTCAGGATAATGTAACCATTGTGATCGCTGATTTGGGGTATGCATTCGATATCAATATCTAAATTAATAATCCCTTTCACTTCTCTAAAGTCTAAAACTTTGGTTTGTGTTTTTTTGATAGGCGGACGGATTGGCAAAATATAGCTATACAGAAACAAAACTTTATGTTGGAACTCATCCAAGCTTTTGCTACCATCGGTATCGTATCATTTGGGATATGGATGTCATCTACCGCTTCCTTTTGAAACTCTAAACCATACTTTGTATATAATCAACATATTGTGTACCTTCTATTTATATTACGTTAATGTAAGGTGCTGTTTCAACTGTTTTGAGTAATTTATTTGCTCGGCAGGCATGTTTTATTTACAGCTTAATCAATAAGCCATAACAAAAAAAAATAGAGATTTGGACATCTTTTTGATGAAATTGGCTTCAAAAAATTCTTTAAACCATTCTTCAAAATGGAGAATGCGAGAAGAGAAGTGACATTTTTCATCTTCAACAAAATCTTTAAAAATGGATTTTACATTATTTTTATTTTATTGAGCATATCTGTATAAAGTTACATATTTTGCATCTAAATTAATAGTATTGTTTTTTACGATGTGACATACCATATTTGGAGGTGTAAGAGCATCTCCAGATTACCCAAATGAAAGAAAATTGGGATTTTGGAAAAGAGATGCTAATTTTTTTTCAAATTTGAGAAAATAATTTCTAGAATAGAAAATTGATTTTTTATTATTTTTCCCAATATGAACATCTAATTATTTAGAAAAATATATAATATTTTATTAAATATGTTAATATTTTAATATTATAATCTCTAAAATAAATATATATAAAAATTGTGAGATTTTGATACAACCTTTTGAGTATCAAAGGAGGTGTCCAGTTTTTAAGAGTTAAAAATATAATTAAGATGATAATATACGTAAATCCTGATCCTCAATGGTGAAAGAAATAGAATTCTTGTATAACATCGCAGACATGAGTTATAACTAGGAATTCGTAACCAAGCTTGTGTTTTCTTGGGAGAAGGTATTTTGTTCCACACCACATAAAACATACATATGTAGATGTTGGAAATCTTATTACTTCGTTACCAGTTAGATACTCTTATCAACAAATCCATTATGGTATTATCCGATAACGTAAGTGAACTTAATGACTTTTATCGATAGGTTAGATTCCGGTGAAAATGGACGTTAAGGGATCTTCATCCTTTGACCAATCCTAATTAAAAATCAACACTAATGAGATACACATAATCAATTCAAGCACAATTCTTACGATTCACATTAACTTGCATCAAATCAATATGTGCTCTTCTTTAGGATGATATATAATAACAAAAAGATTTGATTTATTTGTTCTGATTCATTGAGATGTTGGGAGAATACATTTGACAAAACTATATATTATTATCATCAGAATCAGAATCGGAATCGGAATTGGAATGGGAATCGGAATCGGAATCGGCAGCAGGTGGGTTATTTGGATCATGCTTGTGGTTGGCACCTGGATCGACGTAGTCCATCACGGCCACCGGTGCCAACACACTAACACCATCTGGGGTCTGGGCCTGGGGGGTGATCACATCATCACCTGCACTTGAATTGTAAATAATCGTGAGTAACAGCAGCAGGGAAATTAACACACTTCTAGACATATTATATATTGCTTTGCTGGTAATTAACACCTATATATATATATATATATATATATATATGATGATATGAATGTGAATTGATACAATATTTATACCAAACCAACACCTGTGAACCAACATTCATTCATTTGCGTTACATCACTCTCTCTTAAATTTCACTTTCAATTCCAAATATAATATCCTTTTTTTCTATTTTTATATAAATATCATCACTTCTTATATTCATAAATTTAAAAACTCACCATTTATTAACCTAACATTTTTCTAACTGAAATTTTTTAAGATGTAAATATGCACTTTGGACCACGTTTTGTAAGTGGTATATGTGTTTTTCAAAAACTTTACACGGCTAAAAAATAAGATAGATTTTGTATTGTATGTTACAATAACATAACAAGACTGCATTTAGGAAACTAGGTGATTAAATAACTGACTATTAGTTGATAAGTTAGTCGATCGCTGATAATTTTACTGCTAGTTGATAAGTTAGTTGGTAAATTAATTATGTTTGGCTAAGAAATAAAAATGACCAAAAAAACATGTTCAAAAATAGTAAATTTTAACATTTTATAATATATTTAAAATAAATCATTAATAATATAATATGTTAATTAATACAAACCATAATATATTTAAATCAATAATAAATTATTTTAATTCATTATATATAATATTATAAACTTCAGAATATAGTGAAATATAATATAAATAAATGCGTCAATCTTGGATATCTTAGTTAATAATTTCTCAAAAACAAACAATAATTAAATTAAATATTATATTAATGTATTAATCAATATTATTTATAAAATCAATAAATATAAACTTTTATATAACTTTTAAAATCGTAATACTTGTTTTTTGACGATTAAATATATAAAAATAAAAATAAAATAAGATTAATAATAATTGAAAGAAAAGTGGCAAAAAAAGACTTCCAGACTTTATTAAAAGTTTAAAATGCTAATCCAAATAGCGTTTTTATAAATTAGTTTATAAACTATTTTTTGTCCATGTATATGACGCATTTGAAATAAGCTTGAAATATAAGCTAGCATATGTTGCCAAACGTCACCCAAATTTTATATTTGTCCTTGGAACTTGAAAGTGAGTCTAATATGTGACCGATTAAAATGTCCGATAATTATTTATTTACTCAAAACATAATAAATGTTCTAATATATCACATGCTATTAAAACATCCCAAAAGATTATAAAAAAAAAGTAAGACTTCAAATATTTTAACTTATTTTTTGCTCTACAAGATTTTTAGAACTTTTGTTAACATAGATAAAATAAAAATAATAAATTTAAAAATCTCCAAACTTAAATAATTTTCCGAAAGTGATTGTTTTAAGTGAGAGAATTTACTTTTTAATTGTCTGAACCAATTAAGTTAATTATATTATCATTTTATGTATATTAATTTGATTCAAGTCATTAAAATCATTAAATATTTTATTAAATATAATTAATGTTGCAGTATTTGAATTACTTGCTGGGGTTATTATTATGTCTTTTTTTAAATTGATGTTTAATTCTATGTTTTAAAGAAATTTGAAAATCTGTTATAAAATACTTGTAAAATCTTATATTAAAATTAGCTTCATTAGAAACATATTTTCCTTAATTGATGATAACAAAACGAATATGTTCATTTTACATTACTTTTGATTTTTTTTATGTCATTTAAAAGATCATGTCAATTTTATGGAGCGTCCTTTTAATTTAAACTTATTAAAAATAATAGCCCTAAAAAAAAGAGAAAACTAAAAAGATCTTAATAATATAAATTTTATTAACATAACAATAGTAATAAACAAATAAATAAAGACCACATATTTTTTATTGACAAGTAACCATCGAACTAAAAAAAAGTCAACAATCAATTTGTTCACATTCACGATGTCAATACTTTAACACATAGAAAAAAAGAGATGGTATCATTTATAAATACAAATTAAGATTTATATATATAGTCCATTTACATAGAAAAAAAGAGATGGTATCATTTATAAATACAAATTAAGATTTATATATATAGTCCATTTACATAGAAAAAAAGAGATGGTATCATTTATAAATACAAATTAAGATTTATATATATAGTCCATTTATAATAGTATATGATTTAAGGATTGTCGTGGTTGTTTCTTAATATAAAATGTTTATTATAATAAATAAATTATGTTAATCTTTTAACATCAAAGTTTTTTTATTAGTGAAAATAATATATAAGTTATTTTTTAATGGTTTCTCCAAAGTTAGAGGATATGGTAAATAAAAAATTTGCCTAAGACTTTTATTTTCTATGTTTTCGATAATTTTTTAAAATTATATCTATTAAAAAACATGATCTAATAAGTTGAACATGAGAAAGAAGCGGTCTAATATTGTTTGACATAAATAAGGTAGTTTGTTTTTTTAATACATGTTTGAATGGATATAAGATAACTTATTGAAAAGATAGTCGGAGTAACTTATAAAAGTTTTTTGATACTTTTTTCGATTATAACTACGGTTTAATATTAATTTATTAATTAATTTTAATTTTAATTATTGATTAAAATTAATTATTAATTAATATTAATCTCAGTTGTAAATTATTTACTGATATTAATTATTGATTATAAATTATTGTTATTAATTTTATCAATTATTATTATTCGATATATTTAGTTGATAAAAAATAAATATAATAATTTTAAAAATATTTTTATAAATCACATCAAAATTAAAGTTATACATTTCTTTTGTTTCATTATTGATAATGATGGATAAATATTTAATTTAATTATTTTTTTTTTGAGATTTTTTTTAAAAATAATTTTGAAAAATTATTTATTAACTAAGATATCCAAGATTGATATACTTTGTTTTTATTTATATTATATGTAATCTTTATTTAAAATCTTTATTTAATGTAGATATTTTTTAAATTTTCCATTTGGTTATACAAATCCAAAAAATTTAGTAGTATATATATACATATAATAATAATAAAAAAATATAATATTAGATTTTTTTACCATATAGTGTGTATCAATTAACATATTATATTTGTATATTATTGGCAACTCCAACCAGCTCCACACAGAACCCGCCTCCAATGACACCAACACGAGGGGGTATTTTTTGCTCATTTAGCGGTTGAGGCTAGCGGAGGCATGAGACCAAACCCAGAACTTGTTATCTATTTGGGCAAAGTCTCTTCATTCCTTTGTCAACAGAGACATTTAATGTATTGTATTATTAGTGAATTGCTATACATATGCTATGAAATGATAAAATTTATTAACTTTTAAATGTCTCTTTTGATCATTTTATATTTTTCAAATAGCTTATTAGCTATTTTTTTACCAAACGTATTAGTTCATCTTTAGTTTATTAGACACCAACTAATTTATTACCGTGTTTACCAAAAATTGTCCCAATTAAAATAAATTAGTCAAATTATTTTTATATTAAACTGCAAACAAACGACTATTTGCAAGAGTCAAACTACTAAGTTAGATTTGTTAACAACAAAGGGAGATTCAAATAATGTAATGATCACCGAGGCTTAATTAAGAAAAATGCTTGAACCACATAAATATAAAATTAAAAACCTCGAGCAAGATTTACAGATGAGCCATTGATAGAAGTAAATTCATACTACGAAGTAAATTCATATGTAATACATGTCCAAAAAAACGTGGACAACTTTTGGTAGCTAGAAAGGTCGCCCGATCTGTGAATGCAACATGTTTTATATCACATGTGATCTTGGATCTTCTTGTCTTATCTCAAGTAGAAAACCCAATATAAATCTTGGATTTTATGCTATAAACATCATAAAATGATAATCGTATTGACATTGAAAAGCAAAGAAGGCATAAGAAAGAGGTAATCTTTATATACATTCCTAATAATAAGGAGAAGGCAAATGTGTATAAATATTAGATTTGGGCCAAAACATCACCTTCTAACTTGGTTAGCAACTGAAATAAAGACAATATGACTTTTGGTCAGTGTGATAAAAAAAAATATCCCAAGAAGAGGTTTGCTTTTGGCATCAAAAATATAAAATTAAAACTAAAATTAAAATTAAAAAAAAAAAGCTAGCTGCCCAATTAAGTTTTGACCCCACTTCCAGGTTGTACAAAAAAATGGCAGACAAAACTCAATCAATCATAACTCCCCAAAACACCATAAATGGATACTAACCTTACTTACCCCAAATCAACTCATAAAACACTCTCATCTCACCCTTCCCCCTTTTTCATTTTAACAACAAATGGAAGACCTTCATCTCAGCCCCACCCACCATCTTCCTTAGACCCCACCCACCATTTTTCTTTCCTGCCCACAATCAATCACAGATATGGCAGCTTCATCTCATCCTTCCAACAAATTCAAATTCAAATTCAAATGCTCTTCTCTTCTCTTTCCTGTTTATATATATATATATATATCAACTTAAAGGGTTACTGGTAATCCATAGTTCAAGAATGATCTGATATGCCCATCCCACCCTGCTGTAACAATAACCAGACCCCATGCATGACAACTAGCCGAGCTCTGGCATGAAGATTTGAAGAATTTGTATTGAGATTTACACAATGGAGATGAAACACCAGAAGATGGAGGACTCGTGCTGGAAATCGGAAGCTTTTCTTCAGGCCAAGTTGCAGATCCTTTTGGAATAGATTCTAAAAAGAACTCTTGACCAAGAGAGAAATAACTAGGTGAAGAAAAGGGCAACGAACCCTCTTCTAAATTCCAACCATTTCTTGAACTTGTTGTACTAACTTTCAGACCAGACCAAGGTAACACAAATGAAGCATCAGTCGAGAAGCACTCGAATGACCTAACTGTCTTTTGTTGATAAACCGAAGGTTCTTTCTGATTATGGCAGTTCCAGATATAAACATTAGAATCCTCACATGCTGAAACGATGTGTTTCCCATCTGAGGTGAAAGATGCACAGAACTGGTTTCCACCATTTCGTTGGCCTAGTCATATAAACATAGTACATAATCAATTATCAAAAAACACCAAATATTTGATAACACATAAAATAAACAGCTAATGATTATATAAATACCCTTGTATTTGCCAATGATATTGATCCCATGAAGAATTCTGATGTGGGAATCCGCACAAGTCACCATTACTTTGCTTGGATCTTGTGGACAGAACTACAGATAAGATAAAGAAAGTGAAGCAAGAATTATAACATAAATTATTTTACTAAAATTAATCATGTTTACATACATATAATATAAACTACCAACCTGAAAGCCAATAATCCTCTTGCAAGGCGACTTCTTTTTACTATTTAAGCAGACTGAGGCTTCCAGTTGAAAATGATTATCTGATCCAAGAAAAGAAAAAATCTTTTCAGGCCCCATCAAGATTCAAATGTGTAGCCATAATTTTGTAACTATTAGTAGATGCAATGAATAAAACGACATCAAGATGCATATAGCACAGAGTGAAAAGAACCTTACAGCCAACTAAACTCCAATCCATATATGATCATGATGATATAAAGGCAAAAACTAAGTCATTTTGCAATAACTTCCATTTTGTCATAACTAAATGGTATTTTTATACCAAACCATCATATTCTGTTACCAACTAAAATGTTCCCAGATGAAGATAGTATGGCATATGGTCAAAAAGATGTTACCTGACAAACTGAAAAACCGACAACAGCCCGTCATGGATCCAATAATTCCACCCTAAAACACAAAGGAAAAATGACATTTTCAGCGATCATTATGTTTGAAATTTCATTTCTTGATTTGGAATTAATTGGCATAATCTATTTATTTTTGCCAAACCTTGCCATCAGGATTGTAAGTGACAGCAGTGATTATTTCTCGTATGTCTGTCCAATCCACAACCTGAGAAGAACCAATGGACCATATCCGAACCTTTCCATCAATTGAACCGCTTATGAAATAACTTTCATCCACAGGGTTAAACTGAACACATGTCACTGCAGTTTTGTCAAAATCACACACCATCAGTATTACCACTAATCAAGATTTATGCTTTCATTAGTAAAGACTCATAATTTCAAGATAAAAAAAAACATACCATAATTGCTGTGTGGAAAGACTTTAAGGCATTGGTCGTTCCCAACTCTCCACAGACGAACTGTTTCATCAACTGATGATGATAGAAGAAGCTGCAATGATAACACAAAACAAGATGAAAACCTGTGTAACTTTAATTAAGAATTTGATAAAGAATCATTTTTTGATATACTCACGTTATCATTGGACCATGAGAGATCCAAGATTTCGCCATTGTGTCCATGGAACTCATGGACAGGCTTCTCCAATATCCGAAACACCTTTGGGGGAACAATGACACAAGCCGAATCCGAAGTTTTTCTTAGGCTTTTAAGCATACTCAATTTCTGTTTTTCAGCCATTATAGGAGCCAATTCAGAAAGATGGTTCACAGTAAAGTATATGCAAGAAGGGTCAATATCTGGAATGTCAATATCATTCGATCTATCATCTTCCACAACTTGCCAAACTCGAACAACTCCATCCTCTCCGGCAGAAGCAAGATAACGCCCATCATGACCAAATTTCATAGTCAAGATCGAACCTTGATGAGCCTGGATATCTTGACCAATAAATACAGCCGAAAGTTCCTTCAATCTCTTCTTACTTTGGCGAACCCTGACTCTTTGAACCCTGGTCCTATGAACCTGACCACCACCACCATCAGGGTTCAAACCATCACATCTTCCTTGCCTATCTACAACACATGTCATGGACCGTATTCTACTCAACCATTGACTTTTTACTCTGTTCATGGTTCTAGCCATCGTGCCAGCAACCTTGATTTGTCTTTCTACAAGTTTCTGAACCAATGGAGATGGAACATTATCTATACGAATCAACGAATTGACCCCCTCTTCTTGTTGTTCTTCTTCTTTGCACCCTGTACTGCCATTTGAATTATTAGCTCTGCAAATGAAATTCTCTTTCGAAACCATAATTCTTGACGAATCTGAAGCATCTTGACACAAACTTGAAACAGAGGATGTACTAGAAGACATTTCTTCATAAATGGGGCTTCTTAAAACAGCATCACTAGTCTCCATGATTCTATTATTAAATCTACCTTTCAAGATATCATCATCATCATCATCATCGTCTGAATCATCTGCTGCTTTAATTTCATCATCTGAGCTTAAACGCATTAATTTAAGAAACTGATTTTTTCGATCTTGAACACTTGCTGGAGTCTTAACCCAAAAATCATATTGGAGACCATTAAAAAAACTTGAATCATTAACCTCATGCTTAGAAACTGAATCAGTCAGCGATGCAATGTTATCTTGGGCATCAAAAAATCGATATTCTTTGTCTTGGCTTAAGCTAACCATTGTTCCTTGTGTTCAACCCATGAAACCCCACCTCAAGAAACCAACTTTTTAAGCCCTAGGCAATGTGCCTTGTTCCATCTCCAAGTAACATGACCTAAACATATAATTATTATTAAAATTATAAAAAAAAAAGATAAAATCAAAGGCTTAAAGAAGGGATATCACGATAACCCAGATCAATAAGGGCAATTTATATTGATTGTAAGAATTGATTAAAAATAAAATTAGTGACAAGATTTAAAAAAACGAAAAAACTGTCATGGATCCCCAGATCCAACGCCCATTGAACCTGTCCTGGATAAACCACAAACAAGTCTGATATATTTAAAAGATAGAAATCAAATCCATATATTGCATTGATAATCCAACCCGGATTTACGGTACAAAATTGACCGGAACCCAACACAAAAGCATGTATTAATTTTTTTAAACCCATTCATTTGGAAAAGATGATGATGACGACAGGGAATACCTCATACCACATGTAAACATATATATCAAAATTGAAAACTTACCCTTTGATTGAATCAAGAAGATGCGTTAGATGGAGAAAGAATTGTATAGAATCCAAGAAATCGGAGCGAATGATCGATTCATGAGAAAGAAAGAATTGTTGCAATCAGATATACAAATCCTTTTTTTTCTTTTCTCTTGTGTTTGCTATGAAAAACAAAAGAAATAGAAATCCAAAGGGGAAATTGGGGAAGAAGAAAGACCTTGATATTCGTGAAGGAAATGGACCGAGAAACGAGAAGTAGTAGCTAATAGCGTAGGGAAGGGAGGGAAGGGGGTGTCTGTAATTGCAATTGTAATATGTCCATATGGCTATGGGTGTCCATGGCTTCTATACCCTACAATTTCATCGCCTCCTCCTTTTTCTCTCTGTTAAAAATTAAAATTAAAATTAAAATTAAAAAAAAATACCATTCCATTCCATTTCATCTCATTCCATTCCATTCCATTGTCTGTTGCATTAATTCTGTGCTTTTTTCGGTTTCCATTTAATGCCGCAATCAAAGTTTCAACCTTTCGTTTTTCTTTTTTTAAACTTTTCAACATCCTAAATCCCATTCCTATCTTTTTCATTCTTTTTCTTTTACAACATTATTGTTATTATTATTCATTCTTGTATTCATTTTTCTCCAGATTTCTTGCCATTTTCATTCTTAAAAATATAATGTCTTTTTCAATTTTACAAAAAAATTAGATTGATTTGGTATATATGTAAAGTAGATTTCAAATATCCTATCAATTGAGATATATATATATATATATATATATATATGGGGGAATGATGTTGGTGCATTTATTATAATATGAATTTTTATAGAAGATGATTAGATCTCCGGTAAATTTCCTAAAATTTCTTTAAAATAAAAAACTAAAAAACAAAATCTTCAAAAAAATTACGTTCATCTTCAAAAGGTTTGTCATTTTCTAAAATTCAAAATTGATTATAATATTAAAATATTATTTCTTTTTCTAAATATTTATTTTTAAAATTTTCTATTGATGCTTACATTTGGTAATCATTTTTTAGGCGATCTCCATATTTCGAGAAAATAACTATTCTCTCTTCTGCTTTATCTATTTTGGATATAGTTTAGGACAATCTCTTGAAACAAAATATTGACATAAATCCTTATTTTTACCTTTTTCTCCATTTTGGATAAACTCTTCAACATGTATTAGATTATATTATTTTAATGAATGTTTTATATTAGGAAACAATCGATATATTTTTGAAAACACGTATTAATTAGATTAGATAGACGATTGAAATTGATTTCAATGGTTTAAAAGAATGTGTCATTTACAATAGAGGTTCCTATTAGAATTTTTACAATAACTTACACTCTGAGACAAAATTATTGTTTAGTCATAATATTGTATTAGAACTCAAATGTTTAGGCAATAATTTTGTTACTTTTGAGTCATTTTTTTTAATAAATCTATAAAACGTGTAAGTTAAAATTGATAGAAAAAATCTAAGTTAATTGTTAAAAAATAATTTTTTAGTTTTATTTTATGAATTTAATTTTTATTATCTTATTTTATTATATTTACATTATTTTTCATGTATTATTAAGTTTATATTAATAAGTTTCACTTAAAATTAAATTTATATAATGAGTTTAAATTAAAATTAATATAGAAAAGTGAAATTGATAAATTATTTTTTGAATTTTGTTTTGTAATTTTATAAAATATATATTAAAATTTTATATTAATTTATAAATAAAATTACATTTTACAAAATAGAAAAATGAAATTTAGGAGTTTTGTACGAACTTTCATGATAGAGTTTTATTGAGGTTTTAATATATGTTGAGATTTATTGAAGTTCTAAATTTTTGTGAAGTGTTAATGATGTGACAAAAAAATGAAAATTGGGTTATTAGAGGTTACACCACCTGTATATACCACAATAAAATACAAATTATTCAAATGTTACAAACATACAAACCAACCAATTAAAATATGTATGCAAATGATGAATGTTATCTATTAGGATTTGAGTATTAAATAAATGTGATTAAAGTTTATTAATTATAATTAACATTAATATATTGTTAAAATCATCTGTTCGTTAGAGTAAAGGAATGATTAAGATTAATTTGTATGATTTGTGACGTTTAATTATTTATATTTTATATTTAAATTTATTTACATATAAACATTAATTTAACACAATATTTTTTCTAAAAAAGTGTTGTTGAGCAATCAACCTATTAAATGTCTACCCATACTCAAGAATATAATATTTTAATTAAATACATATTTTGCCGTTTAATTCCAGATTTAAGGCTATTAAAGAGGGTTAAAACTACTTATTTTACTCACCATTTAAAATTTACACCTACCGATTATTAAACCTATAATTTTTTTTTTTTATAAATTTGAATTAATAAATTAATTAAGACGTTATTAATCGATTCCACATGCGTTGTGCCACTACTTCTCCACCGAGACTAATTCCTTCCTTCATCATGCCACCATTATTTTACTTAATCAAGTAATTATCATTTTAAAATAACCTCTTCTTATTTCTAAATAAATTATTTTATTAAAAAATCATACATAGAAACATTCCACACTTTTTAAAAGGATAATCTATTTTTGGTTCTTATCTCTTGTATCTTTCCAACATGTTTGTATCATTTTAGTTGATGAAATGAAAAAAAGAAGTTTTTTACATTTACTATATATAAATATAATGAACGTATAAATAACATAAAAGTACCAAGAGTTTAGGGAAAAGATACTTATACTATCATTTAAAATAGTTTTGTTAATTTATCAAATGTCTTTTATTCGTGCAATCTTGAAAGTTTGACCTACTAGAGAAAAATGTTTTGCAACAATTAAATATGGATGGTTTTACGCAATCAATGCTATAGAAATGTTCATTACTTCAAATAGATTAATGATAACTATTAATAAATACTTACCTTAAGTTTGAGTGATCCAACACATAACTAATAACTGTCAACAATATTTATCGAAAGATATAACTCTAAAAAAACCTCTCAAGTTTCTTCTCGAACGGTACTTACTAAAAGATGATAACACTTTGGTACTTATAGTGGAAAAATAATAGTTGTTGTTTTGTTCATTAACATATGGGTAGAGGACCGCTAGTTCTAGATGCGAAAATTTAACCCGTGAAGTTAAAAACCATTTTTTGCTTTTTATTTTGAATTGGTCGAGGATTAAAAGGCGGGGGCGGTAATTGAGAGCATTAAGAGCGATGAGGTTGCATCCTTTACATTGTTTTCAACCCTCAGTGGACCACCATAGTCTATAGGTCACAGACATTATGTCAGAAGTATTTTCATCAAGTCCAAATTAAAATTCTCTTTCAATTTATTTTCAAAAACATTTATTTTGGAAATTAACGACCCCCGTTAGTTATAAGTACAACTTAAACAGATATTTTCAATAACTATGTTTTTATTTAAAACATTCATTTAACTAAACAAAAAAACTAGTCATTGTTAACATGTGTATCGACCATAAACTGTCCATGATTCCAAGCGGCACACTATCAAAATTTTGAAAGGTATAAAACTAAAGTAATTAAAATTAAATGTTGTTTAATTTTTTTTAACATATACTAAAATATGATTTATATTAAGTAATATGAAAAATGAAAGATGAAATTAAGAAAAGGTAAAAAGGGTTTGCAGTGAGAATTTATTTATTAAGCTTAAATTCTTGATCCGGCATCCGACCACATCATTTAATTTTAAAGAAATGAAGTGATTCGTACAGACAATTATCGCCAATTGCTAAAAACATGTCTTGTTTAAAGTTAATCAATCCTCTTTTGTCGTTAATTGGGGGTAATTATTTCTGTGCATTATTTTGTCTTTTTATCTACACTACTTTTTATTTTAATAAAATCATTATATTTTTATAAATTCTATTGAGCATTAGATTTTTCCATTTATCAAAAAAAACAGAACCATATTTTACAGACACACACACACATATATATATATATATAAAGAGGTTAATGCGAGAACGGTAACAATTTATGAGAATGCGAGGACAATTCTCAACCAATCATTTTGTACATGAAATTTTTCATGTACAAAATCACATATGATTCATGTACAAAATCATATATGATTAGCCTAGACTTTCCCCACAGCAAAAGTCGCGCGTGCCATTTTTTATGCTAGTACAAAATCACATATGATTTTGTACATGAAAATTTTTTCATGTACAAAATGATTGGCTGAGGATTGTCCTCGCATTCTCGTAAATTGTTACTGTTCTTGCATGAACCTGCCTCTATATATATACTACAAGTGACAGTGGGTCAGGTTAGTTTGGATTCAGATTTAATTCATTTATTAAATATATCGAAATTTTCAACTCAACTCAACCCATTTAGACCATCTCCAACCCATCTCTATAAACACTAAAGTAGAGGTTTTTTTCACTCCAACCCACCACTAAAACACAAAATAATAGGGCCAAATTCTTGATCTCTATATTTGAAGGCCAAAAAAGCAACCCTCTAAAAATTATATTAATATTTTATTTGGTTTTTCTAATTATATATATATATATTAATAGTTTACTAATTTGAATAATTAATTTCTGCAGTTTTTTACTGGTTTTCTGCAGTTTTTGCTGTAAAAAATCATATTAAACAGCTGTTATTTTGTTGTTTTTTTACTGGTTTCTGCAGTTTTTGCTGTAAAAAAATAATATTAAACAACTGTTATTTTGTTGTTTTTTATTGGTTTTTTACTGTTTTTCTGCAGTTTTAAATGATAATCATATATTGGTTTTCTGCAGTTTTTTTTACTGGTTTTCTGCAGTTTTAAGTGATAATTATATATTGGTGTTGTGCAGTTTTTTTACTGGTTTTCTACAGTTTTAAGTGATAATTATATATTGATTATAAAAATCAATTATATATCATAATTATTATGTTTTAATAAAATAATATTATTTTATCATCAAAAATGTTTTTAGCGTTCTTTTTTTTAGCGTGTGTTGAAGATGAGGGTTTTTTAAGTGTTTTTTGTGTTCTTTTTTTAGTGTTTCCAACTCACCACTAAAATCACAAAAATAGAGTTTTTTTATCTCCAACCTACCACTAAAACACTATAAAATATAGAGGTCCAAATTGTTGGCTTCTATATTTGAAGGCCCATAAAGGTAGACCACTAAAAAATATACTAATATTTAATTCAAATTTCTAATTATGTATAAAGTTTAATAGTTTAATAAATTAATAAAATAGTATAATAATAAATAAATATATTATTTTATTATTAAAAGTGTTTTTATTTTAGTGTGTATGTGATTAGAGTTGGATTTTTTTTGTGTTCAAGGGATCCACCATTTTTAGTGTGTTTTATAGTGTTTTGGGTTGAAGATGTCCTTAGTTAAATGGATTGAGATTTTTTAACCCAACCCAACCTGCTAGTATGCTACTTAATGGGTTGACAACATGTTGTCCTGTTTATCATTTTTTTTAATACAAGCTGTTAAATAAATGGATTGAAGCTGAGTTGACCTATTTAATTTAAATTTTAAATAAAATAAAAAGATTTAGACTATTTGATTTTATGAAAAAAAAAAGAATTAGAATTTAAAATTTTAAGCATCTACTTAAGTTACTAGGGTTTCACATTTGACAAAACTGAGAGGATTTCAAATTTTCAATGTTTCATAGATAATATATTAAACATAATAATTAAAAATAAAATAAAAATAAATAATCTTCTAAACGGGTTAAAAACAAGTTATAAATGGGTTGAAAACATGTCCATAAGATTTGTGAATCCCTACTGCGTATGTTAAAACTTTCCAAGGTCCGCCTCACGACATCCATGTTGAGAGAGATAAATTAAACAAGTATGGCCGTCCCTTGTTGGGATGTACTATTAAACCTAAATCGGGGTTATCCGCTAAAAACTACAGTAGAGTTGTTTATGAATGTCTTCGTGGTGGCCTTGATTTTACTAAAGACGATGAGAACGTGAACTCCCAACCATTTATGTGTTGGAGAGACCGTTTCCTATTTTGTGTCGACCCGCATTGAATGTCGGGCCATTCATTGAAGATAAAAGTATATCGAACCCATATGAAAACCATCCATTGAGCAAATATAGGTTCGATTTTGGTACTAGTCCATAACGATCAAAGTCGAAGCGTGAGTCTGTTAATGACTCTTTTTAACATGATATATTTTTTCTTGTTATGGAGCCCGTAAAGGAGTTGTGAATACCGCTATCCGAACATTAGATGCAAGATATCTTACGCACAGACTTGTTGAAGTAACACATTGTTGTACGTCGAACAGATTGTGGCACCGTTCGAGGTATTTATGTAAGTCCTCGAAATGGGACGATGACGGACATGACCAACTCAAGTCATTTATTTAAATGGGATAGACGGATTGACCCATTTAACTTAAATGCGTTGAAAATCTCAACTCAACCTATCAATTTTTTGTTGGGTTCACGAGCTGTGTCACTTTTTGTCACCCCTAATATGTACAACTTCTTAAAGATCAATGTTTTATTTACATAAACAAGTTTAACATGCTTCAAAAAACCAATAACCAATCGAAAATTCGTTTATTCGCTAAAACCTCATAAATTTATAAAATAAAATTATGATATACAATTAATAAATCAAAATATAAATCAACATTGAAATTTAAGATGAAAAAAAGTAAAATTATCAACAGAAAAATATATGTATGGTATACAACTACATTGCAATTTGCACACATATGTGATAATATTGGTATCATAAAATTATGATATACAAATAATAAAACGAAACATAAATAAATATTGAAATTTGAAAGGAAAAAGGTTAAAATTATCAACGAAAAAACTTTGAAAAGAGAATGAAGATTGCAACATATAATGAAGAGAAATTGTACAAACGTAACCGATATAAGACTCTAACAAATGTGTTTAGAAATGGACATTACTAAAATAGAAAACACATAAATACCTATCAACAATTAGATCAAGAAAGGGTGCTTCTTTTGGCTCAAAGACATTAACTTTGTTGTTGTTGTTGTTGTTGTTGATGTTGAACCATGTTCGATTTTTGACATATCATATGGCTTTCGTTTTAAATTTATTTAAATAAAAGATGTATATAGTTTAGTGGCAGAGCCACCGAATCTATTAAAGAGGTTCTAAAAACAAAGTAATTTTTTTTTGTATCTTCAGTAGTTTAATGTGTCTATATTTATCATAAACTATCTAGTTGGACGGCATCAACAATATGAGTTATTGTTATGTGAATTAGATCAACATTTACGAAGTGTTGATCTGACTTTCAACTAATGTTTTGTTTGAAGTTTAGACTAAATTTGGTTGTATAAAAATTATACAGCTCATACGCTCTCTAGTCACATAGTGGCTCCGCCATTGCATGTAGTGTTTTTTTTTCTCCCCATAGACTATAACCAAGACGTAGAACATATCATCAACACCCAACACTAAATTCATTCGTTCCTTTTTTGTTCAAACACACGTGAATAGAGAAATATAAACATCAAAGTATTTTATTATTTAAATAATAAAGTTTATGTCCGTACTTAGATTTCTTTGTGGAGCCGATTAATTTGAAGCATCCTAACACCCTTTTATTGGTATTTGGGGGAAAAGACACTAATAGGACAAAGTCTTAATCTTAGGATGCCAAATCCCAAATACAACCACCTTATTTTTAGGATGTTGTCGGGCGACAACCAGAAGTTACTTTTTTATGTTAACTTTGATTCGTTTTTCATGTTAATCGTTGTGCATTTCCATTTCAAGAAACACACATCATGATGTTTGCTTTTCTAATTATTACATTAATTTGGAATTAATAAGCCACCTTTTGCATACCATTATTGGTGCAAAATTTTATCTTATTTGTGTTTATAATTTATAAAACTAACTAATAAATACGATTAAATATAAAATAAATATTAAACCCTTATTAATACAATATCATATTAACCATACCAATCTGTAAAATAATAATCTAGATGGAAGATCAAGCAAATCAAGAAATGAAATTAAATCTTTCGAGTTTTCAAAATCAAACACAACATGAAATTTGAAGTGGTTGGAAATTAATTGGTTAGAATATGAAGTTTGAAATGCCTGGCAAACAAATATTGTTATATTATGAAGTTTAAAATGGTTGGAAAACAAGTGTGTTGTGGTGTTATTATATTGTTTAAAATAATTAATTAAATAGTTGGTAAACAAATTTCAAAATGAATACATATATAGTTGGTGAACTAATTAAAATCAAAGACCCAAGACTACCGACACTCGCTTAAACCATCATTATCCAAATTTTATTCCAATCACCGCCTCTTTTAATCAAGACTTGTTTCATGTATGAATATAATTAATTAATTACTAAAAAAGATAATATATATAATATATAGATTTACAAAGAATTCAATATAGTCAAAGGGTTCGTAATCCAACCAAGCTTTTGTTTTTCCCAACCACCTTCATCTCCTCGAAACAATCTTATATTATTAACCATTCAATTCATGGAATACAAGGATGTATCATATCTTTATGGATCCTTAATTTGCTCAAAATATTAAGAACCAATTATTTTAAATTGAAATTGTGTAGTAGAACGTTAGGAAGCCATTTTTAGTTATGTATCCATGATGGTCAATGGTCGTTAGGTTTTTTTTTATTTATCAATTTTGGTATTTTTAATGTTGTTCAATTTTTATATAATTTTAGTTTTAAAGAATATATCTTTTATAGTTTATGATGTTTGTTTAGTTAGATGGTTCTCGAATTTCAATATAATAGAACAAATTACCATTTAAAAGAGACATATATGTAAGAATAAGCCAATCGAAAAAAGAAGACAAAAAAGTAAGTGGTTGATAACTTTAGTTATAATTATAAGTGGGCTACAAAGTCAATTTTAACCATTGTGTTTGTGTCCCCTTTAATCTTTTGATTGTAAAATGAAATTAAATCAACTCAAGTTTTGCTTTTTTATTTAATCTATTAATTAGTTGCTATTAGGGTTTGGAAATATGATTGTATTTGTAAAAAAATGACACGAAGTGAAAATTACGTATATAAAGGTTTAAAATTATCATTTAATTTAATTTAAATATACGTTAGCAATTATACCCTACAAATAATTGAATGAGACTTGAATGATACGTGTGTTGATTGGTGGCCGACATATTATGGATTCTTAACCAACTCTACCTTCATTAATTTGATTTACGCATTTTATGATTTTATGCTCATCCAACGTTTGATTACTTATAATTTCTTTTGATAATCATAATGTTTGCTTTTCAATCAGCCATGATATGATGTTTTGGTTGATTTTATAGAAAATTAAATTGTTAAAATATATTTTTGAAAACAATTGGAATACAATGTAAAAGGGCCCATTCACTTGAATTCACAATAAAGTGTTAATCTGAGTAAACGTGATATAGTGGCATTTGGCTTCAGCAGAAGTGATCAGCACCGCTGGCTAGCTAGGTGCTGTTTAGAAGGCTGTCCGGAAGTATGGCTACTCGTATGTGAAATAAAGTGGCTTTGTTTGATTGTTTCTGTCCAAATTTAAGCTTGTAAATACACTGGTGTAAATTGTACATTGTTCCGGTGGTAATAAAAAAGTGGTGGTTGTTCAAAGAAAAAAAATATTAATCGAATAAACGTTTAGTATGTAATTGTTATCATTTTTATTTATTTTACTTGGTAAAATTCTTACATACTGTTTGTTTTTTTTGTTTTTTTTTTCCAGATTCTCATTACTAGAAAATTGAGTATTTTCAACGGAAAAGTGTTGTCGATGAAAATTTTCAACGAATTTTAGAGAGATTATTGTTTTCTACGAATTTTCAACAAATTTTCGTTGAAAATCTCTCACAAACATGCATTTTCAACCAAAAAGATTTCAACGGAATGTCTCGTCAAAAACTTTTTGGTTGAAAATGCATGTTTGTGAGAGATTTTCAACGGAAATTCGTAAAAAATTTATGTTCTGTTAATAATCCATCTATAATTCGTAGAAAATTTTCAACGACATTTTTCGTTGAAAATACTCAATTTTCTAGTAATGTCTCTTAAGACTGAAAATCATCTGGAAAAAAGTGGTAACCTCACCACTTAATTCCTCTTATTCGCGTACACCCACATTGTTAGGGATACTTAAATCAATGACTGATTCAAATTTCAGACGTAAAAACAAACAGTCTAACCGATTCAGATTTCAGACTTCAGCACCACCTCTTATAAATCAGAAGTGAAATCAGACTTCAGCACCTCTTAGAAAACAAACACTACCTTAGTCTTCAAAATGTCATATTTAGATTGTTGATACGTGTTGAGCTAACTGGCACCCTCATTTATCGAGTAAGTTTCTCGATCTTTTCATGTTTCGTTTTTGGTAAGATTCTTTGTCCTAACCATTCTCATTCGATAAGGTGTTAAATGATTCCATAAACACCTTTTTTTATTATTGTTTAATAAACGGCCTATAAGCGCATTTTATTCATTCATATAGGAATGAAATGATAAAAATAAGAGTAAACTACATTTTTCATCGGGATGATTTGTTGAAAATTATTATTTTCGTTCTTGTACTTTCAAAAATTCCTTCCTTGTAGTATCTAATTCATTGTTATTTTTATCCCTAAAATTTAATGAAAAACACCGATGGCAAAGGCAACCAATAAATAAAAACATTTCAATAATTACAAATGATCACTTGGACGAAAACTATAGTTTTGAAAACATAGGAACAAATGTTGTAATTTTAACAAATCATATATGAATGAATTTGTGTAGTCAAAGTTTAAAAGTGAGGGCGGAAAATGAATTATATATGTGTCTTCATGATATAAAATATTTTATATGTATCCAGTTCGTTATTATAAAGATAATAATTTTATTTTTTTAACGGTTTATTAATTTAAAAAAGATGTATAATAATAATTTTATGTGATATGACGTAGGTTTTATTATAATTCAGAGATTCATGTGTATTTGTTAAGTGTATCTATCCAGATAGAAAAAAGAAGATAACAATTAATGGATAGTGGAGATAAAAAAAAAAGGCAGAATAAAATTGTTTGAAGAAATTAAAGGTAAAGGATTTCCACCAAACAAAGGTTGTAGTGGACCTTCTGATAGCTTCATTTCTATGGGTATGGGTCAACCTGCCAATTTTCTTTTATTATTTATTCATCCATATTATTTCTGATATGCTGTTTTTTTCCTTCTTCATATTCAAACTAATACCAAAGGTTTGAATGCAAATTTGTTTGGGAATAACCTGGATATTAAACGATTAAATTTTTCTTTATTATAAATAATCCACTTTTGAATTTGTTTTTATGATAATAAAATTTGTACCATACATATAGTACGACACATTTTGATTTGAAATCGACAATTCAAACTTCAATTCTATAATCAAAATCGACAATTCAAATTTCAATTCTATTTCAGGGTTTCATTTATCTTATGTTATGTTATGTTCTCTTTTATTTTATAATTTTATATACCTTTAAGGGAGTGTGAGAGTTTTTGGATGGTTATCAGTTGCACATTAACAAAGTTTAAAGCATTATTTGATTTACATCCATGTATTTTAAAAAATTAAACAGTTTATAATATAGTAAGATTAGCATTTAAAATTGAATACCATTGATTGTAAAAAAGTATGATGAAATGAGATTGGGTATTTCTGTGAGGAAATCCAGGTTTAATGATGAGATACCCCACCACTACCATTTATCAAATGTATGTTTTTTTTTATTTATTTAACCAAAACAAATATATGCAAACCATTTTTGTACTCTTATGAACGTAATATATGTTGTAAAGCTGTGGGTGTTTAACAATATACGTGTTGCTTTGTGTAGCACATGTCGAGTTTAATTATAATTTCCTACATAATATTAAACATTTTTTTTTAATAATCAACTTTATGTTTAATAAAACACTGCATGAAAGAAAACAAATTTCACATATTTTAATAATAATAAAAAAATAAAATTTATTTGATGAAAAAATATTAAGTCAAAGAGGTTGGGGTTTTAAAGAAGAGAGGTGGCTCATTTATTATTAATAAAAATGAATATCTGGCATAAACCAAGTATTGCTGGAAATAACAATGACATGCATGGAGATGTTGAAAAAGAAGTTGCATGCTGGTTAAGTTGGTGTTGGTCCCCTAACATTAACAATCTCATTCCAATCCACATTAATATTTTCTTCCCCAATTACACACACACATACATATATATATATATATATATATATATGTATATATAGAAAAGTTCAAATGAGAACTCAAATTTGGTTATGAACGTGAGGATAAATGAGAGCGCGACACGTGTCTGAATATAGATCATTCAGACTGAATATACAAATAAATATTCAGACTGAATAAATACTATTATTCAGTTTCAATATTTTTTTGTATATTCAGACTGAATAAATACTATATTCAGACATATTCAGTCTGAATATTTCTTTGAATAAGACACGTGTTGCACTCTCATTGTCCTCACGTTCACAATCAAATTTGAGTTCTCATTTGAACCCGTCTCTCTATCTATCTATCTATCTATCTATCTATCTATCTATCTATCTATCTATCTATCTATCTATCTATATGTATTCAGTCTGAATATTCTTTTGTATATTCAGACTGAATATATACTAGAATGAATATTCCTTTGTATATTCAGACTGAATATATACTATATTCAGTCTGAATATTGCTTATTTTGACACGTGTCATGCTCTCATTTGTTCTCACGTTCACAACCAAATTTGAGTTCGCATTTGAACTTTCCCTTCTCTCTCTCTCTCTCTCTCTATATATATATATATATAGGGGTAGTATCCGTTGCAAACTATTCAATATTTGCAAACTTGCAAACTCACCATTATCCAATAGAAATAAGTCATGTGGATAATATTGTTTTAATATTTTATTAATTTTTTTAATAATTTATTAATTCATTGAGGGTATCATCATCATTTTATAATTTAAGCATTCGTGAACATTTTCAACATTCGACAATTCAAACAAACTTTGCAAACTAATTTTAGTAGTGCATCTAGTCTAATAAATATTTGATTTTATTTTGTTTCCTAATTCAAAGCCATGACCATAATTAATAAACTTATCATCTTCCATAACAATAATTTAATGAATTATGATAACTATTCATAAATATTTCAATTGTTTTCTAATATAATGGTTTGTAAAGTTTACATAAATAAAGAAGTTTGTAATTGAAATATGTCATATATATATATATAGAGAGAGAGAGAGAGAGAGGAAGGTTCAAATGAGAACTTTGCACTTTCAAAGAAACAAAGGGACAATTGTGGACCACATATGATGTGGATCCCACATAATATTAAATCATTTATGATTTAATATGATTTAATATTAAATCAGAAATGATTTAATATTACGTGGACCCATATCATATTTGTTCCACAAATTGTTCCTTTAAATATGGGTGCTTTTCGTATGATCTCTCCCCTATATATACATATATATATATATATATATATAATAAAATATAAAAAATGAAAATTGTTAGGGTTGGTGTTGGACCATGCTAGGCTACCGTCGATAAATAGGGTGGTCCTATAATTCACAATAATCATAAATTGCTGCTCATCTAATTTTTGTTCTGGTCCTCACACAACACAATTGTATTCTTCTTCTCTCTCTCTCTTGATACTTATTTTTTAAATTTATTTATGGCGTCATTGTTTGACATTTTAAAAAGCCCATCCCATTCCAGCCCAGTACACAAGTGTTGGACCAATTCTGGGCTTCCTTTATTTATATGATTATATCTGATGATCTGATATTCTGATTTAAGTTTGGAGTAAATTACGTTTGTCCTTCTAGTTTGTTTTAAGAAAATTGGATTTTTCCCTGTAGTTAAAGAAATTACAATTTTCATCCTTACAGTTTATAATTCATTTTTATTTTCGTCCTTACAGTTTTACACTGAATAGAAATGAATTATAAACCATGTAAAAAAAAACAATAAAGTTCAAATCATAAGAACAAAAACAATTAAACAATAATAAATTATAAATTATCGAGATGAAAATTGTAATTTCAAAATCATATGGACAAAATAAACAATCGAAAAACATAATTTACTACTAATTGTATAACAAAGTTTGGTTTAGTTGTAAAAACGAGTTAAAAATAGAAAGTTCATTACACTAAATACATATATTGGTGATTTAAATTCATAGAAAAATTTGATGGAAGAAATCCCATAATATTGTATCAATCTCGAATGATAGAAAAGTAAATAAATATAAAATGGTTAGATATCGTCGTCATCATGGATTTCTCTTTTGATGAGATGCTTTAACGGATCGGGTCGAACATAAGCCTCTGGGCGATAAAAGCCCATATCATTCATTCTATTGCTTATGGCATGAAGTAATGCTTTCTTCCTACCACCATAAGCATCTTTATCTTTGTTCACCAATTCATTGGCCTCAGCAGCCAATTCGATCGCAAAATCAAAAGTATTCTCTTCCCACAGCTTCAGCCTCTCTATGTCATGCATCACCAGTTTCCCAGTCTCCCATATATCCCTCACCTGCTCTTCCAGAAATGGAGCTCTTTCCGGTTTATACTGCATTTTTTCATCCTTTTTTGTCTGCATCAACAAACACATAGTTTAACCGTTTGACTCGGAGCCTCTTAGTTGTAACTGTTCTCTAATCTTATCCGTAAGAAGTTGTAATTTATATTAACATTCTAACCGTCCATAACCGTTGATCTTCTTATAATACATAAACAGTTGATCTAGTGAATATAAATATATGAATTTTGTGCCTTAATTTGTATATGTAATTTCTGGATTATCTAGTACTAATTTCGTGTAAATCTAAGTCAAGGGTCAGCGCTTCTATAACTACACCCTTTAGAAGGTATTTTCAGTCTCAAATCTAGATACAAAGGTAACAAGACCTCTGAGTTTTGGTCTTGTTTTTATGCATAATAACAGATTGCGAATATGGATTTCTCAGAGTAAATTTCATGATACCTAAAGCTGTAATAAGGTCGAAATATTACTTACAGAAAGTGTATCGTGCACGATCCATAATTATATCCAAGTTGATTCAATTGATACATCATCCAAACCCTACAGTTTTTCTAACTAGTAACAACAGTTTCCATTCAAGCTTGTTTAACACAACAACGTAATCGTTAATCATTTGACCTTATCCTAGTTGCAAGAAAATGCCCTCTTTACCTTTGTCCCATGTTTCAAATTTTGTTGAAACATGGGTGTGTTGAGTTCTCTGGACAGTCTCAAAAAGAAAGAAAAAAATATATTAAAAGGACTTGAGATTATTGTGTTGATCCAAGAAAAACCTTAGTTCTTCATCCTGAACTGGAACCCTAAATTAAACAAAACTTCTACATAACAGATGTAGTGATCCCTTTTCTCTAGAACCAAGAACAAAATCTAAGAATTCTACTAAATAAATCCAAGACATCTCTTAATGGTGACAATACTAGAATTTAATTTATGATAGATTCAAGCATGATCAACCAAATCAAAGAGTAACCCTACAAACATCAGGTACAAGATTGAATGGGAAAAAAAAAAAAAAAAAGACTTGAAATCTGTACCAATTTTCTTCTCCTCCATATCCGGCGACTCCCAGCGCCACCGGTCTGCGAGTGTTCGGTGCCCTAGAAAACGAAACCCAAATTTAGATAGGGATGAATAATTATGTGAAATGTATATTTTGGAGATGTATGACCTTAGATTGAATAGAAAGGTTGGAACGTTGTGGATGAGTACGTGTGCTGAACTGCTGAAAGAGATTAATCGAGATTCGTATAAGGTTAGGATAGGATAGAAATAATGAAATCAAGAGCAGATTTTGAACAAGTTGAAACCATGGATCGATTATTACAGATGAATGTAAAGGGTAAAGGCCGGTGAAACCAAAAGAATTCGTCGCCATTGCCGTATGAAACTGTCTGAGCTAACATCCTTATCTTCACCCATTTCCGTTTTTATAGCTCACAAAATGCCTAAACCCCTCTTCTGCCGTTTCTATTTCTATTTTGTGATTTTTTATCAAAAGAAAAAATGTTAATTATTTAATTCGATTAAAAGAAAAGAAAGAAAGACTTTAAGGAGTCGCTTTCATACAATCTTAATTTGGAGATTTGTGGGAATCTCAACCAACCTTCTCGCTTTGACTCGGGGCACAAGGGTCCTAGTACTATCCAGGCGCGAAGAAGCCCGGAGGTGACTGCAATGAGCAGAAATCTCACTCACCGGCCTAAACGACGAGCAAACACTCGAACGTGAGAGCAAGGGATCACCCAACGAATGGACGAGCTCAAAGGGGGCTCAAATTATCGAAATAATGACTATCTTTCATGATTCTTTAAGGTGCTTTCGATAGAACGAGGACCTAATTTGAAACTTTAATTGTTAATTAACGGAAAGGAAATACCTCGATAAGCAAAAATAACAAGAGCTACATCGGCAAGACTCTCTACAAATGGAAGGCTATATAAAGCGGTACCAATAAATGTATTACAAAGTACATCAATATTAAGTTGACTACAAATCTACAATATTATCATGAGCATGTGACTATATCCCCAAGCTTTAAGTGGAACCAAGGAGAAGAATACTATGTAGCGATAGCAGCATCAGTGGTCAATCATCAATCATCAAGGGAATCTGCATTTTCTTAATGGTTTTCATTTCTAACACCTTAATAATCCGTATTGTACAACCTTTAAATATTATCAAGGCCGAACTATATCCTAAAGTTGTGTTTCATCGGTGGTTGGTGTTTATAACAATCGTAAGGGAATTGTTATAGTCCCCAAACCCCAGTAATCGACTTATTATGCAATTCTAAACATTAACACACAAATAATCAAGGCTTAATCATATGAAACTTAGGGGTCGTTATCAAACACTTACCCGGATAAGTCTTTATCACGTCGTATTACCTTAGCGGGTGAATATCAAAAGGACCAATAATCTTAACCGGTAAGAGTGGTAAGAGTAAATGCAATGACTGTGAGTCTTATCCGGTAACTGAGAACGACGACTCTTAATACGGTTAACGCTTACCGGGTAAATTGTTGCATACGATATTATTTTGGTAGACTAATATTGATAGGTTCAAATATCCTAAATTATGAAAGTTTTATAAAGAAGGAAATGATTTAATATAATATTTTAAATGGTGTTTAATTCCTTATGGGCTTACCATGTAATAAACAACTAGTATATAAAGAAGTCTAGGATAGAAGATTCGTCAATGAGAGTCGTTTAGTTACATTCGCGTTTGTAGTTCTTTAATGTTTTCATCAATAAAACATACGACTCAATGATTTCCATATGATTCCTCTATTGATTTTGTTGAATC
Organism: Silybum marianum; assembly: GCA_036898165.1. Taxonomy (NCBI): domain Eukaryota; kingdom Viridiplantae; phylum Streptophyta; class Magnoliopsida; order Asterales; family Asteraceae; genus Silybum; species Silybum marianum. The sequence goes on from CM072532.1 coordinate 278,023, forward strand.
GGATCTAACAAATATTTTACCCGATAAGTAAGTGATAATGTTGAATTTTGTTAGTAAACACTTATTCGGGTAAGTTTTGATAAACGGGCCCTTACTTCAATCACAAATGGACAACAACAAAAGTTCAAAACACTTGTCCTTGATTTGATGGTCTCTCTAAATCAACTAAATATTTGAGTTATGTCATCGTTAACAAGTCATACAAGCTATTAAATAAACGACATGGTTTAGACAAATATATCATGAGTTATCTTAATTACCCTGTATGTCCATTAATTTTAACGATACGATCCAAACTCACCCATTCTTTGAGAATAATTGTCCAAAGTCTAGACACATAACTGGCCGCTCGAGTCGAATATAAAGAGCCATCCTATGATTACTATCCATGTATAAAAGATATTTGAATGAGGAACCCTAAAACCTATCCCTTATTTGTTTGATGAGTTGACTTTCAAGGTTTAAAAAATATTATTTACTAATAAATTAGTGCAATATTATAATTGAATGGAAAAATAGTCATATCTTAAGTTAATAGTAGTCTCTTATCTATATTATATTATAAAGCATTTAGTCAAAAACTCTTAAAAACCACCTTTTAACCTTTAATTACTGTTATTTAATGTTAATTACTTAATTTCCACGATTACAAGTAAATTGTACGTAAGTACAACCTATTAAAGTTTCATCTCTAAATTTGTGTAACTAACTATAGATAACTATGATCAACTACATGATAAACATCTAATTTTAAGTATAAAAAATCTAAAATATGATTAAGATAATCATTGACTTCTAACAAATAAAATAATTATATTATTAAACCAAAAATAAATTATTTGGTTATTAAACCTAAATTAAATTATGATAAAAAATCGAATTAAAGAAATTAATAAGAAAACCATTAGAATATCGATAGAAACAAAAATTAAAATGAAACTTAAAAACAAGATATATACATTACACGAGTACCTTTCTAATTTATTATAAGAAACAATCGTATTTAATTTAATATTTGTATCTTATGTTCGGTGTTATTTTGGTATATACTTTTAATCTTTTTCTATTAGTTATTTTTTTAATTATTAATGATGTTTATAATATTATGTTACTTTGTTATAAGAAAATAATTGTTGGTTGGTCCATTGAACCCAAATCAATCGTGCATTTTGATCATATGGAACCGGGTTAAACAAGACGTGATATTGCCTACCTAATTCAGGATCAAATTCAGCAATGGATCCAGTATTTTTGTTGAACGAGTCATTTTTAAAGTGAATCAAAGGAACGTAAAGTCGTACAATATATTTTCAACTGAATTTCACTGTTTTAATGGATTTTTTAAGTTTTTGGTTGATTTCGAGGGATATTTTTTGCTGTTAGTTTTGAGAGACTTTTTCAATTTTTTTGATGGATTTAACGGGTGGATTTTGAAAGATGTTTTGGTTCTTTCTTTTTTGTTGTTGATTTTAATGGACTCTTTCGATTTTTTTTGTCGATAATTGTTGTATGTTTTTAATACCCAGAGTATCACTAAAAAATTAATGGGTGCATTTCAGTACCTCCAAAGTTCTACTTGCGATATTTGATTATTGAGACCTTGCTCGGCCTTTGTAGTCCGTGACCATACTCTCAAGATGGCGAATGTTATTTCCAAAAAAGTCAAGTGTTTAAAAAAAATTAAATCAAATATAATGATGAAAAGACTTCTTAAAAGATTTTATAATAAACTACAATTATACAAAGACATGTAATGAAGTTAAGGTAAAAAACCTAAAAAAAGATGTTAATCCTTTATCACTTTTAATCAGATATATATCTGGATTGATCTTATTATTGTTGATTTTTAACTAAGATTGATCAAAATATCCATATAACTTCTTGCACTAATATTTTCACCTGAGCCCGACTCATATTACAAATATTGCAAAAATAATTCACACACAGCTTAATAAACATAAAAAAATTGATAGGGCGTGAAGATGGTTCCTTTATTCCAAAGCATTCATCAATGAGGGTTTGTAGGTTGCAAACTTGCAATCAACACCAACATCCCCCTTTCTTTAAACAAAACACAAGAAAGGTATTTCTCTTCATCTTCATGTTAATCAGGTGCGATTTTCATGCTCCACCTCCACCTCCACCTCCACCATGTTTAATCCAATCCATCACTACTATCTTTTCTCATTTTGATTTATCGTCTTTTTCATTTATTTTCTGATCAGATCAATCTTTAGATGAGTATTTATGTCTGCGTTAAACCTCCCAATCCATGGTTACCGCTAAAACGATTCTCATATTTTAATATTTACTAAACCCTTTTCCTTTGGTTTACTCCTCTGTTACAGTAAAACCGATGCATTTTGAGTTTTGACGTTGAACCCTAATGCCTATCAAATGCGAAATTGATTTGAATTTATTGTATAATTTTCTTCAGCATCATTTTATTTGTCGTAATTGTTAGAAATTCTTTTATAGAAAGCATGCCTAATTGATTTCTACAAGTCTTATTTTGGGATGGACGCAGTATTTCTTTGATTCAAGGCGTCAAATAATAGAAAATTATATAGAAAACTGTTGGAGATGGTCGATCAAACTTAAATGTGATTTTGAAGCATCATAGATACTACACTGTACTTGCAATAAATGAGCCCTTTTGTTGGATAAGATTATCTAAAAAGATGGTGTTTGGTAGATTTTAATTTAAAGAAAAAGAATTGTAAGACTAATATTTTCTGATTCCTCTGTGAATTTTTCATGGGCAGGATAAGGTAAAAATGGCTTCGGCCGAAGCTAAGTGCAAGTGGTTTCCTTTTGCTAATCATTGCACTGTTGATGAAGATTATGGAAGAGCTTCAAGATTTCCTACCTTTATCCCATCTTCATCTAAATCATTCTCTGAGGAAAGTCTTGATAATGGAAATGATTTAGCAGCTAACACCAAATGGTGGTTTAACCACCAACATAAACTTAACACTTATTCTTTCTGGAACCAGACCTTTCCGACATCTTTGCAGAATGATGAGAATGTAAGAATCCCTGAACTTGAGGCTGTAAAGAAGCCCACACTGCCAGAAGCGTGGATGGAATTTGATCGTTATAAGCACATTGTTTCTGATGAACCCAACAAGCTTTTATCAGTTTTTGAGTCACAGTGGATTGGAATCAAGAAAAACAAACCATGGTGGCGAACAGCTGACGTGGATGACTTGGCTTCCTTTGTTTCTCAGAAGTCACTTGAACATTTTGACAACTGCGATCTTCCACTTCCTCAGATAAACAAAACTAAACGGTTGGTCTGTGAGAAAAGCGAGAAAGAAAAGTCAAGTTTCATCGATTCAATGTGCGTGGCTGGAACACAATACACCTCAGATGTCATAGGATGCTCATCATGTGGTCTAAATAGACCATTTAGGTAATAATTTACTCGTGATTCTTGTTGCTGAATTATTGTCTTCAAATTTTCATGTCTGCCACTGTTAACATGAGCGAATATTAATTGATTGAGCAAAAGGAAGGCATATGTGTACACATGAGGCAGGTGGTAGTTGTTGCGTTTTTATTGGCGTCTAGTGTTGCATTGATCGGGTCCTAGACTAATTTTTTTATCAATTGTACTACTACCTAACATGATAGGCACAATAATGATTTTAGGTGGCCTTCTTTCTCACATAATGCGCCCAAGTAATCTCCTCCTTTTCTGTCATGCTAACATTGAGCCTGTTTGTTAACAGCTTAATGAGCTTAATGAGACTCACAGCTTATTCAATCAGCTATAATAACTCTTTGGTAGTGGCTTAATGATATAGAATGTATTCAGTAAGCTTCTAGGGGAGCTTTATGTAAAAAGCCAAGTTTTTTTTTCTTCTAAACTTTCCCCTCTCAATTAAAAAAAACACTTCTTCCATCTATGAAAAAACCCTCCCAATCTATATAGACAAATTAATCCATACAGGCATTATTGGAAACCCAACCAAATAGCCTCATAGTGTTTTGTATAAAATCCAAATTTTGATGAGCTTTATATTAGCCGGATGAAAGAACATGTTAGATCATATAAGATTAATGACTTCTTTAGTACTAGTCATGTACTAGTGTGATATGGTGGGATGTAAAATTATATTGTAAACCAAGAATGGAAAATTTATGCAATTCTTCATTAAAAAATAAAATCTGAAATTCATTTTTGAAGAATATAGAAATTACAATTATTTGCAATCTTAGGCCTGTTTGTTAGCAGCTTAATGAGCTCACAGCTTATCTGGTCAGTTATACATGACTGTTTGGTAGTGGCTTAATGATATAGAAAGTGGCTTATTCAGTAAGCTTATAAGGCGAGCTTTATGCAGAAGGCCAAGTTTTTCCCAAACATACCCTTCCCAAATAAAAACACGCTTGACGCTCCTTCTGTCTATGAAAAACCCTCACAAACAAAAACCTTCCCAATCTATATAGACAAATTAATCTACAACGACTACTTTATTGATACAGAACTTGATGAAAATCCAACCAAACAACCCCTATACACATCTTGACATCTATACATAAAGGGTTAAATATACTAAACTGGACTTTGAAATTTGCAGCATGACACACTATTTATTCATGTTACCTCTTTCTGTTTTCTTCAAGTATTTTAGGCATGAATGTTTGTAATTTGACCTTTGTAACCATGATTGCAGTACCACACAATCTGATGAGCCTGAAAACTTGGAGACACCTAATAGCGAACTCAGCAAGGCTCAGCTGTTAGAAGCACTATGTCATTCTCAAAGACGAGCAAGGAAGGCAGAGAAAGCAATACAACAAGCCTGTACTGAGAAAGAACACGTGATTACGCTCTTTCTCAGACAGGCTTCTCAAATCTTCGCTTACAAGCAGTGGCTCCACATATTGCAGTTGGAGGCACTTTGCCTCAACCTTAGGCACAACAAATATCAACCATTTAACACTCGTTTTCCAGATATCGCACCATGGTTCGGGTTCCCCACCAAAGTCAAGCTACCAAATAGGGACCGTAAGAGGAAGCTTGGGCTTGGGTCGGAGAGATGTAAAAGGCATGAGTCTGTAGGGAACTTTCTTTGGGGTTTGGCCCTTGTTGGTGCTGGTGTGTTACTTGGTTGGACCCTGGGTTGGTTATTTCCTTCATTCTGATCTGCAAATTGCAATGGGGTCTATAAAGATTAGTTTGTTGGTTGGTTGATTGATTGGTTTTCTGGGTGCACTTTATCTATTTGTATATATAGTTTGGTCTGGAATCAAGTCTTCAATTTGTGTTGTGTGTTAACAAATCTTGTGCTAACATGCCACATGGTTTTAGGTGCATGCGACTTGGCACGTGTTATATCCACTGGGTAACACAGTTGGTTTCGGGTGATATACTTGTACAAAAGCTCTGATATGTGTTGTAAATATCCCTTCTACAAGGTTGTGTAATTAAATTTGAAGATTTGCAAGTTCTTGGTAATCTTAGATGTTCGTGTTGGTTTTCTTCTCTTTGTCTAGTGTTGTATGGTATGTGGACATGATTGGAATGGGCGAGATTAAGGTATGTAGGTAAAAGAACTGTGAAAAGTTTAAGGTTTTAATTTAAAATGGATATTTTAGTAATTTATCAATCTTGTTTTATCTTATAATTCTCATTTCATCTATTTTGAGGAGACAAAAAATGCATTTTATTCCACTCAACCTTGTTAATGGTCAAGTTAAATATGAGACGATAATTTTTATTATGTCTTAACGTGTCAAATGTACCCTGTTACTCTCGTATGATGGTCGGCAGTGGACGACATAAAAAACTTCTCTCCATATACACGTGCTACAATTGGGTGACACGTGGGCTTCTATACGGTTCGGATTGGAGGCCAAAATCCCATATGTTTGTGATGCACCATATCTTTAGGAGATATGGATGAATATTGACCACAATATAAATATACCAATATCTTGATTTCTTTTCAATTATGACTCCTATCATTTTTAGAAAATTGGTTTATTTTAAGATAAACATAAATAAATAAAACTTGTTTTTGTTTTTGACCTTTTTAAATAAAAAAAATAGCAATGGATAGGTTGGAAATTGAGATTAAAGGTTTGACACGCGGGTTGACTATGCCTAATTTGACTCAGCTGCCACTGCTGACCATCCCACGTCACCTCAATTTTACCCAATTTTTGAAAACCGTCCCTCCTTTTCCCTTCTTTTTAAATTGAACACATTTATTTCGCTATATTCTACAGAAAAACAAAAAAACTAACAGCTCAGCCAACACCCACCTTCCCTCCCTAATCTCCTCTCTCCGACTTTCTTTCCCTTTCAGAAACCATGCCTTTCTGCGACGTCGGAACCCACCGGAGTCACGCCGATGCAGTCAACAGCAATGGCATAAAGATTTTTTACAGAACCTACGGCAGAGGACCCATTAAAGTTCTCATGATCATAGGTATCTTTTTTTCTTTCTTTCTTTCTTTCTCCAAAGGTATGATCTTTTTCAGTTTATTTGATTGAATTCTGGGTTAGGATTGGCTGGGACACACGAATCGTGGAACCCACAAATTGAGGGGCTTGTTGGGACGACGAAGCCAAATGATGATGATCGGAGCTCCGGCGACGGTGTGTACGATGGCAATGGTATAGAAGTTTGTGCTTTTGATAATCGAGGGATGGGTCTTAGCTCTATACCTAAAAACAAATCAGAATACACGTAAGCCTCTTATTTGTTTTGAATTATCTTATTTGTGTGATTTTTGGAGCATTGTTTGCTTGGCTGTTTTTCAATTGGATTATGGGTGTTCCTGGTGGAATAAAACTCAATGAGAAAAAAATAACCCTAATTTTACACTTTGATTTTTGAGATCAAACCTTATTATTCATTAATCTCTGTGATTGCCAATGCAATTTTTTAATTGCTGTTTACAAAGGAAAATGTTGAAGCAAGTTCCAATTTGTTAAGAAAAGCATATTTGGATAATAGAATAATGTATAAAAATGCATGTTGGTTGCAGAACAAAGACCATGGCTGCAGATGCAGTATCTGTAATGGACCATTTGGGTTGGAAGAAAGCTCATGTCTTTGGCCATTCAATGGGTTAGTCATGAATTTGTATTTCCAATATCGACCTCCACTGTATTTTTAGCTTATATTCTTTCATCGCTATTATACAGGTGGTATGATAGCTTGCAAACTGGCTGCCCTTTTTCCAGATAGGGTTCTGTCTTTGGCTTTACTTAACGTAACTGGTGGAGGCTATGAATGTTTCCCCAAGGTATATAGACCACATTGTTTAATGACCATATTTCTGGTATATATTCAATTGTTTATATGATCTATTAATTATTATCTTTTTGACATTTACAAAGGAAAGTGGTTTTCTAGAATAATCTTAACATATTGTTCTTCTTTTCCTTTCTGTAGCTTGATCGCCAAACATTGTCGATTGCAATGCGTTTCTTGAAAGCCAAAACGCCAGAGCAAAGAGCAGATGTTGATCTAGACACTCACTACACACAGGTCAAATATGTTATCTATTTTGTAACATGGAAATAGTGCCTTATGTTTTGTAACTATATGTATGTATGCATATAAAAGCTTAAAATAAAGGAACTTTATTCTGTAGGATATGCATGTGGCCTGCCTCATTACTCCCTTGGGCCCTGATAATGCTTCTTTCTGCTAATAACCTCTGGCTATATTTGTAGAACTTTAAGTTACTTAGAAGTCATTCTTTTATACCATTTTCCTAAGTACTTCATTTATGGACCCTTGTTTTCTTTTCTTCTCTCGTAAAGTAAAGGGGACCCACAATCACATGTTTAACGCTATAATCTTCACATGCACCTATGTCCCTCAGTTCTATGGTATCCTTTCGTCGGTCCATACTCACTTGATTCCTTTTCTATAGTGCTACTGATTTGTGAAAGTAGAAGTAGTTTCTGACTGTTCTTTAATCTCTACAATTTATATTATCATCTGTACAGGAATATCTTGAAGAACATATTGGACTTAAAACAAGAAGAGATGTATTATATCAAGAATATGTTAAAGGGATATCAGCAACTGGGATGCAGTCAAATCATGGGTTTGACGGCCAGATTAATGCCTGTTGGACACATAAAATCTCTCGAACAGAACTTGAAGTGATCCGAGCTGAAGGTTTTTTAATATCCGTCATTCATGGCAGGTATTATTTGATTTTTTTCTTAATTATGATAGTTTTACACCTCAATTTTCACCATTTGTTACACTTACAGATAATCAATTGCTTATTTTGTAGGTGTGATGTCATTGCTCAAATATCTCATGCAAGGAGGCTTGCAGAGAAACTATATCCACTATCACGGATGGTAGAACTTCCTGGAGGTCATCTTGTGAGTCACGAGAGGACCAAAGAGGTACACATTGTTTTCATCTTAATTTCTTGATTATGCTGTCCTGTGATGGAGGCTCTAATAAATGTACAAACTTTATTAAAAATTATAGGTTAATGAAGCCCTATTGGATTTGATTAAGGCAGCAGAAACCAAAACAAGCCCATATGACTGGACAAATTTATTGCCGAAGAGCTCTAGTAAGTTCTATTAGAATCCAATTCCCCAAATGGCCAAATCGTCTATTTACCAAATTACCATGAAGCTCTTATATATTGGTAAGAGATGGAGTTCATCCTTATGGATGTTTAATTCTCAGGCTGCTGGACGACAAGTTGGTCATCATCCAACAGATTAAATTCAGAGGCAGAAAGCAGCAACCCGGCTATCATTGTTCGGATTGCTGAAAAGCTAAGACAAATCATATTGTATATATTTGGCATATTTGTGTTGGCATTCGCGTACATAAAAAGAGTTTTAGGGCGTCTAAAGCCAATCAGGGTAGGCCCGACTCTCACATGATGACAGAGCTTTTTCGCATCTGCTGGTAAAAATCCTTTCTTTTTAGGAATGCTGTCGCTTAATAACTTAAGAATGAAACCCTAAATCTAATCTCGTGTTTCCCACCTTCCTGCAGGGAAACTTTTTCAACCTACCCAGTTGACAGTTGGAAATATGGCTCTTATAACATGTGAATATCACTGGAATACTTCAAAAGTAACTTTCTATGAAACATATTTAACCAGTTGAGAAGAAAAGAGTTCACAAGTATGGAGATTTCATATGTGTACCTGCTGTATAGAATCTTGAACTATGTGGGAGTTAGAGAAAGATCTGAATTGGAGGCTGAACCTGCATTGCAACAACAAAATATCTCCTTGGTATATAATGATTTATGAACTCAACACAGAGAATATTACCTTTGGAAATAATATTCCAAATGTGAGATGCCATTGGCATATTCTGATTCCTTATGTAAAACATAGTTTCAGCAATACAAGTAACTTATTGTTCTTCTTATGAGTAAGGGTCTGTTTGTTAGCAGCTTAATGGGACCCACAACTTATTCGGTCGGCTATACATAACTGTTTGGTAGCGGCTTAATGATATAGAAAGTGACTTATTCAGTAAGTTTTCAGGGGGGAGCTTTATGCAGAAAGCCAAGTTTTTTCCAAAGCTGCCCCTCCCAATTAAAAAACTAGCTCCTTCTATTTATGAAATACCGTCCCAAACAAAGACCTTCACGATCTTTACATAGATTATTTCAGACACAGATTATTTCACACAAACAGCTTTATCCATACAAGACTTGTATGGAAGGGGAACCTTTATGAAATTCATCAAAATTTTGTTTATTTTCCTACTCACGTTCATGTAAACCACTTTGGTTTCAGCAATATACTATATTGTAAAACTAAACAATATCAAAAGAGCTAAGTTCTTGGATGTATCATCCCATCCCAAGCAAGTGGGCCCTCAAGGTCGCCTATGATTCGAGATATTCGAACTTCTAGACCTCTTTGGACTTCCCTAAAGAGGGTTCGAAGGCAATCAGCAAATTTCTTCATGTCAAAGCTGGTTGCACATCCATCAAATTCATCATCTGGACCACCAACAAACCCAGAAGCGATCTTGGACTGTATTTCTATTAATTTCTGTCCTGTTGCCACTATGTACCTTTGCAATTGGAACGTCTCTTCAAGAAAGTGCTCCAATTTCTTAGTTTCATCCTTAGATTTTGCAGCAAAAGAGCCACTACGGCTTGCATCCTGATCGTTCTCATGCTGCAGAAAGTAACAAAAAACGCGTAAGAATAAAGATTTTCGAGCACTTAAAAAAGTTGATGAATTTGGAAGCTTACCATTCGCTTGCAGATATCATTAGCCTTTTCTTGGAGGGACTGATATCTGCTAACTTGTTTATTGACTAAAGAGACGATGCTATAGAATCCCTTAACCCCAGACTGGCTTTTATCATCACATTCACTATTTTCACAACTTTCTTGCTTTCCAGTCAGCCTCTCGAACATAAGAAGTTGTTGATTAAGCCTTTTGATCTTGTAGAACACTCCAAGAGCATGAAGATCCATCTTCCATGTTGATGATGACATGTTTTCAGCATTCAGAATATCTTTTCTCTTAGCACATTCTTCTTTAACAGAAATTATATCTTTCTTATCTTCAAATTCCTTATCTGGAGATTGGACAGTCAACAATGTATCTTTAAACGCGCTTTCCTTAAAGATTTCTTCACAAGGAACTTTTAATAAATCTTTCTCTTTCTCCCCTGATTTCCTCTTTATGGTTTCCTCTTTAGCTTTCTGGGATTTTGGAGTTTTGGGTTGTACTTCTGATTTCATTTGCTCTTTCAAGGCATGCAATTCTGATTCACGATCCAACAATAAAGCTTCGACTTTAAGGTTTCTTTCTTTGAGCTTCGTTAGATCATGGCCAAGTCCTTCAATATGAGAATGGAGCCGTTTCAACTCAATATCCATACTCAACGAATGCCAACGAAAAGCTTCTAATTTCTCATCTTTAAGTCTCAATTGTTCTGCAAAAGCATTCACCTCAAGCTGATGCCTCTGCTCCAAGATGGTTATACACTTTTCAGCTTCACATTGAACCCATCCTTCCAATTGTCTAATATCCGCTGCAAGAACTTCAACCAAGATTCATAACTATAAAAAACATAATACAAATATATAAATTGAATGTTAAGAAACGGTTAAAAATCTTACCCAATTCCTCGCTTGCCTCTGTTTGTTGAGAAAAGGGAGAAGTAATGTCTTGCTCTTCCTTAAACTCTGAATGCTCATACTCGAGCAGATTGGTGGGCTGTGATCCTGTGCGGGAAGGCATCACTGCACCAGATGGGACCTCAATGGGATCTGGTTTGGATTTGTGATGTCTAGATAGCATACTTCTAAGCGAGTATCTCTCATTTCGCGTTTCAGGCACCATTCTCGACTTTTCTGTTTCTAGACCAGCTTGTTGTCTCTTACCCTTTGACATTTTGACTTCTTTTAGTAACATTTGCTTCTCAGCTGTATCCATTTTAGATTTCCTCAGCATAGCTGACAAAATCTTGTCTTTTTGCTCCAAATCTTTGCGGGTTTTAATAAGTTCCATCGACAGTTTTTGGGTCATCAAAACATATTGTTCTTTTTGCTCCAAAACTGCATCAAGTTCTTGTTTTTCTGCTTCAATTTGTCTAACAGCTCTACCCATTTCTGCTTCAAGTTGTCGTTGTGTTGATACAAGCTCAATAAACGCACTTTTATGCTTCCAAATCTCTTTAGAATGCTCTTGAGCTTCGCGTTTCAGCATTTCCCTTAACTCCTCGTTTGTTTTCTCGCTCTTTTTTACAGTTTCTTCTTGCTCTCTTCTCTTTTGCGTTTCTTCATCCAATAACTTGTCCTTCTCCTGAAGCTCGCCACTCAATTTTGATTCATTTTCTTCCCTTTTCGTATTGATAACTCGTAATTCGTTCAAAAGAATTCGAATCTGCTGAGAAAGTTTCTTCCTTTCCATCAACCAGCGTTGCTCGTGTGCTGCAAAGATGCTAACAACTTTCTCATTGGCTTTTGCATCTTCAATTCGCCTTTTCTTTAACTCTTCAATCTCTGTTTCTGAATGATTAAGCTTACTTAAAAGCTCAAACTTTTCAGTTTTGACTTGCTCTTCTCTCTGAACTCTCCAGAGAAGCAAACCGATTAAGCTAGCACCACCATGAAGCATACTGTCTGTAATTTCAATCCGTTTTCTCTCATCACCCAACGAGTGTTTGAGTGAAAAAAGTGCACATGAAACACTTAAAAGCATAGGATACAAGCTGCTAGATTTTTCATCAGGTTGTAAACTCATACAAGACCCTCTAATCCCCTTTTCGTTCATGGCGAGAATTTAGTTACTCCTGTAAAAAAAAAAGCTAAATTTAGATCATCCCAATAGATTAAATGAAGGTTAAAGACTAAAATAAAAGGAAAACCATGCTGATATATATGATTAGATTAGATAAAACAGTAGCAAAAACTTACAAGAATCAAAGATGAAGTTCCTGTTCAATTGGAACATGAACCAAAGGCAACAGCAAAAAATCTTGATGATGTGTTTAAGTTTTAGAACTCTGATATTATATAAATCACTAAAAGCAGGTGATAAAAGAAGGGGTTTAAACATGTGGATGACTTCAATTCAGTTAAAAAAAAGAACATTCATAATGCAAGTAAGTAACTGATCAGTATGGAAGAAGAAAAAAAAAAGTCAAAAACAATATAATTTGTACCTTGGTTTCAGTAAAGGCAGACCTCAATAGCCCCACTTTTCCCCACTTTTTCTTCTTCTGGGCTCCAAGTTAAGGCTAGTAGGAGGCAAAAGCTTAAAATCCTGGTTGTTTTTTGTCCCTATTATTTACAAAAAAGAAAAAAAAATAAAGTAAGAAAAAAGCATATAATCTTATCTTTTTTTATGGATAAAGACGTATATATATATGTATCTTATATGTAATCATATAACAAACAGTTTGATACTAAAATGTGGCTTTACAGAGTGGCTTTACCTGGTGTCATCTCTTTTGTCCATTCTTTGGTTACAAATGTTGCAATTTTAGGAAGTGGGTTTCTGATATTTAGAACCAATGATTACTTGAAGAACTTAACTCCATGATTGATTCATGAGAAATCTTGGGATATAGAGGGGGGCTTTGTATGAAACAAGCAAGAATCAATGTCATCGCATGAAGATGCAAATGCAATAATTGAAGAACAAAAGAAGGGGGCGGGTTTAACCCGACAAGATCCTAAATTAAGATACCCATGATAAAGTATTAACCATTGTTCATCTGTAAAGAATGGGGGTTTTTTTTAATAATAAATGTTAGATGGGATTGGGTCCAAATGGAGTTGAAATTAATGTAGTAATAATGAAGGAAATCACTGTCAAGTCGTCATCATCAACATCGTGATGCTGACACCCTAGAAACCAGGTCTTCATGGGCCCAAAAAGAGATAACAAGTTTCTTTTTTTCTTCATCTTTAAGATTGTTTACTGATTCCAAGATTAGGGTTTGCTTGGAGGAGACCTGTAAAGCAAAGAAAGCAGGATGAAATGAATGATGTTTTTCTTGAAATACTTATCAAGATCTGGGTTTGGTGAGGAGGCAATGGAACCCATTTGCCAGTTTTTGATTGTATAATAAGCAACATATTCCAACTATCAGCTCTTACTCCAATGAATCAATCATCCAATGATGATCATTCTTTTATTCTTCTCTTCAATCTTCATAAAGTATTGAAACAGCCAAAGTTGGTACTATAGTATAGGGGTATTATTGGTATTTACTCCAACATTCCTTTATTTTTGTCTCTTGGGTTGGGATAAATAATGGTACCAAATTAAGGATTTCTGTTTTAATCTTTAAAAATGGTTTTATTTATTTAGAGCCCATTTAAGTGACTTTAAATTATTATGAACCAAATCAAACCAAACCCTTTATTTATTATAATTACTATTTTTATATAGATTTTTTTAAATTAAATTAGAATCAAAATAAGAAACTAAGATCATAATCAAGTGATTTAAACATAAAATAGATTAAATTAATATCTCACCAATATCCATTAATACTTTATTATTGATACCAATTAATCTCTCTCTCTCTCTCTCTCTCTCTCTCTCTCTCTCTCTCTCTCTCTCTCTCTCTCTCTCTCTCTCTCTCTCCGTCTTTATAATTGTGATAAAAAAAATATTGATTTGTATATACTTCTAGATCAAATAATTTTTTTCCTTCATAAGAAGTAGCATGATTCAAACAAAAAATATAGCATTATAATAAACTATAAGTGTATTTCGGTATTCATTGGAGTAATGGATCTTTATTTTATTTATCTTGATTTTATTTTATGAATTTGTATGATTTGGATAAAAGAAAATGTGTCTTTGTTGATTATCAGATTTTATTTTATGAATTTGTATGCCTTACTAATAAAAATGTTTGAATTTTATTAACATTTTTATTAGTTAGTTTTATAAAATTCAAACATATTATCAAACTGTTTATATGTAACAATGTTCGTAAACATTATATAATATAGGATAAGTATACTCTTGATTAGAATTTTGAACTTGAGTTAAAATAATTGAAAACCAAATATATATCAATATAACTATTAAGTTAAAAGGAATAAAAAACTCATTTTATATACAATTTGTTTGCTTAAAAATTTAATTATCAATTAAAGTTAATTGGTAAACCAGATGCACTTTCTTCTTTCGATTTCTTTTAGACAGGGTGATCTATCCGAGTTTTATATTGACATTATTTTTATGTTAAAATATATAAGGTATGTATAATTATGTAATATTTGGTTAGTCTTAAAGTTCAATGTTTTATATGGTAATGCTATAATTTTTATTTGATACGTGCATATATATAAGGTTTGTTGGTGTTAATTATTTTTAAAGTTAAAACATGTTAAAGTTTTAATATTAAGGTATACTAAAATTCTATTTATTGGCATGTCACCGGGGCCAATAAATAAAAAGTGGTTTTTTAATCTTAAATAAAATCTTGTTTTCAATTTTCAGCCAGTCGATTGTTTTTTATTTGTACAAAATCATGTAATTATTAATATTTACGATAAATGCGATAATATTTAACCGAAACCGATTAAGATATAAGAAGGATCTCGTCATAATCACAGGCCTTGATTAATCTGTGATCTACGGCCACGATCATATCTCAACGGCATCTACGGCTCTGAGACAAATCATATGTATAACTTTAGAGTCGGTGCTTCGTACCCAAGAAAAGCCCTCCTCTTGTTTCTCTCGATTTACAATTGCAACCCGATTCTTACCCAAATACACTGCGATTTGATCCACTCTCCCTCTCACACCGATCGTATCTCGGTGCTTCATCGGCGATGGGTTCACTGAAAATGGAGGACATGTCTCTGCCGACCCTCTTCGAGCAGGCTCGCAAAATTCACCTCCTTGCAACCGATTCTGCCGTCGACAAGGTGTGTTTGTGTGTATTCGTATCCTTGATTGAGTTTATTTACATGTCTATATGCGATTACAATTTGTTGTTTGCAGGAGACCTTAAGAAAGAGCTGCGAAGCATTACAACAATGCGAGGAGATGATTAGCAAATTAGGGTTATTTTCAACTAACGAGACCAAGGAAGAAATCAGTACCACAAATCTCAAGTATATTCTGGTAAATGTTCTTTTTTGTTATTTCTACTGCTCATCATGTAGATATTTGAGGACTTATGTATCTGTGCTCTGTTATTTGGTTGTTTATAAGTGATATCTTTCAAAGTTAAAACTCTTTGGCCTTGTTTACTGGTCTGGACTCTGGACCAGTTAAATGGGGAATGACGTAGACTAGTCTATTGGGTTTGTCGTTTCTCACCTATTGAGAAAATGCCAGCATGAAAAGGATGGTTATCCTTTTTGTGTTTAAAACCAAACTTATATGATAATATTTGAATTGAACATGGGGTTCTCTCCAGTACAACAGCAAGAATTCCATCATAGACTGGTTGAGTTAGGCTAAAATGTATCCCAATAGAAATTATATATACAAACAGGTTGTGTGATATCTTGTTATCGTCATTATTAACACCCGTAAGATAGATGTGACAAGTGAAAACTGACACCCCTCTCGGCCTCGCCTATGACACCCATAACCTTAACCGTTAAGTCATTGTAGGGAGTGGGGCTGTGTCTAAACTAACACCAAAGTACATGACTAATGGAAGCATACTATAACATCATTGAATTAAAAAATGATATTCATCAGTCATGAAAAATCCTAAAGGAATTACAATCCTATAACTATACATAAGAAATGTTTCACACAGCTACACATCATTATCCCTTTCCCGTTTCACTAGATGTTCTTGCCTCAAAGCTGGGAAAAATGTTAGGGGTGAACAACAACACCGACAAGCAACCATGCTCTAGGACAGAAATATTTATGTATTTGGGGTCAGGAAATATCGATATCAAGAGAATGATCGTCAGCCTAATTGAAAATCCAATTCAATAAGGATGTGTAATAAGATCCATTTGTATAAAGAGTAGTGAATGAGAAAGAAAAGATAAGGAATTTTGAACCGCTAAAGATGTAGTTTCCAACAAATAACTCCATAAATAGGAAAAGGTTCTGACACATGACTACATAAATATGATAGTTTCTGACACAACTCCGTAAATCATACTTAACAAAATTAAGTATGAGTGTCGCCATAACAATTGTAGCTAGAACATTAATCATCATTCTCACATATAAGATTGTATAGTCTTTTCATGACTTAGCATTACCCGGATCGATCATCAGGACACGATCACTGCTGTCTTAAATGACTCAATCCTACCATGTAGGAATGCCATATTTATTTATTTCCTGATCACAGTCATTTAAAGAGACCTTTGGTTTCATCTTATATTTCGTAGGAATGTCATATTTATAGAATACTAGTAATATTGCATTGACGCCAAGGCTGGTGAATGGTACAATTCTCATTCTTGCATTGACACCATGTAGGCTGACCAATGATTAGTATTAGGGGGAATTATATATTTCTATTTCAAAAAAAATTGGATTCTCACAGTAGCTCTAGACTTGCATTGTAAGACGGTGTACGTAGATCCTCCTCAAACTCATAATCTCGGACCTATTGGATTGGGGTTGGACCTTTTGGGGACTTTGATCTTGAGTTCGATTTGGTCTTCCAGAATTAAGAAATTTTGATGGGCTTTTAATTTTCTTGATGCTTGCAAACGAAGGTCTTCATATGTGGCCTTTTGTTGTGGCATGTCACCTTTTGTTGTAAATAGGTCAAGAATCGCTCTGCAATAGCGGTGGGTAATAGCGATCCTGCGCCACTAACTACCATTACTTATCTGTGCTTTGGTTTTGTAATTGCTGTGCTGTAGCCGCGATTGTAGTTGGCTTTGTTTGGTTTCTAATTTCAATTGGGCTGCATGTTTTTTTTTTCTTTCTGATTTTGATGTTGGACTTCGTCTTTTGATCCTGCAGCTTATGTGGTTTAGTCTTGTGATTCACCTCTGTTCATTTTCATTGAATCTTAAAATCTGTCAATGTTAGAAGAGTAAATGTGTGTGGTGCTACTTGGATTGAACGAGATTGCTCTTTTCGTAAGATCCCAGAGACATGGTTCTTGTTGTGGCTTTTGGGAACTTGTAACAAATATGGTTTGTCATGGGAACAGGTGCCATTTTATCTTGCTGAATTGATGGAGAAGACTGGATATGATAACAGGATAGAAATTTTGAAGGTTTCACAGGCTAAGTTAAAGGTATTGTTATCATATTAAGATATATGCTTGTCAAACATATACTGGAGTTCTTGCATACATACTGAAGATTGAATGTACTCCTCTCTAGGAATTTCTTTCATTCTGCGATGCAATGGAGCTTGTACCTGAAGATGAGTCGGAAGCATCTGTACATGGAGGTCCAAATACTGTTGTAGATAGGAGGGCTAAGAAGGTAGTTTTGGTTCATATATCCCCTTAAAACTAATTGTTTCAATTGAAGTCTACTTTAATTATGCTTCAACAATATTAAGATGCTAACTCCAAAATTGGCCCCATCTAGATTGCTCGGTTCAAACGCCAACGGGCTGCAGAGTCAAAGCTCTTAGAATTGAAAGAACGGAAGGAACGACGTGGGCGGTCAACTAAAGCAGCAGCCCTATCCACTCCTGTTGATGCTGGAGATGATGACGTGTTAGATGATGATGGGGAAGAAGAAAGAGAGGTGGGTTGTAGTGCATGATTATGTTCGTTGCCTCTTTAACAACAATATCAGAACCATAAATCTAATGCTTATAATCTGGGAGTACTATTTAGGCTATAACATGAACCTTTGATCATTTTCTTTTGTGCTTTCTTGGCCAAAATAAATCTCTTATCTTTTGCATAAGAAATGCCAGGCTAGCAGACAGGATTAACTGTTGGAGAGGCACACACAAGTAACAAAAGTCATGTGATTTTAGGGACTGTTCTGTAAATGAGATTGCTTTTTTTAATTAACCTGGAGTCACCGATTTGAACCTCCGTGGCCACAAGTAGATTTTTATTCCTCCTTGGATTCGAACTTGGGACCTCCAGGTACTTTTGACCTTTGGAGCCCGAGTTCAAACCAATTGGGCACCACCCTTTTGGTTGTAAATGAGATTGTTCAAGACAATTAGCCTGAATTTGGGGTTTCTTGGATATCTTGTGTCATCCTTAATTGTTAACCCCATACCCTAATTACCCATGGCCAGTTTATGTGTTTTATCTGGCTTGCATGTCATTAAGTTCTGATTGAATGTAAACCTAATTTTGACAGTAAAATACTTTAGTTGGTTTAATATAAATGATAATTAGCTGGTTGAATGTAAACCTAATTGTGACATGGAAGTTCAAACATAATTTTATATGCTATGCAAAGTACATGCTATTTAATATGCTATGCAAAGTTTCATGTATTTTGTTTGATGTATTGTTGAGCATTTCTTACTTCAGCTTCACTTACTCATTTTTTTTTGTAATTTGTAGGCATGGCTTGCTTCAATCTCGTTGGCTATTTGCAAGGTTGGTGTCCATAATCTTCAACCTTTATCTTCTTTAACACTTGTTTTGTTAACCATTCTGTGATTTAATCATATTGTAGGCTCTTGATCTAATGGAAATGCTGAAGAAAGAGGAGGAAATGCTTTCTGCAATAAAAGAAAAGCAAGAGAAGGTATAACTTGGTTATTATGGGAGTTGATTATGAAATATGTGCATGCAAATCTGTCTTAAACAAGATTAAAAATACCAAAATGGGAATAAAAAACTTGATATGGTATTATTAGAACTGTTAAAATAAAATCATATTCAGCGTTTGGCTACCATAAGTTAAAATTGAAGCGTCGAATAAAAAATAAGTAGTTATTTTGTTGTGATTGTGAGCTTATATTGTTTGCAGGAAGGAAATACCGAAATTTCACAGGCCATTCTTGAGGAACGTGCCAAGACTGTAGAAGACTGGCATCGTAATGCTGCAGCTCGAGCTCGATACACGAAACCAGCAGCACCAATTACATGTGCTACTTTTGCACAAGATGTTTTGGAGGGAAGAGCTAATGTTTCACAGACACATGATCACAAACACCAACCACTAATGTTTGGACCAGCTAGTCTTGTGGGTGGAGGCCTAACAAGTGAAAGGGAAAGAATTGCTGCACAAGTTTTCCAACCTGGTCACAGGTACCATATTTGATTACCAATTATGAAGGAGGTTCAGTAGAAAACCCCCAAAAAATGAAAAACTGAGGAACACCGTGTAACCATTCATCTGGAAGGTATGCACATGTGCATACAAGTAATTGAAGTTGTTTCTTGGTTTTTATGCACGTGTGCATACCGGAAAAATTGTTCACACATTATCTGTATGCACATGTGCATACCGTACAGATGAACGGCGATGGTTTTCCTTTGAACCTGACCCTACCAATTATATAGTATTATAGTTATTTAGGTTGTGTTTTAACCAATTTGTTCCGATTCCATACCATGTAACCTGTTTTCTCATAAGTACTTGCTATACGTTGTGAGAATATATATATATATATATATATATATGCTGTTTACATTATGATACGTTTTCAGAATGCCAACAATGAGCATAGAAGAAGCTGGATTAAAGGAGATGGAGATGATGAATAAATGGCAAGCGGATACTGCTAAAATGATGGAAGAAGCGAATTCTTCATGGCACAGTGAAAAATGGAAGCCAAGAGCAGGTGGTGGTGATGATGATGAAGATGAAGACGATGATGCTGCACAAGATAAGGCACGTGCCTTTGATGACTGGAAAGACGATAACCCTCGAGGTGCAGGAAATTCAAAGCTCACTCCTTGTGGCTAAACTCTAAATATCATTTCAATGATGTTGTACCATTGAGGTTTTTTTGTTTTTTTTTTAATCAAAGATTGTGCATCACAAAGT
Source organism: Silybum marianum (assembly GCA_036898165.1). Taxonomy (NCBI): domain Eukaryota; kingdom Viridiplantae; phylum Streptophyta; class Magnoliopsida; order Asterales; family Asteraceae; genus Silybum; species Silybum marianum. Next base: position 298,404 of record CM072532.1, read on the forward strand.
TGTACAAATTCTTTGTTGAATCCTCTAAACCCAATACAACCTTAAAGAGCTGCTGTAATTGTTATTTTCTGAATGCATTTTATTGTACGAGATTTGCTAGATAAGTGGACTTAATTGGATACAACTAGTTGTCTGTATAATGTTTCAGTACAAAAAGCGAAAAAATGTTAAAATGACGAGATTGTAAAGGTTAATTAAGTGACATAAGGAGGATCCATGAAAGCCCATTCAAAAACTTGCTCATACTGAAGTGCAGCATTATCCCATGAGCAATCCCTTTCCATTCCTCTCCTCATCAATCCTTTCCAAGAAGTCTTGTGCTCCCTATATGTCCTTATAGCAACCCTCAATGCCTACAACATTCATCAATCAATCACAAATTCAACTTTCATTCATTATTACCCTTTTTTAAGTAGGTTCAAGGGATAACTCAAAAAATGAAAAACTGGGAAACACCCCCTGGTAAACCGTTCATCAAGACGGTATGTACATGTGCATAGAAGTCATTTGTAAGCAATTTGTCTGGTATGCACACATGCATTAAAACCAAGATACAACTTCAATTAGTTGTATACCGTCCAGATGAAAGGTTACTAGGGTGGTCCTTAGTTTTTTATTTTTCTTTTTAGTGGTTTTCCCCCAAACCTCCCTCTTTTTAAGTAATACCCATGTAAAATAACTTACATCCAACATGCATTCTTTTGTCAATGGTGAGAAGGCCCATCTGTTCAATATCACATAGTAACGTAACTTTCAAGAAGCAGATAAATCTAATAACAATTTATGATGTGAAGAAATACATACCCGGTACCTTCACCTTTGCCTTCTTCAGCAAATGGATTGAAAGTCTTGACAGTGTCCTGAAATATATACATAAAAGGCTGTATTAGTTGTATCGTGCCAAAAATTTCTCACAATCTTTATAACAGAATTGAACACGAACATAATCTTGTTTTTAACTCACTCTAAGTCCTCCGGTTCCATGGACAACTGGTATAGTTCCGTATCTCATTGCATATAGTTGATTTAGACCACAAGGCTCAAATCTTGATGGCATTAATAGAATATCACATCTGCACATTTCACATCTATTATGGGTGAGCTTCTTCATAATAAACTTTGTGAAACATAAGTCTATATTATGAACCATTTACCCTGCAGTTATCCGGTGAGAAATGGGAACATTAAACCCAACCCATCCTCTAAATTGATCACTAAATGATGTTTCAGTCGCTCTCATCCACTCTTCATATTGTTTCTCTCCAGATCCAAGCATAATCTGAAACAAAATTCAATCTTTATTCATTATAATACATAACTCAAGTTCCCATCTATTATATCCTCAAAATAAAGATTTTAATCGCTTACAAATTGAACATCATCTTGTAGCAACTCTGGAGTTGCAGAGAGAAGTATATCGATGCCTTTCTGATAGTCCAATCTCCCAATAAACCCAACCTATTAACATAAAAGGCCAGCTTCACTCCATTAGCAAAAGAGGAAGTTGTGTTTCACTGAAATGTATCTATCAATGGAGATAAGATATCTACCAATGGGCAATCAGGCAGAACTGGAAGACCTAATTCCTTTTGCAGTGCAATCTTGCACTCAATCTGCATTCACAAAAACACAATCTTGAAATCACCAATCTAAGTATCTTTTCAATAAACATTTATATATTAAAGGTACTTGAATGAATGACCACCTTTCCAGAAAGGTCATCCAAAGAGTAATGAGAAGCGATATGCTCATCAGAGGATGGGTCCCATTCAGTAACATCAATACCGTTTGTAATCCCTGCATAATTATATAATCATCATCAAACTTTCAGCTAGTCACCATAGATTGCAGGTTTTCAGGTAACAATACTACATACCATTTACAACAAACTTTCGGCTACTCAGTAGCTCATTTAGACCATATCCACCTTCTGGGGTTGTTATTTCCCAAGAATAACCCTAAATAAAAAGATCAATAACTCAAAAGATCATTAAGATATTAGTTAAGTAGATCCATAGTGGGAAGCCTTGAGAAAAAATTGAATATAATATGTCACCTTGCTAACAGTCAATATTCGATCAGCGGTAACAATTGCACCTTTTAAAATATTAACAGCTTGACCTGTGTCAAGAGCATGTGTCCTTGCCCAAGTAGGAAATACCCATTCCAAAGCTCCATACCACTTCAGGGGCAATCCCAAATTACCGTAAGTTGCTGCAGGCTCAACTCCCTTTCATATGTACATAAAAGTTAAATTGAAAATAAATAAGTAATCTGGAATAAGCCACTATCGTAAGCTAATTGACCAATGAAAACCTGGTGTGCAAGATTATGTATCGCAATGATACTCCGAGCATCTTTATAGACTCCATTTGGACGATACTTTGCTGCCAATAGTCTAAAACAGAAACCCAAATGCAATTCAGCAGTTCTGAATGAAAAGTCCTTTAGAAATGAAAGAAATTTGCACAAGGGGGTGGAGAAGATGGCAGAAAGCTATTAGAATAACAGATGCCAAAATGCAAGTTTTATTATGATATACATACACTGGTACAAGCCCTGCATGCCAATCATTAGCAAGAAACAAACATTTTTCTCCATATGTAAACCCTCCCAATGGAAGCACTAAAGGAGCTTCACATGCTGCTTGACAAAGTAAGGTGAACCGAAACTGCTTAATCAAACAAGGGTCAGAAAAGAAAAAAGAAAAAAAGATGTTATTTTTCATTAAAAAAAAAAAGACTCAACTTTTATGTCATTAGGCTTAACTTCCTCAAATAGTACCTGGTTATCACCAAATGCACCATAGATATCACCATATGGATTTCCAGGACGATGGTACGAAGGGTGGTCCACAAACACCTGAAAACAACAAATGACACAAGATTTTAGCAAATAAAAGATGATAAAAAGATGAGATGAAGAATGATAAATAAGAATCTTTATACCCAATCAACACCTGCTCTGTACTCATGAAAGAAATCAACTTCTTGGATCCCACCAAAGCAGTTAACCTTAGTTCCACAATTAAGATTAATGGCACCAGCAAACTTATTATCAGAAGGGTCACCATGCAAATATCTAGGTGAAACAACCATTATACGATGTCCACGTGCTGCAAGTGCAATAGGTAAAGAACCACAAACATCTCCTAATCCTCCGGTTTTCGAGTATGGTGAGGCCTCAGAAGTAACAAAAACAATGTTGTATGACCCTTCTGTAAGTCTTTCTTCTATTAATTCATCATCCACAGTTGCTTCATATTTGTCAGCCAATATGTCACCATAAGTGTTGCCAACTTCAAAATCACCTGGGAGTTCAAGCAGGAACTAAATGTCATCATCATTCACAACTTTATATCTATACAATAAAACATCATTATATAACAATTTGTTCATAGAAACTACAGATTTTCAAGATTAATCTAATAGAGGAAATCTACATTGCTATACATTATTGCCAAACCCTAATTGAAAGATAGGTTTCAGTTAAAAACCATACCTTTTAATCTAAAAACTGATACAGAACTGAAACTTTAGGAGAGCAAATTGCTAATTAGATTATACTCTATAACAAAGTGATTATAAATAAGATTAGATCAACAAAGGGCCTGTTTGTAAGCTATACATGACTGTTTGGTAGTGGCTTAATGATATAGAAAGTGGCTTATTCAGTGAGCTTTATGCAGAAAGCTAAGTTTTTTCCGAACCCAATTAAAAAGCATGCCCGTTCCATCTACGAAAAAACTCTTCCAAAATTAATCTACACATACAACTTTATAGATATAGAACTTAATGGAAAACCAACCAAACCACCCCATAATGTGTACATCATAAGAGAATCAATCACATTGGGAAAAGCAAGCATAGCAACAACAACATACCAGATTGAGGAATTAATTGAAACTCATCAACTGTATCTTTCTCAAAACCCAATAAAAATCCATTATTTTTTTCATCTTCATCTTCGTCGGTAGAATAAGAATACCCATCTTCTTCAAAGTTGTTTCCAATCACCCTTAACTTGAAACAGTTACTTCTCTTTATATTCTTGAAACAGCAAGAAAACCCCAATTGGCTACTAAAACCCGATTTCAATGGCGCCTTGTGTGTTATGATGTTGTGGGTAGATTTTGCAGTGAAAATGGGGAAAGAAAACAGCAGAGTCTTCATGAATTAGAGAGAAACAGAAAGAGGTGAAAATACATGCCCGATTGAGGAGGCAAGGGATCATCAACTTTATATATTTGAATAAGCATTCCATTTTTATGCTTTGCTCTGAAGTGGAATTGAAGTGTCAGAGTCAGTAATCGTCAACTTCAAGGCAACAAAGAAGCCAATACAATACATCCCTGCCTGCCATTCTCCCACAGACATTTCCATGTCTGTGACAGAGATATAACGACCGTTAAAGTTATTTTTTTCTTTTTGTTTCTTTCCAATTTTGATGATTTTTTATTATTTATTTGTTGATGATGAGAGAATTGCATCTATTTGTTTAAAGTTGTAAAGATGCATATGGTTTATTACTTTATTATATTGAAAAACAAATATATTAGCCCTAGACGTAATCCGTAAAAAATATATTGGAGCAAAACGTGTATTTTTCGGACACGTAAACCGGCCTACACAGGCTGTCAATTCCCAATATGAGGGACATACTTGACTCGGCAAGACGATTACGAGGGGGCCGGAGATCGAACCCAAGACCAACGGTCCATTGGAGCAAACATCTACTCGCCCCTTAACCAATTGAACTATACACCATTGATTATTGTATTTTCACATATCATCGATTATTAAGTACCCATCAAGAAGTCATGCAAGGTATGAACCCAAATTTGAAAATTTTAATTTTGACTATGGTTCTTTTAAAATCACATTCAAAAGAATTTTGGTCGATCAAAAAAGAAAATTTAGATGTGGTTTATTAATAAACAGATTTAGAAGATGTAATATCATGTAAATATTTTGGAATCTTTTGATATTTATCTCATCTTTATTATAAGTTTAATGTATATAAAATAATTTTCTTGGCCTCGTTAATATTCCTCAATAGTCTCTTTACGGACTGATTTTGGTGACATAACTCAAGTAGACCTGGCAAAAACTGACACGACACGCCAACCCGACACGAACTTGACACGAATTAAACAGGTTTGGGTAATACATTTCAACCCGTTTGAGTAAACGGGTTAACACGACACGACACGAAAATTAAACGGGTAAGGTCAGGGTCAAAAGTTTCAACTCGAAAATGACCCGAATAACCCGTTTATATTAGGCCCTTAGGCAAATAATGTCAACAACCCACAGTTTATAGTTTTTTTAACAAAGTAAATATTAAATAATAATAAAAAGTGGTTGTACATTTTATGTAGACCTGACAAAAAATGGCACGACATACTAACCAGACACGAACTCGAAACGAATTAAACCGGTTTGGTAATATATTTCAACCCGTTTAAGTAAACGGGTTGACACGACACGAATATTAAACGGGCCGGGTTAGGGTTAGACACTCTCAACCCGTTTAACCTTTGAACCCGACACGACACGACACGTTTGTCAGGTCTAAACTCAAGTGAGTCTAACTTGTTTATATAATCTAGTTGATTTTGTAATAATTGAAGCTAAATAATCAAATAAACAAAACTTGTAACCTAAGGCTAAGGAGTTTACTTGTAAATCATATAAATATAAATGTTGGTTTTTGTTAAATTTTACGTTTGCATTTGCACCACCAACATCACTATTTATTTCGTTATTTAACAAAAGTGGGTGAAGTTAAGGACTTACATCGTACAAAAAACAATAATTAAGGACTTAAAATGTGAATTCAGAAATTCAAGGATTGAAATTGTCCAACGACATAACTGAATGGAAAGTTTCTGTAAATTTACTCTTCAAAGCTCCCCCAAATCAACATCAAAAGAATTTTAAGAAACGAGTGCAAAAAGCCACCTGGGGGTGGGTCTATTGTGACGATCAAGTCTGAACTACTACAAGCGTACAGTGCGTACTCACCATCACCATGTTCGTAAGTGTGAGATAGATAGATAGATAGATAGATAGAGAGAGGAGATCAATTTCATAAAATTTGAAAGCCTGATACGTCTCCAACACCATGTTTTCACCTAACCAACAGGTATCAATTTTCTAGGGTTTGCATTGCTTCTTGTTTTTCATTTGGAATACATCACACATATACATATATACGTGTGTCTATGTAAATATATGTTTTTTCTGTAATGAACCGTGTAAAATCCCCAAATCTATTTAAATTCAAGTTTTGTGTATGATAATACGCCAATTGCGGCGTTAATTGATATGATTGGTATTGCGATATCTTAATTTTTGGATTTTAATGTGGGTTTTAGTGAAATTTTAGAGGATCATAAAATGTGGTTCGTAATTATTTTTTTGGGGAAACGAAAGGCTTAGTTACTTCAGATACTAGTCAAAGTTGGAGTGAACAAGCTGATTATGTTTTGAGGGGTAGAAGTCGACGTTGTGGATTAAAGAATGTGGTATCTAGACCCCATGATTGAGAAGGAATAATCCATGATTTAGAAGGAAGGAGAGGTCGAGAATGATGTATGTAATAAATCGCATAAAGACAGGACGGTTATAGTGGATAGCAGCTACGTGAGTATTGTGCACAAGAAAGTTACCCTAGGGCAAAGTTTGCTAAAATGGACGGGCAAATTTTATAAACATTTTTTACCACATGACCTCTGATAGGATTTATTGAAAACGCAAGTAGTGAACTGTAGCTACCTTGGTTGAGAGGAAGGTATATTGGTGGAGATTGACAAAAATAGTTGATCATCACATAGGGTTTCACTTTTTAGCTATTTTCTGACCAAGATTCACTTTTTAGCCGATCCTTAAGTAGAAGGCTTACGCTATGTGTGAGGATTGGTTTTCGGCAAAAAAGAAAAGAATCCTTGCGCATATGCGTAAGGTTTCTGCTTAAAGATTCAACTATAATCTGGTGTATAGTGGAATCCTTACGCATATGCATAAGGATTCTTGTTTTTCCCCGAAAATCAATTCTTACGCGTATGCATAAGCCTTCTGAGTAAGGATTGGCTGAAAAGTGAATTTGGGTCAGAAAATGGCTAAAAAGTAAAACCATCTGTATCTATCTATTTTTATAAATTTCTGGTATATTGGAAAGGTGAGATGGATGGCAGGTTAGAGAGCTGATGGATAGAAGAGGCCATAACTGTTCCTGTGCTTTCTGTATTTACTTGTGGAACCTTTTTTTTAGAGGACATCTTTGCTTATAGCCCACCAGCCCACCTCCATACCCTACTTCCAAGTGAGACATACCGGAACCGGATGTGTTTGGTTTGATTTAATTTCATAATAGTATAGTTCAAGGCAGAGCACGGATAAAGGCATCACCAGGCTTGAATTGCTACATAGATATTTAATTAGTGGATGACAAAAATGCTTTTGAAACACTAGTAACGGAAGAAGTGAGATGGAACTGTTATAGGGGCCAACCAAGTTTTGATCATTAGGCTTTAGAAATCGGAGCAACTGATATCATATGGTATGATTTTAAATTGGTACCTTTTGTCCAACTCAGGGCTCATATCGGTCTTGAGTGAGTGAGTAAGTTTTATAAACAGGATTCTTTGAAATTTTTGGTTCTAAAAGTTGGACAAAAGGTTGAAAGAGAGGAAAGAGAAAAAATAACAAAAATAAATGGTAAATCTGATCCTTGAAACAAGTCAGGGTAATTTGATTTTTTATTGATCCAGTTGAGTGTCCTATCATGGTTAGTTTATAACTCCACCATAGCTCCTTGAACTCTATGAGAATAGGGGTACTTCATTTAATAAGTTCAATCTTTCATGGTCTCTGGTCTACTCTGATCTTGTCATCTTAACTAACAGCATATTCACATTCTACATCTCTTACAAATACGGTTTTCTACTTTCAGATGCCAGTACATGCAAAGCTGTTAAGTGTGCAAGTCCCGTCAGCAATCAACTATGTTGGTCAGACCGACTCATCTTATGTTGCTATGGATGGAGTGGCAAACAGTGCATTATCTCAGGCAGAATCACTTGTTTATTCTTCAAAGGTTGTTTAAGGCATCTGGAGCAGTAACGGTTAATTTTCCAATTATTTATATATCAATATCACATTAGTTTTTTTTTTTTTTTTGCTTTGTGCTAAATGCTAATTGCAAGTTGTTGGCCACTTCTGACTTCACCAATTGGATGGAGTATGGATGCTTGCCAGTTTTTGTATCCTTTAGTAGTAAGGCTTGTTCTGTTTGTTAATATTTGCAGAAACTTGAGAATGACCTGCTAATGCTAGGACAAAATATAAAACATCATGAAGAAAATATCAAATATCTGAAGACTCATATAAACAGCTTAGACGACCAAATTACAGATTTGCAAGGTATAATGTCCTAGTCTACTGTCTATGCTCTCTGTAAATTTCCAACAAATTGGGTTGTGGAAATCCCATGTGTAATTGGTTAGGCTAGTCATCGATGGAATATTTTCTTGAAAATTTTGAGCAGTATAAAGATTCTTAAGGCTTTTTTAAATAGCTATATTCTGAAACTTGTTTCTCGTGTCATGTAATCTCTTAGTTACACTTGGAACTTCTTTCTCCCACACTCGGAATGAGCCGGCAACAGTCGAGCATGAGAAATCAGCTGCTGGCATTGTATGCCAAATGAAGAATCTTGGCACTCAGGCTAACAATGTCCTAGGTGTTGTTGCTACTCTTGGCAAAGTTAATGATGATAACCTTAGCAGGTTAGTTACATTAATCAATCATTTGTAAAATGATATATACATGTGCTATTTTCTTTAATAATTTCAATGCTCACTAATTTCAAACTTTTATGCAGGCTTCTATCAGAATACCTTGGGATAGATACTATGTTAGCATTAGTTTGCAGGACAAATGATGGTGTTGAAGCTCTGGAAACTTATGACAAAGGAGGTTTTCTAAGTAAAAGCTTCGGACTTCATGGGGTTGGTGCTTTAATCAGAAGGACCATGGACGGTGTGATCTGTCTTGAAAATTTGAGGTTGTTTTCTATCTTCTAGTGCTACCTTTTCTCAGGAATTCTTGATATATGTTCTTTTCCTTTTTGGATTCAGACCATATGGTGGTGAGTTTATACCTTTTCTCTGGAAAATCATTCTTGATATATGTTCTGATCTGTTTGGCTTCTTTTTCTGCTTTTGCTTTATGGATTCAGACCATATGGTGGTGAGTTTATGCCTGATGACTCACAAAGGAGGCTTGCTCTTTTGAAACCAAAGTTACCAAATGGTGAATCTCCAGCAGGGTTTCTTGGGTTTGCTGTAAATATGATTCATTTTGATAATGCACATGTGAATACTCTCACAACTGATGGACATGGGATTAGAGAGACTCTTTTCTATACTCTTTTCTCGAAGTTGCAAGTTTACAGAACCAGAGCACACATGCTACAAGCACTTCCTTTTATATCTGATGGAGCCATATCACTGGATGGTGCGATTATAAGGAGAAACGGTGTATTTGCTTTTGGAAATCGGTAAGCAATTAGATATTGTCGCAGACTTTGAAAGGAGCGTGTTTTAAAAAAAAAACTGGGCTTTCTGCATAAAGCTTCCCCTGAGAAGCTTACTGAACTTTCTATATCATTAAGTCACTACCAAACAGTCATGTATAGCTGACTGAATAACCTCTGAGTCCCATTAAGCTCATTTATCTGCTAAACAAACAGGCCATAAGATGCAGAATAACTGTAAAATCATTAAAAAAAGGGTCATGATCATGATCATGAAGCCTGTAAAAGTGTGTGTGTGTGTTATCCAAACTTGAATGTTGCTTATAATGATATCTCCTTGTTGAATTTTATGTTTGATTGATCTGATTTAGGGAAGAGATGGATGTTAAATTTGCAGTAAGATGTTATCCAGCAGAGAAGTTAGTTGAAACCGAAAAGCAGATGAAGAAGTTGAAGCAGAAAAAGGAAACAACAATGGAAGATCTACAGAGGGAAGAAGCATTCTTAGCACATGTCAAGTACAATTTCGAAGTTAAGAAGCAAGAGTTTGTTAGGTTCATGGCACAAAGCTCACCGTATGCCATGCAGGTAAATTACCATCCAAATTCAAGATTCTCTACTAATTGAAATATAAGAGAATAATGAAAATATTAAATGAAATTTTGTTTCGAATATTTTGTAGTACCCAATTCAAGCAACTCCAAGGAGATCGACTCCTAGATGATGATGAAAGCAGGTAATACAGGAATAGTTATGAAGATTTGGGTTTGAAGTTGACTGAAAATAGGCAAGTTTTTAGTTTGTTATTGGGGAAGATAATGATGCATTCTTATGTGGAAGGCATTGATTAGTTCATACAACTGTTAACTGTTGGTGTATTGTTTATCATACTTCCCCACAGTTATTTGATCTAATTCTGTACATGGCAATTTCGGATCAAATGTGTATCGAAATAACTTTTTTATTTTCTTTTGAGCATAATGTTGAATTGATCCGAAAGATAACCTACCAGAATTCACGACAAGTCTACTTGAAAATCTCTTAATAAACATTCTTATTAAGAAGCTAGAATGAACGACTACTTTGGGAAATCTTTAAATAGCCATTTTCAACAACAGATTCATATCGAGTGTGGAGATTAATAGGTCTTTTTTTTGGTAGATGTGGATGTTCGGGTCAGATTATTTGTACCTTGATTAATTTTATCGGGTTTTAAACATAACAATTGGAAAAATCCCAGTAGTTTTAATGAGACTCGAACCAAAAAATTATGGGAAGAAAGTCAGTAATATCTGATTTTTAGTTATTGATTGAGTTGAGCATCTAGTATAAGGTTTTTTATTGTTTTTTTCTTATATATTATTGTCACCTCGACAACTTAAAAACTTCTAGAGTTAAATACATATTTGGTCACTGTGGTTTATAAATATTAACACATAAGGTCCTTCAAAGATTTTTTTAACATCCATCGTCCCTGTGGTTTTCATTTTATAACATTGAAGGTCCCCCATCCTACTTTTCCGTTAAATACTAACATTTTAGCATATTTTCTTTATTTTCCAAACCACATGGACCAAATCTGTAATTTACTCTAAATTATATAATTATATCAATATCTAATATTTTTATTTTAAAAATTATTTATATATTTATCTTTTACAAAATGTATTTTATGTTTATGAATATGTTTATGTTTATGTTTATATTAATATTTATATTTATATATAATATAAATAATTTTATAAAATATATAGAAGATTCAATTTATATTAGAAACAAATGATTATACAAATTGTATATATGAAAGCTTCAAAATTCAAATACATAAACAGTAAATAAGACCACTATACAAATTATATAAACCGAAGATCCAAGATTCCGATACATTAAATTTATAAAAATATAAATATAAATACAAGTACAAAATAAATTTTATATAATATAATCTTAAATTTACAAGAATTAATAATTTGTAGATATACATCTATACAAAATATGTATAGTTGGAAGGTTTAAATACATAAAATATATAAAAATACAAAATAAATTTTATAAAATATAATCTTAAATATACAAAACATTAATAATATGTAGATATAAATATAAAAGTTAAATTCAAGCATGTACAACTTCGTTGTTATCAAAATGATGCTCATAAAAATCTACTATCTCACATTCTTCACCATATCTATTCATCGTATATATGTATATCTACAAATTATTAATTCTTTATATATTTAAGATTTTACTATATTTTTATTTTAAAAAATTTATTTTGTATTTATATTTTGTATTTTTATATATTTTATGTATTTGAATTTTGAAGCTTCCATATATTCAATTAAAATAAATTAACTGTTTCTAATATAAATTGAACATTTCATAGATTTTATAAAATTATTTTTATTTTTTATATAAATATAAATACAAAATACATTTTATAAAAATTAAATATATAAATAATTTTTAAATAAAAATATTAGGTGCATATAAATATGTTATATAATTTATAAAATATAAAAATTATATAATTTATAAAATATTAATATAATTATATAGTTTAAAGTAAATTACAGATTTGGTCCATGTGGTTTGAAAAATAAAGAAAATATGCTAAAATGTTAATATTTAACGGAAAAGTTGGATGGAGGACCTTCGGTGTTATAAAAATAAAAACCACAGGGATGTTGGATGTTAAAAAAATCTTTGAAGAACCTTATGTGTTAATATTTGTAAACCACAGTGACCAAATTTGTATTTAACTCAAACTTCTATATATATTCATTACGTGAAAAAACTTAGCCAAGCTTTTTCATACTTTTGTCAAACTTTTGAAGGTCACATTGTTTTAACTTCATATCATTTATATTTTTATTTATAAAAATAAATATATGAAATTTTAAACAAAATACATTTATTTATATCGTGAAAGTGTATATAAGTTGCTATTTGTTTATAGTAAAAAAATGTACAAATATTATTCTCAAAACACTCTAAAATTTATAACCTGTATAAATTGTATAAAAATATTTAGAATAAAAACTAAAAAAAAGTTAACTTAAAAATATATACGGTAAAAAATAAAAATTGGGCTGTCAAAAAATCTATAAAAACTGTATAAAAAGTATGTACAACAAAATTTAGAAAAGTTAAAATTTTAAATTAAAGAAAAAGTTAATTTAAAAATATGTATATTGAAAAGTAAAAAATGGGTTGTTAAAAAATCTATAAAAATTGTATGAAATATGTCAAAATTGAAATATTAATTTAAATTCATAAAATATAATTACACATATATTACTTATTTAATAATTTTATTTAAATATAATTACTTTAAATATATTGATAAATAAAACTAATTAAATACAAAACTTTTATAAATTTTATAAAATTAATTAAATATAAAGACCTTAAAAAAACAAGTCATACGCTTATTCCTATGATTAAAAAAACCTCACCAAAAATTAAATAGTGGATTAAAGATGGTTTGAAAACTTGTATGAAAATCAAATTAAAAATATCTGATAAAGAAAAAAGTCAAATTAAATACTCTTACATGGTGGTTTGAAAACTTTTTGTAAGAAAATTAAATTAAATACACCGACAAAAAAAATAACAAAAGAAAAATTAGATTAAATACACGTGTAGGAATGAGAAAAATTGTTCAAAAAATGAGGTTCTACCGAGAATTGAACTCGGGTTACTGGATTCAGAGTCCAATGTCCTAACCGCTAGACCATAGAACCAATTCATGTTGTACTTAGGAAGGAAAACATTATAATGTGAAAATAAAGCATACCAGCCGTTTTCCCCCTTTTTTTGTTTATATTTTTCTTATAACTTGGAGTCGCACACACGAATATGATTTTTTTTTCTTCACAATAGTATAACAATATTCTAATCTAATAAAAATTTGAAAATGTTGGTTTATCTTATACAAAATTTTATAAATATGAAATGTTATGAGAAGGTAATACTAAAATATAAGATTTTATGTTATTATTTGTTACTTAAAAAAAATGAGTAACAATGGGTTTCTGGACAGTTTACACACACCGATCAATCCCATGGACGATCACGAACGGTTTGAAGTCATTACATGTGAACCTCTATGACCATAAGGATTTTGGCAGCACCTGAATTCGAATATAAGGTGGATGAAATATTCCACTATATCCTCCTATGTTTTTATCAGTGTGCCGCAACCTCAGGATTCGAACATGGGATGGATGAGATATTCAAATCTGTTACATCAAATTTGGTGTCTCATTTGGAATGATTTAGGAGTCATCTACCAAATACTTAGTATCAACTAGCAAGAGCTACCAATCTCCGTTACCTTGTTGGATTAGCATTCTTAACCATTATTTGTGAGCTTCTCTTACATAGTAAGTACTAACAGATAACAACTTTTTTCCTCACTTACAAAGTAAAAACTCTGATTAATTATGATCCTTTTAAATTAATACAATTTTTTGTTTTGTCGGTATGTTCATCATAAAATTTGTGATGGGCATTGAGTTATGGTGTGAGAACTCTATGCATCCTCTTCTTCCATACTCGAATAATTGTCTCCTAACTCCTATCCATAACATGCATGTATATAGGTTTAATGAAATAAGAATCATAAATATATTATTAATTTGTAAAAAACTGATATTAAAATGTTTTTTATTAAATGTTAAATGTTAAAATTTAAAATATTATTTTATATATTGTTTCATAATATAATAGTTAACACATATTTCTGTAAACACATTTAATATTTTTTCACATGTATTTTTCAATTTACATAGGTGAACCAATTTCCTTTTTCCTAAATGTAATCTTTTTACAATTTAAATATAAACATATAAAAAATAATTCAATTCCTATAGACTTATGATATATTTATGATTTTTAAATAACATATACACAATTATATATGAAACTCTAACCATGGAATTGGAAAAATGTTTGACCAGAAAGTCAAAATACGAATGCATCTCTGATTTGTGTTGTCCACCCCCACCCTATTCGAACTTCATATGCGTATATCTCCAAGAAGGAATAGTCCATACCACTCGCTACTAATTTCTCCGATCCCGCTTCTCAATCCATCACCGACGACATCTCGGAACTTTTGCCGATCACAAAAGACTACATCTTTTCTCAGGTTCGATTCCGTTTTCATAAGTTTTTGCATGCTAATCATTTAAATTACAATAGTGTGAATTGATTTGTGTGGGTTTTATAGTAGGGTTTTTAATCCGATTAGATTGAATCGATTTCCTTTGTTTTTTTATTGTTTTTTTTTTCCGTCATTCACAAAACCGAGGGGGGATCCACTGTGTATCATTGATTCTACGCAACTTATTGCATTTGTTTGTGTTGTACAGGCTTTGGATTATAAAATGTTGTATGTGATATTAATTGTAATGTACTTGGGCTCTAACTTCCCTTTCTTTCTGCGATTGTCATTCTTCGTTAACTGCAAATTGTGGGGTTCTTCTTGGGTTTTTGGGCCTACAAAACCTAATAACTTTTCTCTCGTAATCAAACTCCAATGAGGAACAACAAGATTCTAATAAGATAGAACCCTCTTTTTAATCACTTTTTGGGTATATGTTTAGCTATAAAGTCATAAGTTACAGTTGTTTGGAATTAAAATTAGCTTATCCTCAACATAACATTTATGGTGATTAAAAAGTTTTACTTTAAATCATCCATGATCTCTTCAACCATTACATTTGTTCTTGTGTGCAGAAATGTTGACTAGCTATTGGTTTTAGTATCCTAATTGGTTTCTGATATAATAAATACACAGTTTTAAATTGAATATGTTCATGTAGCTTTATGTCTCTGAATCATTCAACTTTAAATATTCTTTTCTTTGTGTTACATTCAATAACTTGAGACGATTATATAGTATTTTGGTTTATTATACTTTTATCATGCGATCACTGAACTTGTTTATTCATTTATAGTTATATCCACATTGGCTTATGAATTGTTGCTGGTTTTCTTCTGCAGGATCATATATTCCATGATTAGGTAATTGCCTAGGCAGCTCATTAACTGATTTCTGTGTGATTCAATCCACTGACACATCCAAGAACATATATGAAATTATGAATGTCACAATCACTATTTGGCGGAAATTAAGTTGTTTCTGTGCAGAATCATGTTCTTGAACTCTGTAGTGTTGTTGCTATCCTGAACACATCAATTCGATCACTTCTTTCTGATGCAATCCGGTGAAACAAGTGAAAGTAAGAAGTTGAAATACTCCAATAATTCGACTTGCAAGATGACTCAACCAGACCCTGCTCTTCCTAATAGTGTTGATGGTCAAGTTGCTTTTCCGATTGAGAAGATCGTGCAGTACCCATTACCTGGTTATGGTTCTCCAACATCGGTTAATTTTAGTCCTGATGATAATCTTATATCTTACTTGTTTAGTCCCGATCAAACATTAAACAGAAAAGTCTTCATCTTTGATCTCACAACTTGTAAGCAAGAACTGTTTTTTAGTCCTCCTGATGGTGGGCTTGATGAAGATAATTTATCAGAAGAAGAGAAGCTTAGGAGGGAAAGATCAAGAGAACGTGGTTTGGGAGTCACACGCTATGAATGGGTGAAAACGAGCTCTAAGAAGACCACAATTATGGTGCCTTTGCCTGCCGGGGTTCGTATCCTTGTCCGTTTGTACAATGAGCAAGTTTTTATATGACCTGAGTTTTGTGTATTTTCTTACTACCATCACATAGTCTGCTTATATTAGTTGACAGTTTTTATTTATCACTTTGTTTTATGTTTGCACAGATATATTTCATGGATCGTTCTTTACAACCACAGCTTAAGCTTCCTAGTGATTCCTTTCCAATTGTTGATCCTCATCTTTCTCCTGATGGTACTATGCTTGCTTATGTAAGAAACAACGAACTACATGCATTAGATCTTTTGTACAACAGGTCTAAACGATTGACATCTGGCGCTAATGGGAGCACCAAGGTTAGCTAACTCTACATTTAGCTGCATAAGTAACAACATGAACAAAGTTCTGTTGGTTAGTATGATTTTTATCTTTACAATGCAGTTCTACCATATGGCTTTGTTCACCCCCTCAAAGCTCAGTGATCTATGGTACTCTTTGATATACAATCAATAAGTTGGTGCTTCCATTTTCAGATAACTTGGCATCATAAGTTCTAATGTGCTCTTCTCATAATTGGCATCTTTGATATACAATCTTACAGCCTTACACGAATTTTAGCATCCTTTCTGTAGCTTCTTTAACTAAAATCTTCTGCACTGATTGTATCAGAGACAAATTCTTGTTGGCATGGATGTCTTATTTCCTGACTGCATATCATGCCATCCCAATTTTGTTACATATTTATTCAACACATGCAAGATTTTACCATTTCTGATTAGTATGTCAGATAGACATTAACTTTTTGCTGTTTATTACAGACACATGCTGTTGCCGAGTACATAGCGCAGGTAAGATTCTCGTTCTATTAGCCCACCTTCGACACACACACCCAAATTTATATTTTTATAGTGAGCTTCTTCAAGTGCTTTTCCTGAGATACAGTGTGAAGAATCTAAGATATATATATTTGAATAAGAAGATAGCATAGTCATCTCTGAATTTGTTAATTAGCAACGATACCGAGGTTTCATGTGTCTAAATTGTAGGAAGAGATGGATAGAAGGAATGGTTATTGGTGGTCACCAGACAGCAAATGCATAGCATTTACTGAGGTGGATTCATCTGAGATACCTCTTTACAGGATCATGCACCAGGGTAAAAGTACAATTGGTTCAGAGGCTCAAGAAGAACATGCTTACCCTTTTGCGGGGGCCTCAAATGTCAAGGTTCGTCTCGGTGTGGTTCCTGTTATTGGAGGGCCCGTCACTTGGATGGATCTTTGCTGTGGAGGGAATGAAGATGATGAATATTTAGCTAGAGTTAACTGGATGCATGGAAATATCCTCATTGCACAAGTATTAAACAGGTCTCATTCCAAACTAAAGATCCTAAAATTCGATACTAAAACTGGCCAAGGAAAATGTATCTTTATTGAAGAACACGAAAAGTGGGTCAATCTACACGATTGCTTCACACCTTTGGATAAAGGAGGCGGTTTTCTTTGGGCTAGTGAAAAAACGGGATTTAGGCATCTTTATCTGCATGATGAAAATGGGGTCTGTGTGGGACCCTTGACACAAGGTGAATGGATGGTAGAACAGATTGTAGGGGTTAATGAAACCTCCGGTTTTATATATTTCACTGGAACTCTAGATGGTCCTCTCGAGTGCCATCTTTATCGTGCTAAACTGGTCCCACAAAATCCGTTAGAAACCCCAGTGAAGTTGACATGTGGCAAGGGAAAGCACGTGGTGGTGCTCGATCATCAAATGCAGAAATTTGTAGATATTTATGATTCTTTGGAATCGCCTCCGAGAGCATCCCTTTGCTCTTTGCACGATGGAAGTCTGATTATGTCTCTTTATGAACAACAAGCGTCTACAATTCCAAGAGTTAAGAAGCTACAACTCGAATCTCCAAAGATTTTCCATATTCAAGCAAAAGATGGTACCGTTTTATATGGAGCGTTATATAAACCTGATGAAGGGAAGTTTGGACCACCACCTTATAAAACTATGATTGCGGTTTATGGTGGTCCTGGCGTACAGCTTGTCAGTGATTCTTGGGCGAACACCATTGATATGAGAGCTCAATATCTTAGAAGTAAAGGCATCCTAGTATGGAAGGTTAGTCCTTAACCTTATCTAGTATTCTAGATTGTACTATGTTAATCATTGATGTACTTTTAGGGTCTGCTAGACATGACAGAATACAAAAACTGGAATTGACCAAAATAGCCAATCCATCAAAGTCAATTCACTTTTTAGCCAAAAGCCTCTTACCAAAATAGCCTAAGTTTACACAGAAATTTCAATCTTTACGCCAAAAGTGGAAAGTTTACGCAGAAATTTCAATCTTTACGCAGGAAGGGATTTCTGCATAAGGTTTGTTTTTAAAATGATTTTTTTTGTGAAATCAATCCTTATGCATAATGCGTAAGGATTCTGCGTAAACTAAGGTTGTTGGTGAAGTGGGTTCCTGACGTGGCTAAAGTGAATTGACTTTGATGGATTGGCTATTTTTTGTCAATTTCCCTAAAAAACATGTTGATGCGGCATTAGACTTAGGTAGCCTTTTTTTGTTAAGAGGTGCTGAAGTCTGATTTCACTTCTGATTTATATGAGTTGGTGTTGAAGTATGAAATGTGAATCAAATAGACTGTTTGTTTTTACGGCTAAAATCTGAATCAATCGTTGACTTATAAATCCCTAACAATGCAGGTATACACGAATAAGAGGAATTAAGTGGTGAGGTTATCACTTTTTTTTTTCTTAAAGAGGGTCTGAAAAAAAAAAAATAGACAAACGATCTGAATTTAAAAATGTCTGAACGAATAAATGATGATTAAGAGGTAAAATTTAAAAAACAAACAGGCCTTTAGACATGATTGGGTGCGACAAAAAACAGGAAGATAGGACAAGATTGATAAATTACCAAATTACCCATGTCAAATGTTAAGTCCTATCTAGTCTGCATGCCAAACGAACCCTTTATCTTGATAGCAAGTGTATTGTTTTGGTGTTGCATAAAATTGATAAATTAAATGTCTTTTCTCCAGATGGATAACAGGGGTAGTTCTCGGCGAGGACTAGCATTTGAAGCTGCAATGAAGTACAACTTTGGACGTTTTGATGCCGAAGATCAAGTGGCTGGAGCCGAATGGCTAATAAAAGAAGGGCTAGCAAAAGCTGGTCATATCGGACTCTACGGATGGAGCTATGGAGGATACCTCTCTTCCATTACGCTCTCAAGGTTTCCCGATGTTTTCAATTGTGCGGTTTCCGGTGCACCCGTGACCTCATGGGACGGATATGATTCTTTTTACACTGAAAAATACATGGGATTGCCGAGTGAGAACAAATCAGGTTATTCATTTGGCTCGGTGATGAGCCATGTGGGTAAGCTAAATGGGAAGCTGTTGCTGGTTCATGGGCTGATTGATGAGAATGTTCACTTTAGGCATACGGCTCGGCTCGTGAATGCGTTGGTTGGTGCTCGAAAAGCTTACGAGTTGTTAATATTCCCTGATGCTCGACATATGCCTCGACCTCTTAAGGATCGGCTTTATATGGAGGAAAGAATTTGGGACTTCATACAAAGGAGTTTATGAAGGAATTCTGAATACTATTTTCTTTGAAGTGTTTTTTATATATTTCTTTCTCTACACCATAAAAGAATTGCAGAGTTTTATCTTTTTTAATTTTATGACCAAGTCGTTATATTTATATTATAAAATGGTTAGATGGTATTTTTAATATGTCTATTTTTCAGTCTAATGTTTTTTTTTATAAATATATTTTAATAACTTTTTTTTTCAAAATTATATGTAGTGCGATATTTATGTGGGTTTTACATTTTAGTTATTTCACATGGAGTTTTATTATAAAGCAAATGTATGATCCATGCTCATGTCATGCATGAAGTCATACATTTAAAATGATTTTTTTTTAATATTTGAAATATTTAATTAAATACCTTCTTGATAATAAAAAAAACTTAATTTACAAGAAGATTGATTTCCAAATGTTATTTTCATACTTCACTTCTTCATACTTATATGACTATAAGTTATAATTTTCACGAAATAATCACATCTCCTACCGTATATATACAAGTAAACTTGTAAATAAATGATATTCGATTTTTATTTCTGATTTTGTATAAACAATACAAGAATGATGACCATCAGACTTTTGAGATGAATTTATCGATCTTTAAACATCATAAATTCTGAATATATCACAAAAGTATTAAACTAAATTGTTAATATAACTTATCCAGACATTTACTGTCCATACGGATGTCACTGTGGGTCCGAACTACTAACTACTAACTTGTCGTTCAAAAATAATAATAATAGTAATAATAATATAACTTATCCAGACATTTATATTTATATTTATACTCATATTTATATTTACATTTATATTTATAATCGGGCGATGGTCTTTTGTGTTGTTTGATGTGTAGGGCATAAAGAGTTAATAAATTCCAATGGCAAGTGGAGTGGGGAGGGCGGACTTCGGGTCATTTTCATTTGGCCCATTATCCATTTATGTCAAGTCACAACTACTATTATTTAACTCCCACTTTTCATTTAAATTATTTCTTTTTCAAAATTAAATTATATCCAATAATACGGTCAAATGGACAATAAACCTACGTCAAATTATATCTATGACGTATATATTTTTGTATCTTAGTAAGTATAATGCATTTATGTATATATGCAGGAATATAACTTCTACGTATTATCCAAATAGAAAGCTTGAGGTCCAAGACAACATGACAAATTGACGAATTGTTTATTAAAATTTTGAGCGAATCAAAATATTAAATCTAACACATGAATAATATTTTATAATACATGATATGATACTATATATCATAGTGCTTACTTGCTATCTTTTGCAACGTTAAACTTATATCCAACAAGGAGTTTTACATTTTTTTTTCATGTTTATTTTTATCACCTATAAATCGATAAATATATTTTTTTTTTAAGTGTCAGTTATTCAGATAAACCAGCTAAAAAAGCCACTCCAGTAGAAGGTAACCACGACGAACCGTATATGAACTGAGCCACCGTGAACCGGCTAGCCTCTATGGTTGAAGTGATCACCCGATATCCTGGCCAACTCACTCGTTGTCCAACGGCTCCACCCGGACCATAATTCATGTACTCACCATAATACAATGTATCAAGTGCAAAAGTTGCATTCCATTCTAGCCAACCTTTCGGGTAAATATGATCACCCATATAAGTTAACATGTAAACGGTTCGAGAATATAGTTTCCACGGCCGGCCAAGATACGTTTGAAAACTAGCTTTTGAAGCCTCGAGATCTGGTTGGGCTAAGAGCCGGCAAGCGTGGATTGAGATCCCGGTGTTTTGATTTGGGTCTTTCCGGTTTTGGGCGGTGATGGTTATCTTTTGTAGCGGCATGGGCTTTCGGGCATACATGCTGCAGTTTTGGAAAACGACGGCCGCATTGCCGAAAATGAAATCGACGGTGCCGTAAATATCACATTCACGGAAAAATTGACGTTGGGAATGAACGTATAACGTATCTTGGTATCCGATAATGTTACAGCGGTAAACGACGGCATGGTCCGCACCTACTCGTAGCGCGACGGCTTGGTGCTTGGCCGGGCCCGCATAGTTCTCGAACGTCATGTCTCTTGCGATGAAACCAGCACCGGTGGCAGCTGTTTTTTTAGAACAAAAAGATCAAACAGTTAAACATTATACAATTAAAATAACTTTTATATAAATATATTAAATTTACAAAAAAGAAGACATTCAAGGTGGGTGTTGGTTATATTATATGAATCAATTAACTTTGACCAAATATTTACTAGCATTGGATACCAAAGGGGCCTACAAATAATGTGACTCTATTAATGTTTTTGCCTACAATTTCTAGCCATTAATTTTATTTGTTGAATTTATTTTTATTTATATATGTAAGTAAAAAAGAAGGAAAAGATAATAATTAAAGGGGCAAAAGGGGTGATCTTTCATTTTAGTTCCTTCCTTGAATGTAATAATTGCAAATTCTAGAATAATGCCCAATTTTGGAAACAAGCGGTCTACTGCAATTACCTTTTTACCCAAAACGACGAGGGTAGTTTCGTCAAACGACTATAGGAAAGTAGCATGTGAACATGAAAACGACAAAAGGTTAAAAATGGGAAAAAAAAATAATTACCGAAAGATGCGGTGTGGAAAGTTGTGACATTGTTAGCCACCACACTTATTCCTCCTGTGATGACCGTTTTGCCCTTTCCATCCCCTATGAACATTAAATTCGTCTTCTTCCTCCCAACCTTCAAATTATTCTCCTCATACCTACATCCGTTACCCATCATAATTATATAATTTAAATTTAATAATATTTAAATTTAAATTAAAGCAACAAAAACATAACATGTGACCAGGTCCTAATCGTTATGAACTTATAAAAAAAAGCGTTAAAAGACCTATTTATGTCAAAATCAAATTAAATCATACGTTAAAAATACAAAAAGGAATCAGAATCATATACGATGGCACCATTTCATTCTAATGTCATAATCAATTAATCATACCTATCAAATTTCTTTAATTTAAAAAGATGCATAACGCTCAAAAGTCAAAGAAAGTATATAAACAAGTACTATGAATTGCCCATAATTAACTTTGATTGATAATTATCATTACGTATCTAATCTTTTTATGTAATTGAATTGCCCATAACTCAAGAATGGCCCTATGTTCATTTTCTGCATACCTAAAAGTTGTACTTTTTTTAATCGAATAAAAAGTTATTCTTACCCCCCACATTTTTGAGTCAGTAGATAATAAAAAAAGTGGGGGCATTAACCATTAATCAACTCTTTAATTAACCATTTAATATTTTTATTCATAAAATTAATCAACATTTAATTATATTTAAACAAGTGATGATGATGCATGTGTGCAAACTTCAAAAAAGAAAATGACGCGTTTCACCTCTGACTCAAAAAGTGATTTGGTTTTTTTACCTTCCTGCCCTCACGTAGATTATGATCCGTCGGCTACTATGTTCCGGCGCCTTCTTAATCGCCTCGGCGATCGTCGTACACGTCCCATTTCCGTCCTTCGACACCACTATGTCGGCTTGGATTCCGGCCACCGGCATCTGAAGCAACATTCTCTCTTTTCTACCTAACCACTTTGGAAATGACATTAATCTCCTTCGCCGGTGCTGTATCGGAACTCCGTTGAAATCATCACCGTCGCTCGCCGCCGCGTATATCGCCAAACAATTACTCACCAGTTCCGACAAGTCCTTTAACTTCGTCTCCATTTCCTTTCTCACATACCCGTTCTCAACCTCCGATAACCCGTCCGTACACGTGTCCTGATTCGTCAAAGCAGCGCTGAGCCACGTCATCACATCCTGAGTCGACCCAACGTGTTGACCGTTTTTGCTACCACCGTCAGACGGAGCGACGGAGAAGAGCGACCGTGAGAGCTGATCCACGGAATCCTCCAGTAGTTCGAGACAATCCTCGTATGCCGACCGTACACGTGTATCCATCTGCAGGTTACTGATCTCCGCCGACGTGTACAACGCTTTCCCCACGCGCTGCAGCGTCATGTTCATCGAAATGTGGATCATGTCTTTGTCCGACGCGCTCAGTGATCCCGGAAATTTAAGCAGCGAGTTGACACACAAGTTCTGGTAACGAGTCCGGCCACAAACTCGTGACATGGCTTCCGTCGGTCGGGGATGGACGACGGAGTGTGGTCCCGTTCCGTCGCCGGAATGTTTAGTTCCGAAACGCGCCACCAGTCCCACCGACAGCGCCGACAGGACAATGAGAGTGAATGCGAAGATGATAAGAAGCTTTATTTTGGAAGTAGAGTTGGTTGAGTGGTCGGCGGCGTAGTTATTCGGAGTCAATGGAGCATCGGGTCGGTTCTTTCCGGGTTGATACTTTCCAAGACGGCCGTATTCCATATTTATTTGAAATTTGGGAATGGGAATGGGAAGAAGATGGAGAAAAAATAGAGTGTGATTTGTGTGTGTATATATGGAGCAGACGGCAGTAGTTGTGAAGTCGATGTCGGAAGTCTTAGCTGGTGGCAACTACTTGCACCCAAATTATCCACTCGCCTCTTTTCACCTTTTTATTTTTCCTTCTTTTTTTTTTCATATGAAATTAAATATTTACAACATTCAAATTCTGTTTTTATCCTCCTATTCCTATTTCCTATATGTTTGTTTAATCAAAAATAAATAAATGATGGTGACGTATGTAATAGTCATCTTTTGTTTTCATATATTAATCAATCAAAATTAAAACTAAACCTCTTTTATGTACATGGATTAAAACAAACAAATTTAAGTATATTTTACGGGTGAATCTAACCGCACTTTTATATGTTATTAATGGCAGTTCTATCTATAAATTCTTTTTTATGTCCATCAACATTAGAACCGGTCTTTTACACTCTTAATGTTATAAAAGTGCATAAATTTCAGTGTATAGAGGTGTCAATAGCATTGCTTTATTTTACTTACGGAAAATGCTAATAGCACTTCTTTGTGTTGGAATTTTTGTAGTTTTGTTATTTTGAAATTGTAAAAAATGATTTTGGTGTTGACGTGTTTACCATTAACACCATATAGTGGTGTCATTAGTCTCCGTCTTTACTTAAAGATAGATTCTAAAAAAATGTATGATCTATGCAAATTAACTTAACTCGTCACTAGAATCAAAAAATTGTGTTCATGGAGATAAGAGTGGTAGGTTCTTAAGTATATACTTAATGGGAGGTTTTCATAAGGAAAACGTGTGGGTTCTACCATTGAAGAGGGTCTTTATAAAAACCTCACATTATATTATACATGAGACCCATAAATGAGTTTGTACAGAAAACTTGATCTTGGTGTGAAGGGACATTTTGTTATTTCTTGACTTAATTTTTTTTTTAATAATGTGTGTATATATTGGTGTTGATAAAATCCATAGTACCCACAAAAGAGGTTTTTCTACGAATTTTGATTATGAGCTTCTATATATGTTTTTAATTTGATATGTTGAAAGTGGTGTGATAAGAAAAAGTAGAAAAGTATATTCTTATAAAAACTTTCATTAAATGTCCTTATATAATGGGTAATTGAGGAATGCAATAGGTAAAGTAATGATTTAATGATTGTGCATGAATTAATGGTATACGAGCAAACAATGTAATTAAATAAACATATGATATGTCAAATCAAGAGTATATAATGTAGATAACAAGTTAAATTTTAAAACTAATGGTTTGTAGTTTTCTTACTATTATCAACCTTTTGAATTTCTTTTTGTGGAATACGAAAATGTGTGTAGTTTGTTACTTTTGTTTCCCTATTTTTGTTTTTTTATTGCAAAGCTTTGATTGAAGTAAAAAGTTTTCCAAATGGATTGTCGGCAAAGCCTTGGCCTTTTATCACTCAAAAGCTAAAGAGAATCCTCAATAATTTCAAATAGTTTCGTCCGTTCAACACCAAAAAATGTCATAATCTATCGTACAATCGATTTGTAATTTTTTGTAAATATTTTTTTGATGTAATTAGACTCATCCGATTTTGCATTCAAGTCTACGGGTGCTATCACTTATGTGAAGGAGAATAACTGTTTCGTGTGGCTCAGGGAGCTCACTCCACCACATTACCACCGTAAGTGTTGTCATTTCTGCTATGGATCATTGTTCCATAAACATCAACATAGGTGTTTTGCATCAATGACCTAGGGACACTAAGTTTGAATCTTTGATTATTTGTATATTATCCAGTGAATCCATTTACAAATGATAAAAAACTAAATCCAAACATGTTGATGGACATAAGTCAATAAGTTATCATACATTTATTACTTGCTTATAGTTGGTTGGCCTTGCAATCTATCGAATCAACACGAATGATCCTCGTCTCCACCTATTTCAGGATGCACATCCATATTTGTTGAATGACCATGACCAGTCTACCAACTTTTGATCAAATCGGTTATGGTCCGCAAAGGTTCGGTCTTAAAAACGTAAAGGATGTAGTTACAGAAACTTATTAATTAATATATTCGAAAGGATATAATGGGACGTATGTAAATAAATTTTTGTGTATGGAATCATGGGTTTATTCATTAAAGCCAGTACGTGTATGAAATTAAATAGAATGTAAAGCAACGGCTCATGTTGGCAACAATTATAAAGTCGGGTGAGGTGTAGTTTTCGACAGATGGCCATTGATCAATGGACCCGGCTGAAAGAAAAAAAAGACTAGTCTTGTCATTAGGGAGTCAATGGTATTGGCAAGTGGGAACTGAGTGGGGTAATGGTTTTAACGAGTTGGCTCTGAGTTTGGTGGACGAGTTGGTTGTGAGTTGACCAGAAATAATTAAAACTCAAATAAATGAGAAACAATAGTTGCTTCAATAGTGAATGGTTGGGCCATATCTCAACCAGTTGGAACTTTGAAGGATGCATTAAATATTAAAGGTGGAAAGAATGTCTTGAAATAAGATAAAATTGAATAAAATAAATTGTTTGTTTTAAAATTTATTAAAATTTAAGTTTACAATTTAGAGTAGGTATAAATTTGGTTTATGTAGTTTTAAAATTGATGGTCATTATGGTTTAACCATAATGTTCATCTTCTAATTTTAAAACTTTAACGTCAAAATGTTATTTTCGACACCAAGAGGAACCAAATCTGTAATACTTTACGGTTTATTATTATATGTATAAAATTCATTAAAATCTCACGTTTGAATTTCATAAAACTGGTCATTAATCAAGAAGTAACAAACACCTCAAAATATAGAGAAAGGACATTGAATTCTAGCAATACTATATAAAATTCATATTTTTATTTTTTTTAATAGATATTGTTTGATTTTTTATCCTCAACTTGCAATATAAATTTATATCATGTCACATTATCCAAATACAAAATTGGTAATAAACATTTTTATTAATTGAGATACATCAATACATATGAAGTGTTAAAAATAGTACATGTTATCATAAAAGTAAACATAAAAGTCGTTTACATGAAAAAACAAATAACTTTTTAAAAATATGTTGTATAGAGAAATTATTGACAACATTTAGAAACCAAACAAATCAAAAACCTAGCCAAAGCTAAAGATAGGTGTTGTCCAAAATTCAACATATTTTTTTCGTTATATATCAAAAACCAATTGAATTATATTATTATATTTGAAACATTTTATAATCCTTTTGAGCTCCTACATTCCAAATTTGATATAAAACATAGATAATTACTTTCCAATTTCCAACGGCAAAAACAACAATAATGGATTTAAAATATTATTGAAATTAAAAGAAAAAATTAACGTCGCCAAATTATTTTCAAAAGTAGTAAGTAGAAAAATTGAAATTTTTACATAAAGTTTGACCACTTTTTGCTATTTTATTATTGTTAAAGTATACTTTTAACTTAGAGATATGTTAAGGGAAATTAATACTAACAAAATAAAAAAGTGAAATTGCTAAAGTTTTAAATATCATTCTAGGAAGAACATATTATTTGATTGGGTGCCTCTATCATTTTAATATTGTTTAATTTAATTTGTTTGTATTATGTATTTAAATTAATTATAAAAATATTTATATCATGATTTTTTTGGCAAAAAATTATATAAACAATTTCTTAAGCATCATGTATTGGTTATCAATAAAAAATTTTAAAATTATTATATTCTATACGTTTTCTTAAACTTATGGATACACTTTATCAAATATTTATCGGATAAATAGTCACCGATAAAAATCCTCATTTTCACTTACCTTATCAAGTAACGTTTTAGTCATTAAAATTGATTATTGGTAAACATGTTTTAACGGGTATAAGTCTTCTTTCTTACTTACCGGATAACCTACGGATAAGAGTTCTATAAACGACGTTTAATGTTTGAAATACTTTGAACTAAATAAAACTAACTAATAATTCATAAATTTATCTTATTTTTTCAAATCTAAATTATAAAATAATTACGCTTTTAATGAAGCACATTACTTAAAAAATACAACTATTTTATGTATTTAAATTTATAGCTATATATAGGGGTTTTAATCGTAAAACCAACAATTCTAACAATCTTTACAAACAATTATATTAAAAAAAAACAACAATTTTTGATAGAAATTTCAAAAAGTTGATCACATGTATATTTAAACAGTGACATGAAACTATCTTTCGTGCATTCATACTTCATTATCCAGACACACTTCTAACATCAAATAAAAACTTCTAAAGTTCAACGTATCAACTCAACTCATATTTAACTGTTTGACCAACAAATATGGCCCATTTCATCTATTTGATTTGACGATTGGAACATCTATATTACGATCTAAACAAAACGTTATCATAAATCAACCGAAACAATAAATGCTCATAATTATGATATTAATAATGAATCAAAGGTTAAATAAGGCATGTGCAAAGTTCTAATGTAGTAGGGGACATGGCATCCGCACCTAGCAACCTCACATGGTGGTGTGCCCATGCATCCTATTAATACTCAATCTTAAGTGTTTATTTTTGTCCCAATTTTAACACTCATTCAATTTTTTAATTTGGACTCTAGCATTCCAAAAAAAAACCCATTATTTCATGCCACACATTATTTGATTTTGACTTTTCATGGACCAATTTCTTCATAAATATAATTTAATTTTGAAATACCGTTTCTTATACCATATCTAATTAAGTTTTACTATTATTAATGTTGTCCCCATAATTGTTAATGCATCAAAATCATGGGTTACCAATGCATGTGAAAATTGGCCTTTTTCTTTTACGTCACTTTCTAATTTTGTGTACTTTTTTCTTTTTAATTTCTATATAAATATTTCTAAAGACCGAGTCGTTATCTTTTTCTTTTTATTTTATTTTAAAGTTATAAACCAACGCCGAGCTAATGTTTTACATAAGGTCAACTTGAAGTGAAGTGTTAACAACTATAATTGTGTCCGGTAATAAAAATGTCAATCATTTGACATCCGATGGTTTCGACAAGACACTTGATCGAAATTCATGTCTATATCGTCGCACATAAGCTTGTAGGGACAATTTTGTGACCATTTATAGGAAAAAAAATTGCTTCGTTTGAAAGATGCATCCATGTCCGCCAGTGTCTTGTTTATGAGAGATTGTTTCTACAGACTTTTCAACCATGTTCAAGTTATTTAAAATGACCCTTCATAGTTGAGTCATTTAGAATGATCATTCTTAAGTTAGGATCATTTAAGGTAACTGTGTCTTATCCAAATCCTAATGATAAATAAGATAAAACAATGTGATATTGCTTTTTTAAAAGTTGAGAAATGATTATGGTGCTTGTGGAGGTTGAAAAAGGAAATTGATGTCGATGGAAGCTTAAAGTGGAAGAATATAAGAAAATGACAACTTTGTGAATTCATATAAATTTGATCATGGTATTTACTATATATATATATATATAATCTAATTAATCTATAAATCCATGTAAAATGGTTCCTTTTAATAGCTCAGACATGTGTTTGTCTTTTAAGTTAATATTGTATTTATATGACAACTTAAACGAGTCTTAACATAATACAACTGCTTAATTTTTTTTGAAAACTCAGACTTATCGCTTGATACGATCTTGACTTTATATTTAGCACACTAAAAAATGTATTAGTTGCGTTAGTGGAATCAAAACAGACACACAAACAAAATGGCATCTTGCAGGAGCCTTGTAACATCTCACATTGGTCGAGGAGGAGAACAAAAGTTGCCTTATAAGGGACTTGGAAACCTCCTCTATTAGTCGCGTTTTAAAACCGTGAGTCTAGATGTATGGATAAAGCGGACAATATCTAGTACAGTTGACCTAGAATGTTACAAGTCTCCATCTACAACTTTTAGATTTTTCGATTTTTGGTGCTTCGTTGTTTCAAATCATTTTTCTTTCAACAATTAAAGCTTTTAGAGTTGATTTTTCATAAGCCCATGTGCCTTTAACACTACATTTTATGGGTTTCAAATTTCAACTACATTGACATCAAGAAAAAGATGTTTCATGTACACATAATGGGCTCATAAGATGTCAATGGGCCTTTTATGAGCCATCTTGCATTGGGCTTACATTCCATAAAGAAATATCTAAATACAACAGAAATTCTCCATACCCAAAAAACGAATAAAAATCTATTTTACCAAAATAAATAAATTAATTTCTTGTTTACTTTATTAAAAAATAAAAATAAATAATTGGTTAAATAAATTTATATTAAATAAAAATTATTATAAATAGCGGCCATTTTTGTTTCTAAAAGCACTACAGGTCTTCCGGTTCCCTCTCAAACCCTGATCATCATCTTATACTGATTCGATTACTCTATCAAACCCTAACCCTCATGATCACTTAACTTACTGATTCGATTACTCTATGGCCGTTCTCTCTGATTACAAAGAGGAAGAATCAGAAGACAACGGAAAAGAAGCCGTTAATTGTTCTTCTTGATTCAGAACAGGAAGATCGGTAAGATGGAGGAGTCAAGATTCTTGATCCAGACAAAAAAAGAACAAGAAGACCGATAGACGGAAGATTCAAACGACGATGATAAAGAAACCGTTTGATGGACTTCTAACAAACTCGCCGGCAACAAGACAAGGAAGAATTCTGCCGCTTTTCTGTTCTTCTTTTTGATAGGTAATATTAGCTCTTAAAATCACTTTTATTCTTTCAAGTTATGTCTCTCTATTTATGCCAAATAGATAGCTGGAGAGGAACTATATCAATCCAGATCGTATCAGATCATTGAGGTATGTGCATTTGAACAACATATAACTTGGTATATCTATGTCCTATCTCATTTGGATAACATGAATAAAATAGATCTCAAATCAATCAAACCATTGGTATATACATAAAATAAATTGGATAGACAACTCTTAGATGAATTTGTTCATGCTTAAGTTCTTCTAGTAATACAACATCGTCTTAAATCGCAATCCGTTGCGTAAGTGTAGCACATTCTTTTTTCTCATTTGGATCCCTCATATACATACAGGGTCGTTCCAAGGTTTTTGGAGGCCGTGTTACACCTGTAACAAGACAAAATATAAAATTTTACACCATATTATTAAAAGTCTTGCAAATTAAAATTAAAAAACTGTATGAAAGATCTTTTAGATGCACATATTCCTTCGGGAGGGCGATTGAGACGTGGGTGTAAGGGACTTAATGACACAGTTAATAATTCGATTCTTTTTCAATTAGGCCTTGCACCTAGGTGTGATGATTTACTTTAAAGGCGAGTCTCTGGTTCAAGTCCAGGATGGCCCAATGTCAGGAAAAAGAATTCAAAGAAGCTAATTATAAATTTTACTTAAATATAATCATGTTTCTAACATTGTTCGAAAATAAAATCTTTAATCAGTTCTTCATAATCAAGTTTCTCTAATAAGTCGTTAATATGAAGATTAACGTATAAGAGTTTAGCAACTGATAGTTGTTGTTTACCATAAGTTCTAAAAAACCCCTAACTTATGGTAAACAACAACTGATTAGGGTGGTTAACATGTAATAAGCCGATTCTAGGGCTCGGCTCATTAGAGAATCTCACAAAAAAACCCTAACTTATGGTAAACAACAACTCGATTCTAGAGTTTAGCCCTGTTCGGAATCTCACATTGATACACCCTCAGGCTCGGCCCTGCATACATACAATACTGGCTGAACTTAATGCTTAAATGAAAAACCTCATTGGGGTGGTTCTTAACAGTTGATATATCCTAAAACATATCCTACTTTGGATTATTTAAGTTCATTTAAAACAAAGAAAAACCAAAGCCGCAAAACAATGCCTAGTAGCAGACATGTATAAAATTTCAAAAACCCATGATATAATCATTTAAACAAGACAGAAGCAGACATAAAGAAATTTAAAATATTCTATCATCTTAAACAGGTTTCCAAGAGAATGACCACAATACAACTACAAGTACTCTA
Source organism: Silybum marianum (assembly GCA_036898165.1). Taxonomy (NCBI): domain Eukaryota; kingdom Viridiplantae; phylum Streptophyta; class Magnoliopsida; order Asterales; family Asteraceae; genus Silybum; species Silybum marianum. Next base: position 330,598 of record CM072532.1, read on the forward strand.
ATGTATTAGGAAATATAAGCTGAAGATACTATTACTACATAGTCCAGCTAGGAGTATCTTATGACAATTGACAAGGTTAACATCAACAATCATGACATACTTCACTGTGCAACAAATTCCCATATATGTATGGATAGCGACATAAAGGAATGCAGCAACAATGATCATAAGAATGACTCATACAAATGATTCTGCTCATGAGTGCTATAGAGAAGGAATCACAAGAATGAGGAACAAAACCTATACTGAAGAAGGAAGGGCGACTACAATATTCATGAATTAAAATCCAAAAACTAAGTTCCGTGAATTTGTTATGAATTCATACTACAGCAGAAGAAAATATCCAGAAGACAGAAGTTTGTAGACAATGTAATGATGGTTCTGTGAAGAGTAACTACATATTCATACATATATCATCTTAAATCAAGTAAATGTAGGAATATAAATTTGATGGTCCCTCATCCCTTTCTATGATTTGATTGTTGTCCTTTATCTAATAGATCTTATTGTGTTAGGAAATTAGAACATTGTTAAGTAGCGTGGACAGAAAAGGAAAGTAAATTTTGGTGATATCCTTCTAAGAGACAAGAGTTTGGTTTCCCCTTGTTTTACAGCTGATTATTATGTTACCACAGGCGTATCTTTTTTATGTAGCAAGCACTGTTGTAAGTTAGCAACTCACTGTTTTATCTCCTCCCAAGGCAGCTGTAATTTAATCAAGCCTTCTTATTCTTGATTGTGTTTTATTGATGACCATAAAACACCTATTTCTACATATAGGTTACAATATATATCCCCACCTATAACTCCATAGATATCATGGATTAGTTTATCCTAATCTTGATATACGTACATTAAAATAAGACTCCTTTTCTAACTGTAACAGCAGCATTGCCAAGCACTGTATTATTCATCCAGCTAGCTTCTCCCATGGTACTCAACTATCCTATAGAGAAACTCAGTCTCATGGTAAGATTAGGGCTAGGAAAATTCGTTCCATATGAGGTTGACAAATATGGTGGAGCATATGGGTGAAGTTTAATATGAAAAGCTGAACCTCCCCAGCCCCCAGCGCCGCCCCCTCCCCCCCTTCTCCTCCTGCGGGTCTTTCACGATTTAGTAATGCTGAAGAGAAAGAGTCTGAAGATGCTATTAGGCCAGCACAGTTTGATGAATTGTTTATATAAGTTAGCCGTTTTTCTGTTGTAGAAGTTAAAAAAATGCCTACACTATTGACTATTGTTTGCTATGATGTCTTCAATAACAGTTTGATGAAGTTTTCTGGTTCTAGGTGTTAATTAACTATAGTTTGATGCGTGTTATGGTTATTCCTGCCATGTCTTCAATAATCTTGCTCTGGTTTTACATGGTCTATGTTGGATGTAGATATAGTGAGGATAATAAAATGTAGGGTTGGGTTCCGGTGAGAAGGAGAGTTAAGGTGAGAAGCGTAAGAAGGGATCTCCACCCTTGGATACACATTAGGATGAGATGCACCAAGATGAGGTGCACCGGATCAACTCTCTTCTAAGCCGCAATTCATGGGTGGGTATGAGATTAAAAGTGATCAAGGGTTTAGATCTCTTCTTACGCTTCTCACCTTAACTCTTCTTCTCAGACGATCCTATGCCATAAAATGTAAATGTTGGTTTTCTGAAAGACAATGCAGATTTGTTGACCTCTAAACTTTTGGAAACAAACATTAAGGGTGCGTTTAGTAGCGAAAACTGTTTTCATTTTCTAAGAAAACGTTTTCAGAAAATAGAGTTGAGTTTTCATTCTCAGTTTTCTATGAAATTTTTTCAAAACGCGTTTAGTTGAAAGGGAGGAGTTTTCATTTTTCATTTTTAGAAAATTAGAAAACGCGTTTAGATATTTTCTACCGGTTTTCATTCTCCATTTTTTTCAAATTAGAAAGTGTGTGTGTGTGTGGGAATGTGTGTGTGTGTGTGAACGTGTGTGTGTGTGTGTGTGAAAGTGTAAGTGTGTGTGTGTGTGAAACTGTAAGTGTGTGTGTATGTAAAAATGAAAGTTGTCTGTGTCTGTGTGAATGTGTGTGTAAAAATGAAAGTGTGTTGTGTGTGTTTATGTGAATGTGTGTGTAAAAATGAAAGTGTGTCTTTGTGAATGTGTGTGTGTGTGTTTGTGTGTGAAAATGAAAGTGTGTGTGTATGTGTGTGTGGAAGTGTGTGTGTGTATGTGTGTGTGTGTGTGTGAATATGTGTGTGTGTATGTGTGTGTGGAAGTGTGTGTGTGTGTATGTGTGTGGAAGTGTGTGTGTGTGTGTGTGTGAATATGTATGTGTGTCTTTGTGAAAGTGTGTGAGTGTGTGTGTGTGTGTGAAAGTGAGTGTGTGTGAAAATGAAAGTGTGCGTGTGCGTGAATGTGGAAAAGTTTTAGAAAATGAAAATTTTGAAAACTAATAAAAGTTGTTTTCTAAATCTAATGGAAATTTTTCGTTTTCTTAGAATTTTTTTGAAAACTGGACGAACTAAACGCGTTTTTCAAATTTTCATTTTCTATGTAAATTTTTTCTAGAAAACAGGAAATTTTTCACAAACTAAACGCAACTTAAATGTAATTTATCTTGTCACATTGGGGGAGGTAGTTGAGATATATAGATTACTGCAAATCTACAAGTAAAGGATATTCCTGCTTCACTCAACACCTTGATCCCCAATGAGACACTCTTTTTGATTTTCTAACTATCTTTTCATTTCTTTTAAATTATTAAACAGCTCCTCATAAAGGAAATGTTCTAAATATGGAGAATTATACTTGGGGCCAGTCTCTGCAAGAGGTCACTAAACTATTTGTTAATGAACCTGAAACTTGACCTGTTGTTAGTTATGAACAAACTAAAAATGATGGTATCTTTATATGACATTAAATGTGCTTGTTGTACTTTGATCTATGGCAGAAGCAAATGGGCTGGTCAACAAGCCAAGAAATAACAAAAAAAAATCCGTATTTTGTCCTGCTTGTTTGCCTTTAGTTACAGATAAACATGACCTTTCATCATTCCTTTGTAATGCTTTTGCAGAAGGTACAATTTGTCTTTGCATATAAGACTTTATCTTATGAAATGCCAGGTGAATATGTTAATAAATTGATAGTGAAACAAGAAGTGATCCTAAGCTAATGGGAATCCGTAGTCCCAATAATTAAGAAAAGCAATAGCGTGTAATGTAGAGACACGTTATCTGAGAAAAGACGTGTCTATTTCTAAAGGAGGTGTCCCCGAGAAGGGAACGACACCCCGCAAGAAGTACTAGGGACCATGCACTAGGAATATCTTTTTTCTAGCTTCTTTCTTTCCCCTTTCAAAATATATATATATATATATATATATATATATATATAATAAATATAATTTATGTTAAGACTTTTTAATCCAAATTTACATACATTCCTAGCTGCTGGTGCCTGCATTGTTATGTTTTTTTGCAGGTGTGGTTGAAGAATAATTTTGTTGAGGAAAGCCATGTGGTCTTTGAACATGCTTTCTAGGTAAGCCACATGATTGAAGGTGTAGTGGTAAGATATATATATATATATATATAAGCAAAAAAGACAGTAAAAAAGTTAAATTAACAAATGAAGATGATAAATAGATAGGTGGTGATGTTGAATTGAAGAGACAAGTGGGGGAACATACAATCATTCATCCCATGTAGTTACATAAGACTCCAAAATAACCCAAACCATCACATATCTTATCCTCAACCCCACCCCCACCCCCTTCTATAACCTTTTGGCTTTGGCTTTGAGTTTGGGGGAGGTGACATGTATCCTTTAGTATGCTACCATCATTTTATAAAACTTAACTGAACACATGAAATCACTTTGCTTCTAAACAAACCCTCCTTAGATACATCAATTCTTGTTTTCAAATCAGATATTTAAGGGCCGTTGACCAAACACTTATCAAGTAAGTACTTACCAGCAAGAGAAATCATCCTCAATTACCTTATCAAGTAACATTTTCAGCTATCAAACTGGATTGTCTGTAAGCGTCTTAAACCCGTTAAGTGTTTCTTTTTCCTCTCTTACTGGGTAAGACTCGGTTCTTGTTATGCCTCTTATCGGGTAAGATTTTGGTCCTTGTCATGCTCAGTCAATAAGGTAAGTGATATCATCAAACACTTACCTGATAAGCATTTAGTAAATGACCTTTTAGGGGTTGTTTACTAAACACTTAGGGGCCGTTTACCAAATCTTACCCGGGTAAGTCCTTACTGGCAAAATTCAACACTATCACTTACTTACCGGGTAAGATTTTAGTCCATAAAAACGGCATCGTATGCAACAATTTACCCGGTAAGCGCTTACCGTGGTAAGATTCGTCGCAATCACTTACCCAGGTAAGACTCTTGGTCATTGTTTTCCTTGTCTTCGCTCTTACCGGGTAAGATTTTTGGTACTTGTTATATTCCTCCGGTAATGTAATATGGCTTGGTAAGCACTTACCCGGGTAAGCATTAGGTAAATGGCCCCTTACCTTACCTTGAATCTTGATAAGCGCTTACCGGCTCAATTAGCTCAATTATCTTACTAGATGAACATAACAAGGACCGAGAAAAAGGATCTATAGTCTTACTCGGTAATTGAAGGTGATGACTCAAATATTGGTATTGAAATAAGTAGCATGATGAATGATGGTTCCCTCCCCTTCCCTTGAGTTATGTCACAATCATCACCATAACAAATACATTATTAATTAAAATAAAGAGATGTTGACATACTTTCAAAATCAAAGTGAAAGGCCTTGAAATTATTGTTCCAATTGTCAAATAATATTTGATGGTTTTAATTATAAGAACCAAATTTGTTTTCACACTTGTAGGTGTGTAAAAACATTAAAGAAAAAAAAAACCCATATTCATAAGTGTATTGAACATAAAAAGAATAATGAACAAATATTGGAAAAAAGTTGGGTGGAAATTACTAGAGATTTAAACCCATGTTAAAAGGAATATATAAATAGGCATGACCTTTCGGTAGAAATATTTGGTCCGTCATAAGTCTCTCTCTTTGTACTTAATTGAAACATCTTATAAATAGAATTATACCTTTTTTAGCCAAAGAAAACCACATGATCAACCTTGCACTAATTCATTGTACAATAAATATCACTTCATTAATCCATTTCTATTTTGGTTAAAATTTGTAGCTACCTAATTAATATATATCATCACAACCCCCATATGCTTTTGTTAAAATTATAACTTATACCACATGTATAATATAAACAAACGACATTTTTTTTAATAAAATTCCAAAGAATCGAAACTGATTATATGTACATATCCCAGGTGATTAACAAACCCTCTCTTTGTCCTTTTCAAAACCAGTTTGCATAGTTACTAGATGCTCTTGCTAAATGTTCGCTTTTCTTCATCACTTTAATACATATACATATACATAGAGGAAAGTTCAAATGTGAACTCATTTTTGGTTGTGAACGTGAGGACGAATCTCAGCCACTTATCCGTCGATAAAGCGCGACTTTGCCTGATTCCCTCCTTTAATAATCTCCACCCTCCCATGAATCGCGTCAATCCTCCGTGATCGCGTCCACCATAACCGAAAATGTGTGGCTGAGATTCGTCCTCACGTTCACAACCAAAATTGAGTTCACATTTGAACTTAACCCTACATACATATGTATATAATTAGAGTTGAATTATAGCCAAGGATGGCAACATCAGGGTCCCATATGTGCCAATTTAATAACAATGACATACCTTTCCTTTCTTTCCCAGCTGTTTTGCTCTTTTGTTTTCATTCTCCCATCTCTCTCCCATTTGGCATCTCTCAATCCATTTCCTCATTCCACTTCTTAAAATGGCCAAAACAACGCTTGCGAATCCGCATATATTATCTTTCAAATTCTTTCAACTAAAAGTCATCAAATAACTCTAAATTTACGTAGAAAGAAATAAAGCCAACGATCCTCGTGAAGGTCTGTTTCATACACGTGTTGCTCACATGTCGATTCGTACGTGTTTTCTTTTTTTTTTTAAATTAAATAATAAACGAAACATGAAGAAATGGGCACTCTCAAAAAGTTATGTTGGCATATTGTTGTAGTAGTGCATGGAATGGAATTATGAATCTTGCAATTGAAAAGCTATGCCATTTTTGGTAATCATAATTAAACTTTAACTTCTCTTCTCATTTATAAAGTTTTTTCTTGGTTTATAAGGTTCTATTTATAAAAGAAGTTAAATTAAAAAAATAAAAAATGGAAGAAACAAAAAGTTTACATTTTCGTCATCTTAGTTTGAGTATTAAGTTTATGAACAATTTTAAACAATAGAATCTTACGTTTTGAAATCAATCAAAATGATCTTTTGGACCTATAAAAGTGACCGGAAACTAATTATTGTATTAAAAATCATTGTTCGTTAAAGAAACCAATAATATATTTTAGCAATTCATTGGACATGCTTTCACAAATAATTCTCTGCATTTACTAAAATCAAACAAAATAGTAATTTTGACCTATGAAAATGATTAAAACCCAATTATATTGTAGTAAAAATCATTATTACATGGTTTTGAAAGTTGAAGAAAAAAAATATGATATGAGAAAGAGCTGACTCTTTCTCACAACTCGTCTACTTCCTGACTTCCTGTATTGTACTCGTGATTGTTGATCAATTTGATGACGAAGCTGGTTTTTATGTTGAGTTTAATATCAATGAAGGAGACGATAATAGTATATATCATGTTATACAAAAAAAAGTGTGCTAAAATCATAGTCCTTGGAAATGGATGAAACTATGACTTGGTGAGAGTTATGGGAATTATGAGAACGAACATCTTTTTTAATTTTAGCAAGCATAGAGATTTATTCTTTAAAAATTTGTGTAAAAACTTGATCTCTTAAATTATTGATTTTTGTGTTTTCCTATGATTTTTATCATCAGAACATCAGTTTGTTCCGTTTTAATAAGTTGCAAGGATATATTGTTCCTTAAAAGTTCAACAGCTTAATTAAATTTTAGTAATTTTATTACCACTAAAATTATATTATAATAAAAATATAACTAAATATTTAATGGAACTTTTTCCCGGTTTTTATGTGTAATAAAAAACAACAATTCTTTGTTTTCTTTTCTTCAATTATTGTTGTGCAATGTGCATGCACAGGTTAAAAAACCAGAAAAAATGCTCCACTTTCCACATGGAGCATTGCAAAATGACAAAAAAGTTGCATGCATCTTATATATTTTGTTGTAGGGTTTTTCGTTTTACATTCTAGTCTATAATACACCTAGTTTATGATGTATATCATAATATTAAAAAAAGTTAAAATATGTATGAACACCCTAATCTCATTGGTGGATATGATATAGACTATGGTGCAAAATATATAACATGTATGTTATATATTTTGTTGTAGGGTTTTTTTCTTTTACACCCTAGTCTATGATGTGTATGATAACATTAAAAAATAGGTATGAACATCCTAATTCTATTGATGAATATGATATAAACTAGGGTGCAAAAGGTAACACATTTTTTTTTAAACTAAGAATAAAAATATTTTATATTAATTTGTCCTATTTTCACTTTGATTTTTGATAATATTTGAATATTTGACCTGTTGATAAGATAGGTTCTACCAACAACCAATTTACTATTGTATCAAAATGGGAATGTCTTCGACCAAAAGATTTCAATTAAGGGAAAGTTGTTTTAAATGATCATTTCATACATTTAAATTGATCTCTTTATTATTTCTTTTTTGGGTTGACCCAAATGTTATTGCTTTTATATATTACGGACCTAACTAAAATACAAAAAAATCAAATTCAGTCTGTTTATCGTCATGAATTATGGACCTGGTTGTCACAATTGCAGATCCATGTTAAATTTAATTTCTTTGCCTTTTAGCTAGGTCCGTCATATTGTCTGGATTTCCAAAAGTAATGACATTTGGGTTAACTGAAGAGAAAAATGACTAGAAAATCAATTTGAATGTATGAAATAATTAATGACCCTTCAATTAATAATAATTTTAAATATTTATTATTTTATCAATATTATATTTTTTAAATTAGAATTTATAAGATGATAAATACGGAGGAATAGACCTCTCCCACATTCACAAATAAAAAGGAATTTGAGTTCTTTGATCCAACTACAAACATAGAATCTTCTCCTTCCCTTTTCATATTAATTTTACAGCTAATATATGCATTTTCTTTTCTTATTTAAATTTATATATAATAGAAAACAGAATATTACCATACGCGTTATGGTGTCTCATGTTGTTTATAAACTTTGTATCCAATCCGATAAATATATCTTATTTTATCTAGGGTTTTCTTCATATTCATCTATCCAAAATACATCTAATATATATATATATATATAAATAAAGGAATAATTTATAATACAAGTTAATATAAAAAGACCATCTATCTAGTTTCTAGAATATATAACTATAGTTGGTCATTACATACATATTAATTTTTTTGAAATTTAATTTAAAAATGAATCCTTTTAAAAAGGTAAAGAAAAAAAACAATTTTTTTTAATGTAATCAACTATAATTTTAATATTCTTTATTTAATAAAACTAACATAAAAAGATTTGGTGGCCATTGATGAATGACTTCAGGTTCATGTCACATAATGCATTAATGAATATAAAATTGATTGAAAGCCTTTGTTTTTATTCAATATAATTATTATTGTTGCTTGGAATTTTTTTTATCAAATTGTTGCTTAACTACCAATCTATTTTAAAAACAAACTTCATTTTTCTTTCAACACAAACACACACAAAAAAAAAACTATAAACACATTTTAATATTAAAAAAGATAATGAACTTAATTTCCATTGTGGTCTAAATTCATTGAAATATAAATGCACTCAACTTTTTGCAGATGGGCAGTGGGAGTAGTACAGTACCAGTCATTTAATGCACAAACATGTATCTGCAATAAAAAGGGTTGGTTTTTTTGGTACAATTGAAGCTTGATTGGAGTACTACTTGTAATCAATTTTTATGGAAATTATATTGGGACCAATGCAAATTCAAAGAAAAGGGTTTCAAGTTTTGTCAATTTTACCCCCTCAACTTTATGCCATGTGCCCTATTGTCATTATTTTGATGGATTCATGCCAAAAAGAGACCAATGGTGGGACTAAATTGTTAAAAAGAACTTCATTCATGTATAAAAGGTAAACAAGCTTTTACTTTAGTGGCACACATTGTAAGTTGTACCATGTCTGTTTCATTATATTATATTCCGTCTAGATGTATACAGACATATGTCATATTCTAAAATCGACCTACCATCTATTACTAAAATGAATATTCTAATATAGTTTAAAAAATCTAAGTTGGTTTGGAAACATGAAATTGTTGTTTTCCTTGTGTGATGACAAAAACAAAATAAAAACGTGTTTTCGTTTTTCCGTTTTTGTAGTCAGATAATATTTTATCTGATAAAGAATAAAGAGTTCGATCTAATATAAAAAACATAAAACGATATTAATTTTTGACCCATCAACATGTCTCTCTAATATTAAATACTTGATAGTAATTCCCGTTAGACGATAATTAAAAAAATTCCAATACATTTTCAAGGACTCTATATTTGTTTGTAAAATTAACGTTGTTAATATTACATGAGGATGTGATGTACGTAAATGATTTTACTCGCAAATAATGAAAAAAACAGAAGTTTATATTGTTCATATACTGTTTAAGAGACTAGTATATTATATGTTAGGTATATATAAAAAATGCTTTCCCTAAAATTATAGTGAACCAACTTTGCAACTCATTGTCAATCACATGTTTAAACCATCAAGTTTAGGAATTGTTTCTTGTTGTAGACTACAATTAAGAGATAAGAAAAAAGTGGGAGTTGTGTATTCACAATGTAATTGCAATTAAACCTGAAATAAATAGCAATCGTGTGAATTTGGTAACTCAACAAGCATCTTAATGTATCAAATCATATTATGCAATTTTAATAGAAATATTGTTGGCCATAATTTTATAATACCCCGTGAAATTTTGTCTAAAAATAAAGAATCTATAGTTTTATAGAATATATTTTATGTTTTTGTCTTATTCATCTTTAAATAAAGTTTTTTGTTACATATAAAAGTTTCATCTAGAAAAAAGTAAACCCAAAGTCTAAATCATATTGTTTAGATATATAACAAAGATCAAAACACTATTGTAAATCATGTCTTCTATTTTTATCATAATGGTTTATATATTTAATTTTAAATGGTAACATATTTTAAAATCAATTCAGAATAATTCATTCAAAACTCCACTTTAAAACCACTTTGATCTATATTAGAAGATTAAATATTTAAATAAGATGTAAATGATGATTAGTTTATTTGTCATGTTTTCAAACAGGATGGCACAAAAAGCAATGATAAACTAGATACCATTTTGGGAAAACAACACTACTAATTGCATTATCAAATAGTTATCGGCATTAATAGTTGAGTTATTATATGTGTAATTCTGGGAAGCTATTTGCAAATTGCAATTACATATATATATATATATATGAGAAAGTTCAAATGCGAACTCAAATTTGGTTGTGAACGTGAGAACAAATGAGAGCGCGACACGTGTCTAAATATAAATTATTCAGACTGAATATACAAAGAAATATTCAGACTGAATATATATTCAGACTGAATATATATTCAGTCTGAATATTTCTTTGTATATTCAGTCTGAATATTTATTTGAATGAGACATATGTCACACTCTCATATGTCTTTACGTCAACAACCAAATTTGAGTTCTCATTTGAACACACCCCTATATATAGGGGTGGATTCAAATGAGAACTCAAATTTGGTTGTGAACATAAGGACAAATGAGAGGACGACACATGTCGTATTCAAACTGAATAATCAAATAAGTATTCGGTCTGAATAAACATTATTCAGACTGAATAAATACTATATTCAGTCTGAATATTTCTTTGATTATTCAGTTTGAATAATCTACATTCAGACACGTGTCGGACTCTCATTTGTTCTCACGTTCACAACCAAATTTGAGTTCGCATTTGAACTTTCCTCTATCTATCTTTCACTCTCTCTCTCTCTCTCTCTCTCTATATATATATATATATATATATATAGAGAGAGAGAGAGAGAGAGAGGAAGAGGTTCAAATGAGAACTTTGTAAATTTAATTGGGTCCCACCAATAAAAAATCATATATGAGACCCACCATTCAAAATCGAGATATGGTTTTTTATTGATGGGACCACATCATATATTCGCAAATAAGTTTTAACTTTGTTCCTTTAAATTTACAAAGTTTTCTCATTGAACCTTCTCATCTCTTTCTCTCCCTCTCTCTCTCTCTCTCTCTCCCTATATATATATATATAGGGAGAGAGAGAGAGAGAGAGAGGGAGAGAAAGAGATGAGAAGGTTCAAATGAGAACTTTGTAAATTTAAAGGAACAAAGAAACTTATTTGCGACCATATATGATGTGGGTCCCATCAATAAAAAACCATATCTGATTTTGAATGGTGGGTCTCATATATGATTTTTTATTGGTGGGACCCAATTAAATTTACAAAGTTCTCATTTGAACCTCTTCCTCTCTCTCTCTCTCTCTCTCTATATATATATATATATATATATATATATATAGGGACGAGTTCAAATGAGAACTCAAATTTGGTTGTGAACGTGAGGACAAATGAGAGTGCGACACGTGTCTCATTCAAAGAAATATTATAGGCATTGTTTGGCAAAAATAAGGTGACTTATAAGTCACCTTATAAGGTACCTTCTTTTTAGTGTAGTTGTTTTGATGACCATAAGTTAACTTATAAGGTACCTTATTGAGAAGTTAATAAAAGTAAGGTTTTGATAAGCTACCTTATAAGTCATAAGGTACCTTATAAGCTACTTTTGCCAAACATAGCCATAATATATATTCAGTCTGAATATTGTTTATTTTGACACGCGTCACGCTCTCATTTGTTCTCACGTTCACAACCAAATTTGAATTTGCATTTGAACTTTTTTTTTTCTCTCTCTATATATATATATAGAGAGAGAGAGAGTGAGGGAGAAAAAGAAAAGTTCAAACAAAATTTTTATATTTTTAAAAGAATAAATGAATATTTATGGATCATATATGATGTGGATCCTACATAATATTAAATCATAAATTTATGATTTAATATTAAATCATAAATAATTTAATAAATCATAAATTTATAATTTAATATTATGCAGGACCCACATCTTATATGGTCCACGAAAAAATCCTTCGTTCTAAGGTGTGTGTATATATATATATATATAAAATAATATATATAGTTAGGACAAAAATCATGGGCCCCACAAGTGATGTCGGCTTGTAGTCACAAGCCCCATATAAATGAATGAAGCAGGCACCAAGAACCCATACAAAATCATCATAGAGAGGACCTCTCTTCCTCTCTGTTGTTTTTTGTGTGAATCTTTTTCCCTATTATACCCTTCTGTCTTTTGTGTGTTGTACTTTTACTAGCTGCTTGCTGGTTGTTTTTGACAACAACCTTTTTTTCTTCTCCATTGGATTTGGAACTCAAACTTTCTTGAGAGGTGAAGAAGAAACCAGAAAAAAAAAAGATCCTTTTTTAATCAAACAAGAAATGTATGCTGAGACTGGCCTAATGTTCCCTTATTTTCAGAATTTCTCATCTGATGTTCAACAATTTGATGATTTCTGTCACTCACAGAAGCCCATTACTTGCTTGGTAATTCCCATTTTTGGTCTTTCTTTCCATCATCTTCAATGCTGTATTTTGATTTCATTGTTATATAGGTGCATCTATGAATTAGGGTTTCTTTTAAAGAATTGAAATGCATGTTTTTTATGGTGATATAATTGTAGCAATTAAACCTCCATAGTTTGTTTCTTGATGGGCTTTTGATTTCTTTTTCCTCTTTCTTTTTGAGAAACCTGAGAATCAACTGTTTTATGAACAAATTTTAGTAATCACCCAGAAAACATTCAAATATTTCAAGAAAATGTTCAAGAATTTCAAGAAAATATTCAAGAATTTCAAGAAAATGTTCAGGAATTTCTTGGCAATCAAACAGGGTTTGTGTCTTGTGTGTGAGTCATCATCTATATAGAATATATTTATTTGTTCTTTCCCATCATTAAAAGGACAATGGGAATGGGTTATTAATGTCCATTTTCAATGTTGTTTTCCAATGTTCTTGAATAGAAGATACATATTCAGCTAGGTTTTTGTCCTCCCATCCCCTATTTGTTAATATTGGATGTCAACTTGTATTAAAGATTCACCTTTTTCACCGCACTCACAACAAGAGCTCAAATGAACAAAAAAAGGTAGGATAAATGGAAAAAAAAAAAGATAAAGCAAAGGTACCACTATCATTATAATTTGATCCAATGGTTTTGTTTTGTGGAAATTCTAATTTGGGAAAAGGCAATTGACCTCCAAAAGTTGTTTTTGATCTTTCTTTCTTGTTCAAAGGGGATCGATTGTACTACAAGCCAACCCAATATTCTTGAGTGTTCGATACCAATTTCTGTCCTAAGCCACCAAGCCCATCAAACTAATTTTGGTTGCCTTTTTGGGAAATTATTTAAATTAATTATACTACGTCAATTTGAATTTGAAAAGATTGTTTACAATGAAAAACCCATTACATTGTTGTTAATGGATCAAGTATGGTACTTTAAACCATAAATTCGAACCATTATGATACTAGAGGGTAGTTATGATCTCCAAAGTATAACTTTCAAGTTTTTGGTTTATATGATCAAATATTCTCACTATTCGTTCATATACTCATTTTTGTATTCGATAGTTAGTTTCTTGCTTGATTGTTGAATGAGAATTCTGAAAAAAAAGGCAAATTCTTGTTGTTTCTAATGGATCTTCATCTGGGATCTTCAGGATAGCTTGGTTCAGACCTCTACCATATCAGAATATGATCTTGGAGGTGAAGGAGATCTTTTCAAAGCACCAGAACCGATAATCGAACAACCAATTGTCAGCCTTGATCCCATGGCATCTACTATGTCAATGATCACTTGTGGAGAAGACACCATTTCCATTTCCATTTCTCCCCAAGAACTCAAGGTTACAGATATCGAATCGCTTCAAAATGAGGAATTTCTGAATGATGTTTTCTATGAATGCAAAAACATCTTGGCAAAAGAAGCAGCAACTGAATCATCACCATTGTCTGAGGTCTTAAGCTTCAATTTCCCAGTTACAACAGAGGAAAACCCCCCCATTGCAAAAGAAAATGTTCATCCATTGTGTCAAAATCAAATCCCAAAAAGCATGAGCTATGACAGTCTGAATTCAATGGATTGGATTAATGGGACTCAAGTTAAGCCCAATTTTCTGAATTTCAGTGAACTAGATTTTGGGAATGCTTATGGTATGCGAAGGGCTTTCAGTGATGGAGATATAAAGGTCAAAATTTAATTTACTTTTTTGCATTGTGTATGCATATGACAATATAGTTTGAAATCAGTATATATCTTTTTATTTCAAAGTCGAACCCATTAATTAGATCATACACAAGAAAATTCTATAAAAGAAATCATCCCATGGATGCAAAAGAACTAAAAGAATCCGTCTTTTTTTTTCTTTCTATCTTGCTTTTATTGAAGGGATGATAGGTTGTGTGATTGTATCCCGCTTTCAAGAATCAGCATAGAAGCATGAAAAATTCCCCCCTAATGAGACCAAGCAGAAGACTAATTCATTATCATGAAGTAAGTGGCATATATGACAAAGAAGTTGAAAGAAAGAAACTTCATTCTACCATATATTTGCCTGTTAAAGTGTGGACACATTCCTTTGCATACATTCATTTACGCATCTAAGAATCGAACCTTTTAAGATGTTTGTTGATTCATTGATACCAAATGTTTTTTTTAAATGTTACAGACCCTTGCCAATGCTAACCCAAGCCTCATTCATTATCCCCTTGGGCAGCCGCAGCTGATCAATGAGCGCACCACTAAAGAACGCATGCAAAAGCTCTCAAGATACAGGAATAAGAAAACAAAGAGGAATTTTGGCAGAAAAATCAAGGTAATTATCCATCGAAATGACTTTCGATAAAATGAATATGCAATTAATATGTGCTAGTTTTATATCATCGTTTAGAGTCTTGTTGCATGTCCTTTAGAAGATTCATTAGGTTCATTACCATTTGAGATGATAAGGAACAGAGATGGTTAAAAAGAACACATTTTTCATTCATTACTTTCATATAATATGCTTTACAATATCATAAGCTGTAAGTTATTAACATAATTGAAAATGTTTTGGTGTGAATAAGGTTATTAATGTTTTGTGGTGTTCAGTATGCTTGCAGGAAGGCATTGGCAGACAGTCAGCCAAGGATCAGAGGAAGGTTTGCTAAGACTGATGAATCTGACATGTTGAGAAAGTAATATTATGTAGAAGAAATAATAGAAATCTAGACCTGATTAATGAAGCAGATAGAAGAAATATATGAATGGTAGCTTTACAATTTGGCATAGGCCCATGGGTCAAAGTCAAAGTAAGCAGGTTTTGCTAAATAAGGTAGGTTGGCCCGATATATATATATATATATATATATAAGCAGCAAAACCTTTTATCATCGGTTAGTAAATGTAATAATAATAATAATCTTTCTTTCGTAAACCCCCAAGTGTTGAACTTGTGTTGTATATAAAGTATTTGTTGAATAACAATCACTATTTGTGTTATATGTTGTGTTTTCGTAACAAAATAAAGATGATGATCTCTTCGGTCCTACTCCTATGTGATGGGGAATCTCCAAGTAGGGTTTTGAATGCTTGTTCCAGTTTCCTGTTTATAAAAAGGTCAATCTTGAAAGCATTCTTGTTCATAAAGCTTGAATCTTGAAAGCGTTCTTGTTCATAAAGCTTGAATCTTGAAAGCGTTCTTGTTCACAAAGCTTGAATCTTGAAAGCATCCTTGTTCATAAAACTTCAATCTTGAGAGTGTTTTGGTGGTTGAAAGGTGTTCTTTTGCAGCATTTTGGTAGATGAGAAGTGAATGATGAAGGTTTTTTGGTTGCTAAAACCTGAATGTTGGGTGTTGTTTTTGATTGGAAATCCATAAAATTAATCAAATTTGATATTAAAAAGAATTAGAAATGAAGTAGGCCATATGTCTTGTCCTAAATCAGGCCTCATGTAGGTCTTTTCTTGACAATGGAGTCCATCTCTGTTTCCCTTCCATAACCTGTTGGCTATTATTTATTTATAGAAGTGGGAATCAAATATTGTTGGGTTATAAATTTAATTAAAATCTTATTTAAAGTTATATACCTAAATATCAAGTAAAATAAAATTGTGAGGTACAGAAGAAAAGAAGGGAGGTCGAGAAGACAAAAAGGAGACAACTTAAAAATTACAACAACTAAGACTGTTGAAAAACACAAACCTGCAAATATGTGAATAAAAGCTCCGGTGATGAAGTTTCTTTTTTTTTTCCGAAAAACAATGTTGTTACGGTGATCCCAAATGAGGTAACATGAATCATATATCACTTATATAGGTGAGGGTATTAACAGAATTGACCTTATTTATTTGAAGATTTTTATATTACAAATTAAAGCAAATTATAAAGAATAATTCGTTGTAGACGTCTAATCCTTATGGCCTACTTTCTAAATCGATAATTCATTGCATAAATCAATGAGTAGGAAACGTCCTAGAATAGTTATTATTTATAGAATAAACGGAAAATGCTTTTAGAAGTAATCGATAAATTATCAAGAATCTATCATGAACCATCAGAAGGGAAGAAGGCGTAGAAAATAAGATTAGGTAACCTTATAACTTTCTAAAGCATCGAGGAGCTATCATCACCGAAGCTATCGTGAATTCTTAAACTTGGAGGTTTAGGTGAGGTCCCATGAAGCATACTCGTATTTAGAAGCACATAAACTTATATTTTAAAGAACAAATTGCAATAAGATACAATGTATTACAGTTTGATTCTTATTATATGTAACATATTTTCAAAACATCTATAATCGTATATAAGATGTGACACCTTACACATCTAATTATATAGTTTATGTATGAGAAGACATTAAAATTTACACAAAATAAAAAGTTAGATCATATGGCAATATGTTTTCATATAATTTGTCTTCTTTAGTTGGTTATAAAATTGAACATATTTTTGCTATATAAGACAATATTAAGCATACACACTCAAAATCTCAAACTAAAATAACAAAAAATTTAAAACGGGTTAAATGAAAAACTATCTAAAATACAAAGTTTTAGATTATCTTATTTGGTAATAAATAATAAATAGTTTCTTAGGGTCAGACAGGGCTGTTCTTAGGGTTTTTGATGTCTTGTGCGAAAATGCTAAAATGATGTCCTTATGTCTATTTTTTAAGTGAAATGATAAAACTATACGGTTTTTAAAGGGTTTGAAACCGAGTCAAGGTAGGTGCATAATAAAAAGATGAAAAAACAGATGAAAAATATATCAAAATGGATGTCAAATTATAGATAATACAGTGATCGTTTTTGGCGCTATTTGTTTCGCTCCAACTTTTGTTTCATCAATTTTTGATTTAATGATCTATTTATTTACACCACTGTGTAAATGTTGATGACAATTTGCCCCCTTGGACTTTGGGGCCAGGTTTAATGGAAAACCTAAAAAAAAATACTGAATAACATTCTGGGAGTCCTTCATTTGAATGGTATGTACAAATCATGCTGATAATTTGTAACATGTATACATGAATAGAAAAAAATCAGCTTCAATCATTTGTGTGCATTTGTACATATCGTCTATGCACAAGTACATCTTATCCGGATGAAATGCTCCCGATATGTTATTCGATTTTTTTTAAATTTTCCATAAATCATTTTTTATATGTTAATTACTTACTAATTTTTTTAAGAAAAATAATAAATTAAGCGAATTCGACCCATTTCACATATTTTTATTCGAATTTTTTAAACATTTTTTTTTACAAGATGATAGGGTTTGGAGCCAACTCAGCCAAGCCTGTGAAGGAGGTACGCTATGTTGCGGCATCGGCTCAACTTGCCTACGTGGCACTTTCAGCTTGAAGATAGCAGCATGGGTCCCACTTCCCTGACGTGGAGATATCAAATGATGTCATAATCTCGATATATTTTCTTTCTTGTTTAAAACTATTAGAATGGTACTCGCGCAATGCAGCGAGATACATCTCAGTTTTAAGTTTCATTTTAATTTTTGTCTCTATCGATGTTCTAATGGTTTTATGTGGTTTTAAGAAAACGATTTTAATGTTTCATTTAAAAGTTTTTTTTTTTATTTTTGTAATTTCTCTAATTCAAAATTTTTATCATAACTAAATTTAGGTTTAATAACGAATATAACTTTTTATATAGATGATAATTAAATATTCTTTTAGAACTTAATGATTATCTTAATTATATTTTAGATTTTTTATATTTAAAATTAAATGTTTATCTTGTATTTGATCATACTTATCTGTAGTTAATTACACCGATTCAGAAATGAAGCTTTAAAAAGTTGTACTACGCATAATTTATTTGTAATCTTGAAAATTAAGTAATTAATATTAAAATAACAGTGTCTAAGGCTTAAAAAATTGTTTTTAATTTTTTTTGACCTAATACTTTATAATATAAAAAAGTTGTTTTTAAATTTTTTTGACCTAACATTTTATAATATAATATAGATAAGGAAACCAAATAACAATATATTTTCATAAAATTTATCACACATATTTTTTTTAACATTTTATGAAAAACCTGAATGCTTGTGGTTTTCCCTATCACATGAAAGGCAGGTCCACCATGCATACGTGGCACTTCGTAATGCAAAGTCAGCTTGAAGATTTGGCGTATGGGCCCCACTTCCATGACGTGGGATATTAAGCGATGCCATAATCTTAATAAATATCCTTTCCTTATTTAAAAACATAGAATTTTAAATGTTCGTTGGACCATAAATGAATAAAATCCAAAATTATATTACGACATTTATTTTTGATGATATTATTTTTCAACAAACTATTTTATCAGTTAATCGATTACCCTAAATTAAGGTATTGCAATTTTCATGTTAAGAGGAACACATACCTTTTAAGCTAAATCAATATTTATTTTTATTAACACTCAAGATGAAATAATGACAATATCAATCATCATAAGTGTTTATTTAATTTTGAAATTAACTTTACTTTTACGTAATTCATTGAATTAATTGAATTATAAGAAGATATATTTATCAAGCTTAATAATTTTTAATCTGTAATTTAGTATTTCTTAATGTAAAATAATAGCATAATCATACAAATTATGTCAATTGTAATTATATCATGATTAAGGTTATGTTTGGCAAAAATACGCTAGCTTATGGCTTATTTTCAGTGTACCCGCTTGATAAATCATAACTCTCATTAATATTAATTGTTATTTTTATTTTTCAATATATATTTTTTGGTCATTTTACATTTTTATACGTTAGTTTTACAAACATGATTTTTTCATCAGCTAGTTTATCAACTATCAGCTAACTTATAAGCTACCAGCTAGCTTATCAGTCATCCGCTAGCTTATCAGCTAATTTGCCAAACATAGCCTAAATATTCCATCAAGTTGTATAGTTTTTCTTTTACATCCTAGTCTAATTTCCATTTGTACCAAAATTTATTGTTTTATCTATTTTGAGTAAGGGACACACTAACATTTATATTTATTTATCTATTTTAATTAAAATATATATATATATATATATATATATATATAGAACATGATTTAATATCTAGACTATAGACTAAGATATAAACGATAGTAACACCCTTCTGGAAATACAATAACTTCAAAAAAAAGATACGATGTAACTAATATCTTTGACCAACAGTAAATAAATAAATCTATTAAAAAGATTTGCTCTTCAAATAAAAAACGGTCACTAGAGAATTGTGGTGATGACGTGTCAGGAATAGCTATGTACTCGCCTCTCTATAAATACAGCATCCCAACAGACTCAAAGAAAACTCTTTCAACATATACATACACATTTCTGTGTATATATATATCCCTCTTATATCGCTTCGTTCGTTTTCTTCCTTGTTTTAATCCTCATCTGTTGCAAGTTTCTTAACCATCTCCTCACGTAGAAACGAATTATTCATCAGTTTTGTTTTTGTTTTTGTTTTGATTCTAAATTTTCTATGAGTTTTTGAAGAATTAGATTTTGATGAAAGAACATACAACCTTGTTTTGAAAATCTTTGAAGTTCTTTTGTTTTTTTAATCGGTTTTAGTTTTAATCTACGATGATAGTGATTTCAAATCCAGTTATTCAAACACGATCGATAAACACTATCGGCGAACATAATTTGAATGTGTTTAGCCGGATTGGTGTTGGCCGGAACTGGAGTCGCAGTTCTGTCGTCAAACAATCCAGTTTATTGAGTAAGAAATTTTACGGGGCTACGCTTCGGCGGGGGTCGATTTCGGAAACATTTCGTCAATGGCAATCTGAAACTCCGAGACGTGATCCGAAGAATGGAATTGTTCGGTCGTCGTTGTCGCAGGTGCCGGAGAAACCGCTTGGGCTTTACGATCCTTCTTTTGATAAAGATTCGTGTGGGGTTGGTTTTGTTGCTGAATTGTCCGGTGAAAGTTATCGGAAAACGGTATCCTATACAATCACTCTCAATCGTGTATATATATATATATATATGTTTTTTTTCACTAATCACTAGTATAATTTACTAACCGCCTTTGATTTTGAGATCTGATAAGGTGACTGATGCAATTGAGATGTTGGTCCGTATGTCACACCGAGGTGCTTGTGGATGCGAGACAAACACCGGTGATGGTGCCGGAATTCTGGTTGGGCTTCCCCACGAATTCTTTAAGGAGGTATACATATCTGTTTGTCTACATACATAACACATATTATAAATACATACATTATACATACCTGTCTTACTATATATAGTATGCATAATGTATATGTTAGTATTCATAAGTTTCATTTTGAAGGTAATTGTAGTTTTATTTGGTGTATCTAATTCATTTGTTTTATTATATATTCGTGTACCGTATTGCTATTTCCTTGTAAGCCAAACAGCTTGTTTATGTGTAAACATGTAGTTAGGTGTGCCATTTTGTGATATAGATGTTAGGAATCAAAATTTCAGCAAGCCTGTTTGTTTACTATTTTTAACTTCTATTTTAATGGAAACCAGTATCTTGAGTTATGTAGCCCACAAAAATTGGTAAAAGGAAAATGGCAGTCAATTGTAGTCGCGAATCGTTAATATATATATATATATATATATAGTGCTCATGTGTTCTGTTTCAGGTTGCCAAGGATGTTGGGTTTCAGCTACCCCCACCTGGGAAATATGCGGTGGGAATGTTCTTCTTGCCTACTTCCAATAACCGAAGGGAGCAAAGCAAAAATACATTTACAAAGGTTATGAAACATTCCAAGTTCATGTTGGTTCACGTGATCCTATAGAATATAATGTTGGATGGATCTTATATTTTGCTTTGTTTTATGTCACGTATGATTGAATGATTTATTGTGATGTATGCAAGATCTGTTTATGAATGTTTGACAAGTATAATTTGCAGGTTGCTGAGTCACTTGGGCACACTGTTCTTGGGTGGCGCTCTGTTCCAACAGACAATTCTGGTTTGGGTAAGTCTGCTCTACAGACAGAACCACTTATTGAACAAGTGTTTCTTACACCTAGTTCCCGATCAAAGGCTGATTTCGAACAGCAGGTAGCCTATTTCTTCATTTCTATCTTCTTATTGAATAGAATATTGATTCATAACTATAATCTTATATCCTTGATTGTAAATTTCAGCATATTCTTCAATTTTTAAATGATACATGCCTATCTTGTTTCTCACTTGGTGTCTGCAGATGTATATGCTAAGGAGGGTGTCAATGGTAGCTATCCGAACTGCATTGAATCTTCAACATGGTGGTGCTAGGGACTTCTATATATGTTCTTTGTCATCTAGGTTTGCCCCCGGTCGGTTGTGATAGTTATGTACCACCCTACATTTCACCTTGCTTATTTAATCTTAATACATTTTTTGTTTGCAGAACTGTTGTCTATAAAGGTCAGTTAAAACCCACTCAGTTGATGGAGTATTATTATACAGATCTTGGCAATGAAAAGTTTACGAGCTACATGGCCCTGGTAAATACTTGTTCCCAAAACACGATATCATTATTATAACATAAACCCTAATTGCATTGCTTGACAATATCATAAATGAAACTGAGTGAAAACATTGTGTTGTCTGATTTTGGTGCAGATACATTCTCGTTTCTCAACCAATACTTTTCCCAGCTGGGATCGTGCCCAGCCTATGCGTGTTCTTGGCCATAATGGGGAAATTAACACACTTAGAGGAAATGTCAATTGGTAAGTCATCGGGTAACACGTTAGGAAAACACCCAGCAACTTTTACTACATGAACTTCCATTTGATTTATTGGCATTCTAACCAATTCTGCAGTAATGGCATTTATTGATGTGTTTGCATGTCTTCTTTATTCAGGATGAAGGCACGCGAGGGCCTTTTGAAGTGCAAGAAGCTTGGCCTCTCAAAGAACGAACTGAAGAAGCTTCTGCCAATCGTAGATGCTAGTTCGTCTGACTCAGGTTGGTAAGAATCACAGTTTGTACACTTACATCATCGTTGAAGAGACCTTTTATCAAAAAAAGGAAGTAGAAGAGACCCCATGTTGCATTGCTAAATACTAGAGCATTTTTCTTTTTACAAAATGATTGCTTTTCTTACAATTCTGTTACTTGAATCAGTGTGGCACTTGTAAAATGAGTTTCTTTCTTGTTCAGGCGCTTTTGATGGCGTTCTTGAACTTTTAGTACGAGCTGGTCGAAGTCTTCCTGAAGCTGTTATGATGATGATCCCTGAAGCATGGCAGAATGACAAGAATATGGACCCTCATAGGAAGGCTTTGTATGAATATTGCTCAGCTCTGATGGAGCCATGGGACGGGCCTGCTCTAATTTCATGTATGAGTTCAAGATGAATTTCATTTTATACTCGATCATTTGAAACATTTGATTTGCACTTACCTAGAAAGTTATGTGTTACTAGTTACTGATGGCCGATATCTTGGAGCTACACTGGACAGAAATGGACTTCGTCCAGGTCGGTTCTATATTACTCACAGTGGTCGAGTTGTAATGGCAAGCGAAGTTGGAGTTGTTGATGTTCCACCTGAAGATGTTTCTAGAAAAGGCAGACTTAACCCTGGGATGATGCTACTTGTTGACTTCGAGAAGCATGTTGTTGTAGATGATGAAGCCTTGAAACAACAGTATTCAATAGCAAGACCTTATGGAATGTGGC
Source organism: Silybum marianum (assembly GCA_036898165.1). NCBI lineage: Eukaryota > Viridiplantae > Streptophyta > Magnoliopsida > Asterales > Asteraceae > Silybum > Silybum marianum. The sequence continues at coordinate 354,028 of CM072532.1, forward strand.
TTGATAAACAAAAGATAGAACTTAAAAGCATCGTTGAATCTGTTAATAAATGTGATAGGGTTTGTCCACCAATCGCAGGAGTGTTAAAAGTAAGTATTTTTTTTAATTATCTTTTATTAATTTAGTCTCTTCTTGTCTTTCTTGTTCAACTTTACTACTAACTTCCCAAGCTTTATTTTAGGCATCTACCGAGGATAACAACATGGAGAATATGGGTATTCATGGTCTTTTGGCTCCTTTGAAGGCTTTTGGGTATGTATCTTTTTTTTGGAACGGTGTCCCTGGCTATGCCTGAACTGGCAAGAAATCAGCTCTGATAAACTCAGTGGCCACAATTGTTGTGTATGCCTGGAATAGAACCCTGTACATTAATTTGTTTTGTAGTCTTTCTTGATTGAATTTTTTTAATGTTTGTGGTATATTGAAATGATGCTCTAATTATGTAGTTATACTGTTGAATCCTTGGAGATGATTTTACTACCATTGGCAAAAGATGGTGTTGAGGCTCTTGGTTCAATGGGAAATGATGTTCCCTTGGCTGTAATGTCCAACAGAGAAAAACTAACATTTGAATATTTCAAGCAAATGTTTGCACAAGTTACAAACCCGCCTATTGATCCTATCCGAGAAAAGATAGTCACTTCCATGGAATGCATGGTTGGACCAGAAGGTGATCTTACTGAAACATCGGAAGAACAATGCCATCGACTTTCTCTTAAAGGTCCACTCTTATCCATCGAAGAGATGGAATCAATTAAGAAAATGAATTATAGAGGCTGGCGCAGCAAAGTTCTTGATATGACTTATGGTAAAGAACGTGGCAAAAAGGGTTTGGAGGAAACCCTCGATAGGATTTGTTCCGAAGCACATGATGCTATTAAGGCGGGTTATACAACTTTGGTGCTTTCTGATAGAGGTAACCCGTTTGAAAACTAATGGTATCATATGTCACGCTGTTATGAATATTAGTTAATAACTTATTTATAAATTATGCAGCTTTTTCATCAAAGCGTGTGGCTGTAAGCTCCCTCTTGGCTGTGGGTGCTGTCCACCATCATCTAGTCAAGATGCTTGAGCGGACCAGAGTGGCTTTGATCGTAGAATCTGCCGAGCCGCGAGAAGTACATCATTTTTGCACCCTGGTTGGATTTGGTGTTGATGCTATTTGTCCGTATTTGGCAGTGGAAGCAATTTGGAGGATGCAGGTTGATGGTAAAATCCCACCAAAAGCAAACGGCGAGTTCCACTCGAAAGATGAGTTAGTCAAAAAATATTTTAAAGGAAGTCAATACGGAATGATGAAAGTTCTTGCAAAGATGGGAATATCTACTTTAGCCTCATATAAAGGTGCTCAGATTTTTGAGGCAGTTGGTTTATCGACACAAGTGATGGAGAGATGTTTTGCTGGAACACCAAGCCGGGTAGAAGGTGCAACATTTGAAGCACTTGCCCATGATGCTCTTCATTTACACGAGTTAGCTTTTCCGGCAAGAGGGTTTCCTCCAAAGAGTGCTGAAGCTGTAGCTTTGCCGAACCCTGGTGAATATCACTGGAGAAAAGGCGGTGAAGTTCATCTGAATGACCCTCTTGCGATAGCAAAGCTACAGGAGGCAGCTAGAGGTAACAATGTTTCTTCCTATAAGGAGTACGCCAAGCGTATAAATGAATTAAACAAAAACTGCAGCTTGCGTGGGCTGTTAAAGTTTAAAGAAACAAGTATGAAGGTGCCATTGGAAGAGGTTGAACCCGCCAGTGAAATTGTGAGAAGGTTCTCTACTGGAGCAATGAGCTATGGTTCTATTTCACTAGAGGCACACACCACCCTTGCCATCGCCATGAACAAAATCAAAGGGAAATCGAATACAGGCAAGTTGACTGTTATATTCTTTCATTTTATTAGTGTAATAAACGATGGCATATATTTGTAAGTTGTTTATCTATTATGGTTTATGACTATATTGAGGCTATATTTCCTTATAGGTGAAGGAGGTGAAAGTCCATCTCGTTTGGAACCTCTTTCAGATGGTTCAATGAACCCTAGAAGAAGTGCTATTAAACAGGTTGCTAGTGGAAGATTTGGAGTTTCTAGTTATTATCTATCGAATGCTGATGAGCTGCAGATAAAGATGGCTCAGGTATATCCATATATTGTATTCCATGAACTGATGAATAAAGTTGTCTCTTAAAAGCTTACTGAATAAGTCACTTTCTATATCATTAAGCATGTACCAAACAACCATGTATATCTGTACGAATAAGCTTTAAGTCCCATTAAGCTCATTAAGCCTGACCCTACTCTTGATTGCATTTTCACAGGGAGCAAAGCCTGGTGAAGGTGGTGAACTTCCTGGCCACAAGGTTATTGGAGACATTGCTGTTACTAGGAATTCCACAGCTGGGGTCGGATTAATTAGTCCTCCTCCACATCATGACATCTATTCAATCGAAGACCTTGCTCAATTGATTCATGATCTAAAGGTAAATAATTTGGTATATTGTTCTTGGTGAGTTCTGAACCAAAAAAAACCATAAGTTTCTTGTTCTTTTGTAGAATGCAAATCCTTCTGCTCGAGTAAGTGTGAAGCTAGTTTCTGAAGCTGGGGTTGGAGTAATTGCAAGTGGAGTTGTCAAGGGCCATGCAGAACATGTCTTGATTTCTGGTCATGATGGTGGTACCGGTGCTTCAAGGTGGACCGGCATCAAAAGTGCAGGGCTTCCATGGGAACTTGGACTTGCAGAGACCCACCAAACACTAGTCGCAAATGACCTTCGTGGTCGAACCACTCTCATGACAGATGGCCAACTAAAAACCGGTCGAGATATAGCCATTGCTGCTCTCCTTGGTGCTGAGGAGTTCGGTTTCAGCACAGCTCCTCTTATCACACTCGGATGCATCATGATGAGAAAATGCCATAAAAACACGTGTCCTGTGGGGATCGCTACACAGGATCCAGTCCTTCGTGAAAAGTTTGCCGGAGAACCCGAGCATGTCATCAATTTCTTCTTCATGGTAGCAGAGGAGATGAGGGAAATAATGTCTGAGATTGGGTTTCGAACGATAAACGAAATGGTGGGACGTGCAGATATGCTTGAAGTCAATGAAGACCTGATTAAAAGCAACGAGAAACTTAAAAACATTGATCTGTCTCTTTTACTTCAACCAGCTGCTGAAATCCGACCGGATGCTGCCCAGATTTGTGTACAGAAACAAGATCACGGTTTAGATATGGCTATGGATCAACGGTTAATAACACTAGCGAAACCCGCTTTAGAAAAAGGTCTTCTTGTGTATATCGAAACACCAATATGTAATGTTAATCGTTCAGTAGGAACAACTCTTAGTCATGAAGTAACTAAACGATATCGACAAGTGGGCCTTCCTGATAATACCATCCATATCAAACTTAACGGAAGTGCTGGACAGAGTATCGGAGCCTTCCTCTGCCCTGGTATCACACTTGAGCTCGAAGGTGACAGTAATGACTATGTTGGGAAAGGCTTATCGGGTGGGAAGATAATCGTTTACCCTCCTAAAGGAAGTCGATTTGACCCTAAAGACAATATCGTAATTGGAAATGTAGCTCTTTATGGAGCAATCAGTGGGGAAGCTTATTTTAATGGGATGGCAGCTGAACGATTCTGTGTTCGTAATTCCGGTGCTAAAGCAGTTGTGGAAGGTGTTGGTGATCATGGATGTGAATACATGACAGGTGGAATCGTTGTTGTTTTGGGGAAAACGGGAAGGAATTTTGCTGCCGGAATGAGTGGGGGAATTGCGTATGTTCTTGATGTGGATTCTAAGTTCCGATCGAAATGTAATACTGAGTTGGTTGATCTTGATAAAGTTGAAGAAGAAGATGATATTTTAACTCTTAGAATGATGATACAACAACACCAACGGCATACAAACAGCCAATTAGCAAAAGAAGTCCTTTCTGACTTTGATAAACTCTTGCCAAAATTCATAAAGGTCTTCCCAAGGGACTATAAACAGGTTCTGGCTACCATGAAAGAAAAACAAATTGCCGAAAGATCTGCAAAAATGACTCCTGAAGAAGCAGATATTCGAGAGGAAGATGAGTTGAAGGAGAAAGACGCTTTTGAAGAACTCAAGAAGTCAGCAGCCAAGTTGGTGAGTGAGGCAGTTAATAAGGTGAAGTTTCTTAACCGATTGCTAATTTATTCCTTATACATATTTTAGTAGAATGATCTAAATAGATATGGAATTACAGGTTCAGAAGATCAAAACAGTAGAAGAGGTCAAAAAAATTGAAAAGGCTGAACCACCTGTTAGACCATCTCGGGTACCCGATGCTGTCAAACACCGTGGTTTTGTTGCTTATGAGCGTGAAGGAATATCATTCAGAGATCCTACTTCCCGGATGAATGATTGGAAGGAAGTTATGGAAGAAACAAAACCCGGGCCACTTTTGAAGACTCAGTCAGCACGGTGTATGGATTGTGGTACTCCTTTCTGCCATCAGGTAATAAAGTTATAAAGCCTTCCTTCTTTATACATATCATATTTCAAATTCTATTGGGGAGCACATTATATATATGTTTTGTAAAACAATTGCAGGAGAATTCCGGATGTCCTCTTGGAAATAAGATTCCTGAATTCAACGAATTAGTTTTTCAGAATAGATGGCGTGAGGCTTTAGATCGACTTCTAGAGACAAATAACTTTCCCGAGTTCACTGGTCGAGTCTGCCCTGCACCATGTGAAGGTTCATGTGTTCTTGGTATTATTGAAAACCCTGTATCTATTAAAAGCATCGAGTGCTCTATCATAGACAAAGCTTTTGATGAAGGTTGGATGGTGCCTAGACCTCCCCTCAAGCGAACAGGGTATGCTTCATAACTTTCCTTAGCTTAGGCTATGTTTGGCAAACTAGCTGATAAGCTAGCTGATGAAAAAAATCATGTTTGGCAAAACCAGCATATAAGAATGTAAAATGACCAAAAAGGGCATATTGAAAAATAAAAATAATAATTAATATTAATAAGGGTTATAATTGGAAAAAATGACAATAAGCTTCCAAAACGCTACTCCAACTAGCTTATGGCTTGCCAAACGTGTAGACTGAAAATAAGTTACCTTATTAGCTAGCTTATAAGCTAGCTTGTTTTTGCCAAACGTAGCCTTAATCTTTTCCATCTTGTAAAGTTTTAAAATTCCACCTTTCATTTATCCTCATGAACTATTAGAAGAATACAAAAGGATGTTCACCATATCAACTCATAAACTATTAACAGTTGAATGGCATTTCTAATAAATTCCTTTTTGTGGCAGGAAAAAGGTCGCTATTGTTGGGAGTGGGCCGGCTGGTTTGGCTGCGGCTGATCAACTAAATAGATTGGGCCATTCCGTGACTGTGTTTGAGCGTGCTGATCGAATTGGTGGGCTCATGATGTATGGAGTCCCTAATATGAAGACGGACAAAATTGATGTTGTTCAAAGGCGGGTTGATCTTATGGCCATGGAAGGTGTGAATTTTGTGGTTAATGCCAATGTTGGAAATGATCCAGTATACTCCATTGAAAAACTCCGTAAAGACAATGATGCCCTTATTTTGGCGGTTGGCTCCACGAAGCCAAGGTGCAGTTTATTGTAGAGTTTTGAATGTTGGTTTGTTATATTCTATATGAATTGTGAAAAATTGGTCACTTGATAGGTTCCCTCTCCCTTGGCGCCATCCACACCCAAAAAATATAAAAATGGTTAATGGTTCAATAGGGTCAGGTTCAAGGGAAAACTGCAAAAAAATGAAAATATGAGGAATCCCCTCGTAACCGTTCATATGGATGGTATGCACATGTGCATACAAGTAATTTGTAAGCAATTTTTCCGGTATGCACATGTGCATAAAAACCAAGAAACAACTTCTATTACTTGTATGCACATGTGCATACCCTTCCAGATGAATGTTTACCGGGGTGTTCTTCAGGTTTTCGGGGGTTTTCCCTTGAACCTCCCTCTAGTACACTAAACCAATAGGTTTTTGGATGTATAGTAAAAACTACTTGAAATGTATTTTGACAGGGATCTTTCTGTTCCTGGACGAGAGCTATCAGGAATACATTTTGCAATGGAATTTCTTCACGCCAATACAAAAAGTCTACTGGATAGCAGTCTTCAGGATGGTAAAAATATCTCTGCTAAAGGAAAGAAGGTTGTAGTAATTGGTGGAGGCGATACTGGTACAGATTGCATAGGGACTTCAATTCGACATGGCTGCAGTAGCGTTGTAAATCTTGAACTTCTTCCTCAGCCACCCAAAACGAGGGCTCCGGGCAACCCTTGGCCTCAGGTTTACCTTTTTCCTCTAGATATTTTAGTAAATACTTAAAATAAAGAGTTTCATATATACAAAAGATATATTTAGCCGATAAGGATTTTTGTTTTCTTATGCAGTGGCCTCGTATATTGCGTGTGGATTATGGACACCAAGAAGCTGCTACAAAGTTTGGCAAAGATCCACGATTGTATGAGGTGTTAACTAAAAGGTTTGTTGGTGATGAGAATGGGGTTGTGAAAGGAGTGGAGGTGGTCCGTGTTCACTGGGAAAAGGATGAAAATGGAAGATTTCAGTTCAAAGAGGTTGAGGGTTCTCAAGAGATCATTCAGGCTGACTTAGTTTTGCTAGCCATGGGCTTCCTCGGTCCTGAAACGGTTAGTATTTTTAACATTAGGACCAGGTTTAGGGGAAAACTGCAAAAAAATGAAAAAGTGAGAAACACATGGTAGCCTTTGTCCCATATGCACATGTAATTTATAAGCAATTTGTCCCATATGCACATGTGAATAACACGCTCACATGCATAACAACCAAGAAACAACTTCAATTACTTGTATGCACATGTGCATAGTTGCATACCATCCGGATGAATGGTTACCAAGGTGTTCCTCAGTTTTTCATTTTTATGGGGGGTTTTCCTGAAACTCCCTCTTTTCATATTCATACCATAATGTATCAATGCTATCAAATTACTTATACCATCAAGAAAGAAGGGCAGTTGGAGGAAATTGTAAATTGTAGTTTGTTTGTATTCTAAATAGAGTAGAGTCGCTTTTGTTAACATTTATATTGCTATTTGCGACAGACGATAGCTGACAAGTTGGGTTTGGAGAAAGACAATAGATCAAATGTGAAGGCTGAATATGGCAGATTCTCGACCAATGTACAAGGGGTTTTTGCAGCAGGAGATTGCCGTCGAGGCCAGTCTCTTGTGGTGTGGGCCATTTCTGAAGGCAGGCAAGCAGCTGCTCAGGTTGATAAGTTCCTTATGGGGGAGGAAAAAGACATGGATACCCGTTTAGATCAGCAAGATAGTACAAAAAATGCGGTTAGAAAATAGACAGATGAATCTTTTTTGGTAATTTGATCAATCTTTATGGTTATAATAGCTTAAGATATATAGTGAGTGGTGAGTTTTTATCTGAATTGGGAGTTCATTAGTACTGGTTTCTTTCTATTGGTTTTCTGAATGGTGGCTCTCATACCGGCTTTAAAGCAATAAATGTATAGATTAAGTTTTCAACTTTTCTTATTCTTGATGAAAAGTTTGATCTTTTTTTTTATATCCTTGGAGGGTATGCCACATTTGATTTCATAGGATGCCTAAATTATAGAAGCATCCTAAAAAATACTTTATAGGACCAAACCAAAAAGCATCATATCTAAAAGTGTTACAATAGGTTTATAGGTTTTAGGACACTTATTAATTATTTTATACGACACTATTTGAATAAGTGTCCTATAAAAAGACTTTTTGATTAATTAAAAGTTTTGACAAGGGCTCATCCGTCATTTCACATGAATCTTCATTTATTCAAAACACAAGGCTCAAAAGGGGAGAGGGATACTGTTTCTGTGATAATAATGTGTCCTTAAATCTCTTTCCCGCCATCTGTGTTGCCTGTGTTAAGGCAGAGCAAAATAAAAACCATAATTAAAGGGTGTTTACTAGCTGTGCAGATCTTGTATTAATTTAGGTAATTGTCTCTAATTTTTGTAAATATATACATTAGCCTTATTTGTAAAGATACTTGCTTGTAATCATGCTTCACAATTGGTATTTATATGCCTTACTATTAATAAAAAGATCATCTTCTTCTTCACTTACAGGTACGTTTCCATCGATTATATGCTCTTATTTCTGGGTTTTAACGTTTTCTAGTTAGATTTTCGGTAAATACTCTTGTTTTGCTGCCAAAAGTTTTTAATCCTTAGCTATATTATATATAACGTTTTCCAGTAAGCTTGATAAGAAGTGATGTTTGATTTTTTATTGAATTTTTGAAAAACAGTTAATAATTGTTTACATATACCCTTTTTTTAATCTTTTTGGATAAAATTGTTATTTTTTCCTTGTGTTAGAATCTTGATCTTCAGCTTATATGTTAAGCTGTGTGTCTTGTGTGCCACTTTTCGATAGGTTTAATTAAATTCTGTTGATTGATCTATATGTAAAAGCCTCATTAGAATCCACTTTGTTGATTGTTCTTGTTAAAGTAGATGATCTCTTTTACTTTAAAATGTGACAAAAGGGAGGAAAGGGGAAAAGTATGATTTTTTTGCTAAATTTTTCAAAACAGAATATCTTGATTTTGGGAAGTAGGATTTTCTTGCCTATCTCTATTCTCTCTATTTAAAAGGGTTCTTTCCCTTTCTATAAATATAAATATAAATAATTCCATCTCTCTCTGTCTCTACTATATTGGGTTTTTGGTTTTCTTTGTTTCATGTATATTTTTGTATTTTCTGTGTAACATATATATGCGTTTAAGGTCCATATTTTGGTGATTAAAGGCTGAAACTGGAGGAGAAAAAGATAATCTATGGAGGGAAGAGATTTGGGAGTCGAGAGAAGTATCCCATCTTGTTGCATGAAGGCCCGAGCTTTTCCTCTTGACCCTGAGCTTGAAGCCAATTGTCATGAAACGGTGGTTTCTGGATGGTTCTCTGGTTGTTAATCTTCTTCTGTTCATCATTTACTTTCCCAAAGAGTTGTTAGTTTACAATTTTCGACTATTGACCCCTTTTGATCATCATATGTTGTTAATTTCAGATAAAGTTGGCGAAAGGATGTACTTCAACAACCCCATGTGGCCAGGTATGTTGGACTAAGGGTCTGTTTATTAGCAGCTTAATGAGCTTAATGGGACTCGCAGCTTATTCGGTCAGCTATACTGTTTGGTAGAGGCTTAATGATATAGAAAGTGGCTTATTTAGTAAGGTTCTAGGGGGGAGCTTTATGCAGAAAGCCAAGTTTTTTACGATGGTGCCAAGTACCAACGGCTGATTAGTGTGTTTTTTTGTGCACAGGAGAAGCACATTCCTTGGAAGTAGAAAATATTTTGTTTAAGGAAAAATCGGATTATCAAGAGGTCCTAGTTTTTGAGGTATCACAATTCAAGATCATTACTTGTACTTAATTTTCTCTCTGAATAATTGGTTCATTCTTTTAGGCATCACATATGCTGAAGTTGTTAATTTGATTTGCAGTCTGCAACATATGGGAAAGTGCTTGTCCTTGATGGCATCCTTCAGCTGACTGAGAAAGATGAATGTGCCTATCAGGAAATGATTGCCCATCTTCCCCTTTGTTCCATTGAATCACCAAAAAATGTAAGCCATACATATATATATATATATAGAGAGAGAGAGAGAGAGGGGGGGTGGGGGTTCAGGGAAAAAAACCCTAAAAATGAAAAACTGAGGAACACCCTCGAAACTGTTCATCTGTACGATATACACATGTGCATACAATTGAAGTTGTTTCTTGGTTTCCATGCACGTGTGCATATTATGCACATGTGCATACCGGAAAACTTACAAATTAATTGTATGCACATGTGCATATTGTACAAATGAACGGTGGTCGATTATTATTTCAGCTGTTGTTATTCTGAACTTTGATCTCTCACTATTTCCATGAAATATATGCTTAATATTTGTATGGTCGATATCCAGGTTCTGGTTGTGGGTGGCGGCGATGGTGGAGTCCTTAGGGAAATTTCTCGCCACAGCTCTGTAGATTTAATCGATATATGTGAGATAGATAAGATGGTTATAGATGTATGTGTTGAAATTCTCTCTTTTTGGACATGAACTTTGTTGTATCATTGTTGAGGCTGCGTGATTTCTTGTTTGTAGGTTAGTAAGAAGTTTTTTCCTGAATTAGCTGTTGGCTTTGAAGATCCTCGTGTTCATCTCCATGTCGGTGATGGTAATTACCAGATATCATCACATTCACATGTTCTTTTTTCTTCTTAATTAGCATGATGACTATAGTTTCTCACACAAAAACCCTGTTACACATACCATCTTTTATTGGACAGCTGCTGAGTTTATCCGTAACACACCAAAAGGAAAATATGATGCCATTATTGTTGATTCATCTGATCCTGTAGGTACGTTTGTAAGTTTTTTATAAGGGTTTTAGTTTTTTATACGTACTTCCGGGTCCATAATACATTTCTGCTTCATAGAACATATTATATATATATATAGAGAGAGAGAGAGAGGGAGGTTCTGCGGAAAACCTCCAAAAAATGAAAAATTGAGGAACACCCTTGTAACCATGTGATACAAGTAATTGATGCATATATGTATACAAGTAACCGATGTTTCTTGGTTTCCATGCACGTGTGCATACCAGACAAATTGCTTATAAGTTACTTGTATGCACATGTGCATACCTTTCTCGGTTTTTCATTTTTTTGGGTTTCCCTTTTACCTGACCCTGTATATGTACATGGGAGGGTACAAACGAGAAAACTTCTATTTTACGAGAATGCGAGATCACTCTTTTACTGTAGTCAATCACATGTGATACTATATTTTATCACATATGATACTAAAACTCTGACGCGACCTAGGTTGGTGGGGGCCAAGTCGCTCATCCATCACATGTCAAACATGCAAACAACCTTTGGCGACACGTCGTCCACACACCACTAAATCCCTTCACGTGTATCGTCACATGTGAGAGTCGGGTTCATACGATAATGGTAAAGTAAGATAATGGCCGCCGAATCACATGTGATTTTACACTGACATCACGTGCAAAATCACATGTGATTCACGCGACCTTGACATGTGGCCATAGGGTCGCTTGGACACCTTTTTGGCTATTAATGTAAAATCACATGTGATTTTTTTACGTAATTTGGCTATTCTCTTGTTTTCTTAAATGCGTACCATTCTCATATGAACTTATCTCTCTCTATATATATGTATATATATATATATATGTCTGGATTTAAATCTCTCTCTTTTTTGTTTCTCGAGTGTAGGTCCTGCTGAAGAGCTTGTGAAAAGGCCTTTCTTTGAAATGATAGCAAGAGCATTAAGGCCTGGTGGAGTTCTTTGTAATATGGCAGAGAGTATGTGGCTTCACACTCATCTTATTCAGGATATGGTGACAGCTTGCCGTGATATATTCAAAGGTTCTGTTCATTATGCATGGGCAAACATACCCACATATCCCAGGTGCCATCAGACTTAATTAATTCATCTATATTTTGTTGTCGAGATATAAATAAAAAAAACTATCATAATGGATTAAAACTCATTGATTTTGTGATTGGTTATACAGTGGTGTTATTGGATTCATACTATGCTCAACGGATGGACCGCCTGTAGACTTTAAGGTTCCTATAAATCCCATTGAGAAGCTAGAGGGAGCACACGAGAATCGGAGAGAATTAAGATTCTACAACTCTGAGGTAATATAATATAAAGAAACCTGACCTCATTTATAAGGCTCATTAAGCTCTTTCGAAACAGGTCTTCATGGTATAGTATACGGTTTTAATTGATTCGTTTGTTGTATTTTTCCAAATTAAAACAGATGCATCGAGCCGCCTTTGCTTTGCCTTCGTTTGTCAAGAGGGAAGTTAGCTGTCTTTGAGGTTTGAAATTGTGTCTTGTGAGCATACATTAAGGTTATGTTAGATATAGAAAACAATGTTATTTTTGGGAGGTTTGGTTGTTTGTTTTGTTCTTTAGAAATACAATTGCTTTGTGGTTGTTATGTAAATGTACACTTGAATTGCTTGGGTGAGTGCTAGCTGATTCCAAAAAGTCCTGAATGCCCAATAAGGCCAAGGCTTTCTCAAAACCGAAAAAGAAACTAGCCCAATTGGGCTCTTTTCACATGAAAAACCTCTTTTAAAAAATTGCTTATTTAAAAGCTGCCGAGAGATTTGGACCTTATGATTTCTATTCTTTAGCAAATGTGACGTTATGCTTTAAAAAGAAGATGATTATAACTGGTGAACCTTAATTGGTCATTTAAAAAAATATATTGAATAGGGGCTAACGATTATAAATTGGTTCTTAACCGGTCCATGTTCTAATATAGTCTTTAACTATTTTAAGTAATTTTTAAACTAACCTAAGATTGGAAAGTTTAACCAAAAGAGTAAGTAAATTTTTTTGGATACTAATGGGTATTCTAAATTGTTGGTTAATACTATCAAGATTACATGTCACTTTTGTGTTTCCGTCCAATTAATACATTATTCATCAAAAATACTCAAATGTCAAAAATTTCAGTTTGTATGCTCACTAACGTTAAATGTCAGAAATATACTTCCATGACTGATGTGATCACTCGAACAATATTTAAACTTTATCATCATGAACGGATTCAGAAACATAGATGATTGAAACATACCTAAAAATGTCAGAAAAATAAAAATAAAAATAAAAATAAATTGGACTCGCTTTTAATGTGTATACCATATGAAGAGAAGAGGAAGAAAAAGGGAAATCATGAAAGTCGAAAAAAGGAGAATGAAAACTTATCTCTTGTTACTGTATGTAATAGTATTTTTGTATAAACTATAAAACATCTTTAATAGATCTTACAAAATTTCTTCATATATAAATATATTCAAATTAAAAAAAAAGTTACATCAACTCCATGATCCATCAACATCTCCAATTTTTAAAATTACAATGTTAATTATATTATTAGAATATTTTGAAAATTACAATGTTAATTATATTATTAGAATATTTTATAATTTTACCGAAACATAAAATTATTTCTTTATCCAGTTTTAAATCCTCTCTTTCGACATTTTCTATTTTAATATAATTAAAACAAAAGGTCTATTATTTTTAATTTTTTGGTATTTTAAGAAATTAATGGTCACCCTCTGACCGAATCTGCCTTGTGTTGGCCACACTCCTTTCTTCTCGGTTCCTCTCCTTCCACAGATTCTCCGTCTTTGACCTCCATTATTCCACCAACATTCAATTCAAAAAGGTACGTAATAATTTATCATTCACGATTCGTTTCGTATTTCAAGTTAAATTTTCAGATGAGTTTTTCGTCTTCATCATCCTGCCATATAAACATGTTAACCAATTCGGTTCTTGAATCAATTAAGAAATTATCACTTGTTAATTGTTAGGAAATTTGGCCCTTCCGTTCTTCATCTTGGATAGCAGGGGATGAATTTAGCTAGGGTTTTCTAGTTTCTGATTGTGTTCGTTCTTCAGTTGATCTTTTTCCCCGATTGCTCAAATTGAATTTGAAGTTTGAAACCTGCTCATTAGACGTCCTTCGGATCGTGTAGGGCTAAATTATTTACAGAAATCTGATACAAGTTATACAAAACTCATGTTTTCTTATCTGAAGTTAAGGATTTCTGTAAGTTCATGATTTTTACCAACAGTCAAGCACTTACACTTCTAAAGTTCATTTTGATAATTTATTATGGAACAAAACAGATGATGGATATGGTTTTATATGTTGAATCGAGGATGTCTATTATTTTGAGAAGTAAGTTTGAGGACCTAGTCCTAGAACATAAGGAAGCATGCACTTCAATTTTGTTCAACTTTTAGGTATGCCTTTGTTAAAATTCTTCCATATTATGTTATTTTCCTTATAACTAAATTACTTCTTTGAAATCTTTGGTAAGAGTTCCAGCTGCATTCAACAATTTTCTTTTCTTTTGGTGAACAACAAATTTAACATCTGGATAGAATACAAAATACTTTAGGATCTATAGATGTCATCATCACCTTTGATGTAAAACTCTTTGAGAAGTTCTGTAAATTATCCACAAATCATTTGTGGAGCCTAATGTATTCCTTATATTCTAGTAACATTAAGCTACAAGTACATAAATGATCATGTCCTCAGTCCTCCTGCTCCTGCACGTTTATGCTTAATCTGATCCAACCAAAATTTCTTCTTCCTTCTCTATTGCTAGTGTACTACATATAATGCCCTTTTATACAATTATGTCCGTATGAGGGCCTTTTGGTATTTGAAACGATAGCTTCAGTTACTCTTTTTGCTGAAACATTATCTTGTAGATGGCGTTTGGTGCTTCACTTAGCTCAGTCATCAATCATGCCTCAAATTATGTAAGTAGCCTCTCAAGCTTAATGCATAGTTGCTTACAGATACTCAAATTTATACTTATATACCTTCATGGGTTCCAGCATTGGGAAAAGGTTCAGTGAGAAATCTACTGTTTGTTTACAAAAGAAAATCTTGATTTCTTCTTTACTAACTGTAATCTACCCGCTGCATATACATCGTATGCTATATAAATAAATTGTACTTATCTTTTTTTGTTATTAATGGCTTGTCGCCTTTTTTCTATTCCATTAAATCTTTCCGTCCAATCAACTGATATATGCAGATGGCACCTTTCTGTCTTTTCTGCTTCACACAAATTCCATTTTCTATTTTCACCGATCTTTGAATTTGCCAATTAACACGCCTTCTTTCTGGGGCCAAAATTTGCAGGGTCCTTGCACAACCGAAGTGGCGGTGTTGGCATCCTCAAACTTACATGATAAACCTCTGTACATATCATGTGGACTCGATGCCAAAATATTAGTTTCCAGCGGTAAAATTATCCAGACTCGAAGAAGACTTAAACGAGCACTTCCATTGACCTCTATTGTCTCTGCTATTCCAAATGGAAATAATGAACCTGAAAGAACTGTAGGTGCCTATGCTGATGATCAATCGCTAATAATTTCAAAGAACCGTAGAAAATCTAATGATCCAGTGAAGGAAATTGTTGCTTCTTCATTATACTTGAGTGAAGATCACTTACAGAATGCTCAAGTCGTGGGAAACCAGGGGAATCTTCTGGATAAACTAAAGGCTGTTCACATGCATGCTTTAGCAATGGAACAGTGGAATGCTTCCAGACTGAAATTGTGTCACAGGTATATTTGTTTATTTTGTTTTGTCATGCACCATGATTCACAACTTCCTTTGCTGCATACCATTTTATATATTTTGATTAGGTCACTTGAAATCCAAAACAATGTAGTAATATAAGGTTTGTTGCATATATTATGATAAAACTGTCGGGTCAGGGGAAAACCGCAAAAAATTTTAAAAAATGAGGAACAACCTTGGTAAATTCATCTGGATGGTATGCACATATGCATACAAATAATTTGTGAGCAATTTGTCCGGTGTGCACATGTGCATATCATGCACACATGCATAAAAACCAAAAAAACAGTCAAGTTACTTGTATGCACATGTGCATACCATCCGGATGAATGGCTACAAGGGTGTTCCTTAGTTTTTCATTTTTGGGGGTTTCCCCCTTAACCTCCCTCTATATATTCCGCCAACTAACTGTAGTCTTTTTTACTTTTAACATGCAATAACACAAGCGATTTAGAGATTCTTATTGATTAACGAGTATAGTCCATCTTATTGGTGTAGGAAATTAGGAATTGGATCATATAATCTGCCCTTAACACTCATAATACTTGCTTTTTGTTCCTTTATCTGCAGACGGCATGGCATGAGTGCTGCAAACCTAATACATTATTTAGCTCTCAAAAGCCTTGATGTTGACCAGCTAAAAGATGACCTCTCTTCGGTAGGCCTTCTAAACTTGGAAACAATCAATCCATATGTCATTGCAAGCCTTTCTGCAGGAATCCAGATGTTGGAAAACCTAAAATCCACCTCTTTAGATGGTGATGAGAGAGTTAATTATATAGCAAATGACAAAAGTTCCAAAAAATATACCACCAGTAAGTTTTCAATAAGTATGATGACAAATAAGGCAAATTCTAGCCGAGACTTCCTGATTGGTCCACCTCAAGATGAAAGAACTCATATCATGGTCACAGTTGGTGAAGAAGCCATAACCAATGAAACATTTATTAATGATATAATTAAGATAGGTGCCACAATCATTCGTATCAACTGTGCTCATGGTGATCCAAGTATTTGGAGTGAGATAATCAGAAGAGTGAAAGTAAACTCTCAAATGCTGGAGAAATCATGTCGGATTCTCATGGATTTGGCTGGACCAAAGCTACGAACTGGTAGGATGAAATCCGGACCATGTGTCATGAAAATATCTCCAAAAAAGAACGCCATTGGAAATGTGATCAACCCTGCCCAAGTTTGGCTAGCTCCAGAAGGATCAGGTCCGCCACCTGCTCATGTATCTCCTGATGTGATCCTTTATGTGGACAGCCAAGATTTTCTCACAAAGCTGGAAGTTGGTGATACCGTTAGATTCAGTGATACCAGAGGAAAACAAAGATCACTCAAGATTTCAAAGAAATTCCCTGTCTTTACTGGTGTTGGATTTATTGCCGATTGTATAAAAACTGCTTATATTCAGACGGGTACAGAATTGTATATCAAAGGGAACAAGAAAAAGTCGTCAATTGGATTTGTGGTGGATGTTCCTCCCACAGAGTCGTTTATTAGATTGAAAGTTGGAGACTTGTTAGTGATAACACGAGATAGCTCAAACGAACAACAACAATCAACTTCTTCCATGGTTGGCACTCCTAGAATAACTTGTTCTTCTGGGTATCTTTTTGATTCAGTCAAACCTGGAGAGCCTATTGCTTTTGATGACGGAAAAATATGGGGGGTTATTAAAGGGACCAGTATTTCTGAAATAGTTGTTTCCATTACTTATGCTGGTCCAAAAGGTACTAAACTCGGCCCTGAGAAATCCATCAACATTCCCGAAAGCAAAATTCAGTATGAAGGTTTGACTTCCAAAGATATCATGGATCTTGATTTTGTTGCTACCAATGCTGATATTGTTGGGATTTCATTTGTTCGAGATGCTAATGATATTGTTATGCTTAGACAAGAACTGGAGAAGCGGAAACTTAAGAACTTGGGAATTGTTTTGAAAATTGAAACTAAAGATGGGGTTAAAAATTTGCCTATTTTGCTTTTAGAGGCAATGAAGCTACCAAATCCTTTGGGGGTTATGATTGCCAGAGGAGATCTTGCAGTTGAGTGTGGATGGGAGATGATGGCAGATATTCAAGAACAAATTTTATCGATATGTAGTGCAGCACATGTACCAGTTATTTGGGCAACACAAGTACTTGAGTCACTTGTAAAGACCGGTGTGCCCACTAGGGCTGAGATAACGGACGTGGCTTGTGGACGAAGGTCAGTATCAGAAATCTTTCTTATACTATCTTGTGGTTATGATGTTAAGAAATAAAATGTATTTGGGTCTCAAACTAAGGGCTTATTTGGTAGCAGCTTAACGGGACCCACAGCTTATTCGGTCAGCTACACGGCTGTTTAGTAGTGGCTTATTCAGTAAGTTTTTTAGGGGGAGCTTTATTCAGAAAGCCAATTTTTTCCGAACCTGGATTTTTTAGTTAAAAATACGCTCATTCCATCTATGAAGAACCTCCCCCAAACAAAGACCTTCCCAATCTAATACAGACACGTTAATTCACACATACAATTTTATCCATCCATGACTTGATGGACAACTAAACAATCTTTAAGCCATATTCCATCTTGTTTCAGGGCAAGTTGCATAATGTTGAACAAAGGGAAGCATATTTTGGAAGCTATAGCCACTTTAGATACCATATTAAAGAACAGCAGCTCTACCAAGGTGAAGCCAGAAGTCAGACCTCTAGTATTATCCAGCCATCTCTTTTAATCTTCTCTAGTTGTATCTATACTGTATGTATCTTTCCATAAACTTCATCTGGATGCTGGAATTTGACCTATACTGGATTGATATTCCATTAATGGCTCTCTCTCTTATTTTATGCAACTTCATGTTTCAATGCCCGTTAATGGCTGTTGGTATTTAATCAAAAACTCCCAATTTATCTACAATTATAAATGCTAACAATCATTACTGAATATTTTGTATCTTTTACAGCAATACAAATAAGATGTTCTCCTTGTACAACATAATATAAACAATCCCTAAAAAGGGTTTAAAAATGCAGAGCTAAAGAGTTTTCATTTATCTTCAGAAGTGAAATCTGGCTCTGCTGGCTTCTGAAGCATCAAGGGTGGTAATTTCTCAGAAATTCTCGTTTTCCTTGCACCATTTCTCCTCAAAGCACGAAGCGCGTTAGCCGCAAATCTTGATGCATAAATCGTGGCACCCAAACTAGGTGAACTACCACCACTCCCGCTGCCACCAGTTAACGCATTTTGCAGCCTATCTTCTTCTTCCCGAAGTGAGTCCTCCAACTTCTTCCTACAATGCCGCCGCCATGCCGCCTGTATGAAACAAGCCGCCCACGTTCTCCATTGCTGCGAGTAGAGCCTGAAAGTATGGCGTAGCTGCTTGCTATGAAGTCTTCGGAACTGAGAAGCTACAAACTTCAGGTCATCAGCCATTAGAGCAAATGCCTCCACTTCTTCAAGTGCTTGAACTGTTCTTGTGGAGATTGGGAGGTTGGATGATGTATGTGGATCCAAGGCCCATGTAAGAAGCTCCTCACCACAAAAATCACCTGCTTTCAAATAATCAGAGTTAAAGAAGCCCGTTCGACCTCCGTTGGTTGTAACCGACAATAATTTTCCTCGCATTACAAACAGCATCTCATCAACCGGGTCCCCTTCCCTCACGATGTAGCTATCTTCGGTATAAAGGACTGGTTTGAGACGGTCACATAATGCATCCATTAGTTGGTCATCCATCTTTTCGAACATGGGGACCTGAAAACAAAGGAGGATATTTACACAAAAGGTTAAGTTTCATTTGGTTTGGTCAAAGTTCAAGGGAAAACCGCAAAAAAAATGAAAATCTAAGGAACACCCTGGTAACTGTTCGTTTGGACGGTATGCACATGTGCATACAAGTAACTTGTAAGCAATTTGTCCTGTATGCACATGTGCATACCGTCCAGATGAACGGTTACCGGGGTGTTCCTCAGTTTTTCACTTTTTGGGGGGTTTTCCCCTCCCGTTTGGTTTTAAGCGTGTTTATGTATGGCAAAGAAAGAATGAATGAAAAGAACTCACCCTCCTTAGCAGTTGCAAACAAAGATGGCGCTTTATATCCCTTCTGAGGTCCTTTGGAAGGTTTCGGATCAAATTATCTTCATCAACACCTCTAGTTTCCTGCCATTTATATTGTTCATACCTCCTGATTCGCTCCTTAAGAGGATCCGGAAGCAAACGGTGGGACATCCACTGCTCTGCATCTCGTCTTTTCACCCTCATCTCCTCCAATCTTAGAGTTGTGGACTGCAGGTACGTCTGTACTCACACCATTAGATCTCAAGTTAGATAAACCTTCAAAATGTTGAAACTAAAATATATATATATATACACACCGACACACCCACATACAAATGCACATAATTATTAACCTATAGAAAGAAATCAGTTACCAACCTGCATATTCCCGATAAGAAATGAGAATAAAACCAGACCAGCTATAGAGATGAAAACTGCAAAGCAAATTTCCCACACAAAAGTGCTCGTCTTAAGATTTTGACCAAGCGAACTGCAAAATTGACCAAAAAAATCACATCACATTTGGCTACTTATAATTACACTAGATGCATGATAGTAAACTATAGCGAAAAACCGCAAGAATTCTGAGAAATTGAGGCATTCATACATACCTCAGATTTTGTAGACCCCACCAGAAACAATAGAAGAATTTTTGTGGAAAATCAGTCGAGTTCACAACTCCAGATTGAAGGGCAGGAAGAAAGATTCCAAAATCATAAGGAGTGTTGTTTGATTCCTGTATAGGGCATCTTGAATTCAAATACCCTACAGGATGTGATTTATCCTGGCAATAAAATGATGAATGAACACAATTGGGAGGCGCTGTTATATTTCCACATGCCTGTCGCCAGCAGGTGGTTTCACGTTCAATAGAAAACAAATACCAAAAGGCCCCAAATACCTAATAGTATAAATAAAAGATCATAAGACACTTAAAAGTATTTATAATATAACATATAACACGATTAATATGAATAAATAATGAAACAAGATGAAATGCAAACTCAATTAGTGGGACCTCTTACATGACTAGCGAGCATATAAAGAAAGAGATTGAAAGCAGCTCCAGCCCATGCAGTTTCAGTAAGTATGCCAGAAGTTCTTGTGACTTCCTTATACAAAGGATAGATTCTAAGCATCCTCGGGATGTACTGGAAGAAAACAACAAACTTCAACAAGTTTTTCGTATTCAAAGATCTTGACCCTTGCATCTTTGGTATGATGATCAAAATCACAACCTGAGATTTAGACAAGATTATTAGATTAATTCAGTGGAATTTAGGTGATGCACATTCAGGAAGAAATAAACTAACTCCTAAGTAAACTTATCTTCCTTGCCTTCAATAGAAGGTAAGAGAAACCACTAACTTTGTTTGTTGACATATTATCATAGCATATGCCCTCCATCAAGAAACATTTTCTATTTTGGTAAAGTCCCAATCTAAAACTCTCTCTTTGCTCATTAGTAGCCACTACAATCTAATGAAAGTGTTGAGGTCAACAAGATTCCTCCATTTTACCAAAGAGCCTTTACCTTAGCGGTATTTGGGTTACTGGTAGAGCCGCAGTCTCTCAGGAGGTCAAGGGTTCAAACATCACCAAAGGTCAGAAGGGTGTGCGAGTTCTTTTTCCATATATATGTATATCGAGAGAGAGGGAGGTTCAATGGAAAACCCCCAAAAAATGAAAAGCTGAGGAATACCCTCGTAATTGTTCATCTGTATGGTGTGCACAAGTGCATACAAGCAATTGAAGATGTTTCTTGGTTTTGATGCATGTGTGCATGTTATGCACATGTGCATACTGGAAAAATTACTTACAAATTACTTATATGCACGTGTGCATAGCGTACAGATGAATGGTTATTAGGGTGTTCTTCAGTTTTTCATTTTTTTACGGTTTTCCCCTGAGCCTGAAGCTATATATTATATATATACATATAGAGAGAGAGAGGGGGAGAGGGAGAGGGAGAGGGAGAGAGGGAGGTTCAACCGAGAATGGAACCATGTTTAAAGAAATACGAGAATGGTCATTTATGTACAAAATCATATATGATTTTGTACTAAATCACCCAAAAGTCCGGGAGACTTTTCCATGCCACTTAAGTGGCCCCAAATGTCGTTCGCTACCCTTCAGTGCGAAATCATATATGATTTTGTATTGTTCTCTTATTTCCTTAAATAGGTACCATTCTCGTATGAACCCACCCCTATATATATACACGCATATATACATATATATATATATTGTCATCACAAAGGGGTATTTTTAGAAACACTAAGATCAGACTATGTGTCAAGCCAACATTGCACATTTATTTTGGGATGCAGGGAGTAATTAAGCATAAAGCATGAACTTGTAAAGCATACATTTGACTAAATACCTGTGGCAATGGAAGAACTGCAAGAATGTCAACAAGAAAGTAGGAAGACATGTATCTCTTTGCAATCTCCCAAGCATCCTCAACTAAAACACCCCTACCAAATACTCGAGAAGAAGGAGCTATAAAACCCGTACGAAACTGAAAGATGATATGAACTATATAAAAGATATCTGTAAAGGAACGCAAAACACTAGCCGTTATCTGCAACTTTTTGTCCAAATCAAGACACTTCTTGTCATCTTTAACTATCGGAATATAAAAGAATAATGGATCCACAGAAACAGCAATCACACACGACAACACGAATATTTTGTTCCACTTTTGAAGAAATTTCCCTTGTGGGTTTAGCGTTTTCTTCCCCGAACCAAGCCCTCTACTCAGAATCCTATTTAAGGAACGGGATTCCATTGATCTTTTCAAGCTTTTAATCCCTCCAGAACCATGTTCAAAGCTTTTTTTGAACATATTGGAAACTGAACCTAAAGTTGATCTAAATCTCTGTGAAGAACCTTCATTACTTGTAGAGTATTGCCCATTGCTGTTTTCTGATTTCCAATCTTGAAACCTGCTCAGATTATATATATATATATATATATCAAATATTTTTTAAATAAGATAGACTACTAATGCCAATGACATATAACATCCTAAACTAGAACTAACCTCACGACTTTCTCAGGTGGACGATTCATTTCTATAGATTATGTGTTAAAAGCGTCCAAATTGCAGCACCAGCCTCTCAACTCTCGTTAACTCCATAAATAATTAGACTTCTTGAATCAACTCAGAATGCTGAAGGTGAACCACTGGAAAAAGACATACAATCCCATTTAGATCACAAATATTGTACATAATCATTTAAAACTTTACATGATGAATCTAAAGGCAAGTGTTACATATAACATATATAGCACGTATTATATACATTGGGGTCGGTGAACTAAAGATCAAAACTCAATTAGGCCTAAAACATGTGTTTCCACAACTTTACTCCACCAACAGATGAGATAGCTTTTTTATGTACTTTGCTAAGCAAAAAATGATGATTTGCTATTTTTCCTTTTACTCATAGTCATAGGCCAAAATGTTAAGATTCCCAACTATAGCATAATTTTCTTTTTTATCCATGAAATATATCACAAAAAGAAGTGTTTTAAATAAACCGTATAGCGGTGGAGATGTGGTGGCAAAGGGCCAATTTGGCAAGAAAACAGGAAAGATTGAAGATCTAAAAGCAAGTAACCTTTTTTATATCAAATAATGAAACCACATAATACTTCATAAAACATAGCATACAAGCCACAATACTCAGCCAATTAATCTATGGGTAAAGTATGATCTCCGAATAGTAAAATACAATAACATCAATGGCAGTATCAACAAAAAAGTGTTCAATTTTTTACAAGTTCCTTTTAGAGTTGCAAACAAATAAAAAGGGTAAAGCAAAAGGGTTTCTTCAAACAGACTATATTTTTCAAGAAAAGATTGATCTTTTTCAGTTAGTATATTAAACTAGATTAGGATCTAAGAACCTTCCAAGGCAAACTGTATCCATTAACTTGTAGAACATACAAGAGTAAACTCTTCAATTCATCAAACAAACAAACAACAGAAAATAAACTTGCAATTAGTTAATCACTTAATCCTACCCTAATTTGGAATTCAATCTAAATCAAGAAAACAATCCCACTTCCATTAATGAATTCAAGAAACAAAACACAACTAAGATTACCCCCAAATCGATAACACCCAAGTCAAATTCAAACTTCTATTTTAACAAGATTTAAGTTACAGTAAGTAAGAAACAGAAACATACAAGAAAGAATCATGGATGATGATGATGATGATGATGATTCAAGAAAATCTTGATTGAAACGACTTTAACAAAGAAAACAGAAATTAAGTAATAAAATAATAAAGTCGTACAAGAAGAGATACAGATGTTGAACAAGGTGTGAAGTCTTGGATGTTGAATGAAATAGAACCCAGAATCATACAACTAACCAAGTGAGATAGATTGAAAGATTTCTGAGGGCTTCGTTTTGAAAATAAAATAGATTATGTTACGATATGGGTGTGGGGAAGAAGAGGAAGTTTCCACGATATTTCTAGGCAGTTTACCAAGAGAGAGAGAGATGAGAGAGATGAGCGCAAGAAGTGGGTCGGAGAGAGAAAAAGATTACGAGTCCACGGGCGTACAATCAGAGGTGAACGGAGAATTAGGGTTTTGGGGGCCCGCCTCCCGAATTTATATGAACCCTTTATCGGGAAATTGACTCAAATTACTAAAATATAAATATGATTTATCCTGCTAACCATTTCTTATCTCATTTAATTCAAATATAATTGGGTCTATAACCCACGTCTAATAGTATTGCGGACCCTTTAAAACGACATCGTTTTTTTATCAAATCCGTAATAGTTACGGACCCGATCTAAAACCTGGTTTTACATTGTTTTTAGACTTGGGGTTATATGACAGATGTGAGTGGAACCCGGTTTTGGTTTGGGTCCATAATAATTACTGACCTGATAAAAAACGATGTCGTCGTTATGAGGTCCGCAATACTTATAGACATGTGTTGTGGACACAGTAATATTTGTGTAAAATTGGAAGATAAATGGTTAGGAAGATAAATCTAAAGTGCATTTTAGTCATTTGAATCAATTTTCCTTCTTTATATCAAGGGTGGTTTACCAAAAAATTATTAGGTAAGCATTCATATGGTTGACTTTTTTGATGAGAATAAAAGTTATTGTGGGAATGATAGGAAGAGATCTTTATTTTTGGATTAATCTTTACTTGAAGAGATATGCTAGATTAAGGGGGGCTGTTTGGGATTGTTTATTTGAAACAACTTATGATTTTCTCCTAACAAGTTAAAACAATTTAACTTCTTTAAAAACTTCTTATTACCGGTTTGGCACCGGTATAAACTGTTTTCCCAAACACTCAAAAGTGCGTATTATCGGTGTCATACCATAATAAGTCATTAAGTTGTTTTTATAAGCAATCCCAAACACCCCCTAATAGGCTAATACTAATGAGATATATTAGATTACTTCATTTCTAAAACGTAATTCATTGGTTGGTTTGAGATTATAAGTGATCAAAGATCCAAGTTCTTTATTACACTTTTCACCTTAACTCATATTTTCAGACGATCATTCGTCAATGAATGTCATTTATTCTATATTTGATATGCATCAGAAAAATCTAGAATTTTATTTGGTGAGATACATAGTAAGGAGAGATAATCTTATCTGAGAAGTGAAAGAGAAAACTCGTATGGTTCATTTGGTTTGCGGGATTTAGTAGGATCTTTACTGATTTTGAATTTAATTCATTTCAATCCTATGTTTGAATTTGAAATCCCACAAACATGGGATTTAAAAATCATATGAGAACAGTTGGTATTTCTCGGAATTTTACGAAACGATATAACATGTTTTGAACTGTTATATGTTTTTACATCAAACTAAAATGATTGACGTTTAATACTGTAAGAATTTTACTAATAAATGACAATGATTGCTAGGAAAAACATTTTTTAAGTTATAAGTACGTATAAAAATATGTAAAGCGGATTTAAGTATAAGAAAGACGGGTGCATATATGTATGCATATAGGCACCTTAAAGATGCATATACTTTAAATTAATGTAATTAAACAAAAATTGTTTGTAGTCTACCACTTATTTTTTTTCTGTTAACCATTGGTGTTCGGGCGAGTGTGCAGAAAAATCCCACTCTCAGAGCATCTCTAACAGCTCTCCAAAATAGAGAAAATAAGGATTGTGAGTCAATATTTTGTTCCAACAGCTTCTGCAAAACTATCTCCAAAATGAAAAAGTAAGAGAGGTAAGAAATTTTCTCTAAATATGGAGAATAACCAAAAAATGATTACCAAGTGAAACCACCGACAATTTTTTTTAATAATAATTATTTAGAGAGACAAATAATGTTTTAATAAACGAATTAAGTATTTTAATATTATAATTAATGTTAGATTTTCCAAAACAACGAATCTGTTGGAGATGAGTACTTTTAGTTTACTACGTCAGGGCTAATTAACGAGCCTTTTCCCTAGGCTAAATTAGCCTTATAGACAGTTCATTGGAACTGTTATAATCTGAATACTCATAAGGTTGGGTCGACACTGCCCGCTCCTAGAAAACGTCTGATAAAGAGAAAGAAAATTGTTCCGACTTCATCTCCCACACCGGTTAGCAAATGAGATAAGAGTGAAACTAAAACGGGAAGAAGATGAGGATTCTGGGTTCTTTCATAACATAAAATCATCTAAACAACAACTTTTAGCTTGCTTGGTTCCCCTGGTCGAGCAAATGGATAAGCAGAGGAATAGTAATAGGCAATGTTTTAAAACCCGAGTTTTTAGTTGACCCGGTGTGGTGACCGGGTCCCGGGTTAACTGGTTCAACCGGCTCAACTACCGGTTAACCGGTTTCAATAATTCTCTTAATCCCTTGTATTTTTTTCATTTTCCTGCGTACATACATATATATAAAGTAATAATTTGGTGTCCACAAATTCCAACATTAAAAACACACAAACAACAATTACATCAATCCAAATACATTAAAAAAACACACATAACGCATATTTTTTATTTTTTATTTTGAATTTTAATATAAAAACGAGTTAACCGGGTTTACCACCGGTTTAACCGGGTTTTTGAGAAACCCGGCCAGGTTGAAACGGATCGGTCATATGCATTAACCCGGTGTTAGTTAACCCGGTCACTACCCCTCGTCCAGGTCCAACTGGTTCGACCGGCCGGATTAACCCGGGTTTTAAAACATTGGTAATAGGTTTCACCCAGACTTGCTGGGTGGAATGAGTCAAACTAGTTCCGAAATCGCCAGAGCTCAGGAATTATTGAATCTCTCGGGAGTTGAATAAACTCTTTTATGCTAGTGGAATTAATTTTATTTGGAGTTTTTGACTTTTGGTTCTCTATCTTGGATAAATTTTGGGAAATCTATTGGAGATGTTCTTAATGTCTTTGTATAAGACTTGAACCGGTGACTTCTAAAAAGGATTCTCAATGATCCATGGACGGACCTTATTCAGGGTACACGGTGGCACATGCCACCGTATTATTTCTCCGTTGAAAGGTTAAATTTTTTATGTTTATGAAAGATGCAAACATATCGTTTTAGAAAGTGCCACCGTATGATATTAAAAAATTATACAACCGTGTCTCGTAATCAACCAAAAAACAAAAAAAAACCAAAACAAAAAAACCAAAAAAAAAAAAAACCGATAGAGTCTATCGAAATCGATAAAAAAAACTTAAATGGAGTCAGATTAAAAATATATCTAGCAATATTGAACATTAGTAAAAATATTAAGACACGTCAATAAAAGTCGTGTTTTTATAATTATTTTACGTTTATATTATATGATAGTCGTTGTATAATTTCATTTTATAGGTCCATCCCTATAATAATCCTCTTATTGTCAATTACACCAATCCATAAAATTTATCCCTTAGATGGTTTATCATATTTTGTCAAGTTGAAAAAATATATTTATGAAAAATGGTCTAGTATAGGGGAAAAAGGCATTTATTTGTTATTTTTTAATAAAGCCATATTCTTTTATTCAAAAAAATAAAGCCATATTCTTTTTATAATAAAAATAAAAATAACGAGTATAATAATACTTTAAAAAACAGAAGAAAAAAGTAACGAGCATAATATACTTTCCAAATTTGAAAAAGGAGTAAATTACGTATTTGGTCCCCATGGTTTGTTAAAAATTGCAATTTTTGTCTTTATGGTTTTAGATATTACGGTTTTCGTCCCTATAATTTGTAAATCATTGTTATTTTCGTTCTTATGATTTAAATATAATTGTTTTTTCAGGCCTCGTGGTTTACATTTCTTTACTATTTTGGTCCCTTGTACTTGAAAAGGAAAAAACCAGTTCAGGAACGAAAATAACAATAAATTACAAACCATAAAGACCAAAACTTAAATTTCTAAATCATAAGAACCAAAATTGAAATTTTTAACAAACCATAAAGACAAAAAATGTAATTTACTCTTGAAAAATATATATTATGACATTGTTTGATAAAAATAACGTGACTTATAAATCATATAAGATACCTTATTTTTAGTATAATTGTTTGGATGACCATAAGTTAGCTTATAAGATACTTTATTATAAAAGTAAAATTTTGATAAGCTACCTTATAAGTCATAAATTACCTTATCAGCTACTTTTATGAAAAGACCATGAGGGGGGCCACTTGGCGTAATGAAGCCGTTACAGAAAAGAAAAAAAAAGAAAAGCAATCATTTTCCTAGTAGATCCATGATGGGGGCCACGTGGCGGACCAGTTGGTGACAGAGGTCACGTAGTGATGTGATAGTACTGCTACACTATGGGAGTGGGAGTGAGAGTGAGAGTGAGAGAGAGCGCGTGATCCCTAATCTCCGCTTCATTCGTATTCTCGTTCCACCATTTTGAATTGGTCTCCTTCCTCTATACAAACAAATTACCTTTTTCTAAAATTCATAACAGATTGGTGGGATATTCTTCCCTAATCACCCATCCCATATTCATCTCTCCTCTTCTCTTCCTTGTTCCTGGAACCAATCAATCTAAAAAAAAAGTAAGATTTCCAGATTCCGATCCTTGTTCATCTTATTATTCCTCCATGTTCTCAATTAAATATATTCAAATTCAGGATTTTTTTTTAATATTGTTTTGATTATTCTCTGACAAATGCGCCTATTTTGTTCGATTTCTGCTTTTAATATAGCATCTTATATGATTTGAATGTTTTAATTTTGATCAGATTGATTATTTGAGAACGTAAAAAATAAATACCTATGGTTTTCAGTTGTAGCCTCTGGTTTAGATTTTTGTTTTCTCAATGCTATTACTATTGCATTGCATGGTGGATGATTGTAAAATAAGTATTTGTAGAATGTTTGATGGAGATTGGGAACCTGTTATCCAAGTGGCATTTTTTTTATAAAATAAAACTAGTGCACTTACAAGACATTGATCATGATCCCTAATAAGCATGCCATGGCTAGTGTATTATATAATTAACTATGTACTAGTTGCTTGGGATCCGTTATTGTTTGGACATATGATGGATTCTATGATGTTGGCAGGAAATTTGTTGGTTTTTCAAGGTAAAAGTTTGGCATACAGGGGGGTAAGCTAGCTTGTGGACTCTTAGATGATATGCAGCAGTTACCTCAGGACAGTAATTCTGCAAGCTGGGCATATTGGGAAACCCGTGGAAGGGTTGGTGCAGTTTGCAAATTTGAAGATAAGTCTGAAGACTATTCCTACACTAACGTTTTCCTCTGATCAAAAGTTGTCAACGATTAGGAAAATAATGATGGGTGCAGGTGCAACTGGAAGCCGGAATTTGATCGCTGGCGCTATGACAGAGAGGGATGGTGATGGTAGCTATGCAAGTGGAGGTTGGAAGAGGTGAATGTCTTATTGATACTTTTGTTTTGCAGTTTTTTTTTTCCATTTTGCCATCTTGCTGTAAGAATGCTGTTATAGAGCATAATCCTACAGGCTTACAATTATTTGAGCTTCAAAGCAACCGAGTACATTATATCAAATTTAGAAGAAACTTTGCACATGATAATTGGAAAAGAAACTTTAATAATATAA
The DNA here is from genome assembly GCA_036898165.1 of Silybum marianum. NCBI lineage: Eukaryota > Viridiplantae > Streptophyta > Magnoliopsida > Asterales > Asteraceae > Silybum > Silybum marianum. The sequence continues at coordinate 383,366 of CM072532.1, forward strand.
GTGAGTGATATTAGCTAGTTTTGCCTTAAGGTATTTCAGTTTCTTCTAGTGTAGTTCCTCCAAACTTACCGACACCAGTAATCTGCAACGCATGAATGTTGTTCTATGACTTCTGTCCAAGTCATCTGCAGACTAATGGAACAAACAAAACTAATGCATTTTCTCTTTTACAATTTAGAATCTGTATATATTTCAGTCCGTGAATCTTATAGGACAAATTGTCAACTAGTCCCATGCAACGTTCATCCCCTACTGGTCGGCTTTTGCAAAACTCTTTAATTAACCAACAACTCCTACTTTGTATACCATATAGTTGTGTCTGTGTGTGTTTAATTCATTTATAATAGCAATATTTTTTTTTCTAATACGTCTTGGTTTCGTATTGGCAGTGAAGATGGACAATTGAGCTGTGGTTATTCAAGTTTCAGAGGTAAAAGACCTAGCATGGAGGATTTCTATGACATTAAGACTTGCAAGATTGATGGGCGGACGGTCTGCCTTTTTGGAATATTTGACGGTAAATATTCTTGTCAGCAGCTTTTAAATTATAGTCCTTATAGAAGGAACTTCCCATCATTTGTTCATGACAGATCAGATTAAAGATGGATATGTTTCGTTTGACTTATCTAGTTCTTGAGCAAACCAGTTTATACTGTATCACTTTACCTCTGACCATTAAACAATGTATGTATATGAAGCATTCCTTTTAATAAGTTTTTGATGAATGCAACTCAACTTGCTTTTATTAAAGTACTTGAATTACTAATCAACTTATCAGAAGCCTTTACAATGATGTTACCCAACTTTTAGTTACTCCAAAATAGGCAAAGGTTAGAGACTAAAGGGAACGCATTATAGGCATATTAGCTTAACTTTCCTGTTGAAGTATGTGGATGTTTGGGACCTTAAGTTGTTATGAGAAGTAAGTTTTTGATAGTTTGGATGGATTTTTAATTGATGTACCATAATTCGGACCATTCAGTTTACCATTGGTTTCCTTACACTAGTTTTGTCTTCTATTTCTTTCTCATGGATGGTTATGTTTGTAGGTCACGGTGGTTCACGCGCAGCTCAGTATTTAAAGGAAAATTTGTTTAAGAACCTCATGAAGCATCCGGAGTTCATGACAAATACAAAAGTTGCTATTAGTGAGTTCCTAATCACGATACTCTGCTTCCCTTTCTTGTTTCAGATGCCGAGGCCTGAGGTCTTACCATGTCTTTCAGATCATTTGGTTGGGAAGGGGGATGGGAAGGGCTGCAATAGATAATAAAAAAGGAGAAAGATCGCCATTAAGAAAAGATCATTTTATCTTTACTTCTTTAGATGATTTAATCCATAAATTTGAATGATTTCACAGGTGAAACTTATCAACAGACTGACAAAGACTTTTTGGAGTCTGAAAAGGATAACTTTCGTGATGATGGTTCTACTGCTTCAACAGCAGTGTTGGTAGGTAACCACCTGTATGTTGCTAATGTTGGAGATTCACGGACTGTAATATCAATGGAAGGCAAAGGTAATTTCTGATCAAACATTTTCATCTTTCGAGGAAGCTGATAAGATTCTTAATAAGGATGAAGTTTGCAATTCTTTAGATGTCTTGATTTCCTCAAAGGGTTCGCTAGACGATGCATGGCTGCTGCAATATACTTTACAGAAGTTAGAGTGAGCAAATTGTGAATACTAACTTATATGTTGCAACCGATAAAATATAAGTCAGTTGCAGCCAATTTCTTTGTGTGCAAGCATTCCTACTTAACTCTTTCTGGACATAACCTGCATCTACAACCCTTCCTTTTCACCCATTACCACCTCGAGTCATAGATGGTTGTTTGTAAATAAGCTGCATCTTTCTCCAAAGCAAGAAAGGATTATAAGTAAAGAAAAATATGCACTGTTTTAGATAAATTGTTGGAGATGGGTAACATCAATTTATTTTATATTTTCCAGAGAAATTCGTGAAGCATTTGGTTTTCATTATTGAATGTGTTTCTTTTTCTTGCTCCTACTTGATGTTATGTCCTTAATATTTTTTTTTTGTCTAATTTAGATCAAACAATTAAAAATAAATGCTTACATAGGTGGAAAATTCATTTTCTTCCATGACGAAGGATTGTGTGTGAATAGGAGTTAAGATGAGAAGCGTAAGAAGGGATCTAGACCCTTTGATCACTTTTAATCTCACCCCCACCCCGTGAATTGCGCTTATCATGGGAATTGATCTGATGCATCTTGGTGCACCGCGTTATTGTTGATATTCAATTAGGATTGATCCAAGGGTGGAGATCCCTTCTTACCCTTCTCACGATAACTTCCATTCTCACCGGAACCCAACCCTTTCTTCCATTTGGCTGATCTTGTTACATGTTTAAATACCAATTAACTAGAACAATTATCAGTATTCCACCGATGTTAGTGATGTATATTAATGTTTTCTTTTTGACAGCTCTCCCTCTCTCTGATGATCACAAACCAAACAGAAGTGACGAGCGGATGAGAATTGAAAGTGCTGGTGGGGTTGTGATGTGGGCAGGTAAGATTATGTTGCTATTTAGAGCACTGCAGGAATATGAGATGGGTCACTTACACATAGTAAACTAAAGAAAAATGGCATCTTTTTTTCTCATTAGCACATTTTCACAGTTACAGTTTGAAGTATCATTTAATTTTTCTGTATTTCATCTTCATCTTGGTCTATGAATTTTTTATATTTGGCGCATAGGTTCTAAACCATCCCCTTTTCTCCATTTCATATATATCATTTAAATGCTCCATTCTTTCTCGACTTCTCTTCCCATAATATTTTGTCCAAAATAGATGATCAAGTTTATAGCAACGTCTTAAGTTTGTTTAATACATGCTGACTTCTATTTCAAATATTCACTTTCAGTTGTATGTTTTTTTTTCAGGCACCTGGAGGGTTGGAGGTGTTTTAGCAATGTCTCGTGCTTTTGGAAACCGTATGCTGAAGCAATTTGTTGTGGCAGAACCTGAAATCCAGGTAGTCAGCTACTCAGCTAATCATGTTACACTCTTAACGGATTTATGTGCTTATGTATATAAGTGTTCTTTATGACTAGATTAAAGATTTATTTTAAGCTGATACATGTTAATGAACACAATATATTAAGAGAAAGGTTAGAAATCTGGTTCTTTACTGGTGTCATATTCTCAACTTCATTTCCATTTTGTTTATTAGTGCACATATATTGTGCATGCTTCTTTTATTATTTGTTCTTTTTTTGGTGAGGTGTGGAAGAAAGTTACACACTTCACTTCTTTGATGGTTCTCCCTTCATTGAATCAGATAATCAGAATTTGGTGAGGAAATAAAAGAAAAGAAAATTCGTTAGAGATTAAATGCAGGCAAATGTAGATGGAAGACTTAGGAGGCGTTTGGTTTGCAGAATGGAATTCGGTGGAACTGGAATCCATCAAAGGAAATTTGACTTTAAAGTAATTGAAATGGAATTTGAGCACGTGTTTGGTTGGATGGAATTGTTAAAGGAATTGGAATCGTTGGGAGGATTCCTACATTTTCAATATGTGAACCAAACAAAGGAATTGACCATTCCAATCCCTTAAAAATCATTTGAATTCAATGAACCAAACAAGCCCCTTACATTTGGTCTTTTGGTGAATGTTGGAATAAACTATTTAACAGATAGTGGCCATGTTTTCCAGGAACAAGAGCTCGATGACGCATTTGAATTGCTTGTTCTTGCAAGTGATGGTCTCTGGGATGTTGTACCCAATGAGGTATGTTATTTGTATCAAGATCAACCACATAACCATTTCAGTAAAACTTTAACTTATCTTTTAATTCATCAAAAGACTCAAAAACCCGTTCTTTACGGTAAACTTTTGATGTATGAATGTACACCAAGCTTTTCACCGTTAGATTAATCTGATTGTGAAGTTTACTGACCTCTTTTTATCAGGATGCTGTCTCACTTGCACAGACTGAAGATGAACCAGAGGCAGCAGCTAAAAAGTTAACTGAGACCGCTTTTACCCGTGGCAGTTGTGATAACATCACTTGCATCGTAGTGAAGCCTAACCATAATCCTGCAATAAAACCCGAATGCCAAAAAGAATCTGAAACCAAAACCAAAACCAAAACGCAAAGCCAAATCGAAATCAAAGGTGAAGCACAAAGCAAAACTGAAAATCAAAAGTGATGATGATGATGGTAATTTGAAGGATTTGATAAGCTCTGATCTGCTTTGTGTTGGTTGTATCATGGGTTTCAAAGACCTGATTTTGTTGAATCCATGGGTTTGTTTTTTCAGTCTGCAACTACTGTCCAACGCTTTTCCTCTTGTGTAAATTCTGAGTTTGTTATGGTGATTTTGTTTGCTTTTTACAGTTCAATAAAAGATGTCACTTTCTTTCTGTTGGTGCAAACTAAAGTTTTTTGGATTTTATATTGAATTTATGTTCCTCAGTTGTGTTTTTATACTTGACAAATTGAGCCCTTTGTGATTCAAATGAGAACTCAAATTTGGTTAGGACAAATGAGAGCGCGACACGTATCATATTCAAACTGAATAATCAAATAAATATTCAGACCGAATAAATACTAAGTTTTTTTAATTTTATATTGAATTTATTTCTGTTGGTGCAAACTAAGTTTTTTTATTTTATATTGAATTTATTATATTCCTCAGTTTTGTGTTTTTATACTTGACAAATTGAGCCCTTTGTGTACTAGGGGCGGGTTCAAATGAGAACTCAAATTTGATTGTGAACGTGGACAAATGAGAGCGCGACATGTATCATATTTAGACTGAATAATGCTTATTCAGACTGAATAAATATTATATGCATGACTGAATATTTCTTTGATTATTCAGTCTGAATAATCTACATTCATACACGTGTGACGCTCTTATTTATTCTCACGTTCACAACCAAATTTAAGTTTGCATTTGAACTTACTAATGGGTATACTTTTGTTATGTATTTATGATTTATATAATTTGATCGAGTGTGATGAGACCTAGGTAAGCATGGAAATTTAAGAACACTTGTTCGTTCAATGTCGAGTTCCAACTGAATTTCGTCAAAAAATTTGAAATTTTGGTTTGAATCATGAAAGAACAATATTAAAGAAACTTTGAATATGACTAATTTTTAGCGATAAAAATATGATATTTTAAGAGGTTTTGTCATTTAATTGGATTTTAACAATTAATGTTCATTGAGTTTGATTTTGATCATTTTACATACTTCGTGCATCATTGTCTTAATGTATGTGCATCTTGTCTTGTTTGTCAAGTTTATTTTGAATTTATAACATTATTTGTCAGGTTTGATTAAAACATGTCTAGCCTAGTGGTAAGGTAACATCTTGGAGGGTCAGTGGATGGTATCCCTGACTATCCAAGTTCGAACTCCTACGGTGCGCATGTGGAGATATCCAGATCTTGGGTTTGCCACCTTATGATACCTGTAATTGGGTTGGGCCGAGATCGACGAGGATTAGTCGGGTGACAATCTTAAATGAGAGTCTGAAAACCCTGAAAAAATGTGTGTTAACTTGCCTTTAAAAAAAATAAATTGTCCGGGTTTGAATCGTAGTAAATCAACAGTGCAAATCTTTTGACTCAAGCTGTTTTACAATTATATATATTTTTAATTAAATTGTGTATTTCTATGAATTATTCATTTTAATGAAAACTTTTTCCAAAATATTGTAAATAACCTTTCGGACATTTTGAAATTCTATTAACCCAATGAGAGTGTATATAATTTATTGCAAATTAATTTCATTAAAAAAAAAAACCAAAGAACAACCATCTGACCTTTCATCTTGACGATATATATAAATACATACAAATGATTGAAATTATATTTTTTTATATACATCAATATTTCTATAATTACATATACACTTACAAATTACCAACATATATTTTATACATACCTTCAATTTTTTTCTAACGTTTTCCTGATGTTTGTAAATAAAACAAATATAATTGTGTATAAATTTCCTTGGTAAGAAAATGTTTTTTCTTGTGCGAGGATAAGGGAGCACGAGGCATATTTTCTTGGAACACGAACCCTAAGTCGACCGTGCGTGAGTAAAGAAGTAACCCTGGTTAAGTTTATTTGTTAGGGTTCACCCCAGCCCAGAAGGTGGGAGAGACCTACCCTTTTCAATCAACCAAATGTTCTCAGATATTTATTATAGCAGATTCTGGTTGTTCTTGAGGTATTCTAGGTTTTCTTCTACTCTCCTTTTCACTTTGCTGCCATTGTCGACGAATATTCAAATCACATCATGATTCATATTCTTTCCTCTACCAAACTCATATCTACTGGTAATTCATTCTCTCTCTCTATCTTTCAGATTTGGCTTACATTTCACCAACACAACACGTTGCTTGTGAATCTATGGTTTCAGCTTCAGTTACTTCTAATTTGAATTTCGTAATTTTACTAGTTATGTTATGTATCATGATTAGGTTTAAGTCGGTGTAGATCCGTGTCCAATATATTTAATTCGACTCTAATTTAGATGCTCGAACTTGAATTTCGTTACTTTACTAGTTCTAATTTAGTTTCCAGACAATCTATGGTGTTAGTTTTGTTGAAGTGTGCTCATGAAACAGCTGCTATTTACTTTAGTTGAAAATTCGGCTGAACCGTGAAAAGAGTCTGTGTTTTCAGTTATAAATCTTCATCTATTAGCTTTATGGCTGTAAATGCCTAACAATGCAAGTGGGTTTGGGGACTTCGGTTTCGTAGATTGATGAGTGCTGATTTTCTTTTCTTAACACATGACTTCAAAACAATTTGACCTTGAAACACTGGGTATGGATATTGGAATCATAGTTATACTGTTTAACAAAGCTAGATGGAAGATTGTTGCAATTAGTGATTGTGAGTCAGATAGCATGTTTGACATTGTTTTTCTCCTAATCTAAGATATAATCTGCCAAATCTATGTACAATGGCATGGCAAAAGCATATTCTAAAGCTAGATTTGAGCATGTGTTCTTATTATAACATCAATTTCCTCTGTATCCTAATTGTCTCATTCCAGCCATCAATGTCTTGAAGTTTTGTATGAAATGTAAAGGTAACGGATTTTAAGTAATGGTGTCACCCTTCCTCTGTGGTTGCAATATTTTGGGTTTGGTGAAAGGCTGAAAGCAAAGTATCTTAGAGTATAGATGTTCCCAAGAGTTGTAATACCACACTTGCTGTTGTAGAATTTGCATCTTGAATTTCAATTACTACTACCATACCTAATAAAGGAAATAAGCTTTTTCATTATAATATGTTATAGACAAACTGACAAAAATATACATGTTTAATTTGTATTCTATGATGACATGAGGACTCCACAATAACCAGTATTATTTCACCTTAATTATTATATAGCCCCTCTGTAAATAACCATTTTTCTCAGTAGATTGATTGGTATGTACATAATTCTCCATAGCTCAAGTTTGCTTTTTTTACTTGGGACATAGAGAGTACCATTATTGAAGAATTGGATAGTGGGCACTTCAGTATCACATGAACTTGTAAAAGTTCGATTTATAAGAAGTTGGACGCATGTCCTTAGTTTATCAGACTTAAATCTCATGGGTGCTGCCTAATTGAATTAAATCATGCAGGAGATTAGTTCATTTCATTTTTCATCACTTATGTTCATATACTCTTAAAAACTTTCTCTGATTTAGTTCGTCTGCAGGCATGTTGATTGACTGTGACAACCACTGGTATAACAAAGTAAAAATCACAACTCCTGGCCTTTAGCACTTGTGCTAGCCCTTCTGCACCATTCTGCCTTTCTTGAGGAGAAAAGATATGTGAAGATTGAGGGTCGGCAATAGGATTCATGGAATGCAACAGGGATGAGGCTATTAGAGCAAAAACAATTGCCGAGAAGAAGTTGGCTGATAAAGATTTTGCCGGTGCAAAGAAATTTGCATTAAAGGCCCAAACCCTATATTCTGAGCTGGATGGCATCTCGCAAATGTTCACCATTCTTGATGTGTATATATCTGCAGAGAAGAAGGTAAATGGGGAAGTGGATTGGTATGGGATTCTTGGTGTAAACCCCTCTGATGATGACGAAACAATCAGAAAACAGTACAGGAAGTTGGCTCTCATACTGCACCCTGATAAAAACAAATCTGTTGGTGCAGATGGTGCATTTAAACTTCTTTCTGAAGCATGGACTTTGTTATCTGATAAAGCTAAAAGATTTGCTTATGACCATAGGAGGAGTTTGAGGGTTTCTCAGCAGAAAGTTCCATCTCAAAGTGGAGGTCCATCAGCAGCCTCAAAGTCAAAGTCTCGAAGGACCATCACTACTACTCAGATGGGTCCTGCATCGGGTTTCCCTCCAGCTCCAGATCCACCACCAGTTTTTCATCGATCCGATACTTTTTGGACTATTTGCAATAAATGCAAGATGCATTATGAATATCTAAAGGTATACCTTAATCACACCCTCCTTTGTCCCAATTGTCAAGAGCCTTTTCTAGCTAAGGAGACTGCACCACCTGTTAATTTTTCAAGGTCAGCTCACCAACAACATCATGATTTGAGCAATAGTGGCAAGCCAGGGAGAAACCCATCTAGCCGTCGTCCATCCAATAACACAAATAGCTTCTTGGGTCCATTTTCAGTAACAGATCCTCCCTGTAACACAGATCCTTCCATTGCATTAAAAGCAGCAAATGTTGTTCAGCGGGTCAACGAGAGATTGAAAAGAGGTAACACAGATCCTACTTCCATTGCATCAAAAGCAGCAAATCTTGTTCAGCGGGTGAACGAAAGATTTAGAAGAGAACGTGAAGAATTGTCTACTGGATGGCCCTCAAAAGATAGAAAAATGGACGATAGTGAACACTCTTCTTTTAGAACTTCATATCAAATGCCCATGGGAAACGACACAGGAAACATATCTACGTTAAGAACCACTGTTTTTGAGAAAAATGGGGCATATGGATTTTATGATGTGAATAACAAGATAAACAGCACCAGAGAGTTGTCTCCACTAGAACTTCGAAACATGCTAATGCAGAAAGCTCAAAAAGAGATTTGCAGGAAAATAAATGAATGGCTTTCGGAAGAGGAGGTGGAAGAAAACAAAGCAAATCATATGAAAACTTTTACAGAAAATAATGGTAACGGTAATTGCACCTCTTCTATACAGAAGGGTTTATCCCAAACCATGGATGATACACAGGAGCATCAAGAACCTGCAATGATGGTTCCTGATCCTGATTTTCATGATTTTGACTTGGATCGTACAGAAAATTCTTTCCAAGATAACCAAGTGTGGTCTGCATATGATGATGAAGATGGGATGCCACGCTTCTATGCCTTGGTTCATAAAGTGTTGTCAAGAAACCCGCTTAAGATGAAAATCAGTTGGCTAAACTCAAAAACCACCACTGAATTCGGCCAAATAGACTGGATAGGTTGCGGTTTTAGGAAAACATGTGGAGAATTTAGAGTTGGAAGACACGAACTCTACAAGTCTCTAAATTCATTCTCTCAAAAGGTCGAGTGGACTAAAACCCCAAAAGGGAGTGTTCTCATATACCCTAAAAAGGGGGAGGTGTGGGCCCTATACCGAAATTGGTCGCGTGATTGGAATGAACTTATTCCAGATAATGTGATCCATCAGTACGAAATGGTGGAAGTAGTTGACGACTATAATGAAGAACAAGGTGTGACGGTTAGCCCTCTTGTGAAATTTGCTGGATTTAGAACGGTATTTCATCCACGAACCAACCAGAGTGAAGTTAAGAAGATATTAAAAGAAGAAATGTTTCGATTCTCACATAAAGTCCCAAAATACTTGCTGACAGGTGAAGAAGCCCATAATTCTCCAAAGGGTTGCCTAGAACTGGATCCAGCAGCTACCTCAAATGAATGAAGCCTGAAAATAATGAATTCATACACCCAAAAAAAATGGACAGACTAATAACTTAGCTCTAGTGAAGGTAAGAAATCTCTTTTTATTTTTATATTTGCTTCATTGCTTGTTGTTTTTTGTTGGTAGGACTTAGGAGTATATTAGTTAATTAATGTCATGAAGGGATCACTCAAAAGTCTTTTAAAGCATTTTGTGTCCTTTTATGATCAATCCCCTAACCCTTGTTCATTTAATCTTGTTCAGTAGAAAAGTTGAAGTACTTTCTATTTTTGGTAAGAATTTACCATCTTAATTAACTTGTTATTTTTTCTATATCAATCTTGGATAGTAGGTTCTATGAAACGATTGATCTTCCATTCAGAGCTGTTGACTAGGTGCACTGGACCCCACAGGAATCTAGTTGAGCTACCTATTTCAACTATTGATAGTTTTTAAAATTTACAAAAAGTCGAGTTATTAACCTAAATAGTCGCATTGACAAATTTTGTTAAATTAGTCGTCACTTTTTATTCAATTTTGTCCGGAATCCCGTAAGCAAGCCACCTTTTGCTTGTGATGCTAAGACTATTATGACCAAAACCAACTTTTGGCATGCGGCACCGGAAGTTACGGTTTTGGTTTGACCTGTGGCACCGCAGGTTGCAGTAATAAAATTCCTAAAATTTGTTAGAAAAAGTTTTAAATCGCAAGCAAAAGGTGGCTTGTAGTGTCATACTTGCGGTCAGTCAAAATTTAAAGAAAAAGTTTCTGCTGATAGATTTAAAAAAAAGCTAGCCAATGTGGCTATTTAGGTTGATAACGAAGAGTCGTGTAAAAATAGAAGTTAAAGTGAGAAAGCTAAGGAGAAATTTGGACATTTGATCACTTTTAATCCTAAAACAACCTATGTATTGTACTTTAGAATGGAATTGATTAATGTTTATCTAGTGATTATCTTTAATTAGGTTTGGTTCATTTTTATCATTTTTACCATAATTTTCGTTTTTATCATTTTTACCATAATTTTCATTTTTATCGGAACTCAATCGTTTAGTTCGCAGAATATTGGCGTTTAGTTTGCAGAATATTTTTGGAAGTAATGGAATCTTTCAAAGGAATGGGAATCCTGAATGAATTAGAATGAAATGTTATCAGGTTTGACCAAATGTTTGGTTGATATGAATGAAATGTAATATGTCAAATGAATTAGAATTTGTATATTTGGTTTTTAAAGGAATTGAAATTGAGTAATGAAAATTGACAAAAATACCATTTTTTTGATATATTTTTAAAAATAAATAAATAAAAATAATGATAAAATTAGCATTGAAAGAATCTTTGGATTTCATTTCCGTTACAAAGGTAACCAAACAAATAAATGAAATTTGGTTTACGGAATTGACCATTCCAATTCCATCAGATTCTTTCGTAATTCGACAAATTAAACGCTCCCTTGTTCTCAAAATTTGGAGAGCAAAGAAAGGGGAAAAAACGGAATGAAAAAAAGGGAGGAAAAAGAAAAGAGAGGAAAATATTTTTTTTACTTATGTTTCTTGAAAAAATAAATAAATAAATAAATTTTCATGTTTTTGAACGGAAAGAGAGAAAAATTGGTAGTTTTGTAATTTTAATAATTTTTTAATTTCTTTCCTCTTATTTCTTCTCACATTTGGAACGAAAGTTTAAAAAAAACTAATTACTATTTTCCTTTCATTTCTTTCCTCTTTCTTTTCTAAAATATTTTTTAAAAACACGTGTTTCTTTTTTACTTTCCTTATAGTTTCCTCATTTTCTTTTCAAAATGAGTTTGGAGAACCCGAACGTTAGGAAGGTTAGAGCATCTCCAACATCATCTCTAAAATAAAGAAAAACTCATTTTTCTTTTCTAAACTTCTCCAACAACATCTCTATATCATTATCTAAAATAGAGATTTTTCTATATCTCTAAAAGAATAAGAAAGAAATATTATTTTAATGATTTCCCAAAAAAAAACAATCAGCAATTTTACAGATTTTTGAAATAATAAATTTATTGAATATTTTAATAATATAATTTTTTAATAGATTTTTTAAAATAGAGAACCTGTTAAGTTAAAAAATAATAATTTTTACATTTTTTATTTTAAAGAAAATTTTAAAAAGCTCAAAGGAAAAAGGTTTCACTTTTGGGTAAGTTATATGGGGTAGGATGGCAGTTACCAAAAGCATGGTCTATTGCCACATACCATGGTAGGGATCGGGGCACCGAAAGTTAGTTGTAATAATGCTATTGGACATATCCATGGTCATGGAGACTCCGGGTCGGGTCAACGATGGTATCCATGCTGCTTTTTATCTCAAATTTAGTTTTCCATTTTGGCATTTTTTTAACGTATTTGTCAATGTACCTTTCTTTTCATTTTGCCAACCCTTTTTTCTCTCCTCTTCCCAATAACAAGTCGTAACGTGTATTGTTAATAATAGGTATCACTATTTCAACCTCCTCTTTAACGGAAAAAAAATATCTACTTTTATTTTTCTTCATTTCTTTCATATTTTCCTAATAAGGTGTTAGATTTGTTATTTTTCTTCTTTTTTACTACCATTTTATTTGTATACATGCCCTCTTATATAGTTATATTACATAATCATTTACTTACATTACATTACGTATCGATCTTTTACTTTTACACGTGTTCAAATTTAATTGAAAAAACAAAGACACAAAAATTTCACTTGATATATATTTTTTTTATCCCCCTTAAGAATACTCTCATTTTGTTTTATTGTATGTTATACAATTACGATAGAGTGAATTATACCGGTGGTCCTTATGGTTTGCTTAAATTTTGGATTTGATCCCTAAAATAAACTATCTACACCGGTGGTCCTTAACTTTTCATTTCATTGCACCCATGATCCCTCCATTTAACAAGGTTACTTAGCATTCGTTAGGATGGATTAACCTATCTTTGAACATACTATAGGGACCAAAAGTGTAATCTACACTTTTTTAACTTTTTTATTAAAAAACATTTTATATATTCAATTATAAATCAAGTTTCTTAATTGTTTTATATATTTTTTATATATTCAATTATAAACTATAAAATTTAACTTTATTCCACTTTATTTAATTTTTTTATTAAAAATATTTTATATATTCAATTATAAATCAAATTTCTTAATTGTTTTATTTTTTATATATCCAACTATAAACTTGAGATCTAAAATTTTTAACGATAATTTTTTTTATTGTTTCATATATATTTTTATATCAAATTTCTTGATATATTAAAAAATATATCCAATTACAAATCAAGTTTTATAAATTAAATAAAAATCTTTATATATATTTAAAAACTATTTTATTCACACACCAAAAATTAGCGTTAAAAATTAAAAACAAAAGAAATCAATATAAATCTACATAAGTTTTTTTTATTAATCTGGATATCAAACTCTCTATGCAAGCCGATTAATCTCATGGCGACCACCCGTTTTGCAGGTAGCCTGGAGTCACCGCATTTGTTTGTGGCTATATGAAGATTTTTACTCCTCCATGTACTTTCGATCTTTGGAGCCCAAACTCAAACCATTGACACATCATCCTTATGGTTATAAATTCGTATATTTGAAATATGTGAGCAAAATATTGAAAATAAAACTCGGTTAGCATGAGATTATTAAATGTACTTAAAGATTTTTATTTAATATATATTTTATTTAAAAAAAATTGATTTATGATTGAATATATAAAATATTTTTTTAATAAGAATAATTCATAAAAAAATGAAAATCAAGAAATTATTATAAAAAATATACAAAACAATTAAAAAAATTACATAAAATTACAAAAAAAAATCAAAATAAATTCACAAAAAAACAAGCGTTAAAAAATTATAAATCTCAAGCTTGTAACTGTATGTATAAAACAATTAAGAAATTTAATTTATAATTAAATAAATAAAATATTTTTTGATAACAAGTTAAAAAGGGTGAATAAAATTAAAATTTAGAGTAGATTATACTTTTGATCCTTATAGTATGTTTAATGACCGATTAGTCCTTTCCAATGGTTGCTAACTAACCTTGTTAAGTGAAAGGACTATGGGTGTAATGAAAATGAATAGTTAGGGACCATCAGTGCAGATAGTTTGTTTTAGGGACCAAATCCAAAATTTCAACAAACCACCCGGACCACCGGTGTAATTCATTACGATATAACTACAAGAATAACCTTTTAAATCCGTGTTTGATAAGTGGTGACTTTTTTCCTTTACGTAATTTTTTTTTTCTGTAAAATCACTTCGCCTGTCATGCCATTCATTAACTTTTACAATGCTTTATTTTGATTTTTATTATAATTAGTAACAATTAAATTTTACCCTTTTTTTGTTTATTGATTTTCTGATTTTATATTTGATAGAGTTTGAATGATATTTTTGAGTGAAAGAACTTTTAGCATTTAGTAAAATAATTGTACTCTTAAAATATTTTTGAGAAATTGAAAAAAAAAATAGTCAATTTAATTTTTAGTCATGTCAGAAACCAACTTTCCCAAACACTCTAAATTTTACATAGAATTCTTACGCATTATGAGTAAGAATTGATTTCAATCAAAAAAAGGGAAGAAAAATTTTTTAAAAACAAAATTTACGCATAAAAAGTTTTCTACATAAATTTTGTTTTTAAAACATTTTTTACGTAAATCAATCCTTACTCATGATACGTAAAAGTTCTGTATAATCTATGGCTATTAGAGAAAATGAGTTGCTAACATATCTAAGAAAATAAATCGACTTTGATGAATCGATTATTTTTGTCGGTTCCCCAATATTTTTAGTCCAAACAATGGATAATCAAAGAAAATAATATACCTACTGATTTGATTGAGATTTTGTAGTTCAAATCAATCAAATCAAACCATGAACACTCATAATAAGTTAGATATTTAATGTAATTAAAGTTATATACACTACATTTTTATCCGAACTTGAAGGTGCAATATTTAATGCATAGAGTACGAGATTTAAGATGTAATATATTTAGTGTAATGTTATATACATCTCTTTTTATGTTAAAATTAACTTAATAATACTTAACCTCTGTATTCATTGTGAACAAATATGAAATGATATTTATACATTCTAACAAAAATGAAAAAATGTTTTTATATAACTCGTGAAAATGTTTTTTTTTTTGTCTTGGGTCATTCATATACAACTACTATCCCGTTTTGGTTACAAAAATTTATAAGTTGATTTTAAATTTTTGAGAGCATAAGCATTAGTCAAATACTTGTGTCAATTTTCACTTTTTGAAAAAATAAACAAAAAAAATAGACAACAAAAGTGTTGTCATCATTCATTCTTTAAATTCGAATTTGAGCATCTATAACAAGTTTTCTAAAATAAAGCATATGCAAATTTTGAGCGTACTTTTTTTTCTTTAAATAGATCCATAATAAAGAAAATAGGAGAAAGATTATAATAGTTGAATTTAAATACCAATAATTTTTTATTTTTTATTCTAAAAAACGTATATAAATAAAACTAAAAATGATTTTTAATACACATGATACAAACCGCTCATATATGTATTCGAGTAATAATACTTCTACTAATTATAAAGACATTTTTTTATACAAGACATAAGTTAAATAGCTTATACTTCAAAAGAATTATAATTTGATTTATAGATTATGTTTTTGTTTTAATATTTAAAAATAATAATTTTAAATGTTATATAATTTTATTTATAACCAATTAAACCAATTTTGTTTAATATATATAACTTAAGAGTTGGGACGCATTTAATAATTAACACTTGATGGTAAATATAATAAGTTATTCAATTTAAAGGAGATAATAATAATAATAATAACTATGATATAATAATTAGTAATCAAATATTAATAAAAACTGATATATATATATATATATATATCATAAAAATAGTTAATAATATTAATCAAATCAAATATGGTTGATTAGAAATAACAGGATTTGAAATAAATGTAAGAGGAAGGTCCGAATAAAACCGCAAACCCATTGTTAATTTCTTTGAGCTTTGGTCACCTATTAAGTACAAATATTATACAGAAAAAAAACGTTTGTCTACGGAGTTTTACCTCATAAGTGAAACTCCAAAAATTTGAAAATAAAACATTATGTAGTAGGAAAAACATTACCATTTTAATTATGATAATCATATTCTAAGTTGCAAGCAAGGCATATTGTATCAATAGGAGTTTAATTAGGGGTTTTCATCTTCAAGTGATTATTCAAAGCATATGTAAAAAGAATCGTTCTAGGTAATCTTCGAGTTAATTAAACATCGAACTCTTTGCTTTCGAAAGCAACACTTTCCTCCAAATAATAGTATGGTTAGTCTTAATTTTTATTAATTAATATGTTTAATCAATATTAAAATTTAACAAGACAAAATGTATGCTATCATACGACATTTAAAATGATTCCCTATCTTTTTCGTGAGAAATGTTTTCCTTATGATGTGTTGTCTTGAAGTGTGTACAATACTATCATGTTCTATTAGTAATCAATCATGTAAATTTAACCGAAAAGATAAGTAAATGATAAGAGACTTTAACATAATACAGACAAATTAATTTAATACCCTTATTACTCTAAAAACAAATCATCCAATCGTTACCTGTTCTTAATTTTTATTCAAGAAATGTACATAAAACCCTTTACTATGATGTCTTTGGATTGTTTAAAAAATACTCCTACTTTTTGAAAATTAGTATAGATCGATGACACAAATGAGTATTAAAGTTGTAAATTTTATTAAAATGAAAATTACAAAATAATATATGTTTTAAAAAAGAATAGCCTTTTTTTATGTATTATCTATTGTGGGTTGGGTTAGGCCTGATAAGTAAAGTTATGATGAGAAAGATAAAGAATTATGTTCATTCATTGGATGCAAATTAGGATGAGATGTATCTAGATGAAATATATCAAGATACACTGGATCAATCCTATATCAAGCGCAACTTATCAACCGATTCTCACATGATCTCAAGCTTGTTTTATGGCAAAGATTTTAAATGATATACTTTACTTATTATTTTATACTTTAAAATACCCAAAAGTTTTGAACAAAAAAGTTAACTGATTATATATTTGGAAACTACTAGTTTTATTTACCATTAAGCCCTCCGCCTTTGCCACAACCCTTTCACCATCTATAAATACACGCAAGCCCCCTCTTCCAATCTCCCCTCTTCTTCCTTCGCTTCCTGTATCTCAAGCTTTCGCTCCATTCGTCGCAGATTCTCCGGATTCAGTTCTTCGCACAACTGTAAGTTTCTCTAGCACACATTCTTCTTGGCTTTTATTCAAGCTTGAAGTTGCTTTTATTGTGAATCCTGATTAAATTTCCGGTATCGTTGAATTTTATTGCATTGATAGTTGCGTTTTACCTACCTGAAAAGCAATTTCTTCTTAATTATTTTAGACGTTGTATGAATTAGTATTTGATCTATTGATGTGATTGATGATCGGTAGTTGTGGCGGTGGGAGAATTTCATTTGTATGTTAGGTTTTTAGCCATTTTATAGATACACAAACAGAATCGGAAATTTTTTGACGAAATCGATGGCGTTAGTAATTCCGATATCGTGTCGTTTAGTTCTCTTCTGTGTGTAGGTGCATTTTCGATTTGTGTGTGTGATGGCGCATTTTAGCGGTGAACAAACTGGTCACGAACAGGACAAAATAAGCAGTTGGTGTGGTTCATAGGTAGTTGTGGGCGGTGTGAGAATTTTAATGGTATGTTAGGTTTTAGAGTCGATCACAAACAGTATCGGAGAATCGGTAGTGAAACCGATGGCGCTGGTTACTCCGGTAGCCGGTAACATCGCTGTTTAGTTCTCGTGTGTCGATCTGTGCGTCGGGCGTATTTTAGCGGTGAACCGAGAGAGGTCACGAACATAACAAAAAAAGCAGTTGGTGTTCGTTTTCTCTTTTTCTCTGTTACGCTCCACATCTCTCTCACACTCACACACCCACTCGCGTCCATTGCACGTGCACATCAATTATCTTACAGATCCCGTGACTCTCCTTTGACTTCATGTTAAACCACTAGCTCGCATCCTCCTTCCTTTATCTATCGCCTTCTGTTTTGTGACCTAATTTCGCCAAGTTATTGTAGCGGTATCTCCACTGCCAATTTGTCGTGTTCGGGGTGGGGGGGTCCGATCGAGTCGTTAACGAAGCATGCAAGAGATAGTTCACTACAGTCAATATTCCAATAGGCAACGAAAAAGAAATTTGATGATTGAGATAGGTCGGTTAAGTTTATATGGGTCCTCCTACGTGGTAACGGTTGGGGATTGAAAGCGTTGTGAGGTGACACGTTGTTTTGTAATTTAGCCTATGGGACCTCCCCACTAACTTGTTAGGTTCACCATGAAAAAAGTTGACAGCCTTTCTTTTGTAGTATTAATTGGGGCCCATTTGAAACGAATAGCTGACAGACGGTTAGAAACGGTATAAATCACACAACGACGTGTTTCGGTTTTCTGATTATCTTCGCAAACCAGTCCCAGTCATGGCGCACATAGAAAATTCTTTGGGATAATATACCTTCAACTTTCTGGGACATATTCTGTTGAATTCTAATTTGTTTTATTGTTGTTAAATAATCGCTTTAGATTTTTTGTGTTATTTTATTTTTTTAAGATTAATGTAAAGTCTACTGCCTTATTTTTTTATTTATGGAAATTTCATCTAAATTCTTGATACTTTCCATCTCATTTTTAATTTGTTTTGAGGGAAAAAGTTACATAGGTTGATTAGGCACGCTCAAGTGACTGCATATTGAGAAATATAATGCAGTTACTTGGAAACTCTTTTCTCAAAAGCTTGGAAAAATTAATTGTTATTCTTTTTATCATTTAACTTTTCGCAAACTCTGAAAAAATTAATTGTTATTCCTTTATATTTTCTAGTTGTTAGAATTTGGGTTTGGATTATATACCAATCAATAATTAGACTTGGATATAATTTGGATTGTGAATAAATTCATTTTGTGATAAATCCAAATTCAAACTTCAGATGAGCAATTAATACACATAGATTATGTTGTGCTTCTCATACAATTGTACTTTACAATTGTGATTAAAAAAAAACTACTTAAGGGAAGTTCATCATAGTTAACACAGGCGGTTAGATAGTTATTTGAATATAGGAACAATTAATAAAATAACTACCAACGGATAATATATATAAAAACCATTTGATTTAGATAAGATTTTGATACTTGTAACTACCCTTATGAGTTAATTAAGTATCCCCTTCTGAAGTGCAGTTTGCTTCATGAACTTCAACTTTGCCTAATGAGTATGCCTTTTTAACTTCAGTTTGTACTTTGTACTGGTTGGGGATCTGCCTCTTGAGTCTTGACCATGCAAGGTGGCATGACTTCCTTTACCCCAACTTGATAGCTATTTTAAGTTTTGAAGTCAGTTTATACAAGCGGTTATTATGCACTTAATTATTAAATAAAATATATCTAGTGATGTCTTATTTTATTTTTGAATAGATCACATTAAAATATATCAAAATTTAGGTCACTTTCATTGTATTCTTGAATCTGTTTTACAAAGAAAAAGAAAAGAAAATAAAAATATATCATGCTCTTGAATTTTTTCTAAGAGGATAAAAAACAACGGAAAGAAAAATTATGTTATATTTCCTTCCAAAACTTTTCATTTGGAAGTAAATGAGAGGAAAATATAAAAAACTAGTGTTATCGAATTTTTTTTTTTTAGAGAAAGAAACGGAAGGAATATAATAAAAAGTTTCAGTCCAAAACTTTTTATTCCAAACATGAAAGGAAAAGAAAATGAAAAATTAAAAACCTTTAAAAAATTGTTAAAAGTAAAAAATTATCTGATTTTTTGTTATAATATATTTGTAAGAGTTAAATTCAAATTTGGTCCCTGTGGTTTACAAATTATAACGGATAAGGTCCCTCAATGATTTTTTTAACGAATAACGTCCTCATGGTTTCCATTTTATAACACATAAGGTCCCTCCATCTAACTTTTCTGTTAAATATAACATTTTTAACATATTTTCTTTATTTTTCATTTTTCAAACCACATGGACCAAATCTGTAATTTACTCTAAACTATATACATATATTTATATTTTATGTATTGTATAATTATATTTTTATTTCATTAATTATATAAATTGCCTATTTTATTAATTATATAATTTTCATATTTTATAAATTATATTATATTTATATTTTATAAATTATTTTTATTTTGTATATTCATATAATATATTACATTTATATTTTATAAAATGCTAATAATTTAATAAAATATATGAAAGGTCCAATTTATGCTATAAAGTATAAACATTAAATCTAGTCAATATACAAATTGCATGCATGGAATATTCAAATACATAAAATATATAAAATATAAATATAATTTTTTTTATAAAATATAGATGTAATATAAGTTTAAATATAAAAATAATTAATAATTCATAGATATACATATATGAAGTGAATAGAGATGGTAACGAAGGTTAGACGGTAGATTTTCAGGAGAATCATCTTGATGACATCGATGTTGTACGTGTTTGAATTTAATTTTTATATTATATTTACTGTATATATTTATATCTATAGATTAATAATTTTTTGTATATTTAAGATTATATTATATTATAGATCTCAGTTCATTTACAAACTGGATAAATGCTACATACTCACAAACCAATATAAAAATAATTTTTTTCATTATTTTTTTTCATCAAATGTTATGATTTAAGATGTTATTATACATATGTTTGTTTCACCTTATGAAAAAGTTATATGTGAAAAATGCATGTAAAGCTTTTACATTATGAAACAAATATATGATAAAATTTTAACTTATGAAAATAAATACATGTAAAACTTTACATTATGAAACAAACATATGTGTATTAACATCTTAAATCATTACATATGATGAAAAAAAAATTATTTGTACATTGTCTTGTATGAGTTTGTACTCTTCATCCAGTTTGTAACTGAACCAACATCTTATATTATATTTATATTTTATAGAATTTGCTTTGTACTTGTATTTATATTTTATATTTGTATTTATTTTATTTATTTGAATCTTCCATATTTGTATATAATTTGTATAATGAACTGATTTAGTGTTTTTAACATAAACTGAACATTTGATACATTTTATAAAATTATTTATATTTTATATATAAATATAAATACAAAATAAATTTTATAAAAATAAATATAATATATCATAAATATATAAAGTATAAATATTTTTAAAATAAAATTATAAGGTGCCTATAAATATGTAGTATAATTTATAAAATAAGAAAATTATACAATTAACGAAATATGTAATTTATATAATTAATGAAATGCAAATATAATTATACAATACATAAAATATAAATATATGTATATAGTTTAGAGTAAATTACAGATTTGGTCCATATGGTTTGAAAAATGGAAAAATAAAGAAATTATGTTAAAAATGTTATATTTAACGGAAAAATTAGATGGAGGGACCTTACATGTTATAAAATGGAAACCACAGGAACGTTATTCATTATAAAAATCATTGAAGGACCTTATCCGTTATAATTTATAAACCACAAGGACCAAATTTGAATTTAACTCTATTTGTAATAAAGACATACTTACTTTATTTTTCTTTTATTTAAGAATTTAAAATTTTATTTTATTTTATTTTTTTCTTTCTTTAGGTTTCCTTTCATTTTCTTCAATTTTTTAAAATACAAATAAAATAACTATTTTTCTTCCTTTCTTTCTCATCCCTTTCTTTTCTTTTCAAAAACATACTATTTCTTTGGGTATTACATTTTAGGCTTATTTTTATTCTAATAAATCAACTTTCAAATTTATATTTTGGGAGTTAAAAACAACTTTGCAAACACTTGAGGGACCCAAATCTGCGTAATTTTTTATTTCCTCAATTTCCAGTTCCGCATCGCTTCTCCGTTCCTCTTCACGTTTCCTCTGGAAGTACCTTGTTATGATATCAATATCGCCTTCTCTTGATCTATGTTGAGTTTGATTTGAAGAAACTAAACTTTGATTTTAATGATCTATGGAGATGCTCTGTCTTTTTATTTTATGTATATGGTCGTTTTCTGTTTGATTGATGAGGAGAATATGAAATCTGTTGGAAGAGAGTTGTATGAACTCTCTCTCCTCTGATTTCTTGATTTAACAAATTGAGTGTTTTAAAAAAATAATTGGGGAAGGATAGGCGGTGGAAGGCCCTGGAGATGTAAAATAAGAAATATTTCTTTTTCCTTGAGATATTCATGTGCCAATAAAATTGGTTGGAGGCAGTGGAAGGCAATGGAGAGGTGGATGTAAAAGAAGAAAGAAACATCAAAGGGTAGTACTAAACAACACAAAAGATTGAAGTGATGTGTGCTCGTGGCTAAACTAACACAAAATCCCCTGCTTATTTTTAATTAAGCTTATATCCTTAATTGTTAGGCAAACAAAGAGAGAATTATTAATATAACTCCCTCAAGTAAAAACAAACATCCTTTCAGCTTAACATACCTTACTATAAACATCTCAAGGTTTTTGGGTGTCTTCTCTTTCATTTAACCCCCAACTTAACGCCTTTTATAGAACCCAAATTTGTGTATCACGATTGATCAGTCTACACAAAAATCAACATGTCATGTCAGTATTTCTATTCACAGATCCTCACTTACACAAAGAAAAGTCTCCATTAAGTTGAAACCATCTTCTTGTGCCAACCATATTCAAGTCATCACGTCCATTGTTAAACCTAGCAACTTTTCCCCAAACCATATGATTGTGTAGCTCTTTAAGTTGTGATCGGTGAGGATTGGGTAGGTTTATGAACGGGTAGTCCTAGGTTATATATATATATAGGAAAGTTCAAATGTGAACTCATTTTTGGTTGTGAACGTGAGGACGAATCTCAGCCACTTATCCGGTCAATAAAGACGGCTTTGACCTGGTTCCCCTCCTTTAATAATCTCCATCCTCCCATGAATCGCGTCAAGCCTCCGTGATCGCGTCCACCATAACCGAAGATGTGTGGCTGAGATTCGTCCTCACGTTCACAGCCAAAATTGAGTTCACATTTGAACCTAACCCTATATATGTATATATATATCATACTTTAGTTGTCTTCACAAGCTCACGTGTGGCCTTAGTTCTTAGACTAAGTCAGCCAAACTACAAGAATACCGAGTAAGACGAGTAAACAAGAATGTTAAAAAGATTGGGAGATCTCAAATGCTTCTATTATTCGAAAGTGTAGAAAGTGGAGTTTCGAATAGAAAGTGGAGTGTACTTTACCAATGAAAGACTACTTCTATTTATACCACTCTATGAAACAATCTAGAGAACCTATTTAGAAGTGCATGGAGCTTTCCGAAATATGTTTATCTCTTCTTGACTCCTTTTGAATCTTCTCCAAGGTTTCTCCAATCTATTGATTGATCCGGAATATACTAGATTTCCGGATAACCTCTTAGCGAATGTGACAATATGTTGGGTTGTAAATTGTAATCCCGCGCATATAGTGGTTTAGATCAGTCTGAACTTTATAAATCCACCCGGTGGATTATTATTGTATTGAATGTCCTTGGAACTGTGACATACTAACATCACTCCGTTGTTGACCACGCCGGACAGGGGGTGTTACTGATATGACATTATAAAATAAAATAAATGATTGAAATAATGGCTTAAAAGAAATATGTATTCCAAAGAAAAACATACTTGGCATTTGGTTGAATTACTAGTTAGGATGTTACCAATTGGAAGCACGTCTCACAAGGTTATACTCAAACCAAATGTAGTGTCGAATATACAAAAATGTGTGCACCCTAAAGATAGTTTAAAGGGCTGTTTGTTATATTCGACTCTTCCACCTGGTTATAAGCCTCCTAATCCCACTTCTAGATACAATTGTTGCAGGCTCAAAAAAGGTTCAAAACAGACTACTAGGTGAAGATTTTGACTTTGCTTCTTTATTTTAGAGAACAAAGAGGACATGTAGTTTGTTCAGTCCAGTGAACAAAGAGTATTTGGCTCTAAGTGAACAAAGAGTACATGTAGTTCTCTAAAATAAAGAAGCAAAGTCAAATTTTCATCCTATAAATTTACAAAGGGTGTTTGGTTAGAGAAATTAAGTAATAATCAATGGGAATGGTAATAAAAGAAACTGTTTGATTTTATATAATATAATGAGTTCATCCTCCATAAGCCAAATTCTCATTCCAAGTTTTCATCCTCCATAAGCCAAATTGAGTGATTTTATATAATATAATGAGTTAATCATTCCAAATTCTCATTTTCATTCTCGTTTTAAGTATGTTATTTTCATTTTTCAAACTGAACCAAACACCCCTTAGACTTGGTGTGAAGGGATTTTAAGTAATTTTGTTTCTAGTTGTCGTAGCAATTAGTCATTAAGAGCTGAGCAGGGTTAGTTGAATTATTGCAATCTGCAGATGAGCATCTTCATTTAGACAAGAAACAAAAGGAAGAAAAGAATTCATTACAAGTCAATAACTTACAACAGTGTTTAGGCCCCTACCTAGCTAACGCCGAGAAACCAAAAAGGCTAATAATAAGGTCATAGATACTAGGATGTTAAATTCAACCAACCAGATCAATCCACCACGTAAAATAATTCAATTGGAAGCTATCCGATGTCTAATTGAGTGTTAAATCTTTAAACCGTATGTATTAGGATGATATCATGTTACTTTTATTTGAACCCGCTCAACCCGATATGCTTTTATTTTTTGGATTTAATATGATTGTTGAGTCTTTATTAATACGTACATTAGACAATTACACAATCACGTACCCTCTTCATCTATTCTCTATCTTTATATAATTCATTTGTATATATATTCAGTAACTATGAACATATTATATAAATTGAGAAAATTAATTGAATGTAATATACTTAATATTTAACAATTATGGATAAGTTGTACCAAATAGTTGATGATGAAAAAGAAATTATGAGTATACTAGAATTAAAATATATTTCTTACCAAATAGTTGATGATAAGTGGTATCCCAACAAACCCCAAGCAAAATATGATTTGTAGCTTTAAAATATATTTTTTTACCTAAAATTACTAATAGGCCCCTATCAATCAAAAGGGAAGTCCCAAATCTATTTCTTACCATCTCATTTACAACTTCCATATCATTTCATATCGAGTTACTAATTTAAGTATTAATTAAACTCAATGTCACTAATTTTAAGTCTTAACCTATTGAATGTCATCTTATTAATCTTGTTTTGTTTGCTATGCTATTAAATTGATAAACCACTATTTTTAGTTTTTGTTTCCAACTTCATTTTTGCAGTTGATTGTTTTATAGATTTATAATTTACTAGTTTATATTTTATTTCTGATATATTTGTCTTTTCCTATCTCATTTCTAATTAAATTTAATTTATTGACTTTTTGCCATCTGATTTCTTGCTAGTGACTATTAATGTATAATGTATTATTTTGCTTTTAGTTGAACCGTAATAGTAAAATATACATTGCAATATGTGTATCGATTTATCCGTAAAATTTATAATTAATAGATTAAACTGAACATTTTAAGTCGAAAAACGAATAACCCAAAATCGTATAGTTTGGATGAGTTATTTTGGTTTCCGATTTTTTCAACACCCTAACTCCTTAAATGTGCCCCCAACAATAAAATTTTCTGGATCCGCCACTGGTTGTACTGGTTTGAGTTGGGTTGGGTTATACTTTAGTTTGAGTTGAGTTAAGATTTTTCAAACCGCCAACATTGAATTGAATTATTAAAATGTTTTCAACCCAATCAACTCAACCTAGAAGCACCCCATCTTTGGATTATCATTAATAGGATGCAAGACGAAATGTCATGGTGTTGCTTTTTAAGGAAAATGAAATTTTGCCCCCTTAAGTATTTTAACTTCAAATAAATGTAAATAATCTTTTTAGATAGTAGTTTTAAAATATATGTAAAAATATCTCAAACAACTATATTAATTTAGAAATTTTAGAGATTTAGGTAAAATTTATTCTAATTGTTGTGTTAAACTTCTCTAAAATAAAGAAGAAAAATCACAAAAATTTAAAAGAATAGAGAGAAAATATAACATCATGTTGAAGATGTAACATTTTATTTCATATTTTTTATCTTTATACATGAGTGGTAATATATAAAATGTTGATAATGCTGATTTTTATTAATTTTATTTTATCACTCTTAAGAGTTATTTTAGATATTAATCTATGAAACAAAAATGATACTTTAATGTAATTTCTAGGTAGATAAATATTTGTATGGGGAGTATTTGTTTAGTATCCATGAAATTGTGATAACTTTGAGAACTAGTGCATCTTATGTTTTTCATATGATTTTTTTTATGTAAGACTAGGATTTAGAATAAGATTAACATATGTTTGTTTCATGATGTTTCACATGTACTCGGTTCATAATGTAATTGTTTTTTATATGTTTGTAAAATAAAAAATACACGTAAAAAGGTTTCACATTATAAAACAAATATATGTTAATCAATATATTAAATATTATATTTAGATGAAAAAACCATATTAAACGAAATCCTATAAAAATTCTTATACATCACACAAATTTTCGAGTTTTCAAATAATTAAGGTCATTTCTTTATATAAAGTTATATGTAAGAAGTTTTTCCAGAGACACTATTTATAAATACCGTTGATTTTGTATTAAATTATATCCTTTAATAGAAATACCTAAAATATACTCTTTTTTCCATACAAAATCTTGCATGGATTTTATTGTCCTCCTTTAAAATCAAAAGCATATAATTTAAATGGGAGAAAGTACTTTTTCCAATCAAAAACGTGGACCGAGATCTGGCCTCACCGACTTTATAGCATAAAAACATTATTATAAAAATGGAGTTCAAATGTACTTTTCTATCAACCCAAGTCCTAAGTCCTATGATCCTTGTTAGCTTTCTCGGACTATAGAAGTCACTTTTTTAACGCATCTAGATGCGTGTGCATTTGTGTCGTTTTGTTACGTGCACCAGCTCATTTATTTATTGTATGATTTGCTAATTGAATTAAAATCTATTTGATATTTTTTTTTTGAACAAAATGTTTTTGATCTTTGTAAAAAAAACATATTCTTGCATTAAATTTGAAATGTATGATTTGTTGTAGCAATTTAATTTTCTGTTTAATCTCTAATTATGTTGGGTTCTAATTAGAACATTATATTTCATTGTGGTTTTTTGGTGCTTTAAAATTTAAATTACATGAGAAATACATTAATGGTTATATTTGATTTTTAAAGAGATCAAACGTGGACTGAAGTTGATCATGGATGAAGCATTGAAATAAGTAACATATTATGGAAATTGAATAAACTAAAAGATTCCACGTATGTTAATATGTTAAGAATCTGTTTAAATCAGTAATATTTTGAATAATAAACTATTAATTTGTTAAGGAATCTATTGAATGAACTAGGAGCAATAAGCTTTAATTTGTTAATTTCAAAAACCCATCTAAGTCAGGAATCTGTGTTTAAAATGATAATATTTGAACGCCAATAATGGATGTGGCATGTAACTATAGTTAAATTACATGGCTGCATGTGTTAGCCATTTGTAACAAAATTCATATTCCTATATTTTATGTTTCAAAGATTTGTGGTTAACTGAACATCGAGTATTCTATTTTTTACCTTTTTAATTGCAAGTTGCTTTGTTTCAATTCCTTATGATACTTCCAATCTCTCCCAAAAGTCAAAATTATTTTACTGATTTTGAAATTAAATAACCACTGTGCATTTTACATATGATTGGAACATATATGATTGAGATTGGAGAATAAATCTCAATCTTTACATGAGATGATACAAAAAAGATGCGATTAAAATGATGGTTACAGGAGTTTTTATACAAAAGTATGTACCCCGAACCTATTTTTTAATTGAAAATTGACAAAATATAACGAAAACTGGAGTCCGATAAATTATACCAAAAAGCAGATTTTTTAATTTGACGTGCATGTTGTTATACTTTTTCATCATTTTCATATTCTCAACATTTTTGTAATCGTCTTTTGAACTATATATATTGCTTATATAGACGAAGGATTTGGACCCTTAATCACTTTTAATCTCACATCATCCCATTAATTTCGTCTCTCATGGGAATTGATCTAATGTATCTCATTGATATCTAGTGGGTCTCTTCAATTATTATTGATTCAGGTTTGGAGACCACTTCTTACAGGAATAGAAAACTGGAAAAAAAAACTTTGGGAGCCCTAGCTCCATCTGGGCAGTATGCACTTGTGCATAGACGGTATGTACAAATGCATACTGGTAATTTGTAACATTCACACGTGCGTAAAAAAAAACAGTTTCAATCACTTGTATTTATTTGTGCATACCTTCTATACACAAGTGCATACTGCCCAGATAGAGCTAGGGCTCCCAAAGTTTTTATTTTTATATTTATTCAGATTTCTATTTTTGTAAGTTTTCCTCCGAACCTCCCTAATCATGGGATCATGTGAGAAGTGAAGGTACGATGAGAAGCGTTAGAAGGGATCCTGACCCTTGATTACTTTTAATCTCAAACTCACCTATGAATCGTTTTTGATACATGAATTTATCCAGTGTATCTTATCTCGGTGCATTTCATCCTAATATGCATCAAATGGTGGAGATCCTTCTTTCCCTTCTCACTATTATTCACTTCTCATCATAACCCAACTATATATATATATATAGGTTTTATGAAAAGCGATGGAGGTATCTTTATATAGTGTTAATATTATTACTTCATATATTGTGAAGCCGACGGAAGTTGAATTTTTATCTTCACGGGTTTCTGTGAATTATTGTCACCTTAACAGGCTTTCACACAATATATGTGCTTATATTTGTATTCTCTCAACAATAAATTTACACACATAAAAAGTTTATTTGTTCTCAAAATATTTAACAATTTCTTTGTTGTTACTTGGCTTCTACACAAAACATGACATGAGTTATACGAAATCTATGTTATTGCATCTTTTTGCATCAACCATATTGTATTTTAAACATTCAGAATTCTTATAGCGTGTTCTTCAACCATTTAGGGGTATGTCTTTCAACCTGGTCCCCCTATTGTTCCCTATATATAAGTTTATTTAAATTATATTTTTGGGTTTCAATGAATATAAAATAGCTAGCGTATGGACATTAGAGTTTAGAACGTAGAGTTAGGGTAGCAATGTCAAAGTGAAGCTCACCATCCAACACGTATTCTCGTGTCCGTGTTAGGTGTCAAAGTAGGACAAATTTTCCAGGTAGACTTGTAATTTTAAAGAATATTGTTGATATTATTAATTTAACCTCTTTGGTCTGTGGTTGTTTTATATTATTGCCACTCACCACCTTACACGTGTTTGCACTTAAATCAGTTCCTAGTCTTAAACCATATAATTGATGCTTATAATTTTGATTATTTTACTAATAATCTTGAAGCATAATCTATTATATGTACTTGGACGTTTTCATCATAAAACAGAAACAGATCATTGGAAGAATATTAACACAAGCTGAGCAAACAACCATCATCTTACAAACTATATGCTTACTTAGTAATTAAGATATATCCCACTGTTTCTGATCATTCATACACAGAGTTTAAGATTTTCGATTTTTAAAAATTATATTGATCATTACAACTTGTGTGTGTATATATTTCTATTTTGTACAACTTTTTCATAAGTGACATGACAACTTGTTTATGGTTATAGTTAAGTTCTATTACTAAATAGAAGATTTTTACCTATGGATTTATTCCTACGAAATTTGTCATCAAATAAGTGATTTATCACAAAACCATCACAAAACTTGGTAGGTAAATGGTTGGTGGAAAACTAAACCCAAGGACAAATTATCTTGGTATTTTCTGGATGATTCGTTAGTATTTTTATTGAAAAACATTGGATTCTATCAAACTATCGGTATTTTGTAGCTAGATGATCCATCGGTAACCACCGATGAAAATTTTCCTGAATGATTTTTATAAGTAAAATTCATTGATTTATAGATTTTTTGAAAGTGAACCTAAAATTAATCTTTAAAAAAAGTTGATTCTTTTAAAAAATGGTAAAGGAAGTCTAAAATATTGGAATTACGTGGGAATATCATGCAGCTATAAGTAACAAATGACTAATGGCACATGCATGACCTCCGTCTTTGTTAAGGTCCCTTTTACATGATCACATAGAGCAGAGCACCCTGGCCTAACATGTGTGTGGGGTCAACATCACCCCATATATTTGTATATAAGTACGTTCATAATTTTAGTTTCTTCAGTGTAGTTGCTTCCACTTTAGATACACCATTGTTTCACTCCCCCGGCCCCCCCTCCACCTCCTGTTATATATTTACAGTTGGAGTTCTTTGCCATTTAGTTCAAATCGCATACTAGATTCTTAATTAGGTATATTTGATGTTATTCTGTATTTGGCATCATTTTCATTCATCCTTTTAAAAAAAAACTTATATATATTTCTTGTCCCTTTAATTTGTTAGCTTAACAACAATCAACAAATGGTGCTAGTTGGCATAGCAGCTAAGCTTTACGAAGCAATGGGAATGCAAAGATGGCTACCCAGTAAGAGATCCGATTCCGAACCCATGTTCAAATCCAAACACGATCATGTGGATGCTGGTTACACTATCCCTGCTGAACCAGCTGTCGTCGATGAAAACTATATTTCCTGGAAGGTACTTTTTGCATTAATCGATCCTACAGTTTATCACCTTTTAATGAAGTCCTTAATTAATGTCAATTTCTATAAGTAAATTAAAGTGATGTTTGGTTTGTTGTATTATTATTAATATATAGAAAGAACACCCTTCTGCTATAAGCTCCTTTCAACGGATGATCAATGCATCAAAGGGAAAACAAATAGCGGTGTTTTTGGATTATGATGGCACGTTATCACCCATCGTTTGTGATCCTGATCGCGCTTTCATGTCTGATCAGGTACTTTGATAATTAGTAAAGTGATTATATTTGGAAAATTTACTCAAATATATATATTTATCTTTTTGTACGTTTGTTTGATGTATGAATGGTTAATTTGATGTATACATATCTGCCAGATGCGTGCAGCAGTGCGAGATGTATCTAAGCACTTTCCAACAGCTATCATTAGCGGCAGGAGTCGTGAAAAGGTATATACCAAACATTCAAATTTCAAACTACATGCATCAATATGTGTATTTGTTTTTTTATTATAAATTGTGCAAAAATTATTTAAGAATTAAGTAATTAATGAATTATATATCAAACAGGTTTATAGTTTTGTGAAGTTAAATGAAGTGTACTATTCAGGGAGTCATGGGATGGATACCATGGGACCAACTCCAAAAAACAAGTCCTATGATGACAAGTATCATTACAAAACCATTGATGAAAAGGTAGTTTAATTAATTAATTAATTGCCTTGAAATATAATTGAGAATTAATTATTCTTGTTTTGAAGATCATGAGTGATTGGTTATAATTTTAATAATGGCTCTGCAGGGAAATGAATTCATCGTCTTCCAACCAGCTAAAGACTTTCTACCTGCAATTCAAAAGGTACGTACGGAAAACATATATATATATATATATTGCATACGCTTTCATTTAATATACAATTAATTAAATTATGTCAACTGAAATATGTATGATGACAGATGTTGAGTGAGATGAGGGAGAGAACGAAAGACATACAAGGGGTGGTGATAGAGGATAATAGGTTTTGCCTTTCTGTTCATTATCGTCATGTTAAAGATCAGGTATGTATATTATATATATGCATCTATACATCAATAATTTCATTAGATTGAAAGAGAATATATATATATATATATATACATATATGAATCTTGTATTGCATGCAGGAGGATTATGAGAGACTAGAAGAAGAAGTAGAGTCGATGCTTGTTAGTTATCCAGAATTCCACATGACACGGGGGAAAAAGGTGTTGGAAATCCGTCCTTCCATAGAATGGAACAAAGGTCATGCCCTTGAGTACTTACTCGATAACTTAGGCTTTAATGATCATTCCACAAACGTCCTGCCTATCTATATTGGAGATGATAGAACCGACGAGGATGCTTTTAAGGTATATATATATATATATACATCCTTAATTCATTAATTAACATATATATATATATATATAGATGATAGAGATAGGTCTAATTATTTATAATATATAACTAACTAGCATTGTTTTGATGAAGGTTCTAAGAGAGAGAGGAGAAGGATACCCGATAGTAGTTTCATCCAAACCAAGAGATACGATGGCTTTCCACTCGCTCCACGACCCATCTGAAGTGCTATCTTTCTTGATTCGTTTAGGCAGATGGGGTTTTGACAACCATCATCACATCCAAGACTAGCCTTGGCTTCAATCATGTCTAATTAATTGCATATATATATATATATATACATATATATATAGATACATTGCACGTATGTTTATAAAGAATATGAAGGTATAGGAAGGAAGGTAGAAAGGGAAGTCATCTGCATGCATGAAAGGGCGCTTTTTTTATAGTCGCTCTTCTCAATTTATGATTAATTAGTTTAATCTTGTTTAATTACATATATATGTGTATTTACATGTATTAATGGCCCAATTAAACAAACCCATCCATAGAGTTTGTTTTGGGTTTTATGTAAATTATCTTCGTATCTATAATATGTTGTTTTTTAGTGTTTTGTTGGTGTGGAATCATCACTATCTTTTCAACTTTTTAATTCCTAGTTGAAATCTTTTTAATTAAAAAAAAGGTCTTGTCGGTTTAATTTTGATTAAGAGCACTATTTGGGCCAAACTTATAATGGGCTTTAAGAGGGAAATGGACTTATTATGACCATCCCTCTGGACTCAGTCATGGGCTTAATGAAGCCACAGTCAAAATTGATAGGGACCAATATATTTGGGATATTTTTTGAGAAGAAAACTATAATTAATTCTTAGTGGATAAATGTGATTGGATGTCCTGGCTGTATCCTAACAAACATGTTTTTAAAATCATAAATCAAAAAAATCCAAAAACGCGTACATGTTTAAGCCATCACATTTTTAATATCACATCACTTTGGTCGTAAGATATTAAATTCTATGATCCGTACTTTTATTAATTAGAGTATGGTCGACAAAATAACTGATAATTAATAACGTTCTGTTCTCGAGTTTTTAAAGGAAAGAAAAGAAAAGAAATAAGAGGAAAAGAAGAGTAAAGAAAGGAAAGGAAAAGAAAAGAAAGTAATTTTTTTATTTGTGTTCTTGAGATTGTAGAGAGTAAAAGGAAGGGAAAGGAAAGAAAATAAACTTTCATTTTCTTGAGTAGGAGATAAAGGAAAGAAAATATGTCATTTTACTAATATATCCTTATTTATTTTATAGGAGAATGTAATTGGTGGGTAAATAGATAATTTTATAAATATTTCTAATTATTATTAAAAAAAACTTTTTTTCCTTCCCTTTCCTCCCACATTTGGGAGGAAAGTTTTGAGAGGAAAATTAAAAGGATTTTCCTTCCCTTCTCTCCTTAAAAAAAACTCGAGAACACAAGATTTTTTCTTTTCTCCCTACTTTCCTTCTTTTTCCTTTCCTTTCTTTAGA
This sequence comes from Silybum marianum, assembly GCA_036898165.1. Lineage (NCBI taxonomy): Eukaryota > Viridiplantae > Streptophyta > Magnoliopsida > Asterales > Asteraceae > Silybum > Silybum marianum. The sequence continues at coordinate 416,979 of CM072532.1, forward strand.
AAAAAAAAACTCGAGAACACAACGTAAAAGAAAGAATAATTATTCTTAAAGCTAATAGTGTGTGTGTAACTTGGCCCGCTATCATATATATCATATGTGATATAGACGTTTCCCTGAATTAATTAAGTTGTCATCGTTTAATCCATCCAAAGTGTGTATAAACAAAACCTTATTTTTATCTTGAAGTTAGTGTGAAGTGACTTTTTGTTAAGTCTTTTTATATATTTTATTGGCTTTATAATTAATATTGATGTTAAAAAAAATACATAAAACTAACAAAATATGTTTTTATAAAAATTACCATTGTAAAGTTTTATGTAGTTTTTAATTTGGTGAGACGAAAATAATGTGGAAAAAAAAGATTATTATAAGAAAACTTCATTGAAGATGCTATAAATTTGTTAAAAATGAATAAAAATAAATGCAAAATAGCAAAGGACTAAATAAAGCCATCAAGAAATTGAATAAATTGTTGAATGAATTCATTAAAATAATAAGATTATCAAACAAAAAATCTACTTCGATGAGAATGAAGACGATATTTTGTAGGAGGGTTAAACCTAATCGAGGTGGTATTAAAAAAAAATAAAGCCTGGAAAAGTAAGTAGAGGAGCACTATAAGAAATTGATACATAGTGGATTCTAGCAAAAACTTTATGGAATTTTTGGTTATTTGCAATAAAGATGGATACATTGTATTATATCGTTATCGGATATATAAATAAATAAATAAACTTTAATTAAAAAAAAAGAAATTTGTAATTAAATAAAACATCTATGGCCACCCAAATACGACTAATTCTTGGGTTCCAGGAGGATGCTTAATGGAACTTCTTTGAGTTTGAGATAGTTACGTGAAAATGGTTCAGATTAATGTTACTAAATACATGAAAAAAGCTATAGTTTTTTATATGATAATGTTAATGTTATAAGTTTTATTGTCTTTAACATCCTTTTATTCACATTACACTTACAATCTATCTTTATACTTTGCTATAGAGATCATGTTTGGTAAAGCAGCACGTAAGCTAAAGTAAAAATTCTTAAAAAAACTTTTAAAAAACTACTATAATGTTTTGAGTGGTTAATTCCTTAAATTATTTTTTTGAACAAATGAATCATTAAATTTACTAAAACCTAGAAGAGAAAACATTAAACTTTCATATTTTTGAGCGATTAAATCTTTGAACATTTTTTGAATGAATAAATCTTTACATTTATAAAATAAAAACAATATATCACGTTTCAATTGATGTATCTAGATCAATAAAAAAAAATACAATAATGCAATAAACGATTATTAAGTCTCATTTTCATTATTTATTTTTTACATTAAAATTCACAATCATTTGATCATAACAAACACATATAATTGTCATTTAAATTAGAAAAATAAACTAGGGTTAATAAAAATAGTGTATTTTTTTTCTTCGTTTTATTAGTTTGTTGTGTTTTTGTATCGATTTGTTGATACATGGAAAAAGAAAGTAAATTTCTTTCGTTTATAAGTGCAATGGTTTATTTGTTCAAAAAATATTCAGTGACCTAATCACATATGAAAGCTTAAGGATTTGTTTGTTCAATTTCTTAAAATTTAAAGAGTATCCGATTTATTAAAATTTAAGAATTTATTTGTTCAAAAGATAGTTTAGGAACTTTTTTTGAAACAAGATAAAATAGAAACTTAATCACTCAAAATGTGATACTTCATTGGTTTTTTGGTAATTTTCCGAAACTAAAAGAGACATAAGTCACACATTCGAGCAAGAGCCTTTGCCTTTCTTCGCTATGTAAATAGAGGGTTGATAATGTAAAATTATCTAAAAGAATAAGGTTTTTGGTCATTTATATAACATAAAATACCTTTTTTTGAACTTATCGAAAAAGTCATGCAAGCCATAAACTAGCTTAGATGATAAACAATGGTTGGATTTGGGTTTGAAGAATAGTGGTTGACTATTGAACACCCGTCATTGATTATTTTAAGATCTGGTTTATGAGTTTTCATTTTAGGTTTCGTTGTGAGTTTAATACACTGTCAGTTTTAGTACAATAGGTGGTAGTAACGAATGGTACTGGCTTAGTTTCATGTTTTTGGGTTGCACATGACCCGAAAAGGGGTTGTGGAGGGGAGGAGGTAGGGTGCCTTAATAGGTTGTATGAAGAAATTCTTTATACAAAAGAGAAAAGGTAAAAGATTGATAAAAACATCAAAATGCTTTTAAGGTAACAAATTTTTTAAACGAAATTAATTCAGAAGACCAAATTCATTAAAATCTGCAAATCACAATGAAAGAACCAAATCTGTAAGTTTTAAGAGCATCTCCAACAACATTGTTATAATAGAAAAAATTGACATTTTCTTTTCTAAAATGCTCCAACAGTATTGCTATAATGTTTTCTATTTTAGATAATTGAGAGAAATCTCTAAATATAGAAAAATTTCTAAAGTATGAGAGAGAAATATATATACAACCAATCAATTTTTTTGAAAGTTAAATGGTGTAGGATAGAGAAACAACATCCAACCAATTAAAATTATTGAAATTAAATATGTAGAAGAAAAAAAATAATATTTTAATAACATAATTAATGATGAATTTTTTAAAATAGAAAAACTGTTAGAGTCGGAAGAAATTGTTTTAGAGATTTTGTATTTTTATTTTTTATTTTAAAAAATTATAAAAAAATTGTTGGAGTTCAAGAAAATAAATAATTAAAATTATTTTAAAAACAAAAAATGGTTATATACTAAAGATAGTGTTGGATTATGAGTTGGATTTAACACAAACACTTAACCACAAGCAGACGAATAAAGAAAGCGACAAAAGAGATGGCAAAATGGTAATTAGTAAGGTATCGGATGGCATTTTGAAATTCCATTGGAGATAATACGGTGAGCAAACGACGAACAATAAACTACAGAACTTGATGACAAAAGGAGGAGAGACTTTTTTTCACGCGATGAAGAAGCTAAGCTCAACTCTCTCATGGTGGTGAGTCGTCTCTGAGTCACATAAACGAGTCGAGTTACTGCAACACCTTCATCTTCACCGGTATCAGTATCAGATCTCCTCCGGTGATCGGATTCTGTTCAGACAACTTTGTTTCTGTTTGATTAGGTTTGTTCGCAAAAGATGAGCTTCGGGAATAATGGATACAACAGTTTGGAGATGGACTACATCAAAAAGCATCATAAGCATCAGATTGCCGATAATCAATGCACCTCCGTTCTTCTCAAGCACATCAAGGCCCCTGTTCATCTCGTAATTCATCCAATCTAACTTGCTACTTATTTATTCTCTCTTTCTCTCTATTCAGTGAATTTTGTTATTATCTTCTGGATTTATTGGTTTGGATATTTGCTGGATTAGATCTCGCTGGATTTTAATCTTGTTTTGTTGGATTTTAATCTTATTTTGAAAATGTATATATGTGTTCTACGACCTGTAGCATGATTATGTCAATAACATTTGGTGGAGAAACGAAATAGGAATTTGAGTAGAGTAATTCCAGACTTGATAATGTATTGCCTAATAACTCTATAAAAAATATTAGGCAGAAATGATGTGACAAACTTTGACTCCATGTCTATTTCCTATGTTTTATGAAAGAAATCAAGCAAAAAAATTGGAGTTTTGACAACTTCAAAGTCCTTTTGGAGAATGAACTGTGGAATTTAGAAGGAATTTTGTTGTGGTTTGCAGTTTGCTTCCATGAATCATTGTTTGACTAATGACAATTACTCAGATTTAATAAAAGATTGATGTTTATAGGAATTGGGAACTTCAATGCTATCTTGTTGGAATTATGATTAACTTGTTATAATAGTTTTGGAGTTGTTCTTTAATGTCTTTGTGAATTTAATTTTGTTTTTTTTAGGTTTGGTCTTTGGTAAGGAGATTTGATCAACCACAAAAGTACAAACCATTTGTTAGCAGGTGTGTTGCTCAGGGGAGTCTTGAGATTGGTAGTCTTAGAGAAGTTGATGTTAAATCTGGGCTTCCTGCCACTACCAGCACCGAGAGGTTGGAACTCCTTGATGATGACCAACATATCTTTAGCATTCGGATTATTGGTGGTGATCACAGACTCAGGGTATAACAACTTTCCATCTTTAGCATCTGTTCTTTTAATATCTTTTTTCCACATAATCAAGGCATAAAGAAAATGTATGTTATTTGAAGAGAACAACTTTCTAATTTTCTTATGTTTGCAGCATGCATGATGGCACAACAAAAACTAGAAATAATAGGCAATAGTGCAATACACTCACAATTCCTGAAAATGGACATCTTTCCTGTCTTTAAAGTTATTTGTGAGATGGATTACATTGTTAATTTCCCAGTGTTGTATACTTGCTCTATGTATAGAAATCTTATATATATATATATATATATATATATAGCAACACACCTGCAGCCAGAGGAATGGTCCAACTTCCTCTATATATAGAAATCTTATAAAAAGCGCATAGGATTTGCGGAATTGTAATGTGTCGTTGCTTTTATTTTCCTCCAGAACTACTCTTCGATCATCTCAGTCCACCCAGAAATTATTGAAGGTCGGCCAGGGACTCTAGTGGTCGAGTCATTTGTGGTCGATGTGCCTGAAGGGAATACAAAGGATGAAACCTGCTACTTTGTTCAAGCATTGATTAAATGCAATCTCAAATCTCTTGCTGATGTTTCTGAACGGCTTGCAGTCCAAGATAGAACGGAACCCATTGATCGAATGTAAAAATGTGGGACCCACAACAGGTAACACGCTGCTGCTGTTATGTACCACGGATGAAGCTTCTTTTAAGGTTGTTGGATTTTGGCAACGCTTTTGGTGACGGACTGGTACCAGCTGTTCCTCCATTCTCAGCAAAATTTTCCCCTCTTTGTGTTTTTTGTTGAATTATATGTCTTTAATTTCAGTGTCATGATGATGGAGTGTCTGTTTCTAGCCCAGCCACAAGAACCACAGTTGTATAATGTCAAAAATGCTAAATGGTATCCAAGTCTAGCAAAGTTTCTGTTTTTTTGAGTTTTCAGCTTTGCTGGGATGTTGTTTTCATGGTCTATTTGTGAATAAAAATTATGAAAACAGGTGTCTTATATAATTCTATTTGTTATATGTAGCATATGTGTTAGATATAGGAGAGTGGTGATATAATTGTCCAAGGTTTTAATCCAATAATTATAAAATCACAATTTCAAAATAAATTTGATGATGATGTACCTATATTCTATACAATAAAAACTTTTGGTACGTATGTAATGCCTAATTCAAAGAGGTGTAATGCAAACTAGTTCGTTAATTACTCCAAATATATCTTAAAAGTTAACTTAAAATAATTTCTACCATGAAGTTTGACAAAAGACAAATGAAAATAACTTGAATAAGGAATTTGTAACGTAAAATGTTAAAAGAAAAAGTGAAATATTAATAAATAGTCAATAATGTACCAAGTATTTTCATTTTATAAATGATGATATGTATAAATAATATTTAGTATATATAATATGCTATTTGAACCATGGTTTGATGACTCAAAACCACAACCCGCATCATGAAAATTATAAGCTATGTTTTGCAGTGTAGTATAGGTAGTATCGGCGGTTTAGATGAAGACCATTAGTACTATGGATATGGACCATATAGATGCAAAATTGAACAGAAAACCAAAATAAGCCCTTTGAAAGAAAGAAATAAAAATGGGGGCAAAAAGCAACGAATCCCAATGGTAAATGGGGAAAGAATTGCAACATCTTGGTATAAATAAATAATTTTGGTTCTACTTCTTTGTATACAACACTGTACATAGTCCCCCATTACATTACAGTTGAGAAGAAAATTACACAAAAAATAACTGTTACTAACTATTATTATATTATGCCAAAACAAGCTCTCCTTCCTCTTGTTGCAGCTCTTGATCACCTACAAGTCCTTGTCCTCCTTCATATGGAACAAGAATCCGCTTTATTTCTTCTGCGTTTAATGTCTCGTATTCCAGCAATGCATTTGCCAACCCATGCAACGACTTCTCGTGCTGCAAAATCAACAACTCTGTTATGCTACTATATACTTACAATAATATATATATATATATATATATATATAGTTATAATAATATAGGGGCGGGCTTCAAATGCAAACTCAAATTTGGTTGTGAACACGAGGACAAAAGAGAGCGCGACACGTGTCCCATTCAGTCTGAATAACGAAGGTGAAGTTCATATTATATTATATATATATATATATGTATGTGTATATATATACATACAGGAAAGTTCAAATGCGAACTAAAATTTGGTTACGAACATGAGAACAAAGGAGAGCACGACACGTGCCCCATTCAGAATGAATAATGAAGGTGAAGTTCATACATTATTTAGACTGAATAATACTACATTCAGACTAAATATTTCCCTTCATTATTCAGTCTGAATATGACACATGTCGTGTTCTCATTTATCCTCATTTTCACAACCAAACTTGAGTTCTCATTTGAACCCACCCTTATATATATATATATATATATATAATTATAGGATGGAGCAAAGAAGGATCGTGTGAGAAATGAGAATAGGAATTAAGGTGAGAAGCGTAAGAAGGGATCTGGACCCTTGATCATTTTTGCTAACTATATGATATCTAACATGGATGGAGATTTGGATACACGAACCTTCCTCAGCAAAGATCTCACACGCTCGTAAGCTTCTTTCAAGAGCTTGACAACCTGAAAAAATCGTTCACAAATTCAGAAACATAAGCAATGGCCTTAACTGTGAAAAGTTATAAATAAAAGCTTTAAATTCTGGAAACATACTTCAGCATCGATGCGTGATTGCATCTCGGAACCTGGCCGCTCTTTAATATGAACCGGTCCAATCACATCACTCATACCACAAGATGATACCTTTAAAAACATAATAAGCATAAATAGTTCTTAGGGAGATTAAAACTATGTTTTGGCAAAGTAGCTGATAAGCTAGCTGTTAGCTGATAAACTATTCATATTTGGTAAAAATTAGTTATGACAATGTAAAATGACAGTAATCAATTATGAAAAAATAAAAGGCGGATAATAATAAATATATGAGGGTGTTACCATATATTGAGCAAGTTCGGTAGCGGACTGAAGATCGCTGCTAGCACCGGTGGTAATATGATCACGACCAAAGATAAGTTCTTCTGCAACTCGTCCACCCATACAAACATCAAGTCGCGCCAATAATTGCTTTTTGCTTACAGACGTTTCATCGTTCGAAGGGAGTTGTGTCACCATTCCTAAAGCAGATCCACGTGGCATGATTGTTGCTTTGTGAATCGGATGTGCACCATCCGTATTTAAGGCAACAATTGCATGACCACTCTCGTGATAAGCAGTCAGCTGAAAGATAGATACACATTACTCCATAATATATTTAATCATATATATATATATATTATATATAATAAAGTACACACCTTTTTCGACTCTTCGGATATGAACATAGCTTTACGTTCTGTACCCATAATTATTCTGTCCTTTGCAAACTCAAGTTGTGCTGCATTTAATTTCTCAGCACCTTCAACAGCAGCTTTAATGGCTGCAACGTTGACCAAATTTGCCAAATCTGTTGCAAAGAACATCAAAATGCAATGACGTTTGCTTTAGTTCCTATTTAGTGTAACGAAGATTTTTTATTTATTTATTATTTATGATTTAAAAACTTACCGGCACCATTGAACCCTGGGGTACCACGTGCAATTGCCTTCACATCAACATCCTCAGCAAGGGGTTTGTCCTGTAAATATAGATCTAGAATCTCTTGACGACCCTTAACGTCTGGATTTGGAACCACAATCTAGAAACAGGTTCATCTTTGTTAGAAGCTTCTAAAAGATTGGCATAAAGGTTTCAATCCTAACTAAGGGCTTGTTTGTTAGCAACTTAATGAGCTTAATGAGACTCACAGCTTATTCGTTCAGCCATACATGACTGTTTGGTAGTGGCTTAAGGATATAAAGCCAGGTTCTTTTTCAAACCTGCCCCTCCCAATTAAAAAATACACTCCTTCCATCCATGAAAAAACACTTCTAAACAAGAATCTTCCTAATCTATACAGACAGATTAATCCACACAGACATCTTTATCCATACAGAACTTAATGTAAAACCAACCAAACAGCCCCTAAGATCAATGACACCTATTTCATAAAGGATGACCTTGTTTCACCAAGGATTCCCTTGCAAAGGTTGGAAATAATATAGCGTACATTAAAAATAAAAAAAAGATGGGTTTCTATTGTTAAAAAAGTGTAGCTTTCTTTATAGAATGTAAAGAAACTTACATGCCTATCAAATCTACCGGGTCTTGTTAATGCTGGATCAAGAATATCCGGCAAGTTCGTTGCAGCCATCAAAATTATGCCCTGTATAAATATTATATAAATAATATATCCTTCAAAAAGATTATGCCCTGTATAAAAACTATATTCACAACTTGGAACAAGAATGATTTAAATCCGTCGTGTGTACCTCATTTTGTTCAAATCCGTCCATTTCCACGAGCAGTTGATGCAATGTTTTCTTTGTATGACCTTCCCACTGCTTTCGTGTCGATCCAACAGCATCTATCTCGTCGATAAAAATAATGCATGGAGCCTGAATAAGTCAGCAAAATGTTAGCTTAATACAACAAAACCAGCTTAAGAATTAAGATCATCCTAAATTAGAAAAAGCAGTTTCATAAAAAAGACGGACCTTCTTCTTTGCTGCTTGAAACAAGGATCTCACTCTCCGAGCACCAACACCAACAAACCTAACACAAGTGAAAAGAAATGCAAGTATTCAGACTATACCCTTTTGAGCATATGTAAAAATAAAACTAACGTAAGTTTGGTTTGTTAGAAGCTTCCAAAAGAGGGAATAAGAAAGATGCTTACATTTCCTCAAACTCAGAACCAGCTCTGTAAAAAAAAGGAACCCCAGCTTCTCCAGCAATTGCCTTCAGAAATATTAGAATTTTTACCAGATGATCAAAGTAAAATTAAAATATTCAAACAACACAAGAAACATTTAAATATCCTTTTTATATCTCACCTTGGCAAGTAACGTTTTCCCTGTTCCAGGTGCCCCGGTCAAAAGTATCCCCTGCGAAATGATCCAGTAAGCTTCTTATTAGTAGAGTATGCAGAATGGATGATTCACATGTGAATAAATAATCATTTAATCACCAAGTTTATATCATATTCATATGTAAGAAGTACAAACCTTTGGTAACTTCCCACCAAGTCGAGTAAACTTCCCTGGATTTTTGAGGTACTCTACCACTTCCTCAAGCTCTTGTTTAGCATCATCACAACCTTTAACATCCTTAAATGTTTTTACATTCTGCACAAAACCATTTCATAATAATTAATTAAAGGCTTAAAGACTGGAGCCAACACCAGAGTATACAATATTTTATATATATATATGTATATACCTTCTCAGGTGATATTTCTTTATTTGAATCTTTTGGGGTGTAAGAAGAACTGGAGCCAACACCAGAAGCTCCGATACCCCCTAAGCCGCCAATATACTTCTGAAGCGCAGCAGCTCCCATTACCCTAAAGAAGAAAATCCAATTGTGTATCAAGAAGAAATCAACGGAAAAAAAATGCAAAATTTAACATGGAATATACTTTCTACCAAGAGGCATCAATAATTGAAGAGAAACTCATACCACATTAAGCCAATAGCAACAGTGAATAAGATCGTTGAGATGAGCTCCTGTGCAAAACGTGATGATCTATTTGACACTTTTGGATCAACCTACAAATGACAAGTAAACCACTATCAAAAAGACAAGCACCACCAATCCCTTTATGACATAAGTAGAAAGATAATCGAAAATCAATTAAAGATTTTTACTAAAAAGATCTAAAAAATAGTATTTTTCAATGAACTCTCACCATCATTACATGCAATGGCTGCCTTTCCGATATGCCAGGATTCAAAAAGGAGTCATCTAAGTTCCCTGATGCCCGTTGCTTCAGTTCTTGTAACTGAAAGTAGATTATAAAACACGAAAGATATCCAGCAATGTCATTAGTGGCTACCAATAGAAAATTATTTTGAGAACATGAAGTACAAATAAAGAACGAAATTACTTCTAAAACAATAGGAAAACATCTACTTACTAGTGCAGGAAGACTGGAAGGTTTTCCAGATTGTTCATCCGGAAGATATTCAGCAATGGCATTAGTGGCTACCAGAGCTCGAATATATTCTGCAACTCCTTTACTGTCTACAGCATATTGCCTTTGCTCAAAACGCCTTATGACCGACTCCGGACTGAAAACATAATGACAAAAATCAGAGTGTGCACATGTAAGCACTGTTCACTTCCTAAAGCAACTAAACCAGAATTTGCATCACTTAACATCAAAAACAGATAATTTGTGACCTATGTCATGATGAGATGATTCATAATAGTTAATAAAACAGAAAATGATTGCATCCCACATCATGCATACTTTTTCCCCTTGTTATGTCATCAAAAGTTTTGCCTTTTTTACAAAATACCTTTTTTCATGACTATATATTAAGAGACCTGGATGAAAACATTCAAGGGTGCCACCATTAAAAGCTAAGGATCTTGATATAAGGTTAGTATAAAAAGTAAGAAATTTCTTAATTTACATGGCTATCCCAATTCCCATGAGGTCAATTTAGGGTTGTAATCCAACAAGTAACTCAAAAGGTACTCAAGAACCAGATGCTTCATTAAACTAACCACATATTCAAGTCCATCAAGAAAAAAAGAAAAAATCAACTTTTTTGACCTGTGTTTATTGAGCTCAACCAACAAAGCACTCTGTTTGACAGCATCTTTTGGATTCGAATCTGCTTCAGAAATCAACAACTCTAATCGCTTCTCTTGCCGCCAAAAAGGCCACCAACTAAACCCATCCGATAACAACATTTTCTGAAATCCAATCTTCATCCTTGTGAAAAACCCCATCAAAAACACAAACAACGGTAATTTCCTTTTAGAACCCTCCACCTCCTTAACTTCACCGCCATTTATCTCACCTTCAACTTGATTCAAACGGACTCCATTATCAGAAACTTCACCCTCTCGAAAGTCAACAACTGGCGCCTGAGAGTCAATCTCCGATTCCGGTACTAAATTGTGATTATCAATACTCGAAGACGCTAAATCCGAATTCGAATCGACATTATCCTGATGCAATGTGCAGAAAAGACGAGACTTTTTGCGATAAATTGGTGAAGAAATAGAACGCAAATTGAAAGAACGAATTGGGTGAAATTGAAGGCGGGTTGAGTGAGGCGCAAGATTAGAGATTAAAGGGGGTTTAGAGATGAGAAAAGCTTGAAGAGCAGACATTTGGTTGAGATAATGATTAGGGTTTACAAAAGGGAAGTTTATGAATGAAAAAACAAGAGATTTTTCATTAAATCTTGTTAGGGGTAAAGTGAACCACACAAGTTAATGAAACAAAGAGAAAGGAAAACAAGGATAGAGAGAAGAAAGAAAACCTTATCTCCCTGAAGACGACTGAAATTGGCGCTCTGCTTTTTGGCCTTTTATATATACATACACATATATATAATTATATATATATCATATATGTATTGATTTTCGATGTGATTGAATGAATGGATTCATTATTTGGAAACGAATACGTGCTCCGTTGCTGAATCCTTCCCCTACGCACGGATCTATTCTTTTTTACCTTTTTTTCTCTTTTCTTCTCTTTCTTGGGTAAACTATACTTTTTAATCCCTATACTTTTGAAATTTCCATCTTTATGATTTATATTTTATTTTTCATTTAAATGTATTAAAAAAGCCTGATGATTCAAGGGTAAATTGGTCTTTTTACTGTTCCCCCCCTTCTTTACAACGACAATGATCTTCTTTCGCTTGTAATATGTTAGAGAAAATGACGCTTAATTGGGGTGGTCGGAGACAGGGTTTAACAAATGAAAAAGGGAGGAGAGATCGAAAGAAAAGAGAAACGATTAATTATATAGTATTATGTAATAATATTATGTTAATTTTTAATAGATAATTAGAGCAAAGGGATATAAAAAACTATAATCACCTCATTTGATGAGTTCAATTAACAGCGTCAGAATCAAGAATGGAAAAAATGTAAATCATAATAACTATTAATGTAATAAATGAATACTTTAGACCAAAAATAATATTTTTGACAAATAATAAAGACCAAATACGTAATTTACTCTCCCTTTTATTATCATCCACAACCAATATTAAAACGGTGTGATAGTGAAATCTTTATGAGTTTTTTTATTTTAATTGTTATATCAAAATTCTATTTATTGTTTAAATTGAGATTTTCTTGCATAATTAACTTTATCCCGATATCTAAACTGATTGGTTGTATTTGATTAGTTTTTTGATTTAGATAACAGTGAAACTCAATTAAAATAATTTAATTTTATACACAGAACTTATCCCAATTTTTCAGATAACAAACCATGTAATTAGTTTTTTTTAATTAAAATAACACTTAAATCAGTTAAAATTGATTTAACAATACTTGGCTCCAAAGTGCAAACCATGGGTTTCTTCCCCAACCTCTACATCTCAAAATTTGGGTTGTTTATCAAATGCTAGTGGAATAATTTGTTATTGGAAAGAATCAATGAATTATCAATCATGACATAATAAAATTGTTGATAAATGTCTCTTACTTGTAAACACTAACCCAGCAACCTCACTTACCGTGTATATTTTTTACCTTTGTCATATCTCTTACTAACTAAGTTTTTTAATTATCATCATAAAACACTTAATCATTATCATGCTTATCTGGTAATATAAGTGACTCATTTAATCCATCTTTTGCACACAAAGGGTATTCAATAATCAAGAGCCGATTTGTTAGTATAAATTTAGTATTTTAGAAGGGAGTTTATCAAATGTAGGTTTTCTAGCATCATAGAGAATATATATCTCATTATGAATCTAAGATACAACTCTCGTGTAGAGTTGTTCATGGATGGTACAATCTCTTAGACCTCATCTATATGACTCGTTAGAAAAGTGGACTTGAATAATCATTCTAAATAATATGGGCGGGTTCAGATGAGACTGTTCAAATAAGCTCGAAAAATAGGTTTGAGTTTACTTTATCAGGCCCGTTGGACAAAAAAAATATGTTAGACCCAATACATGACTCATCCAAAGCCGCTAAATGATCACATCAACTCTCACACATATGTTTGGTTTAGATTCCTATGATCTTATCAAAGTTCACTGCAGAATATATTTACCCAATTGTTTACAAACCGGTTATGACAGGGAGGGACCCAATTTTTTTTATACGGTGACACCATATAATATAGACAAAAAATAATTACGAAAATCACAGTTTTTATCGACGTGTTTTCATGTTTTACTAACGTTCGATATTGCTTGATGTGTTTTTAGCCTAATTCCATTTCGAGATATTTTCAAAGCTTTTTACTTGATTTTGAGGGATTTTTTCGGTTGATTTCAAGAGTTCTTTTTTGTTTTTTTGGTTGATTCTCAGGGGCGGATTTAAGTTATAGCAATGGGGGTCATAGGCCCCCTACTAATACATGTAATTAAAGGCTAATTTTTTTTTTTCAAAAATATGTTTTTCTATTGGATCTTTAATATGAAGTTGATAAGGGACCCCAACTAACAATTTCTTTTCTAACTTAGGCCTTATTTTTTTATTAACTATATGTTTATTAACCATTATAATGTGTTCTTTTACAAATTGGTTTAATACCAAGTGCCAACATGTTTTTATTACAATTTGGTTTAATTGTTTCTTCTTCTTCATTATGAACCAGTCGGCTTTTATTTTAATATGTAGCGTGTTCATTTGGTTTAAGTGAAAACAATATAGAAAAATATATAAATAGTAGTATAATGTGTCGGTTTAACAAAAATAATAAAAAAATAACTGAAAACCGAACCAAATAAGTTATCTTTATTCTATTCTGTTAACCAAACCGTTTTAGCCGAAAACGAAAACCCAAAACCGTTTTGGCTGGGATGAATTAATCGGTTTCGAAAAAAATTCGACACCCCTATATAAATGTGCCCCCAACTATTAAAGTTTCTGGATGCGCCACTGTTGATTCTCAAGAGTTTTTTTGATTGATTTCAAGAGTTTTTTCCCCGTTTTTTTTGTTGATTTCAAGAGTTTTTTCTCCGTTTTTTTTTGTTGATTTCAAGAGTTTAGGTGCACCATTTTGAAGTTTCCAAAACGATATGGCTTCACAGTCCAAAACGATGCGGTTGCACTAATTTTTTTTATCTTTCGTCAGAGAAATAATACGGTAGCCCGTGCCATGTGAACCACACCAGGTCCACCCTTGGGTTATGATGATTTAGATTCCTAAATTTTATAGTTTCCAGATTTTAAAAAATATGCATCGTAAAAAAAAAATCATCTCGATCCAATTGACGAGTCAAGAGTTATGTTCCCCCGAAATTTACTAAAAAATGGTTGCTACAAGCTTACGACAGATTACAAATTGGTTGCAAATCTTTTCACCATTTTCATCCATTCTTTCACTTCAGTTCCAATTTTCTTTTCCTCCAAATCAAAATCATAATCTGGATTCTTTCACAAATTTCTCAAAACCCATTTCACCATTCTCAAAGAAAACCCTAAATTGTTGCACTTCTCAACTCCATGAGTTGATTTTAGGGTTTGAAGATCCTGATGAAGAGGATGACAAAAATCAATGAAAACTTGATTTTGATCAATTGAAACTGAAGTCCAGATTACACCTTTTCTTCATCTGAAATCTCAAAAATATATCTATCTACCTACCTACCTATTGGAATCAAGGTATCCTAACATATAGATGACCAATTTAGGCAAAGAATGGTTTACGTTTACGTTCGATCAAACAAGAACATCCATCAATGGAGGTGAATCCAGGGGTCGTGTTTGTCTCCTCCGTTGTCCTTCTTCTATAACAAATGGTGTTTCCCCTCTTTCTTCTAGTTCTTCGATTAACCGTTCTTGTGCTCCACCACGTAGTTTCTCTAATCGTACCCCATCCTTTTGTAACATTTTGATCACTTTAACAACGTTGGTTAATCCCCCAATCACTAATAACGAGCTTGCAATGATTCCAATCCACACCCAACTATACGTCTGGAAAAAGGTAGCAACTTTAGGCTTTTTGTATGCATGCATGAGGCATATATTCATAATGAATATCATGACATATTCATTATGAATATATGTATATTCATTATGAATAGTTAGTTCTTCAAACGTACCAACAAATGCAAACCATGATGGTGATGCCCAATTTGCTGTCGGAAATTGAGAATGGCTCCGGCCAAGAACAACAAGCTGGCGACCAAAAAGGGGATGTGGACACTTTGTTGCAAGATTTGAATGTGGGCATCTGCGTGCTCGTAAATTTGGCATGAATTATGGATGGAGCCGAGGAGCCATAAGGAAGTGCCGGCTATAAGCAGGTTTAGAGCATGAACCTCAATCCGATCATAACCGAATCCTCTATCTGCCTACAACCAAAAATGCACTGGCAAAGCTTCTTACAGGCATAAATTAAGGCTCGAAAAAATATTGGATACCGAACCGCGACCAATTATAACCGCTAATTATGATTTTAATATAAAAAATGTAATTGATTAACTTTTATAGTTGAAAACCATATACTTTTGTTCAAATATCTAAAATATACTATAGTACTTTTCTTCTATTGATAAGTTTATTAATAAAGTTTTACACTATATTTTAAAATTTATATTATGAAATTAATTATACATAAACCACGAGTTTTTTGGGTAGAGTATCGGGTAGCTTTTAAGTTTTTTGGTACACGGAAAGGAGTTCTATTAATACAGGGACAAAAGGGGAAAAAATTGCATCAACCCAAAACCCGACCCGATTAAATCCGAACCCAACGTGGCCCGAAGCTCGAAATCCCACACACCCAGGGGCGGATGGAAAGCTTAAAATATGGGGTCATAGGACCCCAACTAAATTTCTCACTTAAAGTTTAAAAATAATTTAAAACCCTTTTTTGTTATTGGCCTCCCAACTTAAACATGTTAAGGGATCCTAACTAAAATTTTAAAACATTTTCTCTTTTAAGAGTTAAGACTTAAATGAAACCCACATGATTCACTTTCGCACTTCAATGTATCAGATTTATTGAAGTTGAGTGAGTTGTATCCTAATGATTTTAGTCGTATTGAAATGATCAACTTGAACAGTACTATGTGATTGTGTGTCAAGAATGGACGGGCCTATATGTGTGCATACGGTGGCACGTGTCACCGTCTTTATCTCTCCGTCGAAAGGTTAAAACTTTTACGTTTATGAAATGTGCAACCATATCGTTTTAGAAGGTGTCACCGTGTGATATTCAGAAGTTCATGAAGGTTCAACTGTACCTCGTAGTCAACCAAAAAACCCGAAAAAAAAACTTTTGAAATCAACAAAAATAAAACAAAAAAAGTCCATCTAAATCGATAAAAACAACTTAAAAATTCCTCGAAATCAAGTAGAAAACTCTAAAAATCCTTCGAAACAGTGGAATTAGGCTAAAAACTTGTCGAACAATATTGAACGTTAGTAAAAATGTGATAAAAAACTTGTTTTTAACCAGTTATTTTTTGTCTATTTTGTATGTGTCACTGTATAAAAAAAAATGGGTATGTCCCTGCTGTCAAGATGAAAGAATTGCCGATTTGAGTGGTATGGCAGAGCTTACTAGATTGATGCTGGAAACCAAAAAAATCTACAACTTTAAACTCTTATATTGTGACCTCTACTAAAAAAACATTTCTGGATCCGCCAATGTACACACCCGATTATGATATTTAGGGGCTACATGCAAAACCCAAAACCCGATCAGGTCATATGTTTTCTCCCATGATCCGACCCAGCCCGACCCGATCAGGTCATGTGTTTTCTACCATTTTACTATTTCCAACTATTTCGATAGAAAATGTCACCACTATTGCATGCACCAAATATTGGGGGGAATCTCAGCCGCATCCCAATTTATTTTTATGTTTCAAGTTCATTTTAAAAGTTTATATGATTTTTAATTAATATTTAAAAAACAATAACACTTTTTACTAAATCATAATTAATTACAAAAATTTCATCAGTCAAATTTAAAATATAAACCGTCAAATATTTTATTAAAACAAATCCTAAAGAATATATTTTAGAATATTCTATTTAATATAATATATAAGTCAAAAGAAGAATGAATATTTGTTTAGAATATTCTGTTTCATGTTAAAAAAAAATTACGAGTATTCGAAATAAATAACTGTTTTCATCAAATTTCATATTATTTTACTGCAAAAAGTAATGTAAACAAACCAGATAAATATGAAATATTGAAATGCAGCAATAACGATAAGGGTCGTAATTAAAATCTATGGAATTGGGATCGGATTACTACCTGGAGGACGAGAAGAAGGATTCCGATGAAGAAGAGAAGGCCTCCGATCGCCTGAACGACGGGCACCGCCACTTCCACAAGCAGAAGCTGCGTATCGAGCTCCATCAATCGCATCTGGTAATCAATGCCGGCAAGATGTGCGAAGAGATCGTGTAAGTTCACCAAAATTATCAACCCTAATCCAATCAATAGCACCACCAATCCTGATTTCGCCTCTTTTGAAAGCTGCGAGATGAAACCACATAACAACACAATCGTGGAGAACAAGTAAAGCCCTGCGTTTGTGTACTCGGATCTCTCCCGATTCCGGCGTGATCCGTACATCCTGATCTCACGCGCCGTCGCCAGCTTCACCATTAATTCGTTCGATTTCCTAATCAGAAATCCAAATTCGAATTAGTGAATGGATTTTCTAGAAACTGATGACAATTACAGAGGAATTAAGGGAGATTGATTGATTTGGAGCAGAGGAGTGTGAGATGGTGAAAGAGTCAGAGTGGGGGGTTACGTGGCGTTATGCATGGAGATTTACCAAGTGCATATATACGAGTGAAAGCATATGACACGTGGCAGTTACCTGATTTAACTTCCCACTTCTACTTTTGGTTGTAAATGTGACTTGGTCTCCACTTTTATATATATTATATATATAGAAAGAAATCCATGTCTCAGTAGGGGTGCTCATGGATTGGGTTGATCGGGTTCGAGGTGTTTTAACTAATTAATCCAATGTTGTCGGTTTGAGAATTTTTCAACCCAACCCAACCCAACCCGTTCGGGTTGATCGGGTTAATCGGGTTGGTCAGGTTGATAGTTTGGTATATCAAAATATTCTGCTAACATTTAATAACTCACAATTTCTTTTTAATTATCTGTCATTTGGTACAACTTATCTATACTTCTTGATATTGAAGTATATTACATCCAATTATTTTTTCTCAATATATATACTAATATATACAAATGATTATGTAAAGATAGATAATAGATTGAAAATATATGTATACGAGGAGAGTGCGTGATGGGTGTAATTGTTTAATTTACATATTAATAGAGATTCAATAATTATATTAAACCCAAAATATAAAAGGATATCGGGTTCATCGGGTTGGCCGGGTTGGGTTGGGTTCAAATAAAAGTAACCCGATATCAACCCAATACCTACGATTTGAAGATTTTACAACTCGATTAGGCATCGGCTTGCTTCGGGTTGAGTTATTTTGCATCGGGTTGGGTTGGGTTGATCGGGTTGGTCGGTTTGGTCGGTTGTTTGAGCACCCCTATGTCTCACTACGAAAAGTTTAGATGTCACTTTATAAATTTAGGAGTAAACTATAAATTTGGTACCTATGGTTTGTTAAATTAACACTTTTCCAAATTTGGTCTATCTCTTTAACGGACGTTAAAATTTTGTTAAGTGAGAGGCATTTTTGTTCTTTGATAATATAATTCACAAAATGAAAACATTATTATCTATTAATCCCAACATTTAGATTTACGTAAGTGATCAATGAAACTCTTTTACAAGGTTCTGATATCAGGAACCATAATCGGGCTAAAGAACGAGGGTTTGCCCTTACTCAGTTCACCTTCCTGTAGGTTTAATTGGCATGCTAATTCCTCCAGGCCCTTTCCATGGGTTATTTTCTCAACAATTAAGTAAAAATACTTTTAATATACTGCTAGTTAAAATTATCATAAATTAGTTAATATAACAAGGGTATAAAATGAAAAATGTATAGAAAAAAAAAACGCCTAGACTAAAATTGCAATTTACTCTATAATTTAACAAAAAGAAAAAAAGGGTAAAAGGGTCAAAATACCTTTAAGTTAACCAACATTGTTAACTAGAGTTAAAACAGAGGGATCAAAACTAAAACAAAATGGCAACCACAATAACTAAAATCGTAATTAATTATTAAAGTATATCAAACTTGATAATGAGTGGCAACCGTAAGGACTAAAATTGTAATTTACTCGATATTAGATATGATATACAAATTTATCTTCATAAGTCACACTTTGAACCTTAAGGCTTGACCTTGTTGTTGAACCTTGATTCTAGTATAGTTAATAATATATAGGGTGAATTACATTTTTCATTCTTATAGTTTGGTGTTTTTTCTATTTTAAAAATTAACGAGTTAGGGTCTATATAGTTGTATTTTTTTTAACGAGTTGAGTTTACAAAAATTCAACCCGTTAATATATTCATAGTCCCATCTTGTTAAAAAAATTCAACTAACAACCCGAACCCGACTTGTTTAAATAATGGGAGGTGTTGTATTAATTTTCCAAAATAAAGACGAAATTCGTTAAAAACAACAAATCACAGGACTAAAAATGTAACTCACTCTAGAAGAACTTCTTGGTAGGGGGACAAAAGATTTTAAACCATTGAAGCCATAACCATGGCAAATGTTTTTAGTTACCCGTGATGTCACCGATCAAATATTACCATTTTAGGCTGTTTTACGGGCCACAAATTTAACGGCATGATTACACGAAACTTGCTATAATGAGAATTTCCTTTATTCTATGATGAGATATACGATACGTACAAGAAGGTGCATCCTCGTCGTATAACTTGGAACTACAATGTACGGTGTTCTTTATGTTCAGTTTTAGCTCAAAACTATGATACAGATCACTCATATACATACAAATTTTTATATCCATGTAGAAAGGAAAGCGAATCGATTAATATTGCTTCATAAGAGATAATGGCGTAGATATTCAACTCGTGCTGGATGTTTGAGCTTCATTAGAGCTTTCACTTCATGCTTTCTAACCATTTCCCTTGATATATTCAAGTTACCTGCAATCTCTCCCAATGTTCTATTGCCTTTTCCATCAAGCCCGTATCTTTGTCTCATCACCAAACTTTCCTTCGGCTTCAGTGAATCGAGCTGCATAGATGCATTATGTTATGAAATCACAATTCAAGTTGAAGAAATTAAAAGGGTATGTTTTTTAGCAGCTTAATGAGCTTAATAAGACCCGCAATTTATTCAGTTTATACATGACGGTTTGGTAGTGGCTTAATGATATAGTAAGTGACTTATTCAATAAGCTTCTAGGGGGAGCTTTATGCAGAAGGCAAAAAATTTCCAGCCTCCCAATTAAAAAACATGCTCGCTCCACTATGAAACAAACCCCCCAAACAAAAATCTTCCCAATCTATGTGCAGATTAATCTACACCATACGTCTTTATGGATACAGGACTTGATGGAAAACCAATCAAACGACCACTAAATAGTCTATAGCTCATCTATCTATATATATATATATATATATATATATAGAGAGAGAGAGAGAGGAAAGTTCAAATGCGAACTCAAATTTGGTTGTGAACATGAAGACAAATGAGAGCGCGACAAGTGTCATATTCAGACGGAATAACAAAGGGAAATATTCAGACTGAATAGTCTGAATGATGTATGAACTTCACCTTCATTATTCAGTCTGAATGCCGTTCATTATTCAGTCTGAATATGACACGTGTCGCGCTCTCATTTGTCCTCATGTTCACAACCAAATTTGAGTTCTCATTTGAACCCCCCCATATATATATATATATATAGATGTGTGTGTGTGTGGCAGTTGATTTTATTGGGATTTAGGCAATATTGAATTTACCACATCATCGAGTGCAAGTCTGAGAAGAGCAGGTTGCCGCCTTTCATCGTCACCAGCTGCATTAGTATCAGCAATCGTGTTAATAAACTCTTCCTGTGTGACTGCGTGTCTTCTATTAAGGGAAAGAATGGGTCTCGATGCCTTTGTCACTTCACGGTATCTCTGAAGGGAAATCCCAGCTTTCTTTGCTATCTCTTCTTCCGTTGGTGGTCTCATAAGGTCAAACCATAGCTTCTTTTTGGCCTTCTGTATTTCTATTCTAACCTACATCCATCAAAGATTTTTATGTTTTCAGTACTTTCTGAGAAATTATATGTCAATGCTTCACAAAGCAATAAAGATGTTAAATATAGGAACAAAATTTAGAATAATGTTACTATGTTAGAGAAAACATACTGATTCAAGGCCGAAGGGGACTTTAATGAAACTTGAGAGGGTCATGGAGCGTATGATGGTATGTCGGATCCAAAATAGAGCGTATGTTGAGAGTTGTAGTTTTCTTCGTGGTTCAAACCGATCAATGGCTGTGATCAGACCCTTCACTCCTGCATGGCAGAAGTCTTGAAAATTTCGGCCATTTGCAAACTCTTGAAAATATTTGTTCATGACAAATAATACTAGTCGAAGATTATGCTGCAAAGACATCATCATAACAATTCCTCGGTCAGATTCACGTAATAATGCCTGCTAGTGCTCTACTCTTTTGGAAAAATCTATGTCTTGTAATACTTTAAGCAATTATCGAGGGTTATGATCTTCTATAAAAGCATTTATAGATATTGCATGTTAATGACAGAGTGTGCATTCATTGCAGGAATAAGAATGCATCCTGAAAGAGTATTTAATCCTTAATTTTTTGATCTGATCACAAAGGCTATTTGATTCATGAAACGTTATCTTAAAGTAAAAAAAAGCAAAAAAACTGACTTCCTACTATTAAGAAATGGCATGTTGGAGAGATGGAGAACTAACTTGTCACACCTTAATCAATTTGTTTCTGGCTGCTTGGCCAACTCCAATTTGCATCCTCAATTGTGATACATTCATGTTTGTTGCTTCTGCCACCTCTCCATCTGTTGGTTCTCTAGCCAAAACATTCTGTAACTCCTCTTTCACTGCAAGAATTGCCTGTTGAAGCAAATAAAACCATTAAGAAATGAACTTAATATAAAAGCAATGATTTTGGATTTTTGGGGAACACTTGAAATTCTCACCTTCATAGTTTGTAACGAGTTAAAGAGCCGAGTATGCTCTGAAGAAGGAAGAACTGGCGGAATCTTCATTTTCTTCCAATCTAAGCTACCTAAATCCGTAGAAGCAGAGTAGTCCCTAACCAATCTGTTAATCTTTTCGTCTTCATTGACCTTGCCATGCTTTCTCTTCTGATTTGAGGAAATAACCGCTACATCTTTCTTATTCTTCAGATGAATCCTCTTTTCAAGGCTCAACCTTTGCAATCTTTTATGTTGACCCCTTACAATATTAACTGCAGGTCTGCTTTCAGGCTTCTCGTTAGCATCAGAAATCTTCTTCCTCCCTCGCCGACCTCTTTTGATCACCTGATCATCATGGTCCTCGGTATCCGATTCAATAGTTGTCGGGCTGAGCTTGTATAATCTATCCAGTTCAGCTGCAGCTTCATTGTAATCCAAATCTAATGAGCATGAAGGAGCTTCAGCAGTAGATAAAGCTTGTACTCTTTCTGAAGGCTTCTTATTCCGTCTAATTCTCTTTGGGTTTTCTTTAGATGTTTTGACAGATAAATTTGCAGATTCTTTGGATGAAACCAAAGCTGTGTTCTTGGTTTTATCTGTTTTGAAAGCTAATATCGTTGTTCTTTTAGTTGGAGACGGATGAGTTGAAAATCTTGCACTTAATCCAAATGGAGTCCTTGCAGCAGAGCTAGATACAGTCACAACTCCCATGCCAAGAGGTATCTAAGCAGAGCAATGGAAGAGCTTTTACTTGAAAAGATAATTCCTGCACCAAACAAATAGATAACTAATGAAAAATCATTATACAAAAAAAGAGATAAATGCATATGAACTTCCAACTACATTTCATAACTTCAACTAAAATCTTATAATAAAACACAATAACACACAGTCCCTTGTAATCTAGTTACAGTTTAAATATAGGATGCTGAATACAAAAGTAGTTTTGGTGCTGATCATTTGATAGATGAATGAGACAAAATCGAACCAGGGTCTCTGATCATTTGATAGATGAACAAAACACAAGCTAACCATGGTCTCAAATAAATTGCGCAGCTGAGCTTGTACAGATAGTTGAGAATTTGTCATAAGAACCTAGAGGCCATGAGTTCAAATCCCACCTTTTGGTATGCCAAGTGAACTTTTCTTACATCACTTTCTAGTTTCTACCCCTTGGGAGGTAAATTCTATCGAACATCCTACCCCGAAATATATCGGGTAGCTTTGGTTTGTTTCCCTTGGTCATATCAGTGATCCTACTTTCTGACACAATTGGGGAAGACCACAACCAAATATAACCATATAAGCAATTTGGTAGTTCCATTCTCCAATTACATGGATGATATTTTGAACTGAAGTCTGAAAAGTGGCACAAAATCACTCCGATCCCAATACCAAAACTCGAGTCCAACCTTCCAAACACCAAGTCCAACCTCCCAAACCCTAAACCCTAATATACGGTTTTAAAAACTAACAAAGCTGAGAAACAAAGAGGTATCTTGCATAAAATCAGTGTGTTGAAGCAAATATCACAGCTCGGAGATCAGGATTAAACTTCAAATCCATTAACAGGAGTCAGTAAACAAACTTATCATTCATTCATGGCACAATTTTAATTCGGATCACTTAATTGTATAACCGAACGCAAATATAAAATTGATAGAGATCAAAGCGACAATTAGCGTTGCAAGCCAAAATCCTGTTCTCTAGATAATATTTTTTTTTAACGGTGCCGATACTCTGGTAACAAGGCCTACGCATTCAGAAGGCTAGAACTACTTTGATATCAGTTAACATATAATAAATTGAAGCATAATATATCATTCGACGAAGAACAGATCAGCCATAAGAAATCACACAAATAAGAATACACACACTGTACCTCAACGACGGCCGGATGAGTTCGCCGGTAGAAACTCAAACAACAGGAAGATTCAATGGGGGAAATCTGAGAGAAGTTTGATCGAAAGTTAGAAATAATCCTTGTACTAGAATTTTCTGAAACTGAAATAAACAAAAAGAATCGAAGAATTTTCACGGGGAATTATGGTGGCCACAAGCAAGAATCGACGGCGGAGATGAACGGAAAGGAGGAGATCGGAGGGTGATGGTGGTGGGGGAAGACGTGGCAAGAGGTGCAGCAGAATAATCTCGTGGAGGGTCGTCGTGGCAATTTCTGAGTGGTGGTAAGATATTTTGGCATCAGTTAATGGATGAACTTTTTGACACGTAAGTTGGAGTTGTGGTGGTCTGCGGGTCTAGGGTAGTTTACGTGCACCATCACAAGTCCACAACCATTTGAAGTGCAAAATGGAAACATCAATTGGACGTGGTTTAATTATAGCAACAATTTTTAAAAGGGTCAAACATGTTACACAAACCATGCCAAAATTGCAATTTATTTATTATTATTTTTAAATCAATAGTTACAACCGGTTCTATGACCACTATTAAAAAAGAAAATTACACTGTACAGAAAAACAAGTGGATGATATCTGAATTTGAATTCGAGATCTTACTTAATTAAGGATTCTCATATTATTCATACAGCTGAGGAGAACTTATGGACTGATAGTCGGCTATGAACAAAAATTGGTCGATTTGAGACAATCTTTCCATTGGACGGTTCATTTCATAAATAATAGAACTTTAATAAATATTTTAACAAAGGAAGGTTTAAGGGAAAACACAAAAAAATAAAAATAAAGAACACGCTGAGAGCCCTTCATCTAGAAGGTATCCACCAACGCATACAACTTTCTATGCACCGATGCATATGTATTAGTGCATATGCACAAATGCATGTTACAAATTACCGGTATGCATTAGTGCATACTGTCCAAATGGAGGACTCCTAGTGTATTTTTCAGTTTTTTTTAACGTTTTCCTTTGAATCTGACCCTATTTTAATAAAATATTTAATTTAATTATTATTTTTCAAAAAATTACTAATTAACTAAAATATGTATAAGGTGGATCAATTTATTGGCTATTTAAAATCATAATTTATTGTCAATATTTTCTAAAATTTGTATTTGTATTAATTAACATATTACATTATTATTAGATTGTTTTAAATATATTATAAAATATTAAATTTTTTTAATTTTTTAACACGTTCTTTTTTATATTTTACATTTTCAACTATCTTATCAGCTAGTTTTTATCAAACATATTTAGTTCATTATCTAATTTATCAGGACTAGTAAGCTTACCGTCACCAGCTAGCCACCAATTAGATTATCGATCAACAACTAATTTATCAGTTAGTTAACCAATCAACAAGCATAACCTTAAGGTCATGTGTTCAAAAGCTCATATATCAAATCAACATCGAATGATGCAAAATATCTATTAGTGGTTTTAAAGTTCATGAATCTTTGACTTGTGTAAAAGCTTCGACAAAGCCTTTGCAATATGTTTTTTTCAGAATAATAGCATAATGAATCAATAGAATATATATATATATATATATATATAGAGAGAAAGGTTCAAATGAGAATTTTATATCTTTAAAGGAACAAAGGGACATTTGTGGATCACATATGATGTGGGTCCTACATAATATTAAATCATAAATGATTTAATATTATGTGGGACCCACATCATATGTGGTCCACAATTTGTTCCTTTGTTCCTTTAAGAATGGGTGATTCTCATTTGATCCCTCCCTTATATATATATATATATATATTATATGATTATATACATGAATATTGATCATCTATGCATATTTTTCATACTTTCAGTTAATAATCAGTTTATTAATTACTAAGCAATTGATATTGTTTACTTGTTTCCATTGTAAAAGAAACACTAGTTTAATTAGGCTATGTTTGGCAAAAGTATCTTATAAGGTACCTTAACTTATCAAAACCTTACTTTTATTAACTTCTCAATAAGGTACTTTATAAGTTAACTTATGATCATCCAAACAACTACATTAAAAATAAGGTGACTTATAAATCACCTTATTTCTGCCAAACAATGCCTTAGTTGATTAATGTTAATGTTAGGATATTGTAAATTTTAATATAATTTGAGTAGTGTATAGGTAAATTATAATTTCTTTAAATACGATTATTTTGACGGTGAAACAATCAAATGAGATAATATGCTTTAGACATTGTTTGGCAAAAATAAGTTAACTTATAAGCAGTAATGGTTTGGATGCACATAATCTAGCTTATAAGTCAGCTTATAAGCTAACTTATCGATAAGCTACTTGGAGTAGCTTATGAGGAGCTTTTTGACACTTTTTCCAATTATACCCCTAACTAATATTATTTATTTATTTTCAACATTCCCTTTTTGGTCATTTCACATGCTCATAAGCTAGTTTTTGCCAAACATAACTTATTCATTAGCTAGTTTACCAGCTACCAGTTAGCTTATAAGTCATCAGCTACCTTATAAGTCATACGCTAGCTTATCATCTAGTTTGCCAAACATAGCCTTAATATTCACCGTTGTTATTTACACTAGAGTAAAATACATGATGAGGCCCACTGTTCTTAAATTCCTAGCTCTCTCATAATTATTTAGCTGTTGCAACCTAAAAGCACACCCACTAAAAGAGTATAAATGTTTGTGGTAATAAGTATATAATTTTGCAACAACTAGTTGTCATGTTTACCAACTACCCAAATGGGATGCATAAATGAGAATCAACTGGAAAGCAATGTCAAAACCCTAGCTACTAGTAGGTTCCCATGACACTGTTCCTACCATATTCAGGAAGTTAATGAGATACAATTCAACATCTTCAAATATACAAATTAGTCAAATGCAATTTTTATTTTATATATATATATATATATAGAGAGAGAGAGAGAGAAGAGAGGGAAGAGAGGTTCAAATGAGTAAAATAACCAAATAAAAGAACAGGAAAACGATCAATCATACTAACCAATCAACACAATGTTGTGTGGGAGATGTGGCCCGCGACCGGAAGTCGGGTGAATCACATGTGATCTTACACATGATTCAATTGTTTTCTTATTCTCTTATTAATTTGGTTATTGTTCTTGAATAACCTGTTTCTCTATCTCTCTCTCTCTCTCTCTCTCTCTCTCTCTCCATATATTGGTATATATATATAGTGACAAATAAGAAGGTTCGGTATAGTGACAGTTAAGAAATAAGGTTGCCTATATGAGCTGATGTTACAGATTATCTATTTCTTATTTGAATCATCTGATATGAATGTGCTCACACATGAATAATCTGTAACGCCAATTTCACGTAAAAATATTCAAATAGATTTTTAGGATTTTTCTAACATTTTTTTAAACAACAACCAGGATTTTTCAACGATTTACATATATATGAACCTTTGTTTAACAATTTATTCATACTTTTGCAAGATATTTAGCTTTTTTATTCATCTTTTTATAAAACACTGACGTTTATAAGACATTTTTTAAATAGTGTCGTATAAACTTAAATCCACTTTAGACACATCCAGGTTTTATACGTCCTATAAAATCAATTTTGTTGTACCAACTATATATGTCATGTTATTCTTAATTACATGAAGATATATATATATATATATATATATATAGGAGAGGGATCATACGAGAACCACCCCTTTTTAAAGGAACACTTTATGGACCACATATGATGTGGGTCCCACATAATATTAAATCATTTCTGATTTAATATTAAATCATATTAAATCAGAAATGATTTAATATTATATGGGACCCACGTCATATGTGGTCCATAAAGTGTTCTTTTATTCCTTTAAATTTATAAAATTCTCATTTGAACCTTTTTTTAGTAAAGACTTAAAAGAACCCCATCTACAGCTCTAGACTTCAATTCTCCTTCTACACCAAGACAATAAAACTTTCTTCTATGTCTATTAGGAAAATGTACCATCAAGATCGACTGACTACATGGCCACATGGGACAAAATGTAAATAGTATATAATTAAAACGAATTGAATATAGAACCTAGCTAGCTAGAAATTACAAATTAAGGATGACAAGAGTTAAACCAATTAACTATAATCGATATACAATTGACAACTAATTACCTAAACTAATTAATCAAGATTACATCTGTTAATTAATTAACAACACATAACTATTTAATTAAGCCTCTCTAATTCCTCTGGTTACTGCTGCAAAGAGAAGAGGTTAGGTTTTGATCAACATGTAAAACTACAATCTCCAGAAACTGCCCTTTTATTATCTTCCCAGCTGCTCATGACTTCTTAATCGATTCGTATCTGTATATATATATATATATATATATATATGATCTCAAAACAACAATACTACGATCATGAAACTGGATTAGGCAGATGATCGAGACCGAATACTGTCTGTCTACTATACCATAACGTATAAAGCTAGCTGAATGTTTGCTGAATGTGCTCAACCAGATCCTCTGCACTTAGCTGGCATTCAATTCCAATCTACCACAAATCAATCAAACCCCAATAATTAATACTTGTTAAGTAATTTTAGTATATATATGTATATACATACATAAAGGATATATATTATATAGAGGAAAATTCAAATGAGAACTCGAATTTGGTTGTGAACGTGAGGACAAATGAAAGTGCGACATGTGTCCCGTTTAAAGAAATATTCAGACTGAATATAGTATATATTATTTATTCAGTCTGAATATACAAAGAAATATTCAGACTGAATATAGTATATAGTATATATTCAGTCTGAATATGCTTATTCAGTCTGAATATTTCTTTATACATTCAGTCTGAATAATCTATATTCAGACACGTATCGCGCTCTCATTTGTTCTCATATTGACAACCAAATTTGAGTTCTCATTTAAACTTTCCTCTATATAATATATATATATATATATATATATATATATATATAGACGATGAAAGAGAGAACTCAGGTTGTCAGCCTAGCTTAACAGTAACTGTGGGTTCCAAAAGAGTTGCATGCAACACAAACTTAATTAAGTTTTTACCATTTTCTTCAAATTTTGTAATTATTTAATATATGAGAGGGTATAGTACCCCCAAATACCAATTAAGAAATGTTGTGATTAACATGGGACATTCCCCAAAAAAGTATAACTATGTTTTGGTGGGTAGATTGAAACATAAATTAAGACAGTACATGTAATTAAGCATGTATGCATGCATGCAATTCTTGAAATCTAATTAATTGCTGACCTTGATGGTGAAGGATTGCACCATAGTTTCATCAGCTGTGTTAATGCTGGCCTGGAGGATTTCAAGAGAAAGGTCTTCAAGAACCGAAACTATTTTCGTTGCTTGACCTGGCAACCGAGGTGAGATAGTTTTCAGAAGAAGATTAGATCCTGAGAACTTCACTTCAACATCAGCAATGGCGGACTTTGAATTTGCAACGGGTTCGTTAACAATGTCTGAATTTGAGGAATTATTAGAACTAGAAGGTGAAGGGTCAAGTACTGAAGGTGGTGTAATTATGTTAGCTGCCATTGATGATGATGATGATGATATTGGAGGTTGCTGGAACCTGGGTTTGTAAGGGCTTACTGGTTGTGGGGTCCTGGGGCTAATCGGCAAGAGGGGCCGGGGGCTAATTGGCGGTTTCCGGGGGCTGAGTGGTGATGGTCTAGGGCTTGAAGAAACAAGCCTTGGGCTTAAAACAACATCACTGTAGACTTTTCTTTGCTTTTTTGCCTCTAATGATTGAAGAACTTGTTGCAATTCAGTTATGTAATCAACTACTCCTCCTATTATTGATGCTTGATCACCCTACACTTCATAAAAACACAACAATCATTAAAAGATATCTAAAATGAAAAACTGGAGAACGCCTTGGTAACCAGTCTTCTATACGGTATGCACATGTGCATACAAGTAATTATATCTCCAGCATGCACATGTGCATAACATTCATGCGTGCATAGAAATCAAGAAACGACTTTAATTAGTTGTATGCACATGTATATATCATTCAGATGAACGGTTACCGGAATGTTCTTCAATTTTTTATTTTTAGGGTTTTCATCTGTGTGTGTATATATATATATATATAAGTTTAGTTACATACCCTTTTGACATAGAAGCAAGGCATTAGTGAACGAAGAACGGTTAGATGTTCGTTCATCTGCTTCCTCCGGTTTCTCTCCACCGTGATATGCGACACTTTTGGCTGCCCATCTGAGTTCGCACCGCCTTGGTCCACCGTAGACAGTTTTCGTTTCTTGGTTTCAGGAGAAAGAGTCTCCAACTCCGCCTCTACAAGATCTTGTAAAACACTGCAGGAAGAAGTGGACTTCTGTGAGACCAGTGGATGAACATGATCTTTTGCACGAAACCCAGTTTCCAAAGGCAACATGGATGTGAATTCATCAGAACCACCATCAAGAACTTCAAGAATACTGAAGATATCGTTGGTAATAGATGCTGTACTGGGTGACAAGAAATTGGTTTCTTCAAACTGTTCGGCATAACTATCGAAGAAATCCGTCAAAGATGTACACTGATCACCACCCATTTTTTGATCTCTTTTATTAATAGAAGATAAAGAAAGATCGATGAAGGTATCAGAATTAGCAAGTTTGGGTATTGAAACAAAAAAACAAACACTTGGTGTGCAGTTGATTTTGTTTCAATAAACACAAATGTTGGTATTTGAGGGAGAAACCCAAATAAGTTATAGAGAGATAGAGAGAGAGAGAGAGTGTTAAAGTTTGTGAAGATCAAGAAGAGATAAATCGTAAAATCTTGAGATATTAATAGACGTATCTGAAAATGGATAGTGACATATCTAATTCCAATTCATCTCTTCAAGAAATTCTTTTTCATAATTATCATAATTAATTTAATTTTTATTAATCAAACAAATCTATAAAAAAGATCTAAATCTATAATTGTATGTATGTATTTATTGTAAAATTATTGTAAAACTATGATAAAATGAGTTGAAATCTTTACAGGATTTTGATGGATGGTTATGGACGGTGAACCATTTTTCTCGAGAATTTATTGTGGGCATTTAGTGGATCATGTCTTAACCGTTGGATAGCAATTTTTGTAGGCCATCTTCATCTCTGTTGACTTTTTCAAATTTAAATTTCAAAATATTTCGAGTTCACACCCGATATGTTATTATTAATATATATATATATATATATATAATGTATTTTTATTTTTAAATTATTTAGAAAAATACATATTTTTTTAAAAGTGGGTATTAAATCTAATTTATTTATATAAGCTAGAACTTTTAATTTTTATGTGTAAGTTATGTATTTATTAAAAAAATTAATATTAATCAACAGATAAATATTTTTGTTACATCAAGTCTTTTTTGAATATTCTATTTCTCTAAACGAAATTACTTGTAATATATTTAATTAGGAACATTAAGTATGAATATAAATTAATTTATGATGAAAAAAATATAAATTAGTGATGAAAGTCACAAGATTATATTGGAGGTTTAAACGAGAATATCTATTTACAGAAATGTAAGAACACCCTTTTCACATGCATATGGTAATACATGTGAGATGGCTAAGGACTATGAGTGTGTAGAGCACTTGACCCGCAACCTAAATCGCTTCCACGATCGTATGTGTTTCTGATTTAGTATCACGTGTGATTCACTATATTATAAAAGTGTTTTCACGCTTTTATCAAATGAAAGTATTCTCATTTAAACCTCTCCACACACCCATTAATATATAATATACACACACACACACACACACACACACACACAGAGAGAGAGAGAGAGAGAGAGAGAGAGAGAGAGAGAGAGAGAGAGAGAGGATTTCAAATACAAACCAAATAGTTCTCACAAACTGTACAAACTCCATGATTTAATTGTTGGTATTGAATAAAATTGTTTCATGAAAATGTTTAATATGATGAAATTGTTTCTATATAAAAATGAAATTATTGATTAATCAACTCTTATGTATTATTGATAAAAAAAATCATATATTATTGATTAATTAATCAACCGTCATAATTAAAAAAAAGTGAAGCTAAAAATAAGAAAAGGATCGGTTGAATAAAGTTTGTTCGGTTTGTACGAATTAAATCTTTGTAATAAATATATATCCCCTATATATATATATATAATATGATCAAAACAAAAAATAATCCAATTTGGGAGGAGTGTTAGCTAACACATGGACGTTTATTTTTGGATGATCAAGCGTTGATGCATGATTTTGGTTATAAATAAGCGACTTATAAAATGCATTAATTAAGTAGACCGAAATTTGAGATCATTTTTTGAATTTGAACATATATATTTTGGTGAGACAATAATTATGATATTTAATAATCATGTATGTCAAGTCATGATGAAGCTATATAATTACAAAAATTAAAAAGATTCTGATGTTGGTTTCAATTCAATTAATTATATATCTAGAAAGAAAACAACAATACATGATTTTAAAAGAAACAAAAAAAGAAAAAAGATGAGTGAATAATGATGGAGCAAAAGTGAGTGAAAATGATGCATGGATTCAGTCTAGTTTTGTTGGTTAGCTCATAAATGATGATCAAGTCTTCATAACAGCAGCTTCCTGTCGGCTTAATTAATTTCTTTTTCTTTTTTTCAAATTTTAGCCTCCTTCCCTCCCTCCGCCACCGGACCCAATACCATTAATGGTGGTGCAGGGTGGCATGAACCGCCGGAAAACTAACAGAGATCGATGCTGGTGGTGATTTCAAAAAAAAAAATCATTATTATTATTAGTTAGTTTTGATGGAGTTAAATTTAAAGTTTGGAATTTGATAATAAATTCATGAAGCAAGAAAGACAATCATGATGGAATTATGTATGTATATATATATATATATATACATGTTAATAATGATGGTGATTCGTACACTTTTTTTGTATATGTTTCTGTGCATGAATAATTAACGTATTCATTAATTAGTAATATTATGCAATCGATCACCATGCATGCAGAATAATAACATAGACATGGTCGTACCAGCATTCCAGCAACAGCTATAGCCATTTATGTTGCTTTACAACCTTTAACATATAATATATATATATATATATAGGGTTAGGTTCAAATGTGAACTCATTTTTGGTTGTGAACGTGAGGACGAATCTCAGCCACACATCTTCGGTTATGGTGAACGCGATCACGGAGGATTGACGCGATTCATGGGAGGGGGGAGATTATTAAAGGAGAACTGCAGAAGTTCGCTTTTATTGACCGGATAAGTGGCTGAGATTCGTCCTCACATTCACAACAAAAAATGAGTTCACATTTGAACTTTCCTCTATATATATATATATATGCAAGTATTGAAGTTAATTATTTGAGAACTTATTAAATTATGATAAACTTAAGAGTTTATGCATCATGTGTTATTATCTAAGTATAGTATCTAATGTATTGATTAACCTGTATTTGTTTTACAGTGTGTTTGTTTCACGTGTACTAGTTTCACAACGTGAAACTTTTTTTTGTGTATTTTTTTGTTTCAGAAACACTATAAAAAGTTTCACATTATGAAACAATTACATGTGAAACAAACATACTGTGTGAAAATATATGTTATTCAATATTCTAAATTCTAGTCTTAGATGAAAAAATATTAGTATTAAGATTCATGATAAATAACATATTCATATTCATCATTAGTATATAAGATCCATGATGAATAACACATTCACGTTCATCATGAATGTGTGATTCATGATAAATACCACTTCCATTAATAAAAAAAATATGGGCCTTTTATAATACGTCATTAATGTAGTAATATATTTATCATGAATGTGTGATTCATGATTAATAACACTTTCATATTTCTCCTGAATGTGTTATATTTATGAGGAATATTTACCATTAAGAGGATGCCTAGTGTGTTGTGGGTGGTTCTTGCATTCCTAACCAATTTTGAATTCTTACCGGAACTTCCTTTGTGTGTGTGTCACACACACACACACAGAGGAAGGTTCATAAAAGACATTAATTAAATAAGAGAATATATAAGAAAACAAGCAAATCACAAGTATTTCATGCGACTTTGGTCTCGACATGGGGTTGCAGGTCACATCGCCTATCCACCCTTGTGTTAACCGTTTTCGTGTTGTTTTATTTGATTATTGTTTTGGTTTGAACCTCCTCATATATGTGTGTGTATATATTTATATATGTATGTAGGAGGAGGTTCAAACGAGAACACCTCTATTTTACGAGAACGCAAGAACACCCTTATCACATGTGATAATACACGTGAGGGGACCTGGTGGTGCGTGGACGATGAGTCATGCGACTTAGATCACGTCAAATGTCGTTTGCGTCTATGATTTAATATCACATGTGATGGTCTTGATGGATTATAGTATCACATCAAAAACACCCTTATCACATGTGATAATTATACATGTGAAGGGGCTTAGTGGTTTAAGGACGACTTGATCCGCAACCTAGATCGCGTCAAAAGTCATTCATGTCTCGGATTTAGTATCACATGTGATGAAATAATAGTATCACATGTGATTGTTTATAGTAAAAGAATGTTCTCGCGTTCTCGTAAAATGTAGATGTTCATGTTTTGAACTCTTACCCCCCTCTCTCTCTCTATATATATATATATGTATATAAATGTATGTATAGATGTGAGTAATGAATTAGGGAAGGAAATGAGAAAGAAGGAGGGTGGGCGTATGTACTGACGGCGCATGCAGCCTGCAAGTTGTCTGTTGTCACAGCAAATCTGCATATGAAATGAATGAACGCAAAGATGCTTCAATGCCCACACACACCACCACGGTTTCTCCGTGCATGCCCCCACACCCCAATAATTCTCTTTTTTTATTTATTCATTCTATTTAATTTTTTTCTTTAAATTATTTACTTTTTATTTTCATTTTCATGATTAATTATTACATATAGTAACAATTGGAAGTGATAAAATTGAATAGGGAGCCTTTATGACTCAGTACATATGAATGTACGTGAGACAAATCCTGGGGATGATTTGAAGAATATATATATATATATATAACTTGAATAATAAAGTATTGAAATTCCATTGGATGACCAATAAATGGGATTTTACTATATTACTAGATTTTAAAGAAAATTTGAATTATTATATTGTGTACATGGTGCTACTTTTTTTAATGACTTCACATGCGGTAAAAATCAAGCATATACATCATGTTTTGAAGTGTGTGGTTTTAGATGAAAAGATGTATATAGATCTATATTCTATGCGAAAAAAAAATTAGAAAAGATTATTGACAAATATATTATAAAAAAGAAAAGTACACAAAAGGTACACTAAAACATAGGAACAACTCTACTAATTAAATAACTAAATATTCTTATGTCGATTTATCGTAGGCTTTTAGTATTAATTTATTTGTCGCCTCTTCAATCCTCCCCCATTTCACCATCTAGTCTCTCCTCCTAGAATCTAATGTAGGTCTCTTGAGTAAATTCTAGAGAAAATTAACATAAATTTCAGTTAAAATTTAATTTTTCTAAAAAAACTGATATGAATTTTAATATGCGCTTTCGCTTAACTTAATTAAACTTTTATTTAAAATTTAGAATTTAGCACTTAGAATTTATATTTATGTTTGCTTATTTGTGCAGTTCAAAATTCATACATTAATGACTTTGTAATATAAAACTCACGAATATCATCGTTCACAACTGCCACACCTATCTCCCTCGATTGTTGGTCACTCGTCTCCTCGTCCCACATTGTCCCTACCTCATTGCCCCCCTCTCGGTCCTCCTGTCGCATCCCTTGTGCTAGTTGTTGGCCACTCTTTATGTCGTCATACCCTTAGTGTCATTGACCCTCTATGCCAATTTGTTGTTCCCCCTCCACCCCTATCGTCCCCTCCTTTAGTTTCGTTTCTCTATTTAAAGTTCTAATTTTATATTTTGACCAGCAAATCTTTATGCCAACTCGAAGTAATTTGTTTTTTATGTTTAAACACAAGACAATATGTAATCAAAGATATTAGAATGCACATCTTAAATTTAAATAGTTTTAGAGTTATCAAAGATTTGTAAACAAGTATATATGTTTTGTGGTGGTTTTGGGGTGAAAAACATAATAAAGATGAGGAAAACATGTCATGTCTTACATGAATTTACATTAATATCATCATTCACCATCATGCAACTCTCATTTATGTGTGTTCCAAACTCCAATTCTATCTTCTCCTCCTCTTCTTATTTCCTCTCTATTCATGTGCATATCCATACAATACATTTAATGGTGTGGTTCCTACATCCACTTTCCATCCATTTATATAACATCATCAAAATATATATTATATTTAGTCCATCTAAAAATTATGAGAGGGTCCTAAATATAAATCATTTCATTTTATATGAATCAATTTCAATCATACATCTAGTTTAAGTAATAAATATTTGGTTGCATAAATATCTCAATTGTTTCCTGATATAAAGCATTGATCATAATTAATAAACTATAATCATCTTCGATAAATATTCAAATCAAACTCTCATTATTTTCATAAATATCTCAATTAATTAGTTTATATGATTTGTATAAATGACATTGTTTATTTTTTAAACTCCCTCAAAACTTATATATCATACCTTATGCATATAGAGAAAGGTTCATTCAAGAAGTGATAAATATTTGAGAACTAAAGAAGTGATTTTAGCCCTTTCATCTGATCAATATTTGCGGCTTTGATTGTGAAGCAACGGATAATTTCTTCCATGCTATGCGGAAGATAGAGATGATAGTTTCGTAACTTTTACAAAAAGGCGGCAAAAAATTCCTATATAAACCCGTTAATTGGTTCACACGTCACATGTGATCACGGGTTTATATGTGAATCAGTTAATTAGATCATATGTGAATTACGCAGGTTCACATATGAACATACAAGTTCACATATAAACTCGTTTGCCGCCTATTTGTAAAAGTTACAAAACTACCCCTCTCTATTTTTCAACAGCCACAAATATTGACCAGTGAAAGCCGCAATTCTTGATTATTCAAACCGATCATGACTGTATAAAATATTAAGATCGCTTATTTACTTCTCAATTGTGTACCAAACAACTACAAATATATACAAAAGTTTGACTATTATAATGATTAAAGGTTTATTTATTTAATTTTTTTGCTTAATAAGATTAATAAAATGCCTGTTTGGCCATTAAACAATGGGTTTTTTTTTTGCTTAATTTTCAAGCAATTACAATAAGTTATTGAATAGATATTTGTTGCTCATATTAAATCATTTAATTACAGACATTCCTCAATTAAAAAAAAAAACAACAGACATCCTCTTATTTAGATGTTTTTAGTATGTATGATAAATTAGTGGACCAATGTACTATAGACACAGAATGATATTAAAAGAAAATGTGGAATTAATTAATTAGGGGACCAAAGAATGCAAATTAGGCAGAAATAAAAAGTTGAGCCTGTACATGCTACTTGTCCCTCTCCCACTACCCTTAAATTCTATTCAAGAATTTTAGGCCTCTATTTATTTTTTTAATGTCCCTTTTTAACTGTATTTTTAAATTAATATTATATATTAAATGAATTTATATATATACATACATAAAATGAGTCGGGTTTATATGAAAATGATACGTATCTAAGAGAAAACAAGAGAATGGTCGAATCACATGTGATTTTACACTAACATCATGTATAAAATCATATGTCATTCACGACATTGTCATGCGACCTTGCCACACGGCCATAAGGTCGTCCAGACACTTTTTGGACGGTTAATGTAAAATCACATGTGATTTTGTATGTAATTTGATTATTCTGTTGTTTTCTTAAATATATATCATTCTCGTATGATCCTACTTTTATATAACAATCAGATGCCTAATCATTTGAGGACTCCAAAATTTGTGAGATCCACGAGAACGTCAACCTTAAGGTTTTATTTCACATTATTATTTTCATCTAAGTATAATGTTCAATATATTGATTAACGTATATTTGTTTCATACTTATTCGTTCATGCAAAAACGTTCATATTGTGAATCGAGCACATGTGAAACAATTACATTGTGAACGAATATATGTTAATCAATATTCTAAATCCTAATTTTAGATAAAAAAAATCATATGAAATAACACATGATACACTAGTTCTTAAGGTTATTATAAATTAATATTCTTAAAAGACGGTCACCCTAACATATCATATATAAGTAATTTTTCAATATATTTGATCAATGATATATGTACATGAAATGAATTTCAGTAAGAAGGACATAGTTGTTATGATAAAAAATAACAATTGAAATCCTCTTACATAAAGGGACAATATTTTATAAACTTCTTAAATAGTAGAAATTTTGAAACCCAAAGGAAATCAATATAATATAATTTTTTTCATAAGTTTTTTATATCACATGTTATGATCACATATCCTGGAAAAAATATTATATGTAAATAAAAAAATCGATGGCTCACTTATTTGTTTCACTATATGATTTTTGTTTCATATGTGAAATTAGTAAACCAACGTTTTTGTTCACATACAATTATTTTTTTCTATGAATATAAACATATATAAAACAATATTTTAAATCATATCATTTGATAAAAAAGACTATGAAAAAGTTTATTTTATATAGGTTTTTCTCTTCATTTCCAAAGTTTCTAAATGAAGAAACCCCCTCTTACATATGTTATAAATATCGAAACATTATATATATATATATAGAGAGAGAGAGAGAGAGAGGTTCATGCAAAGACGGTAACAATTTAAGAAGTTTGAGAACAATCATCAGCCAATCATTTAGTTAATTAATTTAAGGGGAAAAAATTCCATGTACAAAATCACATGTAATTTTGTACTAACATCAAAAGTGACATGCGCGACTTTTGCTGCGGGGCTAAGTCGCGGAAAAATGTTGCGACTAATCACATATGATTTTGTACGTGAATCATATGTGATTTTGTACATGAAAAATTTACGTACAAAATGATTAATTGAGAATTGTCCTTGCATTTTCTTAAATTGTTACCGTTCTCGCATGAACCTCCATCTATATATATGAAGGTATCATCATTTGCTAACTAGTTAATTAGTATCAATTTTACAAATTCAATCGAACCTTTCATTTTTTGATCAATAATTAATTATAGTTAAATTGAAGGTTATAAATTAACTGTTGAAAAGAACAAAAAAAGGAAAAACGATTTTGGAAAAAGTTGTGTTTGTTTTTAGAAGATAAATTCGGTTATATTTGTAATTAAATTTCTTTCCTTTATCCTTTAAGTTCGGTTTAATTTCATTTATCATTTAAAATTAGTTATTTTTTGAATTAATTTTTTTCATTCATGTATAAACTTTGGTTGTTACAAAAAATTAGTAAAATCAAATGTAAAACCAAAAGTAAATGAGATAATTAAGAAAGTTTACATAAAATTTATAAACGTTGTAATTAAACACTTTAGTATTTTTTGAACACTTGCTTAATCTATACTATATTATAAAGTATTTGGTCAAAAACTCTTAAAAACAACTTTTTAAGCATTAGGTACTGTTATTTAATGTTAATTACTTAATTTTCAATCTATACTATATTATAAAGCATTTGGTCAAAAACTCTTTTAAGCATTAGGTACTGTTATTTAATGTTAATTACTTAATTTTCAAGATTACAAATAGATTATGCGTAAGTACAACTTATTAAAACTTCATTTCTAAATTCATGTAACTAACTGCAGATAATTATGATCAAATACAGGATAAACATCTAATTTTAAATATAAAAAATTTAAAATTAAATTAAGATAATTATTAAGTTTAATTATTATCTTTATAAGAAGTTATATTATCAACACAAAAATAAATTACTTCGTTATTAAACCCAAAATAAAGTATGATAAAAAAATTTGAATTAAATAAATTACATAAAAATAGAACTTTTAAATTAAACATTAAAATCGTTTTCTTAAAATCACATAAAATCATTAGAACATCGATAGAGATAAAAATTAAAATAAAACTTAAAATT
This sequence comes from Silybum marianum, assembly GCA_036898165.1. NCBI lineage: Eukaryota > Viridiplantae > Streptophyta > Magnoliopsida > Asterales > Asteraceae > Silybum > Silybum marianum. The sequence continues at coordinate 457,278 of CM072532.1, forward strand.
CAGATGTATCTCGCTGCATTGTGCGAGTACCCTTCTAGTATGTTATAATAAAATATAACTTAAATTTATTCGTTTTCATGTAAATCGGCTGAAATTCTCAACTCTAATTGATATGATACTATAAATTTTGATAATCTATTTTGAAAATCAATAATTATATAGTTGTACTTGTACCTTTATTTTGAAAATACAACATTTTTCATATGGAAACTAACTCGTTAGTGTTTGTTATGTATGTAATATACTAGTTATTTATAAAATATGAAGAAAAAAAACAGTCTCAACGGGTAAAACCGACCCAACCCTTTCTACACTTCATAAAAACTTAATACTTTATAACTCGTCGCACCTGCCTATTTTATCTTATTGTTTCTAGTAATATGAACGTTGTATATATAAATATGAAATAAGAACCACCTATATCTTATGTGACTTCCGTATAAATCACATGTGATTGCAAAACATGGTCAATACAATCGTCTATTGATAACTTCTCCGACGACCTAGGTAATGACCAAGATCGTTTGTAATCACATGTGATATAATTGTTCTTGACTACTCTTATTTAAATTAATATTTTTTGTTTGAAGACCTCTTTTCTTTTTCTCTCGTTCTAGAATCTTGATATATATATATATATATATATATGTATGTATATGTATGTATGTATTTAATATATGAATTATAAGTGTTTATATGCGTGTTAAATTAAGTGTAGTTCAGTAGTTGTGGTTGGAAAAAGGAATCCAATGCAATGGTTGTGTTTTTTACGTTTTATATTTAAGACAGACAAAAAAAACAAACATATTCATTTCACTCTTTCAATCGGACCCATTCCCACCAATCAGAACCTTCCATACTTATTACATTTTCTATTTTTAACTTATTTGTAAAAAAATACAATAAACTTTTTCCTTTTTCTATATATTTTTAAACAATTTAGTTACTGATTTAAAATACTGTTAATTTTTTTGTTAAATATCATCAAGTGCACGTAATTTTTAAGGGTGGTATCATGTAATTTATATTTTGATAAGATATAACCCTAAAAGAATAAAAGAGTTTTATCATCCACCTAGTTAAAATACACAAGGAAAAGTAATTATGTAGAAGTGGTAAAAAAAATTGACGTAGAAGGAGTTAAAAACAAAATATCTTTCATTTAAGCCATATGATATGCATGCGATATTGCGATTTGTACCTTTTTGTACCAAGCCAATTTTGTTAAATTTAGCAATTCATTTATACACTTAATGAAATTACATAATTATTTATTTATACTATATTAGAGTAAAATATTTGACAAAAAATTTTAAAAACTGTTTTTTTATACATGCATTTATTGATGTATATTACTTAAAGTTCAAGATTAAAAATAATTAAGTAATTAATGCATAACTACAATTTATTAAAACTTAATTTCTGAATTCGTGTAACTATAGGTAAACATAATCAAATACATGATACAAGATAAATATGTTATTTTAAATATAAAAAATCTAGAATATAATTAGGATAATCATTGAATTATAACAAAAAATACTTAATTATTATTTTTATAAAAAATTATATTATTAAATCAAAAATAAATTATTTCGTTATTAAATCTAAATTAAAATATAGGAGTAATAAAAAATTGTATTAAACAAATTAAATAAAAAGGAGAACTTTTAAATAAAACATTAAAAAGCGTTATCTCAAAACCATATAAAACCATTATAACATCAATAGAGAAAAAAATGAAACATTAAAATCAAGATGTATCTCGTTGCATTACACGAGTTCCCTTTTAGTTTTATTAAATATATTAATGGCAAACAAATTTTCACCCTATACGTCAAATATTTGATAACTATTGAATTAATAAAAGCATGAAGAAATTATAAAACAAAATTCCAACTTCCAAAAGAAGTTAATATAATAAATTTTAGAGAAATTGACTTAAATCATCATATTCCACAACCCAATTAATCTCCTAACCATTTCTCTTCTTAATTTACTTAAATGTCCTAGGTTCGCAATATTGCAAACCTGACTAAATGACAAAAAAAAATAGGAAATGGGTTTAAAGATCTCTATTTTAGCATCGTTGTTAAAGACGTTCTTAGTTTCGGTCTTCTTTTCTTCCTAAGAAGAATCCAGACCAGAACCAGTTATGGAGAATGGTTTGAACCAGTTCAAAAACCAACCGGTTAACCGGCCTGCCAACCTCTAGTTTGCCAGAGGTGTGGTCCTTGAGATACTTAAGTATCCTTGAAATACTCAAATATACAACATTAAGAGGTTGTTTGGCAGTTTCAGAATGATTAAGAGGCTCTTATGATATAGTGCAAAAGAAATACAATTGTTTGGTAATTGTTCAAAATGAAATCAAGACTCTAAATGGTCAAGAGAGGTCCAAGATACAAAATGATTCAGAGGGTTTTGGAACCATTAAGAGGCAGACTTACTTTTTGCCAAACAGGATCACCTCTTAGTGATTTAGAGGGTGCCTCTCAACGGAACTGTTAAAAGATAAACAAACAGCCCCCTAAATGAGATTTTAATTAAAAGCTTAACTTGTTGATGAATATGAAGTCATTTTTCTTTCGAGTTTCATAATCAATAATACATGGAAAAAAAAAACAAGAAACCCTCAAAACAAAAAGGATCAAGAAACTATTTTTGGATGGAGCATAAAACAGAAGAAACAACATGTAGTGATCCAGTAACCACTAAAACCCCTGATCCACCTTTGCTCCTTGATCTAAGGATCTCACCTCCAACCTTCATTGACTCCATTAATGAACTACTACTCAAAACCAACATATTTTTCTCATCGAATCTAACCCATCTATCTTTTAGCGATTCCTGATATTCTTCTATAACTCTAACACCCAACTCGTTAGAAGCTTCGATCCAACGCTCTTTTAACAATGACGAAGAAGCTGTCCTATTTCGATCTCCAGCAATGCTAACTTCCATCAACAATACAGCATCCAGATGCCTCACTGCCAGATATAAATAGTCGTTTTTTTATAAATAAATAAAAAGGGTAAAATGACCATTTTGCCCTCGTATTTAACGGAGAGAATTGACATACATTAGGGAGAGGGACCAAATCCAAGACAAATTGCATAGGTGGAGGGTTATTATGTAATAAATGAAGATAAATCACCAAATCCATAACAAATCACAAACCTCAGGGACCAAATCCGTAATTTGCTCTATTTTTTTATTTCGGGACGGAGATTAATTACGCCCTGTTTGTTTTTTCAATTTTACCTCTTAATGACCACTTATCACTTATTCATTCAGACATTTTTAAATCCAGACTTTGTTTTTTTTTTTTTCTTTTTTTCTTTCAGACCCTCTTAAGGTCTGAAAATCATCTGAAAAAAAGTGGTAACCTCACCACTTACTCCCTCTTATTCGTATACACCCTCATTGTTTGGGATTTATAAGTCAATGATTATGATTGATTCAGACTTCGGACTTCAGCACCACCTCTTATAAATCAGAAGTGAAATCAGACTTCAGATTTCAGTACCTCTTAGAAAACAAACGCTACCTTTGTCTTCGGCATCATGGAAATCAAATAATAGATGCAAACTATAGAAATATACCTGCAAGTATTTCTTTTGCAAATGCTCGATGGTCTTTGTCACTTGCCATAGCAACCACGAAAACTAATGGTGCCTCTGGATGGGTTATTTGAATCATGTCGGCTAAAGCCTTGGCTGATTCCTTGGTATGTGCTGAAATAAATTACACAAAGAATTAAAAAAGATTTAAACTTTTTTTGTGTTAAAGAACTAAGATCTCATATTCACATGTGAATGAATCCATGAAATCATAAATAATTTGAACCTCCATCAAGTAGTATAGTAGCGCCAGGTAGTCCTAATGCTTCGGCTTCCACAGATGTTAAAAATTGACTTCTTCCCAGAAGTTGTGTACGTTCTAGACCAGTACGAATGGATCCATCCGACATTTTCCATCCTGAAATAAACCATAAGTGAAAATTACTACAAAATAACCACCAAGGTTATAAAAAGTAAAAAGTTAATCAAGTTCCTTAAAGGTCAAGAAAAAACAGAGATTACGATTGAAGTACCTTGATCACGAAGGCAGAGTGCTGCACATGTGGCAGTTGCGGCATTTTGAAGTTGGTGCCATCCCAGCATGCGCAATTTTACATCATACAGCTCAATACACTATTTCCACATAAGTTTATAAGAAATCGTCATAATTTGCAATTAAATTGATAACATTTATATGTATTTTGGTGTCAATTATGATTGAAAAGATATAAGTGCGTACTAGTGGTAAGTCTCTTTCGGAATGGAGTATGATATCAGAGACTTGGCAAGGCCTGCCAGAGACATTGTTGATTCCCTTAATTATACTTCTATTTTTAGGATCATATACGGAGATTACTGGAGAACACATTGAGGATGCTTTATTGCGAAGAATGAGCTCAATGTGTGGAAGATACGACCCACCTAGAACCACCTGAAAAATTTTCACACTAGCCAGGGTCAAACTTACATGCCCATCACCAAATGTAAAATAGATTAACTTTTTGAATATTGCAAGAATCAACTATTCATGAACTATTAAATGATGAATATACCTAAATATTCATGAATATTATTCATCATGAATATCCATGATATTCATCATGAATAATTGGTTCTAATTGTTCTCAAATGAACCTGCCTCTACCCGTATAAGTATCTATCTAGAAAATGTTTCCATTGTATTTAGAAGGATATAATGCATACATTATTGAAATATGTGGAAATAACATAAATCAATATATGGGGACTGGGGAAAACCACCTAACTGGGCGGCCATGTTTAATTATGCCTGATTTTGCAATCGCAATACTTTCAAGAGATCCACCTAATGCAGCCAAATGTTCTTCACCGATCGTTGTTATGATAGAAGCTGCAAGATCTGAACTAGAGATCACATTAGTCGCATCACGAGCACCACCTAATCCAGCCTTCAAATCAAAAGGAAAAAATTATTAGTCAAGTACTTAAATGATCTGCCATTCTCTTGAGAAATCAAACAAGAAACTTTTAAGGGTTCTTGGAGATCCAAGATGAAATCAACCTCAATAACTGCAATTTCAACATTCTCCTCAGCAAATAGATTGAAAGCCACAGCTGTAAGAACCTATATAACAAGATAAAATAAGATGAATGATTGATAACAAATGGTTTCTACAACATCCATCAAAAGTAATACCTCAAAATGACTAAGGCACCCCATTTCAAGTTGCACGGCGTGATCAAGAACAACTTTTATCTTTTGAAACAAGGAATTTACTTTCTTGGCTGATACCGGATCACCTAATCTTCCTAATGTTATGCGTTCCCTTATCGTCTTAATATGTGGACTGTTCATAGTAGACGAATAATGTAAGATAATTCTGTAATGATTAACAACATAAGACTAATCATCATGATCAACAAGTAATATAATACCTGGTGTAGCAACCAACTGAATATCCTTCAGTACGTAAAATATTGGACAGAAATGCAGCGGTTGAACCTTTTCCTTTGGTACCAGCAACATGAATAGCCTATATATATATATAAGTGTTACTGAGCTTTTTAGCAGGTTTGTAAGTTTCTGAATTCAATCAAATTAGACTTGAATTAAAGTTGAAATAAGAAACAAACCTTAAATTTAGATTGAGGGTTTCCAAGTGACTGCATTAGGCGTTTCATCCTTCCAAGATCAAAACCATCATCAGAGTCGGTTCCAGCACCTTTTGGAACACCAGATTTCTCATGGTTCTTTAGATTATCCAAATAAGCATTGAAATCCTTCATTTCTGATTCATCATCTGATACCAATCCTGAGAAGTTACGCTTGAGACCTAAACCGTTTAGAGGTTTCCAGCCACCAACGGCAATTAAAGGCTTCCGGTGGCAAAGGAGATGACAATGGCTGTCAACAACCCTCCACAGCCACATTTTCTTGATCTTGTGTTTTACAACTGTCCGGAAATCTTAGCTTCTTTCACACCATTTTCAAGCTGCTGCTTCGAGAAGTAGGGTTTGCATAAGAAAAAGAAGAGTAATTAAAACCTAATTTCTTATATATTTTCAAAAACACAAAATATACTAACAAATGTTATAACGTACTAAAACTCTAAAACAAGACATTAAAAGCAAAAAATTCAAAATCGCTCATCAAAGGAACTCATTGATCTTTGGCCGCATTCCTTCATACTAACCTTTTCAGTAACATTATCTAAACGACTAAATCCCTAAATTTCTAACCACATATTCAATTCCCAGTAACATTATTTGAAAGTTCGTAACAATTGCTTTACCCAAAAAAAAAAGTTTGTAACAATTAATAACCCTAAATAGCAAAAGGATGTCATAGAATCACAGACTCACAGTTAACTTATAAATCCTAATCACAATTCAGAAGAAATCAGATCAAGTAATCAAGTAACACTTAATTCGTCACATACGCGCATTAACAATTGACAGTAGCAATAACAAATAACAAATAACAAGAAACTTCGATTGAAGTAAATTACTAAAAAACGAAAATACCTGAATGCTGAGAAAGACGATGAAGTGACCGGTGGAGACTGAACTCGTTAGGGTTTGGGCTGTGGAGCGGAAGGACCCAATTTTTATTTAATTCAGTTATTTGCACATAATTTTTGTATATACCGGTTTTCAACGCAACGACATGTAAAATATAATAAATAAATATAAACGATAATATTGATTACTGACCTTGACTAATATTTGGGAGGCTAGTGTAAATTTATTTGTTATATATAAATATTGTATATTTAAAAAAGAAAAAAAATGAGGTAAGCCCGGTGAAAATTTTTATATGATAATCTAAATTTTAGTTTGACATCATAGTTTAATCATTTAAGGCGTGTTTGGTTGGAGGTATTAATTAGGAATTGATGAGAATGATAATAAAAGAAACTGTTTTGTTGTATATAATATAATTGGTTCATTCCTCCAGAAGCCCAAATTTCCATTCCTGATTAAACTGGAGGGAATAAAAATTCATTCCCATTTTCATTCCCTGTTATTTTCATTCCGATTCACATTTTCATTCTCTTGCCAGAACCAAACGCCTCCTTACTATTTATCAGCTTTTCTTGAATTTTTTCTTGAATTTTGTTCCTCCGATTTTAGTAGGGCAAAAAATGCATTTTTATTTAACTTGGTCATGTCATTTGCCAACCATAATGTACATCAAAGATTGGATGACAATTTTTGTCTTATCTTATTATGTCTTTTTTTTGTCTTATCTTGACCAAAAATAGTTATTTAAATCTGGTTTTTGCCTTATCTGTTATTTACACTGTCGCGCATATCAAAGGATCATATATTAACCAAGCGTAGAATGGCAGCTCGCTCCATGGAATGGAGACGGATACATAAAATTTATGGATTTCCTGAGGCAAAAAAAAAACATGAAGCTCTTCCATGATGGAAGTTGTTTCATGAGTGGAGAGTTTCGGGTACTAAAAGGTAATCATCAATGCAACAAGGACGAGGAAGACATTGAGATTTAAGAGTTTGCAGCTAAATTGTCGCCAGTCACTTTCGAAATAATCATCATCTAAGTTTTTGTTTATCTGGAGAAATAGAAATGAATCTCATGCTATGGCAAGGCGCTCATAGTTATATGCTTCACCTAGTAGTCTACTTCATGACTTGTACTTCTTTTGTAATTTTATTGTGCACTAATGAAGTTTTTTTTCGAAAATGAGAATGGATTTCATTTTTGCAAAGAGTTGATTTTACATAGTTTTGTATTGCAAGTTCATTGAATAAATTTACATAAATTTATTAGTGATATTCATATGTTATTGAATCTTGATGTTTCCAATCATATTAATGGTGTTCTTGTGTTTTTTATTCTCACCGGAAAAGAAGGGACCGGGTATGAGGGGAAAGAAATGGAGAGGATGGTGAGAGGACGACACATGGAGCCAAAGAGAAAGAAAGTGGGTAAAAGACCAAAAACACCCTCAAGTTAACAGGATTTTTCTTTGCATTGGTGTTAAGGTCACGAGGGATATGGTGGAATATCTCATATGTACAGGATTCTATTCCAGACGTACATAGCAATTGTGGCCACGAGGTTATCATGACTGATTTCTTACCGTCATAATTTTTCGGAATTAGTCCTGACATAGCCTGAAACACCCTTCCAAAAACGGGCTTTTTAATAGAGATAGGACAAAGGGATCAAAGGCATCAGAAACTACAAACCACAAAGTTGTAATCCATTACTATTTCCAAAAAGAAAAAAGATTTAAAGACATTATAAATATAAACCATGTGGACCGAAACATGTAATTTTATGTTTGAATTAAAATTCTAAAATTATAAAGTTTGATCCGATTTTGATTGATATATTGTTTCAAGTTGACTATTTCTTATGGATATGTTGTGAGCTCCCCTTGGTCTTCTCAACACCTCCCATGACAACAAGTGGTGTTATATGAACCTCTTTTTTTTTATCATTTTGAATCTTATTGTGAGTGAAGAAGCTTTTGGTTGTTGATCCATTGCTTGCCCTTTTTTTTCTTTGTTTTTTCTGTTTTTTAGTTGAAAACCACCCACAAACGTAACTCTGCTCTCTGCCTCTCTTACAGAGACGTTTGCAGAGCTACAACAAACCATTTTCAAGAATGGCACCAACCAAAAGGCCAACCTTCACATCTCAATCTAATGCCCATGCCCTTCACCTTCATGATCACACCAGTGATGATGGTTCATCTCTCTCTCTCTCTCTCTCTCTTTCTCTCCCTTCTATCTCTATATCTATATCTATATTTATATATACATAAAGAGGCAGGTTCTGCGGAAACTCCAAAAAAATGAAAAAGTGAAGAACCCATTGGGTAACCATTCATTTGGAGATATGCACATGTGCATATAGGTAATTGAAGCAGTATTTTGGTTTTTATGAATGCTATGCACATGTGCATACCAGAAAAATTGCTTAAAAATCACTTGTATGCATATGTGCATATCGTCCAGATGAATGGTTACCAAAATGATCCTTATTTTTTCATTTTATTGCGGTTACCACTGAACCTGACCTATATAGGTGGAGGAGCAAACAAGAACATCACTTGTATGCACATGTGCATACCGTCCAGATGACTTGGCTTGTGACCTAGGTCGTGGCCAAAGTTTCTAATATGGTATCACATGTGAATAAGTGTTCTTGCCTTCTCGTAAAAGAGTGGTGTTCTCGTTTGAACCCTCCTGTATATGTATATATTCAAATATATGTGTGGAGGTTCAAACAAGAACAATTCATTTTACAAAAACGCAAAACACCCTTATCACATGTAATAAATAATACACGTGGGGGGACCTGGTGGTGTGCAGGTTGCTCGTGTTTCTAATTTAGCATCACATACATATCATATTACTACAATATCACATGTGATTGACTATAGTAAAAAAGTTGTTCTCACATTTTCATAAAATGAAGGTATATATCTATATATGTATATGTATGTATATATTTGTGTTTATATGTATTGACATAGGTGATGTGATGGTGGTGAAACAGGATTAACAATTGATCAAGGGATAGCTTGTGTGCTAATGCTGGTGGCTTTGGCACTTACATACCTTCTTCACTGAGTTTAACTTCCTCTTCACCAGCATTCTCCTTCCATATCCCTAAAGAAACAACAAGTTCAAGAGGAAGATCACCATCAACAAATATGTGTTTCTTTACAGTTTAAAAGATTTCTAGTCTTGAATTTTGTTTAATGGAAGGATGAAATGGTAGAGAATTTTTTGGTTTACATCACATCAATTGTTCATATTCATAATGAATTAAATTTCTTTCATTCTTATGACTGCAACATTTGGCATAACAATTAGTGTTTATATATCTCCAAAACTGTTCAAAACCAGCTAAAACAGTTCGACTTTGTTCGTGGGGAAGAAAAAGGAAACCGAAAAGAACAAAAATAAAGGAATTAGTTTTGTTATCATGAGACAATAAGAAGAGCATCTAAATCTACCGACTACCAAAACTGCTCGTCTGTATGCCGCATCATGTATATAATTATTCTCCTCCTCCACCACCATCACCGAACCAGATTATAAAGTCTAACGGAATGAACACTTGTAAGTCAGCATATAGCTTTAGCTTAATCATTAAGACGTTGAACGTTGATGATGTAAAGCATACTTCACAACTTCATAAAACGATACCACGATTCCAACTGAAGGCCCTGCACGCCCCACACGAGGCCCCGCCCCTGTAAATAGCCCCCTCATTCCCCCATCCCTGATTCAAGAAAACGAATAAAGATTACAAAAGACCACATAAAGTCGCAGACTTTATAACTTATAAGCCAAAACTTTGATACCCAACTATCAAAAGTTTGCCATTTAGTTACAAAATGATATTTAACATACCTCCAAACCTCCATTAGAGTCTGCCTTGTTGTCATCCTTAATGCTCTAGCAGGATCCTTCTGCAAATGAAGCAAAAACGTAAATAAAGATTCAAATCGAACACTAGAAATTAACATAGAATCGCTCACTTGAAGGAAAATACCTCTATTTGTCTTCGGGTTTTTGCAACATCTAATGGACAAGTGGCGGCAGCAGCAAGACTGCCTGCAACAAAACCGGCGGAGAAATTTGCTCCAAGAACACTGGCGGCATTGGCTTCCTCACCCACCAAACTCAGAAGCCGCCTTCTTACTGGCTCAAGAGTAGACCAACATATAGCAGAAAAGGGCACATCACGAGCTAGCTGTGCCCCAAGACCTGTCCAAAGAGCACGATAATTTTGCACTGCAGTCAAAAGAACAAAGATCGATTAAAATTCAAATCTTAAAAACAAAATGATTAATTATTTAAACCTTAACAGAACATTAAAATCAACAACTTACCATTGTTCTTTGTGTTCTGTGATCTCTGGACATCGGATAACACATCCACCAACGTCTTCCACACTCCAGGAGCTTTCTTACCACTATGGAAGTCTTTAAATGCCTACATAAAAGCGACAATGAAAAAGGCTGAAAAGATAGTTCTAAAAACTGCCATCAAAACTAAACCAATTTACATCATAGATCATAAAAAAACAATAATCCCTTCACAGTTGGGTCTCTTAAGTTGTACAACATGCGATCAGATTTTTTAATGAAACTTAAAAAGAAGATAATAACTATTAATAAGCACCTGCATGCGCGTTCTAGCAAGTTCTATAGGATAGCAGGTAGTGCAAGCCAACGAGCGTGATAATGATCCAGCCAATAAAGGGGCATATGGGGTCATGCTTGGAGCATTCTGAGCTGCAAACTCTTCAAACCAATTACGAAAGATGTCGTAGCAAGGGAGATAGATTCCCACCTGTTCAGAGAATATTATTGAAATTAATATAAGCTCAAACTATAGTGCCATTGGCATCAATTGACCACAAAATTTTGTAAATGTCAAAATAATGAGTCACGTCATCAAGGGACTTACAGTTGGGATGGCCAATGCAAGACCAGCATTGGTGCCTCTCCATAATCTTGCAACTCCCTCCTGAAAGAAAACCTTATTAGATATCTCAAAATGACTTCAACAATTTTCAAGAAAGCTAAAGTAGTTTCTGGCATGAACTAGGAAGGAAAAGATCAACACTGTAGCAACCTGACGAATAATTTTGCCGAAAACATCCAGTGTTCCTTTGTACTCGAAACAATCTGGCGGACAGATAGACACTGTACCATGTATTCCAGCACGGGTGCATGATGGAGAACATCTTAAATCAGCAAACATCTAAACAAATATAATTTCAGAAAATAAGATGAATCAGTAAATAAATAGTCTTGATAAAGTTATGCCCTAAGAGGATGGCCGGATATAATTTAGATATCAATGGACCATGAAGATATGATGTTGTTCATATTACACCAACGAAGGAAGTTATAGGATACACAATAATATGTCACAGAACTTTGTGAAAGACATACATGAGACACAGTGGTGCTTAACAAGAAAAATCACAAATCCCATATAAAGAATAACAAATTTCCCTGAAAAAATGAATGCTTGAACTGATGTTCATGATGTCTATGAGATTTCAAAGAGGACAACAAATAATTGGTCACATTACAATCGTAACTGCTTGTTCATCACAAGATTTTGAGCTTTCCATCTCTACAAGATGAATAAAATAAAATGCAATTGCTACTAAATGATTTCCGGTCTCAAGATATTAGCTAACCATTATTGTTTTATGTACACCTTTCAGGTTAATCGGAGATGCACAATTAATAACCAATGTCATGTGTGGCCTTTCGGGCAAGTTTTCATAGTTGAAAAGCTGTTGGTGGTCAACTACTAAGTACTAAATAAATTATATCGCACACGTACCATGTTGGGTCCAAAAACTGCCATTCGGCTGGTAAGATTAGTCATTGGATGCGAATAAGCAACACCAGCAGCCTGTGCTTGCAACCTTGTCTGTCAAATCACAACAATATAAAAAACTTAGGATCATCACCATGGCCTTAACCACCAACTGTGAAGCTTAAAAGACAACTCAAAATAACATTAACAACAAAGACTAACAATATTAAGAAGTATTCCTACGGTTTTCATCCAAATTTGACTTCAAATATCGAACTGGTTGTTTCCCAAATTGAAGTTTTTTACAAGGACTTGATACACTTAGAGGGAAAGAATGTGCTAAACTGACATACCCTTTATAACAATTGATACAAATAGATAAATGTTGATGTAAATTTGCAACAAAAACCCATGTCAACTTCGCCATTGAAAAGTGCCAAGTCTAACATCAAAGATCAAAAAACAGGTGTTTTACTTGTTGGAACGTATGGAGCAATTAAATTATAAACCTAGTTCAAAATGCATTCATCTGTTAGAAGGTTGTCTCCATTCAAATTGACTTTAAAAGATGGCCTAATTAACAAAGAAGCATGGAAACAAACAAAAACCCTAAAAGGCAAAAGTAACGGCATGATGGAGAAAAAAGAGGGAAGAAGAGAAATTACAATACCTTGACAACATCAAGAGGGTTTACAATAATGGCGGAGAGAAAGGCGGCGCCAGCGGCGGATAACGCTCTCTCCGACAACCCTAATTTGTCCTGTGACTTGGTGGGCAAAGGTTGTTGCGGCGGCGGATGTTTAACCGGTTCCATCATGGTTGACGACGAATCAGAAATCAATTCTAGTTCATATTCATGTGTTGAAGATTGATCGGAATTCGTAAAAAGATTACTGCTATCATACTGATTTCGTTCGTTATTCTTTACCATCTCCGCCCCTTCAATTCAAAACTTTGACCAATAGGAACTCAATCCTGAAACGAGATTCATACACACATATATATATACTCATCTTTAAATCGAATCAAGTATCATCGTTACTATAATAATTACAAAGAAGAAGAAATATTACCTTTTGATCGCAGCTTTTATTGAAAGAACTGGTGATTCCAATTTGGTTGGAAAACAGGGAATAGAGAAAAACGCTCTCACGCCACAAAGAAAAAGGGGAAACCGAATCAAAATTGATTATGAAATAAAGCTCTGTTCATACGTGTCAAAATCTGAACAAACCCAAATTGCTAGGTCTTCCAATTTCCGCCCTAAATTCCAATTTTAATTTTTATAAAATTAAATTAAAATAGGATATTTCTAGACCTTGTAAAATTAGTCGTCGACAAATCACGAATAAATATGTTATTATCAACTCGAGTTATAAAATAAATGATAGATAGGAAAAAAATTGATTACCATCACTCTAAATAGTTTTATATAATACTAGAAGGGTACTCGCATAATGCAGCGAGATCCATCTTAATTTTAATATTTTATTTTATTTTTTTGTCTCTATCAATGTTATAATACGATTTTATTTGTATACTTTTTTTAATTCCGTTTTTTAAATTATAATTTACGTTTAATAATGAAATAATATATTTTGGTTTAATAATATAATTTTTTTATAAATATAATAAATTAAGCATTTTTAGTGGAATGATTATCTTTATTATATGTTAGATTTTTTATATTCAAAATTAAATGTTTATCTATATAGTTAGTTGTATAGTTAGTTACACGAATTCAAACATAAAGCTTTAATAAGTTGTACCAATGCATGTATAACTTGTATTCTTGAATTTTAAGTAATTATGCTTTAATCAATTGTACTTATTGCATAATAATATGTTTTTAAGAGTTTTTGGCCAAATGCTTTATAATATAGTATAGATAGTATAGATATATATATATATATATATATAATTTTTAAGAATATTTTGGTTCGATCAGTTAGGTTAGGGCTAAGTAAAACCATAATTAACTTATTGAATCCGTCTAACTTGGATTAAATACTTATATAGAATTTTTTTGGTTCGATCAGTTAGGTTAGGGCTAAGCAAAACCATAATTAACTTGTTGAATCCATCTAACTTGGATTAAATTTTTTGGTTTAAACCGATACCCGATTATAAGTAAAACCCGAAAGCTAAATTTAAGTATGATTGTATGTTTCAAGTTGGGTTTGCATACCCTCCAGCCGAAAACCACCTATTCATGCAGATAAGAAATTGGGAGTATATTTTTTGTGTTTTTAAATCCATGTAGGGACAGCCTAAATCCTACCATGTTTTGTTTTTTTACACATGCAAAGATGTAATGCAGTATCCAACATGAGCCCGACCTACTCGATTTCCCACAAAGCCAATCATGCAGTTTAATTGTATTTCCTCAACCATAAAATCTGATTGTTTTTTACCAACTTCCAGCCGAACCAGCCCAATGTTCTTCTTAACATTCGACGACTGAGGCTAACAGGAGATACAGGATCGAACCCATGACCTCTCTTGACCAAAAAATATCAGAATCCAAGTGGAAGGAAATAGAAGGACCGGAAACCATGGAAATCGATGGTTGTGTTAGCTGTAGGCAATGGAAGAGAGCGAGAGGATTACATCGAACAAAAGAGTGGCACTAAAGGGAAAGGGGGATGATGGTTTGGCCGAAAAATAGGGAGGGTGTGTATTTCGCCGAAGAAGGGGGGAGGGGGACAAAGGGTTCACAGTGAAGTGAAGGGATGGGTAGGATATTTCATCGGAGAAAGGGGACGACAATTGGTCGGCCATTCAACGGTATGAGCATGGGGCGCGTGCACGGAGGAGGGGGGTCCGGTGGATCTATCCGGTGCCACCCCGCCCGGGGGGGGGGTCTATTCATCTTTATCCCTCACCAAACTTTTGGTCTTCTTCGAGGAACACAATCATCAGATTTTATGTTTTTAGTTATTTTGTTTTACGTAATCATTTTAATTGTTTTTTTTAAATGGAGATAAAAAAGAAAGGGTAAGATGACAAATTTGCCCCTCACGTGAGAGGCACATGACTCGCTTAACGGACTTTAGACTAATAGTGTTATAAGGAGGGACTAGTTTGTGCTCCGAAACATGGTTTTTGGACCACCAATATATACTTTGTGATTTTGAGGGACGAAAGCCAAAAAAGAGTATTCATGATGGACGAAATATGTAGTTCGTTCTTTTTTAAGTTTCCGAGGTATTTCCGATTAGATAGCAACATCTAAAAAAGTACAAATTCTATATATAAAATCATCACATATGCCAAGTGTAATTTGTATGGTTCGAGTCGACTAACAAATATTGTCCACTTATAATCAATAGTGTGAAATACTTAACATTAATAATTTGTATTTAAATGCTTTATTTAACCCATCCCCCCAATAATTATAATATTATGTTTCAAAGTTCTAAGTTTATATAAATAAATCTTTTTACACCCCATATTTCAATATGGAGCGGCACATTTTATAATTCAATGACATTCAAAAGTCGCTTTGATATATAATTATAATTCCATTTTATAATAGGTGGTATTGTTTGACATTTGACAACACTTTATCTTTAATATATTTTTAAAGAGTAAATCACACATTTTGTCCTCTTGGTTTAAAGTTTTTCACGGTTCATGAATTCTAAAATGAAAACTTGATGAAATGCGTCCTTTGTGGATTAAACTCCATTTTGAGTTTTCATGGAGAAAGTATTCGCCTTTGCCAATTTGATATGAGTTTCAGTTAACATAAGCATCATGAACTCTATGGGGTTCATTGTGCGGATGGAGGCATCATCAATCTCGATTTGACAAAACTGCTTCCTAATGATACCAATCCTCTATTCTCCTGACATCGTAACTGACACCACACTAGATTTGGTTATTGTTTCATCTCCACAACTTTGTTTTTACAAATTTGTTTTCTAGGTTTATACTTATCCAACAACTTTGTTTATGGATGTGATTTTTTTTTTAAATTTTACGAATGAATTGATACGAATTATTGATGGTTGATAGTTTGATCTGTTTTGAATATGGAAAGACCATCGGAGGTACAAAACACAAGGAGATATATTTTAGAATCACCCAAATATAATAGTACATATATATTATATGGGTCATGTTTAGAGGAAAACCTCAAAAAAATGGAAAACTAAAGAACATCATGGTAGCCCTCTATGTGGACGATATGCACAAATGAATACTGATAATTTGTAACATGTACACATGCATATGTACTTATGAACAAATGCACTCGTACATAGAAAAAAAAACAACTTCAATCGCTTGTATGCATTTGTGCATACCGTCTAGATGGATGGTTCATATGTTGTTCTTCAAAAAAAAATTGAGGTTTTTTCCTGAACCCCCTCTATATTATAAAATACTAGAAGGGTACTCGCGCAATGCAGCGAGATCCATCTTAATTTTAATGTTTTGTTTTATTTTTTTGTCTCAACCCATGTTATAACAAGATTTTATTTTTGTGTACTTTTTTTAATTCCGTTTTTTAATTATAATCTAGGTTTAATAATGAAATAATATATTTTGGTTTAATGATATAATTTTTTATAAATATAATAAATTAAACATTTTGTTAGAGTTGAATGATTATCCTTATTATATGTTAGATTTTTTATATTCAAAATTAGATATTTATCTATATAGTTAGTTGTATAGTTAGTTAGACGAATTCAAACATGATAATAAGTCGTATCAATGCATGTATAACTTGTATTCTTGAATTTTAAGTAATTATGCTTTAATCAATTGTACCTATTGCATAATAATATGTTTTTAAGAGTTTTTGGCCAAATGCTTTATAATATAGTATAGATAACATATCTTTTAAATGTTTTAACAAGAAAATTAATTTAAAGGGTAAAAGGACAAAGGTACATTTTATATAACAGGTTTTTAAACAGAGTTAACCTCTTAAACAAATAAAGTAAATTGAAACTAGAAAAACAAAAGTAGCAATTTTCTACAAACTACCGTGACTAAAAACGTAATTTACTCTTTATTTAATGGTTAATGTGACACGATCACACTAAGCTTTTTAGAGCATTTTCCGGTGCTAAAATTCAAGACAAAAGGTCGAAGAAATAAAAAATATATAAAAAGTACATAGTTTTATAATAAACTATTTTTTCTTTTTATTTTCCTCACAACACAATTTCTTCAAAGACTTGAAGAATCTCAAGTTTTTGATGTCAAGCTATTGCTCAAGTCCATGCTCCAATGGTCAAGTCATTGATCAAGTTGTTTTCAAGTCTTTCATCAAGTCTTCATTTTGTAGCATTGGAGATGCTCTTAGTGGGTCTAGTCAGCACCTCTGACTCTGTCTTAAGTCTTCCTCGTGGTTCCAAATGTTTTTGCCATCGTCCATGTATCAGTGAGCTGTTTCCTCTCCCTCACACACACACCAAAAAGATCACACACAACACACAAGGGACCGCCTGAACCCTAAAACAACACAAAACTTTGTCTTCCCGCTTCGAATCACATCCTTCCTTTTTGTATCTTCATTTACTCATGAAATGGGAGATGGAGATGGAAATGGAAGAGGTCGAAGATGCTCTCGAGAAGATTTGGGACCTTCACGACAAGCTTAACAATGCTATTCACTCAATTTCCAGATCTCATTTCCTTCATTCCGTCAAGGCCATACGCAATTCCAACAATCTATTTGACCGGACGGCCGCCGGCAACAAGAAAGCCGCAGATGATGACATCAAAGGAGGTTTTGTTTATGTTACAGACTTTCCGCTAGTTGAAGATGATGATTCGGCTATTCATGAGGCGAAGAAAAAGGAAAACCGAATCAAAATTGATTATCAAGTAAAGCTTTGTTCATACGTGTCAAAATCTGAAACAAACCCAAATTGCTAGGTCTTCCAATTTCTGTCCTAAATTCCAATTTTAATTTTTTAAAATTAAAATAGGATAATTCTAGACCTTGCAAAATTCAAAATTAGTCGTCGACAAGTTGCGAATAAATACATATTCTTATCAACTCGAGTCAAAAAATAAATGATAGATAACGCTTATGTATTATTTGAAGGAGAAAATTGATTACCGGCAATTCTAAATAGTATTATATAAAATCTACTTTTAAGAATTTTTTGGTTCACTCGGTTAGGGACGAGTAAAACCCTAATTAACTTGTCGAATCCATCCAACTTGAACCCATTTTTTGGTTTAAACGATACTCGATTATAAGTAAAACCGGAAAACCAAATTTTAAGTATGATTGTATGTTTCGAGTTGGGTTTGCATACCCTCCACCCGAAAACCACATATTCAAGCAGATAGGAACTTTAGAGTACATTTTTTTGTTTTTTAAATCTATGCACGGATAACCTAAAATCCTACCCTCTTTTGTTTTTTATACACATGCAAAGATGCAATGCGGCGTCCAACTCGAGTCCGTCCTACCTGATTTTCTCCAAAGCCAATCATGCAGTTCAGTCGTATTTACTCAACCATAAAACCTGATCGATTTTTACCACCTTCCAGCCCTATACTCTTCCTAACATTCGAAGGCTGAGCCTAGCGAAGGCTTTATGATCGAACCTGTGACCTCTCTTGTATTTGGGTAAACTCACTTTGTATTTTTGCCAATTAATCTATACGTCAAAGACAACATTTATCGTATCATAACATTGTTAAATTTAAATAAATTTGAAAAAAGCATTATCATGTAATTATGCCTAAAAAACCTATAACAAATGGTTATTAATATCACGGAAAAAAAAATTAGTATCCAAGTGGTAGAAAGTAGTAGGATCAATAAGCATGGGAATCGGTGTTGGTGTTAGCTGAAGCGGAAGGGGACGGGGGATAATGGCCTTATGGACAGGGGATCCTTTCATCTAGTTCTGAAACTCTTCCCACAGCCTTGCCCTGTTTAGCCGGAAAATAGGGAGGGGACAAGTATTTTGACGGAGAATAGGAGGGGGACAAAGGGTTCACAGTGAAGAGGTGGGAGGGGTATTTTGTCGGAGAAAGGGGATGACAGTTGGTCGGCCATTCAACGGGATGAACATGGGGTGGGTGCACGAAGGGGGTGGTCTGGTGAATCTGCCGGAGAAGCAGTGCAACCCGGGGGGGGGGGGGGGGGGGGTCCGTTGATCTTTCTCCCTCACCAGACTTTTGGTCTTCTTCGAGGAACACTATCACCAGATTTTATGTTTTTATTTATTTTTGTTTTACATAATATCATTTAAATTACTTTTTTAAATGAAAATAAAAAAAATGGTAAAATGACAAATTTGCCCCTCACGTAAGAGGCATATGACTCACTTAACAGACCATTAATGTACTGTATGATTTTGAGAGACTAAAAGCAAAAAAAAGTATTCATGATGGACAAACTACGTAGTTCACTCTTTTTAAAGTTTTCGATAGATTTCAGATTAGATAGCAACATCTGAAAAAGTATAAAGCCTACATAAGAATCATGACATATGCCAAATGTAATTTGGATGGTTCAAGTCAACTAACAAATATCTTCCACTTATAATCGGTAATGTGAAATGTTTTATATTAATTATTTGTATTTATATATTATGTCTCAGGGGCTTAATCTTTTGAGAACTTTAAAATATGTGAGATCCATAAGATCCATCTCAAGCCACATATTTAAAATTATTAATATTATTAATCAATGAAACAACTAAGAAGATAATTGTTCTTATTTATTAAATCAAAATTAATGCATTTTTTAAGGAATTTTCATACTTATCTATTTCTCTATCTCCTCTTCTCACTCCAATATTTTATTAACATACATATCATGCACACAAGATGAACATATTGTGAACACCATGTAAAAAATCTTAATAATTTTCCAACTAGGGTGTTAACAAATGGTATATTATAATTTAATTTATTTTCTAAAATCTGTGACTTATATCCGTGTGATTTGCAAGTTAAAGTTTTGCCGCCCTGATTTATAATATATCGCTGTTTATATTTTGATATTAAATTTCCGGTAAATTGTAAATTATAAGGATATAATAAATTATGAGTCATCGACTCCATTAAAATCATAGTTTTAAAAATTATTAAAAACAAAATAAATAATTTTAAACAAATTAGAGGGACTAAAAACATAATTTACTTTAAAAATAGTTGATAACTTTGACACGTCAAAATTGACCAAACCAAACTGCGTTTGACTTACGCGTGACGTCACCGCAGCTAGAAACCGACAAAATTAGCAATTACGCGTTTACTTACGCGGCATGCCCGAACCGACATATAAAAGATATATATATATATATATAATCAAACCGACGTCCTCATCTTCATCTTGATATGTTGTTAGATTTATCTGTCTCTATGATTTCGATGTAAAAGCTGTTTGTTAAGGGCATCGATTGATGGTTTTGATTTCAATGTTTTTGTGAATCTTCATCCACAACGGTTTACATGTGTTAATTTCGATTTCAATGTTTGTTAAGGCGTCGATCGATAATTTTGATTTCAAGGCTGTTTGTTAGGGCATCTGTATCATCGAAGGATTTCATGGTAAAAGAGTACAGGTTTGCCTTGTCGCTTCTTCTTCATTAGGTAATAACTAAATTATTGACTGCCAACCTATTTGATGACAGATCGATAGGGTTATAGGTTCAAGGTGCGATAAATTTTGATTAGATATTAATATACAAGTCCGTTGATGACAACGCATTCCAGGTTCTTCATCTTCTATCGTAGATTTGGGCAAATCTTTCAAGTGGTTGTGTGTGTGCGGAATAACCAATAACCCACTTGATCTGCTCTGAAAAACAGCTTATCGAAATTGTAATATCACCAATAATCCACTTGATGATTTCTATTTGGAGGCTATTTGTTATGGCATATTAATCTGGTTATTGGTCTGCGTATTTTGTCAATTCTTTGACTCCTGAATTTTCCTTGTGTGCAAGCTTGCGTGACTAGATTGCATTTTGTATGTACGTTTTGTTGATAAAAAACACCGTGGTTCAAATATCAAGATCACTATTATGGGTTTTCCGTATTTCTTATGATTTTCTTCTGTTTTAGCATTATTGGTTTTTCCTTGTACTTGTCTCGGGCTCATATATGTTCCCCTTGCTGTATGATGCACATTCTGTAGGTTCTTTGGTGGGCACGGGCACCTGCTAATATGGTTTGCTACTTTGCCATGGAGTACATGTGTTAGCTATTGAAGATATCATGGTCTATCCGTTCCTGTGAATTATACTATCCTCTCATTTTATCGCATTTCATCTTTCGTTGTTTTTGTTACTTTTACATCTGTCTTTTTCTTCCTTTCTTGGGTAAACGAGACGTGCAAGGGTAATTGTTTTTGTGCAAGTTCTGAGCGAACTGAAAGAAGATTGCTGGTGAATCTTGAAGTCACCATCTGTGCTGTTTTTGTATAATTCTTGTGACCGCCTTTTGCTTTAGCATTATCTTTTTTACATTTCTCATCATCTTGAGACCAAAGCGTACGCCTCAATCGGACCATGATCTTTTCTGGTTTGTTGCTATCTGTGGTCGTGGTTCTGTAAATTGTGTTGACGCTTATGAAAATAGAAGTAGAAGCATCATTTTAGTTTCATGTGATACCCTGGGGTAAAAGGTGAAGGATGTCCTATAACCGATGATCTTCTATTTATTTTTATCTAAGTGAAGAATTTAGCTTTTTCATTACTCATCAATTTAGTCTGCTCTCATAGTCTTTTTCTTTGTTCCCCATGTTGCATATAGTAGGTTGTCTTCCTCAATGTCACATGCATACCAGTTACTATAGCTAGCGATGGAGCCATTGTTGGCTTGGCAGCGGATGTCTTGGTCCATCTCTATGTGAAATTTTCTTTCTTACTTGCTTTCGCTTTTCCTTCTTTCCTTTTTCTGAGTGTTGGAGATGTAAGGATACACTTGTCTCATCACAGGTTTCGACAACTGAGAATGAATGGATCATGGTGGATCATCAGCACCTACGTTTTCTTCCTTGCCTCTATTTTGTTGAATTTTTTATTTCTCAATTTTCTTTGTGTAAGCTTGCGTGATTAGTTTGTGTTTCGTTTGTAGGTCTTGTTGATACCAAACACCATAGTCCAACTATCAAGATCACCATTTGCTGGTTTTTCTATAGTTCTTATTATTGCCCTTTGTTTCTGCATTGTTGGTTTTTCTTGTAGCTGTCTTGGTTCATTTATGTTCCCCTTGCAGAATGATGTGCCGTGTAGGTCTTCTTTAGTTGGACATTGGCACCTGCTATAATGGTTGGTTATGGAGCACTTGTGTTAGCTATTGCAGATGCGTCGATCAACTTGTTTGTCTGAATTCTACTTCCATATCATTTTTTCTCATTTCATACCTTGCTCTTAAAATTGTCTGAGTTACTTGTTTGTTTGTAGGCCTAAATTTGTGCTAATGGCTATGGATTACATTTGTGTTAGAGGCATGACATATCTTTGTCTTTCACTTTCTGTGACCTCTGCCTCTCTTGTTTAATCTCATTCCGTATTATTCTCGTCTTAGGTGTTCCCATTATTGTTACAGCAGCTTTATTTTCTTCCTCTCCAATATGATCTCATTTGGCAGGTCCTGATAGATATGAAAATGATTGGATCTCGTTCTTTCTTGTGGATCTTTAGCACCTGGGTTTTCTTCCTTCCAACTAGTTTCAATTTCTCAAATTTCATTTTGCATGATTGTGCGTGATTAGGTTGTATCTCTTGTGTAGGTTATGTTGGTGCTAAACACTTTGGTCCAAGTATCAAGATCCCTGCTGCTGGTTTTCTATGGATCTTATGATCGTTTTCCTGTTATGGGGATTATTGGTTTTTTGTCATGCCATCATCTTATATTTATGCTATGTTGTTAATGGGTCTAAGAAAAGCTCGTGTGTGATATGGTTGTGTTCTGTGTGTAGGTTCTGTTAGTGTCAAGCACCATGTCCAAGTGTTAAGATCACCATTTGCTGGTTTTTCTAATTTTTTTAATAATGCATATTCTGTAGGTCTTCTTTGGTGGGCATGTGCACCCTCTAATATGGTTTGCCATGGAGTACATGTGTTAGCTTGAAGATGATGTGGTCTATCTGTTTCTATGAATTCTACTATCCTCTCTTTTTATCTCATTTTGTTCTTCCATTGTTTCTGTTTCTTTTACATCGTTTTTTCTACTTCTCTTCTTGGGGTAAATGAGATGTGCAAGGGTAATTGTTCTTCTGTAGGTTCTGACCAAACTGAAGAAGACTGCTAATAACTCCTTAGGCACTTGTATTTTCTTCCCTGACTCTAATCTTTTCATTCTCTCATTTTTCATTTGTAATGATGTGTAATGATGAGATTGTGCTTTGCTTGTAGGTTTGTTTGGTGCCAAACACCGTGGTTCAATCATTAGATTGAAGTCACCACGTGTACTGTTTTTGTATAGTTCTTGTCATCAGCTGCTGATTTAGCATTATTTTGTTTTACATCTTTCCATCATCTTGAGAACCTCTTTTGCTTATTTGTTAATAGGTCTACCGAACTGTTTTCGTCAATTGGACCATGGTCTTTTCTGGTTTGTTGCTATCTGTGATTGTGGTTCATGAATCCTGTGGACGTTTATGGAAATAGAAGTCATATTCAGTTCCATGTGATATCCTGGCGTAAACGATGAAAGATGTACTATTACCAATATTCTTCTGTTCAGCGAAATTTGTAGCATTAGCAATCAACTTTTTCTTCCATTTTGTGGGTGACTTGCAGGTAATGTAGACGTGCTGTATTTATTCTGCTGCTTATGCCTTGATGTTGAAGTTTGCAAGTACAAGTATTTATTTGACTAGTTGATGACATTACCATTTAGCTTTAGAGTCCTTACTTATCAATTTAAGTTGCTCTTAAAGTCTTTTTTGTTCCCCCATGTTGCATATAATAGGTCATCTTACTCAATGGCACATGCTATGGAGCCACTGTGGGTTGGTTGGCAGCGGATGTCTTGGCCTATCTCTTTATGTGACATCTATCTTTCTCTTGTCTTTCCTTTCCTTCCCTTTTTCTGTGTGTCAAATATCTAAGGATACACTTCTCTCACCACAGGTTCGGATAGCTGAGGATGATTGGATCGTTGTTCTTGCCGCCAGATCATCAGCACCCACGTTTTCTTCCTTGCCCCTATTTTGACCATTCTTTGATTTCTGAAGTTTCCTCGTGATTAGTTTGCGTTTTGAATGTAGGTTTTGTTGATAGCAAACATTGTGGTTCAAATATCAAGATCACCATCACCATCACCATCCTTGTTCTTATATATTTCTTGTGATTATCTTCTGCTTTAGGATTATTGGTATTTCCTGATTGCCTCATATGCTCCCCTTGCTGTATTATGCGCGTTAGGTAGGTCTTCTTCGATGGGCATGGGTATGGGTACTGCTAAAAGGTTTCTGCCTGGGCCATGCTTTCAAGTGTTCTCCTCATCTATTTGGTGACCACAACATTTTGTTCCTCCCATTACCTCGCTATATAGGGAGATTTCATATTGATTCAGGAAACAATATTTATAGGCATCAGGTTTTTTTTGTTTGTTCTGTTAAAATTGATTGTTTTTTTCACTATTCCATATGTAAGGTTTAGAGAGTAATGAATGGTATTACTATTTAGCTTCAGATTCGTTACTCATCAATTTGTAGGTATATGTGTGATCGGATGACTTTTTTGGCGATGTTCTTTA
This sequence comes from Silybum marianum, assembly GCA_036898165.1. Classification (NCBI taxonomy): domain Eukaryota; kingdom Viridiplantae; phylum Streptophyta; class Magnoliopsida; order Asterales; family Asteraceae; genus Silybum; species Silybum marianum. The sequence continues at coordinate 482,351 of CM072532.1, forward strand.
CAATATTTATGGGGTCTATCCATGTTTCCAGTGCTGCATATATCTTGCTAAGGACTTCCTCATTGGCACATGATGATTACCAGCTCCGTGTGCTTAGCAGCAGCCATCTTTGGTTCATCGCTTTGTGTACTCTCTACTTTTCGCTTATTTCATTCATTTTGGTGTTGGGTGTTCTCATTATTGTGGCATTTTTTTCTTCCTTTTCCTTTTTCTGTGTTTTGCAGATGTAAGGATACACCGTTGTTCTTGCTAGGCGATCAGCAGCGCATGTGTTTTTTTCCCTGCCACCATCTTTTCTAATCTTTGATTCCTCCATTTCCCTTGTGTGAGCCTACGTGTGATTAGATTGTGTTATGTGTGTAGGTTCTGTTCTATTGCTACCAAATACCGTGGTCCAATTATCAAGATTGCCATTTGCTGGGTTTTCTGTAATTCTTATGATTCTCTTCTGTTTAAGTATTATTGTTTTTTATTGTAGTTGTCTTGGGCTAATCTATGTTTCCCTTGCTGTATGAAACATGTCATCCAGGTCTTCTTTTGTTGGACACAAGTTAGCAGTGAATCCTGTGGACATTTTTGCATGATACTTGAGGGTAAAGGATAAAAGGTGTTGTCTTTGTTCAATCCGTAGTTTTTCTAATGCACCACAATGTTATTCTCCTTATTACTTCATTCGGATGTTTATAAGTATTTATTTGAAAGGGTTGTCATAGATGGTTCTACTGTCTATAGCTTTATATTTATTACTCATTAATTTAGATGGATATGGCTGCTCGAATGATATTCTTTTTGACAACATTTCCTTGTAGTTTCATTGGTTCGTCTATGTTCCCAAGCCGCTTATCTTGCAGACCTGTAGGTTGTCTTCCTTAATGGCACAAGAGCACTTGCTAATATGGTTGGGCAGTTGCTTATGAAGTACTTGTGATTACGATCTTATTGTCGATCTCATTCTGTATCATTCTGTTATTGTGTGTAAAGTTGGATGATATAATTGTGTCTTTGTCTGTGGGCTCTTTTGGTGCCAAATATCGTAGTCCAATCATCGAGGTCACCGGGTTGCATGGTTATCATATGATTCTTATGACCTATTTGGCGGTTTGTTCTTTGTTTTATGGGGTCCGTCAATGTTCCCCCTGCTGCCTATCTTGCAGGTTCTCTGGGCCGTCGTCCTCAATGGCACGACAGTACCTGCTAGTATGGTTGGCTATGGATTACATTTGTGTTAGCTGCATGCGATATCTTTGTCTTTTACTTTCTGTGACTTCTATATCTCTTGTTTAATCTCATTCCGTATTGTCCTTGTCTTAGGTGTTGCCATTATTGTTACAACTTCTTTATTTTCTTCCTCTTCCATGTGATCTCATTTGGCAGGTTCTGACAGATATGAAGATGTTTGGATCTCGTTCTTTCTTGTGGATCTTTAGCACCTGAGTTTTCTTCCTTCCAACTAGTTTCAATTTCTCAAATTTCACTTTGCATAATTGTGGGTGATTAGGTTGCATGCATCTCTTGTGTCGGTTATGTTGCTGCCAAATACTTTGGTTCATGGTTCAAATATCAAGATCACTATTGCTGGTTTTCTATCGATCTTATGATCATTTCCCGGATTATTGGTTTTTTGTCATGCCATCATCTTATATTTCTGCTCTGTTAATAGGTCTAAGAAAGGCTCGTGTGTGATATAGTTGTGTTCTGTTTGTAGGTTCTGTTGCTGTCAAGCACCATGTCCAAGTGTTAAGATCACCATTTGCTGTTTTTATTTTATTTTTTAATACTATTTTCCGTTTCACATTACCTGTTTATGGTCATGAGAATTGTTCATCCTGTTCCTTTGTTCATAGGTTGAAGAACATTGGAGCATCATCTTTCCATTTGTGGCTGCACTGTGTATGCTTTTTCACTAGAAGTAGAACTGTAGAAGCTTTATTTATTTCATGATGCTTCCAAAAAATATTAAAGGAATTCTTTTTCTGGACTTTGATTTCTTCGATTTTAAATGGGTCTGGTATAGAATGCCTTGTAATTTTGTTTTTCTTATTCCTTCAGTATGAACTTGCAAGTATATACTTGGAACGGTCGAGTCATTTAAGGGATATGATGCATTACTTGAAGATTTTGATAAAAAAATTTCAGTTTAAAGTTATCTGTTATGGCAAAACGGTGGAGTTAATGGTTACTTATTTGATACATTAAAAATTATTTGGTTTTTTTATATTTTTTATGATCGTCTTCTCTTTTAGCATTATTGGTTTTTCCTTGTAGTTGCCTCGGGCCTCATCTATGTTTACCTTGCTGTATGATGCACATTTTGTAGCTCTTCTTCGGTGGGCATTGGCACCCACTGATATGGTAGCTATTGGTCTATCTGTTTCTGTGAATTCCACTATCTTCTCATCTAATTCATCATTTGTTGTTTCTGTTACTTTTACATTATTCTTTTTCTTCTTTTCTAGGTAAATGAGGTGTGTGAGCGTAATTGTAGGCCGTCTTCCTCGATGACTACCGGTTATGGCTATGGAGTCCTTGTGGCTTGGCGGCGGTTGTCTTGGTCCATCTCTTTATGTGAAATTTACCTTTTCTAGTTTATATCTGCTTTCCCATCATTTTTTCTAATTTCATGTACAACACTTGATGGTTTTTGTTATTCTTGCATAGGATAATTCTTTTTTCCACAGGTTCTGACCGAGTCATTCGCATTTGTATTTTTAACCCTGATACTGTTTTCGTTTATTCTTTTCTTTCCGAATTGCAATTGTGTGTGAACTTGCATAATGCGTCTGCATCTTGTTTGTAGGCTTGTTTGGTGTCACTGTGGTTTAATCATCAAGATCAACATGTGCGTGGCTTTTTGTAAGAACGCTTTTTTTTTTCTTTAGCATTATTTGTTTTTCATATTTCCATCATCTTCAGAACATCTTCTCTTGCTAATAGGTCCACCAGAGCGTTTTCGTCTATTAGACAGTCTTCTTATCTGTGGCTATATGTGGTTCTGATGTTCTGTGAATCCTTCTGACCGTTTTGCTTTGGATTCATTACTCGTAATTTGGTGTTACATGGCTCCTCTCGTGGTTTTCTTGGCAACCCGTTTTGCTTGTGGTTATATTTGGTCCTTTTCTGCATCTTGCATAGCGTTGGTTGTCTTCCTTGATCCCCAATTTTGTGTTTTTACTAAATATATTTGATAACTTTTGTATTTGTTTATTTTGTTTTCTAATCTTGGATAACTTCTTATAGCAATTGGATAGTTATATCTGATCTTGTTTTTTCCCCCATCTTTAGTCATTTTCTGCTAGTCTTTATTTATGGTTCTTGGCTGATAATCTATCAAGTTACTTGTTTATTTGTAGGGCTAAGTTTGCTGAATGGCCAACTGGTTTGATCATCACGATCTTGTTATGTGTGTAGGTTCTATTGCTACCAAATACCATGGTCCAATTATTAAGATTGTCATTTGCTGGTTTTTCTGTAATTCTTATGATTGTCTTCTGTTTAAGTATTATTGTTTAAGATGAAAGATGTTTTATTTTTTCTATCTTGGCTAAATTTGAAGCAATAACTGACAACTGATTCATTCCCTTTTTGGGTCGACATACGGATAATATATACGGATTCATTTAATCTTATTTTGTATCTTGCTGTAATTGGTTGTTTTAGTTACTCTTGCATCATTTGTTTTTCCATTTCCTTCTTTTCTTTAATGAGGTGTATGATTATTTGTTTTTCCTGCAGGTTTTGACGAATAGAAGATTATTGCCGGTGAATCATTGGCACTTGTTTTTTTTTTTTTTTTTATACTATACTTCGATTTATTCTCTCTAATTATCCTTGTGGTTAGAATGGTGTTCATTTAGAAATTTCTTAGAGTAGAAATCCGTTATGTAAAACCACCACTCCTAATACTAACACCCTATTCTCCTGCCATCGTAACCAACACCACGCTAAATTTGGTTATTGCTTCAACTCCAGAATTTTGTTTCCTAGGTTTATATTTATTCAACAACTTTGTTTATGGATATGGATTTTTTAATTTTAAGAATGAATTATTTATGGTGTTTTGAATATGGAAAGACCAATGGAGGTACACAACACAAGGAGATATATATATTAGAATTACCTGAATAGAGGAAAGTTCAAATGTGAACTCATTTTTGGTTGTGAACGTGAGGACGAATCTCAGTCACTTATCCGATCAATAAAAGCGGTTTTGGCATGGTTCCCCTCCTTTAATAATCTCCACCCTCCCATGAATCGCGTCAATCCTTCGTGATTGCGTCCACCATAACCGAAGATGTGTGGCTGAGATTCGTCCTCACGTTCACAGCCAAAATTGAGTTCACATTTGAACCTAACCCTACCTGAATATAATAGTACATATATATCATAGGGATCAGGTTCAGGAGAAAATCTCAAAAAAAAAAAATGAAAACTAAAGAACACCCTGATAACTCTCCATTTGAATGATATACATAAATGTATATTGGTAATTTGTAACATATGCACTTGTGCATAGAAGAAAAAACAGTTTTAATCGTCTGTATGCATTTGTGTATACCGTTCAGATAGAGAGATCCTACGGTGTTCTTTAGTTTTTTTTGAAGGTTTTTCCTTGAACCTCCTTCTATATTATAAAATAGAATATATATTTTCGATGTTTTAACAAGAAAAGTAATTTAAAGGGTAAAAAGACAAAATAACTTATTTTTTAAACAAAGTTAACCTCCTCTTATAAACTGGAAACCTAATTTGAAACTAGAAAAGCAAAAGTAATTTTCTACAAACTAAAGGGACTAAAAACGTAGTTTACTCCTTATTTGCTGGTTAACGTGACCACGAAGGCTTTTCCGTTAGTGGGTCTAGTCAGCACCTCTGACTCCGTCTCGAGTCTTCCTCGTGGTTCCAAATGTTTTGCCATCATCCCTGTATCAGTGAGCTGTCTCCTCTCTCTCACACACACACCAAAAAGATCACACACAAGGGACCACCTGAACCCTAAAACAACGCAAAACTTCGTCTTCCCGCTTCGAATCACATCCTTCCTTTTTGTATCTTCATTTACTCATGAAATGGGAGATGGAGATGGAAATGGAAGAGGTGGAAGCTGTTCTCGAGAAGATTTGGGACCTTCACGACAAGCTTAGCGATGCTATTCACTCAATTTCCAGATCTCATTTCCTTCATTCCGTCAAGGCCATACGCAATTCCAACGATCTGTTTGACCGGACGGCCGGCAACAACAAGAAAGCCTCAGATGATGATGTCAAAGGAGGTTTTGTTTACGTTAAAGACTTTCCGCTGGGTGAAGATGATGATTCGGCTATTCATGAGGCGAAGAGTTTGAATTCTATCCGTACTGCTCTCGAGAACCTCGAGGACCAGCTCGAGTTCTTTCATGTGAGTTTCTGTTTAAATATTGCTTCTACTTGTGTTATTTGTTTATGGAAATGTCTTATAGCGGACCCTAATTTCGTTGTTGTTCGAAATTTTGTTCACAAGAGCAGGAACGTTGTTAGAGTGTGACCTAATTCTTATTGTTGTTGGACTTCGTTATATTATGAACTGATAAAACTGAAAATTAAGCATTGAAGAAATTCTGTATTGCAAGTCATAATTCAAGCGTATTTGAAGAAAGTAGCTATCTTTTCTTTTCTAGATTCTCGCCCCCTGGACTTTTTTGGCGTTTTTAGGCTTTTAAGTGATATTTGCTAGAACTGACTCGTCACTTAACCTGTTACTCGCTTATTTCTTTTATAACTCATAGTTTTCAGTATAAGTCATGGCTGATGTTCATGAATTGTTATAATCTAAACGTCTTTGTATGCTTGCATGAAAAAAATGCTGGCAATCATGAAAGATATGGCAATTAATTTGTTTATGGAGTTGTCTTGCTTGCTTAATTGTCTTGTTATGGCTTCCATGGGAAAAAAATTCACAATTCTATGCACAGGCAAAAAGAGAAGAAAGGAAGGAGCACTAAATTCCCGTAAGTGATCTCGTTTGTAAATCAAAGTTAGCTAGTGAAGCACGCTTGAGTAGTAGATGGGATAAGTAAGCTTTCTAAGAAGTTATTAGGTTATTATTAGGAAATTCACTATATTGGATCCTCTGTTTATGTGCCACTTACCATTGACAAGTAATGGTAACACACATGAATAATGGATGGATTCAGTAAGCTCGATATTGTTTTCTAACAGCGTCATGTCATTGTTAGAATCTAAGTTAATCAAATAGAAAATATATACAATAACTTATGAAATGTGTGTGTGTGTATATATATATACATCTAGAAAAGTTCAAATGAAAACTCATTTTTCATTGTGCACATAAAGACAAAGGAGAGCGCGACACGTGTCCCATTCAGTATGAATAACAAAGGTGAAGTTCATACACTATTCATAATGAATGATACAACATTCAGTATGAATGACACAACATTCGATATGAATAACACATGACCATTATCTATTCAGGATGAATAACCCTTGGGCGCAGGGGACATGTGTAGCGTTCTCCTTTTTCCTCAAATGCACAATGAAAAATGGGTTTTCATTTGAACCCGCCCTTATATACATCACAGTAATACATGTATATACAATATGTAGAACAAGATTAATCAACCGACTTGGTAAGATTGCAGTGAAATCAAATGCAAATCTGGAAAAGATAAGAGGCCTGCTGATGCAGTGTCCTAACTCCTAAGAAGAATTTTACCCCTATAATTGATGTAGTTTCTGGATGTCTGTTTGAGGATAAAACTATCTAATTCAAGTTGGAGAAACTTAAATTTGACGCGTTGTTAATATGCCTCCATGAAGAACAATGAAGATACCAGAGAGCAGAGAATAGGATAAACTCGTTGATCTGCAAAGGGAACAGATTTTGGCATTTATAGTTGTCCACTTGTCTCTCGTTAACTGCCACAAACTGTTTTTCACAGTTAAAAACAGTTAATAAAATATCTGAAAATTGAATTATATAAATAATAAAATAACGGAATTCAGATTTAATCATAAACCCCAAGGCCCAAAGGCCCTATCATAGACTATATATGTATATTTATATATATATCCGACCCAATCCCAACTGCATCAAGCCACCAAGCCCAAGACTAGGCCATGATCCATTTTGTAAACCCAAGTAGGAAAAGGTATATAAAGTAAAGTATGTTTCCATGTTTCTTACATGTAGAATATTGATATCTCATAAGTACCAACAGTCATCGTATAGTTTTTGAGTTTCATGCCAAATAAATTATTATGCTAATATTGCCTTATGTTCCTTATCTTGTACATAAAACTAATTCTGATGTTCCAACAATTGTGCAATACTTAAATCTTGAATAAGGATAAGGATTCACACAATGCTCATCGATTTTGGAGCAAACACTTGGGAGAAGTTATTTGTCGAGCATATGCCTTAATTTATTAGTTGGTTGTCAATTACATTATGTTGTTTTTACTAAGTTTTGGATTTTTGTAGTTGGTTATGTTTCGTATGTTGTTGCTTATTCATAAGTAGCTTTCCAGAAGATGTCGTATCTGCCTTTCTTGTCTCTAGTTCTTTTCGATAGTCTTCCTCTTTTTTTGTAATTTATATTTCCTCATACTTTTTGGCTAGCTTTCTCTCTTTCACATACTTTTCACATGTCGGGGATCCTCATGGAAACAACCGCTCAATTTTTTGGGGGTAAAGGTTTAGGTTTGTTTGGTTCGATGATAGAACTTCATAGTTCATAATAAGAATTGGGGATAGCTTTGAAAAATTAGAGAAGGTGCAGAAGCAAAGCCAGCTTTTATGAATTAAAGTGAGCTTGTGGCTAAGTTTGCAACATAAATAATTTGGTTGTGCTTTGTTGATCGCCATATAGTCTTGAGGATATGTTCACGAGTCTAGGAGTCATTGATTTCTGACTTAACGAAAGGTTTGTTTCCTTAGGATTTAGAGGTGATTCTGTGCATGTAAATCTCCTAACATCTTTCTGGCGGCCGTCCTCTAAAACAATTGATCATTTGCAATGTGTAAGATCACTTGTTAATATTTTGTAATATAGGGCTAGAAGAGAATATTATTGCATATAAATCTATTTCGATGGTATACAAGATGGGCCGTGGGCCAATGATGATAAAGTAGGAAAAACCAATGATAAAGGTTTGTTTCCAGAAAAATTTCCAAGCAGGGGACAAATAATTAGCATAATATATATTAAAAACAAAAATTATTATAAATTCATAAAAAATGACATATATATGGTTCTGCTATTTTTACACGATAGAGCGGCAGCATGGGCACCCCCTCCCTACTCCCCAAATCTGTCCCCTATGGAAGGTGCTAGCTAGTACTCAATATATGATGAATGGACTCGGTAGATGGGGGTTAAGTCAGGTGACAATCAAAGTTCCATTTGTACCGAGAATAGAAGATCTAGGACACTAAGCTAGTCCTGAAGTTCTTGTTCCATGGTTGGATTAATGGTAATAGGAAAGAGACCCTGCAATCCATTGTATAACATCTTTAATTGGGTAAACTCTGTTATGCTGTCATTATTCTCCATCTGTAATAACTTCATAAATAAATGAACCCAATTAGATTCATTTACTTTACTTGGTATCTGCGATACAGTAAAGTTTTTATGTGATGCAAGAGCAGAAGAGGATTACTGATGTCTGATGTCCGATGCTGATCAGAGCAGTAGCATGTCAGATAATCAGCTGTTCTTATTAGCTTCAGTTTTTAGCTGGCCAATTGTTTTTTTGGGGTTCATATCTGTCCAACTAGGCTATTTCGTTTTCCTAATTTGGTCAAAAATTCCACATTTCTTTCTTGCATCTGTTGCTTCTGGTTCTTTTATCAGTTTTTTGTATTTATTTTCATGATATAAAAAGAAGAGCAATAGCAGAGCTGCCAATCAGCAGGTAAGAACCCACAACATTCACAGAAACATAATCAGAAACGCCCATGAACGATTTTGTTTACAATAGGTGTGTCACGAAGCCCTAAGACATCAATGGAGCTGGTAGACAGCTGGCGAGCGGAATGTAGTGAAATTTAAGCTGCATGAGGACTTAGGTAGCCACAATGGTCAGATACTGGACAGACCTGATGGATGTCACAAGAGTCCTGAAGTGGAGTCACAGGCTGGAGATTCACATATGTCACAACGACCAGGCATGTGGTGGGGGCAGGGTGTCACTAAAAGTCTGATTAAGTGGGGGCAGGGTCACACTAGAGTCTGATTAAGTTGGTAGAGCAACTATATATACTGCCAGAAGCAAAGGAGACTGATGTCACATGATATAAACTCGGTGAAAGACCATCTACCAAATCACTAACATATTTAACATAACAAAAATATAAGATAAGCCCACGATACCCCAAATCGAAACTAAGAACAAGGAGCACCCCCCTGGGTGGGACCCAAAGTGGCATACGTAGAATCAACTTGATTAATCTTTAGGTTCAAATCCGATAAAACTGTGGCATAATGTGTTTTTCATTTCTTGTTTAAATGCAGACCGTGCAAACACAGCAACGTGTGGAAAGAGACGCTGCAATCGCTCGATTAGAACAAAGCCGAATAGTGCTTGCATTAAGATTGGCTGACCACCATGGTAAGAAGTATAAAGTCATTGAAGAAGCAAGAGCCTTTGTTGGTGAGGTACAAAATCACAGTAAATTTGTCTCCGTTGAAAATAGTTACGAATTCCCATCTGGCAATAACCGTGATGTAGGGAAAAGATCAAACATTTTACTAAAAGTCGCCATCTCTAGCTTTAATTTCGCCAAAAAATCCCTAAAAGTTGAACATCTGGGCGGTGTGCTTGGAAATGCTGCTTTATTTGCAGTAAGTATGCTGGCATTATTGCATCTTCATCAGGTTGGCGATAGAGAACGTTACATCTCCGATCTACAACAGAGACACGAAGATATTAATAATAATAATAATAATAATGTTAACAAGAATGTGACAAAAGTTTATCTACCGAATGATGGTCCTTCTAATGGTCTAGATGTGTTATCGGCCAGGGGATAAAGGCTAGACTCGTGGCAACTGGATTTGATCATATTTCAAAAGCTTGTTGGATAACCACTCAATTTCGTTCCTCTTACAAGAGAAGCAAAGCCGATGGCTTGATTATAGGCGGGTTTGTTAAAGTTTCCAAGTGTTTTCTTTTTGTTTGGCAAATAGCTATGCGTCTATCGAGTGTTGGTTTAGAAAGCTAGGGTTTTATTTCTGAAAAATGTATATTCTTAGGCTGCTTTTGTTTAGGGTTGTGTAACGATGATCGACCATTTGGAACTTGATTTTTGAGGTGTCATTAAGCTTTGGTGGTTTTTCCGTCTGAAAAGAACTGTCAGGGGGTGGTTGGTTGGTTGGTTATTCATTAAGGGTTGTTTTTTTGTTGGTTTCCTTAATGGATAAAATTGTATGTGTGGATTAATTTGTCTGTATAGATTGAGAAGGTTTTTATTTGGATGGTCTTTTCGTAGATGAAAGGAATGCTATTTAATTGAGAGGGGCAGGTTGGAATTTTTTTGGCTTTCTGCGTAAAACTCCCACCTACAAGTTTATTGAACAAGTCACTGAGGGGCAAATTTGGAAAAAACCTGACAGAACCCCCCCAAAAAAAAACCCCAAAAGAAGCTTACTGAATAAGCCAACTTTTATATCATTAAGTCACTACCAAATAACTATCAACCATGTGTAGGTGACCGAATAAATTGAGTCCAATTAAGTTTATTAAATTGTTAACAAACAACATGCCCTTACTCTACTTGAGTAGGAACTTGTTCTTTTGGAGGTGTGATTAATTAGTAGCAAGTAGGAACATAGACAACAACCAACCATAAAAATGGAAAACAAGTCCAATTCGGCTTTGAATTATGGTAGCTTGATTTGTTTTTTCAGCCAATCTGAATGGTCATCTGGTGTTGACTCTTTGTCTGAACCAAAATTATGGTTAAAATCTATTAGAATCCGACGTTTACCATCACCATGAGACCAAATCTTGGACGTTTGACTTTGCTAATTGGCAGGAGATTTATTAAAAAGCATGTTTGTAGGCCCAGAAAAAGAATGTTGACAAAGATTCATTGGAGTTTTATTAAAAAAGTAATAATCTCGTTAAAAGCAACACACTTTTGATTCAATTGTCGTGTTTTCTACTCTTTAAACTGTAGCAAATGACCAAATAGCATGCAAACAACTTTGGTAGGCAGCCGGATTAATGAAATGCCAACCTATAAAGAAAACGTCATTTTCGTTGTTCTTTTTCACGTTCTATGGGAGGACTTTAGGTTTTGTGAGCAAAACATTATAAACTGCTATTTTTTCAGGTTAAATTGTGCATTAGAATTTAGAAGTAAATAAAAAAGCTTGTTTTTATGATGTTTATAAAAATGTAAAACATATAGGGTTTTATTTGGGAAATTGACAAAAATAGTCGATCAGAATCAGAATCAGAACCTTCATGTTCATTTTATAGCCATTTTTTGAACTTGTTGATGGATTCCAACCGGAAGCTACATTGCGTAATCCACTTTTCAAATTAAAAAAAAAATGAAAAAACAATGGAGATTACACAAGTTGCGTAAGTGAATATGGGATCCACATTTAGGCATTTACACAAATGATATTTACGCAACTTGTGTAATGTCCATTTTTCGTCATTATTTTAATCTGAAAAGTGGATTACGAAATTACGTAATGTCATTTGCGTCTACAAAATTCTACAAAAGTTGCTATAAAGTAAATTGGAGGGTTCAAAATGACTAATTTAATCATCTTCTCGTTTTATTTAAGAGAGTTAATTTAAGGTAATGTTATATGCACTTTCTTTTATATTAGAATCAGATCAAACCATGTATTTAAATTTTCATTTGATCTAACATACGCTAGGCTAAATGCACCCCTGTAAGTTGCAAAATACACCTCACCTATTAATTTACTACTCACATAGATCAAAATAAAGACATTTTCCACATTTTTAAAACATAATTTAATTTTTTTAGAACGGCGGCAATTTATTAAAACACTAGCAAGACGCTATAAGAGAATTACAAAAGGAAAATAGCAAGGGAGGGGTCTTGAAGCCAACCAACCCAATTAATCTTATAATTACTACTTATATGGTGCACCCAATTAAACGCGTTCATTACAATGTTCTCCCAAAGAGCCACCTTTTTAGGATTGCTAGAGCCGAATAAGGTTCCGTTCCGAAAAGACCATAGAGACCAGAACGCCGTAAATAAAATTACTTTCAAACATTTTTTAAAACATAATTTAATTGATTTTGAAAATAATTGGAATGCATGTAGCAATGTCCTCAAAATGGTTGATTTGAAAACACTTGATGTAATGGTTGAGGTCAAACTTGAAAACGATGGAAACATAGTACAAGGGGAAGGGACTCTCTTTTTACTTTAACATGTGATTGATGTATACTTTCATACATGTAATGTAATCATGACATTTTATAAAAGCAAAAGTGAAAAAAATTAAGATCAACTCTTGATCACTAATTACTCCCATTAACCATCTCTATTTCCTCTCTTTTAACTTGCCAACAATCAATATCTAAACACATAAATTTTATCCATATATTTGAACCATTTCTTGTTTATATAGTATATTTGATTATTTTAGTGTCGTATTTTATTTGATGTAATTGTGATTACTTGAGATCGATTAAATTGATAACACAAACATAAGTGAGTTAGAATATGCATAATGTACAATCACATATGTAGTCCTCTCACCTTAGATCGTCGTAAGACGAGGTCAAAGGGTCATTCCGCTTGTAGGGTTCAGGGTAATGTTTCAAGATTTATGGATTTTAAGAAGAATTAGATTTAGAAAAAATCTAGTTTCTGGATGATCTGTACGAATTTCAGAAGGTTTGAAACCTTCTTGTTCCCAAGGTTGGTAGAAACTTGACTAAGTCTGAAGTGTGGACTATACAATTAGATTTAAGGTCTGTGCAACCAGACTTAATACTCAGTACAATCAAAATTCGGTTACAGGTGTGACTATTTTATAATCTTAACGGTTATAACCGCTCTTAATTGTTGTAACTGTCAATCTCTCATATAAATATGTAAATAAGAATTTGGGTATATTAGTGGAGCCAAAAAATCTATCTAGGGGATGCCTAGAAAAAACTGTAAGCGGAAAAAATATCTCATCATAGACCATGAACATATATTACTGTGGTAATATACACCCACACACACATGAGAGTTAATGTGAGAAAGCGTAAAAAATGATCTCTACATTTAAATGTACATTAAGATAAGAAACATCTAGATAAGATGTATCGAATCAATTTCTGTATGAATCGTAAACTTTTATTATATTTATAAATATTTTATTTAATTGATTTTGTATTTTAAATCTACAATTTTAAAGAAATTTGATGAGTAGCTTAATTGTTTTTGTCGGCAGTGAGTGGTCCTTTGATGAAACTAAAACCCACGTGACATCAACTCTCACCTCATTCCAACCTCCAAACATAATTATTTACCAACACCCTTTTTTTTTCTCATTTTATTTCTGCTACCCAATTAATGCAATGTTTTATATTTGGATTCTATAATATCTCCAACATTTTTTTTATAAATATAACAAAAAGTTTGTAGTAAACCAAAATATTATCAGATAAGCATCAACATAACTTAAATTTATATTGGATAAGAGATATGAAAAAAAATAAGAGTCTAATGTTGACTTTTATCCGTTATTGTCAACTAAGGTTCAAGATAGCATAAGGCATGATATGACGTTAAACTCAAGCTATATAAGCATTACAAGCTAAGATGTGATATAAGACGATACATTTATAATGATATTGGATTGGATTCACGTGAGACCAGACTGTTTTCGTGATATTACATTTTTACACATATACTTCATAACAAAACTATGTGAAGGTAAAAAAAATTGAACCTTCACAATAAAAACATTGTTAATTTTACAGTGTTGTGCTCTGAAGTTTCAAGTGTAAAAAAATGGTCTCACGAAAACGATCTGGCCTCACATGATCTCAAGTCTAATGATATTAAAAAATTTACATTCATATAAATTAACTTGTTTTATATAAAATGTGTGATCAATTTTTCAAATTTCAAAAAGTTTTACAACTGTTTAACAGGGAGTCGTTGACAATTGACACATGTGAATACAAGAAGTTATAAGTGATATGATTAGCTAAATCTGTAAAAATATAAAATCTAAAATGGTAAAACCACAATAGTTTTAAAAAATTGAAAAAAAAATCATGCCTTATACAAACTCCATTGATCTTATCAGATGCGTCTTTTTAAACACTGATGTCAGTAAACAATCAAAATATGGGTAATTTTTTTCTCCACTATTATTCTTTTTACTTAATTTAAAGATTATGACAGTAAGCTGTTATGATTATATCTATAAACTATATTCATAGATTTATATAAATAAACTAATAAATGATTCCGACAATATTTCATATTGTTTTCTATGATTAGGATGGTGTGTTTAATTTTTATGGATCCGATTGTTTGAATATGAATAGAACCTTTTAAATACCTTCTGCCATTTATTTTCCTCTTTCAAATCTCTTCATTGTTTCATTTATTTCTTAACTATAACCTGCCATTCTTCTACGGCCCCCCACCTTTTGTCATCACTACTTACCCATTTAATTCATACTTACCACCACAATATATATAACATTATCAGTCTAAGATAATCTGGTCTATATAACGTTAAAAATATTACTATGTGATTCAAATATATAATACCTACGTCTTATATAAAAAATGTTACAATAATTTTAGATTACGTTTTTTTAGTGTATGAACAAGTTTTTTAGAATAATTATCAAATAAAACACTCTATTAAAGATATTATTCGAAAAATATGTTTTAAGATTAAGTGTCCTCTATTGAATTTTTATAAGACACTTTTCAAACTTTATTTAAAACGTGTTTCAAAAACGTTATATAACTTATTGTAACACTTTTTAATAGGACGTATAATTCATTGATATTATAAACCTCAATTTTATAAATCAGTCCGTTGTAACACTTAAAGATATTTAACATTTTCAAATTCAGTTAAAATGTGCGTTTGATGATTTTTTACAATGGAGAAATAGTAATAAAAAATGATCCACGTAAAAGGCAAAAATAGGACTACATTTTAAATTCAAATAAAACTAAATTTTCGTTTACCATGTTTTTTATTTTACTTTAAATATTAATAATTTTTTTTGAAATATCAATTGAAGCAACCCATGCATAGACCACGAATATTATTTAATTTTTGGCTTTATAATTTGTATTATGCTTTGGCCAAGATCTTACCTTTTTATTTACGTGATGGCATTAAAAATCCTCATAAATTATTAAAATATAACATATGTACATGCATACCAAAAATTAAAAAAATAAAATAAAAAATTATAATTAATGCTATATATAGGGCAATGCTATATGACACATAGCATTCACAGGTCACGTGACTTCAGGTCCCAACAATATCATCACCACGATTCACACACTACACGCTGACTGTGTGTATAGAAGTTATCGTTAATCATTATACCATCATTTTTTTGACACATCTCATTCTTTCCCCCCAACAATTTGTATTTTTTATTATTATAAATTAAAATATAATATTTATAAAAATAGGTTTCAAAATTTATTTTAATGCATTTATTAAAAACGTAGTTTAGGCTATAAATGAAACATCTTTGTTGTATAAGTGGATGGAACAAGAATTTTAAGTATCGGTTTTTTTGTCTGCTATTACTGTTACATAATTTTGTAACTTGAAAATTGATAAACAGTAATGATATATGCGATAGAAGGAGAAAATGACCTATTATTTATAAAAACGTGTTGGTTTCAGGGACCACGTATAGGGTACGGATGAGACAACTAAGCACCAAAGTTGACGGTGTATTTCTATTTAGATTTTGATTTTTTGGTACACATGATAAACATATAAATCATTTGTCTTATTTTTAAAATAGAGTTAGAAAGAAAAAAAATTGTTCTTAATTTAAAAGTATTTATAAAAAAAGAAAACATGGGTTTTAGGAAATATAATTTATTGTTAAAACACTTTATATCTTTTCTTTAAAATAATGTTTAAAAGTTTTGAGGGTGACTTAAAAATACAAAAAATGGGTCATATAACACATGCATAACCATAATTTGTCCCAATTTTGTTTCTTGAATTATTAAAAATTATCACTCCACTGTCCACACCATCAAATTCCATTTCCTTCGACCCTGGATTCAAACCCTACACACGCTCGACCTTTGATTATGTCCCAACAAATATATATATATATATATATATATATATATATATACGTGTTCATACGAGGACAGTATTAATTTACGAGAATACGAGTACAATCATCGGTCAATCATTTTGTACATGAAATTTTTCATGTACAAAATCATATGTGATTTTGTAGGCATCAAAAAGGACACGCGCGACTTTTCCCATGGGCAAGTCGCGGCTAATCATATATGATTTTGTAACATCAAAAAATCTTTTTTTACATTTTTGAGTCAACAAAAATACATAAATTTCAACGTAAAAAACTGTCATTAGCATTGCCCGAGAAGAAATATGGTTTTAAGGGGTTTTTTTTTAGAAAAGAAAAGATCTAATAAAATTAGGATTGAGACATCATAATGAGTAAAGGTTTGATTTGTTTTTCTTTCATTCTTGTGATTGAAAAACACACTTTGAGTGAGAATTAAGGTTTGTCATAAACCCCACATGACATGCAACCTACTACAATTATTTCCTCCCAAAAACTTGCATTTTATTTTCAAGATTATTTGTATTTCTTTTCATTTTAATATGTAATCACTTATGATTTTGTGGTATACTTTTCTCGATACGATTTGAGATAACATTTGTAACACTTCGGATACAGCATGCACACAAGATCTGATGAAATGTGAT
Organism: Silybum marianum; assembly: GCA_036898165.1. Classification (NCBI taxonomy): domain Eukaryota; kingdom Viridiplantae; phylum Streptophyta; class Magnoliopsida; order Asterales; family Asteraceae; genus Silybum; species Silybum marianum. The sequence goes on from CM072532.1 coordinate 499,320, forward strand.
TATATTATTTGATCTTTTTCTTGCAAATTATATATATCTAAGTGTGAAATTGAGACAAGGGATGTTGATTTATTTTGATACATCCTGGCTAGTCCAAGACTAAATTATTTTGACAACCTACAACTTTTATTTCTAACTGCGTTATTCAAGTCACCTTGTTTGTACCTAGATTAAACTCTTTGGGGCCCTAAACTTAATACACGGAGTGGGAACACCTCAAATGGCCCAAAGGTTTGAGACTAGAACTGACAACCAATAGAGAGCAAACCCTAGACCGAACAAATAGAGCAAACCTCACACCAGAAAACCTACGACTTGTTCACCTAATCAAACCAAATGTTTGTCATATCTTTTTTTTAACGGAAAACCAAGCAATATTATAAAAAGAAAAAAGGGGTAAAAGCCATTACAGAAACATCGACACACCTGGTAGAGAGAACCAAGCGAAAAACAACCAAAATTTAAATATATAGTAAATACAATACTAGTATTGCGTTCCGTTGAGAATGAAAGTCATGAGAACCACTAGATCAGTATTAATGAAATACAATGGATTAATATACCCTTCTAAAACGCAATTAATTAATTGTTTCGGAATTAAAAGTGATCAATGGTCCAAACTCCATCTTACACTTCTTACCTTAACTCTTATTTAAGACGATCCTTTGTCTACAATATTAATTATAATACTAACAAATTTACAATTTTGAACATGTTTCATATTATGACATGTTAAAAGAATAAATCTCTTAAATGAGAAATAGTAAAACGACAAGTCTAATGATATTGAATGTTTGTTGACGTCAGTGAGGGAGCGAACATTTGCCTCTTTGAATATTTTCACTTAATTAACGAGCTTAAAATTTTTAACATATATAAATTTACGAGCTTTTGCCTTTAAAAAGATGAATCGGATGCTTGATTGAGACTTAAATTCAAAAAACCGTACGTCTATTAAAACATTTGTAGATACCAGACAAATTTTTTTCAAACCGAAAAGTCGATATCTTTTTTAGACTTTTTAATCATATTTGGAAATTTAACATGGTCAATTACCCGTGAATTGAAAGAGGTTAATATTGACATCTAAAAAGGTGCTTTTAGAATTATAATTATAACTATATTCCAAGAGAATTCAATGAAAGCGATATGATCCACAAACCCCTTTACATGTACCCATTACACCTACATTGTCTACTAATTTCCATTCATTTACTTCAAATCAGTTCGATTATAATTCTATTTAAAAGCTCGTTTATCAAATGCTTATTTAATAAACGTTTATTGGATGATTGAACTTGATAAAGACCATTAAATTCATCCGGTTAAAACAACAATAAAGACAAAAAAAAATTACCCTGTTAGCATTATTGCATACGATATTGTTTTTGAAGGACCCAAAATCTTATCAGATAAACTAAAATGTCACTAATTTTTTTTAGTAATTCAAATGAGTAAATTAAAAAAAAAAATAACTAAAACAAAAGCAACTCGAATAAAAATTCATTTCCTTTATTATTCTTTCTTTTTAATAGATTTGCCTTTAGTAGAATATTTCACATTTTACTTAACAATTAAAAAGGACAACATATTTTATAATATTTATAATTAAAAGCATGTTTTTGTTATTTAATCCATAAATGTAATCTTTATAATAAAGATGTATTTAAACGTGAAAAATAAATCCTTCTATTCTCATTACTTTCGGCCTTTATGGACTTCCAAAATTACCAGTGAGAACCCGGACCGACCGGACCCGCCCCACACCGCGTGCTTCCTTTTTCAACAAACCGGTCAAATTATCTACCCGTACCGCAAATCACGCCTGCCCTGCTGCCCAAAATTTAATACCATCATTTTAATTGTTATCGGTTTAAATATATATATATATATATAATATAACGAGTCGAAATATAACGGTTCATTAACAAATATCACACGTATTATTCTTCGAAACAAGAACTCACTCAAATCTCCGTTTTTCCGAAGATACATAAATTAAAAGGGTAAAAAGAAGTCCTAATTTGATATATAGTTACTAACATTACTATTACGATAACGACTACTGTCGTTTTACAAAACTGTCGTTCGTGCAAAATTTGTTGGGTGACACCCAACGGGATGATCGGGTGTTTTTAAAAACACCCGGTCATCAGAACATCGGCTGGTAGAAAGTCGCCGGTGATATCTTGAAAGTAGTCATCGACTTTCAGTATCGACGATGATGTGACATCAAGCATCATGTCGTTACAGACTCCAAAGTCTTCGTCCCATAAGGTGTTGTTATTAGCATCAGTACACCAAATTTGTGGGTCGTCGAAAGATATTGTGGCAAAGTTATCATCGGTTACGTATTCGGACGATGGGGCTTCGTTTTCAATTTGGAGCGGGTCGGGTAAATCAAAGTCGTCGATTGGGGAGTATTTTAGGAATGGTGAGTCGTCTTCAAAATGGGTCGGGTCGGGCATTTGGAAATCGAATAGGTTATCCAAGAATGGTACGTCCATTTCTAATTGATCGTTTATGATATCTCCAAAATGACCCGAATCGGATTCTTGATGTTGACTCGGACTGAGTTCACGAACCGTTTGACACTCCACTCTTTCTTGACCCGACCCGTTATCCGATTGACACTCCTCGGCTTCCTTAACCGGTTCGAGTCCTTCTTTCGAGTTGCTTTCACTCTCGAACCGTAAGACGGAGGTCGGAGATGGAAGGTTGTTTGACTCGTCGCCGGATTCGTAGCCGGAAGTCGACGGAACGTTGATTTCCGGCGTGGTTTCCTTTGCCGGCGGTGTAACGAAGTTGGTCAAAGCATCGGGTCCACGTAGTTTGATAGCGGCATTGTCGTACACCATGGCAGCTTCTTCTGCCGTATCGTAGGTACCCAACCACAGTCGTACACGTCGAGCTGGGTCCCTTATTTCCGCCGCCCATTTACCCCATGGCCTTTGTCGTACACCTCGGAACTTCCGAACACTACCCGCAGCAACCGCCGGAGCTCCGGCGGTCTTCATTAACTTCTGTTTCGCTTGAAGCACACCCTCACCGGTTTTCATCCCCTTTTTCCGACCACCCACCGCCGCCACGGCGGTTTTACACGTGGTTTGGATGTTAACCTCATTAACAAAGTTCTTAACTCGCCGGCGTCCGAATAACTCGTCTTCATCGTCGCTGGAAGAGTCGGTGGCATCAGGATCAGTCATTGATATCCGTACAACTTTCGGGAACGACGACGTTTGGCGATCGGAAGACTTCTTTGACTTTGCCGCCATTGATGGATTAACAGCCACCATTGTTGTAACCTTTTTGTGTTGGGTGTATTTAATCGGACGTAACATATCGTAACTATCCATCTTACATACAACTTAACAACTCAAAATCGCATCCAAAAGAAAACCCCAGAAAGATTTTCACAAAGAAATGACTGAAAGTTGGGATCTTTAGTCAGAAAGAAGCTTCACCCAGAATCAAAAATCGAATCAAAATCTAATAGAAATTCTTTAAAAAGAAGAGCCCCTTAAAGAAAAAGCTGATTAAACGGGTAAAAGATAGAGAGGGCTTTTATGAAATAAAAAGATGAAAACACACAGTGAAGGTGGGTTTTTATGAAGATTGAAGTTCTTGAAGTTGAATCAATGGCGAAAATGGAGTTTTGATGTTTATAAAGAAGTGAGAGAGAATATGAAAAGAAAGACCAAAAGAATTTGGAAGTTGAAGTGACGATGAATGAGAAAATTAGAGTTTTATAGGATCCGACTCCACCACCAGACCCAATTGGGGAACACAATAATTTTAATAATATAAATATTTTTAAAATATATTTTCCATAAATAAAATAAAATAAAATTTAAAAAAATGGGAAGTGAAAATATCTTCTTTTTTTAAAGGGGGTAATGTTTAACAACAATAAGTAAAAAGTAATCTCCGGTGATCGGAGATTAAAGATTCCGACGACAGACGGGTAAAGAACAGGTCTCGCGGCATCTCGATAGAAATGAAGGATGGTGACACGTAAGTGAGTGTGAGAGACAATGGTCCAATGAGTGAACTCGAAGCAATGCTGACTCAGCACATGGTTTACCTCGGATAACGTGAAGCCTGTCACGTGACACCCAGGATGCTCGGCTCCGTTAAAAAATCATGTCGGTCAAATTAAACCAAATTATCACCACCTCAACCTCCTTTGACCAATTTAATTTAATTTCCTTTTCTTTTTTAATTTATTATTTACTTTACCCTTATGGTTATTTTTATTTTACATTTGATAAAATAAAATTATAGTAACTATTTTTGTGTACGAAAATATATATAAAAAAATTATTTATTCTTAAATCCAAAATTAAGGTAGAAAATTGATCGATTGTACAACTTTTTACAGCGACGACTAACGTGGGTAACCTCGTATCTGGGGCCATAGGGATATATATAATTCCACCATGTACGTCTCTGGGTTTTGCTCTGTTTCTTTAATTACTTTTCTCGAGATGGGATTTTTAGATTTTACCCAACCAATACTAGGTGTTTTTTTTAATCCCTATGACACAGTAAAAATCAAAACTTAACATAAAATATACAAAATAAACGTCTTTTATTTTTGTCATTTTATATATGTAATACATATATAACGCTATTCAAAAACTCTGTATTTTGTGAGTTGTGAAATCCATTTAAATTTATAATTTGGATAAATGTTAATTATTGATAATTTTAACCGATCTTATATGAAACCTGCATCTAAATATATTTATACGATGGTGTATTTTCTAGCCCAGGGGATGGGGATGATCGAAACCATCACCTGTCACTTATTTAAGGGGGTGTTTGGTTTTGGCAAAGGAATGAAAATGAAAATGAGAATAAAAATGAGAATGAATTTTCATTTCTCCCAGTTTAATCAGGAATGAAATTTTAGCTTCTGGGGAATGAGCCATTATACTATATACAACCAAATAGTTTCTTTTATTATCATTCCCATTAATTACTGATTAATATCTCCAACCAAACACACCCTAAGTAAAATTATGCTATTTATTTACCAACGAAGTTACAGTTACTACAAAATGAAAAACTTTTGTTTACGAACTTTTATCTGAAAAATTTGTCGCTAATGGGTTGATTAAATTATTGGTGGATAATTCAAATCAGTGGTGGATTACGAGAGATTATCTAAATGATCCATTGGTATTTTTTATAAAAACATCGGATTCTACCGAATCATTAGTATTTTTTTGGTGATCCATTGACAATCAGTGGTTAATTTTTTTCTGGGTAAAAGTTATTTATTTTATAGTGACTTTAAAGACATGTTAAATTTATAATAAACAATGAAAACCAATTTAAAAGCGTATTTTTGGAGTTCAAATTTATAACTAAAATACTTTTGAATATTTAAGTTAAACTTTAATTCATTTTTTTGACAAGAAAAGTACAAAAGCAAGTTATTTAGAAGCATTGTAAAATTTATACATTTCCATAAATCTTGATATAACTAATTAAAGATATTGTATTTTTCTATATAAAGTTGTAAAGTAAATTTTTCTATAAAGAAGAAAATGCTTTTAATTTACTTTCTTTACCAAGTATTCCCATAACGTATCGGCTTTCTATAAAAGGGGATACTCCTAAAAAATCAAAGTTTTAATTGTAAAAGCCCATAAAAATTAGTTTTTAATGATCAAGTTTCATGTCAAAAATTATTTAACTTTCACATAAACATCACGTATTATATACTACATATTATAAATTGTATATTGTATATTTGTTTTTTAGTATGGTTTTTCCCCTAACTTTATACTACATGTTAAGCATCATAAATTAAGAAAACGGAATTAAAGAATATTTTTATGGTACATTAAGTTTGTAGTTTTGTTGTCAACCGAGTATAATGTATATAATTGAAAGCCCTAACAAAAGTACTCCTTTTATAAGATATATCCACACTTACTGTAGGACATGTTTTGTTCAACACTTACATAATCAATCGTACATGTATGTTATCATTAAAGAAGGATATATGTAGTGCCGATTCCGATTCATGCTCTTAATGGAAGATTTATATATACAAATCTAGACAAAAGTTATTTTCAGAAATGGTAAATATCTAGGAAATAAAGAAATGATCCTAGGCATTCACACGATTATGATCAAATTTGACTAGTCAAAAATTACGACTATGCATAAAATAGAGAGTAATTTCACAACTTTTATATATAGACGGCAAACAAGTTCATATATTAACCTATGTGATTCATATATGAACTATATGTTCATATGTGAACACGTGTAATTAACATATGAACTATTTTAACTAATTCATATATGAAACTGTCACTAAAACACAAATGATTTTACTCAAAAAAATTACCCAGAGAAATTTATTTCGGTGAGTAGCAAAAGATCACCCAGAGAATACCAATGGTTTGGTAAAATTCAATGTTTTTCGATAAAATAACAAGGGATCACTTAGATAATCCCCAAGTAATCTGTCACTGATTTGAATCACCACCATCAATCTACCTATCAATTTTTGTAACGGCTTTGTGCTTAATCATACTTTAATTAGCGATATATTTTATACAGAAAAGTCTGTAGGTAAATGTCTTACCTTTAGTAATGTGTGTGATTCACATATGAACTAATTAACCGATCCTTCTTTTTCTCATCGTATATATTTTACGGAGACAAATACTTTTGATGATTGGAAAATTGAAATAAAAAAAGCTTAAAAGACATTCTTGAAAAACAATATAACAAACAAAAATTGCCGCCTAAATTCCCTAATGCATAGTTTCCATCCTCCATTTCGTATATATATTTTTCTGTTATGACTTCGTTTTTGTTTTGTATGAACTATATAACGGCAATAGCCAGTCAATGATAAGTCTACGTGGCGTGATATGATTGGACAACAGGTGTACTCGTCATTTCATAAGTAGGAAGGTGTCAAAGAAGAAAGAATAATTGGAGTAGCCGTTTGGGTTTTGGTTTGGCTATCATCTCTATATGTATAAGTATATATATATATATATATATATATATATATATATAGTTTAAAAGCCGTTCATATAATTAATTAAAGAGACAATAAGTTCTGTTTTGTACCCAAAGACTTGTACCTTGTCTTTGCATGCTTCCACGTAAAATTAGATACACCCTTTTAACATCCATCATTTATTTCTTCACGTACGTACCATCTTCACATGCACTTTTCTTGTCTCTTTTTCTAAATTTTTTCTGTTCTTTTCATACATTTAATGCATAACTAATGAAAGCGATAGCCATTTATACATATCTGTACTTATGTATACTACTATTCACATGTGAATAGGCTCCAAAACTTTAATCTATCTCAACTTTGAACCAATTTAATTAACTGACCTTAAATGGGTTAATTATTCAAACGTTTCTTGGCTGTAAGAATCGGCCGTATCTCCAGTCCATGGTCAATCTAAGATGGCTCAGTGATGCCAGCATAGGAATCATATCGTGAAGTACAATTCCCAAACATAAAAATTCAAAAAAAAAACATGTGAATATCCCAAAAAATTCATAATGAATAAGTATGTGTGTGGATTGTAGAAGTGAAAATTAATGCAAGTTGTATTTTTCTTGAATTGATTCTTGGAATTTGGCCCCAATGCCATTGAGCCAAGTGAACCCTTGGCCAAAACCTTTTATATATAAATATATATAAGACAAGTAATATAAGGTACATGGAGCTCGACAAAAAAAAATGTTAAATTATTATTATGAGTCTTTGAAGTATAGCGTTGAAAAATCAAGATTTTGTATGTATTTTGGTTATATGTATTTGATGCTTTTGCAATAGAAAAAGTCAAAATTAAAAGTTACAAAGTCCAAGATTAATTATATATATATATATATATATAAGATTTATATATGTAAGTGCATTAATTAGTTTTTTCATCAAACCCCAGATGATGCTTCTCAGTTTTTCCCTTGATTCCAGCCTTCACCACCTCTATGCTCTTCTTTCTCTACTACAGTTTTCAACACAAATTGCTTTACTACATATATACAAACAGCTACCTTACCTGCATGCATACAAAAGCTGTACGTTGTGCTTTTAAATCTGGACTTTTGCTACCGTGTTGTAATTACCAAAATAACCCTATTGGTTGTTAGCTAGCTAGCTGGTATACCCCTAAACCCAAAGATTTGTCCATATATCTCTGGCCACCAATGGAGTGTATGCATGAATTCGTCCATTATATATCATACGTGTATATATATATATATATAAATTCAAATGCGAATTCAAATTGAAAGTGAGAGCAAATGAGAGCGCGATACGTGTCTGAGTATAGATTATTCAGACTGAATAATCAAAGAAATATCCAGACTGAATAAATATTATATTCAGTCTGAATATTTCTTTGATTATTCAGCCTGAATATGACATGTGTCGTGTTCTCATTTGTCCTCACGTTAACAACCAAATTTGAGTTCTCATTTGAACCTGCCCCTATATATATGTTTGTGTATATCCTGGATTTAACCGTAAATACATATTACATCGTGAGATCGTATTTTTACATTTGAAACTTCACAACAAAATATTGTGAAAGTTACATTAACAGTGTTTTGTTGTGCAGTTTGAAGTGTAAAAAAATTGCTTCGGTCTCACGTGAACCCAACCCTACATATTATGGGCATTATAGATTTATATCCATTTTATCTTTATTTACATCTAAAATACGTTCGTCGCTATTTTTGGGTCATAAAATTCATATGGCGGTATCAATCATCAACTTACTAATTAAAATGAAGTATGATTAAAACGAAAACAATAACCAAATAAAAGACAACGAGAAAGGTCAAATCAAATATAATTATATACTATGATCAGGTATAAAATCTCATTTATCTTGCGCAACCTTAGCCTCCTAGGTCGGTTGTAGGTCAAGTCGTACACACACCTTTTGTTGACTGTGTTTCATTATCACATGTCATTTTAATGGAAAATCATATGTTATTTGACTCTATATTTTTATGTTTCCTTATTTTGATTATGTTACCGTTTGATATTTTATAAAAATGAATTTACAACATTTGTGATAATGTTATATATGCTGATTTTGTAGTTTTATTTAATTAATGTAGTAAAATTTGTTAAGTTTTTTAAGTAATTTATGGGAAAAGAGAAGGAAGAAAAAAAAACATTTAGGCATACGATGCCCTTTCACTTTGTTCAAGTAAAAAGGTTTTCTCCCTCCAATAAAGATTTTGTTTTGCATGTATGTTTAAGACATAAAGAAGCAACCAGCTTTGCTTCTTCGTCCAATTGAATTACTTTGATTTTTAGTTCCTAATTTTTTTCAAAAAAATCTTGAAACTCTAAGCATATATTTAATTGTAATAATTTAGAAATTTAGAAAATAATTTTTTTTTTCTTAAACTCAAATATTTAATTGTAATAATTATATGTACTAACTAATCCTGGAAAATATAAGAAGCAAAAAAGATAATAAGAAATTATATCTTGGAAAATCTAAAAAGCAAAAAATAATTAAAAAAACTAAAAAAATGGAGTGGAGAATTGATTAGGGATAAGAGAAAAACCAAGAAATAATCCCTATGTATCTGTATATAATCCCCAAAAAAGAGTAAAAATGAAACCCATGAATTAATGTATGTATATATATATATATGTATGCATGAATAATGCGTTAAATAAAATAAAAATAGTAAAAATAAAAATAAAAATAAAAAAGGTGTCAAGATCCATCGTGAAAAGAAGGGCCAAGTTGCAGAAGCAGCACCGAGAAGACAGTGGGGTTTATTATGTATGTTATCCTCCAAGAAGAGTCTTTAAAATGAGCTCGAATTTTCACAATTATTTTAATTCTTTTTTTTACTGAATCCGATGCATATTTACTGCTCCATCTTTTTTGCCATCACCTTCTCTTTGAAGCAAGAGATGTTTGTCTTTCACCTTTCATCACTCTCCCTCCTACCCCCACACCACTCCAGTAATTATTGCTTCTTACCCAAGTTTCATTACATTTTTAATCCATTAATTTTTCATCTTATGTAATTACTACTATATATATATATATATATATATATTTCTTTATCCCTATAGATTTGGATTACTTGAGACTAATTTGTTTTCGTTAAATCAAATAAGACCATTTTTTTAAAACTTAAAAAAAATTTAACATCAGACTCATTGAATTACACTACATTCAGTCTGAAAGTAGTATTATTAAGACGGAATAACACTACATTCAGTTTGAATATTTTCATTTATTATTCGGTCTGAATATGACACGTGTCGCGCTCTTATTTGTCCTCACGTTCACAATCAAATTTGAGTTCTCATTTGAACCGGCTCATATATATATATATATATATATATAGAGAGAGAGAGAGAGAGAGAGAGAGGTTCAAACGAGAACTTTGCATTTTGAAAGGAACAAATGAACACCGTTAGGACCACGTATGATATGGGTCTCGTACAATATAAAATCATATCTGATTCAATGGTGAGCCCAATTAAATCAAATATGATTTTATATTGTGTGGGACTCACACATGTATCATATGTGGTCCTAAATGTGTTCATTTTATTCCTATAAACGAGGGGTGTTATTATATGATCCCTCTGCTATATATATATATATATATATATAGTTGGGTTCACGTGAGACCTTATTTTTTCATAAACTATATTTTTACACTTAAAGAAAACTATGAAGCTAAAAGAAATCCAAACCTTCAAAACACTATGAATGTTACCTTTCCAATGTTTTTGCTGTGAATTTTTAATGTAAAAAATCTCACGAAAACAGTTTAATCTCACATGTTTTCAAGTTTATACGTATATGTTTATGTATAATATATATGTATATACATGAGAAGAAGATGGTTGGTAAATAGTAGTAGGTTTGTTTTGTTTGTTATTTACAGAGTATAGTATAGTTAGGGTTGGGGCGTGACGGAGTTTTGTCTGTTGACCTAACGACAGTAGGTAAAGGGTGGAAGGGGGTCATGTGGGCCGTTTCTGTCTTATAAAAGCTTTTCAGAATGGTTAGCCAGCCAGCCAGCCGGTTACCGGCGCCGTTCACGGTCCTCACGCCCAAACAAGTCCACCTTGCACGTGTTCCCACTTCCACGTGGTCCATACTTTTATTTTCCTCTTGCATGCCTTCTTTCTTTCTTTCCTTACCTCTTTTTCAAATTTATCTAATCAAATTTTACAATTTCTTTTTGCCACTTTAATCAATTCTATAGAATAATCAATACTCGTCTAGCCTCTTTTTTTTTAATATTACGGGCCGTTTACTAAATATTATTAGTTAGACGCTTACCAACAATTAGGGTGTTAATGGGTTGGGTTGATCAAGTTGAAGTCATCTGAACAACCTAACTGAGTGTTTGCGATTTGAAAAATCTCAACTAGGGATGATCATACAGACCGAAATCCCGAAACCGAACCGGTACCGGTACCGAATATCATTACCGGTTCGGTGTTCGGTACCAAGATTTTCCATATTCGGGATTCGGTACCGGTACTAGTCCCGGTAAATCCCGAACCGAACCGGGAAATTTAAAAAGTCATTTTTTTATTTGAATCGGTAACAAACTCTTTTCTTTTTTTTATAGAAAATCCTCCTAAATAAATTACAATTTTCGGTTCTTGTATTTTCCATTCAAATACCGAATTTTTCTTGCAATTCTTCATATTTCAGTTATTGCAATTCTCCAAAACCGGTTCCGTAATTTATCCAAAACCCGGTTCTTGCACAATCGGCTCCTCCAATCCGGTTTCCGCTTAAGTGATTTTGGTTTTTGTTATTGTGGTTAATGATCAACGGTAAAAAACGGTTGTCGTCCCAAAAAATGGTACCAAACGGTTCTAGTCCCGAAAATTCCGGTACCGAACCGGTACCGGTACCGGTACCGAATTTCTCTTATCGGTTCGGTATTCGGTTTGATTTTTTCTACTCTCGGTTTCGGTACCGGTCATGTACCGAGCTCATCCCTAATCTCAACCCAACCGAAATCAAGGTACAGCCCAACCCAACCCAAACTGTACGGGTTGGTCGGGTTAGCCGGGTTGGTCAGGTTTTAATGCATCAAAATATTTTTCAAACATTGAATATGTTGTTTTCTCTAGTCAATTTATAATGCATCAAAATATTTATGTAATGTAATCAAAAGATTCGGATGTAACGTGACCTGTAAAAAGATTGGAACAATCATGATATTATCATATTTTATCTGCTATTCAATGTGTAGCTCAATTAAATAATTTTCTTAAATATTGAATTTACTTAAATAATAAAAACTAACTGCATTTTTAGAACCCATAATATTCTCACTTTTTCAGTAAAGATATTAAAAAGAGAGATGGGTATGAATTAGTAGACACAACTTACCTAAACCTCAAAGTTATGCAGGACACAAAGGCAATGGAAGTGAGATACGCCTGAAAATAGGGGATGAATGGGTTTACAATTAAATACTAAAACACCTCTCTCCTCCTCTCTTGTGGAATGTACATACATTTGGTCTCCTTCTTTTTAAACCATATATATATATATATATATATGAGATGAATTATACAAGAACCACCTATTTTTAAAGGAACAAAGGGACACATTGTGGACTACATATGATGTGGGTTCCACATAATATTAAATCATTTATGATTTAATATTAAATCATATTAAATCAGAAATGATTTAATATTATGTAGGACCCACATCATATGTGGTTCACAATGTGTCCTTTTGTTCTCTTAAAAATCAAAAGTTCTCATTTAAACCTTCCCTCTCTCTCTCTCTCTCTCTCTCTCTATATATATATATATATATATAGGGTTAGGTTCAAATGTGAACTCAATTTTGGCTGTAAACGTGAGGACAAATCTCAGTCACACATCTTCGGTTATGGTGGACGCGATCACGGAGGATTGACGCGATTCATGGGAGGGTGGAGATTATTAAAGAAGAGGAACCAGGTCAAAGCCACCTTTATTGACCGGATAAGTGGCTGAGATTCGTCCTCACGTTCACAACCAAAACCAAAAATGAGTTCACATTTGAACTTTCCTCTATATATATATATATATAAATAAATAGAGAAAAAACCCCACAAAAGAACAGATGAAAAATATATACATTATTATCGGTGTCAAAATTTACAAGTAAAAAGTATAATCGTTCTGTTTTTTAATTTAAAAAATATTGTCGTAACCGACATTTAATCACATATGAATAATGTGATTCTAGAATACAATAACGTATGATAGATACAAGTCACGTTAACCAATCATGATCGTCTTTCTTAACGTGTCTTTTCTTACACTTTTCGTAAATTGACCGGTTTTCGTATGATCTTCCATCGACATATATAATTACATACATAGTCATACATACTGGAATCATATATATTATATGCCACGACCTTCTTCATTATATATTACCACTTAATTCTTGCTACATCTGATCAAACCCTTTTAATTTTGTTTATGAACAATTACGTTATAAATAAATCTACATTTTAAAAGCTACCCAAATTATATGTATAAAGATTGAACAATTTGATCAACAATATTTTACTCCAAATTTTTATTTAGCTATAATTATTTTTTGGTTGGTTGCAAGTTTAGAGGGTTCCCTTGACGTTTTCTCCCTTGTTTGCTTTCATACTTGTAATATTCAATGTAGTTTCAAATTATTATCTTTTATATATATATATAAGCACACACTTGTTTATAATTAAATACATACATACATATATATAATGGTCTTCAATATATAACCTTCTCTAGAAAATTAACATGTCATCCAATTAGATATCACAGAATTTAATCAATGAAACTTTACAGATGATCAAAGTACATAGATTATTTAATGATGATAGCATGATTAGGGCAGATATAGTTAGTATAAAGATGAAGAATTAATTAATGATTATAAATAATTAGTAGACAAGATGAACAAAAGTTCCTATTGCCCATACTTGCAACTAGCTACAAGTACAACCACTACAATTAGTCACATAAAATCTCCATTAATTAATCTTTTTTAAAAAAACCCAGATTTTAATGAAATTAGTGGGAGTCAAATGGTTTCTCTCAATCTTTGTTCCCCAATAAAAACAATATATATATACTTGTATATATTATTATATAATATATATTAGTATATTTTTATGGGCAAAAGAAAAGAAGCTGCTGATTTTCATGGACCATGTTTTCCCCTCTTACTTCTCCACTTCCAGCCACGATCTCTTTTCATGGCTTTTTAATAACATCTACCCATCACTGTACGACCGACACCTGGCTATTATTTTATTCATCATCACTCTATTTGCATATATTTTCCCCAAAATATAAAAATTATTACTGATTTTAGTGAAATGATCGGTCTATTTTACCTATAATCAGTGATGGATCCAGAATTTTTACATAATGGGGTCATCTTTAAGGTAGACTAAAAGCTTACAAAGTTATACGACGTGTTTTTAGCATAATTACACCGTTTGGAGAGATTTTTAAGTTTTCTGATGGATTTCGAGGTATTTTTCTAGTGTTTTTGTCGATTTCAAAAGGTTTTCGGGTATTTTGATTGATTTTAAAAGACTTTTTAGGTTTTTTGTTTGATTTAAGAGACTTTTTTGGTTTTTTTGATTGATTTCTAGAGTTGTGGGGTCGCTTGTAAAAATTTAGTGGGGGGATAGAAGTAAAAGGTTGTGATTTTTGTATTTCTAACCTTATAAAAAAGTTTTTTTTTTTTAATTTCAATGGGGTCTGATCCCCCCTTTAGTCATTAGCTAGATCTGCTAATACAGATTAAAAGGTTTAGATTGTGCACTTATATAAGTGTATAACTTAACTAAAATCTGGGATAGTTCGATGGTGTGTTAGAGGCTAACATGTGTTGCGCCCCATTGCACGGTTCTAGGGGCAGTGCCCCTAGCGGGGTATAGAGGGGCCGCCTTTGCAAGGCTTCGGAAACCAATTAAACTGAAACAAAAACAATTTTTAAAAAGAGTTGACGTTAAGGATTTTATTGTCATGTGATTAATAATGGATATTTATGATCAATGTTTGCAAACCATGATAAATTGTGCATCAGATGGATATACGTTAATGAAAATCTGCTAGTGAAAAACTGTCCATTGATGTTTTATCAGCTGATTAGTATTAACTGATGGCCATCAACTATCTCTCATTAACGGGTCATCAATCATTTTCATCAGTTTTCCATCCGATGATCATCAATTGATAAAGTGATTTCCATCAGTTTTCTAAATACTTCGCTGGTAACCGTTCACTATTTAAGGTTGTTTGACAATTACTAAATGGTTTTGTACAGAAGGATTAACATGCTCTTATGATATTTAATTGTTTGGTAATTGTTCAAGATGTAATTAGGGCTCTTAATGGTCAAGGGGAGTTCCAAGATACAAAATAATTCAGAGGGTTTTTGAACCATTAATAGACATATTTATTGTATTTTTAACGGTTATAAGTGTATATATATGCTTCAAAGTTTTTTTTAATTTAAGATTTTAAAGTAAAAAAAATAATAAATTAAATGTAAAAATAATAATTTGAAAATGGTTAGAGCGTAAAGAACAGTGAATGATCCACAGGCACGACAAAATAAATTGTGAAAGATCTTTAAACATTGTATACATATTTCAACGACCATGCAACACGATTTATATACTTTTTTTATTCTTGTTTTTAATCGAGACTTTTTATTTTATATTTACTTAAAATATATATATTTATTTCTTTGTCTTTTCGAAAGGTGATAGAGGTCTACACTTGTGATATGTTCTTCAAAATAAATGCTCTCTGACCCATTATAATATCAAATCTTTTTGGTCAAATACACCCATTTTCTTTAACTTAGATTCTATTTAATTAATTATAAACTAGTTAAAGATTTTATATCGCATAATTAAATGTTTATTTATTCGAAAAACAATTGATCTATATTTATTATTTTTGTGAAAATTAGTTAAAGATTTTATATCGCATAATAAATATTTATTAATTAGAAAAACAATTGATCTATATTTATTATTTTTGTGAAAATGTAAAAAATACCAAAAAAATGTTGATCAACTTGATCCGACTGAACCCATTTTAGTGTATTAGAGGATCTCCAACAGCTATTGTAAAATAGAAAAATGGAGGATTTTAGCAATTTAAGTACTCCAACAGTTATGGTATATCAATTGCTAAAATAGAAAAATGGAAAAAAAGAGAAGAAAAATCTCTAAATTTAGAGAATCTCTAAAAATATATAGAAGAGATAGAAACAATATTTTAATTATATTCAACCAATCAAAATAATTGAAGTTAAGTGTGTAGGTGAGAGAAGTAATATTTTATTAATATTGTTAATGTTAAAATTGCTAAACTATAGTAGCTGTTGGAGTTGGATGCAAATTATTATAGATATTTTGACTTTTAATATGATATTTTAGAAAAAATTTACAATAGTTGTTGGAGATGCTCTTACTTACCAAACTCTAAATTGAGACAAATTATGAAAACGTTCGATACTTATACAATAATGCTTAAGGGAAAGTAAAAGTCTGTTTATTAGCAGCTTAATAAACTTAATGAGATTCATTGTTTATTCAATGATGACTATTTGATAGCGGTTTAATGATCTAGAAATGGCTTATTCAAAAACTTTTAAAGGAAGCTTTATGCAAAAAGCTAGAGCCAAGTTATTTTTTAAATTTGTCCCTCTCTGCAATATAAGTAGGTGTGTGCAAAAAATAATCAATCCAATTGGAACCGACCGATCCAATTAGAACCGACCGATTATAATTGGACATTCAATTGTAATTGGATCGGATCGGACTGAAAATTTCAACATCCAATTTGGATCGGTCGGTAATTGGATGGCAGTCCAGAACCGACCGAACCGAACCGATCAACATCCAATTACCATCTAATTAACCATCTGATGACCATCCAGTTATCCAGCCAACCATCATCCAATTATTTTGTCTTCAATTTGCATAAATCAAAATTTGCTTAAATCAAATTTTGTTTTTGTGTTAGGAGCCGTTTACCAAAAGCTTACCCGGGTAAGTTCTTACCAAGCTATATTACCTTCCCGGAGAAATATAACAAATATCAAAAATCTTACCCGGTAAGAGCGAATACAAGGAAAACAATGACCAAGAGTCTTACCCGGGTAAGTGATTGCAACGGATCTTACCACGGTAAGCGCTTATCGGGTAAATTGTTTGCATACGATGCCGTTTTTGTGAACTAAAATCTTACTGGTAAGTAAATGATAGTGTTGAATTTTGCCGGTAAACACTTACCCAGGTAAGATTTAGTAAAGGGCCCCTTAGTTTTTGAATTTTTAGCTTCACTTGTGTTTGTTTTAACACATTTTGAAAATGATCAATTAATTTCTTTCATCGTTAAAAATTGGATGGATCCAATCAAATTGGATCATCCATTGGATATCTGATAAAAATATCCAATGGATGGAACCGAACTGATCTAATCATCCATTGGATCGGTTCGGATCGGTTGTCCGATGTTAATTGGATCGGTTCGGTTGGCAAAATCCAACATCCAATGGAAGATTGGATCGGTTTGGTTCCCCTTACATCCAATAGATGTCAACTGATGAACACCCCTAAATATAAGAACACCATTTTCCATCCATGAAAAAACTCATAAACAAAAACTTAATTTCTAATCTATACCAACATATTAATCCACAATACAGATATAATTCTAATTTCTATCCATACATGACTTAGTAGAAAACAGACCAAAACTCCCTAAGTAAGTAACCATTAGAGAAAAGTTTGAACCAAGACTTGTAATGAAAATATTGTCTTTAAGCCATATGTATGATCTTTCACCGAAGCTTGCAGATATATATGGCTTAAACATTATTTTAAGGTAGAAATAACGAATGAGATGCTTAATTAAGAAAAGTCATTAATCTAGTATTTTAGTAGATCAAAATAAAGTAAAACCTTTTTGTTTGTACAAATGTACAAATAAATATTGTATTTAGTAATGATCATTAAATGGAATAGCAAATATGTACACAAGGCATGAAAATGGATGAAAATACATTAATTACATAAACTTCAAAAATTATATTTATAAGTATTTGTATGTATTAAAAAAAATTAGATGTAGTGAATCAATTAGCATTAATGTCATACACTAATTAAGAATTAATAATTAATAATTAATAAACAAACAAATAAAGACTAGTTGCGATCAGAAATTCTCGTTAACCCATAGATATTACTTGCATAATTAATCAATTAAATATTTTCTTGTGACGTCACTAATGATGGTTTAACCTCTTCATTATCAATGCATCTACTTTGTTTTGTGTGTGTGTGTGTGTGTTTTTTTTACCATTTAACAAACAATGCATCTTTTCTAATTTCACATTAAGCATACCGAAACGACCGTATTAAAAAACCCGATTTACGTATAAAAATCTGGATACTGGAAAATATGTTGTATTTGTTGATTGTATTTTAATTTTATAAGTTGATCGTTATAACAGGTAGATTGAAAAAAAAATTTACTCCTTGAATTGGTTGTACAAGTCAGAGTATCATTGATGGAGTTTATAAGATAGCAATCTATATACAATTTAACAGGTGCTTACTTATTTTAGATAAAGTGTATATTATGGGACTCCTGCGGGCTAGAGAGATGGAACTACTAAAGCAACTCCCTCCAAGATGGGTATATCATCATTTAAGATTGCATAAATTTGGAATGGAGTTACTACTACCGGATAAACCAATCCTTCCGAAAGGAATTGGTCTCCACTGGCCTCATTTGTTTAAATTATAGGACGTCAAAAAACTTGAGCTGATGGAGCTTAGAAATCGATAAATACAGCATAAAAGATGCTAATTTATAGCAATAGTTGATAATTGATATGTCGAGGTTATGATATGAGATCGTGAAAGAACCTTAGAAAAAAAAACCTTGAAGAACTCCTTTCAATCGTTGGATTGAGATGATCCAACTAATATAACTAAAAAGGTGGATAGAACCACCTTTCTTAAAAATACAAATATTTTCTCTTAATTTTTAAATCGAAAATCAGCGAAATACAAAAAAAAATTGGAGTAAACAAGTATAACAGCAAATTATCACTTTATTATCTTTAATTTGATATGTATTTCAATATATCCTTTTCATCCATTTTTTCTTGGTTCTACGATTTTTTAAAGTTTCCTTTCTAGACATTTTCCTTAGAAGGCATAGGCTATAATAGATGTGACTAAAGATCAGTCTAAGGTCAATTGATCCAAAATCGAAACTCTGTTAGCCGTTCCGACCAAAAAATAAAAGACTGATCTAGGTCTGGTTACTGGTCAATGTCATGGTTCTATCGAGCTGGGTTCGATCCTGGTTCCGGACCCGATTAGTTTTCTTTTAATTTCATAAAATAAAACATCACAATATTGATATACATGTTTTTGTAATTTTTAATATTAAAATAAATATCTTCATCTGGCATTTCCTCAAAGAAGCACTGCCAATGAGGTTTAACCTGTCGAAAAAAGGGATCCCTCTACAAACCCTCAGCTGTGTTTTTTGCGATCAGAGCCCCGAGACCTTGGACCACTGTTTCTTCTCCTGTCCAAGTTCAAGTTCCATGTGGAGGAAAATCTGGGCGTGGTGGGAATTGAAATCCCCTCGAATGTCTTCGGTTTCGGATCTCAAAGCATTGATAAATCAGATGGGATTACATCGCAAATACGGGGCATTCTTCATCTCCATATGCTCGATAGCGGTATGACAACTCTGGCGATGGCGTAATAGTATCCTCCACGAGGAAGGAGATATGATTCGTAATAAGAAGCGAGAAGACCCGTTCCCGGTTATCCAAAATCTTTCAAAGCCATGGCTGAGCAATCGGTGTCGTAAGTTGGATCTTAATTGGACTAACTGGATCTCCTATCCGCAAAATGTTTAATACCTGGTTTTCTGCCCTTTTTGACGGGCCTTGGAACGGTTTCTTCTCTGTTTTCGGCTCTCTTTTGGATTTTTTTTTTGGTTTTCTGTTGTGGGGTGTCGTTTCCTTTGGACTCTTTTTGAGTTCCTGTTCCTCTCTTGTACTTCGTTTTTAGCTTCTTGCTAAATTTTTGAATAAAATTTAGGGTCTCCAGGCTTGGGTGATGGCTTTGCCGAAGCTCTTGGCCTCGGGTTCCCCTTTTTTTGCTTTTCAAAAAAAAATATTCAAATACACTTTAAATAATACAAATAAATAAATAAAATCTTTAATTTTTTTTAAAGAAGCTTAAAATTCATGTAAAATCTTGAAAATCTTATGTTATAATTTATAAAATTTAAATTCTTTCGAAATATCAATCATATAATAACCGGTTTGGATTTTCAGTTCTACATAATATATAACAAGTCATGGATCATTGGCCCATAATTGAGCCCAATATGGACCGGCCCAAATTAAACACCTCTGGACTCTGCATTATTCATAAAAATATTACGTAATATTTATTAAAGGGTCCAATGGGTGAAATGTTCAATTAATGGGCCCGATCAAGTGATTTGAGAAAAAAACTGGGCCCAACTTAAACGGTCCGAGAAACTTAAAGTTTACTTTTTGATTTAAAAGATTTGAAATCCGTAAAAACCGGGTCTTAATCGGTTTTACAATAAGTTACAATCGGTCTCGGCCCAGAGTCTAAAGGGCTTAACCAGTTAAGCCGGTCTTGGTCCGATCCTGGTCCTCAACCTCAAGCAAATTACATGTAATAGATATATCAGTCTTCACTCCCCAGTCATAGGTCTGTATAATAATATAATAACTTTTTTTTAAAAAATTAGTTAAAATCTCTAACGTTTCATACTTTGAATAACGCCATCGTAATATACTTCAGAAAGGATTTTTAATTAAAATGTATTATTCAAGTAGTGTTCGTTTTTTTTTACAGTTTTATGTAGTTTCTGGTCTTCGTGTCGTTTAAAGTATTGTTTTTAGTATTATAGTATTTGTGATGTTTCTAAGTCATTTTTATCTCGTTTTTTAATTTATCTTTCATAATTCTTATAGTCTTCATCTTCATCGTCGTCAATAGTCGTATAGTTGTCGTTATAAATACTGGTAGTTGGCGCCTTGGCTGTGTGGTTAGGTTTTCTGTGAACTCGGCTTGTTTGATATTCGTCCACGTTTCCTCCTCCAAATCTAGTGTTTGTTTAGTATTGCATTCTATCAGTATTATCCAGATAATTTTTAATAAATTATCAAAGTTCATCAATTTCTTATGCATCAATTATTGTGTATGAATGTATGTTAGTTAAAATTCAAGATTACAAATAATAAAACAAATGGTATCTGAGTACAACTTTTTAAAGTAGTATGTTTGAATTTGTATTGGTAACTAACAAAGATAATCAAATATATGATAAATATCTCATTTTAAATATAAAAAATCTGAAATGAAATTAAGATACTTGTTAAACTCTAACAAAATATTTCACCACAGTATCTATATAAAAAACATTATGTTATTAATACTAAAATAAATTACATCTTTATTATTAAATCTAAATGAACTAAATTACATAAAAAATTAAATTGAACAAATTATACCAAAAAACGAGAATTCTTAAATCGTTAGATACTAATATTGATACAATATTTTCAAGTTTTTATTGAATTTTCAATATATGTTCAACTCCTCCTTTTAATTTATGTTCTATTGAAACATAAATTAGTTTATAACTTTTTGTTGGATATTTACAAATTCAATAAACTACAGATTTAAAATCCAAAAAAACTAGTAGATAACCATCCCATAAAATGATAAAAATACGTAAATAAAGATAAGTGTCAAATTTATTAGAGCATCTACAACAATTTCTTTATAATTTTTTTTAAAATAGAGAATTTAAATTTAAAATCTTTAAAAAATATTACATTCAACTCCAATAGTTTCTTTATTTTGGAGATTACATCATTCATTTTATTATTAAAATATTATTTTTCTAATCTAAACATTTAACTTCAATATAACTTATTGGTGAAAAATAATAATATAATGTTTATCTTTTAAAGTAATTATTTTTTAAGGATATCTCTAAATTTGGAGATTTTTATATACTTTCTTCTACTTTCTTTATTTTAGAGAAATTTTTAAAGATGTTATCGGAGTAAAAAATTATTTAAAATCCCTATTTTTCTATTTTAAATAAGCTATTGGAGATACTCTTAATTAATACATCAAAATAGTCCATAAAATTAATAAAGAACAAAAAAAATGGTTTTCTCAAAAAACATTAAATTTGAAACATATCAAATGCACTTCCATAGTTCCAGTTAAATAAATAAAAAATTCCAAATAAATAACTTTTACAATAAACTATGTTGTTTTTCTTATTAGTTTGTTGGGAATTTCTGTTTTCATCGGTTTGTTTTTAAAATTACTGTTTTCGTCTATGTGATTTTTAATTTATTGCTTCTTTGTCCCTATGATCTATAATTATTTATTTCTTTGACCTTGTGCTTAATTTCTTTTGCTATTTACATCCTTCAAATTACATTGAACTGCATTAGGGACGCAAACAGGTAAAGATTTAAAAACCACAGGGACGAAAACCTTAACTTAAAAAGTACAAGGACGAAATTCGCACTTTACAACAAACAACAGGGACGAAAATATTAGTTTATTAAAACCAACTAAAGTGTTGACTAAGAATTGTCAACCAAAGAATGAGGTTCGGTAAACCCCCCAATAATATATAAATCTTAAAATTACCAAATTACCCCTAATCCCCATCATCCACATTTTTAAAAATATTTTAATACAATTATTTTCACACCTAATTCTTTTTTTTTTAAATAATGTTTACATTGCAACTACCGACGATCCTATCTGTTGCGCTACCACCGGAGACGACGCCATCTCCGTCGCCGGCGTCGATACCTCCGACGCCCCTGTAGTCATCGTCGTCCGCCGTATATCCTCCACCAGTTTCACCACCTGAGCCATCTTTGGCCGCTGCTCCGGTGACCTAGCCACACATTGCATCCCTATCTGCAACATCTCCACCATCTCCTCTTCTATATTTGGATACCTCAATAATTCCACATCAAAAACCTCAGCCGTCCATTCCTCCCTGACCACCGAGTGAACCCACCGGACCAGATGCACCACCTCCTCGCCGCCGGTGGCATGAGTTGGTGATTTTCCGGTCAAAAGCTCAAGCAAAACAACTCCGAAAGAATAAACATCCGATGCTTGGTAGACTTTTCGGGTGTCGGCCACCTCCGGTGCCCGGTAACCGCCAATCCGCATCACCGGAGGCGCCAACGGTGTCATCACCGTCGCGAGACCGAGATCGCTTACGCAACCGTATCGTTGCGGGTTTAAGAAGATGTTCGACGCTTTTATGTTTCCATGAACGAGCTTCCCGCTGGTTTGCGAGTGGATATACGCGATCCCTCGGGCGGCTCCGATCGCTATTCGCAACCGGGTTTCCCAATCCAACGGAATCCGGCCGGCATTCTCATCTCGTTTCGCTGCAAAATGACTAACGGATTAACTCAAAACGAACAAAATCACAATATATATATATAGAGAGAGAGAGAGGATGGTTCAAATACAAAGCAGCTGAATGGTACAAACTATTCAAATCAATATAAAAACAATTTTTTTCATATTTTTTTTCATCAAATGCTATGATTTAATATATTATCACATATATGTTTGTTTCATCTTGTGAAAAAACATGTGAAACTTTTACATTATCAACCAAATATATGAGAAATTTTCTAACTTCTGAAAATAAAAACTTTCACAAGGTGAAACAAGAAGACGTGTAATAATAATTAAATCGTAGCATTTGATGGAAAAAATCATAGAAAAAAATTATTTTTATATCAATTTGAACCGGTTTGTATAGTTTGTAACATTGAGCTGGTTTGTATTTGGACGGGTTCAAATGAGAACTCAAATTTGGTTGTGAACGTGAGGACAAATGAGAGCACGACACGTGTCATATTCAGACCGAATAATGAAAAAAAGTATTCAGACCGAATGTAGTACATACCGTGTAACATCGAAGAAACGCTCCCTTGGTCGTAATAATCATACACCATCAACTTTTCGTCTTTCGAGTAGTAATAAGCCCTCAAAGGAACGACATTTTCGTGTCGAATATTTCCAACGAGTTCCATTTGGAGCTCGAAATCCCGCTTTGCAGCAGCCACCTCCTTCAATCTTTTTACAACCACCGTGCTTGCATCTTCCAATGCCGCTTTATAAGTCGTACCAAATGTTCCTTTTCCGAGCACTTCAGCCGAAGCTCGAAACAGATCCTCTAAATCAAACGCAAGATTACTGCCTTCGAAAAACACAAGGCTTCCGTTTCCGTTCACATTTTGGCTTCCGGATCGTATTTTTGTGATCTTTTCTTCTTTCTTTGGTCTCTCGGAAACCTCCTTCCGGTCTTTCGAATACCGAAGAATCATTATGAATGCAAGTATTACAAACGCTAAAGCACAACCACCAATAGCGATTCCAAGAATCGCGGGTTCGCCAAGTTTTGACGAGTTTCTTGACGTTTGGCTGGTGGGAGGAAGAACGGGCGGGATTGAAGTTAAAGGAGAAAGATTATTTCCGGCAAAAGATGAAGTGGGAAATCTTTGAAGAGATTCCGGCACGGGTCCGGTAAGATTGTTGTTTGAAAAATCAAGAACTTGCAAACTTGGGATACTAAGATTCGGGATTTCACCAGAAAACGAGTTGTTTGCTAAGCTCAAAGCAGTAAGGTGACTCAAATTCGAAATGTAAGGAGGAATACTTCCATTGAAGCCATTATTCGAAAGATTAAGTATTGAAAGATTGTTCCAATCAGAGAAATTCGAAGGTAATGGGCCATAGAAGCCATTCGATTGAAGATATAAAGACGTTAAGTTTCTAAGATTCAAGAAATCGAACGGAAAAGGACCTGTTAATCCGTTGGATCTCAAACTCAAGATCTGAAGATCCGGTAATCGGCTAAGAGTGTTTACAGGAATTGGACCATGAAGACTAGAAGCTGGTAATCGAAGAGCGATAATTCTCGAATTATCATGATTACATGTTATTCCAGTCCAATTTAAACAAGCTGAAGAACCCATATCCCAATTGATTGCCCTACTATGTGAAATTCGTTGAATGAAATCAACTAAAATCATCTTATCTTCAATAGGCTCCATGGAAACTAATGATATCATTGTTCCAAATAAGAAAATTGCAGAGAAGATGAACTTGTTCTTCCCCATTATCATCATCATCTTCTTCTTCAATTAAACTTTTGTGTTCATCTAAATGAATAAGAAAACATGGTGAAAAAAAAGTTAAAAAGGATTGAGTACTATACTAGTAATGACCTTCATAATAAATAACAACCATCAAGAGATGAACAAATTAAATTCCAATAAATTGAGTACAGCTAACTTATTTGGGATCAAAAGTTTAGTCAAACAAGAAACGTAAATGAATTGAAGCTTTGATTGGTGGGTCACTTTGATTTTTCTTCATCTCCTTCCGTACTTTACTGACTTCTGTTCATTTGTTTGGATTGTAGTGAAAATAAAGGAAGCAATACCAGTTTTTTCACCCAATTCAATTCAATTCAATTCAATTCAATTGAAATTCATTAGGTTTAATTTTGTGTAATCGAGAATGAAGGAATCGTGGTTAAATTAGATAGAACTAAACACAAAATTATGAAGTAAACGATAACGATAACAATTTTTTTGTTAATTTTCAACGAGAAAGTAGGAAAAACGAAATGTTAATTGAACATTTGAACTTACAGTTTTTCAGATCTCAGTGTAGATAAGCAAAATGAAATACGTGAGAATGTAGAAGCAAATCACTGAATCTCACTCCACCGACTCGAATGAACACCAAATTGAAAGAGACTAATGAATCTAAAGGTGCAGAGAGAGAGAGAGAGAGAGAGAGTAAGAGAGATAGATTTGAAATTAATGGAGGTAGGGTGAAGAACAATAAATGAGAGAGAGAAAGAGAAATGAATGAGATTGGAGAGATGAACGGAGGATGCACGTGGTTTGTGAATGGTGTACATAGATGAAGAACTTGAAAGTAGTAATAATTAATTAATGAAATGGAAATGCAAATGATAATGATAATGATAATGATGATGATGGTTTAGTGTTTACAAGCTGTAATAAGAATGGAAGAATAATAAGGGTTCCGCCATTACCGGTGGAGGAGCTATCTGCAACACGGAGGAGATAACCACCGGAACCGCCGCGCCTATTTTACTCTTTTTGTCTCCCTCGTGAATTTTATTTAATTCTTTTTTGCTCCCCGCCACCATATAATGTGAATTTGGTTTTATTCATATTGAGTGTCACAATTCTTTCTTCTTCTTTTTTTTTTCCAATTAATTTAACAAATGTAATATTTTTTTTTAATAAAGTAAACTATGTTTTCTATCTCTAGCTATTTTTACTTTTTACTTTTGAAATTACAATTCTCATTTTCAGATAAATAAGTTTTATTTATTGCACCTTATATACAATTTTTTTTTATTTAAAATGTATTAGGATTATAAAATTATAGAATATTTAAATAATATAATCGATGATGAAATCTCTAAAATAGATAATATGTTGGAGTTGATTGTAATTTATTTTAAAGATTTTAAACTTTCAGTTCTCTATTTTAGATAAATTACAGAGAAGTTGTTAGAGATGTTTTATTGTCCATAATTAATGGTTGTTTTTATCCTAAATTTTAATAATCACCCTTTGACGAAGTTAGTATTAGACGGGGACTATTAAGTTTCAAGTGAGGCTTATACACCCACTTAACCAACTTTTGTAAATAGAGTTTTATGTGTACGAAAGATGTATTGTTAAAATTGGAAGGTGATCTCGAATATCAGAAAATACAAAAAAAAACATCAACCAGAAGATAGATAAAGTATGTTAAAATCAATCAAAAAATCTAAAAAAGCTTTCAAAAAGGAGGATTCGGCTAAGAATATATCAAATGACTTTTTGAGTCTTTAATCTACCTTAAAGGTGCACTTAATCTATAAAAAAAAATACTTGAGTTCATCACTAGTTTCAATCTCAATAAATTATAAACCACCAACAAAAATTGTTATTTTAAAAGTATGAGGACGAAATTTGTGCCACAAGGATGAAAAATATAAGTTAAAATAGCAAAAAAAAA
Organism: Silybum marianum; assembly: GCA_036898165.1. Lineage (NCBI taxonomy): Eukaryota > Viridiplantae > Streptophyta > Magnoliopsida > Asterales > Asteraceae > Silybum > Silybum marianum. Next base: position 526,554 of record CM072532.1, read on the forward strand.
AAAATCTAAATATTTAATTTCAATACTTTTATTAGTCAGAATTTTCTTTTTTTCCTTCTTATATAAACTTTCCGAAATTTCTCTAATTTTAAATATTTTTTTCTCTGTTTTAAAATACATTTTAGCAGAGAAAGAAAAAAAATTATGATTAATAATTTTTTTTTATTAGTATACTAAATAGGAACTATGTTATCAAGACAAAATTCGTTCAAATTTAATATATTTTGTTCATTTTATAATTTAATAACTACTACATTTTACGACTTTATTGGTTGTTTTAAGTATATTAACTAATGGTGAAAAGTATTTTAATAATTTACAATAGACAATAGAATAGAAGAATTATTCGGGGAGAGAATGCTTATGCGCCTACCAAATCCCAGTTGAGATAGACGTATACGTATAACAAATAATTAATAATAATAATAATAATAGAATTAATAATCGTAATATAACATGGCCATTAATATAATGATAATACAAGGCATGATACGTCCATGATTTAATTATTTGTGTTTTTTTATTTTTGGAGCAGTTGCAGTTGATGGCCTCGTTACGTCCATCCCATTAATTATTAATTATTTCTTATTTTATTCGTTTATTGTCTTCATGTGAATAGCCAACCACATATTTGGAACATGAATACAAAAGTCTTTAAACAAATATTTTTTTTACTTAAATTATTTTTAGTAAAAACTTTTCACCTTTAACTTGCTTATCGTTTATTACTCACAATTATTATAAGATATTATTAGCATTGATTTTAGGGGGTGTTTGAGATTGCTTATTTGAAACTAACGTATTGACTTCCTGGAAAAATGTTTATCAAAAGTTGATAAGTTAAAAGTTTTAACTTCTTAAAAAATGACTTATCACTGGTTTGACACCAGATAAGATGTTTTTTACAAACACTCAAAATGACTTATTACTGGTGTCACATCGGAATAAGTCAATAAGTTGTTTTTATAAGCAATCCCAAACACCTCCTTAATTCATGAAATGCAGTGTATTTCTTTTTAATGTACAAATTTAGCATAGGAAATTACAGCAATCTCAAAATTATATCTTCCTAGACTTTACTATTAAGCCTTGCATTGGTTAAACGTCTGTCTGGATAAATTTATCCATCTCAATAAGAGAGGCAAAGAGAGAAAGCTGGATTGATTATGAGGCGTTTTTAGTATTAATTTGTTTGAGGTAGCTCAATGGAATTTGACTTATTCCATACAGCCATTTTGGCTTTATGAGTTGAAGATTAAGCAAACAGTTCTGTACCTCCGAGTGAATAAGCCGCTCAAACCATTAACTGTGAGTAAAGAGCCCCTAAGTTAAGCCGTAAAAGTACAAACATGTATGGCTGATCAAATAAGTCGCTCATCACATTAACTGTCTGTAAGTAAACAGCCAAAGTGAGGAATCAACATATAGCAAACAAGGCAAGACAACCATAAGAGGAGTTATTCATGAAATTCAATGTACAACCACATTTTACAACCACAAACACACATAATAATATGATACAAAAGCTAATAATATTTGTTTAAGATGAAGCGCTCAGAAAATGTGCTGCAGCCTCCTTATCGTTATTGTGGCTGAATAATGCTTCAGCAATACTATTAGCTTCAAACCCCATCTCTCGCAAAACACTGTAACCATGCACAAATTCCCTAACCTGTAAAAATACACACAAAATTATATATAATCCAACATTACTTATTATAATCGCAATCATATCATATAAATATATAATACTTATTAAGATAATAATGACTTGAAACCTTAGTTGGATTATCTCCATATCTGGCAACTGCAATAGGTACTGCTTCTCTATTAAGACCTGTTGCTATGTATTTCCCCACCACTGGGTCTACACTAGAAGAGTTCTGCATCCAAATTAACAACCATCTTTCAAGTTCAATCATCAAAAAAGACTTTGTAATCATTAATTGAAACTTGGGTAAATATATATATATATATAACAATTGAACATATAAGAAGCCATTGTAAGGGTCTGTTTGTTAGCAGCTTAATGAGACTCGCAGCTTATTCTGTCAGTTATACAGACTGTTTGACAGTGGCTTAGGTTATATTTGGCAAACTAGCCTAAGCTAGCTGGTGGCTGATAAGCTAGCTGGTGGCTGATAAGCTAGCTGGTGGCTGATAAGCTAGCTGGTGGCTGATAAGCTAGCAGGATTTTTAATCACGTTTGGCAAAAACTAGCTTATAAAAACGTAAAATGACCAAAAAGGGCATATTGATAATTAATCAATAAATATTAATGAGGGTTATAATTGGAAAAAATGACAATAAGCTCCCAAAACGCTACTCCAAGTAGCGTTTCAATACGCTACTCCAAGTAGCGTTTCAATACGCTAACTTATGGTTTGCCAAACGTGTACCCTGAAAATAAGCTAGCTTATTTTTGCCAAACATAGCCTTAATGATATAGAAAGTGGCTTATTTAGTAAGCTTCTAGATGGGAGCTTTATGCCAAAAAGCCAAGTTTTTTTCGGAAAAACCCTCACAAACAAGAAACTTTCCAATCTATACAGACAGCTTTATTCATGTAAACCTTAATGGAAAACCAACCAAACAGCCTCTAAGTTAAACCAGAGAAAGGAATAAGGGAAGAGAGTAAAAAGAAACATACAGCACGAGAAATTGGTTTTGCAGTTTTATGGGGATGGTTTTCCAACCCAAGCTTGCTCCAATTAGGGTTTTCCTTCTCTGCTTCAGCAAGTATCTTCCTCTCCAGTTCGAAGTCAAATTGAAATGTGCTACGAGGAACCTCTCCAATGTGTGGGGACATTTGAGGCTACAAAAAAGTATTTTTATTAAATACGGACCGGATAGTGTTGGAATTTAAATAAACAAAACGATAAAAAGAGGTTTGTTTTTATAAGCTTTACATCACAACATATAAAGATGGAAAATACTTGAAATCATTCACAAACCATTAGGTAACAAAGAAACAAGATTTCAAGCAATAACAAGAAACACATGAATGCCCCTCTATTCTGCACAACGTGTTGCTGTACAAAGTTATATATATAATGCGTACATTAATTAAAAGACAAACCTTTATAGATGGATATTTTTTTAGTTTCTGAAGAAGTCGATAACATGATATGATCATATGAATAGGGAATGGTTCTAAGAGTTCTACATTTTCTTTTTCATCGATCAAGAAATATAGTGAGACTATAGTAGCAAATGCTCTAAACATAATATCTTATTCCTAACAAGTATATTCTAAAGCTATCCATTTCATTGAAAGAAGCCAGCAATATGCAATGGGGTTCTATAATACTTTTTGGATACTTCTATCATGATTCATTTCAACCTGCTATAAGTCTACACGTTAAGAAACAAGATCACACCACTACCACCTTTTAAAAACCGCTTTCTTTTGCTTATCTAATACCTCAGCCTCTAATTACTCTGGCATTTTCCAGTACAGAAATTGATATTCTTATTTTATCCCATCGATTGTTTCCACTTGCCGAGTTTCATTGTTACCAACTCAAAATTTTCTTATAATACTTCCAGCTATTAGATTGTCCCCTTTAACAGAAATTGAACTAACAAATTATAGGTTGGCATCCAAGCCATGCAATTCAATAAACCCACAGAGCATAAAAAGTATGTGCAGATAACGCAGATACCCAAATCAATGTGGAAATATGCCTATATCAACGAATATATAACACTAGGTTAAGAATTCAGTAATTCATGGAAAGATTGATCAATAAACCAATATCGGAAGTGATTATTGAAAAAGCAACAGTAAGGAGTTTGAATCAAGTACAGAAAGTATACCGGTGGTGTAATCCGAAATTCCGGTTTTAAAGTAACCCTAATCCCCATTCCTGCTAAAAGAATATCGAAATAAATTAATCAGCAATCAGAAGCAAAAGCTTTGATGAATATAGATTTCGAAACAAAGATAATAATCGACAAAGGAAACACGATGCATAATAGAATTCCAAAAAAATTATTCGTCCGATCTAAACGAACTTAGAAACAACTAAAAAAAGCGAAGATCAATAATCAGATACCTAAAATCACGTCAATATAGTGTAGAACTTACAGGAAGAGGAGGTGGTATTGTTGCGAGAGGGCGGAGGGACAACGGCGTGACCACCGGGTTGACCGACCTTAGGGTAGAGCGATGCCGGACCGTAATTCTGATGAGTCGACGGCGACATCGGCGAGGACGAAGACGACGGTGTTGGGCGGTTGTACATGGAGGATTGTGAATTATACGGTGGATTCAGCCTATTTCTGAAATCGTAATCCATTGTTGATGAAGGAATTCGATGGAAGGGTAGAGAAGGGTTAAGAAACAAGAGCGTGTAGAGAAGAACATAGACTTTCAGACGGGTACATATACGGTCGGTATCCGTGGATACTTCTATTTGACCCACCCAACTGTATGAGTTGGGTTCCTAAAGAAACGTAGGAAGGGATCTTAATTTTATTGAAATCGAAAGTGACGGTTTGATTATACCGGTACCTTGTGTGATGTTTATAGGGTTTTGGTTACAAATAATAAAACTTGCAAATATTCAAATGTGCAAATAAAATAATTAAAGTTGCGTTGTTTGATATCTAATACATAAAAAATAAACTATTTAAAATATAAATAAGTAGATATCATGGTACTGTCGTGGCATGCGACTTTCAATATTGTGTATCAATCAAGTTTGCATATCGGGTGCGATCATACCAGTACTAATGCATTGGATCCCATCAAAACTCCAGAGTTAAGCATGTTTGGATGAGAATAATACTAGAATAGGTGACCCTCCAAAAGCCTTAAAAGAGCGAGTCTTATATCCTAAAAATATGCTTGTACCAAATTCCATGTTCCCATATTGTTCATCAACTAGGTAAATGGATTGTAACACTTATTTTAATACTAGAAATGTATTTGTAAGATGCAGCTTAATACGTATCTATTTTTTCTTCCCCGGTTTTATTTTATAGATTAGCAGTGTTTTAAAAGAGCGAGAGAGTCTTATATTGGTTATCAGTTTTACGAAGTGTTTTGTTGTATTAGTATAATTCAAAGTTCATCTTGTATTTGAATATGTTTTCAATTGGTTATGAGTTAACTTTGTAAAGTTCAAAACATATTAAAATTTTGATTTAAAACATTTCATAGATAATTAAGTGGGTACCATCTTCATTAAACAAACAAAGGAGTGGAATGGAAATGGCAATGTAAGAATACTTTGTTGTTAAGCACTATGTAACTAGCTTTTCTATGGTATATGTATGTATCAAGTGAAAAAGAATGAAGTTTTTCAGTCAAATCGACCCATAAACTTATGATCCTGGCTGGCTGTAAACCGAATCCACGAAAAATGCCGTTGCTATTAAACTTTCCCCTAACCGTCAATACGCCCATCTCACTTGTGTACACCTCCAACCAATCTCCAATTGTTACATTCTTTCGGCTTCTTTAATTACATCAACTTATGCACCTGCACAAATACCTCCTGCAAAACACAACACACACACACACACATTAAAACCATTTTTGCCACATTCCTTGGGAGCATCTCCAATAAATTCTTTATAATTTCTCTAAAACACAGAAGTAAAAAAGTTAAAATTATATATATATATATATATATATATATACAGGGGAAAATCATGTAGAAACAGTCTAAGGCTATGTTTGGCAAAAATAAGTTGGCTTATAAGTTAGCTTATTTTCAGTGTACACGTTTGGCAAACCATAAGCTAGCTTATTGAAACACTACTTGGAGTAGTGTTTTAGGAGCTTATTATTATTTTTTCCAATTATAACCCTCATTAATATTAATTATTAATTATTAATTATTATAATTTTTCAATGTGCCCTTTTTGGTCATTTTAAATTCTTATACGCTAGTTTTGTCAAACATGATTTTTTCATCAGCTACTAGCTAGTTTATAAGCTACCCGCTAGCTTATCAACGACCCGCTAGCTTATCAGCTAGTTTGCCAAACATAGCCTAAAAGTTAGAATTTGTTAAAACCAATTTGTATGTGTTGTTATACAATGTTGTTTCATGTATGAAGCGTCAAGAAATGTTTTGGTGCGTACAAATAAACACACAAAAATATGCATATATATAAAAACCACACAAAAATGTTTTGGTTTTCACCGATTTCCAACTTTCAGAGCGTTTTTATGCGATTGGCAGTCTATACATACATACGTACATTCATAAAGAGAGTCGGGCTCATACAAGAACAATGACCAGATAAGAAAACACGAGAACAGTCAATTCACATGTGATTTTACACTAAAATCGAATGTAAATTCACATGTGAATACACACCCCTTGCATTGCCCATGTCACATAATCATATGTGATTGACTGATTTCAGTGGAAAATCACACATGATTTGGTCTTTCTCATGTTCTCTTATTTTGACCATATACATATATATATATAGAGAGAGAGAGAGAGACCTGCGGACCAAGATGCACAGCAAAACTTTTTGTCATCAATATGTTTGACATCAAGACCGATGAACCAAGATCCAGTACTGACATCATCAAAAGCATATGTGCGAAGAATAGATCTGCCAACTCCCAAAAAAAAATCAAATTAATTGTTAGCAATGTGTTAACTATGAGATTTGATTGAAATATGTAGGTGTGGAACCTGTTTATCGACACAAATCTTGCCAAAGCCTTGGATATAACAAACATTTCACCAGAAGCATGGCGGAAATACCTGTTTTAATCACAAAACCCAATCCTTGATGATATATGTAAAGATAAAAATTTAACTTTAATGATTCTTTTAAACAGTTACATGATAGAAAAAGTAAAATTCGGACTTACGTCTTCCCATCCCCAAATTTCCACCAATCAGGTTCATACCATTTCTGACCCCTGCCAAAATCCACAAAAAAAGAGCAAAGTTAACAGATGATATCAACCAGCTATATATATATATATATATATATATATATATATATTGGAGTCCTGGTCGAGTTTTAGATCACACTTACTGTTCAGAGAAAACTTCGCCTGATTTCATACACCCAATATATACACGAGGATTATCTAATTGAGCCGCTAGTGTACTTCCCAAGGCATCTGAAAAATAAGTGGAGTTTCATTATCTTTGGTTCTTTTCCCTTGATGATCATTATGTTCATGGTTGGAAGAATTAATAACATACTTGATCATTAAAATTTAAAAGGAATGATCTTGATTGAAAAAAAAAAAAAATTAGGCTATTAGCACTCTGGTTAAATAATCTGGGTAACAACATGCATATATATATATATATATATATAGAGAGAGAGAGAGAGAGAGGAAAGTTCAAATGAGAACTCAAATTTTGTAAACGTGAGGAAACTACATTCACACTGAATAATACTACATTCAGTCTGAATATTTTCCTTCATTATTCAGTCTGAATATGAGACGTGTTGCGCTCTCATTTGTCCTCACGTTCACAACCAAATTTGAGTTCTCATTTGAACTTTCCTCTATAATATATATATATATATATATATAACCTATGGTGTTGTGCTTACCAATATTTACATAAACATCATCATTGACTTTGGCATAGTATTCAGCTTCCCATCTTTCTGCAGCATGGGCAAAGAACAATTTGGTCTTCTTTGGTTGTTCCTCAGGAGCTTCCACATGGCTTTCCTGTCGATATATAGATCTAAAATTCTAAATCACCCTCCAACCATTGTGATAATAATAATAATAATAATAATAATAATAATAATAATAATAATAATAATATTACTGTATAAAGAGCACACATTGTATACAACTGGATAGTGAAATCGATGTTTTTAAGCATACAAGCAAATAATTTCCTTCCACTAAACTCGTTTGAGTGGTTTAATATATCTGTTTAGGGACACTAAAGTGTGAAAAAAAAATGTATATCTATGACTATATGATAACATCCATTGTCATATATGCTAAAACCATGAATTGCAGAGTAGATGTCCTAAGAACCATGTAGAAAATGTACAAACACCAATGATTAATATCCGGAGCCAAAAGAAACACGAGAAAAACTATAAAATGAAGAAGGCAATGCATCATATATATCAATGAGCCTTTGTACTTACAAGGATAAAGAAATCATTGTAGTTCTTATTTTCAATATCTATGCCTCTATCCAAACTGTCTCCACGATTAGCACTGCAATTTACATTGTCATATAGCACGTTCAGAAAACAATAAATATCATGGAAACTATAAGAGCTTTGAGTGAAAAGAATAGGAAAAAGAGCATCGTACCTTCTTCCAATAACAAATCGAGCAATAACTCCCTTTTGCTCCTCCATCTTTTTCAAAGCATCACCTACAACAATAACATTTGTAATTTATTGATACCAAGCATGTGGAAACAAAAGCAAAACTAATAAATATAATTATAACTATAACTATACATGCAAATATTTGATTCCAATACTAGGGGCGGGTTCAAATGAGAACTCAAATTTGGTTGTGAACGTGAGGACAAATGAGATGTGCAACACGTGTCATACATATTCAGACTGAATAATCAAGGAAATATTCAGACCGAATAATCAAGGAAATATTCAGACTGAAGAATATAGTATTTATTCAGTCTGAAATCTGAATAATGCTTATTCAGTCTGAATGTAGCATTATAGCATTATTCAGACCGAACAAATACTATATTCAGTCTAAATATTTCTTTGATTATTCAGTCTGAATAATCTACATTCAGACAGGTGTCGCGCTCTCATTTGTCCTCACGTTCACAACCAAATTTGAGTTCTCATTTGAACTTTCCTCTCTAATACTAAGCATTGTATCATTAACTTAAGTGAATGACTTCCTCCATCCAATAAAATTTCAACACTTTCAGTCTAAGGTGCAAATGCAACATGTCCTTGGAAAGATCTTATTCATCCAGCTCTTTGCTGACTACATACGGTTACATGTTTTAAGTTTCTGTCAACAATATCATTCCCTCATGATAATGAAACGGGTATAATATTTAGGACACAAAACTTAAATACCGAGCCAAACTAAAGTAATATAAAACGATAAAATGTGAAAATTTGTGTTTTTACCTGTTGACATCCATGCCTTACGTATCACTTCTCTATTATTCTTGCGGCCAAATCCTGTAAGAACTCCAATCACCACCAATGGCCTCTTCTTGGGAGGAGTTTTTGTTTTTGATAAGTGGGTTGACACAAAACCTTCTTGACGAGCTGAAGCCAGTTCCATCTCAAGAGCTGTCAGTTTCTTCTGTTGTTCCCTAACAAGCATATAATCTTCAATTAAACCTATAAACAAAATTATTGGCGACAATGGGTAATAGAGTCAAAAATTGAAAGTGAACCACCACATTACCTGCATCCTATTATTTTTAATGTATCATCCACCGATATAGCAGATTTCCCCTGACATTAAAATAGTAATTATCAAGCCAGCTCCAAAGACCACCAGATAAAAGTTTAGGAATTTAAGCAAGTAGACAGATAAACAAGAAAACACTAATAGTCAGGGCCGTCCCTTAACATGTTAAATGTGAGATTTTGAACAAGCCCCCAAAATTTTGGGGACAAATTTTACATGGGTTTAGGGTAATTCAACGACATGTGTAAAGCTATAACCGAAATTGTTTAGGTTCAAATTATTAATAGTTTATGCTTATGTTCAGATTATTAATTGTTTAGATTTAGCCCATTTGTGTGCTTAACATATATCTCTTTTATCTCATTTTTAGGTAATGTAATAAAAATATTTGGGATGTAGCAGGGCCTCCAAAAAGATTGGAACGTCCTTGCTGATTGTCATATCATACATGTTAGAACAAACTACAATATGGAAAAGCATAATGCTAATATGCACCCCTTTTATGCCAGAATCAAGTCGATTCATGCATTGAGAATGTAAAAAGTAGGTCCTAATGATGAGCGTCTCCAATGCTGGTTCTTATAAGAATCTTCTTTTTTGTGCTTTTTGTTGCCACCTCAATTCCACCCTTATGGAAAAGTTTAATATTTCTGATTCCAAGAAACATGGAACATGTGCTCGATTATGATGTCCTATTCAACGGATCTAAAATCGTCAGTTCTCATCAGGTATAGGTGATTTTCAGAGTTTTATTACATTTACCAACAAATCATTCAGTAGTTGATAGAATTGGCATGAATGTGTTTTGAATGTGACCGCTCAAACAGGCCCCAAATTCTTGCCTACTCTAATAAGCATGAATTCTATTAATACTAATCCAACACGGAAAAGATGCATTTGCATAATGTCTTAAAAAAAGTGAAACTAGCGTAGTCCACATCCCTAAATAGATACTAGATAGCTCCCTTCATAAACCAAAATCAACAAAATTAATCATGAGTTCGCCTTCTTTCTTACCTGGCCTGTTATTCTGTCAAGTTCTTTACTCAAATAAACCCTGTTCTCTGCATCCTGCCATAAACTTCACAGAAAGACAAAAAACAACCCAAATAATATTTAATCACGAGATGCTTCATCAAAATAAGTATATACAATCCATGACATAAAACAAAAACGATGCCCTAATCCGATTTTATACAACGAATTCAGTAATAAATAAATAAAAGTTTCAACGATTTTGCGATAAATTAGTTGAAACCTAATGAATTTGCATACAAAAAGATATTTAAATCATAGTTCATAAGAAGAAAAATGATATACAGAATCACGCAATGAGCTATTATCACTTCATCCGATTAAATCATATGAAAATAATAATAAAAGCCGATAGAAAATACTAACCGGCCGGCGACATAGAAGGAGGCTATAGCGGCGATGGTGCAGAGCATCAAGGCCGAAATAGGGGATCGAAAAACCCATCCTCCGGTAGCATTCCGGTGGTAATTCGATCCCTTACTTTGCATTTTTAAACTTTGTACTTATCTTCCACAATCGAATTCACAGTGATAGAGTTGAAACGAATGTGATTATCGATCTGAAAACACACATTTGTTAAAGCTCCGTTACCAGATCGACGGCGAAACTCTGAATCCAAATCTGGTGCAACCACGACAACGATCGATCGCAAAGAGAAGCTCCGAAGGTGAGCTTTTTATTCCATTTTAAGTTGGGCTTTTAAATGGTTTAAATACCATCCGACAAACCATATTGCTAACTTGGCCCAAAATACACACAAGATAATAATATCACGGTGAAAATAAAGGGAAATCAACTAAGGCTATGTTTGGCAAAGGTAGCTCATGACTTGTAAAGTAACTGATAATTTATAAAGTAGCTGATAAATAAGTTATATTTGGTAAAAAGTAGCTTATAAACATATAAAATAACCAAAAAGAACGTATTAAAATGTTAGTCACTTATAATATAATTAAAATAAGTATTTAATAAAATAATATATTAATTCATACAACATAGCAAAAAATAAATAATAGAATATATTTATTTAAAAAAAACTAAATTGATTACCATATATATTATAATTTTTGGATTTGTTAAAATAAAGTTTAGGAAAAGAATTACATTAATTTATGATTTTAAGGGGCCGTTTACCAAATCTTACCCGGGTAATTGCTTACCGGCAAAATTTAACACTACCACTTACTTACCTGGTAAGATTTTATTTCACCAAAACGGCATCGTATACAACAATTTACCCGGTAAACGCTTATCGTGGTAAGATTTGTCGCAATCACTTACCGGGGTAAGACTCTTGGTCCTTGATTTTCTTGTCTTCGTTCTTACCAGGTAAGATTTTTGGTACTTGTCATATTTCTCCGATGAGGTAATATTACTTGGTAAGCGCTTACCCGGGTAAGCGTTTGGTAAATGGCCTCTAACTAACCATTACACATAATATATGAGTAACTAATCAATCATGTTCTAGTTAATTACTAGTTTTTCAAAAAGTATAAGTAATAATTCTAAATAATAATATTTAATATTAGTGAAGAATTTAAAATTAAAATGAATTAATAATTAATTAATAAAATAAAAACAATATTAATTAATAATTATAATTAAAATTAAAATTAAAATTAATTAATAAAATTCAAAATAATAATAATTAATATTAATAAGGGATTTGAGAAATTTGTCATTTGTCTAAAATAACAAGAGTATTTTTTGAATAAAAAAACAAAAAGCTACATGATTTTTCAAAACTTTACTTTTTTAACTTTACTTATAAGCTACCTTATGGTCATCCAAACATGTCTAGTAAAAATAAGATAACTTAGGTGACTTATAAGTAGGGATGAGCCCGGTACCGGACCGGTACCGAACCGAAAATACCGAATCCCGAATATGAAAAAATCTCGGTACCGAATACCGAACCGGTAATAGAAATTCGGTACCGGTTCGGTACCGGGATTTTCGGGACTAACACCGTTTGGTACCGTTTTTAGGGACGACTAACTTTTTTACATAGCTCAAAATGGTTTTTCTAATTGTAGAGTAAGTGGGGAGGAACTCATTCAACTTAAATTGACCTAAAAAAGATTAAAAAACACCAATAAAAAATATTTTTTTAATTTTACAATTTGACATCCAAAATATGTAACAATAAGAAAGTGGGCTTCGTTCGTATATATGTATATATACGTATATTTGGTATGTATACAGTGTTACATACATGTCAAAAAAGTGTGGAATATTTGGATGGAATATTACAAGAATCCGGGTTTTGGAGACATTACGGAACCGAAATATGAAGAAAAGATTGATATTTGGGGGAATATTACAAGAACCAAAATATTTAAAAAATTTAGTGGATTTGGTATAAAAATGGAAGATATAATCTTGGGAAAAAAAGTTTTTTCTACCATTCCAAAAATAAAAGGGTTTTTTTTCAATTTGAAAGTGTCCGTTAATATTACCCGGTTCGGTTCGGGATTTATGGGTACCAGTACCGGTACCAAACCGAAAATACCGAATCCCGAATATGAAAAAATCCCGGTACCGAATACCGAACCGGTAATGCTATTCGGTACCGGTACCGGTTCGGTACGGAACCGGTTCGGTTTCGGAATTTCGGTCTGTATGCTCATCCCTACTTATAAGTCACCTTATTTTTGCAAAACCTAAATAGTCCATATCCATGTATCAAAATTCATTTTTTAGCTATCAAATTTTTATTTTAGCAAAAGTTTATATAAGTATTTTAAGTATCGTTGAAGGATCATGTAAAAAACGGAGTTAAGATGAGAAGCGTAAGAAGATATCTGAACTTTTAATCATCTATAATCTAACTCACTCATTAATCGCATTTGATACATGAATTGCTCTAGTACATCTTATTTTGATTCATCTTATCTTAATGTGTATTCAAGAATGAAGATATTTTCTTATATTTCGTACATTAAGAGCTTGTTTGTTTTTTCATTTTAAGCTCTTAATCATCACTTATGTCTGATTCGTTTAGACTTTCATAATTCAAAAAGAACTGAAATCAGATTGCAGACTTCAGCACCTCTTAAAAAATAAACGCCACCTGACTTTTTTTCTCACTGGAACTCAGCCCTTTTTATAAAACCTAATTTTAGATCATAAAAAAGAAAAATAATTCTTACACAATTTTTTTTATGTAAATATGGATCTTTATAAAAAATTAAATCGGAAAACAGGTTTTATACACATTTACATAAACTTCAACTAAAATGGTAATTTGATTAGAAAATGGCTAACAAATGAATTTAATTATAAAATTGTCTATTTTGATCAATTTTTCAAAAATAAAACATATTTTTATACATTTTTCTTATGAAAAACATGAAAAAAAAAGTTGGAGCTAAAAAAGGTTTAAACTGTTTTTATGTAAAAAAAATAGATTATTATTTTGATAATACTTTTTATAATCATATTTAATATATTAATTAATTATGAATTCTAAAAAGTAAACTAAAAGGGCAACATATGAACCTTAACTTGTTTTACAAAAAAATTAATTGTTTCGATTCTTTTTTGACATGTCTTGTGTATATTTATTTTGCTACATCTATCATTTACTAAGCTCCTTAAACAATATGACTTTGAATTTTAGACTTGGAGTTAATGTGGATAATTGGATATCACTCTCTTTCATTACATTTTGTTTATCTAATTTTTTAAAACACATTTATTTATTGTTTTTCTAAATAGGTATAACTATACACAATGAAAGTTATGCAAAAATACAAATAATTTAGTAGAAAACATATATACCGTGATGTAAAGTAGTTTTGACGATTTATTTTAGGGTCCGTTTAATTATCAGATGTTTATCTGGATAAATGTTTGAATAAATAAACCCTTAATCCACGGCTCAAACAACATTATGAGTGAGATAAAGTAGCAATGGTCAAATGGAATTAATTGTTAATTATCAAACGTAATTATTTAAATAAAGTTATTTAAAACATTAATGCTTCTAAAATAATCATTGATCATATTTTTTTAATACTGAGTACTATAAAAGACATTTAACTTGGTGGTAAAGACTAAAGAGTACAATTTAGAAACATTGAGGTCGATTTCAAAGCCTACATGAGTAGCTATTTTTGTCCGGATGGACATAAATTCTATGAAATATTATGAACCGTTATAAATTTTATGAAACATTATCAAGATAGATTGGGGATGTTATAAATCCTATGAAATATTATCAAGACGGATTGGTAACGTTATAAATAATTTTATGAAATATTATGGACCATTGTAAATTTTATGAAATACTATCGAGATAGATTGGGACCATTTTTAAATTTTATGAAATATTATGGACCGTCCTAAACTAACCATGTATAGGACCATCTTATCGTTTCTTTTTGTTTTTATTAATTACGATACAAGTTTTGTTACAAAGTCTTCAAGGCTCAAGCCTTCCTTATAAAAATTCAAGGTTTTCAATAAAAAAATTCCAAATAAATATATTATTTAAAGTGTATTTCAATTCCAAATTTCAAAAATCATAATTTAAAATTTTAATGGCATTTTTATGTAAATTTTTTTTAAGATGGGGTCGGCCCAACCAAGTGTCATCCCTAGTTGGAGGTTCAAATGGCTAAAAATTGGTCCCAGATTGGACCCAAATCGGTCTCAACCAAAAAACCAAGGCCCGGTTAAGGTACTTTGTAACCAATGAGAATCGGTCCCAGCCCTAGGCCGGGCCCAAACTGGTCATATGTATTTATTTATTTTATGATTTTTCACATTATTATTTTTGAAGCTTTTATAAGAATACAAAAGTGTTATTTTAATACAATTGAAAATATGTAACTGAGTCAATTAAATACACTTAAAAATACGTTTTCTACGAGAATACGAGTTGAAATCGCGAACTACAACAACAATTTTGAATGTTTGTGAATTGTTATCTTCCCTCATACACTATATGACTTATACACAGTGAATAAAGGGTAAATGAGACTAAAAACAGTTAAAATTTCGAGAAAACTGGTCATATGATCATTAGGTATCAGTAATAAAACGGTAATATTTTTGAAATCCGGGTCAGCCCCACGCAAAACCTTATTTTTTGACGAAAATTGTAATCGGTCCTGAACTGTCGATCCCAAACAGTTCCGGATTGAACTTGACCCATTTGACCATCTCTGATTGAAACCTTGGAGTTGGAGGTTTCGTCATTCATGTATGTTTGTGGGTGATTCATGGAAGTCGATGAAGGCCCAATAAGGTTTCTTGTTCAACTTCAAATACCATCTCAACTGTGAAATGCAAGACTTTTTGTCAATATGAAATTGCGACACATTTATTGTTTTCGACCATGATTATAATTAAGTTTTTAGAACTGATAAATAATATAAATGTATATAGGTTGGGTTGGATGGATGGATTGTACAACCAAGTTAATTATGACGGTTTAAAAAAAATATAATCCAAACCAAACTTATTTAAAGAGTATATAACCCAATTCAGGTAAAGATTTTTGAAGATGCCAAAAAAGATAAGGAATTATAGTAAAAATATACGGGATCAATTATCGTTTAAAGTAAAGACATACTAGAAGGATATTTAAATTGTCAAAATGATCAAAATATGAAATGTTTGTTTATCAAGTGTTTCAGGTTTTACTCTACCTAAAAAGGTAATTTCTTAGTAGATTATCAAAATAATGAGAGTGCTTAAGAAGCGGATGTATGACAAGGTATCTGATTCACAATAAACAGACCTAATGATAATAAGTTATATAACTCAAATACATTAGTAAAATTTGATTGTATGTGTTTTAAACATTGTTACATTTTAATTTGTATATAAAAAGATAGAATATTGCATTTATTTTTTCCAAGTTATTATTGTTGACATATATATTCATTTTAAAATATGGGTTACTTACAAGCAATGGCGGATGGAGAGTTATAAAGGAGGTCACAGGACCTTACTGAAATTGTTTTAAAAAAATTATATAGGTTAAAAAAAATAAAAAAATACTATATTTAACCTTAGTTCCTCCCGATAAAATTTTCCAAAGGACCCCATCTTGTCGTCGATTGACAAAAACAATAAAAAGATCTCTTGTAATCAATAAAAAAACCGAAAAATCCTTCGAAATCACCAGAAACACTAAGGATCCGTTTGGTTGGAGGGATTTGAAGGGATTTGGAGGTATTGAGATTTCAAATAAGTCATTCCCAGTGCGAACTCTGATGATTTTTTTGAAATTATATTATACTATATCTTAATATTTATGTCAAACACTGCAGTCAAATAAGTCGTCATGTCAGTAACCTGAGAACTCTCCCCAATACAATGGATTGGATTGAAATCTCAATCCCTCCAAATCCCTTCAAATCCCTCCAACCAAACGGGTCATAAGAAAATCACTCAAAATGATAAAAAAACACTAAGAAAATATGTTGA
Organism: Silybum marianum; assembly: GCA_036898165.1. Classification (NCBI taxonomy): domain Eukaryota; kingdom Viridiplantae; phylum Streptophyta; class Magnoliopsida; order Asterales; family Asteraceae; genus Silybum; species Silybum marianum. The sequence goes on from CM072532.1 coordinate 543,412, forward strand.
AATCAATTAAAAAGCTTTAAAAATCTTTCAAAACACGTCGGATGACTTTACGCGTCTTTAGTCTACCTTAATGAGACCCCATTAGATAAAAATACTGGATCCGCCACTGCTTACAAGTTACAATAAATGATCAAAACTTTTAAAAATCAGAAATTTCACATGTAATAAATTATTAAAAAAAATATAATTCGAAAACAAATAAAGGTATTTTTATATGTTTTCTAAAAGCATTTTAAAAAATAGAAAAACACAAAAGCAAACGATAAAAAGGGTAATAAACATATGAAGTAGACGTACCCTACTCATTCCGTTTTTGACACGTGTCGTCAAATATCATATCATGTTATTTATTTGGTAAAATTTGTATTTTTCATGGAATTTCTTAAAGAAGTCTTTCACTTTTTGATAGGGGTTTCAAATTTTAACTTTTTATCTACAATGTCAATAACCATTTGTTATTTCATGAATATTGTGTGAATATATAATAAGAAAAATTATTTAAATAATCATTTTTGAAAAACTAGTACATAATATAACCATCATCGCTTGATCGCTTATATTTTATCAAAATAACCAAAAATTTGTAAAAATACTCTTGAATGATGAAATCTTTCAAAAAGTCAAGAATAAATTTACATATTTGATCCCTCGATCCAGGAAAATACACCTGAATCAGACAGAGGGGTGTATATTGAAAATTAATTTTACCATACATTATTTGGGTACCATTTTTTATAACTATTTAAAATTTTACATTTATCACGAAGGTTTCACGGAGCAATTTTAATATTAATAAACTAAAAAATTAACCAACAAATTGTTTGAATATTTGTAAGAGAAGAATGTAAATTTTAAACAATTTTTTGGTACCACGAATATTTTTTGGTTAATAATTTAAATATTTTTTTATAAATTATATATATATATATATATATATTGTGGAAACATATATATATTCAGGTACCAAGGGCCAAAAATGTAATTTTAATTTATAAAATCGGACGGTATTTTACGAACAAATTGGACAAATTGGTTATTTTGATAAACTGGAAGAGAAAATGGTTATATCGAGTATACAATTTTATAAAATGGTTGTTTAAATAATTTTCCCCATACAATACCCTTGTTAAATTGTTTGTTTATAAATATTTTTGAGGAGAGAAGTATTTTTATCATATATACAGTATAAATGATTAATGTCTAGTTAATAGGAATCACTTTAAACCGTCTCCTTTGATGGAGGCTAGATGAATAAATTTTGTTCTAGAGTGTCGAGAGGGGCTAGATTTGTGAGAGGGCTAAATCATATTGTTTTAGACTGTCGAGTCCCTAAAATGGTAGGCAATAACTCTAACCCATATAAAAAAAAGTGGAAAACCCCATTAAATTATTCTCCAACAGAGTTTTTTAGAAGAAAAAAATGAAAAAATTGTTCAAGTTTAGCTGATATGATGCTCTAACAAACAAACACATACTTTTTACATTTAGTATGTACTATAAGAAGTCGGAATATATAACACTTAAACAACACATATAAGATAAAAAGTTTTAAAAACACATAAAAAAAAATAATTTCCATAAAGGAATTATTTACTGAAAATTTAATATTTTAGGGGGTGTATGGGATTGCTTACAAAGTGCTTATACCGGTGTCAAACCGGTAATAAAAAGTTTTTCAACAAGTTAACGTCTTATAACTTGTGATAAGTTAATAAACACTTTTGTAGTAATAAAATAAATTATTTCAAATAAGCAATCCTAAACGGACAAACACCTCCTTGTATATTTGTTAAATATTGCAAGTTTCATTTTTGTGCTTTATAATTTACATTCGTCCTTCTAGTTTGCATTTTTCCATCCATTTGTTTAACTTTATTAGCTGTTTATTTAATGAGTGACATCAATAATAAACTGTATAGATTAAAACATCAATAAATTATAAACCATGAAAAAAGAGTTATAAAACATAAATCAAAACCAAAATTTTAAAAAGACAAGAAGGATAAAAGTAACAACAAGCCAATTTACGGTAAAAAGGTAATTTACTTTTTAAACTTTATTTTTTTTTTGTTAGAAAAAGGCACATAAAGGCTTCAGGCATCACATGATCTTTAATTTACGGTGGTGGAATGGACAACTATCCTTCTCCCAAACGACGTTGTTTTATAGATCCCAACCTTTTTTAAAAAAGTAATTGTTTGTGTAACTTTATTATAAATTAATTATTTTATTTATTAAAATATATTTAAAAAAAAAGCAAGCATGAAAAAGTGAATGATCTCAAAAGTTTAAGTAGATCCAGTAATTCATTAAATAATTACTTACGATCTCCCATGTCGTCATATTTTATCTCCTAGAAAAATAATAAAATTGGGAGTGATAGTATCTATAATTTCTGTTTATAAAATTGTATTTGATAATTATAAATTAAGTATCCTTTGAGATTATTTAAAACATACATTTAAATTATTATAAACTGACTTATTAAAACAATACTTAAAAATAGGGTTTCAATAAATTATGGGAGGCTTTTTTTTCACTTTCTACAAATTATGGGAGACTTTACTTTTTACTCATAATATGTGTAAATATTTAAAATCGAAAGTTTAAATGCAAACTCAAATTTAGTTGTGAACGTAAGGACAAATGAAAGCGTAATATGTGTCATATTCAGACTGAACAATTAAGAAAAATATTCAGTCTGAATATAGTATTATTCTGACTGAATAACACTACATTCAATTTGCATATTTTTCTTCATTATTCAGTCTGAACATGACTCGTGTCGCGCTCTTATTTGTCCTTACTTTCACAAACAAATTTGAGTTCTCATTTGAACCCTCCCCTATCAATTATTGTGACATTTTTTTTAAACTTATACTTTTTTAGCGAGTATGATGTATATTTGGTTACACTAAAACCATGTTCGGCAAATATAAACTAATTTATTTTTAAACTTATTTTGAAAGTCTCATTGCTTTTAAACTAACTTATTGAAACATTATGATATTGTTTGACAAAAATAAGGTAGCTTATAAACATTATGACATTGTTTGGCAAAAAAATAAACCAACTTATTGAAACATCATGACTTATAAGTTAGCTTATTTTTTTGAGTAATCGCTTGGATGCACATAAGCTAGCTTATAAGTCAACTTATTGATAAACTACTTGAAGTAGCTTATGAGAAACTTTTTGAGATTTTTTCCAATTTTAACTTTAATTCATATTATTATTTATTATTAATAAGTATTAATTATAAATAAATATTCATATTAATATTCATATTCAACATTAATTTATACTAAGTAAGATTAATTAAAAATCATCAACTAATTTTAATTACACATTATTAATTAATTTTAATTATGCAACAAATATTAATCATACTATATTGTTTATTATTTTTTATTATTATTCAATATATTAAGATATCAAAAGGCAAATATAACAATCCTAAAAATGTTCATGTAGGATAATTAACAATAACATATTATATTATTAAAAATTTATTTGAGTTATATTATAAAATATTTGTAATTAACTATTTTTTTCAAGATGCTTTTTTTTGTCATTTTACATGCTCATAAGCTAGTTTTTGTCAAACATAACTTATTTATCAACTAGTTATCACTAAATTTCATTACAATTAAATTCATCAAGTCGTAAGTTATAAACATCGGTTAGTTTTACATAACATGCTTATATGGAGAAACATTTCAATAAGCCCTATAAATTTTTTGTTACTTTCTTCCAATTATCCCCTAATTAATACTAGTTTTTCTTAAAAATAATTAATTTATCAACTAATAATAATCTTAACAACTAATAGTTAATTTACCAAACATATGCTAATAGATAAATTTACAAAAAAAAAAGTTGAATTCAATAGCATGTGATAGTCGAGCCACGAGGTATGAAAACAAATGGCATTTTCATAAAGTACCCCTCCCTCTTTCCATTTTTTTAATAACTTTAAAAAGTAAAATACTTTACGAAAAAGGTCTGAATCAACGTTTTTACACGTCAAAAGGTTAAGTGGTATGATACGTGTCTCATATATTTTCATATGAAGCAGACGGGGATTGATACTTGAATATTTAGTTACACTCACTTTAAAAACTGTCAACTTAAGAAAAAAAGAAATATTAATAAACGAATATAAAAAATGGTCTCAAGTTAAATATTCATATCATATGTCTCTATCATTTCTGACAATATGACACATTAAGAAATTAAGATGTTTCAATTTTAATTATTGGACTATAGCTTTTATATGGTGTTATGGTGTAGTCCACTTCAACTTTAATACATGAAAAAAATCATGCATGCTTTAAATGGGTTAGTTTTTTCAGTTTTGGTGAGACCATCAGTTTTCAAAAGATCATGAATTCATGAGACCACTAGTTTTCAGGGCATGCTTTCAAAGTTTGGTGTGTTAATGATATAAAGATATTTTTTTGTGTGTTTCTTATATAAATGTTCGAACTTGTAGCAACCAGTGTTTTCTCATATGGGTGGTTAAGATTTAAGATCCATATAATAGACGTTGGATCTTTATAGCTAATTTTGCCTTGTACTTTATACAACTTTTGTTTGATTTTTTGTTATGATATTTGTCTTTATGTGTTATGATCAGTGGCGGATCCAGGAATTTTGTCCACTGGGGTCCCATTAAGGTATACTAAAGACGCGTAAACTCACCCGACGTGTTTCAATTTTTTTTAAAAGTTTTTTAATTGATTTCAAGGGATTTTATTAGTTTTTTGTCGATTTTAAAAGATTTTCTTAGTGTTTTTGTGGATTTCGAAGAGTTTTTCGGTCTTTTTATTGATTTCAAGAAATTTTTTTAGTGTTTTTGTCAATTACAGGCAAGATGGGGTCCCTTGATTTTTTTTACTGAAGGGACGAAAAGTTAAATTAAGTATTTTTGATATTTTTTATCCTATATAATTTTTTTTTTAACATTTAGTGGGGTCCTTAGACCCCCCCTTTTGTACACTACCTCCGTCACTGGTTATGATAATAATTATGAATTATTAACGATCAATAAATATATAACGAATTGTTAAATGTCATTTACTTAAAGTTAGATACGTTAGGTGTTAAAAGAATAATGAAATATAGTGCACAATAACAACATACGTATGTCCATATTTGGAAAGGGATCCACTTATTGTTTTCATTTTAAGTAATCCACTTATTTTAGTAAACGATACTTTACTTTAAATATTTTAAAACAAAAACCTTTCATTTTCATTTTTATAGTAATTTTCCCATCATATACTTGGATTTTGGAATCTTTTATGTACCATTTTTATTTATTCATATCTTCTTTAATAAAAAATTTAGAGTGCGTTTGATTCGAGGTATTAATCAGGAATTAATGAGAATGATAATAAAAGAAACTGTTTGGTTGTATATAATATAATGAGCTCGTTCCCCCAGAAGCCCAAATTTTCATTCCTGATTAAACTGGGGGAAATGAAAATTCATTCCCATTCCCATTTCCATTCCCTTGCCAGAACCAAACGCCCCCTTAATTTATAAGAAAGTGAAAAACTATATAACAAAAAAACAAAAGAAAAAACTTTCTGTTAACAATTACGATTTTCTATCTCTGTATTTTTTAATTATGAGTTTCGTTTTTATAGTTTGTAATTAATTTTTGTTTTTCATCGCTAACGTAAACTCCATTAACAACTTACCGTGAAGTATACAGGAATAAAATAACAATGAAGCGTAAAATATAGAACGCAAAATAATAAATTGTAAATGAGAAGGACAAACAAGACAATAAATTGCAAATCACAACCATATATTCTAAAGTAGAATAGTACATAGACGAAAACAACTTTTTTCAAGTTTCAACAAACAATATTAATAAAACCGTAGTTCATTGAAGATAAAAACACTAATTGGACTTGTGGCATAGAATTATCATTAAAAGGAGATTTTGGGTCCCAAACTTGTTTGACTTTTAATAGCGTGCGTGATAGATTGAACATGACAGGAAAGGAAGAGAATTTGAATTATATGACGATTGATTTTTTTTAACTATCCTTTTGTTTTAAAAATATATATTTGTGAGATGTAGTAAAACAACAAGATTTTATTGTAAATCGATGATAATCAGAAGTTGATATAAAGTTCTATTAAAAAAAATAAAATTTGAAACTTATATTAAAAATAAAAATCACAAGTGATGATCAAAGACGTCTTGCTAATTTGAAGACCGGTTAAATATATTTATCAGTTAAAGTTCAAAAACCTTAAAAAATTGTACGTAACTACCCGATGCCAATGGTTATAAAAAACAATACATAATATTTAAGGATTAGGATCGTGTGAGAAGAAAAGTTAAGGTGAGAAGCATAAGAATAGATCTGAATCATTGATCACTTTAATCTGTTACCCTCCCATGAATTGTGCTTTAGAAAGATGTTGATCCCGTGCATCTCGGTGCACCTCATTTCGGTGAATCTCATCCTAATGTGCGTTCAAGGGTGGAGATCCATTCAGTCCTTCTTACGCTTTTCACTTTAACTATCATTCTCACTGGAACCCAACCTTAATATTTAATAAATTATATTTTAAATCTTTACCTATGTATTGTCCCACTTTGGTTTTAGAAGCTTTCGCTAAATGGGGAAAAACAACCTGAAAACGTGTTTTTTTAAAAAAGAAATTAAAAAAGTATGCGACTAAAACAAGAAAACGATAAAAGTAGAGGGGTAAAAATTTAAATTTACCAAAGTTTAATCAGAAAACGGCAAAACGCCAACCTCTTTTCGATACTCTCAGCAGACGTGAGCCGTGACGACCTCCGCCACCCATATTTTTTTGTTTTTAGTTGCAATTAATTTATTTTGTGTATAACCCCCTTTACAATTTAATATAATCACTTTACCCCCTTTACCATCCCTCCACCGTTACAACTGTTTATATACAGTAATGGATCCAGATTTTTTTTGAGTGGGTGATTTAAAGTGAACAAGAAGTCTACACGTCATTTGTAATTTGTAGTACGTCTTTTTAGCCGAATTCTATGGTTTTAAAAAGATTTTTTGGTTATTTTCAAGAGAATTTTTTTTGGGTAATTGCTTTGATCGACATCTACTAAGACATTGTTTGGAAAACATTAAGTTAGTTGATTGAAAACTAGCTGAAAGTAACTTATGAGAAGTTTTTGTTACTTTTTTTCGATTATAGGTCTGATTAATATTAACTGTTATTAATTAATATTAATTTAATTATATTAATTAACTATAATTATTAATTAATATTAATATTAATATTAATTTATTATTTAATTATTAATCATTTATTATTAATTAATATTAATTAATTTTAAGTGTAAATTATTCACCAATATTAATTATCGATTATTTAGAATCATTATTACTTTATTAATTAATTTATAATATTGTTATTCAATATATTTAGTTGTCAAAAAAGAACATATATAACAAAAAATTTAAAATGTTTTTGAAAATAATATTAAAGTTTTTTTTTGATCAAAAAACAATATTAAAGTTGTACATGTCTTTTTATTTCATAAATAATAAACCTTTGATAAATATTTTAATGAAATGTATAGTTTAATTATCTTTTGAGAAGTTGTTAATTAATCTAAAATTAATAAACTTTATTTTATTTACATCACATGTAATTATTATTTAAAATCATCATATTATAAATCAAATTGAATATTCTATTATTTAATTTTCTTTACCATATGATTTATATCAATTAACATTATTATTGCAGTTTGGAACCCAAACATAATTTTTATGAGGAATTAGCCGAACGATATTTTCACATTTGTTTTTGAAATACAATTGAATAGCAAGTAAAGGGGTCCGTGTGTCATTTTCTTATTCTAGATGGGGACACTTAGAAAAGTGTTGATAGTGTAAGGGCATTTTGTGTAACAAAACAAACACACAATGCTTATAAATGCATATATAAATATGTGCATATCATTTGCATATTCGTTAATCTGCCATCTGCAAAAAGTGACAGAAGCCATTTTCATGGAGGAAAATTGAACCAGTTCTTTTTATATATTTAATCACTGATCCTTATAAAACCCTAGATCATAAGCGATACGACATTTATCATCAGTTTTTCTTGATCAGTATCTGCTTCCGAACATTTAATTTGTAAGCATGGAGCTCTTCTTCTGTTCTTCATCACTACTTCTCTTCTAAATTCAATGGCTGTTTTTTTCTTCTTCTTCCTAAAATCAACAGAAATACTCGTTTATTTCATGCTGTTAATTAAATTAGTCGAACTTGTTTTAATGTCGATAGTGTTTATGTTTTGTCGGCAGCGTTTAATTTCATGATTAGAATCGTTTCATCTCTCAGCGATGAACGTCTTCCGTAAAATGCTATTGTTTATCTTCTTCTTCTCTGTTATACTTTTCTGTATTATCTGTTTAGATGATCATGTGGTCTCTGATTATTCTTTGCATGTGTGTACCAATAGAAACACAATTCCTTTTGATCAAAATGTTTTTAGGGAAAATTGAAGTTTGATTTGTGTTTTTTACTGGTTTTTGTTTTTTCAGGGGAGATTACTGTAGGTTTGTGTGAAAAAAAGGGAAAAAAACAAAGAAGGAAAAGGAAACAGAGAGAAACTTGGGGGGTGTTGTTTGCTACCCCTTTGCCAATATCGAGGTATGTTGTTTTTTGCTGTCATTCTCATAGTCTTCCAATAACCAGCTTTGTGAAACTGTAAGTTTTCAAATAAAGATAAAGACAGGGGAGATGATTTCAAAGAAGAACCTCCATTTGATGACAAATATATTGACTATTTTGTATCTTTCCATAAACCATTATTTATTTCTATAATATTGTCTAATGGTAAAGTTTATTATAATTGTCAAAATTATGCTACAGTAAGGCCTTATGAGCTCTTTCTATGATACTGTCTAATGGTAAAGTTTATTATAATTGTCATAATTTATAAATAGTTACCGCAAGAAATTAACCCTAATAAACTCAGTGGTCACAAATTCGTAATTGTCGTGTACGCCTGAAATTGAACATTGGGCTGATGGGATATTACACCACTTCCCCGGGACCTCAACCACTACGCCACAACACTTGTGGTTTAGCTTTTTTTTTGTTTACTGTTTAGTCATGCTTATTGATTTATATATATCTTTATTTATCTGGCATCTTTTTTACAGTTTGGGAGGGCAAAGAGGGTAGTAAAAAGGAGAGATGGCTGATCTGTGGAGTTCGTTTTGTGGGTGTTCAGATGGCAATGACAAGCATTGTGATCCAGATTTGGTTTTTATCACAAATCCTTCTTCGTGTATGAATCATATTTCGATCATTTGCTTCGATTTACTGCTCCTGGGAATGTTACTCCTCAACATGTTTTACAAGTTACCATTGAAATCCACTCATAGGAAATCACGTTTGCAGTTAGTTTCTGCAATCTTTAATGGTTTACTAGGAACTTTGTACTCATTTGTGGGCCTTTGGACCTTGAAGACCACAATAAGCACAAAACACACCGTTCTTCCTTTGCATCAATGGCTAATATTCTTGTTTCATGGACTAACATGGTTAGCAGTTTCACTAAATGTGAGTCTATGGGGAAAGAATTTTGCAGAAACCCCAGTTCGGCTTATGTCAATAGTTGCCTTTCTATTTGTTGGGATCTTTGGCATCTTATCTTTTATATATTCCATACTTAACAAAAGGGTGTCAATCAAGATAGCTTTGGATGTAGTGTCTTTCTTAGGAGCTACATTGCTATTATCATGCACTTATAAGGGATACAAATATGAAGAAACCGATGAAAAAGGTCTTTATACCCCCTTAAATGGCGAGACTAATGGCATTATTAAAGAAGGTTATAACGACAATCTTACCCCACTTGCTAAAGCTGGGTTTTTTAAAGTAATGTCGTTTTGGTGGTTGAATCCGTTGATGAAACTCGGTAGTGAGAAAACCCTTGAGGAAAAAGATATTCCCAAGTTGTGCATTGAAGATAGAGCCGAATCGTGTTATTTGACTTTCTTGGACCAATTGAATAAGCAAAAACATTTGCATTCATCGGTTCAGCCATCAACTCTAAGGACAATAGTGAAGTGCAATTTGAGAGAGCTTCTAGTGTCGGGTTTCTTTGCATTGATGAAAATAATTACAGTTTCTGCGGGCCCTCTTTTTCTTAAATCTTTCATTAGGGTTGCCGAAGGTAATGAAAGTTTTAGTGGCGAAGGTTATGTGTTAGCTTTAGGACTTTTCTTTTCTAAGATCTTAGAGTCGTTATCACAAAGGCAATGGGACTTTAGGTGTAGACTTATTGGCATAAGAGTTAGATCTTTACTTACAGCAGCCATATATAAGAAACAATTAAACTTATCTAACGCTGCCAAGATTACACATTCGGCTGGTGAGATTATGAACTATGCCACTGTGGATGCTTATAGAATAGGGGAGCTTCCTAATTGGATCCATCAAAGTTGGACTACCATTCTCCAACTTATCTTTGCGCTAGCTATTCTTTTCCAAGCTGTAGGTTTAGCTACATTTGCATCTTTGGCGGTCATAATCTTTACGGTAATTTGCAACGCTCCACTTGCTAAATTACAACATCAGTTCCAATCTAAGCTAATGATTGCACAAGATGAGAGGCTTAAGGCAATCTCAGAGGCTCTTGTGAATATGAAGGTGTTAAAACTTTATGCATGGGAAATCCATTTTAAGGGTGTGATCGAAAAGTTGAGGACGGTTGAGCATAAATGGTTGTCGGCTGTTCAGCTTCGTAGAGCTTATAATAGCTTTCTTTTCTGGTCGTCTCCCCTTTTGGTCTCGACTGCTACTTTTGGGGCTTGCTACTTTATTGGGATTCCTTTGAACGCTAGCAATGTTTTCACATTTGTAGCAACTTTACGTTTGGTTCAAGACCCTATTCGAACTATCCCTGATGTTATTGGGTTTATCATTCAAGCAAAAGTGGCGTTTTCAAGAATCTTGATTTTTCTTGAGGCACCTGAGCTGGAAACCGCTCATGTGAGGCAGAAGGCGAACAAAGAAGGTCTGGATGATAACATCCTGATTGAGTCAGCAAGTCTTTCGTGGGAAGAGAACCCAGTGAAGCCCACTCTACGAAAGATAAACTTACGGGCCAGATTGGGTGAAAAGATTGCTATTTGTGGAGAAGTTGGGTCAGGCAAATCAACCCTTTTAGCAGGAATTCTTGGAGAGGTTCCAATAATCGAGGGAACAGTAAGTAGTTCTTTACTTTCAAGAATTTCAAGTTCTTATTTTTAATCGATAAAATTGTTTTAATTTTGCATGCATTTGTCAGCTTCAAGTATATGGTAGCATTGCGTATGTTTCTCAATCGGCTTGGATTCAAACGGGTAGTATACGGGATAACATTTTGTTTGGATCTGCCATGGATGATCAAAGATATCAAGAAACGATAGAGAAGTGTTCATTGGTGAAGGATCTTGAGCTTCTAACGTATGGTGATCTCACCGAGATAGGAGAAAGAGGAGTTAATCTTAGCGGTGGACAGAAGCAAAGGATTCAACTAGCTCGTGCTTTATATCAAGATGCTGATATCTATCTCTTGGATGATCCGTTTAGTGCCGTGGATGCACACACTGCTTCGAGCTTATTTAATGTAATTAAACTAATTAACTCGCTTAAATTTCTTTAGTCCATAGTTTCTAGTTTATAATGTCTAAATGGTAAACATGCTTGAAATTTTGCAGGAATTTGTTATGGAAGCTCTTTCTAGGAAGACCGTTTTGCTTGTAACTCACCAAGTCGATTTCCTTCCTGCATTTGACTCTGTTCTAGTGAGTTACTTTTCACTTCCCTTGCTTTTTTCTATGTGGGTAATAAAGATTTACAACAGTAACATTTTCTGGTAGATTTAGAGGTTGTTTGGTTGGTTTTCCATTAAGTCCTGTATGTATAAAGATGTCTGTATGGATTAATCTGTTTGTAAAGATTGAGAAGGTTTTTGTTTGGGAGGGTGTTTTCATAGATGGAAAGAACATGTTCTTTAATTATGAAGGGCAAGTTTGGAAAAAAAACTTGGCTTTCTGTATAAAGCTCCCCTCTAGAAGCTTATTGAATAAGCCACTTTCTATATCGTTAAGTCATTATCAAACATTCATGTATAGCTGAACGAATAAGCTGTGAGTCCTGTTAGGCTATGTTTGGCAAAAATAAGCTGGCTTATAAGTTAGCCTATTTTCAGTGTACATCTTTGGCAAACCATAAGCTAGCTTATTGAAACGCTACTTGGAGTAGCGTTTTGCGAGCTTATTGTCATTTTTTCCAATTACAACCCTCATTAATATTAATTATTATTATTTTTTCAATATGCCCTTTTTGGTCATTTTACATTCTTATACGCTAGCTTTGCCAAACATGATTTTTTCATCGGCTAGCTAATAAGCTAACAGCTACCCGCTAGCTTATCAGCTAGTTTGCCAAACATAGCCTTAAGCTCATTAAGCTGCTAACAAACAGACCCTTAATCATTTAGATGTGTTTCTTCCACAGTTGATGTCGGATGGTGAAATCCTAGCTGCGGCTCCTTATCATCAGCTAATGAACTCAAGCCGAGAATTTCAAGATTTGGTGAATGCACACAAAGAAACTGCAGGTTCTGAAAGGCTTGCAGAGGTTAGTTCTTCCACAAAGCAGATACCATCAATCAAAGACGTTAAGAATTCTCGTACAAACAAAACATCATCTGGAGACGATCAATTGATCAAGAAAGAAGAAATGGAAGAAGGGGATACCGGTTTGAGACCTTATATACAATATCTAAGTCAAAATAAAGGCTATCTTTTCTTCTCCATAGCTGGACTCTCGCACATTATCTTCATAGCATGTAACGTATGTCAGAACTCATGGATGGCTGCAAATGTCGACAATCCTGAAATCACTACTCTGAAATTGATTGTGGTTTATTTAGCTATTGGGGTTATAGCAATGATGTTTCTGCTAAGTAGATCACTCTTCACAGTTGCATTGGGGTTGCAGTCTTCAAAATCCATTTTTTCCCAGCTACTTGTCTCTCTTTTTCGTGCACCCATGTCGTTTTACGATTCTACCCCTCTGGGTAGGGTACTAAGCAGAGTAAGTGGCTGTTTGGTTGATTTTCCATTAAGTCATGTATGGATGAAGTTGTCTCTTAACTGGGTATAGATTGGTAAGGTTTTTTCATAGATGGAAGGAGGGTGTTTTTTAACTGGGAGGGGCAGTTGACCGAATAAGCTGTGGGTCCCATTAAGCTGCTAACATACAGGCCCTAAGTGTTGTTGAAATCATATCTAACCTTTGTTTTCCTCTTGTGTTTATAGGTGGCGGTTGATTTGAGTATTATTGATCTTGATATTCCGTTCAGTCTTATATTCGCTCTTGGTGCCACCACAAATTTCTATTCTAGTATGGGAGTGCTAATCTTTGTGACGTGGCAAATCTTGTTTGTCGCGATACCTTTAGTTTATGTGGCACTTCGTTTGCAGGTAATTTATATTCTCTCCCTTCTGATAAGATCTTTTTTTAAAGGGTGTCATAGATTATGTCTAGACTAATCCCGACAAATCTTGTAACCACAAGAAATCAGCCATGATAAACTCGGTGGTTATAATTGTTGTGTACATTTGGAATCGAACCCTGGGCAGATGGGATATTCCACCACATCTCCTGGACCTCAACCACTAGTTCTAGGGGTGTCAACGGGTCAGGTTGGGTTTGGGTTCAACTGATCTATTAAACAGGTCGAAAATCTCAACCCAACCCATTTAATTAAATGGGTTGAGATTTTCAACCCAACCCAACCCACTACTTAAATGGGTTGACAACGGGTTGACCTGTTTATAATTTTTTCAACCCAACCTGTTAAATAAATGGGTTGAACCTGGATTGACCGATTTAATTTTAAAATTTTAAATAAAATAAAAAGGCTTAGACTATTTAATTTTATGAATAAAACACAACCACAACCGCAAATAAAAATAAATTGTTCAAAATTTGAATAGAACACAGCCACAAATACAATAAATTGTTCAAATATCTAAGAATCTACTTAACTTACTTGAATTTCTGTTGGAGCCTTGGAGGCGGACAACGGGAAGAGAGAGAGCCAAAAGGGAGATTTGGAGGCTGGTTAGATATTACTTTATCAGGGTTTCATACTTGACAAAACTGAGAGGGATCCAAATTTAATGTTTCATAGATAATATTAGACATTATAACTGAAAGTAAAATAAAAATATATCCTATTTTAAACGGGTTGAAAACAGGTTCAAAATGTTAACCCAACTCAACCCATTTATTTAAATGGGTTAGACGGGTTGACCCATTTAAGTTAAATGGGTTGAAAATCTCAACCCAACCTGCTAATTTTGGGTTGGATTAGTGGGTTGGGTCACTTTTTGCCACCCCTAGACTCCACTATGCTACAACCCTTGTGGTTCTTATAGATCTTTTCTTACTTGTTTTTGTTTATAAATTTTGAATTTGATGAATCTAAAATGTACCATAAACAGAGATACTACTTCTCCTCTGCGAAAATGCTTATGCGGATTAATGGGACGACCAAATCTTTGGTGGCAAACCATCTTGCGGAATCTGTGGCTGGAGCCATGACAATAAGAGCATTTAAACAAGAAGATCGATTCTTTACTAAAAATCTTGATGTTGTTGATATAAATGCTAGTCCTTATTTACACAGTTTTGCTGCTAACAATTGGTTAATCCAACGGCTAGAAACAATCAGCGCAACCGTTCTATCAGCTTCAGGACTCTGCATGGTGTTGCTTCCTCCTGGAACTTTCAGTTCTGGTGGGCTTTCTTTTTTACTCTTTTGCCCTTTCTTTTATGCCGAAATCTTGATATATATATAGAGAGAGAGGAAAGTTCGAATGAGAACTCAAATTTGGTTGTGAACGTAAGGACAAATGAGAACGCGAGACGTGTCTGAATGTAGATTATTCAGACTGGATAATCAAATAAATATTCGGACTAGATATAGTATTTATTCAGTCTGAATAAGCATTATTCAGACTGAATAAATACTATGAGTATTTCTTTGATTATTCAGTCTGAATATGACACGTGTCGCGCTCTCATTTGTCCTCACGTTCATAACCAAATTTGAGTTCTCATTTGAACCCGCGCCTATATATATATATATTGTAAATATGTCTCTAACGAGGTTTCTAACACATAATCGTGCAGGTTTTATTGGAATGGCGATATCTTATGGTCTTTCTTTAAATATGTCCCTTGTTATGTCGATCCAAAACCAGTGCACGTTGGTGAACTATATTATTTCAGTCGAAAGGGTTAATCAGTACATGCATTTACCAAGTGAAGCTCCTATCGTTATTGAAAAGAATCGCCCCCTTGCTAATTGGCCGAATGTTGGTAAAGTTGATATTCAAGATTTACAGGTAAAACTTCATACCCTTTTGCTGTTTTTAGCGATTAGATACATAAAGTTTCCATCTTTATTTATAAATATATAATATCTTGATAAAAACAGATTAGGTATCGACCCGATACACCTCTTGTTCTTCGTGGGATCACTTGTACATTCCAAGGTGGACACAAGATTGGTATCGTTGGGAGGACTGGTAGTGGAAAGACTACTCTCATTGGTGCTTTATTTCGTTTAGTGGAACCCGTTGGTGGGAAAATTGTGGTCGATGGGATAGATATTTCTACGGTTGGACTTCACGATTTAAGGTCACGATTTGGGGTTATACCTCAAGATCCTACGCTTTTTAATGGAACAGTTAGATATAATTTGGATCCTTTATGTCAACATACAGATAAAGAAATATGGGAGGTATATATAAGTTTTCTTTATCAATTAACTTCCATTTTAATGAAAAGATTCATCGGCATTAACCCTTTGTATTTATGTTCAAATTAATGGTGTTTAAGGTTCTTGGAAAGTGTCAGCTTAAAGAGGCGGTTCGAGATAAAACAGGCGGCCTGGATTCAATAGGTAATGCATTCACGATTATCATCTAACAGTTAACTTAGGGTGCATTTGGTACATTGAACAACACAAACAGAACAAGTATCAGTGTTCCAAGACGTGTTCCACCCCATCTCATGGAACAAAGTGGAACAGCCTGTATTATTTTACCAATATACCCTCAAAATAAAACTTAATTCTCTTCGAAAACATCATATCCATCTTTCTATTTACATTTTAGCAATTCTTTAAATATATTTATTGTTTTTATTCTCTTTAAAGACTTTACTGTCCTTAAAATATTATTTTTTTATGTTTTTTATATTTTGGTTAATTCATTAAAAGATTAATAATAGAAAAGGTATAAAATAAAAAATTTGAATTCATATTTTGCTGTCATTTTAATTGTCTTGACGAAAATTTTCTAATAATATATTTTGCTATAAAAAGTATTTAGTTTCTTATAATTTAAATAAATTACATAAACTAATCAAAATACATAAAAAGATATAAACAACCCATTACGGGTAAATTTGTCAGTTTATTAGTCCTGTCCAGTTTGTGTTACCAGAAGCTGAACAACTGTTATGTACTGTTTTGTCCTGTCTTATTGTTACGGTGATATAGAATCGGGTGTTGACTTTCTATGACTTTTGCAAGTACAGTGGTCGAAGATGGAACAAATTGGAGCATGGGGCAACGACAATTATTCTGTTTGGGTCGTGCATTATTAAGACGTAGCAAGATTCTAGTGCTGGATGAAGCAACTGCATCCATCGATAATGCTACAGACACAATGTTACAAGAAACCATCAGATCCGAGTTTGCTGATTGCACCGTCATCACAGTGGCTCACCGGATACCAACCGTTATGGATTGCACCATGGTCCTAACCATGAGCGATGGTCAGATTTAATTAAATCTTAAATTTACAACTGGTTCTGAAAACCCGTTTTCTAACTTCTAACTGTAAAAAGATTCGGCTTCTGAACAGGGAAAATAGCTGAATATGATGAACCGTTGAAGCTGATGAGAAGCGATGATTCGTTGTTTGGACAGCTTGTGAAGGAATATTGGTCACATTCTCAATCTGCAGAACTCCATTGATTACGTATAATCTTATTATACGTGAATAAAACTTAGAGAGATGTATATATACATATAGGGTCAGGTTCAGGGAAAAACCGTAAAAAAATGAAAAACTGATGAACATCCTGGTATTCCAGACAGTATGTATGAGACGTGCATACAAGTAATCTGTAAGCAATTTGGCTGGTATGCACATGTGCATAACATGCACAAATGCATAAAAACCAAGAAACAACTTCAATTACTTGTATGCACATGTATATAATGTCTAGGTGAATAGTTATGAGGGTGTTTCTTAGTTTTTCAAAATTTTTAGGTCTTTTCCTGAACCTCCCTCTATACATATATATATGCACATATGTATTCTTTCGACAACCCACGATCCTTTTGTAGGTTAACTTGGATCGGGGTTGTCTTTAAACTGTGCTCAGAATGCTCCTGTAACGATATTCACTTTAATGGTTAGTATTTACAATCTCGGAAAATTGGGTGTGTGTATGAATGCTTTAATTCAATGTACAACTTGTCGATTTCGGTCTAGGTTTAAAAAGGGTTCAATCATGTCCAAATTTGGTCAACACAATTCAAAGAAATCTTGAATATGTCCAAGTGGACCAAATCTGACAAGGTAAAGATTGAACCTTTGACTAGCGATCTTTAATTGGTTTTGGATCGGTTGTGTCTGAAAAAAGTCTGGTCTAGTTCTTTTTTAAAAATATAAAGATCTGGATCAGTATTTACCAAGGTTCAAAAAGGCGTGGCAAGCCTTAAGCCTTACGTGTCACAACGAGGACGCGACGTTTCTCAAATGCCCCCAGACTCTCCATATCTCTGACATTCTCCAAAACCTATGAACTTTCCAAGATTTTCCTACGACCCACTGTATCCTCAAAATTTTCCAAATGTTGTTCAATCTTCAGTTTTTAATCCTCGTCCTCGATATTTGTCGGATGTACCAAACCAATTTGGTACGACAAACAATTATTTTTCAAATCAATTTCAACAACCATTTTTTATGTCTTCCAACGATGTACTAATGTTGATGTCTCGAGAAATAATGAAGAGTTTATATCACCGTCACCAATCAAAGACTACCAATTCCCCCCACATTCGACACAAATAGAATTGGATTCAATTGATCAAAATAGAAGTGTAGGAATGGGTGATGACAAATCCAAAAAAATGGACCGATAATCTTGGTCAATTGAAGAAGACAAGACAAGATGCTTGCAATGGTGTGGGTTACGATTAGCAGCGATCCTATAGTTGGTGGCGATCAAAAGAATTTATCTTTCTGGCAACGCATCACATCATACTACAACGATCATGAATTCCAAAAATATCTTCAACGAAATTCTGAGATGCGCTCAAATGAAGTTCATCATCAATTCCGCTCCGACTTAGTTGAACATATTAGGTCGAATCCAGATTACGAGTGATCTATATTACTATTTATTATTTGGCGTTATTTTTTGTAATTTTGCACTTTTTTTAGTTATAATATAAAATTATGTTTACGTTTTAATTATTTTTTTAACAAAATATATAAATTAACAAATTAAAAATATATAGAAAAGTGAAAGTTAATAAATTATATATCAATTTTTTAATAATTTAATAATATATATATATATATATAAATTTATATAATAATATATTTTGTAGTGCATTCTTAAGGTGAGGCAACCATTTTTGTTTTGATGTTCAAATTAATTGCATATCTATGGACCAATAACATTTCGTTAAACAATAACTTTTAAATCTGTTTGCTACGGATATTATTTATATTCATTACCTTTTTTTTTTTTATAAAAGGAAGAGAATTCGAGAACAACCATCTTATGTTTGTATGTATGCATCCTTAACATGACATCTTTATATGGATGTAGATAATTGGTATTGTTTTAATATTGGTATTAAAGTTAAGATTAATTTATGTCTTAAAATGATTATTTTAAGATTATTGGTTTAATTTGTCATACGAAACCTTAGACTTGTTAGATCTTAAATTTTGCAACAACACAAAAACACATGTTTTTGTTAAAAGAGATAAATGGAATACTTTCGTGACAAAAGCAATAAGGTGACCTACTAACATTTGGTTTGCAGATTAAATGAAGTTTGTCAAAAAGATTTGACTTTGAAAGAATTGAAATATATTATTGTCAAGTTCGACCACTTAATTGGTTGACAAACTTGTAATGAAATGTGTTAAATAAATTACAATATGTCTGTTTGGTTCACAGAATGTAGTTTTGAAATTGCAATGAAGTACTAGCAAATGAAAAAAATACCTATATCGATGGTGGTCCGTGGTGGATCAGATTGAGGGTGGTCGGTAGTGGTTTAGGTCGGCGGTGGTTCGGTGGTGATTCAGATCACGGTGGTGGTCCACGATGGTATAGATCAGCGCTGGATGAAACGAAATCAAAATTTCAAAATCATCAGTTTTTAACAAACCACTTTTTTGTGTCCTAAGACCATCTCCAACCCCCCCTAAAATCACGAAAACAAAAATGGTGGTGTTTTCATCTCCAACCCAACACTAAAAAAATAAGGGGGGGGGGGGGGGGGGGGGGGGGGAGTAAAGTAGGCCACTAAATTTCTTATTAACAATCTATCTACCTTTTGTAATTATACTAGAAGGGTACTCGCGCAATGCAACGAGATACATCTCGATTTTAGGTTTTATTTTAATTTTTACCCCTATCGATATTCTAATGATTTTATGTGGTTTTGAGAAAACGATTTTAATGTTCATTTAAAATATCTATTTTTTTATGTAATTTCTTTAATTCAATTTTTTTTATCATAATATAATTATGTTTAATAACAAAATAATTTATTTTTGGTTTAATAATATAACTTTTTATAATGATAATGATTAAGTTTTCTGTTAAAACTCAATGATTATCTTAATTATAATTTAGATTTTTTATATTTAAAACTAAATGTTTATCCTGTATTTTGGATGATGGTTATCTGCAGTTAGTTACACGAATTCAGAAATAAAGCTTTAATAAGATGTACTTACGCACAGTTTACTTGTAATCTTGAAAATTAAGTAATTAACATTATATAGCAGTACCTAAGGCTTAAAAGGTTGTTTTTAAGAGTTTTTGACCAAATGCTTTATAATATAGTATATATATATATATATATATATAGAAAGAGGTTCATGCGAGGACGGTAACAATTTACGAGAATGCGAGGACAATTGTCAGCCAATCATTTTTGTACATGAAACTTATCATGTACAAAATCACATATGATTCACGTACAAAATTATATATGATTAGTCGCGACTTTTCCCGCGACTTGCTCACAATAAAAGTCGCGTGTGTCCTTTTTGATGCTTACAAAATCACATATGATTTTTTACATGAAATCATATATGATTTTGTAAATGAAAAATTTCATGTACAAAATGATTGGCCGAGGATTGTCCTCGTATTCTCGTAAATTGGTACCGTCCTCGTATGAACCCACCTCTATATATATACATATATAGATTAATAGTATTATATAATATAAATAGTATAATAATAAATATATTTTATTTTATTGTTAATAGTGTTTTTAGTGTTTTTTTTATATGTGATTGGAGATGATTTTTTGGTGTTTAAGACCATCTCCAACATTGTCACTAAAAAAACACCAAATCTGGTGGGTCCATTAGACCATATCCAACCTTAACACCAAAAAAAACACCAAAAACATCAAATTTGGTGGGCTCTTCAACACAAAAAAAAACTCAACTCCAACCGTACTCTAAAAAACACCAAATTTGGTGGGCCCTTCAACACAAAAAAAAAACTCAAGTCCAACCGTACTCTAAAAAACACCAAATTTATGGACCTTGCATTAAAATAATATATTTTATTTACTATTTTTAATAACAATAATTATAATTTATAAATACATATTATAATAATAAGTAATTAGTAATTAATTAATTTAAAAAATATTTATAAAATAAAAAATGATAAACGTTGAAATAATAAAGTTTAATTAAAAAAAATACATTAACTAATTTTATTATTTATTAAATTAATAAAGTTTACAAATGTTGTATTTTATTATTTTTATGTTTAATGTCAAATTTTATTTGTCTTATTTAAAATTTAATTTTTAATTATATGTATATACACATTAAATTATTACTAATTTCTATATAATATCAAACTTATTTATTTATTATGTATAATGTTAATTATATTAAAATAATATATATAAGGGTAGCGACCATCATAAAGAAAAAGGGTGTCCAATTTTTTCACACGCCAAATTTGGCGTCACAAACTTTGACCGGCAAAACTTTTTGAGGTTTACCGGACGATTGGATGGGTAGAAAACGGCAAAAAAAGAGGGTTTAGCGGACAATTGGAAATGCTCTTAACATAAAAAAAAAATCAATTCCAACCACACTTTAAAACTAACACCAAATTTATGGACCCCCTATTTAAATAACATATTTTATTTATTATTAAATTATTTTTAATAACAGTAATTATAAATAATTAGTAATTAATTTATTTAATTAAGATTTGTTAAAATAAAAATGATTAAAATAATATTTAACCATTAATAATGGTGGGCCTCCTACATTTGCGGTGCCAATTTGATACGGCATATTTGTCGGTCAAATATTGTGGCCCACATTTTAATTCTCTTTTAGCTCGATTAAAGCATTTTTAATGGAGGTTGTTATAATTTTTTATTTTTTTTTACATTTTTATGTTACATCAATGCCATCTTATGAATTTAAGAACCCATCAAATATTTTATATTGGACGTTATTATAAGAACCTTCTTTTCATGGGTCCCATTGGTTTTTTTAACATTAATATTTATATTATAGTAATTAAATAAGTCGACAAAATAAATAAAACATGATTGAAGTGACATTTTTCACAAAAATCATGATAAGAACCTAGGTCCTTGTTGGGGTACCTATACCTTGTTAGGTTCTTACAAGAAGCTCTCCATAATTTATAAGCAATTGCACTTTTTGCTTATAAGAACCTTTGATTGGAGATGCTCTTAGATTCACTGTCTGCCAAATTATGTATTTAACGGTCGATTAAAGATGCTTTAAAACCATCTCCAACAGTTTATTTATAATTTATTTATGATAGAGAATTAAAAGTACAAATCTTTAAAATGAATTGCAATCACCTCCAACAGATTCTCTATTTTAAAGATTCTATCATTGATTATATTATTTAAATATTCTATAATTTTAGGATCCCAATACAATTTAGAAAAAAATAAAATGATATTTATTTAATTCTAATTGGTGGAATAAATAAAAAACTAATTTCTCTCTTCTTTGTTTGGAGATTTAGAGAAAGCTTTATATTTGGAGATTTTTTCATGAATCTTTATTTTAGAGAATGTGATACAGAAGAAGCTGTTGAATAGGTTTAAAGAACAAAAATGTGATTTTCTCTATTTTAGAGATGATGTTGGAGATGCTCTAAAGACCCATTATTTTTAGTGTTTTTGGTATATGTTTTGATTTGAGATGCCCCGAAGGATTGAAACCGTAAAAAATACGGTTAGATGTAATGATTATTCGTCCCCAATTTCGAATTTTCTTCTCCAAATTTCCAAACTAAACGACTTTTCAAAAAAAAAAAGAAACCAATTTTCCACACAAAATGACAAAAACCAGGTGTTTCAACATCACCTCCTGTAAATTCCAGATTATCTCTTTCAACAAATCAAAACACAAATTGGAAAAAATGGCATCCCACTCATTACCATTACTCCCACTACTACTCCTCGCCATCTCTTTCTTCAAACCCTCACAATCCGCCGGCATCGCCACTTATTGGGGCCAACACACCGACGAAGGAACCCTAGCCGCCGCCTGCGCCACCGGAAACTACCAATTCGTAATCATAGCTTTCTTAACCACCTTCGGCGATGGCCAAACACCCGTTTTAAACCTAGCAGGTCACTGTGATCCTTCTTCCACTTGTTCCGCTTTATCCTACGATATTAAATCATGCCAGGATCAAGGCGTCAAGGTCTTTCTTTCATTAGGAGGAGCCGTCGGAAGCTACTCCATATCGTCACCGGAAAACGCAGGGGAAGTTTCCGGTTACCTATGGAACAACTTTCTCGGTGGCCAATCGAATTCCCGCCCCTTTGGAGACGCTGTTTTGGACGGAATTGACTTCGATATCGCATCCGGGTCGGGTCAGTTTTGGGATAGTTTAGCTCAGGCATTGGCGACGGATGATTCGGAGAAAAGGGTTTATTTATCGGCGGCGCCGCAATGTCCAATTCCGGACGACCGTTTGGACGGTGCGATTAAGACTGGATTGTTTGATTATGTTTGGGTGCAGTTTTATAATAATCCGCAGTGTGAATATGGTGAAAATGCTGATGCTTTATTGGCTAGATGGAATGAATGGACTCAGGTGAACTCGCAGCAGATCTTTTTGGGTTTGCCGGCGGCTACCGGAGCTGCCGGAAGTGGATATATTCTGCCGGATGTTCTTACGTCTCAGGTTCTTCCGATGATTAAGGGTTCTCCTAAGTATGGTGGAGTTATGGTGTGGAACAGGTTCTTCGATCAACAAAATGGATTCAGTGATGCCATCAAAGGCAGTGTTTTGATTCTAAAATTAAAAAGATATATATATACATAGAGGAAAGTTCAAATGTGAACTCATTTTTTGTTGTGAACGTGAGGACGAATCTCGGTAGCACTTATCACAATTGATAAATGCGGAACTTTGTACGCGGATTCCCTCCTTTAATAATCTCCACCCTCCCATGAATCGCGTCAATCCTCCGTGATCGCGTCCACCATAACCGAAGATGTGTGGCTGAGATTCGTCCTCACGTTCACAGTCAAAATTGAGTTCCTATATATATATATATATAAATAAATTTGGTTGTGAACATGAGAACAAATGAGAATGCGACACGTGTCTCATTCAAAGAAATATTATTGTATATACTCGGTCTGAATATACAAAGGAATATTCAGTCTGAATATTCCTTTGTATATTCAGACAGAATATAGACTATATTCCTTTGTATACAAAGGAATATACAAAGGAATATTTAGTCTGTTTGTATATTCAGTCTGAATATTCCTTTGTATATTCAGTCTGAATATTCCTTTGTATATTCAGTCTGAATATTGCTTATTTTGACACGTGTCACGCCCTTATTTGTTCTCACGTTTACAACCAAATTTGAGTTCGCATTTGAACTTTCTTCTGTACAGAGGAGGAAGGTTCAAATGAGAACTTTGTAAATCTAAATGAATAAAGGAACATCTTGTGGACCACATATGGACCACATATGATGTGAGTTCTATATAATATTAACTCATTTCTGATTTAATATTAAATCATAAATGATTTAATATTATATGGGACCCACATCATATGTGGTCCACAATGTTCATTTATTCATTTAAAAAGGGATGGTTCTCATATGATCCCTCCCCTATATGTATATATATAGGGGTGGGTTCAAATGAAAACTCAAATTTGGCTGTGAATGAGAGTGCGACACGTGTTCCATTCAAATAAATTTGGCTGTGAATGAGAGTGCGACACGTGTTCCATTCAAATAAATATTCAGACTGAATATAATATTTATTCAGTCTGAATATTTCTTTGTATATTCAGTCTGTATAATTTATACTCAGACACATGTCGGCTCTCATTTGTCCTCACGTTTACAACCAAATTTGAGTTCGCATTTGAACTTTCCTCTCAAATGTCAACTCAAATTTGGTTGTGAACGTGATGACAAATGAGAGTGCGACACGTGTTCCATTCAAAGAAATATTCAGACTGAATATAGTATTTATTCGGTCTGAATAATGTTATTCAGTCTGAATATTTCTTTGTATATTTAGTATGAATAATCTATATTTGTTCTCACGTTCACAACCAAATTTGAGTTCTCATTTGAACATTGGTTGCTTCATTTTGACTTTGACAGAAAATATAGGATGCCATGGGCAGAACTGTACTGGTACCTACGGTGGCACGGGGATTTCTCCGACGAATGGTAAAAAATTTAAGTTTGTAAAAAGTGTAACCATAACGTTTGTTGTGTGTCATCATGTATATTTTAAAACTACAGTATGGACACAAAGTTTTTCCTGGCAGAGTTGGATTGCAAGGCTTTTCCTACATCCAACACCCAAGTTTGAATCCTCCTAGTATCATTTTCTTAACTTTCTGCTTTTACTTTTAATTTCAAATTTATTATGTTTTAGAAAAAATTACAAAATAAGACTTGAACCCAAAACCTCATGTACGAAAATCAATGATAAGTGCAACCGTTTGAAAATTTTCTAGGTTCGTCCCTGTAGGATGCCTTCAATGTTGATCTCATTTAATTACATTATTTTCGTAATAAATATGATAATTTTATTTTTAAAAAGATTATTTGATAACACTTATCATTATTAACTCGTAACATAATGATGAGGATTGAGGTGCTTGCATAGATGATATAACTAAATCGGACCAAAGGTGTAATAGACCAATAAAAAGGTTGTATAATGTAACAGTCCCTATTAAACATTTCTTTTTGTTTCTATCAAAAAGTTCACCAACATTTTACCTTCTTTTTAAAGCGGTATCATACAATGGAGCTGGGCAAAAAGTTAACATGAAGCGGAAACCGGTAATAGGTAAGTAGAATAACTTTTAAACCTTGTTTGTTTTTTTCAATGTAAGCTCTTAATCACCACTTATATCTGATTCGTTTACACATTTCATAACCATTTCAGAACTGAAATCAGACTTCAGACTTCAGCACCTCTTAAAAAAACAAACGCCACCTTAGTATGAAAATAGAAACGTGCCTCTCTTTATTATTGATGAACAAATTAACAAATAAAGCATGCCTTTTTTTTTTCTTTCTTGAATTGCATCTAATCGAACAATCCTCTAATTAAACATCTGGTGCAGGATTTTCATGCGGCATAGCAGGAATATTGTTCCTTTGCTTTGTGATACACTGTTGGAGAAAGAGGTTACGCGGAAAACCTTTAAATCAACAAATAGAAATGTTTATAAGGGACTATGGAACTCTGGCTCCAAAAAGATACACATATTCAGAAATCAAGAAAATGACCAACTCTTTCAAAGAAGAGCTGGGACGAGGAGGGTATGGAAGTGTTTACAAGGGATTATCGCCCGATGGGCAACTAATTGCAGTGAAGATATTCTTTGGAGCCTTGGGAGATGGAGAAGATTTCATTAACGAAGTCGCCAGTATCAGTAGAACTTGTCATGTCAACATAGTCACACTCTATGGTTTTTGCATCGAGGGAAAGAAAAGAGCCCTTATTTACGAGTTCATGCCAAATGGATCCTTAGATAAGTTTTTACATGGTGATGAGTCTCGTTTGGACTGGAACACATTATTCCAAATTGCAAAAGGGATTGCACGTGGTCTAGAGTATCTGCATCGAGGTTGTAGCACAAGAATGGTGCACTTTGACATAAAGCCTCACAACATTCTTTTGGACGAAGAATTTGTGCCAAAAATATCGGATTTTGGCTTGGCTAAGCTCTGCAAGAAGAAAGAGAGTATTGTGTCTGTAATGGGTGCAAGAGGTACTGCGGGATACATGGCACCTGAAGTATTTTTGAAGAGTCTTGGAGGGGCATCTCACAAATCTGATGTGTATAGCTACGGGATGATGATTCTTGAAATGACAGGTGCACGTGAAAACAATAACGCTTGCCCCACAAGCAAAAGTGAAGCATATTTTCCAGAATGGATATACAAGAAAGTAGAAGCCGGAGACAATCTAGGGGTTTATGGGGTGTCAAATGAAGATGAAGATGAATTGGCTAGGAAGATGGTGACGGTGAGCCTTTGGTGCATCCAATCGAGTCCATCAGATCGGCCATCCATAAGTAAAGTTGTGGAGATGTTGGAAGGAAGCTTAGAGTCATTGCAAGTTCCACCTAGCCGTTTCTGGGCATCTCCTACAAGGCCTGCCCAAAACAGTTCCTCGATAGGTTCAACCGGTAAGAGATCATCAATAGTGCAGTCTGCAGGGGAAGAGTTCTCTTCCTAACACTCACAAAGTACTAGCTCACCCTTCTTTATGTTGGAATTGGGCTGCGTTCATTTTCAAC
Source organism: Silybum marianum (assembly GCA_036898165.1). Classification (NCBI taxonomy): domain Eukaryota; kingdom Viridiplantae; phylum Streptophyta; class Magnoliopsida; order Asterales; family Asteraceae; genus Silybum; species Silybum marianum. The sequence continues at coordinate 570,624 of CM072532.1, forward strand.
CCAACCTGATATTCTTTTATTTCTCGAATCTGATATGATTTTTGAGTCTTTATTAACTAGTGTTATACCCGTCCGTTGGTCGGGTACACGACATCTTTGAGGCTTACCATGATCAGAGATCAACAACATCTTTAAGGATCAAAAGCCAACTCAATATAATCAAAAAATTTATGAAGCACTCAGTGTCGGTCCTTTTGTTTTTTATGTCTTTTAAATGTAGCCCCCAACAATTGTGGTCACCCCTATTCGTGAAAAAACTATATAGTTACAACATACCATTTTACCAACCAGAATCTTTGCAACTTTGGTCCAAATTCATGCAAAAAATTTTAAATTATCTCAAGTAAATCACAAATCAGCAATAAGTTGTACAACAATCGAATAAATAGTGATCCAAAACTTAACCCTCTTGCATCTTTAAAAGTCGCATCCTCAGAGTAGATACATATATATCTTGAGATACTACATTCATATAATCTACACAACATCTGAAAGTACAAAAGGAGAACATAAATTGTATACGAATCAATCATTCTCACAAAAAGTCAAGATACCCTACACCTAGGGTTGGTCGTGAACACAAATTATAGGTCTGCTGTTCTTTGTATAATGAGGGCACTATCAATACTAAAATGGAAGACTTTCACCTACGAGCATTTCCCTTGAAAATTTGTCGCTAAGGTTGATTTGTCACAAAACCGTCACAAAAGTTAGTGGTTAATTTGTTGGTGGGTAAATAAAATCAGTGACAGATTACCCAGAAAATTCATGGGTAATCCGTTGGTATTTTCTTGAAAACATTGGATCTTACCGGAACCATTAGTATTTCCTTGGTGATCCGTGGTAATCACCCAAGGAAATTTCTCTGGGAGATCCGTGGTAATCACCCAAAGAAATTTTCCAGAGGGATTTTTTGTAGGTGAAAGTCATTTTTCTTGTAGTGTAAACCATCTGGATCATGTCTTTTTTTAAAATCCTCCGTGAAATATGATTTATATCCAAGGAAATCATGTTTCTATTCGAGAGTTGGGTCAAATACAACATATATGGAAGGAATGCAATTTATTCGGTGATTTTCTTATTATGTTTCATTTTACTATCTAAAGTATATCTTTATATTATCTAAACAATTGGTAACCAAATGGCAAATTCTAATAAACAGAAGTCAAATAACTAACATTAACATCACTATTATACTTTGGACGTTTGAAATTTACTAAACATTTTAGTTTTCGATTAATCATATGAATTTGACTTTAAGTCCACACATTTTTCCATACCAACAATATCTTATAATTAAGTGTCGTACTATTTAGGTTTGGGTTCATGAGATAAGTCTATTCTTCTGTTAAACCATAAAATAATACAAAAATACTTATGAAGGTATTTTTTTTTAATTTTTTAGATCTTTCCCCGAACCTCCCTCTATACATATATATACACATGCGTATGTATTCTTTCGACAACCCACGATCCTTTTGTTGGTTAACTTGGATCAGGGTTGTCGTTAAACTGTGCTCAAAATGCTCCTGTAACGATATTCACTTTAATGGTTAGTATTGTATGGAAACTTATTGTCATTTTTTTCAATTCTAACCCTTATTAATATTAATTATTAATTTTTTTTATTATTTTTCAATATGTCTTTTTAGTCATTTCACATTTTTATACGTTAGTTTTGCCAAACATGATTTTTTTTCATCAGTTAACTTATCAGTTATCAGCTACCTTATAAACTACCAGCTAGCTTATCAACCATCCACTAACTTATCAGCTAGTTTGTCAAATATAACCTAAATTTTGATAGATCATGTTTGTTGCCCATCTCTAATTTTAATGATAAATTTTTTCATTAAAAATACATCTAACATAATATAGTATTTATTTTAAATCGAATATAATGATTTCTGTTAATGGTCACTAAATTTGTTTATTCAATGATACAAAGAATAGAGACTATGAAATAAAAAACAAATCAATAAGTTGTATGTATTAATTAATTATGTTTTGTAGTCGCATTATTTTCCACAAGTTAGGCAACCATTTTTGTTTTGATGTTCAAATTAATTGCATATCAATCAGATCAATAACATTTCCTTAATCAATATCTTTCAAGTCTGTTTGTTATGGACATACAAAAATATCTTATTTATATTCGTTACTTGTTTTGATAAGAAGAAGAGAATTCGAGAACAACCATGTTGGTATGGTACTATTTTTTTTCATATACCATATAGCAATCAATTATAATTGATACGTAAAATTTTATACCATATACCAAATCACCAATCAACTACACTTGATACCAACTTTTTTCCGTTGATACATGTTGGTGCGGTATTATATCAGCATCGTAATAGCTGAAGTTAGAGAAATTTATTTAAATCGACGTATTTACCACCTAGATCTAGATGCATTTAAACTGTTGAGCATTCACATATTATGTTGATATGTGTTGTACAACTTATCCCTACATATACAAGCATCAAATAATCTTTCTATAATATAAGTATTCAGTAATAGCATACTACAAGCGGCAATTGAGGAGCGTTGATGGACATTTAAGGTGTGAACGAGTTAGTAAGGTGCTTTAGAGTTGGGTGAGTGAATTTAATCAATTTGTATACATTCATCCATTTCATAATTTAGCAAATTTAAAATAAAATTATGTTGTATTGCTAATTAAACTTCGACTAATTAATAAAGTCGGTACATTACAATATGATCATGGAACACGACTTCTAATACTATATATCAACTAAGTTTAACTAGTTAATATGATAGTAACAATCAATTATATTGATAACAATTGAATTGACAAGGTTGATATGAAAATTGGTTTATTTGTGTTGTTACAAAATTTACATTAACACTCCTGTTTAATTTAGGGGGTTGTTTACCAAATGCTTATCTGGATAAGCACTTAAAAAAACATATTACTTTACCGGAATAATATGACAAGTACCAAAAATCTTACTCGGTAAGAACGAAAACAAGAAAAACAAGAACCAAGAGTCTTACCGGATAAGTTATGGCGACGACTCTTATCACGGTAAGCACTTGCTGGATAAATTATTACATATAATTTCGTTTTGATGGACTAGAATCTTATTTGATAACTAAGTGATATTGTTAAATTTTATCAGTAAATACTTATCTAGATAAGATTTGATAAGCGTACCGTATGTTGTTTTGTACACTTTATACACCGAAGATTGTGGATGATTTTCAACTGAAAATCACTTTTTTTCAATCAAGTATTATTTACGCATAAGAATGACACGTGTCCAATTTTGAATTTTCATTACAATTGCCAAATTAAACGACTTTTCAAAAAAAAAAGAACAATTTTGACACGTGTCCAATTTTGAATTTTCATTACAATTGCCAAATTAAACGACTTTTCAAAAAAAAGACCAATTTTCCACACAAAAAAAAACCAGGTGTTTCAACTTTCGACATCATTTTTAACCTGCCAAACACGCCACCTTTCACTCCTATAAATTTCCCGATATCTCTCTCCCACAATTCTTCAAAACACAAATCGGAAAAAATGGCATCACCGTCGTCTCCGGCATTCCTCCTCCTTCTCCTCACCCTCCTCGCCATCTCTTTCTTCAAACCCTCACAATCCGCCGGGATCGCCACTTACTGGGGCCAACACACCGACGAAGGAACCCTAACCGACGCCTGCGCCACCGGAAACTACCAATTCGTCAACATTGCTTTCTTAACCACCTTCGGCAATGGCCAAACACCCGTTTTAAACCTAGCAGGTCACTGTGATCCTTCTTCCACTTGTTCCGCTTTATCTTCCGATATTAAATCATGCCAGAATCAAGGCGTTAAGGTCTTTCTTTCATTAGGAGGAGCCGTCGGAAGCTACTCCTTATCGTCACCGGAAAACGCAGGGGAAGTTTCCGATTACCTATGGAACAACTTCCTCGGTGGCCAATCGAATTCCCGCCCTTTTGGAGACGCTGTTTTGGACGGAATCGATTTCGATATCGAATCCGGGTCGGGTCAGTTTTGGGATAATTTAGCTCAGGCATTGGCGGCACATAATTCGGAGAAAAAAGTTTATCTATCGGCGGCGCCGCAATGTCCAATTCCGGACGCCCATTTGGACGGTGCGATTAAGACTGGATTGTTCGATTATGTTTGGGTGCAGTTTTATAATAATCCGCAGTGTGAATATGGTGCAAATGCTGATGCTTTATTGGCTAGATGGAATGAATGGACTCAGGTGAACTCGCCGCAGATCTTTTTGGGTTTGCCGGCGGCTCCCGAAGCTGCCGGAAGTGGATATATTCCGCCGGATGTTCTTACGTCTCAGGTTCTTCCGACGATTAAGGGTTCTCCCAAGTATGGTGGAGTTATGCTGTGGGACAGGTTCTTTGATGAACAAAATGGATACAGTGATGCCATTAAAGGCAGTGTTTGATCCTAAAAAGAGTTATAAAATATAGATATAGATATATTATATATATATATATATGTGATGTGTCGACTTGTTGTTTGAATAATAAGTTCATATCTTCTTGACAGAGGCGGAACACAATAGGGGCCTAGGGGGTCATGGCCCTGCGTTTTATTCCTTTAATACTAGATATTAGAAATATTATCAATGAATTGTGCTTAGCTCAGGTGGTTATGTGTATATGGCCCTTGTGTATGTGGTCATAGGTTCTATTCTTCTGTCACACAATCTTTTTTTATAATAAATCGAGCTTATCAATTTAGATATTTTATTGGATTCGGTCCCTTTAATTAGAAGTCTTGTGTTCCGCCCCTCTTCTGGATATGATGATCATACGATGTTTCTAAGAGCCGCGTTTATGATAATGATATCAGTCAATAAAATAGTTATGTTATTTCTTTTTCTTTTTTCCATGGCAGCCTCCATTACCCACTTTTAAACGGTTAAACTTGAACCTAAATAATTATTAACTTGAGCCTAAACAATTTTGTTAATAATTTTATATGTAAATTGGATCAAAAAATATTAGCACAGTGGTAAGGTAACATCTTAAGGGTTAGTGGATAGTATCTTTGACTATCCAGGTTCGAACCCCGCGGTGTGCATATGGAGATATCCAAATCATGGGTCTGCCACTGGTACCCTTAATTGGGCTGGGTCGTAGTCGACGGGGATTAGTCGGGTGATACCCTTAAATAGGAGTCCGGATACCATGGAAAAGTGTGTGTGTTAGCTTGCTTTTAAAAAAATATGTAGACTAAACCACAAAACTTTAAGAGCCCTATTCAAAAGCTCACATTTAATATATTAAAGAACGACCGACTTATAACCATCTTTTTCATTAAATTTAGGGGGTGTTTGTTTGGGCTTATCAAAACAATTTATTAACTTATACCGGTGTGAAACCGGTGAAAAACTAATTTTAGTGTTTGGATGGGCAAAAAAAACAACTTATACCGGTTCCCCACCGGTGAAAAGAAGTTTTCCATAAGTCAAAACATTTTGACTTATAAAAATGACTTATGACTTATTAGGGTCTATTTTACCATTTTGCATATATAAACACTTTTTTGTCAAACACTAAACAACTTATTGACTTTATTCCGGTGTGAAACCGCTATAAGCCCATCCAAACACTTTTTTAAAAACTCTGGTGTGGTACCACATAAGTTGATAAACACTTATTGTGAAAAGTATAAGTTGTTTTTGATAAGCCCAAACAAACACCCCCTTAGTATATAACTTAATCTGTATACATTTATTAATTTTTCCTAAATACTCTATATATAACATGCATTTTAGCATTTAAATTAATATATTTTTCTAGTAAATAATCACTATACTCATTATAAAGTTTAAAATAAACCCATCCATTCAATTATTGGTACCATCAATGCAATGTTTTAAAACCTGGGTTAACCCGGTTGGTTGAATCGGTTGGACCGGGATCTGGGGTAGTGACCGGGTTAATTAATGTCAGGTTAATGCATATGACCGGCCCATTTCAACCCAGTCGTGTTTCTCAAAAACCCGGTTAAACCGGTGGTAAACCCGTTTCTCAAACCCGGTTAACCCGTTTTTATATTAAAATCTAAAAAAAATTAAAAAAAATTAAAAAAAATTATAAAAAAATGTGTGTTACGTGTGTTTTTTTAATGTATTTGGATTGATGTAAAACTTGTTGTTTGTGTATTTTTAATGTTGGAACTTGTAGACATCAAATTATTACTTTATATATATGTATGTACGCAGGAAAATGAAAAAAAAATACAAGAGATTAAGAGAATTATTGAAACCGGTTAACCCGGTGGCTGAACCGGTTGAACCAGTTAATTCGGGACCCGGTCACCATACCGGGTCAACTAAAAACCCGAGTTTTAAAACATTGTATCAATGTTTCAATCTCTATGGTTGTTTTTTTCTCTCGTAACTTCAGTATATTAAAATTATGATGGGTTTTTCCAATTACATCCTAATATATGCTCACACCTAATTTAATTGATGGACATGATATATGTAATTAGAAAAACCCTATGAAAAATATATTATTATATATACCATAGTTTATGTCATGTCGACCAATTAAATACATGTCATGTAACATACACCTTTTTTCCAAAAATGGGTGATCAACCTTGCTATAATTACAAAGCCTGGAAAATATACGTGTCATGTAACATATACACGTGATAGCAAATTGCCTCATTAAGATTAGAAATGTTGCATCATAAGTGATCTATAGAGTGGAAAGTTTATAACATAATATTTATCGCCTAGTAAATGTTGTTGAAAAACTAATGTTATATAGAAAAATGACGACATTTAAGGGTTGTTTGATTTTTTATTTATTAAGTTTTGAATCTGTTAAGTTGTTTTTAAGCATTAATCTGTCTGAATAAATTAAGATAAATTAATGTTTGATTTTTGTTCTGAATAAATAATCTAAACAACAAAAATTACTATTTTAACCTTATATCGACATAGGTCTTGAATAAAAATAAATTGTTTGATTAATGTTTAAAATGACAAAAAATTTAAAATAATATGAGTTATTTAAAATAAGATAAATAATATGAATTAAACGAATTAATAAGACAATACTTTATAACTTAAAAATTAAAATATATGAAAACAATAAAGTTTTATTGTTTGATTACAAATTTTATTTTATGCATGTTGATAAAAAAATTACGAGACGCGTGAATACTTAAATTATAGAATATGGGTAATTTTAGAAAAACTTCTCACTTAATGCATTAAGATAGGGTATGTTAACTTAATAAGTTAAGTTAATATCTTAATATTAAGTTAAAATCAAACACGTTAATATAACTTAACTAATTAAGCTAACAGTCCATTAAGCTTGTTAAGTTGAAAACAAACACCCCCTCAGTCCTTTCGATCTGGATCGTTCAAATTAATATTTTGAATTGATCTCGACCGTTTAAAGTTCTTATTTTGCAGCTACACTCATCTTCCCACATAGAGTTAATAACTTGTCCAAGTGAGAGACTGTTGGATATAACGTCCAGAGTCGTTAACTATTAATAACACTTCTAATAATAGGAGGCTCTTTTTAGGGGTCCCTTAAGACCCAAATAAACAATTAGAAAAATAAAAGGAATAAAAGTAGTTAGTTTATTAATTTATCATTTGATGATAAACTAATTAGATTAACTATATAAAGTATAGGGACTGAATGATAATTAGTTAAAATTAACATGCTTATCAATTCAGGGGGTAGTTGTTCAAAAAGAGATAACTTTGACAACAAGTTGAGGAGGCTTATAAATAGATAGCTAGGGATTAAACCCAAGTAATTCTTTTGGCCTTCAAAACCGATGCCCCATCCCTCTCTCTCTCACTCCCAAAATCGCAAACCCCATTAAAGGGTTTAGGGTTTTAAGCTTTGTCTTGGATTGTTGGTATTTGGTGTTCTTGAGTGTGATCCACTAGAGGGATTTACATTATTGGTCCTTAACATCCAAGAAACGAGATCAAAGGTTTGATTCATCATTGTGGTTTTCAACAATCACAATAAACAAGTAAGTATTCTTGGTTCATTCTTTTGTAGTTAATTATCTAGAACATATGCATCCTTGTAGGTTGTTAGTTGATATTGCCATAGATGATAAATTTTAAATATGTTTTTGTTGCCTATATCATGTGGTAGTAGATTTGTCTAAAACCTAACAAATACCTCCGGTTTAAATATTTTACAATTGATTAGACAACAGCTTGTTTTGAGAAGGGTATCCCAGTTTTTTTAATGAAATTGGTGCAAATCTTTTATTGAATTGGTCAATTGATGATTCAACCATAGTTGAATGGACTTGGTTGCTATTAGTGTGTCATTTTGGGATATAACAGTGTTGGTTTCCTTTTGGATTTAAGTATGCTCATTCATGATCATAATCGTTGTGGTCTACTAGCCCTAGACTTGGCAAACGTGTCGTGTCGTGTCGGGTTCGTGTCGGGTTAGTGGGTTAAACGGGTCGAGAACACCTAACTCGAACACGACACGTTTAATAAACGGGCCAGAAAATCTCAACCTGAACACGACCTGATTTTACCCGCTTAACCCGACACGACACGATTAACCCGTTTATCTTCTTAACCCACTAAACCCGCTAACCCGTTTAACCCATTTAACCCGCTAGCCCGTTTAACCCATTTAACCCGCTAACCCGTTTAACTAGGGTTGTAAACGAACCAAACGCACATGAACAAAGCCACGTTCATGTTCATTAGTTTACCTTAACCAAGCGAACAACACAAACACAAACACTAATTAACGAACAAAAAAATTGGTGTTCGCATTCACTCGTTTAGAAAATAGAGATATTTGTTTTTTGTCCATGTTTGTTCAATAAAGGTTAAATAAACATAACAAAAAATTTAAAAAAACTTAAGGAGCACCGAGTTTTATAGGGTACTCCAACCAAAACAATCACATAGGCTCAAGCCAAAAAGCTCAAACCATTAAGCAAAAGACATTGGATGGTAAAAGTAGGGAGGGGAAATGCCTATATATAGTGGAGTTCAAAAGCATTGTGTTCTATTTCCCACCAATGTGGGATTGGGTTGTGCTCACACTTGGCTTCCATCCAAAAAAGAGTTAAAACTTGATAAAGATGGGATTTCATCCCACATGAAAAATTTTAAAAATATAAAAGCAAATAACCTTTTATATAAGGGAAATGACGACAATGTTTATATTATTAGTTTTTTATTATAATTAATTTTTTATAATATTAGTTTTTATTGCATATTATTTTCAAAAAAGTAAATTTCATAATGTTTTATAATATCAATTTTTATTTTATATTATTTTTAAAAATTAATTTCTCAATTTTTTATGATATCAATTTTCATTATATATTGTTATAATTATTATAATACTTAAACGGGTTACTCGGGTTATTTTCGAGTTGAAAATTTAGACCCTAACCTTACCCGTTTAATTTTCGTGTCGTGTCGTGTCAACCCGTTTACTTAAACGGGTTGAAATGTTTTACCCAAACCCGTTTAATTCGTGTCGGGTTCGTGTCGGGTTAGCGTGTCGTGTCAGTTTTTGCCAGGTCTAACTAGCCCATTATACTTACTCTTTGTGAAAGTCTTTACCTTGTTTGTTGTTTGTTTTCTAAGTTTTTCTTGTTTTGTTTCGGTGGAATTTTACCCGGTATGCACATTGTTTATTAAATATCTATTCTAATAGAATTTGAAGGTTGTAAAAACTTAAAGAATGGTGAGCTAGTACTTCATGAGCGTTAGGAAGAGAACTCTTCCCCTGCAGACTGCACTATTGATAATCTCTTACCAGTTGAACTCTGCGTGACTACCGAGAAACTGTCTTGGGCAGGCCTTGTAGGAGATGGCCAGAAACTTCTAGGTGGAACTTGCAATGATTCTAAGCTTCCTTCCAACATCTCCACAACTTTACTTATGGATGGCCGATCTGATGGACTAAATTGGGTGCACCATAGGCTCACCGTCACCATCTTCCTAGCCAATTCATTTTCATCTTCATTTGACACCCCATAAACCCCTAGATTGTCTCCGACTTCTACTTTCTTGTATATACATTCTGGAAAATATGTTTCACTTCTGCTTGTGGGGCAAGCATTATTGTTTTCACGTGCACCTGTCATTTCAAGAACCATCATCCCATAGCTATACACATCAGATTTGTGAGATGCCCCTCCAAGACTCTTAAAAAATACTTCAGGTGCCATATATCCTGCAGTACCTCTTGCACCCATTACAGACACAATACTCTCTTTCTTCTTGCAGAGCTTAGCCAAACCAAAATCTGATACTTTTGGCACAAATTCTTCGTCCAAAAGAATGTTGTGAGGCTTTATGTCGAAGTGCACCATTCTTGTGCTACAACCTCGATGCAGATACTCTAGACCTCGTGCAATCCCTTTTGCAATTTGGAATAATGTGTTCCAATCCAAACGAGACTCATCACCACGTAAAAACTTATCTAATGATCCATTTGGCATGAACTCGTAAATAAGGGCTCTTTTATTTCCCTCGATGCAAAAACCATAAAGTGTGACTATGTTGACATGACAAGTTCTACTGATGCTGGCGACTTCGTTAATGAAATCTTCTCCATCTCCCAAGGCTCCAAGGAATAGCTTCACTGCAGTTAGTTTCCCATCGGGCGATAATCCCTTGTAAACACTTCCATACCCTCCTCGTCCCAACTCTTCTTTGAAAGAGTTGGTCATTTTCTTGATTTCTGAATATTTGTATCTTTGTGGAGCTAGAGTTCCATAGTCCCTTATAAACATTTCTATTTGTTGATTTGAGGTTTTTCTGCATAACCTCTTTCTCCAATAGTGTATCACAAAGCAAAGGAACATAATTCCTGCTATGCCGCCTGAAAATTCTGCACCGGATGTTTAGAGGATTGTTCGATTAGATGCATTTCAAGAAAAAAAAGGCATGCTTTATTTGTTTGTCCATCAATAATAAAGAGAGGCAGGTTTCTGTTTTCATACTAAAAGTTTCGTGATGGTCTTTCCTATTAAACTATGTCCTCCTCAACAGGGATAAAAGTTATTCTACTTACCTGTTACCAGTTTCCGCTTCATGTTAACTTTTTGCCCAGCTCCATTGTATGTTACTGCGTTAGAAAGAAGGTCAAATGTTCGTGAACTTTTTTGATAGAGATTGGGCTATGAACAATAAGAAATGTTTAATAGGGACTGTTGCATTATACAATATTATGTGTGAAACTGAAACAATTAAGAAAAATATAAATAGCGAAACCATTCAACTTTAGGCTAGAGTTGCATTTGATCCACAATGTGACATCATTTGAAGCTCTTTTCGATATCTCTTTTTTTATAATTTTTTCTTCTTCTAGAGTGGAGGTTAATTTTTGGTTTTATTCAAACCCAACATGGTCAACATTTTGAAGAATTTGTTAAAGAAGATCTTTAGGATTTCACCTACTTGTGCTTCTTGTTCTTTTTAAAGAAATCGTTAAAGAAGATAAATGAGATAGGTTGAAGCTTATGTCAATTATTATGACGATCACTACAACATTTCTCTTGCTTTCCTTTTTATTGATATATTACACCTTTGGTCCGATTTAGGCATTGTTTGGCAAAAATAAGTCACCTTATTTTTAGTGGACATGTTTGGACGATCATAAGGTAGTTTAATGATAAGTTAAAAAAAGTAAAGTTTTAAAAAGTCATGTAGCTTTTTGTTTTTTTCTTCCCAAAATACCCTTGTTATTTTTGACAAATGACAAATTTCTCCAACCCCTTATTAATATTAATTATTATTATTTTGAATTTTATTAATTAATTTTAATTGTAATTATTAATTAATATTATTTTTATTTAGTTAATTAATTAATTATTAATTCATATTAATTTTAAATTTTCATTGATATTAATTATTATTATTATTATTATTTAGAATTATTACTTATACTTTCTGGAAAATTAGTAATTAACTAGAATATGGTTGACTAGTTATTCATATATTATGTCTAAGTCTAATGGTTACTTAAATCATAAATTAATTGTAATTTTTTTTCTAAACTCTATTTTAACAAATTCAAAAATTATAATATATATGATAATCAATTTAATTTTTCTAAATAAATATATTCTATTATTTGTTTTTTACTATTTTGTGTGAATTAATATATTATTTTATTAAATACTTATTTTAATTATATTAGAAGTGTCAAGTGTCTAACATTTCAAGATGTTCTTTTTTATCATTTCATATTTTATAAGCTACTTTTTGTCAAACATAACTTGTTTATCAGTTACCTTATAAATAATCAGCTACCTTATAAGTTGTAAGTTTTTTTATCAGCTACCTTTACCAAACATAACCTTATGCAATCAACCTCATCCATATGTAGAGGAACACTTTAGGCTAAATTAGGATTTTATCAAACCAAGAGCCGGGTCTTACACGTTCAAACTTCCATAATCTTAAAATTTGGATTTTATTCTTTTAAGCCAAAAATATTATATCTGCTATAAAATAATCTTTTTAAAAATAATGATGTAAATGAGATAAACATTGAACGCATCTTTCAGGGACACGTCCAAACTTTTTTTTTTCAAATGGTTGCACTTTTTTAATAATGGTTAAACTTTATTAAAATTAATACATGATACGTATGCACCCAATTTTTTTGGTACTAGAAGGGTACTTGCACAATGCTACGAAATACATTTCGGTTTTAAGTTTCATTTTAATTTTTGTCTCTATGGTTTTATGTTGTTTTAAGAAAACGATTTTAATTTTTCATTTAAAGTTTTTTTTATGTAATTTTTCTAATTAATTTTTTTTATCATAATTAAATTTAGGTTTAATAACGAATATAACTTTTTATATAGATGATAATTTTAAGTATTCTGTTAGAACTCAATGATTATCTTAATTATATTTTAGATTTTTTATATTTAAAATTAGATGTTTATCTTGTATTTGATCATACTTATCTGTAGTTAGTTACATGGATTTAGAAATGAAGCTTTAATAAGTTGTACTTACGCATAATTTATTTGTAATCTTAAAAATTAAGTAATTAGCATTAAATAACAGTACCTAAGGCTTAAAAAGTTGTTTTTAAGAGTTTTTGGCCAAATGCTTTATAATATAGTATAGATATATGCTTCTTATGAAATTGATAACAGATAAGGTTTGAAAACTGAAACCTGTTAAATCAATGTCTTAATCTTATATTCAATATAGAGATGACCAAAAACTGGTCACAAGGCAAGATCTGTTTCAAATCGGGTTCTTCGATATCTAGATATTGGTACAAGTTGCGACCCAAAATCTATAATCATAGTCTCGGTAATTGTTCCTGGTCCCAAATATAGTATCAGGCCCAACCCATTTTTAAAAAAAATATATTTTTACACAAAATTGTTATCATTTCTTTATAATTACGATTTTTGAAATTTAACAGTGATACACTTTAAATGATACATTTATTTGATCAACTTGAAAGCTTTGCAAAAAAAAACCTTGAAAATTTTGGATAAAAATATAGAAAAACTTGTATTATAATTTATAAAAATGCAAAACTCGGTACCATACATAAGCAATTACGGATTGGGCCTTAAAATTCCAAAAAGTTTGCAACCACTCTCAAACCGTTGGGCTATAACTGGTCCCAATCAGTGCCGAACGTTTTTTCTTGTTTTCTTAATTTTTTTTAATTATCGCATGAACCTTTATATATATATATATATATATATATAGAGAGAGAGAGAGAGATAGAGAGAGATATATAAATAAATATAGGATCGTGTGAGAAGTAGAGTTAAGGCGAGAAGCGTAAGAAGAGATCTGAGCCATTCATCACTTTTAATCTCATACTCATCCATGAACTGCGTCTTAGAAGAAAATTGATCTGGTGCATCTCATTCTGATGTGAATCCAAAGATGGAGATCCCTTCTTACGTTTCTCACCATAACTCTCCTTCTCACCGGAACCCAACCCTAGATATATATATATATATATATATATAGGGTTAGGTTCAAATGTGAACTCAATTTTGGTTGTGAACGTGAGGACGAATCTCAGCCACACATCTTCGGTTATGGTGGACGCGATCACGGAGGATTTACGCGATTCATGGGAGGGTGGAGATTATTAAGGAGGGGAACCAGGTCAAAGCCGCCTTTATTGACCGGATAAGTGGTTGAGATTCGTCCTCACGTTCACAACCAAAAATGAGTCCACATTTGAACTTTTCTCTTTCTCTCTCTATATATATACACGTTTCTGTTATGGAATTGATGAATTATAAAGGGAAGAGGAGTGATTAGAAACTTTTTTGGGGGTCAATTTAAGTGAACCTCCTCCATTGATTGATGATAAGTTGATAACTAACCTGAGTCATAATTGAAGTCCACAGTGATTACATTCCGAGGAGCTGTCAATCAGTAGCTCGGGGGCGATGGCGTCTGATTATTGCTGCTGCCGCCGACGGCGAACACCAGCTGCCGACCTGGTTGATCCGTCACCAATTGAAATGCTAAATACATTCGAGACGAAGACGAAATGATCAAAGACGAATTCTGCAAAATTTGTAGGTTTCCTTGATCCACCAACACTTGGTTTGGTGTTTTTCCACCGAGGAAATACCTTCTCATGGTGGCGGAACTTTCACCGGCCAACCAACCGACGACGGCGCTGGATCCAACCATGCCGCCGTCGGGAGAAAACCCCATCGCTACATATGAGTTGGTGTTGGGCGCTGACAACACGAAGCTCCATAAACTTGGCCCCGCTTTCGAGTACTGAAAACAACCAATTAAATATAAATATAAAAAGTTAAATACAGAGTAAATATACTGTTATTTTTTAAGAAATTAATTAAAATAACCATTTTTTATTTCACCTCCTAGCTACTTTTTCCACATGTCAGCAAGTGGCAGGCATCAAAATTTGCTAAGAGATCAACGTGTAAAAAATTGAAGTTTTTAAACCAGATATGTAAGTTTGGTGTAGGTCCACAAAAATATGTCGGGATGTTTTTTTCTTTTAAATTTACATATTTCATTCATGTAATTGGGTTCAACAACTTTTTTTTTACACTTTGACCCCTCCAATAAAGAAATAACTAAGACATAAACTACATGGTCAAAATGATTATTTTAATTAATATCATAAATTAGATATTTTGTTTTAGAAAATATGTAGAATTATAGGAATCTATCAATTTAAAGCTATTTGCAACGTTTTATTATGATCGTAAAATATCAGTGGTTATTAACTTATGCACTCGATATTGAAGTTACAAATATATTATTTCTCTAAATTAATTTTAGTGGCTGTTATTAAAAATTGTTTAAAGCCAAGTCAAGAAACCATAAACTTTGATCGTTTTCTTTGGCAGTGTATATGGTTGGTTGTTGACCAACGAAAAGCATGGGAGTTGTTGATTGAACCCAACTGAGTCTTCATCTTTTATGAAGTTTTAGTAGAATGATTTCTCTACCAAGACAAGACAATTAACTTCATTTGTTAAAACAGCTTCCATCGAGTCTCTCCATTTAATCTTTTTGATTTTTGCTTTTTGAACTTTTGTTTATTTCCGGAAAACGTGATTTGGCTCAGGATTGTTCATTTTTATTAATTCCAAGGTTTCTCTGGATTTGAAAGTTATTCGAATTAGTGGATGCTGCCAAAGGGAGTGGCGATGTCATACGCAAAAGGGAAGAGACTCATAGAATGGTAGAAGCAAATAGAGCTTTTGCACATTTTCGTTAATCCATGAACTGAATCAATACATCTCGATCGGAAAAGAATCAAGAGAAAAAGAAAGAATCAGAATTGATCGATATATTTCTCGAAACAAACGAAAAGGAAACGTAAGATGAAACATATCAAACATAAGATTCCAACTAAAGTTTTATTTTGAAATGATTCTAATAATTTGAGCAAGTCTCAATTGTCTATCTAAGAATGTAAATGAAATCCATTCAATAAATATATACAAATATATATATATATATATATATACAAATATCTATACTATATTATAAAACATTTGACAAAAAACTCTTAAAAACATATTATTATACAATAGGTACAATTAATTAAAGCATAATTACTTAAAATTTAAGAATACAAATTATACATGCATTGGTATAACTTATTAGAGCTTAATGTTTGAATTCGTGTAACTAACTATACAACTAACTATATAAATAAACATTTAATTTTGAATATAAAAAATATAACATATAATAAGGATAATCATTCAACTCTAACAAAATGTTTAATTATTATATTTATAAAAAATTATATTATTAAACCAAAATATATCATTTCACTATTAAAGCTACATTTTAATTAAAAAAAATGGAATTAAAGAAAGTACACAAAAAATAAAATCGTATTATAACATCGATAGAAACAAAAAGATAAAATAAAACATTAAAATTAAGATGGATCTCGCTGCATTGCGCGAGTACCCTTCTAGTATATATATATATATGGGAATAGGATCGTGTAAGAGTTAAGGTGAGAAATGTAATAATGGATTTGGACCCTTGATCACCTTTAATCTTAAACCCACCCATGAATTGCGTTCATACGAGGATTGATCTGATGCATCGCGGTGCATCTTATCCCCGTGCATCTCATTCTAATATGCATCCAAGGATGGAGATACATTATTACGCTTCTCACTTTAACTCTCATTCTCACCGGAACCCAACCCTCTTTATATACACACACATATATATATGGGTTCCGGTGAGAAGTAGAGGTATGGTGAGAAACGTAAAAAGGGATCTCCACCCTTGGATCAAGATGAGGTGCACCGACATGCATCGAATTAACTCCCTTTTAAGGCACAATTCATGGGTAAGTATGAGATCAAAAGTGATCAACGTCTCAGATCTCTTCTTACACTTCTCACATTTACATTTCTTCTCACACGATCTTATGCCTATATATATATATATGTAGAGGAAAGTTCAAATGTGAACTCATTTTTGGTTGTGAACGTGAGGACGAATCTCAGCCACTTATCCGGTCAATAAAGGCGAACTTTGGCTGCAGTTCACTCCTTTAATAATCTCCACCCTCCCATGAATCGCGTCAATCCTCCGTGATCGCGTCCACCATAACCGAAGATGTGTGGCTGAGATTCGTCCTCACGTTCACAACCAAAAATGAGTTCACATTTGAACCTAACCCTATATATATATATATATATATATATATATATATATATATATATATATATATATAATAGCTCTATATTTGATCATGGAATGCACCCGTGCACATAAAAGAAATGGACACATTAATTTGTCAAGGATACCAAAGACATAATGAAATTAATTGATGAAGAATATGGCAGTAATAAGACAAACAGTAAATACTTGGTTTTTGAGTCATTTACAGAAAGTCATAACTTACCCTTAGAAGGAAGCTTTCGGAGGACCAAACATTATAGCAAGTGAGAGAAGATGTATCAAAAGAGAATTGAGCGTTGTTATTTGGAAGAATTGGAGTTGTGCATGAGTCTTGAATTGGTTGTGAATGAACCACATGTAAACAACCCAAAATCAACCAAAATAATTGAAGGTTTGAGAGCAACTTCATGATGGGTATTTTCTTCTTCATATGTATCTCTCCCTCCTATTATTATATATCTATAAATAAATGGTAATGTATGAGAAGGGCAAAATGGTAAATGGGTTTTTTCCACAAGCATTTGAATGGGAAGTCATTGGAACAGTTGACTTGGGTCTAACAAAAGAAATAGACTATGTCAATGGTACTTGATATATCTTATTCAATATTGGTGTATGGAAAATGAGATTACATAAAAGATAGAAAAACAATCTATTAATGTAGTTGATTTTTTTTTTAACTTTTGTATTTATATACAAAACACAATCTCTAGAAAACTTACTCTTCTGAAAATTATGTAAAATACGACAATTACATTATATAATATGAAAATGTTCAAATCAAATGTTATTTTACATTAATAGATAAAAAAAATGTGCCAACGACTTTAACCGCAACTTCAAGTCATGGGGCAAAGTCGCATGAATCACATTTGATTTTATACGTGATGTTAATGTAAAATCACATCTGATATGATCATTTTTTTGTTTATTTTATTTATTTAGATATTTTTCTCTTTTGGTCCTTACATACTCTCTCTCTCTCTCTCTCTCTATATATATATATATAGATATTTTTCTCGTTTTTAAGTGAATCATTAAAAAATCAATTTAAAAATGCTTATAGCTAGAGACCCATATGAATAATCTGTTTTGTCAATTTAGATATGCATGTTCAAATATTCATATAAGAATATTTTTTCTTCTTATTTTTTCCCGATATTTAGTCAGCTTAATATGTTTCTATATGTAATATTTATATATATATATATATATATAGAGAGAGAGAGAGAGACTCTTATTAATCGGTTTTAGTAGATAATAGAAATATGACAGTAGAAATATAAATATACGATTAATAAATGGGTTGGTTCATGTGAGACTATCTTGTTTTCGTGAGACCCATAAGAGCATATATTTGGTTTCACGCTTGAAACTTCATAATAAAAAAATTATGAATGTAAAAAAAATACGAACTTTCATAGCAAAAAACACTGTGAATGTTATTTTCAAAATATTTTGTAGTGAAGCTTCAAGTGTAAAAGGACGATCTTAAAAAAACCGTTTCACATGATCACAAGTTATTGATAAATTATTTTAATAAAATATATAACTAAAATACATCATAATACTATCAACAAGTTCCATCGTAGAAAACACGATCAAAAGAAAAACCATTTAAAAAACGAATATATTCCGAACACATAAAATCAATCAACTTTAATGCAAAAATAAAATCATTTTGATCGAAAATACACGTAAACGAGAAGTTGGGACCGCCAAGTCGATAACAAGATCACATCTGTGGTTGTAGCCACATATCATCTCTTTATGTTTCCACAAAAAAAAAGAGAATTTTTTTAGTTTCAAAATAAATTATGTAACATTCGATGATCAGTGATCGAAATAAATTTATTATTAAAGGTTGATTTAGCACATTTTAAGACTTTAAGGGTTTATTTTGATAAGTATACAATCTTAGAACTTAAGCAGATTAAATAATTAAAAGAATTAAGATTGGCACCAATATCTTTAAAGCATCTTCAACCGTATCTTTATAATTTTCTCTAAAATGGAGTTCAAATATTAAAATCTCTAAAAAATATTACAGCATCTCTATTTTAGAGATTATAAAGTTAATTATATTATTAAAATATTTTATATTTTTAATAAAATATTAATTATCTCATCTGAACATTTATTTTAATTTTTCTTATTGGAAGAACCTAATAAAAAATATTTCTCTCTCATGGTAATCAATTTTGGAAATGTCTCCAAATTTAGAGATTTTCAGAATCTATTTCATACTTTCTTCATTTTGGAGAAAATTTTGAAGATGCCGTTAGAGCAAAAAAATTGCTCAAAATCTTCAAAAGCATAATTTTCTCCATTTTAGATATGCTATTGGAGATGCTCTTAGTCAAACTACACAATTCCAATTAAATGAGAATTAATTTTACCGTTATTTCAATTAAATTTATAACCATATGACCTATAATACTTATTAGAGATCATCGATTTTATTTAATGAAAACCAATTTTACATTTATTTCTATTTTAGGAAACTAAAATAAATTAATGTTTTGATGATTAAAGAACATTTATCTAGACATTATGTTGGCAGTTGGTACCAACATATAAGTAATTGAAGTTTCTTAATTTTCAATACAAAGAACAAGTGTATATTAAACAAATTGTTTATAAATTATTTGTATATATATATATATATCGTTCGGATAAATGATTATCAGGTGTTCTTTAATTTTTTATTTTTTAATCGTATGTATAATATATATTATATATGATATATATTATATGTAGAGGAAGGTTCAAATGAGAACTTTGCATTTTTTAAAAAACAAAGGAACAATTGTGGATCACATATGATGTAGGTCCCACATAATATTAAATCATAAATGATTTAATATTATGTGGGACCCACATCATACGTGGTCTTAAATAAGTTCTTTTGTTCCTTTAAATTGATAGTGTTCTCGTATGATCCATTCCCATTGTATGTAATATATATAACTATATTTCTAGAATCAAACACTGTCTTTGATGGCATCACTGTATCCATTTTGTTGATCAAAAAACCTATTCCACAGCATAACTCCACCATACTTGGGAGAACTCTTGATCTTCGGAAGAATCTGTGACGTAAGAACATCCGGCGGTATATATCCACCGTCGGCACCTTCTGTAGCAGCCGGCAAACCCAAAAAGATCTCCGGCGACTTCACCTCATCACTCGTCCATTTATTCCATCTATCTAGTAATAAAGCATCACCATTTTCACCATTATATTGACAATTCTTATCATTATAAAACTGCACCCAAACGTAATCAAACAATCCGGTCTTAATCGCCGAGTCCAGATTAGGGTCCGGTAGGTAACACGACGGCGCTGCAGATAAATAAACCTTTTCCGGCGAGTCGTATGACGTCAGCGCCTTAGCCAGTTCGTCCCAGTACTCGCCAGAAGACTCGATATCGAAATCGATCCCGTCCAAAACAGCGTCGCCAAACGGCCGAGAATCCGACTGGCCACCGAGAAAGTTGTTCCATAGGTAATCAGAAACTTCTTGTGCGTTTTCCGGTGACGATAAGGAGTAGGTTCCGACGAATCCTCCTAAAGAAAGAAACAACTTGATACCTTGATCTTGGCATGATTTTATCTCCGAGGCTAAATCGGAACAAGTGGAATCAGGATCACAGTGACCTTCTAGGTTTAAAACGGGTGTTTGGCCATTGCCGAAGGTGTTTAAGAAAGCTATGTTTACGATCTGGTAGTTTCCGGTGGCGCAGGCGTCGGCTAGGGTTCCTTCATCGGTGCGTTGGCCCCAGTAAATGGCAATGCCGGCGGTCTGTGAGGGTTTGAAGAAAGAGATGGTGAGGATGGAAAGGAGAAGGAATAATGTTGAATAACCACCGGACGCCATTTTTTCCGATTTGTGTTTTGAGTTGTCGGAGGGTAATTTATAGGTGTGTGGCCGGTACCGGAAGTGAATGAAGTGGGCCCGTTTGTTGAAGAAAACTGTTTTTGTGTGGAAAATTTGGTCATTCTGAAAAGTCGCTAGTTGGTTTTTATTTTTGTTTTTTTTAAGCGTTAGTCTAATTTTCAAATGGAGAGCAGTATTTTATTTATCTATTTTAATCGGTAATATATTAACATTCATATTTATTTTATTAATTTTAATAAAAAATATATATATAGATTAGAGTTTAATACATAGAATAGGATGTAAATAATAACATAAAAAAATATATTAAAGGTTGCTAAATTTTCTTAGGTGATAAATAACTATTTATTATTTATTATGACGTTGAATCTTGATTTTTAAATAATTTTAGAGTTGTAATGTTACGTTGTGTTCTTTTAACTCTAAAAAAGGAGGAAAAAAATGGAAGGAAAAGAAAACGAGGATGAAAAAAAAATTGTGTTCTTGAAAATTACAGAATTACATGAAGAAATGAAAAATCATTTTTACATATATACCCTTAAAAAATTATCATTTATATGAAAGGTTGAGTAATTTTGTAATTTTAATAGTGTTTTAAAATCATTTTAATTTATTTCTTTTCTTTTCTTTCTCTTTCCTTTTTTTTTCTTTGCTTAAGATAAAATTTAGGGAATTTAATTATTTTAGGCATTTTAGAAAATGTGTTTATCAAAATGACCAATTTCTTTTTGGTTTTACCAAAATGACCAAAATCTCTACGAAATACATATCGATACACATCTTAGATCAAGTGGACTTCAAAAAAACCCAAAACGACATCGTTTTGGCCAAAATTGCTCCGCCAAATACCGAATACCTCCGCCACATGGCGGAGGGGCCCAAAACGACGTCGTTTTGGGCCGTTTTTCGTGTATCCCTTGACCGTATACCATTTCCTCCGCCACGCCGTATAAATACCTCCGCCACATGGCGGAGGGGACCCAAAATGACGTCGTTTTGGGCCCTTTTTTTTTGCCTGGAAACCCTAATCCACCGAACCTTAAAAACCTTATATACGGTTAGGGATACGCGAAAAACGGCCCAAAACGACGTCGTTTTGGGCCCCTCCGCCATGTGGCGGAGGTATTCGGTATTTGGCGGAGCAATTTTGGCCAAAACGACGTCGTTTTGGGTGTTTTTGAAGTCAACTCGATCTGAGGTATGTATCGATATGTATTTCGTAGAGATTTTGGTCATTTTGGTAAAACTAAAAAGAAATTGGTCATTTTGGTAAACCAATTTTAGAAAATCTCCAAAATAATTAAATTCCCTAAAATTTATCATTTCTTTGCTTCACTTTCCTATTCTCTCTCTTAAAAAAAATTCAAGAACACAACTTTTTTTACTTTCATCTTTTTTTCTTTGCTTTGCTTTCATTTCCTTTCTAAAATGAGTTTCTAAAATGAGTTTCGATAACACACTTTTAGTTACATTTCAAAGCCATGGATTTATATATCCTAATTTGTGAACCCACTTCAATGAAAAATTATGTTTTTATTTTTAAATTAAGACGGCTATTAATTAATTTAAAAACTTTGTCAATTAAAAATAAAAATGACTCTTTGATATTTTTCTAACTTTGTCATTTTAAACATTTTTGTTGCCTTAATTTGTAAGACTTTTAATATGATAAGAAATTTTATGTTTTTGTTAATTACTCATTTCAGGCGATCTATTGTTTTAGTGCAGTATAAAAGGGCCTCCAAAAAGATTGGGTTGACCCTGGTAGCACGGGACCATGATCCCACCCTACTAAATTCATCCATGCACTTACATCATCCAGAGACCAAACTGTGATCGAAATAACTAACCATTTAAGAACTCGTTACATTAATACAAAACTTGAACCAAATCTAAATAAGAGTTCTTTTTCAAACTTAAAATAGCTTCATTTAAGTTCATAGTTTTCAAAAGAACAAAACACAAGTTTGTATTTAGTTTACATTTGGATTTGAGACATAATTAATGGTTTCCATTTCTGACTTTTATTCATCCAATTCGTTTCAGACATGTTTAAAAGCAGTACAACACATAATTAAATGACATCGTTGGTGTGGAAAAATATGTGATTTTAAAGTCAAATTCAAATGAAAAGTTGAAAAGAAAGCTTGAAAAGTTCAAACCTCCAACTATTAGATTTAGGATAGCGATTGTTTAGATAAAAAATAAAAAACAATAACAAATCGAGTAAATTCTAATTTTGGTCTACGTGGTTTATCGAAATCTTTGAAAGAAGAACCTAAACTTTAATAACTCTATATATCGTTCATTTTGCTTTGAAAGTAATCCTCCATCACTAACTCGATTAATTTTCTCTGTCAATATTAAGGGTATTTTTGTCCATTTAGGCTACTTCTCTAATTTTCTTTAGAAGATTAAACATATAATATATTGTATTTATATATAATATATGTATATATCTACAAAAATCCCTTAATAGTAACATAAAAATTAACGGAGTTAGTTACGTTAGATCACTTTGAGAGTAAAAAGAGAATCACAAGGACGACTTCTACAGTTATCAAAAATTAGGTTCCACTTCAGTCAACCATGAGGACCAAATTTAGAGTTTAATATGAGAATGTTGTATAAGTCATATATTGCATTTAATATGCGGAGACGATATTAGTTTGTCCAATTTTGATCACATATATATTCATATTTTGAAATCTTTTGAAATTCAAAACGTTTACATCATATTTTTATGATTTTTAAAAGTATAAAACGTTTACATCATATTTTTGAGCACAAGTATAAAACGTTTACATCATAGTTTTAAAATCATTTGAAATTCAAGTTTATAACTTTCTAGAGTTTCACCACAAGACTTCTAAAAATCAACTAAAATCAATTGTATGATTTTGGTCCATGTGGTTTTTGATTGAGTAAAAGACAAAAATAAAAACATCAATTGAATACATTTTTACAAACCACGATGGCTATCTTGTAATTTTAAAATTATAGGGATGAAAGGTGTTATTTTCAATAAACTACAAGGACTACATTTCAAAACTATAGAACTTCTAGAATAAGGTAACGTATTATTATTTTTTCTTTATAATAAGTGGTATAAACTTTTATCAACAAGATACAATATAATAATACAAAATTTAATTTCTTTTAAACTAATGACATCACAACAAATTCAGATTCATAGAATACTTGATAACGTTTTAAGTAACATAATAAAATACTTTATAGAATTTAAATTATAAAACTAAAAAAATCGTACATCCTATATAAAAGCATCGAAATAAATGTATTGGATAACTTTAAGCGTTTTAACAGGTTTTTTACATGATCTTTTTATAAAAGGAAAAAGTCTAAAAAAACCCAACGAACTATCTGATTTTGAATGATTAAGTCCTTAAACTATTTTTTTGAATGAAAAAACCCTTAAACTTTCTGAAACCGGTTAAATACATCCTTGTAACCTGTAATAACAGGTTAATGTGATAACAATTTGGAAAAAGTCTAAAAAAAAACCAACGAACTATCTGATTTTGAATGATTAAGTCCTTGATTTTTTTTAATGAATAAATTTCAAAAGAAAAATCTAAATCTTTTTATCAAATTAATTTTTTAACTTTCTTTAAACAAATAAATTTCAAACTTTTTTTTGAAGAAATAAAATCATGAACTTAATTTTGAACAAATTAATCCGAAACATTTTTTGAACAAAATCATAAACAAAAAATATATAATTTCTCCAATTAATCAATTAAATGAAGAAAAATTATACCATTTCCATTATTAATTATGAAACATATAAAAGTCATACTTAAACATAAATAGATACATATAAAATATTTATACATCAATTTTTTTGAACGACAATAACACACACACGTTCCCGGGATCCATTCGGGCACCCGAGTAATCCCCGGCGACCAGGATCCACCACAGAGTGGTAGGCCAAAGTCTGGATATCGCCACATGCAGTCGCGGAAATTCAAACCCGGGTAGTCAGGTATGCCATCCAGACATCCACTACTTATACCATTTCCATTACTAATTATGAAACATATAAAAGTCATGTATAGAACATAAATAGATACATATAAAATACTTATACATAAAAAAATTAAGTTAATGAATTTGATTTATGTTTTGTAATTAGTATTGAAATGATATAATTCATCTATATTTAATTGATTTATTGTAATTTGTTTGTCGACGAAAGAATTATATATATATATATATATATATATATTCGTGATTTTGTTCAAAAAAAATTCCGCATTTATTTGTTCATAATTAAGTTCATAATTTTAGTTTTCAAAAAAAGTTTGGGATTATTTGTTAAAAGAAAGTTCAAAAATTAATTTGGTAAAAAGATTTAGGAAAAAAATTCGGGATTTATTCGATAAAAAAATCAATGACTTAATCATTCAAAATCAGATAGTTTGTTGGGTTTTTTTAGACTTTTTCCAAATTTTTATAACATTAACCTGTTTTTACAGGTTACAATGATGTATTTAACCGGTTCCAGAAAGTTTAAGGGTTTTTTCATTCAAAAAAATAGTTTAAGGACTTAATCATTCAAAATCACATAGTTCGTTGGGTTTTTTCAAACTTTTCCCTTTATAAAATACTTGATTTATATAACACTTTAGGTAGATAATGTTATACAAAAAGTTAATTGGACCCATTATCCTAATTTTTTGTTAAATATGTTAAGGCATTGTTTGACAAAAATAAGCTAGCTTATAAGCTGACTTATAAGCCTATTACAATATTTTTATATAAGACATAATAATTTAATAATATAAATAAATATAAGTTTTATACAATAGTTTACTAAAACACTTGCACAATTTTTATGTCATATAAACCAAAATTTGTTGTCTAAAGAAAATTATAATATTCAACATAAACTTTGACAAGACGAAATATGGTATTTGTTTTTGTAGTTCAACAAAGAGTTAACTGTGCAACAAATGCAATATATTATCTATTACGTTCTCGTATTAAATTTTATGCGATGATTTTTTATTATGTTTCATTCTACTATCTAAAGTATATCTTTATATTATTTAAACAATTAATAACCAATTTCTAATAAACAGAAGTCAAATTACTAACATCACTATTATATTTTGGACGTTTGAACTTTCCAAACAATTTTTTATTTATGATATGAACTTGACTTTAAGTCCACACATTTTTCCATACCGACGATATCTTATAATTAGGGACAGGTTCCGATAAGAATAGAACTTATGGTGAGAACAGAGAAGCGTAAGAAGAGATTTGGACTCTCGGATCAATCTTAATTAAATATCAACATAAATGATACGCACCGAGATGCACTGGATCAATTCTTTTCTAAAGCGCAGTTTATGGGTAAACATTAGATTAAAAGTGATCATGGATGGAGATCCCTACTTACACTTCTCACTTTTAACTTCACTTCTGACATGATCTCATGCCCTTAATTTCCCTTATAATTAAGTATCATCTCATGAACCCAACCCTAAATTGTATGACAAAATAACACTATTTAGGGTTGGGTTAATGAGATAAGTTTGTTCTCGTGAGACCTGTGAAACCACAAAATAACACTGAAACATTGTGAAAGTACAAACGGTACCGAACCTACACGGTAAAAACCCTGTGAAGGTTTATAGTGTTTTGCAGTTAAAGTTCAATGTTATTTTGATGGTCTCACAGTTCTCACGACAACATGGTCCCACCCATAGGCCATAGGACAATGATACCATAGTAGATTCAGATTCATTGTAATGAAAGAAAAATAAACAGATGAAGGTTTTGTGATGATCTCATGAATACTTCTTCTATAATAAACTCAGATAACGACATAAAAGTTTATAAAAAAAACTATTAGAATATTTGCTATCTGATACATATTAAAGAAACTGAACTGCAAATTAATTAATGAAAAACAGGAGTAGAAAAACGACGTGAAACAAACAGATGCTAAATCGTAAATAAATCAATCTTTCTTTTGTCTACACCTTTCTGACCTGAATATTATGGGTGGATTGAAATCGCCAGATGGGTTGTTTCCCACTCTGAACCAAAGCTACATGCTCACCTTCCTTCATCATCCCATGATTCTGTTGTACACACACACACATATATATATATAATCTCAATTTCATTTTCAAGAATATATACACTTTCCTAAATTCATATTAATAACTTGATTATATATTGTGGGTCCTACGTAAAGGTGTTACAATAAGTTGACACTTGACAGTACATTTTTAGGCGTTGTAATAAATAAATAAAAAGTCAAGATACTTTTGAAATTAAGTGTCCTATTAAAATCTCTAAAATTATTATCTTCCAACTCCAACAGCTTCTCTAAATTTTCTCTAAAATTATTATTTTCCAACTCCAACAGCTTCTCTAAATTTTCTCTAAAATAGAGAATGTAAAGTCAAAATTTCTAAAATTATTATCTTCCAACTCCAACAGCTTCTCTATTTTAGAGAATCTATTAAAAATTTATATTATTAAAATATTCAATAAATTTATTATTTTAAAAATCTCTAAAATTATATCGTTTGTTTTTTTGTAGGAAATCATTAAAATAATATTTCTCTCTCATCCTTTTAGAGATATAGAGAAATCTCTATATTTAGAGAATGAAATAGAGATGTTGGAGAAGTTTAGAGAAGAAAAATAGATTTTTTTCTATTTTAGAGAAGCTGTTGGAGATGCTCTTGGTCTTTTTATACGACATTATTTGAAAAAATGTGTGTTGAAAAGAGATGTGTTCATAGGATGTTTTCTAAAAATGTCTTATTAAATAATTAGGAATATAACATTTTTATTTCAAAAATGTTCTAAAAAACTTATTAGAACGCCCAACATCATACTATGTAACACTTTTACATAGGAAGAACAATTATCTGGTTCTATAACTAAAGTAGCCTATTAGGACATTTAGGGGCTGTTTGGTTGGTTTTCCATTAAGTCTTGTATGGATTAATCTGTCCGTACAGATTGAGAAGGTTTTTGTTTGGGAGGGTTTTTTCATAGACGGATCATGGAAGGAGCATGTTTTTTAATTGGGATGGTCAGGTTTTGAAAAAACTTGCCTTTCTGCATAAAGCTACTAAAAAGCCACTTTATATATCATTAAGACGATTTTGTCATTGTGATATGCTAGAAATTGATTAAACAAATGGGGTGGATCTCACCTTCAAAACAGCAAGAGCATTTGCAAAGGTTTCTTCAGCATCATCTGAGAACTCCATGTAAATTGGGCAGACTCCTTGATACAAAGCCAATTTCTGTTGCACCCTTTTCCTGTTAACATTATTAAAAATAGATAAGAAAACCAACAGAAATAAGCCCATCTAACAAAATTAAGTTCCGAGACTGGACTTACTCATCTGTGAAGGCAAATATGGTGCCATTTGGCCGATAATGGCTCAGTATAACGGCCATTGTACTAGTTCTTGTGAATACCACAATCGAAGTTCCAAGAGTATTGGACATTGATGTAGCATGGTATGCAAACATTTCACTCATATGATTCTGCAGATAAATAGAAAAGGCGGCTTTATAAGCAGGGATCAAATCACCAACAAAATAATTTTAAAAAAAAATCAAAAATGTTTTACGAAGAAATAATTAATCCACCTTGTAGGCTTGATTAAGACTAGATACTGTGCCACCACCACCCATTATGCTTGATTCAGTTCTTAATGACACAGTGTGCATTACGTTAACAGCTTTTAGGGGAAACCTACATAGCAAGAAACGAAATCAGATATAATTTTCTTGAAGAAATCGTATCAAATATTCAAATACGGCGTTCTTGATAACCATCACTCCGAATAAATATGAAAAATGTATAGAAAAAAAATCTTACTTTCCATGAGCAGTTTCTCCGGAAAGCATGACTGCATCAGCACCTTCTCTAACAGCAATAGCAATATCGGATACCTCTGCCCGGGTAGGTGTTGGATGAACGATCATGCTTTCAAGCATATTTGTTGCAACAATAACAGCTTTTCCCATGCTACGGCACATCCTGATGATCTCTTCCTAATGAAAATAATTTGATTGAATCCAATCACCATTAGTACTTAAATAGTTAAATGCATGAAGTCGTGATTTTAAATATGTCTAAATATCTTAATAGACTGTTGTTATAATAAGACTTAAAAGTTTATAGGACCAAATGACTATGCATTATATATATAAAGATGTTACAATAGAATGTCAGGAGCGTATTTGGGTATCTTGACAAGTTTTTATAACACTTTTGAAATGAAGTGTCCTATTCCTATTAGCTTTTTTACAAGAAACTTCTATAAGGTAGCGTTTGTTTTTTAAGAGGTGCTGAAGTCTGATTTCACTTCTGATTTATAAGAGGGGGTGCTGAAGTCTGAAATCTGAATCAGTTAAATTGTTTGTCTTTACATCTGAAGTCTGAAATCTAAATCAATCATTGACTTATAAATCCCTAACAATGCGGGTGTACGCAAATAAGAGGAATTAATTTTTTTCATATGATTTCAGACTTAAGAGGGTCTTTAAAAAAATATAAAAACAAACGGTCTGAATGTAAAAACGTCTGAACAAATAAGTGATAAGTGGTCATTAAGAGGTAAAATTGAAAAAACAAACAGGGCCTAAATGTCCCATGATCGCATCTTTTTATAGGACAATTATTTTTTTATAACACACTTTGTCAAATAATGTCCTATAAAAAGAATAATAGGATACTTTATTATAAAAATGTCCAAGAAAACTTGTTAGGACGCCTAACTTATTGTAACATCTTTACATAGGACACACTATCTTTTAGGTCTTATAAACTTATGTCCTATAAAACAGTCTATTATAAAGCCGATTTTGATGTAGTGTGATATAAAGACTTTACCTGCAACAATGGAACCTCTTCAATGGGCAGCTCTGCACCAAGATCCCCTCTTGCAACCATCGCCTTAATAATAGCAAAACAACAACACCATGATCCCGATTAACAAACTCTCAAATGTCACATAAAAAAGAAACAAAATGAAGAAGAAAATGACAAATTTACCCCATCAGATGCTGTGATAATTGAATGCAAATTTGGTATGGAGTCTGCGCTTTCAATTTTTGGGATAACTTGAATATCCGCACCACAGCCTGTATCAATAGAAGTTATAACTAATAAAACTTGAAGTATAAAGATCCTTTATAAAAGTTATAACTACTATATGCTTACTTTTTAGATAATTCTTCAACTCATGAATAACTTCTGCATCTTTAACAAAAGAAACTGCATAGAAATCAACTTGATTGTCCACACCAAATTTGATATCATCCCAGTCCTTTTCTGTTTCAGAATAATAATATAATCGATTAAATTCTATAAAAAATGACAATTGTACATTGCTGTTATGAAGGTTGTACAGTTATCGAGTCTAACCAGTAATAGATGGTAAAGTTGCACTTTTTCCACGAACATTTAGATGACGTCTAGACTTAAGTTCTCCGCCATCCACAACTTCACATTTTACTGAATCTTCAGTTTTGGACTTCACCAATAACGACATCATACCACCTACATGTAACCAAGAACTTATAATGATTATAAATAAGATGATAAATATCAAAATCTTTATCTTGAAGTAAAAGCTTATTTTAACATACCATCAACAAGAAGCATGTCACCCGCTTCTACATCATTCACAAAATCATCGTAGTTGACACTAACACAGTCAGCAGTGCCAACGCCTCTTTTTATTGTGAAAGTGAATTCTTGACCACTTATTAGGTTAACTGGTTGTGGTAAGTCTCCACTTCTGACCTCAGGACCCTGCCGGAAAGCCGGAAAGTAAAGAAAGTTAGTAAAAAGGTATGACAGATTGATATATGCCATTTTAAGCGATAAAGAAACCTGCCTTTGTGTCGAGCATGATTGCAATGACATTATCTTTGGATTGAGCATTATATTCTTTAACCAGATCGATAACTTTTTGATGAGAAGCATGATCTCCATGGGACATGTTCATTCTTGCAACATTCATCCCAGCCTCAGCTAACTTCCATATCATTTCTTTAGTGTCGGTGGATGGACCAATTGTACAAACGATTTTTGTCTTGCGCTTAACTATGGGCTTCGACCACATACCCTTTGAAGATCGTAAAACTTCCTGTGATTGATACGTTTGCTCTTCAATCTGATTACACAAATATGAATTAGGGTCTGTTTGTTAACAGCTTAATAAGCTTAATGGGACTCAACCAGCTTATACAGTCGGTTATATTATAAAAAAGTGGCTTATTTAGTAAGCTTTCACGGGAGAGCTTTATGCAGAAAACCAAGTTTTAAGTCAAACTTGTCCCTCTATACAGACAGATTAACCCATACAACAGCTTATCCATACAGGACTTTCATGAAAAAACAACCAAACAGCCCCTTAATGTAGGTTTAAATTCCTGCCTCCATGGCAGGGGCAAGTAATCCAAGCAGGCTTAATTCTATAACACAAGAGATCATTTCAACAATTAGACACCTTCAAACCAATGCCTTAGGAGTTAATACCCTTACAGTTTCCTTTACGATTTTCCAAATTCAAACCAAATCCTTTTCAGATTATGCCTATTGTATCGGTTAATGTGGTTATGATAACGATTCATATCAATTTTGAAAACTAACATGTGAGAGATTAGTAATTTTGAAACCAATAATCGAGTTGGAGCTCTTGTAATTATGAATTAGAGATAGTAAATGTGTACATACATACAAACAAACAACGATTAATCGTGTTTAAGCCTAAATCAAACGAAAATCAAAAGGATTAGTGAAGAAATTTTACGAAACCTTGGGCACATCTTCAGGTGTAACAGGAACAACCTGGAATTCCGCAGCTCTCCTTGCGGTGACGGTAAGAACACGGTGGTGGCTGGGGATAATCCGGCGGCCACTGTAACTACTCAAAACTTTGGAAGCGAAACCAGAAGGCTTGATCTTCTCAATCTGACTATTGAGAGATCCAGAGGAGGTAGTGTTGACAAATGAATTGTGAAGTAACTTAGTAGCGACTACTTGCGCCATTGTTGATGCTTGAAAATTTCAAAAAATCACAGTGATTTGTTGAAGAAGAAATGGGAAGAAATGAAATCAAAGTGAGAGAATTAGAAGGAGATGAATGAAGATTATAAAGATTGGGCGATGTTTTCTGAGGGAAGGTTGTTGATTGTAGAAATCGATGGTTGATTTGGAAGCCACAACAATGGAGGTTTTCCTCGTGTATATCGAAACAGGTGGGATAGTTGCTTTGGCTGGCTGACTGTTAATTCCGGTTCACCTCTATTATATATTTTAGGTAAACTGAAAACCGGTACGGTCCAATTTGTAATTAGTTGGGCCTTATTTTTATTCCGGTTCATCAACCAGTTTCAAAATTAACCCCAAAAAAATCTCTAAAAACAAAAGTATTACAAGCACCTTTAAAAGATTCTCCAATTATTGAAAATCAAATTTGTAATATAATTTTATTGGAGATTACAATGTTTATTATATTATTATTATATTGTTGTTATTATATTTTTTAATTAAATATTATTCCTTTTCTAGCAATTTAAGATTAAAATTAATGGAAATATGATAAAAAATAATTTCACAATCATAGTAATTATTTTGGAAAAGTTTTTAAATTTATAGATTTTTATACATTTTCTTCTATTTTTTTTATTTTGGAAACGTTGGTGTTTTTGGGAGTAAATTTTTTTTATCTAAAATCTTTTTTTTGTGAGTAAAACAAGTAACTCTTATTAATGATTTGAGTCAGTATAATTACAAGAGAAGATCGATATCTAACCAAGTCTAAGGATCAACATCCAAAACGGGATCGACTAAGAATTGGGATCCAAAATCTTTATATTTTCATTTTGAAGAATTTGTTAGACTTCTTTTTAAAATATAAAGGTGCGTTGGTGAAATTTAATGGAATCTGGTGGAATTGGAATGTGAATTCTTTTGATCAGATTTCATTCCATAGTTTGGTTCGTTCTTTTACAGGAAAGGAATCTCCAAATTCCTCTAAATTTCATGGATGGAGGATTTTATCATTTCTAAGCAATTTGCTAGGATTTTGATGGAATATAATCTTAACATTTCATAATACCCATTATACCCCTCATTTAATATACCTAAATTACTAAAATGTGGCTTGCTCTAATTTGATAAAGAAGCCGACTTTTTTCATCCAAAATGAAATACGTTCTCCAACAGCTAGGTTTTCCATCGTCTCCTGCAACAACTAAAATATGTCTTGCCCTAACAGATGGTTTGCTGTTTTTGTTGTTTTTCTGCAGTTTTTAGTTGTAAAAAAATAAAAGTATTTTTAGTGTTAAAAAGAATGAAGTAATTAATAATTATTTTATTAAACTAATTTTAGTTTTAAAAAAATTAAATTTAATAAAAATGGTATTTTAGTCATATACCGGAATTTCATTTTAATTCCAAAACTACATTTTGTGAACCAAACAGACAGATTCAAATTTCTTCAACAGATTACATTCCAATTCTGCAAACCAAACAGCTGGTCAAACCTGACAACATTCAATTCCAATTATTTCAAAGTCAAATTCCGTTGACAGATTCCATTCCATTCTGCGAACCAAACGCCCCCCTAAGAATTTAATTATTTGAGAATTCCAAAATCTGCTACATACGTGATATCCATTATAACTTCATAAGTTGCTAATTTAACATAGTTAATATCATTAATTAATGACATAATTATATTTATTTATTAAATACAAATTAATGTATTTTTTATGAAATTTCATACATATTTCTTTCTCTCTCTCTCCTCTCTCTATAATATACACATATGTTTAAATTTATTACTTTAACTGGTATTCACAAATCTCATAGATTTAAAGTATTTTCATAATATATTTATAAACTATAATAATATTTCTAGTGTGTTTATATCTATGTACATTCAGTTACATGTGTTTACATCTATGTTATGAAACGACAAGATAGAAAAAAACAAAAGATAATTGGAAGGGGAAGATATTTTTTTATTGAATCTTTTGAATTAAAAAAATTTATTCCCTTCTCATATATTAACTCACCTTTCATACATCAAAAGGCCTTTGGCCTAGCGGTATATGATTATTTGACTTCTTAAGAGGTCAATGGTTTAAACCTTACTAAAAGTAAGGAAAATGTATAAGTTTATTTATTTTATTTATCGTATATAAATATTATATACTTTAAAAAAAAAAACTCATCTTTCATATATTAACTCATATTTAGGATGGTTTTGGATGCTTAATTAAAACAATATCAATATGGAATATATATATATATTTTAAATTTTAAATATATAGATATGGAAGTATGAACAAATTGACTTTTGTAAAAGGCAAATTCTCGAAGTATTTTCAATAATTTTCTTCTTTAATTTGTCCAAAATAAGAAATTAAAGGTGAATTTTTTATAAATAAACTATTTTTAATTGTAGCAGTTTTTCTCTTCTTAAGATTTCAAGAAGTTTATATGAAATTGGTAATTCCAATAAATTTCTTTTATAAAGATGATAGTTTTTATAGTATAAAATGACAAATTTTAACAAACTTTGTAAAGTCTTTATAAAAATGTATTTTTTTAATAAACTTGTGAAACAAATGTTAACAACTATTAACAAGGAAAATCAAATAAACAATTTAAAAAAAATAGTTTTCTTTCATATGCTGTGCATGTTATATTTTAGAAAAGTATTTAAATTTGAAGATTTTAAAACCATTTCTTGTTTTTTTTTCTATGTAGCGGTCGTTTACCAAAATTTACCCGAATAAGCGTTTACCAAGTCACATTACCTTACCGGATAAATATGGTAATGGTTAATAATCTTACCCGGTAAGAACGATGCAAGAACCAAGAGTCTTACGCGGTTAGTGAGGACAATGACTCTTACCACAATAAGCGTTTACCGGGTAAATTGTTGCATACAATTTCGTTTTTATGGACTAAAATCTTACTCAGTAAGTAATTGATAGTGTTGAATTTTACCGGTAACTTTTACTAGATAAGTATTTGATAAACAGCTCTTTAGATAAACATCTAGAAAGTATATTGAAACACTAAAATATGTATTTTGTTTTTCTTAGAAAATCTCTTGGATTTCAAATGAGAAATCTATCATAGGATTGGTTCCTATATATGATACACATTTTTATATTTCCCGACCTTTTCTTTTTTCTTGCAACATAATTATTGTGAAAATAAAGAATGTAGTAAAATTATCAAATTTCAGAAGTTTCTAATGAATTATAAACAAAAATAAAAACGGAATTTGATCATTAATGATCTATCTAGTTTAATGACGATTTAGTACACATCCTATATTCGGTCATTAAATGAAACATGTATCAAGACGATCTATCATTATCTAGGTGACATTGAAGAGTAACTACATGTTGCACGTGACGATGGATGACTTGTCTTATTGGTGACAGTGAAAGAGCTAAACTGATTAACCTCTCGTTTCATTGCCTTGTAAACGTGGTCTAACCCTTCCTCGATAAGCTCCAAAACAGATTGTGGCATCGGTGGCTCGTTTATCTCTACTGAACCTTCCAACATCATAACCACCTCACTCATTGAAGGTCGCATGCTTACATCATCTTGTATGCACCAAAACCCTACTTTCAATGCTCTCAAAACCTCATTTTCTTCCACCGCCCCTTCTAGCCGTCTATCCGCCACCTTCATCGCATCTCCATTTTGCATTCCCTACAAAAAAAAAAGTTCAACACATGGCCAAAACCAAACAAACATATGTATGCAGACTCCACCTCTGGTCCAGAAGGATAGAGAGATTGTTTTTTGGCAGATGTTTGGAGTAAAACGAACAAATAAAACATATGAATATTGTTTTTATTGTACCTTAAAAGCCCATCCGGGGAAGAAGAAACCATCTGCGTCGAAGCTCATATCAAGGTTTCTCCGACCACCAATGATCTCTAACAAGAGCATTCCATAACTATAAACATCTGCTTTTACTGTTACAGGACGATTACTGATCCATTCAGGAGCCAAGTAACCTCTAGTTCCACGAACCATGGTCACAACTTGTGAGTGCTCCCTCCCCATCAACTTAGCCAATCCAAAATCCGAAACTTTTGGACAAAAATTTTCATCCAAAAGAATATTCTCCGGCTTGATATCACAATGGATTATTCTATTCCGGCATTGCTCGTGGAAGTACGCAATCCCTTGCGCAGTACCAACTGCTATTTGAAACCGAGTCGGCCACTCCAATAGCCTCTCGCGAGTCTTATGCGAAGGAAATAACCACTTGTCTAAAGATCCATTTTTCATGAATTCATACACCAAAAGCCTACATTTTGTTACGACATTCACATTTAAACTCAACACATAATTTATTCATTCGAAACACCAGCAAATAATAATCAAATTGTACCTTTGTGAACCTTCAGAGCAATACCCACATAAGCGAACAAGATTCATGTGATGCATTGAACCGATAGTATTTACTTCCGTAACAAATTCTCGTTCTCCGTGTGGCAGCATCTTGTCAAGTTTTTTCACTGCGATTAACGTCCCATCTCCTAAACTTCCTTTGTACACACTCCCAAACCCACCTAAATAGTACGACAATCAGATAAATTCTCGACAATTAGATAAATTCAACGATAATGTAATATAACGTAAAAATACCTGTTCCAAGGAGCTCCGAAAAATGATTCGTCCGGTTTTGTAGATCGCGAAAGTTAAAACTAAGAGGGGCTCCTGAGACAATTAGTGAATTGTTGAGGGCTCTTTTTAAACTTCTCCTTTTATGAACATAGATGTACAATAGAGAACATAGAAGTCCAATAAGAACAAACATGCTCAATACAATGGGAAGAACCAAAACCTTTGTACGAGTGCTACTACTCATCCCGGTATGGTTCGATTCTCGACTCGAAGATCCGTTCGATTGAACCTTAACGAACATGGTCGAACCCGAATCCTCGAACCCACCAAACTCCAAGTTCCTTAAAACCCAACAATATGGAGTCTCTTGGTTTAACCCATAAACAGAAGCAACACATTCACAATCGGATAAACACGCATCGCCACATTTCGAAACCGTCGGAATATCGCTGTAATTCGCGATAACCGTCGATTCTTGAAAATAGTAATTTGTTTGGTTAACTGTTTGTATTTTGAAACTGGAAGTCTGGTTCACATGGTGAACCGGACCCCTGCAATTTCCGGTGAACGATGAATTCATCGTACACCGGAAATCCTTCCCACCAATGGAAGAACCCGGCAAACAGTCACAAGAAGCATTTGTTTTGCTTCTGTCCAAATTACATATCCCGTTTCCGCAAACTCCGGCGATGTCACACGGGTTTGAAACGGCGGCCCATTCCGGCACCCATTGCCGGGACCCGTTAACGTCGTTATCCCAACGGTATAACCGGAGATTACCGTTAGTTTCTAGAATTAGTCGCCGGAGAACTAACGGTCGGTTTGTTTTATTACTAGCCGATGATAATTCGCCTTTATCGTTATCATTCTTGTAAACATACACAGCTCCGATGGAATCACCACCATAAACCACCCCGAAACTTCCGGCTTGGTCCAGCACCGCCACCACATCTCCGGTGACGTTAGAGAATTCCGGCGTTGCCCAATAAGAATAATTAGATTGAGCTTCCATTGATAAGTTATAAGGATCTGCTGGTAGGTTATATGTTAAAGCTAGGGTTAGTGAAGTGGGTTCTTGTAGCATTTTCAAAGTGTAATAACCGCCGGCGAGAGATGGTAGCCACGATGACGTCAACTCAGTGGAGATAGTCAACGGCTGACCGGGTAAGAGGGTGTCTGATGGGTGAGCGAAGCTTTGCCATGCTACGTTTTGATCGCTGGTATATAATACTAGGTTGCCGTTTTCTAGTAACTCGGCGGATTCAACGTCGGCGCCGGTGGTGTTTGAGGTCCACGCGGTGGTTCTGCCGTCGGTCAACACAAGGTTTCCGGTTGTGTCGAGCTCCAAGATTGCGTCTTTTGTGACCGGAGAGTCTCTAACGAAATAAAATGCCATCATTATAGTTACCCCTAAAAACTCACCGAAACTGGGTTTATAAAGATTTTAAAAATATATTAGTCTAATATAATATTTAAAAGTGTTACAATAAAATTTATAGAACGTTTTTTTGTTTAGAATTTTAAGAGCATCTCCAACATCTCTAATTTTTTTTTTCAAAATGGAGACATAAAAATCAAAATCTCTAAAAAAAATTACATTCATCTTCAATGTCATCTCCATTTTGGAAAAGTTAACATTAACTATATTATTAAAATATTTAATATATTTAAAAAAATTTGATTTAACTTTTATATTATTGGTGAAAAGGTAAAATATGAATAAAAAATTATTTTCTAAAACTTGGTAATCATTTTTGGGGTAATACTCAAATATGGAGAGAAAAAACATTTTCTCTCATGTTTTCTCTATTTTGAAGAAACATTTAGAGATGCTGTTGGAGCATAGTTTAGTCAAAAATTTTCATTTTTCTTATTTTCTCTATTTTAGAGATGTTGTTGGAGATGCTCTAACAAGTTTGTTAAACATTTAAAAAAAGTAAAATGTCGTATTAACTATTTTATACGATATTATTCGAGACATGTCATATTAAATAGTTAATACGACACATTAATTTAATAATGTCATAAAACAAATCGTAAAAAACTATATACAAACATTATATAAACTTATTGTATCATTTTTAAATATGACGTTTTATTAAATTTATTATAAAAAATCTGTTAAACACTTTAGCAATAATACATCATATATAAATGTGTTGTATAAAGTGTTTTTCGGTTTAAGGTGTCATATTAGCTATTTTATATGATATTATTTGAAAAATACTTTGTATTTGATAAATGTCATGTAAAGTAAAACAGTTAGTATGCATTTCGGGTCGGGTTTGCTATTCACACTTTTTCGGCTTAATGTTTTATTGTCATGTAAAACATCCTATATACTTGACTCAACGAGCAATGACTATAATAAAGTAAAAAAAAACTAATGTAGCAATGGACTTACAAATACGCAGACCAAGCCATAGTACGATCACCGGGCAGATCAGCAAACCAAATTCCCAACTGGTATCGATCATCTTGCGAACCCGAATCCGTTGGAGCAAACCCGAATGCAAACGTATTGTTACTAGAAACCCAAGCTTGGTTATTGTTAGCATACAGTCTTGAACCCAGACCAACCCGACCCGAAATACATACAACCACCTCAAGCAAAAGTGTGAATAGTAAACCCCAGGTGGTCGAACAATAAAAAGCCATTTACAAAAGGGTCCGAATACTTCAAATTTTGTTTAAAGAATAATATATATAGAAGAAATTGAATAAAAATGAATAGATTGGTGAATACGTGGATAAAAGTGGGTGAGCTACATTTTGAAAAAGGGGTGGGTGGTCGGCTTGTGGCTCGGGTCATTGAGAAGGATTTGGGGATTTGAGGGCACGTGGCTAGCCACAAAAGGTTTGAACATGGGACCCGGGTGAGGGTCATGGCCGTTATATCGTGGTTGGTTAGACTCACACGTTTCTTTTTCCTTTTTATGGCTATGAGCCTCAATTTTCTAAGGTTCACACTTTAAGAATGAACCAACCACTTGAATTATGGCTATTTAGATTTTAGACCCATATTGTCTTGGGTGCATGGGACCATCTTGGGGACATTCAATGATTGATATAAAGTCTTTGGATGTTTGAAAGTGAATTTAGTTTTTTTTTTCTTGTTCATTAATAATAAAATTAGTAGTTAAAAGGGGAAATAATAAATTTAGTAGTTAAATAAGTTCGAGCTTTTTCGTCTATGAGTTTGGAATTCTTGATCTTTTAATCTAGTTTTGAGTAGAGATGGTTAAATGGGTCCGGCCCAGGACTAATGGAGGACCACTACGAACTTAGGCCCGACCCAACCCATAATCGGTTTGGGACCGACGGTCCAAGAACAGTTATAGTTTTCATCAAAAAAGAAGCCACAGCCCGGGATCGGTTTGGTACAGGACGGACATGATTTTTTTTAAAAATATTACCGATACCCAACATCTATATGACCGTTTTTAGTTTTTACCATTTCGATCGTTTTTTGTCCCATTTACCCTCTATTCACTATATATAAGTCATATGGCGTATGAGAGAAGATATCAATTCACAAACGTTCACAATTCTTGCTATTATGTATGATTTCGGCTCGTATTCTTGAAAAAAAAACCGTATATTTTTAAGTGTGTTTAATTGATTCGATTACACATTTTCAAATGCATTATAATAACACTTTTGTATTGTTAAAAAAAACTTTCAAAAGTTTACATAAAAAATCGAACTAAAAAAAATACATAGGACCGTAACCCGGCTTCCGGTTCATCCCGCATCCAGGACTGATTCTCATAACCGGTTACAAGGTACCTTAACCAGGTTTTTGGGTTTTTGGTCGAGACCGGGACCGGTTACAAAAATAGTGTTTGGGACCGGGACCGATTTAATCCCGGCTCAGGACTGATTTTTGGCCATCTCTAGTTTCCAACTATAATGGGCCAGGCTTTAGAGTCGAAGATGGCTTTAAAGTGGGCTATTTTTGGTTTTTAAACTTAAGTATACTTTCCCAACCATAACGAGTTAATGAGTAACAGATGCGTTAAAATTAATACGAACAAAATATTTATGTCAACCATGTTTTTGTTGAAGTTTTCTTGATGGAGTTTAGATTATGACAACTTCTAACCACAAAGAATTAACAATAGTTTCATTTAATTCCATGATAACAAACATGTGGGTCATCCATATTAGTTTTTTCTGACTATTTCTTTTCATTTTGGAAAATTATTTCAACCCGAACGGCACGTGTAATAATAATATTATGACACTTTTATCCTTTGGGTGTGGATGAAAATGAAATTGACACATTATATCTCCGTACACATGCTCAAGTCCAAACCTATTCGATTAATTAGCAATAGATTTTCAAACCGTGCAATTTGAACTCTTGTGCCCCCAATAGGTTTGTGCCCCTTGTATTTTCTCAAAGTTATGAGCCGTTTATCAAACACTTAACTGATAAATCGTTTCAGTAAAATTCAACACTATTATTATTTACTGGAAAAGAATTTAGTCAACAAAGACATCATCGTATGCAAAAATTTACCTGGTAAGCGCTAACCGTGATAAGAGTTATCTCTAAATTCTTACCCGATAAATAATGATAGTATTGAATTTTACCGAATCGATTACCAGTTAAGTGTTTGATAAAAATACCATCGTATGCAACAATTTACCTGGTAAGCGCTAACCGTGGTAAGAGTTGTCGCCCTCACTTACCGGGTCAGACTCTCGGTCCTTACCTCTCTCTTACCGGGTAAGTTTTTTGGTGATTATCATTATTCATCCGTTAAAGTAGTTTAACTTGGTAAGCGTTTTTATCCGATTAAGCGTTTGGTAAACAACCCCCAGTTTAAAACTAGTATTATACCCGTCCGTTGGTCGGGTATATGAAATGATTTTAAACGTTCTTGAAATAGACATCAAACAAAGCGATGATTTATCAACCTGAACAAATCAATAATATGATAAATGATGCAAAATTTAGAGTTTTACTATTGATCGGAGATGATTTAGAGCATTCATAATGGAGGTTCTACTTGAGGTTTTTACAAAAACCTCAACTGTGGGACATAGGTTCTTGTTCAGTCATATATTTTTATAGGCACCCAAGTGCTTGAACAAGAACACGAGTTCTTGCAAACATTCTTTTTTTGTTATTCATTATTTTATTGTTTTTATTGTTTTCTTAATCATTTTATAAATTAAAAATAAGGAAAGTCAGGTTTTTATAAAAACCTCTATTATAGAGTTTTATGGAGATTTTTGTTTTGTTGAGGTGACAATGATGTGTCAAGAAAAAATATAGCGAGTGAGGTTTTTCGAGGTTCCACCACTGTAGATGATTTTAGTGTCTCCATCATTTTTAGCATAAAAATGGTGTAAATTTTTTGGTGTTTTGGAGGATTTTAACAAATTTTCTAAAATAGGAAAATTTGGGTTTTTGATATTTTTGGTTCAACTTATTCTCTAAATTTATCTAAAATAGAGAAATTAGTAAAGAGGGGTTAAAAATCTCCGCATTTAGAAAATTCTTCAAAAATTAAATAGTCATGCACCATCTACAAGCTAAAAAACACATGATAACGGTCTAAACACAACATTATTTATATGTAAAAATTTAAACACCATGATTGTTTAAACGATTATGTATTTATGTCATATATAAATCCATTAAAGTACTTTAAAATGACAACATATTTTGGTTTGTGGTCCTTGTTTATATCATAGACTCATTCATGCATATATATATATATATACAAACATTTCTTACATACATTATTTATTTATGCATTGTGAAATACCTGTAAATCACATCTTTAACTACTTTAAAACCAAACTTTTATGTAAAATCGTTTATCTCTCACAAGATAATAAACACCATATTCAATATCACCGTCATACATCAAGCTTTATTAAAATGTTAATATCATGTTTTATATAATAAAGATAATACATCCATCAAATATAATTTCAGTTCCCAATTTTTTATAAACTGCCAACCAAAATAACCTTCTGAGCTATTACTCCCACTTACATAAAATCCATCAGGTCGTACCGACCAATAACAAACACGAGGAGCAAATTCGGGTGGAAAGCATTTTTCTTTAATTTTCCTATCAAATAAAGTCAATGTTTGATATCTCGAACCCCACCAAAAGTTGCCATAGAAAAGAGTACTACCGAAAAGATTCTCACAAAATGACCATTCATATTCTCCTTTGAACGGAATGGTATGGTTTCCTAGATCATCGTCTCCTGATTTAATATGAGTAACGATGTCATCTGATATTTCACTCATAACATGAACATGACATCTAGACTCTAAGCACACACCAGTTATCGAAGAACATAAATATGTTAGGATGACAAAGATAAACAAGTGATGCATTATGAAAGGTTTCTCCATATTTTTGAAATTTGTGCCTAAATTGAGTCCTTGTGGAGTCATATATATAGGATATTTTGTGCAATGTGTAACCTCAACCATAAATCATATTAGGTTTAAATGTACGAAATAACAACATTCTTTCAATTAATGTGTGCGCTTGAGTCCTTATGGAGACACATAAACATCCACATATGTAATTTAAATCTCTTCTATCATCATTTAAGACCATTTAATTGAATAATATGTTGAAACTTGTATCCTTCTTTTGTATGTTTTCAGTTATCATGGACTACTTTTCATATTAGAACTCATTTCATACTATATTATATGAAATGATTTCATGTTTTACGTTTTTTTTCATTTAAATGTAGGGGATAAAGAAAATTAGAAGATTGTGATGACTTTTGATTTATATTTTTGATTTACCGGTTGGTCCTTTTTGTATGTATTTCATATCACTACGGATATGGTTGGATAGGATGAAGTAAGTTTATGGTCCATGCACTACTTTTAGTCTTAAGAGTTAACCCTTGTTATCAAGCAGGGACGGACCCAGATTTTTTGAATGCGGTGATACCATACAATATACACAAAAAATAATTATAAAAAATACGGTTTTTATTGATGTGTCTTCACGTTTTCACTAACGGTCAATATCTTCCAATCCGATGTGTTTTTAACCTAATTCTACCATTTCGGGAGATTTTCAAAGTTTTTATGCTTAATTTCGAGAGATTTTTAAGTTTTTTTATCGAGTTCGATGGACTTTTTCGGTTCTTTTGGTTTATTTCAAGAGTAGTTTTTTTTATTTTAAAGCTTTTATAGACTTCGAGAAAATTTTCGGTTTTTTTGTTGCTGATTCAAGACTTTTTTTCCCGGTTTTAGTATTTGATGTTGATAGTTTTTAATAACTAAAAACAAATTAAAAATATTTTTGAAAAAATTAATGATTAAATATAAAATTAATATAGTGTTTATTGAAAGTTATTTAAGTACGAAATTAATAAAGTATTTAGTATGTTATTAAATGTTATATAGAGTTGCTACCCGAAAAATTTAATTACTTGCATCTCGTAGGGATCGAACCTGGAACTATTTCTATAAAAAGTTTTAATTCAGTTGGAAAAAACCACTACATCAACTACCTTATTCATGTCATAAGTTCAGTTTTAAATTAATAAAAAAAATACTTAAAATGATACGGTTGTATCAGCTAACAAATCCAAAAAAATTATCTTTTAATGAAGATATAATACCGTATAAACCATTATAGATCCACCCCTGTATGGATCACAGTATGCAACCTACCATTACTCCATAAGGTGTCGAAGGCTGATGCCTTTTGGGCTCGTGATATATTGGGCCATCAGTCTTCGCCTGCCGGCCCATGGTGGCTGAATAAGATGAATACAAATATGAAAAAAGAAATTAATAAAAAAATTAAATAAAATGTAAAAAAAGGTTAATTTTAAAATCAAAAATTTCGCGATATATTTACAGTAACCG
Source organism: Silybum marianum (assembly GCA_036898165.1). NCBI lineage: Eukaryota > Viridiplantae > Streptophyta > Magnoliopsida > Asterales > Asteraceae > Silybum > Silybum marianum. The sequence continues at coordinate 615,290 of CM072532.1, forward strand.
AATATATATATATATATATGATTGAGGGGATAAGTTTTGCAGTTTTAAGTCTCGTAATTTTCTAGAACATTCGAAGCTGTCCAAACCAAAATCCAAACACAACCACACCATAATGCCTCCTTACCCTTCTTCCTTCATTCCCTGCTTCATCTTTGTCACCTTCGTCGGAGCTTTCTCCTCCTCCGCCGCCGTCGCCGCGGCCGTTACCACCACCGTCTCTCCTCCACTACCATAGAAACCAGATTTATCCTTCATCTCTGTCGTCTAAATCGCTTCAACATGTGAGAACGGCATCCGCTAGGGTTTTTGTGCCGCATCTGATGCAGCAGCAACAACCGACTCTTATCCGGCAGCAGATACACATCGATATGTCTACTTCTACATCGCCGGTTTGCCAAGCGCTTTCTCTTCGCCCTTCGCTTCCTTCCACATCCAGAGTTGAGTATAAACTCTATAAATCCAATAGTTCACTCAATCGGAGCGCTCGCCTTTCAACATTCTCTTCTTCAAGGTCTTTGAGAAATGTAAGTTCAAAATCACATTTATATTTCTATTTATTGAATTTAGGTCAGAAACTCGAAACTAGTAGTATTATGTATTGGTTCTCTGAATTAATCATAATTGTAAACCAATCCTTTGCGACATTTGTAAAATTGTAAGTCGGTATGATTTAATTGTTAGTTTCTTACCTACTCGTATATCATAAATTTCAATATTTCTTCATGTATTTGTGTTTTCAAGGGGGTTTGAACAACTGTAGAATGGTGTATCATACTTAATATTCATTTAGTCATTTAAATATAGGGGACACAGAGATCATATCAATGTTTGTATGTTTGGTTTAGAATAGGAAACTATAGTACTGAGAGAAAGTGTACCTAAACAAAAGAGAAGCTTTAGTAATTGGGACATATGTTAAATCCTCATTAACACCACATTCACAATGGCAAAAAAATTGTTCAGTTGTAGCTTATTGATGACATTTAGCTAACTTGGAGGTGCAGTCTTGTAGTCAGTGGACGGGAGGTCTTCCATTCCAGAAGAGGTTGTAATTTCACTCTTTCCCCCACTTATCATCTCTCTGTGGGACTTGTTCCCCAGGTTTGAAACTTCTATCTTTTAGCAGCTTGTGGGGCCTGGCCAACTTCATTCATAATTCATAAAGTGTATCTTTACTTTATTAAGAAAATATATTCATTTTTTTAGATGTTGACTCTTTGCATCTCTTTTGTAATAAAGCAATCAGTGAGTTCTATCTGAGTTTGATTTTTCTTTGAATTGATTAGGTTTTAATGTTTTTTGTGTAGAACTGGAGATTTTCATGCTTTAAGGATGAAAACTCTTCTTCGGATTACACCATCCCAGAGACCGCAGAAGATACGTTGCCAGGAGAGGCACTAGAACCAGAATCAAAGCAACCAAACGTGAAGCAGGATTGGCCTTCAAACCTTAGAAAGGTAATTATTTTAGTTAGTTGATACAAAGGTTTTAAAGTATGAAAACGTGAGGTACGCCTCGAGGCAGAAAATAAAAAATAAGTAAATAATTTTTTAACTGTAAAGTTCAACCCCTTGTGCTTCATTTGTTGAATACTTGTATGTTGTTTTCAGGCTGTTGATGCTATATTTAGAGCAGAACCATGGACGGTGCCATGGACAGCTAAGACCATTCTTCAGGTACAACTCTTTGCTTTTATCAATTATCACTTTATTTTTCATGGATTCCTTCTCTGTAGTGACCACTTAATGCCATTACTTACTCGGTGTCACCCATATTATCAGTCAAATGAAATGGTCCAGAAAAATAATGAAAAGCCACATGCGAGTAGTTGTTAAATTCATATGTAATTTCATGTGTAACCAGTTAACACGGCCGACAATGAAAATCGTGGTCGGGACCTTTATTTGCTATCACGGTTATCGCGGTGATATAGCTATCATAAAAATATCGGTTCATAAATTGAATATGAACTATATATGTATATATTGTATGCCTAATATACATATGAAGTCAAACAATTCAAAGTTTCAAACCACACAAGCAACAATGCAACATAGTAACAGAGTTTATGGAGTCTATCAATGGAATCGAGTGGCTGGAGGTTGAAAGGCACGGACAATTCAGTCATGGTCTCTTGGATATGATTCATGATTCCATCGATGAAACTCGAGAGGGATTTAATTTAGGTCAACTAAAACTCTAAAAAGTCTAAGTGACCCAAGAATATTAAAGTGAAAGTAAAAGAAGGCCCATAAAACAAAGCCCAAACTATTCTAAAAACCTAAAGCCCCAACACTGAAATGGCCCAAGAATAGTTGCGGACCGCTATTGGGATACAAAATTGCAATTCATCTATAAACCACTGCTATTTTGGACCGCAATTCATCTCAGGAACGCAATCCACTATTGCACTGCTATTGACTGCCCAGTGTAATGTACTTTCTAACATGGAGGTTAAATAACTCAAAGTGGAGTGGCTTGCATCAATAGAGGTTATTTGTGAAGACACTAAGATGTAACTGGTCATGGGTAAGAAAAACTAAGTTGTTCCTCTTCTAAGGTAATGACTGGGATGCCGTTGCTATGTGTCAAATATGTTAATGGGTTGTGAAGAACAGATACTTCTGTTTGGGCGTTGCTTGATCTGCAACTATTTCTCACCTTTCATAAAAAAAATGGATATTGCTTAGGGTAGTTGCATGTGGATATGGCTTGGGGATGTTTGGCAGTTGTTGAATGGTTTGGTGCAGAATCATTAAGAGGCTCTTATGATATAGTGCAAAATAAAATATAATTGTTTGGTAATTGTTCAGGATGTAATTAGGGCTCTTAATTGTTAAGGGAGGTCCAAGATACAAAATGATTCAGAGGGTTTTGGAACCATTAAGCGGCAGACTTGTTTTTTGCCAAACAGAATTTACCTCTTAGCGATTCAGAGGCTGCCTCTTAATGGAACTGTTAAGAAGTAAACAAACAGTCCCTTAGTCAACTTCATCAAGGGTTTGACGTAATGGTTTTGATTGCTTTTAGTAGCAAGCCTGAAAACCAAGAAGATAACACTATGCTAATCCTCAAGTCATATTACATACATTTTTCTAAAACATTGAATTTTGACACTATGCTAATCCTCATGTCATTTTACCTACACTATACTTGGGTTTTTTTCTCCTCTATTTTTCTTGATATATAAAATGTCTCTTGTGTAACATATAATACACATTATTTTGTTTCTATGAGTTCCCTTGATATGGTGATTTTAATACTAGTTTTTAATGTTTGTTTGTCAATCTATTTCCCCCCCATAATTTGACCATTACCACTGTGGGGTCTTTGGCACCCAAGTTTGATATTTTTGAAAATGTCAACACCTAATGTGGTTGTAATCACATGTGAATCATATAGTGGCTAGAGAAAATTTCTTACCTAACAAAGAGATGCTTAGTACACTTTTCTTGTGTGACTTCATTCATAAGCAATAGAACATATTATAACAAAGATGCTTAAACCAATTATGTAATAAATTTGTTGTTTATGATGTACTTCATGACAAATATTAAACTGTTATCTTTTCATATAAATAATTTATATGTAAGAAGCATCTTTTACATCAATTCTGAAAGTAATAAAATTTAATAATGCAGGTGATGCTTCTTTGGATTGCCTCATTCTGGTTAGTAGGATCTTGGATAATACCATTTTTAGCTCATATAGCTGGTGTCAGAAAAGAGTCCTTAACTTATAGAGGACAAGCATTTTACAGTCTTTTAACAGACGTAGCAGAAGGCATTGCGGGTATCGCAATTCTTCATCGTTGCCTCGCCCCTTTCCGCCCCCTATCATCTGATTGGTTTAAATTTAGCTTTAAAGGCAAGTGGCAATTTGATGTTGGTTTAGGATGCCTCATGTTCCCTTTGGTTAACCGCCTTTCGCAGGTTAACCTCAATTTATTACCCATGCTCCCACCGGCTCCAGTCACGGTTTCAAACGTCGAGCAATCAATTGTTGCACGTGACCCTGTGGCTATGGCGCTTTATGCCATTGTGGTCTCGGTTTGTGCACCAATCTGGGAGGAGGTTCTGTTTCGTGGGTTTCTTTTGCCTTCGTTGACCAGATACATGCCTGTATGGTGCTCGATATTGGTGAGTTCTTTAGCTTTTGCATTGGCACATTTTAATATGCAGAGAATGTTGCCACTTGTTTTTCTTGGGATCGTAATGGGTGCTGTTTTTTCACGGTCGAGAAATTTACTGCCATCTATGCTGTTACATAGCCTTTGGAATGCTTTTGTATTCATAGATCTTATGAAGTGATTTATTATTGTCTTTTAAAAGGCGCCAATTTGCCGTTTATTTTTCTTCTTTTGTACAAATATAACATTTGGTTTTAATAATTATTAAGATGTTACTTCCTTTCATATAGATAGAGTAAGATCATTCTCTTGAGAACTGTTGTATGTCGGTAATCCAAAAAAAAGGTAGAATTATGGACATGTCACCTGCATTGATGTACTTCATTTAACATATAGGTCTTAAAATGTTCGTTGCTGTATTCACATGTGAATTGATGAATTCAGAGTGTTACTTAATGTAACAACATCCATTCACATATGAATCCTGAAAGTTGCTCTACAAAAACCTTGATTCTGTTAACATTCATATGTGAATATATGAATATTATTTAACATGTAAAGAGCATCTCTAACAGCTTCCATCTCAAAATGGAGAAAATGAGGATTTTGAATCAATATTGTGCTTCAATAGCTTTTCTAAAACTATCTCCAAGATGAAAAAAGTAGGAGAGAAAATAGTTTTTTCTCCAAATATATTATAATCAATGATGAATTCTCTAAAATGGGGAATTTGTTGGAGAAAGAATGTAATTTTTTTTTGGAGATTTTGAATTTTGATTCTTTATTTTAGAGAAATTTTGAAGAATTTGAGAGATGCTCTAACCTATATTAATTAGTTCATTTGTATATGGATCAAGTATTATTCACAAGAATGTTGTTGCATGTAATACTATTCATTGATTCACATATGAATCCAGAAATGTTACCATATTCCATCTCAGGTTTGGATACTTTGATCAAGCAAAGCAATCAAGTGATTCCTAGATATTTTGAATACATTCATTTACCTTTTCTTCATTTAGATTTGGAGATGTAGAGTTAACATTAGAAATCCATGTGAATAGTGATGATTACAGTGATTATAGGAAGATGAATGTAGTATAGTATAGGACTATAGGTAGCTATGAACATGTTATGTGGAGCATGAATCTAGTGAGACCATTTGGTTTGAAGTCTCTTTCTGGTTCCATCTTCCATACTTGATGTCTATTTCTTTTCCCGACAGCCAAGGGGACCAATGTCTGGTGTTTTTGTTTCTTTAGGTTGGTTGAGAATAAAATTATTTCTATTTCCTCATCTTTGAATTTATAATTATTTCTAGATTTCATCATGTGGGCTTCCACTTTCTTTATCCCCCACCTCATTCTGCTGTGGAATATATATATATATATATAGAGAGAGAGAGAGAGGGTGGGTGGGGGTATATATATATATATATATATATATAGATAGAGAGAGAGAGAGAGAGAGAGGGTGGGTGGGGGGAGTTCAAATTTGGTTGTGAACATAAGGACAAATGAGAGTGCTACACGTGTCTGAATATAGATTATTCAGATTGAATATACAAAGAAATATTCATACTGAATAAATACTATATTCAGTCTGAATATTTGTTTGTATATTCAGCCCGAATAAATATTATATTTAGTCTGAATATTTCTTTGAATAGGACACGTGTCGCACTCTTATTTGTCCTCACGTTCACAACCAAATTTGAGTTCTCATTTGAACGTGCTCATATATGTATATATAGAAAGAGATTCATGTAATGACGGTAACAATTTACGAGAATGCGAGGACAATACTTAGCCAATCATTTTGTACATGAAAATTTTCATGTACAAAATCACATATGATTCATGTACAAAATCACATACGATTCACATACAAAATCATATATGATTATCCGAGACTTTTCCCACAGCAAAAGTTGCGTGTGTCATTTTTGATGCTAGTACAAAATCACATATGATTTTGTACATGAAAAAAATTTCATGTACAAAATGATTGGCTGAGAGGATTACCCTCGCGTTCTCGTAAATTGTTACCGTCCTCGTATGAACCCGCGTCTCTCTCTCTCTCTTTCTCCAGATATATATATATATATATATATATATATATAGAGGAAAGTTCACATGTGAACTCATTTTTGGTTGTGAACGTGAGGACGAATCTCAGCCACTTATCCGGTCAATAAAGGCGGCTTTGACGCAGTTCACTCCTTTAATAATCTCCACCCTCCCATGAATCGCGTCAATCCTCCGTGATCGCGTCCACCATAACCGAAGATGTGTGGCTGAGATTCGTCCTCACGTTCACAGCCAAAATTGAGTTCACATTTAAACCTAACCCTATATATATATATATATATGTGAGGAAAGTTTAAATGCAAACTCAAATTTGGTTGTGAACGTGAGGACAAACAAGAGTGTGACACGTGTCTGAATGTAGATTATTCAGGCTTAATATAGTATTTATTCGGTTTGAATAATGAATATATATATATATATATAGAGAGAGAGAGAGAGAGAGAGTGAGAGAGAAATAGAGAGGGAAGGGTTCAAATGAGAACACCCTTTTACTATACAGAATCACATGTGATACTATTATTCCATCACATATGACATGTGATACTAAATGAAAGATGTGGACGACTTTTGACCCGACCTAGGTTGTGGGCCAAGTCGCCCTTACACCATTAAGCATTTCACATGTATTATTTCATGTGATAAGCGTGTACTTGATGGGATATATTATAATCCATCAAGACCATCACATGGATACTAAATCATAGACGCAGACCTAAGTCGTAGGACACCTCGTCCGCACATCGCCAGGTCTGTGCACATGTATGATCACATGTGAATAGGGTGTTCTCGTAAAATGGAGGTGTTCTCGTTTGAACCTCCACCTATATATATGTGGAGGTTCTTGGAAAACCCCCCAAAAATGAAAAACTGACAAACACCATAGTAACCATTCATCTAGACATTATGTACATGTGAATGTAAGTAATTGAAGATGTTTTATTGGTTTTTATGCACGTACAAGTTGCTTACATATTACTTGTATGCACATGCACATACCTTCCAGTTAAACAGTTTCTAGGATATTTGGTTTTTCATTTTTTTTGGGTTTTCTTTAAACTTGATCCTATATATAATTATATATATATATATACACAATCACATGTTATATGTTTCTCCTCATAATTTAAAATATTCATTTTACAAGATTATCATCATCAATAAATATTTCCAACTTGGGAGGCATCTTCCATCCTTTTACGTATATGCAAGTAAGGTAATGGACCAATGCCTGCTCTTTTCTATACTAAAACATAACATGCGACAACTACATCATGTGTAGGGTTAACATTTGTCGTTTACATTCCTTTATTTTAAGTCACAAGGACCACCTAATAATTGTGTCTTTATTGTTATACATTATATATAATATATCTATATCTATATATATATATATTAGTTTAGGTTCAGGATATCTGATCAAACGTATCCACCAGACTTTGAATAATTCATTCACACTTTACTTAGTTTTATTTATCCTCCATGGAAACACTCTCTGTTGAAAGCTTCTCTTATGGTTGGTTAGTTAACCAAAATCCTTCTCTTGACATACCCGATGACGGTTCGTTCATCGAGATGGATCCTAATCTTTCGCCTTCAAAAAGATTTCTTGTTCATCAAGATTTCGATTTCGATCTCCCAACTTCCCAATCTCCTACCACTTTTGTAGATGCCGATAAGCTCATCTCAAATGGAATCCTGATTCCCGTGAATTCATACGATTCCCATTCTCCCGCTACTTCCAATTCCATTCCGGTTTCTCCCATCTCTTCAATCACTCAACGGGAAATTCCATTATATCGTAAGAGTCGTTCTTTATCTTCACGTAGGTGTAATAGACTACCGAAAAGAATCATTCAAAAGTATATGGATTTGGTTAAGCCACTTTGGTATAGAATGAGACGTGGAAGGTCCGATAGTAGTAGGGTTCAAGGAGTCGAGAATTGGGAAGGTTCGACCGTTTCCGGTCCACGGAGAAGTGAAGCGAGTTGGGCGGATAATCGTCGAAGATCTTGCGACTCTGAAAGCTCTATTCATGAGGCAGTCGTTCATTGCAAGAAAACTATTGGTATGAGATAAAAGAGTTTTTTGGTAACTGTGGGTGTGTTTGGGTCAGTCTGTTTGCTTAACTCAGCTAATCCTATGGGCCTATGAAGTTAACAGTCAGATAAACCTCCTGTAGTGGTCCTGAAGAGATTCGAGTCAGTGACGTCAGGTCCTACGAGTTGAGTTACTCCGGTTACTTAGAGTTTGTTGTTTCTTGATGTTGTTACTTTCTGTAAAGTCCATGATACATTTAAGAAAAGGTGTTTATGCCTTCATGTTGCAAAAATGCTCATTTTTTACGGTACCGATGATAGCATCACATGTATTGTTTTTGTTGAGCGAGTTTTTTTTTACATGAAATGATTTTATATTCTTCAACGTTATCACGTAAAACATAGAATCTAAAGATTATATGATCATGTGGATTGTCTTTCATAATTCAAATAGTAAAAAAAAAAAAACCCCTCTAACCTAATGATGTGTAAAGCACACTTTTAACTAGGGGAAATGTCACATGGAGGCCCATTTGGGCTTGGGCTTCCCTTTTTTGAAAGAATTATTTCGGCCCATCTCCTCTTTCTACTTCTCGATGGCTAATCTCCTCTGTTTACTGCTAACCGTATGTTTCCTTCACACTCGTAGTTATAACGTGTATGATTTCATATCGTTTTACAACAAATGGATATAAAATCCAAAAGACTACATGATTATATGGACTGTTTTTCTTATTCTATTTTTTTTTGGCAAAAAAACTCGGAGCATGCTGATGTGTAAAGCATGCTTTTATCTTGTTTGATTGAAAATGCTCATTGTATGATTCCAATGATTGAACTGTATCACATGTACTGTTTTTGTTGGAAGTTTTTTTTTTACTCAAAATGGTCTGACGTAACGTTATCATGTAAAACATAAAATTTAAAGATACATCATCATGTGGATTGTTTTTTCATAGATTAAATATATTGCGGCAAAGAAAAAACTAATCCAAGCGACGTGTAAAGTAAACTCATAACCAAGGGCAAAGCCATATAAAAGGTCAACTCGTGCTTAGTCTCAAAGGCTTTGTTTTGTTTTTTTCATTTTAAACTCTTAATCACCACTTATATCTGATTTGTTTAGACATTTCATAACCATTTCAGAATTGAAATCAGACTTTAGACTTCAGCACCTCTTTAAAAACAAACGTCACTTAACTGAATTGTAACAAAATTATATAGGCCTACCCCAACAGTCTCTGGCTCCCTTTTACCTGTGATCGAGAGACTAACTCCCTCCATTCTTCTCATTTAGATATCAAGAGAGTTTATACATAACACATCTCCTCTGTAAATATAAAATTCAAAGTCACGTGATCACGTGGACTGTCTCTTTTTATGCTTATTTTCTCTGGCTAGAAAACCCCGAGCCTGATGATGTGTAAAGCGTTAAAGCACACATAACTTGTTTGATTGAGAAAATATGCTCATTGTATGATGTAAATGATTGCATCACATGTATTGTTTTTGTTAATCAAGTTTTTACTCAAAATGGTTTAAATTCATTGTTATCGTATATAAAACATAAAACCCAATATCATGTGGACTATATTTCATTATCCAAATCTATTACGACAAAAGGAAGAAAAAAAAAACTGACCCTTAAGATGTGTAAAGCATACTTATAACGTGTTTGATTGTACACCAGTTTATCATGTGAACTGTCTTAACTCTTTCACGATTCAAAATATATTCCGACAACAAACATATAACGACGTGTAAAGCGCACAATCGTAACATGTATGATTCCATATAAGTCATAGCAACATTTCATCCTCAATTTAAAAAAAAAAAAAATCTCTAGGTGGTCACCATTGTTATTGTTGGTATGAACTTTATATGAATGCCATATAGATTACTAGTCCCACCAAACCAAAATATTGGATAGGACCACATGCATATCACGTGACAACACTTTCAACCCCATTTCGAGAGAGACCATTCAAGGGGGCATATAATTGAAATCGACAATGACAAAGTATGATAGTAAGAAACACCATGAAGAAGCTGTATTGCAAAGCTTTTTTGGCCAAATTATGATTTCTTATTTCGTTATTTTTGTTGCTTTCCAGTACAACGACAGGTTCACGTAACTGAGTAGAAAAACAGGTACTTAGAGACACAATTAGAATAATACAAAAATAATTCTTTGGCATATACATATACTTGTAGACAATACCCGAATCCAACTTGTCAAATATATCCATATTTCAAGAAAAATACAGATGTTTAAACTTCAAACACGTATTTTACACACAAAAAAATATCTTTAGGTGATCAATATTAGATATATTTGCTAGGTGACGACATAAAATTATATGATCCTTTATACATTATTAACTAGGTTATTGAAGTATTGCTTGTGTGCTAACTTTATTTATGCGCTTTGCATCAAATATTAATTATATAAAATAGTTAGATAAGAAGTTAAATGAATTATAGAACAAAGTTATCAGTGGGCTTGGTTTCTCTTATTGGTCTAAGTAAATTGGTATATGAGGTAGCCCATACTCATTTTTTGTGAACCTAAGGATTCACATTATTTTTATTAATTTTTTAAGTATATAATATCTATATATGGTGATTGAAGTTACGTTTTTTTTTTGGTAATCGAAGAACCAAATCATAGAACATCTTCAGCATATTCTTCAAATTTTCTTTAAATTCGAGAGTTAGAGCATCTTCAGTAGATTATTCAAAATGGAGATTTTATGTTAAAATTGAGCTTCAATAGATTCCCTAATGAATAAAGTAGGAAATAGAATATATTTTTCTACAAATATGAAAATTAGCCCAAAAATGAATACCATAAGAGAGAAATAGTATTTTAATTGACAAATGAAATATTTTAATATTTTAATCAATGTTGGATTCTCTAAAATGGAAATATGTTGGAGATTAATATAATTTTTTTTACAGATCTTAACTTTTAGTTCTAAATTTTGGAGAATCTCTGGGAGAAGTTCTTAAGAATCAAAATCTCCTAAATAGATTACATTCATGTCCAATAGATTTTTCATCTTAAAGATTATAGGGAAATTAATTATTTTAACCATTTTAGAAAACAATGTTACCAAAATGACCATTTTCTCCCCATGATTACCAAAATGACCAAAATTTAACCGAAATATCCTACAAATAAATTCAATGCCTCCGCCAAATTTGGCGAAGGGTATAATTTGTTAAATTTATTATTTATATTTTACATTTTCTACTCTTAGAGTTAGTTAATAAATTACTTTAGGTATTTTATTTTTTAATTTTTCGTTTTACACCCTTATCACATTAACACACATACTCGTATAACAATTAAAACACGTCTAAAAAATACGTTTTTATTTTAACAAGTTACACCATTATAATCGTCTCGACAATACCTTCGAAATGAGCCCAATATTGAATATTTTTCGATTTAATTATATACTTTTAAAGCCAATTATCCTCTTGACCGATGAATATGAATATTTTTCACAAAGTTCGGAATATTAATTAAAATATAATGCTATTATTTTTTGTAAGTTGATCGTCTTTTCCGGCTATTAAAATATTATATTGAGGTTGAAAAACTTACTCATGAAAGGTATTGGAGAAGGAGAGCATGAAAATATGCTTGAAAGATTTATGTATTTTATTTCTGTAGTCCTCTCCGCACTGTGTATATATCATTGATTCAAAAATAGGTTAATTATAGTATATATTGTAATAACCTTAACGTCTTTTCCGGCTATTAAAATATTATATTGAGGCTGAAAAACTTACTCATGAAAGGTATTGGAGAAGTAGAGCATGAAAATATGTTTGAAAGATTTCTGTATTTTATTTATGTAGTCCTCTCCGCACTGTGTATATATCATTGATTCAAAAATAGGTTAATTATAGTATATATTATAATAACCTTGATGCATTATGTGTTATTTTACATGAATATTAATTTATATGGTTTTTATTATAGAAATGACAAGAACACAAAAGGAGTACAAATTCACTATAATTTATATCTTATTTCTTTATATATCCATAATATTATACTTTGTCGTTAAAAAATAATAGCATTATATTTTAATTAATATTCCGAATTTTGTGAAAATATTCATATTCTCCGGTCAAGAAGAAATTGGCTTTAAAAGTATATAATTAAATCGAAAAATATTCAATATTGAGCTCATTTCGAAGGTATTATCGAGACGACTATAATGGTGTAACTTGTTAAAATAAAAACGTATATTTTAGGCGTGTTTCAATTGTTATACGAGTATGTGTGTTAATGTGATAAGAGTGTAAAACGAAAAATTAAAAAATTAAGTACCTAAATTAATTTATTAACTAAATATAAGGGTAGAAAATGTAAAATATAAATAATAAATTTAACAAATTATACCCTCCGCCAAATTTGGCTGAGGAATTAATCTTTGGTGGAGGAATTGAATTTATTCGTAGTGTATTTCGGTTGAATTTTGGTCATTTTGGTAATCATGGGGAGAAAATGGTCATTTTAGTAACATTATTTTCTAAAATGGTTAAAATAATTAATTTCTCAAGATTATAATATCAATTATATTATTAAAATATGTAACTATATTTAATAAAATATTGTCTCTCTCCAAGACATTTAATATCAAATACTTACTGATAAAAACAAATGAAATATTATTATTTCTCATTTCTAGTTAATCATTTCTGGAAAGTTATCGTTAAGACCAAATATCTTTTGATTATTTTGAATTCAGTTTCAACCACATTTAAGTCGTTAAAATTTCTTATTTATGAAATATTTAAATTATTTCAATACACATATACAATATGTGCATATATCTAGAATCATGATTTTATTAAGCATTCAACAAGAAGGTTTATAATGGAAGCCCCAATTATTTTATTCCACAAAACCAATGAAATCCTCCCAACAAAAATCTTTCTTCTCTTGTGCTAGGTTTAGATATATGATTGAAACGTGGTGCGTTCCTTTTATTAAAAAAAGATTATCTTAAAAAAAACTTAGTATATTTTTTTCAAAAATAAATAATTTTTATTCATCAAATATTTTATTAACGATTTGGTGTAACGTCTTGGAACGTTTGATAAAATTTACAACTTACTTGTATCTAATTATTTTATTAACCACCCAAATTTAATTATTAGTTTGTTTATATTAAAAAATAAAGTAATATCAAGTGTATAAATTAAATATATTAGTTTTGCATTTATACCAAACATAAAAAAAAGACTAATCAATAACCATGTTGTACAAATTTCTATAAATTTTATGGTTGTGAAGTAAGTTTTATAAAACAAAGTTGTTTGTAAAATACAATTGTTACGTGTATCAAACTTACATTAAGAGGATTTTTTTTTATTGCATTTTGAGAGCGACATCGATTGAAATTTGAATGGGATCCTTAAAAAATGTAATTTAGTTGTTTATTTGAAATCTTTTCGAACTTTGGTGACCTTTTTGTATAATACCCTCTTTTATGTTTTGTAGATTAAAACTCATTATAAGATATTCATTAAATATAACTAGGGTCTGTGTTTTTATGTTTTATCTTTTTAAATGATATTTTAGACATTTAATAAATTATATATCAAACAAAATATTGCCATTTTTAAAAAATGACAAGATTCTTTTTTCATAAATATTATTTATTGATAATTGATTATTTAAAACCGTTAGCAGGGTTTGCATAATAATTGGGCTTGTGCTTTTAACATTATTGGGGTTGATATAGTTATATCTCGTGAATTAGGAATGAGCATATGGACCGAAATTCCGAAACCGAACCGGTCCCGTACCGAACTGGTACCGGTACCGAATATCCTTACCGGTTCGGTATTCGGTACCAAGATTTTCCATATTTGGGATTCGGTACTTTCGGTACCGGTACCGGTACTAGTCTCGGTAATCCCAAACCGACCCGAAGAATTTAAAAAGTCATTTTTTTTTATTGAATTTGTAACAAACTTTTTTTTTTTTAAATAGAAAATCCTCCTAAATATATTACAATTTTCGGTTCTTGTATTTTCCACTTAAATACCGATTGTTTCTTGCAATTCTTCGTATTTCGGTTATTGCAATTCTTAAAAATCGGTTCCGTAATTTATCCAAAACCCGGTTCTTGCACAACCGGCTCCTCCAATGTGGTTTCCGCTTAAGTGATTTTGGTTTTTGTTATTGTGTTTAATGGTCAACGATGAAAAATGGTTGTTGTCCCAAAAATGGTACCAAACGATTCTAGTCCCGAAAATCCCGGTACCGAACCGGTACCGGTACCGAACTTCTGTTGTCGGTTCGGTATTCGGTATTGATTTTTTCTACTTTCGGTTTCGGTACTACCCGGTTTTGGTACCGGTTCGGTACCGAGCTCATCCCTATCATGAATCGTGATTATGAACTGCAAGCGATAATAGAGATGGCTCTCGGACTCACTTTTTATACATCAAACAATTTTTTTTATTATCATTTTTATTAATTAATATTTCTACGTCCCAATTTAAATATCTACAATTGAAATGACACACAGTTTTAGACATGTATAATAATTATACTTTTTGGTAAACCAAATAACATATTTACCTTTATTTAATTTCTCCCCTACTCACAACTCTTAGATATTTATGTTAAGACAGGTATAAATAAAAATGTGGACATTTAAATTGGAACGGAGGGAGTAATTAATAACTCCAACCAAATACTTCCTAAGTTATTATAAATCATACATAACAAGTTTCTGAAGATTATTAAATTTTTCGCTGCAAGTATCAAGTTTTCAAGTTCTTTTCAAAAAATTTAAAGGATTTTTTAAGTTTTCAATATTAAATTCCAAAATCGTAATTATAAAAGATTTTAAAGTATTTAAATAACCTAATTAACCAGCTGGGCTAGCTCAGTTGGCCATCAAGGAAAACCTTAGGGGGTTTTGCCATTGTAGGTCTCAAGTTCGAGCCTTGTAAGGGACTTTTCCTCAGGCGAATTTGGAAAGGGAGGCGATTGCAAGCTACCAGGGGTACCTGGCCTGCTCTAACGTGCCTGAGTACAAAACTAACAGCTAACTTTAACTCCGCCAATCCAAAAAAATAAAAATAAAATAACCTAATTAGAGATTTTAAAGTATATTTTTAAAAATAATGTTCAAACAATTTTTTTTTATATTTTAAAATTGATTTTTTGAAAAAAGAAAGGAGACCGATTTAGGTTTGATCCTAGGGACCGGGCATTGTACGTAGAGAATGGGCCGGAAGTTTTTGTCGAAACCAGAACCAACAATTCCAGACCATGACCGATGGCGATTAGGGCCCGGCCCAGAACCCATTTTCAGACATCTTTACACGATAATAGTTAAATGTCAAAAACATCTGAACGAACAAAATTGATTTTAAGACAACAACATTGTTATTTTAATATTTCTTTATCTACATACAATCTCATTGCAACTTCCCTAACTAAAACTAACTTTTCTCTTTCTCTCCTTTTTTTTTCTCATCCTACTGAATTCGCACCGATATCGGTTTCATAATTGATGCCGGAGGCATCACCGGAATCGTCACTTCATTCTCGCCGGAGTTCTTCCCTTTAACCTGATTTTCCGTATCTTTGGCGGACCCACATGTTCCCCGGTGATACCATTTCCGTTGCGTTTTCGATTTCCGATCACTAATTGCAATTCCTATATCGTTCGGGAAAAGATCCCGTAAAACGAAAGCATGAAGAATTGTCGTTATCAGTAATCCTGTCACCGTTATAGTAGCAATGGTGGACAGGATTAATGATAACGCTTTTGTTACTACGTTCGAGACCTCACTCGAGTATGTGATTGTCGAGATTGCAGCTCCAGTCATCGGAAAAGTGTATGCCCACCACGCCAATGAGAACTTGAATCCTCTGAAGAAATTTACTCGAACCGCCTGCAAATGTTACCACAATACACACCAAATTTAGATCAAAATAAAAAGTCGACAATTTGAGTCAAATACTAGACTTGGACTATTTTTTTCAATATAAGTTGGGATCTCTTCTCTCTTTAAGAGCGTAAGGTAACGAGGTTCCATATAATTCTACATGGTATAAGAGCAGGTTGTACCGTTTTGAGGACTTGTACCCTTTTTGGGACAATAGTCCTAAATCAATTAGAGGGTTGTTTGTTAACAACTTAATGAACTGAAACTCATTGGGTCAGTTATACATGGCTGTTTGGTAACGCTTATTTATATCAAAAGTGGCTTATTCAATAAGCTTCTGGAGGAGTTTTATTCCAAACTTGCCTCCTTCCAGTTTAAAAACACGCTCCTTCCGCCAGTTAAAAAAACCTCCCAAACAAAAATATTTTCAGTCTATGCAGACAGATTAATCCGCTGAGACAACTTTTTCCATACATGGATAAAAACTGTCTGTGTGGATTAATTTGTCTGTATAGATTGAGAAGGTTTTCGATTGATAAAAATTTTCAATAGATGGAAGATAGTGTTTTTTAATTGGGAGAGACATGTTAGGAAAAACTTGGCTTTCTGCACAAAGCTCTCTCCTAAAAGTCATGTATAACTAACCACCGAACGAGTCTTATTAAACTCATTAAGCTGCTAACCAACATACCCTTAATAAGATATGAGTCTTATTAGACCATTCTCTTTGGGTTCTTTCGGAAAGTAATTAAAGCATGAAACTTAAAACGTTAAAACTCACCAGCGAAAAATAGAGAAACAAGGCAATAAAGTAAGCGAGCCGAGACCCATAATCGAAGGATCCATTAATTTTGGCCCACGCCATCGAAGCAACACTCGGAGCCGCAACAAACAAAAAGAAAACCGGATGAAGCTCTTTCGGTAAAGTTTCGTTAGTCGGAAGTCTTTGATATAAAGTCACAAACAAAACCGTATAATGAGCCAATCCAACCGCAAAGAAGAAAATCGGCCCTTCTTTCAACCCCATCGTCGCCCCCAATAACGCCCCCACAAAGTTCCCAACAACCGATAAATGGTTCGATGGGTTCGCCACCTTCGATAACCGCCGTTGCCCCCCAGACATCCACTGACCGTAAATCTTGAGCTCCAAACAGAATATTGGCGTCATTAAGACGTACCATAACGATTGTGGCAGTTTTTTCATGACCGAATCCGGAACTCCGATGGCCAAAAAAAGTAACGCGATCCAAGGGGCGAAAAAGAAATTTACCCGAATCGGGTGGTAATATTCTCTTCGAACAGCTTCGAAATAAAAGATGACTTTAAGAAGGTAAATCGTGGCCACGACCACAAAAAGAAGGATCGAAATACACCATAACGTGAAGTTAACTCGAAGGCTTATGTGAAGAAAATGTGTAGATGCGGTCGATGCTAAATTCTTCCACATTATAGCTTGGCTGCTAACACCGAGACATATCCCGAATGATGAGATCGGATAACGAAGAAGAAACGGCCATTTTTTATCTTCGGGAAGCATTATTTCCTCGAGAGGCTGTTAAAGAAAAAAGTTGGATTAAATTTTGATTCATAATAAGCCGACCCACTGCAACAAAATTAGGTTTATAATACGCCAAATATGTCTAAATTACGCTACAACAAAATCGGGATTATAGGACGCCACCGATATATAAGTGTCTTAATAGACCACTTTATAGGACCAAAAAATAAATTGTCATACCTAAAGGCTTTGTAATAAGTTTATAGGACGCTTTTGGACGTCATAACAAATTTATTGGTATAATTTTATATAAAAATGTTATATTAGCTATTTTACAAGACACAATTTGAAAAAGTGTCCTACAAACACAACTGTTCTATAAAAAGATGGGTTTACAGGACGTTTTCTCAAAAGTGTCTTATAAACTAGCTAATGTGCCTTTTTAATTAAACGTGTTCTAAAAAATTTGTTACGACGCCTAAAATCATCCTACAAACTTATTACAACGCCTTTAGATAGGACGCTTTATTTTTTTGATCCTATAATTTGTGTCGTATAAAGTGGTCTCTTATGACGCTTATTTATTGATGGCGTTCTGTAAACCCAATTTTGTTGCAGTGAAATGCCAAAAGACAATCATATATAAAGCAGTTTGTTAAGACATTTAGACATATTTAACGTGTGAAATCTGGAAAAAAAAAAGGATTTGATCGTGAACATACCCGAAGATTTTCCAACTCGGGTCCTTCTAAAGCATCAAAGTATCTATCGACAGATAAAGTTTCCCCTTGAAGATTTTGATGAGGGTTTATTTCGGGTTTGTTACGTGGCTTCCCACGTAACGTTGAAAGTTGTCTTTCTAGTCGACCCGACCATGTTTTGAATGAGTTGTATCTATTGTCTTTAAACTCATCCATTCTCGGATTCTTTACCGGAAGAATCATACGGTTTTCCGGCGTTTTTCCGGCCACCGACTGATCATCGTCAGTTCCGTTACCCATTATTACCGGCTCGGAATGAAACTTGACCTCATGGGTCCTGGAGTTTTCAGGGGTATCGTTTCCGGCTGCTTCAACTTCGTCTCTTTTCGTATCCAATGGCGTGGCTGGCATGCTAATGGAAACGGATTGTGTTTTTTGTTGAATCGAAGAATCACTCGAGCTTTCGATATCGTTTTCACTGGGAACCTGCAAAAAAATCAAATAAAAGTTCAAGAACCATAAGATTTATGAAATCCAACCATTTTAAGTGTTATGTTTTTAGTAAAAAGTTGATTATCAGCAATCCCAACCGGTCTCATATGTAGCATTTCAAAGCTGGCTCAGTTGCTGATACTAGCATAGGGATTCTAGGGTTCAAAGCCCATAAGAATTCAAAGAACATGTTATGTATTTGAGCAAAGACAGTGTTCCTTTTACCAACTGGGCTTATATATACATATATATATATAATACAGTGTTTTTGTTTTGAAGGTTCAATTTTTTTTTACCTTCACAGCATTTTGCTGTGAAGTTTCAAGTGTAATATATGAGACCATATTTTTACACTTGAAACTTAACAGCAAAACGCTGTAAAGGTAAAAAAAATCTAAACCTTTACAACAAAAACACTGTACCTTTCACAGTGTTTTGTTGTAAAGTTTCAAGTGTAAAAAAAATGGTCTAACGGGTCTCACGAAACAACATGTTCTTACGTGATCCCAAGTGTATATATATATATAGGAAAGTTCAAATGTGAACTCATTTTTTGTTGTGAACGTGAGGACGAATCTCAGCCACTTATCCGGTCAATAAAGGCGGCTTTGACCTGGTTCCCCTCCCTTAATAATCTCCACCCTCCCATGAATCGTGTCAATCCTCCGTGATCGCGTCCACCATAACCAAAGATGTGTGGCTGAGATTCGTCCTCACGTTCACAGCCAAAATTGAGTTCACATTTGAACCTAACCCTATACACGTATATGTATATATATACTATTTTGATCTGAAAACTTACCTTAAAGTGGAAATTTGAGACATTTTGCTTGGTAACATCATCATCAAAACCCAGAATTTGGAGGTCATCTGCAGATCTAATCAGTGATGGAAGTGCTTCAGGGGAATCCTTTCCAAGATCCTGGTTATTTTCCATCACACTCAATTTCTTGCTGTACAATAAAGACAAAAAAAAAAATAAGTTAAATTAAATTAAAATCAATAATCTTCATGCAAATGCATGTTCTTGATTCTTTAAAAAATGTGGATTTAGATCAAGAAACAGAGTGGGTTGTACTTTAGTGGGAATATGTGCATAAATGTGTTGTACCTTGAAGAAATAATTAAACTCAAACAATGGCTGTCTTAATGTGTATGGTAGATAGATCTAGAAACAAATGAAGGAGCACACCTTCTATTGTCTCAAATATGAACCTCTATATATAGCACTCCCACTTTCCTCATTCTTTTCCGATTTATAAAATAAATTATATAAAAAGGGGTCTAGAAATAAGATTAAACTTTAAAATGGTCAATAACTTTTATCATGATTTTAAGTTAATTTGAAAGTATTGAATTAACTTGTTATTTTGGGTTATGGACGATACCCACGTTATTATAAAATAGCCAACTTTTTCGGCTTTACTATATCATAAAGTATCACTAATAATTTTGTTCAAACAAATTAATGGAAGCTACAACCATAAAATTTCTTAGGGGTAGTTTATCAATACAAACTGCATCATAAACACTGAACGAGTTTGATCAGTAAAATGATACGGTAAAATTGTTGGTAAAATCATCATATCTGGTTGTGTAATTGTTTCTTACCTAGTAAAAGAAAATAAGTATTTAATAAATCGGTAAAAAACAATAAATATTTTAATTAATAATCCGTAAATTATAAAAAGATGGATATATCTGCTTTACATGACAAATGCTTGTAACACAAGAAAATAAGACAAGGGCCTTGTTTTCACCATTAATTAGGGTTTGTTGAACATTCACGTTACATCTTTCCTTATAAATATGATGTTTTATTCAACTTATCGGTTTTGACCTTAACGACCACATTCAATTTACAAACGCACATTAGCATACAGAAATAGTTTCAGAAAGACCCTTTTTACACAATAAGGACCCACTTTAACCTATTTCAGCAAACTTATCGATCTTTATGGGCAAAAGCATAAATTTCATACCGTCTTATTGTGACAATTTCTGTAAAGAATTAGATCTTTGAATCGATACCTTTTATTTTGCATTCTTTTTAGTACATAAAGGATGGAGGAAACTAGACCTTTCTCTACATACTCCCTTATCGTATATTAACCAATTCTCTTTGTTTGAACTTATTAAGCAACATTCACCTCAATCGCACACATTATTTTCAATCTCTATCTTTTATCTCAGATAGATTCATAAATAAAATTAAGAGCATCAAAAAACATAAACTTGTTTTACATATTTATGATTTTGAGGCATCAACTTTTTTTCTCGTACAGTTTTGTAATAAATCAAACTATTCCTCAATTATGAATCGGTCATGAATTTATTTATTTTATATAATTAGTTAAATTTGAATAATAAAAATATTATAACCAGTTTTTTTAAAAATAAATTAAAAATTACCGGTCTCAAGATGTTAACCAAGTGATGCCATGTGACATGGACCCGTTGTTTCCAACCCGTTCAATGACCCATGAGGAATTGCCAATTTGCCATCGGTGCAGCTCTAGATAAAACCTGATTCATAAATAGAATCAACTATTTAAACTCATCTTTGTGTTATTTTATATGATTCTTATTTTTTTATTTATGGTTAGGATTTAATAAAATGATTAATATATATATATATATATTTGAAGAGAAATATATATATATATATATAAAGAGAGAGAGAGGGAGAAGGTTTAAATGAGAACTTTGTATTTTTAAAGGAACATTTTTATGATCATATATGGTGTGGGTCTCACACAATATAAAATCATATCTGATTCAATGTTGGGCCCCCATCGAATCAGTTATGATTTTATATTGTGTGGGATCCACATCATATCTGTTCCTAAATGACGAATGTTCTTGTATGATCCCTCCCATATATATATATATATATATAGAGAGAGAGAGAGAGAAGTTCAAATACAAACTCATATTTACGTACAAACTATACAAACCGATTCAAATCAATACAAAAATAATTTTTTTTCATGATTTTTTCCATTAAATGCTATGATTTAAGATATTATTACACATATGTTTGTTTCATAATGTAAAAGTTTCACATGTATTTGTTTTCATAAGTTGAAAGTTTCTCATATATTTTTTTATGAAAAAGTTTCATATGTTTTTGTTTCATAATGTAAAACTTTCACACGTAATTTTTTCACAAGGTGAAACAAACATTGAAACAAACATATGTGCAATAATATCTTAAACCATAACATTTGATGAAAAAAAATCTTGAAAAAAAATTATTTTGTTATTGTTTTGAATCAGTTTGTATAGTTTATACATAAATATAAGTTTGTATTTGATCATCCCTCTATATATATATATATATATATATTTGTTTCAAAATTTACTTGTTTTATATGTATTCAGTTTATCATGTAAATTTTTTTGATGTGTTTATAAAACAAAAAAATACACAACAAAGTTTCATATTTGAGTTTGGGTTTGGTTTCAAAGGTCAAAAGTGTCCGGAGATCCCAGGTTCGAAATCAAGAAGGAAAAAAAAAATCATTTTGTGGCTACGAGATTTAAATGCGGTGACTCCTGTCTATTTGTAAAACGGGTGGTCGTCCTGGAATTAGTCGGTTTGCATAGCGAGTTAGATATCTAAGTTAATCAAAACAAAGTTTCATATTTGAATCGAATACACATGAAACATATAAATATATGTTAATTAAAATATTTAAAAAAATCATATAGTATAAAATCTTAAAGTAAAAATTCTGATATTCTCAAAAAATTAAACTTATATATATCGACATAATTTTTTTAAAGAAATAATTGAAAAAACAGTACTCATCTGTCATATCCCAAGAAGTTGTGCATAGAATAGAGATTTGTCTTTTAGAAACGAAATTATTATGAATAAAAACAAACGTCCATGAGAGATTGCCAGGATGCTTAAAATTATTATGCTTTAAAAAAATAAAAATAAAATAAATGTGGGACAACTTAAAGACCCTTTTTTCGAATCAAATTCATAATCATAATCATAATCTTAATCAAAATGAAAAAAAGAAATAACGAATGAAGTTTATATTGATGAGTTGAATTAGAAAAACAGAACCAAAAGACATTATCAGATATAGATGCATTAACAACATATGAATCAATGTTGGTTTCTGTTGCGAAAATCAAAATTGGGATAGATTGTTGAGTCCAATGAATTAATCCAAAAAGAAGGAAATATAAAACATACCGTAAGGTTGTTCATTCAAATGATGAATGATGAATCTGGAATTAAAGTTGGTAATCGGAACCTTTTCTATGTGATTTCTTACAACAACGGTTTATGTCTTGTTTGATGTTGATTGATGGCTTATTTGTGGCCATCATAATAAACCCATCTAATTCTCCCTTTTTTTGTTCTCCCAGCTTCTGGATTTTAGGGTTTTATGATTGTGATTTACGGAGAAGTTGCAAAAGGTTAGAACAAAATCTTTTTGTTTTTTTAGGGGGGTTTCTGTTAAGAAAAATAAAAAAGACAAGGTGAAACAAGATACATAAAAAGTATCATTTGGCCGATTTTAAAGGAACTGGAGACTTTTTATTTTTTGAATGGTAAACGATTTTTATTTATAAAATACAGAAGTTCTATAACATCAAAGGTCTTACACAGATTCTGCATCGAAACAGTTTTTTAAACTGAATGAGTCCCAAAAAGACTCGGCCATAAATGTTTTGACGGTTTGAGTTTGAAAACGACACTTTGAGTTAAAAATAAAACACGTTCAAACCCAATAACGTTTTACAACAATAAACATATTACGTTCTTTTTATTGTCATAAATATATAATATATATTGATTCGAATATTTCTTTTCTTACGTTTGATATCTTTAAATTCAACATTTTAGATGAATAAAAGTATCATAAAATCGATCTTTTCATAATAATGTATTAGAATAATTAAAGATTTTAATGGGATGAGATACCTAATACCTAATGTAGGCCACTTTGTAGTAATTGGTGGATCGAAAGTAACGATTTCAATGGGGCTGAGTCGGGTTCCATTTATCCTTTTTGTTTTCCTTTTTATCTCCAAAATTATAGTTCCTGTTAAAAGAGTTGTTTTTCGGTGGAAAGTAAAGTTATGACGAGAATAGTGAGAACAGATCTTTATCATTAGATGCATATTAGAATGAGATGCACTGAAATGCACAAGATCAATTCTCTTCTAAGGCCCACTTTATGGGTGGGCATGAAATTAATCAAATTATAAGTGATCAAAGGTTCAGATATCTTCTTACATTTCTCACCTTAACTCTTTTTCTTACATGATTCTACACCTTAAACGTAAAGCGTTTACAAGCAAAAAGGATCGGTATCTGAAACACGCAAGTGTTTTTATATGTGTAAATTAGTAATTAATGATAGAGATCAGGTTTGTGTACTTAGAAAAATCTAATAAATTTTTACATTTCGAATGATTACGTTCCTTAACTAATTTTTTGAACGAAAAAACAATTGAATTTTCTAATATTTAAATCATTAAGGGGGTGTTTGTTTTAACTTATAAAAACAACTTATTGACTTATTCTGGTGTGGCACCCGTAATAAGTCATTTTGAATATTTGAGAAAAACAACTTACCCGGTGCCAAACCGATGATAGTCATTTTTTAGAAAGTTAAATTTTTTAATTTATCAAATTTTGATAAGCATTTTTCCAAAAAGTTAATAAGCTCATCCAAACCTAAGTCTCTTAACATTTTTTTAATATAAATTATCGAACTTTTAAAAATTAATTACCTATATTATTTTAATAAAAAAAACTACCTGTAACCGAACTATGAACATTTTAAAGCAAGAAAAAATTAATTTAGTTTTACCGTTCCCTACATTCAAACACTTTACACACAATGATCACTCCCCACGTTACTCCTCGTCGCTTCATGGTTATCCGTTCTCCATAATGGTTATCGTCACTGTTAGCCCCTGCCAGATCTTCCTGTTTTTATTAGTATTTTTTTTATTTTTGATTCTCCGTGTTTTACAACAACAACAAAAAAACAATCAAATTAAATGAGGGAGATGTTTTATTGTAAAACGCATCGCATTCTTTAAGTGTCAGAGATTAGTCAAGGCAAAATGCCTATGATACCGTTTAAAAAAAACGAGCAACGTGTCAGCAGGAAAAAATGTCCGTTAACGGTTTTACATTAAAAAAAGGTTCAAAAACTTAGTCATTTAAAGCAAGAAAATTCGTTAGTTTCCCATAAATACAATATATTGAACTCATTTAATTTATCTCATACATATACTTTGAAAATAACACAAGCATGAAAATGCATGGTCCGTACGATAACCCTACCTAACATTCCCCTAATTAAGTGACGTTATATGGACCATTTGGTTTGGTTTGCCAAAAAGAAAGATGCACTTTGCTAATTCTAAAAATCAATGGCATGATGTCACCATCACTTTGAATTAGATCCAAATTAAGGATCGTCACTAATTACTGCAGGTTTGTTTAACTGTTAATTTTAAGATATAACTGCAAGTTTGTTTGACTGTTAGCTTTGAGGTTCTAGAAGTCGAGATGTGAACAACTGACTTGGACACTCATAATTATAACAAAAAAAAAATTGGGTGCTTAGGGGAGCAGTATTATACCCATATTGCAACCTTTGGATCAAAGGGTCGGGATTAAAATGGTAGTCATTAATCGATCGATTCGAATTAGATTTCATATTCAACACGTTAACTTATTTGTATTCATAAAGTTTAAAAGAACAAATTTGTTCGAATTTTGCATCAAATTCGAATTTTTTTTCCTAACCAAGTTTATACAACGTGACCTATCCACGCGTGATGTAATTGTGGTATCTTATATCTATTCTACAAAAAGAGATGCATCAATATTAAAAGTTTTGTATGGTTGGTAAATAACTTTCTTCTATTCATTGTTTTTGCTACCATAAAACAAAATTTTTGGAGTCATCATTCATAGTTTCTAACATTTTGAAGCTTCATGTGACTTGAGATTTTTGGTTTTTTGTTTCATTTTAAAGACCATGAGCATCTTTGCACATGTATAAATACAACCCATAAAATAAATAATTGAAAGTTGTATAAATACATACATGTGTATACCCCTATGATCAATGTTCGCGATAACCCTACCATTGTTATTCCTATCACGGCAACAAATAGAGAATAGCTTGTTTAGCCATCTAAGAACGTGTTTTACAAACTTTCATATTTTCTGTTTGTTGATTTCAGTATCATCAATCATTTCAGTGTAATTTGGATGTATAGGAAATCGAAGGGTTATGGTTAAGTTGTAATACGAGTTTGGAGTTGTGGAGAGCACGCTGGTGTAAGCTGACTTGAACCTGAGATCGTTATAAAATTGGGGGTCGAGGAGGCTCTGCCCCTTGCTTGCAGGGTCTAGGGCAAATCTCCGAGATCTAAACGGTATGCACTAGGAAAATCTTTATAAGATCAATTATTCTGTTCAAAGTCTTTTTGATTGATACATCACCTAAACCCATATTTCAAACACTTTCACAAGTATAAAAGAACGATTCTTAATTTTAAAACTATAATTAATCAACTATATAATTAATTAATGGAAGGTTTACCGAACGCTTACATGGGTAAGCATTCACCAAGTTATATTATCTCAGACGATAAATATGGCAAAAACCAACAATCTTACCCAGTAAAAACGAGCAATTATCAAGTCTTAGGGCCATTTACCAAACTCTTACTTGGGTAAGCAGTTACCAAGTCACGTTACCTTACATGATCAATATAGCTGGAACAAAGAGCCTTACCCAGTAAGTGAGACATGGTAAGTGTCGGGTAAATTGTTACATATGATGATGTTTTTGTTCACTAAAATCTTACCAGTAATTAATGATAGTGTTAAATTTTACTGGTAAGCGTTTACCGGGTAAGCTTTTAGTAGACGGACTTTTCCTCAGTTACTGCTTATCGGGTAAATTTTTCAATACGATACCATTTTAATAAATTAAAATCATACCCAGTAAAAATAAGTGACAGCCTGAATTTAACCGGTAAGAAGCTGTTCACCAATTGAGAAAAATACTAATAAGCCCAAAATCCCCAAATTGAGAAAAATACTAAATTGGCCCATATTATCAAGAACCTAAGCCCAAAATCAAAATCAAAACCCAAATCATCTTCATCTTCATCTGAGCAAAACCCTAAACCTAACATATCCATATATCTGATCAAAATCCAAACTCCAATCTCCCTATCTATTCATCTATCTATTTATCTTTCTATATATAATCAAATCATGAAAACCATTTACAGAAAATATGTTATGAGGAATCGATTTTCTTGACGAATTCATCATGATGTATAAGGAGTGGATGAGAATGAAAAGATATGGTGTTACCTGCAACAAATTGGATCTGAAAAAACTGTTGTGATTCTCCTTTGACACCTGCAAAAACCCACTATTAAACACCAAAAAGGGTACAACTAATTACACCACTGTTATTTTGAAATCATGTATCAGAAGTCCAGAAGGTCCCAGAACCTTCGTCCATGGCAGAAAGAACAACGTTTTTCTGTTCCCAATTCCAATTCCCACCACCGACATTGCCATTTCAAACATTCGCTTTGGGTAATTTATAAAAGTTTTTGGAGTAAATTATGAATTTGGTCCCTAAAGTTTTTCATTTGTTACGGTAATTGAGTTTTATTTTTATTTGTTATAGTAACTCTTTACCTAATACCTATGGAATTTGTATTATATTTACTAGGAGGTAAGTAGGGATGAGGATACGGACCGAAATCCTGAAACTGAACCGGTACCGAATATCATTATCGGTTTGGTATTCGGTACCAAGATTTTTCATATTCAGGATTCGGTACTTTCGGTACCGGTACTAGTCCCGGTAAATCCCGAACCGAACCGGGGAATTTAAAAAGTCATTTTTTTATTTGAATTGGTAACAAACTCTTTCCTTTTTTTTTATAGAAAATCCTCCTAAATATATTACAATTTTCGGTTCTTGTATTTTGCACTCAAATACCGATTTTTTCTTGCAATTCTTCATATTTCGGTTATTGCAATTCTCCAAAATCGGTTCCGTAATTTATCCAAAACCCGGTTCTTGCACAATCGGCTCCTCCAATCCGGTTTTCCGCTCAAGTGATTTTGGTTTTGTTATTGTGTTTAATGGTCAACGGTGAAAAAAGGTTGTCGTCCCAAGAAATGGTACCAAACGGTT
This sequence comes from Silybum marianum, assembly GCA_036898165.1. NCBI lineage: Eukaryota > Viridiplantae > Streptophyta > Magnoliopsida > Asterales > Asteraceae > Silybum > Silybum marianum. The sequence continues at coordinate 643,395 of CM072532.1, forward strand.
CTAGCCCCGAAAATCCCGGTACCGAACCGGTACCGAATTTAGCTTATCGTTCGGTATTCGGTATTGATTTTTTCCACTCTCGGTTTCGGTACCGGTTCGGTACCGAGCTCATCCCTACAGGTAAGAGCATCTCCAACAGCTTCTCTAAAATGGAAAAAAAAAACTCATTTTTCTTCTTTAAACTCTTCCAACAGCATCTCTATATCATTCTCTAAAATATAGATTTTTGAAAGAAAAAAAAAATAAATATAGAGATTTCTCTATATCTCTAAATGGATGAGAGAAAAATATTATTTTAATGATTTCCCACCAAAAACAACCTTTATAATTTTAGAGATTTTTAAAATAATAAATTTATTAAATATTTTAATAATATAATTTTTTTAATAGATTCTTTAAAATAGAGAAGCTGTTGGAGTTGGAAGATAATAATTTTAAAGATTTTTACTTTACACTCTTTGTTTTAGAGAAAATTTAAAGAAACTGTTGAAGATGCTCTAACTTGATTCTTTTAGCATCATGTCTTTATTTTATCAAATTTTCATATTACAGGGACCAAATTTGTAATTTACCATTTTCATCTTTTAGCATTTACCATTTTTACTCTTTTATGAAATCATTTTAAATTATATTTTTTTGTATTTATTATTTAAATATATGTTCGGCGGCTCAAATAAAAAATAGAGCCAAAACCAGACTTCATGTGGTTAATGGTGGTCGTAATGATGGAAGAAGGTCAAGGAACACAGTGAACCAGTTAGGGTAATGTTCATATTTGGACCTCTAAGTTTTGTCGTTATACATTTTGGCTCTTGTTTTAAAAAGTTTTCCAGAAAATGTAAAAATTAAATAAATAGGATAAAACGACCATTCTGGCGTCGTATTTAACGGATAGAATTGATGGATGTTAGGAGGAGGGGACCAAATTCAAAACAAATTACATAGGTGAATGTTTTTATAATAAATTAAGATAAGATTTAGGACCAGTTTCATAATAAATAACAAATCTTAGGAATCAGTTTAATAATTAAATTGTTAAATAAAAAGGTGTCTTAATAGTTAATAGAACCATCCAATAAAATAGAAGTAAAAGAAATAATTACATAATGATTAATAATAATTTTATAAAAATCTAAAAATTATTATTATTTTGATTAATTAATTACCTAAACTTTTTCATCACAAATGATTAATCTCTGAACAAAAAAATTTAACTAATAAATCATCGAATTTTTTGAGATGTTTACTTACATTTTTTACCTGAAAAAATTACATTTTTTATTCAGTAGTTTTTGTATAAAAAAAAATTGTTTAAGATTTAAAATGATAAAATTTGTTGGGAGTATCAACTTTTCCTATATTTTCATAATATTTTTTACGTCTGAAGTAAATACTTTTAATATATAGTTGAAATGAAGTTCTTAATACTATTTTATTTTCTCGTTTTATTTGTAGAATTTTGCATTAATTTTCATTGCAAACATGTAGTTGGTTTGAGTTAGACTTTAGGTTTAAAATCTCATAAATGACTTCAAATTCGTTTGGAGATAATTCTTGTTTCAAATCCATATCTCATAGATTTCAATTATTTCCATCACAGTTTGTCTTAATTTCTCTATTGACCGCACATCTCGTGTTTACATTTCTCTCAAAACAAAGCATAATAGGTATGGTGCAAAATCAAACAAGATTAAAAAAATCTATTTCAAATCCTATAAATCAAACACACAAAATATTACAAAACCTTTATAAAATCCAAATCGCTAAGAAAATCGTTAGGTTTAATGGATTTGTCGTTCCATTTTTGTATGGATATATACTTAAATAATTAAAAACATGTAAAACGATAGAAATACCCTTAAACGACTATCACATGTGTAGGGTGGGTGGTGGAGGTTGAGGGAGGGGTTTTTTTACCTATATACTGACAAAGAGGGCATCAACGAAAAATGTCCAATTTTATAAAAAAAAATTCAATTTTGGGACCTGATCCAAAGTTCTTTAAGATCACATTTACTAGAAATATAATTCATTTGATGGAAAACGGAACTTGTGGTTGTACTCCCTCATCTTTTAAATTGCGATTTTTGTCTTTGAGATTTGTCTAGGGAACGTTTGTTTTTTAAGATGTGCTGTTTTCTGAAGTGTTATTTCGCTTCTGGCTTATACGAGGTGGTACTAAAATCTGAAATTGAATCAATCATTGATTTAAAATCCCTAACAATGCGGATGTACACAGATAAGAATAATTAAGTGGTGTGGTTACCATTTTTTCCTGATGATTTTTAGACTTAAAAAGGTCTAGGAAAAAAAAACAAAGAAACAAATAATCTGAATTTAAAAATGTCTAAACAAATAAATGATAAATGGTCATTAAAAAATTGAAAACACAAAGAGGACCTAAGTTGTAAAATTTTAGAAGTAATAACCATAAGGTTATAAGATTATGATTACTAAGAGCATCTCCAATAGTTTTTTCATAAATTTTTTTAAAATTGAGAATGAAAAGCCAAAATCCCTAAAAACATTTTCTTTCAACTTCAACAGTTTTTCTATTTTAGAGAATCCATTATTATTTATATTATTAAAATATTCAATACATTTAATAAAATATTATTCTGTCCTATATATTTAATTTCAATAATTTTGATTGGTTGTATATTTAAAATAATGTTTCTCTCTCTTAGTTTGGGGATTTTAAAGATCTCTCTATATTTAAAAGATTTCTCTTAAAATCTCTAAAATAGCAAATCATATAGCAATGCTATTGGAACATTTAAAAAAAAAACCACAAGTTTTTCTATTATAGCAAAGCTGTTAGAAATGGTTTAAGATTTAAGAGAGACCGTCAATGTATGTTAGAATTTTCATTCTTTCATAGTTGTTGTCGTTAAGTGCCAACAAGCCACGTGGACGGTGGACATAAAATTATAGCATTCCCATTTAGTTTTAGAGAAACCAAATATTGTAGCAAAACGCGTTTTAGAGAAACCAAATATGTTTATTATTATTGTCATAAAAAACAAAATAAGTGGATTATTAATGATTTAGATATTGTTTCCCAAAAATAAGGTGACTTATAAGAGCATTTCCAATAGTTATGTTAAAAAATTTATATAATAGAGTATGAAAAGTTAAAATTACTAAAAAAAATTCATCCAACTCCAACAGCTATTCTATTTTAGCAACTTTATCACTAACTATACTAATAAAATATTCTATCATTTAATAAAATACTATTTTTCTCTCATACACATTTAACATCAATTATTTTGATTGGATGAATATAATTAAAATATCGTTTCTCTCTCTTCTATACATTTTTAGAGATTTCTCTAAATTTAGACATTTTTTCAATCTCTCTCCTCTATTCTCTATTTTAACATAGATGATAGCATAGCTGTTGGAGAACAAAAAAATGCTAAAATCCCTCTTTTCTCTATTTTAGCATAGCTGTTGGAGATGCTCTAAGGTGATTTATTTTCTAGTTACATGTTTGACAAACTAACTTATGAACTTTTTAGTTGGGAGTGACTTATTAAACTTTTTATCATTTTCTTTCGATTATACTCCTAACTAATATTAATTATTATTATTTTGAAACTACTTTTTGGACATTTTACATGTTTATAAGTTACTTTTGTCAATCGTGACTTATTAATCAACTATCTTATAAGTCATACGTTAGCTTATCAATTATAAGCTACCTTATCAGCTACCTTTGCCAAACATAGCCTTAAAGATACGAATATGAATCGGGGCGAGGGTGCAGGGTCTTCTTGTTGTGCACCTTCAATCCACAAGCTTAAACTCTAGCCTCAGCCTTACAGATTCTCAATATCTCAACTACTCATTTCTCTCCTTTTTTCTTTTCCAAAAAAAATGAATACTCTTTTTTATATTTATCAATTAAATTTAATTGCATCAGTGACGTAAGTCTGTGGAAAATAAGACGTAGCAGTTATTACTTGTAATTTATATAAAAATAATCTGAGTAAAAACAATTTTTTTATATTCCTTGTAAGTTGTAAGACATTTTCTTCCGATTAATATGTTCTGTAATTTTAAAGCTTTATTTTTATGTCTAAATATGAGTATGGCATTTCAAATATTTAAATACTTTTTGTTTACCTAAAAACTTTTAGATTCAGGTTTTGTTTATGTGGTAAACTGACACTGGTTAAATTTTTTATTTTATTTAATATATGTATATAAAGAAATATTTGTGTATATGGGTGTACATTTATTATTAAGTGACAAATATATTTGATTTTTAATATTTGTGTATATGGTTTTTACTAAATGGACCACAAACCCATCGGAATTTGTTCCCTCCGAACCTGTCATGGATTAGTCAGGACAGGATCGGGGATAAGGCCTATAAATAGAAGCTTCTTTCAGTCTATATTTTCAAAGAGAGAGGTAAAAGTCAGAAAGAAAGACTTTCGGTAAGACTTAATGGATATCACTGCCGGAAGACTCACAACAATTCAGACTGAAATCCATCAAGTGGAACAGCAGAAGCTCCAATGTGAGCAAATGCTTGGCCTGTTCTAAGAGCATCCACCTGCTCTCGATCCTAAGGACGTAGGCAGAAGGATGCAATTTTTACGGGACCGAATTCGAAGTCTCGAAAATCAAAAGAGAGGTCAGGGACGGGGGATGCAATACCCGTCTTGTTTTCATCCCTGTTTGTATATATAATTTGGTAAAACATATACTTAAATAATTAAGATATTATATTAAAACATCTCAAACAAACACACTAAAACTGTTTTTTTACACAAATCTTCTTCAATGAATTCGTCAAATTTTTGTAGTAAAATGGTGATATTAAAAGTAAAATTACCAAATTTAGTATCCATTCACATAATTTTTTCTTTGATGTTAAAAAAATTGTCTACTTGTAAATTATTATAATTGATTGGTATTATAAATAATAAAATAGGTGGAAGATTGATTATTGTTTGCCAAAAAAATAAATATTTTAATACGATAAACAATATTAATGTTAAATATTTTGAAAATACTTTATTTATAACATGAATATAAACAAAATTGTATTAGTTTACTTATAAACAAATAAATTAAAATTTTATAAATTTAACTGAACAAAAAATGCAACAATAACACAAAAAAAATAAAAATATTAATCGAGAAGGCACAGTTGCAAAAGCTACGGGCAACAGTAGTAGTTGATGATGATGAAAATAGTAGGCATGAAAAACAATCAACTGTGGCATGATGGGATGAGATACCCACTCATTCCATTTTTACTTTTTTTTCATTTTTCCCTTTTAATATTACAAACCCAGATAAATAAATAAATAAATAATTTTTAGAGTAAATTACATTTTTGGTCCCTGTGGTTTTCATCTACTTTCTAGTTTGGTCCCTATTTCAAACTAATTACAAATTTAGTCATTGTGGTTTACATTCTATTTCAATTTTGGTCCCTCTGAACAACTTTAATTAAAATAATTAACTATATTAAGGGTAATTTAGACATTTCACCTTTTCTTTTTATTTTTCATTTTTTGTTTTATTAAATTAGAAAGTTAATTACACCTTTAGTCCCTATAGTTTGTCTTTTTTTCTATTTTGTGTTTTCTACCTTCTTTTAATTTTTTTCATTCTATACCCTTGTTATATTAAGGATACATTAAAAAAACATATTTCATTTTATAATTTACACCATTATAAAAGGTTTGTCGATAAAAGTTAAGTATTAAATATTTTTAATTTTTTATTCAAATATATGTAAGAAAAAAAATCAAAATTTGTCTATGTCTATTTATTAAATAAAAATGTATCTCTTTTAGATATTTCATATAATCGAAAATTTTCTATGCCTGCATTTCAAATAAAACAAAGTAATAAGGGTTTGTTTGGTTTAACATAATGTTTTAGACATATTTGGATGTTTTTTTTGTGTAAGGATTTGGAATAGGTAATGTTTGCAATTTTAGGGTATTTGGTTTGTAGATTTGGAATAGGTAATGTTTGCAATTTTAGGGTATTTGGTTTGTAGTTTGGGTTAGAAATGAATATCATTCTCTATAAATAAAATATAAGAAGAAATTATAAAAATAATTAAATGACGAATGCTAAGTACCCAATGGGAGTTATTTAAGTTTATATTTTTGAAATTTTTTTAAATAATAACTATATTGTAAAGTTTTTTATTCGATACACATTTAAAAAAAATATTATGTTAGACCAAACAAACTTTTATTGTTTTGTTTGATCCGAAACGTAGGGATAATTTTTTTTGGATTAAATGAATGTCTAAAAACGATACATTTTAATTTAATAAATAAACATAGATAAATTTTAATTTTTGTATAAGAAAAAATGATAACTTTTTTACAACCATCAAAAAAGTTTTCTCTATAAGAGTAGATGGATTTACAAATATATCAAATAAATTGCATAAAACATAAAAATACTCAATACTTAATTATTTAAAATCATTGATGAATATTTTCTGATCATGTAATTTATAAAATAAATAAGAATTTTAATGTATTACTGATTAAAATTGTCATTAATTAATTAGTATAAGGGTATAGAATGAAAAAATTAAAAAAAGATAGAAAACTCAAAATAGAAAAAAAGACAAACTATAGGGACTAAAATTGTAATTAACTTTCTAATCTAATAAAACAAAAAATGAAAAATAAAAAGAAAAGGTGAAAAGTCTAAATTACCCATAATATACTTAGTTATTTTAATTAAAATTGTTCAGAGGGACCAAAATTGAAATAGAATGTAAACCACAATGACTAAATTTGTAATTAGTTTGAAATAGGGACCAAAATTGAAAGTAGATAAAAACCATAGGGACCAAAAATGTAATTTACTCTAATTTTTATTTTTCTTGTTATACACTATGTAATTCAACAAATAATAATATTATGAAAATATAATTTTTTTTTGAACGACAGGTTAGTAGTTAGTAGTTAATGATTCGGACCCACAGTGACATCCATATGAACAGTATGCGGGACCCGAACCTTCATCTTAAGGGATAAACCCCATATATAGATAGTTTATTAATAAAATTGTATTGAGAAATATGTAATTATAGATAATATTAAATGTAGACATTAATGATGAGGTCTTTATCAGTATTTAGATTTTATAGTCAACAATAATTATCAGATCATTTATTATCTTATTAGAATAAGACGCATGTGCTATTTTCCCCTTAAGGAATCAGCACCATATAGAAAATTGTGGTAAGCTTGTTTTAGGACCCACATTTTATTAACTTCAACTATATCATTACAGATTCGCTTTCAATCTATCAAAATTATAAAATATAATTTGTAAATAAAATACAAATCTTTTTAAAGGCTAGCAAATTAATATAAAAGAATAACATAAATGAACAAAAGTTCAACAAAAGATTTTGTAAACTATAGAACCAACCTGAAAGAAAACAAAACCGACCAAAACCAAACAAAACGAGTGAAAGTGTCGTCTGAAAATCATTGAGTTGACCACTTATCTTGTAAGCTAAACAACTCGTACCATCAAATAAGTGATGGTAACTAATGGGCGGTTTACTAGATACTCACCTTCATAAATGTTTATCGGTTCAGCTATCTTATCGATAATTTTACCCAGTAAGAAATCGGGAGTTTTACTCGGTGTGTAAGGGTGATGACTTTTGTCTGGTAATCGCTTACTGGGTTATAAACATTTACCATCAACCCATTTGATGGCAATAATGTTATCTATCACATAAGGTGAGTGAAAGTATGACTCTTGCCGGTAAATGTTTACCCAATAAGCTTTTGGTAAACAACCCCTGAGTTATATTACATCCATGAAATAATGTATTGGCTATAAATAGCTTACCATCTCTTTAAGCCATGGATAACAAAAATCACCGAATCAACTGTGATTTTCCAAGTAATACGGGAAAAAAAAAACTTGTCGGTAAGTATTTAGCCTTATAATTACGATGTTTGATAAGGCAGGCTAGGCACATTTCCACTAGGGTTGGGTTCCAGTGAGAATGAGAGTTATGGTGAGAAACGTAAGAAGGGATCTCCATCTTTGGATGCACATTAGGATGAGATGCACCAAGATGAGGTGGACTGAGATGCACCAGATCAACTCCCTTCTAAGACGCAACTCATTAACGGATATATGGGATTATAAGTGATCAATGGTTCAGATGTTTTCTTACGTTTCTCACCTTAACTCTACTTCTCATACGATCACAAGCCTTTCCACTAATCCCACTAGAACTTTAAGTTAACAACAAGACAAATGTCTAGTGATCCTCAGCCGACTCAGACCAATGACCACCGGAGAACATACTTAAAAGTCAAAATCTTACCAGTAGTAACGTTTTAGGTCCATTTAGGTCACACTTACCGAGTAAACCATGATCGTCCAAAGTCACCACCTTCACTTACATTATCATGTAATATTATGTCATTTACTCATTTTCATCCCTCAAAACGGATTGGTGGCACCCATCTTCTGCCTATTAGTGCTAACATTGTAAGAGTCTTCTCATTCACTTATCTGGCAAAATTATCGTTTCTTTCTATATGTCTTATTACCAGATAAGATTCTCGATTTTTGTCATACTCATCCAGTAAAGTAGGTGATCACACCCGGTAAATTGCTTATCCGGTCAACGTTCGATAAAAGTTCCTCATAGAGACTGGGTTTTTCCTATTTGAACAACAAGTGTAATTCAAAGGGGCAATTTGTAAAAGTGGACATTTTTATCATTTTATGAGAGAAAGGGGGGCTGAGTTTATGCTATCATGGATATCTATTCTATTCTAGAAAGCATTTTTAGGTATCACGAGACAATTGAAACCCAGTTATTTTTTCTAAATAAATATTTTTTTACAATTTTTTATCACTTATATTATGATTTTTCTAAAATACAATTATTTAATTAAAAAAAAAATTATATCCGGTTTTGAGAGCTACACTATTTTAATAATTGTAGCTATTAATTCTATTATTAAATGTTCAATAAAATATTAGTTTTCTCTTATAAATATTAATTTTCAATTACTCTTGTATATAAAAAAAATTAAAAATTCTAATTCCCTCTCATAATTTAAAGATTTCTTTAAATTTATGAATTTTCATATATTTTTTAATTTCTTTCTCTATTTTTTTTAAAAAAGTATCTAGACATTTACCTAAATTAATCCCTAACAATTTTAAGACTGCTAAATAATGTAGTCCTGATATAATTTTCCAATGGCTACAAGTTGTTTATGCCTGAATTCGAACCTGTGATAGATGGGTTACTTGGTACGGTACCAAATTTTGTGTTACTAACCTCATCTTCAACAAAGCTTAACAAATACAATATTAATATTAATCTACATGTTAGAACTAAAAAACTATCAAAATTCATTAGAATTTCTATTATATCATATCCTATATAAGGATTGTCTTATCCTCCATTCCAAACACTCCTTTTATCTTCTTCTTTTTTCCAAAAAAAAAGAAAAAGAAAAAGAAAAAAGAAAAAAGAAAAAAAGAAAAGTGAATATTGAAGTCAAACCTTTTCTAACCCTTCCGAGGAGTCAAAGCGCCCCCCCCCCCCCCTTCACTTACCTTCTCTTTATTGCAAAGAAAGCTTTGGGTTTTGGGGTTCATAAATGCGACGACTAGGCGTGCTCACACCCGCTCCTTCTCTTTCCATACTTTTTCATTTAACCCCCTCCACTTTTCAATTCTTTTCAATTAAAGCATGTTTTTTTAAATCTTTTCTCAAAGGTATTTTCCCATTATACAAAGATAACAAAACGCATACGTATTGTCGACCACTTCTAATTAAACCTTTATCATTTTTCTGAAAAAAGAACTACTTTTTCATCCATCACTTGTGATAAAGAAAATGTTTATGTACATCATATATTAACATTACACATTCAACTGAACATATCTTTATATATGTTATATCTAATGATATATAGACAATATTTTTGAATTAATTTTTATTTACCAATGCTAAAAAGTCTAGTTAACCAATACATGTGTTTTTAAAAGTGACATTAGCATAAAAGTGTGCCTATATTTGGACCAAAATTACAAAAATGAATTTAGAAGTAGTGGCAAAAGAGATAAAGAAGAAAGAAAGAAAGAAAAGCAAAAGTGACCTCAAAACCCCCCTTCACTTTGGTATACACTTTATTTCTGACCCTATCCTTTGAGTACCTTTCTTTTCTTTCCCTTTTTCCTTTGTCTCACAAGTCTTTTCTTTTTGGGTCTTTTAGTTTTACCAAACACCCATTCCTTTTTCTCCTTTTCTTCTCTCTTTTTTGGTAATTTCCCAACACCCCTTAAACTTTTCTTTTGTCTATTCTTGCCCCCCATCTCCACATTGAATAATCAAAAGTGTTTTTAACCCTTAATTTCAATAACTTTTTACATCAAAAGTTACTAATAGATAGTGGGTTACCTTTTGTTTTTATTTCTTAGCTTTAACAAAGAATAACAATTCACATCTTGCTAATAAACTTATATTTGGGTTTCTTGATTTTAATAGTTGATTATGGATATAAGGTATTGTAATTTTAATGACGATCTAAATAATTGTTTGGACTCTGTTAGCATTAGGGATGAGCATCGGAACCGGGTACCCGTCTTTGAAACCGGAGTCGATGTGATTGGTTTAGGTTTTTTTTTTTGAACGGCAAGTTAGTAGTTAGTGATTCGGCCCACAGTGACATCCATATGGGCAGTATGCGGGACCCGGACTTTCACCTTTTTTAGAAAAACCACCACTCCCAAGGCTCGAACCCGAGACCTTGAGGATGATGTAAAAACCCCGGTACCGCTAGGTTAAAGGCCCTTTGTTTATGTAATAATTAATTTTGACTATTTGTTGTATTTATTACTTTAAGTCAGTATTTTGTAGTTTATAATTACATTTTTATTCTATGCCATGTAAAAAAAATTAAAAAAAGTTGAAGCCGGGTATCCGGAACCGGTTCCCATCGGTTCCGGTTCCTAAATATAAGGAACCGGTGTTAGAAGTTCCGGTTCCTGGAAAATGGCCGTATACCCAGTTATGCTCACCCCTAATTAGCATAAGGCATGCTCAACTCTTACAAGATCATTTTACAATTTTTTGTGAACAAAATACTATTACAATGGCATATCCATGTCACTTTATTAATAATGTGCGGTACTTTAGCATCACAGCATAGGATTCATGCTAGCTTTCCGTGAAAACTTTACTTGGCTGTGAAAAGAAAATTTCAAACACGAATAAGTTCTTCCCCAATAAAACCCACGAGTTTCACAATAAATTGTAGGTTATTAAATCTTACAAAATCTTTAATACGTCAGCTAGCTATAAAAACGTTAATAAAATGTTGTTTTGACATAGTAGAGAATGTGATGCACATACGACATAGAGGTCAAAGGCATGGGTTGATTCACCTAGCAAGTCTACGGGCAGTGTCATGGAGGCAAAACATGGACCAAAAACAATATAAGTTAATTCACCGGGGTCCGTGTGTTAACAACTTAATGGGCTTAATGGACCCAACTCAATGACTTAATAATATGGAAAATCAATTTTTTTTGGCGAATATGCCAATCCCAATTAAAAAACACATTTATTTCAAATATGAATAAAATTTCACAAACAAAAACTTTTATAAACTACATAGATAACTTTTATTTATAGATGAGTTGATGGAAACCAACCGTTAAGTAAAAGGTAAGGGCAATTTCGAAAGCGAAATCTTCCATTTCTTGCACTATTTTAAATTAAATAAAATAGAGATTTTAAAAGATTTTTCTATAAAATAAGAAGGAAAAAAAAACGTTTATGTATTTAAAAAAAACATCAAAATCTATTTTGCAAAATAGAAAACATAAATTAATATTTTCAGATTTGGTTATGAGTGATTTATTATCGGAAAATGCAATGTGATGTCACTTAAACATAAAAAGGAATCAAACAAAATCTCACCCAACCCAACCCGACCCGAAACCGACTCATCTTTTACCGTCTCTTTCTCTCTCTAAAAAAACTCACACTGTTGAGTGTTTGACTGTGTGTGCCACTGCAAAAAGCTTATTCTCTTCTCTCTCTCTCTGCAACTTTTGCAGACCTAAAACGCCATTAAACGAAGGGAAAGCTTTCTTCCTTTTATTTTATTTATTTATTTATTTATACCCCCCTATTCCTCTTTCCTATCTCCCCCATTCACACCTTCCCTTCCTCAAAACCCTTTTTCAAAAAAATCATTTACTCTGGCTTTCCCTACCATGGACGTCTTCAGTCTTCTCAAATTCTGGCGTAATGCCGGTATCGGAGACCACATAAACGCCGGTGACTTTGATATTTCAGCCGACGATGAAGGATCGTTCTTTGATTTAGTCTTCACAAATCCGAACAATCTAGAAGACAATGACTCTGTCGATTCTCCAACTGTCAGCGTCATTAGTGGCTTCCACAGTGACCACCATAATCATCAATTTTCAAAGATGGATGGCGCTGATTCAAAGTCAAATCAACACACTTATTCGTCTTCTTCTTCTTCTTCTTCACATTCTGTTTTTTTCAACAATAATAAGAGTAAGATTTTGCCTCTAGATTCAACTAATTCTTCGAAGACGCCTAGATCTCCGTTTCGTGTGTTGATGCTAGGGTTTCAGAATAGCAACAAAACGAAATCGGAGAAGAAGGAAATCAAATACGAAATCGAAGAGGTTACGATTAGTACGTTGCTCAAAAGAGATAACAGTTTGAGGAACAAAATGAGATCGGAGAAGTTTCTAGAACACGATCAGATGCCGTCGAAGCGGTTTTCGAAGGACGTTGTTCATAAATACTTGAATCTAATCAAGCCTTTGTATATTAAAGTTTCGAAGAGATCTAACGAGAAGGTCAGATTCTCAGATCACTCTCCGATGCCGCCGCCATCGTCGTCTTCTCCGGCGACTTCATCGGTGTTTTCTCCGAGGAAGGAAGAGAAACAGGGAGGAGGAAGAACAGTGTTTAAAGAAGTTCGTAAACATTTAGGAAAAAGCCGATCCTCGTCTTCATCGTCTTCCACCTCCGTTAAATCAATTCCGTCACCGGCAACTCGGAGTGATGATTCAGCTTTACAACAACAAGATGGAATCCAAAGCGCCATTTTACACTGCAAGAAATCGTACAATTCACCTTCTCAAGGTACAATTCTAGTTTCAAATTCATAAAAAAAATTATTTAATCCACCGATTCCAGATTCATGTCAGAACAAATTTCCACAAATCCTTCACGGATTCATATTGAAATTGCTGAAATAAACAATTGTAATATTTTAATTTTGTTTTTTCAGGTTGTAATGTTCTTTCTAGATCAGGAAGTGCTCCATCTCATGGACCTCGAATCTCCATTGATGAAGAGAAAAGAAGCAGCATATGAAAATGGCGGGAATATATTCATCATGTATGATAACATAGTAGTATTAAATTATAGTGTGAAAATTTAGAAAGAAAGAAAAAAACAAGTATGGGGTAGTAAAATGAAAAAAAGATGATAGTTGGAGGGGGTTGTTTGGTTTTGATGTAAAGTAAAGGGGTGATGATTACATCATCAGATTCAGAGTTATGACAGCGAGATTAAAAGAAATGATGAAGAAATCTTTTGCTTCATCTTTTGTGTGTTCCACTTCAACCCCACTCTATATTGTAAATATTTAATGCAATATTTTATTTTCTTTCTATAATAGCTTATTATAAATGTTATAAATATGCTTATTTTCCTGATTTGTGTATTTTTCCGGTATCTTCCCAATTTGGTGTTTTATGGATTTAATAGAATAATAAAATATAAAGTTTTTTTTTTCTATAAATATGAAAAAGCATAAGAAATTGACAGTAAAAACTGTAAAAGTAAAAAAAAGAGAGAGGAAGATTGCAGTGTTGATTCTGTTTGTCACCATTGCAGTAGAGTCAAACTCCATTGGATGATAGGAGGCTATAAATTTTTTTTTACTTATAAATTTATTTCTCATATAAAATGAAGTTTCATTTTTTAAATTTGTAATTAAAGTTAGTTTTATTAAAAGGGTTTTGTCATAAAAGCTAGTTTTTCAAAATGTTACAAAGTAATATTTTAATAAGATTTAGGTGAAATTTGGTTTATTGAAATATGATAGAATGCAAAATAAATTGGAAACAAATTCGGTTTATGTGTTTGGTTCATTATGTAAAGTTTTAATACGGAAATTTAATTTGCGATCAAGTTTGAATTCCTTGGGTTTTGGTGTAAAGAATTCTAATTATATTTCATTTTATTTTTTTAGAAATATTATTATACCCTTATATTTATTATAATCCATTTTATCCGATCACAACGTTCTTCACTGTCACTCTACCACCGACACCGCCACTACGACTAGCACCACCACCACCGTCACTACAGCTAGCACCACCACCACCGTCACAACCATCGTTGCCTCCACTGTCGTGGTTGCCACCACCATTGCCAATATACCACTACCACCATCAACACTGTCACTAACACCACCGCCACCATTGTCGTCGTCACAATTCCCACCACAACCACCACCAATTAATAATTTATCACTATATAGAACTTGTAATATGAGATAATAAAATATGAAATACCACAAATGGTATTTTTGTTAATTTATCACTATTTATTATAATTTTGAAAAGTTATATTAGCGAATTAAACAAACACATTCCAATTATTGCCAAACAAATGTATGGTCAAACATGATTAAATTTTATTTTAATTTAAAAAAAATACAATTTCTTTATTAGATTCCGATTCAGATAGATTATGTTTTGTAAACCAAACGTCACTTCAGTTTTATTTAATTCCAATTATGGTTCATAGATTACGTTATGATTCATGTCATTACATTATTATTTAGTTTTAACAAACATGACTATTTATCAGTCAAATTATCAACTAAACCTATTTTATTAGCCAACAACGAGTTTTTCATATAACTAAACGGATATTTACCAAACGCTTATTCGGGTAAGTCCTTACCAAGTCATGTTACCTTATCAAAGGGATACGACAAGTACCAATAATTTTACCCGGCAAGAGCAAAGACAAGGAACAAGAATCTTACCCGGTAAGTGATAGTGACAACTCTTACCATGACGGCTAACGCTTACCGGGTAAATTGTTGCATACGAAGCTGTTTTTGTGTACTAAAATCTTACCCAGTAAGCAAGTGATAGTTTTGAATTTTACCTGTAATCATTTATCGAGTAAGTGTTTAGGTTAACGACCCCAACTTATTAGTGAAAGAGCTAGCTTATTAGCTAGCTTTTCAAATATTAAGGTTAAAAAAAAACTCTAGATTCAAATAGCAACAACTTTACTATTGTAGGATGGAGACTTACCTTTTGGCTTTGACTGGTGACCAATTGACCATTCATACTTGACAGTAAAAAAAGTAAGTATAGATACAAAGAGAGATATATATATATATAGATGTTGATCCTTCAAAGGCAAAGCAAAGAGTAGTTGAAGAGAAAAAGCAAATAGAAATGGCATGAGTCTCTTTCAGCTCCCCCATTAAGACGTTTGCTTAGAATAATAACATGTAAAAAAGTCTGGAACTGGAATTAGAGAAGGGGGGTAAAATCCAGGAATGGGAATGGGAATGGGAATGGGTGTCAGGGAAAGGGAATAAGTGAAGGGGAAGTATCATTTCATTGGAATTGCTTTCCTCCTTTTCCAGAATTGGTGAATCTAACAAATACCAACAATAACAAGACAAAAATCACCACACACATCCTCACCTTGAAACGACCCTTTCACCACTGCTATTGATTCCATATCTGATAGTAACATCTATATATATATATATATCTATATCTATATCTATATCTATATATATATATAAATATTTATTAACTTAATAACACCCTTTCGGCACACCGCCTTGAAGGTCGCTTAATACTCTTTAGTACGTGTGATGTAGTTAAGTTAAAATAAGTTTTCTGTAACGTGTTTAGACAGTTGGGGTGTGTTTGAAAACTACATAAACTTTTGTTTTGATGTCATTTTTCTAAAATGATATATTTTGTTATACGATTCGGCAATTCGGTATATGATTTATCATTCATGGACATTGATAAGATCCATCCATTTAGCATTAATTTTATTATATTTTAATAGCGTAAATTATGTTGGAAATTTAGTTAAAAATTGTGGTTATATACACACACACACACACATATATATATATATATATATATAGAGGCGGGTTCATGCGAGAACGGTAACAATTTACGAGAATGCAAGTACAATCCTCAACCAATCATTTTGTACATAAATTTTTTTTCATGTATAAAATCATATGTGATTTTGTACTAGCATAAAAAATGGCACGTGCGAGATTTGCTGCCGGAAAAGTCTCGGGTAATCATATATGATTTTGTATGTGAATCATATGTGATTTTGTACATGAATCATATGTGATTTTGTACGTGAAAATTTTCATTTACAAAATAATTGGCTGAAGATTGTTTTGCATTATCGTAAATTGTTATCGTCCTCGCATGAACCTCTTTTTATATATATATATATAGATAGATAGAGAGAGAGAGGGGGGGGGATAATCCAATGCAAACTCATTTCTCCATACAAACTATGCAAACTCAATTCCTTCTATGTATTTTTTATTTTATTTTTTAATTAAAAAGGGCAGTTCGGTAATTCTGCATAATATTGTTTTTTTTATTGTTTGTAATTCGTAATAGTTGCAGTTATGCAATTTATGTTATTTATTCTTTTTCCTTATTTAGTGGAGGTTATGTTTGGTTAGTTATGAACTTATGATAATGATTAACATATAAACAACTTATTAGG
This sequence comes from Silybum marianum, assembly GCA_036898165.1. NCBI lineage: Eukaryota > Viridiplantae > Streptophyta > Magnoliopsida > Asterales > Asteraceae > Silybum > Silybum marianum. The sequence goes on from CM072532.1 coordinate 660,253, forward strand.
GATAAGTTGGTCATTTTATCTTTTCTGTCATGTCCAGTTTTGTTTTACCAAACACTGAACAACTGTTCTGTAATGTTATGTTCCATCATGTATGGATACCAAACGCATCCCTACATACGTTGTGTAAGTGTTGATTCAAGCCGGTTTATAGATCATACATAATGGGGTTAGTTTAGTGGTCATTTACTAAACGCTTACCCGATAAGTACTTATCAGGTAATTTTCCTAACCGAATGAACATGATAAGGGCCGAGAATCTTACCCAGTAAGAGCGATAATAAGGATGGAGAGTTCTACCCGGTAAGTGAGGGTGACGATACTTACCCAAATAAACATTTACCGAATAAATTGTTGCATCAGATACCGTTTTGATGTACTACAATCTTACGCGGTAACATAAATTATAGTATTGACTTCTATTGGTAAGCGCTTATCGAGTAAGCATTTGGATAAACGACCCCTTAATGTAATTTATTACACTGGAATAATGCATAAATAACATTTTCAGTACTTAGAAAGGTGTTTTGCAAGTTATGTGTTTCACTAGTTTGATAAAAAAAAAGGAAATTTTTATTTGGTAATCATAAGTTTCTTGGCTGGCTTCTTGTACATCGACTTATCCAATGGTACCCTAAAAATAACAATCATAAAACTATTTGTTATTTCTGAGTAGACTCGAAATGACGGCCTATATGAGTGACAAGCCCTTAGCTATACTTGCTCGTTGAGTTGGCTCACATGTTTATCATATAAAAGCTATGTTATTATGCATGTGGATAAGACTTCATAGTATCAAGAACTCACTTAGCTTGATAGCTGACTTGTGGTGCAAAAGGCAAAACTAACAATAATATCACCCAGAAAGCAAGGGACATGTAAGAATTTATGTCAGAATGAATTCCTTTGAACACACTCCGTTGATCAATACAGTAGAACACGCTCCGTTGATCAATACATTATTGTGAAGCATACAAGTTGGCGCGTCTTGAGGCCGAGCAAGGGAGATACTTTTGCATATAAGATAACAAATTATAAAAAGTAAGGTTTTTTTGAATTGAAATTTCGATGATTTCCCCACTTTCAACAATCATTTTGTGTGTTTGTTCATAAATTTTACACACATATCCTTATCCTTTCAACATTTATAGTTGCCTATAACCAAATATATGGGTTCACTAGTACAAAGTTTAAAAAATGAACCAAATCTATAGTTACACATGACACTATATAATACATTAACAATCATAATAGATCCGCTCCTTTAGAGCATCTTCAACAACTTTTCTAAATTTTCTCTACAATAGAGAATCTAAAGTCAAAATTTCTAAAATTATTATCTTCTAACTCCAACAGCTTCTTTATTTTAGAGAATATATTAAAAAATTATATTATTAAAATATTCAATAAATTTATTATTCCAAAAATCTCTAAAATTATAAGGGTTGTTATTGGTTGGAAATCATTAAAATAATATTTCTTTCTCATTTTTTTAGAGATATAGAGAAATCTCTATATTTAGAGATTTTTCTAAAAATCTCTATTTTAAAAAATGATATAGAGATACTGTTTGATGAGTTTAAAAAAGAAAAATCGGTTTATCTCTATATTAGAGAAGCTATTGGAGATGCTATTATTAACCAAACATCTATCACTAGTCTATGATGATGACACAAAAATTAAAGGAGGAGCTCTTATTCAATCAGTGATTAATGTTGGACGTTGATCGGATCAAGTTGGATCAAGTCAACTAATTAGTTTTTTTTTCCTTTCAAAATTCAATCACAAGAATTCAACAAAGAAATTAACAAATCATAGAATATACATATATTTATTATAGGGGAGGCTAATGGCACCCTTAATGGTTGTGGCACCCTAGACCTAGGATAATCATTAGTTTTTTTTTGTTTTTTGTTATTTTTGTCTTTTTATTGTCTTTTCTTTTTTTGTTTTTGTTATATAAATATTTGTAGTATATTTTAATTTATATAAATTGTTAATTAATTTTTTTATGTTTATTTCTTTTATTACTTTTAATTAATATAAATTATTAATTTTTTTCTAATTTTCTCGCTTATTATTTTTAATTATATAAAATATTAGTTAATTTTTTTCTCTAATTTTCACGTCTATTTTTTTTTTCAATTTTAATAGAAATATATTTATATAAATAAATATTTAAATGTTAATTTATAATAAAATAATATAGAAAATAATTCATTAATATATATATATATATATATAGGAGAGATCATACGAGAACCACCACTCTTTAAAGAAACAAATGAACAATTTGTGGACCACATATGATGTGGGTCCCACGTAATATTAAATCATTTCTGATTTGATATTAAATCAGAAATGATTTAATATTATGTGGGACCCACATCATACGTGGTCCATAAATGTCCCTTTGTTTCTTTAGAAATCAACAATTCTAATTTGAACTTTCCACTCTCTCTCTCTTTATATATATATATATATATATATATATATATATATAGGCTGGTTCAAATACAAACTAGTTGAAGAGTACAAACTCGTACAAACCAATATAAAAATAATTTTTGTAATGGTTTTTTGTATCAAACGCTATGATTTAAGATGTTATTTTACAACTGTTTGTTTCATATTGTAAAAGTTTCACATCTATTTGTTTTCATAAGTTGAAAGTTTCTCATATATTTGTTTCATAATGTAAAAGTTTAACATATATTTTTTTCACATGTAATTTTTTCACAAGGTGAAACAAACATATGTGAAATAACATTTTAAATCATAGTATCTGATGAAAAAAAATCATTACAAAAATTATATTTGTATTTGTTTGTATGAGTTTGTACCTTTTAGTTGGTTTGTATTTGAACCAACATCTTTCTCTCTCTCTCTCTCTCTCTATATATATATATATATATTATTTGATTATTCAGTCTCAATAATCTTTACATTTACAACTAAATTTGAGTTCGTATTTGAACTTTACTTTGTATATGTATGTATTTATAATATAATATAAGAATCAAATTATATATAAATAATATGTAAATAAAAATAATGATATAATATGATTATAATACCAAAAATCGTAACATATAAAAAACATAAAATTATAAATATTATATAAATAAATAATATTAGAATCATAATGATATAAACTAATATATAAATATATATATATAAAAATATTAACAATCTAATAATATATAAAATAAAACAAAAATAATAAAACATATACATTTCTAATATAGATATATAAAATATATTTTTAAAATAAAAACAAAATTATTAAATTATATAAATATATGTATGAGTTTATGGTTTGTAAGGTGATTTGATGGTTCAACTTTCCAAACATTTAACACCCCTGGGTGACATTAACACTCCCTTTATTATAAAATAAAATAATTCAACCTCTCTCGATTAAAGAATAATATACACAAAAAGAAACCATAAACAAAAAATAAAAAATACATAAGTTATATAATTACTTACAACAAATATCAACGACAAGATATATTTCCAAGCTCCCTGCTCGCAATAACAAGATCCATGTTACAATCCATATTAACGTGCTTATACTTCCGAAACACGACCAATATCTTAAACTTTCCGGTCAATCTCGACCGGCTTCTCAACGGCAAAAAACCACGGTTTATATCATTTCGTAACTCCGATGATAACGTAACGTTTGTAGACGACAAAAACACCGGAACCGTAAACTTCCTAGTATCTCTCGTGTTTACTTTTTCATCCTCGACAAATCCCTCACCGATCTTCTGATCCCGATAGTAGAAATCCACGGTGGTTCTCCGGTACCGGAATCGCCGGAAGTTTTTGTTTCGAATACCGAATTCGGTGTTCATCATGATGTCAAAAGAAGGGTTTGTTGTAGAATTGGCGATGTTGAAAGTTCCGAAAGTGGCGGACCGGATATGGAACTTAGGGGTACGGAAACTTCCGGCGGTTAGAGAGAAGAGGAGGATGATTCCGATGACAAAAACGGCAACTATCACCAAGGACAAAAGGCACCGGCGGCGGTTCTTGCGGCGGGTCTCGTTGGCGACGGCAGATAGGTCTTCGTTAACGTGGGCGTAGGGGTTATTGGGAACCATTGTTAGATTGTTGTATGTTGATGAATGATATGATAATGGTGTACAAATTCAAGTATATATATATGTGTGTATATATATATATATATGTTGGTGGAGACAAGAAGACTTGAATAATCTTGGGGTTTAACTTTGTTGACTTTTTTAAATTCTAGATGCTCTGATTTTTCTTCGGCTGCTACGAAATTTACACCAAACCGTGATGAACTTTATTGTAATTTTTAAATTTAATAGTATAAGATATCTTTAAACAACAATTAAAATTCAAAGCCGTTCGTAATCAAGTTTAAATTTCTAGAATATATAAGTGTTAATATTATTAAAACTGTCTTAATATGATAAAATATACATACACATACACGCAAACACGCTATATAAATTGGAAAATTTTATATTAACATTTCTTATCGATCCTATTAAATATTGTTTATTTATCTTTATCTATACTCTTAATCTAAAAATGAATATATTAAAAAAGATATCAGGTATCTTATAAGACAACATTTGTTCTTTTTTTTAATCGGGTCTCAAAAGCAACCCTCCTACCTTTTTAGGGACTAATAACAGTTCTAACAAAACGGACCAATAATATCAAATATTGTCTGTTTTATCTATCAATTTCTTAAAAAATAACCTTTATTCCCTTTCCCCTCCCAATCAACATGGATCTTACATGTTATTATGATTTATGAAGAGTAAATTGAATGTTTCGTCCCTATGATTTATAAAAAACACAATTTTAGTCCATGTGGCTTAGAAATTGGGGATTTCATCCCTATGATATGCAATTAATTGTTATTTTTATCCTTACAATTTGTTATTTTTTGTTGTTTTGTCCCTATGGTTTAAAATTGTTTGTTTTTTTCCCTTTGTCCTTCGTACTTACTCATAGAAGTTAGGCTCAGAAACTAACTATCAATAAATTAAAAACTTTAAGAATGAAAATCATAATTTCTAAATTACAAGGACGAAAGTCCTAACATCAAAACTACAAGCAGAAAAGTAACAAATTTTAACAACCTTAAGAACTTAAAGCATAATTAACTCTATTAAAAATAGAAGTATTGACAAAAAAAATTCAAATAATATAGATAAAACTGTTATAGATTACATATAGGTTTTTATGAATTAAATTATGGTTATCTAATTATAAGAAAAGTAAAATTAGTTGCAATACAAATTACGGGTAGATTTGGTAGGGCATTTATGATTAGCAAGAAGGGTTCATGCAGCTGTAGCACTATTTGAAAAAAATGAATGGATCGTGATTTTGATCCTGTTTTTTTTATGACCCTATTAATTAAGACAACTGAGTTTTTATATCAACATCCATGATCCAATTCATCGACGCTAGTTTTCTTTTCCGAACTATCTTCAATATATGTATTGGCATTTGGCCACAAAGGGGAAGGCCGGTGGTGGTAGATGCTACCGGAAGCATCATCTATCATAATGTGTGCCGTTTTTTTCTCGTACCGGCTGCTAAATTTAGATTGTAAATGTGTAACCTTAATTAAGAGAATAATTGATTGACAAGGCATGAATCAAGTTTGTGAGTTAGCAATAATTGATTCCGGGAATATGATCGGTGCAAGTCAAGTATGAAGTTAGAGGATCAATATATTTTTGGGAAATGGATTAAAATACGCAATTTTATGAATTAAATTCACCTTTCAGTTAAACATCTTCCAATAATAGTCCGTCTATAACCGGATGTTTTAAGTATCTGCGTAAAGATTGATTTCTAGGGAAAAAACATCGCAAAAAAAAAATAGAGTTTACACAACTGGACAAGATATTTACGTGAACTTTAAATAAAATCTGAATTAAATTAAAAAAATACCTAAAAATTAAAATTGGTCGACAAGAACGATTGTTATAGTCAATTTCTCAATTTATTATCGCGTGGGATCAGATGTTATTGTCAATTAATATTTTTGCTATTAAAGACACGTAATTTTTTGTACTTTTATAGATTTGAAAATATAAAAAAAAGGTTTAAACATTGATATATATATATATATATATATATAAATAAAAACGGTGACATTATCCTCCCTCTTAAAAACATTGCATTGGCCTAACTGGAATAAGATAAAAATTTGTTTTATTTTTCCATACGAAAATTAATATATTGTAAAAAGAAAATAACGAAAATAGAAAACGACAAACGCAAAATACGATCTAGTTTTTCAGGTCTATATCCATGACTGAGTTAATTTAGAGAACTCAACTCTGGAGGAACCACCGTCCGCCACCGCAGCCTTTGCCTTTCCGCTCATCTCTAAAACCCTTTCTCTCACAATTCTCCCTTCTTCACCCTCCATCAACTCCCTCACCGTCTCCTCCACCGCCTCCGCCGTCACAAACCCTTCCGGCGACATTCTCACCGCCACCGCCACCTTTATTTCTTCAACCAAATACACCCTATTCATCTTTTGCTCTGCATATAACGGCCACGCCACCATTGGCACACCAGCAACCACCGCTTCAAGCGCCGAGTTCCAACCACAGTGACTCACAAACCCACCCACTGAGTCATGGCCTAGAATCGCTGGCTGTGGTGCCCAGTTTTTCACCACCATCCCTTTATCAACATTCCTGGCTACAAACCCTTCAAGATCGAACTCTTTAGAACCCGAACCCGACCCGTTTTCATCACCCGGTGGATCGCGGACCACCCATAAAAATCTTTGTCCACTTTTCTCTAACCCAATAGCTATTTCCTTCAATTGTTCTTTCTTGAACACACCCATACTTCCAAAACATAAAAACACTACACTTTAACTCGGTTGTGAATTTAACCATTTTAAGCACTCGTTTTCGCTCGGATCCACTTGATCGCCACCGGCGATCAAAGGTCCGATTAGATAAATAGGTGGAGCCGGACCGTCTCAACGGCTCTTTTTTCGAAACCCAAGAAGCTGTTAGCAATGATGCCGGAAGATTTCGCCATGTTGCTGGAAGTTTTCATGAAGTTTTTGTACGATTTGCTTTCTCTTACGAACAAAGCCAGGGGCATATCGGAAGAATGGATGGGAGGAATTCCGGGAATATCGAAGTAGATTTTGAGATCTTTAATGTCGTCGGAAGTTATGTTATGGATGGTAGGGAGATGTAAGAAGGCACAGAGGCCGGAAGCGCCACTGGTATAGAAGTAGTAAGTGGGCAAATTGAGGGATTTAGAGACTTGAAAAGCAGCATTTGAAAAGAAATCAAGGATTACCGCTTTGATGGTTGATTTCGTAGAGATGGTTACGAGGGTGTCGTGGACTATCGGGTTATAAAGCTCCGGGATTCCGAAAGCAAGGTCTATGAATTCAAAGGAGAAATCCGGTGGGAAAGTGATGGTGGGGAGGTGGTGGAAAGTGATGGAAGGGGTGGTGGTGGAGACGGTTTTGATGTATTTATCGGTGGAGCCGGTTTCGAAAGTGGCCGGAATTATAAGGACGACAACGGAGAGTATAGGATGGTGGGTGTGGATGAGTTTTGCGATTTCCACCATGGAAACTAGGTGTCCGATTCCCGGAGAAGGATACAGAACCACGGTGGCAGTCCCCATTTCTGGTTTTTTATTTTTGTGTGAAAGATTGTCACAACCTTAAAGACTTGGGAATCTAGGAGATAAGGAAGTCAAATGTCATTAAAGTTATATATATATATATATATATATATATATATATAGAGAGAGAGAGAGAGAGAGAGGGGGAGGTTTATGCGAGGACGGTAACAATTTACGAGAATGTTCAGTCAATCATTTTATACATAAAATTTTTCATGTACAAAATCACATATGATTCACGTACAAAATCATATATAATTAGTCGCGACTTGTCCACGGAAAAAGTCGCCCGTGTCATTTTTTATATTTACAAAATCACATATGATTTTGTACATGAAATCATATGTGATTTTGTACATAAAAAATTTCACGTACAAAATTATTGACCGAGGATTGTCCTTGTTTTCTCGTAAATTGGTGTCGTTCTCGTATGAACCCGCCCCTCTCTCTCTCTCAATCTCTATCTCTCTCTCTCTCTCTATATATATATGTACATTAAAGATGTTGAGTGTCAACTTCAAGGCCAAGAGTGTTACCAACCTATATATACATTACTACCTAGTTTGTTTGAACACTATATGTAAATATTTGTATTTTTTTCCTGCCTTATAATGCAGGTCAGTTGATAAAAAAACGTGATAACTTAATCCGAATACGTAATAAGTTTGAGTTTGAATCTCGTGTGTGGTCCGATGGGAAAAAAATCTGTTGTACTAGGATACTCTAAGCCATTTCTATCCACCAATGAAATTTTGACAGCTCATTACTTTTTAAATAAACTATTTAATGATTGGCAAAATAAACTAAGAGCATCTCCAACAGCTATGTTAAAATAGAGAAAAGAGGGGTTTTAGCATTTTTTGTTCTCCAACAGCTATGCTAAAATAGAGAATAGAGGAGAGAGATTGAAAAAATCTCTAAATTTAGAGAAATCTCTAAAAATATATAGAAGAGAGAGAAACAATATTTTAATTATATTCAACCAATCAAAATCATTGATTTTAAATGTATGAGAGAGAAATATTATTTTATTAAATGATGAAATGTTTTATTAGTATAGTTAGTGATAAAGTTGCTAAAATAGAATAGCTGTTGGAGTTGGATGAATTTCTTTTTGAAATTTTAACTTTTCATATTCTATTATAGAAATTTTTTAGCATAACTGTTGGAGACGCTCTAAGGAAGCTATACCTCCTTTAAACACTTTATATATCAAATAAAAAATTGCTTGTTTAATTTCTTATGACTATCAAATCTCTCTCTTTCTCTAGGATTTTTTTTTTCACTTTTTAGTTTGATTTTCCTTTTTATACAAATTAATTTTATATTTTTATTATCTTTTAAATTATTCTTTTTTTTATTCTAACACTGTGATGACATTTTAAGTGTGATGACATTTTTATGTTAATCCTAGAGTATATTTTATTCTAACACTGTGATGACATTTTTTTTTATTCTAACACTGTGATGACATTTTTATGTTAATCCTAGAGTATAATCGGATTAATCTTACAAGTTAAGTGTAGATATAAAGTAGCTAAAATTTTAAAATTTATAAAGATTTGACTAAGGGGTCGTTTAACAAAACTTATCCGGATAAGTGTTTACTAGCAAAGTTCAACACTATCACTTACTTATTGGTAAGATTTTAGTCTACCAAAATGGTATCGTTTGTGACAATTTATCCGGTAAGCGCTAACCGTGGTAAGAGCCGTCGCCCTCACTTACCGGGTAAGACTCTTGGACATTGTCTTTGCTCTTACCGTTTTTTTTTGGAAAGGGTATTCTAGACTAATCTCTGCCAATTTAAGACTGCTAAAGCATGTAGCCCAAAAATAATTCCCCAGTGGCCACAAATTGTTTGTACCTGGATTCGAACCTATGCTAGATGGGTTATATAGCCTCATCCCCCACAAACCTTAACCAGTACGCCACATGCCTTGTAGTTTGCTCTTACCGGGTAAGATTCTTGACTCCTGCTATATGCATGTTCTAAGGTAATATGACTTGGTGAAGCGTCTACCCGAATAAACGTTTGGTAAACGACCCCTAAGTGAACACTACTAGATAATCGAGCATTACCGATGAACAAAATCCGTCGGTTATCAGTAGGTGATACCTTTACCCTTGAACCACTTTTCAAATGTTGATTATGTTTGTAGTTCTAAATTTGTGAGATTTAGTTTACCACTCAATTAACTAATTATTATAAAAAATAGAGTTAAATACATATTTGGTCACTGTGGTTTACAAATATTAACACATAAGGTCCTTCAAAGATTTTTTTAACATCCAACGTCCCTGTGGTTTGCATTTTATAACACTGAAGGTCCTCCATCCTACTTTTCCGTTAAATACTAACCTTTTAGCATATTTTCTTTATTTTCCAAACCACATGGACCAAATCTGTAATTTACTCTAAATTATATAATTACATCAATATCTTATTAATTATATAATTTTTATATTTCATGAATTATATGACATATTTATATGCATCAAATATTTTTATTTTAAAAATTATTTATATATTTATTTTTTATAAAATATATTTTATGTTTATATTTATATTTATATTTATAATATAAATAATTTTATAAAATATATGAAAGATTCAGTTTATATTAGAAACAAATGATTATACAAATTACATATATGAAAGCTTCAAAATTCAAATACATAAACAGTAAATAAGACCACCATACAAATTACATAAACGGAAGGTTCAAGATTCAGATACATAAAATATATAAAAATATAAATATAAATACAAGTACAAAATAAATTTTATATAATATAATCTTAAATATACAAGAATTAATAATTTGTAGATATACATCTATACAAAATATGTATAGATGGAAGGTTTAAATACATAAAATATATAAAAATACAAAATAAATTTTATAAAATATAATCTTAAATATACAAAACATTAATAATATATAGATATAAATATATATGGTAAATATAAATATAAAAGTTAAATTCAAGCATGTATAACTTCGTGATCCTCATAAAAATCTACCATCTTACGTTCTTCACCATCTCTATTCATCGTATATATGTATATCTACAAATTATTAATATTTATATATTTAAGATTTTACTATATTTTTATTTTAAAAAAATTATTTTGTATTTATATTTTATATTTTTATATATTTTATGTATTTGAATTTTGAAGCTTCCATATATTCAATTAAAATAAATTAACTTTTTCTAATATAAATTGAACATTCCATAGATTTTATAAAATTATTTGTATTTTTTATATAAATATAAATACAAAATACATTTTATAAAAATTAAATAATTTTTAAATAAAAATATTAGGTGCATATAAATAAGTTATATAATTTATAAAATATAAGAATTACATAATTTATAAAATATTAATATAATTATATAGTTTAAAGTAAATTACAGATTTGGTCCATGTGGTTTGAAAAATAAAGAAAATATGCTAAAAGGTTAATATTTAACGGAAAAGTTGGATGGAGGACCTTCAGTGTTATAAAATAAAAACCACATGGATGTTGGATGTTAAAGAAATCTTTGAAGGATCTTATGTGTTAATATTTGTAAACCATAGTGACCAAATTTGTATTTAACTCTAAAAAATAAGTATATTTTTTTATGTTTGAGAATTAAGAAAAAGAATTTCAGTAATAATTTTCTTAGACATTATTTTTAGAAGCATTAGACTAAATTCAAATTTAAAAATAAAAATCGAATTCTATTTAAGGTCATTAGAATGAGATTGAAAATTATTAACACCATGATTAAGATAAACAAAAAATATATAAAGCCATCATCACAAAAATGGGATAGAGAAGAAAAATAATTTAAAACATAATCATAAAAAAATATAAAATGAATTCGTATAAAATAAAAGGCTAAAAAGTGAGAAAGAAAAAAATCAATACGTTGGAATTAATGGAGAGAGTGACGGACTTGTCGGTTATAAGAAATTAAATAAACAATTTTTTATTTGATATATAAGAGCATCTTCAACAACAAATTTCTCAAAATTTCTCTAAAATGAAAAAATAAAAGTAAAAATCTCTAAAAAAATTTGCATTCATCTCCAACATATTCCCCATTTTGGAGAAGCCAACATTGATTAAAATATAAAAATATTACTTTCATTCATTAAAATATTACTTATTTCTTTAAATATTTTGTTTCAAATTTTCCTATTGGTGGTCCACTTTTGTAATCATTTTTGGAGTGTTCTTCATATTTGGACAAAAATGTATTTTTTCTCCATTTTGAAGATGGTTTTGGGAGAGCTGTTGGAGGACATTTTAACTCATAATCCCTATTTTTTTACATTTTAAAAAAGCTGTTGGAGATGCTCTAACTATTAATGGATAGGGAGAGTGTTTAACGGAGGTAAAGCTCCATTAATTGATTTTATCAACCATTAAATAGTTTATTTAAAATATGATGATTTATCAAAATTTCATTGGTAGACAGGAATGACTTAGTGTAGCCTAGTATAACAGATTTTTTTTCGACCGAATGGGATTGAGTAATGCAGTGATTGAGTAATCAACTTTTTGTTTAAATTCTTAAATAAAAATTGATACCCAAAATAACAAAATACGATGGGACCAAATTTGCAATGAATCTTCCTTTAGATCGGCCTCTCCTTTTTCGACCCAACTCCAAACATGAATGATTAAAGATATTTATTTTCTCAAATTTCAAAGGAAAATCAATTTTCTTGATTAATGTATTATGTAAACCATTGATTTCAAAAAATTATCTACTGGATCGTAACTACTAACTTTACAAACTTGTAAGTGGTTCATCTAAAAAATATATAACAAAATTAAGATGCAATGAGTTTGAGTTCGAAATTCTTGCTTTGGTTGCGGGTGTTTGTTCTTAATTTAGCTGAATTCTTTAATTTCTGGTTTACAATCATGGTTAGACAAAAAATTGTCCGTTTAAATTAAACTTAAGAGTAAACTACTATTTTCGTCCCTGTGGTTTGATGTTTTTAAAACTACTATTTTCGTCCCCGTGGTTTGTATTTCCTTTCCTTTTTAGTCCATCAAATCAATTTTATTAAATTTTAACAATTAAATCAAGGACAAAAATGTCTTTTCTTATTTTGTTTAATTTTATGATTAAAAATTATTTAATAATTGATTAAAAAATAATAATAATATATTACATAAAAAAAAGAGGAAGATTGCAGTGTTAATTCTGTTTATCACCATTGCAGGAGAGGTGGGTATGGTGATTGTGGTTTTATGTGCAGTTAAACGATCCGACCATGATGATCTTCCCCATTACTATCACCGCTACCACTGTTACTGCCACCATTGTCACCGCCACCACGACTAGCAGAAACACCACCGTCACAACCATCGTAGCCGCCACCATTATCACCACCATCATTGCCTACATCTTCGTCGTCGCCGCTAACAACCTACCACCACAATCACCAATATACCACTACCACCATCAACACCGACACGAACCACCACTATCGCCGCCGCTAACAACCGCCACCAATTAATAGATTCAAATGGATTATGTTTTGTAAACCTAACACCACTTTTAGTTTTTTTTTTAAATTCCAATTATGGTCCTAATGTTTTCCCAATTAGTTTTTCAACATGTTTGAGGTCATTTTACATTACTACTTAGGTAGCGTTTATTTTTTAAGAGGTGTTGAAGTCTGAAATATGAAAATAATAGAAAAACAAACAATTTGAATGTGAGAATAACCAATTCAGACATAAGAGGTAATCAAGAGCTGAAAAAGAAAAAACAAACAAGGCCTTAGTTTTAACAAACATAATTATTTATCAGTTATAAACTAAAACCCATCTTATTAACTAACAACTAGTTTTCATATAACAGTTAACTTTATTAGTCAAGCAGCTACCTTATTCTCTAGCTTTTCCAAGATTAAGGTTTAGAAGGAAAAAAAAAATTCTAGATTAAAATAGAAACAACCTCACTATGGTAGCTAGGATGGAGACTTACCTCTCGGTTTTGATAGATGACCAACTGACCATAGATACTTGACATATGGCCAAATGGCCCCGGCCTGACCCAGGACTGGTTATCCGACCGTCCCAGTTTAAAAAAAATGTATTTTTACATATAATTTTAACTTTCTAGGTCTATTTGATTGAAAACCAATTACAATTTATAATAAAACGTATATTTTAAATGTATTTGATTGAAAATCGTTTATAAAAACTATAATAAACGTATTTTTAAAGTGTATTTGTTTGAATACTAATTATAAAACTACCATAAAACGTGTTTTTAAGTGACTCAGTTACATATATTAAAGTAATGTTACAAATTTATCAAAAAACAATTCTTTTTTTGTAAGTATGGGACCGGTTTTCGTAACCGGTTACGAAACAAGCTTGAATGGATTGGCTTGATCGAAGGGACCGGGACTGGTTTTCGTAACCGGTTACGAAACAAGCTTAAATGGATTGGCTTGATCGAAGGGACTGGTTTTCGTAACCGGTTACGAAACAAGCTTAAATGGGCTGGCTTGATTGAAGGGACCGGGACCGGTTTTCGTAACCGGTTACAAAACAAGCTTAAATGGGCCGGCCTGATCAAAGGGAGCGGGACTGGTTACGAAAGGTCCGGTCCGAAAAACACTGTTGAGGCCTGGGACCGGTTTTTTGCCATCTCCACTTGACAGTAAAAAAAAATATGTATAGATACAAAGAGATATATAGATGTGGATCCTTAAAAAAGACATTACATTATCAATACAACTTTGTTTTATTTTTCCACGTGAAAATTAATATATTATTATATTGTAGAAAAGAAAATAACGAAAATAGAAAACGATAAATGTAAAATAGAATTCCAAACAGATCTATACCCATGACTGAGTTAATTTAGAGAACTCAACTCGGGAGGAGCCACCGTCCGCCACCGCTGCCTTTGCCCTTCCGCTCATCTCTAAAACCCTTTCTCTCACCATTCCCCCTTCTTCACCCTCCATCAACTCCCTCACCGTCTCCTCCACCGCCTCCGCCATCACAAACCCTTCCGGCGACATTCTCACCGCCACCGCCACCTTTATTTCTTGAACCAAATACACCCTATTCATCTTCTGCTCTGCATAAAGCGGCCACGCCACCATTGGCACACCAGCAACCACCGCTTCAAGCGCCGAGTTCCACCCACAGTGACTCACAAACCCACCCACTGAGTCATGACCAAGAATCGCCGGCTGTGGTGCCCAGTTTTTCACCACCATCCCTTTATCAAGAGTCTTGGCTACAAACCCTTCAAGATCGAACTCGTTAGAACCCGAACCCGACCCGTTTTCGTCACCCGGTGGATCGCGAACCACCCACAAGAATCTTTGTCCACTTTTCTCTAACCCAATAGCTATTTCCTTCAATTGTTGTTTCTTGAAAACACCCATACTTCCAAAGCATAAAAACACTACACTTTTACTTGGTTGTGAATTCAACCATTTTAAGCATTCATCTTCGTTCGGATCCACTTGATCGCCACCCGCGATCAAAGGTCCGAATAGATAAATAGGCGGAGTTGGACCCTCCAGGATGGTTTTACCATCCCGGAGCGTCTCAACAGCTCTTTCTTCAAACCCCACAAAGCTGTTTGCAATAATGCCGGAAGATTCCGCCATATTGCGGGCAGTTTCCAAGAAGTTTTGGTACGATTTGCTTTCTCTTACCAACATATCTACAGGGATATCGGAAGAATGGATTGGAGGAACTCCAGGAATATCTAAGTAGATTTTGAGATCTTTAAAGTCGTCGGAAATTATGTTATGGATGGTAGGGAGATTTAACAAGGCACAGAGGCCGGAAGCACCACTGGTATAGAAGTAGTAAGTGGGTAAATCGAGGGTTTTAGTTACTTGAAAAGCAGCATTTGAAAAGATATCAAGGATTACAGCTTTGATGGTTGATTTCTCCGAGATTGTCACGAGGGTATTATGGACAATTGGGTTGTAAAGCTCCGGGATCCCGAAAGCAAGGTCTATGAATTCAAACGAGAAGTCTGATGGGAAAGTGATGGTGGGGAGGTGGTGGAAGGTGATGGAAGGGGTGGTGGTGGTGACGGTTTTGATGTATTTATCGGTAGAGCCGGTTTCAAAAGTCGCCGGAGTTATAAGGACGACAACGGAAAGTGTAGGGTGGTGGGTGTCAATGAGTTTTGCGATCTCCACCATGGAAACCAGGTGTCCGATTCCCGGAGAAGGATACAGAACCACGGTGGCAGACCCCATTTCTGGTTTTTTTTTTGGTGTTAATAATTTAAAATTAAAGTTAAAGGGCTGGGAAGGAGATAAGGAAATTTAATGTCATCAAAGTTATGCATGTGGACATGAAAGATGTCGAGTGTCCACTTCAAGGTCAAGAGTGTAAATCAACATTCTTGATTAATGCATTACGTAAATGCATTGATTTCAAAAAATTATCTACTGAATCGTAACTAGTAACTTTACAGAATAGTTCATCTAAAACGAAATTTATAACAAAATCAAGATTAAATGAGTTAAGAGTTTGAAAATTTTATCATATTAACACGAAGTAAATTAATTTAAAAATACATATCTTTTTCTAAAAATTATATCCCTATAATCTTTATTCCCTTTTCCCTCCCAATCAATATCAATCTCACATATTATTAAATAGAATAAACAAAACGTTTCGTCCCTATGGTTTATAAAATACACGATTATAGTCCATGTAGTTTAGAAATTGGGGATTTCATCCCTATGAGGCTATGACATGCAATTAATTGCTATTTTCATCTTTACAATTTTTTAATTTTTGTTGTTTTGACCCTATGGTTTATAATTTAATGGCTTTTGTCCTTTGTCCTTCATACTTAATTACCGATAGAAATTAATCTCATAAACTAAAGTATCAATGAATTAAAAACTAAACTATATGAACGAAAATCATAATTTCTAAACTACAAGGATGAAAGTCTTAATATTTAAACTACAAGGACGAAAATCATAAACTTTAACAAACCACAAGGATGAAAAGCATAATTAACTCTATTAAAAATAGAAATATCCACAGGAAATCAAATAATATATATAAAATCCCCATAAATTACTTATAGGTTTTTTTACAAATTAAATTCAGGCTATCTAATAATAAGAAAGGTAAAATTAGCTGCAATGCAAATTATGGATAGATTTGGTAGGGCATTTATGGCAGGTGGAAAAGGATTGTGTAGATGTAGTAGTATTTGAAAAAGGAATTGATCGTGATTTTGAACGCCTTTTTTTCATTACCCCTTTTAATTGAGACAACTGAGTTTTTGTATCAACATCCATGGTACAATTCATCAACGCTAGTTTTGGCCTCCTAACGATCTTCAAGATATGTACTTTTCCGGTCACCTGCGCACTTGCTGTCAATGGGATTGTCTCTGAACCACCAATATCAGAGACGATTCCCATCCACTGCTTCAAATTCACTGCCACCGTGACGTTAATCTTCTTCATCGATCGAGCTTTTGCCCAACCGTTTTCGAAACCAGCTTCTCCAATATGTGTTCCTTGATAGGCTAAAACGACAATACTGTTCTGATACTTATAGTGACCAAAGTTTGAATTCTTGATGGTTACTTGTGTGTGAAGTAACAAGCCGAAGGAAGGCGAGGATCCGTTGTCGGTTCTAAAGTTTTCAGACTCGATGGAATTAAGATAGAGCTTTATGCTCCGAACTCGAAGGAGTATATAAAGGAATACGAGTATTATGAATATTTGAAATATAACTCCACCGATTACATAAGATGCCCATTTCGCCCTCCTCCTCCTTTTAAAGTCATCGAACGTTTGCGTTGAAGAATTCATTGGTTATACAAACATCATGAATCAAAATATGTGTCATTTTCTTTTCGTACCGGTTGCTAAATTTGGACACTAAATGTGTAAAGTTAAAAAGAATAATTGATGGGCAAGGCATGAATCAAATTGGTGAGTAAGCAATAATTGATTCTTGGAATGTGATCGGTGCAAGTCAAGTATGAAGTTAGAGAATTAGCTAGAATGTCTATGTTTTATGCAATATAGATAGATGACAGTACAGAACAGGACAGGAATAACTGTTACACAAAGTCAAACAAAATGGAACAGACGGATTCCATTCCCACCCCACGTAACAAGGTGAAACATACATATATTTAACATTATAATATCAAAATAAAACTTAATTATTCTTTAAAAAGATCAAATAGGTTTCCTTCTTTACATTTTATTCATTTTTCAAATTTGATTTATTGTATTTTATGTTATTTAAACTTTATTTTTATATAGTTTTTATATTTTACTAAATTTATGTAATTATTATATATTAATAATAAAATAATATAGAAAATGTATAAAATAGAAAATGAAAACTACATAAACTTTTTATTTTTGAGTCACAGATATATTGATCATTTTATCGGTTCTGTCCAATCTAGTTCTGTCTTATCAAACGTCAAACATTTGTCATGTTTTGATTGGATTACAGCTTTGATGGTTGATTTTTCCGAGATTGTTACGAGGGTGTCGTGGACGATCGGGTTGTAAAGCTCCGAGATTCCGAAAGCAAGGTCTATGAATTCAAACGGATGAGATGAAAGCCGATCGACTTTTAAGAAACCAAACAGTGAAATAGGCCCAGTAAATCATGAGGACTGAGAGTTAAAAATTTATACAAACTTAACTTTTACCTAAAAGAGTAGATCAGTTGTTTATATAAAGAAACTATTGACGCTAAAATAAATAAACTTCCACTTGAACATCTCCGATGGTTGTTTGAAGAAAACTTTACCATTGGAGTTACTTAAAGATGACTTATTTTATCAACCATTTAAGGTTGCTCAGGTTCTTGAAAAAATGGATGTGAGAGGGGAAAAAAAGATAAAAAAAAGTGTATTATGATGGGATGGGACCAATATTTTTTTATATATTTTTATTTTGTTCTCTATATATATATTTTTAAGAAGAGTGGAAGTGGTGCTAGGAAGTTTTTGGTGTCAAGGTTCATGAATGTACCCACCTAGAAATACGAGGAAGTAGGGGAGTCAAATTTGTATCGTAATAAACCAACCAATTACATTACATTACCAGTCTTACCACTTATGTGGACGGTAGGTTTCTATTCAATTATTTGGACAACGTATTATACTTATATTAATGAATATATAATTATAACTTCAACTTTTGAGATGTTGGTACAATACCATACCAACATGTACCAACGGAAAAAAGTTGCCAAATACCAAATAGAGTTGGTTGGTAAACGGTATAAATATTTGCGTACCAATTATAATTGGTTGATACACAATATTAAGAAAACAAAAACATGGCACCGTACTATTTTCACCATTAGTTATGTACCAAGAATTATATTTGAAACACCCCAAAAGACTAACATAACACACTGACCTAATAACTTCAAATCCAACTTATACTGATCTAATAACTTCAAATCCTACTTAAAACCACGGTAGAATTTATTGCTAACCCACAGCTTGAGGGTTTTAAGGAGCTCATAATACAGAAACCCAAGTACTACGAGGATCACAAAGGAAAATGAAGAAAAAAAACGCATTCGACATTAATTCCGAGCTGGGAAAAAAGCGTGCCCATATCTACACTTACACCTCTGTCCATGAGTGCGTTAATTGAAAGAAGTCGACTCGGGAGGAGCCATTGCCCTCCACCGCAGCCTTTGCTCTTCGACTCATATCTAAAATCCTCTCTCTCACAATTCTCCCTTCTTCACCCTCCATCAACTCCCTCACCTTCTCCTCTACAGATTCCGCAGCTACAAACCCATCCGATGACATCTCCACCGCTAGCGCCACCTTCATTTCTTCAACCAAAAACACCCTATTCATCTTCTGCTCTGCATATAACGGCCATGCCACCATTGGCACACCAGCAACCACCGCTTCTAGCGTCGAGTTCCACCCACAATGAGTCACAAAACCACCCACCGAGTCATGACCAAGTACCGCCAGTTGTGGTGCCCAATTCTTCACTACCAAACCCTTGTTCCCAATCCTGGCTAAAAACCCTTCTGGAAGACAAGCATCGAGATCGAGCTCTTTAGAACCCGAGCTCGACTCGTTTTCGCCATCCGGTGGCGGATTGCGAACCACCCACAAAAATCTTTGCCCACTTTTCTCTAACCCAATAGCTATTTCCTTCAATTGCTCTTTCTTGAACACACCCATACTTCCAAAGCATAAAAACACTACACTTTTACTCGGTTGTGAGTCCAACCATTTTAAGCATTCGTTTTCGCTGGGATCCACCTGATTGCCAGCGCCAGCGCTGGCAATCAGAGGTCCGATTAGATAAATAGGCGGAGTTGGACCATCCGGGATGCATTTACCATCCCGGATGGCATCAACAGCTCTTTCTTCAAACCCAAGAAAGCTGTTTGCGATAATGCCGCAAGATTTTGCCATGTTACTAGAAGTGTTTATGAAGTTTCTATACGAGTTACTTTCTCTATCGGACACGACCATTGGCATATCTGAAGCATGAATGGGAGGAATTCCAGGAACTTCAAAGTAAATATTTAGATCTTTAATGCTCATAGAAGTGGTGTTATGGATGGTGGTGAGATATAAGAACTCACACAGGCAGGAAGCACCACTGGTGTAGAAGTAGTACGTCAGCAAGTTAAGTCCTTTCGAGACTTGGAAAGCAGCGTTTGCAAAGAAATCAAGGATGACAGCTTTGATGGTTGATTTCTCCGAGATTGCTACGAGGGTATTATGGACAATTGGGTTGTAAAGCTCCGGGATCCCGAAAGCACGGTCCATGAAATCGGAAGAGAAATCTGGTGGAAGAGCGATGGTGGGGAGGTGGTGGAAGGTGATGAAAGGCGTGGTGGTGGAGACGGTTTTGATGTATTTGTCTGTGGAGCCGGTTTCGAAAGGTTCCGGAGTTATAAGGATGACAACGGAGAGTGTAGGATGGTGGGTGTGGATGAGTTTTGCAAGCTCCACCATGGAAACCAGGTGGCCGATTGCCGGAAAAGGATAAAGAACCACGGTGGCAGACACCATTTCTGGTTTGTTATTTTTGTGTATGATTGTTATAAGCTTAAAGAGTTGGGAAGTAGATAGATAAGGAAGTCAAATGTCATCAAAGTTGTATATATATGTGGATAAGAAACATGCTGAGT
This sequence comes from Silybum marianum, assembly GCA_036898165.1. Lineage (NCBI taxonomy): Eukaryota > Viridiplantae > Streptophyta > Magnoliopsida > Asterales > Asteraceae > Silybum > Silybum marianum. The sequence goes on from CM072532.1 coordinate 681,111, forward strand.
GTCTACTTCAAGGCCAAGAGTGTTACCTATATATACACTCTGTACAAGCTTGTTGATACCTAATTACATAATATATTCAAGATTGAATCTCGCGGGATGAGGGCTCATATCTTATTCGGCTAGCTATACATGACAGTTTGGTAGTAACTTATTTATATAGAAAGTGACTTATTCAATAAGCTTCTAGGAGAGCTTTTATCAAAAGTTTTTTCCAATCCAATTAAAAAACACGCCTCTTTCATCCATGAAAAAGCCATCACGAAGAAAAACTTTCCTAATCTATACAAACAAATTAATGTATACAAAACTTAATGGAAAACTAACCCTAACCAAACAGTGCCAGCTCACGAAATGTCTCCTCACATGTGGTGCCCAATGTGTGACCGGTGGGGTTGCCGGCAATGAGTAATCAACTTTTTCCCCAAATTCGAAACGCTGAGTTATAAATAAAGGCCAAAATCCAAAATAGGATGTGGCCAAATTTGCAATTAAGAGAAACTTACGAGTGTAAAAAGACGGTGGGCCCTTCTTTCAGATACGGATCCCTTATTTCAACCCAGCTTAATATGGTAATACTAATACCCACCGCCATAACCACAGCCTATGCGAGATTAAGATTTTTCTTCTTCAAATTTCAAACGAAAATCTACATTCTTAATTAATAGTTACGTAAACCATCGATTTCAAGAACAATTCAATAGCAGGTTTGGACCATCACCGAATGGCGATGGCTGCCGAATTCAGAAGCCTCGAACCACAATCGAGTTGCGATAACTAATATCATGAATCAATTACGTAACAACTTACAACAAAATAATCACCGTTTCGGACGCAAAACCTAACTCGTTTGGAACAAATTAACCGAGATCAAAATTCAATTAACATTCACTAACAGAAACACGCAACCACATATGAATATCTACTGAATCATAACTACTAACTTTACAAAATTATTAAGGAGCAGTTCATCTAAAACGAAATTTATAACAAAATCAAGATGCAATGAGTTTTGAGTTCGAAATTCTTTACCGCTGTTGCGTGTTTTCGTTCTTAACCACTTGAATCCTTCAATTTCCGGCTTAGATCAACTAACTTCTTCTACTTCCTCTGATTTCTCCCCCATTTTACCTTCATAAGAAAGCAAGGAGAAATATGATTTTAAGAAAACAATCGCTTGTATAATTTTGGGCCTGGCCACAAAGTGAAATGGGCTTTTCATGTTAATGTTGTAACCGTTTACTGGTTTTTGTATTATATCAAATTTCTTTCATTAAACGTGCTGTGATTTTATTTTCCATATATAAAAGGAAAATTATATTAAAATGGAACAAAGTTTCGATCTAATTCGTATTTTAATGAACAAAATTTTAAAATCATCATTTTAAGGTCTAAACTAAAGTTCATGTTTATTTAAAGACTTGGCTAACCTGCTAAATAGGTAACCGGTCATCAAGAATATGAAGTGGCAAATATTAATTTATAAAATGTTACATGATATTGAAAGTGTCATATCATCATTAATTAAAAAACAAAAAAGATTAACACAAATCAAAAAATGAAATTGCATAACTCACTCTGCCTCTCGCTTCGTCTTTTCCGTCGGTGGTCATCGCCACTCTCCGCCACCGTCTCTTTGTCTCTCGTCGATGCCTTTTTGTCTCTTGTAGCTGCCTATTTGTCTCTCGCCGTCTCCCCTTATCTTCCTCCTCACTGTTGTATAGTAGCAATGTCGTTCGATGCATCACAAACTGTTTTTGCGTCATATTTGGGACTGATGTGAAAAGATAATGGCTCCAAAGAAAATACTCAAAATAAAAAGCAGCAAGAAGTGTACAATAGATGCACACAACTTCATTCCAAGAAAGAGACCAACTTATAGGTTAAAACAATACATATCACATAACTCCATTGAAATAATTTCTAGAAAATATCTTAATCATACAGGTTTAAAGATTTGCTGTTTAGGTGTTGTTGAAACATCACGAAGGTAACCAATCTTTTAGGGTTTTATTTGTTTAAAATCGATTTAGGTTTTAATTTGTTGGTATAATTTACATTTAGGGTTTTAATCTAGATATTTGATTTCAAATTTCAAATTTTTTTGTATTACATTTGGGGTTCTGTTGAAGATGTTCATGGTTGTTGATGACGATTCTTCATGATTGTTTTTTGTTTTGGTTTTGATTTTTTAACATCGAAAAGAAAAGGAAAATGAAGAATATGTGGACGAAATTTGCGAGTTACTTTATTTTTATTTTAAAATCTGACATGGAGTTTTTAGCTGTAATAAAAAAATAGCACATCATCATTTTAGATTTATTATTTAAATTATAAATATGACGTGTAATATTAGTTAGATTTGACCCGAGCCATGTCATCGTTAGGTCATTTGACAAATCTGACCCTTAAATATATATACAGTTTGATTCACATTTTTAAATAATGATTTTGAAAGTTTATTACCCAAAATAGGAATCATGTGAAAGTTTGTTTCTTTTTAATGTAATTTTCCCTTTTATAAAAGTAAAATTTTAAAAATATGTAAGATTTAAACATGAACTATATTAGATTGACTGTGTTATTTAACACATTTGATTAAAAATATCTTACATAAACAGAAAAAAGTTCACCGATTCCCCGTTACGGAAGAAGATGGGGATTTTTTTAAATATTTTACATAAAACGTAAAAAACTTCCCATTGGAGAAGAAGGTGGGGATTTTTTAAATATCTCACATAAACAGATAATGGGGTTCGGGGATGCCACTCCATTCCCATATCTATTTGGGGTTTATGAATTATTTAAAATAGAAATTTGGCATCTTTGGCATTTTTTTATACTACGCTACTACATTCTTTAAAATAAAGAAAGTGGAAAAAATGTATGAAATTATTTAAATTTAAAGAACTCTCCGTAAATGTTATCATGCCAGAGAAATAATTTTTTTATTTCTCCACTTATATAAAACTTTGAAATTAAATGTTAGAAGAAAATAGTTATCTATACTATATTATAAAGCATTTGGCCAAAAACTCTTAAAAACAACTTTTTAAGCCTTAGCTACTGTTATTTAATGCTAATTACTTAATTTTCAAGATTACAAATAAACTATGCGTAAGTACAACTTATTAAAGCTTCATTTCTGAATCCGTGTAACTAACTACAGATAAGTATGATTAAATACAAGAAAAATATCTAATTTTAAATGTAAAAAATCTAAAATATAATTAAGATAATCATTGAATTCTAACAGACTACTTAATTATCATCTATATAAAAAATTATATTAGTTATTATACCTAAATTTAATTATGATAAAAATTTTGAATTAGAGAAATTAAATAAAAAAAGAACTTTTAAATGAAAATTAAAATCGTTTTCTTAAAATCACATAAAACCTTTAGAATATCGATAGAGACAAAAATTAAAATGAAACTTAAAACTGAGATATATCTCGCTGCATTGTGCGAGTACCCTTCTAGTATTTTATTATATGTATGTAATTTGATAATAATATAATTAGTGTTCTGTTCTCCGACATAAAGAAGGTGTTGGAATGAATGTAATTTTTTTCTAGTTTTTTAAATTTTAGTTCTCATTTTAGAGAAAAAAAAATAGAAAATCTGGTTGCCAAGAAAGTCTATACAAAAATGCACTTTGCTACTTTGACTCTTTGACTTTGTTATATGCAAACCTTAAATCGTTATTATAATTTATTGTGTTGAAGAAAAGGATGATTGCAAATTGGTTTTCATTTGGTATTAGATTACAGCATGACAACAAGTGGGTGAAATTTTAGACCAAAATAATATTAAGATCTCAAATAAATAGTATTTGAAGTAAAGGTTAAATAGTAACAGTATGTAAATTATAATTTTCAATAAACCACGTGAAAGAAAAACATAATTAACTCTAGAGTAAACTATGATTTTGGTCCTTGTGGTTTATTGTTTATAACGATTTTGGTCCCTGTAGTTTAAAAACTGCTTTTTTGGTCTCTGTGGTTTCATTTTACTTCTATTTTCGTCCTTACCACTAACCCAGTTAAAAGTAGCCGTTAAAAACTTTTGAAAAGTTACATATTTAGTCCTTGTGTTGTTTAAAATTTAAAATATTTAGTCTTTGTGTTATAAAATGTTTAAAATATTTATCCTTCAATTTTATTAATTATATTAAAGATTAATATAAATTTGATATTTATATGTTATAATTTTTTGTACTTTTTCTTTCTTTATTATATTTTAATACATATATCACACACACGGATACACACACACACACACACATATATATATATATACATATTGTTTTTAATTTAAATATCAAACAAAATTGTATTAATTAATAAAAGATAAAGTTTAAATGAAATATAAAATAGTGAAAGGAAAATGTATTTAATAAAAACAATCGGTTGGATGTAAATAAAATTATTTTTTTTTCAAATCCAATTAACCTTTTTCGGATATAATTTAAAACAAATGTAAAATTTTGAAAAAAAATGTAATTTATTCATCAACAATTTAATGGAAAAATATTACGAATCATTAAGGTTGTTGATAAATAAGTTATATCATTTTTTAAAAATTTACATTTATCTTAAATTATTATTTGAAAAAATTTAATACATATTTTTAAAGTTTAACACAAAGACTAACTATTTTAAACTTTTATAACATAAATACTTTAATGATTCGTAATATTTTTCTATTAAATTGTTGATAAATAAATTACACAATTTTTTTCAAAGTTTTACATTTGTTTTAGATTAGATCCGAAATTTTTTAATAGGAATTGAGAGAAAAAAAATAGTTTTATTTAGATCTAACCGGTTGTTTTTATTAAATATATTTTTCTTTCACTATTTTATATTTCATTTAAACTTTATCTTTTGTTAATTAACACAACTTTATTTGATATTTAAATTAAAAACAATATATATATATGTGTGTGTGTGTGTGAGATGTGTGTATTAAAATATAATAAAGAAAAAAATATAACACATAACATATAAATATCAAATTTATAGTTTATTAATATTTAATATAACAAATAAAATTGAAGGATAAATATTTTAAATTTTTTATAACACAAAAACTAAATGTTTTAAATTTTAAACAACACAAGTACTAAATATGTAACTTTTCAAAAGTTTTTAACGGCTACTTTTAACTGGGTTAGTGATAAGGACGAAAATAGAAGTAAAATAAAACCACAGGGACCAAAAAGCAGTTTTTAAACCACAGTGACCAAAATCGTTATAAACAGCAAACCACAGGGATCAAAATCGTAGTTTACTTATAACTCTATTAAAAATGAGAAGTATTTACAGAAAATCGAATAATACATAAAATCTCCATAAATTACATATAGATTTTTTTACAAAATAAATTCAGGCATAATTAGTTCCAATGCAAATTAAGGATATATTTCGTAGGGGATTTGTGGCACACAGGAAGGTCTCGTGCAGTTGTAGCAGTATTTAAAAAAGGAATTGATTGTGATTTTGAACCTGTTCTTTCCACAATCCTTCTTAATCGAGAAAACTGAGTTTTTATATCAACATCCATGGTGCAATTCATGGACGCCAGTTTTTGCCTCCTAACTATCTTCAATATACGTACTTTCTCGATCACCTGCGCACTTGCTGTCAACGGGATCGTCCTTGAACCACCAATATCGGAGACGGTGCCCATCCAGTGCTTCAAATTCACTGCCACCGTGATATTAATCTTTTTCAAAGATCAAGCGTTTGCCCAACCGTTTTCTAAACGGGTTTCTCCAATATGTGTTCCTTGAAAGGTTAAAACGACAATGTTGTTCTGGTACTTATAGTGACCGAAGTTTGAGTTCTTGATGGTTACTTGTGTGTGAAGTTACGAGTCAAAGGAAGGCGAGAATATTGAGGATACATTGTCGGTTCTAAAGTTTTCGAATTCGGTGGAATTAAGATAGAGTGTTATGCTCCGAACTCGAAGGAGTACATAGAGGAATACGAGTATTATGAATATTTGAAATATAACTCCACCAATTACATAAGATTCCCATTTCGCCCTCCTCCTCCTTTTGATGTCATCAAACGTTTGCATTGAAGAATTCATCGGTTATACAAACATCATGAATCAAAATATGTGTCATTTTTTACCGATTGCTAAATTTGGACACTAAGGCCTTGTTTGTTTTTTCATTTTAAGCTCTTAATCACCACTTATGTCTTATTCGTTTAGATGTTTCATAACCATTTCAGGAACTGAAATCAGACTTCAGATTTCAGGACCTCTTAAAAAACAAACACCACTTAAATGTGTAAAGTTAAAAAGAATAATTGATCAGCAAGGCATGAATCAAGTTGGTGAGTAAGCAATAATTGATTCCGGGAATGTGATTGGTGCAAGTCTAAGTATGAAGTTAGAGAATTGGGTATGATGGATTTGGTCCAATGAACATGACATAATATAATAAGATAAATGTTTCACATAGTGAAACAAAATGGAATAGACGAGTTCCATCCCTATTCCATGAACAAACTTATAGTTTACCATTATAAGTTCAAAATAAAACATAATTATTTTCTAAATTATCAAATACGCCTTCTTCGTTACATTTTATTAATTTTTTAAGTTTAATTCATTGCACATATTTTATATTTTTTTTAAAATTTCTCTTTACTGTCCTTAAAATATTATTTTTTAACAGTTGTTAATTTACGTAATTGATTAAATATTAATAAGAATCGATAATATAATATAGAAAAGAAATCAAGGATTACAACTTTGATGGTTGATTTCTCCGAGATTGTTACAGCTTCAAGACCCCATCTCTGGTGGTTTGTTATTTTGTCACAAGCTTAATTAAAGAGTACGCTGGGAAGTAGATAGACAAGGAGGGTTGGGTTTATGTGAGACCACATTTTTACACTTGAAACTTCATAGCAAAATACTGTGAAAGTAAAAAAAATCCGAACCTTCACAGCAAAAACATTGCGAAGGTTACCTCCACAGTGTTTTGCTGTGAAGTTTCAAGTGTAAAAAAATGGTCTCACAAGTCTTACAAAAACAGGTTGATCTCACGTGATCCAAAGTCTAGATAAGGAAATCAAATTTCATCAAAGTTGTTCATATATGTGGATAAGAAACATGCTCATTTTTTTGGCTAAATTTGGAAATGTGTGAGAATAATTGATTGACAATGCAATGAATCACGTTGGTGAGTAAGCAATAAATGATTTCTGTAATGTGATGAATGCAAGTCAAATATGAAGTTGGAGGATCAATATATTTGGGAAATGGATTAAAAGAGACAATCCCGTCAATTGGATTCATTTTTTAGTCTAACCTCTTTTTAAAGTAGTCGGTTTATACCTAGATGTTTTAAGTATTTGTATAAAAATTGATTTCTAGGGAAAAAAATAAAGTAAAAAAAAAATCCTTATACATGTACGTAAGGATTCTTTATAATTTTTTTGAATCATTACACATTTTTTTTAACTTTATAATCGAGTTTACGTAACTGAATAAGATATTTACGTGAACCTTAAATAAAATCAGAATTCAATTAAAATAATACCTAAAAATTAAAGACGCTACCGGAATAAGAAAAAAAAAAGATTAATATAGTTATGTTTTCATTATCTAAAATAGAGATTTTTAGGAAAATATCTAAATATAAAGATTTCTCTATATCTCTAAAAGGAAGAAAGAGAAATATTATTTTAATGACTTCCCACCAATAACAACCCTTATAATTTTAGAGATTTTTGAAATAATAAATTTATTTAGGGTAAATTACAATAAAACCCAACGGACTTTTGTATTTTGAACAATTAAGTCACTGGACAATTTTTTGGAACAAATAAACCACTGGACTTTCTAAAACATGTTAATTAAACCATTGCACTTTAAAAAACCTTCTAAATAAGTATATTAGGTGACCTGAAACCTGAATAGAAGGTAACATGTAAATTAAAAAAAATAAAAAATAAAATAAAAAACCTAAAACTAAAACCTAATCAGTTTCTCCCCCAAAAAAACAACTCAAACCTAATTACCCACCTTCTTCGCCACTGCAGCACCACACCACCGCACCACACCACTGCAGCACCACACCACCGCCGGCGAAGCAGTAGCAGGCGGCGGCGCGGCGGCGGCGGCGGCGGCGGCAGCGACGACGGCGGCGGCGACCAGCAGCGACGGACGGCGACGGGCGGCGACGGGCGGCGAGCAGAAACAAGGTAACGATTCAGTCTTACACAGTCTTACTCTCATCATTTGTCTCACATTTTCTCACATTTTGTCTCACATTTTGTCTCACATTGTCTATCTCAATGCCAATTTCCTCTTTCATTGACTTATTCCAGACTTATAGTCATCATCCCATAGGCCATAGCCATCTTTTATCTCCTTCAAAAGTGGTTAATTGTTTCAGTTTTGATTCTAAATTTTCAATTTTGACTCACTGTTATTATTGATTATTTTAATCAAATTTGAAAGTAAATATTTTGGGCATATTTTGTGTTTGAAATTACCACAATATAGGCATTGATTACAAAGTAGTCAATATCGACTGGTTTCTTCTTGGCTCCTGCTACAGAAACACGTAGAAAAATCTAAACATTATAAGATGCGTATGATATACATGAATTGATATAGCAATCCATATTCATAGCTCCTCAAAATCCCAGACTCATTGACTGATATTTCATGAAAATTCATAAACGTAGAGGGCAGCTATTGAGAAAAATCTTGGTATGAAACCAAATCCATTATGATTAGTTTGAGCGGATAAGGATATGCTTGACAGTATCTTCAAGCCCATGTAAAATTTGTCAAAATGCATCCAAACTGGACAAAATAAGGATAAGCAACCTTTTTGATTATGATGTTATGGTATTTTATGGCCTTATTTTTTATTTTATTTTTGGTAGACCATCTATTAAAAGAAAAAGATCAGAATCTGAGGGCCAAGGTACAAGAGTGACTCAATCTGGGAAGGCAATGACATGTAGCAATTGCTTGGAAAAGGGGCATAATGCCAGGACTTGCAAGAATGAAAAGAAAGACCCCCTGCCTAAACCTATTAAGCCAAAAGGTAGACCAAGGCTCAACATTCCAAAGCCGACTACAACAAGAAGAGACTCTAGAGGTGGAAGAGGCTCTAGAGGTGGAAGAGGGACTAGAGATCGGAGAATACCATCATATATGGGTGTTTCTTATAATCCAATCACAGGAGAAACAATGATTGGGGTAAGCCATTATTTATTTTTCATATTCAAATACCATTTTTAATGTTACTTACACTTTATCTTCATTGTTAAAGACATCATCAGGTGTACCACAACCATTATGGCCCGAAGGCATTCTACCGTATACAATTTCAAGTGAGGCTGTTGTTAATGATGAAGACCGTGGTGATGAAGATCATGATGAAGGTGTGACTGTTGTTGGACATCAAGAAGGGTTACAAGAAAGTCAAATTGTTGAATCTCCACCAGAAGTTAATGATGCAAATGAAGAATAGTTCAAGACACGATCTTAACCTAGATTAGGCGCAACTTTTGGTATAATTTGGTGCAATTTTTGGTATAGTTTTGCACAACTTTTGGTATAATTTGTCACAACTTTTGGTATAGTTTGGCGCAACTTTTGGTATAGTTTGGCGCAACTTTTGGCATAGTTTGGCACAATTTTTGGTATAGTTTGGCACCACTTTTGGTATATTTAGCAAAATTGTTGGTATTTTTGGCTCGACTTTTAATATATAGTTTGGTTCAACTTTGGTAAATTATGGTTCAATTTTTATATATAGATTATACATGTTGGATCTTACTTTTTTATGTTTTGGGAAAAAGAACAGGAATGGTATATTTAATTCGTTTCATAAATTGAAGTGTTTTTTTGATTAACAAATGTCTAGGGAATGGTATATTTGGACTTTTTTCCATTTTTTCAAGTGACTTTTTCATTAAAAAGGGTCATAAGGGTGTATCCAACAGGTTTTTTAAAGTGCAATGGTTTAATTAACAGGTTTTAGAAAGTCCAGTGGTTTATTTGTTCCAAAAAATTGTCCAGTGACTTAATTGTTCCAAATACAAAAGTCCGTTGGGTTTTATTGTAATTTACCCATTTATTTAATATTTTAATAATATAATTTTAAATAGATTCTCTAAAGAATAGATGTTGGAGTTAGAAGATAATAATTTTAGAGATTTTAACTTTACATTCTCTATTTTAAAGAAAATTTAGAAAAGAAGATACTCTAAATTTTTCAATTTAAATAATTATATTTATGTTTTCTGATCAATAGCTAATTTTTAGCGCCATAAATTTAATAAGCAAGCTTCTCAATTGAAATCAACTTTCAAGTTAATATTTCGCAACATTGTAATGCTATTATTGGGATATTTAACTACGGATGATTTTTTTGATAAATTGAAATACAAAACAACCATTGATTCATTAAGTCGATTAACAAACTTACCAGTGTTTTAAAATCCAGGTTGATTCGGGATCCGGAAAAAAGATCGGATAAACTATGACCGGTTTTTTGGCTATATGTGACCCGTTTTAACCCGGTCGGGTTTCACAAAAAATCGGTTGAACCGGTGGTTGAACCGGCTTCCATCAAAAAAAGATATTTGGATTGATGAAAAACTTATAATTATATGTGTTTTTTAATATATTTGGATTAATGTAAAACTTGTTATGTTTATTTTAATGTTGGAACGTGTGGATATCAAATTATTGGTTATATATATATATATATATATGTATGTATGTATGCAAGAAAGTGAAAAAATACAAGATAATTATTGAAACCGGTTGAACCGTGACCCGATTATCACACCGGATCGACTTACAACCTGGATTTTAAAACATTGAAACTTACCCAAATAATATCACAATATATTTATTTTATTTGTTTAAATAAAGAGATACCCATATTATAACATTCCACCCATATAATATTTATTTTATGTGTTTAAATATCACAATATACCCATATTTTATTTAGTTGTAGGAGATGCTCAACCTTTACGTGCCTAGAAAACAATAAATAGGACCTGGACCCCGTCGGTCAATTAATATTTTTGCTATTAAAGACATACCATTTTCCAAACTCTAGTAAAATAATAATAATAATGACTGATAAAATTTTATTTTATTTTTCCACGTGAAAACTAATAATATTGTGGAAAGGAATACAAAGAAAAGGGAAACGACAAACGCATAATAGAATTGCAGATGGATAAAAAAAAGTTGTCCTAAATTTACATCCATCGTTACTGTTCCACCAATAATATTAAAACACATCAGCTTTCCATTTATTTAAAATTTATTTAATTCATTTTTATTTTTCTCTTTCTGCTTAAGTATATTTATATGATTGGACATGACGAGACATGAAATTTGGGACGGATGATTTTCATCCATTGCAAACCGATCTAGTTTTGCAGGTCTACATCCATGGCTGAGTTAATTTAGATAACTCAACTCGGGAGGAGCCACCGTCCGCCACCGCCGCCTTTGCCTTTCCACACATCTCTAAAACCCTTTTTCTCACAATTCTCCCTTCATCACCCTCCATCAACTCCCTCACCGTCTCCTCCACCGCCTCCGCCGTCACAAACCCTTCCGGCGACATCTTCACCGCCACCGCCACCTTTATTTCTTCAACCAAATACACCCTATTCATCTTCTGGTCCGCATACAGTGGCCACGCCACCATTGGCACACCAGCAACCACCGCTTCAAGCGTCGAGTTCCACCCACAGTGACTCACAAACCCACCCACTGAGTCATGACCAAGAATCGCCGGCTGTGGTGCCCAGTTTTTCACCACCATTCCTTTATCAACAGTCCTTGCTACAAACCCTTCAAGATCTAACTCTTTAGAACCCGAACCCGACCCGTTTTCGTCACCCGGTGGATCGCGTACCACCCACAAGAATCTTTGCCCACTTTTCTCTAACCCAATAGCTATTTCATTCAGTTGTTGTTTCTTGAAAACACCCATACTTCCAAAGCATAAAAACACTACACTTTTACTTGGTTGTGAATTCAACCATTTTAAACATTCGTTTTCGCTCGGATCCGTCTGATTGCCACCCGCGGCAATTAGAGGTCCGATTACATAAATAGGCGGAGTTGGACCATCCGGGATGCATTTACCATCCCGGATGGTATCAACAGCTCTTTCTTCAAACCCAAGAAAGCCATTTATGATAATGCCGGAAGATTTCGCGACGTTGCGTGCGGTTTTCATGAAGTTTTTGTATGATTTGCTTTCTCTTACGAACAAAGTTACGGGCATATCGGAAGCATGGATGGGAGGAATTCCGGGAATATCGAAGTAGATTTTGAGATCTTTAATGTCGTCGGACGTTATGTTATGGATGGTGGGGAGATGTAACAAGGGACAGAGGCCGGAAACACCACAGGGAAAGAAGTAATAAGTGGGCAAATTGAGGGTTTTTGAGACTCCAAAAGCAGCGTTTGAAAAGAAATCAAGAATTACAGCTTTGATGGTTGATTTCTGCGAGATTGTTACGAGGGTATCGTGGACGATCGGGTTGTAAAGCTCCGGGATTCCGAAAACAAGGTCTATGAATTCGAACGAGAAGTCTGGCGGGAAAGTGATGGTGGGGAGGTGGTGGAAGGTGATGGAAGGGGTGGTGGTGGAGACGGTTTTGATGTATTTATTGGTGGAGCCGGTTTCAAAAGGTGCCGGAGTTATAATGATGACAACGGAGAGTGTAGGATGGTGGTTGTCGATGAGTTTTGCGAGCTCCACCATGGAAACCAGGTGTCCGATCCCTTGAGAAGGATACAAAACCACCGTGCTTGATTCCATTTTTGTATGTCATATGTATGTTAGATGGTTGCAATTTATAACAGCCAGCTGGAAGTAAGTAAGTAAAATGTCATCAATGATATATATATATATATATATATATATATATATATATATATATATAGAGAGAGAGAGAGAGAGAGAGGAAAGTTCAAATGTGAACTCGTTCACATTTTTGGTTGTGAACATGAGAACGAATCTCAGCCACTTATCCGGTCAATAAAGACGGCTTTGACATGGTTCCCCTCCTTTAATAATTTCCACCCTCCCATGAATCGCGTCAATCCTCCGTGATCGCATCCACCATAACCGAAGATGTGTGGCTGAGATTCGTCCTCACGTTTACAACCAAAAATGAGTTCACACTTGAACCTAATCCTATATATATATATATAGAGAGAGAGAGAGAGAGAAAGGTTCAAATGAGAACTTTGCATTTTTAAAGGAACAAAGGGACACTTGTGGATCACATATGATGTGGGTCCCACATAATATTAAATCATTTTATGATTTAATATTAAATCATAAATGATTTAATATTATGTGGGACCCAAATCATATGTGATCCACAATTTGTTCATTTGTTTCTTTAAGGGGTGGTTCTCATTTGATCCCTCCCCTATATATATATATATATATATATATATATAGGGGAGGGATCATACGAGAACCACCATTTTTAAAGGAACATTTTGTGGACCACATATGATGTAGGTCCACATAATATTAAATCATTTCTGATTTAATATTAAATCAGAAATGATTTCATATTATATGAGACCCACATCATATGTGGTCCACAAGGTGTTCCTTTATTCCTTTAAATTTACAAAGTTCTCATTTGAACCTTCCTCTATATATATATATATATATATATATAAATGACAACTCAAATTTGGTTGTTAAAATGAGTATTATAAAGGAGAGCACGATACGTGTCATATTCATATTGAATAATGAAAGGAAATATTCAGACTGATGTTATTCAGTCTGAATAACACTATATTCGGTCTGAATATTTTTCTTCATTATCCTGTCTGAATATGACATGTGACGCGCTCTCGTTTGTCCTCATGTTCGCAACCAAAATTGAGTTCGCATTTGAACTCCCCCCCCTCTCTCTCTCTCCATATATATATATATATACATATATATATATATATATGTAAATATATAGGGGCTCAATCAAATAAGAACCGATTAATTTGTAGAAAATGTAAGAACTAACGTGAACCAATCATTTTAAATAATTAATTTTATTTACTAAAATTGCATAAAGGTAAATTGGTAAAATTGGGTATCACGGTGAGTAATACAATGAGTATCACAGTGGTTATCAGAATGGATCTCATATATATTTGTGTATCACACTGAGGGTATCACAGTATGTATCACATAATTGTATCACGATGGAATATGGATGGAGGGAGGAGAGAGTAGAGTTTAAAATACCTAAAATGCTCTTTTATTAAAAATTTAATAAAAATACCAAATTATAAGTTTCCTAATTTAACCATTGATTTGTGGTTAATATTGGTTCTTACAGTTTTTACAAACTAATCAGTTCTTCCTCGAATTGCCTCCTATATATATATATATAGAGAGAGAGAGAGAAGGGGTCAAATGAGAACCATCCCTCAGGAACAAATTGTGGACCACATGATTTAATATTATGTGGGACCCACATCATATCTGATCCACAAGTGTTCATTTGTTCTTTTAAAAATGCAAAATTCTCATTTGAACCTTCCCCCCTCTCTCTCTCTCTCTATATATATATATATATATATATATATATAGTATATATATAGTAGGGGTGTGCAAAACCCCCGAATAATCCGAAACCGAACCGAAAATAAGGTGTTTGTACAAAATTCGAAACCCGAATTTTGGGGTGGATATTTGGGTTCGGGTTGGGTTTGATCTTTGGCCACCCGATCCATCCGAAATATATATACATATATATTTTAAATATTATACAAATATATTTATTTATCTAATTACCCTTTAAAAATCCTAAATTTTAGTCGGTCGAAATGTTTTATAATTTATAAACTTACTATCGATTTCATTAATCTCACAATCGATTGAATTCATCCTTAAATTGATTGAATTTATATTTTTTTTCATTATAATAATATCCGAACCCGAGCGATGTCAACCTGAAACCCGACCAACCCGAACCCGAAGCAATCCGAAACCCAAAACATATGGTTCGGGTTTTGATATCCAAATCCGAAATCCGTTTGGGTTTTGGTTTCCCCACCCGCCCCGCAAAACCGATGCACACCCTTAATATAGGGCGATAATCAAATAAAACAACAAAAATGTTACAAACTCGTGAAAACTGATATAAAAAATAAGTTTTTTCATGATTTTTTTCCATCAAATGCTAGGATTTAAGATAATATTTCACATATATTTGTTTCATAACATAAAATCTTCACATGTATTTGTTTCACCATATGAATATCTTTTACGCATATTTTTAGTTTCAGTAGGTGAATCCAAAAAAAACTCACATGTTATTATTTTATAAGGTGAACCCAAACATATGTGAAACACTATCTTAAACGATAGGTAATAGGTTTTGATGAAAAAGAATCACGTAAAAAATTATTTTTATATCGATTTTTATTATAAATTATAATTATTGTATTTAAAAATGGTTTCATAACATATAAAATATGTTATTTTATTGAAGTCTCATAAATTAGGTGGTTTTTTAAAGGGAAATTAATTATTTTAACCATTTTAGAAAACAATGTTACCAAAATGACCATTTTCTTTTCATGATTACCAAAATGACCAAAATTCAACCGAAATACCCTACGAATGCATTTAGTTCCTCCGCCAAATATTAATTCCTTGGCGGAGGGTATGATTTGTTGAATTTATTATTTATATTTTATATTTTCTACCCTTAGAGTTAGTTAATAAATTACTTTAGGTACTTGACTTTTTAATTTTTCGTTTTACATCAATATAACATTAACACACATACTCGTATAACAATTAAAATACGTCTAAAAAATACGTTTTTATTTTAACAAGTTACACCATTATAATCGTTTCGACGATACCTTTGAAATGAGCCCAATATTGAACCATTTAAGTTAAACGGGTTGAAAATCTCAACCCAACCTGCTACTAATGGGTTGGGTTCGGATTGGATTAACAGGTTGAGTCACTTTCTGCCCCCCCTAACAAAAATGGTTAACCGTAACATCCTACTAATGTACATTTAGACTTTTTACTATTTCAATAAATATTTGATCCATAGAAATAAATTTTTAGATAAGGATGCATATGGCCATCAACCATCAAATGCATTAGATTAGTTCATAAAACCTAACAAACTATTCTATTTTAAATTATTATAAGTTTCTAAATTGTTTTTTTAAATAAAAAAATAATCAAACTTTCTCATTTTGAATAATTAAGTCATTAATTAGATGTTACTATTGGTTATTTTATGGGATTGGATCCATCCAATACTTAGATACAATTTTTAATCAATTAATCAACTATTTCAACCAATTATTCATGTATAGTCTTAATTTGTTAAAAACTACTATGAATGTGTATATATCAACTAAAAACGAAATCGCAAAATACTAATATTAATATATAGTTATTAATTTGATGTTAGCTGAATAATAATTGGATGTTCATTGAATTGGGTCGAACAGATTTTAACGGATTCTAGATTATCATTCACGAATCAACCGATCTCATTTGGGTGTTGAAATTTTGAATTTGATCTGATCCAATTACATATTTCAGTCGAATCTAATTGAATTGGAAACCTTTCTGTATACCCCTACATAAATGTTGCTTATTTTAAAATAAGTATTCTATGTATTATATTAACTACACCACATTGCTAAACACACCCTTATTTATTAATTTTCTTTTCACTTACTTCAATATCAAGGCTAAACATTTTACATACATGATTTGACTTGATCCTTATATTAAACTGGATCCATATACATCACTGTATGTTAAACCAAACATTATTATCTATTTTAACTTTTCGTTATTCACCGATCATAATACCTCCAACCAGACACCCTTGATTATGTGGCGGTCCATGACTAGGTTAACTTACGAAGGTCAACCTGAGAGGAGCCACCATCCACCGCCGCCTTCGCCCTTCCACTCATCTCCGAAATCCGGTGGCCTCTTACCACCTTCCCTTCCTCCCCCTCCATGTATTTTCCGGTGGAAATGGAACCGGTTTTAGATGGTGCGGGAGTAATAAGGATGACAATAGAAAGGGAAGGATGGTGGGTTTGGATTAGTTTTCCGAGCTCCACCATCGCAACCAAGTGGCCCATCTCCGGCGATGGATACATAACCACCGTCACCGATTCTATTTCTGTTTCTTTAGTGTGTGTTTGTGTGTGTGTTTTTTTTTTATTCTTAAAAAATTAAATTAAAGAGTTGGTTTAAAGGGTACCGTCAAATAAACTTGTTTGGATGTCTAGTAATAATGCATTTTCGAAATCTAGCAATTGTCTCGACTTAAAGGGTTTTAGAGTACAAGCGATCGATATAACGTTTTCGAAAGACAAACAAGCAACCAATTTAGCGTTTTCGTAAGGACAACTAATCCCACCAGTCCCAAGTTCGTTTATTTTCTCGGGACCTACCAATCATTTAAATAACACGTCATAATGTCATTGATTTATTTATGGCTCACTGTCATATTCGTGTTCTACCAAAGCCTTTGTGACCATGAAGTGTGATAACTGCACGGGTAAATGAGCCAAGCTTTTAGCAAGCTACTCGAGCTCATTTATCTCGAGTTTGAGGTAGCGTTTGTTTTTTAAGAGGTGCTGGAGTCTGATTTCACTTCTGATTTATAAGATTCTGAGTTATAAGAGGTGGTGTTGAAGCCTGAGATCTGATTCAATTAGACTGTTTGTTTTACTTCTGAAATCTGAATCAGTTAGACTGTTTGTTTTTACGTCTAAAATCTGAAGCAATCGTTTATTTATAAATCCCTAACAATGCGGGTGTACGCGAACAAAAGGAAATAAGTGATGAGGTTACCACTTATTTTTCAGATGATTTTTAGACCTAAGAGGGTCTAAAAAAAACAAACGATCTAAATTTATAAACGTCTTAACAAATAAGTGATCATTAAGAGGTAAAATCGAAAAAACATTTAACCACAAGGCTTGTGGCGTACTGGTTAAGATTTGTGAGGGATGAAGCTAGAATTAGATAACCCATCTACCCCATGTTCGAATCCAGGCGCAAACAACTTGTGGCCACTGGGGAGGGAGTTATCTCAGGACTGCATGCTTTAGCAGTCTTAAAATTGTCAGGTATTAGTCTAGGAAAATGCCTAAGATACCCTTTCCAAAAAAAATCGAAAAAACAAACACGACCCAAGCTTAATAATTTTAAGCCGTTCTCGAACACAAAATAAAGCTCACTTAACTTAACAAGTCGAGTTCCATAGCACCAATACTCTACTCGGCTCGCTCAAAGTCTCGATTAAACTTTACGAGTCAAGCCAATTTGAACCATTCAAATATACAAACATAGAGCTCGATCCTTGAGCAATAAACGAGTTAATCTCAAGTTCAAACTCGACCAACTTCGAAAAATTTAATCGAGTTTGCTATATTTTTTTCTAGCTGAACTCAAATAACCTACAACTCGACTCATTTGAAGATTTTTGTACTCTCTGTCATACTTTCTCCAATTTTTTAGAAAGTTTTGGATATGTTGTTGGAGCAAAAAATTGCTCAAAATACCTCTATTCTCCGTTTTGGAAATGCTATTGGAGATGCTCTAAATAATTATTCACTCTACTATATTAACTGGACCAAATACATTACCATATATTGCTAAATAAACAACTATATAGTAAAAAATCACACGTAATGACTTAACTTTTTTATATTTATAATACATGGTCTGGCTTGATTCTTATATTAAAAGGGATGCATATGACGTTAAATCAAACATCATTATTTATTTTAACTTTTAGTTATTCACCGATTATCCCTCCAACTGACACCCCCTGATTACGTGGCAGTCCAGCACTGGGTTAACTTACGAAGGTCAACCTGAGAGGAGCCACCATCCGCCACCGCCGCCTTCGCCCTTCCACTCATCTCCGAAATCCGCCCCCTTACCGCCCTCCCTTCCTCCCCTTCCATCAACTCCCTCACCGTCTCCTCCACCGCCTCCGCCGTCACAAACCCTTCCGACGACATCCTCACCGCCACTGCCACCTTCATTCTTTCAACCAAAAACACTTTATTCATCTTCTGCTCCGCATACAACGGCCATGCCGCCATCGGCACACCAGCAACCACCGGTTCAAGCACCGAGTTCCACCCACAGTGACTCACAAACCCACCCACCGAGTCATGACCAAGAATCGCCGGCTGCGGTGCCCAGTTTTTCACCACCATCCCTTTATCAACAGTTCTTGCTACAAACCCTTCAAGATCGAACTCTTTAGAACCCGAACCCGACCCGTTTTCGTCACCCGGTGGATCACGAACCACCCACAAGAATCTTTGTCCACTTTTCTCTAATCCAATAGCTATTTCCGTCAATTGTTCTTTCTTGAAAACACCCATACTTCCAAAGCATAAAAACACTACACTTTTACTTGGTTGTGAATTCAACCATTTTAAGCATTCATTTCCGCTCGGATCTACTTGATCGCCACCAGCGATCAATGGTCCGATCAGATAAATAGGCGGAGTTGGACGGTCCGGAATGCATTTACCATCCCGGACCGCCTCAACAGCTCTTTCTTCAAACCCAACAAAGCTATTTACGATAATACCGGAAGATTTAGCCATGTTATCAGCGGTGTTTACAAAGTTTTTATCGAACAAAAGCGTTGGCATATCGGAAGCATGGATGGGTGGAACTCCGGGAATCTCTAAGTAAAAATCCCGATCATTAATGTTGCCGGAAGTTATGCTATGGATCGTCGGGATATATAAGAAGGAACAAAGACCGGAAGCGCCACCCGTGAAGAAGTAATAAGTGGGAAAATCAAGGGTTTTCGATACTTGAAAAGCAGCATTTGTAAAGAAATCGAGAATTACACCTTTGATGGTTGATTGATTAGATATGGCCACAAGTGTATCATGAAAAATTGGGTTGTAAATCTGTGGGATCTCGAAAGAAAGGTCCACGAATTCATGAGAAGATAACTCCGGCGGAAAAGCGATGGTGGGGAGGTGGCGGAACGTGATGGAATGGGCGGTGCCGGAGATGGTGTTAATGTATTTTCCGGTGGAAATGGAACCGGTTTTAGATGGTGCTGGAGTAATAAGGATGACAATAGAAAGGGAAGGATGGTGGGTGTGGATTAGTTTTCCGAGCTCCACCATCGCAACCAAGTGGCCCATCTCCGGCGAAGGATACATAACCACCGTCTCCGATTCCATTTCTGTTTCTTTAGTGTGTGTGTTTTTTTTATTCTTAAAAAGTTAAATTAAAGAGTACAATCAAACGAACTTGTTCAGATGTCTAGTAATGATGCATTTTCGAAATCTAGCAATTGTCTCGACTTAAAGGGGGGAGGGGGGGTTCCAAATTTTTACGGTACAAGCAACCGATTTAGCGTTTTCGTAAGGACAATCAATCCCTTGTTCGTTTATTTTCTCGGGGCCTACCAATCATTTAAATACATGTCATTGATTTATCCGCCACCATAGCCTTTGAAATAGAAAATAAGAGCACCTCCAGCAGCTTCTCTAAAATAGAGAAAATCAACTTTTTGTTCTTTATAATACTCCAACAGCTTTCTTACCTCATTCTCTAAAATAGAGAATCATGCTTAATAATTCTAAGTCGTTCTCAAACACAAAATAAAGTTTGCTTAACCTAACGAGTCAAGTACCATAACACCAATATTCTACTCGACTCATTCAAAACCTCAATTAAACTTTACGAGTTGAGTCATGGCCAAATCGAGTCATTTGATCATATAAACATAAAGCTTGAGCCTTAAACCATAAACGAGTTAATCAATCTAAAGTTCGAGCTCATAAATGAGCATCGAGCTTTAGCTTACACATTGAAAAAATATTCAAACTCGAACTTGAGCAACTTGAGCCTGGTATTATTTTTTCTACCCAATGTTTTAAAACCGGGTTTTTAGTTGACCCAGTGTGGTAACCGGGTCCCAGGTTAACTGGTTCAACCATTGGGTTAACCGGTTTCAATAATTCTTTTGTATTTTTTTCATTTTCCTACGTACATACATACATACATACATACATACATACATACATATATATATATATAACTAATAATTTGGTGTCCACAAGTTCCAACATTAAAAATACACAAACAACAAGTTTTACCTCATTCCAAATAGATTAAAAAACACACGTAACCATAAGTTAACCCGACTAAGAGAGGAGCGATCGATTTAGTATTTTTGTTTTAATTTTTTTGAATTTTATTATTTCAGCCGGGTTAACCGAGTTTTTAACGGGTTCCAACACCGGTTCAACCGGTTTTTTGTGAAACCCGGCCAAGTTGCAATACGCCGGTTATAGCCATAAACCCGGTCGTAGTTCACCCGGTCACTCCCCCAGGTCCCGACCCGGTCACTCCCCCAGGTCCCGGTTCAACCGGTCGGGTTAAACCGGGTTTTAAAACACTGTTTCTACCTAATACTGGACTTGTTTAAACCTAGCCCAAAGGATTAGTGGAAGTGTGTAAGCTGGCCGGGACACCCAGTTACCCCAAAAAAAAATATAAACTAACAAGGATTCTAATGATAAATTATGTTTCCCATAACAATGAACCCAATAATCCAATAATATGGTAACTACAGTTAAAATCAAAGCCAATATATGACTGCAATGCAAACTTGTACATTGAGGGCTTTAAAAAAGATTGAATTTGGGGTGAAAAATAAAAAAAAAAGACTATGAACAATTTCAAAGCAAATAATCAAACTAACAAATAAGAAGGTCCGACCCAAAAACACACAACGTTAACGATTTCAATATTCCCATTTTTTCATTTCCATACCATCGGGAGGGGTCCCTTCCACCTGCTTTGATCCAACTTCTTTCCAGTTTGTTGACAGCACCGTCCCATTTGACTCGACCTGTTTGTAAAACCAAAATTCCGGTTAATTAACGGATTTTTTTTAACGGGAGTTAGGCAAAGGGACCAAAAGTGTAACAAAATGACAACTGCATTGACCACAAGCGTTATTATTTTATTATAGGTACGAGAATTGATAGTAAGAAATGATGGGTCTTACAAAAGATTTTCTCATGGCCCTTCTTGTATCCTCATCTGCATCTTTATATATATCACGGAAAAATTTGTTAAGAGCTGCATCACCATCGAGTTTTTCATCCTTTTCCTGAAGAAAAAAAACCGTTTAACCCACTACCCGCCCGTTATCTCATAGGGTGCGTTTGGTACATTGGACAGAACAACAAAACAACGATCAACTGATTCATGGCAGGACCTTTATGTGGAACAAGCAAGAATAGAATGGAAAAAAGTGAAGCAGACCTATATTTTACAAATATAATCTCAAAATAAAACTTAATTCTTTTCTAAAACATCAAAAAATGTCTCCCTCTTTACCTTTTGTTCATTCTTTAAATTTTATTTATTGTATTTTATGTTTTTTAAACTTTCATTTTACTATCCTCAAAATATTGTTTTTTATAGGATTTCTATATTTTGATTAATGTATGTAATTTATTAAATATTATTAATAATAAAATAATATAAAAAATGTATAAACTAAATTTTGGAAACTACATAAACTTTTTATTTTAATGTAATTTTAATCTTCTTGACGAAAACTTTCTAATTATATATTTTGTTATAAAAATATTTATTTTATTATAATTTAATAAATAACATAAATAAATTAAAATATATAAACAACTCATTAGGGGTAAATTTGTGACATCCCAGACCAACCGTACCATTGTCTGCTTTGACTACACTTGGGACTCACGGCACGTCTGATAGAGAAGGTATCCGGTCCCTTATAAGGCAACTTTCATCCCCCTCAAACCAATGTGGGATCTTACAATCCACACCCCTTGACCAACCAAATATTGTCCGTTTTACCAACACATGGACTCACGGTTTTAAAACGCGTCTGATAGAGGAGGTATCCAGTCCCTTATAAGACAACTTCCATCCCCCTCCCCAACCAATGTGGGATCTTACAAAATTGGTCATTTTACCTGTTCTGTTATGTCCTACCTAATGCTATTAAGAAAATATTGGCTCAAAATCCTTACCTCCCTTTTCACTTGAGCTTCAATCTTATCCCAATCTTTGGTTGCTTTTGAGGAAGGATATACAGGTCTTTGATTACCTACATAACAGTAAAAAACAAGATCTTTTAAGTTCATAGCATCTTAGGATGGCAGTTGATGATTTTCAAATTAAACATCTTTTAAGTTCAAACTTGCAAAAATTGACCTACCTGTAGATACATTGCTTTTCTGCACAACCAAATTATTTTTACCAAATTCGAGTGATGTCCAGTGTACCGGTTCTGCTTTTGTAAGCCGGATTTCAATTTTGGTTGAAAGCACATTGTATTTGCATTTTGCAGGAATTATCTGTTAATTGATTAAAAAAAGATAATATTAGGTGATGTGAAAAAATCATGGGAGAACCATGATATAATATAAGTTATATAACCATATGTAAATCCTTTCATGTCCCTATATTTCTCCATAAATTGTTTAATCAAGAAACATAGTGCTTGTTGATGATAATCCAAGCATAAAAACTGAATTAATTTTCCAACACCTTAATATCAACAATTAATTGACGCACAATAACTCACTCCTATACTCCTTTTTCATTAGATCAGTAAGGACCTGTTTGTTAGCAGCTTAATGAGCTTAATGGGACTCGCAGCTTATTCGGTCAGCTATACACGACTGTTTTCGTAGTGGCTTAATGATATCGAAAGTGGCTTATTCAGTAAGATTCTAGGGGAAGCTTTATACAGAAAGCCAGGTTTTTTCCAAATCTGTTCATCACAATTAAAAACACGCTCCTTCCATCTATGAAAAAAACCCTTCTGAACAAAAACATTCACAATTTATACAGACAGATTAATCCATACAGACAGCTTTATTCATACAGACTTGATGGAAAACAAACCAAACAACCTCTAAGCCATACTACGGCCGCTCCCAAGGAATCTCCATTCTTGGGTCTTTCCCTCACCTCCAATACCCTGATATTAAGTGCAAACATCTAAAAGTCTGTACAGCTAGCTATGGGATTTTATTCCATAAAGCAAACTGTGTATAGGCTCTCATATTCATATTAGTGGTACGAAAGAAATATAATTCACGCTAACAAATGATCAGTTCGTTGAACTGTTAGAATAAAAGTTAATGTCTATCACCTTTGCAAACAAGCGAGGCTGGAAAATGTATGAATCTTCCCCTGGCAAGTCAATAGTTACACTTAGCTGGAAGGCAACAACGATCAAAAGAGTCAGATATGAGAATCACTTCTTTAATGGAATAGCCAAGAAACTTGTAGAAATAAGATCATGCTGAATGTATAAGCAATTGAGAATTAAGTATAATGCCAACATACTATTTGCTCCCCAAAATTGACAAACACATTTTCAGCCGGTATTCTCTTTGCAAATATGGTCACCACGACCTCCTCTGGTTTCTGATAATATTCATGCCTGCAGAAATGTAAGTATATTTGGTCACTCTATATCCAATTGGCGATTCCTCCATTTCTAATAGATTAAAAACAATCACACTAAGGATCTAATTTTCTAAAACTTATATGTTGCCTTAGATCAAAAGAAGGTTGGATTCCGGTGAGAATGGAAGTTATAGTGAGAAGGATAAGAAGGGATCTCCACCTTTGGATCAATCCTAATTGAAGATCAACACTAATGAGACGCACCGGATCGATCCCGGTGAGAAGCGCAATTCATGGGGTGGAGGTGAGATTAAAAGTGATCCAAATCCCTTCTTAAGCTTCTCACCTTAACTCCTATTCTCACACAATCCTTCGTCGATCAAAAGAAACCTTTAGATAGGAACCAAATTCCACAAGGGATTCTTTAGCATCCATATCACCAAAATGCAATTAATAATTTATCCTTAGGATAGCTATGCCACAAATTTGGAAACACAGTATCTTAAAAAATCGATATAGACCCTCTAAAAAACCAAAGTAGAAACATAAATGTACAAGAAAAATAACCACTAAAAACTTATGCTTGCAACTAAGATATTCACCAATAAGGCTCAGACCTGTATTTTGGTTTGGCTGGTGTTGTGGTGATCACCTCGCTAGATATATTATTTACTTGCTCAGCATCTTTTGCAGTTGCATTGGTTTTTCCCGGTGAAGTAGGAGCCACAACATTAGTAGAGTTTACATCTGATGACTGAATTGGTAGCTCACTGTTTTCCTCTGTTTTAAAAATTAAAAACCCATCAGAGAAGGCAATAGCAAGTGCACTTAAAGTGTAACAAAATGTCTCTAATTTCACACCATCATTGGTTTTGCCATATTTAGGCGTGTGTAAATAGCATGTCTATTAATAATTAAACAACCATCATAGGAGACAATCGCATATCAAGTAATAACTACCTGCAATGCACTTGTCACACTCTTTTATCCAATCTGTGAATCTTGTATCTTCTAGAGCTAATCTAGAGCCCAATTGAAAGGCTGTTTTGGCAGTCTGATATTCTTCAAGATTGAAACATGCCATCCTGTAAGACAGGAAAGAAAAAGTTACAAGATATTTGAAGAAATTAAAACACGAAAATGGCATGGCATTTTCAAGGTGCATGACATGGCATGTTTTGAAGGTCGAGACTCACCACATTAATGAGCATCAGTGGAAAATGGCATGAACCTGATGCACATGGAGCCAAGGCACGACAGATTTTGGCATGGTTCAGTAAGAGAATTTCAAAGTTCAGGTCTGATCCAACACAACTAAAGTCTAAACTCTTAAGCTATTTGGGTTTTATCATATGGTTACGCATAAATCCTTCTACTGAACCTTATACGAGTACAACACATTAAGCAAAAATAAATGGCATGAAAAAAACAAGACTGAATCGCTAAGTCTACAATATCATCTTTCATAGAGCTTCAACATATGTATCCTATTAACAAGTAAATCTTGCGAATGTAGGAAATGTAGATGGTCAAAGCACTCTTGTGAAAGGTTTACAAGTATGCATTTAGGAACAAATTCCCACACTTGACCTTTGAAAAAATAATAGAATGTGTAATACTTTCTGAATGAAAGATTGACATGAAATTTTGGCAATCAAAAATCTAAAAATTCAGAGCATTCCTTGCAACATTGTCGTACTTAAGATCTGGTTTTCTTTTCGCCAAGCTATCAAAGGAACAAATTATGAATAACTATTAAAATCATGCACTAACAATAATTTCATTATTCTTTCAACTTTGCAATCACCACATGAATTAAAATGTTTTTCATCCCACAACAACCAATAATGTCATCATGAACGATACACATATTAAATGCATTACGTAAAAACTGGGTAACCATTATCACTGAGTTGTTCAAACAAGACTCACCCTTTGCGAAGATATGCCTTTGAATTTAAGGAATCCAACTCAATTGCTTTGTTTGCATCAGCAACAGCTTCTGCTCCCAAGAAAAGAATTAAAAAAGTAATTTGTGTATTAGGTAGGCAACAGAGATAATACTAAAATCAATCAGAAGTAAACAGTCGGTTCATATATGTTAAAAAAACATATCTGACCAACAGACCGTAAAACGTTCCACCCAAATGCATATCTCAGCAAATCAATAGACCATAATAATACTAGCATTTGGGAATACACAGCAGTCTTGCATCATAAACATGTGATTTTAAATATCGAGTAAACCTAATCTACTGTCTGAATTCTGATACTGTAGCCTGATCGAAACCCTATCACTAAGAACATAACCCATACTTAATACTTGTTACCACCAAATACAAATAGTCCGCATGCTCATGAAGCAAGAACTCCGTTCACGTATGCAGGACCGACGAAAGCGAAACAGAGACTCTATTCCTTACAGTACCAAAAACACAGACACAAAGAAATTCGAAAACAATGGCACTCAAGTTCTAGTAAGAACGAGATTCAATTATTCAAAGGCATTATGTGCACCGATTTTACAAATCAAACCATATAAATAACAGAATTACGAAGAAGAAAAAATCAGATTAGGTTAGGATTATCCATAGCAAGTCATATGAGTGTGTTCTTCGTAATAGGATTGCGAAAAGTAAAAGGATATACCGGTGAAGTTTTTGAGTTTTATATTAGCCTGAGAACGGTCGGAAAAAAGGTCGGAGTTGTTAGGGTTAATGAGGATGGCCTGAGAATAGAGGTCAACGGCGAGTTCAAAGTGATCGTCGATGAAAGCTTCCTTGGCCTTGGCCGCGAGATCAGACGCCATCGGAGTTGCAGAACCTTCTGGAAGACGGTGGTGGTTTCTCAAAGGAAAAAGAACGGACGATGCTTGACTTGAATCGTTAAACCAAAGCAAAGGTTTACAAATAAAGGGATGGGGGTTGATCATAAATAAACGATAAAAGTCTTCGTCAACGCCTAAATTATAAGGGGTGTTTTTGTCATTTAGGTTTTTTTAAAGGAAAATTAATTATTTTAACCATTTTAGAAATCAATATTACCAAAATAACCATTTTCTCTACACTTTTACCAAAATAACCAAAATTCAACCGAATCATCCACCGAAATGAAAACCTCCGCCAAATACCTCCACCAAATGTCAAATACCTCCGACAACAATAGGGGAAGAGTTCACCGGAGGAATCAGTCAACATTGAAGATGGGTGGGGGTGGCTTTGATGTGACTGTGGGTTAGGGGTTTTATTTTTATTTTTATTTTAATTATTGTATATGCTTTAACTCAATAAAAGAAAAGGAAAAATAAAACAAAATGTGAAATGACCCTATTGTCCTTAATTTAAATATTTTATTTGATAAAATTAGTGTGAGGGACGAAAAACGAAACCAAATGAAAACCATAAGGATGATAAAAGCAATTTTTAAAGACCAGGGACGACAATCGTTATAACCAACAAACCACAAGGACGAAAATGGTAGTTTACTCATAATTAAATTACTCTATGGTTTGTTAAAAATTACGATTTTAATCCTTGTAATTTAGATATTACAGTGTCTCTTATAGTTTGTAAATTATGACTATTTTCATCCTTATAATTTATAATTTATTGCTATTTTCATCTTTATAATTTATTGCTATTTTCCTCGATATGGTTTATAACTTTTTACTATTTTGGTCCCTTATACTTAAAAATGTAAAAATTAGTTCAGGAACAAAAATAATAATAAATTACAAATCACATGGACGAAAATAGCAATTTTTAAAACACATGAACCAAAACCGTAATTTTTAAAAGTGTTTATCAAGTTGATTATCAATTAATTTTATAAAATTCAATGGGTTTTAAAAATTATGTGAATAGTATTAAATTGCAATTTTGAATTTTAACATATTTTAATAATATGATACAAATGTTTTTTACGTAAAGATTATTGTTTAAAGTTAGAGATTATTATGTAATTTTATCTTGCAATATTAGTAAGATTTATCCTATATGTATTTTGACAAAAATTCTTAAAAAACTATTGTTTATGCATGTAGTACTGTTTATTAATGCATATTACTTAAAATTCAATATTACAAGTAATTTATGCATAAGTACAATTTATTAAAGCTTAATTTCTGAATTCGTGTAACTAACTACAGATAAACATAATCAAATACATGATAAACAACTTATTTTAAATATAAAAGATGTTTAATATAATTAAAATAATCATTGAATTTTAACAGAATACTTAATCATTATTTTTATAAACAATTATATTATTAAACCAAAAACAAATTAAAAAGAATTTTAAAATGAAACATTAAAATCTAGGTTTATCTCGATATATTGCACGAGTACCTTTCTAACATTTTATAAAGATTAAGATATTTTTATACATAAATAATTTGTAAACAAAAACATTAAAATATTTTATTAATATGGAATAAATATGCAAAGATTATATTTATTTTGTTTCATGATTCCCATTTGGGTGCTTAATATTTTTAAAAAAAATAATTACAAACATATCAAATAAACTACTATTCTTACACTAGAAAGAACATTCGCTTTTATTTGCAATCACAAAAACCAGAAGAAACCAAGCTAATGCTGCTTTTGAGGCCTTCGACAACATGTCAAATGTCTAGAATATGGAAAACAATATGCAAATAACCCATTTAATAATTTATGGTGCGTTTGGTACGATGAACAGAACAGAACAAGTTTGTCTCATATTTGGTGTGATAAAATGTTGGACTAAGTGAAACACATGTGGAACAAGGTTGTTCTATCCTACCTCCCAGAACTAAGTGGAACAAGAATTAAATGATCATTTTACCCTCTAACCTAACACACATGCTCTCTTTCCTCCCTCTCTCTCTCCCTCCTCTCTCTCTCTCCCCTCTCTCCCCCTTCTCTCTCCTCTCTCTCTCTCGTCCCTCTCTCTCATCGCTCTCCTCTCTCTCTCATCGCTCTCTCTCCCCTTCTCTCTCCTCTCTCTCTCTCTCCCCTCTCTCCTCTCTCTCCCCTTCTCTCTCTCTCTCTCTCTCCTCTCTCTCTCTCTCTCTCTCCCCTCTCTCCTCCCTCTCTCTCGTCCCTCTCTCTCTATCTCCCCTTCTCTCTCTCCTCTTCTCTCTCCTCTCTCTCTCTCTCTATATATATATATGTGTGGGGGTTATTTGGTAAAAAAACACTAAACAGCTAACTAGCTGTAAACTGGTCATTCTGTTCTGTCGTGTCCCGTCCCGTCATATCATGTTTCACCAAACGTGTAACAGCTGTTCTGTCATGTTCTGTTCCGTTCCGTCCTCTGACTGCGTACCAAACACACCCTTAAACCCCACAAAAACCAAATCAAACAAACCCAATAGATCTCATATAAAATGAAGTATTATTTTAAATCAAATCAAACAAACCCGGTAAATCTCATATAAAATCAAACAAACCCAATAGATCTCATATAAAATGAATTATTATTTTAAAATCAAATCAAACAAACCCAGTAAATCTCACATAAAATGAAGTATTATTTTAAAATCAAATCAAACAAACCCAGTAAATCTCACATAAAATGAAGTATTATTTTAAAATCAAATCAAACAAACCCAGTAAATCTCATATAAAATCAAACAAACCCAATAGATCTCATATAAAATGAATTATTATTTTAAAATCAAATCAAACAAACCCAGTAAATCTCACATAAAATGAAGTATTATTTTAAAATCAAATCAAACAAACCCAAAGAAATCTCACATAAAATGAAGTATTATTTTAAAATCAAATCAAACAAACCCAGTAAATCTCATATAAAATCAAACAAACCCAATAGATCTCATATAAAATGAATTATTATTTTAAAATCAAATCAAACAAACCCAGTAAATCTCACATAAAATGAAGTATTATTTTAAAATCAAATCAAACAAACCCAGTAAATCTCACATAAAATGAAGTATTATTTTAAAATCAAATCAAACAAACCCAGTAAATCTCATCACACATAAAAGTCGAGCTTATTTGACTCCTATAAATCAAGTGCTACAAGCAGATAAAAAATCATTTGGTCCGCCAAACGTTAATTCTTTTGAACATTTTGCAAACGACCACACGCACATCGTTAACTTGAAGGGATTGCCGATTCATCTTTCTT
This sequence comes from Silybum marianum, assembly GCA_036898165.1. Taxonomy (NCBI): domain Eukaryota; kingdom Viridiplantae; phylum Streptophyta; class Magnoliopsida; order Asterales; family Asteraceae; genus Silybum; species Silybum marianum. The sequence continues at coordinate 711,774 of CM072532.1, forward strand.
CTTTGGTGTTCCATTCATGGCAGCCTCCAGCGTCTTATAGAACTCCTCGGGAAGAGGACCAGGCCGATGTAGTGGCACGTGCTTTGGAACTGGAGCGTCGTTTTCGATTACTTCACATTCATAGTCATCCTTGACACCCCATGGGTCCCACTCTGCAATCCAATGACATAAATAATCAAAATATCATACAAGAAAAGAATACAAAAATGGATCTTTAAAAGTAATGTTTTTTGTAACATTTTATTCCATGCTTCCAGTAACAGCAATGGGTCCGTTGGTAGGTCCGCCGTGGTGTTGGTGGGCCCGCCAGGAATTAAAGATGGCGTAAAAGCGTTTCCATTTATAGGAAGTTAAGAATCTAAGAGACTAAGGTGGCATTTGTTTTTTAAGAGGTGCTAACTCTTAAGTCTGATTTCGGTTATGAAATGTTTAAACGGATCATACATAAGTGGTGATTAAGAGCTTAAAATGAAAAAACAAACAAGGCCTAAGACCATGTCCGTTTTTTCAATTTTACCACTTAATGACGTTTTTTAAGTTCAGGCTTTTTGTTTTTTTTTTCCCAGACCCTCTTAAGTCTGAAAATCATCTGAAAAAAATGTGGTAACCTCGCCACTTAATTCCTTTTATCGTGTACGCCTGCATTGTTAGGGATTTATAAATCAATGACTGATTCATATTTCAGACTTCACACTAAAAACAAACATTCTAATTGATTCTGATTTCAAACTTCAGCACCACCTCTTATAAATCAGAAGTGAAATCAGACTTCAAACTTTTGCACCTCTTAAAAATCAAACGCTACCCATGCACCTACCTCTTAACAATGCTGCTGTCAAACTCACCACAATGGCACAATCTCTAAACATAAGAAAAGAATGTGATACTATATACACTGTGTCTCCTCGTGATGAAAAACTATCTTCTTAGTCCTTAGAAAGGAAAAAAGTTGCACAAGTGGAACCAACATTAAAAACTTCTCGTTTTTGGGAACCAAAATGGAACAACTTTGCTTTCGTTCATATTTTGGGAAATATGAATTTGATCACGAGGTCACTGAAGGTTGGTTCCCAAAATGAAAGTTAGTTCTACAAAAAAGAAATGAAAGCAAAGTTGGTTCCATTTCGTTGCAAGTTGTTAAAATACTAATTTTTAGGCGGAGATGGACAAGAACCAGTAACCACTTCCTTTCATTAGTGTGCACTTGGTGCCTGCCTTAGAATTCGACCTCTAGCCTGGCCTATGAACGATGCAAATAGTTATGTGGTAGGCTGGTAGGAGCAATGACCAAATTACATATATATATATATATATATATAAATATAATATTGTTGACAAAATGTACATTTTCATACGATGTTAATCCCTCGTCTTCATAATAACCCACGTGAAATTCCAAAAAAAAACCCGGCTCTGATTGGGCCTTGACCAATCCTGGTCCTCGATCCTTAACCAGTCTTTATAACAAATGGCCCTAACCGGTTCTCATGTGAGAAAAAATAAGGACTTATCGGGCTTTTAGGACTGGGCCAGGCCAAGATTTGGTCTTTATTTAACCAATTTCAGCCCGGTTTCTGCATCTCTAATTGTAGCCATTGATTTACCCTTGACTTTTTAATACCGGCAAGCTGATATTAGGGACAATCCATGCCATGGGTGGTAAAACTTTAAAGATCATAGGCTCAAATCTTCATTTCCCCTTGCCTTCTCAAAAAATAAAAATAAAAAAGCATGTATTTTATGAGCTATACAACCTTATTTCATAGATTGATTGTTTTCCTTTCTTTTCAAATTGACCATAACTCATTTTCTAAAGCAGAATCCTTCCATCCAATATAAAAATATATATTTATAAGCTTTCAAATTTAAGATTTACCATGGCCCCTTTGCCCAATCACTGGCCGTTTACATTTACTTGTTGCTTGATTGATTCAACGGCCCCCTTTTTAAAGGGTGTTAAATTAATAGCTTTATAAATATCTGTTTGACTGCTATTACAAATGAGGATTAACATCAAAGTGATCAATTAATAGCTTTATAAGCACAAGAAGTTTGAGATCACTTGATGTCTAAATCATTTGAAGTTTTGAACTCAAATTTCATAAGCAGGAAACAATAATGGTGTTAAATTACAGACCATTAAAAGAGGTGGATTCTCCAAAATGCAGTCAGATGATGACAACCAGAAAGACATATTATGGTCAAACCATGAACGGCTTTAGGAGGTACATTATAGACAAATTAAACTGAAACTGATTCTACTTTTTTCCAAGAACAGAATAGTACCTATGCAACACTAATCAGGTGAATTAGTATCAGAAGTGAAGCAAATTCAGTCAATATATTGAACTAATTAAGCTCCAATTCCACTTTGAAACCCTAAATTCCTTGATCCAAAGCTCAAACTCCATCTAAACTCATCTGATTTCTGAAATCTTACCACTCGCATATACACTAATTGGCGAGCTAGATCCAAAAGTGGAAATACTACCCTTGCTGCCTCTATACGCTTTAAAACCTAACACATTCATCGCCATATCTTCCTAGCTAATATTACTTGTGTAATACAATATATATATATATATAACTGAAATTTTCCCATTGACAAAATACTCGAAATAGAGAGATAGAGAGAGTACGGACCGATCATTTTGTCGATGAGTTTGAGTTCATCCTGAGCCTCTTCGATGAGTTCTTCAACTTGACCACAACCAAGTCGTTTCTCGATGGTTTCCCAATCATCTTCCTCTTGACAAACCTGAAGACGGTGGCGCGTGAAACTCTCGACGGCTTTACGGTAACCTTCGTCTTCAGGTACACGCTGGATCTCTTTTAGGGTTTTATCGTAAAGACCAATTAGTACCTCCCTAGCGTTCGGAACCACCTCGAGACCGACGATCCCTGTTGTTTCCTTCACCTTAGCCATCATCATCAATGACGACGGCCTCGCAAACCTCCGTAGAAACATCTTCTCCCGACTCCCTTCGCTATCTCCGATCACTTCAGTTATTTGATTTTGATGGGGAGCACTGGAGTAGTGTTCTTTTATGAATCATACCCGTTAACCCATTTCTTATAATCCGTTATCGGTATACAGGCCCAGGCCCAATAGTTACAGGCTCAAACCCAAGCCCAGGAGATGCAGGGCAACCATTTCGGCTGCTCTTGTTCCACTTTCACTCTTTTGGAGAATCACTTGAATAATATTTTAATTTTTTTCCCACTAATAAGAAATACTAAAATTAAATATTATGTAATATAAAGATATAATATTTTATTAATTTTATAACTGTTAAAATAGAATAGTTGTTGAATTTTATTTTTTTTTGAACGACAGCATTAGTGTTACTGGTTATGTTAGTAACGAGTTAAACTCCAACCCCTGGAACAGCGCGGGACCGAACCCTCACACCTCCACAGAGCCACATCACCTATGAGGAATAATACCTCCACCATTTTAAGGGAAACCACCACTCTCAAGACTCGAACCCGAGACCTGGAGAATGTTGTAAAACCCCGATACCACTAGACCAGAAGCCGTTTGATAGTTGTTGTTAAAATTTTAATGTAATTTTAAAAAAAACTATTGAAGATACTCATTGCCCCTACTCCTACATATGTTCAAGTCAACCGGTTACCAAAATCATCTTACATAACCCACTAGAGAAACCGAACCGTAAATAACATTTCATTATATCAAACAATTTCATGTTTGAACTTTTATGGTTACTAAATGAATTAAAGAGTTTTGATTTATTAAGTATTTTTTTTATTTTATGCGTTTAATTTAGTTTAAATCAAATAAATACAACTTTATTTGATTATAGTATATAATGTGTGATTTTAATTTATGCTATATACTTTTTATTTTAATTATACTAAATAAAAAATAATAGTTGGCTAGCTATTTGGTTATGAAGGGTTGACGAAATCGGCTATTAACGAGTTTTCTCTAAACCTAAATGGTTATAATTGGCAATCGGGACCGGCTACGACTCCTGAGGGCAAAGAGTGAGGTTGGGTAAGATCCTGATATAGTTAATGAGTTCCCTATTCTAGGCTTGTTGGTAGATGTTCGAAAATTCAGTTAGCATATATATATATATATATATATATATATATATATATATGTGTGTGTGTGTGTGTGTGTGTGTGCTTGTTTATTACAGATAAATTATTTATAACCGATATAGATTATGCGAAACACGTTTGATATATCAAAGAAAAAAGTATATGTAATGATATAAAGAATTGTGTTCACAACCGAAGGATTTTGTAAAAAGATATCGGGACCATTTGCCAGCACTTTTTTGAATAAACGCTTACATAGTATTAATATTCATTGGGTTTGCTTATTTTGTGGGGTAAAATTAGGGGTGAGCATAACCGGGTACCCAGTCATTTTCTATGGAACCGGAACCACCGAATCCGGAACTGGAACCGCTAACACTAGTTCCTTATATTTTGGAACCGGTTCCGGTATCGGATACCCGGCTTCAACTTTTTTTTAAAAAAAATTTACATTGCATACGATAAAAATGTAATTATAAACTACAAAATACTGATTTAAAATAATAATACAATAAATGGTTGAAATTAATCCGATAAAAACTAATTATTACATAAACAAATTATAAAGTTTGAGTTTTTTTTTATTATTTATAAATATATAAAATATTTTTTATTTAAAAATGACGGGTAGTGGGTACCCATCGTATCATAGTTCCAAAAAAATGAGAACCGGAACCGGTCCTGATCGCTTCCGTATTTTATAAACCGGAACCGGCAGTTCCGAAGCGGTTCCGGTTCCAAAAGCAGATACACGATTTCGATGCTCACCCTAAGTAAAATTGTTACAAAACCTCATCTTTGACGAGATCAATATGAATCGTCACCCTAACTCATCAAATAAGATTTTGATTAGCAAAATGAATTGTTACATTTTATTAACCTTAAAAATCGAACAAACAACGGCATCCGTACATCAATAACAACAGTGAAAATGCTTATCTCAATACAAATATCATTAATTAGGAAATTTAAGTGTAGAACGTGACAATTTAAAAAATAAATATTTTTTATGAAAAAAAAAATGTTTTTATTATTTCTTTCTCAACTAAGAAAAGTTATTTTTGTCATTCCCAAAATGCGTCGTCAATTGAGAAAAAATAAAATTTATTTATTTTATTTTTTATGGAAAAAAAATTCAAAAAGAACGACGTCGTTCATTACTATCGGACTAGAAGAGTTACGTTGAAAGTCAATTTCTCCGTCAGACCAGCGGTCACCGTCCTCCGTTGATCGGAGACCACGGCGGCGGACGACGAGGTTAAAAGCTACCACCGCCACCACCATTCAGGTTTCGAAACCTCTTTAATACTTCTTCATTCATAACATTAATATTACGATGATTAATGAGGATATTGTCTTCGTTGTATTCATCTTCGTCGACGTTGATTTCACCACCTTCGTCTTCCTTGAAAGATGTCGTCGGAGAAAAGCTTGAAGCAGACGCCGCCGGAGAAGATGAAGAGCACGGTGGTGGGTGTTCAAGAATGACGACGGCAGTGGTGGAGACAGGCGGCGGTTTGTTGACGTTGTCCGTATTGAATTTATTACTCCTGGTGCTACCGGCTAGAGAACTCCGGTGAGTGGGTCGAGGGTGAATGTGTTCGCCGGAGAATGAAACGATAAAGATAGCCGGATCCATTGGGTTACGCTCCACTTGTTTCTTTGCCCCACATGCTTTCGTCGTGCTACACCTATAATAGTTTCTAAGATTTTCCAAAAAATACAAACCTTTAATAAAACTATTTCCATCAAAATTAAGATAAGATAATTAATATTATATTTATATATCGAGAGAGAGAGAGAGAGAAAAAGTTCAAATGCAAACTCAAAATTGGTTGTAAACGTGAAGACAAATCAGAAAACGACACGTGTCTAAATGTATATTATTCAGACTGAATAATTAAAAAAATATTCAAACGTAATATAGTATTTATTCGGTCTGAATAAACATTATTTAGAGTGAATAAACTATATTCAGTCTGAATATTTCTTTGATTATTCTGAATATGAGATGTCTCATGCTCTTATAATTTATCCTAACCAAATTTGAGTTCACATTTTTACTTTCCTCTATTGTATTAATTATAAAAATATCTCACGACGATTTAAAAAGTTCTCATAAGATAAAAGATGAAATAGACAAAGGTAGAGAATTGAGAACCTTGGATAAGGGGAACCTTTGATGGGTTTTTGACCATATTTTCTCCATGCCCACAAATCATTGTTTAATTCCTCTTGTGTCAATTGAAACACCATCTTCTCCTGATTTTTTCTTTAAATTGTACACAAAAATCTTGTTAGAGATCCGAATTAGGGTATCGGATCATGTAAAATTACATTCCACTGATGGCACTCATTGATCACCTATCAGTGTCACGGAAGATTGGACACTAAAGATAAGCACCGAATCCAAGACATTGAACTCTCAAACACTTTATGTAAACACTGAAGTCGACTAAGACAATAGCGGGACCACCCCAAGGGGTGCAACCCCCTTGACCCCCTCCTTATAGCGATATCGGACGACTCGAGGTTCAAGTTAACTTATACACAAGTGTCCACTTCGCACCTTCTAACCCGTATTTTATATATATAATATTTGGAATCATATAAGACCAGCCTCTTTCAATAAGACCCGTGTGACCACATAAATAACACCGTTGACTGTTCACAATGCTTTTTGTACTTTCATAACATTTTGTTGTAAAGTTTCAATGTTATTTTGTGGTCTCATGGGTTTCATAAACCCAACTCTATAGTTTAACCAAAACTCCATCGATCTATTGTAAATCTTTGATTATATATGTTAATTGACTGGCAACTAAAATCACCATGTAGAATGATTTACCCATAGAAAAATGGAATTTCAAAGAAGCTCTAAATTTGGAATCCAATTAAATTAGAATATATACATACATATATATATATATATAACTACCTTTTCCTGGTGCGTGTAGATTGAGAACTCATGGCGTGCATGGAAAACGAATGAGAATCTGTCAACATCGGTAGTTGCTGATCATGAACAAATCCTTCTCCATCTATATCAATGGCGGCGCCGGAGGTTGACGGTGGTAGTGACTGCCGCCGGCGACCACACCCTGCATTGTAGACATCCTCCAATCCGCCGGAAATGTTTCTTGAATTTTCACCAAAAGTCGGATACACAAATGGGTTGCCATCGTTCCCAGAAGCCAAACTTTCCAAATTATAAGAACAACCATCGTCGTAATCTTCCACGGTGGTTGCCTTCACGGCGGCGGCGGTGGTACAGCTCCTCACCACCGCATGCAAATCCCACTCGCCATCCATTGTGGTGGCGCTGACTTTACTTATATATATATATATATGTGTGTGTATATATATATATAGAGAGAGAGAGGATGTATGGATGAAGGTTAATGGGGGTATATGGTTATATATATATATAGAGAGAGAGGGAGGGATGTGGGTTATTACTGTAAACCGGTGATCATGTGTGTTTATGGTTGACATTTTGGTAGATAAATATATGTGTGTATATATATATATATATATATATATAAATAAGTCAAAAAGAGGCAGCTTTCTGCTTTGCTTTCACCATGCCAACAATGCGATTGGATGTATGTGTTATGGTGCGTGTGGACCATCTCACGCTATCAAACAATTAAAACCTCGTGCGATTGGATGAATGTAGATGAAAGTTTTGATAATTAATTATTATGATATGATGCAAAATACACTTCAAACATTTTATAGTTTTAACCATGTTAATAGTTTAACATTATTAGTTGATATGTTTATAAAATCACATGTGATTCATATTACTTTAAATATGACATGAGGTTGTAACATATAGCCTGTAGGCCAAGTTATCCGCTTAACTCTTTGTGTTAATTGTATTTCATAATCACATTTCACTAATGATTTTAACTATTTTTATGTTTTTTATTTTAATCATGTTCTCCTATAATGTTTTACTTAATTTTTGTCATTCAAATAACTTTTGTAAATATCATAAATAGGGATTCAACTTTTTGAAGCTTTTTAGATCTCATTCTTTTTGTGAATGGGCCAATAGGATGCTTGTGTAATGTGGATGGACCCACTTTATAGGTGCTCCAAACTTTTGTAGATTTTTCCGGAACTAAATCCCACCCCATTTCCGACAATCATTCCCTCAAACACATCACATATAGTCTTCACATAACCAGAAAAAATAAAAAAATAAAGTTTAATTTTACTATCAAATGTAGTAATTTTTAACCAATACTCCCTCCATCCCAATTTAAGTATCTAAATTTTTATTTATATCCGTCCTAAAATAAGTGTTCACTTTTAAAAGTAAACAAGTAAATTCTCAAATTTATCCCCATAATTAATGCATAAATATTTAAGAGCTATAAAAAAGGATAAATTAAATAAGGGTAAAGATGTCATTTGGTTTATCAAAAAATGTATTGATTATGCATGTCTAAAATTGTATGTCATTTCAATTGTAGAGACTTAAATTGGGACGGAGGGGGTATTACTTTTAAATTTTAAAAACTTGAATCTAGTATCTTATATTTATTATTTCCGGTCGGTTTTAGTCTCTTTATTTAATAGTCGTTAACTTATTCCATTAAGTTCAGTTAAAAGAAGAGTATTTTTTGACATTTTTTTCACTATTTTCTTAATTTTAACAAGCGAAATTATTCCAATGAACATTCTCCTTTCTTGATGTATGGTTTTTAGGCTATGTCGATTTTAGGAGAGATGTTGTTTATCCTTTTTCTTTTGTTTTTATATTTTATAATTTAAAATGTAAAATTAAGAAAATGGTGAAAATGACAAAAATAGCCTCATTTAACTGGACTTATCGGGAAAGTTAACGACCGTTAGACAGAGAAACCAAAACCATTGGAAATTGATAAACGTGAAGGGCCAAATCCGAGTTTTTAAAGTTTAAGGACGATATCCATTGAAAATTACAAACATTAGGACCTAATCCAAACCTTTTTTTTCCTTTGTATTTTCACGAACCCAAGTTTTTTGTTGTTTACATTTGAACCCTCTCATACACTCTGGCATACAGGGTTAGGTTATGGTGAGAATGGAAGTTACAGTGAGAAGGATAAGAATGGTTCTTCATCCTTGAATCAATTCTAACTAAAAATCAACACTAATGAAATACACTAAGATGCATTAGATCAATTCACGTGAAAACCGCAATTCGTGATGTGGGAGTGAGATTAAAATTGATCGATGGTTCAGTTGTTTTTTTTCAATTTTCACTTTAACTCCTATTCTCACATAATTCTTGGTCTATATATACATGCATACACATGTATCATGCAATTATAGCCTAATGATGATGATCATCATCGTCGTATGTATCATGCAATTATAGCCTAATTATCATCATCATCATCATCTAAGATCACTGTATGATCTTCATACAGTGATCATCGTCAATGACAAATAACCTTGCCATCACATCATCATTTTACATTGTTAAACACGAAAAGAACAACTATGAACAGATCTCCCAAAAGACAGACGTCACAAAGACGATCAACAAACCATTAACAATTGAATAAACTGATTAAAATAAAAATTGTTACGTCTTTTTCAAACAAATGAATGCCAGAAAGTGGAGACTTGGTTGACTCTTTTGTATCAACGGTTATGATGATATCAAATATTGGAAGAGGGATAAGATGGGGTTGGGCCACATTTAGTGGTGAAGGGGTTGGGGAAGATAATACCACATCATATCTTTGGGTATCCAAGTTGATCACCCAATAAAAAAAAAGTTGCAAGATTTTCTATATTTATTTTAAGAAAATCATTAATAAAATTTAATTTTTCCCATCTTATCATTACAAATAAAATAAATGATTTTATAAAATATACCATGTTTTATAAGAATAAATGATTATGAGATTTCAAATAGAATGAAATATTTCAATATAATGAAATTGTTAATTTTTCATAAATTGAATGCTAATTAATTTTTAATAACATAATTCCACTTGTCAATCTCTTTCCACAACTTTCTGAAACTAAATAATTACAAAAATTTAAATACAATGAAAATATTTCAACATAATGAAATTGTTTATTTTTGCCAACCATTTTTTAAGTTTAAATCCTATACCATTAAAAAAAGCAAATCTTTCCCCATCCAATTAAAACATAGGTATTGACACAATACCAAATAATAAAAACTACAAGCAAATAACTTTTAATGTGCAATAACATCTTGAGTCTATTGGAAATAATCAATAAGAAATTAAGAATCATAAAAATGTTTGAGAATTATAAATATATATAGAATAATATAAAAGAATACACTTTTTAAATATCACATGATGAAACAATATATATAAACAACCCGTTAAATTCTAATCTTAAAAAAAACTTATTTGACAGTTGAAATTGTTCATCAATATTTTTTATGCTTTCATTCGATAATATTGTTTGTGGTTTGTTGTTAAATTAGATTGATAAGACAAATGATGATGAATTTTCTGAATATCATATATATATATATATAATTTATTTGTATCTTGACTTTTATATTTATTTTCATAGTTTTATAATGAAACCATAGTTTATACTTATACTTTTACATATCTCGATATTATTAACGTATCTTCTAAATATAACTTAACAAATAACTCCAATTAAGACGATATAGAACTTATTAATTTTTGTATTAAAAAAAGCTAATATATTGTTTTATAAACTTTGTTTAAAGTATTGTAATAAAGTCGAAGATGTAACGAGTCTAGCTAAAAGTCTCCAATATTTACAAAGGAAAAGACACAACGCAAGTCTTATTTCCCGAGGGACGTCAAAAGTCAAACAATAATAAAAACCCATTTTCAAATCAAAAGTCAACCTTACTAATCGAATCACAATCATTAGACCATCGTTATCATGCAATTGTCCAACAACAACGGTTAAATAGCAAGATGATCAATATGAATTTAAAATTTTAATAAAATATGGTTATTAGATATAAGTGATACATTTTTATTCTAAAGCTGAGAATATTAATCTTTAATCGTAACTTATGTTTTGCTCTATTATGTATTTTTTTTAATGTAGTTACGAGAGAGAGTCTTAAGTTGCTTATTAGTTTTATTGAAAATTATGTTATATTAGTAAGGCTCAATTTTGTCTATCAATTGGTTATCCACTGTTTTTGTGATATTTAGATTATTGAAATTTAAAAAGTTGTACATATACAATAATAAATTATATATTTGAATCTTAAGAAAATAGGACACAAGTTTTACGGTATATATTAAAAATATTGGTATTTATAAACGCATGACCAAAATTTTAGAAACTCAATTAAAAAATTGAATATATATAGAGGTGGTATTCGTTGCAAACTAATCAATATTTGCAAACTGTGTAAACTCGTCGTGAACACAATGATAAAACAACAATTGGATATTCATGAATGTTGGAAAGTGTTAACGAATGTTTGCACAGTTTGCAAATATTGATTAGTTTGCAACGGATACCACCCCTATATATATATATATATTGTGAGAAAAATTTAAATGCGAACATAAAATTTGGTTCAAATGCATATTCAGACCGAATAAATACTATATTCAGTCTGAATATGATTTGATTATTCAGTTTGAATATAACACATGTCGCGCTCTAATTTGTCTTCACGTTCACAACCAAATTTGAGTTGTCATTTGAATCCATCCATATATATGGATATTAAATTAAAGAGGATAAAATTTTATATAATTATTTAATTAAACTTTTTATTATATTTAAAATAGTTTACTTTTTTTTAATAATAACGTAAATTTGATATAATATGGAAAATGTAATAGGGTTTCTAAAAGGAATACTAAAGAAATTGAAGGGTTTTAATAGTTATATTCTTGAAAAATTAGGAATTTTTAAAAACATAAATCTAAATATTTTATAGTTTAATATAAATATAACTCTTATGGAATGAATTATAGAAGCAATTTTATTTTTTATTTCAATACATTTCAAGCTTTATTTGAGATTGTTTGTTTTTTATTTGATGAATTTAATGGTTTATTCGTTGAGAACAATGTTGTTTATGACTTCATTTTTAAGCAATAAATGAATAGAATAAACCAAAATATTTCTAATGTTCACGTTCAATTATTTTATTGCACATATCTATACTGTTACAGCAATCAAAATATGAAATCACAGTCAAGATCATACTTTGAAATAGTTGTTATCGCCTTGGTAAAGCAATGGTATATTGATCCAAAAATAGTTGTCCATATATTTTAATAAGAATTATATATCCATTAATGCATAATTGCATATCAAAACATGTCTAGCCCAGTAATAAAGTAACATCCTAGGGGGTCAGTCTGGGTTCGCAGATGTGGAGATATCCAGATCTTGGGTCTGTCAATTTGTGGTACCCTTAATTGAGCTGGACCGAGCATCGACGGGGATTAGTCGGATGGTATCGACCGGATACCTCGGGAATGTGTGGGTAAAAAATAACTCAACATATTTTATGTATTCAATAAAAAAATAATTGATCAATGCAAATACTTTTATTCAAATCAAGAGGTCAAAGTGATCGTGTTCAAATAAAAAAAATAGCAATAATGGTGGTGGCCTAAGTTCAAAAAAATAAAAATAATGGTGGCCACAAGATTACCTTTTTTACACCAAAACAACCTATCTACCAAATAGCGGTTATGCAACTATTTTTTTTTTGCATTCAAAATGTGGTCCTTTAACGGTCAATAGCACCGCTAATCGCAGTTTTGTAAACAGCCCCTTAGACACATTTTATACACACGATCCATGTATCATAAATCTTCACTGAATTTGTTACATTAGATATATTCATTTGTTAACTCGATAAACTCTCAGTCTAGTAATAACTTTATCTAATCAAAGTATTGAAAAATAACATAGGAATTCTAATAAAAAACATATAGATTTATGGAGTTTTAGGAGAGATTACAGATTCACCTGGTTCTGATTCATCCACTTCAGAGACCTCATTTTGATCAACTTCCAATTCATCTGAACTTAACTCATCATCTCTGTTACTTTCATTTCTAAATTCATTTACCTCTTTGTTACCATTCTCGGGTTCTCTAAGATTTTGTGATCGGATTTTAACGCGCTTTCCTTTAATGTACCTATATTCCCATTTTGGTGGCGGGTATTTATTCTTTAATTTTTGGTACTTGTCCAACATACCCAACTTTTGAAATACATCTCCAACCATATTAACAATTGCGACAGTGGGTCGGATGCCAAGCTCTTCCATATCAGCAAAAACCTAGTGCAAATAAACGAGCGTTAGATGAATATTGGAGCAAAATAGTCATGCTTTGTTGATTTTGATGTAAATGACTTTCCGATAATTTTCTTTTAAATCCATTAAGTTCCGACATCTTTGAGAATGCCCATTAGGGGTGTGCAAAACCCGAATGGCCCGAAAACCGGAACCGATCTGAAAATGAGGTGTTTGTGCAAAACACGAATGGTCTGAAATAGAAAAATCCAAAACCCAACTTCTGAGAGGATATTTGGGATCGGGTTGGTTTGATTTTTGGCCACCCAACCCGTCCGAAAACCCGATATAATATATATATATATAATTAGATATGAGGGAGGTTCAAGAGAAAACATCAAAAAAAAGAAAACTGAAGAACGCCCTGGAAGACCTCCATCCGGACGGTATGCACTAATGCATACATACGCTTTTTTTTCTATGCATCAATGCTTCTAAAATTACACATGCATTGGTGCATATACACAAATGCATGTTACAAATTACCAGTATGCATTAATGCATACTGTCCAGATGTAGGGCTCCCAGGGTGTTCTTCAGTTTTCTCTTTTTTTGGCGTTTTCCTTTTAACCTAACCCTATTAGATATAATATAAATATATTTATTTATCTAATTATCATTCGAAAATCCCAAAATCCTAGTAGGCCGTACTCTTTTCTAAATACTAAACTTACTATCATTTTCATAAATCCTCTCTCATCAATTCAATTCATCCTCAAAATCAATTGGATATATATACTTTTTACATATAACTAAACCCAAACCCAACCGACCCAAACGGCCAAACCTCAACATGAACCAATCCAAAATCTGAAACCTAAAAATTTGGGGTTTGGTTCCATATCTGAAATCCGATCGGGTTTTTGGTTTGCCCACCCGAACCCGCCTGATGCACACCCCTAAATGCCACAAAATAATGTCACTAAACTTGTTAAAAGGTTACATTGTGAAATAAATTCTCATTTAAGGTCAATGGCGTAAATAGTCTGGTAAGCAAGGTACAACATTTGGTTCTAAAAATTAATGACCTAAGAGGTGGTTGGAAACTTGATCTGTAATAAGGAAAAGAAAAGTACCTCAAACATCTTGTCATGCATTTGCCTTCGGTAATAAATGGAAATCATTCTATCAAAGAATACTCGAGGCATACTTTCTAAATTATCAGAAAATAATCTCGTCCATAGCTCTTCGGCTTCATCAATTCTTCCATCCTCTGCCAAAGCATATAACAATAAATAATAGCTCCCCATTGTTCTTCCTTGGCCTTTGCTTAGCATCCACTTGGTAACCTTAAAACCCATGCGATTTAAAAAATTTCTTCAATAAACCCACACAGCAATAGGAAACAACACGTAACAATAGGGAAATTGACCAAAATAGCCAATCTCCACAACCAACTTCACTTTTTAGCCACTTTTTCAATTGAATTCCCATTTTAGCCAGAGTTTATGCAAGTGTGTTGATTTTCAGATTGAAAAAAAAAAGATTTTTTTTGCGTAAAGATTCAAATTTTTGCATAAGGATTCAAATTTTTGAGTAAAGATTCCTTAGACATATGCGTAAGGATTTTTTTTGAGCTCAGTCTTTACGCAAATGCATAAAGCATCCACGTAAAGAAGACTATTTTGGAAAGAGACTCTGAAAAGTGGCCAAAAAGTGAATTTGGTTGATGGGATTGGCTATTTTAGTCGATTTCCCTAAATTATAAATTTGTACCTGAATTATTCTTTTCCATTCCTTCTCATATTCAAGTGCTTTTAAAGCTTTTTTCACAGTAATTAAAGGGAATTCCAAATCCCATGCAATGAAAGAATCAAGAGCCCCATAGACTTCCTCTTTGACATTTGATAATTCCTTTATCTGGCACACAATCGCAATAACCTAATTAATAATTCTGAATAAAAACATGATAAAGACTAATATGCAAACCTCCTGAAATAATGGGAGTTGCTCGTCATATTGTAAATCCATTTACTATGATACTAACAACCATACTGAGAAAAATAACTTACACATTCAACAAGTTTCAATGACTTGGAAACAGTCCCGATTTTTGTTCTGGTTTTCCAAACTCGTGGATATCTTGGTCGAGGACCTTTAGCTGCACATACCTGGAAATTGCTACATATCATGTGAAGAAGAGAATAAACAGCTTGAAAGTACCAACTACATCATGTTTGATAGACTAAGGCGTTGGTCACTGTGTACTAGCTTTATCCAATTGCTCAAGGACTGAGGGGCCGTTTACCAAACCCTTACCACAACATTTACCTTACCGGGTGAGCAGGGCATAGACCAAGAATCTTACCAGGTAAGAAGCATGGCAACAACCGAGGTTCTTACCCAAAAAGTGAGGGAGAAGACTCTTACCCGATTAGTGCTTACCGGGTAAGAGACGCTTAATGTCCGGGGATGCTACCTAACGAGGTAAAAGATGATGATGACTCTTGCAGGTAAACGCTTACCCGGTAAGCATTTGGTAAACGGCCCCTAAGAATGCAACCTAGCTGTGTTAGAGCATCTCCAACAAATTCCCTATAATTTCTCCAAAATGGAGAATCAAAAAACAAAATCTCCAAAAAAAATTGCATTCATCTCCAATAAATTCCCTATAATTTCTCCAAAATAATATTAAAATATTGCATCATCTATTAAAATATTATTTCTCTCTTTAAATATTTATTTTTCAAAATTTCCTATTGGTCATTTCATTTGGTAATCATTTTTGGAGTGAACTCCATATTTGGAGAAAAAACCACTCTCTCTCCTACTTTCTCCATTTTGGAGATGATTATGGGGAAGCTATTGGAGCAAAATACTTGCTCAAAATCCCCATTTCTTCATTTTCCCCATGATTTCATTGTTGCAGGATATTTACTTGCCTCCTACTTGTCTTCCATTCCTTTGGTGAGATACATTGGTGTTGCGTATTTAACTACCAATCCAATGTTTCATTGATGCAGGAAGCAAATAAAAATTGATCTTCATTTTATCAGGGATACAGTCTTTTACAAGTCTCTCAGTGCTTGCTATTTTCCGACAATAGAGCAGTTGACGTACTTACTTTCTAGACTCTGATTTCTTTTTCTCCGTTTTGAGCTTCTTGTCTATGATGTCGTTCAACTTGCGTGTGTTTACTTTGTTGTTTTACTACAAGAATTCTACCTCAATAATCAATTTTAAGTTAACAATTTACATTGACGTTATTATTGCTTTTATCTTCATCTCCTCTTCTATCACTCAAGTTGTACAGAGTTCTATCATCACATGCCAATGCCTAAAGAAAACGGAAAGTCACTTGGTATTCTTCATGATAAGATTCGCTCTAAACATTTCACTTTACAAGTATTCTGGAAGTATGTTTTCTCAAATGGGACATACCATCAATTAAAAGAGGCATAGCATCAATCCTTAGCAGTAACACGTAGAAGGTTCCAATCCTCTTTGCGAATTAAAAAATGGGTTTCCATAAAACTACAGTTCCCATCGAGATAAGAAAAACAAAATATTGTTCAAAAAGATAGAGAATGCAGATTTAAAGGTAATTTAAAGAACACAATACAGGTTAGGGTTAAAATTCCATGCCAAATTGAGGCTTACCACACAGTTGCTAACTTTCTTCGGGAATTCAAGGAATTGCAATCTTCCGATTAAACCAGGTGGAGAATAATACCTCAACGTAAGCATCCTAGCAAGAAAACTGAAAGAAAAAATTATTATGACTTCATACTCTGACAAAGTTATAAGTGTGGATGCCTATGTTTTCTGTTCCTGAGTTCAACACAACAATTTCGAGAGAAATAATCGGAGTATGAAAAAAATTCTCAGAGGTGAAATATCAAGCACCTTTCGTGCATATATATAGCACATCAAACGTTCTAAAATCAGTCCAACACACATGTTAAAGACCTAAAATACTTGAATTCTCATAAGTACTTGAACTGAAGTATGAAAATATACCTCTGACAGGTCGGAAAAACAAAAGTTTACACGGCAACCATTGAAGAAGATAAGAGAGTGGTGGAAGCAACGCTAATTGCTCAGATTTCCGTTGTTTATTCTTCAAAGCCGTGAACAGAAAGAGCAAGCAGAGCTGGAGACTCGCTAGGGTTTTAGAATCGTGTACGAGTGGACGAAGAAGAGTAGGGAAGCGGGGAAGGGGAAATGGTAACACCGGAAGAGCCTGAAATTTTCAACAGTGGAAATGCAGGATTATCGGGTTGGGTAGTATGCAACCGGATCTGGTCCACTTCCGACCCAATATTACGGGTTGTATGGTTTATTCGCCAAAAATTGACTTATTGGAGCATTATTGGAGCATTTGCAACGACATCTTTAAAATGAAAAAAATTAGAGATTTTAACCATGTTTTGTTCCGACGGTATTTTTAAGTATGGGATAGATTATAAATTTTTTCAAATTTACATAAGTCTTCAAAAATAATTATTATGAAACCTTTATATTTTACTAATAAGAAAAATTGAAATTAAATGTTTAGGTGAAATAAATAATATTTTATTAGAAATATAGAAAATTTTAATAATATAATAAATGTTGTAATCTTCAAAATATATATGTTGTTGGAGTTGAATATTTTTACAGATTTTGAATTTTAATTATCTATTTTTGAGAAATTATGAAGAAGTTTTTGGAGATGCTATTGGTCTCTTATAATGGTTGCTAACTAACGATGGTAAGTTTAAGGAGTAAGGACCGTTAGTGTTATGAAAATTGGAAAGTTAGAGGTTGTTAGGTTCGGTTTCTGTTAAAACCTGTATGGATATATAGTTGTCTGTATTGATATAGCTCTATGTATGTTAACAAATAAGTTGTTGTTCGGTTGTGGTGTCAAATAAACAAGCCGAATGTCGGAAAGACCATTTTACCAACGATCTTTTAAAATAACTTTTAATTATAAAGATATAACAATTTTGGTGTTTTCTTTTCAAATACCTAGTAAATAAATGACCACAACCTCCGATGACCATCAACCAGTGTTGATACCGACGAATGGCCACGGTAGAGTGCAAAACACCGCCGAACGGAGACTGTTCCACCTAGTTCGAAATCTTAGATATGAGAACCCACATACACAGGTTCAGACCTGAGAACCTAAATGTTCGATCCCAGTAAATCAATCAGTATATACGGGTTTGAAGCAATGATCGGCAATGGTGAGGCAGGGACAACCGACGATGGTGAGGCAGATGGCAACGTTCGACAGAAGAAGATGAACGAGATCGATGGAGGATGAAACAACCGCCGGTGATGGAGAGGAAGAAGTAAACACCGACGATGGTGAGGAAGAAGTAAATGTCGGTGATGGTGAGGACTGAGGAGAGAGCAGATCGAATGAGAGAAGTTGAGATTTTTTTGGGGGTTGTATAAATGGAAGGGGCAAATTTGGAACAATGGGGTGAATAAATGGCTGAGTCCAAAGGACTTACTTTTCTAGCTGAATCGCTCAGCCACCAGTTGACCGAATAAGCATCTACCGAACATGAAGATATGGTTGAGCGAATCAGCCATATAGGCTATTCAGCCCAATAAACATCTACCGAACAACCCCTTAGTGACCATAAGTGGAGATAATTTGTTTGTCTAAAATTTGAGCACAACATGGACTACCAATGTAATTCACTCTAACTAGAATCAAATTTACGGCAACAATTTAAAATTTGAGTTTGGGCTTTGGAACAAAAATTGAATGAGAGATTGCGAGGGTGACATAGTGAATGTGAGGGGCTGTTAGTGCAAAGTGAATATAATTGTATCCTAATTGTTTAAGATGTAATCACGGCTCTTAATGATTAAGGAAGATTCATGATACAAAATGATTTCAAGAGTTTTGGAACCATTAAAAGATAGATCTATTATTTGTCAAATATGATTAATCTAAATTCAGATGCTGCCTTTTAATGAAGCTATTAATTTTTTTTGACTAACCGGTGAAGCGGGTGCAACGGCTGACCGACGACCGTGTGAGAACGCGAGTCGGAAAGCTACGCTAGGCACATGCTCTATTTGTTTTAAAAAGTTTGAGCCCGTACAAAAAATCCTATTTTAGTTGGATCGGGTCATCGGGTTCACGGGTTTACCCTAATTATAGGCAACGTAAATAGAATATTCGGAAACAGAAGTACAAGTATCCAAAGCACATCCGTCTTCCTTTTCGAAAAGAAGTATTTCTTTATTTCATCGGATAAAACTGAACCACAATAAAGGAAGTCTCTCCGTCGTCGAAGAATCTTTTTCACCGATCTCGAATAGATATACGGAAATGCTGGTAATTGAACCGGCAACCGCCTTCTGTATCCCCGCCGGCCGCTTTGCTCGTGATTGCCGCCTCCTCTCTCACTCACGCAGCTTCTTCATTCCTTGGTATCATTGCTTTCCTACAAATTAAGCTCTTATTTTACGTTTTGCTTTAAGCAAATCATGTATTGTTTCTTATATGTGTTTATGAATACCTAATTTTGGTTATCGGATGGTAAATGAATTTTATTTGAGTTGATAAATAAACGAGCTTACTTAATTAATGAAAATTTGAGGATTTGGGGGATCATATTGTTGATGAGTGTATTTTGCATTGATTTTCTGTTAGTAATAAGATTACGAGAAGGAAATACTTGACGAAGAACAGAATTAGGGCTTCCGCGGAGGAGTTGTCAGGTCCAGTGAAACAAGCGAAGCCACAGAGGTATCATCCATCTGAAGACATTTCGGATTCTGAAGAATCGGATGAGAATGGGGACGCCATACTTGGACCTGCTGAAACTAGCAGGACTGTTATTGAGGTAGTTTTTAGTACGATTTTGTTGAATTTTGAAGCAGCTTAATTGGAAGCTTATGTATTTCATTGTTGGTAGAACTTTATTGGAAAAACTTAAATGTTATGATCAAACTAGCATAGTCATAGATATGTTGAATAAGTAGCCTCGTGCAAATGTTTTTGGCTCCTCAAATAAGATATGGCATTGTCTTACTTTCCTCTGCCATAATATGTAGATACACCTTTCCTAATGTCTTCTGCAGGTTGGCTATTCATGTTGTGTCTAGTGCGAATGGAAATAACTACAACTAATTCTGCTTGCTATAGATCATCGAGGAAGCTGTTTCTGGACAAATAATGCGGTTTGAGTTAGGAACTATTTTCTCACCTGCTATAAACTTATGTGCCATGTCATGATATTTTAATGGAAAAGTAAATTTGACGGTTAAAGTTCATTTAAGAGTCAAGATAATGTTATCTTCCATGGGGTTGTAATGTTGTATCATTACCTTTATAACACAAACCGATCATTGCTGGAGTCTATTAGTAATAAAAGGAAAGGGCAGCTACAAATAGCTGATCTTTCCTGCACTGCAGATTTCTCAATATCGCATCTGATATTGATTGCCAGCATGTTATTTTGTCAGGTAAACAGCAAAGCAATGCTTATGTTCTCGGGTCTGGTAAGTAATGGGGTCCATGAGAATATCTTTTGGCCAGATTTGCCTTATGTCACCGATGAACATGGAAGTAAGTTACTCTGTCAGTGTTCCTGTTACATAACCTTTTGAAGGAAACTCATCTTTGTGCTCAATTTTCCTGTTATGATGCCTCTCAGGTATATATTTCCAAGTGAAAAATGATGAAGACATTCTTCAAACTCTTACTTCTGAGGATACCCTTGTGGTAAGGAACATGAATTTTTAGGGTTTAAATCTCACTTGGACTGTTGAACTGTATCCAATTTGCTTGATAACATCGAGTGTTCAGGAGAGCAGCAAAAAAAATATGATTTAAAAAAAAATATGATTAGTCCAACAACCTTCAAATCAACTTAAAACTATAATAAGAAATTATTAGTATTCCACAACCTAAGGCTTCTAGATGACTTGCAATTCTAACTCACAAGTGATGTGGGATGGCATGTTACAATCACCCCCACATAGATTCTTGACATGCTTGTGAGGCATACATATGAACTCAAACAGACCTGAAATCAAAATCACAGGAGATACATGAGTCAAACCCATTACACGTCAAGAGGTGACCGCTTGAATACCATTTGTAATGCTCCAAGCCCATAATATTGAACTAATGTATAGTCTCCAAATCAGCTTAAAACCATAGTAGGAACTTTTAGGCTTTTAGCAGCCCACAACCTAGGACTTATAAGTTGTCCACAGTTCTAACTCTCAACATATGCGGGATGGGATGCCCCATCACTTTAGCTTGGTTAAATCAGATTTTTTTTGCAACAAGCCACTTCTAATTCAGATGATACTTAAAACATGGGAAGTCATAATGCAAAAATAAATGACAACTGTCCTTTCTAAGTGATTTAACCATAAACTCAATGCAGCAAATCATAATAGGCTTAGATACAACTGAAATGGTGAGTGAGATGGAGATGATAGGTCAAGCAGAGTCTGATTTTGATATGGAGGAAATTGAGGATGAAGATAGTGGGACTGATGATGACGATGAAAATGATGATGACGATGATGATGAAGATGACGAGAACGGCGGCTATGAAAATGTAACAACTGCATTGCTTTATTTGATTTTTTCTCTGACTTACCACAGCTGTTGCCATACATCTTTATAATACCTAAATGTTGTAGGAATGGGTTTCACTTCTAGAAGATGAAGAAGATGATGAGGATTCTGATGAATCTCTCGGCGACTGGGCAAAGTTGGAGACCATGCGTTCTTCCCATCCAATGTATTTTGCTAAACAGTTGGCAGAGGTAAGTATTATTAGTTCAGACAGTTTTACACTGTGAAGCATTGAGATTAAGGTGGCGTTTGTTTTTTAAGAGGTGCCGAAGTCTGAAGTCTGATTTCAGTTCTGAAATGGTTATGAAACGTCAAACGAATCAGACATAAGTGGTGATTACGAGCTTAAAATGGAAAAAACAAACAAGGCCTAAGTGCAATAATACCAATAATCAAACACGAACAGTAATCAATATGAATGAATTCCGTAGTCGGCTTGTGTGATCCCAGATTAAGTGCAATAATACCAATAATCAAACACGAACAGTAATCAATATGAATGAATTCCATAGTCGGCTTGATTAGGATTCAATGTATTCAATACGGTTACAGAGATAAATTGAAAGTACGGCTATTAGGTTTTTGCAAAAATAATCTCTCTCGGTTAAAATAAACTAACCTAAACTTTATATACCTTTCGGTATTTACAATTTCAGCCCAAAACTTTAATACAATTCAAATAAACCCTAACAGAGACGGATATTAGTTATCTGCTCATGCATTTTTTGTGTCATTTTTTTCTTCTTCTTCTTCTTCTTCTTCCTAGATTAATGCCAGTGTCAATTTCAAATATCACTTATATATATTTACAGACATTTGTTGTTCTTGGGTAAAATTTTCCTCTTTCTCAGTTTGTATCAGATGATCCAGTGGACTACATGGACCAGCCTCCTGCTGGTCTTGCTATTCAAGGCCTTCTTAGACCTGCGTTTGTTGAAGAAAATTCTGTCATAAGTAAACATATGCTTGATAGTCAATCTAACGATGAAGAAGAAAATCAATTTTCTGAAGGCAAAGAAGAAGATATTGATGTTATTAATGGCCATAGGGATGAACCGGGCCCATCACAAGATGCTCCAAATGCAGAAGAAGAATTGCAGAAAGATCAAATATCTGGAAATGGGACTTCATATTATAAGCTTGAGATGATAAAGATTCATTTGATCTCAGCACATGGAAATCAGGTATTCTGGTTTCGTTTCAACTCAATATAGAGTAATTGTCTTCCATCTTCTTTTGGTTTGTAGCATTTTAGGTAGCAGTTCGTTTATGCCTCTTCCCTTACCATGATTTTTAGCTTGCCATCAAATTAAAAGATCTTTTATATTTAAGGTTAAAGTAACAGAATATAGACACATACATAATATAAGAAATGCTCTACAGACTCTTGTTGAAGTTGAGGATTTTAGGAAGGCTCGACCTGATGCTATTGCACATTCGGCTGCCAAAATAATATCTCGTCTCAAATCTGGTGGAGAAAAGACAACGCAAGCCCTGAAATCGTTATGTTGGAGATGCAAGGGACTTCAAGTGGAGGTAATAATACGTACTCGCATTATGTTCTTTGACCTAAACCAAATCCTAATGTTAATTTGTGTTTACATGCAAGTTTATATATATATATATATACAGAGAGAGAGAGAGAGAGAGAGAGAAAAGTTCAAATGCGAACTCAAATTTGGTTGTGAACGTGAGGACAAATGAGAGCGCGACACGTGTCATATTCAGACTGAATAATGAAGAAAATATTCAGACTGAGTACATTCAGTCTGAATATTTTCTTCATTATTCAGTATGAATATGACACGTGTCGCGCTCTCATTTGTCCTCACTTTCATAACCAAATTTGAGTTCTCATTTGAACCCTCCCCTATTTATATATATATATATGAATGATATCTCTGTTGGGAACTAATGTGAATATAATATAATTACATTTGCCTACAATGAATGAGCCACGTGTCCCATACTAAACTATCACGACAGTGAACAACCTAATAACCACTATGAAACCAATTGGATTACAAATTATATGTAGGTACAAATGTACAATAATAAATACGGAAAGCATCTAAACATCACAACAATATAACGTGGTAGCCTGAACACCTACTTTGAAATGGAGATATGAGACAAAGCACAAAATCAGTATTTTCTATATCTTTGATCTAAAGAGAATCATAATGAACAAATGTAACCTAGAATGATTTAAATCCATGGGCCCTGTGTAGAATCAGTATATTCTATATCTTTGATCTATTTGGTGGTTCTGTCCAGATTTTAATTGTTCATATAAATTCTTGTTGCTGCATATGAGGAAGGCCGTAACGTGACTTACATTATTTCTAATGACAGGAGGTAGCTGTTATTGGTGTGGACAGCCTTGGATTTGATGTAAGAGTGTGTTCTGGAAGACAAGTTCAAACATTGCGATTTGCATTTAAAAAAAGGGTAATTACCGACTTCTCCTGAATGCAAGTTATAAAATAAGAACCAAATGTTTCTAAATGCATCATGTTTATGCTTTTTTTTTGGGCAAAATGTTTGCTTGGAGTTGGGTTCAAACGAGAATAATGATCAAATAAAAGAACACAAAAATGGTCAAATCGCATGAGATTGCGAGCGACCTTTACCACTACCTAGGTCATGGGCAAAGTCTGTGTGGATTAATCTGTCTGTATAGATTGGGAAGTTTTTTCTGTCTAGAGGGTTTTTTCATAGATAGAATTAGCGTGTTTTTAATTGGGAGGGGTATGTTGGGGGGAAAAAAGTTGGCTTCTGAATAAGCCACTACCAAACAATCATGTATAGCTGACCGAATAAGATGTGAGTCCCATTAAGCTCATTAAGATGAATGTCTGATTTTCATTTGCTACATGACCTGCATCTTTGTTGCAATACAGGCCTCTTCGGAATACAGTGCCGAAAGACAGTTGAATTACGTACTATTTCCAAGAATCCCAGGCAAACAACAGAAGCAGAAAGAAGCCCATCAAACAGAACTCTAATGGCGCAGAAATAACAAATGTTGTAGGCAAAACCTTTGTGCTCCTTGTGTACATAGCAGGCCATTTTTGCTGCTCAATTTCATCATTCTTTATAATCTTAATATTCTATATAATATTGTAAGTTGTAAACTTAACAATCATGTAATTCATCCTTTCAAAGTTCCCTCCATGTGTTCAATGAGTAAATATCGACTACGATTCTACCAACAAACCATTCAAATTTGTTGTACACAAACATAATTTTCTCTTTTTTTACAACAAATTTAATCGGTTTGTCAAATCATCGGCAGTCTGATATTTTCTCATGTTGGACGGATAAAGTAGCGTAATATATATGTGTCATGAATCTTTTCCTTATATTGATCCATCACAAGATCTTTTACATAACATGCATATAACAAGATCCAAAAATACATGATCCATTTCACCCTTGTAGAACTACAAAAATGGGTGTTTATTGTGGTAATATTAGGTATAGGCTAAATGCATACCTATACATAGGGGTGAACATGGTACGGTACCATGTTTTTTTTTCTAAATAACGTGTACCAACCAATTATAATTGGTACGCCAAATTTTATACCACGTACCAACCAACTATACTTGGTACCAACTGAATTGGTACCAAGTTTTTTCGGTTGGTACATGTTGGTACGGTTTTGTACCAACTAAAAGTTGAAGTTATAAATTTATTTATATTTACATCTTTACTAACTAGATTTAGATGCACTAAAATCATCGAGTATCTAAATCATATGTTAATATGTGTTGTACCACTTATCACTATATATATAAACATTCAAATAATTTTCATATAATACAAATATTCTTTAATAATCTAATACAAACGGTCATTGAGAAACGATGACAGATCGTAGAAGTATGAACGAGTTACTAAGGTTGTTAGAGTTAGATGAATCCATTCAATCAAGTTCTATCTAACCATCCATGTCATAATTTTGCTAAACGAAAAAGAACATTTAAAATGATCAAAATATGTTGTATTATACTAAATGTTAATTAATAAATAATTTTTAAAAAAAACAAGTCGGTACGGTACGGTATTACCGTGGTACACGACTTCTAATACCACGTATCAACCAAGTTTGAATAGTTGGTAACGGTACTACCAACCAATTAAGTCGGTACCAACTAAATTGGTACGGTTGATATATGAATTGGTTGATTTGTCATGGTACACAATTGACACCCCTACTTATACATTGTTAAATATATACCTACCTACTCATTTCTATCAATTATTTGAGTTTATTTTAATATAAATAGGCATGCATAAAACAAGGGAAATTTACTAAACTAGTCAATCAATCATCAAATAGAGTTTCAATTTTTAGCAATTTTTTTATTCAAATTATTTTTTAGCTGATCCTTAAGTAAAAAGCTTACACATTGGTTAAGGATTCCACTTGTTTTTTACAAAAAGCTTTTTCCACAAAGGTTTCAGTTTCTGCATAAAAAGAGACTATAAAATGAAATTTAGTCGAAATTCACTAAAAAGTGAAACTCTATTAATAATCATTATTTATGTAAATTTTCTCGTATAACAACCATGATTATTATTGTTTGGTTGTGACGGTTTCGTAGGCCAATTGAGCACTCAAAAGATCCACTACTGCTGACCCAACTGATACAAACACCGTGATCTCCTCCTCCCCTTTCCGTCCAATCTTATCTCCCTTAATCAACTCCACCAGATCTCCTTCCACTTCTTCTTTCTTCATCACGCCCCTCTCAAACGCCCCCACCAGTTCTCCGGCCTCCACCATCGCCGCCGCGTTGTCCACAAAAACCTTCCCTCTCTTCACAGCTTCATCATCACACTCCCTCATCGACGGCTTATACGATCCAACCAGATCCAAATGCGCCCCCGCCTTCAACCACTTCCCCAAAACCAACGGCGTCTCTGAATTCGTTGCACAGCTCACTATATCCGCCATCGCCACCGCCGATTGTATATCTTCACAAACTTCAAACCGTAATCCTTCCATTTCGCTTTCCTTTCCGATCTCTTCAACTAGATCTCTCGATTTTCTCGAAGTTCGGTTCCAAATCATAACATGATTGATGCTAGGTCGTGTTGTTAGGTGAGCTTTGATCAAGTGTGGAGCTAACGATCCGGCGCCGATCATTAGAAGGATCTGAGAGTTTTTGTTGGAGAGATAGTGTGAGGCGACGGCGGAGACACAGGCGGTACGGCGGAGAGTGAGTTCGGTTCCGTCCATGGATGCTAAGATCTGGCCGGTGATGGAGTTGAAGAGGACGTAACCGGCGTGGACTCCAGGTAGGTTTACGGCGGAGTTGTTGGGATGAGTTGTGACGAGTTTGATGCCGATGTAAGGGAGTGTTGATGAAGAAAGAGACCATGACGGCATGAGGAGGAGGGTGGATGATGGTGATGTCTGGTGAGAGTGGCGGATCGGTGATTCGATGACGGAGGTAGCGGCGGCGAGAGACGTTTTGAGGTGGTTAATTAGGGATCTGTAAGGGAGAACTGATTGGATCGTCGATGAGTCGATGAAGATAGGTGATCCGCCGCCGGCGGTTACGGTCGCCATTGACGAGAGAGAGATAGCAAAGGTGAGGTTTTGGTATTGGTAGGAGAAAGTAGAAATAGGGGATTTGTGGTTGATTTTTGGAGTCTCCTGAGCATCAATTCGATTTTGGACAAAATGGCCATCTTTTTATCTTCCAATTTTTTTGTTTTAAACTGGTCTGTTTTTTGATATATACATTTAGGGTTGGTTTAGATGAGATTGGTCTGTTTTTTGATATATACATTTTTATGCTTGAAACTTGAAGGTAAAATACTCTGTTGTTAAAAAAAATCCAAATATTTAACACAAAAACATTGTGATGAATTCACAACATAATACTGTAAAAGTTAAGTGTTTTGTTACGAAGTTTTAAGTGTAAAAAGTTGACCTGAAAAGGGAAAAAAAACAGATGGTCTTAAATAATGCCGAATCTATACATTTATCTATCAATTACAATACAATGTAAAATAAATTTGATTGTATGTAGAATTGATATTTTTGTTTTCCTTTCCCTGCTCAAAATACATGAAATTTTAGTTTCTTTTCCTTTGTTCTTAAAAACACAAATATTGTTTTTCTTTCTATTTTTTCCCTTTTTTTTGTTGAATTCGAGAACACGATAAGGACTTATAACAAATTTGTGCTTCAAATTCTTCAAACTTTTTCCAAAGGAAGCTTTTTCCGAAAAGAATATAACAGGAGATCATCCTAAAAGAATTTCAAATTTGAATTTGAAGAATTTAAAAAAATTGAGAGTAATAATTTTTTTCATTAATAAAAAATATTGAAATTAAATGTTGGAATATAGAAATAATGTAAGTAAATGTAGAATAGAGGGAGGTTCAGGAGAAAACATTAAAAAAAAAAACTCAAGAACACTCCGAGAATCCGCCATCTGGACGGTATTTTTTTTCTAAGCATCAATGCATGAATATGCATTAGTGCATATGCACAAATGCATATAAGCGATTGAAGCTCCTTTTTTCTATGCATCAATGCATAAATATACATTAGTGCATATGCACAAATACATGTTACCAGATGACCGCCTCCTATGATGTTCTTCTGTTTTCTCTTTTTTTAGCGTTTTCTCCAGAACCTCCCTCATGTATGATATATTATATATATAATATAATTAATATTCTAATTTTCAAAATAAAAAACCAATTAAATTAATTGCATCTTTTCTTAAATTTTGAATTTTCATTTTGGTGAAACTTTGGAAAATCATCCACCATTTATATTTTCTACATCCACCTCTTCCATGGAAGTGAACAAGTGCAAAAAACTATCAGAATCGTTTACATATGAAATGTGATATATATATCTCGATTCATCTGTGATATCGTGAAGTTAACCTCAAAATGAATTTTACATTGATTCTAAATATACTTTAATCGATAACACTTGATAAGTTAATCCAAAATCTTATTAATTAAGTTATTTTTAAAGTTATATCTTTGATTTTTTTAGCTCTAAACTGTACAAAAGGTTCAACAAATCCTCATGAAACTATGAAGGAAAAAAATTACAATTATATAGTAGTTTCTATTAACAATAATACATTAAACTTGACTTAGATAGATATGATAAGAATTTCATATCCATATTTATTGCTAAGGTGTTTGATGGCATTTTAAAATTAAAATGTAGGTTTTGTATTTTTCTTCGTGACCAATAAAAACATATAAAGAATTAATATATCAAAAAAGGTATAACTTATAATCTACATTATTCAAATTTCATTAATTACTTATATCCATGACTCCATGTAGGTAGTTAATATTTTGTATTTTTTTCGTGACCAATAATAAAGAAAAATCAAACTTATAAAATATTTTAGGATTTTAATTTGATATTTCTAGTTCAATAATTTATCCTTCTTGATCCATCTCTTTGATTCTAGACATTAGGTTTTGTTTAAAATTCTAAAGTATGTGTTAAAAATATATTTTAAGGAGAAAAAGTTTAAATTATTATTTGAATAGTCTAAAAATATATATTTCTTTTCTTTAAGTTATTAAAAAACAGAATACATTTCTATGAAATTCTTTTCAATTTACATATACATTCATGTGTATATACACCATCCACTGCATGATGATCAATAGACTTGTTGAGGTATATAACTTCTTTTAATTTTATTAAAATACATGTTAATGAAATATTGTATCTTTTTCAATTATCGTAACATATTTCCTAATACTATTGCATATTTGCATCCTTTTATAGATATTTTATTTTATCTGATTAAAAACCACATGAACCAAAATCATAAAATCAATTAAGATAAAACAAAAAAAATCTATAAAATGACGAAAATACTCATCTCTTAACATTCGTTAGAGAGATGATCAAATTCAGACGTTTTTACAAACTATGATAGTCATATCGTAATTTCAAAACATAAAAAAAAGTGTTATTTTCAACAAACCATATACAAAATTTATGGTTTACCTGGATTAAATAGAGTAGACTTAATAGAGTAAATTACGATTTCCATCCTTTTTGTTTAGAAATTGTAGTTTTAATTAATTAGTTCCTATGATTTATAATTGATTACTATTTTCTTTCTTATGTTTTACAGTTTCTTTTTGTTTTGGTCATTGTGGTTTATAATTCTTTACAGATTTAGTCCCTTATACTTAAAAAATATAATCCAAGGACTAAAATAAAAATAAATTACAAATCCTAGAGACAAAAATGACAATTTCCAAACCACAATGACAAAAATCAAAATTTTAATAAACCATAGGGACAAAAATCGTAATTTACTCTCAAATAGAATATTATATCATTATCAAGATGTACAATATCTTTTTACATTATTATTTTAAGTTTCAACAAATCAACAACCACTTAACGCGGTTGACTTGGCGCCGAAGCGAATGTTTTCCGGTGGTCGGTTGTTTCAAACAAAGCCACATAAATTTCACTCCCACTTTTTCACCTTTCAAACCGCCATTACAGAACTACTCACATGGTATCACTGAATCCGGATCCACCCGAAGGTTTCTACTCTGATTCGTCCGCCATGGTTATGGGCTCCTTTTCCGCTCCTGCAGCCGTCGTTGTTCCGCCCTCCGTTAACTCCTCGTCTGCTGATGACGCTTCCAAGAAGATCAGGAAACCCTACACCATTACTAAGTCCAGGGAGAGCTGGACCGATCCGGAGCATGATAAGTTCCTAGAAGCCCTGCAACTGTGAGTTTCTATTCGTTGATTACTTGAATTTTGAGTTTATCCATTTTGTTATAACTCTAGGGTTTCATTCTCGTTCCATAATTTGAGTTTATTTCTGATATTCGCAATGGATAATAGTTATAAGTGGTAAACCTAGGGACGTTGGATCAATTTGCAGTAATCTGGACTCTTTGTGCTCCCAAGTGAATCTGATTGTGGAAGAACAATATTTGTTAGGTCGATTTCCTTGTTGTTTGTTGTGTTTTCATGTTTAATGAATGTTGTACGTCATTGTGAAATTGATTGTTCTAATTCCTTGTTTTTTACGTTTTTCTGCTGAATTATTGGTAATCATGAAGATAATGTGTTGATTTACAAACTAGCAACTAACAAATGTGTTGTTGACCGAAGATGGGATTTGCAATCTTGCTATTAAAACTTACAAGGACGATGGCACTTCAGATCACATTATTTTTTTCCTGTAGTGGAAGGGTTCCCTGAACTTAAATTATCTTAAATGCAAACCTACATCTTTTAATTCCCGATGTCACTTGTCGGAAAGAATCAAATCTTTATAATGGTTTTTACATCTTTAAAACTATTTGAATGCGTGGTATAGTGCAAGCAAAGAGGTCTGGAAGAAACACAGCTTGCGTGCTCTTTCATGCTAGGGGAATACAAAGACAAATTGGGATCCTGGAATCAATGGTGATTGATTGGGGCAGCTAGTGATCCTTACCTTGAGGACAAGGTGTTTTTAGGAAGTGATGTTAGACCCGCAACGATTCACACTTTACACTAATTAGTACAATAAACAATGATGGTATTTAATAATCACAATAGGCAATGATAGTATTTAATAACCACAATAGATGAGATAACAAACTTTGATTTGATATTTGATCAGGGTAAAACACTAAAACTGAGCATCAACGGAGAGACCACTGCCTCTCAAAAGCAAACCAAACTTTTCTTTACATTTGTGCTTTCTTTTATTTTCAATAAAATCGTGTTGGGTTCTATCACAAGGCTGGGGAGTGGGGCCTAGGAGGGGGCACGATATTTCTTTCATATGAGAAACTGCTGAATAGTTAATATCCATCCTAGTAGGGTGAGGTCCCATGGCAAGGCCTGGGGGTAGTGAGCAAGTGCAATGATTGTGGTTTATTATGGATCCCTGAATGCTTAATTAAAAGTTTCCCACCATATGATTGGAGATCCTAGTTAATAGATGGTCTTCAAAGTGATCGCTTACCTGATTGCATTTGTTCCTTTGATTTACAGTTTTGATCGTGACTGGAAGAAAATTGAAGCTTTTATAGGCTCAAAGACTGTCATTCAGGTACATTATCTGCAATCTCTTTCCCTCAGCAGTTTGTTCATTTTCTCTTGCAATGAGTTTCACTTTTTTATGAAAAAAAAATCATGTTCAAGGATACATCATATTTTTATGATAACAAATGAATAAGTATATGTTTAAAAAATGGAAAAAACTACCTTTGCAGATTCGTAGTCATGCACAAAAGTACTTTCTGAAGGTCCAAAAAAGTGGTATTAACGAACATCTCCCTCCACCTCGTCCTAAAAGGAAAGCTGCTCATCCATATCCGCAAAAGGCTGCAAAAAATGGTCAGTGTGAGATTATACATACGGCTTTCACTACTTCTAGTATTTCAACTGACAAAAGAGTTTTCAATATATGACAGCTCCAGCGATCGCTCAAGTTACAGCATCTTTCAAAACCTCGCCTGCTCTTAGTGAACCTCGATTTGTACGGGGGACTAATCCTTCTACACTAGTGACAAACCCTGTATCAGATGCAGCTGTCTGTTCTCGAACCCATAACACCATGGATTTTGGTAGTTTATCTCGTATGGCTAAAGGTATGTAATTGTAATCCTCACGGGTGATATCTTTTATTTAACATGTTATTCTTTGTTAATTGATGGTGTCTTGATGTTGCTATTTAATATCTTTGACATTTGTGCACTACAGATGATAGGGTATGCGGAGGCCAACCAGCAGCTACTAACAGTTGCAGCAGTAATGAAAGTGGCCTCAAAACACAACCCGCAAGTGAAACACATGAACAAAGGACACATGTGTATCCATTCAGAGGTAATTTATGGCTTTTTTGCTTACTTTTGTACAGTCCTCTACCCCTTGACCATAAAATAATGCATGGATTCGATATATGGTCTTTGTTGTGGTTGGTATATTAGTGGCCGTTTGTTTACCTCTTAACAGTTCCATTAAGAGGCACCCTCTAAATCGCTAAGAGGTTAATCCTTGTTTGGCAAAAAATAAGTCTGCCTCTTAATGATCATTTTGTATCCTGGACCTCCCTTAACCATTCAGAGCCCTAATTTCTTTTTGAACAATTACCAAACAATTATATTTAATTTCCACTTAATCATTCTGCACCAAACCATTCAGCAGCTGCCTTTTAACTGTTCAACCATAAAATAATGCATGGATTCAATAAATGGTCTTTGCTATGAGCCTGTGATTGGTATATTATAGTTACATCATGGTCAAACCGGATTATGGCTCTTCTGTTCTTCTATGATGTTGTTATGGGGTTACCTAGACGATGCTTTTACATCCTTTTTTATGGATCAAATTTTATTCTTGTATTTAGAATGAACATTGTATATTGGAAAGGGTATGGTCTCGTTTTGTTTGTATGATACAAATATTTGACATGGGGGGACATAGGAAACATGTTTCAGTAAATAATTTTAACAATTGAGGTTCTTGTAAGAACTCACTTTTTGTACTTTTGCTTCCCACATCATTTCCACCTCACCAAATTACAAACCTATATAAACCTCCACAATGATAGTTCTTATAAGAACCCATTTTGTGGGTTCCATGTATTTTTTTAACACTAATAATAATTATAAAGTCAATCAAATATATAAAAGCCTAACAAAAAAGGTCAAAGGTAAGAACCAGGGTTCTTCAAGAACTCAAAGGATGTGAGGTTCTTGTAACTTGTAAGGACTCTCTCCAATGGTGGTTCTTCTAAGAACCCACACTTTTTGCTTATAATTTATAAAAACCTTGCATTAGAGATGCTGCTAATAGCAATGATGATGATGATGATGATGATGATCTTATAGTTATAATAACATAGTGATTCATTTAAATAGTTGATGGTATCTGGTAGTATATCAACATACATGTATTTTACTTCCAGATTCTAACCTCAAAGTTTATGTTATTTTCCTCATTGGTGCAGTTCTACCCGACTTTGCTCAAGTATATGGGTTTATTGGCAGTGTATTTGATCCAAATACCAGTGGTCACTTGCAGAAACTCAAGAAGATGGACCCCATTGATGTTGAAACGGTACGCTATGCAACCTTAACTTCTTCAAGAAATACGATCATACAAGTGAAGCAAATTTCAACTGGAATAATTTCATAGGCATCGTTACTGATTTGGCCTTTTTTTATTTGCTTTTTTCAGGTATTGCTGCTAATGAGAAACTTATCCATCAACTTGAGCAGTCCTGATTTTGAGGATCATGTAAGAATGCCTAACTTAATTTGATAACATAGACCAAGGGGCGGTTTACTAAACACTTACCAGGTAAGCGCTTACTGGGTAATTATGGGGCAAAATCCCCGGCTATCAAAATGGATTAATGGAAAGCGTTTATAACCTGGTAAACGCTTACTGGGTAAGAGTCGTCACCTTCACTGACCGGGTAAGACTCTTGATCCTTGTCTTCCCTCTTACCGGGTAAGATTCTTGGTCTTGTT
Organism: Silybum marianum; assembly: GCA_036898165.1. Classification (NCBI taxonomy): domain Eukaryota; kingdom Viridiplantae; phylum Streptophyta; class Magnoliopsida; order Asterales; family Asteraceae; genus Silybum; species Silybum marianum. The sequence continues at coordinate 746,219 of CM072532.1, forward strand.
ATGTTTACCCGGTAAGGTAATTGAACCGGTAAACGCTTACCAAGATAAGTGTTTAGAAAACAGCCGCTGAATGGGGGACTGTCTTTTTAGTCAACATATTTCATCTAGAGGAGAGTGTTGTTAAATTGTTGGTTTTTATGATGATGAAATGCAGAGACAGTTGCTGTCAACGTATGAGGTTGATTCAGAGAAAGAGAACTCGGATGATGTGGTCGACACTCTTCTCGATTGTCAATCTGAACAAGAAGTTGGTCACCTCGGGTAAGGAATACTAATCTAATACTAGTCATTATGTATGTATGTATGTATAGTGGTGGACCCGGGAATCTCTGAACGGGTATTTGGTGCACCTTTAAGGTAGATCAAAGGTCCATAAAATACATTTTTTCCGAATGGAACCAATTTTGGTCTTTAAAGTAAATAGATGTTAGCCTTGAAAATGAGATTGAGATGAGATGAGATGCAGACATCTTTAAGATGAATTGGCATGAAGAAGAAAATCACAATGGAAGAAAAATTAACAAAAAATTGTCTTAGCACGGTGGTAGTAATGTCTTCTAACCGTATTAATATTTTCAGAAATAGCATTGTAGGACCTAGGCTAGCCCTAGAGTCCAAAATTAGAATATAAAAAAATGAACGTTTACTTGAATCTTAATAAGATTCGACCATGTGACCTCTTGCATTTGGAGTACTAATCCAACCATCCGGTCCATGTTTTCTTGTTATAAATTTGGTTTCAAAATATCTAAGAGCACCCGTCAAAATTAATTTGGGCACACCATTTAGACCCTTTAATTTTTTTCCTCTTGCAATAATCGAGTGAGTGGGATCCCTCTCCACTCTTAGGCTATGTTTGGCAAACTAGCTGATAAGCTAGCTGGTAGCTGATAAGCTAACTGATGAAAAAATCATGTTTGATAAAACTAGAGTATAAAAATCTAAAATGACCAAAAAAGGCACATTGAAAAATAATAATAATTAATAATTAATATTAATGAGGGTTATAATCTGAAAAAATAACAATAAGCTCCCAAAACGCTACTCCAAGTAGCGTTTCAATAAGCTAGCTTATTGTTTGCCAAACGTGTACACTGAAAATAAGCTAGCTTATTTTTGCCAAACGTAGCCTTAATAGATCCACCCCTTTGTATGTATGTTGAGTGATGATACTGATCGGATGAAATGAAATGAAATAAAATGGCAGGACGTAGAAAGAGGAAGGAGTGAGGCATGGCGTTTTAACTTGACTTTTTAAGTATACAAACTCAATCCTGCTTTGCTTGCTATGAAAGTGTTTTTGAGAGAGGGATAAAAAAAGGAAGATAAATTTCTGATGTAACATGTAAAGGCTTAGCTAGCTAGCTAGTGTATGTATATGTATATGTATGTATTTATGGATGCGAGTGATTTTCAAATGGATGTATGTATGTATGTTTTTGCTCCTGATTTACCTGTTTTTCTAGGTCCTAATGAAGTTTAGACATGTAATATAGCTTGTTAAATACATGTTTGATAATTATTTAGATATCTGAAAAACACATTAATATGTTTGACTACTATTTTTGGTTTCTTTCGACTTTCGTTTCAACTATATAATCTAGTTAAAATTCACTCTGGTTTGGATGGGCATTGCATGCTTCTTGGGGATGTTGTCTTGAGAAACGAGAGGCTTCATTTGCTAAAGTTTATATATATTAAAATATTGTTTTTTACTGACTTTTTTATTTTAAAGAAATCTATAATACTTTTAATAAAATATTGTTTTCCTTATCTATATATATTTAACTCAATAATTTTGATTGATTATATATATTAAAATATTATTTTTCACTTATGATTTAAATTTTTAAAGAAGTATCTATATTAAAAAAATTCCTTAATTCTTTAAAATAGTAATTAAATTTTGAAGAATTATCTATATTTAAAAAAAAAATTCCTTAGTTCTTTAAAATAGTAAAGAAGGTAATACTTAGTAATACTGTTTGGAGCATTTTAAAGCAAAAAAACCCGCCTTTTTTTTATTTAGATTTTAGCAATGCTGACCAAATTAGTGCAATTCGTCACTTGTTTAATTTCTGCTAGGTTCTAATTAGACACTAATTTTCCTTTTGCTGATTATGAAGACATCAAATCAAACATAACAACAAACAAAAACGAAGAATGGTACCAACAAACCTAATAACCAAAATCACCAGGCTTATAGCATACTGTGTGGAATAAGGACAGATAATTCATCTACCTCAAGTTCGTTCAGACACAAACAACTTGTGGTCACTGAAGAATTATCTCAGGACACTGAAGAATTATCTCAGGACTGCATGATTTAGCAGTCAGGAATTAGTCTTAGACAAATGTCTAGAATACCATTTCCAAAAAAAAACCTAATAACCAAAATTAAGATTCTTAACCAAAATCAACATAGTAACAAAACCGGAATATGCATTTCATACCCATTAAAGACCCAAATAAGTACACCACCAAAAGAGACATAAAATCACTTGTAAAACACAAAAACCAACCCAAAATATTCAAAACAACTCACTCTAATTTAGACCTTTTTGCTCAAACCAACAAAACCTTCTAATCAACTTCCTCCATCTTGCTTTCCTCACCACCCTCTTCCTCCAAAACAGGCATTTCAGCATCATCTTCACCACCTTCTTCTTCATCAATACTCAAACCCAATTTCAACATTCTATGAATCCTCCCTCCAAAAGTATTAGGATCCTCCAAACTAAATCCAGATGTCAGTAAAGCAGTTTCAAATAAAAGCAGCACCAAATCCTTCACAGACTTATCATTCTTATCAGCTTCAGCTCTTTTTCTCAGCTCCTCCATAATCGGATTATCAGGGTTTATCTCCATTGTCTTCTTACTCGACATATATGAACCCATACTACTATCTCTAAGAGCCTGTGCTTTCATTATTCGCTCCATATTAGCCGTCCACCCATATTCACCGGTCACTAAACAGCAAGGAGAATCCACAATTCTATCGGAAACCACCACTTTTTCCACTTTATCTCCCAATATCTCTTTAATCGTCTTGCAAAGATTCTCGAATGATTTCTTCTTTTCTTCCCTTTTCTGCTTCTCTTCTTCTGTTTCATCTTCGAGTTTTAATCCTTCCTTTGTAGCAGACACAAGCTTCTTTCCATCGTATTCTTTCAACTGTCCGACTGCATACTCATCAATGGCGTCCACCATAAACAACACTTCGTATCCTTTCTTCTTAAGTCTTTCCAAAAATGGAGAGTTTTCAACGGCTTTTTTACTTTCGCCAGTGATATAGTAAATATCTTTTTGGTTCTCTTTCATTCGAGTAACATAGTCTTTTAAGCTTGTTAATTCATCTCCACTTTTAGTTGAATGGTATCGAAGTAAATCAGCCAATTTGGTCCTATTCTGGCTGTCTTCATGAATACCCAGTTTCAGATTCTTGGAGAACGCTTCGTAGAATTTGTTGTAATCCTCTTTGTTTTCTGCTATTTCGTTAAACATTTCGATGCATTTCTTCACAAGATTCTTCCTAATGACTTTAAGAATCTTGTTCTGTTGAAGAGTCTCACGAGAGATGTTTAACGGCAAGTCATCGGAGTCTACAACACCTTTCACGAATCCAAGATACTCAGGAATGAGTTCTTCACAGTTGTCCATAATGAAGACCCTTCTCACATATAACTTAATGTTGTTCATCTTCTTACGAGTGTCGAATAAATCAAATGGGGCCCGTTTAGGAACAAAGAGGATTGCTTTGAATTCAAGTTGCCCTTCAACTGAAAAGTGTTTTACTGCTAGATGATCCTCCCAGTCGTTAGTTAAACTTTTGTAGAAAGAAGCATACTCTTCTTTGGTGATCTCTTCTGGTTTGCGAAGCCAGATTGGTTTCTGTTTGTTAATAAGTTGCCATTCATGAGAAACCTCTTTGATCTTTTTCTTCTTGCCTTTTTCTTTCTCTTTTTCTTCATCAACTTCTTCAATGTCACCTTCTTCTTCCTTTTTAGGTTCTTCATCTTCATCATCACTGATCTCTTTCTCAGTTGTTTTTTCAGTCCATAGGTAGATAGGATAGCTAATAAACTCTGAATGTTTCTTCACCAGGTCCTTAATTCTCCTTTCTTCCAGGTACTCCAACTGAACAAGTAACATCAAACAAAATTATTAGCCAATTTTCTAGGTATATATAGGGGTGAGCATCGAAAAACCGGGTACCCGCCTTTGGAACCAGAACCGCTTCAAAACTGCCGGTTCTGGAACCGGAACCGATGTAATTGGTTCCGGTACCTAAAATACAGAACCGATCAGGACAGGTTCTCATTTTTCTTGGAAACGCTACCAGCTAGGTACCCGCCACTTTTAAATAAAAAATATTTTATATATTTATAAGTAATAAATAAAAAGTGTAACTCTCTAATTTGTTTAGAGCATCTCCAATGCAAGGTTTTATAAGCAAAAAGTGAATTAGTTTATAATAACTACCATAATGGAAAGGTTTTATAAGCAAAAAGTGAATTAGTTTATAATAACTACCATAATGGAAAGGTTGGGACCCATAAAAAGGAGGTTCTTATAAGAACCTCTATTGTGAAATTTTCAATGAGTTGCTAATTTGATGAGATGGCATTAGCGTGGCAAAAAAGTGTACAAAAAAGAGGTTCTTCTAAGAACCTTAACCTTAGTTGGAGATGCTCTTATGTAATAATTAGTTTTTATCGAATTAATTTTAACCATTTATTATATTAATTACTTTAAACTGGTATTTTATAGTTTATAATTATATTAAAATATCATATGCAATATAAAAAAAATAAAAAATAGAAGTGGAAGCCGGGTACCCCATGCCGGAACCGGTTCCCATCGGTTCCGGTTCAAAAATATAAAGAAACGATGTTAGCAACAACTACAATTCCGGTTCCATAAAAAATTGGCTAGGTAACCGGTTATACTCGCCCCTATATGTATATCTGCTAATCTGAAACTACTGTTATTTAAAAGAATCCTTAACAAATGGAGTTAAAAAATACCAAGAAAATCAACTGAATTAGAGATTTACCTGGTCTTCTTTGAGGAAGAGAGTCATCTTGGTTCCTCTACCAAGCGGCTCTCCATTAACATCCTTAGTGACCGTGAACGAACCACCGGCTTGCGACTCCCAGATGTATTGCTCATCATCGTTGTGTTTTGTAGTGACGATGACTTTTTCAGCAACTAGATAGGCTGAATAGAAACCAACACCAAACTGACCAATCATGCTTACATCGGCTCCAGCCTGCAGTGCCTCCATGAATTCCTTGGTTCCAGATCTTGCAATTGTCCCCAAATTGTTCACCAAATCTACATAGCAACAAAACACCTTTAGACTCAACATACGAGATCTCTCTGTATGCAACCATTTAGCTGGTAATTGTTTATCAACCAACCTTGGTGACCTTATATCCAATGTACTTGTTCAGATAATAACAACAGATCAAATACTGTTCACCGAATAGGCAACAAGTTCAAAAGGCTAAAATATACTATATCATCAAATGGACGATAAAAGCGACATTTCTTCCTCCTAAATATGCTCTGAAAAATAGAGATGGATAAAACTAGCAAAGCAACATGTATAGATCATAGATGTATAAAACTAAGCAAAGGATGCCATAATCGAAAACAGATAACGAATTCGCATATACAATTCCTTGGTTAAATTTTAACAAATTGATAAAACAAAACCACTGATCAACTCTGCTACTGGCGGAATCCACGATAAAACGATATTAGGCGACACAATTCATCCAATGAACCATATGAAAAAAGGAATACGATTACTTAGTTAAATTTTAACAAATTATTAAAACAAAACCACTGATCAACTCTCTACTGGTGGAATCCACGATAAAACGATATCAGGCGACACAATTCATCCAATGAAACATATGCAATCAATGATCGATAAGGTCGTGATTCCAATGAAACATATGAAAAAAAACGAATACAATTACTTACCTGCTTTTGTCATTCCAACACCGCTATCAATGATCGACAAGGTCTTGTTAACCTTATCAGGAACAATCCTGATGAAAAGCTCCGGTTGCGCATCGAGTTTGCTCTTATCAGTCAAGCTCTCGAAACGGATTTTATCCAACGCATCAGAAGAATTGCTAATCAGTTCTCGAAGAAAGATCTCCTTGTTGCTGTAGAAGGTATTGATGATCAAACTCAGCAACTGGTTGATCTCAGCCTGAAAGGCAAACGTCTCTGCATCAGCCATCTGTACCTCCGCCATTGCAACAGATTAGCACACACACACACACGAAAACGATTGAAAGATTATTGGAGAAGATTTTACAGAGATTGTAATACTTTAGAGAAAATTTTGCGTATGATGAATTTGCAGGTTGTGGTTATGGATAATTTATATGAAGGAAGGTGGTGGTGGGTGTGGATTCTAGGTGCTTCTATGGAACCTGAGGTTTGGAGTGAGGTTCGGATAGGTTCTGGATGCTTCTACGATTATCTGGAGTTGTGTTTGCCGCTTATAATTTCGATAGTCGATTTTAGTATATACGACGTCGTTTGGATATCTTCTCAAAGATGAAAACGAAGGCTTTGCTAATTGCTACAATATTCTAGAATCTAGTATCTACTATATCTACTAGTGCTTCTAAGTCCACGGACCACTTTCAAATTGGCCCATCTTTATATGTGGTATTTTAGGTTGACAATCTAAAATTTAATTATACATGGTAATTAACAACTATAATAACTAATGGAAATAATAATAAAAGAAATTGTTTAGTTAGTTTATTTTTTTTAAAGTTTAAATTTTCATTCTTAATTAAATTGGAAGAAATGAAAATTCATTCTCATTTTTATTTCATTTCCTGTCATTTTCATTTTCACTTTCATTCGTTTACTAGAACCAAACACCCCCTAACAAGAGTTATCTTGTTTGTTATTTTATAGAATTAGAATGAAAAATGTAAATGTAGATAATTTTCTAAAGTCTCTAAATTATGAGAGATAAATAATATTTTAAGTATACTCAACAAATCAAAATTATAAAAGTTAAATGTATAGAAAAAAATAATATTTTATTAAATATATTGAATATTTTAATAATATAACTAATGATAGATTTTCTAAAATAAAAAAAAACTCTTGGAGTTCAAAAAAAAATGTTTTTAGGAATTTTGCATTTTTTATTTTAAAAAAATTTATAAAAAAGCTATTGGATATACTCTAGTTATAATATAAATTTTAAATATTTAAAGACCTATTTATTCTATAAGTTGTGTCATATTGTATGCTAAAATAGAATATATCTAGATTTAAAGAAATCTCTAAAATTCTATAAAACAGATAAATAATATTTTAATTTTTTCCATTAATGAGATTTAATAAAAATAAATGTTTAGAAAAGATAAATAATATTTATTAAATGTATAAAAATATTTTAATAATATAATTTATATCATGATTGGTATAATATAATAGTTGTTGGAGTTGAATGTATTTTTTTTTTTTTTGATGTTTTGACTTTGATACTGTAATTTAGAAAAAAAATATATATAGTGTATTTGTTGAAGAAAATCAATTGAACATATAATTAGAGAGAGAGAGAGATATGATTAAGAGAAAACCCCGAGAAAATGAAAAACTGAAAAATACTTTGTAACCATTCATTTTAATGGTATGTAAATGCGCAAACAAGTAACTGAAGTTGTTTCTTGATTTTTATGCACTTGTGCATACCAGACAAGTTGCTTACAAACTTTTTATATGCAAGTGTACATACTGTTCAGATGAACGGTTACCAGAGTGTTCCTTAAATTTTCAAAATTTTTGCAATCTTTTCCCTCTTTTTGCAACGAGGCTATCATGCAACGCGTGCAGAAAGGTATCTGATTCAATTTAAAACTGACCGACCATAATCGGATATTAACAATTTATAATATTATTTTTTTTGTTGATATTTATATGCATCTTTTTAATACTTAAGAAAATATATCTTTTTAATACTTAAGAAAATATGTGAATAATTGATTGAAATAATGGATTAATTAGTTGAGTACCATTAAAAGATTGGAGGAATCCAATCAGATTTAATGGATAACAAATAGTAACATTCAATATTGAAACCGATTCGATCTAACAATCCATTGGATTTGAATCGAATTAGATGTCTAATGCTAATTGAATCGGATAACAAAATCAAATATTCAATAGATGATTGGATCATATTGGAGCCATTTAAATATATTGAATTCAATCAATAAACACCTTACAAATATTGTAATAAAAAAAGGAATGAAAAGATTTTTTTGGTTCGTGTTTTGGAGAGAATAAAAATGAAGGAAATAAAAAAATTATTTTATCAAATAAAAAGAAAATATGTTATTTTTACAAATATACATATAAAATAGATTTAAAATAAAATGTTAGATAAAATATAATTGTATAATTTTAATAATTTTACTTCCTCTTTTTTTGTTTTTCTCTCATATTTACAATGAAAGTTTTGTGGAAAACCATATCATGCTTTTCAGTTCATTTATGCCTTCAAAAGGTTTTGAAAAAGACGTTTTTTTTTTTACTTTCATTCCATTTTATTTCCTTTGTAGTTAGAGTTGAGCATGGGTCGGATCGGATCGGATCGGGGAAGAAGGTGGAAAACCCGATCGGGGTTCGGGTAGGATATGGAAGCCCCGAATTTTGTAATCGGGTGAATCGAGTTTTCGATATCGAGTCTAGTCGGGTTTCGGGTAGGATCGGTTCGGATTCGGGTAAATCCAAAATGAAATTAGTACATATAAAGATAATATGAATTTGAATTTGCAAGCACAAGACTTCCTCTTCGTTCTAATTTGCAATTTAAGTTTTCCACATTTAGCATATATAAAGATAATAGCAATACAAATTACAAATAGATGATAAAAAATGCGATTAAGTTTTTTTAGAAAAAGTAATAAAAGAATAGAATTATATTTAGTTATTAAGAATTCGGGTTTCGGGTCGGATCGGGTGGAGGATATTAAGACCCTACCCGAACCTATATGCCCGACCTAAATTTCGGACTTCGGGTATCGGGTGGTTAGGGTCTGGCTTGTTCGGGGTTTTTTCGGATCGGTTTTTCGGGTATGATCGGACTTTGTTCACCCCTATTTGTAGTAAAGGTTTCTAGAAAGTAAGGTTAGAGCATCTTCAATAAATTTTCTATAATTTTTAAAAAATGGAAAATCAAAAAAAAATTACATTTATCTTCAACAAATTCTCCGTAGTGAACTTTATATTTGAAGAAAAACCCATTATCTCTCATGTTTTCTCCATTTTGAAGATGATTATGAAGAAGCTATTAGAACAAAATACTTACTCAAAATCATCATTTTCTCTATTTCAAAGAAACCGTTAAAGATAGAGCAACACTCAAAAGAAGACAATCCACTACAATATAATTTTTAACATAATTTCTAACTTGACGCATCAAACTTTATTTAGAAATTACCTTCACTATAATGATTGTAACTAATTTTTTAACTGACACCTCATCATAAAGTTTTATTTTAATTTATAAAATATTTTTATCCAATAAATAAATCTTTATATTCATGAGTTGAATTTTTAAAAAATAAATTAAATTAAATTAAATTTTATTATATTTAACTATTTTTTTTTTAACCGGCAAGTTAGTAGTTAGAGATTCGAACTCATAGTGACATTCAATTGGACAGTATACGAAACCCGAATCTACGCCTTAGAGAATAAATCCCACACCTTTAACACCTCAGAAAGAAAATCCCCACGAGGAGGCTTAAATCCGAGACCTCCTGCATGTATTAACAACCTCCTGATCAACTCTGCTACGCAGGTGTTGGCATTTAACTATACTTACTTTATTAATAAAATACATAAAATTATATTAATTATGCGACAACTATATTGTATACATTAATATTAAAAGATAGGCCTTGGCCTTTTAAATTTAACATGTATGTGTTTGTGTTCATCGTTTAGTAAAAAAATTATATTAATTTAATGATCTAATATTTCACAACCCAAACGCCTTTTAAATTTAATTGGAATATAATTATACGTTTTTTTCTCTCTTGAATATTTATCTCATCTTCCAATCTTAGTAAGATGAGTTTGATTTAATTTGTAAAATCAATATCTAATTGAAAAATAAAATAAAACGCTAATCGATACTCCTGGTTTCCCGTCACTCATGGCGGTCAAGTTTGTTATCATGTTTTCAAGTTAAAAGTCTAAATACCAACACAAACACAATCAATGGCCTCAATTCTCAAATTCCAGATGATCTTCTAAACCCTAATTTCACTAAATGTCGATTCCATCGTTTACTCACCATCTATCAGATCCAACACGATTTTTCGGTCTCAGAATATGGATGATGATGGTAATCTGCATCTTGCTACTCATCGTCGTTCTCTTCTTCGTTATTCTCTGCTCCTCGTCCTGTCGCCGGCGCCGGAGACGGAGAAATTCCGATAAATATTACTGTTTAGGCTCCCGCCGGCTGATGGACAGAAGATTGCTATCACGAAGGACACCGGAAGATCATGCGGTTTATTCTGATCACAGCCATTCGTCCAGAAACAAATTCCACCTGGTAGATATGCCGGCGCCGGTGATTGGTGGTGCAGGGCGGTGCAAAAAGTACAGTGGAAGCGAAATTCAGTTAGCAAGTGGCGGTTTTAGCCATGGGAATATGGTTGGGAGTGTGGAGCGTCGAGTGATTTATCGAGGGGATGAAAGAGTTGCAGTGAATGTAGTAATAAACACGAGGTTTGAATTTTCTATCTTTCGTGCATTTATTTTTTTGTTTTTTTGTTTTGTTTTTTTTTGTTCAGGGGTGTTTAGGAATGCTTATTTGAAACAACTTATGGATTTCTATAAAAGTATATATTAATTTATTAGGACATATCCGACAATTGCTAAAATAGAAATCACAAAGTGTTTAGCACCGGTATAAGCTGTTTATCCAAAAGTGTTTGGTTAAACACCGGTATAAGCTGTTTATCCAAAGGTGTTTGGCACCGGTATAACTGTTTATCCAAACACTCAAAAGTGTTTATTAACTGTGTCACACCGAAATGAGTCTAGTTGTTTATTTAAGAAATCCCAAACACCCGTTAAAATTAAAGTAGCGACCGATTTTACTTGAATACACAATAGGTTCAAGTTCGTATTCTGTATTAGATGGGCTTTAACTTTTTAGTGGACCCATATGGGATGATATGGGTGGCACGGGCCGTTTTATGGTTCCGTGGAAAAAAAATACGTTTTTGAAGGATGCTATCATATTGTTTTATTGGGTGCGATCGTATAGTTTTTGTTGTCCAAAACTTTAATGACTAAGATGGTAAATGTTCACAAAAGGTTCAAGTTTGAGTCTCTAAAATTTGTTGGTTTTTTATATATCTTTTAAAAAATATATAAATATATGTAGACCGGATTTGAACATAGATCTTTAGTCTTTACTATGTGGCCTATGTTCAAGTCTTACGACTCTTAAATTTGTTGTTTATAACTTAAATTTTGGTGTTTTTATATGCATATATAGAACATGAGTCTTTACTATAAAAAGACAAGGAACCAAATAACATAATTATATTAATATTGTGAAAAAATAATTATTTTGTAATAGTCAAATTGTTATATTAATATTGTGAAAAAATAAATATTTTGTAATAATTAAATTGTGTCACTATTTAAACACTACCTATAATTTTAAGGAAACTTTTTGATTAATTTAAAATTAAAGTACCAACTACTAATTTATAGTTTTTTAAATTCCAAAATATTGTAACTTTTTTTATTTTAACAAATGATTGTTTGTTTCATTAGTTGTAAGGTTGAAGATTTTATGGAAGAAGTGGAAGCCATTTGGGGAATTAGACACAACAATTTGGTGAAATTGATTGGAAGTGCCCATGATGGAAATAAAAGGTACAATAATATTTTATATACTGTTATAATTAAGTTTATTAAGCAACCGAAAAAAACTGATATTTAATATATCGTTAATGTTAGGACATTGATGTACGAATACGTTGACAACGGCAATCTACACCAATGGCTTCATCAATGTGAAGCAAGAATCAGTCCTTTAACTTGGGAGATTCGAATGGGCATTATACTCGGAATCACAAAAGGGTACGTGTTTTTTATAACATTCTTAAGTAATACTGGATTTTATCTTATTTATTGTTTTTTATATTATAGTTTGGCCTATCTACACGAGGATAGTGAACCCAAAGTCATACATCAACGTTTGACGTCCAGTAATATACTTCTCGACCGTCAGTGGAATCCTAAGATATCAGATATTGGTATCACCAAGCTCCTAGGTCCTGAACAAAATCTATTCGTATCTCATGGCCTTATTGGAATGTCAGGGTGAGTTTGTACACTTTCAAAATGTGTCGGGATATGATATTTCTGTTACAAAAACGTGTTTTAAGATTATATCCAACTTTTTGCAGTTATCTTGATCCAGAATATGTTTCCACAAATAATTTTAATGAGAAAAGTGATGTTTATAGTTTCGGGGTTCTTGTAATGGAGATTATATCAGGAAGAACCCCCGTAAGATATACTGAATCTAATACAAAGGTAAAAGGTTTGGTTATTCTTATTATTATCATTTTTAAATTTTTACAAATATATATGGTTGATGATGGATCTTGTAATTACAGGAATATTTGGTAGATTGGTTAAAAGTGATGGTTAGAGATGAAAGGTTTGATGGTATAATGGATCAAAGACTACAAGAACCACCATCGATAAAAGAACTCAAGAGAATCATATTGATTGCTCTTCGATGTGTGGATCCGGATGTCGAAAACAGACCTACTATGGGAGAAATTATTCACATGCTTGAACCACGAGACTTGCTTCTTGATGACGTAAGCGACATTTCCCCCTTTTTTTTATCTGTTACCAGTATTCTCTTTTTTAAGCATATAATATTTATATACAGTAAAAGAACTCAAACACATTCTTTAAACTTCAGTGAGGTTGGAAACTTTGACATTTATAAAGATTGAGTTATTAGATATCACTAGTGAAACGACCTTTTCTTGCATTACAAAATATTTATAATATTTATATTATTGTATGTTTATGCAGGAATATGTTATGGTCTAAAAGACAACCTCCAACATGGTGGATTTCATACATTCCTTGAGGTGTTAAAAATGTCATAATTATACTTACAATTTTCAAGTTTCATCATATTTACTTTTATTATTTTATATTTTTATTTGTGTGAGACGAATTGTTAGAAACTGCTACAATTTCAGTATCGTATTTGAATTTATATAGTTTGTTAGGTATTATTTAGTGAATTAATTGAGCATAACTATTCAAAAGTGGTTTTATTTCGATCCAATGTGTGCTATTGTTCTAGATCAGTATTTTCATTTTATTGTTAAATTAGAACAGTTTCTATAGATGATGCAATGTAAACAAGACCAAGAAAATACATCATGATAACATCCACTTTCCAAAACAAACAAAAGATTCACAAACAACCACATGATACTTTAATTCATCAAGAAAATGTTCAAAACGACAAAAATAATAAAGTTCAAACTAGAGATAATGGAAAAATGTTTAAATTAAAAGATAAGGTAATTTATTTAAAACAACTGTCCATTTCATTTTCCATATATGTATTTATTATTATTCTTAAACATGAAAAGAAAAGAACCTAAAGGCCAATTAAGACCTTATGAGTTTTTTTGGCTAAAAAAGAAAAGATTTTTTTAGGATCGGTTAAGGACTGACACACTCTTCTCTGGGCTAAAAATGACCGATAGTTATAACCAATAAACCGGTATGTATCTCTTATTCAGACATTTAGGGGATGTTTGGATTAGCTTATTAACTTATAACTTATTGACTTCCTGAATAATGTCCTTATCAAAAATAGATAAGTTGAAAATTTTAACTTCCTAAAAAATGACATATCACCGGTTTGACATCGGATAAGTTGTTTTTCCCAAACACTCAAAATGACTTATTACTGATATCTCACCGGAATAAGTCAATAAGCTGTTTTTATAAGTTAATCCACACACCCCCTTATTAATTAAAAATGAGCTATAGTTACTTTCATATCATTTCGTCTCCTTATTCCAAATCCAAACCCGACTAATTTCTTTACGAGCTAAGACTGTTGGGCCAGCATTGCAAGTTACATACTTGAATGGGCTTCATAGTCCAATATTGGACGAAGTCAGCCCAAATACTATAAATAAACTAAGATATATTAAATTTTAAATAATTTTTCAACCATACTTCAAAGAAGAAACATGTCTCAATTTTATTAATGAGTAATAATCAAAGAAATAAATCGTGATGTGTACAATATTTTGTAATAAAGTATATATAGTTCAATCATAGTATTGATTAAACAACAACTGATAGAAATAAATTGTACGTTTTTACCATACTTCAAGGAAGAAACATGTGTCAATTTTATTAATGAGTAATAATTAAAGGAAGAAATCGTGATACATATAATACTTTGTAACAAATTATATGTAGTTCAATCATAGTATTGATTAAACAACAACTGATATAAATAAATTGTACGTTTTTATAAAGTAAAAATAAACTAAGATATATTAAATTTTAAATAATTTTTCAACCATGCTTCAAGGAAGAAACATGTGTCAATTTTATTCATGAGTAATAATCAAAGAAAGAAATCGTGATACGTATAATATTTTGTAACAAAGTATGTGTAGTTAAATCATAGTATTGATTAAACAACAACTGATAGAAACAATTTGTACCTATAAGATTATGTATATATACATTAGAATAATGTATATGGAGTATGTATGATGTTTTTATAATTAAACTTATTTAAATATTTATTTGATATTATCTATTAAATTTATCATATAACTAAAAAAACCTTAAATAATTTTAGAATAATTTAACATCTTAGCTACTCGAATATCTAACGTGGGTGGGGTCCCGTTAATAAGGGAACGAGACTCTTTCAATTGTTGAAGTTGTGTCTCGAGCAAATGGAGTTGCTCACGCGTTGGCACAAAAATCCAGTTTTCCCTCTTGCCCCACTGTTTATTATGATACACTAATTTTTTGTACTTCTTTTATAAACACTGTTTGTCCGATTACTAATCCTACTAATAACGTTGTCCTAATCTTTTTGGACGTTTTATTACACAAATTATAGATTGTATGATACGAGGAATAAACAAAATAAAATATACAATTTTATATCATATCATACATAACATATAAAAAATCTTACAAATTAAAACAACGAAAGTGTTTAAAATGACAAAGTGAGAAAACAACCAAACACTTATTTTCGTTTTTGATTGACTAACTCTGAAATTAAATAGTAGCTTTTGATTTTTAAAGAAATTAAATAGGTCTTTATTAAGATGAATTCACAATTTGAGCTAAATAAATTCAAACCCCAAAATTTTGAAGGTTCTATTCGAAAACCAAGATTTAATATATTAATATACTTCATTTACAAAAAAAACTATCAACCATATCTAATGTGTTTTCCCTGTTAACCATAGGTGTCAAAATCAGTTTACATGTAACTCGACTAATCCAAAGATCCTGAAAAACCATCAAAAAAGTTTTCAATGATTTTATAGAACTCAAACTGATAACCTTAAAAAAAACACACACACACACACCTTATAAGGTACCTTATTTTTAGTGTAATTGTTTGAATAACCATAAGTTAACTTATAAGATACCTTATTAATAAGTTAAGTTATAAGATATCTTATTAATAAGTTAATAAAAACAAGGTTTTAATAAATTACTTTTTACTCTTCATGGCCTAAACCAACCCACATGATTAATGGCATCCAATGATCTTTAAGAATTATGTCGTACGTACCCGGTGGACGGATAGAATCATAGAAACACAACCTTATTCATCAATTGATAATGTGATCAAAGCCGTTCATTTTACACCCATCCATCCATCCAACGGTCAAAAAACACATCCATCTCATGGTTCATCCAACGGTCAAAAACAGATCTTTTGTGAGCCCACTTTTGTGACGACGTGATCTTAACGCCTCTTTCGGTCTCTATTCTTATTTCTACATCCTTCTTTCTTTCTACCCACCCCAATTAAATTACCAATTTACCCTTTTTTTTTTTCATCTTCAATTTCACGATCTCCCAATCTTGTGATCGCGTTTATTAAACATCTACATCGCTCCTTCTTCTTTCCTTCCTTCCTCTTTGGTTTCATCTTCATCTTCATCTTCAGATCCAACTACCACTAATCGTAACCCCCAATTCGATTTCTTCTTATTATAAGGTTTGACTTCCATTTTCTTGCTTAATTTTCTATCTGATTTGATTTGATTGATTGATTGATCATGTCGGTTTCGTGTTGAAGATTTTTATAGTTTCGCGATTAGGTATGACTTGGTTTTTAACTAATTTTAGTTTGGTGGTTTTCCTTTTTGTTAGTTTGTATGTTTGTTATTGGATGATTGGATCGATGATTTGATTTGGTAGTTGCTTTGATTTCACGGATCTTTTGGTTTGATTCGTTGTGTTTGATGTTATTCTGTAACGATTGGTTGGAATTTTGGAATTCTAGTGTTGTTGAATAGCCCTAATTTTCGATTTAGGTTAATCGATTAGTTTCTTCGTTTTGTTTGATTGAGACTACACCGTTAATACGCTAATCAATTGGATCTTGTATAACTAAGTGTTAAGGTCTGATTGCTGGAAATTACTTTATGGAGTACGAAATTTTCGAATCTATTTCTGCTTTGTGGTGTTCTTCAATTAATCTAGGTTTTAGATGGTAAGTTAAAATTTTCTTAGGGTTTTGAAAATCATAGTTATAACCGATCGTTTTTTGTTCTTGAACACTATTATTTGAAGATTTGGATTTACAATTTGAGATTTTTGCATCTACTACTTTTGTCAATTTTATGTTTCTTTTCTGTAGAATGATTCTATTTCCATTCTTTAAGGTGTTGATTTGATTTCTCTGCAGGAGGGTTTGCCATGTGAGTTTGAACAAGAGTAACATTTATTATTGGATTACTTATTTATTCGATTTCTGATCTACAAAAAGGCTGTTAGAAATCAAGAAGAATGTTGCGGAGCGGTGGCTTAATGGGCGCTCGATATTCTCTTAAGCTCTCTCCAGTTCTATCCGTTTGGGAATGTATTGTTCGTAAAATGAGGTATTCATTCAGACCCGAGTGGGTGTAGGGGGAAGCAAACAATTGGGGAACCCGTTACATTTAATTAGTCTTTTAAGTTCATAGTACTAGATAGCAAGAAAAAAAGAAACAAAATTTAAAGATGATTTATACTTTTTAGATTTGAGTAATCAAGATTGTTTATTAGTTTCTATATAGAATATATATCAAGATATGGATTGCAGTAAAGCACCATCTGGTGTTAGAAAAGTTAAGAAGAAGCAAGTGAAGGACGAATTGGATCGTATCAAACAAGCCGAGAAGAAAAAACGACGATTAGAGAAAGCCCTAGCTGCATCAGCCGCCATTATTTCCGAGCTCGAAAAGAAGAACCAAAAGAAGAAAGAAGAACAACAAAGGCTGGATGAAGAGTGTGCTGCCATAGCTGAAGCTGTTGCTTTACAGGTCTTAATTGGTGAAGAATCAGATAAATCTTGCATTCAGACCATGATACAAAAAGACGAAGAATGGTATCCATGGGGGTGCTGCACTAGTAACTTCGATCTCTTCGTGGGCGACAGTCATGCTAGAACGACAGCTGCTATTATCCCTCACCCACATCAACTATCCGGGTATCCAAATGGAGAAATGGGTCGGGTTTCTGGATCCAAATGCCAATGGAACGGGTATGGATATGATGGTCGAAGACCGTATGTTGTGGAGAGAGGGTGGGAAGCTGCGGAGGTTTCAGAGGCTGCGTTAATGGCTGCAAGTCAAGCGGTTTCTTCGCTCCAGATTGCTGATGATGGTGTGAATGGGTTTGTTTTTAATAGAATGCTCAGAGGGTGAATACTTGTTTGAAGTTGGGGTATGTTTGATGATGGAAATGGTGGGTTTAATTTTGTTTGTAGTTTTACAGATGAATGAATCATTCTATGTGAAGTTGTAATTGGAGTGAATTTGTGTTCTTTTGATCCTGTTTCTTCGAGAAATCATTGTTTTTCTTCTTTCTAATTCTGGTACTGGAACTGGAACTGGAGTGCTGCTGTTATCAATAAGGTTAAATAACATACTCGAAAGTTGTTCATAATGTGGTGGTTGTTACTTTATGTTGTAAATCTTCGTTAATTAGGCTACATTTGGCAAAAATATGCTAGCTTATAAGTTAGTTTATTTTCAGTGTATACGTTTGGCAAACCATATTGAAACGCTACTTGGAGTAGCGTTTTGGGAGTTTATTGTCATATTTTCCAATTATAACCCTCATTAATACTAATTATTAATTATTTTTTTTATTTTTTAATATGTCATTTTGGTCGTTTTACATTCTTATACGCTAGTTTTGCCAAACATGATTTTTTTATCAGCTAGCTTATCAGTTAGTTTGCCAAACATAACCTTAAACAAAAGGTGGTTTTTGGTGTGATTGATGCTAATCAACATTGATGGTGTCTTTAAATAATTCATTATGGCAACTTTGCCGTCATGTTAATCCATGTGGCTCCATTCTAAGACCAACTTTCACGTTATTTTGTAAGGTATTGGGTTTATATTAATATTTTTTAACATTAAAGGAAACATAAAACCTAAAACCAAAATAGGTAAATCCTTCTCACACAAAGAGTCGGGACATAAATTCTTTAAAGATTGAAGAAAGTAATGAGTAAAGAGACTAAAAGATCTTAGATTTTACATTCTTGATATCAATTTTCTAACGAGCTTTATGTATTTGACATAAATAGTTCTTATTTCCTTTTTAGTTTTATAACTTTATACTAATTTAAATTATTCTTTGGGATTATTCAGAACACTAACATAAACAAGTGTACACATACATATACACACACATAGGTGAAGGATGGTGTGAGAAAAAGAGTTAATTCGAGAAGTGTAAGAAGAGATCTGAACCCTTGATCACTTTTAATCTCGTGCCTATTTAGGAGAGAATTGATCCGGTCCATCTCGATGCAGCTAATTAGTATTGACATTCAATTAAGATTGATCTAACAGTAAAGATCTCTTCTTACACTTCTCACCATAACTTTTCTGATCGGAACCCAACCCTACATACATATACATACAAATATGTACGCACATGCTACCTTAAGACATGCCTTGAAAAACGTCATTGCTTCCCTGTAACTCAAAAAGCTTTAGACTTGATCTTGCCACCACTTCACTTACAAACCTCAACATAAATGCAGTCATAGTTGAAAGTATATATATGCATTTGATAAAACGGCAAGTTTTCGGTTCATCCAAGAAAGTAATATCAAAATACAGTCCAAACAAACTTTTTGTGCATGAATGGTGAAAGAAAAACAGTAACAAATCCATACATTCAAAAACTGAAAACATAGGGTAGAGTAGTAGTCTATAAAACTAATACACAAACAAAAGCAGTAAACAACAAAAGTTTTACATCTCGTGTGACCGTAGGGATGCCGTTTCATAATCTTGTCTTTGTTGTGGTCTCTGAGGATGCACAACAACAACTTCATCGTCTCCATTTTCAAGCGTTGCACTAGTTGACGGTTTTGCCCCAGCAGCCACGAGGTTTTTAAACCAAGCAGGTTGTTGGAATCTCGGGATGTTTCTGTTGGGATTTCCAGGTGAATCTGGAGAGACTGGGGTCGTAGTATTTGAAGCGATCCCAGAAAGAAATCGATATGCCACCTTACTAGCTGTCACAATCTCGGTTTTAGCTTGTCTGAACTACAAATTCATTTTAAAAAACACAAGTTAGGGTCTGTATGTTAGCAGCTTAATGAGACTCATAACTTCTTCGTGCAGCTATACATGATTGTTTGGTAGTGGCTTATTCGGTAAGCTTCTAGGGGGGGAGCTTTATGCAGGAAGCTATGTTTTTTTTCAGACCTTCCCCTCCCAATTAAAAAACACGCTCCTTCCATCTATGGGAAAACCCTTCCAAACAAAAACCTTCCCAAATCTATACAGACAGATTAATCCACACATACAGCTTTATCCATATAAGGGACTGTTTGTTAGCAGCTTAATGAGCTTAATGGGACTCACAGCTTATACAGTCAGCTATATATGACTGTTTGGTAGTGGCTTAATGATATAGAAAGTGGCTTATTCAGTAAGCTGGGAGGAGCTTTATGCAGAAGGCCAAGATTTTTCCAAACCTGTCCCCCCCCCCACCCAATCAAAAAACATGCTCCTTCAATCTATGAAAAAACCCTCCCAAACAAAAATCTTCACAATCTATACAGACAGATTTATCCACAAAGATAGATTTATCCATACATGACTTAATAGAAAACCAACCAAACAGCCCCTTATAGGCAGTTAGGCCACAAAGATTCAATACTATACAAACATAGAACACACACAGAACTGATGCTCACCCGAATAGCTGTGGTTTCTGCTATTTCTACAGCAGTGTCACCAGCATTAGCAAACCTGTTCACCCAACCTGTAAAATAGTGTTTCAGTTTGTGAGCCCCAAAGCCATTTTTACTTTTTAATAGTAGATAACTAATAAATGGATTCACACCCACTCTCTTTTATTATAATATTTAATTATAAAATCAAAGATTGGTTCATGATTGAGGGTTAGGTTTATAAAATGTGTAGGAAAGAGAAATCTGATGACGATGTGGCAAACTCATGAACCTGTAGTTGCTCTAAGTACAAGATGCTCCACACCCAATATAAGGTTCTTTAAATTCCAAATTCTGAATAAACACTCCTTCCGTCCCAAAATAAATGTCCAAATTTCTATTTAAAGTCTGTCCCAAATATAAGTGCAAAAATAAGTGCAAAAGTCCGTCCCAAAGTATAAGGTTCTTTAAATTTCACTTCTCTAAAACCGTCTCTTTGAAAACAACTACAAAATCCCAATGGATGGTATCCCAAAATCGATAGTTAATGACATATATTTGAAAGCAAGTGAAAAAACCAACCTGGAAGTTTAGGGACATCAAGTCTTTCACAGAACTCGTTGCAAAAGTGATTGCAGTTTTTTGACAGCAAGTCATAACAGTTTCCAGGCCATTCTCTGCTAAGTTCCCTCAGGATCTGGTTGACCTTATATTTAGATAAGTTTGTTTTCCCAAGAACAATGCATTCACGATATGTGTACATTGGGTTCTTTGTGGCAGGGCAACTGAAAACTCCACTGCCTTGCTCACAGAACCCAAATGACCATTCATCCTCTCCATAAACCTGCCATAATAGATTAATTAAATCCAAGCTTGAAATACCACTAAACATTATAAATTATAATGGCCAAAGACCTTTTGAGTGGTCCAATATAAGATTAAAACTAGCGCTGTATGAAGAAATTGTGTACAATGATCAAAGATGACAGAAAAGCAACCGTATCTAAGAAAAGTTGCAACTTAGTACAAAAAGTATATATACATATAAGTTATGTAAATAGAACTACAAATTTATATGAATGGACATAAAGTTAAAACAAAATTCGAGATAAAACCCTAGTTAAAGAAACATAGTGGAAGCCATTTTATGGACTAGATGCAGGTTTAAGGGCGTCCTAGTACAGCAGGCCCTAAACAAAGAAGTTAGAAAAAGGAAGTTTTCTTTTGTTAACCCCCATCCCTGATGAGAATTTTAATGGCAGACAAACAAGAATTTCTAGGATTGGGGACCGTCAGTCAAATAAAGATGCCAACTAATATCATGCCGGAAAAGCAATCTCTTTTGCTTAGATAACAAACACGAACGGTTCTTGATTGAAGGGGTCACCCCCCCCCCCTCTGTATCAAAAAAAAAAAACACGAACGGCATGCAAAAGTACCATAGTTCTTGATGCTCTTTGCAGAAATTATAAACAATCACAGAAGTCATGGCCCACGTCAAATGTTAATTACTTGCATCAGTCTTCATACACAGGGTTTCCTTCTTTCATTGACTATGAACAAGAGGTTTTTCCAGAATTCACAAAAACACATTCAAAAGGTTTATTGGAAAAATAGTCATATGCTGACATTGTCGTTAGAAATAACTAAATGCAATTATGAAATAATTATAAATAAACCACAGCAAGCAAGTCCTTACAAAACCATCATAGCACAGTGACCTAAATGTTTACCTCAGAAAGTTGTATCATGTATGCCATATGGCATGCTGACTCCGCAAAAACATTAGTTTCTTTAACAGTTCTTGAAGGCAGTGGTCCAAACGTTAGTGTTCCATAGTTAGATATGAAAAACCTAATTGCTAGTTTCATAGAAGTGCAGTTGCCAATATATGGTTTTTGCCTTTCAAAAACGATTCCACATAGCATATGGATTATTTCTAGGTAAGTCCTAAAATTTGTAATTGTAGTCAAACTTCATGTAATGGAAATTTTCAATAACTAATCTTATCGGCTGAATGAGGAACTGTTTCAAACTGTTTTTAGTTATGATATCATAACTAGCCCAGGACATTCGGTAAGTATTTTGAACTGTACCTATGCTGTTCACTTGGCAGCCAAATCCATTCTTAAATCACATCTTCCAACCCTCCCTCAAATGCACTGATGAGTGATGACACCACAAACAGATGGTGTGCGAACAAAATCAGCAGTGTCTTTTACTGTGGAACTTCTTTTTTCACTCAAGTTGTTTGAATTAAAGGCTGAATACATCCAACTAAATTATCAATTGCATTAAAAGTGTAGCTGCAAGCCTGCACACTTAATAATAAGCTTAACTGTATTCATTTGGCATTCTTAAAGAGTGATACCATTTCACTTTTGCAAATTGACAATCAGACTTTGAGCACCAATCTAAAACCACATACTAGGATCCTTAATTTGCAAGAAGTAAAGACTAAACATTATAAAACTTACTTAGACTACAGTGTATATATATTCATCGACCAATACTTGACGTTTCCATTGATGGATTGTACAAATCTAGCTTATGCACCACAATTTAAGTTCACTTCATCAAAATCTTCGATATCACACAAAGGGACTAGTATAATGTATGATGATGCGAAAGACTCACATATGCTACTCACGATTACAAAAGGCGTTCCTCCCCAAATTGATGCAAATAAGTGATGACTAAATTCAATTTTTGCATTCAACTGTACTTAGATCCATTGCAAGGATAAACTTCCATATTTGATGCACACATACTTCAGTCATCAATCAACTCTATGATTTACAGTAAACTAACTGAAATAGACGAATTCAACCCCAAAGTTATACAGCAAAACTTTTGATATATGACAACAAAACAAAATTCAACACAACACCAGAGACTAGAACCCTAGATCGTGTCAACATTTACTTAATTACTGAGGAAGAGAGATAGATACCTGAACGGCGCTGTGAAAAATGCCGCCGAGACCGATGCCGTCTTTGAAAATCTTGTTGATCTGAACGATGGTGTTATTAGTATTATCTGAACCACTATTCGTCACATCATATACATGGAGCATAACATCCGTCATCTCCCTTACTTTCTCTGTGAACCCGATTCACAAACCCTAACCCCTTGATTCAAAATCAATGCTTCCGTTCCAAATTTGAGAAGAAGAAAAAACAGATCGAATTATAATAACATTGATCATAGATTCATCATCATCATCATCATCATCACGACCAGTAACTTCAATCGGAGGGTTTCTTTTTCGGTATTGCAGCGTCACGAGTTCAAACGTGGTTCAATTATGAGTAAAAGTGAAAGGATTGCTGCATTTGTGTCTCGATTTCATAAATTTTTATTTATTTAATTTAAAAAAAAAACTTATATTAGTATTTAAAATTTTGAAGTATAGGAAATTTGGTTAACGGGTTGGATTCTGGCAAGAAGGAGAATTTAATCGAAAAGCGTAAGAAATGATTTCTATTATTGGATGCATGTTATGATGAGATTCATCGAGACGAGGTATACCGAAATGCACCGGATCAACTCCCTTCTAAAGCACAATTCATGGATGGGTATGTGATTAAAATTGATCAATGGTTCAAATCTCTTCTTATGCTTCTCACTTTAACTCTCATTCTCACACGATCCTAAGCCTTTGGTTACCGGGTTGGGTTCCGGTTAGAAGCAGAGTCAATATGAGAAACGTAAGAAGGAATCTCTACCCTTGGATGCACATTAGGATGAGATGCACTGCAATGTACCCAATCAATTCCTGAAACGTAATTCATGGGTGAGTTTGAGATTAAAGGTGATCAATGGTCCAGATCAGCGTTAACTCTCCTTCTCACACGATCCTACGCATCTGCTTACCTTCGTCCTTTTAATTTTTTTTTTATCTAAAACCGGTTAGGAATATTTTAAAGTAAAAAATAAAAACCTAAATAAGTTTTATCGTTTTTAACCATACGTCACTCAAAAATCAAACCCGTTGGTCCTCACCATCATTCGTGTTCACTCTCTATCATAACTTATCATCGTTGATCTCCCTTTTTTTTCCATAGTCTTTATGTTCTTCATATTTTTATATGTTTATATGTACTCCATTAAATTGTTGTAAAAATGAAAAAACCGAAAGACAAAAAATAAGATCAAAAAGAGAGAGAGAGAGTGTGATTGCAGGGACCAACAATGACAATGATCAGTACGGAGAACGAACAACGATGGACGCCGAGAGTGGTGAGGGGGGAGCGATGCAACGTGCGAGTGGTTTTAATGGCATAGGGTTTGAGAGCAGTAAAACTGCTTTAAGAAGTTTTTTTACTTTAAAACGTTCTTAGTCAGTTACATTAAAATAATGTAGGTAATTAATTTTTAAAATTTTGACGATTTATTTATTAAAAAAAATCTTGAACTTAATAATTTAAAAATAAAAAATTTAATGATGTTCTCATAAAAAAGATAGTTAAATATACAAACTTTATCTATTTTATTTACTCATACATTAACATATTTTGAAGACACCTTAGCCAATAGAGCACGAGTAAGGGGTCGTTTGATAGTTGCAAAATGGTTAATAGGTCAGAATGCTTAATATGCTTTGTACGATATAGCGTAGAGTGAAACATGGTTGTTTGGTAACTGTTTTAAATTGACAGTCTGAATGACAACAAATTACCATTTTAACCCTCTATATGATTTAGTTCTAAAATAAAATATAGTTGTTTGGTAAATATCTAAAGAAAGCAATTACTTTGCAAATACAACTACATACTGAATATTACTAGTATGAAATGATATCTCGTCCGTTTCTTGTTTTATCACAAGAGTCATTGCGATTTTCGATCACACATAAAAAAACCAATTGAAAGATAATAAAAATAATTTTATATATAATATATGAAATGTTCAAACATAAAAAAAAACCGTGTTTTAAACATGTCCAAAATATAAATCAATGGCAACATTAAAATATTGGTAATCTTGAAAAAAACTATCATGTTAAGATGAGGATTTTTGACTTCTATGATCCTCTACAATCCTTTAACTCCAGCCAACATCAAATATTTGTACCTTCTACTCCTCTAGTAAGATCGGTGCATTCAAACCAAAATACCATAAGAGAGATGGATACAACAATTATCATCACCACAATACCAGCGGAAGTGATACCCAACAACTAATGTCATTAGAAACTCAATAGAACATGAAGCTGTTCACATTGTTGTTGAGTGGAATATAATTGCGGAGCAATTCATCAACGAGGATATTGATAGTAAACAAGGTACCTTCTCATCAACTTTTATATATAAACAACTCATTTAACAGTTAAATTTGAAATCAAAGTTAAAACTAGATCAATTTAACAACAAAATTGTACCTGAAACTATGGAAGAAATCGAATGAAGGTATGGATGCGATGTATTCTGAAAGGGCAATGGAGGAAAAACAACGCCTTGGAATGGTTCAGCTGGGTGCTAGAGGTCAAAAGATTAAAAGTTGTCGAATAACTTTTTACCAAACAACTTTATTTTTTGGAAAGGGTATCCTGCGCATTTTACGTAATCCCCGACAATTTTAAAATGTCCGCATGCGTACGAGATAATTCTCCAGTGACCATAAGTTGTTTGTGCTTGGATTCGAACCTAGGGTAGATGGGTTATTTAACCAGTACGTCACAAACCTTGTGGTTATTACCAAACAACTTTATCTATAAATAACTTAATAATAAAAATGACCAAACAACATTTTAACGTTTTTTATATGTTTAAAGTTTACTAATATTATTTGCAATTAAGAAAAAGCTTTTTTTAATAGTTAATTCATTACCAACCATCTTAAATACCATTTACCCAATGTCACTCCTACTTATTATATCTATATCAACAATATTAGATGCAATAAACGAATTAACGGATTAGTCCTACTTTAGGTATCACCATTTAATCATTTATTTGTGTCGAGAAGGCATATCAACACAATAAATAATCAAATATTTTTCATTCAACAACACCTTTAAATGCACCAAAAAAGCTTTCATCATAATGTTCTACAAATATACAAAAATAACCATCCATACAAACACAGTGAAAAATGACCAAAAACAAATGGACCATCGGTTACCGACCATCGTTGGTCATCAACTGAGAAAAAACTTGGCTCGTTCTTAGACCCGAAACCGAACCGTCAACGTTGCTTGACCCAGCACCGGCTGCAATCTCCGGTGCACCCGTGTGACCGCTGCTGGTCGCACCCACGGTTACCGTTTCTTGAAGCTGAAGTGCATATTCCAAGTTCCACAATACATCACCCATAGTCGGTCTATCGACACCATAATCCGCTAAACATTTCTCAGCCGTATCCCCATAAGTTTTCAACGATTCCGGTTTAATTTGGTCAGCGATCCGTGGATCTATGATCTTTTTAAGCAAACCCTTTTTCTGCCACTGAACCGCCCACTCCCCTAAGTTGACCTCTTCCCGGGTCAGCAACGGGTCAACCGCAGGTCGAGCACATAAAACCTCAAAAAGAACAACCCCAAAAGAATAAACATCCGATTTATCGGTAAGTTGTTGTCTTCGAAAATATTCAGGATCTAAATACCCGAAACTACCCTTCACACCGGTACTCACGTGGGTCTCACTCAAACACGGGCCCGACCGTGATAAACCGAAATCCGCCACCTTGGCGAGATAAGTTTCATCGAGCAATATATTGGTCGATTTAACGTCACGATGAATTATACCTTGGGCCGAGCCCGTGTGAAGATAATGAAGCCCGCGGGCCGCCCCAACGCATATTTCAAGCCGTTGTTTCCATGATAATGGCGGTAAATTCGAACCGTATAAATGATTTTTTAACGGGCCTTTTTCCATATACTCGTAAACAAGAATCATTTCCGATTGTTCTTCACAAAAACCCACCAAAGAAACGAGATGCCGGTGTCGGATTTTGGACAAAATCGTAATTTCGGTATGGAATTCCGGGAGCCCTTGTCGAGAACCCGGAACACCTCGTTTAACCGCAACTTTAAAGTTATCGCGAAGAACCGCTTTGTAGACCATCCCGAACCCTCCGGAACCAATTATTAAATCTTTATCGAAATTATTAGTTCCGGATTGTAAATCGACAAATGGGATCTTTAATTTTCCGACATTATGTGTTCCTTCGGAAAGTTTACTATGAGAACTACCTCCGGAAACACGTAACGGAGTCCAACCGTTACTTTCTGCTCTTCGAGTCTTTCTTCGAGTTTTCTTCCTTAAAAGAATCAAAATCGCTAACACAACACAACTAACGACAATCAAACTTCCTAAGATCAAACAAATCAAAACCCAAATGTTCCTTTTTTTCGGCCAAGATTTCCGATTTACGGGATTCACAATCTTCATAATTTCGACACCATTTAATATCGCGTTCTTTTTCAAACTCGTACTCAAATCGGAAGGTCCAACGCTAATTTGCAGAACTCCGGAACGTTCCGAATCAACGACGAAATCGGCATAAAAAGGCGATGCAAGAACATGATATGAAAGTAACGAAAGATCGAGATCTTTATAAGCCAAAAACCCATTGATGTACACATTAAAATACAACTGATTTAGCGAAAAACTAACGATATCGCAAAAGTGTAATCGAACGAAATACCGAATACCGTTTCTAGAATCAACCGGAAACTTCCATGTTAGATTGAAAAATGAATTTAGAGTTAAATTATCTCTATTCATTTCTTGGGCAGTCATATAAACATTATATGGAGCAACTTCTTTTGAAGCTCCACCCTTTTGATAATTTGGGGATTGAGTGGTGGTTGCAATTTTTGCAGATGATTTTATATCTAAAAATTCTTCATCAGGGATCCAAATTCTCCAAAGGGTATCGTTAAATGGTGTTAATTTTGAACCTCCTACGTTGATTCTATGAACAATTTCAAGAATCTGTGAAGCAAGATTCTTGAATTCTTGAATTCCGTCAGCACCGATGGATTTAGCTCCACCATCAACGATGAGATCATTTGGTGCAGAAAACACTTCGATTGCATTCATAAAGGCAAACCCAGAATCCCCAAGAGGATCGAATGTTATTTCGAGATGAATCTTATCAACCATGAGTATGAATTCTTTAACGATAAAGAATTCAGCACGAAAATTGCTCAAAATCAAGAACCCATTTGCAGAAACACTAAAATTCGAAACACCCAGATTGTAATTTTGGGAATTAAACGGAGAAAAGTGGAAACGTACCAAATGGGTTCCAGTTTTATTGATGTTAAATCGATAACTGGATACACTGTTGAAAACCCTCGCTGTGGTGTAAAGATCCGACGAATTCCGAACCGGGTTTTTGTTCGGGTTTGGGACTCCGAGAGTGATTGATTTGCCGGAAGATATAAAACCCGACCCGGGTTTAATCGAATCTCCCAAAAACTCCCTACCGGCGACCATGGTGTTTCTGTTTGAACCACAGTTAATGAGGAAGTTATCTTGAGGTGTGAACGCCATTGAAAAGGTGAAGAAGGAAGACATAAATAGGGTTAATATGGAAGAATTAATGAAATTTGTAGCCATTTTTTGTTGAAAAGATTTGTGGGTTTTTCTTAGGTATGAGAGATTTGAAGCATTTTAGAGAGAATTTAGATGAAGAAAGTGACTGATTGAAAGAACAAAAAGGAAAGTATGGTGGGAGAGTAAATGGAGGGTTGAAAAATGGGTGAAAAGTTGCAGATGAACAGAGAAGGGTTTTTGATAATGCACATGGGTTTTTTTGGAAAATTTATGAGACAACAATGGAGACGATGATTAAATGTGGATAATGATTTGTGACCTGCATTCTTTTAGTCCAAATAAGTTATAACTACTAAAAATTTAATAAAATATTTATTTAAAGAAAAAATTTCATCTTATATTTTTTTAAACTTACTATATTATGTATATATTCTTTACGTATTATATAAAGTTTTTAAAGTATAGATAAAATTTTCCTTTATTTAAAATTACTTGTTCAAAAAACAAATTCGTCTCTAATAAATAAAAATGTCATGTACTAATTTTAAGTGTTTTTCTATATATTTAAAACAATATAAACTTACAAACCATTTATTACGTTTGCATTTGAATTTTGTCGTA
Organism: Silybum marianum; assembly: GCA_036898165.1. Classification (NCBI taxonomy): domain Eukaryota; kingdom Viridiplantae; phylum Streptophyta; class Magnoliopsida; order Asterales; family Asteraceae; genus Silybum; species Silybum marianum. The sequence goes on from CM072532.1 coordinate 775,883, forward strand.
TTTATATAATTTTATTTTAAATGTATAACTTTAGATATTAATTTGTATTTGAAAAAAATAACAATATACGTTTAATATAAAAATGTATAAAATAATGTCATCAGTATTGTCTATCTTCTATGGGGTAAATACCTTTGATCTCTACTATAGGTGCCAAAGAAGAATGAGAAGAAAAAACAAGTGAAACGACATGATTCGTAGTTTAAATTAAACTTATTGAATGTTTTTGGATTGGGTTATACAAGTTTATAATAAATATTATATAAAAATAAGAAAATTATATATAAATATAAATTTGAAAAAAATACACCATGGGGGTCATTAAAAAAATTGGGTGGGAAGAAGGCACTATGTAGTGGAGAGACCTTTTTAAGTCTCACCAAATCTTTCCTTGACTTTTCTTGTATGTATTGGATTTTGATAAGGTCATGTGATTAGTGGGACCTCCAAAATTGGTTGATGCTACAACTCTATGAATTATTTTAGCATTTATTTTTTAATAAACTTAAAATTACATTAAACTTTACAAAATGTGTTTTTGTAAACAACATAAAATAAGCATTGTATTTTGTAGAAAATAATAAATATAATTTTCATAGAAATTAGTTTAATACATGGAGATACATCAAGAATTGCATTTGTGTCAACCATCAAACAATCTTTAAGTATGGTTTAAAGGTTATGATTTTTGTTTCTATGTTTTACAACTTTATCGTTATTTTTGTTTTTTTATTCTTTTCTATCTGTAAGTATAAAAGACTGAACAGTAAAAAACTGTAAATCATGGAGACTGAAACGAGAAACTGTCATGCCATTTAATCCATTCGTAATGTTTTGTACCTGACAATCTCACATGTTGTAAATTATAGAGATAAAAATAATAATAAATTATAAACTATAAAAACAAAAAGGCGTAATTTTAAGATTACAGAAACGAAAATCATAATTTTTAATAATGTTATATCAAATTAGTCATGTAGAATTAGAACGGTAGAAAGCACGGGTAGGGTCAAACAGGGCCGGATCTACTGGTTCTGACATTTGGGTCGAAACTGAACATGTGCGGATGTTATCGGATAAAACCGGACCCGGATGATTTTTAACTAAATATTAATGGGCTTTGCATTCATTTGGGCTTAGTGAAGCAGACTATGAAGTTGTAGACCCTTTCTATGGGCTTATTGTTTCCTGAAAACTGTTTATTATCAAATGAAGTATAAACCTTTATTTTCTGTTTTTTTAATAAAACTAGAAGGGAAATTGTATAATTTAATGATATACATCTTGATTTTAGTATTATTTTTTTTATTTTTATTGATGTTATGATATGATTTTATATAGTTTTAGAAAAACAATAATATTTTTATTTTAAAATAAAATATAAATTTGTAGATATCATAAAAATTTTAAAAATAAAATATTAATAGTATCAATAACAAAGTAATTTATTTTTTATTTAATAATTTAATTTTTAAATAATTAAATGTTATGTTAGAATTCAATGATTATTCTAATTATATTTTATACTTTTATATTAAAAATGCGATTTTTATTCTGTATTTGATTTATTTATCTGCAGTTAGTTACACGAATTCAAACATGGAGTTTTAATAAGTTATATTTACGTTCAATTTCCCTGTAGTTTTGAATTTTAAATAATATGCATCAATAAACAATCACTTAGGATGTATTTGGTATACTAGATAGGACATAATATGGAGCTTTTATGTAGAACATACATGAATATAGTAGAACGAAGTAGATCATATGTATTCCACCCACACTCTATACGATAGAACAAATCTATATTTTACATAATATAGCATTAAAATTTTTATTGTAAAATATCAAATACATATCTTTCTTTGTATTTTATTAATTCATTAAATTTAATATATTGTATTTTATGGTGTTTTTTTATCACTTTACTCTCTTTAAATATATTATTTTTTTATTTGATTAATTTATGTAATTTATATAGATTAATAATAAAAAAATGTAAAAAAGATATAAGATAAAGATTGAAAATAACGTAAACTTATTATTTTGATATCATTTCAATTATTTTAAACGACCGTTTTTTAATTATATATTTTATTATAATTTAATAAATTATATAAATTACTTAAAATTATGATGAAATTTTCATTTTATTTGTAGCATGAGGCTAAAAACATAGGGGGTGTTTGTTTTAGCTTATCAAAACAACTTATTAACTTGTACCATTATGTAATCGATGAAAAGTAGGTTTGAGTGTTTGGATGGAAGAAAATAAAAATGCTTATACCGGTTTTCCACTGGTGAAAAGGAGTTTAAAATAAGTTAAAAAATTGTGACTTATCAAAAACAACTTATGATTTATGAGCATTTTTTGGCCATTTTGCATGTATAAGCAATTTTTTTACCAAATACTAAAAAACAATTTATTACCAAATACCAAACATTTTTTTTAAAATTCCGATGTGATACATATAAATTGATAAAATAAGTTGTTTTAAATACACCCAAATGGATATACAAAAATCCAAGTGTAAACTTGGGGATATCATAAGCATCGGCATCATCGTTTAAAACAGGACGGAGGGAGGGACTGAGGGAGCTTGTATCACCGTTAATGGCGTCGTCGTCGCCGATGGTGATGGCTTATGCGTCGTCGTTTCAGCTACCGTCGTTCTCTTCCCGCCAGTATTACACACATTCGTCAGTCTCAACTAACAATCCGAAATCTAAACAGAAACTGTCTATGTTCACTTTGAGATGTCCCATTGTTGAAACATCTCACTTCTCATCGTCACAAAACATACCTAATTTCAGTTTCAATTTCAATTTCAATCGGCGAGTGGTAGCGGCTAGGTCTAATTTGAAGTTCCCTCTCGTATCGCCTGATGACCAATGGGGAATATGGACTGCTCTCTTTGCCACCGGTGCTTTCGGTCTCTGGTAATCCAATTTCTCTTTCAATTGCTCATTCAGTTAATTGCTTATTAAGAATTTCAGATTAGAAGACGTTGACTTTAACCATTGTTGATTGATTGCATAGATTATATTTGCATAAGTTCATTACTCATTAGGATTATGAGAAGCGATTGGAAGTTATAAAGAGGAACACGAATTGTATTGATTAGGAATCGATTACACCACTATTTCTACTTCTGAGATTTACTTATATGAATGGTTAAAGCTGTATGTACTATAACAAATTTGCTAATGAAGTTTTTGAAGTCAAAACAAACCACTTAATCTGCAATGAAATTCTGAAGTGGAATTTCTTTTCTCTATTTTACCTGTTTTTCCCCCTAATGATATCTATCCACAATCTTGTTATGCTTAATTTAGTTAATTTGATTGAGTTTCAGTCATATCTGTTACACATAGGAAAGGAGCAAGTAAACAAATAGATGGCATGCTTATGTATGAATGTCCAATTAAAGGTCAGAAAGAACCAAGATCGGGAGGATGATTAGTGCGGCATTAGTGAGCATCTTGTTGGGTCTTGCAGCCAGTAATATGGGCATTATTCCTCACGAAGCACGTGCTTACTCTGTTGTCATGGAATTCCTTCTACCTTTGACTATCCCATTAATGTTGTTCAGAGCTGATATGCGAAATGTAATAAAATCAACTGGGAAGCTTCTCTTGGCCTTTTTGGTCGGATCAGGTTATATTTCTTAAATGAACACTCATAGTGTGTTGTTTACCTTCGGAATTGAGTGGAAATTTCATTCTTGTACATTAATAGAGTAAACTGTCTATGTTTCTATTCCTTCCAGTGTTGGAAAATCCTGAGCTGTGCGTGTTTTTTGAGTTTTCACTAGCCTTATATATGCTCTGTGGGAAAAAGATTCTAATGGTCTATAAAACCTCTTACCTCCCCCTAGAAGCTTATTGAATAAACCACTTTCTATATCATTAAGCCACTACCAAACAGTCATGTATAGCTGACCGAATAAGCTGAGCCCCATTAAGCTCATTAAGCTGCTAACAAACAGACCCGACTTCTGCTTCCGTTGATCAATATCAGTCTGACACATCACACATGTATTTGGATCTCACTCTAGGCTGTCTACTTGGTGAAATAGATCGGGTCGTTTTTTTTGGGAGGGATAAGCTTGTGAAGAAGGAAGCTTATCCCCGCCCCGACTGTCAGCTGCTGGCTCTCTCCATCTCTCCTAAACTTCCCCCGGGTTTCGGCCCGAGCTGTATGAGGCAGAAACTCGTCCCACGTACGGTTCGGAGGCCGAGCCCCACCCCGCAAGAAGGAAAATGAAATCATTTCTAGTTTAAACATTTTAAGTAGCTTTATTTTTAACTATTTAAAGATGCCTGAAGTTTTTATATTCTCTTTGAGGCCTCTGCTTTCATTGCAAAAAATTATGTATCATGAAAATGGTGCTTTAGTTACTAGGAAGCAAGTGTATGTACTAAAATATTGTACCAATGTGGCAATGTCTTTGTTATAAGATTAGATCAGGTGTCTATGATGAATCTGTTCAGTTAATGATTTCAAAGACTTCATAACCATATTCAGTTATATATATATATTAAGATGTGTCTATATATATATATATATGAATACCCACTCTTTCCAAATTGCCCGTCAACATGACATATGGCAAACCCCAAAGGGTGGTCATGTTGGCAAAACCATAGGGTGGGACAGTAGACTCAGACCCCATGAACATAGTCGGTTAAAGATCGGAACCACAGTTAAAGGAGACATGAGAAAGGAATCTAGTAAAATGCAAATTTATACGTACTTTATGTTAAAGTTTTTATAGGATATGCTCTATCTTTAGCATTTTCCACACATACTAATGGACCCTTGTAGTATGTTTCCTTATGTTTAACTGATCATAAGCAATCTGCATCATTCAAGATCGCACATATAAAAACTAGCGAAATACTTAAACTGCGCTGTTCACCCTCCATTTCATGGTAGGGAAAAATGAAAATATAATCAATTTTTCTGCATGCAAACCATTTCGTTCAAAAGGAAAGCTGATCTAAGACGAATAAATGTGCAGTAGATTGTTCTTTTTTCTCATTCGACTAGTATAATCTTTCATATTTTATTTTCTTATAATGTGGCAGTTGCAACCATAGTTGGAACACTAGTGGCATTCTTGATTGTTCCTATGCGATCACTTGGTCAAGATAGTTGGAAGATTGCTTCTGCTCTCATGGCTAGTTACATAGGAGGAGGTGATTAATCTTGAATTCTTATGCATTTAGTCGCAAATCTTAGTTCTCTACATTTGTTGGTAGTTACAAATATTAATGACCATAAAGGAGTACAAAAGTCACCAGTTACTTCTCTTCATCCCATATTTCTTTTTCTGCTTTTGTGTTAAGCTTATTTTTTTTAAATAAATTATTCGCTACAAAAGGATTTTGTTGAGGGCATAACTTGTTTTTGTTTTTATTTTTGTAGCTATAAACTATGTTGCAGTCTCGGATGCACTTGGTGTTTCTCCGTCTGTTGTTGCAGCAGGTGTAGCTGCAGATAACGTTATCTGTGCGTTATATTTTATGGTGTTGTTTGCATTAGGGTCTAAACTTCCTGCAGAAACTTCGGTTTCAACCATGGGTGAGTATTAATAAACAGGTTCTTAACTTAACTAACCTTTTCTAAAAAAAATTAAAAAAATAACCCAAATTTTTTACAAAGAAAACCATCAATTTCTCCTATTTTTTCACGATAGGAGAAATGCCCCCACAAAAATCCATGTGGGCACACAAAAATTTGGAGAAGTTGTTGCTGATGGGATTCGCCTAACAACGTCTCCAGATTTTTGTGGGGCCTTTGTCCTATCGTGAGAAAATTGGAGAAATTAACCACAAGGGTTGTGGCGTAGTGACTGAGGTCCTGGGGGATGTGGTGGAATATCCCATCTGCTCAGGGTTCGAATCCAGGCGTAAATAACATTTGTGGCCACTGCGTTTATCAGGGCTGAAGTCTTGCAGTCATAATTTGCCGGGATTAGTCCAAGCATAGTCTGGGACGCCCTTCCAAATTTTTTTGGGAGAAATTGATGGGGTTTTCTTCTTTTTTTGGAAAAAATGTATTTTTGGGTTATTTTCGTAATTTTCCCATTATTTTCTTTTGCGACCTGTGACTTATGTCAAATGGCAGATCCAGCAAACAGTTCGGACTCTGGTTCTGGAGACAATGTATCGGTGCTACAGACAGCTACTGCACTTGCAGTTTCTTTTGCAATCTGCAAAGGTGGCACACATATCGTTCAATTGTTAAGATTTCAGGGTGGCACTCTTCCAACAGTTACTGCAATCGTCGTGATTTTGGCAACTTTACTACCCCAACAGATTGGTTACCTTGCACCGGCTGGAGATGCCATTGCTGCAATAACTATTCAGGTGGTAAAAGATAATCTTTCTGTCATATTTTCTTAACCAACCATCTTAAGCATAAAAGTCCATATCAACTACATTTTAATTAAAGGCGCAACTTTTTTATGAAGTATATAATATTCATATTCAGCACATGAGATAAATAAACTCACACATCCTGGTTTAAACCCCTGACCTCCTAGGAGGTCAAGGTTCACATACCGCTGGGCCAAAGGCCCTTTGGTTTAAAGGTGCAACTTTGCTTGTTAAAACCAAACAAACCCGGTACCAGATCTTATAGATAGTAAATATATTTTGTGAACAATATATTTATGTTTCTTAAATTGTATAAGGAAGGATTAAATAAGGAAACCTAAACATGTACAATTAAGGAAACATAAAAAATATAATATTCACATAGGGGAAAGTTCAAATGAAAACCATAAATATTTTAAGAGAACATGAAAACCGACTATTTCATGAGTTAGGGGCTGTTTGGTAGTTGCTGAATGGTTCGGTGTGCAGTATGATTAAGTGGTTAGAATGACTAAGAGACTCATACGATATAATGATGAGAATGAAATTAGGATGCCGAACGGTTAAGGGAGGCCCAATATACAAAACCATTCTGAGAGTTTTGGAACCGTTAAGAGGCAAACTTTTTTTTGCCAAACAAAATTTACTTTTTAGCGATTCAGAGGCTGCCTCTTAATGGAACAATTAAGAGGTAAACAAACAACCCCTTATTCATGATAAATAACCCTAAAACATTAATGAAATATAATTCACTAAAAATGTCATGATCTTCATTCTTCATATGGTATTCATTCACCATGAATAATTTATGAATAGTTACTTCTCAAATTTTCAAAATATTTGAACTTACCTCTATTCAGTATTCACATAATATATATTTACTATCACAAGTTAACGACCCACGAATAGGCTTGGTTATTTCTCCCATTAACTTACCATTTTGATAACAATATAGATATTTTTTGCCGTATTGGGTGCAAGTGGGAGCATATGGAACGTTATCAATGTAGCGCCTTGCATCTTTGCGTTTGCTTTTATACAAGTAACGGTACATCTTATCGTGATTCTTGGACTCGGAAAGATATTAAATTTAGACCTAAAACAACTGCTTTTAGCATCAAATGCTAACATTGGAGGTCCTACAACAGCATCTGGTATGGCAGTAGCCAAAGGTTGGGGCTCTTTGATAGTTCCTGGAATTCTTGTGGGTATTTTTGGGATTTCAATAGCAACATATCTTGCATATTTCTTTGGAATTTTTATTCTAAAAAGCATGTAACTTTATGTTGTTGAATATTCAATTTAAGTTAAAGTATGTTTTATCTTTTTAATGATGAAAATATGTAGATGTCATTTTTCGATTGTCCAATTTGTTATTCAATGGACATGCCAATATTCCATAAAGCAAACTTTTAAAAGACAGAATTGTCCTTTTCATGTCGTTGATTTGTAGTAAGTGAATTTTAGTCAAATCCTCTTTAAGGAAAGTCGGTATTGAAATACCGGGATTTCAATGAAATCTCATAAACATATGATTTATTAAATCGTATCGGGTTAGTTGTATTTCATTAATATGTTTTGTTTTGTAATAATCTATTAATAAAAAAATAATTTAATTATCTTTCTAATTTTATATTATAAAGAATTTAATTCAATTTCATTTTAAATCCTACAAAATAAACCCACCAAAAAGTCCAAACTCTTCGATGAAATTCAAATTCTTAAAAAACATTCTAGAGTAAACTATGATTTTGGTCCCTATTGTTTACCATTTATAACGATTTTGGTCCTTGTGGTTTAAAAACTGCTTTTTTGGTTTCATTTTGCTTCCATTTTCGTCCTTACAACTAACGGTGTAAAAAACGTTTTGAAAATTTACATATTTAGCCCTTGTGTTATATATAAGTTTTAAATTTTTAATCCAAATTTCATTTATTATATTACTAACTATAATTTGGCGGGCGTGCACGCGCGCGCACACACACATATATATATTATATTATTTTTGTTTTTCCTTCTTTAATACATTTTAATACTATATATATATATGTTATTTTTATATACTTATAATTACTAAAAATAAATAACTTTTTTAATATTTTAATTAATAACTCTTTTTATTATTTAATCAAAGTTTTATTATTTATTTAAAAGCGGTTGATTTTTTTATTAATTTTTTTAAGAAACTGATTGGTTTAAAATGAGAAAAAATAAACAAGTGATATTTTTTCAGATGATAATTTAAAATAATATAAAACTTTAAAAAAAGATATCACTTATTTATCAATAATTTTAATGATTCGTAATTTTTTTCCCGTTTTAAATCAATCTGTTTGTAAAATAAGTTTAATAAAAATACCAAACGGTTTTAAATAAATAAATAAATAAAACTTCGATTAAAAATAAAGAGAGTTTTTGATTAAAATATTAAAAAACTTATTTATTTTTATTAATTATAAGTATATGAAGAAAAAAAATTATTAAAATATATTTAAAAAAAGAATAACATATATATATATAGTATTAAAATAATATTTATATATATATAGTATTAAAATATAATAAAGAAAGAAAAAAAAATATATATATATACATACATATATAAGTGCCAAATTAATAGTTAGTAATATAATAAATGAAATTTAGGATTAAATATTTAAACTTTATACAACACAAGGACTAAATATGTAAATTTTTAAAACTTTTTTAACAACTCCGTTAACTCTGTTAAATGTAAGGACGGAAATGAAAGCAAAATAAAACTACAGGGACCAAAAAAACAGTTTTTAAACCACAAGGACCAAAATCGTTTTAAATGATAAATCATAGGGACGAAAATCGTAGTTTACCCAACATTCTATCAACAAATGGGCACAAAAAGAAATTTTATATTGTTTGTCTTTCTGTTTTAATACTTAAAATGTAACATTTCAAACATTAAAATAATACCGTCTTCTAAATGAAGATTAGTATCTGATTATTGCTGACATGATATAGATATTTTTATTTTTCTTACAATATTTTAAAAAAAAGAATAAGACAAAAAAGAGAGAGAGAAATACCTCATTGCCCTTCAATTAACAGATTTTATTAACATTTGTTAGTAACAGGGACTAAATCTGGATAAAAATACAAACCACAATGACAAGTTATAAGAATAAAAAACAGAAAAACACAAGGGCCAAAATTAAAGTTTACTCTAAATTTTAGAAATAATTGTAAAACTTGTAGTAGTATAAATAAATCATTAAAACAACTTTTTAAATGACATTTTATTTTGTTTAGTTGGCAAATTCTATTTTTTTGAATGACAAATATTTTATAGTTATTTGTGTTTTAAATTATAACCTACATTTAAATAAGTTCCCTTTTATTAAAAATAAAATAAAAAATGACATAACCAAATATGTGAATAATTTTATTGTTAATTAGAAAAATAATCGCCTTAATCTCAATAGTACTTTACTAAATGAATTATATATTCTAGAGACCAAGTAATACTAGTTCTTAATCATAGAAAATAATTACATATTGTAATTAGTGTTTTTATAGTATAATAATATATAAATATATTATTCTATTCTTATCATACTATTAGAGATATATATTTTTAGAGGTTTTCCCCCTTAATATATAGTTATAGTTGATTTTTTTATTGTCCAACGAATTCATTATTTTAGTATTTCTAACAGTTCTTGAGTTACAAATGATCAGTGATGTAGATGTTATTAACTAAAAAATGTATATAATTAACCAAATTTCTAAAAATTCACTCATGTCAAAATCATCTCGGGAAAAGAAAAGATACAAAAAAAAAGCTAATAAGAAGACATATAGCATAAATAAAAATGTTGACAAGTTTAAATATGTTTTAAACATAAAATAAAAAATGTTTAGTTTAACAAAGTCGAACACTAAAATTAAAAAGAGTTGAATATAACAAAACAAATTTGAAAGATTATAAAAAAAATGCCAAACTTTTAAGACCATCACAAAAACAATTAATATTATTATAGAAAATAAAAGAAACAATGTCGGGAATTCTACTTTAAATGATTTAATATTTAATAATATATTTTTAAATACATACAGAATATATTTTTAATGTGATCATAGAAGAAGTACAAATTGCAAGTACATTTCACTTCTCTATCTTCCTTTCCTCCTTAAGGTTTTCAAGTGTACTACACTTTTAGGGTTCACAAATGTACTACATACCTCATTTCTTTTCTAATATATTTGATTTTTATATAAATAATACGTATTTTTATAATTAAAGATTAACATGGCGTAGTTTTTTAAATTATTTTCCCTGAGAATCAAGATGATGCTTCGGTTAAAAGTCAACGGTTTCTAAGTCGTATTGTAGTTATAACTAACATTATAGTTCTCGAGTTTATACCCCAAAAATGAACTATAGACTATCATATTCTAGTTTCAAAACAGATAATGCAATTAGGAATAGTTGATATTAGACTTTTAGATTTATACCCTACAACTGCTCTGATGTTACGTTTTTTATTTTTTTTAAAAGATAATACATAATTTTTTATGTTTTAATAATAAACTGACGTATTTGTAAAAATCATTTGGTTGGGGAATCAATATAATGCAGAGGTCAATGGTTGCAAAATTTGTATAGATACAATCAACGAAAACCAACAGACATAAAACTAATTTTATACTCTAAAACTGAACCATACATACTCTTCTTTTATGTTTTCAGAATATAAAACTAATGGGACACATCAGTTTTTATGATCTAAAAGCGGCATGATTTGCCTGTAAAAGCAATTGACCTTGGATTGTGCATTCAGAAGTCAGCGGTTGCAAAATTGTTTAGTTAGGAACGTCAACATTGGACTTTTAGACCCTTAAAATATTCAATTTCTATGTTATCTACTTCTCTAAATACGTTACTGTTTTGTGATATTAAAACAATATGACATATTCATAGAAATGATTTAAGATGAGGGGTTGGCTTAGTGGGATCAATCTTATAAAACACTAGGTCTAATGTTCAACTTTCACAAGGTGCCATCGATTTCTTGAGGCAACACATTTTGTTTTAATTAAAACGTTTAAATATGTTAAATATTATAGTTATTTAAAAAGAATGTGACTTAATTAGATATTGCAATCAAAATTCAAAAGCCGATTCATAGCTAAAAACAACACAATTGGTATTAGAATATGAACTTGTTTCCTTTTCAAAATTTTAAAAATAATATATAATATGCAATTTTTTATGATTTCAAAATCACATGTCGTATTAGTAAAAATCCTTTGGCTCAGGTTATTTATGTAATTTAATCAACAGTTGCTATGATTGCATAGTTACAACTAAGACATTAGACTTTTAGAGTTTATAGTTATAAATTTGTCTAATTGCAACAAATGAGAAGTATTAAGATCGATCATTAATATTGTTTTGGCACTATTTTAATGCAAAATTAATTTTTTTCTAACCTTTTTTTATGCAAAAGCATAATGTTTTATATATAAAAACTAAAAGTTGTTTTACAATTTATAATATCATTTAGTATTAAAATATAATGTGTATCAAAATGAAGTTATGAAAAAATAGGTCTAATGCAAGTTAACATATCCGGACATGCTTTTAAAACTATATATATATATATATATATATAGAGGAAAGTTCAAATGAGAACTCAAATTTGGTTGTGAACGTGAGGACAAATGAGAGCGCGACACGTGTCTGAATGTAAATTATTCAGACTGAAAAATCAAAGAAATATTCAGACCGAATAAAACTGAATATAGCGTTTATTCAGTCTCAATAGGCATTATTCAGACTGAATAAACACTATATTCAGTCTGAATATTTCTTTGATTATTCGACACGTGTCACGTTCTCATTTGTCCTCACGTTCACAACCAAATTAGAGTTCTCATTTGAACCCGCCCCTATATACATATATACATATGTATATATATATATATATATATATATATAGAGAGAGAGAGAGAGAGAGAGAGAGAAATCAAATACGAACTCAAATTTGGTTGTGAACGTGAGGACAAATGAGAGCGTGACACGTGTCTGAATATAGATTATTCAGACTGAATAAATACTATATTCAGTCTGAATATTTCTTTGTATATTCTGACTGAATAAATACTATATTCAGTCTGAATATTTATTTGGATGAGACATGTGTCACACTCTCATTTGTCCTTTCACAACCAAATTTGAGTTCTCATTTGACCCCGTACATATATATATATACACACACACACACACGCACGCTAAAAATATATTATAGTATATTTGTTTCGTTTTCAAATTAAAATAAATAAATTATCCTCTATGATTTAAGGATAATATGACATACTCATAAAAACTATTTAGCTCAGGAATAAAGATGTCGTTGTATTTAGAAGTCAAATGTTGCTAAATATATGTAATTACAAGTAAATGAAGTAATTTTTGATAATTTATATTCAAATAAAAATAATTATGAATCATATATAAATATTTTTTCAATTATATCGTTTCATTACTTGATGTAAATTAATTTTCTAAATAATGAAAGTATAAAACCCAATTATGGTTCAAAATTTGGACGTGTGATGGCAATTATTCTAAGTTATCTAATTTGTCATATTTAACCCTTGAAGATCCAAAACACTCAATTATGGTTCAAAATTTTGGTCATGTGGATTGTGATGGTAATTGTTCTAAGTTATCTAATTTGTCATATTAAACCCTGAAGATCCAAAAACTCAATTATGGTTCAAATTTTGACGCGTGACGGCAATTGTTCTAAGTTATCTAATCTTTCATATTTAACCCCTGAAGATTCAAAAAACTCAATTATGGCTCAAAATTTGGACGTGTGATGGTAATTGTTCTAAGTTATATAATTTGTCATATTTAAACCTTGAAGATCCAAAAAACTCAATTATGGTTCAAAATTTTGACGTGTGATGGCAATTGTTCTAAGTTATCTAGTTTGTCAATTTAACCCCTGAAGATCCAAAAAACTCAATTTTGGTTCAAAAATTTGACGTGTGATGATAATTGTTCCAAGTTATCTAGTTTGTCATATTTAACCCCTCAAGATCCAAAAAACTCATTTATGTCTCAAAATTTCGTCGTGTAACAATAACTGTTCCAATTTATCTAGTTTCTCATATTTAACCCCTGAAGATCCAAAAAGCTCAATTATGGTTCGAAATTTTGACGTGTGATCGTAATTGTTTTAAGTTATTCAAATTTTCATATTTTACCCCTGAAGATCCAAAAACGTGGCACTTTTTAACATAACCACATATAATATCTCAATTACCAAAAGAGTGGGGTTTGGGTTGACATTTAAGAGGGTCTTCTCCTCTTCCATTTTGGAGGGTATTTAAGACTAACTCACTCAGTTTAATTATAAGATACCACATTTGCCCCCATTTCTTTTGCAAAGAACTCTGAGTTCTTTATAAGAAGATGGAACGCATTACAGTAGTAAGAATGGTGTTACTTCTTGTGTTTATAGGATGGCTCTTCATGTGGGTTATGCTGCCAACAAAAACCTACAAAAATTCATGGCTCCTTACCCTCTCGGCTCGCCTGAACTCGACTTACTTTCGTGAACAAGGTTTCCTGATGCATCACAACGTTTATATATATATATATATGATCACTGTATCGTTAATTAAATCGTCAAAATTGTTTTCAGATCTTATATATAGATTGGATATATATATATATACCGATGATTTATAACGTTAACAGAGTGTATGTGTTGTTCTTTTTCAGGGACAAATCTTGTGATTTTCTCGTTTCCGATAATGTTCTTGGCAGCTTTGGGGTGTGTTTACCTCCATTTTCAGAAGAAATCTACTCCTAAAAGGTTAAAGTATTAATTGATCACTCTCGGATGCAGTCCAAGGTTGTATATATATAACTATAAATTACAACCTTAATTGTACTGCATCCGAGCATAAGTACTAGCTACCTAGCTAGAACCAGATTTCTTTTGAATTAAATTTAAAAAGTGCATGTTTTTTAAAATACTGATCGATTTGAACCGATAATTAATTGGTGCAGTAATCTCACTAGAAAAAGGTGGTTGGACTCATGGAACCGGCCGCTGATTGTGATGAATCCTTTAGGGATTGTGAGTGCGATGGAGCTCATGTTTGCAGCCATGTTCGTCGTGCTCTTAGGATGGTCTTTAGGCAACTACTTGCACGTTAGCTTCGGCCACCTTCATATGCATAAAGCAAATGAAAAAGTGTAAGTAATAATGTCTTCTACTTCTGTTGTATACCTAAAATTAACTTCTGTTCTAAAAGATAGAACAGAAGTTTAACTATGTTCTAGAAAATAATAACATGCACATGGATGCCTCAGGGCCAATGGCCCAGTGGCAAAAATGAGTTCAAAGCTGATATAAGTTTGTATGAGTTTTACTGTATATAAATATTAAGTATGCATGCAGATGGGAAGCCAAGTTCCGTAGCGTATGGTTGAGACTTGGGTATATCGGAAACATAACGTGGGCGTTTTTGTTCTTTCCGGTGACCCGTGGATCATCCATATTACAACTGGTTGGGCTTACATCGGAATCGAGTGTTAAATATCACATATGGCTTGGCCATCTATCCATGGTGCTCTTCACTGCACATAGTGTTGGCTTCATTATCTACTGGGCCATAACTGATCAGATGGCTTTGGTATATACTTCTCCTCCTTTCAATTCTATTTTTTTTTAAATTAATTTGTTTTTGATAATTTTTTGACATTATTCAAAGATAGATATTTTGATAAAAACTGGATTCAAATAATTGTAAAGTGGCCAAGTAGTGGACATCAAACAAAGTTGTTTTATGTTGATTGGAATTGTATCAAATGTCTAGAGAATATTTCTTTTTCTTTTTTGACAAAGGTTTCTCATGTGATTGAAACTTTCCATTACAATTGTTTTTATTTTACAACAAAATTGGGTTTACAGTATACAATGATCGTTTTATAAGATTTAATGTTATGTTTTAATAATTATGTGTTTTATGTAAGAATATTACAATAAGTTTATATGATACTTTTATGAGTTTTAACAAAGACATTTTTGAAATAAAATATCATCTTTGCTTTTATCGGACATTTTTAGAGTGTGTATGAACACATCTTTTTGCGAAACATTTTTTATTAAGAAATTTTTTCAAATAAAATTACAAAAAAAGGACGATCTATTAAAAATGATTCTAAATTTTGTTATTCTAATTTTTTTGGTAAGACGAAAAAAAAACGTTCTATAAACTATATTTGGTCATATAAACTTAAATCCTATAAATCAATTTACTAATTAGATTACTTGGATATTTCCGGTATTCAATAATCCTGATTTTGTTGTAGTGATTCTTTTATAGGATTTCTAGTTGATTTGGTTATAAAATTTGAATTCATTGTGATATACAATTGATTGATACAGGTGTGGGAATGGAGCAGGACTTATGTTTCAAACGTTGCCGGAGAAATTGCGTTCATACTGGCGTTGGTTATGTGGGTGACGAGCATCCCTCGTATAAGGCGAAAGATGTTCGAGCTTTTCTTCTACGCCCATCAGACCTACATTTTGTACCTATTTTTCTACATCATCCATGTTGGAGTGGCCTACTTTTGTTTGATCCTTCCCGGGATTTTCCTCTTCCTCATCGACCGATATTTGAGATTCTTGCAATCACGAAAAAACGTTAGGCTTATCGCTGCCCGTCTCTTGCCTTGTGACACCCTTGAACTTAACTTCTCCAAGATTGTTGGTAAGATAGATACAAAATCCTTTTTAAGGCTAGGTGGCATATATACAAACAAAAATACATTTGATGATCCTTGTGAGTCATATAATAGAGTATTTAATTAGATTTTTAAGTTTATATGATCAAACAATTGTACTTTTTATATAAAGAAATTACAATAAAATTATCAAACGACCTAATTAATTAGTTCTAACGTTCTACTATTGATCAATTAGAGCAAAGACTCAAAAATTAAATCTTTCTATTACCCTTATTTATAAGATATTTTTTGAAAGTGTTTTGTTACAACCTCTTTATAAGACTTATTATATAAGACACTTTTCAAAAGTATCTTGAATAAAAAAAATGCTTATGTTCTATATATATATTAGGCTATGCAATTTCATCGATAGAACTTATTATAGGTCTAGAGATCGAAATTTAACTTTTAGTACCCATTCCGGTTGGGATTCCCAACTTGGCGGGTAACAGAGTGACACTACTAAACAAATGACTTTTGCCTACGGACCTTTCCCTGAGAAATCTGTCGCTAAATATTACCCAAGGATTATTCTCTGGGTGATCTTGAGATTTTACCGAACCATTAGTATTTTCTAGGTGATGCGTGGGTAATTAATTACCAAAGGAAATTTCCCTGGGTAATTTTGGTGGATGAAAGTTATTTGTTTTATAGTACGGAGATGACTGTCGATTTTATCCTAACAAATACTTATTGTAAACTTAATTAAAGTTTCATTAATGAATAATTTATTAAGACCACCAATAACAGTTGGACATCCTAAAATACCCATTTTGTTACAATTAGATACAAGTTAATTAATTAATTAATTAGAAAGGAGATAATTAAATGATGTGATATAATTAATTAATTTGTTGCATGCAGGATTGGATTATAATCCAACAAGTATATTGTTTGTGAATGCTTCTTCAATCTCCAAGTTGCAGTGGCATCCATTTACAGTGACTTCCAATGCTAACATGGAGTCTGATATGCTCAGTGTTCTCATCAAGTGTCAGGGGACTTGGTCTCGAAAGCTTTACCAACACCTTTCTGCTTCTCCTATCGATCGTCTTCAAGTCTCTGTTGAAGGACCTTATGGACCTACTTCATCACATTTTCTAAGGTTTATTAACTATTCTTCATTTATAATATATATATATATATACATTAATATTGGACAATATAATCAAATGAGAACCACCAAAAAATTACAAGCCCATAAGAATTGATATAAAAATATTTTTATACATACTTTTTTTCATCAAAACCATGATTTTACCTATTTTTTTGGTTTACAAATATAGGAATAAAAGTTTCACAATGTGAAACAAATACGCATTTAATGAAAAAATCAAAGCAAAAAATATCTTTTAATTGATTCTTTTGGGTTTATAACATTATTATGGTTCTCATTTGATTAACCCTATTAAAATATATTTTTGTTTTTTGGAAAATAATATTCTGACGGTGTTTTACATATTATATATATTATTAAATGGTACAGAGCTAATATCTACCTAAACTTGAATGTTTGTGCTTTGATATATGTTGGAACTTTTTTTATATCCTCAATAACTATTTTGGAGAATAATCTAATGGGGTTCCAGGTAACTTTTACCGTGACCAAATAGGTTTTAATTACCGGTAGGATCGTTAATTAATCCTTCGATTACTTTTGTGTAGATACGAGAATCTGGTATTGATCAGCGGAGGAAGTGGCATCACCCCGTTCATCTCCATAATCCGTGAGCTTATGTTCCAAAGGGCGCGACAAGATCAACAACCCGATAAAAACAACAAGCTCCCAAAAAGCGTTGTCCTCATTTGTGCCTTCAAAAATTCAACAGATCTCTCGATTCTCGATATCTTGCTTCCATTAACATCAAACACTACTTCCCCTTCATATCTTTCGGAAATAAACCTCCAAATCCAAGCCTACATCACTAGAGAAACCGAACAACCCCTTGAAAACACCAAGAAACCTCTTGAAACCATATGGTTCAAACCACACCCATCCGACTCACCCGTTTCAGCACCACTTGGACCCGATAGTTGGCTATGGCTATGCGCCATAATCTCATCGTCGTTCATCATGTTTCTTGTTTTCTTGGGGCTTCTAACAAGATACCACATCTACCCTAAAGAGCGCATCCCAGAAGCTTCGGTCTATAATTACACATTTAAAACCCTTTGGGACATGTTCTTCGTGTGTGTTAGCGTTTTCTTGGCGACTAGTTTTGTGTTTTTGTGGCAGAAGAACGAAAACGACAAAAAGGAAGGGATGAAAGTGCAAAACTTGGAGGTTGGTGAAGTTGGAGAGGAGATTGAAAGCGTTGCTCATCGGTCCGTTCTTGAAACGACCGAGGTTCATTTCGGCCGTAGGCCTGATCTAAAAAGTAAGTTTTGCAGTTTATTACGTTTTGGTACCGTCGTAAACTGATCCAAACATTTTTTATAAAACTCCGGGTTTTTTTAACAACACATAAGTTGATAAGCACTTTAAAAAAAAAGTTGTTTTAAATAAGGAAAAATTAAAGCAAATTAAGGTTGTGATTAGTGTGAAATTAATTAATTAAGATGATGGATGTTTAATTAATTTGTGATGATATATATATATATATATGTGGCAGGTATATTAATGGAGAGCAACAAGAAAGGATCAGATGTGGGGGTTTTGGTTAGTGGGCCAAGAAAAATGAGACATGAAGTAGCCAAGATATGTTCATCATCAAAACAGGCCAATAATCTTCATTTGGAAGCCATGAGCTTTAACTGGTGATATTGATGATGATAACAACTTAACAATATTGTGTGGCTTCTACAAGTATATATATATATATATATATATATATAAATAATAAAGAGGTGGGATTTGAAGGATCGATTAATTAATCTCACTCAACGATGATAATTAATATAACTATTAGCATATATATATATATATATATGTATTTTACCTTTTTGTATTTGTTTGTTTCTACACCGTATATGTAATTATGTATAGGATTTCTAAGAGTCTTTTGCCCTAATGAGCACAACCCAACATGTGTATATTATAATGGTACTCTTTGTAATATATAAACAGATTTGCTTATATATTCTTATGAAATAGTTAATATTTAATAAAAAAATTCCAACGTTCATATACCTTTTTACGGCATAGTCAGGGCTGTTTTTTTCTTCTGCATTTGTATACATTTCTGCTTTTGTTTCATTTAATTTTTGTAATTTTTAGGTTGTAATGTTCATAATCAGGTAATTTTATGTACAAATAGTAGTCTACCAGTGAGCCAATTTTATATAACAATTAGTAAGGTCTGGATATTGAGCATGTATATATATATATGTTTTATTGAAGAATTAATACATCATGATATATAGAAAGTACAGAAGAAATTAAACCTAACTAGTACACCATCCTAGCTGATTAAATGACAGAAATAGCACCAGGGACAGATCTATTAAGTCTCAAGCATCCACTCAATTTATTTGTATAAGTAGATTTCTTTTGCGGTATGAAAAGTGCATCTTTTAAACTTTGAATGGTGCTTCACGATTTTAGAAAATACAAGGGACATGAACCAAAAAACCGAAAAAGTTTCTCGAAATAAACAAAAATTTGAAAAAGTCTCAAAATCAATAAAAAGATAAAAAAAAACCCTCGAAATCAACGAAATTCGCTAACACACATCGTGTGATGTGTTTTGTAGTGTGTGTGTGTGTGAGAGAGTAACTAAATAAGAGAATAAAAAAACAGTCAAATCACATGTGATTCACACGACTTTGGCCTCGACCTGATCAGGTTGCGGGCCACGTCGCTCTCACATACCCTTGCGTCGCCCGTTAGTGTAAAATTACAGGTGACTTTGCACTTGATTTGACATGTTTTCGTATTTTCTTATTTTGTTACTGAACCTCCCTCTCTCTCTCTATATATATATATATATGAAATCAATATATGGCACAAATCAATTAACATAATATGGTTCATTTAGCTTGACTCTTATACTAAATAAGTCACAATCCCATTATCTAAAGGTACACCCAAAAAAGAATTTAGTGAAAGAGATAGCACAAAGAAAAGTGTTGACAAAGCATTATTGCTCTACTCCTTCGGTTCTCACTAAAAGCTTTAATTAATTACTAAGTTACATTAGTTTTTAATATTGAATCATATTTAGATATAGAGAGGTTTAAAAGAAAACTTCAAAAAGTCTAACGAAAAAAGTAGACCCACTCTTTGGATCGAAAAGAATGGATAGCTCATATCTGAATATATACATAGGCACCACATAGATGAGTTTGAGAGGAACTATATCCGATAATTGAGCGTTTGATCGAGCACCATTCATGTTAATCAAGTATAATATTAACGAAAGCGGACAACATTAAATGATTCGACATATATAATTCAATAAATAATTTCAATTATTAATAAAAAAATTTGTAGATCAAAATTAAAGTTATTAATTTCAAGCTATTAATTATTGGTTTCTAATGAAAAATAACAAATTCAAAGCTTACCTAAAAGAAAAATGATAAAAAATCTAGACCATGGCATGTAGTATAATTTATTTATATACACATTTAATTTATATTCAAAAAAATAAAAAACTTAATTTTAAAAAATTAAAATTAATTAAAAATGAATGTATTTTATTAGAAAGTAAAATTAAATAATAAAATTAATACACAGTGGTTTGTGTGTCGTACTACGCGCAATTTTCTGAAAATACAATAGATTGAGATTCTCCCTATTCTTTTGATTCCTAGTTTTAATAGATGATAATAATAACAAAATAACAAAAAGAATAATAAAAATATAGAAATGTAGTAATATCTAATAATTTATTTATTTGTAATTAAATACAAAATATAATATTAATTGGATTGTGGGTCGATGCGATCACATAAGAAGTACAAGTAGTTTTACCTTGTACGTTTCACACCTCTACCTTCCATTATTCTCGGTTACGGCATCCATTTCAAATTTTCCTCTATATTCTTATTAAAATAAAATTCTATTTCTCATATATGTTTTTATACGAATTTTTATTTAAAAAATCAAAATATTTGAACAAAAATTCAGGTTTTTACTCGAAATTAGTATTAATATCAATTTATTTTATTATCTTTATAAAATGTATTTATAATATATTTATATATATATGTATATTATTTTTGTGAAAGAAAATATTTTTATTATCTTTGTTTCATTTTATATTTCTTGTAACTTTGTTGCAAGTTTTCTAATTATGTTTTAATAAATGGTTAGATGGGTTATATTATTATTATTATTTATTTTATTAAGATGGATTTTATTTTTTAATTATAGTATAAAATTACTTTTATGTTTTGTTTTCTAAATATGTGACTAAAATTCATATGAAGCAATGTAAATTCATATACATACATTTGATTTATATAATTATCTACAATTAAATAAATAAATAAATTATATAGTTTTTTATGAAAAAAATAGAAGATGGGTTCTTGTAAAACCTTTATTCTGTAAATTGATATAACATTAAAAAATGAAAATGAGGTTCTTGCTTTTAGGTTTTTCAAGTGTACTACACTATTAGGGTTCACAAATGTACTACATTCTTCATTCATTTTCTAATATATTTTGTTTTGATAATAAATAATACGTACATTTATGATTAAAGAATAACATGACGATTCTTAAAAATTATTTGGCTCGAAAATTAAGAAAATACGATTAAAAGTCAACGTCTGTTAAGTCGTATAGCTGCAAATAACATTATACTCGCGAGTTTATACTCTAAAAACAAACTATAGACCATTATGTTCAATTTTCAAATTGGCCCTAATAGTGGATCAGTCGGCATTGGACTTTTAGATCTCATACCCTACAACTGCTTTGATGTTATGTTTTTATTTTTAAAATAGATAATACGATTTTTTTATGTTTTAAGATAAGATGACGTATCTGTAAAAATTATTTGGCTCTGAAATTAATATACTACAGATGTCAATGGTTTAAAGTTTATATAGCTGCAATTAACGAACGACAACTAACTTAGACTTCTTAATTTTATACTATAAAAATCTACCATATACTCTTCCTTTATGTTTTCTAAATTTTAAACTAATGACATAATTTTATTTAATGATTTAAAAGCAACATGACTTGTAAAAAAAACTGATCAAGATAATGTATCTGGAAGTCAACGGTTGCTAAATTTGCCTAGCTACGACATAACAAAGAATATCGGATATTAGACTTTTAGATTCATACACCCTATAAGATACATGTATATTGTATGTTATCCTCTAAATATGTTATTGTTTTTTCATATTAAAACAACATGATGTGTTCATAGAAATAATTTGACCTGAGATAAACCCGAAGGGCCGGTTTTGCTTAGCTTTGTAAAGCCGTTACTCGGGACTTGGTGCCTTATGAAACATTATAGTCTCGTGTTCAACTTTCACTAAGGTGTCATCAATTGCTTCTGTCACACATGTTGATTTAAAATGTTTTAAGTGTGCCAAATATCACGGTTATTCAAATATAGTTTGGCCCAAGTATTACAATTAGAAGTTTGTTGTTGCAAGTGCATAGCTAAAACTAAAAACAACCAGTTTTAGATTTTTAGGATTCATATTCTCAATGTAATGTATATTCTTCGAATCATACCTTTGTACTTATTTATTTAACTACAACATTTAAAAATGATTGATCTATATTTTAATTTTATGATTAACATATGACGTATTTATAAAAATTATTTGATTTTGGTTATTGTAATTAGAAGTCAATAGTTGATATGATTGCATAGTTACAACTAGATATTACGCATATAGGGGCAATTGTTGCGTAAATATGACGAATAACAAACATAGTTACAACTAGATATTACGCATATAGGGGCAATTGTTGCGTAAATATGACGAATAACAAAGTAGTAAGACAACGAACCTATAACAATTAACATCATTTTTTTAATTTTATTTTTGATAAAAAAAATGGCGCAAAACTAAATTTTCTCCAACATATTAACATTGATCATTATGCCACATATATATCATCCTTTTTTTTTTCCAAAGGATAGATCATGCATTCCACAATTGTGGAAGTGTTATTGAAGAACTCCAAAAGCAAATTCTACTTCTTTACACAATTGTGAAAGTATTGTATATATAAAAAAATTATTTTCAGTTATGTAATATTTATTTTATTTCGATGACATTATGTGTTTTAGTTTATGCATTGGTTGTGTTTTCATATTAATATGTTAAAAGAGTTTTAAATTTTAAACATAAACGTAAATCCAAATAAGTTGAATACATAAAACTTAAATCTATTAGAACTTAAAATTAATATAGATCTAACTTATGAGATAATATATGTTTTTTTTAATGATCGAATTTTATTAAAACTAGCAAGATGCTAGAAAAACAATTACATACTAGAGATAGCTTATGAAATAATATATGTAACACATCAAAACTCTTAAAATTCGTATAAAAATATTATACGGTCCTAAACATATTTTATAACCTGTAAAAATTACCAATATAGTTGCATAAGGAGCAAAACGTAAATGTGAAGCTCCACATATTGACATTGAACCTTTATTGTGGTCACTTTCTTCAATGCGATAGCACAAAAAAAAAACTATTTTTCGACCCTTTTTTCTTGGTTATATTTTGCATGTTATATATCTAGCCATTATGTAAAACTCGTATTGAAATTGGACAAGATGTTGGTGCACCCGTCGATCAAGCCTTTAATGGGTCTATTACATGTACATGAATCAAATCTAAGTATAACTTGGTAACAAAATGATAGAAAGGATTTTCTCCCCGGTGGTTATGTATATGACAACTGTTATCGAAACTCTTTTTTTCTTCTTCCTCGTGTATTTTCTATTCTTCACGCCATGGGTTTTTGTTTGTTTGAAGCAAAGATCGATCATCGATAAACTTGGAATGAAATAGAAGAAGGTTGTACACTCTACAAGAGAAATTTTTTATCGACTAGAAAACAACCCATTGCTCGTGAGAATGTAAGAAAACATGAAGTTACCTATATATGGTGTGAATGGTTGTCGTGAAAAAAAATATGAAAGTCCTTCTATATTGTGTAATATTATATAACATTTTAATATACAATTGAATGTCACGTGAAAGTTACAACTTCCACACATCATAATGTAACATCCACATAATATGAAGGTGTATTCATCTTTTCTCACATTCTTATATATGAAAATGATTTTTTTTGTCACATGATCGATCATATGTACATACACACGCTAAAATTGTATTATAGTATACTTTTTATGTTTTAAATTTCAAAAAAATACTACATTATCTTTTACGATTTAAGAATAACATGGCATGTTCATAAAAATTATTTTGCTCAGGAATCAAGAAGTCGCTACATTTAAAAGTGAACAGTTGCTAAATTTGTGTAGTTACAAGTAGGCTCAATACACTAAATCCACATTTTTTGTGAATTCATATTCAAATTTTAAATTAAAAGGAAGTTGCGAAATTTGAATAACATGTTTTTAAAATTATTTTATTTGTATCGTCTTCCCCCCTAAATTCTAATCCCATATGGCCATATTGCATTGAGATGATTGATGGTTTTTAAAATTCATATGTCAAAATAAATAACTTTCTAAAATAATGAAAATGTATAACTCAGTGGCTCAAAATTTTGACGTGCGATGGTAATTGTTCCAAGTTATTTAAGTTCTCATATATAATTTAACCCTTAAAGAACCGAAAAAACTGACAATTTTTCATATCACCAATCTCTAAAGTGTGTTTCCGAATTTGGAGGAAAAAACTGAAAGGAAAAGAAAGAAGAGAAAAAATATGTTTTTTATTTGTTTTCCCGAAAGGAAAAAAATCATGTTTTTGAAAATTATAAAAAGAAAAAGAAAGATATCATTTTTACTAATATGTTCCTTAAAACTATATCATTTAACCTATGTTTGGCAAACTAGCTGATAAAAAAATCATGTTTGGTAAAATTAATGTAAAATGACCAAAATGGCATATTGAGAAATCAAAAAAAATTAATAATTAATATTAATGAGGGTTATAATTGAAAAAAATGACAATAAGCTCCCAAAACGTTACTCCAAGTGTCGTTTCAATAAGTTAGCTTATGGTTTGCCAAACGTGTATACTGAAAATAAGCTAGCTTATTTTTGCCAAACATAACCTTAGAATGAAAGATTAGTTAGTTTTGTAATTTTAATAATTTTTTAAATGAATTTAATTTTTTTCTTTACTTTCTTTTCCTTTCCTTCTACGTTATTTTTAGAAGTAAACTAATCATTATTTTTCTTACGTTCATTCCCTTTCTTTACGAAAAATGTTTTGAGGACACGAGTTTTTTTTCTTTCACTTTTCTCACCTTTCCCTCTCTTTCCTTTCCGTTTCTTCGTAAAATGAGTTTCTAGAACACAATGAAAATTTCACATCTTAAAATAAATAAAAATATGATATATTTTAATTTCGATTCTAGTAGAGGTGATTTTTATTATGCCAAATGTAATTTACGAAAAAAGGATAATGTTTGGGTTGACATTTCCATTTTGGAGGGTATTTAAAGACTATATAGCTCACTCGTAGTAAAACACACCAACATACATTTTCCACCATTTCTTTTTCAAAGAACTCTCATCAGTTCTTGAAGAAGATATGGAACGACTTACAGTAATAAGAATGGTGTTACTTCTTGTGTTCGTAGGATGGCTCTTCATGTGGGTTATGCTGCCAACTAAAACCTATAAATATAATTGGCTCCTCGCCCTCTCGAGTCGCTTAAACTCGACTTATTTTCGTGAACAAGGTTTCCTTAATCTTCATGTTTTATCTCCTTAAATCGTCAAAATTTGTTTTCGATGATTTATAACCGAGTGTATGTATGTGTTGTTCTTTTTCAGGGACAAATCTTGTGATCTTTTCGTTTCCGATAATGTTTTTGGCATCTTTGGGCTGTATTTACCTCCATTTTCAAAAGAAATCTTCTCCTGAAAGGTTGAAGTATTAATTGATCTTTCAGTTTGAAAAGTGCATATACATACTTGAAAATACTGATCTGAACTGATAATGATTAATGAATCTTGATAACTGTTCATAAATATTTCAATTGTTTTATAATATAATGGTTTGTAAAGTTTGTTGGAATTGTTGGTTTGCAATTGAAACCACCCCTATATATATACTTGAAAATACTGATCCAAATTAACCGATAATTAGTGCAGTAATCTGAGTAGAAGAAGGTGGTTGGATTGGTGGAAACGACCGGTGATTGTGGTGAATACGCTAGGGATCGTGACCGCGATGGAGGTCATGTTTGTAGCCATGTTCGTTGTTCTGCTAGTATGGTCTCTAGCCAATTACTTGCACGTTAGCTTCGGAAACCTACATATGCATATGCATAACGCGTCACAAAAAGAGTAAGTAGTATTTGACATCGAAATCTCTCTATATTTGTACCATGCATTATGAGTTTGAGTTCTTTATCCGATTTGTTTTTCAGAAACATAATAAATCTAAAACTAAAAACTAAGCTAATAAAATGATACACATGTGATTCGAACACATACACCTAGAAGGGAAGAAAGGATAACATGAGAAACTTGTGTTATTATTTTAGCATCTAAACATTTACAGTTGTACCCAACAAAATAATACAGTGGAAACTTTTCAAAACCCTAAAAAGTTTTACATTACGACCTGCAAGGAACGAAGTTGTATGTGCCATCCTATGTACTTTAATGGGTATGCCCTTTATCTGTGCATTGTACTTCATGAATAAAAGTCACCTGTTACGCTTTTTCATGTTCCTCCAATCAAATTTTGACACTTAAGGTGAAACAATAGCCTAAACCTATACCCGTAACCCTAATTTCTCATAAACATTTTTTTTACCGAATCACTGGTATTTTCTGGGTGATCTGTGGGTAATCACCCACGAAAATTTTCTGGGAATT
Organism: Silybum marianum; assembly: GCA_036898165.1. Taxonomy (NCBI): domain Eukaryota; kingdom Viridiplantae; phylum Streptophyta; class Magnoliopsida; order Asterales; family Asteraceae; genus Silybum; species Silybum marianum. Next base: position 803,030 of record CM072532.1, read on the forward strand.
TTTTTTGTTGAAAGTCATTTGTTTTGTATTAAAACCTGTAACCCTAATTTCTCAAAGAGGTGAATTTCAATTGATGCTAACATGTACACAAATTTACCCTTGTATGTTAATTTGGGGCTAACTTACAACTTACAAGGGTAAATTTGTGTATATTTGGCCTTAACTTTATAGTTTTTAGGGTTAAATTTGAAGCTAAATCTTTATTGTTGATTTATTTATTTTATTAGGTAAGATTATTATGTTTATACTTGGCGTTAATATATTCCATTTGAATTCGGTACTGAGGTGGATTATTATGGGAATACATTTTAATAGATGATTTTTTTAAAATCTGGGTATACCAATTTTTAATAACTTATGTATTTGATGTATATATTTAATCGACCCAAATAACCAAAAACCGGTTCCAATGGTTATTTTATAATTTTATTTTTATTTTTATACTATAAATTATTTTTTCATATCACTAACATAAAAAATCTTGGATCCGCATTTGATTAATATGCAGATGGCAAACCAAGTTTCGTAGCGTATCGCTGAGACTTGGGTATATCGGAAACATAACGTGGGCATTTCTGTTCTTTCCGGTGACTCGTGGATCATCCCTCTTAAAACTGGTGGGGCTTACATCTGAGTCGAGTGTCAAATATCACATATGGCTCGGCCATCTATCCATGGTTCTCTTCACTGCACACAGTGTTGGCTTCATTATCTTCTGGGCCATGACCGATCAGATGGCTTTGGTACTTCTCTCCTTTCAATTTTCTTTTCATAATTTTCTAGCACCTTGTTAGTTTTAAAAAAACTGTTGTCGTTAAAAAAAAATACATATTTTGATGATTAAATAAAAACTGAAATATAAATGATAATACAACAGAATCGGTTTTATTATATGGCGCCAATTATGTCACATATATAAAGGTGCTGCAACAAGTTGATACGACGTTTTTGGGAGAAATTGACAAAATTATAGTCAATCCATCCGAATCAATTCACTTTTATAGTCATATCCTGACCTACTTTCACTTTATAGTCCATCATTACGCAAAAAAAAACTTACGCATAAGTGTAACGATTGGTTTTCAAGAGAAAATAAAAGAGGGTCATTACGCGGAAAATCCACTTTCTACGTAAAGATCCTTTTTTTGTCGAAAATCAATGTTTAAGCATGTGCGTAAGGATTGTTTATAAGTGAAAGTAGGTCAGGATATGACTATAAAATGAAATCATTTTGTTAAATTGCCTATTTCTGTAAATTTCTCCGGTTTTTTACCATCATAACAAGTTTTTACAACGATTTGTTTGAATAAATCATCCTTTTAATCTTTTATATGAGAATATTTGAAAATTATCTAATAAAAACAAGTATCATATAAAAAAATGTATATATAAACATTTTTAAAAGTATCATATAAAAGAAACTAATATACGTACTATTGTCCTAAAAATATGCTATTATGTCACGTATTGTAACATTTTTATATAAGACGTTATATTATCTGGCTCTATTAACTTAAGTTTTACAAAACAATTTATTAAGACGTTTATACATTTTTGGCATTCCATAAAACCAATTTCGTTGCAGTGGGATAATTGTGAAGTTGGGGAGGATTTGGAATACTATCAAATGTCCGAAAAAAATTATTTTTCTTTTTTGGCACTCTATAAAACCAATTTTATTCTTCTTAATCTGAATTTTTTTAATCTATTGTAAGGTCTGAATACGTCATGATGCAGGTGTGGGAATGGCGCAGGACTTACGTTTCAAACGTAGCCGGAGAAATTGCATTCATATTTGCGTTGGTTATGTGGGCTACAAGCATAGCTCGTGTAAGGCGAAAGATGTTTGAGATTTTCTTTTACGTCCATCAAACCTACATTCTATACGTCTTTTTCTACATCATTCATGTTGGAGTGGCCTACTTTTGTTTGATCCTTCCCGGGATTTTCCTCTTCCTCATCGATCGATATTTGAGATACTTACAATCGCTAACGAACGTTAGGCTAATCGCTGCCCGCCTCTTGCCTGGTGACACCCTCGAACTTAACTTCTCCAAGGTTGCTGGTAAGATAAATAATGCAAAATCTTTATATATATATATATATATATAGGCAATTGGCCTACAAACATTACAATTATTCCTTATAACATACTTGATGGAACTTTTAAGTTTATATGACTAACAGCTGAATGTATCATATAAAACAAGTGTTATAATAAGTTATTAAATGATTGAACAAATTATATCGACCAAGTTGGATAACCTAAGAAAAGTTAAAAAATAAATAGTTTTATTAGCATTTTTATAAGACATTTTTAACAAAATGTTTTATTAGTCTCCTTAATTATTAAACTTGTTATAGAATACATTTTTTTTAAAAAGTATCATATAAAAATATTAATAGAACGATTTACTTCTTGTCTTCTGTTAGGTCGTCGATAGAACTTGTTAGGTTGTCTAATAGTAGTGCATCCTAACAAAGTACAGCCGTAGATCCTTTAAACTTACTTTGTATGGATGCCCAAAGGAATACAACTTAAGGTCTCTTTGGTTGGTCGTTTTCCATTAAGTCTGTACGGATAAAGATGTGTGTGGATTAACATGTCTTGTTTAGATTGCGAAAGATTTTTGTTTGGAAGAGTTTTTACATAGAGTTTGTTTTTTAATTGGGATGGAGAGAATTGGGAAAAAAGAAACTTAGCTTCCTGCATAATTAAAGTTCCCCCTTAGAAGCTTATTGAATAAGCAACTTTCTATTTCATTAAACCACTACCAAATAGTCAGGTATAGTTGACCGCAGTAAGTTGTGAATCTCATTAAGCTCATTGTGCTACTGATAAGCAGACCCTTGATTAAAAAGCAGATAAATGATGATGTGATATTAATTAATTTGTTACAGGATTGGATTATAATCCAACAAGCATCATGTTTGTGAATGTGCCTTCAATCTCCAAGTTGCAATGGCATCCTTATACAGTGACTTCCAATGCTAACATGGAGTCTGATATGCTCACCATTCTCATCAAGTGTCAAGGGACTTGGTCTCGAAAGCTTTACCAACACCTTTCTGCTTCTCCTATCGATCGTCTTCAAGTCTCTGTCGAAGGACCCTATGGACCTACTTCATCACATTTTCTAAGGTTAAAATTGTTCTTTATTTATAATAACACACACACACACACATATATATATATATATATACGGTTAAAAGTCGACTAAACTTGGATACTTTCTTGTTAATATATGTTGGAACATCCATCCTTCAAGATTAATAATCTAATAGGTTCCAAGTATTCAACACTACAACAAAATTGGCATTACAGGACGTCTAGACTATCTAAGCGTCATAATAAAATTCTGTATAGAACTTTGGAACAAATTATAAAGCGTCATATCTAAAAGCGTTACAATGGGTGTTTTTCATCACGTTTTTAGGCATTTTAACAAAGTTTTTTAAGACGATTTAAAAAAAAAATACCCTATTAGGTATTTTATATGATACATTTAAGGAGTGTCCTATTATATAAACCCATCTTTTTATATAGGACATTTGTTCATAGGATACTTCTTCAGATTGTGCCGTATAAAATAGTTAATGAGTATATGAAACTTTATTTTAAAAATGTTTTACACAAAATTGTTAAAACGTTTAAAAATGTCCTATAAAACCTATTGTAACACTTTTAGTTACGACCCTTAAACATTTTAGGCATCGTAAAAAATCAATTTTGTTGTAGTATCATCTGTGAAATGTTTACATGTATAGCCTCCGTTAGAGGCGGCATGTTAGAGTCTCATATAGGTAGACTTTTTGCACTTTCTCTTCAATATCTATTGGAACTTCTTTCTTTTCCTGAATCACTCTTTTGAAGAATAATTTAATAAATTCCACATATTCTTACAAATATCAACTTCAATATTGTAGTCATATATATAGGGTATCGTTAATTAATCCTCCGATTACTTTTGCGTAGATACGAGAACCTTGTATTGATCAGCGGAGGAAGTGGCATCACCCCATTCATCTCCATAATCCGCGAGCTTACCTTCCAAAGGGCGTCACAAGATCAACAACCCAATAAAAACCACAACCTCCCAAAAAGCATTCTCCTCATTTGTGCCTTCAAAAACTCAGAAGAACTCTCGATTCTCGATATCTTGCTTCCATTAACATCAAACACTACTACCCCTTCATTTCTTTCGGAAATAAACCTCCAAATCCAAGCCTACGTCACTAGAGAAACCGAACAACCCCTTGAAAACACCAAGAAACCTCTTGAAACCATATGGTTCAAACCGCACCCATCCGACTCGCCCATTTCCGCACCACTTGGACCCAATAGTTGGCTATGGCTATGTGCCATAATCTCATCGTCGTTCATCATGTTTCTTGTTTTTTTGGGGCTTTTAACAAGATACCATATCTACCCTAAAGAACGCATCCCTGAAGGATCAACTGCTTCAGTTTACAAATACAATTTCACCTACAAGACTCTATGGGACATGTTCTTCGTGTGTGTTAGCGTTTTCTTGGCGACTAGTTTCGTGTTTTTGTGGCAGAAAAGAGAAAATGAGAAAAGTGAAGGGATGAAAGTGAAAAATTTGGAGATTGATGATGAAGTTGGAGGGGAGGTTGAAAGCGTTGCTCATGATCAGGGGTCTGTTGTTGCAAGTATTACTAAGGTTCATTTTGGCCATAGGCCTGATCTAAAGAGTAAGTTAATTTCTTGATTTAATTTTTTTAATTTACATTCACATTACAACAAAAAACTACTGTATTAAAAGCATCCTATAAAACTACTGTAACGCTTTTATACAGTACGTTTTATAGTTTAGTTCTATAAAATATTTTCTTAGGAAGTTTAGACAATCTAGGAGTCCTAGCTATAAAGCTAACTTTGTTGTAGTGCAAATAAGAAACTCTTATATCAAAAAGTGTTGTAAATAAGTTTATATTACACTTTTGGACGTCTTAACAAGTTTTTGAAGACGTTTTTAAAATAAAGTGTCGCAGTATCTATGTTATATATGACATTTTTTAGAAATGTGCTATAAAACATGACACTTATTTTTACAAGACATTTTTCAAATAGTGTTCCACAAAATAGATAATACAAAAACCACAAGGTTTGTGGCGTACTGGTTAAGGCTTGTGGGGGATGAGACTAGATTACCCATCTACCCCAGGTTTGAATCCAGGTGCAAACAACTGTGGCCACTGAGGAATTATCTCAGGGCTGCATGTTTTAGCAGTCTTAAAATTGTCAGAGATTAGTTTAAGGCAAATGACTAGGATACCCTTTAATATATATACATATATATATATAGATAAAATACAACGTTTTATTAATAAATAAAACTTGATGGATGGCAGGGATACTAAAGGAGTACAACAAGAAAGGGTCTGATACAGGGGTTTTGGTGAGTGGGCCAAGTAGACTCAGAAATGAAGTTGCCAAGATATGTTCATCATCAAAACAGCCCAAGAATCTTCATCTGGAAGCCATGAGCTTTAGCTGGTGATGATGATGATGATGACGACTACTTAATTAACGATATTAATATTGTGTGGCTTTCTTCTACAAGTATATTAATTAAAGTAATTTAGTAAATGAATAATAAAGACGTGGGATTTGTAAGATCGATTAATCTCACCCAACGACATGTAATTTACTATTTGCGATATGTTGATATATATTATAATATAATATATGATCTTCTTAATGTAATATATTATGTAGTGAAATGTAGTAATAAATAAGAATGGAATTTTTATGGTAATTTTGTATTTTTTTAAACGGCAATAACACACGTTCCCGGGGTATCCAAGATTCATTCGGGCACCCGACTAATCCCCGGCGACCAGGACCCCCCACAGAGTAGTAAGTCAAGGTCTGGATATCGCCACATGCAGCCGTAGCGACTTAAACCCAGGTAGTCAGGGATATCATCTACTGACCCTCCCAGGATGTTATCTTACCACTGGGCCAACATGTAAAATATAAAAGAACGTTCTAATGTTTTTCATCCTTCCTAGTTCCTACTACCATCTTGATCGTTATTGAAAACGTAAACTATGATTTTCGTCCTTATAGTTTGTTAAAAAGTACAACTTACATCCCTATGCTTTTGAAACAACTATTTTCATCCTCATGGTTTGCAGTTTATCGTTATTTTCATCCTTAAATACCAACCAACAATGAATTATAAACCACCTTAATTTAAAAAGGACAAGAATGAAGATAGCAATTGGACCAAAAAACATAGTTAGTACAAAAGTCAAAGAATGCAGTTTGTTTTCTTCTCTTAAAAGAGAGGGGATGATGGCCAAAGAGTAAAACCAATATCCATTAAATGGTATTTGACCCATGAAAAAATAGGACATGAAACATACAAAAAATTTGTCCTAAATACCCCCCTCATCACCAAAACTCTTACCAATTTGGTCCAAACTAGAAGAAAAAAAATGAAGGTGAAAAGAATCAACAAACTTTCTTTAAGAAGAAAAACGGGAAATTGAACTCCGACCTTTCTCTTCAATTTTACTCTCACTTATAACCATTCCTCCTCCATGACCATCTCTATCTAGATTCCGATCCGCCATATATCTAAATCTTCTCGTTTTCTCATAATGACTGTTATTATTATCCTTGTATTTATGTGGAGGACCGATCGGCTGCTGAGAGAACCTTCCGGAACGTTGTTGAGTGAATCGAAAATGATCATCCGTCTTCAATCTTTCCGGATACCCAATTGACTCGATTCTTTGGTTTCGCCGAATCATCGCGACCGTTGATGATTGTCTCTTATTATCAATCAATCTACGGTCATCAAAAGTTTCAATCTCACTCGAATTACTCGGCTTATTATTATCATCTGTATCCAAATTCCTTCGTTTCTGGAAATGCCACGCGATAGGTGGAGAAACCGATCGGGATCTTGAGCGGGATCGTCTCGTGGGTCGATTGAAATTCGGAGAAAAACAACGGGTTTTTCTCTCTCTTTCATGGTATTCTTGTGGATGATGAAATCCGGGCCCACCTCTGTATCTATCACGGCTAAGGCTTCTAACCGGTGGTGGTGGTCCTCTAGGAAGAAGACCATAACCACCGTTGTTTCTTTCAGATGGTGATGGTCTTGTGTAACCACCACCCCTTGGCTCATAGTTTCGAAATTGGTGACCATCAAGGCTCCTACATCCACCGGACCTTACAAGTGGTTCTAGATTACCGTTTCTTGGCCTATTGTAGTCGTGAATTCTCATGGAGGAATAAGGATCTCCGATATTACTAGACCTGCATGAAAGAAAATGCTTTAAAAAATACCCAAAAAAACGTTTAAATGCCATAAATACAAGTTTATATATATAATAATGTCGTTATGGTGCAAGAATTTATTTATTTACCTGCTACGCCGAATATATGCACCATTCCTACACCCATCTATAGATGTTGGTTCATCATTATGCAATGAATTCCCTTTAAGTGGTTTTGATTCATTATCCACGTTTTTCCTTCCGGAAACTTCTTTTCCCGAACCACAATTATCACTTTTGAACGCCTCCTTTACCAACGATGATCGTTGATCTTCCGTAGATTGGCCATGATCACGGCTGGCTTCAATTTTTTCGTTTTCGATGGTGCCATAGTCGTTTTTGTATGTGTTATCAGATTCGTAATTGACAGTTTCTTTTTCCGAAACTTCATTTTCCTCCCATCCAATTGGCTCCTCTCTTAACTCACCGTCTTCAAATGGTGAATCGTACCCAACTTGAACTTTGTCAGTTGTATCATCTTCAGCCATTTGACCCTGTTCATCTTGAGTAACGTCTGAACCACAGCACTCGTCTGAACCAACTTTGTTGTCACTATAACTTACGCATAATTTAGGAGATGGAAACCCATCTTCTTGCATTGATTCTTCAGAAACGATCTTCTTATCTGAGTGGTTCAGATGATTGTCTGTTGTGTCTGATTCACACTTCACCACAATGGTTTCTTCTCGTAAAACTGATGTGGTTGAAGTGGAAAGACCTTCACACTTGTCTGAATGAATCAGCGAGTCAACTACATCTGATTTACTTGCAGAACTCTCACCATCTGATATCTTACTGGTGACCTTCTTTGTGCCCATCAAATCTTCAAACGATTCATATGTTTTCACAAAAGAATCACCATTACTTTTATCAATAACGGGCACAACTGAAAGAACAACATCATGCTTTTCAGACAATTGATGAGAAGAAGGTTCAACTTCTGTGAATCTTTCTTCTTCACAACCTTCTAAATTCAAATGTCCGCCCTTTAAACCCCCATTATTAAGACCTTCTAAAGAAGGTTCTTCCCATTCATCCATAACAGTATTTAAGTCCCAATGTAACCTTAACCCTTTGGAAGGATTAACCTTTTTTTGCCCTTCTTCGTTCCCATTATCATGAAGAATTGGTGTATCAGGAACCATGCTATCCCGACTTGATGAACCAGCGGTTGATGTGATAGCTTCTTTCATATCATCATTACACGAATTAACTCCCGGTGTTATCTGTTCTTTTAACACAGATAAATCTTCAATATGATCTTTTACATTATCATCAAGAAAGCTACTGCAAGCAGCAGCCGCAAGAAGTTCAATACCGGAAAAGTCATCTACTTTTTTTGTCTTCTTTAATATCTTACTGCTTCTTGATCCACTTTTGGACTTTGCTTTCCGGGTCAGAGATAGTGAATTCGAATGACACCGCTGACTCAAATCTTCACGATGAACAGAGGGAGTTTGAGGTTCAGGTGAAAGATGTCCTTCACCATGGAGACATGGAGTTTGAGGAGATGGAGAAAGAGATTGACGCAAAAGTCTTCTTTTCTTTAAAGGGGCATCGACTACCTTCTCTGCAAAGTGTCCTCCAAGAACATCTGCGGACTGTTAACAAGATAAGTATATGAGTAAATGTAAATCTCCATGAAAGAATTGAAGATAGAATCCACATTTAGATAATTGATATAAATAAATATAAAAATACCTTCTTGGCTTCAAAAGCAGATGGATCGTTACCCAATCTAAAACTATCTGACCCTGGCTTTCTTGGGCGTCTAGAATTAGTTCTACGACCTTTTTTCACTATGTTCCACTTCAAATCCACATCGATATAGTTCAAAAGTCCAAGATCCATTATGATGGTATGCACTTGTTGAAAGAGGTTCTATTATGCCATAAATTAAATAGCTTGCAAATTAGTAGTGCAGAAAAACCTGCAAACTGCAAAAGCAAAACATGAAAGAACATTATTATCACATCCATTGTTGTATTTGGGAAGCAATACATGAAAGAACATTATACACACCAGGTACCTAAAGTTTAAAAAAAAACATTTTCACATGTAAAAAGAATTTCAAGTGCGAAAATCAATGGCTGAGCCTCGAAGAATCCTGATATAGTGGCGATTTGGGAAGGGATCCACCTCAAGAAAATATTTCATACGGTCCAAGATCATGAGGATTGGCAAAGATAAGCCAATCCCAAGATGTAATTGGGACCACAAGAATCATTAATGTTATGAGATTGCCCAATATCAACCGAAAAACATCAGGTCTAGGCAATTAAATATAATAGTTATGCATACAAAACTCCTGTATAACAGTATTTTGTAGATCTTTTTTATACATCTGGATCCATGAGGAGTATGTTCTTTGAAGAAATCTTGACAAGATCTAAAGGTATCACCCTATGGTTGGATCTAGAAACCAGTACAAGAATCGAAGGCCGGTCAGATCCATAGATAATTGTTAAAAAAAACTATATTCACGTATAACAGGCATAATCGTAACCGTTCATTCAGTTCTTTGTAGATTTGGCCCTTGAGAACTTAAATCAATGGGTGCTCCCAACGATTATTATCAGATCCAAGAAAAAAGGCACTCTGATATCTCATCAGGACCTAGATTTTACCCTAATCCAGTTCTTGAACAGAACAGGTTTTCAAAAGGCACTCCGATCTTGAGATCCTCGTGAACGAGAACAAAAGACTAAATCGAAGGGAGGTAGAACGTTTTATATTTAGATTTAGATTTAGTTTCCGTGGATCTGCCCCTTCTGGGAATCATGCCTCCATTGAAGAAATCCTTAAGGAGTATAGAGATGAGTATTTTTCTAGGTCAATTAAGATGAGAAACCACAGCAGAAAAAGCTAAATCAAAGTCAAGTTGGAGGTTCAGCCATAGATGCAGATCGAACAGGGGAACGAATAATTGCAGGATTTCTCTTTGTAGCAGAGATCATCAATCAAAAGACGGTAACATCATTAGGGTTTCCTCCTTTTCATCAAATCATCTTCGGTACGCAAATTTTGTATGTTTTGGGACTGATTCAACTAAAATTCCGGAGATTTGCATCAGTCTGACATCCGAAAATTCTTCATCGATTGATTGATTGGGAAAAACAATCACATGAAAACACGTGAAAAATCAAAAAAAACTTACGGTTTTTTTCGTACCTGTGTGTTCAATCTTTGACTGGATCTCTCAATCAAGGAATCAATAAAAAGCCGCTGTTTCTCTGGCGATCCAAACGAAAATTAACATCGATCGATCCTTTGAACATAAACAATAAACATCAAACTCTTGGTTTGGTTGTTTGATTTGCATCAATCATACGCCAGACAGATTGAACGAATCGTCGATCGAAACGTTTTTGGTTTCTGTGATGAAATTTCTCTTGAAGATTTGAAACCTCAAAATCCAATTTTGTTCTTGAAGAAACCTCAAAAGCATATGAAAATGGTGGAGGGGTATTTATGGTGGGGGATATTGTCTGACGATAAGACGCGCTAGGTCAAACTTGGAGATTTTGCATTAGTCTACACGGGAAAGGGTGCGGCGATGATGGAGGGTATAATCGTGTGGTTGAGATTTAGCCCTATCATCAACGGTCACGATGGAAAACTTTCCATATCTACTTTGATGCTTTGTCCAATAAACGTTAGACATGACGTGGACCGATAAAACATGAAATAAGCTATTGTATTTTCAAGGGTGTTACTTTTTATACCCTATACTATATTTTCAAATCTAATATATATATATATATATATATGTTTCTCAGTTAAAATTGATAAATAAATATGAATGTTAATCTATTATCAATTAAAACAGATAAATATAATAAAGTAAGGTATATTTAAAAATTAGAGTAGGGTGGTCTGGAATGTTACAGATGATATCAGAGTCGTGAACCGGACTGGTATGTCAGCGGGGACGGTGGGCTCCCAAGGGGTGGATTGTAATATCCCATGTTGGTTGGGGAGGAGAACAAAAAAAATTATCTTATAAAGTACTTGGATACCTCCTCTATAAAACGCGTTTTAAAACCGTGAGTACATGTATATAAACAATATCAGGTGCGGTTGATCTAGGATGTTACACTATGAATTTGTCTCTTGCAATTAAAAGACATGTCAAACGTAGAATCGTGATTTATTTTATGTTCCATTGTGTTATGTTTAGTGTCACAAACACACACTAATTGAATTACACTGTGTGTTCGAAAATTATTTCCTTTCTGGAATCAAATAAATAGTTTATCACATAAATTTCAGGATTGTTTACCAAAAAAAAGATTATGAGAGAAATTATTAGAATAAAAGTTATGACTAGGATAAGTAATATATAAAAGAAATATGTTTACATAATATTTTATATTAAACAGTGGACTAATGATAATGACCATTACACCCTTTTGCTTAAAGTAATTTTGTGGTGTAATTTATTACTTATCAAATACGTTTTATAAAATATATATTTTCATTTATTGTTGTATGATTTATATTAGTGTAGTTATGATATTATTAAATTAATGTTACTCTTATAATGTTCAAAGTATGTTGAGATGAGTAGAATTTTTTTAGAAACAAAAAAGAAAGAAGGAATGTCTATTATGATTTTTAAAGAGATTGAGCTAACTTATTAACATTATTTAGAGCATATCCAAAAGCTTCCTTAAATTGAGAAAAATGATGAAAATGGGATTTTGAGGTAAGATCTTGCTCCAACAAATTCCCCAAAACTATCTCTAAAATGGAAAAAATAGGAGAGAGAAGGTGATTTTCTCCAAATAAGGAGATAACTCCAAAAATGATTACCACATTAAACCACCAATGAAAATCTTTGAAAATAAATATAAATAGATAAAAATTATATTTTAATAAATGATTGCAATATTTTAATATTATTATCAATATTTGGTTCTCCAAAATGGGGAATTTGTTGGAGATAAGTGTGATTTTTTTTGAAGATTTTTGTTTTTGTTTCTCCATTTTGAAGAAATTTTAAGGAATCTCTTGGAGATGCTCTTATGCTTTTTAATGCATCTAACGTTATGAATTTATTTGACGGCAAAATCAAAATGCCTTTGACAAAAATATTTTGTTTTTAAATGCATGATGTAATATTAAAAACTCATGAAATATATTTTGTAGAGTATTATATGTTGTTTGAAAATAGTTTAGATAAAATTTCTATAACTTTTTAAAAATATATGATTTTTTATGTCTTAATTTTCACAAAAAATTTAGCATGCATTTTTTTTCAATCAAGGTGTAAGCTTTTTATCCATATCGTAAGATTCTTGAATTACTTCTCCAGATGTTGATTTCTTAAAGCAGTACGTACGAGATAATTTCTCAGTGGTCACAAGTTGTTTGCGTCTGGATTCGAACCTGGGGTAGATGGGTTATCTAGTCTCATCTCCTTCAAGGCTTAACCAGTACGCCACAAGCCTTGTGGTTTTCATCTACTTCTTATGAGCTCCACAATCATTATTTGATTTTTGGTGTTGTTTTTAAGCTCTCTTTTCTTCATTTTAGAGCTATTTCATTCACACTTTCTTGTTCCCTTTTCCTGTTTTAATCTATTGGTTTTTTCAAAATAAAGATTTTTTACATTAATGTTTTTTTTTATAATGGAAGAGTTTGTAGACATTTTGGTCAATAAAAGAAAAAGAGTTTGTAGACAATGATAATATGAAAAAGAAAGAAGCCAAAAATGTGGACTTGTGTACGATGAGATAAGGTATGTGTGGGATATAACTTCCAACTAGATCAGCCCCTGCCTTCTTCGGTTGCTCAAGGCCACATGAACTCTATCTTTTGCTAACATGCACCTACCCTCATCTTTTGCTAACATACACATTATTCAATAATTAATTAATAAGCACATAGGTATTAACAATTGTTTACCTCTTGAAATGTTATTTCTCGACTATAAAAAAGAATAGAAAAACAATAAGTAAAAAAAACTACACACAAACCATTCATTCTTTTAAGACCTCGCCCTTTTAACAAAGATTTGGAAAGTTGAGGTAACTGGGGATGTGGTGGAATATTCCATCTGTCCAGGGGTCGAATCCAGACGTACACAACAATTGTGGTCACTAAGTTTATCAAGGCTGATGTATTGCAGTCATAAATTGTCGGGATTAGTCCAGGTATAGTCTGGAATATCCTTCACAAAAAAGATTTGGAAAGTTTTGAGAGAAGAAAGTTTGCAATAATATTTTCTCATCAAACCTCGGCCTAAACCTAAAAGACTCTTTGGTTGGTTTTCCATCGAAATTTGTATGAATAAAACTACCTATGTAGATTAATCTATTTTGTATAGATTGGAAATATTTTTGTTTGGAAAAGTTTTTTCATAGAAGAAAGAGGCGTGTTTTTTTAAAATTGGAGATGCATGTTTGGAATAAAAAGAAAAAAAAAACCCTGACTTTCTACATAAAGCTCTCCCTAAAAGCTTATCAAATAAGCCGTCATTTTTCTATATCATTAAGCTACTAACTACCAAAAAGTCATTTATACACTGACCGAATAAGCTATGCGTCTCATTAAGCTCGTTAAGTTGCCAACAAACATGCCCTAAGCTTTTTAGATCTTTTCAGATAGTTTGCGTATTATCTACCTTCATTTTTTCATAACAAAAACCTTCTTATCACACAATGCATAAACACTGTTCATAAATTAATTAATTAATGTTTACATTTAAAGAAATATAAAAAGAAATGGGTCATCGCCAGCAAATTATTCTATCTTTGTTGCTTTGATTCCACGAAAGAGAACCATCACCACCTCAATATATAGTTTCTAAAATACCTTTCTTCCTTCTTCCAATTCCCTATTATATTTCTTTCTTGTTTTCTTCTTCATTTTTGCTTTTCATATACAGCTCCACCGATTAGTTGGGCTCGGTCAGCTGCATAAACAAATTGTAAATTTGTAACCCATTGACATGGAAAGACAAAAAATTCTATAAAGATTTCTAGCACCCAATGGGTAGGAATGTAATTCCAACTAAAAACAAATATAAATTGGAAAATTTGGGGATGTATAACAAATGCTTACTGAATAAGAACTTACCGGCAAGAGTCACTACCCTTACTTACTTTAGGTAACATTTTCGGTCATCAAAATGGATTGTTGGTAAGCGTCTCTTACTCTATAAGCATTAATCGGGTAAGGGGTTGTTTGGTTGGTTTTTCGTTAAGTCATGTATGGATAAAGTTGTCTGTGTGAATTAATCTGTCTGTATAGATTTTTGTTTGGAAAGGTTTTTTCATAGATGAAAGGAACGTGTTTTTTAGTTGGGAGGGACAGGTTTGGAAAAAAAAAACTTGGCTTTCTGAATAAGTCACTTTCTATATTATTAAGCCACTAACAAAACAGTCATATATAGCTGACCGAGTAAGCATTTGGTAAACGATCCCAATGTCAGATTAAGATGGCTTTCATTTTACAAGCAATACGATTAAGAAGATGGATTCAAACATATGCCATAAATGGGAAAAACAAGATAAGCCTCATACAGCTAGGTTAAGAGAATTAAAATCAGAATGAAGACCTGATTACAAATATGGCCTTGTGATCAGTAAGATTTAGCAAAAATTGCAACTTCATCTGCTGGACTGCCGGTCATTAAGCACTTCTTTGGCCCCTGAGGTTGTTCGAAAGGAAAACATCTAAGGGTTGCCCCAGTTTCTTCTTTGACCGTTTGTTCATCTTCATCACTGCATAACACAACAAAAGGAAGTCAGAAGTGAGTCAGAAGTGAGTCAGACAATCAACACGAAAAAAATACATTCAGAGTTAATATAAGGTGGCTTTTGTTTTTTAAGAGGTGATGAAGTCTGAAGTCTGATTTCAGTTCTGAAATGGTTATGAAACATCTAATCGAATCAGACATAAGTAGTTATTAAGAGCTTAAAATGAAAAAACAAACAAGGCCCAAGTCTTTATTCCAAGAATCATTCTGAACTTTTTGTAAACATCATGATTAAAAACAACAAATTGGAAATGAAAAACTAACAATTTACCTTCCTACCCATGGACCCCTTGCCCATTTTCCCTGTGAGATTGCCTCTTTAAGTTCGTCATATGAACTCACGTCCACAATGTTGCTGCAGATACATCAATACTCATTTACATTAATACCCTTCAGAAGGTGCACCTATAACATATATCTTAGAAAATACTTTTAACAACCAATGTCAAACCAATCAGGACAATTGGAGATAAAAGAGAACTAGAAAACTAAATGTTAGGAAAAGAAAGAATAGAAATGGATTCAACATACTTCTTTCATGTATACGAGTTTACTAGGAAGGTTAAAATCTTCCCTTCCTCTCTTTTTTTGGTAAAATCCTTCATTTTTCTCTTGTTTTTATAATGGGAAGGAAGGTAAAAAACTAAAAATGATACAACATCAGCTTAATTCTTCAATGTTTTCTGTCACTTTTTTCTCTCAAAGTTGGTAAAAAAAAAAAAAAAAAACCAAAATTTCTTCCATCTCCCCACCCCCCCCCCCTTTCAAAGTATCAAAAACAATGTGGTATTTACATCTTTCCCATTCCTTTTTCTTCATCCTAATGAACACAAACAAACAAGGTTGTTAGAATTGGACAGTATACCTATCTCGAAAAGACTTGGCCTTATCCAAAAGGGATAATTGGATCTCATCCAGCTTTTCTTTGACATAAGGAACGAGAACGGAAGGTTCCATAGATATTCCAAAAACCTTCCCTGGTTTTCCGGGAATATCTCTTCGAGATATCACAACACTCTTACTTGAAACATCACGAGGACCAATCTCAATTCTTAGAGGCACGCCCTGTGGGAGAGAAGAAAAAACTAAAGTTACAACTTACAACTATCAAATAACGCGAATCAATACACCCGAGTAGCTGAAAATTACTAAAATAGAGACTTTTTGGGGATTAGGCAGAGAATATGGAGATGACATAGCCTCCATAAATTATTTTAGAATCCATTTAATATCCCACCTTCATTTCCCAGAAATTAAATTTCCATCCTGGCGTTCTTTGATCAGATTCGTCTAGCTTTACTTTAATCCCAGCCGTATGAAGAACATCTTTGATAGACAAAGCAGCATCAAGAACTTCATTCTTTTCATTAGCCTTCTTCCAAATTGGTACAATTACCACCTTGAAATCATGAAACATACTTTCAATATGCCATTACTCAGTTAACTGATCATAAATAAATAAAAAATGGAAATGTATACTCCCTCCGTCCCAAAATAAATGTCCACAATGAAAATGACACACAGTTTTAGCGGCCCCGGCCGCCGATACAGTTACCATGCTAATATGTGATTGTTGCAGTTTTAAATAACCAAATGACACTTTTATCCTTGATAATAGAGAGAAAAACTTTCTCCATCTCATAATTGAGGGTAGAATGGAAAATGTGAAACTTACTTTTGAAAGTGGACACGTATTTTAGGACAAACTAAGGGGCAGTTGGGCAGTTGCTGAATGGTTTGATGCAGAATGATTAAGAGGCTCTTATGATATAGTGCAAAATAAAATATAATCGTTTGGTAATTGTCAGGATGTAATTAGGGCTCGTAATGGTTAAGGAGGTTCAGAATACAAAATGATTCAGAGGGTTTTGGAACCATTAAGAGGCAGACTTATTTTTGCCAAACATGATTCACCTCTTAGCGATTCAGAGGCTGCCTCTTAATGGAACTGTTAAGAGGTAAACAAACAGCCCCTAAAATAGTAATGTCGACACTTAATTTGGGATGGAGGGAGGACTATAGAAACAAATTTGATTCAACCTGAAACCAGATGACCAGCAAAGAGAACTCCACACGAAAACAACTAAAAGCATATCTGAAATAATTTCAGGTTGAAAAACAATACCTGTATAGAAGCCAATTTTGGGGGAAGCATTAATCCAGCATCATCTCCATGGGTCATGATGATACCACCAACAAATCGGGTGCTTATAGCCCAGGAAGTTTGCCATACATGCTGCCTTTGGCCATTTTCATCAGCAAACTGTACAGACAGTGTTTTAAGTTTTGTGGTCAATAGTTATCACAGTAGTAATAGTGCTTTGGTTCTTAAAAAGATAATTTTTAATTCCGCAGCAGTCTATTTCCAAGCTAAATCCACTGCATCATATCTAAAGATTCCAATTTAAGTAGAAAAATCTCTTTTTCCTTTTTCCCACATTACATTGTTAAGCACCAAATTAAAGCATTTGAAAGAAACCTGTGTTCCAAAAGCACGAGAAAAGTTTTGCCCTAGATTGTGGCTGGTTCCAGCCTGCAAGGCCTTGCGATCACCCATCATAGCTTCAATTGTATAAGTTTTATCTGCTCCAGCAAACGTCTCTACCCTAGATTTTCGACCTGGAATAACAGGTATCGCAGCTTCTTCATAAGAAAACTTTGTATAAACATCAATCATCTGCATTGCCTGCAGTTTGAGCAGCAGAAACCTGTTAAATAGAACAAAAAGTAGCGTCTTTCCCGAAGGGTTGGGTTCCGGTGAGAAGAGAAGTTACGGTGAGAAGCGTAAGAAGAGATTTAGACCCTTGGATCAATCTTAATTGAAGGTGGAACACTAATGAGATGCACCACGATGCACCGGATCAATTCTCGTAAGGAGCGCA
The DNA here is from genome assembly GCA_036898165.1 of Silybum marianum. Taxonomy (NCBI): domain Eukaryota; kingdom Viridiplantae; phylum Streptophyta; class Magnoliopsida; order Asterales; family Asteraceae; genus Silybum; species Silybum marianum. The sequence continues at coordinate 820,994 of CM072532.1, forward strand.
ATTCATGGGTGGGTGTGAGATTAAAAGTGATCAAGGGTGGAGATCTCTTCTTACACTTCTCACCTTAACTCCACTTCTCACATGATCCCATGCCCTTTCCCGAAAACCATCAACATGCTATACACAAAATAGATACAAACCTCCTTTTCTGCTTCCTCAGGAGTGGCATGCGCAGTATGCCCCTCCTGCCAGAGAAATTCAAGAGTCCTAATAAAAGGTTTGGTGCGCATCTCCCATCTTGTGACATTTGCCCACTAGTAATAATCAATGAAAGTTGATAAATAATATATTATTTGAAATAAAGGTCACAATGAATATTCCCCCAAAAGAGGTTGACAATAGAAGGCATAAAGTAAAACCGAACCTGGTTGATCATAAGAGGAAGATCACGATAACTATGAATCCACTGGGTAAACATGTGGTTCACAATGGTTTCACTAGTAGGTCGAACCTGCAATAGCCTCATGAATTGCAAGAATCAAAGTCATACTCATGTCTCAATTCTATATTCTAGTTAGAAACACAATTCGAGAAATATAGAAAACAATTTCGAATCCAAGTAAGTGTATAGTAGCAGTTGTAGAGCAACTAGAATAAGTACCACAAGTTTTTCTTCAAGTTCTTTCCCTCCTCCAACAGTCACAAGAGCCAATTCTGGACTAAAACCCTCAACATGGCTCGCTTCTTTCTCTATAAACGAATATGGTATAAACTGCAGCCAATCACAAGCACTATTGTTTAACTAAATTTGATAAACATATATATAATCTCTATGACCTAGTTCACCACATTCAACAATCAACACGTACCTGTGGAAAATACATGTTACTATGTCCAGTCTCCTTGAATTTAACATTCAAGTAATCCTGCCAAAGAAAAACTGAAAATTAAGATCTTTCCAGAAGAATACGGGATCCATTCCAGGATCCAGAATCCAGATTACAGATACTTCTAAGTGCACGATTTTTCCAATGGTTACTAAAGGTGCACTACGGCATATTTGACTACGATATGTGATCATTTATCTCAAGCCACATATTGAGAGCATTTAACTATACAAAATTCTACAATGAAAACATTCTAGAGATGTAATTACTGGAAAAACTAACTTCAATCATGAATTGGAAGATACGAAAAGCGTAATACAATACTATCTCACAACAAACAAAAGACCTACCTGAATAGCTTCCCAAATGGCGTAACCGTATGGTCGAATAACCATGGTACCACGAACAGGACCGTAATCGGCAAGCTCAGCCATGGAAATGACATCAAGGTACCAAGCATTGAAATCCTGAGAACGAGGTGTTATGCCTTGTTCCTGAACTGGAAGCTTCTGATTCGATTCAGCCGGAGCAACCTCTGTTGCAGGAGTACTCTGGGCAAAAACTTTAGTTGTAGAAGTGAATTTTCGAACATGGAGATGCTTGCTACGGCGGAGAAACACCGACGAACGGGAAGACGAGATGGCGAAAATGGATGTTAAAGATGGAAGCCGCAGAGCCCCCATTTTTGTGCTTACGAGACTTTGAGAAATCAGGAAGGATGAGGGTTTGACTCGATGAAATTTTGCCTCTGTAAATATTTTTCATTTATTCCCCTTAAACTATGAAAAATGTTCAAATTTTATCTCATACTTAAAAGAAATCCTACAAGCATCCCCTCATATTTTTCCAACTCAATTTTGTACATTTTCCAACTTCCAATAACACAGACATGGGCCGGCCCATGTCTGTTTTTAATGGATCAAACCCAATTAGTAGGATGGTGCGATCCATGACCAATTAAGAGACCGGTTATAAACTTTACAAGATTTTCAATGGTTTTTTAAAACTTTCAAACGTTTCAAGCAAATACATTATTTAAAGTATATTCTAATGCTAAATTTCAAAAATTGTAGTTAAGAAACACTATTTTTTTTTTATAAAAATGGGTCGTGCAAAGGACCAGCTACCGGACATAAGATTAGTACTACTGTTTTTTCCAGACCAGCCAAATTTTGAAGGAACCGATTTGGGACCGATCCCTTCCAGAATCTAAGATTGATTTTTTACCATCTCTATATACCATTTATGCCAATACCATGTATACCATAAAAGTAGTAGGAAAAAAAGGCAAGATGGTAAGAAAACAACAAACGATGGTTTACAGGTATAACTAAAGTAAGAGTTTCCTAACAATTTTCAGAGACAAAACTGTTTGTGTCCATTATTATATGGAAACAAACAAACTTTTGTTTTAAGGTTTGTTATTTTGATTCTTAGGCATCGTTTGGTAATAATAAGGTGACTAATAAGGTACCTTATTTTAATGTAATTGTTTGGAGGACCATAACTCCATAAGTTAACTTATAAGGTACCTTATTGATAAGTTAATAAAAGTAAAGTTTTAATAAGTTACCTTATAAGTTATAAGGTACCTTATTAGCTGCTTTTGTCAAACATAACCTTAAATGTTATATAGTGTCTATCTAAACTTGACAAGAAAAAATAAAAATATAAGGTTATTATTAGATAATATTTTATGTGAAAATGATGGATTATTTGTTTGGGTTGATTGCATGAACAATATGTTTATATTTTAATATGTTTATCTTTTAATTAAAATCGCAAACCCAATAAAAAAAAGGCTCTCAAAGTCTGAGTACCCATTGCTTGTTTGGTTAACTATTGTTTTTTACCTAAATTTTTTACTATTATTATTTTATGTTATATTATACCTTAACAATAACTTTTTTCTGGATTCACCATGACAAAAAAAATGTAGGAACATAATTAAAATATGTAAAATTTCTTTAATTCCTATTTTGTGCTTTTAATGCATCTGCTTTTAGAAAAAATACAATTGTAAAATAAAATAAATTAATTTTTACGATGGGTAAAATAATATAATTAAGACATGATAAGGTTGCTTTATGACATTGAATGCTTTTATTGGCCATGGGTATTGTGTTTCAACTCAAGTAAATGTAAATTACTTCTGTCAACAACAATTTTCAAAATTATTGTTTTCGCTAAGGTGACTACTTGAATGAAACTTTAATTGTTGAGCAGAGGAAAGGGAAAAAAAACAGGAGAAGCGTATATTTTAATTTTTTTTAACTATATGAATCCGAGTCAATTTATACGTACCTCGACTAATTTGATGGTTATTAAAAACAGTAAAAAAAAAAATACCAATAGTCTTACAGAACTTAAATTGGTGACATCTTAGAAGGACCCTCAAACACTCAAATTTATTGTCAGTTGAGTTAACCCACAATATTATATTTTTAGACAAATATACACGGGGGTCGATTATTTATGGAATTGGGGAAGTGATAAATTGTACGATCATAAGAATATATGAAACTTCTTAAATTAATTTTCTAAAACATCTTTTATAGAGAAAAATAATGTATTTTGTATATATAGCATATTATATACAGTAAAACTCACACGTACACTCTTCGAGAACCGTTGGACCCAGTATTCCTACTTATATACGGGATGGTTCTTGTCTAGCTAACGTGGAACTCCAATACGCCCATTCTAGATAGTATCTTCTGCAACAGAGGCGAAATAGTGTTGTTGTATTTGTATGTGGCCATGTTACAAACGTGAAACCACTTAGAATATCACTTTAAAATGTAAGCTTGATGACGCGTGTCTAGTCGACATGTGACTTCAAAAACTACAAACATTCACAGCCTGTAAACAAAATCCGGAGACACGAAACTAACAAATGGAAATTGTCTCGACAGCGGTTAACCGGATCGTTAAAAATAATAACTTCTTATGTCCTATGTCCCTGCATTCCTACAGTCATTTATGACTGTCTCTCCAATGGTCTAGTTCGTTTTGACGACCCCCTCCTAGGGATGAACATACGGACCGAAATCTCGAAACCGAACCGGTACCGGTACCGAATATCATTACCGGTTCGGTGTTCGGTACCAAGATTTTCCATATTCGGGATTCGGTACTTTCGGTACCGGTACTAGTAAATCCCGAACCGAACCGGGGAATTTAAAAGGTCATTCTTTTATTTGAATTGGTAACAAACTCTTTTATTTTCTTATAGAAAATCCTCCTAAATATATTACAATTTTCGGTTATTGTATATTCCACTCAAATACTGATTTTTTCTCACAGTTCTTCATATTTCGGTTATTGCAATCCTCTAAAATCGGTTCCGTAATTTATCCAAAACCCGGTTCTTGCACAATCGGCTCCTCCAATCCGGTTTCCGCTTAAGTGATTTTGGTTTTTGTTATTGTGTTTAATGGTCAACGGTGAAAAACGGTTGTCGTCCCAAAAAATGGTACCAAACGGTTCTAGTCCCGAAAATCCCGGTACCGGTACCGGTACCGGTACCAAACTGCTCTTATCGGTATTGATTTTTTCCACTCTCAGTTTCGGTACCGGTCCGGTACTGAGCTCATCCCTACGCCCTCTCCCGCCCCCTCCTCTCACTTGACAGTATTCCCTCTTTCCCATTTTTGTTTTGTTACCATTAATTTTTGCAATCATACTATAATGATAACATTGGTTGATAGTCTGTTAAAAACATCTCAATTTCTTGTTCTTTTAATTTAAAAGATAAATATTTTCAAGTAATATTGAATTTTTATATGTTCAAACCAATTAATCAAGAAGGAAATTATATAAACTAAATAATAGTATAATTTTCTATTCGGTTAACCGAAATGGTAAAACAAAATTGAAACCGATAATTATCTTATCCGGTTAACCGAACCGTTAAACCTGCAGACCGAATAACCCAAAACCGTATTGGTTTTTGGATTTTTTCTATACCCTTGAGACCCCAAGTCACCTAAATTTCTGTATCCGCTACTGACTGTACCCAATCTCGTTGTTTCAGTCCTTCGTCAAGACGGCTATAAAAGGTTGTAATAGATGCAGTAAAACTTGTACAATTGGCCAAAACAATGTGACATAAAGTTGCTAAATATAGTGAAGACAATAGCCACAAGTTTTACATATTTACAGATGGAAAATTTACTAAGGATTCAGATGATGCAGCTACTCTGTAACACTGATCATTTCATAAAATTGGTCCTTGGTGCATAATGTCTCTTGCCTACACATAAATATATCCATCATAATGATGCATTAATTACTTGTACCTTCTGCTTTCTATTTATTGAGTATCCAAGTACCACCTTTTTGTGTCCAATATTATTACATAATACATATGACATCATCTGTAATCCGTTATTTTATGCAGTGGGCACTTGTACCTTTTACACGTTGATAATTGGTTAGGTTATAATGAAAATAAGAGTTATGATGAAAATATGGAAACACACTTTTATTTACTTATTTTCACTGTCATAATCGATATATTATCAGATTAATGCATGTAAAAATAATTAAATGTATGTAAAACCTCGTTAATTTGACTTAAAAGTAAAGGTGAAGGTAGATTAATGTAATTAAACGTACTAAAAATCATTGAAAAAAATTTAGATTAAAAAGTCAAATCATCCAAATGTTCAAAAGTGTTATCATCATTTTCATCGTACTTTTTATTCTACAAGATTCTTCGTTTATTATAACAACATGGTTTTAAATAAAAAATATTAGAGTCTATATTCAACCTATGGTCTAAACATTATATTGAGATTTTTTTATTCTAAGTTAAAACCGAGCATTATTTTCTTACGAAATACTCATTCCTCAATTTGTTCAACTTCTGAAGGCATCTAGTTTGCATTAGTTTGAAGATAATTTGGTTTTTTATTGTTGAACTAATTTTTTCATTTTATATGTGATACATATATTATATAAGGGTGATCAATGATTCAAATATCTTATTATACTTTTCACCTTAACTCTTTCTTTTACATGATCTCTGTCTATAATATAAATATAATATTGGTATGAAAAATTAAAATAAAAACAGTTATAAACAACAATACTCATAGAGTGGAATACCCAAATATCATATATTGTATATTAATTTAATCCAATATCTTGTATTAATTATTTTACACTTAAATGTGGTTTCAAATATTAACCATCCTAATATTTTGATCATCGTGCACTTAAAACATCTAATATTTTCCTAAATAGTGAAAATATGTTTTGGTGAGATTTAGGTTTCAACATACCCTATAGAAAATTCTCAAAAGTAAAGAATATAAGAGAGAATATAAACAATTATAAATTTAGATGTCTTTCTAAATTTAATGTGATAGAAACATAAATGACCGAGTTTTATGAGTTAAATGATCGTTTTACACATTTAATTTGGTTTTATAACCTTTTTTCTCGGTTTGACTTTCATATCATTATTTTCGTAATATTTATGTTCGCAGTATTACGAACCTAACTCAAAGACAAAAAAAAATCAACACATATCCGTAATTACGACGTTAATATTGTTGAATTTGATTTTTTTTTTGTGTTTTAGCTAAATCCGCAATGAAAATTGTAAAAATAATGGCATTTGGGTCAACTCGGTAGACAAATGGATAGAAAAACCACTTTGAATGTGAAATGGTAATTTGGTGCAATTTCTCCTTTTTAAACTATTTCACCATTAAATTTGATGTATTAGTATTATATTATTATTTTATATAAAGTTCTTAAAGTTTTGTGGAGATGATAAATTATAAAATTCCTTAAAAAACTAATATTTAATGTAACTTTTTGAAGTACTCTTAGAATCAATGTAACTTTTTTAAGCACTCTTAAAATCAATGTAGCTTTTTAGATATTTTATAATTTATGTTAAGAAATAAATTTGTAGGAAATGCTCTAATTAATCAATATATATTAATCCCCTTTTTGGGTTTCCCTAATGACGTCAAAATTGCTTGTACCAAATAACAACCACATCAATGTGTGTATAGATTCGTTTGGTTGAACTAGACTTGTTTAAATGAATATAATTCATAAACTAGAATCTTGAAACCTGTAAATAAATATAATTAATAAACTAAAATCTGAAAATATAATTTCTAAAATGTTTCTTTACAAACCATAAATTATACAATTCATATGAAGGGAAAAAAAACGTTTTCTTAGGGGGTATTTGTTTTAGCTTATAAAAACAACTTATTGACTTATTCCGGTGTGACACCGGTAATAAGTCATTTTAAATGTTTGGGAAAAACAACTTATTCGGTGCCAAATCGGTGATAAGTCTTTTTTTTTAGAAAGTTAAAAATTTTAACTTATCAAATTTTTATAAGCACTTTTCCAAAAAGTCAATAAGTTATAAGTTAATAAGCTCATCCACATATCCTCTTAATAATCTTATATTACACAACACTTTATTTGGAAACAGTCACCCACTTATTTACCAACCGATTACAGGCTAAATAGCATTATACAAAACTATTATACAAAAACTTTATAATAAAAAGGAAACCTACCAAAGTATAGCCCTTTATGGACATCTAAGAAAGCCACATAATACAAGCCAATAAAAAGGGTAATGCCTAACATAATCCTTCTTACCCATAAACACCTTCCCCCTTTTGGTTTTTAACAATTAAAAATTATTTTATAATCAATACTTTGGTTTATAAATAATAGTTTGATTCGATTCAAAAAGGAAAATGGTATTTATATTCATACCCATGTAAGTTTCACTTTTTACAAATTGACCCCACATTCAAACGCCACGTTTATTCGGTTAGGTGGGATTACACATCTAACGCAAACATTAATTAACAAAAATTAATTAATTAATTAATAATACATTGAATCTAATGCCAAGCAGATGCGACGGTGAGTGTCCGTCCCAACCACCCGATATTAATCCCGCCGGAATCTTGTTTCACGGTGAAACCCGGATTGCCACGTGTCCCCGAGTTCAGTTTTGACATCAATGACTCGGCGGTGAGTTGACTCACTGGTTTGGAAACAAACCCAGCCATCGTCATTCGGGCCCGCCATTTGCCGAACACTTCGCATCTTTCCACGCGGTCTCTCCCTTCACACGCAACCGAGTTGAAAATCCTCCGACTCAGTCCCTCCTCGATCTTGACTCGTTCCGGGTTTTCCTTTGGAATCGTCGCGTCAAACGAGTCTAGAAACGCGCTGTAATAACTAAACGCGTCGTTTACACGCGCCGAGAACGAGGCGGTGTTACCGTTCAGTTCTTGTTCCATCACCGTCACCACCGCCGGCGACATCGCTTTCACGCGCCGGAGAACCTCGTCTCTCAGATTATCAGTCGACACGCTCTCGTCCGGCAACTTGTTCAATTTGAAAGCGAAATTTACGGCCAAAACGTCATCGTTTTCAACCGTTAAACCTTCTTTATGGAGATCGGATAATTTGAAATCCAAAATATTGTAAGAAAACAAAACACCCAATTTGTTAGAAAGTGATCGGAGTCCATCACCCACACGCTTCAATCTTTCGAAACCTCCATTACCGAAATCTTTAAAAGTTGTTAGCTTTAACAGAATGGGAATTCCTTTGTCAGCCTCACGCGCCGCCGCAATCGCGTGTAGTAAGTAGACGTATTGAAGACCATGGCCGATATCAAAATCCACCACGTGAATCTTTCTCTCCGGCCGAAGTGAACCGGAAAATGTTTGCAAGATGACGTTATTTGCCGCCATGAAAGCAAGCTTGAAACATGGCGATTTGTCGTAGAGCAGTTGCGTGGACATAATGTGCTCTTTTCTGTATAACTCCGTCGCCGACGACGATTGTTCCTCCGCCGTGTAGTTCACGCGCGATCGGAGACCAGACGCGATGTAGAAACCCAATCTTTGTTCAGGAGTTCCACGCGACTTACAAGCTTGGTTAAGTCGCGTGATCAATTCCACCGCAATCTCTGATTCACCGTCCGTTATCGCCTTCGCTGCGTCGGATATCAACTGCTTCCGAGGAATCGTCGTCGCCGGAGAAGCCGAGGATGATGCACAGGATGACGTGGACGACGTCGTCGGAGAAGGAGAAACAATATTCTCCGGTTTCTGTGCCTTCGCCGGAGTTAGTAAGTTCTGAATCGTTTCCGACCACTCGTTATCTGTAACAACAGAAAGAGCGTCGTTCTCACCGTCATCATCGTCTAACAAGAGCTCTTTCTCTAACTCATGTAAACGATTCAACATCGTTCTCTCCGATTCTTGACTCGCCGGCGGTTGTTTCCGGCACGAGTAATCGTTAACCTGATAATTACTCATCACGCCGTTGAAATTTTGCGGCCGGAGTTGTTGAGAAAACGGAACGCCATACCGAGAAACAGAAGATACCGACTCCGAGATATTAGAAACCGAAGAAACTTCCGGCGAAACCAAAAAATCCATCGGCGAACCCCTTTGTTTCACGTTTCTCAAGTAAACGGAAGCTTGTTGTTGCCGTTGTTGTTGGAATTCAGCCAACGATCGTTTTCCGATGAAATCAGATCGTGACCCACTGACCAACGAAGAAGAATCGGAGAGAATTCCGGCGAGTTGTGACCTGTAAGCCACCTGCGGATTATACTCACTTCTGTTAACGTTGTTCACATTCATCATGGACATAGATCTTCCGGCGACGTTGCTTACACCGGCGCCGTTCACATTGAAGAAATCCGGAAACCCGCCGGAAAACCCAGACGACATTGTCGCCGGAGCAAATTTATATGGAATTAGAAGGAAAAGAATTGATTTTTTACGTTGAATACTACTTTCATAAATGGGGGAATTTAGAGGGCGGTTTTGTGAATTGGATTGAAAAGCAAAGTTGGATTGATTCCGGTTTTTGATCAAAAATAAACCCGGTTCCGTGGCGAGAAGATGGTTGTGTGTTCCAAGTGGCTTATAAAAAGCTTCCTTTTGTTGACGGGAGCCACGTATTTACAAATATAAAAAAAAAATTGTATAAAAATACGGTTTGATTATTTAATTATAAAATTTAATAGTTTGAAGTAATGTTGGATACACATAAATATTTACCGTTACAAAAATTATTATTTATAGTTGTGTAGTAATCGCAATGTAAATTTTTTGGTTGGAATTTTATATGGTCCATTACAAAAATTAAATATTCATCATCATTACGTAAACAATAAATTTTGTCCATGTGATTAGTCACGGATTTAGGATTTTTGTCCACTGGGCCCTGGGGTCTCATTAAGGTAGACTAAAGGCGTGTAAAGTCGTCCGACGTGTTTCGGGAAAAATTTCAAGTTTTTTAGTTGATTTCCAGGAATTTTCTTAGTGTTTTTGTCGATTTCGAAAGATTTTTTCGGTTTCTTTACTGATTTCAAAAGATTTTTTAGTGTTTTTGTCAATTGCGGGAAAGATGGGGTCCTTTAGAAAATTTTACTAGGAAACTAAGATTAATTATAGTTTTTTTAATATTTTTTAACGTGTAATTTTATTTTATTTTAACAGTTCACTGGGTCCTAGCCCCCCCTCCTTTTGAAGGTTGCATCCACCCCTTTATGTGATTTGACAAGAATAATATTTTTTTTTCATTTTTACTTTAAAATTAAAAGATAACTATCGTGATTTGTAAAGATGTCTAGATATAGTCTCGTTATATCTAATAGCCATTAATTTTTTATCTTTTTATCCATTTTTTTTCTCCCAACAAAAATCAATTTTATGATTATGGGTATGTTCGAAGTTTATTCTGCTCTTATACCTCAAAGATTATATAATTTAAACATTAAAATGATTTTTTTTTTTGATCGATAAAAATATAAACATATTTTGGTATAAACTTTGTTTGAGGTTTAATTTTATTATACGTGAACAAAAAAGTTGGTCATCATTGATAAGTGGCAATATAATATTGGACCAAAACCTTTCCACATTTTATATTGTTAAGAACGTTTTAAGTAGTTGAATTACTTGTTAAAGAAATCTATCAAATTGAAAGTTTTATTTTTTTCTTAATTAAATAATGAATTATATTTTTGATCCCTCTTCTATGGCTACTTTTTAGTTTTCGTTCTTATAATTTGTAAAATACATTGATGGCCCAAATTTTATAGATCGGAGCCCAAATTGATCACTCCTCTTAATATCGCTAAAAGAAGCTCCGTTAAGTCATTCATGTACCTCTCACGTGAGGGCCATTTTTGTTTTTTACGCCTAAATATACAGTGAATTACATTTTTTACCCCTCCATTATGTCTACTTTTGTATTTTCGTCTGTATGATTCTTAAAGTACACTAGTAATTTATGGAACGGGGTTTGCTGGAGAAACAATGTTGGAGGACGGACCATTTCTGACATTAAAACACGAAAAACGGATTACCGGTGAACTTTACAAACTATAACGACGAAAACCAAAAAAAAACAATAGACGAACAACCAAAAATGTAAATCAGGGCCCGTTTACCAAACATCTATTCTGTAAGTGCTTACCAGTAAAATTCAACACTACCATTTATTTACCGAGTAAGATTATAGTCCACAAGAACGGCATTGCATACAGTAATTTACTCGGTAAACTCTTAGTGTGGTAAAAGTCGTCCCCTCACTTACCAATTAAAACACTTGGTATTTGTCCCGTTCTTACCGTGTAACATTCTCGATCCTTACCATATTAATTCGGTAAGGTAATGTGACTTGATTAACGATTACCCTGGTAAATTTTTAACAACCCCTCGCTCCAAATTTAGACATTAAAAAACGAAAATACCCCTCACATAAGGTGTACATGACTGACATAAACGAGATATCTTTAACCGTGATAAATGGAGGACTAGTTTCAACTTTAAAACATGAAATTTGACCCATCAAAGTATTTTACAAACTTTAGGGACAAAAACCAAAATACTCATAGACGAATGACGAAAAATTTAATTCACCTTTAATCAAATAGAATAGTGTTATCTTATGAAAAAAAATTCCCTTCACGCCTTTTTGAATTTTAAATTTAACTTGGGAATCGGTCTCGATCTTCTTTTATTATATTTACTTACTTTTCAACTTTTTTTTAGTTAAAATATGTCCTTTTTTCACTATAAATATTATTTCATCATGTGTGTTAGGTGGCTTTTGTTTTTTTTTAAAAGTAGCTTAAGTCTGAAGTCTGATTTGAGTTCTGAAATGGTTATGAAACGTCTAAATAAATTAAATATAAATGATGATTAAGAGCTTAAAATGAAAAACAAACAAGGCCTTAGTCTTAAAAAGACAACGGTTAAAGAGCATTAATGTTATATGATTTATTAAGGGAATTTAATTATTATAACCATTTTTCATAAACTTTTTACCTAAATAACCAATTTCTTTCTAAATTTATCAAAATGACCAGAACTTACTCGAAATACATACCGAAATATATAATGATCGAAGGTGTTTTAATTCTGATTGAAACATACTCGAAACGTACCAAAACTACTAATAAAAATCCAAACAATACATGATACATGCCAAATACATAAGTTTAAAAAGTTATAATATTAGTTAAAATTTAGTCGGAAATCTTCCTCGTTATTTTGGAAGGTGTCTCAAGCTTTGTGTAAACTACTTACATGGTGATAAATAAACTCAGATAAACTTAGTAGCAACATACATTATAGCATCAAATTGGTCGATGTATACACAAATCAGTCCATATATTCACAGTTACCAGCAAAAAATCCCAAACAAACAAGTTGTTTTACTTTTTTCGATACTGTCATCGTGCATTTCCTCTATGGGAAAGACGTCCTTTGTTTGAGTTTGAATTTTGCCCTATGGTTTTATGGCCCCATGAATTCAATGCCATGTTTGCCAACTCGGATATTTAACAGATAAAAAAGAAAAGTTGTTAGTTTTATCTTGATTTTTTTTATTTGCATCTTTTATATTCGTATTTTTTACCACTTTATGGACACAAATTATCACGAAACAAAGTGTTTGACAGAGGATCAGGGTGACCTTGATACAATATGTCATATTATCATGGGAAAATTATTAATCTATCAATTTAACAAAATCGTATAACCAAAATATCTAAAATCTCTGCCAATTTATCAAAATAACCAACGTCTCTGTGGATCCATTGCATCTCACATAATCCACACACACATTCCGTATGCGTACGAAATTCACACCCACACCCATTCCGTATGTATACGTAATCTACACACACACACACACTTATTCCGTATGCATCCACATACACACACACACAAATTCAATATACGCTAGGGTGGCAATGGGTTGAGTTGGGATCGTGTTCAACCCATTTATTAAATATGTCGAAAATCTCAAACCAATTAATTAAATGGGTCGAGATTTTCAACCTAGCCTGCTACTTAAATGGGTTCAACCTGGGTTGACTTGTTTACGAAAATCTAAACCCAACCTATTAAATAAATGGGTTCAACCTGGGTTGACTTGTTTACGAAAATCTAAACCCAACCTATTAAATAAATGGGTTCAATCTGGGTTGACCCATTTAATTTTAAATGAATAAAATAAAACAACAAGTCCACAACTACAAATACAAATACATTTTTCAAAGTTTTAACAAAACACAACCTCAAAGTTCCAATAAAACACAACCACAAATGCAAATAAATTGTTCAAAGTTCTAATAAAACACCAACCACATAGCCACCAACCAAATAAATTTGACGAACATGAGAGAGAGTAGAGAACTAGGGTTTTCCTTTTTGGAATTTAGAGGCGTTCTAAACTTCTAATGAAACTCAGTATTTTTTTTTTTGGGTTCAATTTAACATTAAAATTTATATTATAAATTTATTGATCTGTTACTATTAAAAATAAAATAAAATAAAATATATTAATGGGTTAAAAACAGGTTATTAATGGGTTGAAAATAGGTTATTAACGGATTCAAAACATGTTACAAATGAATTGCAAACATGTTGTAGATGGGTAGAAAACATGTTGAAAATAGATCAGAAATTTCAACCCAACCCAACTCATTTATTAAACGTGTTAGGCAGGTTGATTCATATAAATTAAACGGGTTGAAAATCTCAACCCAACCTGCTATTAATGGGTTGGGTTGGCGGGTACGGTCACTTTCTGCCACCCCTAATACACACACACAATGGTGTGTTTCGCACGTGTGTGTATGTGAATGCATACGAAATGGGTGCGGGTGTGGATTCCGTATGCATACGAAATGGGTGTCTATGTTTGTTGATTTCGTATGCATATGGAATGGGTATGTGTGTGGATTTCATGAGATGTTAAATGGATCCATGAAGACTTTGATTATTTTTTATAAGCCGGGAGAAATTTAGGTATACGATTTTGTTAAAAAGGATAGAGTAATAATTTACTTATTATCATTGCAATTTATGGAGAAATATCTTAAAATTAAATCTTTATAAGATCTTGATTTATTAAATATAATATATTATTAATGGTCCCAAATGAAATCTAATAATGGAAAAAGATGGCGCGTGAGTTTGAAAGTCGTGGGGACGGTGGAACGTTTGGGAAGTTGGTACTTGGTACTGAATGAGACCAATTTGTGGAGTTTTAATTTTAGAAAATCATTATCACCGTCGTTCCAAATTATGTTTTTTTTGTTTGGTTTGATAAGAAAAATAAAATTAAAATAATAGTGAACGAAGATGAGAATTAATTTTTATTTTTTAAGTTTTACATGAAATGAAAATTTGGATTTTAGAGATCTATTATATTATTGGGATATATGAAACCCTAGATTAATCTTCAAAAGAGATCTTGAGGAGAAATGGAATATTCCAACATATATAGTAATATAGAAGAGAGGGTTATCCAGAAGTGTCAAGTCCCTAGAATGGTAGACCTTGAATCTGATACCATATTAGGATGTGTGAAACCTCTAGATAAATCTCCAAAAGAGCATTTGAGAAGAAATGGGAGGTTCCAACATATAGTCTTAACACATTTGTTGAAAAAACTGACATGTCTTTTTTTTTTGCTATGGTGAAACCTTGAATAACCTTACTTGTATGGCTTCTTCTGTTATATCATTGTCAACTCAATAAAGTAAGAACATTCATAAAATTATATAACGAATGTTCTTATAAAAACCTTGGTTTTATTATTTTTAATTTGTAAAAATAATTTTATTACATAAATTTAATATATGTATATATTATAAAAAAAATTCAAATATAATTTATTAATTTCTCACACAGTATTACACCTAATTATAATTAGTTCGAGTTGTCTGTTCATTATGTATAGTATTTTCTATATTTTTCTGATATAAAAAAATTCCATATAGCATCCACCTTTCATAAACTTATTGAAATTACCGGAATCCCTCCACCTTAAACCCACCAAATTCTACACCTAAACCGCCATTATCCTTGAATATATTCATCAAGATGGTGTTGTTTTAATGTAGTAGTAAATAAAGAATAGTAGGTTCTTTTTAGAAGGAAATAATGATTTCTTGTTGGATTCCAGCTGAATCCACACCAAAATCATCCTACGTGCAATTTCAATGCGTGAAACCACACTCTTTTCCCATATGTTCTGTCTTGGAATCTTTGAGCTTTGGTTTAATCCAACGGTTCCAATTCGTGTTATCATGAATTCATGGTTCAGATTAACCTCTACTTTCTTTCTATTTATTACAGATGGCACCAACATTTGTTCCTATCAAATTGTTTTACAACTGTTTCTGTGACGGCTGTTCTTATGTTTGAAATTCTGATTTTTGTGTGTGTGTGTTTTGGTCAGTTTTATGTATATCGAGTTATGGACTAATACTAATTTTATGGGTCTTGGAGAACAGGTAAAAAAAATCTATAGTAATCTAGTAAAACTCGAAATGATTTCATTTAAGAAAGATTCTTAAAGATTCAAGTTTTATTGAAAATTGAGCTAATCCCATAATATTAATCCCAATTATTTTGTTTAATAAGTAGATGAGCTGGGTCAATTCATCTATTGAATGTTAATATTGGGTATCAATTGTAAGGGTGAGCATCGGAACCGGGTACCCGTCTTTGAAACAGGAACTGCTTCGGAACTCCCGATTACGGAACCGGAACCGATGTGATTGGTTCCGATTCCTACAATACGGAACCAATCAGGACCGGTTCCAGTTCTTATTTTTCTGGAACCGCTAGCCGTTGGGTACCCGCTACCCGCCACTTTTAAATAAAAATTATTTTATATATTTATAAATAATAAATAAAATCTCAAACTTTATAGTTTGTTTATGTAATAGTTAGTTTTTATCGGATTAATTCTGACCATTTGTTATATTTATTTTTTTAAGTCGGTATTTTGTAGTTTATAATTATATTTTTATCGTATGCAATGTAAAGAATTAAAAAAAAGTTGAAACCGGGTACCAGGTACCGGAACCGGTTCCCATCGGTTCCGGTTCCAAAATATAAGGAACCGGTGTTAGCGGTTTCGGTTCCGGGTTTCTAGGAACCGCTGTTCCGGTTCCGGATTTCCAGGAACCGTCTGTTCCGATTCCAAGTTCCATAGAAAATGGTCGGGTACCCGGTTATGCTCACCCCTAATCAATTGGATCAAAGATGAAATATTGTGTGAGAATAGTAGTTAAGGTGAGAAGTATAATAAGAGATTTGGAAATTTGATTTAATCCCAAAACAACTTATAAATTGCATTTTAAAAGAGAACTGATATGGTGAATCTTATTAGTGTTGATCTAGTTGTTCTCTTCAATTAGGATTTATCTAAAACTGAAGGTATTTTATTATCATTCTCATCATAACTTTCATTTTTACCAAAACGCGACCCTTAGATCATGAGATGCATTTAATATTTTGATCCAGTTTTCAACGGGTTAATCAACCATTCAACCAATTATTCACATATTTTTCTTAATTTATTAAAAAACTATATACAAAATTACAAATATCAACCATCAACAATATTGTTAATTATATATAGTTATTATTTTGTTGGTCATTGAATTAAAATTGGACCACATCAATTCGATTTTATTTGAATTTAAATTGTCATCCAAAAACCGACCGATCTAGTTTGGATGTTGAATTATTGGATCTGATTTAATCCAGTTACAATTGATAATCCAATTATGTTCAATTAGTTCTAAGTGGATCGGTCGGTTTCAACTGAATTGGGTGATTGTTAACACACCCCCAGTTTGGATGTTTGGTGTTCGATTTGTTTTTCATTTCAAATACATTATAAATTTTCCTAGTTATACATTTAATAAATCCCGATGTAGCATGCTTTTTGCATAAAAATATTGGAATCGTCACATTTGTACGTGAACGGATAATATGAACTCATATAATCGAGACCATCCACAAGTCTAGAACTCATATGCAAGGTCGTGTATAGTTGCTATGCGAGCTTAGCAGAAACAACATGAAGACTATGATAAAGAAATCGAATTTTGGGTCACTTATACACTTAGTGGCTTGGTACACCACACTCGAGATCAATATTATTAAGCAATATGGGTTGATGACAATAAGGTTGAGAATTGGTTGAATAAATGTTATTTTGTTTGAAATATAATAGATACGTTCAAAAGTTATCCATTGTCAACCCTAGTGGCTATGTTGATAGGTATGTTTGTGTATATCAGTATATGTACTTGTTTCAATTCATTCCTAAAGGCCTACAGGGTTACGTTTGGTTCATACAATTTCCAAAACAAGGTAAATGTTTATATACTTTTAAGACTATTACATGTTATAACTTATAAGTTTACGTGTTTTTAAAACGATTTAAAATTAACTGATGTAAATGATTTTACTAAAATCAATAAAAACAGATTTTGGTGATTCTAGAGATGTAAGATCCCATATCGTTTGGGGAATGAAACAGATTATGGAGGTTGTCTAATAGAGAATTAAATACATCTTATTTTAAACGTCTTATAAAAATATAAGTTTAAATGTGAATAAAGTCAACAATATTTAATGTGATTAGTTTAAGATGTTACAAACATGTTTTTGATACTTTAACCGAAAAAGTTGATACAAAACAAAATACATATCTTAAAATAAAAAATAAAATATTATAGTACAATTATTCATAATTATTTTTCAATTTGAAAGGTCTTATATAGTTCGGATGGAAAGGATGAAGATAAGGGCATTGGGTGGTGGGATGCTTTTGGTGGTTTGTTGTCTTATTCCTTTGCTTTTTCTTCATATGGGCCTTGGTGGCCCAATTGAAATATTATGCAGTAAAAATCAAATTTTATATTTAAAATAAAATAAAAACAAGAAAACACCTCTCAATTTTTATTTTTTTTATATCAAAGTACAAATGGTTCTAATTCGAGTGATATTTGGTTTAGCCATAATAATGCAAAGGAGAATGGAAATTAAATGAAAATGAGAATGATAGAATGAGAATGAATTTTTTTATTTTTTCTAATTTGAATCCAGTTTTATTAATGATTGTTTAATAAATATAACAAAACACCTATTAAATTTTGTAATTAAACTAAAATATAAGAAAATATGTTTAGAGATTAACATTATAAATGAGAGTATAATTAAAAAAGAAACTTAAATAAGATTATTGGCCCAACAACTTTGTTAGAGAAGGATACAAATCGATTTAGAATATAAGATCTGCTATTTATCAACAATTCAGTCAACCAATTATTTTTTATAATAAAAAAGTTCACACCTTATTTTTGAGTTACTTTTTACCCCATGCACAGTCAAAGATGTGAATGACTTACAGGTACCAGATCTGTCAAATTGTCTTGGATTCATATCCAAACTGAGGCTTTGAAAAAATTGATTAGACGATCAAACCAACCGATTTTAACGTATACTAAAAATTATTTACTTTTAGTGATTACCACAACCAGTTGAAAACCGTTCGACTAACTCTATTAAACCATAGCCACTATACATGACTAACATTGATCAAGAGATTTGTATGTAAAAAAGAAAATTGAATTTGAAAGTCAATGAAAAACCATAAAATAACATATAACATATGAATCAGTGAAAATCAAACGAAAATATAATATTAATTTTGACAAGAAGCGACAACCTTCTGGATTATTGACTAATAATGAATAATACGGTCAACAACTTTTATGTTAATCTTGTTGTATTCATGTATCGAATTACTAAAAATGAAATAAATATCATATATAATTTTATTTAAAAGAAACAAAAATATTCCCAATAATTTTGGATTTGATTAAAAAGATTATTTAGAGTAATTAATAATTAAATGTTTTTGTGGTTCATCGTTGTAGACAATGTATCTAATCATTGCAGAAAGTCACAAATCGCAAGTGACAACTCAAGCAACCCTTTATCAAATTAATATTTTTTATATGTTGTTTTCACATAAATATAAGTTTATCCACTTCAAAAATAATCTGTTTGATTATTTAATAATTATTTCTGAAAACATAATATTGTATTAATAAAAAAACGACTTAAAATAAAAGAAAATTATTATTTGGTACGTACAATGTTTTTAAAATTATTGAATTATGTTAAAATAAATGAAATATGGGATAATTGGAATGGAATTATATGTGATCTAATAATATGATGAGATTGAACTTGAAAGCAATTTGGAATTGAACTTTTTTATATTCCAATTTAATGTTTGGTACAGAGGATTTTGCTGAATTTGAAATATGATAGATTTAATTGAAATCCAATAAGGTTGGTCGGTATTTTATGATCTATATGTAATAATGTTTTAGATATGTGAAAATATTTGTTTTATAATATTTAGTTAATAAAAAATAATTTAATTGTATTATAAGTTATTTATAAAAATGAAATTCAATTATATTTTAAATCATACAAATCAAACACAATGAAGATTTCAAATCTTTTTAATTCAAAATTCTTCCAGAAAATCTAAATTCCTTAAAACTATTACATCAAACCAAAAGTCCACATAGGTATCGTTCGGTTTGCAGGATTGGATTGAATTGAATTGAATACAGAGGGATTTTGGTTTTAACATGATTTTTTTTTAAAATTTTGGGCTTTTATTAAAATCATACCAACATAAGATTTTGAAATCTCATGAGGTGTTTTAAGTGCTTGGTATTTCACTGAGGTGACGTTTGTTTTTTAAGAGATACAGAAATCTGAAATATGAAAATAAAAGAAAAACAAATAATTTGAACGTGAAAATGTCTAACCGATTCAGATATAAGAGGTAATTAAAAGTTAAAAAGGAAAAACAAACAAGGTCTGAGTGTCATAGAATTTGTATGTAATAATACTTTAAAAACCTTGAAAACATTTATTTTTTAACAATCAATTAATAAACAAAAATAATTTAATTATTTTTATAATTATTTATAATTTATTTTTACCCATCAAATATTTAAAATTCTTCCACGAAATTTAAACATCGTCTATTAATTTTTATGTTTCCTATTTTTGTTCGCATTCTCATTAATTTACGAGAATCATGCATTCTGATTATTGTATCACACATTTATAGGCCCAGCTAAGTTGGGCTCATACTGGCCCAGACTATCTAATTGCTTCAGTCAATATTAGTTAAATTTGGATTTACTCCATTGGATGTTAACGTATATTTGTTTCTTATATTTCTCTTGATCTTAAATTATATATGATACTTAGTTTGATTTTTTATATTTTTCTTAATTTTATACTTATTTAAAAATATTTTATATTTATCTTGATCTTATATTTATTTAAATATATTTAATATTTAAATTGTTATAAATTAATCAAGATTGTTATAAATGAAATATTTTTATGTAATAGAGGTTGGAGATCATGTCACATGATCAGATCATCAGAGTAGGGATGAGCATACGAACCGGAATTCCAAAACTGAACCGGTCCCGTGCCGAATATCATTACCAGTTCGATGTTCGGTACCAAGATTTTCCATATTCGGGATTCGGTACTTTCGGTACCGGTACTATTCCCGGTAAATCCCGAACCGAACCAGGGAATTTAAAAAGTCATTTTTTTTATTTGAATTGGTAACAAACTCTTTCCTTTTCTTATAAAAAATCCTCCTAAATATATTACAATTTTTGGTTATTGTATATTCCACTCAAATACCGATTTTTTCTTCAAATTCTTCATATTTTGGTTATTGCAATCCTTCAAAATCGGTTCCGTAATTTATCCAAAACCCGGTTATTGCACAATCGGCTTCTCCAATCCGGTTTCCGCTTAAGTGATTTTGGTTTTTCTTATTGTTTTTAATGGTCAGCGGTGAAAAACGGTTGTCGTCCCAAAAAATGGTACCAAACAGTTCTAGTCCCGAAAATCCCGGTACCGAACCGGTACCGGAACTTCTCTTATCGGTTCGGTATTCGATATTGATTTTTTCCACTATCGGTTTGGGTACTACCCGGTTTCGGTATCGGTCCGGTATCGAGCTCATCCCTACGTCAGAGTGAGGTTTGATGCAACACATCCAATATAATTCCATCAAAAAAATTATACGCATTCGAACAACTGAAGTAAGAAAAACTCGAGTCTTAACAGACAGTTTACAATTTAAAATAATTTTTAAACCCAGATAAAATCAATGTCATATAAAAAATATAATATCTTGAATTTTCATAATATTTTCAAAAACTATTGTAAATCTAAATATGATTAACCATGTCTGAATCAATCACTAGGCATAATGTAAAAAAACAGGATTGCTATTCATACATCATCCCACTCACATACGCATAAGATGTATGTGAGTGAGTATAGAATGTATATATTATAGGGTATATGAATGAGGAGGGGGTATAGATAAAATTTACCAAAAAAAAATAATGGTGGTGAAGTGAGTAGGTTTTAGTTTGCAATGATGTCAAAAAATTGAATTACAGACCCACATTACATTTCTATATTAATATCAGTCCGAATAAAATCAATGCATCGTTAACAAAATGTACTATATTTATACCGTAATTGGGTAATTGCCAACAACCCAAGTACCTTGCCAATTAAAATTACCCTCACCCTATTTAGATAAATATAACATTTTTATAGTGCACATTT
The DNA here is from genome assembly GCA_036898165.1 of Silybum marianum. Lineage (NCBI taxonomy): Eukaryota > Viridiplantae > Streptophyta > Magnoliopsida > Asterales > Asteraceae > Silybum > Silybum marianum. The sequence goes on from CM072532.1 coordinate 842,868, forward strand.
TGAATTATAAGAGTTTTTCCTCTAACCATTTCTCCTAACAAACGTTCAAAAGAGAGTAATGTAAAAGATAATATGTGTTTAATCCACTAGTATTATTCGAAGTAATTTTATCTACACTGTTGGAACCTTTACAAACCTTATTTAATTTTACTTTTCTCGTATATTATTATCACATCAACAAAATAAGTACCTTAAAAACATATCAAATGCAAGGTTCTCACTAACAAAAGTGTAGTTTCTTAGAGTATCTTCAATGAAGGTTTTTGTAAGAACTTCATTTTTGTACTTTATGTTGTTATAAAAACCTCTTCATAAACTCTTCACAATGATAGTTATTATAAAAACCTCTTTTTTGTAGGTCTCATTTATTCTTTTAACATTAATAATAATAAGTCAATATAAAGCTAAATAAGTAAAATAAAAATAAGTAAAATGTTATTTCTCATAAAAATAATGGTAATAATCAATATTTTTGTTTAAATATGAAAAAAATGGTGTTATGGCTTTTACGAAAACAATTTAATCTCACATAATCCCAAATCTTAAAGTAATTATAGTGAATCTTTTAAAACTATTATTACTTTATAACTACGAGGGTAAGAATTATTAAAAAAAAAAATTCTGAGGGTAAGAATTATTATTGATTTCACCGTTTCATTAATGTCACCAATGCCTCATAAATACGTAATAAATCCACAGTTGTCCGTATCCTAATGCATTCTATGGCATCCATCTTGCATAGTAATGTCACATTTATATTTATTTCTAGAATAAATTACGGATTTGGTCCTTATAGTTTCCAATTCTTTTTGGATTTTGTTCCCATAATTTGTCTATTGCAATATAACCCCAGAGTTTATATTTTCATAACATATTGGTTGGTCCCTAAAACTAAGGGCAGTTAACTCTCATTTGTTATGTAAGGGGCATTTTGGTCTTTTTATGCCTTTTATCCATTGATCATTTAAATAAAAAAATATTATATAATGTATAATTTATATTATATTTTAAAATAAGATTAAAAGAGAATGATAAGAAAGAAGAAAGGGACTAAAACGACCCTCAATTAACAGATGCTTGTTAACTGCCATTAGTTTCAGGGACCAATGCGTTGCGAAAATATAAACTCTAGAGGCCATCTTGCAATAAACAAATTATTGGAACCAAATTCAGAAAATTTAGATACCACAAGTACCAAATCCGTAGTTTACTTTTATATTTATCTCTTTTAATTGTTAATAAGTTATTTACCAACAAACCATGTGGGTAGGGTAGGTTAGGTTAGAACCGATATTATAGAGAGAGAAAGTTTAGTATACACCGAATAAATGTTACCATGAATTTTATTTACATATCTTTCTATAAAGGAGTATATGAGTGAAATAGGAGGGTAAAAGTTAGGTGTATGTACGTAGGGGGTGCAAACCGAGCCTAACCGACGAATTTGAATTTTTTAGATACCCGAAAATAATTTAAACTCAATATCTGATTAATAAGTAGGATCATATGGTTTGGGTTGGGCTTGCATATTTAGCACCCGACCCGCCTGAATGTCCAATTAATAGCTAAATGCTAATGGATGGAACAACATACCTTACCAAGTTATCGATTACTCATAATCCAAATGCATTCCTTATTGGCTAATCCTGAATTCCTAACAGCCGGCTACGACTAACCATTTCTAATAATCCTAAGCACTATGAATCTATGAATATAATTTATATTCAACGTCAATTCATCATCGTAGCACCATTAACCAAGAAACCAACCAGTGAAGTTTGGCACCGTCACACCGTGCCACCCTACTACCTAGTCTCTAAATCAAACCGTTGTTGCAATGCATGGTGATTTTTGCTCCAAACCGGACTTACCCAACCGTACCTGTCCTACCCGACATCACCCGAACCCGACAGGACCCTACCATGTATATATGCGGTTAGTTTTCCTTTCCCGTCCCCGAAACCTGATCAAGTTTTACCCTCCTCCATTTGAACCTACATGATGTTCCCCCTATATGTAAGGAAGTATGAATAGTAACTTCAATGTTGCAAATCATATAAATCTTATATAATCTTATAGACTAATCAAGATAATTATGAAACTTGATCATGGTTTATCTACTATGATTGAGATAATTATGAAATTTTATAAAGATCATTTATTTATTACCATCGAGATAATTATGAAATTTTTATTTGTTATTTCACATTATGAAACAATGTATGGACGAACTCTTCCTTCATCTTCAATTCAATCAGATTTTTATAAGAATGCGTCCATCCCTTGACAAGAGTTAACTTATAGCCATTCAGTTCCATATACCTAGTTCGACCTCCTCTCTACGAACAATTTATGAATCCCCTTTTTCATAAATTATCCCTTCCATCTTCTTTATTATTATCCCACAACCTAAATGGATAATAAATGGAGAAATTGATTGGGCCAAATCGCAGCATAGAAATTGATTTGATTAATCTAAGTTCATACAATTTATTATTTCTTAATATTTTTGTTTGGTCAATCGTTGAATAAAATCAACTGAGAGCTTTAATTGTACAATGTTGTTTCATAATATGGACTTGGTTTGTATGATAGAAAATGATTATGTGAGAATAAAAGTTTAGGTAAGAAGTATAAGAAGAGATTTTGACTTTTTGATCACTTTTAGTTCCAAAACAACAAATGAATATGATGTATTTCATCAGTGTTGATCGATTGGTTATCTTCAAATAAAATTGATTAAGGATGAAAAACTCTTCACATCTTTATCACCATAACTTTCAATCTCACCTCAAAATATTACCTTTTTGTTAGTTTTTTTTAATTCTATAAGTAATTAATGTGTTAAATACGATGAAAAAAAATCATAATATTAAAATAATAATAAACATATTAAACAAATAAAATAATTAACGTCATAATATTTATAGTAAAGAACTTTTAAAATTGAAGTCAGATTTTGATTTTTTATTTTAAATTTGTTTAGAGAATATCTTGGAGATATTTTTAATATTTAATTTAACAATTTAAAATACTATAATTACATAAATATATATATATATATATATATATGGTTAGGTTCAAATGTGAACTCAATTCTGGTTGTGAACGTGAGGACGAATCTCAGCCACACATCTTTGGTTATGGTGGACGCGATCACGGAGGATTGACGCGATTCATGGGAGGGTAGAGATTATTAAAGGAGGGGAATCAGGTCAAAGCCGTCTTTATTGACCGGATAAGTGGCTGAGATTCCTACTCACGTTCACAACCAAAAATGAGTTCACATTTGAACTTTCCTCTATATATATATATATATATAATTTGAACGGAAATAAATATATTATTTACAAAGATGGTTTATGTAATTTACTCAAATATGTATTATAGTAATAAATATTTACCAAAAGTTTGATATAAAATATTGAGTAAACTACGATTTTGGTCCCTGTGGTTTGGTAGTTATAACGATTTTCGTCCCTGTGGTTTAAAAACTGCTTTTTTCGTCCCTATGGTTTGTATTTCATTTCGTTTTTCGTCCTTCATCCTAATAAAGTTAAAAAATTCAGTTAAATAAACTACATCTTGCTTTTTTTGAAATAACTAAAGATAAAGGACCAAATACATAAAAGTTAACACACTTGGGACCAAATTTGTAATTATACTATATATAATAAATATACGATTTAAATTATTTTTTTAATTTCTTTTAAGTCTTCCTCTTCTACATTTCACAATCCTAACAAAAAATTCAAGAACAATAATCTTAAACTTAAAATAAAAATCAATTCAAAATACTAACTTAAAACCAAAAACAATCCAATTCATCCAAAACCCTAACTCAAAACCAAATCAAACACCCTAATTCTAAATCAAAAACCTTTTTTTATTGACATCTAAATATAATTTTCGACAAGAATGAAGAGTTGAAGACTACTAAACAGATCTGCAAATCCCTACAACTGATTGATGAAGCCACAAAACAGATCTGCATTCACACAGACACAGCCAATCGTTGTGGGTGCCGGCAACGGAGTTAATGTTGTGGGTGTCGGCGACGAAGTTGGAGCCGTGGGTGCCGACGAGAGGTGAATGGCGGAGGTGCCGGCGAGAGGTGTACGGAGGAGGTGGGATCTGCCGGCGAGAGGTGTACGGAGGAGGTGCCGGCGAGATGTGGCTGGAAGAGGTGCAAGGATGGACGGAGGAGGTGCCGGCGAGAGGTGTACGGAGGAGGTGCCGGCGAGATGTGGCTGGAAGAGGTGCAAGGATGGACGGAGGAGGTGCCGGCGAGAAGTGGCCGGAGGAGCTGCCGGCGAGAGTTGGTCGGAGGACCTGGTCATCTGGGTTCCATCTCAGATCTGTATATATTTAAAATAAAGAACATTATTTGTTAGTAATAAATTACGTATTTGGTCCCTGTAGTATGAAAAAATGGTAACAATATTCATTAAAAACATAGTAAAAAGACCATCCTTCATTTAACTGATTTTTTTTAACAGAGTTAGTCTTAGGGACGAAAATAGCAGCAAAATGCAAACCATAAGGACGAAAAAAGCAGTTTTTAAACCATAGGGACGAAAATCGTTATAAAGACCAAACCACAGGGACGAAAATCGTAGTTTACTCTAAAATATTGAGCAAAAAAGGATCACGATTCGGATTATGATCCCAACATCCACCTCTATGAGTAAATGGCAACACCGATATTATCTCATTAATAAATTGGGCAAGAAAATGTAGTTGAGGCAATTACTTTGTTTTCTAGCAAGTCAACAAGAGGTCATATATATTGACCAATCTTTATTTATTTTGATTAATTTAATTTATATTTAACAAAATAAATATAGTTGACGTGATTACAGACATTATAGTATCTGTATTTGATTTATAATATTTTAAACCATGTAATATTTAAAAATATAAAAAAGGATTTTAAAATATAATAAAATGGTCGAAGTAAGCCACTTTTTCAAGCAATTAATTTGAAATGCTTATCTGTCGCTTTTATATGAACCATTAAAATGACCAAAGTTAATGCACGAAAAAAAATCACGACCCAAGTAATACTCCATTTTTTTATTTATATTTTATCAACTTTTCTTATGAAAATTAATTATAGGAAAACCTTTATGTTGATAAATTCTGATTTAAAAAGTTTTGTTTTGGGAAATCAACTTTTTTTTAGTATAATTTATTTTATTTTATTGTAATTTGCACCAAAAGAATATGAATGTTTTCAAATTTGATAAAAATCGTCTCATCTATTTTTTTGACACTTGTATGTAACTGTATTATTGTGAGAAGAACATATAAATAATATTTTTATAGAGATAAACATTACATATATCTTTTAACTCATTAACTTCCATCCATATGAGTTTGCAAATGGTAGAGGGGTAATAAATGGTCACAACTATACATAAAATCATAAATGCAATTTCAACTACACCCAAAAATGGATTATAAGTATCTCACTCAACCATCTTTTCAAAATATACAACTTTCTTGAAGAAAAGCCTTTAATTTTTCCCTTTTCTTTCTTTGACCAAACCAATGGCAACCCAACTCACAAAAGATGAGAAGCCATTGAAGGTGGAAATCTTGAACAAAACCCATGTGAAACCTCAAAAGCCATTGGGAAGAAGAGAGTGTCAATTGGTCACATTTGATCTTCCTTATATAGCCTTTTATTACAACCAGAAATTGATGATTTATAAAGGCGAATTTGATGAGTTTGAGAATATTGTTGAGAAATTGAAAGATGGGTTGAAGGTGGTTTTGGAAGAGTTTCACCAATTGGCTGGAAAATTGGACAAAGATGACGATGGTGTGTTTAAGGTGGTGTATGATGATGATATGGAAGGGGTGGAGGTGGTGTCTGCTGTCGCACAAGAAACTGAAACCGCAGATTTGTTGGATGAGGAGGGCACTATCAAGCTCAAGGAATTGGTGCCTTATAATGGTATTTTGAACTTGGAAGGGCTTCATCGTCCACTGTTATCCATTCAGGTGTTGTTTACTCGTCTTAAAACTAGTTTTTTTAATATTTGTTCCGTGATTGACATGATTAATTCCTTAAATAAATAAAAAAACTGTTGATATATTCATCAAAACCAATATGTAAAATAAATGGGTAACTCATTTTCAAACACCTTCCATGATTTTTTTGTTTTTCTACAAGAATCTCTGTTGTAAGGACGACTTGGTGTTTTACTTAAAAAGAAAATCGTGACAAATAATATGTTATTAAAATGTATTTTGATAAAAGAAAAACTGATAAATATTTTGTCATAATTAGCAAAAAATAAACAAGTAAAATTAAAATGAAAACTTCATGAAGATTTAAATAATTTAAAATAAAATGTATGCAATTATAGGATATATTTTGGTAGGTATCGGAATCAAATACTCATTTATTGCAAGATCTTAACTTTTAATGAAATATAAATTATAGATTCAAATAAATTATATAAAAATAGTATATTATTTCTTGTAATTTAAAATATTGTGAAAAAAATAGTCTCACTCGTACATGGAAACAAATTTACAATATTTTAAAAATATTTTTATATGAATCTTTTTATGGTTTCTCGTCCGATTTTTAGAAAGTATATATTGATAGAATGTTTCGTATCAGTTATAATCGTTCAATTTTGTCCAACATGCATAATTACTAAAAAAGCTTAATAATTAAATCAATAGCAATTTTAATATGTTTAAAATTTTCTAAATGTAGCAAATGATATAAACTTGCATTACAAATAAAAAAACTACCATAATTTTCGTAATTTAGTATAAGAGCATCTTAGATAAAATCTTTAAATACGAGAGAATCTGAATTTTAAAGATTCTTTTATAGAAGTTTGCTTCAATAGAATCACAAATCATTCTTTAAATGTACTATTAATCTGCAAATATTTCAAAAATTACCATTTTGTAAAATATTTATTTTTTAAATTTGTTATATAATATTAAATGTGTTAAATATTTTAATAATATAAATAATTTAACATCTTCAACATAAAAAATATTGAAATTTTATATAATTTATTTTGGACATTTTAACTTTTTAGTATTTATTTTGAATGATTTAAAAAAAAGTTGTTGGGGGATGTTTAACTTTGTGAGACAGACCTTACCGACTGTGTTTGATTAATTTGTGATTACTAGAGGGGTGTTTAAATACAACTTATTAGAGCATTTTCAAAACATTTCCTAAGATTTCTTAAAAATAGAGAAGAGAAAACCAAAATCTCAAAAAAATAAATAAATTATACCTATCTCCAACAAATTCCTTATTTTGGAGAATCAAACGTTGATTATAATATTAAAATATTGTAATCATCTATTAAAATATTTTTTTTTTTTTCTAAATATTTATTTTCAAAGATTTCTATTGGTGGTTTTATTTGGTAATTATTTTTGGAGTGATCTCTATATTTGAACAAAAATATATTCTCTCTCATACTTTTTCCATTTTGGAGATAGTTTTAGAAAACCTGTTGGAGCAAAACGTTGGCTCAAAATCCCTATTTTCACCATTTTTTTCATTTTGGAGAAGCTGTTGGAAATGCTCTTACAACCCTACAACCCATACTACCTGCTCATCCACCATCCATTTATTTTTTATATATATTTTTTAATTAGTGATTGTTACAAATAATTAAATGATAACCGTTGATGATCAAATGGACGGTCATAATTTGGTTATAAAGGTTGTACGATTACGATGAGTTGCATAATAACGACCCCTTATAAACCCAACTGCAATAAAGATTATATAATGATGGCTAAAAATGAAAATATTGAGCATCTTTTAATACATATGCTATAATTTTTTCAATCATATTATAAAAAATCAAGACCTTTAAAAATAATTTCAACAACTTTTATATTTTATAAACTTCAGTATTAATTATATTATTAAAATATTTCAAAAATTTATCATACGAATTCACAGTTTTCTCAATAAAAATTATAAGAACATTTGTAATAATTATACTAAAATTGAGATTTTGGAGATTTAATAGACATTTTAACTCCAACAACTATACTTAAACAGGAAAAAAGAAGAAGTGAAAGAAAATGAAAATCTCACGATTCAAAAAAGTTTCTAAAATTAAATAGGAAAATGAGATATAATATTTAATTATTTATCACTAATATAAAACATTGAAATCAAATGTTTAGTATAGAAAAAAAACATTTTATTAAATGTCTTAAATATTTTAATAATACAATAATGTTAAAAATATTTACAATAAATAATAGGAGTTAAATACAACTTTTTAAAGATTCTGATTTTTGATGCTCTGTTTTTAAATGTATATATTTTTTGAAACAATATATTTTCTCGAAGCTTAGAGATTTCTATATTTTCTTCATATTAGCGTACATATTACTACACAGATGCTCTTCATCAACAAAACTTGAATTTATTTTAATTTTTTATTAAATAGTATGACCTGTATCATTGTATGAGTATGGCCCATCTATTTTATTATATATTAATTATATAAAATATTATAAAATTAAATGTTTGTGGGCTTTCATACAGTTTACCAAGCTGAAAGATGGGCTTGTAATGGGCTGCGCGTTTAACCATGCGATCTTAGATGGTACTTCCACGTGGCACTTCATGAGCTCTTGGGCCCAAATTTGCACCGGATCCAAATCCATTTCCGTTCAGCCTTTCCTGGATCGGACCCAAGCCCGAAACACGCGCGTGAAGCTTGACCTCACACCTCCGAAGCAACAAAACGGCGACGTAGCAACCGACGCAAAGCCGCCGCCGGCGGAGGCACCGGCTTTAAGAGAGAAGATCTTCCGGTTCTCGGAATCAGCAATCGACAAAATCAAGGCCAAAATCAACGCTAATCCACCGGAAGGATCCACCAAACCGTTCTCCACGTTCCAATCGCTTTCCACACACATATGGCACGCGGCCACACGCGCTCGACAACTCAAACCGGAGGACTACACCGTCTTCACCGTCTTCGCCGATTGCCGGAAACGAGTAGATCCTCCGATGCCGGATAGCTACTTCGGAAACCTGATCCAAGCGATCTTCACCGTAACTGCCGCCGGATTGTTACAGGTGAATCCGCCGGAATTCGCGGCGTCGATGATCCAGAAAGCGATTGAAGCGCACGATTCGAAAGCTATTGAGGCAAGGAACAAAGAGTGGGAGAGTAATCCGATTATATTTCAGTTCAAGGACGCCGGCGTCAACTGTGTCGCCGTTGGTAGCTCGCCTAGGTTTAAGGTCTACGATGTGAATTTCGGGTTCGGTAAACCCGAAAGCGTTCGGAGCGGAGCTAATAACCGTTTTGATGGCATGGTTTATCTGTATCAAGGAAAGAATGGTGGGAGGAGCATTGATGTTGAGATTAGTTTGGAAGCAACTGCAATGGAAAATCTCGAGAAGGATGATGAATTCCTTTATCCATGAATAAAAACCTGCATTTGGATCTCCAGATCTCTCCAGGTTAGAATTTGAAATGAATTCCAGTTTGTTAAAATATTTCAAATTCGAAAGTTTAGGATTGAAATCGAAACTCGTTTTGATTCTAAAAATGGAACAATCGAGCTTCGATTTCAAGAATAAATTCGAATGATGGAATGGAAATTTAGGGATCTGTTTGTTTCAAATGTTGAATCATTTAGGTTTTGATTTCGAATCCGAAGTTGTTTTTAGAGTTATTGTAATCATGTGTATGAATCTTGTTTTAATTTCAGTGTGTGTGTTGTTAAGTTTGTATGCATATGATTCTTTGTATTTTGGATCAACTGTTTCAATCTTGAGCTTTGTTTTGCCATTTTATTTTATATTATGATAATAATGATAAATGTAAAACACTGACGATCATGTTTGATAAATCCCAAATAATTTGTACGATTTAACAACCGTTTGGTTGATTTTCCGGTATGTCTTTGTATGGATTAATATGTTTATATTTGATTGAAATGTTTTTGTTAAGAGGGATTTTCATATATGAAAAATGTACTTTTTTAAATTGAGAGATACAAGTTTAGATGAAGAAGACTTTAGCATTAAAGTGAAAAGGTTGAAGATGACTTGATCATTCAAAAGACTTGAGGTTTGTCAGGTATTTGAAGAAACTGTTGTGTGAGACAAAGAGGGAGAAAATGTCTTCCGGTCTTCATCCTATTTTTACTATTGGATGCTCTTAGTAAAAAAGTTGGATGTATGCATAAAGTTGCCCTTTAGAAGCTCTTATTGGACAAGTTTAGTAAAAATCAAATCTTCAATTATGTTAATTAAATAGAAAACTCAAATCAACTAGGGGAGGTTTATCAAAAGTTATCTAGTAAGCGCTTTTCAAGTCATCTTAACTTACCTGATGAATATGATAAAGACTAAAAGTCTTATCCGGTAAAAACAAGACAAAAACTAAGAGTCTTACCTGGTAAGTAAAGAGGGACAACTCTTACCATGCTAAGCGCTTATCGAGTAAATTATTGCATATAATGCCGTTTTTGTAAACTAAAATCTTACTCGATAAGTAAATGATAGTGTTGAATTTCACCGGTTTATACTTATTGGATAAGTGTTTGATAAACGGTTCGTAAACCTCCAAACTCTAATAAGTTGTCAATATATTGATTGAATGCACCAACTTCTTAATTTAAGTGTCCATCAACAACTCCTTAACTCAACTCTTTACCTGCAACACCAAATTGGTGCCAATATCTTGATAAATATAGGAGTTGTTCTTGGTCTTCCCACTATATGGCCTTAAGATCATAAATGCAAACGTTCGCTTACAATAACCCTAGACAACATGCACCAAAACATCCTGTCAATTGTCAAATTTGCCAAAAGTAAGCCCAAAATCAAAAAGCATACACGATCAAGAAGTCAACCCCAAACCATGTCATTAGTTAACCCAAATGTAACCTTGTACAAATGTCAGGAGTCGGGACTACCTAATGTATTCGTATGTATAAATATAGGCCGTTGTTGACCCATAGAGACCCACATTGGCATCACAAGGTCGTGTCGTTTTCCTCCTTTGCCTTGAATGGTTGTGCTAGACCTGTTTATCTGTGTGAGATTCCCATATCGTTCTACACGACCAGGAAGGCCTGCCAGACCATGTTTTGACTTTTGTTTCAATTTGGTTTACCAGTTTCTCTCATACTTCTTTCTTTCATGTTACACCAAGTTACTTAATTCTTTTTTGCATCATAACCTATATAATATACATATGACCATATAACGATACGGGCTTAAAGAATATTGTTTTCATAACAAAGTTTTGAGTTTGAACCATTTCAACCCACCTTATAATTTCTTTGACGATAAAGTCTCGTTTAATTTAAATTCCTGATAAAATAAATTAAAATTGTATTAACGAAATAAAAATATTGACCCGAAACCCATATTTCAAGAAACTTCTTATGATCACACAGACGATATGATTCATTTTTATTTATTTTTAAATTATAGAAGTTATGTTGCTATAAACACCGTAAAATTTGACCGTACAAAATATAGCTTTCTTGAATCTTGATGATAAATTAATATATATAATGTTTTATAAACTTAAATAGAAACATGGTCCGTTGGTGTTACCGTAGCATGTATAGTTCACGAAGGACGTGGATTTAGAGTATACTACAAATTAGGTTCTTGTGATTTCTCAAAAATAACAATTTTTCCCCACAGTTCCTAAACTATAATATGATTATCATGATATGTAACAATGTTCATATTAGGTTCTTGTGATTTCTTAAAAAACTATTAATAACAAATCAAGTTCTTGTGATTTCTCAAAAACTATTAATTTTTTAATGACTGTTAAAATATTTCGTCAAATGAAATGTATTTTCGTCTATTTATCGTTTTTTTTGTCTTTTACCCAATCAAAATTGATTTTTATGATTTTGATTCATTTTGATTAGATAAAAGACATCAAAATCTATAGAAGAACGAGAATCCCTATCATTTAATGACCGTTGGAGGGATACACCAAATCTTGACGTTTTGACAAATCACAATTATCATTTTGTAAGTTTAAAACAGCAAGGACGAAAAATATCATCTTCGACAACCCACGAGGACCAAATTCGTAGTTTACTCTTTAGAAAATAACATTAATTTTAAGTTATCATTAAATATTAATAACACCAAGAGTAAACTACAAATTTGATTTATTTGAGTTGTCAAAAATAATATTTTTTGTCCTTCTGGTTTCAAAATTAGAAGTTAATTATTATGATTTATAATAAAAACTTTTGGATTAGATCCTTTCTTTTAATGATCATTAAAAGAATTCCGTTAAATGAGGAGTATTTTCGTTATTTTATCAATTTTTTGTCTTTTACCTGATAAAAAAAATCATATGTTCAAAATCATAAAGTCAATTTTAATTGGAAAAAGACAAAAAAAAAAGATGATAAAAACAGAAAAAAAATGTCCCTTATTTAATGGAAAAATTTAAGGGAGGTTAGATAGAGGGACTAAGTTCAAATATTTTTACAAACCATGATAACCATTTTGTAATTTCAAAACTATAAATTATTAACCACAAGAGTGGTGCCTCAATGGTTTGAGCTTGGACTCCAAAGGTCAACAGTATCAGGAGATCCCAGGTTCAAATACAAGGAGGGGTAAAAAAAATCTCCTTGTGGCCACGGAGGTTCAAATGTGGTGACTCCGGACTACTTTGCGAAACGGGTAGTCGTCATGGGATTAGTCGGCTAACAAAGCGGGTTGGATATTCAGGTTAATAAAAAAAAACTACAAATTATTCTACAAAAACTAAATTTGAAGAGTAAACTCTAATTTTAGTCCCTATGGTTTAGTGAAAAATCTGAAAATGGGAGCTATATTAAAGTCTAGAAATCGTCATTATGGTTTGTATTTTGCTTTGAAAGTGGTCCCTCATCACTAACTTTGTTAAAAATCTCTATTAAAGTGAGGGACAATTTTGTCTTTTTTTTTCCTTCCTAATTTCCTTTTAAAAAATCAATATAATCTCTCCCTCTCTCTCTCTCTCTCTCTCTCTCTCTCTCAAAAACACACACATAATTTTGGTCCCCCGCCCTTTTGAAAACCCCGGCGACGGTTCCTTCCAGCCGGCACCATAGGCTACCACCTTCACTATACCCTCCATCCATCCACAAAATGTCATCCTTCTCCTCCTTCCTTGTTCTCACCGTGACTGATTCCCCACTGCACCTTTCTTCACCACTGTATATTCTTCTCCACCATCGTCATGAACTAAGTAGGGCCGATCTCCACCACCGAGTCGGGATCTCGCAAACTCAACCTGCAACCCAAATTCACACCCCGCCTCACACACTTGGCCTGCAACTACAGTTTTCGTCCCTGTTGAGCCTTCACAGGAACATTCGTTCCCGTTAATGAACAAATTACAAGGACAAAACACAATCACATGGACAAAAAACAGAGGTCTTAAGAGGAGTTGGTTAAGGTGGGTTTCCAATGAAGATGAGAAGCCATGGCCAACAAGGTTGCTTATTCAAAACCCACAAAAGAAGATGCAGATGGATCTGGTGGTTTGGTTTGAGCTTCAATGGAGTTATAGGTCTATCTGGGTTTAAGCTCGACCAACCCCACCAGTCCACGACCACCTCCAACCTCAACCGGTCCATGAGCATCTCCAGCCTCACTAAGCCATTAGTCCGCATCGAGTTATGTGGAAGAAGCATCGCCGCTGTATATTTGCATCCCTGTGTGTTAGGTTGTTAGTGTGTGTATATATATATATGTATATATATTCATTTATGTTTATATGAATACATGAGGAAGAAGCATCGTCACTGTATGTAGTCCCTGTGTGTTAGCATGTATGTATATTCATATATATATATATAGAGTACAGGGGAGGGATCATAAAAGAATAAAGGAATTCATTTAAGACCACATATAATGTGGGTCCCACATAATATTAAATCATTTATGATTTAATATTATGTGATCTACGATTATTCTTTTGTTCCTTTAAAAATATAAAATTCTCATTTAAATCTTAGTCATCTAGTATATATTAATATAGGTGCAGGTGCTAGGTGCTAGGTGATGGTGATGATTATTAATATAGAAAGTCAAAGATGACCTGAGGTGTTTTGGTCTTTGTCAAGAAAAAGAAAAGACTCAATGGGACAAATAATGGAAAAACTTAAAAAGAATAAAATATGACAGAAATACCCTTTTCTCTAACCGATTTTTTTAACAGAGTTAGTGATTAGGGACCATTAGGGACGGTGATTTGCCCCGCCCTGTTGGGGAACCCGGTTCACCCGCCCCGACCGGGGCCGGGGATTCCCCGTTAAAACGGGTACCGGGGCCGGGGCCGGGGATCCCCTAGATGTTGAAAACCGGGGCGGGAGCGGGGGCGGGTAATGTATTCCCCAACCCGCCCCGTCCCCGTATGTATATATTAACTAAAAAATAAATATTTTTAATGTAATTTTTATCCTTTTTTCAAAAAATTATTGTTTAACCGGGGATTGACCGGGGATGAGCAAAAAAATACCGGGGATGGGATTTAATTCCCCGTACCCGCCGGGGACCGGGGCCGGGGCCGGGGCCGAGATAGTGAAACCGGGGCCAGGGCCGGGGATTGTATTCCCCGCCCAATCCCCGCCCCGTTGCCATCCCTAGGGACCACTTTCAAAACAAAATGCAAACCACAAAGATGCTTTTTAGACTTATCAAAGTTTAGGTCCCACTTTCAAAAATTTCCCTAAACCATGGGGACCAAAATTAGAGTTTACTCAAATTTGAATGATCACATTTTGTAATCAAAGAGATTCCGTCCCGAACCACTCGTGTAGTCTTCTTCCTGCCTCCCAGTTAGGCCCTATCTCACTTTCCAAGTCTCATTTGGATGAGGTGTCTGAGATTCTTTCTTTAGTACCTCAATAAGAGGAAGAGGTTAGGCCGGTCTCGTCATTCACGCAATTCATCTATCGTCATTGATGCATAAATAAAGATACCAATTAGTAGTGAGTTCGTCACCCTCACATACACCGGGAAAAAGGGCACCTTGGCCAGGTAGATCCGTCCCACTCTCCGGACCTCACCTCTGCTTTTTGCTTGCTGTTTGTGTTTGTTCGCCACGACTGCTCAACCAACTGCTAAATCATGGGAAAGAAGGAGGTCTATTTCGTTGATCGATGTCAATGGACCAAGAAATCTGTCCTTTGCTGAAAGCTCATAGGGTAAGAAGAATTGAAAGGTAGGTTTTGTCAGTGATTAAATGGAAAGGTCAGCTGGAGCGAAAACCAATCACTATCAACTGGATTTATAGCGAGCTTGTATCCCAAACAAAGCGAAGCCCTTCCGGTCGGGAAGACCGACGACTTTTTGTGTTGTTATAAAATTGATGTTTTGGATATTTTTTTAACAAACACATATTTTTATTACATTATTTGATGAATAAAATGTGAGATCAAAGTACATTATAGAAAATTAAAAATCAGAAAAAAGTACGTTATATTTTTATACATTTCATATAAGATTAAGTTCAAATGAGAACGAAAATTATAGCGGGAAGAGTAAGAAAATATCTCCACCTTTGAATCAATCATAATCAAGATTCTAAATAGCGTGAGACGTGACTTGACGGCGAGGGTCAAGCCTTATAAGCCACGACAAGCAATGACGTTTTTGAAGCGTGCTTATGCCTGTAAATTTGTATATCATAAATAATATTATACATATATAAGCCTTTATTTTGGAATATTATTCAATGAGTTAATGATATTAAGAATTTAAAATTAGGTTATATATTAAAAACAAAAAAATAAGACACTAAAAGAGAAAGAAAAACCAAATATGGTGTTACAAAAATCACACACTGGGCCATGGCGTGCCACATGCATAACGTCAGACACAAACCTTAAGCCACGACGCACCATGACGGCTTTCGCGACGAGTTTTTTAAAACATTAATCCTAATTGAAGATAACTAATAAGTCAAAACTAATAAGTCAAAACTAATAAGATACACTTGATCAATTTTATTTTAAAGTATAATTAATAAGTTGTTTTAGAATTAAAAATAATAAAAATGGTCAAATTTCTTTTTACACTTCTCATATTAACTCTTATTATTTAAATAATATTTTAAAAAACAGGATACATCAAATAGTACCCTATGGTTTTAAAACAAACAAATCGTGGGATTCAACTTCAAGGAACTATTTAACCCTAAACTATTAGTAAATGTCAAAACATCCCCTCCACCAAATTCTTTAACAGTCGCCAGTCGCCACTTCCTGTAAACTTGATCGACACGTGTACAACACGTTAAACCCATATCACTGCAAACCGGAAGAAAAGAAAAACGAAAAAAAAAAACCCTAGCTGCAGATTTCTACCTCCATTTTCATATTATAAAAAATTTCGCCCAAATCATCATTTCTTCTCGAGTTTGACCTGAAAAATCATCTTTGAAGGTATGTAAAGGATACATGCTCGTAGCTCATTTGTTTATAGCTTTCAATTTTTGGTTTAAGGATTAATTTCAATTTCATTTGTTTATGCCCTAATCGGTTCACATTGTGCAATCTCATTATATCAAAGAAGTTTTTATGATTGACAGTTGATTGAAATCGTTTCGTAGTTATCTGCATAATCCAACTTATCATTTTTTTGTTGTATCTATTGATATACGTATAGAGACAAGTAGATATTTGGGTTTGTATGTATCTATATGTCCATGCACATACAACAAAACTAAAACTTCCATTTGCTGTAAGAAAGAGCACCTTTTGTCCTTTTTAGGGTTTTTTTTTCCTATGTGGAAATCCAGAAAGGTTAATTTTGATTTATGTGAGAAGATGGAGCCTGAAACTGACTTATAAATGGTGGAGATGCTTGATTATCTTATGCTAAAATTCATTACATAATTTATATTTAACAGTATGCAGTCTATTAAGTGTTTTTAGGGGAGAATTGGCCTCAATAATAAGATAGAATTATTCCAAATGAAGTAGGTTATATAGCTGGCAAAGTGAATTTTATTCTCCCCTTTTTGGGCAAACATTTGTATTCTCTTATGATTACTAGTTTTCTGCTTACTTTATTGAATTGCTGAAATGCTTTTATGGTTTATATTGAGATCAATTCTTTTACATATTTCAGGCATAAGTTAGGATTCGTCTTCTTGTTGGCTTCAAGATTGAGCAGAGTGACTAGGTGTAATGAAGCTCTCTTCATAAAAAAGGACTTGTATTATTGCTAAAGGAATTTGGTAATGTGGAATGCAACAGCAGGAGTTTTGTACTTTTTTTTACAGAGTAGTTTAATGGAAGATATGGCAACTTATGTTCTCTCGTTACTTCAATAGTGAAATCAAAAGTACGGAAGTGATCCACTTAATTCAGCTCTATTAGGTGCATATCATTGTGGTTGATAATATTTGAAGGTCCCATGGCTGTCATGAAACCAGAGGTATGCTTACTGTAGTAGTTTCCTGCAATATCATGAATTTGCTATGTTTGGGGCTATGATTGTTCATCTTATATATATATATATAGAGAGAGAGAGAGAGAGAGAGAGAGAGGAAAGTTCAAATAAGAACTCAAATTTGGTTGTGAATGTGAGGACAAATGAGAGCGCGACACGTGTCCGAATGTAGCATTATTCAGACGGAATAAATACTATATTAGGTCTGAATATTTCTTTGATTATTCAGTCTGAATATGACATATGTCGACTCTCATTTGTCCTCACGTTCACAACCAAATTTGAGTTCTTATTTGAACCCGCCCCTATATATATAGTGGGAGGTTCCAACGGGAACTTTTTGGTTTTTAAAGGAACGCAAGAACTGGTCGGTCAAGTAGGAAATCATATACATGATTTTCTACCAAGGGCCGGGCGACTTTTCATGCCACATAAGTGGCCGCAAAAGTCGCCCACTACCCCTTAGTGCAAAATCATATATGATTTTGTTTGTTTTTTTAAATAGGTATGGTTCTCGTATGAACGCGCCCCTATATATATTATATGTGTCTATATATATATAGGTATGTATTGTTGTAATTCTAATATTCTTATTGGTAACTTGTTAATGAAGATGAAGTCTTTCATTTGGGTCGAAACTCCTGATGGTTCAACTCAACAAGTGGAGGAAGAAGTTGCAATGTTTTGTCCCATGATATGCCGAGAAGTCCTTCAAACAGGCGTGGGATCTTCCAAAAATTATGCTATAAAACTTCCTCAACGAGTTAATCCCGCTGTCTTAGGCTTAATACTTGACTATTGCCGGTTTCATCAAGTACCTGGCCGCTCGAATAAGGTCTGGTCAACTTCTTGTTTTTTTTATTTGTTTGTTTCATCTTATCTTTCAAGAATGTTTTCAAGATTCTCTTCAATAAAATAAGACGTATCTAGTAGGGTGGAAAATCTATCTATTATTTTACTTTTTGTTGTTCTCATTCTTTTGAAGTTTTCAGTAAGTTTAAAGATTACATGCTTAAAAATATGGGGATTTGTGTTTCTTTAGGAACGGAAAACCTTTGATGAAAAGTTCATCCGTCTGGATACAAAAAAGTTATGCGAATTGACATCTGGTGCAGATAGCCTACAGTTAAGACCATTGGTTGACCTTACTAGCCGTGCACTTGCTCGGATGATTGAAGGAAAAACTCCTGAGGAGATACGTGACACATTTCATCTTCCTGATGATCTTACTGAGGTATTATCAAATGGAAAAATAAAATATTAGGGTGCGTTTGATACACTGGACATGACAGAACAGAACAGGGATCATCGTTCCATGTTTGGCAGGAGTTTTATGTGGAACATACTTAATTTTACCAATATAACCTCAAAATAGGTTAGGGGTAAATTGGTCATTTTATTTGTCCTGTCTAGTTCTGTTTTACCAAATGCTGAACAGTTGTCCTGCCAGGCTGGATGCCAAATGCACCCTTATTGTTTAATTTAATAGAATACTTTATGGCAGTAGTATTCTATTAAGGGTGCGTTTGGTACACTGGACATGACAGAACAGAACAGGATCACCGTTCCATGTTTGGCAGGATTTTTATGTGGAACAGATAGAAACAAAGTGGAACAGGTGTGTTCCACCCCTACCCCATGGAAGAGGGTGGAACATACTTATATTTTACCAATATAACCTCAAATTAGGTTAGGGGTAAATTGGTCATTTTATCTGTTCTCTGACTCCTGTCCAGTCTAGTTCTGTTTTACCAAACGCTGAACAACTGTCCTGTTCTGTCCTGCCTGTCTGGATGCCAAATGCACCCTTATTGTTTACTTTTAAGAGTTATGTTCCTATAAAAAAAGATAAAATAGATAGTTATTAACAGCAGACTGTCTATTGCAGGAAGAGAAGTTGGAACCTTTGAGAAATAGGACCGATGATCCACGTATCCGTCTTTTAAATAGATTATATGCCAGAAAAAGAAAAGAATTGAAAGTAAGAGAAACAAATAAGGTAAAACTGATAAATTTTGTTATTATGTCGTATGAAAATGCAACAAATGATTAGTCTCCCAAGATTTGAAATATAAAGGGTATGTACGTAATTATCCACAGAATGTTGAGATTGAAGAGGAGCGTGTTGAAAATCGCTCTGTTGATGATCTCTTGTTGTTCATAAATAGCGGAGATGAAGGTATGTGCGTATTTATTATCTTGACCTTATTTTTTTAATGACCCTTTTACCCCTGTCAACTTGCTGTACCTTCAAAAATTTGGTTCAAATTTCAATATTATGAAAGATGGTAAAATGAATTATGTCTTCCTATGTCGTTGTTTTTTTGTGCTTTTTTTCAGATTCTAAAGGTGTTAAATCGGCCAAGAACAAAAAGAAGAATCGTAGGAGAAAGGATCATCCAAAGGAATCTTCTATCAATATTGAGAATGGGAATCATCAAAAGGTTGGTAATTAATCCACATTCGGGTAGTATGGTGGTTTTTTTTAATTATATAATATATGTTTTTTTTAAATGATGAATTTAGGAAACAGATAGTCTATCTTCTTCCCATAACAGCGAGATTGAGGATACTTTTTCTTCAAATCCTCCGGAGCTTGATTTTGATGATGAGTTTGATCCTGCAATGAAGGAAGAACTTGACAGGTTCGTTAAGGGTGCGTTTGGTATCCAGATAATATAGAACAGGATAAAACAGAACATCTATTCAATGTTTGGTAAGACAAGATAGAGTTGGATATGAAAGAACAGATGAAATGACCAATTTACCCCCAATGAGTTGTTTATATATTTTGATTAATTATGTAGTTTATTAAAAAATAGTGAAATAATTTTTTTTATGACAAAATATATCATTAGAAAAGCTTTCGTCAAGATGATTAAAGTAACACCAAAATAAAAAGTTTATGTAGTTTCCAAATTTTATTTTTATACCTTTTCTATATTATTTTATTATTAGTAATATATAACAGAGTAGATTAATTAATCAAAATATACAAATCATAATATTTTGAGGGCATTAAAGCCCATAAAATACAATAAATAAAATTCAAAGAGGAAGACGTTTTTTGATGTTTTAGAAGAGAATTACGTTTTATTTTAAGGCTGTATTGGTAAAACATAAGTCTATTTCACCTTGTTCCATGGGGTGGGGGTGTGGAACACGCATGCTCCACTCTGTTTCTGTCTATTCCACATAAAAGTCCTGCCAAATATGAAACAGTGATCCCGTTCTGTTCTGTCTGTTGTACCAAACGCACCCTAAGTGGCTTTTTACCCTTTCGAATAGAAGATTCTTGTGATGATAGTTATCAAGAAGCTAGTTTCGTTTCAATGCTGAATTGGGTTCTTTTTTGTAGGGAAGTAGAGGATTTTGCTCGACGATTGAACTCTGTTTGGCCAGAAAGAGTGCAAGGGATCATTTCTTCGGGTCAAGATAGGAGGATTGCACCTAGGAATGGATAAAACCGGCAAGTATTATTTTTTTACTAATTTCACTTATTCTCGTTTTAAAATGGCGTTTGATATCGACACATTAAATGTTCTGTAACAGGCCTGATGGACCATACATGTTGCTGACTGATGAATTGGCATGATCTTTTTGGTGAATATTACAATAGCAAGGAAAGTAAAAAGTAAAAAATCTTGTAGGCATGTTAACTGAATATTATATATATACATATGCTTCTGCTTATATAATTTTTTTTCCCTTTAGATGTGATGCTGTTGGTCTATTCTTAACTCTTGTTTGTCATCATGGATATTTGGAGGGCTTTTGGCTATAAAAAGAGAGCCCCTTTTTTCATATAAATACGAATATCATCTCCAAAACTTTTAAACTTTACGTTTTTTTTGAAGTATATGATATTTATATATGACAAATGTTTATATATAGTATGATCTATATTGATGTTTGAACCTTGAATTTTTTAAGTTGGATTCTACTTGTAACCAGGTACTGTTGGACCAATGACCATTTGATTCCCAAATTATGTATGCGAATGGGCCGGGAACCCCATCCCAAATTCACAAGCTAGGTTACGAGATAATTTAAATCAAATGTGTTAAATACCACACTCAATCGATAATGGTCCATGTTTAAATTTCACATTTTCAAAATTTTGCTTTATGAGGTATCAGATATTCATATATAAACAAAATCACATCATCATACTTAGCTACGCTTTCAGCTCTCCATATATATTTAGGATACGGAGGGGTGAATCAGAGATACCTGGGCCCGGCCTCATCTCTGGTTTTGAAGGAAATCCCAGGCCCCATCAGAGCAGATGGATCAAGTTCTCCAATAGAACGAGTTTCATTCTCATACCCAATGTTTTAAAACCTGGGTTTTTAGTTGACCCGGTGTGGTGACCGGGTCCCGGGGTAACCGGTTTCAATAATTCCCTTAATCTCTTGTATTTTTTTCATTTTTCTGCGTATATACATATATATAAAGTAATAATTTAATGTTTACAAGTTCCAACATTAAAAACACACAAACAACACGTTTTACATCACTCCAAATACATTAAAAAACATATTTTTTTTTTGAATTTTAGTTAACCCGGTTACTACCTTGGGTCCCGGTCCAACCTGTTCGACCGGCCGGGTTAACCCGGGTTTTAAAACATTGCTCATACCTACCCCTAAAACAACAACAACTATATTATTTTAGAAATTCTGAAGATTTAAGAAAAGCTTGCTGCAACAGCTATGCTAAACTCTCCTTTAAAATAAATAATAATAAAATAAGAATTAAAAAAGTCTCCCGTTTTGAAAAAAAAGACAAAATATAACATAAATTTTTAGAGAAGTTCCAAATAAAGACTTATAGTTACTTGTAGACATAACTGACATCACATTACAGTTTATATAAATCCTCTAAAGCTTATTACCATAAAATAAAGTAACCCCAGATCAAAATTTACCACCCCCACTAAAAGAAAAAGACAAAAAGGCCAAAAAAAAGAGAGAAAGAGAGCCCATTGTTGGGTAAAAATTCAAGTATAGGAACATCACCTTTCTTCTTTTTGAGTAAAAATCCTTTTTCAAAAGATAAGACAGTAGGAAACCCATTGGTAAAACTGGAACCTCTGCCTAACAACAATGTAAATATTTAAAAAAAAAAAAAGTCTCAAAGTTGATCAAACTGCACATTGTTGGTATAATAATGAGAGATGAACCTAAAAAAAATTCTTCAAATTTGCTTTTCACTCCTCTCCTACCTCCCTCCTAATAAACCGCTCTTTGTTTTGGAATATACTTTGTCTTCATGTTCTTCTCGGGTTTTGTCCTAAACTTGGGTTTATTAACGTTTGTATGGATCGTTGAATCCATCTCTGCCACTTTTCCCAATCGAACCTTCGGACCACCAACAACCACCACCATGGGATCCTCGGACTCGATAGCTTGATGGTCCTCTTCAAAATCACGTTTCCCTGGTGGTGGTTCAGCCACTGACGATAGAACCAACTTCACATGGTCCCCCGATATTGCCTCCTTCCATCCTGCACACATGAAAGCAATTGCTAGCTATTCAGACATCGTTTGATTGAAAAATGCATCTTAAAAAAATTGAGTTGTTTGAACATGGCCCACAAAAAGTACTTACTTTTTTTTCCAAAATAAGTGGCTGTTTGGTTGGTTTTCCATTAAGTCCTGTATAGATAAAGTTGATCGTGTGGACTATGTCTGTATAGATTGGGAAGGTCTTTGTTTCAGAGGGTTTTTTCATAGATGGAAGGATCTTAATTTTTAATTCGAAGGGGCAGGTTGGAATAAAACTTGGCTTTCTGCATAAAGCCCCCCTAGAAGCTTATAGAATAAGCCACTACCAAACACACACATATATATATATATATATATAGCCGACAGAACAACTCTTAACAAGCTGCAAGTAAACAGGCCCTTACTTAAAAAAAGAAGGGCATGCTTTTCAATTCTGGCCTTAATTAAGAGATGGAAAAATTCATTACTCCCTCTATTATCAAGGATAAAATTGTCAGTTAATTAAAAAATGTAATCATTATAATTTATACATTCCTAAAACTGTATCGAGGGAGTAAATTTCTATTCTCTAATAACTGCATGTCTGCATCCCAAAGACAGATTTTGGTTGACTTCATATGCAAGACCTTTTTTTTTGTTATATTACTGTTGCTATATACCCCTCGGTCCCAAAATAAATGTCCACCATAAAAAAGGATTTTAGAAATATGTAATCATTACGCTTTTTAATTAACTACATGACAATTGTACCCTTAATGATAAGAGGGAGTAATGCATTTCTTCATAATTAAGGTTACAATTAAAAATAAAACGCTTAATTTTGAAAGTTCTAACACCCCTAAATTTATAAGATCCCACAGAGGTTGCCTTATAAGGAACTGGACACCCCCTCTATCAAATGTGTTTTAAAACAAAGTAGACAATATCTGGTACGGTTAGCTTGGGATGTTACAAAAGTGGACTATTATTTTGGGACAAACTAAATTAGAAATGTGAAACACTATTATTTATGAATGAAGAATAAATAAATAAATATGGGGCAAAGAAGCCTTACTTTGTGCAAGAAAAGCTTTTGCTGCATCAATAGAGAACGGCATTGGCTTCGGAATAGCGCCATTTTCCACTTGTACATTAGAATCATCGGTACCCCTGATATCATTTCCGTTCACATCTCCTGACCGTTGATCACTCTCACTAAACAAAGTGCCCTTTTCAGGTGTCACATTCTCTTCCAATATTTGACCATTGCCTCTTGTATCATTTCGAAGCCTCCAAAACTTGACAGTAGAACGATTATTACCATTTTGGACGCTATTTGTCTTAATTTCCTTCTCGACCTTTTCTTCAAACTCGGCTTGACAGTTCCTCACAGTCACAGATATGGAACCAATCATCAGCTGACAGCTGGCCTGAGTGGTTTGATTAATAGCATCATTGTGTACTCTAGATTTCACCACCTCCACTCCACCATTTTCAGATTTAGGCTTTTTGGTCCAAACTTTACTGCCATTATTATTATTATTAACCCTTTGTTCTCTGTGTTTATGTGTCTGTTCCCATTTAGTCATGTTACCATTTTGATTACCATGAAAACCGTTACGACCACCACCTCTTTGTGATTTTGGCACCTGCCATCGAGCAACAAAATGCTGCGAACCATTCCCATTACCCGTTAAGATCGTCTTTTGTTGTTCAGTGGCTGCTGCTGAGTCTGAATGATCACTGCTGCATCCACCTTGAGGTTCGATATTAACAACTTCTTCATTGCTTAATGGGTCAGCTTCTTCATTGCTTAATGGGTCGAGAGGTGCGGCTAAAGGTTCATCTGGGATGGGAGGATTAATAACTTCCGGAGAGCTCTGAGGGCTGGAAGTTTCTGCTGATGGGATATTTTCAGATATATCAGAATCAGTGTATAAGTCTACCTTCATAACGTTAGATT
Source organism: Silybum marianum (assembly GCA_036898165.1). Taxonomy (NCBI): domain Eukaryota; kingdom Viridiplantae; phylum Streptophyta; class Magnoliopsida; order Asterales; family Asteraceae; genus Silybum; species Silybum marianum. The sequence continues at coordinate 867,787 of CM072532.1, forward strand.
GATCTTTTGCTCTTTGTTCTTTCTGACGAATTTTTCTTTGCCTTTTTCTTTCCAACAGCTCAGCTTGCCTATGTCCACAGCATAAAAAGAAGAATCTTGATAAACAAATATAACAAATGTTTAACTATTTAGTCAAATTTCTAGAATCTCTCTCAACTGATATAATAAGAAGAATCTTGTTGACAAAAATTAATGCAATCGATATAGTGTACCAGCTACATTGAACACAAAGGTAATTTTTGGGATACATAATAATTGGAATCTATGCTTTGTATAGGATATTAGTCTCATAGGTTGTTTGGTTGGTTTTCCATTAAGTCCTGTATGGATAAAGCTGTCTGTGTGGATTAATCTGTACGTTTAGATCGCGAAGGTTTTTGTTTAGGAGGGGTTTTTCATAAATAGGAGTTTGTTTTTTTAATTGGGAACTGCAGGTTTGGAAGAAAAACTTTGGCTTTCTGCATAACCCCCCCCCCCCTTTTTTCTCAAAGCTTACTAAATAAGTCACTTTCTACATCATTAAGCCACTACACACATCTAATATAAGAATAAGAAATAGAGCACAGGCACCACAAACCTCCTCTGAGCAGCTTCCTCTTCCTCTACAAGCAGCTTCTGGCATCTTAATGCTTCAGCATCTTTGTCTGCAAGCCATGCCTTCACCTATCCAGATTCAAATTTGTATTATTAGTCATCATAATTATATTCTTTTTTTGAAATAAAAGATCAGAAAACAAACTTCATCATAATGAGGAACATAAATAGCATTGTCTGTAAGACACATTTCTATTGATTCTATATTCTTGTTTCAGAATCAAATGTTTAATAAACGTATACAAGTTTTCTTTTTATATTCATTCACTCTCGGGACGTTTTTGCTGGATTCAGCTTTGCATACTCATGCATTCTTCGGATACTTAATGATGACAAATGCTTGTTTTGATGCATTTATAATGTAGATATCATTCATGTATTTATAATGTTGAGATACAAAATTCACCCATCACAAGTAAGGTGACAAACTTGGAAATATATGTTAATTATTTTGGGGGTTGTTTACAAGATGAATATCTCCACATCTTCCCGTCAGAACCTAATTTGGCAAACCCGTTTTTATCTTGGAAATATATGTTAATTTGATGTTAATTAAGTTCCATTTACGTCAAATCAAACACAAATCTTAGCAAGATGCATAACTTCTATTCAAACTCGGAATCTGTTGTTTTGGACTCTACGGTTTAACCTAGAAGAAAGATCAATGTGAAAACCTGGAAAAACATTCAAACTCAAAATTTGTGGTTTTCCTTGGTACTTTCTCAAAAAACTCCCACAGATATCATCGCCTAACTCTATATTATATATACCATAACCCTTACCGCTAACTTTTTAGATGTATATGACTCAACAGAATTATAGAATATTCTTATCATTAAACATGCCTGTGAAGCATATAACAGCTAAGTTAGGAAATATTTATTGCTGGGCAAAAGGATTTTTGGATTCAAATGTAATAAGCAACTAAAGTGTTATATGCCTGCTAGAAAATTCCAAACAAACATGCTGGGTCGCATCTTAATGATATACGATACTAATACTTAATAAAAGGGTATAGAAAAGAATATACCAATTTTTGTTCGGCAAGAAAACTTGTGCAAGCAATTAAATTTTTCATCTCAAGACCAATTTTCCCGGCTTCCCCATCAAAGACATATTTTTGCAATGATTCAGCTGTTCCGGCACATAAGAATGTTTTCTCACTAGCATCATCAAGAAGACTGAATAATTCCTCGGAGGAAATTGGCAAACTGGAAGGTCTACCTTGGATAATATCCTGCAAGTAAGCATTCCTAAGTATACCCTAGATATTACAAATGATAAGAAAAAAATGAATAAAAGTAGCAAACTTACCACAAGTGCAGAGCCAGCCTTCACATATACTTGTGGAAGAGAGAGAAAAATTGGTTTTCGTAAATTAGCTGCAATATTCCTTATTATAGAAGAGCCTGAAACTTCCTAAACGGATAGGACAATCAGAAATAATAGTTCAGAAGTTACATTATATAATGGAAATCGCCTTATTAAAATATGGAGAGATATATTAATAAGGCAGATACAGAATCTTCTGAATCAGACTATAAGTTTATTGTACATGAGTTAAATGAAGAGAGATTTAGCTCCTTTAATTAATAAAGCCAAGATTAATATAAAAAAAATACATTAGAACTAACGACAATTTCAGAGCCTCAAATCAACTAAATAGGAAAAGGAAAGCGGGCAGATCAATACCTCCAGATTAACATCATTGAAAGACATAACATCCTTAGCTTCATCAGAAGAGAGCTGCAAAACACACGTTCTTGAGCAAATTGGGGATGGAAAAGACCTTCCTAAGTGCCTACCATGACCCAATTAAAAAGTTTACCTTATCCCAAAATGCTCCTAGCAAATCCCTATACTTCTGAGGCTCCTAAAACAATCAAATAACAAAGAAACCATATAACTAAGGAACATTTCATATAGGTTTTCCAAATTTCCATAAACAAATTTCCATATTAATCTGTAAATTCAAGTAAAAGAACCTTATGAATATTCATAGACCGGCGATGCACTCTTATATGTCTCCGATAGTTGATAGGTGAACAAAACTCACGGGCACACTTATCACATTTCTGCATCTGAACCTTCATAGGAGCCAGCAAAGGCCAACCAGGGAGATCTGCACATAAAGAAGGCCATTTTCGTAGTGAAACTTAAGATAATTACATTATTTGCTAATGCATAACAGCATTCAAACACGGGTAAATTATGATCAATGCTATGCATCTATGTAATATTATATTCCTACTCTTATATGGAGCTAACATTTGGATGATTGAAAATTTTGCTAATACCTTGCTGATCCAAGGCATGAAGTAACTGTATCCACTGCACAGGGCTTTCCCCAGTCCTCGAGAATGAGAATAAAGGTTCTTTTCCAACAGCTTGCCGAATGAAAGTATCCAAGGAATCAGTCCCCTCCTCTGATTTCATTGCATCTGGAATACCAGTGCCCAATAGTTTTGCGACAGGCATCTATGCTAAAAATCTCTTCTCCACACTGAGGCTGTATTAAATAAATTACAAGAACATATTAAATGAGTTAAGCCAATCATGAATGCACTTAACATTATGAGCACAATACAATTTAAGAAAAAAAAATATTAAACTAACCCTATGACTACACAGCAGTGAATTTCTATATTAACAGGGAAGACCATACAAAACTTCATTGATTCCGTTTCCTTGTTACTTATTTATTTTCATTCGTTTCATAACTTTCGTTGATGACTTTCCATTTTGTTTCTTTCGAATTTCGCAACCCCTTTTTTATTTGGTAACGGATCGCTTCTTCCAGAGCGTGCCCCAATTGTTCTGCTCGCAACAATCCAAGTCTTTGATTGCTGCAATTAGATATTTTAATGAACCCTAACCTAATAAGGTCTTTCGCCGGAAAAAAAGGGTTAGGAGCAAGTGGAAGTATTTAAGGGGAATGAACTTCTCCTCAAAATAATAAATCCTCCTGTCAGGTCATGTTCAGTCACATCCTTCTATGCCAAAGGCCAAATGAAATAAATGCACGTCTAATAATGGCAGTGTTATGTGGTGGAAATGAAAGGAATCAGCTGGTTCTACCAATGTGATAAATAATAGCAATAATATTACTCAAACGTATAACTTTACTGCAGTTTTTGATTCCCTCATTTCTGTAACAAAAAGAACACCATACCTAGAATTTAATATTGTGAGCTTCTAAACCAGTTCAAGATCACCATCGAAAAGGTTTAAAGATTCTGATTCTTTGAATGACCATTAAAAAACTAAAAATATGACATGACAAAGCACTTTCACAGTCAAATTAATCACCCATGCTCAAGATGTACATATATGAGTCAGAATCAATAGACAGAAGAAACCATGAAAAGAAAAGGGTATCTTTCCCAATGCCATCTCTTCGAACAATTGAACATCCATAAACCTGTATGCATGACAAATTCCTACAATAGAAAGGCCTTCCATCCATACTGTATACAAGTAAATTATCATTTCAGTATCGATTTTACGCCAAGCAACATTTATGCATATGAGATACAATAATAAACCTATCCAAATGCACCCCTGCAACTTCAATTGTTCCAATAAACAAATAACACCCTAATCACAATGCAGAGCCAAATTACCAATTGCTATCGTAACAGATACGAGATCCAATCTTTCTACTTAATTAAGTGTAAAATAGGTAAACTCGTCACAAATAATAATCAAGAACGCTTGTCAAGTAATAAGGTCACATAGTCATCCAACGAGTAACATACATCAAAAAAAAAAAAAAAATCATCGCAACACCAATCCAACTCATTCCATTGTCAAAATATCGCATAAGATTACACGGATTATACACAATAATAACAGAGAATAATCATAAAGTACATATACAATTATACATGTAAAAAAAATCAATCCTAAATGCTAAAGCATTAATCGGATCATAAAGAAAACACATAAACTATAATTTTAATAGTCAGATCAAACTAGAAGTACCGTCAGCGAATATCTGCTAGGGTTAGAACCACGTGATCTGTGATTAGCACGTGAACGGTAGTTTAGAGAGTTTAACGTACCAGTGTGGGGGGTGTTGAGAGATCGCCGGCGACGGAGAGAATCGGAGACGGCAGGTGAAAGGCGGCGAAACGACGGTAACAGGAATTGCAAAAGCTATATACGTCTTATTAGCTTTGCGACGAAGGAGAGAAAGCAGTCGGCGAAATCTTAGAGACACAGAATTGAAACGAGAAAAAAAAGAACAGAGAAATATATTTATATAAATCGAGAACAGGGAGGCCTTTTAAATATTTAAAAGCCTGATTAGGATATCATATTAATATTATTATTATTATTATTATTATTATTATTATTATTATTATTATTATTATTATTATTATTATTATTATTAAAATAAAGTATATATTTTTTTAACTTTCTTTCATTCTTTTAACCTAATCGTTAAAAAATAAAACAATAAAAATATAGGTCCGTTAAATATTAAAGGAAATTAACTCCAAAGAAATAATAAAAAAACACTAAAAGAAATTTTTATTATTACAATAATAATAAAAATAATATATATATTTATAAAAACTTAATATTATATAAATAAGATTATAAAACATTATATTATACTAATGTTCGATTTATAGAAACCAATTTTATTGGCCTCTAAATATGAAAACCAACTTTACTGACCTCTAATCTTTTTAGACCATCTCCAACTCATTAGTTAAAACACAAAAATGAAGGTGTTTTCAACTAGAACCCAACACTAACATTACTAAAAACACAAAAATTGATGTATTTTCATCTCCAATCCAACAATAATAGACAATAAAAAAATAGAAGTGCAAAATGTTAGTGGTTATATTTGGAGGTCAATGGAGTAGAATAGAACACTAAAAATATATATTAGTATTTTATTCAAATTTTATAATTATATATATATACACACAGATTAATAGTTTAATATATTAATAAAATAGTATAATAATAAAGAGATATATTATTTTATTATTAAAAGTGTTTTTTTTACAGCGTGTGGTTGAAGTTGAGTTTTTTTAATGTTCAAATGACCCACCATTTTTAGTGTTTTAGAGCATCTTCAACCCAACCACTTAAAAACCCCCACTAAATACGATGAGCATCTTCAAAAGTTATGATATATTTTTCCTAAAATATACTAAGAAAAGTTAAAATATCTAAAAAAATTACTTTGAACTCCAAAAGTTGTTCTATTTTAGAGATTGTAGTATTTATTATATTATTAAAAAAATATATTACAGTAATAAAATATTGTTCATCTCTCCTAAACATTTTATTTCATTGGTGGAATGATTAAAATATTGATTTAAAAAAAATGGGTTTTAGAAAAATTTTCAAATTTGGAAATTTTTATCTTTTCTCTCCTATTTTTCTATTTTAGGATACAAGATAACATACCTCTTCAAGCAAAATTGCTAAATATCACTTTTCTTAATTTTAATATAGTTTTGGAGATGCTCTAAAAACACTAAAAATGGTAGGTTTCTTGAACACTAAAAAAACTCAATTACAAACATACACTATAAAAACACTTTTAATAATAAAATAAAATAGGGAATTTAATTAAAATGGCCATTTTATAAATGACATTTATCAAAATAACCAAAATCTTTTTTATTTTACCAAAATAACCAAAATATACTCGAAATAACCCTCGAAATCATTTTCCGGCCAAAACCTCCGCCCCATACCCTAAACCTCCGCCTCATACCCCAAAAACCTCCGCCAAGACCATTTTCACAATTTCGAATTTATATTTTACATTTTATACCCTTAGAGTTAGTTAATAAATTACTTTAGATACTTTACTTTTTAATTTTTCGTTTTACACATTTATCACATTAACACATATACTCGTATATCAATTAAAATACATCTAGAAAATACGTTTTTATTTTAACAAGTTACACCATTATAATCGTCTCGACAATACATTCGAAATGAGCGCTATATTGAATATTTTTCGATTTAATTATATATACTTTTAAAGCCAATTATCCTCTTGATCGATGAATAAGAATATTTTTCATAAAATTCGGAATATTAATTAAAACACAAACTTCGTGTGGGGCTAATAGTTTTCATTTCTCATCTCATGGAAAACCCTTTTCGCTCCGCTCAGCCTTATCCCTCTATAATGCTATTATTTTTGTAAGTTGATCGTCTTTTTCGGCTATTAAAATATTATATTGAGGTTGAAAAATTTACTCATGAAAGGTCTTGGAGAAAGGAGAGCATGGAAATATGCTTGAAAGATTTCTGTAGTCCCATCCGCACTATGTATATATCATTGATTCAAAAATGGGTTAATTATAATATATAATGTAATAACCTTAAAAACGGATGCATTATGTGTTATTGTACATGAGTATTAATTTATATGGGTTTTATTATAGAAATAACAATAACACAAAAGTAGTACAAATTCACTATAACTTATATCTTATTTCTTTATATATATTCATAATATTATACTTTGTCGTTAAAAAATAATAGCATTATATTTTAATTAATATTCCGAATTTTATGAAAAATATTCATATTCACCGATCAAGAGGATAATTGACTTTAAAAATATATAATTAAATCGAAAAATATTCAATATTGGGCTCATTTCGAAGGTATTGTCGAGACGATTATAATGGTGTAACTTGTTAAAATAAAAACGTATTTTTTAGACGTATTTTAATTGATATACGAGTATGTGGGTTAATGTGATAAGGGTGTAAAACGAAAAATTAAAAAGTAAAGTACCTAAAGTAATTTATTAACAAACTCTAAGGGTAGAAAATGTAAATATAAATTACAAATTGGGAAAATGGTCTTGGCGGAGGTTTTGGGTATGGGGCAGAGGTTTTGGCTGGAAAGTTATTTTTGATGGGTATGGGGCGGAGGTTTTGGGGTTTGGGGCGGAGGTTTTGGCCGAAAAGTGATTTCGAAGGTATTTCGAGTATATTTTGGTTATTTTGGTAAAATAAGAAAGATTTTGGTTATTTTGATAAATGTCATTTGTAAAATGGTTATTTTAATTAAATTCTCAATAAAATATCTATTTATTATTATATTGTTTTATTAATATTTAAACTATTGGGGAACCTTTTTTTAGAACCCATGAAACCATATTAACTTTAAAAACTTGTGCATCATGTGTTATTTGATATTTTATTTATTTATTTAAGACATAAATTTGAAATATTAAATAACATATATTTGTTTCACATTGTGTTTGTCTCTCACATGTAATCGGTTTCACAATGTGAAACTTTTAGAGTATTTGTGAAAGAAAAAATACATAAAAAAAATTACACTGTGAAACAAACTAATGATGAAACAAATATATGTAAATACAAACATGATGCACAAGTTTTCAAGGTAATCACAATTTCATGGATTTCCAAATCATTAAGCCTCTTAAACTATTAATCTCTCTCTATATGTATAAAATTAAAAAATTAAACAAAATACTAATATATATTTTTATGTTTTACTTTATTGATCTCCAAATATAGAGATCGACATTTTGCACTTTTATTTTTTCAGTGTTTTAGTGCTAGGTTGAAGATGAAAACTCCATTATTTTTTTGTTTTTAATGATTTTAATGTTGGGTTGGAGATGGTCTTAATAGGGTTTTTTAGTATTTGGGTTGGATATACCTTTAGAGCATCTCAATAGGTTCTCCAAAATGAAGAAAAATAGAAAATAGAGAAAATGAGAATTTTGAGTCAATGTTTTTCTTCAACAGTTTGTCCAAAACTATCTTCAAAATAAAGAAGTAGAAAAGAGAAAAGGTTTTTCTTCAAACATGGAAATCATCCCAAAATGATTACCGAGTGAAAACACCAATAGAAAATTTTGAAAACAAATATTTAAATAGATAAATAATATTTTAATGAGTAAACTACGATTTTTGGTCCCTATGGTTTACCAGTTATAAAGATTTTAGTCCTTGTGGTTTAAAAACTGTTTTTTGGTCCCTATGGTTTCATTTTCCTTCCATTTTCGTTCTTACATCTAACAGGGTTAACGGAGCTGTTAAAAAAGTTTTGAAAATTTACATATTTAGTCCTTGTATTATATAAATTTTAAATATTTAATCCTAAATTTCATTTATTATATTACTAACTATAATTTGGCACTTATATATATATATATATATATATATATATTATATCATTTTTGTTTTTCCTCTTTAATATATTTTAATACTATATATATGTTATTTTTTATATATATTTTGATACTTTTTTATTTACTTATAATTACTAAAAATAAATAACTTTTTAAATATTTTAATTAATAACTCTTTTTATTATTTAATCAAAGTTTTATTATTTATTTAAAAGCGGTTGATTTTTTTATTAATTTCTTTTAAAAAACGGATTGGTTTAAAATGATAAAAGGTTGCGAATCATTAAAATTATTGATAAATAAGTGATATTTTTTTCAATTAAAACTTTGAAAAAAACTGCCAATCATTAAAACTTTGAAAAAAATATCACTTATTTATCAATAATTTTAATGATTCGCAATTCTTTCTCATTTTAAAACAATCCGTTTTTTAAAATAAATAAATAAATAAATAACCGTTGTTAAATAAATAATAAAACTTTGACTAAATAATAAAAAGAGTTAATAATTAAAATATTTAAAAAGTTATTTATTTTTAGTAATTATAAGTAAATAAAAAAGTATCAAAATATAAAAAAATATAACATATATATAATATTAAATTAATGAGGAAAAAAAAGATAATATATATATATATATATAAGTGTCAAATTATAGTTAGTAATATAATAAATGAAATTTAGGATTAAATATTTAAAATTTATATAACACAAGGACTAAATATGTAAAATTTCAAAACTTTTTAACAACTCCGTTAACTCTATTAGATGTAAGGACGAAAATGGAAGGAAAATGAAACCACAGGGACCAAAAAAGTAGTTTTTTCACCACAGGGACCAAAATTGTTATAAATGGTAAACTACAAGGACCAAAATCGTAGTTTACTCTATTTTAATAGATGATTGAAATATTTTAATATTTTAATTATTATTGAATTATTCAAAATGGGAAATGTGTTGGAGATGAATGTAATTTCTTTTGGTTCTCCATTTTGAAGAGTTTTTGGGTAATCTGTTGGAAACGCTCTTAACGATAGGTTGAAAATAAAAACACCTTCAGTTTTGTATTTTTAGTGTCGGATTAGAGTTTCGTTGACCCAAATACTAAAAATGATGGATTTATTAAACATTAAAAATAATCGATTCCAACACCCAGATTAAAGAGATATTAAAAATATTTTTAATATTATAATAATAAAATAATATATATTTACTATTCATTAAAAACATAATAATTATAATATATAACTAATCTTTATAATCAATAAATATTTATCACATCAATTTTAAAATAATTTAATAACTAAAATATCGCTAAAAAATATTATGTTAGAAAGCAAATTAAATTACAAGAGCTCAAATATAATTTCATATTTTAGTCTTTACTAAATTTTATTTTTAATAGGAAAATTAAATTACTTAAATATAATTTCAATGTTATAAAAAATACAGGCCACCTTTTTTGACCTTTATTTGAAGTCTTGGGCTGCAGATGAAAGGACTCTCATTTTTTGTTTTGTTCTTAACGTTGTGTTGGAAATCAAGTTGTTTTTGTGAGACAAGACTACAAAATAATATTAAATTTTCACAATAAAATATTCTGAATGTACAAATTTTTACTGTAAAACACTATAAATAAGATGTGAAAGTAAACTTTCACGGTGTTTTTTATGTGAAGATTTAGTGTTATTTACGTGGTGACACGGGTCTCATGAAAACAGTCTATTCTCATATGATTCCAAGTGGCCAGGTCTAAAAGGTGTTGCGACTGAACTTCGGCGGTGCTCCAAGATATTAGAAAATACAAATAACATTAACCAATAAACTTGTAAAAAAAATCCTTCGAAATTAACCAAAAACCGAAAAAAATATTTTGAAATCAACCAAAAAACTTAGGGATTCTTTGGTAGTTGCTGGATGGTTTAGTGCTAGATGGCCAGGATGTCATAATGCTTAAGAGGCTTTGTATGATATAGTGCAGAATGAAAAATGGTTGTTTGGTAACTACTCTGAATGGACAGTCTGAATGAGAACAAATTATCATTTTAACCCTCTGTATGATTCAGTTTTTATGAAATATAACTGTTTGATAGAGATCTGAATAATAAAATTATTTTATAAATATAACTTAAAAATAACATTTCATATTAATTGAAACAACCATAATATTAGGTTAATCAACCAATTATGCTTAATAAGCTCCTAATGATCTTTCACTATGCAAAATCCAATATCCAGAATCATCTGATGCTACCAAATACATAACTAGATACAATTAAAAACAAAAGCTAATTATCCAACTACTAAAACCACATATTCATTAGCAAACATTAATTCAAGTTAATACAGATACATAAACAAAACCAAATTCAAACAACATATAGAATATGGTTAGCCACATCATAGCTAGACCCTCCTGCACCACAAAGACAATATGATGCATAAATATGAAATATTTGAAAATCAAATGACAATAGCAAATTGGCAATAAACAGTAGCAACATACTTAATGTGGGTTTGGTACGCAGATGGGTGAAAGAATTGTGTAATGTTCTAAATAGGTCTTATACGGGTCTAAAAGTCACACCAAAAAAAGAGGAATCAACAGTAGCTGTTACATGGTGTGAACTATCAAGCTAGAAACATATTCTTAATGTTAACTAGTGCTTAGAGAAACAAAGATGTCTTGAACAAACAACTTAAATTTATTCAAACCAGCAGAAGTTCCATGGAGCGGGTTATATTTCCATATTGGATTATACAATTCTTACTTTACCTAATAGTACCTATAATTTGTCGATTATCTAAGTTGGCCTTTGTAGCTAGAGCATCTAATCATTAGCTCTTAATAGAAACCTTTGGTTGTTTTCAATTTTCTGTCTTATAAACCAAAATAATAATAAAAAAAACCACAGTAGCTTGCTAAAATCAAGGTATATGAAGTCCATAAATCATTCCATAGAATCAGTCAGAACATACAAGTGTTCATTTCATACATCAAGATTAAAACAAAAGTCAAAATTGGATAGATACATAATAAGTCAATAAAATCAAAACCAAGATTATTGGTTTCACCAAGGTTTTATATCTACACATGGTTGGAAATCAAGGAATCGAAGTCTGGAACCATGGAAATCAAGAAATCGAAGACCAGTTGGAAATCAAGAAATCGACTCGGATGAAATCGATGTCGGGAAGAAGTCGAAGCCCAGTTGGAAATCGACCTGGATGAAATCGATGTCGGGTAATCGAAGACCATGGTTAGAATGTCGTGGATTCTGAAATCGTACCCGGAAGAAACAGAGATCCAAGGTATGGGAAGCGATGTCTTCTAAAAGGGTAATGGAGGAAAAATTAAGCTTCTGAATGGTTCAGTTGGGTGCTGGAGATTGAACGATCTAGAGACTTGTGGAACACTTTAGAGTCAATTAAATTTTTGCCAAACAAAAGTCTTCAAAATGCTCAATTTTACAAAAATTATAGGTCACTGCTCTAAATTTCTTTGCAAATACAATTATCTATTCATTATTTTTCTTATAATTTTACATGGTTTGAGAAGAAATGTATGCATAAAAACAATAAAGTCGTGAGAAAGATATAAGTTTAATTAAACGATTTTTTGAATTAGTGATTTTTTACTATGGCAAAAGTCAAATAAGATCACCTGAAATTGTCAAAATAAATAAATATATAGATCTTTCTAGAGAAATTTTTAATGACCAAGGGGCCATATTGTCAAAGACCTAGAAGATGTTTAATGCAGCAAAAGTTTTTATTATCTTAATTTATAAATGCACGTATTTAAATCAATTTTTTTTGATAAAATTAACATGAGTTCTAACCCTACACTAATCCATTAAAGAAATTGTTAATTTTTTATATTTAATTTTATTTAATATTATATATGTTATTAAATTATTTTATAAATTTATTAATCACAATACATTTAAATTTTTTATATGAAATAGTAATACATTCAAAAACCATTATAATAATATTTATGTCTCCTTTATAGTCAATATTAAATTTAAAAAATTCTTTAAATTTAAAGATTTAAATTTTCTCTGTTTTAAATAACATTTTAAGATCCGTGTTGTGAGCTCAGTCCTAAGAACTCTAAAACGCTTCGTTTTACAACGCATAATCAATAGTCCGGCTATCGACCGACGTTCAAGACTGGCAACACTTTTTATGAAGATTAAAGGTCTGGACCGCCCAACCTAATACTGATTACGGGACCGGGACCGGTTATACATAAGCCCAATTTAAAAAAAAATAAGTTTTTATAAATCACATATCAGTTTTTCAAAATTTCTACAAGATTTTGAAGTTTTTTCTACCAAAAACTTCATGTTTTTTTAATAAAATTTTTCAAGTTATTTTTGAAGGTGTTTCAATACTAAATTTTAAAAATCGTAATTATAGAAGTATTTATAACATTTTTATGTGAAAAAGATTTAAAATGTATTTGGATGACCCAATTAGAGATTTTAAAATGTATTTTAATAAAACATTACACAAATTTTTTGTATGTTTAAAATTGATTTTTGGGAAGAAAAATATTTGGGACCGATTTGGACCAGCCTAGGACCGATTTTTGGGACCGGACTTTATAGAGCTCTTTTTCTATTTTTTGTTTTCATATACATATAAAATGACAGCAATGGAATGCCAATCCCCGGGTTTTGGATCGTGTAATTTCGTTTTAAAATGAAACTCTTTTCGAATCATTATGATGAATAACGGACAAGATGATTTAGGTTAGGAGTTAGGACCACAACATAAAAGGAAAATATTATACAAGGACCTATTTATGTCCGAACCGGCTTATGACCAATTTTTGACCACCTCTACTTTTACGTATTTTGTAATACTCTTTTTTGTATGTTAAATTGTCTCCAATAGTTTTATAAATATATATTATTTTTGTAAAAATATGTAAACATATAAAGGAAAAAAAAAAGGAAGCCGTCCATAATAATTGATTGGGTCTACTATGTCCTACATTTCAACCCCCAAGACTAATTTAGTTGAAATCGGGCCCAAGCCATAGTACCTTGTACCTTTGGAAAACCCATTTGAATAACAAATTTTTACGTGTTTTTTAAACCATCGTCTTTGATAATATTTAAAGTATACTATAAATTTGGTTTATATGGTTTTGTTAAAAAATAACATTTTTTTTCTTTTCTATCGACAACCGTTTCGAAATTACAAGATGACTCTCGTAGTTTACAATAACGTACGAATGATCTATTTCTTAAACGAAGATTCCGTTAAACAGAAGACATTTTTGTCATTCATTGATTTTTTTTTGTCTTTTACTCGATTAATATCAACAATATGATTTTGGTCCTTGTGGAATTTGATTGGGTAAAAGACAAAAAAAAAAAAAACGTTAAAAGAACACAAAATGTTATCCATTTAACAGAGCTTTTTAATGGTCATTGATGGGAGGGATCAAATTCGAACATTTTGCAAACCATCATGACCATCTTGTAATTTCAAAACTACATGGACAAGAAGTATTATTTTTGACAAACCACATGTACCAAACTTGTAGTTTACTATAATATTTAAGTATAATACTCGGGTACCAACTGTTTAGTTTATGCTTTATAGTGACTGAATCTTTGATTATTTGAACAAACCCAACTTCAGAAACACTTTTCTTATTATAAATTTCAAACAATCCAATTTCGTATTGAAGGTAGATAAGACTTGAGATCACGTGAGACCAGTCTATTTTCGTAAAATCCGTAAGACCACATTTTTACACTTGAAACTTCACAGCAAAACACTGTGAAGGTAACCTTCACAATGTTCTATTCTTGTTGTGAAGGTTCATTTTTTTTTGACCTTCACAGTGTTTTACTGTGAAGTTTCAAATGTAAAAATATGGTCTCCCGGGTGTCACGAAAACAGGTTGGTCTCACGTAAATCCAACCCAAATAAACAAACCTTCAAATAGACAATTTCATATGGTTTCTTCATCCATTTAGTAATTTATATATAGATAACAGACCACAAGTTCTTACCAAATATCACAAGAACAATTTCTGTTCTATAAAGAGGGAGGAAGCAAGACCATCTAATTTCAACCCCATTAAGGGAACTCAGTATTTTCATTAAACACTTATTTAAACAACCAAAGCAAAATCCCCTTTGCAAATATACAAAAGTAACTATATGTTACATTATGTTTTCTTCCCAAATATACCAACCACAATATTTCAAGGCAAACATAAACATGCATATACTAAAGATAGAAGATAAAAGTATACAAGCAAAGGTGCAAAGCAATGCACCAAAAAACACAAAAATAATTCAAATATTTGAAGGTCAATGACAACTTCTATTATCAATATTAACAATACCATGATATCAATTTTCAATTAGTTGAAAAGCTCCCCGGCTACATTTTTCATCATGCGCTTTACCTATACATCGTAAAATAACATAACAAAACAAGTAAAAATACTTGGATGACAAAAATAATGATATTTTTTTTTGCCGTTTATCCTAATGAATTTCAGTGAGTATATGCATCAATACATACACATAATAGATATGCATATACGTTATATAGAGGTGATAGATATTATTTACAAACCCAACCATACATACTAACTAAGAGATATTTGTGGAAATGGTGAAGATTCATTTCTTATGATCCAGATATTTGTGGAAGATTATCAAAGTTCATTTATTATGTATGATAAATGCCTTTATACTAAGAAACAATTGAGATATTCATCGTACCAAATATTCATTAGACTAGATGGACGGTTTAGACTGGTTTGTATGGTTTGTACTAATATGATTGTTTGTCCTAATGTTATAGAGGTGGTTTCATTTACAAACTCAACCATTAGTACAACCTAATTAATTGAGATATTTAAGGAAATAACGAAGGTCATTTATTATGATCTGGATATTTACGGAAGATTATCAAAGTTCATTTATTATGATAAACGTATTAAGAAACAATTCAAATATTCATTAGACCAGATAGACGGTTGAGGTTTGTACTAATATGATGGTTTGCAAATGATCCACACTTTATATAACCAATAGTAAGAGTATGTACCTGTTTTGCTGAAAGACCAATTTCCTGCAAGTCATCAAGCTGCCAAACCAAGCACAAAAGTGCACAATTAGCAAATAAGAGCACAAAAAAAAGATGTTGAAATTTTGAAGGATTTTTCTTCTTTTAGGAAGTTTATATAATATGTTATTATTTCGTACATCTTTAAAAGGTTGTGGAGATTCTTCACGAAGTTCAAGAATATACGAAGCTCTCTTCTCTCCAATACCCTGCAAAAAGTTGAGGTTTTAGGACATAAAAGTATAAACTGAATACAAAAAAAACGTGATATTTTAACACATAGTTACCCGTATCCTTTTCAAGTCCTCCCTGTTAAGAAAACAACATAATGTAATTGTATTAGTTGTATGGATGTACGGATAAGAAAAAATGTACGAATGTTAATCAAGTTTTCATGAAGAATATAATTATTCCATCCACAACAATTGTTTTTACCAAAAATAAAAGAAAAATATAATTAATTATATATGATAGAAAAAATACTAACTTGTTTGCTGTATTTAAGAATTCCAGATAGTCTTGAACAAGTGATTGCTGCAAAAACAAACACATTATGGTTATAGCAACTTGGGAAATAAATTAAAGTTAATTTTAGAAGAGAATAATATATTTAAACCAACCTTCATCCCCGAGCTTCGCTTGCTGAATGATCCAGATGGACAGTTAGAAAAATCCAGTTTATGTGTAACTATGGGAGTTTTTGGTTCGATAGTATCAATGACGTTGCCAATTTCAGTATTAGCCATCTGCGGTGTACTTATAGGCAAAGGAGTTGAACATAAATATTGCAGGTTCATCGATATTTCTTTTAATCGAACACTTATTGGTGGTGATCGGCCTTCATTAACAAGCAAATCATTGGCCTTCTTTACTATGTTATCACCTGTAATATAAATAAATTAAGTATTACAAGCATTTTTCAATATCAATTTAAGTTTATTGTCATCAGACACATCATCAGAAGAATAAATGTTAAAGACTTAGGTTGGTTTTCCAATAAGTCGTATATGGATAAAGCTATGCGTGTGGATTAATCTGTCCATATAGATCGGAAAAGTTTTTGTTTGGGAGGGTTTTTTCAGAGATGAGAAACATGCTTTTTAAAGAACTTGACTTTCTGCATAAAGGTCTCCCTTAGCAGCTTATTAAATAAGTCGGTTTCTATATTATTAAGCCACTCTACCAAACAGCCATGTATACTTGACCGAATAAGTTGCGAATTCCATTAAGCTCATTAAGCTGCTAACAAATATGCCCTTACCATCAGCTAAAGGAGTGACTTCTTTACAATTGCTTTCTGCCTTCACCAAAGCATCCTGCAACATAATTAGAATAATAAATCCAATAACCGTTCAATGATATCCAAAAAGTCATGAAATTTGTGGGATTTTAGAACTCAAGATGTATTTCAAAACCATAATAAAACAATAACCTCTTCCTTCAAAGCAGTTGGATTCTCTTGAGTAGCATCAGATAAAAGAATTTCCTGCATTAAGAAGAGATTGTTAACTTCTCTGTAAGTTGTAATGAAAATAGGTACAAGTCTTATTTCTTAATCTACCTCATCATGTGAACAAGGTACAATGGCTGAAGCAATATCTATGACATCCGAGTTGAATAAAACACCATCTGATGAACCCTTTTCCTGCATTCCATTTATAAAAAGATTCAACATCTTATATTTCACTGCACATAATGTTTTGACATAAAAAGATACTACAAAACGTGAACAAATATTATACCTCCTTCACACAAGGTACAACAGTGGAATCACCATCGGGAATATCTGACTTCACTAAGTTCGATGGCTTATTTGCCTACATTCATGTTGCGTAAACTTGAATATATTGTAATTGGTTACAAAGAATGGTTAATTTTTAGACTCCAATAATGTAAATATGGTACCTGCTTCTTAAAAACATTTGCTTGCTCTGTATCTTTTTCACCAAAAATATTCCTTCTAGTCCAAACAATAAACAGATTAATAAATCACAAACAAGATTTCATCTCAAAATCAGAAGCATTAAACATTGAAATTTCATTTTACCTTTCTTTTAGAACTGCTTTGGTTTTCTTTCCGGACATTGGCAATCGGGAGTTGGTTCCCTTTTTTACTGCAGAGCGTGCAACCACAACAGAATCCGCTTTATTTGCAGATGAAGGTACAATGGAGTTGGTTCCCTTTTTTACTGCAGAGCGTGCAGCCACAACAGAATCTGCTTTATTTGCAGATGAAGGTACAATGGAGTTGGTTTGTTTCTTTACAGCCATGGAGGGTTTTATACCTTTCAACCTTGAAGCCAAAGTTACTGCATGAATAGTATCTGGGCAAAACAATGGATTCTGCAATCAAGAAAAAAATGGTGAATGTTAAAATTATCTAAACATAAATAGTATTCGATCACGAAACTGAGAAACAATGTATAAATAACAGATAGCCTACCAAGCAAACGAGCATGGATATATGATTATTTCCACCAAGAGAATCTTGTAAGACTCGTGTGATTTTGCTTTCACGATAAGGTACACGACTCTCATTGGTGTTGACAGCATGGATCACATTAAAAAATGCATTCAAAGACTTATTGATCTGTGTACCCTCAACAAGGTTGGTTCCATCGATGCTATTTCTCCTGGCATTTTCATATCCTAACAAACAAATAAGATACTGTTAAACATCGAAAATTGGAATAATAATCCCATAAAAGTGCAAATATGTGTTATTGAAAAGATTGTGTCCCAAACCTGCCAAGTCAACAAAGTTCATCTTTCCAACACATTTAAGTTTTTCTCCTTTATCACAAGCTAAAATACGTATCATCAGTGCTTTGTGGCTTCTTCGTGGTAATTCCAGTGTTGTCTTTTGTTTTGGCTTGTTCGAACTACTCCCAATGCAGTATAGTTTCTGAAACTCTAACATCGATTTCACATGTACCTGTCCAAGATTTTTTGATGTTAAAAACATTTGATGCTTTATACAAAACCTACATACACAAGACTAATTCCAATCACAATATCTATTATTGTAACATTTCACTTGCCTTAGAAAGTCCTTTAAGCATTATCTTTCCTTGAGCATCTTCTAATACTCGAACCTCAGGATTCTTGGAATCTAATAGATCATATACATGATCCTGGAACACTTCATAGATTGATATTGCAACCGCGTGTTTTCCTTCTTCGGCCACTTTGAGAATTTCATCCATAACCAACATTCCTAAACCTAAATTTTCTTTGGAACCCTTCAAAAAATAATAAAATAAGATTAATATTTGATAGTAGCTGGACCAGAATTGTGTAAACTGTTCTTTAGGTTCATTGTCACTTCTCATCCAGCCAAAAAAAAACAATAAGAAAAATGTAAAACTTAGTTTACTTGGATCGTGTAGGTCTTTCCGCTGCCTCTAGCTCCAAATGCGATAAATGTCGAACTTTCACCATTAAAAACCCTTGAAATATGAGGCTTTACCTCCCTTGAGAAAATTAGAGCGGTGTCTTCATTTGTTTGATAGCAAGAGTCCACCTCATACTCATTTTTACGACTGGAAGAACGTAAAGAATTTTTAAGTAAACAATGCATAAATTAAATTTAAAACTAGAGCTAATAAAGACTTTAATTACAAACCAAATCTACAACAAAAAAATCAACATAAAAAGTACCTGGAAGTTTGATCATCAAAAGAAAGTGTAACTTTCTCGGAAGCCCCACCGTCACCGGATTTACAGGCCTGTATCACAGACTTCGATGCCAATTCACCATCCCTAAAACCTCGAATCCTTGCAACAATTCTAACTTTACCGCTAAGATTAGAGGATGATTTCGTTTGATTTCTCGAAGATGGAGTCATACACGCTGTAAATTCTCACAACAATGGCAACGTCAAACGCAATAGAAAAATATTCTTATTTCGAAAGACTACTAAACCCTAGTGATTGTAATTTCTCCTTTTTTTGTCAAAATTTTGCACAAAACTAAACAAAATAACATAGAATCATCATAAACTACATAAATAGGGTAAAAAACAATCCTGAACTCTAAAGCCCTATTTATAACAGTCGATCAAATCAAAATTGTCTGTCACCAAATAACAAAAATATGCTAGGGTTAGAGATTAGAAGAAGACGAAACCCTAGCGACTGAAATTTCTGGTTTTGTTATCAAAATTTCGCACAAATAAACAGAAACTAATAACATAGAATCAACTCAAATTAAATAAACAGCGAAAAAAACAATCCTAAATTTTAGAGTATTAATTTTGACTCTCAATCGAATTAAAACTGCCGTCACCAAAACAATAAACATGTAATAATAAGGTTAGAATCAGGTGAAACGATTAACATACCAGTGGAGTCCATAGATCGTTCGATATCGGAGAGATCTGCAGACGCCTGAAAAACCTTAAAACGATCGTAAACGAGAAATTCTGCCAAATCTCTTAGGCGGGGAGGATTGAAAGTAGAGATTGCTAGAAAGAAGTGTGTGGAAGACGAATGCTTACGAGCGGAAGAAGGGTCAGTGACCGTTGGTGTATTTGAATTTTGCTCGATGCGCTCCCGTGATTCTGTCTGAATAATTTTCTTTTGCTGAGGCCATTAATGACATATGGGGGCCCAAAAATTAGTTGGGCTTCTATGAAAGACCCGGTATAATATTTGGGCTTTTCACTCAGGCCCAGTTTCATATCCATTAATTTTCAATTCATAAGAAATAACAGAATTAGAGTCGAGATCAATCAAATCGGTCTCGATCTGAAATTTTCTTTTTGTAATTGGTACCATTGTAACCGGTAGAGGTGGTCAAATGGGTCTGGACGTTCGGGACCGATTACACTTTTCATCAAAAAACAAGGTCCGTCCGAGGACCGGTCTGCTTCTTAAAAAAAATGTTTTTATATGTACTAGAAAGGTATTCGTGCAATGCAGCGAGATATATCTCGATTTTAATTTTTGTTTCTATGGATGTTCTAATGGTTTTGAGAAAAAGATTTTAGTATTTCAATTAAAAAGTTCTCTTTTTTTATTTAATTTCTTTAATTCAAATTTTTATCATAATTTAATTTAGGTTTAATAACCAAATAATTTATTTTTGGTTTAATAATATAATTATTTTAGTTGTTAAAAGTCAATAATTATCTTAATCATATTTTAGATTTTTTGTATTTAAAAGTAGATGTTTATCTTGTAGTTGATCATAATTATTTGTAGATAGTTACACGAATTTAGAGATGAAGCTTTAAAATGTTGTATTTACGCATAATTTACTTGTAACTTTGAAAATTAAGTAATTAAGATTAAATACCAGTAACTAAAGCTTAAAAAGTTGTTTTTAAGAGTTTTTGGCCAAATGCTTTATAATATAGTATAGATTTTTAACTTGTAAGTATATTTGATGGAACACCAATGATAAAAATATAATAAAATGTTATTTTTAAGTGTATTTGATTGAAAACTGTTAGAAATAGGAACGATTGTGAAGATAAATGTATGAGACGAGTGATGGTGCCGAATGATTTCCAGCTTTTCTATTATGATTAAGAGAATACGTACAAGATGAAAGTGAAAGTGTGTAACCTAATCTAGCTGATTACATGAGAATATATACTATCAATAATAAAAGAAAGGGTAAAATGCAAGAAATAGCAACATACTTTCATAAATTTCTTTATTATAGCATTGTACTTTCAGTTTTACTTATTACAGCAATGTACTTTCAAGTTATTTTTTATTAAGGTATTGTACTTTGAAAAATTTACCCATTATAGCAATGGGTAACTTGTTACCTTTTAAACAAGTTAACCCTCACTTTTTTTTTGCTTACATGACTTAAATAAGATAACATGGATAACATGTCATCATGATTACATGACATTAGTAAAAAAAATCTTTTGTAACTTTTTTTAAAAAAATTCCCAGCTTTTTATATTATTCTTAATTATCTCATTTTTAGTAATTTCTTCACATCATCACTTTTTAAAAAAATTACTCTTACTAAATTGTATGCAAATTAAATATTTTAAAGTTACATTTTTTTTAACAAATGTGATATTTTTCTTCAAAATAAATATTTTATTTATAAAAAACGTAAAACTTGTGATTTAATTTTTCTAGTTCAAAAAATACTTATTTTGTACTTTTTTTAAAATTTAACGATATAAATTGTGTTTTAGAAATCTTCTTAATATTGTTACATTTTAATAAATATTTTAGAAATAATCTAATTAATTTAATATATTTATTGAATGATATGTCAATTCAATTTTTTAAGACAAATAGATATATTTTTTTCCATATAAATATTTTATTTGTAAAAAAACATAACAATTCTTATTTTCTTAGTTAAAAAATATATATTTTTAAACATTTTTTAATATTAGGGAAATAAATTGCCACCTATAAATCTTCTTAATATCCTTATGTTTATGAATAATTTAGTTTAGTTTAATTAGTCTAATATATTTATTAAATAATATGTAAAACACAATGCTATAATAAGAAATGCCACATCAACAATATATTACATGTGGACAACCTACATGGATAATGAGGTGTCATGGAAACTAGGGGTGCTCATGGGTTGGGTTGATCGGGTTCGAGGTGTTTTGACTAATCAACCAAATGTTGTCGGTTTGAGAATTTTTCAACCCAACCCAACCCAACCAAAAGTTCAACCCAACCCAACCCAACCAAAAGTTCAACCCAACCCAACCCAACCCGTTCGGGTTGGTCGGGTTAATCGGGTTGGTCGGGTTGATAGTTTGGTATAACAAAATATTCTGCTAACATTGAATAACTCACAATTTCTTTTTCATCATCTGTCATTTAGCACAACTTATCTATACTTCTTGAATTTGAAGTATATTACATCCAATTAATTTTTCTCAATATATATACTAATATATACAAATGATTTATGTAAAGATAGATAATAGATTGAAAATATATGTATACGAGAAGAGTGCATGATGGGTGTAATTGTTTAATTTACATATTAATAGAGATTCAATAATTATATTAAACCCAAAATATAAAAGGATATCGGGTTGGTCGAGTTGGGTTGGGTTCAAATAAAAGTAACCCGATATCAATCCAATACCCACGGTTTGAAGATTTTATAACTCGATTAGGCATCGGGTTGCTTCGGGTTGAGTTATTTTGCATCGGGTTGGGTTGGGTTGATCGGGTTGGTCGGTTTGGTCGGTTTTTTGAGCACCCCTAATGGAAACCTAGTATAGTGGGTAAATTTAAAAGAAAATGTTACCCAATGCTATAATGGATAATTTTTTCAAAGTACAATACCCTAATAAAAAATAATTTGAAAGTACATTGCTGTAATAAGAAAAACTAAAAGTACAATGCTATAATAGAAAAAATTATGAAAGTAGGTTGCTATTTTTTGCATTTTGCCCTAAAAGAAATTATACAATGAAGCCCATGGGCCTTTGGGCCTGTGAATCTTAACTATATGCTAACGATGTGTTCTCAAATTGGGAGAGAAAATAAAGGAAAAGAAGGGGATGGAAAAGAAAGAGAAGAAAAATAAAGGTAAGGAAAATAAAAAAATTATTTGTGTTCTCGAAAGTGAAAGAAAAGGAAGGAAAGGAAAAGAAAGAAAATAGTTTTCATGTTATTGAAGAGGAGAGAAAGGAAAGAAAAAATGTCATTTTTACTAATATGCCCTTAAAATAATATAATTTAGGATGAAAGATTGAGTAGTTTTGTAATTTTATTAATTTTTTAAATGATTTTAATTTTTTTCATTTCCTTTCCTTTCCTTTCCTTTCCTTCCACATTTGGGAGGAAAGGTTTGGAAGGAAAGTAAGCTTTATTTCCCTCCATTTCCTTTCCTTTCTCTCCTAAAAAAGTTTCGAAAACACGAGTTTTTTTTACATTCCTCCGCTTTCCCTCCCTTTTATTTCCTTTCCTTCGTTTCGTTAAATGAGTTTCGAGAACACAGCGTAACATCCCCCTCAAATTCAATCGAGGGAAGAATGATCCAAATTGAGTTTGGAAACAAGATCTAGAAAACGTCCTCAAATTACAAAACTATAATAAAACATATTTTTAAGTGTATTTGATCGACCCAATTACATATTTTAAGGTGTATTAGAATAACCTTTTTGTATTGTTTTAAAAACATTATATGAAAAAATCGATTTTTAAAATAAATAAATATTAGGACCTGCACCAATTCTTATAATTGGGTTTATATAAGTTTAACGGGGCCGAGGAAATTTGGTCGGGACCAGGACCAGTTATGGCAAAGAGGATTTGGGACCAGGACCAGTTATGGCAAAGTGGATTTGGGACCAGGACCCGGTTTTTGGCCATGTCTAGTAAGTAGTAACCGGTCACGCCCCAACCAAACACACCCGACCTCCCGGTCTCAAACCCGAGCCAAAATCAGTCTGATTTTTTTTTCAACAAAATCAATTTTAAACATATAAAATGTCGTGTTTGAAGACTCTTTTTTTCCGTATAATATCTTATTGAAATACATTTAAGATCTCTAATTTGATTATTATTTAACTTTTTTTAAAACTTTTTCACATAAAAACATTATAAACCTATCTATGATTATGATTTTTAAATTTTAATATAGGAACACTTCAAAAAAAAAAAAAAAACTTGAAGTTTTAGTAAAAAAAAACTTGAAAAACTTAAATATATTTACAAAATACTTATTTAAAAAAACCCTGAACTTATATATAAATCGACTATAGTCCCGTAACCAATCTCGGGCTAGACCTAGTCCATTTGTTAGCAACTTAACGAGACTCACAGCTTCTTCGATCAACTATATATGACTGTTTGGTAGTGGCTTATCAGCAAGCTTCTAGGAGGTAGTTTTATGCATAAAGTCAAAAAAAATTTCCAAAACTGCTCTCCCAATTAAGATACACGCTAATTCCATCTACGAAAAAACCTCCCCAACATAAACTTAACCGATCTACACCGACAAATTAATCCATACAAAGTTACAAACCGCTTTATCCATACAAGACTTAACAAAAACCAACCAAATAGCCCATTCATCCCCGAACCCTCGGTCCATAATCGGTGCGGGACCGGAGTGGACCCATTTAACCGGTTCTCAATTTGAATTCCACCGGCATTGCAATTGATTTATTTCTTGTTCAGAATTTCAATCAACCGAGGTTCTTGATCTTGATGATGACGATGGTGTTGGAAACTTAGAGTTCATCTTGTTTTTAATCTTAAAATTTAGACGAAATAATTATTGAATAAAAAATCTCAACTTCAAATAGAAGATTAGAACACAATGGCGGTTGCATAAGATGTCAATTTCGAATCGAAGTTTCAATCAAATATATATAATTATATAAGGCAACTCTTCTTGCACATTTCTGCAATTCGTGCAAAATTTCCCAATTACTTTACTAAATCCTCTACTTCAATTTATTTATTTTATTTTCCCCTTGTCATCTTACTTTCTGGCTTCCAATAAATGGGAAACTGTTGTTCTTGTCTGACAGGATATGAAGAAAAATATAAATCAGCTAATGCTTCCTGATTCAGTGATTTTAATAAATGCATTCAGTGCCCTCCATTGTCTATTGTTGCAAGTTTTGTTTTTGTTTTTTGAGGTCTTCAGCCGGGCTTTATTCGGTTAGTTGTACATGACTGTTTGGCAGTGGCTTAATGATATAAAAACTGGCTTATCTTGTAAGCTTTTAGGGGGAGCTTTAGCCTTTATGTAGAAAGCCAAGTTTTTTTTTCTTCTTCCAAACCTGTCATTCCCGATTAAAGGACATGCTCGTTTAATCTATGGAAAACCCTCCCAAACAAAAACCTTAATTAATCCAGACAACTTTATCCATACAAGACTTAATGGAAAACCAACCAAACAGCCCCTTCAGTATGGATATTTTTTAGGCAAGAGCAAGATGGTAACCCAAAAAAGTTAAGTTACCAGAAGAAACTTAAATTTTATCGTAAATGTGATTTGTTTTAAACAAGAATAATTGGTCTATTATGCCAGCTAAAAGGTAAAGCCAACAGACATATAAAAACTGGTATAAACCTCAAAAGTGCACATGGATTTTATATATGTTCCCATGTTCAACCAACTTCTGCAAGTTTCCAGCTTACCAGCCGTCAAAACTGACAGCTAAGTAACAGATTCTTTAAGGATGAGGCAGGAAGCATGTGCAAACTCTTTTGTTCCGTAAGAACAGTCACCTGAGTTTCTCATATACATTGAACTGGTACCCATAGGACTTGTATATATATATATATATAGAGGAAAGTTCAAATGTGAACTCATTTTTGGTTGTGAACGTGAGGACGAATCTCAACCACTTATCCGGTCAATAAAGGCGGCTTTGACCTGGTTCCCTCCTTTAATAATCTCCACCCTCCAATGAATCGCGTCAATCCTCCGTGATCGCGTCCACCATAACCGAAGATGTGTGTTTACGCTTAGGGATTCGTCCTCACGTTCACAACCAAAAATGAGTTCACATTTGAGCCTAACCCTGTATATATATATATATAATGAAGCAATGATGGAAACAGAACTAGTTGATAATAATTATTAGTTGAATCTTTTTTCAAGTATCATAAATTGTTATGCTTTTTCTTTGTCTCTTGCATTGACTTGTGGGAAAACTAAGGATTTCATGGGCTAGCTGTATGCTTGCTTTCTTACTCAGGGTTATATTGATGGTTTGCTAAGAAAACTTTAGTTATTGGCTTATTGCTTTAGACAGAAGTAGCATTAGCCTGATGGAAAATGGTTTTTGCTTGTTTGATCTCAAACCAAATTGGTTTGTCTTTATGTTAATTTGTTTGGCATAGTAATAACAAGAGGATACAAGATATTCTCACAACATTCATAAGGAGGAACACCTCGGTAAACGTTCAACTAGAAGGTATGTACATGTGCATACAAGTATATAATTGGTCAAGTTCAGGGGAAACGGCAAAAAAATGTGGAACACCCTGGTAACTATTCATCTGTACGGCATGCACATGTACATAAAAGTAATTTGTAAGCAATTTACCCGGGTGCATACCATGCACACGTGCATAAAAACCAAAAAACAACTTAAATTACTTGTATGCACATGTGCATACCATCTTGAATGTTTACCGGGTGTTCCTCAGATTTTTTCGTTTTTTTTTGTTTTCTCCTGAACCTCCCTCTTTATAGTCATTTTTCATTGTGCACGTGAGGACAAAGGAGAGCGCGACATGGGTCCCCCGTGTCCAAGGGTTATTCATCCTGAATAGATAATGGTCATGTGTTATTCATATTGAATGGTGTATCATTCATTATGAATAATGTATGAACTTTACATTTGTTGTACTGAATGGGACATGTATCGCGCTCTCATTTATAATCACGTTGACAACAAAAAATAAGTTTTCATTTGAACTCCCCCCTCTCTCTGTATATATATATATATATATATATATATATATGTGTGTCAAATGTGAAAGTGGTAAAGAGGGAGGAGGGGGTAATTCATAAATTCCTGATTAAAAAGTATCTTGGTCCAAGAGCCAACATTTGACAAAAAGTAACAGTTTGCCTTTTAAACCTCCACCTTTCTTGCCTTATGCTTCCCATCTACTTGAAAGTTATTAATACTTCCAACCCTATTCATCATTGACCTTCTTTTCTTGCAGAAAAATCCAAATAAAAAGGAATCTTTTCCAGAAAACTGCCAAACTGTAAGTCAAAGCTTTTACATTCTTTGCCTCTATAACGGTTGTACTTACAACTAGATGCTTGTCCCCCAAACTTGCCATGCTAACTTATATATAAATATAAATAAATCACATTAATTTATATGATTAAACAAACACCATTTCCAAATAAATTTGTCCACGAACCATTCTTGAATAACAACAAATGTCCCTTAATCCCAATATTAACGTCACCCTTAGATGGAAGATGATGTTTTTTAATTGGGAGGAGCTGGTTTGGAAAAAAAAGTTTGGCTTTATGTATACAGTTTCCTTCTATAAGTTTACTGAATAAGTCACTTTTTATATCATTAAAACCAAATAGCTGACCGAATAGGCCGTGAGTCTCGTTAAGCTACTGACAAACAAGCCCTTAAAAAAGAGTTAGGTAAGTTGGAATTAAATTTGATTATAGTTATTATTAAATTTATAGGGAGAGGTTCAAATGAGAACTTTGTATTTTTAAAAGAACAAAGGAATACACTTAGGACCACATATGATGTGGGTCCCACACAATAAAAAATCATATCTGATTCAATGGTGGGTCCCATTGAATCAGATATGATTTTTTATTGTGTGGGACCCACATCATATGTGGTTCTAAGGGAGTTCCTTTGTTCCTTTAAAGAGGGGTGGTTTCTTCGTTTGATCCCTCCCCTCAATTTATATATATTAACTATACAAACTGGTTTTATAAGCTTCATGCAAACTAACTCCATTAATTTCCATCAATCTTCACCATGCTTTCATCCAAAACTTCCATAGAACTTCCTGTATTTGATGTGTCTAAACCATTAAGCCCATCCTGCCTTTCCTCCCTTTCTTTAGCCTGTAAAGAATGGGGTTTCTTTCATATAATCAATCATGGTATCTCAAAAGAGCTTTACAACAAACTACATTTCCTTTCAAACGAGCTTTTCAATCTGCCATATGAACGAAAACTCAAAGCGGGTCCCACGTCGAACGTAAAAAGCTACACTCCTCATTTCATCGCGTCTCCTTTCTTTGAGTCGCTTCGTGTCTCTGGACCTCACTTTTTTGCATCGGCACAAAGCTCTGCTGAAGTGCTCTTTAACCAGCCGAATTCAGAATTCAGGTAAGGCTGTTTGGTTGGTTTTCAATTAAGTCCTGTGTATGAATAAAGATGTCTGTTTGTTAGCAGCTTAATGAGCTTAATGGAACTCACAACTTGTCCAGTGAGCTATACATGACTGTTTGGTAGTGGCTTAATGATATAGATAGTGGCTTATTCATTAAGCTTCTAGGATGGAGCTTTATGCAGAAAGACAAGTTTTTTTTTCCAAACCTGCCTCTTCCAATTAAAAAACACACAAACCTTTCATCTATGAAAAACCCCTACAAAACAAAAACTTTTGCAATCCATACAGACAAATTAAATCCACACAGACAACTTTATCTATACAGGACTTAATGAAAAACCAAACAAACAGACCCATATGTGCAATCTGTCTGTATAGATAGCAAACGTCTTTGTTTGAGAGGGTTTTTCATAGATGGAATGAGCATGTTTTTTAATCGGAAAGGTCAGGTTCAGAAAAAACTTGGCTTTCTACATAAAGCTTCCCCCTAGAAGCTTACTGAATAAGCCATTTTCAATCTCATTAAGCCACTACCAAAGAGTCATGAATAGCTGAATGAATAAGCTGTATGTCCCATTAAGCTCGTTAAGAATGTAAATATATATAACTTTTGTTATTTATCCAATTTTCTTTTCCATGTCTTCTTATTTTCACAGTGAGGTGTTGGGAGAATATGGTAGCAAAATGAGGACCCTATCGAATAAAATCACCGAGATACTATTAACATGTTTAGGGGAAGATTTCGATAAAAAGTTCGAATCCGAGTTCTCCAATTCCGAAGGGTATTTGAGAATAAACAACTATTCGTCACCTGAAATCATCGGAAAAGACGTTGAAGGGCTCGGCATGCATACCGATATGAGCTGTATAACGATAGTTTATCAAGATGAAATCGGTGGGCTTCAAGTGAGATCGAAAGAAGGGAAATGGATGGATATAGACCCGTGTGCTGAAACGTTAGTTGTAAATATCGGAGATTTAATGCAAGCATGGAGTAACGGGAAGTTAAGGTCATCGGAACATAGAGTCGTTTTAAAAGAACGTAAAAAAAACCGGTTTTCGCTTGCTTTTTTCTGGTGTTTTGAGGATAATAAGGTTGTTTTTGCACCTGATGAAGTTGTGGGTGAGAAGAAATTGAGAGGTTATAAACCCTTTCTATGTGCTGATTATATGAAGTTTAGAGAAAATAGTGAAAAAGGAAAGTTTGAAAAAGTTGGCTTTACTGTTAAAGATTTTGCAGGTATTAGAAATGAATCATCCCGAAATTCAGCCGTCAACCGGCTTATTGAAACCCAAGAAGTTCTGGTTTGAATACTAGATATGGGTATTATTCGGTAAACGATCAGTAATATATATCAATAAACAGATGACAAAAGTTGTTGCATTATTTTAAACGGTTGTTTGTAATATTGTAAAAACTGTTTTTTTTTCTTTTTCTTTTTCCAGTGAGGGCAGTTTGGTTAATATTTTTGATGTACAAATTCCCCATTGGATTTGGTGCCTAAACAGATTTTTAAATTGTTTATGTGGTGAAGTTCAATTAATGACATGTGTACATTGAGCTTGTTGTAAGCATATGTAATTTTATAGTTATATAAATCAATAATCATGTTAAATATATTTCTGTTAAAACTTATATTTCAAATATAGAGTTAAATAAATATTTATAATTTAAATTCGATATGAAAAATTTAACAACTGTAAATTGTTAATTTATAATTGTCTGCGATATTAGTAAAAAAATGGTCGTATAAAAAATACGTTTTTTATATTCAAGTTCAGATAGATGAAAAAATTTAATCAATATTTATAATCCAATTCATATTCACTGTAGGCTACTAGGCTAGGATGCAGCTTTGTTAAGACTTTTTGGTTGGTTTTACATGAATAAACTGTTTATATAGATTAATTTGTTTGTATAAATTGTAAAGTTTTTGTTTAAAAAAGTTTTTATAAATGAAAATAACGTATTTTTTTAATTAAGATGGACAAATTTGAAAAAAAAACTTGATTTTCATCAACATGAATATTATCATAAATTGAAAAATTAGAAGAAAGTTGTTGAATTATTAAACAAATTCCATCATTTGCTCATCCAATCATTTTTGTAGGTCAAACTTACAATCTCAATTTGCTGGAATTTCTATCCAACCCCCACTTCCAACAAGATCCAGTTGTATTACAACTGTTCTAAACAAACCCAGTATATCCCACCTCCAGATTAAAAATATACAAACCTAACTTTTCTCCCAAAATTTGTTTTCCAAAAAGACCCTCCCCCCCCCCCCCCCCCCCTCCTCCCGGTTTACAAACCCGCCACAAATACATGATCGTAAATCGAAGCAAAAAAAGATTGGTTTTCACAACTTGAAATATCAGCATGCATTACAACTTTTCCTACAAGTCCCATAATAATCAGCAGAACCTACCATAAATATTGGGTTCCGATCGCACTCCCCAACGGCGGCCCACCGTGGGCAGTTGTCATCCTCGTCTGTGCATAAACCGTCATCGCCGCTAGTCTCCGACGATACGGAATTTTTTCCGGCGGCAACAGATTTCACCACGAAATACTTAGTGGCCCACCACATATCGCCCTCGATTATTGGACACCTGGCGTGTAAACTAGTTGGGTCTAAACTAGCATTCGGATGGAGATTGAAGAACAAAATTGCATTGCCTTTTATAGGTTTCGTTATCTCGCTGCTTTTTTTACAATCGGACCATATTTTCTTCTTAAATCCCAAGCTTCTCGACTGCAATAGATTCGGGCCATAGATGAGAACAATAACAAGGAGGATAGTAACTATTTGGAGCGGTAGATTGTAATTTTGATTTGCAGGACTTTATATAAGCACCAAAACAAAAGTGGCTTTATAGGATGTCAAATATGTTTAAGGGGCTGTTTGGTTGGTTTTCCATTAAGTCATTTATCGATAAAGTTGTTTGGGAGGGTTTTTCGATTAAGTCATTAGAATTTTTTTTTGTTTGGGAGGGTTTTTTCATAGACGGAAGGAGCGCGTATTTTAATTGGGAGAGAGGTTCGGAAAAAAAAAACTTGGCTTTCTACATAAAGCTCTGTTGGATCAAGGCGCTTACCACTAGGCCAAAAGGAATTCCTGGTGGTCAAGGCACTACCCCCTTTCTTATATATTGAGTAGCAGTCGGCCTCACGAGTCGATTTAGGAAGATGTTGATCAATCCCCACTAGAAGCTTACTGAATAAGCCACTTTCTATATCATTAAGCCACTAACAAACAATCATGTATTTACTGACCGAATATGTTGCGAGTTTCATTAAGCTCATCAGGCTCTAAATGTTCTAATAGACTACTTTATACGACCAAATAATTGTACGTCCTATGTACAATAAGTTGATAATATACTTTTAGATATCCTACAAGTTTTTTAAGGACATTTTTCAAAAAAAGCATCTATTAGCTTTTTTATATGACACTTTTGAGAAGTGTACTATAAACACATTTTTTTATAGGAGACTTGTTTTTATAACATCTTTTTTAAATAAGGTCATATAGAAAAGACTAATAAGACGGTTTATTTCAAAAACGTCATAAAAAACTTGTTAGAACACCTAAAAGCATCTTATCAACTTATTGTAACACTTTTACATATGATGCACAATTGTTTCGTCCTATAAAACAATCAATACGGACATTAGACTTATTTTGGCGTCCTATAAAGCCGATTTTGTTGTAGTGAAGCTTATACAAGTTCACATGAGCCTAAAAGAGCTGGACCAAGGGCTGAGATTTCGGCAAGCCAAGCTCGAGCTTAACTTTTATGAGCTACGGATTCTATTGTGAGCCGAGCAAGCTCAATTTCGGTTCAGCCCAAATACGCATCTAAAAGAGTAGGAAGTTTTTGTCTAACCTCTGCTCCCGGAAAGAGGATTTGACCACCTTGGGTGACATTTGAAAGATACATCACAACCGTTGCAATTACGCTTTCGCCATTAAGCCGCATGAATGTGTTGCCCAAATAGTTGTGGTTCTCTTTGATCTTTTCGGTACCATAACGAAGAACTTGAAACGGCTTGCCATTTCCTGTAGATAATTCACCTTATTACAAAACTAAACCAAACCATGATTACAAGCAGGAAATAGGGAGAAAACCTTTGGGAAGAAAAGTCCATGCCGAAATCCTATCCTCAATCCTTGCAGTTATTTCATCCTAAAAAGACGTCAAATGTCATGAGTCGCCATGATCATCCGCAGGAAATTCAAAATTGTTCGTGGTTTCAGACAATTCTCATCATATTACTCATTATTATTTTTAATGCATGATCTTCTTAGAGTTTTAGGGATTCTTTTGTTAAGAAAGGATATTATATAGCGTTCTTAAATTTGTCAGAAGGTGATGCATTAAAAAATAGAAAATATATCAGAAGGTTATTGTAAGATCCTACATTGGTTGGGGAGGAGAAGAGAGGTTGTCTTATAAGAAACTTGATACCTCCTCTATCAGACACGTTCTATAATCGTGAGTCCAAGTGTGTGGACAATATCCGGTACGGTTGACCTGAGATGTTACAATTATTCTCCTAAATAACCCTCTAGTATGGTTACTTGGGGCCTTTCTAAAGAAAAAGATTGCCAATAAGGGTTCTTAATGGTGACCAAATATGCTACATAATATTTTTCATATCTTGAACGTTCATCAAGGCTCAAAAAATCAAAATTAAAGAAAGATGAACTTACTCCGATTTCTAAAGAGATGTCTACATTTGTAGTCTGTTCTACAGCCTTGGTTGAATTGTTGCCACTGGATTTCTCTTTGTTGTCATTTCCCTATAACCAAAGAAATACAATTTGCTAAAGGAAATGGTAAAAGTTTCTTTAATGAGCATAATGATACATAACATTGTGTTCGGCAAACAAGCTGATAAGCTAGCTGTTAGCTGAAAAAGCAGTCATGTCTGGTAAAAACTAGTTGATAAACCACATGCAAATGTAAAATGACCTAAAATGACATGTTAAAAACATAATTGGAAAAATATAAAGGGGTGTAATTGGAAAAGGTGGAAGAAACTCCCGGAGCTTATTGAAATGCTACTTGAAGTACCTTTTTCAAAAAGTTGTCTTATAAACTAACTTATGGGCTATGGCTTAACCAAACGGAACTTTTTCAATAAGCTAGCTTATGGTTGTCAAACATGGTCTTAATTTTCCGGAAAGTAGAGATCGAGAGCAGCAATGGCAATAACTTATTTTACTCGTTAATTCAGGGGACAAATGAATAATGTATCCTAAAAAAGGATGCGGGTTTTACCAAAGATATCAGATGGTCACACTCTTCATCAGATAGGAAGCCTTTGTATAAGAATACCCTAATCCAAATAAAGATCATGTCAATAGCATCTCCACAAAGATGATATCTTTGCATATAACCTTCTAACATATTCTTTTTAATGCACAATCTTCTAACATATTTTTAGAATATATCTCTTCCTAACACAAGGATGTCTAAAAATCTGTTAAAAGATCATGCATTTATAAATTAAAAAAATGTGTCAGAAGGTTATTCTTCTAAGTAAGCCTTTGTAGATCATTTGAGTACCTGACCTTGGTTGCCAAGAGAGTTCAGTAACTCGTGATGGATCAATTGTGTTAAGAGGAAGAGCATGGATTAATTGTATAACATTCTCTTGGTTCGCTTCTTGGGTTCGCAGTTCCTTCCGGCTAAGACAACAAGTAGTTGTGAAAAGAGATATTAGCTAAGTAAATTATTTTCACAAAAATTAAAAAGAAACAGCCAGTACAAGTATACAACATAGCTCGCATTTATTCAATTGTGTTGTCTTTGCTTTTTAACCATAGGTCCTGAAGACCAGTCAGGAAAATCTACAGTGGCCTTGCAGGACTTGAACCGGTTACCTTTATTGACAGTTGAGCTAACCCCACAAGGTTTATTGCCAATTGGGTCATCTTTATGAACATTCGTTTACCATCTTTATTGCATGCATACATACATACATGAATGATGATTAAGAGGCTCTCATGATATAGTGCAAAATAAAATGTAATTGTTTGGTAATTGTCCAGAATGAAGTCAGGGATCTGAATGGATAAGGAAAGTCTAACATACAAAATCATTCAGAGGGTTTTGGAACTATTAAGAGACGGACTTTTTTTTTGCCAAACGGGATTTCAGAGGTTACCTCTTAATGGAACTGTTAGAGATAAACAAACAACCACTAAAACATGAAAAAATCAGAACATAGCTTCCAAATGCTTAAAATTTCATGTGTTCAACTAGGGTTTTGAAGGAAGTCTTTATAAGCCCCAAAAGAAGAGATATCCATGTAGGGTAATGCCATATGATCTAAATTTTGGAAATGCATGGCAGGGAGTATGAGTTTCGACGATTAATTAAGAAATCCACAAACTATATCAAAACTGAAAGCAATTTAGCCGATTATATAACGAAATAGGTAATGAATTAAGGCATATAAACGTTTTGAAACCCTAAAATAGCTAAAATTACAACAACGAACAATTTGAATTACCAAATTCGAGATAATCAAGTAACAAATACGCGAAAAGAAGAAGATGATGAAATGGGTTACTTACCTTTCTGTAAAAGAGTTCGAGAAACAACACGTAAACAACAAGACAAGGAGAACTGAGAGATCTGTCGCCATGAAAAGATGTTTGTATTAAGAAGCGGTCAAAGGATGAACTGGATAAGCGTAAAGTGAAATTTGCTGGGATCAAGTAAAGAATGAAAGATTTAGGATGGCATTTATGTAAGCATTAATTTCACTTTATCTTTTTTTTAGGATGGGAAGATAGAACAAGAAAAAGTAAATAATTAAATTGTCTAGACGGCTTATTCATTCAGCCATACTTCATCTTTTTAAGAATCCGAAGATAAAATAAGAAAAGTAAATTACTAAATTACCCTTCGATCATTTCCTATCTAAAGGTTTGTTTACTTATAGCTTAATGAAGTTAATGGTCTGGACAGCTTATTCATTCAGCCATACTTCGTACTTTTTAGAATGGGACGATAAAATAAGAAAAATAAATTACTAAATTATCTTCCGGCAATGTTCTATCTAAGGGGCCGTTTACCAAATCTTGTAAGTGCTTACCGGAAAAATTCAACACTATCACTTACTTACCGGATAAGATTTTAGTCCACAAAAACGGTATCGTATACAACAATTTACCCGGTAAGCGCTTAGCGTGGTAAGATCCATCGCAATCACTTACCCGGGTAAGACTCTTGGTCATTGTTTTCCTTGTATTCATTCTTACCGGGTAAGATTTTTGGTACTTGTTATATTCCTCCGATAAGGTAATATGGTTTGGTAAGCACTTACCCGGGTAAGCGTTTGGTAAACGACCCCTAAGAGTTCTTTACTTGAAGCTTAATTAAGTTAATGGTCGAGACGATTTATTCGTTCGACCATAAGTTAGTGTTTCTTTAAGCCTTAATCATTAAGCCATGAAGCTAAAATGGCTGTATGAAATAAGCCAGAACCTCTCACTTGTTCCCATCAAGTCACCTCAGGTAAGTTAATACCATAATTGCCCCATAAATAATTCAACTCTCCAAACCCTAAACTAAAAGCAACCTAAAGACCACACCAGCACCTCTTACACAAGTAATAACTTGTGTTAACAAAAATATCTAAAAGAACATTTAATAAAACCGTTTAATTATTATTATTCAAATATCTAAAATATGTTGTGATTATTGAGTTTCAACTATTATTCTAAAGGGAATTTTGCTCAAATAGCGATTTCAGACAAAATATTCGTCTCCTAGTCACTTTCTCTCCAAAATTGACAAAATATCCACTAGGGTCGCCATTTATAGGGTCTCCACCACGACCTCATTAAAAAAACAATATTTTTATTTGCCATTTGGTCCCTGGTCGCCAATCACAACGGTCGCGATGGTCCAACGGGTCATTTTTTAAACTTCAGGGGTTAGGGTCGTCCTTTTTGTGTTTGTGGCAACTGGGGACCAAATTGCAAATAAAAATATTGGTTTTTAATGAGGTCGTCATGGAGACCCTGTTAATGGTGACCCTAGTGGCTATTTTGTCAATTTGAAGGAGAAAATGGCTAGGAGATGAAAAAAACGAGCTGAAATGGCTATTTCACCAAATTCCCGATTCTAAATGATTTGAATTAAATGCCTTCAGAAAGAAAAGGCTTGAACAAATGAATAATATATCCACCCCAATCACACATGCGTCATGAGTGCCGTAATCCAAACCAAACAAGCCTAGTAAATCCAGTAGAAACAAAATTTTCTTTTAGATGTATTACGTAATTATACAACAGAATGTGATTTTTTCAGCACCATGTGGCCGGACTCATCCTGATCAAATAAACGTTCAATTAATTTGTCCCAACTATCTCCGGGACTCTCTTTTGTGCCCGAAATCTCCCCTTCCTCGGCCTCTTGAAAGGTGCCATATTGTGAAGGTAAAATGGCGTGGGGAACCGCCAATTTAACCGCCCTCTGTAATGCCGCCTTGTATTCATCACTGTGTTCTTTTGCCAAAGTTTGTTGTCTCTCCATCTTTTGTTTTGGAGGAATCTCCATTATCGGATCTTTCTCCAACATTATCTTTATTCACAAAAACTTAAAAGTCACATTTTGCATATAGACAGCAGTGAAGATTCATATGTGAATAATTGAAAAAATCCATTTGAAGATGCATATGTAAGCCTATGTGAACAATCTGTAACGTTGGTTCACATATGCATCTTCAAATAGATTTTTCGGGATTTTTTCAATGATTCACATATGAATGAACCATCCCTTCTTACCTATATTTAACATTATTATTTGAACCGGTCACTAGAAATAGGTTCGATATAAAGTACAATAAAATAAAGAAAACTCACATTCAAAGCCCTTTTGGCTTCCCTTTCTATCCAAATGATGGCGTGATCAGAAGTAGCATTGCAAGAAAGAACAATGTGCTCAAATCTTCCATCAACTGGCACTGCAGTTTTTACAACTGGTGGAAACCTACCACATCTGCAACCATAATATGCAAAAAAAAGAAGTTCAGGAGCGCACACACATATGAAAAAGATACAATTTTGAGGTCCAAATGACTGATTGCAACTTAGGTATTTAATTAGCTTAATGGTCTGGGCGCGGCTTAATTGTTAAGCTATTAAGCCAAAATGGCTATATGGAATAAGCCAGGACCCCTCACTTATCCCCATTAAGCCACCTCAAACATATTAACACCAATTTCCCCGGAACGCTCTATCTTTGCCTCCCTCAAATCCATTGGTCTCCCGTCCCTCAGACAGACAACTTAACCCATACAGAGCTTAATGAAAAGAAAAAAAAAGTAAACAACCCCTTATCTGCGTTAAGAATATAGCACATGGATGAATAGAGGAAGAAGTGGATGAAAATTTATGAAAAGAGGGAGTGTATGGATTGATTCAGATTAATATTGGAAAAGAACAAGTTAAAAAAAATTATTTGGAAAATATAAGGGGTATAATGGGAAAATAGTTGAAAAAGACCCTGGGGCTCATTGAAGTAACGTTTCAAAAAGCTAGCTTATGACCAAAATAAGGGTTGACCTTACTTAACTAAACAAGAAAAACTTAACTAAGCTCATACAATAAGCTAGCTTATGGTTGTAACTTGTAAGAGACAAAAGAGTATGATTCAAGAAACATATATAGCATATTCAACATTATAACAAGTAATTAGAAATAGGAACAATGCCGGTGTTAAGTACTTAAGTTTGAATACATTTCAAATGTGAATATGGAAAGAAATATCTTTGACCTCAAAAAGTCAAAATGCAAATAGGCTGTACCTGAAAGGCTTTCTCTCAACAATATGATAAAGGCGACCTGGTGCATAAAGTCTTCTTGGATCTTTGATTTTACTCTCCTCCGATGTGCATGTGTCTCTTATGCATCTCAAGCATAACAAGCATGGCAAACTATTCAAATAAGAATCAAAATCATCATCATAATCATAATCATCGTTTAATAAGTCACACATAAAACTAATAGTAAGGTGTTTCCAAGATACCATCATATGTGAAAATTTGACCTTGGAAGTCAAAGTCAAACTTATACCTTCTATGAACAAGATGATAAGTGCTTTATGACAAATTTAATACAATCACTATTCTATGGTACTAAATGTTATCAAGATTTCCTCAATTTAACCTAAAATTCATGAGTTTGAATGAAAATTTCACCCCCTCCGATGAGGTCTCGTGGGTCTTTTAGGAAAAAAAAGATTCCATAGTTTGACATCAAAGTCAAAGTGCGTGCTTTTCTTTACGAACTCTTGCTCTTACAGATTTTTTTTTAAATACTATTATCAGGGGGTTTTCACATGTAACCAAAGAAAAACTTCATTTCTTTTCCAAGTGTTTTATCTTCTTTGAGTGTTTTTTTTAAGTACATAATATTTATATACGGCAAATAGAAGAAATAAACCCACCCACCCTCCTCCCTTGGGTGAGGTTTGAACCCCTGACCTCCTAGGAGGCCAAAGGCTCGCATACCGCTAGGCCAAAGGCCCTTTGTAGTTTATCAGCATTCATTCTTATCTTTTTTTTGTTCTTCAAAGAGGCCGTGTTTTTTCTTTATGGTTTGTACTCTATCTGGATTCAAGAATCATAACAAAATTCTAGCAAAAACCCATATGTAAGCAAATAGTTGAATAATGTAATATTGTGTTCTTATTTTCTTTCCTATAATCAAGATTCTGTGTTTATTTGATATTACGGTATTACTTAATCCTAACAAGAAACTCTTACCAGAAAACCGATTTAAAAATGTCTTCCAATGGAGTGGCTGTCCGGGGCAAGAAATCATCCTGCTTCAAGAACACAGAAAGATTATAAATAAATGTATAAATAAAAAAAAACCATCGAATTTGTTCAAAATATTTCACTGATTAATGATTACAGAAAGCAATTAACAAATCAAGATTACGAAAAAACTTGCCTGAAGCACAACAGAATTGATAATGTCTGCATATCTGACCGCCAAATTCAGAGACATACATCTGGCTGGTGCAATAGAATAGCATCGGACCCTTTTCCGGTCAATATTCCCCAACTTATCTCGGTTTTTAACCACCACCATCGCCAATAATGCCGCCACACCCGACCCAAGTGAGTGACCCGTAAGAGTCAAAGTATAACTCGGGTACCTCTCTAATAAGTCCTTTAAAGTTTCACTTTCTGCCTCTAATACAACTCCAGCTGCATTTAACAACCCATTATGAACATACCCACCATCAAATTTCCTTCTTCCCAATTTATTATCCAACAAAACTGCATAATCTTTGTGGCTTGCCAAATTAAGTCCTCTAATGGCAAGAACTATATCAGAATGAACATGATCTAGATACAACAAATATGGTGGCGCTCGCCCATGAGTGTCATCATAAGTTCTCTTCAAAATCAAGCAATTTGGATCAATTCCATATCCACCGGGAGGTTCCCAAAGAGGGCATTTAAGATCATCTTCATACACTGCTAATATATACCGGCAAAGCCTAGGGACGGGTTCGAATTCTTCGGCTGTGGCAACACCCCAAGTCTCACTGTCATGGCCTGCGGTATGAAGGCATCGTTTCCAAGCCCATCGAGCACAAGCTATACAGTAAACACATTCAAGAAGAGGGAGGCCACATATGATTGACATTGTGGCTTCAATGGTACAACAATGTCAGTAAGAAAGATGGATATGATCTCAAAAATCAGTTATTGAAAGGCAAGACATTTCATCAAACAGTTGGAAGGCAGAACTCAGAAGTCAACGGGGTACTCCAAAATTCTCAAGATTTTACTGCATGCAACTTGCAGTTACAAGCTCAAAGTTAAACTGATCGATTTCATATGATCAAATCCTGTTCTATTAAGTAAAATTTAACGTGTAATGATTAACGAATGGAGATATAAGATTATGCCAATTTCTGTTCAAGAAACAATAATCAAGATCAAAATTGAGATGTCCTACTTTAGGGTTTATGGAATGAAAACAACCCATTTATAAAGAATTCAGAAAGAAAACCAAGATACCAGATTCAAATTCGAATCCTGATATGGAATACAATACAAGAATCTAAAAAAGTGTACAGTTAACTTTGGAATTACCTTTGAAATCGATTCAGCTGCTTCCCCAAGCATTGAAGTTTCAAGATTGTATATGAATCATTGATTTGAAGAACAATCCACACACAGCCTCTGTTGAAATTATGAATGATTTTTGTATCGAAATTGAAAAGAAATTCTGCAAAGGTACGTGATATGCACGTGCTTCGGCCATCGTTTTCATGAATCAAATGGACCTGTCTAGTGCTTATCGAATTTAATTTGATAAGGGAAAAGCATATGGATTGCCCGATTTGATAGCTATCTTAGATTTTGAAGATTATAAAAAATGTGATGTTAAAATCTTTAAATTTAATAAATAGCTTTGATATATGAGATATAATTCATACTTTTGTTATTTTTATTAATAAGTCGATAAGAGATATTGAAAATAAATGTTTAGAAGAAAAAAAATTAACATTTTATTAAATGCACTAGTTATGTTTTGGACAAAAAGTTGATTACCGACAACCCTAACCGGTCTTATACGAAACCTACCTCCAAAGACACCAACTAATTATTTTAGTAATATAGTTAATGTTATAATTGATAAAGTAAAGTTAGGTGTATTTTTTTTTAAGATTTAGACTTTTGATATTTTTTTAAAAAAAAATTATAACAAAATTGTTATCTTATATTTTTTCTAAAAAGAAATATTAAAAGTTAAAATTAGAAATCACATCTAACTCCAACAATTACTTAATTTTAAAATATATAACATTAATTATATAATTAAAATATTTAATATATTTAATAAAATATTATTTATTTCTTTTTGTTAACGTCTCTTATTGATGGTGAAAACTATTATTTTTCTATTTCCCTTGTTGATAATAGATTAGTTGGAGCAAAAAGATCTTTAAAGTCATCAAAATTATTTTAGCATAGTTATTAAAGATGTTGTGGATTATATATAAAAAGAAGCAATAAAAAAATAAAGTTGAGGATAACATTTAAACCTGTAGGGCCGGCATTAAAACCATCTATTTTAGCCTTTAGGTATATAATCTTTTAAATGAAATTTTAATTAAATTCATGACCTTTTGGCATAGTAATTGAGGCTCTTGAGGCCGTAGTGGAATATCTTATATGTCTAGGGTTCGATTTCAATCATATACAACAATTGTGGTCACTATCGGGACTGATTTTTTACAGTCATAATTTGTAAGGATTAGAATCCAGTGTTTCACTAAGATTTCGAATAATGGTCCCGAATTCAAGTTCATTTATACTTGACTAGTCAAATGCCTAGTTTCATCACCTGAATCTGAAGTTCTTTCAAAATTGACTATTTGCCCCTCTGTTAGAGGTGTTCTAGGATCTTTCGTGTATAATCCTGCATAATCTCAAATGCTCTCAGTTCCGGTATGTTCAGACATTACCTTGAACACTCTTCCAAAAAATGTGTATGAAGTCAATTTTTTTAATTAAATTCATGATATTTGCAGGTGGCCATGAATTTAACTAAAATCTCATTTAAGGCTAGGGAGGTCCGTGACCCCGCCTTATCGTCTTCACATAGTGAAAACTCTTTTACGAGTCTTAGTGGTGAATTTACTAACATCAATCGTACGCCCCTGTAATTTACGAAAAACCAGTTGTAAAATAACTGATGTTTGTCGTTTATAAAGAAAATATACTTATTATAATTATATTTTGTTTTAGTTTATATTTATACTAACTATTTTATGTCCAACATGTAAAATTATTCTTGGGTCAATTATTGATAGAATTGTTTGGATCATAGAGCACAATTTATCTGGTTTTAATTATGTCCATAAACATAGGGTTAGCTGATTGACTGATGTTGGGTTTCTTTAATGAATAGAAGATCAACAACTCCAACCTGCCAGCCAGGTATGGTTTGTAAACATTGATTACTATTAATTATATGTGGTACCATTTGGTGGGGTGCTGAAAAAATGTTTTTTTTTTCTAT
Organism: Silybum marianum; assembly: GCA_036898165.1. Lineage (NCBI taxonomy): Eukaryota > Viridiplantae > Streptophyta > Magnoliopsida > Asterales > Asteraceae > Silybum > Silybum marianum. Next base: position 910,539 of record CM072532.1, read on the forward strand.
TTATATTATATAAATAAGGAAGGGATCATACAATAACACTTCATGTTTAAAGAAACAAATGAACACGTTGTGGACCACATATGATGTGAGCCCCACATATTTAAAAATCATATCTGATTCAATGGAGCCCCGTCATTAAATCAGATACAATTTTTTAATGTGTGGGACCCACATCATATGTGGTCCACAAAGTGTTTTTTGTATCTTTAAATTTACAAAGTTCTCATTTGAACCTTCCCCTCTCTCTCTCTCTATATATATATATATTGTAAATATATATATATATGCACATTTTCTTCTTTGACAAGGTATTAACCATCGACCATCTGACCTTGTAAAAGAGCGGTCTCTTTCATATAATAAAGTAATCAAATGCTGATGGAACAAATCAAAATATTAACCCAGACATTTTAAACTCCTCCCTTCACCTTAAATGGATGAAAAAACAAGATCTTCAGGAATAATATCATCAAATGCAAGTTCATTAACATTCTCAATATACATTTGCAGGATATAATTTCGATATAGTGTTCCTACACGAAGAAGATTCAGAAATAGTAACCACAAGGGTTATGACGTACTGGTTAAGGCCCTGGAGGATGTGGTGGATATCCCATCTGTCCAGGGTTCTATTCCAAGTGTACACAACAATTGTGTCCACTGAGTTTATCAGGACTGATGTCTTGTAATCATAATTTACCGGGATTAACATAGCATGGGATACCCTTCAAAAAAAAATCAAAAATAGTTACCAAGGGGACATTGGCAGTAGATCCTAGCCTCTTAAAAGATGGAAGGATACAAACCTCACTAAGAGCGAGAAGGATGCTTGATTTCATTTATCATATATAAATATTATATACTTCAAAAAAGAAGATTCAAATATATTTCTTGATTAGTTCATCATCAACCCTTTTGCTCAGATACAAAAAAGAATCAATTTTCTACAACAATTAATATAAAAGGATTGTTACCATGGAGAGACTGCATTTTAAGAGCTTATCTATAATAGTCTCCAGAAACTATTTTCACAAGAATTTGATTCTGTTTTTCGTTACAAAAATCAACATTAATATTTCAATACTAAAGTGAATAGAATTGTGAATATAGGTATTCCCGAATCTTGTAATACTCCTCGCATAATGGACCTTCGATAACTATTTGTTGAATAGCTGCAGCACCACCCTACACAAATTTTTTTTTGAAGATTAATGAAGCAATCGATTCATGATATTTTAAATATTAATCTAAAGATATCAGACTTCTATTTTTAGAGTTAAATTTGCTTCAAACCTTCTGACTAGCATCACCAACTTTCCTCAACGTGACATACTCCCCACAACGTAGGGCCCCACCTGCAAATTCTACCTGAAACAGCAATCAATGTATGCAAAACATGAATCACATTTATATTAAGGCTATGTTTGGCAACCTAGCTGATAAGGTAGTTGATGACTGATAAGGTAGCTTATAACTGATAAAATAGTTGATGACCGATAAGGTAGCTTATAACTGATAAAATAGTTGATGACTGATAAGGTAGCTGATGACCGATAAGGTAGTTTATAAACTGATAAGCTAGCTGACGAACAAGTCATATTTGGCAAAAACTAGCGGATAAACATGTAAAATGACCAAAAAGGACATCTTGAAATATTAGTCACTTATAATATAATTAAAATCTAATAAAATAATACATTAATTCGAACAAGATAGTAAAATACATATATATATAATATGTTTATTAAAAAAATTAAATTGATTATCATATATATTATAAATTTTGGATTTGTTAAAATAAAGTTAACTTATCAGTCATAAGCTAGTTTGGCAAATATGTACTTAGAAAATAAACTAGCTTACAAGTCAACTTATAAACTACCTTATATTTGCCAAACAGTGCCTAAAAGATTTCATAAAAAATTGTTTAATTGTACTGCAAGCAAAAAGAAAAGAAAAAGTACCTGGATACCCTTTCCGGCAAGAAACTGTTTAAAATCTGCCATTTTTAGATCTCCGACAAGTACTGACTTATGAGGAGGAGCTGCTGTTGAAAGAGGGAGTGAAGACAACATGCCGCTCTCTGTCTTTTCTACCTCTGAATCAATCCATGCTATTTCGTAATCTCCAAGCTGTGGTGGAAAGGACAACAAGATGGTAAAAAGATAGTTAATTTATGACCTACTAATAAAGTTATAGGCCCAAAAAGAGTACAAATTTTGACTTTCTGAAAGTCGAATTACTTACTTTGTAACATCAAATTTGACCAAAAAATACCCAAAAAGATTGGTGACAGAATTTAACCACATGAAAAGTATTAAAAGAGAAACATAATTCAAAAAAGCGGTATAAATAAACTAAGGCCCTGTTTGTTTTTTCAATTTTACCTCTTAATGACCACTTATCACTTATTCTTTTAGATGTTTTTAAATTGAGACCGTTTGTTTTTTTCTTTTTTTTCAGACCCTAGTCTGAAAATCATCTGGAAAAAAAAAGTGGTAACCTCAAAACCTAATTCCTCTTATTCGTGTACACCCGCATTGTTAGGGGTTTATAAATGAATGACTGATTCAGATTTCAGACTTAAACATAAAAACAAACAGTCTAACTGATTCAGATTTCATACTTCAGCACCACCTCTTATAAATCAGAAGTGAAATCAGACTTCAGCACCTCTTAAAAAACAAATGCTGCCTAACTATATATAGAGAGCAAAAATTGAAAGAATTCATGTGAAGGGAACTCTTTTATTTGAATGAATTATATAATTATTGAAAAAGATAAACAAGGTAAAACCCAGTAAATGATCAACATAAATTTGTAACCAAATAGTTCATAAAATGATATCGAAGTATAGTGAAGAAATAGAGAAATACTTGCCTTCTTAAAGAGAACATTGCTCATCAGTTTCTCAGAGAGTTGCACCTATTTTCACATGGAAAACAAAGTAATCAAAATGCGGATTTTAAGAAAAAAAAATGGTCCAAATTAAGATGAAGTTAAACTTCTTATTTACCTTATAAGCACACAAATCTGAAGTAACGTCAATTGTCTCTTCAATTTGAGGAGCATATACATGGGGACAAACAGTTTTCAGACAGTGTTGTTTCAGATGTTCAGTGGCCTCAGCCGATCCATGCACCAAAACCTGATAAAAAAAAGTTAAATAAATAAGGGCATAAATATAAAGTTAAATAAATAAGAGGCATAAATAAACATCCATACAAGTTTCAAGGGAGCAACATGGGCAAGAATTGATTTGATTGATCGACCATCAGAACGCCCCTCAAAATCCATGTAAACCAATGAACATTTGACTTGAACCTGAAAACAAATAGAACACCAATATACCAATGGTAAAATTAAAGAAGTCTTTATGATAATTTAAATTTATTTAGGCAAATAAATATTATCTTTTATTCAAAACAAATGAACTTACAGTAAGTTCAGAAGATACGACTTTTGATGGGGTTGTATCAAGCATCAAACTAGCAGTGCCTTCATCAAGTTTTCCATCAAGATCTCCACCCACCTAAAGAAACAATCTGCAGAGTGTTATAAAAAATATAAAAAAATAGGATGAAATAAAGTTAAACTTACAGGCATAGATCCCATATCCATATCTTCATCTTTGATAACGTAATCATCTGGATTAATGACTTCTCCAAAATCATCCCATTCAGACGAGTTATCACAGAAGGGAAACATTGGAGCCACGCTAGCTGAAGGTGGAACAAATCCATCAATAAGTACATCACGATATGCTTCCCCACGCACCCCACCAGCTGCAATGAACAGTTTGCATTTATATCATTAAGCCATTACCAAACAGTCATGTATAGCTGACCGAATAAGCAGCGAGTCTCATTAAGCTCATTAAGGAAGAAAGATAAAATACCATCTATTTGAGGATGGCCATCAATGATCATTGGATCAGCCTTGGCAATATCAGTTCCAATCACAGCTTTCGTTTCCTCTTCCTTCACGAGAGTGGCTTTTAAAGCTTCCTCCTTTTTAATCTTTTCTTGCTCTTCTTCATAGGCAGCTAACTCCTCCCCAACCAATGGAACTCTTTTAGAAAGAGTGACTTTAACAGCTTTAGGAGGTGGATCTGACTGAAGCATTCGTGCACGAGTACCAAACTACACACACATATATATACATACATATATATAACTATGAGTAGTGAGAATCAACAAATATGTGCAAGATAAAGTGACAAAACTTGAAGAGAGCAGTTTAGGAGGTGGATCTGACTGAAGCATTCGTGCACGAGTACCAAACTACACACACACACACACACACATATATATATATATATATAACGATGAGTAGTGAGAATCAACAAATATGTGCAAGATAAAGTGACAAAACTTGAAGAGAGCAGTTTAGCACATACCTGGCCTCGTTCAGTAAAAAGAACAAGATTTCTTGAATCAGCAGCCCATTCTACGAATATATCATGTGAAAATCCCACTTCTAAACTGGCCATAGAAGCTAGAACAATCTACTTAAGAAGTGCAGTCAATGCCATTATAAACATAATTTCAAAATAAGTTCACTAAGCTTTTTACCCTCCAAAGTAGAATTTTTTTTCACTTACCTTTGGACCCTCTGGGGCATTTTCTAGTTCATTCTTGTTAATCAAAAGAGTAACATGCCTGCAATTACATATATATAAATAAAAAGATTATATGCTATATGTGAAAAGATGAAAATAAAGAGATTACATCAGATGAAAAGCTCTTACTTCAAAAGGAAGGCATTATCACGAGTATGCTCAAAGGACTTTGCAATTGAATCACTCATCCACTCAAGGAAACTCTTGACATAATCAACCGTGCTTGATGATATATATGTGAGAAAGAAGATAGGATAGGTCAAATGATTTTGTTCCCAATACTGCAATATTTAAATAAAAAGAAAATCGTTATTATTAATTTATCATTACAAATATTCTCGGCCACAATAAACATTGTTGCTTTTATGCATACTAACCTGTTCGAGTATCAAAAGCAGCTCCAGTACACGACCAGCAGTATCCACAGGCAGCAATACATTTCCATTGCCTCTTAGAGTGTTTAGTATAGCATCTAAAATTTTCAATCAGATAACAAGTTCATAAAGAAATATGATATTAGAAACAGCTTGCATAGTTCATACACAGATGGTATTTAGGTACTCTTATGCTGTAAAGAAAAGTGATGTATATATATGCTATTTTGACAGCTATAGTGAATAATTTACCTACAAATTCTTGATCCCTTTGACGTCTAGAAGGCTGATTACTCAAAGCATTATATGCATCTGTTATAAGAACGGCAGGCCGAACAAAAGATTCTAATACTGTTCCATTTAAATGCCTGAAAAATCATTGAAAGTAAGAACATTCCACATTGAAAAATTCTATATGAAAATACAGATTCAGTTGGTGTGCAAAAGACCTCTCTTTGCGATGATTGAAGTCAACAGCATATATAACGTCTTCTCCATCTTTAGTTATTTTCCAGACGGTGCCTCCCAAGAGATGACCGGCAACATGAGGAGCAATTACAATCCCTTCTCCTTTTCCTGGTATTAGTAATGAACTAGTAAGGAACAGAAAGCTATCAACTCAACCTAAGAGCTTCGATTAAATAATGTGTACTTCCCTATAGAACTTTTAGGTGGCATTTGGTTCACAAAATGGAATCTAAAGGAATTGGAATGGAATTTTATCATGTTTGACCATGCGTTTGGTTGGCAGGAATTGGAGTGGAATTTGTCTTTTTGGTTCGTTGAATAGACTGGTGGTGGGGTGCAGGTGGTAGTGGTGGTGGTAGTAGCCATGGCGGCAGCGGTGGCGACAACGGTGGTGGGGGTGGGGTGGGGGTGAAGGCAACAGTGGTAACAACGGTGATGGCAGTGTTGGAAGTAGGGGCGACGACGGTAGTAGCGGTGGCGGCGGTGGCGGTGGTTGTAGTGGTGATGACTGTTGTGGTGGTGGTGAGGGTGAAGGCAACAGTGGTAACGACGGTGATGTGGCAGTGTTGGAGGTGGCGGCAACAGTGGTAGTGGTGGCAACCGTCGCGGCGACGGCGATGGTGGTGACATCCATCATGGTGGCATGGAATGGAGTAAATATAAGCGTATAATAGTTTTTTTTTCTTAAAGATGTTGCGAAGAAATTGAAATTCCTTGCTAGAACCCAAGGAATTTACATTCCACCATATGTGGAATTTGAATTCCTTACCAAAACTCAAAAAATGAACCAAACGCAGGAATTGAATTTTGTCAGTGGAATTGACCATTCCAATTCCTTCAGATTCCGCCAGATTACAACGAACCAAACGCCACCTAAAAGATTTTAAAAGAGACTTCCGCAATTCTAGCAACAACACATAGAACCAGGACCACAGAACAGGCATCCAAATTACGTTTTTGACCACCTAAGTATACATGTGGGATAACTCTACTCTCCAGGCTCTTTGGTCTTTAAAAAGGGTGAACTCATAAAGAAGAATTACTTAAGCCAAGTAACAGCTGAACCAAATGGGAGATTTTTAAAGGCACAAAGCTTTAACAACATAAATAAACTTATAAACTTATAAACATATCAAATATGTAATCAACTCTCAGCAAGAAATGACTTAAGACCAGCTAGGTTGCAACTCATTAACCTGCTCCTCAAGAAATAAGAAATTGAAACCCTCTGGTGATGAGATAAGCAAATAAAATACGCACCAGATAAATGACAATTCTGAGAGTAGGTTAATCTTGTCACATTTTGGAAGGCAGAATCAATATCATCCAGTGTGAACAAATCAAACTCTGATACTTGCTGCAGAGGGAAGGATTTAGTTAGAAACCCAAATATAGATTATTTACACAAAAACAAACACTTGTCATAAAAATGGGAAAACTAAAAGATGCTTCACCTTGCGGGAAAGATAGTGATCGTACATAGTTAATAACCCTAATCTGTAGACAGGTTCTGTTGCATAAATTGGAGCAGAAAGTCCAAATTGTTTCATGGCATAGGGTAAAGCACCAAGATGCAATGTATCTGAATGTGATAACAACACAGCATCTATCTTTGAAGCAACCCTGCAACAGAGGTTAACAATATTTTAGTATTTCCTGAGGCTCACATCTTAATCGCCATTATGAGTCACTCACTTCGATTTTATTCAAGCCAACTTCAAAATTAGTATGAATTCTGTGAAACTTTTTTGGGAAAATTGACAGTATGCATCAAACTTAATGGCAAATACTACAAATAGAGAACATATAGCGTTAAATCTGTAATAAACCCTAAATCAATTCTAGGGTTTTGAAGTGAGAGATTAGAGGTTAAATCAAAACGTGCCAAGTTTATTCCAAAGATAGGTAGCATATGAGCATATCATCAACAACAATTTAGGGGTAAAACTTCTTGTTTGCAAATTCATATAAGTTCAACAATTCTCGTCTAATTGACACCAATAAATCCGCATTTAATTTCCCACTGGCTGGTTCTTGGTGAACTTAAGAATTCAAAATGCGAAAAGCGGGAACTACAAAAGCAATGAAAGAAAAACCTGGATAAAGGTTGAAGAAGGGAGGGATCGAAGTGATCGTTCCAACCACAATCGATGAGAAAATTGAAGCCATCGATGGAAACCAAATATGATAATGGGTTTTCGTTGTACACTCCACACAGTGGCGTCACCTGCACCGACGTTCCCATCTCTCTCTCTCTCGCTGTCTGATTCCGACGATTAGCTCTCTGCCGGAGACCTGTTTTCTTCTATCGCCGACCAGTCGGAGCCGGAAAAAGAAACGTTCGAATCCGTTGTACAGAAGGAGGGTTTAGAAGCCGACTCGGACAAGAATGGTACGCTGCGTCTAGGTTTTAGGCCAAACAACCAAAATTTCGTATGTTTATTTTCTAACTTATGAAATATACTTTTTATATTTAAAATATGATTTCGATGGTTTATTATTATTTCAAAGGGATCTTTCCAAGATACACCAGATCAACTCTTTTCTAAAATGCAATTTATGGGTGAGTATGAAATTAAAAATTATCAAGAATCAAGATCTCTTTTTATACTTTTTCCTTTAACTCTTCTTCTCATACGATCATATATCTCTAACCAGAATCATATTTAAAAAGGTACATTTCATAATTTACAGGGCGGCTTTAGTGTTATATGAAAAGAGCGGTGGTCAAGGCACCAATGCTCAAAAGACATCAGTGGCCAACAATCAAATAGAGCTTTAGTAGACTTGTTTATTTGATGTTTTGTTCTTTTAAAAAATATTACCGTTTTTGGCCTCTCGCTTTCACAACCCTCATGATTCACGACTGGTCTTTTGTCCCTCACCTACGACGTACAGTGCCGCCAATGTCCACCGTTGCTATCAGCAGTCGTCTCTCAACCTCTGACTTGACTCGTCTTCTAACCTCCGGTCTGGACTATCACTCTCAAAGCGTAATCAGTTTCTTTCAAACTTTCTTAGTTTTTTTTTTTATATTTATTCGATGTTAACTTGTTGACATGACTATTTGAGTGATTTGCTTGTTTGGCTAAATCTCGATGTATCATTTCCGTGCCATGACTATATATACTTGTGTTTTAATATTTTATATTCGGCATTGCCTTTACTTTATTTATGGTTTGAATTATTATTAACAGGTTGTATTATATTTGTTAACTAGACCAGTATTTTTACTTTGTTATAGTAGTCGGCCATGACATATTGTACTTGGACAAAAATCAAAGGTAAATAACTAGATGATGAAAACATATTATATAAATAAATATTTACAACAAAGGTGTATATATTAACCACAATAAAAACTATGTTAACCGTTGAGTCGGAACTATTTTATCTAATCCAAACTACACATAGGATTTTGGTGTAATTTGGGCCAAATTATTGGGTCTGTTTTTGTTCAGCCTTGGGTTGGGCTGCCAATTAAATTTATGAGCAGCTATTCATGAGGTTGGGTTGATTTGGGCCTAACCAATTTTCAACCTCACTATCTCGACTTATAAAATTTAGGTATCAATTAGATTTTGGCCTAATACGAATCAAGTTATTAGGTCTAACTTTTCGGATTAGGTTGGACGATAAATTTCATATATATCTTAATAACTTTTTTACTATTGATCAATTATTTCAAATTTGGCTTGTAAAATTTAGTAGGGGTGAGCGTGGGCCGGATCGGATCGGCTCGGAGGAGAAAATGGAAAAAACCCGGCGGGTTTCGGGTAGGATATGGAAGCCCTGAATTTTGTAATCAGGTTAATCGGGTTTTTGGTGTCGGGTCTAGTCGGGTTTCGAATTAGCATATATAAAGATAATATGAATTTGAATTTGCAAGCACAAGGCTTCCTCTGCGTTCTAATTTGCAATTTAAGTTTTCCACATTTAGCATGTATAAAGATAATAGCAATACAAATTACAAAATAGACTGGACAGTGATAAAAAATACGATTAAGTTTTTTGGGAAAAGTAATAAACGATATAATTTATATTTAGTTATTAAGAATTCGGGTTTCGGGTGGGATCGGGTGCCGAAGATTAAGACCCTACCCGAACCTATATACCTGACCTAAATTTCGGACTTCGGGTATCGGGTACGATCGGGTGGTTAGGGTCGGGTTGTTCGGGGGGTTTCGGGTCGGTTTTTCAGGGTTTTCGGTATGATCGGATTTTGCTCACCCCCTAAAATTTAGGCATCAATTAGGTTTTGACCTGGTTCAGATCAAGTAATAGTTCTTCTTTTTCTTCGTATTAAGTTTGTCGACCAGTTAAATCAATCGTGGTACTTATTCTTTGTTGATTTATTATACAAGCATCTTTAATCATTTGATGTACAAATTGGCCCCTCTTGTGTCGAATCCCTCCATAGGATGTTTGTTGATTTTTCATTTATTGTTTCAGTTTCTTTCATTTATTTATTCAATTTATCTTTCCATAATAATTTTGATTTTTTATATTTTAGTTTTTTTTTGTTGGTTTATGTACGTAAAACTTTTGTAATAGTTCAATTAAGGTGATTAACAAAATGTATTAAGAATATATATGAATGTCATAAACTGATTGAATAAATTATATTATATAACAAATTATTTAGAAGAAAATTTATAAATTGTCACATTTGCCTTAACAATAAATATACGATAAATAATAACATAAAAGACAATAATAAAACACCTAACAATGTTAAATGATCTGAACATACGGTCATATGAAGATAGACATAATAATTCATATTTGAATTGTACTATAAATAGTAATAATAGCTCATAAATGCCAATAAATATATCTCAATATAACGAGTATTTAAAAATAACTATCTACTTATATAAACTACAACTCTTAGCGGTTAGTTCTCAGGCTATGCTTGATAATAACAATAAGAGTAAACTACATACTTGGTCCCTAGGGTTTATTGGTTTTAACAGTCCGGGTCCCTAAAATGAAATATCTATGACTTGCATCCTTGTGGTTTCCATTTCATAACGTATTGGGTCCCTAAAACTAACTTTGTTAGACTTTTTCTGTTAAGTAGGTTAAGTAAGAGGGTCATTTTGGTCATTTTAAGTTTAGGGACCAAACATGTAATAAAAACCACAGGGACCAAACATGTAACTTACTCTATATATTATATATATATATATATAATTATTAATTAATAATATATATATTTATATATTATATATAATTTATCACCATAATTTTCACAATTTTTTTATAACATTGTTTTTTTTATTACAACAATATATTTTTAATTTTGTATTTTTATTATGGCATGATAGTTATATTTTTCTTTATTATAGCAACGTATATTCAAATTATTTTTTTATTATGGCATTATAGTTACATTTTTCTTTATTATACCAATATACTTTCAAATTGTTTTGTATTTAGCCATTGTACTTTTAATTTTTTTAATTAAATTGTAAGAAAATTATATATTTTAATGTAACATATATTTTAAACATATATGATTGTTTTTTTTCCTTTAAAACATATATTTTTTTAAATAAATTACGTGGCATAGATAAAATGGACCATCAATTTTTTAGATAGTTTCTTCACTTTATCTTCCGATTATTCATACATTTTTTTACATTTTTTGAATAACTTCATCGCTTTCTCTCCCGATTATTTATATACCACCTATATTATGTTTTTCATCTATTTTTTAAGAATTCCTTTAAAAATGTATGAATTATCGGAAGGTAAAACGAGGAAACTATCTAAAAAATTGATGGTTCATTTTATCTATGCCACGTAATTTATTTAAAAATATATATATGTTTTTTAAGAAAAAAAAACAATTGTATATGTTTAAAATATATGTTTCATTAAAATATGTAACTTTCATACAATTTAATAAAAAAATTAAAAGTACAATGGCTAAATACAAAACAATTTGAAAGTATATTGATATAATAAAGAAAAATATGTAACTATAATGACATAATAAAAAAATAGTTTGAATACATATTGCTATAGTTAAGAAAAATATAACTATAATACCATAATTAAAAAATAATTTAAAAATATATAGCTATAATAAACAAAAATGTAACTATAATGCCATAATAAAAATAATAATTTGAATATATTTTGCTATAATAAAGAAAAATGTAACTATCATGCCATAATAAAAATACAGAATTAAAAATATATTGTTGTAATAAAAAAAACAATGTTATAAAAAATTGTGAAAATTATGGTGATAAATTATATACAATATATATGTTATTAATTATTAATTATTAAGTATTAAGTATATATAAAATATATAGAGAGTAAGTTACATGTTTGGTCCCTATGGTTTTTATTACATGTTTGGTCCCTAAACTTAAAATGACCAAAATGTTCTTCTTACTTAACATACTTAACAGAAAAAGTCTAACAAAGTTAGTTTTAGGGACCCAATACGTTATAAAATGGAAACCACGAGGATGCAAGCCATAGATATTTCATTTTAGGGACCTAGACTGTTAAAACCAATAAACCTTAGGGACCAAGTATGTAGTTTACTCTAACAATAATAATCTACATCTATATGTCTAAAAAGAAAATCCACAAAAAATATGTGACACAATGTAAGAGTATCATTTGTCTAATAATTTTTTTATTATTTTGAGTTTTTAAATATTAAATAAGTTAAAATTATTATACCCTTAAATGAAAAAAATATCTATTCCACTATAAGAAGTTCATTTGGTAATTTTACTTGCAATTTAATTGGTTTTAATAACTTTATATAGACATTCATTGTATAGTCTTTTCATCTTTCCGTCTACTAATTAAAGGAAAACCTAGAATAAATAATATGGTACTTTTTTTTCTTAATTATTTGTCTACGTTTATTTATAGCTCAACATGTCCTTTCAGATGTCAACTACCTTTGGGTTTAGTATCTCTTTCACTCTTTGGTTATAATGCAATTAAATGAAAAGATTAATGGAAGAAATTCAAAGGTTTTCACTAATTTTTCAAGGTGCTCCATTTATTCATTTTGCATATAAAAGGAAGTCATGATTGTTGACATTTATTGGAGCATGTTAAAAACTTATTGAGATACAAGTTGCTTGCACTTCATCCCGTCAAGTTATTGTTCACCTTTATAAGGTTACTTTTGCAAGTATAAATATGTTTTATGCTTATTTATTTGCTTTGTTTTTGTTAACTTAGATTGATTTTCTTTCGATATTTTGATTCTTTTTTCTTATGTCGAGAATTTTGTAGGTTATCTTTGGTTGCTCAAGAGTTTGCTACTTATTTTTATCGTCAACCCAAGCATCCCCATAGATTCCCTTTTGCAATTGATTTTTGTACATCAAATGTAAGTTGAAGTTTTTGGAGGAGACTGTAACAGACCAGTTTCAGACTAGACCCCTTCTATCTTTAGATAGGGCCTATTGTTGATTTACTTTACCTCGCCTCCCGGAAATTTTTAAGTCGTTGAATTCAATTCGATTTATGTTCTTCAAAAGGCATTGAATTGAATCCAGTGGGCGCCCCATTTTCAAGCATTGAAAACGTGACCCGACCCGTTTAAACTTTCAATCCAACTGCCTTCCTTGATTACCCAAATTAGGGGTGTACGCGGGTTGGGTTGGACGGTTTTTGACATTTTTACAACCCAACCTAATTATGGCGGTTTGGAAAATCTCAACCCAACCCTTGCGGTTTGTGGCAGGTTAGCGGTTTGGTAGTTTACATAAAATTGATGAACGAAATACGACAAATACTACTAATAATATACAAAGAATTTCGTTAGAAGGTTTCTCTGTTTTTGTCGTATATATCAACTGTTGTCGGATCTCTTCACATTTAAAATAAAAAAGTTATAAAGAATCCTAGCGAGAAAACTAGAAGAAATCATTTACGTATTGCTAAAATCTTTATATGTATATGTGTATATATATGTGTGATTTTGTTATATTGTGATAACATTAAATAAATTTTCTTTAATATATTAACATTGATTTCTAATACTACCTAACTAAATTTAGATGACATTGTCACGTCGATGGAAGTTGTATTCATATAAATGAATGAAATATACATATATATATATACCAATTATTTCATATTCGCATCCATTGATCCGACCAATTGACTTCAAATTTATATGAATTTATCGTGTTCATTTATAAAGGTTGATAGAAGGCATAACTTAAAAACCAACATTACTTAAAGTTCAATTGTTAAATCCTAATCTACAATCATAAATTAACGTTTTATCTAAGAACACATCCTCACTTACTTAGATTAAGTTTTAGCGTTAGTGTCTAAATTTAAACTAATAATATATGTATTTATTTTTTGGGATGTAAATTGGAATAATTTATATTAGCGGCGGGTTGGCGGTTTGGGTTGGGTTGCGTTTTTCCAACCCAATTTCAATCCTCCAAATTAGCGGGTTGGTGGTTCGGCCGGTTGACGGTTTCGCGGGTTGGGTTTAATCGGGTTGTTAACGGGTTGGATTGGACGGTTTTCACGGGTTGACGTTTTTTTGTAGTGTTTTAAAACCCGGGTCAACCCGGAAGGTCGGACCGGTCGGACCGGGACCCGGTCTACTCACCGGGTTAATAATCACCGGGTTAAAGCCTCTAACCGTCCCGGTACAACCCGGCCGGGTTTCTCGATTTTCCCGGTTGAACCGGTCTCAAACCCAGTTTCAAAACCCGGTTTTTACTAAAATTTAAAAAACTTAAAAACAAAAAAAAATCTGCTCCTAAATCCTAATCGGCGTCTGCTCCCAAAGACCCAAACCTTAAAACGCTAAGAAACGAACCGACCAAAAAACTTAAGAATTGATCTCGTGACTCATCTGCTCCCATCGATCTTGCTCAGTCATCTCAAGAAATCGATCTTGCTCAGCCATCTATCTCATCTCCCTCAGCTCTCGATCTCTAGTTCTCCACATGTAAGTTTGTTTGGAAAATTTTGTGTAAATGTGTAGAAAACTAATATATGTTTGAAAAATCATGAATATAATCGAATTTATGTTTTGTGTTGCTCTCGAATTTATCTTTGTGTTGCTTAAATAACCCCAAAAGAGAATCCATCAACTAAAATTGTTATGTCTAGTAATCATAAAGAAGTACCTTATTTCCTTCATGAATGTGGTTTACAAACTCTTGTATTTGATGTCAGGAAAATATACACAGGAAAATGAAAAAAATACAACAGAATTATTGAAACCGGTTGAACCGTTGGTTGAACCAGTTAACCCGGAAACCTATCATCACACCGGGTCAACTTAAAACCTGGGTTTTAAAACATTGGTTTTTTGTACACCTCCAACCCAAATTGGTTTTTTCTTTCATCTTCATATCAGAAATTTAGTCGCCCAAGTTTCCATCAAAAAACTGTTATATAAATAAACCCCCTTTTTACCCTAATAATTCCTGAAAAAGGATCAAGGGCTTTGAGATTTATCGAAGATCAATCATGGGTTTTCGGGTTTTATTCCTTCCGTACTTCATCTCTTCTCTTCTGTTCTTCCCTAATTTCTCCATCCACTCTTCAACCTTACGGAAAATGTATCTATTTTGACCAAAATGCTTTTACTATTTTGACTTAATTTTGACGAAAATCACTGACAGTAATTTTCAAATGTGTTTATTCAATCAGATTGCCGAATGGTGATTCATATGGCCATCCTTTTGATCCTACTCGAGTCACCCAAATTTAATGGCATCCGAGGTTTGATTTGAATGATTTTGTGCTTCAATTTTGGTTGTTTCGATTCGATTATCTGCACACACAAAAACACACAAATGGAAGGCCTAAAGTTTGTAATCCGTATACAGGTCGTTCTTATATAGGAATTTTTTAACAGATGAAGAGTGCCATCATTTAATTCACTTGGTGAGTATTGATTCCTTATTGAATTTAAGGTTTTTTGTTTTTGTTTTGGGAATTTGTTGTATTTGAATCAATGTTTTAAAACCCGGGTTTTTAGTTGACCCGGTGCGGTGACTGGGTCCCGGTTAACTGGTTCAACCATCGGGTTAACCGATTTCAATAATTCCGTTATATTTTTTTTATTTTCCTGCATACAGCCGTACATACATATATATATATATATATATAAAACCAATAATTTGATGTCCACAAGTTCCAACATTAAAAATACACAAAACAACAAATTTTACATCAATCCAAATACATCAAAAAAAACATACATAACCATAAGTTTTTTTATCGATCCTAACATAACCATCAAACCAAATAACCATTAAACCAAATATTTTTGTTTTAATTTTTTTGAATTTTATTATTTCGGCCGGGTTAACCGAGTTTTTAACGGGTTTCAATTCCGGTTGAACCGGTTTTTTGTGCAACGGGGCGGTTATAGTCGTTAACCCGGTCGTAGTTCACCCGGTCACTTCCCCAGGTCCCGGTTCGACCGGCCGGGTTAAACCGGGTTTTAAAACACCGATTTGAATTGAATTTTGGGTAATTAGGCGAAAGATAAGCCGGAGAAATCGATGGTTGCTGATAATGAATCTGGAAAGAGCATCGAAAGTGAAGTTCGAACGAGCTCCGGAATGTTTCTTAACAAAGCTCAGGTCAGCTGAAATTTAAATCTTAATCTTTCTTGCATGCTTTGTTCTTGATTTCTAGAAGGTTGTTTTTTCATGTATTTGCCATGTTGATTTTCAATGGGAATTGTGTTTGTTAGGGCTGTTTTGTTGGTTTCCCATTAAGTCCTGGATAAAGATGTATGAATATGTCTTCATATGTTTGGGAGGGTTTTTTCATAGACGAAACTCGAAAGGAAAGGAGCGTGCTTTTCTTGAATAAGGGCCTGTTTGTTAGTAGCTTAATGAGCTTAATGGGACTCGCAACTTGTTCGGTTAGCTATACATGACCATTTGGTAGTGGCTTAACGATGTTGAAAGTGGATTATTCAGTAAGCTTCTGGAGGGGAGCCAAGTTTTCTCCAAACGGGTCCCTCCCAATTAAAAAACATGCTCATTCCATCCATGAAAAAACCCTACCAACTAAAAACCTTTCCGATCTATATACACAGATTAATGCATTCAGACATCTTTATCCATACAGGACTTAAATGGAAAACCAACCAAACAGCCCCTAAGCCACTTTCTATATCATTAAGCCACCTCCAAACACTCATGGATAGCTGATTTATACATAAAAGCCTTAATGGAAATCAACCAAGAGGCCCCTATGCCTATAATACATAAATATCATAAACTGGTTGACTAAATTATATTAGATAACAAATTATTTAGAAGAAAATTTATAAATTGTCACATCTGCTTTAACAATAAATATACAAGGAACAATAACATAAAAGACAATAATAAAACACCTAACAATGCTTAAATGATCAACAGGACATACGGTCATATGAAGTTAGGCATAATAATTCATATTTGAATTGTACCATAAATAGTAATAATAGCTCATAAATGCCAATAAATATATCTCAATATAACCGTGAGTATTTAAAATTAATTATCTACTTAGCGGTTAGTTCTCAGGCTATGCTTGATGATATTAATAATCTAACTTAAAAACTAATTTGTTTTTTTAACTCATTAGAAAAATTGTTTAGATAATTTATGTTTTTGTTACATATTTAATTATGTTCAATGCTCTAAAACTCACACCATATCAGCAAGACGTGACTTCCATTTGCCGTTAACTTCCATATTTAGGGCGGGCAACGGGTAGGGTATGGGTAGGGTAAGAGTTAATCTGTTATCCAGTCCATTTAAAATATCGGGTAACGAAACGGGTAATTATCCATCTCATAAACCTATTATCCACACCCTACCCTACCCATTAAAAGAGCGGGTAACGAAACGAGTAATGAATAAATGGTAAAAAAAATCATTTTGAACTATAATTGAAAAATACGCTAATTTCATCGATGAAAATTAAAACCCTCCAAACAAAAAACTTCACAATCTATACAGACAATTTTATTCTTATAGAACTTAATAAAAAAAACAATCAAACAACCTCTAAGATACACACATTTGGGGCTTTAACTCGGGTGTTTGGATGGGCTTATTTACAACAACTTATGCCTTTCATAAGAAGTGCTTATTAACTTATGTGGTACCACACTGGAGTTTAAAAAAAATGTTTGGATTAGCTTATGGCGGTTCCACACCGGAATAAGTCAATAAGTTGTTTTTTAATGTTTGGTAAAAAAGTGCTTATATATGTATTTTAGGTTAGAAAGGGTAATTTGGTAAAATGGATTCTAATAAGTCATAAGCCATTTTTGATAAGTCACAACATTCTGACTTATGAAAAACTTTTTTTCACCGGTGGGGAACCGGTATAAGCTCTTTTTTTTTCTGCTCATCCAAACACTAAAATCAACTTTTTACTGGTTCCACACTGGTATAAGTTAATAAGTTATTTTTATAAGCCCATCCAAACGCCTACAAACTTTGAAAATTATTTGCGACTTTGTTGTGACTTTTTGACTTAGCTACGTGAACATTACTTCCATTCTGCCACAAACTGATCATCACAAAAAATAATTAAAATAAAATTATCAAAAGTTAATTCCTTTGCAACATATATGATTTGTGGTTCCATAAAAACATGCGAAAAAGACAAGATGTGATGTAATAACCGAAAACTTTAAAAATGAAAAGGAAAAAGTGACTCGGCAACCGATCGGCTTATTTTAGATGTTTCAAAAACATACTAAACCAATCTCTTTAAAGTATCTCCAACGGGGCTTTTATATATATATATATATATATATATATATATATATTTTTAAATAGAGAATAAAAATAAAAATCTTTAAAAAGAGTTATATTCATCTTTAACAAATTTTTTATTTTATAAATTTTAACATAAATTATATTAATATAATATTATCTAATTTATCATCCTAATACATTTTTTAAAAGAAAACTTAATATAAAATGATAAATCTTTAATCTCATTGGTAGAATGAAATAAAATAACAATTTTTCTCTCCTACCATCAAGTTTTAGAGAGTTTTCTAAATTTAGAAAAGTTTGAAGTCTTTTATATTATAGAGAACAAGATAACAAAGCTGGTTGAGAGATTTAAAGAACAAAAACCCATTTTTTTTTTTATTTTAGCAAAGCTGTTGAAGATACTCTTGGTTTTTAAAAAATGCAACTTTGACCCCAAGTTCAAATATTTAACTGTTTTTTGTATAACAAAAAATGGAGGCTTTTTTTAAGAACTTAATTTAGGCCATAAAAATAATTAAAAACTAGTTTAAAATTTTTAATCTAGAAAACTATCATAATTTGTCAACATGGTGTAAACATTTTTTTAAAATACTATTATAGGTTAACTTGTGAATTGTGAATATATTGTGAACACCCACTAAAACAATAAAATTGAATATAAGCATTACTACTTGTGAACACCCTAATGGTTCAATCAAAAATTTCTTAAAAGTGTTTTCATTGTATTATAATGTGGTCATCTTGTTTACGTATTTAATTGTTGTGCGTGTGTGTTATAAGAGAGAGAGAAAGATAGATATAATTGATAGACTTTGTTGAAATATTGTATCCAAGAGTGATAAATTATTCATATTTAATAAAATTAATTGATAAATTATATAACAATATAAAATAATTTAAATATATATTTTTGTCATTTATATAAAATATATAAGGCTCAATCGAGAAAAAAGGATAAACTAACTTATGATCGTCAAGCATAACATTTATAAAATGTGGTTCGCTTCATATAAATTCGGGTTTAAACGATAACAACAATTAAATAAATAAACAAAAGTAACGCATATCTACCACACAACTAATTAAATAATGTCTTAAATAAAAATGAATAAATAAGGGTATAAAAGTCATTTACTTATATAATAGTTATTTAAGATATTTTCTTTTATCGTTTTTTGTGATTTTAATGTGGTTAAATTTTTGGTTAATGCTATGTTTGACAAACTAGCTGATGACTTATAAGCTAGCTGACTACTTATAAGCTAGCTGATGACTTATAAGCTAGCTGGTAGCTGATAAGCTAACTGATGAACAAAAATTATGTTTGGCAAAAACTAGTTTATAAAAATGTAAAATGATCAAAAAAGACATCTTGAAAAAATAGTCAATTACAAACATTTTATATTATAATTCAAATAATTTTTTAATAATATAATTAAAATAAATTTATGATAATATAATATGTTAATTAATACAAATAAAATAGTAAAAAACTGAATAATATAATATGTTAATGAAAATAATTTAAAATTGATTATTATATATATAATATAGATTTTGAATTTGTTAAAACAAATTTTAGAAAAATACACATTAATCTATGATTTTAAATAACCATTACATATATGAATAACAATAAAATTGGTCAAAGTCACATATCATAATTAATTAATGTTTTTCAAAAATATAATTAATAATTATTTTCTTACAATTATTTAGCATATTTTCATTATTTATAAAATGAAATAAGTATGACTTTAATATTTATGTATCTTACATAAACATTTTTAGAATTGTTATATTTGTTTTTTGATATCTAAATATATTGAATAATAATTAAAAATTAATTTATATTGTAGTTAATAAAGTTTATAAATAATTACTATTTATTATTAGTATTTATTGTGTAATTAAAATTAATTAATAATGTGTAATTAAAATTAATTAATAATTTATAAAATAAATTTAATTTCTATAAATTAATGTTTATGAATAATTAATATTTATTTAAAACTAACATTTATTTATAATTAATATTTATTTACAATTAATAATAATAGTAAATAAATAAATAATATTAATAAAAGGGTATAATTGGAAAAATTGTCAAAAAACTTCTCATAAGCTACTTCAAGTAGCTTATCGATAACCTAGCTTATAAGTCTATGTGCATCCAAACATTACTCATAAAATAAGCTAGCTTATTTTTGCCAAACAATGCCTAAATAATTTATTTGTTTAAAATAAGCGTAGTTTAATTTTCATTCAAATAACTTATTTTTATGTAAGGCAATATTTTTAATTTCTATGTCAAAAACACATGTGATTCACAGCTAATTAAATATTGTAAAAAAATACTTATAATTTTTAATTTTTTTGCCAGGTGTGGTTTAAAGCGTAAATAATAATGATTCAAATTAAATATTGTAAAAAAATGAAAACAAAATCATTTTTGGTTGGGATTAGTTCTCTCATTTTTCTTGTTTAGACAACATTCTCGTTTGAACCTATCTTTGTATATATTTAATTTTGTATAATTGACAAAAAGAAATATCTGGACTTTAAAAAAAATATTTTGGTTGTTATTTTCATAATTGCTCCCTTAAACTTTTATTATTTATATTTACTACGAAACAATTATTTAGTCGTTTATATTATCTGTTGGTTACAATTTTGATATTTATTAATGGATGTTTGGTTAGAATTATTAAGTAGTAATCGTTACGAATAAAAATAACATATAGTGTTTGGATTTACATAATACAATTGAACCGTTTCGGCCACTCCCCTCACAAGCCTACTTTTTTTATTCAATGTTAAATTGAAAAATAAAAATTCATTCTTATTTTCATTTCTAATCCCGTTTTTATTTATTGGCCTGAACCAAACAACCCAGGACATGACAACCAACTATACGTATCAATATTCAAGACATATATTGTCATTGTCATATACACTAGTAGTTGGGATTTTGGTGATGACTTTTGTGGGTTTCAACTTTTAACTGGTAAAAGATTTCGTATTTATATGAGCTTCATGTTTGATTTCACAAAAAAGAATTTGAGAAATGTACGTGCTATATGGTATACTGCTTAATGTGCCATGTAACAAAAAAATTGAATCGACATGCCAATCTCACTGATGCATGCCAAGTTGGAATGAATTGGAATGTCGTATTGGCAAAACTTTATCAGTAACGTTAAAATTAAATAAAAAACAAAAGTGTAATTCACGTTACTCAATTAATCAATTACGTTTAGGACCACCACTACCGCCCTAAAATTGAAATAACGTTTCAATTGTTCATTCATCAAGATACTTTAATTTGTGTTCAATTTATGACTAATTTTCCGTCCATTATTATTTAACGACGAATAATATTATTCAATAGTTTAACAAAAAAAGTCATTTCATTTAACATTCTCATGGAATCCATCTTCCATTCAAAAACACAACCAGATAAAATACGTATAAGCAATTACATACACCAATGGTTACGAAAGAAAAATTACTGAAAATTCAATTCCACCACTTTCTTTTAAACCATATACCGTCTTAAATATAATGGGTAAGGTTAATCATGCAAACGAATGATAAATTACATGGGTTATGTGCATGTGTATAGATCAATGGGTTAAAAAGATCACAAGTCTTAAAAAACAAAATATACAAATATTTTTTTTATATATTAACACATCAATATATTTGGTGTAACAATAAATATTTTTCCTTAATTGATTTTAAAGCATTTAAGTGTCTTATTTCTCACCATTTTATCCCATAAAATGAATTCTTAACATAAAAGACATCAATTGACTTTCACATGACATTTTACCAAAATATAATATCACTTCACAACCTTACATCTAGGGGTGTAATCGAGCCGAGACAGCTCTGGAAAGTATTCGAAATCGATTCGTGAATTGTCGAGTCGAGCTCGAGCTATTCGAGTAGATAATCGAGTCGAGTTCGACCTATAAATTACTCGGCTCGATCGGCTCGTGAGCTTTATCAAGCTTCTATACCCCATATATGTGTATATACTAACATAGTAATATATTATTAATAATTATAGGTCTGATTGTTTGATATGTTAGATACTTTTTAAGTAAAAATTAGGATTTATTTTAATGTTTTCCCTTTCAAGAAGTAAAAATTAGGGTTTATATGTGTTTTTTAAGACACGAGCGAGTCAAGTCGAGTCGAGCTCGAAAATGTCGATACCTATCACGAGCTCGAGCTTGAAAATTTAGGCTCGACTGAGTTCGAGTATTGAGCTGTGAGTTTGAGAGTCAAGTCGAGCTCGAGCTTGGCACTGTGTCGGCTCGACTCGGCTCGATTACACCCCTACTTACATCCACATAATTAAGAGTTACAATAATACCGTTTATCAATTAAAATTTATAAAAAAACAAAATAAATCAACCATCTGTTATATTAATTGTAGGAAAAAATTTAGTATTATATTATGATCTATTTATTAGCAGCTTAATGAAACTTACCGTTTATTCAGTAAATTATACATGACTATTTGATAGTGACTTAATGAAACTTACCGTTTATTCAGTAAATTATACATGACTATTTGATAGTGACTTAATGAAACTTACCGTTTATTCAGTAAATTATACATGACTATTTGATAGTGACTTAATAATATAGAAAATGACTTATTCAGTAAGATTCTAAAGAAAAGTTTTATGTATAAACCCAATTCTATCCATACAACTCTTAATGAAAACCAACCAAAAGCACTAAAATAAGAAGCATATCGTTGAATTTTGGTTTGATCATGCAATGGCCAATTTGTCAAAAGAAAAGAAAAGAGAAATTAGTTGGAAATTCGTTAGGCGAACCCAACCGCATTTCAACAACCAAACCAAAGACTAAACTTTGACTTTTTTAATTCGGCATTTCACCAGCTGGGTTCGGATTCGGGTCCTGGCGCTGGCCCGCCACTCTCATCAATAGGTCTCATGGGTGGGCCCCATACTCCATTTAGTGGGCCCATTCTTATCATTCACCTTCACCTATATCGTCACTTCCCTCCCCCCGCCCAACTCCAGATTCGAAACGTCAATATTCTTCTTCTTCTATCTCTCTGTAAATTGATTCTTTATCCTCATAAATCATTTTATTTTTTTCCTTAATTTATGTACAGAGATTTCACGATCCATTCCGATTTTGTTTCCATATCAAAAAAAGCTAAGAATCCTGAGGAATTCGATCTTTTTTTAAAGCTGATTCATTAATTGAAATTCGTATAAGAAACGGTTTTTGATTTTTTGTGATTTTGTATAAGTTGTTATAAAATTAACAATCGAAGAGAGTTTGAAAATCTTATAATCGACAATGGAGCTTGTTATCACGATCGTGCTCGTCGTCTTCCTCTTGCTAACATGCGCATCAACATCTGTTTCTTCCGATGACCGTCTTCTGGTGAATATGACTGTAGTTCGCACCGCTTCCTCCATCGGAGCTTGTATGTAAATTAAATAGTTTATTTTTTTTAATTTGAAACTGTTTTTTTTGCGTATTTTGGAATGATTGTTGATGAATCTATGGTGTTCATAGTTTGCTTGGACGGAAGTTTGCCGGCTTATCATATCGACAGAGGATTCGGCGCCGGAGAACGGAACTGGCTTTTGCAATTTGAGGTATTTTACCTTTTTGCTCTTTTTGCCTTATTGGTTTTCAATGTAAAAAAATGCCATTTTCCACTTTCCAGATCTTTTTCACAAACTTATTTGGAATTGGAATTGTTTATTTTAACTTTTATCAGAGATAACTCGAATATCAGGTTTCAATATTGTCATTTTGTGTTTCTATATGTATATGTCGATGCAATCTATGTCCTTTCTTGGTTCAAGTTATTTGGTGTTTGCTGGAACTTTTTACTGATAAACTTTAAAAATATTAATTTGAAATTCACTTTTTTTATTATTATTCTAGATGGTCAAAAGTGGAAGTACAAAAGCTCATCAAATAATGTTGAAATGAACCAAAACAGTATTCATAACTCTATAATTTATGCTTTCTTTTGAAAAGTATTATTATGTTGTTATTATAGGGTAAATATGACAGCCATGTTGGTTGCTTTTTAAAAGATAAACGACATTGTTTTGCTAAAAGAACACACAGAAAACCCAACTCTCTCTTTCCTATCTTTCTCCATTTACTCATTCACACACACAAGAAAAACCCCAATACTGTCTCTTTGGGTGTGTATGTTTTGGTTGCATATGTATGCTAATGCTATGGTGTGTGTGTGTGTATATATGTTGTATTGTGTATGCTATGTGATACTGTGGGTAAGGGAGAGAGAGATGGAAAAAGATATATGTGTTTTTGGGTTTCTTTTTCTTTTTCTAACAAAGAGATTATTGTGTTTGGAGTCTTGCTTTGTTTTCTGAAAATGCTAAAGAAAAGCTGAATAATTTGTTTTGAATGAAGTTAAAGCTTTATATAGAAATAATAGAATTTTTATCTTTTTTCATTATAAATATTTTTGCATCTTATCTTTTTTGTAGCACAATATAGTTTTCACAGTCACCAAGTAGTTTTTAGAAGAAACTGTGAATGAAATCCAAAAAACTTAGGCTGTGTTCTTGAATTTGGAGAGAAAAGAAAGGAAAAGAAAGGGATGGAAAAAAAATGGAAGGAAAAGAAAGGAGAGGAAAATAAAAAAATTATTTGTGTTAGGCCTTGTTTGTTTTTTCATTTTAAGCTCTTAATCACCACTTATGTCTGATTCGTTTAGACATTTTATAACCATTTCCGAACTGAAATCAGACTTCAGACTTCGGACCTCTTAAAAAACAAACGCCACCTTAGTGAAGTAAAAAGAAGGAAAGGAAAGAAAAAAATAATTTTCATGTTCTTGAAGAGGAAAGAAAGGAAATGAATAATGTCATTTTTGTACTAATATACCCTTAAAAAAATAATATAATTTAGGATGAAAGATTAGATAGTTTTGTAATTTTATTAATTTTTTAAATGATTTTAATTTATTTCCTTTCTTTTCCTTCCCTTTCCTCCCATGTTTGGGAGGAAAGGTTTGGAAGGAAAGTAAGCTTTATTTTCCCTCCCTTTCCTTTTCTTTCTTTCCTAAAAAAGTTTTGAGAACATGAGTTTTTTCACTTTCTTCCGTTTTCCTTCGCTTTCCTTTCTTTCCTTTTCCTTCCCTTTTTCTTCGTTAAATTAGTTTCAAGAACACAACGTTAATAATATGTATTATAAGGAAAATGAATGCCAAATGGGGATCTTTCTTATATGTGGCCAATTCGAGTCCCGTTAAAACCCTTTTTTTGTTTCTTGAAAAGATGCTATAAATTTAGTCGAAATCGCAAGTTGGTTCTCAAATACACACGATTACAAAAAAGATGTATTATGAGAAATCAATCAATGTATGCAAAATTAGATCTTTAGTATAAAATAAATCATGTAAGTAGGGTCACATGCTCTGAAGGAAGGGGTTTACATCTTCTTATAATCAGAATAACACGATCATCCTAACAACTATCGATAGTTAACTTTTTTTTGAAGATTCTAAATTTCTTGCATAAGCCAACCCGGCATGATGTACCTAACAAATAAAAACCATTATTTTGCTATCATAGATAGCTATTGGTAGATAATTAATACATTTAGTTATGAAGTCATTATTACAAGTTTGGATTTATTAAAATACAATAAGTGGTGCAAATTGAATGAGTTTGTTTGTGGGGTCCTTGATATCTATCTAAAGTATATGTATTAACTTTGCAGTGGTTTGAAATGGTAATGATAGGGTGGCGGGTGGTGTAATGATATCGAATCATGTGCGGTGAGATCCCAAACACGCCGTGGATCTACACGTTTGATGAACAAATTGGAGTCTTTCTCAGGCATCCTTAGTAATAATGCATCTCACAATCCTGGTAATCCCTTCTCATTTTTCTCTATCTGAACTTATTTTTAGAACTGAGAACATCTCCAACAACTACGTTATTTTAGAAATTTTAATTTTTTTTTAACAATTATGTTAAACTCTCCTCTAAAATAGAGGAAAAAAGAATGATAAAATCTCTGAATTTAGAAAAAGAGACAGAAAATATAACATATTTATTAGAGATGTTTATCTACCAATCACATGAAGACATATCCATCAATATCCATCGATAGATTTAGGCTATGTTTGGCAAACTAGTTTATAAGCTAACTAATAGCTGACAAGTTAGCTGATTAACAAAATATATTAGACACAAACTAGCTTATGGACCATATAAAATGACCAAAAAGGAAATCTTGAACATAATTTATAGGAAGATTCAAATAATATATAGATGAGTTTATTTAGAATCATCGAATTAACATGTTTCTAAACCCGAACTCTAAACCTAGTTTTTATTTTTGGCTAAAGCCACGTCTATATTATTATTCTTATAAGAAAATATTGATGAAAACAATTTATAAAAGATGACAAAGAGGGACCATTATTTCATATTAATTTTATCTCCACGTGTTTTTTTCTTACAAAATTCGAAGAGATATTAATATATTAAAGTAGGATAAAATCAAAAGTATTAATTTGTAACATATTCATTTATGTAAAATACAAAAAAGAGATATGATATGAATACAAAAAAAAGTTATGGTGTGTTTTTGTAGGCTTTTAAATATTTCTGTCGACAATGCATAGTTTTTGGTGTGTGTATCATGTCGATGTCATGGTAAGACTAGAAATGTCACACTCATATCACTTTCATTCTTAAATTAATTGTATTATATGTATCTATCTAACAAGCCAAACTTCATTTGTTCAAAGATGATTTTCTGTTCACACACAAATCACATATAAGTCTTAAATTAGTGGGTTTAGTTTAACTGATAATAAGTTTTAGACTTCTGGGAATTTTTTTAGCGGTCATCGGTTCGAGAGTTCGAGTCCTGTAAGGCCATTGGGGATTCTCACGGTTGTTCACTAGAGTCACTGAGATTAATCAATGTGTTTTGCTCTTCATTTTCTAGCATTTAACTCCACGATCACTAAATGTCTAAATATATCAATTCTATCACAAGAGTCATGAGGTTGTCATATTAAAAACAAAATACCACATATATATCACTTGATGGATCAGAGGATCATACAAGAAGTCGATCAATTTATGACAAATGTGATAAATTAAGATCGGCTCATATATAATTATATATGACTTAACCATGACATGGGATCACGTGAGACCGCATTTTTACACTTGAAACTTCACAGTAAAAACATTGTGAAAGTAAAAAAGATATGAACCTTCACAGTGTTTTTGCTTTGAAGGTAACCTTCATAGTGTTTTTGCTGTGAAGGTAACCTTTCGCGGTGTTTTTACTGTGAAGGTTCAGATTTTTTTTACCTTCACAGAGTTTTTGCTGTGAATTTTTAAAAGTAAAAAGTTGGTCTCACGGAAACAGACTGATTTTACGTGAACTCAACCCTTAACCATCCTCACATTTATTATAAATTGACTGTCTTTTCGTTTGATTTTTTTTTTAATGTTATTAGAGCAAATAATACAATCCACTAATTAAATGTATAATAATGGAAACAATTTACCTAATATTCGTACAATTTTCTGACCGAAAATGATTGAAATCCAAGAGTCCGATTAATTCAACCATTAGACCATTATTGTAGATCTGGTAAACCATGTGCAAATTTTCATTGTCGTTTTCACGTGTTTGTTTATTAATGTAGACAGCTGCTGGATTGGATTTGTTCATATTTTACTACTTTTTCCTCTTCCAGCTTTCACCCATACTCCACAGTTTCCACTAACCCTTTTTGCCCTCACTTTTCTCTGGTTGGACAGTTTTGAAATATCAATACTACCCTTTCACTCTTAAACTTCCTCTTATATAGGGTAACAAATGGAAGGGTACCATTGTCAACCGCCCAAATGACTAAAGTTACATAACATCTGATGTTTTTGTCACTTTCATCATAGAATGAATTTCTTGCACTAAAAAAATATGAAATTTAATATAAAAGAGATTCATTTTTTATATTTATTAGTTGTTTAAAAACTTGACCCATATATGAATTTCTTTGTTATCACAACTTTTTAAAATATATTATTTTACAGTTGTAACCAAAATAAAATATTTGTGTATAATTAATTTCTCGTATTGTAATATATATGTCAATGGTATGTATTATATAAAATATGTTGAGTTATTCAGTACCTTAGAGTTAGGAGGGCCATTGGTTTCCCTTCACATTTAAAAAAAATAAAAATTGATAAAAGTCCCAAATCTCAATTACCCTTTTGGAACTTTGATTATACATATATAAAAAATTCTTCTTTTAAAAATGCTAAACTTTCTAAATGTTTTAAATCAAACACAGATCTTGTATTTATTTATGTAAATATAGACATAGTTATGTCATTTAACTTATTCATATTTTCGAACTCTTTTGAGGACAAGTATTTAATAAAATTAAAAAAAACATACATTTCCAAAAAGGTCCTTTCAACCTTCAAATTCTAAACTTTTGTTGTTTACAGGCAACTCCTAGATAAAATTTCTCCTCGTTATTATGTTTTGAATTATTTAAAAATATTTAACTTTTTAACTAAATTTGAAACATAAGATGAAATTAATAAAACATCATAAATTAATATAATCTCTAATATAATATTAATAAATATTATAATCAAATATCACTTGCAATCAAATAAAAAAATAAAAATATAAAGGACTATTTTGTAATTAAAAAATATAACACCAAATTTGGTGTTATATTATTCACCAATATCAAGATGATGCAAGATATGATGTTGACTTGAAATAATTTGATGTTAAATTTGGTGGAAAATATAAGTAATGCTACCAGTGTACTGCAGCAGGGACTTGCCACTATATGTAGTAATATATAAATCATATAGATTTTACAACACCTTTATTTGACCAGAATGTGATATAACACAATTTTACTATAGTAAATCATATGATACACATGTAATATTAAAATCAGAGACTTAGGACTGTATACTTTAGCAGTCTTAAATTTGTCAGGGATTAGTCTAGACAAATGCCTAGGATACCCTTTTCAAAAAATTATATATTAAAATCAGAGACTCATACGACCTTTGGCGTGACTTGAGTTGTGGGCCAAGTCGTCCATACACCACTAGGTCCCTTCACGTGCATTATGCTAAGGGTGTCCTTGATGTGATACTATAATTCATCACACATGATACTAATTCAAAGACGTAAACAACCTTTGGCGTGACCTTGGTTGCAAGGTAGGTCGTCCGCATATCATTATCATCAGATCCCCCCTACGTGTATTATCACATGCAATATAGATATTTACATTCGAACCTCCCCATATATATATATATTGAAATGGTCTACAACATTTATGAATTTGACAAAGAAACTGTTTTGCTTCAAGACAACTATAAGCTTACATAATACTAACAAACCTGAGCAGATTTTTACAACTGGAATCGCGTGAAGCTTCGATACTGTGATGGAGGATCTTTTGCCGGAGATTCTACATTTGACAACGGGGTACGTAAATACGATACAAGAATTCCCGTTCACCAATTCTTCATGCCATTTATTTCTTATCACTAAGAAACATACATCATTTAATCTGCTTGTAATATCTTTCTTCTAATACTAACAATTTATAATTTTCTTCATGTAATATAAATAAAAGACGTTAGTCCTTTATTTCCGAGGGCAACGGATCTGGGAAGCAATCATCCAAGATCTTCTACCAAAAGGCTTGTCACAGGCTAACAAGGTACAATACAAAGTATAAAATTGAATAACAAATCTACAACTCTCAGAAAACATTTGAAGCATAATTTTCAAGAACTTATAATACAACTTCCTTAATTATGTTTTCACTTCAATTTTCCAGGCTTTGCTTTCCGGGTGTTCAGCTGGTGGTTTGGCATCCTACTTGCATTGCAACAGCTTCACCGATTATCTACCAGATACTACAGCTGTTAAATGTCTTGGTGATGCTGGATTATTCCTAGACTCGTAAGTTATAAACTCTTTTTTTGAAATTTATATAATGTTTTTTTTTTTGGAAGCGTGTCCCAGGCTATGCCTGGACTAATCCCGGCAAATTATGACTGCAAGACATCGGCCTTTATAAACTAAGTGGCCACAATTGTTCTGTATGCCTGGATTCGAACCTGGACAGATGTGATATTCCACCACATCCCCCTGGGCCTCAACCAGTACGCCACAACCCTTGTGGTTGAAGTTTATATAATGTTAGGAGTAACTAATCAACAACAATATTAGTGTGTGTATATGTAAATGGATAAAAACAAATTTTATAATATTCTTAGGAATAGTTTGAGTTTTGCTTCAATTAACTAATTTATCTTTTATTTGCAGACCAGACATCACCATGAACCACACTCAAAGAACTTTCTTTCAGCATCTTGTTACTCTACAGGTACACCATCAATGATTTTATATAACAATACTTTGCATTCATCTATTCTAGATTTTCTTGAATTTTTTATATAAAAAGAAACCTTTTTGACAGGGGATAGAACAGAACCTGGATGGGAATTGCACGAGTGCAATCAGTGATCCAAAACAAGTACGTATCATGCATCTTCACTCCCTTCTGCTTTGTTTTTCTTGACATTTTTTGCGTATAATTTTGACATTTGTTAGTTGCTTCACAGTGCATCTTCCCGCAGTATTTGTTGAAGTACATAACCCCACCGCTTTTCATCCTAAACTCGGCTTATGATGTATACCAAGTAAGATACATACATATATATATATATATATAGGAAAGTTCAAATGTGAACTCATTTTTGGTTGTGAACGTGAGGACGAATCTCAGCCACTTATCCGGTCAATAAAGGCGGCTTTGACCTGGTTCCCCTCCTTTAATAATCTCCACCCTCCCATGAATCGCGTCAATCCTCCGTGATCGCGTCCACCATAACCGAAGATGTGTGGCTGAGATTCGTCCTCACGTTCACAACCAAAAATGAGTTCACATTTGAACCTAACCCTATATATATATATATAGGGGCGGGTTCAAATGAGAACTCAAATTTGGTTGTGAACGTGAGGACAAATGAGAGTGTGACACGTGTCTCATTCAAAGAAATATTCAGACCGAATATAGTATATATTCGGTCTGAATAAAGCTTTTTCAGTCTGAATATTCCTTTGTATATTCGGTCTGAATAATGGTTATTTTGACACGTGTCACACTCTTATTTGTTCTCACGTTCACAACCAAATTTGAGTTCACATTTGAAATTTCCTCTATATATGTAAATATATATATAGAGAGAGAGAGAGGAGAGAGAGGAAAGTTCAAACGCGAACTCAAATTTGGTTGTGAATGTGAGGACAAATGAGAGCATGACACACGTCTGAATGTAGATTATTCAGACTGAATAAATACTATATTCGGTCTGAATATTTCTTTATATATTCAGACCGAATGGGACACGTGTCACGCTCTCATTTGTCCTCACGTTCACAACCAAATTTGAGTTCTCATTTCAAACCACCTGTATATATATACGTATATATATCATATGTTATGCTTAGTGACTCTCATATTGTTGAGCTAAATTCTATGTGTTTTTGACAGTTTCATCACATATTAGTTCCACCATCTGCCGATCCACGTGGACACTGGAATCGCTGCAAAATGAATCCACACGCATGCGGTCCTGACCAATTGGACCTTTTGCAAGGTTTGTGACCTGCTTTTATAATTACCCCCCCCCACCCTCTATAGTCTTCTAGAAGCTTATTGAATAAGTCACTTTATATATCATTAAGCCACTACCAAACAGTCATGTATAGCTGACCGAATAAGCTGTGAGTCTCATTAAGCTGCTAACAAACAGTCCCTTACTCTATTTTGAATGTTTTGATTTGTTTAGGTTTCAGGATAGAGATGCTTCAAGCCGTGAGGTCATTCATGTACAATTCAACAAGAGGAGGGATTTTTATAAATTCATGTTTCGCTCACTGCCAAAGTGAGTCACAAGACACCTGGTTTGCATCCGATTCACCAAGAATGTACAATGAGGTTAGTCATCTTCATATGTGAATAAGCTCTAAACATGCATGATTAACCTAAAAGAATTTTAACCATTATCATCCATCCAGACCATTGCAGAATCAATTGGTGACTGGTACTTTGGCAGAAACGTTTCTAAGAAGATTGGTCGCCCTTATCCATATGACACCACCTGTCATAATCTCATTGGACCTGCCTCCATTGACGATAATTTGTAGCTAGTATACTCTAAATACTCGATAGTTTTAAACCCAAAAATCAAAATTTTATACCATAAAGTTAGACTGGCCATACCTCAAAAAGAAATACAGATTAGAATTATAGAGTAGTTACTAATTAAGATTACATACAGAAGGCAGCCATTCATTCTTCATAGTGCAAGATTTTACTTTTCATCATTGGGTTCAGTTGCAAAGAGTTGTATAATGTATTCTTTGTACTCTTGAGACTAGGTGATAAGTGATTGTGCTATTTATATCTCATTTTCAACCATGTAAGGTCAGTTCAATTGGAATAAATTGAGTTTGAATTCGTTTAAATTTCAATATGGTATCAGAGCAGGTTTATTCACCAAAGGGTGATTGGTCCAACGGTATTTGAGCTCTGCCTCCCACGAGGTAACCATTTCAAAACTCACTTATGTGTAAGAATTTATTGTATATAAATATTATATACTAAAAAGAAGCAGGTTTATTCACACCTGTTGACATGAATGGATACATACCCACATTTAGGGGTGTGCATCGGTTGAACTTCAATGGATTTAGGTGGACCTGATTTGATATAATAATCCAATCCAATTAACATTGGACATCCAATCGAAGTCAATCCAATGGATATTGGATCTGATCGATTCCATCATTGGATATTACTATTAGTTATCCATTGGATTGAATTAGATTCATCCATCATTCTGATACAAATTCCAACCAATTAATCCACCATATCAACCGGTTATTCATCAATTTTTTTAATTTTTCATAAAAAATATGGGTAAACATAAACTAAAAAAACAATATTGTAAAATGTAAATAATTATATACAATGATTAATTGAATGATAATTGGATTGGATCATTTTGGTTTTATTTTTAAGATGCCATCCAAGAACCCATCGATCCAATTTGGATATTTAAATTTTTGGATTCGATCCGATCGAGTTACAATGAGCCATCAGATTATAGTAGGTCGATTCTAATAGGATCCGTTGGTGCCTTTCATATTTTTTATTTTTTTGGATCTGTCGATTTAAATTAATTTGAATGGGAACGGATGGTTTTTTGCACACCCTTATCCCCATTCATTATAGAACTTAAGAGTTGATCATGATATCATTCAAGATATATATATATACATACAGGGTTAGGGTCAAATGTGAACTCAATTTTGGCTGTGAACGTGAGGTCGAATCTCAGCCACACATCTTCGGCTATGGTGGACGCGATCACGGAGGATTGACGCGATTCATGTGAGGGTGGAGATTATTAAAGGAGGGGAACCAGGTCAAAGCCGCCTTTATTGACCGGATAAGTGGTTGAGATTCGTCCTCACGTCCACAACCAAAAATGAGTTCACATTTGAACTTTCCTCTCTCTTTATATCTATTATATATATATATATATAGAGAGAGAGAGAGAGAGAGAGAGAGAGAGAGAAGAAGACGGGAAGATCGTGTGAAAATAGGAGTTATATCGAGAAACGCTAGTATCTCATAATCACTTTTAATCTCACCCAACTCCATGAATTATGATTTTCACGGTGCATCTCATTAGTATCTCATTATTAGTGTTGATCTTCAATTAGGGTTGATCCGAAGGTATAACTTCCATTCTCACTTCATCACATACACGAGCAATTGATCGTAACTTCCATTCTCACTTTATCATATACACGAATTAATGGTTCTTAAAACTAGAAAACTAAAAGAACGAGAATACCTCGTTGTTGAGTGGTGAAGGCTTGAAATTCTAATCGCAACTCAGATCCGTCAATCGGATATACCAATAATCGTAGGGATAACAAAAATTGCAGCAATATCACCCCCAATAAGTGGATCTGAGATGTACGACGAATCTCAATCGCCCTACCGGCGACGCCATGTTCAGGATCGAAATAGGCAAATTTGAATATCCAATACCTTTTTTTAAATCAAATTTGAGTGCAGATTAGGTGGTAAACAGTTCGAACCTGGTTGAGCTCTTTTTATAGGTTATGAGTTGAGTTAAAATGCAATCCAACCCAATCCAATCCAAACCAATATTTACGGTTTGGAAAATAACTCAACCTAACCCAACGATGCGGGTTAATTGGTTTAAAACTTTGGTACATTATTTTACGATTTTACTATATGTTTTGTTTAGATTAAGTAAAATTAAATAGGAAGATATAAAAAAGTCTAATAAAATCTAAAAAAAGGTTGAAAATTCATACAAAATAAAAAAGTAACTTATGTTTGAAGGTGTAATATAATTTTGAATATACATAATTACATGTTCATTTAATGTACATATATTAATCAAAGTCTTAAAAATCGTAATAAATTTATAGTATATAAAGGCATCGAGTTCATCAGATTGGGTTGAGTTCAAATTACCCAAACCTAATTCCAATCCAATAGATGCGGTGTGACCTATTTTTATATAACTATAAATCATGTTACCTTGAGTTAAGTTTTTTGGGTTAGATTAATCGGTATTTTGAACATCCCTAGGCTTCTTTTCCATCTTATTTTATATTTTTATTGCACAATATAAAAATGTCAAAAAATTGAAAGATTTTATGTTTAGTTGATTCTGTGGAAAACATTTTTAAATTGTTAGTCTATAGATATCGATAAATGACATGGGGTCATGTAAGGTGGAAAGCCAAGTTAAGGTGAGACGCATAAGAATGGATCTTGACCCTTGATTACTATTAATCTTAAATTCATCCATGAATCATGTTTGATACAGGAATTGATCTGGTACATCTTGACGTATCTCATCTCGATGCATCTCATCATAATATGCATCCAAGGGTGAAGATTATTTCTTACCTTTCTCACAATAATTGCACTTATCGAGGGTTTAATCTTTTGAGAACCTACTTTTTGTGAGATCCATTCTTAACTACTACTTTAAAATAATTAATTTTCTTAGTTAGTGAGATAATTATTGTATTTATCAAATAAATTTTTAACGCAATTTTTTTTTAGAAAATGTCATATTTATCAATTTCTCTCTCACATTCTTTGTTTTATCTTATTATTAACAAACACTTCGTGTACATATTGTTAACACAAGATAAACACATTATTAAGACAATGTAAAATAACCTTAATAATTTTTTGACTACAGTGTTCATAGTATATTCACAGTCAATTTTATGTACATGTATGTTATGAAAAATAACATATAAAAAGACTCGTATGTATCTTGATTTGTGTGATTATCTCATAAATGGTGTATATATTGAAGGGTGAAATACAAAACAATCGACGAGGAATTCAATCGTTGAGTTACATGGTATCATCCTCCTTCAAAAAAACAACCTTCAAATATCGTACTTGAATTTTCTATGTTTAACGGCTCATTAAACTCTTTGAGAATACACAAAATATAAAATATTTTTAAACTTTTTATTTGACTTGATGTCTATTGAAAACAAAACCAATACTTACCAGTTTTCTTGATAAAGTTAGTTGTTAACGTTTTCTTCTAAATTAACTGGTTTTTATCAACCATTGTTTTTAGAAAAATTGACTCTAATAGTCAATCTCTTTACCCCACTTCAATTTGTAACGATATTTTAAAGTCAAATCTTAAACTATATCTATTAAAATATTATTTCTCTCTTTAAATATTTATTTTTCAAGATTTTCTATTGATCATTTCATTTGGTAATCATTTTTGGAGTGAACTCATATTTGAAGAAAAACTTACTCTCTCTCACACTTTCTTCATTTCAGAGATGATTATATGAATGCTATTGAAGCAAAATACTTGTTCAAAATTCTTATTCTTCATTTTAAGGAAGCTATTGAAGATGCTCTTACTGAATTATGTTTATCTTTTATATAAAAATATTAAATTCATGTAAAATATAAAAGCTAAAATGTCAATATAATTGAATAATAAAAGAAGAAATAATTAAGAAATAAAAAAGTCAAAGAAGGCGGAGGGCATAGAGGTCCCTCCCTACCATATGCACCCAAGTTATATTGGTCCTATTTTCGACATTACGTGCGTGCAAGCGTCTGCGCCCGACCTTAGCCTCACCCTCACCCTCACCCTCATGACTTCATATGACATGACATGACCCATGGTCCCAATCGTCTCATTTTTATTTTTATTTGATTTTTAATCAATAATTTATTTCTAATAACTTCAAAATGTTTTCGTGAAGGTGACATTAAGGCTACGTTTGGCAAACTAAGTGATAATGATCTATGTTGATAATTTATGAGTATAAGGTAATGACTTATAAATTTGGTAAATTTGATAAAATTGAAGTGATGAATAAGTTATGTTTATAAAACTATGAGCATGTGAAATGACCAAAAAGGACATGGTGAAAATAAATAAATAATATTAGTTAGGGGTATAATTGAAAAAATGTCAAAAAACTCCTCATAAGCTATTCCAAGTAGCTTATCGATAAGTTAGCTTATAAGCTAACTTATAAAATAAACATGCATCCAAACGATTTCAGACAATAATGAATTTTTATAAGTCTATAAACTATTTATTTTTGCCAAACAATGCCTAAGAAGCTATATTTTAACTTGAATCGAAAGTTTGAACAAATATAAATTTTTTTGATCAAATATGAGAGATGATAACCGATAAAGATTCCGTTTTAAAATAAGGTCATTGTAAGAAAACATCATAAATATATTTTTTAATATAAAAATTCATTTTAGATATGTTTTTGTAATAAGTTTATTAGATATTAGATATAAACGACTTTAAAATTGCTAATGTGCTAGTTATGTTAGGATGGATAATTGGATTGAACAAGCAATATTATTTATTATATTAATATTGTAAGGGTTTTATTGGGGCAATGTTTTCGAAAGAATCGAATATTGTAATTTTTTTTAAAGAAAATGTTTATAGGATTTCATCAAAATCTTGAAATTTCAATTTTAGACATTTTTTAATCTAAACATAAGATTGAAATTGAATCTAATTTTAAATGTCATAACATCCCGCAAACCAAACTGGTGCCAAGTAGTTATTGGATCCCGATGATCAAAATAGTCGATTCCTTTTATGACCCAAAGTTTTTAGTTTTCATTTCTCAATTTTATGTGCTCCCTAAATCGGCAAAATTTTGAAATCCGTCAAAAATCAAAATCCGAAGATCAAACTCATCTTTTGACTTGCTCAATATTTCACCAAAATTTCAGCTATTGTTGGTGGACTTATTTAATTTTTTTAACTTACTCAAATTTTTTAAAACTCTAGAGACACATGTTTCTTTTATAATTCGAAATAACATTGGAGATAAGATATTATGTTTTTCAGTCTAAAGCCTATAACAGACCCAAATCATCTAAACCTGGTTTTCTTATAGTCCGATTTCACAGATTTAATCAGTTGCTGTCAAACCACTCGATTTAAAAAATTTCATAAAACACTATTACACTTCGGTTTATGGTTTGAATGATCAATTGAATTTCTAACTGATATTACTAGACATAACTAAAAATTAATGTGATGTTTGCATTAAATATTATTTTATTATGGTTTGATGTTATCTATTAAAAATAAAAGTTAGTGATTGTATGTTGAGGTGGGCTGATGGTGCATGTGCAGATGTGTGGTGTTTGTTGAGTGTTGATATCAACCTTAGCTGTTGATTACCATAATCACCTCTTTGATTGCAACTCCTACTTGCCCTTTAAAAAAAAAAAAACCTTTTACTATATATCTTATAAATACTTATCTCATATCAAAGGATTATTGGCCAATACTTTGGGTTTGTTTTACAAACTTTTATAACTAAATGTTTACTGGTGTCATTTACTTTACCGGTAATTATGTCAATGTCTGAGAATCTTATTTAGTAAGAGGCGCAACAGAGATCAAGAATTTTATCAGGTTTAATATTATCACATAATTCATTTTAATGACCGAGAATGTTGCCCGACGATGTAAGTGGGGGTGATGACTCTACTGGTAAGCACTTACCCGGTAATCATTTGGTAAACGACTGCTTAGTCTTATAAAAAACAATAATTTAAACCTCACCAAATGTAAGGAGTGTGTAAATATTACATATTTAATATATATCATGTATTTTAAAATCTCTTAAAATTCAAGTTTATAAGAATATCTCCAAGAGCATCTCTATAATTTTCTCCAAAATGGAGAAGCAAACTTCAAAATCTCTAATTTTTTTACATTCAACTTCAATTAGGGGTGAGCACGGTGCGGTTCGGTGCGGTTTTTGGCTAAAACCGAACCGAAAACCGAACCATTCGGTTTTTGAAAAACCAAACCGTTCGGTTTTCGGTTTTTCGGTTTTTTTCCCCGGTTCGGTTTTTTTCGGTTCGGTTCGGTTTTAAAACCGAATGGTTTTGGGTTTTTGGTTTTCGGTTCGGTTTTCGGTTTTTGGTTCTATAATTATTCTCTATTTTCAACTTGTAAATTATTTTAACTTGTTCAAAATCATGTTAATCATATATCATAATGCAAATCTCATGTTAAAAATCATGTTTACAAAAACACAAATATCATATATTATAATGCAAAATTACAAACCCAATGTTCAAAATCATGTTTACGAAAATAGAATAATGTTTACGAAAATATAAAATAAAATCTTATATCATTTTTAGGTTAATTAATATATAAAATTAATTATAATTATATATATATATATATATAAAAATTAAAAAATTAAAAATTAAAAATAAAAAATAAAAAATAAAAAATAAAAAATAAAAAAAGTTACATTTATTTCGGTTCGGTTCGGTGCGGTTCGGTTTTTAGCTTTCGGTGCGGTTCGGTTTTTTCGGTGCGGTTTGGAAGCCAAAACCGAACCGTTTGGTTTTTCGGTTTTCGGTTCGGTTCGGTTTTTCCCCCGGTTTCGGTTTTTTCGGTTTCGGTTCGGTTTTTGCTCACCCCTAACTCCAATAACATCTCCATTTTGGAGATTAAACCATTCATTATATTATTAAAATATTTTATATTATAATAAAATATTATTTATTCACCTAGATAATTAATTTCAAATTTTTTTATTGGTGGAACATATTAAAATAATGTTTCTCTATCATGGTAATCATTTTTGAAACTTTTTTCCAAATTTAGAGATTTTTGTAATCTCTCATGTTTTCTCCATTTTGAAGAAAGTTTTAAAGATGCTGTTGGAGGCTTGGAGCAAAAAATTGCTTAAACTACCTATTTTCTCTATTTTGAAGATGCTGTTGGAGATGCTCTAAGAACATGTATAACAAATTCTTTATAATTTTCTCTAAAATAAAGAATAAAAAAGTTAAAATCTCTAAAAAAATTACATTCAACTCCAATAGGAATAGGTTCTCCATTTTAAAGATTCTATCATTAGTTATAATATTAAAATAGTGGGAGGTTCTTTTTGGAACTTAAAATTTATTAGGAACTCGGAAACAACCCACAACGCAACACATGACATATTCATCAGAAATATAGATATGCTATTCATAATTAATGTGTGAATCATGATGGATAACATACTCATATTCATCATGAATATGTAATTTATATCAATAATACTTTAGTATTTATCTTGAATGTATTATTCATGATGAATATTCATCCTGAAGAGAGACACATGACACATTATAGATGGTTCCTTGGTTCTCAACGAAATTTTCCTCTATTATAATTTTATGATCTCAAGAAACTTTTTAAGAGAACTATATATAAAACAACAATAGTTTAATCTCACTGGCGGAAATGAGTGCTTAAATTTAGAGTTTTTTTTTATTGTTCTCTCTATTTTATAAAATAATATAAAAAAATTGTTGGATCAAAATATATAACAAAAAATATATCCTCTCTTTTCATATCAAAACCATCCAGTGATCGATCTATAAAAGAGAGATTGACCATTCCTTCTCCGATGACAACCACCATTCCACCCCCTCCGTTCGGTCTTCTTTAAACTACAACCACAACCACAGTTCCCGCCAATTAAAAAACCCACCTCATAGTGTCCCCGCCCCCCCCCCCCCCCGCGTGTCTTGTGTGTGGTAATGCAATGATGGTTAGAGCATCTTCAACAGTTATGTTAAAATAGAAAAAAAGTGAACTTTTAGCATTTTTGTTGCTCCAATATCTATGTTATCTCTTATGCTAAAATAGAAAAAAATGAGGAGAGGGGTTGTAAAAATCTATAAATTTAGAGAAATCTCTAAAATCATTAGAAAAGAGAGAAACTAATATTTTAATTATATCCAACCAATTAAAGTGTGAGATAGAATGTGTAGCAAAAATAAATAATATTTTATTAGATTGATCGAATATTTTATTAATATAATTAATGTTAAAATTGCTAAAATAGAGTAGTTATTGGAGTGGGATGTAAATTTTTATAGAGATTTTGATTTTTTTAACTCTATTATAGAAAAATTATAGCATAGCTATTGGAGATGCTCTTAGAGTCTGGAAAAAAGAGAATAGAGCTAAGGGGTTCGATAAATAGAAAAAGATAAGTTTGGAGAGGTGAGAGAGATCTGATGCAGTGGAGATTCACTTTCACACAAACATACACACACACCCATTTCTTCCCAGGATGGAGATTGGGAGGTGGGGGTCTGTTTTCAAATTAGGGGTGGTGTATTCACCAGCCGGATGAAAGGTATATGTTTGAAAAGAGATCGAAACTCACATCAAGGATCGAAATCCATCTTCATTCATTCTATCTATTTCAATCTCCGGAGTTTTTCATCAGGAACGAAAGGGGAGGGGAGGGTTTTTTTTTCTAATCTTATTTTATTAAATACTTAAATCGTAACTACCATATGAAATGATTTCTTATATCAAGTATCAACATCGTGCACTAATAACAATCTGACGGTTTCAATAACTCGTTACCTTGTTAGCAAATCAACGAATAATCAAAGTTTCATACATTTTTCATTGGTGGAAAAAACAAAAAATAGCAAAATGTCCCAATAAACACTTTAAAATAGTTTTCTAAAAATTTAATTTGTGGTTATCAAAGGACAATTTTTCAGTAGGTTTAAAAAATAATAATGATTTTAGAAAAGTTAAAATTTAATATAATTTTTTTTAATTATTTATACTATATTATTTTTTTGAATGAAATATTGTTTATTAATACATATTACTTAAACTTCAATATTACAAATAATTATGTATAAATACAATTTATTAAAACTTTATTATGAATTCGTGTAACTAATTGCAAATAAACATAATTAAATACAGAATAAATATTTTTATTTTAAATATAAAAAATCTATATATATAATTAGATTAATAATTGAGTTCTAACATGATATTTTATTATTATCTTTATAAAAATTATTTTATTATATAAATTACTTTGTTAATAACCTAAACTAAATTATAATAAAAATTTGATTAAAGAAATTATACAAAAAAAAACTTTTAAATAGTTAATTTGATATTAATATCGTTATTTTTTTTTCAAAATTGAATGATATCTTCAAATATTTCTTTAAAGTCTAAACCACATAAAACCGCATTACAGCATCGACATATACAAAAAATAAAATGAAACTTTAAAATCAAGATGTATGTCGTTACATTGCAGGAATACTTTTATAGTCTAACTAAATTAAATATTTTTTAGTATTTATTATTATTATTATTATAAAATAGTCTTGATATTTTTTAAAATGAAAGGAATTTATCTTATTCAGTCCGTGACTTGATGTCTTTCATGATGCGTAAGGCATCAATAACACCTTCTAAAACCACCAAGCGTGTCCAACTCTACAACTATCGTTATTTTCAGAAAAACAATTTCTTTTAATTTAAAGATATAGAAGGAAATTTATCTTAATTTTAATTCATATATAGTAAACACATAATTTTTAATATTTGTTACTTATCTTATCCAATAAAAGAGTTTTTATTCTATGTGACATCTTCGAATTTAATGTGATATTTATTCATGTTATATAGAATAATAATATGATCTTGACATTTATGTTACCAATAATTACAAAATCAAAAGATTTTCAATCAAAATCAATAATAAATTAAAAAAATATAGAACTTTGTTATGATAATCAAGATTTTTTTTATTGTTACATTACATGAAAATTAAAACAAACTTGATTGTGTTTTTATCTTTAATATAAGAAATGGGTCAGCAGTAGGTTTTTCGTTTTAATTGGTGTTGTGTTTTTCGTTTGGCAGTGAGTTTGCTCCTCATAAAGGGGTCTGTTCTGTATTTTTTGTTTTGTTCTCTGGTCTTGTACTTTATCTTGGTTGTTTGGGTATAAAATTGCTTGTCGTTCAATTTTTTTTTTATCTTTACTATGTCCATAAATATGAAATTTTGTGTTCTAGCTTTATAGGTGTTATTAATATTTTTCTTTATTTAAATTATAATGAAAGTTGTATGAATATATCTTACGGTAGCCATAAATTTAATTGGATATTATAGATGCATTTATCCTCCAATAAATTTATAGGCAAATTAAATGCATAATAAAGGTGCAATTCGAGACGTACAACTACAAGGAAGAATATATTGATGACGATAATGATCTTTAAAATAATTGCCACCAAATATTAAATTCCAAGCCATAAATAATAGACCCGAATAAAAAAAAAAACTTTGACCAAAGTTTTAATGGTGTCTCATTAGAACCAATTACCTTATTCTCTCTAATATTTATAGTTTTATACGATTCTCTTATAAATTTGTGAAAAATATAACTCATTTATGACGAAAAATTATATATGATGCTTGTAAAAAAAATGTGCTATAAGTTACTATTCAATTCTTGTTAGAGTTATTGAGAATTTTTCTCGTTGTTAACTTTAGAGTCTCGTAAAATGGGATAGCAGAACCTAAAATTCATTAGAAATCCGGTAAC
The DNA here is from genome assembly GCA_036898165.1 of Silybum marianum. Lineage (NCBI taxonomy): Eukaryota > Viridiplantae > Streptophyta > Magnoliopsida > Asterales > Asteraceae > Silybum > Silybum marianum. The sequence goes on from CM072532.1 coordinate 953,901, forward strand.
CGATCACGACACAACATATGAGATATTCATCATAAATATGAATGTGTTATTCATTATAAATGTGGCGATTCATGATGAATAACACATTCATATTCATCATTAATAAGTGATTTTCAATGAATAAAATGTTCATATTCCACTACCACAAAAAAGGGCATTTCCGACGGATTTTACCGACGGAAAAAATCCGTCGGAAATTTCCGATGGATTTTAACGGATTTCCGATGGATCCGATTAAAAAAAATAAAAATAATAAAATTATATAAATCCGTCGAAAAGTTCCGAGGGATTCCAATCCGTCAGAAATTTCCGACGAATTTTTATAATTAAAAAAATTAAAAATTAAAAACCCGTCGGAAATTTCCGAGGGATTTCCGACGGATTTTTAAATTTTAATTTTTTTTATTTATAAAAATTCGTCAGTGATTTGTATTTTCTTCAAGTTTTTTTTATTTGTATGACTTTTAACTTAATTTATTTTGTATAATTCGTTATATGTACATTTTTATATTGTATATGTATGTATGTATGTGTGTCGTATATTTTACTTGATTGTACGTATATATGTATATGTATCCATGCGTGTGTGTCATATATGTTGCGGGTTGTATATGTATATACTTGTGTATAGACATAATGTTATACATACACTATGCATGCATGCGTTGTATTCCTCATTAAGAGTCGTTAAAGTCTATAAGTCCCAACAAGGTCCATTGTAGTTTATTAAGAGTTGTTAAAGCCCATCAAGGCCCATTGTAGTTCATTAAGAGTCGTTAAAGTCCATCAAGGCCCATCGTCGTTCATCAAGAGTCGTTAAAGTCTGTCAAGTCCCATCAATGTCCATTGTAGTTCATTAAGAGTCGTTAAAGTCCATCAAAGCCCATTGTAGTTCATTAAGAGTCGTTAAAGTCGATCAAAGCCCATTGCAGTTCATTAAGACTCTTTAAGTCCTATCAAGTCTCATTGTAGTTCATTAAGAGTCGTTAAGTCCCATCAAGGCGCATTGTAGTTCATTAAGAGTCGTTAAAGCCCATCAATGTATATTTTAGTTCATTAATAGTTGTTAAAGCCCATCAATGCCCATTGTAGTTCATTAAGAGTCGTTAAAGCCCATCAAGGCCCATTATAGTTCATTAGAGAAAGTTTGGAGATACTCTTGGATCAAAAAGTTACTCAAAATTCTTATTTTCTTCATTTTCAAGATTATGTTCAATATCACATTTAAAAAAATAAAATAAAATAAAATAATAATAATAATAATAATAATGAGATACGCAAGCATCTTTATTGAATTCACACGAAAAGTGTGAGTAGAAAAACTATCACACACATGCAACCACACCAGATTTCTAACCGAAATACTTCCTTTCTCCCATCCCCATCCCCATCCCCACCCACCTCTTTGCAGTTTCCGATCCGATATAAATCAACCAGATGATCAACAATTCTTCAACCAAAATTAATCCTTCGATTGAATTTTATTAATTGCAGCAGGTGGAAGCTTCCAAAGGGATCGCATTGATCCATTTTGTTTAATTATCTCCATCTGAAACTGATTCATTAATTCTTATATGTTCTTTTTCTTTAATTAATCAAGAAATCGATCTGAGTTGATGAATTGGATCATGCGATCTCTTTGGAAGTTTCCATCCGTGGCGCTCCATGTTTGTTCATCCTTTTTCCTTCGATCTCTCTCTCTCTCTCTCTCTTGCTTCAATTTGATTCAAAGGTCATCTTCTCTCCCTCTCTCTCTCTCTCTATATATCTATATTATAATATATAAATATATGTATGTATAGATTTGTTTTTGCATTATATGAAGCTTTGCGCTGCAGAATTGAATCATATGAGGTGTTGCAGGCCGATCGATGGCTTCTTCATTAATTGAATGATATCATTAATTAATTAGTCACCACGAAAAAGCATGCATCATTTGAATATCAACTAAAAACTGTTTGTGTTGCTTTTGTAGTTCTGGTAAAGTATTAATTTGTCAAATTAGTTAACTGGATCATTACAAGGTAATCAATTTATGATGTTACAGTTCAATTTTTAGTACCTTCGATAAAGGGACATTCCAATCTTTTTAAAAGTCATGTTACACCTAAAGCTAAAGTTGTACATTTATTAATCAAATGCCTTAAACAATTTAAAATTAGGCCTCAAAATTTTGGAGGCTCTGTTCCAAATCACATTTATTAAAGAAACCCTTTGATCGAGTCATTGTAGGTGAACTTTCATGGGTGCAAAGTTTTTGACAGGGTCTGGTTTCAAATTTAGGTAAGATGAGATTTTTACTACATCTAATCTACCCGAGTCTTAACTAAAGAGTCGGTCACAAGGTAAGTGGTTTTAATATATAGTATCTTCATTGAGGGTTGGGTTCCGGTGAGAAGGAGAGTTAAGATGAGAAGCGCAAGAAGGGATCTTTGCCCTTAAATGCACATTAGGATCGATGAGATGCATCAAGATAAGATGCACCGTGATGCACCGGATCAATCCCCGTATGGGTGAGTGTTGAGATTAAAGGTGATCAAGGTCCAGATTCTTTCTTACGCTTCTCACCTTAACTCTCTTTCTCACACGATCCTAAAATCCTCTTCATTGAATCATCATGTTTATCTTAATTTTGATAAGCTATAAGGTGGTATTGTGAAAAGATACTTCATATGGTTTTTTTAACTTCATTTTCTTTTAATTATGTTTCTTAAACATGATTTTAAGTATTATCTATCTTGCTTTACATATACAAACATATGCAATCTATGTGTTATTATTCACTTTTCGGACATAAAAAAAGCCGAAAACAAAGTTCATTAGGGTGAGTTGGATCGAAATATTGAGTTTAAAAAGTGTTTCAGACATGATCTAGATTTTTATTCAGCAACACAACTCCTATGTCTCTATCAAAGTTTTGGGTCAAGACTCAAGAGACAACTCGCAAGAATATATTGATAAAGTAGACCGTGAATCATTTTAATCGTCATTAATAATACGTTAGATAATTTTGATAAAATTAAATAAAGATGAAATAACCGTTATTATAACTAGTATATAGGCTACAGCTCGAAAGCCGGCCTTACCTTCTATGTTTTTAGTAAAGGGCCTTTTCAATAAGAACTTGAATATTTTGTAAGTGTTATAAAAACTTAGTATACTTTTTTTTAACAACGACATTTCATTAAAACACTAGCAAGACTGTTAGTCCCCAAGGAGAGATGGCTAACTAAGAGAAGGTTTTGTAGAAGGGGGGGTTGAATATAAAACACACAGAATATACTCTTTTTAAATTTTTTAATATAAATATTAAAAATTTACACACAGATAGTTTGATGCGGAAAAGAACAGGCAGACTATTCTATCAAACTAAACACACAGACAACAGTAATTAACTTATACACTAAGGAAGTTAAAACAATACTGTTATAGCACACAGCTTTGCCACAGTCACACAAATAATCACTCTGAAGATTTGTTGAAAGCGTGAGATTTCTGGGAAGGACTTCATCTCCTTTTATAGTGCCCATGCATGGGATGCAAGTGGACTGCTGTCAAGGTTTCATTAGCTGGAAGATTATCTGTTGGACAAAGGAAGAGACCACTTCCTTTGTACTAGAATAATGGATGAACCATTCCTTGTAGCACGTAATGTGAGATAACTTTATCTTCTTTTCTTCATGCTCTGTGAAGTCCCATCAAACCTTTTAGCTAAAAGACAAATATTCCTTTTATAAGAATAAAAGAGAATGTCTTTATTTAAAGCTTGATGCCCAAGTTCTTGCTGGCTCACGTATCTTGCAATTGATATGAGTCAAGAACTTATCTCTTTGAAATTGCTAAGTGATACATCACACTATGTATCACATCGGTGGATAACTTGTAAGGCTGTAATTGATAAGTGTACACTTTGCTTGATAAACTTCATCTTTCACTAAACGACAAAAGTGTACACCCTTGAACTTGTGACTTGATATCACAGCCTTAGAAAATATACCTGCAATTTCGGTGACCAAGATTATAGTGTCGGTGACCATGATATCAAACTTGATGACCTCATCTTATTTGATGTCCTTAGTACTTTTGGTGACTTTTGAGTGTACCATCGGTGACCCACTATATTGGTGACCCAATCTTGACTTGGCAAAATGATCTGAATATTGAAGTTGGTTGATACATCCAAAATTCCACTTTTTGATGTACAACCCTTGATTGAATAGCCTTTGACTCTTCAATACTTGAATCATATTTCAGACCTTCAAAAGAATCTGTAAAAGTTCATTCATAAAAAGGAAGGTGGTTCATCACCAAATCATCGGTGACCCAACAAAGACGTTAGACGAAACTTTTATACTAAGGCTATGTTTGGCAAAAATAAGTTAGCTTATTTTCAGTGTATATGTTTGGCAAACCATAAGCTAGCTTATTGAAAGGCTACTTGAAGTAGCGTTTTGGAAGCTTATTGTCATTTTTTCCAATTATAACTCTCATTAATATTAATTATTAATTTTTATTTTTATTTTTCAATATGCTCTTTTTTATCATTTTACATTATTATACGCTAGTTTTGTCAAACATGATTTTTTCATCAGCTTATCAGCTACCAGCTAGTTTATCAGTTACCCGCTAGCTTATCAGCTAGTTTGCCAAACATAGCTCAACTTATAGCTATTTCAAGAAACACAATTTATTGTATGTAGGATGTTAGAAATTCAATCGAGATAAATCATGTTTAAATAATCTACTACAAAACTTCGAATGCTGGAAAACATATGTAAGAATGTAAATGTAATTAACAGCTCGAGTTTGTGTAATAATAGATGGAGTTAAATACAAATTTGGTCCCTGTGGTTTACAAATATTAACGGATAAAGTCCCTTAAAGATTTTTTTAACGATTAACATCCCTGTGGTTTCCATTTTATAACATATAAGGTCCCTCATTCAACTTTTCTATTAAAGATAACCTTTTTAGCATATTTTCTTTATTTTTTCATTATCCAAACCACATGGACCAAATCTATAATTTACTCTAAACTATGTAGATATAGATATATTTATATTTATATTTAATGTATTATATAATTATATTTGTATTTTATTAATTATATAAATATCATATTTTATAAACTATGTAATTTTCATATTTAATAAATTATATTACATATTTATATGTATCTTTTATAAAATGTATTTTGTATTTATGTTTATATATAAAATATAAATAATTTTATAAAATATATGAAAGGTTCAATTTATATTAAAAACACTAAATCAAATCACTACATAAATTTTATAGATTGAAGGTTTAAATACATAAAATATATAAAAATATTAAATATAAATACAAAATAAATTTTTTATAAAATATAAATATACAAAAACTTAATAATGTGGATATAAATATATACGGTAAATATAAATATAAATATAAGAGTTAAATTCATGTACAACATCATATGTATATCTATAAATTATTAATTATTTATATATTTAAGATTATATTTTATTTATATTTTATAAATTTATTTTGTATTTATATTTTATAAAATTTATTTTGTATATATATTTATATTTTATTTTATTTATATATTTTATGTATTTAAATCTTCAATCTATACAATTTGTATAGTTATTTGATTTAGTGTTTTTAGCATAAATTGAACCTTTCATACATTTATAAAATTATTTATATTATACATATAAAGTACATTTTTATAAAAGATAAATATAATATATCATATAATAAAACAAAATAAAAATATAAGGTGCGTATAAATATGTAATATAATTTATAAAATATGAAAATTATATAGTTTATAAAATATGACATTTATATAATTAGTAAAATACAAATATAATTATTAATACATAAAATATAAATATATCTATATAGTTTAGAGTAAATTACAGATTTGGTGCATATGGTTTGAAAAATGGAAAAAGAAAGAAAAACATGCTAAAAAAATGTTATCTTTAACGGAAAAGTTGGATGAAGGACCTTATGTATTATAAAATGGAAACCATAGGGATGTTAATCGTTAAAAAAATCTTTGAGGGACTTTATTCGTTAATATTTGTAAACCACAGGGACTACATTTGTATTTAACTCTAATAGATGGTTTATGTGAGGGACTGAGGTTCTGATAAATGAAATTGTAAATCTAGGGATTGTATAGTCATTATATAGAAGTTCTGGACTTAAAACAGAAATGTGGGATATATTTATCTTAGAAGATACTGACTTGTGTTGTACTCATGGAATCGGTTGTGGAGATTGATTAAGGCATTTTTTTAAAATATCAAAGTCTTATATAAAGAAAACAATTTGTATCGATTACTCAGTTTTGTATATAAATTGGTAATGTTTTTGTTTGTGAGGATTTTTATAGATTGATGAGCGTGTTTCTAAAATGTTTGGAAAAAAATTTGATTTTTGTTATAAAGATCTCTATAGAGTCTTATTGAATTAGTCACTTTCTATATTAGTAATTAAGTCACTATCAAACAGTCATGTATAAATAACTGAATAAGTTGTTAGTCCATTAAGCTCATTAAGCCGTTAGCAAAGATGTCCTAAATCACAAATTTGTTAACTTAATTAAAGAGTATTTTCCACATTCATTTTCAAAGCTCTCGATTCTTTTATCCTGAAAGAATAAACGATAAATTGTGAGTTCTTGGTGTCATCTTGAAGCAATAAACGAAGTAGAAAGTAGCGACAAGTTTCAACAACAACCAGTCAATTAAGGGTACGGTTTTGATGATAAATTGTTTTTTAAATGCTTAAACAGTATCAAATATCAATATATGTTGTGGGAACGCTTAATACGAATTGGCCACAGTTGGTCACATAGTGAAGTCACCACGACTTGGAGAAACGAACGAAAGTCGCAAACATGATATGTATTTATCTATGAAACTATACTTTAGACAAAGATCGGTGTATGTTGTAACTTGTAAGTGTACAATACTAATTCAAAATGAGATACAGAGGCTATGTGTTTATGCATGAAAAAGATTTTATGCAAACCGGTTATTATTGACTATTTCCAGCGGAATATTCCGTCGGAAATTAACTTACCCGCGAATTTCTAACGGATTACAAAAAAATCAACTTTGGTTGACTTCCACCGAAAATCCGTCGGTGATCCGCTAAGGCACCACTGCATGGTTAGGGAAAAATAAATTTTTTATTCCGGTACATGATCGCCCAAAATCTGATTTTTTTCTAAAACTTTAATTACATTATTTTTCGGACAAATTTTTTATTAATAAAAAATCCGCGAGTAATCCGCCGGAAAGATAATGCAACTAACGTTAATTAATTTTAATAAATTTGATTTTTAGCTATCCGCCGGAAACTGTACCAAAAATAAATATTTTTCTCTAACCATGCAGTGGCGGATCACCAGCGGAAGTCAACTAAAGTTGACTTCTTTTGGATCTGCCGGAAATCCGCCAGTAAGTTGCCGACACAATATTCTGCCAGAAATAGTCAATTTTCTAGTAGTGTATATAGCGCATGTCGAAACATGAAACTAAACGTTTTGCGAAAAGACGAAAAGTTTCAACATCAAATATGAAGAAATTTAAGGTAGATTTATACAATTATTCTGGTAGTAAATAAAACATGGGTTGAGTTCCGGTGAGAAGTGAAGTTAAGGTGATAATGGTAAGAAGAGATTTTCACCATTGGATGCACTTTAGGATGAAATGCATCGAGATAAGATATATACCGAAATGCATCAGATCAATCTGCGTATGAGACAAAATTAATGGGTGAGTTTGAAAATTAACAGTGATTAAGGGTCAAGATTCCTTTTTACAATTCTCACCTTAATTTCACATCTTACATAACCTCATGCCATAAAACATTTAGTTTGAGATGTGTTGTAATTAATAAATCATCAAGTAAGGTTCTTTACCCAATAATAAAAGCAAAATTTTTACGTTTAAAAAAAATCACGTCAGTAATGATAATTAGTTAATAATTATTGCAGTTATCGAATTTCTTACTATCTAAAAGATGTTTCAGCATAGACCCTGAACTGAAACTTAATATTTCAAAGTAGACTCGATCAAAATATGTTCCATTTTTATGATATTTAATATGATTATATTTAAATCTTGACAATTCAAATTGTAAAAGAATATACTTAAACTGTTAATCTCTTTTTAAGTTCTTAATTACCTACTTATGCAAAATGAATAAATAAATTAAATTCTAATTATAGCAAAGACGTATGGAATAATGTGGTATGAGACCTAACCCTACCCGCAATTGACGGCAAAAGAAAGAAAACAAATACATGCTTTTCATTCCCCCTTTTTTTGGCTTTTAAAGGAATAATATTCTAATAAATAGTATGTAATAGTTGTTTATGGTACATACCTAACTGTTTGAAAAGAAATACTAGAATCTGTCATGTTTGAATTCGTTAAAACTATAATGATGTTTTACATATTTTCCAACAGTTACATTTTGTCACGTTGTTGACTTGATACTGGTTGTAAGAAGAATGTTGTTGATGGGTGTCGATTCTTGTTGCCCTTGATCACCCGTAACACGTGAAGGTTCTCAGTTTGGTCGTGGGTTGTACGTTGCTAACACTGTAACGGTAAAATATGACAGTTATAAGACAAAAGAACAATCAGGTTCGAAATATTACTGGACACTGTTTTGTCACCTCTGTGTTTTTAACATACTCCACCAGTCTTTGGATTAACTATCGATCTTAACATAGGTCTTAAGAAAGGGTATATGTAAGAATGTTGGTCTAACAATTTTACTTTTTTGGGTTGCACCAATTTTTTTTCAATATCGTTCGTTGTTGAATTTTTATATTAGACAATATTTGATTAAAGATAAAGAATGATGTTGAACGTATAAATTTATACTATATTATAAAGTATTTGGAAAAGACTTTTAAAAGCTATTTTTTATGTATTATGTATTGTTTATTGATGCATATTACCTAAAATTTAAGATTATAAGTAAACTAAGTACAATTTATTCAAACTCCATGTTTGAATTCATGTAACTAACAACAAATAAACATAATCAAATACATGATAAAAATCTCAATTTATATATAAAAATCTAAAATATAATTACCATAATCAGTGAGTTCTAACCGAATACTTAATTATTATACTTATAAAAAGTTATATAATTAAACAAAAATAAGTTAATTCGTTATTAAATCTAAATTAAATTATTATAAAAAATCGAATTAAAGAAATTACATAAAAATAAAACTTTTAAATAGTTAATTTGATACTAAAATCGATATACTTTTAACAAAAATTATGATATCTTTAAATTTATATTTTATCCAAAATTAAAAGTATTATTGTTTTTTTCAAAATCACATAAATGATAAAACAATATTATAAGAGCATCTCCAACAGCTATTGTAAAATAGAAAAATTAAGGATTTTAGTAATTTAAGTGCTCCAACAGCTATGGTATATCAATTGCTAAAATAGAAAAATAAGAAGAAAGAGAGAAAAAATCTCTAAATTTAGAGAAGCTTTAAAAGTATATAGAAGAGAGAAAAAAAATATTTTAATTATATTCAACCAATCAGAATAATTGAAGTTAAATGTGTAAGAGAGAGAAATAATATTTTATCAAATGATGGAATATTTTATTAATATTGTTAATGATAAAGTTGCTAAAATAGAGTAGCTGTTGGAGTTAGATATAAATTATTTTAGAGATTTTGACTTTTGATATGCTATTTTAGTAAAAATTTACAATAACTGTTGGAGATGCTCTAACATCAATAAATACAAAAAATAATATATTAAAATCAGGATATTTCTTACTGCATTGTACAAGTATTATGGTGTATATTAATATATTGATTTTATTATTTAGAATATGTACTTAAAAGGAGAAATTTGAGTTTGTATGCTGACTCTTCAAAACTTAATTATCGAAAAAAAGAGAAATATGTTTAATTGTTTAATATGTTTCCATCTTCCCTTTTATTTCTTCCAAGTTTGGAGACCACCAAAAATAAATAAATAAAATATCAGATATTATAATATAATAAGACGAAGGTTTTTATTGCATCATATAGAATCATTATTCAAAGATCGTAAACCGAGTTAGAGAGGAGTTACATTCTATTATATTAGACCTTTTGAATAAAAAAAATTAAACTCAATTCGTGTTATTTCCAAGCCCACAAATACTTAAATTTACATAATTACAGTATATAAAAACATTTTATTAAAACATACACTTCACAATCCTGTATGATTTGATAATAATAAACATTACCTGAGTTTTAGTGATGAATACATTAAACTGTTAGAGTCCCACATCGGCTAGACTTGAATCATTTCTCCTCTATATATGTTAGAACCTCTCATTTCTTCTCAAAGGCTCTTTTGAAGATTCATCTAGGGTTCCACATATCCTAATATGGTATCAGAGTCAAGGTATATCACTCTAGAAACTTGACACTTCTGGATAACCCCCTCTGGACAATTCAGTGTTCATCTAGCCTCGTTGGAGGGCGTGTTAGAGTCCCACATCGGCTAGACTTGGATCATTTCTCCTCTATATATGTTGGAACCTCCCCTTTCTTCTCAAAGATTCTTTTGGAGATTCATCTAGGGGTTCCACATATCCTAATATAAACAATTAATCTATACTTCATCAATATATTAAACGGTTTAGAAAGATGATCGTCTTAATGAATCAGTAATTTGTCTCGGAAAAAACTTGTCATCCAAGTCCATATCCACAAATTATATTTACGATCAAATTAAGACGAAAAAAACAAATACTTATTTTGTCGTCTCAATTTTATTGTGCGGTGAACTTTCGTGATTTCCGAAAACGTCTTTATTCACCATTTTATAAAAAGAATTCCATAAAATAGTTTTTGTTTTATTATTTAAATTCAAATTTACAAGTTTTTTAATAATAGCAAAGATGATTGGTTGCTCGACGTGAAAGAAGAGAAGGGGTGGAAAGAGAGTTGGCTTGTTTTACATGGTTAGTTGGTCCATGGAGAAAAGAAAGCAATGTGTTTTAGATGGGACGGGAGTTTTTCTTGTTGGTTATACATATAGAGAAAGGTTCATGTAATAATAACAGTTAAGCTGAGAATTATAAGAAGAGATTTGGATCTTTAATTATTTTTAATCTCATCCTCATCCCCTTAATTGCATCTCTCACGAGATTTCATCTGATGCATTTCATTACTGTTGATCTTTAATTAGGTTTTTGATTCAAATGTGAAAATCTCTTCTTATTCTTCTCATCATAACTTTCATTCTTACCAGAACCCAATTTTGTATATATACATATGGTTGGTTCCAGTGAGAATGAAAATTAAGGTAAGAAGAGTAAAAATGAATCTTCACTCATGGATCGATCCTAATTGAGCTGAAACTACTAGATCAACACTAATGAGATACATCGAATCAATTTCTCCTTTTTAAAGTGCAATTCATTGGTTGTTTTGGGATTGATAGTAATCAATGGTCCAAATCTCTTCTTACACTTCTCACCTTAACTTCTATTTTCACAATATCCTTCGTCTAGCTATATGTATAGAGGTTATGCAATATTGTTTCATCTATAATTAAAATATTTAAGACTATTCTATGTATGAAGCAAAATAACACAAGTATATGTTTTACATATAAAACACACACTCACACACATATACACACAAAAATAGAACATATAAAACAATTAATATGTCCAGAAAGATAACTAAATCAAACTCATTCAAACAAGAAGGCAATCGACTTATTAGAAGTGCAAGCAATAAAGGACAAGTCACATGTAATTTTATAGTAAATTACATGTGATTTACAACACGTCTAGAAGATTTTTTTTAACAACGGATATTTTACTAACACTAGCAAGGAGCTAGCAAGAACAATACAAGCACGTCTGAAAGAAATTACTGTGTTTTCACAAGACCTTAGTCATGTTAACCTGTCGCCCACATCCTTCTTATGTATGTAAATCACATATGATTTGATATTTTCTACAGTTCTCTTGTTGTTGCTCTTGTTTTTTTTTTATAGAATAAGAAGTTTAAAGCATGTTTTTATGAAGGGGGAGCTCATTGACCATAAAACTCAAATTTCGTATCAAAAAGACAGGGGCGGACCCACTCATAGCCGAGCGGGGTCCCGTGCACCCGCTCACTTGATAATTGTAAGAGGATAAAATGGAATTTTTTGACGGTGCACCCGCTCAATTTGTTAGTGTGCTATTAAATATTTGTAAACCAAAATTTAGACAAGAAGTTGAGCGCGCCCCTATCCTGAGGTTATGAGTTCAAAACTCATTGGGGGCATGTTTTTAGAGTTCTTTTTATCTCTTATGTTTTTGACTTCTTGTTATGATTTTTGAAAAAAAAAGAAAGGTGACCAACAATATTTTAAAATTAAAGGGACTAAACCAAAAAATTCAAGTTAATGTAAGTTTTATTTGCATTACATTTGATTTTAGTCTTTACCCAAAATTAATTATTTATAAATTATAATGCTATACGATTATATCTATATGATTTATTTGAAGTTTTTTTTATTAATCTTTACTAAAAACAACGAAAAATTCTTTTGAAATCAACAAAAAAACCAAAAAGTTTTCTTAAAATCAACAAAAAAACCCATAAAGTTCTCTTAAAATAAACCAAAAACCAAATAATTCTCTTGAAATCAACCAAAAAAGTTTCTCGAAATCATAGAAAACTTAAAAAATTCTCATGAAATCAAACTAAAAACTTTAAACAAATCTCTAGAAATTAACCAAAAAAACTTAAAAATTCCTCACATACAATATTTGGCTAAAAACACATTGAATGACTTTGCGGACATCTAAAGTTGCACCCGCTCGACAAAAATCTTGGGTCCGCCACTGCAAAAAGATATAAGAATAAAATTTTGTCTTTAAAGCAAAGCAAAATTATAATTCAAGTCAACCACAAGGGTTGTGGCCTACTGGTCGAATAGCTAGGGGTTAATATCCCAGCCACCCATGATTCGAAACCAGACGCTCTCAACAATTATGACCACTGAATTTATCAGGGTTGATTATTACAGTTAAAAGACTTTGCCGGGATTAGTCTAGGCATTACATGAGATACCCTTCACAAAAATTATAATTCAAGTTGAAAATACATAAAATAAATTTATCTTTAATTATGACACCTTTTATTCTTGTTTATTTTGGACTTAAAAATAAATTAGTTTTCAACTAGACAAATAAAGGGTCCATGAAACAGAAAAGAAAAATATGATAATTAATGCAAATTTTGTCCAATTAATTGGGAATTTTTTCCTTCTAATGTTAGGTAAAGAAGCATTTGACAATGTCAAATGGTAGTATTTTTCAAAAATGTACACATGAATTTTCAATCTAGCGTATTAACAGATCATTAGTTACAAAATATATTTAAAAATATAAAATAAAGGAAAATTTATTATAAATATATGAAATTATATATAGGGTTGGGTTCTGGTGAAAAAAATAAGTTATGATAATAAACGTAAGAAGAGACCTCTACCATTAGATCAATCTTAATTGAATGTCAATACTAATGAGAATAAAAGTGATCAAGAGTTCATATATGTTCTTACACTTCTCGCTTTAACCCTTCTTCTCATACGATTCTTTGCCATTAATCAGACTGAATAAACACTATATTCAGTTTTATTCAGTCTGAATATTTCTTTGATTATTCAGTATGAATAATCTACATTCAGACACGTGTCGCACTCTCATTTGTTCTCATGTTCACAATCAAATTTGAGTTCGCATTTGAACTTTCCTCTATATATATACAAACACACACACACACACACACACACACATATATATATATATACATAATGGCGTGGGATCGTGTGAGAAGAAGAGTTAAGGCGAGAAACGTAAGAATGGATTTGAATACTTGATCATTTTTAATCTCACACTTACCCATAAATTGCGCTTTATACGGAGATTGATCCGGTGGATCTCGGTACATCTCATCTCGGTGCATCTCATCCTAATATGCATCGAATGGTAGAAATCACTTCTCACTGGAACCCAACCCTATACATAATAGGCTTAGGATCGTGTGAGAATGAGAGTTAAGGTGAAAAGCGTAAGACGAGATCTGAACTATTGATCACTTTTAATCTTATACCCATCCATGAATTGCGCCTTAGAAAGGAGTTGATCTGGTGCATCTCATCCTAATGTACATCCAAGGTAAGAGATCCCTTCTTATGCTTCTTGCCATAATTCAACTTCTCACTCGAACCCAACCCATACATAATATACCCGTTAAAGACATAGGATCGTGTGAGAAAATGAGTTAAGGTAAGAAGCGTAGAAGAGATCTGAGCCCTTGGTCACTTTTAAGTTTTAATCCCATGCCCACCCATGAATTGCGTCTTATAAGGGAGTTGATCCGATGCATCTCGGTACATCTCATCTCAATGCATCTCATCCTAATGTACATCCAATGGTGGAGATCTTTTCTTACGCTTCTCATATTAACTTTTCTTCTCACCGAAACCCAACCCACTCTTTAAAATGTTTAAACCTAGAAACATATTGTGAACGCCTTGAGATGATAACACAATGTATTACACCTTGAAACCTATTAACATGGCTAAACCCAAAAACAACAAAAGGATACAAAAAAAAGGGAACACCTTGTGAGAAGATAACACATTGCGATTGTAAAAGACAAAAGGATACACCTTGTGAAAACAAGATAACATATTGTGATTGCAGAAGATAAAATGATACAAATAAATAACATATTTTTTTACTTAGAACAATAGGGTAACGCACCATGATAAATATATAGGGGTGAGACACACACACACATATATATATATATAGGGTTAGGTTCAAATGTGAACTCAATTTTGGTTGTGAACGTGAGGACGAATCTCAGCCACACATCTTTGGTTATGGTGGACGCGATCACGGAGGATTGACGTGATTCATGGGAGGGTGGAGATTATTAAAGGAGGGGAACCAGGTCAAAGCCGCTTTTATTGACCGGATAAGTGGCTGAGATTCGTCCTCACGTTCACAACCAAAAATGAGTTCACATTTGAACTTTCCTCTATATATATATATATATGGTTGCAAAATCCGTATGAATAGAAATGAAGCGACTAATTTCTCGCTTTGTGTTATTTTTCTAAGAGTAAACTCTAATTTTAGTCCCTTTGTTTACCTATTTTTGACAACTCTAGAAATCGTCCACGTGGTTTTCATTTTGCTTTGAAAGTGGTTCTTCGTCACTAACTCTGTTAATTTGTTCTGTTAGCGTTAGAGGTATTTTTGTCCGTTTTTGTTATTTTTTGGACATATATACATATATTATATATAAATTCAAGGTCAGGTTTAGGGGAAAATGCCAAAAAGGAGAAAACTAAAGAATAATTTGGGAGCCTTGCATCTGAACGGTATGCACAAATGCATACCAATAATTTGTAACATGCATTTGTGTATATGAAAAAAAAACATCTCCAATCGCTTGTATACATTTGTGCCCAGAGTGTTATTCAGTTTTGTTCTTTTTAACGTTTTTTCCTGAACTTCCTTCTATAAATAAAATATATTATATATGTTTAATATTTTAAAGAAAATTAGGAAAGTGGCCTAAATGGATAAAAATATCTCTGACATTAACATAGAAAATTAACAGACTTAGTGATAGAGGACTAATTTCAGAACAAAATAAGAACCACGAAAATGATTTCTAAAGTTGTTAAAGTTTAAATCCCAATTTTAAAGATTTTACTGGACTACGGGGACTAAAATTAGAGTTTAGTCTTTTCCTAATAACTAAAATATTGACACTTGACAATATTATTTTGTGTCGTAGTGCAATAATATTTTCCACACTATATTTTCTTTGGGAAGGCTAAGATATTATTAAAAAGGAACAAAAAATACAGTAAGCCCTACAAATTACATATGAAATCTACAAAGAACATATCTTTATAACAGTTTTCTTTGCATATCGATTACTATTTTGTTTTCCCAAAATCATTTTAATTGTTTTGTAAGACATGTTGTGTCCTTTATAAATTTTGCCACCTTTTTATTTTTAGTGGAATTTAAATATTTAGGGTGTGTTTAATTGTAGAAATTTTTCCTTTTTGCTAGGAAAAAAGTTCAGAGAAAATGAAAATTTGAAAAACCCGTCTAGTAGTTCAGTTTTCAAAATAATTCCAAGAAAACATAAATTCCCATTTTCTAAAATTACATTCAATTTAGAAAACTACTTTTTTCATTTTTCTAATTTTTTGTTTTCTAAATAATTTTCTACAAACACACACACACTTACACTCACATGTGCACATACACACATACACACTTTCACACACACACACACACGCTTTTGCTTTCACATACACACACTTTCACACACACACACACACTTTAACACACACACACGCTTTTGCTTTCACATACACACACTTTCACACACACACACACACTTTAACACACACACATATACTTTCACTTTCACATACACACACTTTCACACACACACACACATACACATTTTCACTTTCACATACACACACTTTCACACACACACACACATACACATTTTCACTTTCACATACACACACTTTCACACACACACACACACACACACACACAGTTTCTAATTTGAAAAAAATGGAAAATGAAAAGTGGTAGAAAATGCACAACCAAACGAGTTTTCAAATTTTCTAAAAATGAAAACTCTACCATTTCAACTAAACGTGTTTTCTAAAATTTTCATAGAAACTTGTGAAAGAAAACTCAACTTCATTTTCTCAAAACATTTTATAGAAAATGAAAACAATTTTCGCCAACTAAACGCACTCCTAACTTTCTAGAAAATTAAACATACGAATATTGTTAAAAAGAAGATCCTAATATTTAAACATTGAAGGAATATTATAGAAATTTTTTTGTTAAATGTTAATTTAAATCTTGTAACGATGAAAATTTATCAACCATTTTTTTAAATTAAATAATTTATTTAATAAAATTTAAATTTAAACGTAGGGATATAAGTCTATAACAAACATTTTAATTCCTCTCTTTAAATTATTGTTGGCAGCATGTATTAATAATTTTCAGAATTTATTACTATTAGCGCAATTAGGTGGGGTATTATTCCTTAATTTATTTATTTTTTCTAATTTAAATAATCAGTTATAAAATTATTATTGAAACCATCACATTTTTTAGAAATGGATATAAAAATGATTTAACCATTACAAATTGTTTTAAAACAATTAAAATTTCAAAAAAACTATCCGTTCAATTTCGTTATTATTTTAGTGTAACCACGAGAATCAATTCTGAAAATTTGATGATTTTTTTAATATTGTGAATTAAAATGTGTGTGAATAATTTATTCTAACGGAATTTAAACGAAAAGAGATCTAGAAGATACGGACCGTCATGTGGTCTCCACGTGTTAAATACGGAATGGCTAATGCTTACACACTCAAGGGAAGACCGAAGACCACCTCTCCTCACGAGTCACGCACCCATGATATTAAGTGTTACTCCCTTCCGATTCCACATTTTTATTTATATATGTTTTAAAATAAGTGTCTACTTTCAAAACTAAATAAATAAATTCTTAAAATTTACCCTTAATTAATACATAAATATTTAAGAGTCATGAATAGAGATAAATTAAATAAGGGTAAAGATGTCATTTGGTTGAATAAAAAAGTGTATTAATTATGTATGGGACGGAGGAAGTATTTGTTATTAATCTCTAAGAATTTTTAATGATTATTAATTAACTTATAATCGAATTAAAATTGTATTATTAACATATTATTATTTAATTTTTTTAGTATCTGGTTTTATTAATTAAGATATGATATTATTAATTTGGTTTAATTCTGTAATGTTAATAATGACTAGTTTTTTAATATGTTATTTTTTTTATCATTTTATATTGCGTAAATAGTTTTTATCAAACTTGATTAATTTATCAACCAATTTATCAACTAACAACTAGTCTTTTACTAAACAACTATTTTATCATTCAAAAGCTAGTTTATCATCCAATTTATCAGACGAGTTGGATTCCGATGAGAAAAAAAGTTAATCTGAGAAACATAATAAAAGTTCTCCACCCTTGGATGCATATTAGAATGAGATGCACCGAATCAACTCTCTTCTATGACGCAATTCATAGACGGGTATAAGAGCATCTCCAACACCATCTCTAAAATAGAGAAATTGAGGAAAATAGAAGTTTTGGGGAAAAATAAAGATTTTGGACTAAGTTTGTGCTCCAAAACAACATCTCTAAAAGTTTCTTCAAAATAGAGAAAACATAAAAGAGAATGTTTTTTTCTCCAAATTTGGAGATTATCCAAAAAATAATTATCAAGTGAAAAAATAATATTTTATTCATACCCTCATTTTTCCATCAATAATATAAAAGTTAGTTTAAAAGTTTTTAAATATATTGAATATTTTAATAATATAATTAATTTTGGGCTTTTCAAAAAGGAGATGCTGTTGAAAATGAATGCAATTCTTTTTAGAGATTTTGATTTTTATGTCTCTATTTTGAGAAAAAAACTAGAGATGTTGTTGGAGATGCTCTAAGTACGTATTTCTTGTCATGCTTCTCAACTTAATTATTATTCTCACACGATTCTAAACCTTTATCAAACATAGTCTTAACGTACAAGATTTCACAATTTTTCAATCAATATAACTAAATAAAAGATTTAGATTCATACGATAACTATAATTAAATAAAAGAACACGAAAATATACAAATCTAACATCACGGTGTGAAATCACATATGATTCACATGACTTTGGCCGTGACATGTGCGCAAATCGTCCGCTCACCTTTGCATTGACCGTGCCATAATCGCATAAAAATCATATGTAATTTACATCTGATTGGATCGTTTTCTTCTTTTTTTTATTTTAACTTTATTCTTTTTTAATTGTGTTTCTACCGATCAAAATAAATAAATAAAATACTTTAAAACTTATGCATTTTGCTTTTAAAAGTCTTTGGTTAGAATTTCGTCAAGCCACCAAGAAAAGTTTGAAGGTGATTAATTCGCCATAAATGGTGGAATCCCAACTTCTAAAGCAAGGCTAAGTAGTATAAATTGGTACCATTGGGAACCATTTTTCTTCACAAATTTATACAACAAAACTTCTAAAATAATACATTTTATTTCTTAATCATCAATATTTCTCAAGTATTTTCTTCTACAATCAATGGATTCTTCGAATATCTTCAAAAGTTTTTTAGTTTTCATTGTTATTTTCACCTTATCAATTCAAATCACATTAGGCAAGTTCAAAATACACACACACATATACATATTCATACATATATATATATATATATATATAAGTCTCGTTTTCATGTAGTTGTTGGTCTTATTTTAACATAAGTTGGTGAAAATTTTGTATGCAGGAAGTATCACATGTGAGAATTTGAAAAAGGATGCGTGTGCGTTTGCAGTATCGTCAAGTGGAAAGCGTTGTATTCTTGAGAAGAGCGTTAGAAGAAGCGGGGAGGAGGTGTTTATTTGTAGCACCTCTCAAATTGAGACCAGTAAGTTGACAAATTGGATCGAAACTGACGAATGCTTAGAGGCGTGTGGGCTTGACCGCAACGTACTAGGAATCTCATCTGACTCCCTTCTTGAGTCACGCTTCACACAAAAACTTTGCTCAACTCGATGTTACAATGGTTGCCCCAACATTGTTGATCTCTACTTCAATCTTGGTATCGGTGAAGGTAAATTTCTTTTCTTTTATAAACACAAGAAACCAATCTTTTATTTAGCCGATACCAACTAAATAACTAAAATAATTCATTATTTTTTTTTAATTTTATGGTTTTAATAATACAAGTTTGACCAAGTAGTAGACTATGTGAACTATAACTTGACTATTAACTATATGTTTGACTTTATTTGACTGAAATTTATTTTATGAAAAAGGTGTGTATTTGCCGAGTCTTTGCCAGCCACAAGGAGATAACATAAGGAGGGGGATGAGTGAGATCAGAAGTTCAGGCAATGTCGCACCTGGACCCGTGATTCCTACGAGCCTTATGGTTGATGGTTCCCCGAACGTAGCCCCAGTTGTTGCAGCTAGTCCCTATTAGTCAAGCTCGATCATAGTACAGGACAAGTCTAAGCCAGATCTGAGATGTACGTATCTACATGTTCGATATTAGTTGTTTATCTTTGAATAAGGATCAATCATCCAAAAATAAAAATTGTGTAATTTCATCATCATATACATGTATACAAAAGAGTGATGATATTATTGTAATAGAAACTACGAAATAATTACATGTTTTTTTGAGTTTCCAAGTTATATAATTATAGCACTGTGATAAAAACATTATAAAATATATATAACATCTGTATATTTTATATTTGAGTGGAAGTGGAAGCATAACTAAATGACTATTTTCTATAAAATTATTTTAAAATATTAAAGTTTACAACGATGTTAATACGAACATTCACATCGTTTCTTTAGAATCTCGATGGAAAGAAGATGATCTTTTGACTTTGCATTTTTCTAAAGATGTCATCACATTTTTTATTGATAGGTCATGTAAAACTCATCCATTATTTTTAATCCATTCATACTTCAAAGTTCAAACCAAAGGCAATACACAAGCAAGCTTTCTGACTGTAATCTCTGACCAAATATCTTATATATTTCAAAAGCGGAGGCTAATAGCACCTGTAAGAAGTGAATTCCTACTCATACATGTCTATATCAACACCCTACTATAGTACAAAAGATTACGTGCACACCCTTAATAAAAGGGGGTGCCATTAGCACTCCCCATTTCGAAAAACACAAAAAGCTTGCATAGTTTCCTTAAAATTACAGGACAACCGTAACATATATTGTTTTGTCCTCATATTTGGCCTCGCGATTTTAAAATTAGAAGAGGAATGAAACTAAAAGTTTAAGCATTAAACCAAGAATAAACCAAATTCTATGATATTTTCAACAATTTCTTTGAAAAAAGAGTAAACTACGATTTTCGTCCTTGTGGTTTGTCATTTATAACTATTTTCGTCCCTGATCTTTAAAAACTGCTTTTTTGGTCCTCATGGTTTCCCTTTTGTTTCGCTTTTCGTCCCTGAAGCTAATTCTGCTAAAGTTCAGCTATTAAATCAGGGGTATTTTAGTCTTTTCACTATTTAAACTAATTTTCTCTTAAAAAGTAATAATAATATATTATATCATATATTATAACATTATTCTATTATAATAATATAATATGGTATAATACATATTAATATATGATATTTATATATTGAGCCTCACTCACAGACATACTAGCTCCTCCCTCTCCCTTCCTTCCGGCGACCTTTTCCGGCGATGGAGATCGAACGTGCAAACCCTCTCTCACTTGTGGAGCAACTGTTCATACACACACTTCTTCTTCCCGAAACTTAAATTTTACAGATATGCAATTTTAAACCTTATCTTAAACCCACCAGTAAACTTACAACCATAACTTTCACTTATTGAGTTTGAATCCAAAATCCTTTTTTGCTCCTTTTTTTTATAAATTTTGGTTGTAGTTATTTACGTCTAATTTTTGCTTCCAAATTAGGTTTTGGTTTCATTTGTAGAATCATTTTTATTTGAGATTTTAACCATCACAATAATAATAAGAATGGTGTGTTTCACACTTTCCAGTCACCTAGATTTGTGTGGACAGAAAGATGAAGCATCTGGGTTTTTTTTGTGGAGGGGAGGGTGGGTTTTGAGGTTTGGTAGAGAAGAGAGAGATGAAAAGATGATGGGTGGGGTAGGCTTGATTGTTTTTTTTTAATTTTTAAATATGTTTTATTTGTATTATAATAACTTTTTAATTAAAAAGTAAATAAACTAAGAGTACAGGTAAAAAAAGACTATTTTACCCATGATTTTAACATACTTTTCAATAAAGTTATTCAGAGGGACAAAAAAGGAAACAAATTGGAAACCATGATGACTTAAAAAGCAAATTTTAAAGACCAGGAACGAAAATGGTTATTACCAACAAACCACAAGGACGAAAATCGTAGTTTACTCTTGAAAAAATAATGGAAACTTTGACCAGATTATTCAAAGGCATCGCCGGCGGATTTCCTGATCACGGTCTCCCGGTCTCTTGTTCCCGGCGACGCCATCACGATTTCAGCAGTGATTATAGCAATTACAACATTTGGATTTGAATTCAATTACTTGCTACAAAGTATTAGATTCACAGCGAATCATACAAAAAACCAGAAGAAACCCTAATTCTCAATCTCTTCCCATTTTCTTCCATATGTAAACCTCCAAAAATCTACAGAAAGCAAGTCTGCATCTCATGTTATACATCAGAATTCCCATAAACCCTGTTGTAAAACCAGTTACTGTAGCATAAATCCATATCTTCTCAAGATCATCTTCATCTTTCTCAGAATTGCTTCCATTTGAGGTTGGAATCACCTCCGGTCATTCTCATTCCGTTCAGCTTCCGGAAACATCTAGGGATCGTTCCGGTTAAGTCGTTATCTCCGAAATCCATGATTTGAAGCTCGGAGAGTTGACACAATTCTACCGGAATTTCACCGGTGAAGTTGTTTTTATGTAGCCTTAGTACTACTAGAAACTTGATCTTTTCTCCGATCCATTTCGGTATGTTTCCGGATAATCTATTCTCGCCCAAATCCAATACGTCTAAGCTCGTGCAATTCGCTAGAGTTTCCGGAAGTTCTCCATGGAAACTATTGTTGTTTAAATGTAACCATTGTAATGAAGAACCAATACAGCCTATCGAGTTTGGAATGATACCCGATAATCTATTGGAACTTAGTATCATGACGTTTAGTTCCTGAAGATTCTCGAAACAACGTGGAACGTTTCCAGATAACGTGTTTCTAGAAAGATCTAGAATAACTAAATCCGTAGTGTTCCATTGGTCGATGGTCCATCGAGTCCCCCTTCCATATAGTTAAACAACAGATC
The DNA here is from genome assembly GCA_036898165.1 of Silybum marianum. NCBI lineage: Eukaryota > Viridiplantae > Streptophyta > Magnoliopsida > Asterales > Asteraceae > Silybum > Silybum marianum. The sequence continues at coordinate 976,938 of CM072532.1, forward strand.
TAACCACTTTATCCGACAGAAACTCCAGATGTTCGTATCTAGAATATTCCGAAATCTGTTTCCGGAAAGGTTGAGTTTGGAGACGTTTTTCATAGCGGGAATCGAAGAATTGAATTTGTTGGTCGAAAGATCAAGAACTGTGAGGGAGGTCAAGTTTTGTAAAAAAAAAAATGGGAACTCGCCTTCGAAAAGATTCGATCTAAGATCAAGTGTTTGAATGGTGGAAAGGGTAAGATTGGAATTTAGATGATATGAACCACTGCTAACCATCACCAATATGAACCACCGTCAACCACCGTCGATATAATTTGAACCCCCATCAACCACCATCGATCTAAACGAACCACAGTAACTGAATTTCGAATTCAAAATATCCAAAAAGGGTATTTTCGTCATTTACCAATATTTCATTCCAATTCCAAAGCAACATTACGTGAACCAAACAAATGAATTCCAATTCCTTTAACCGATTCTACTCCAATGTCATTCAATTCTTCAAAGTCAAATTCCTTTGATAATTTCCATTCCAACCAAAGATATTATGCGAACTAAACGTTCACTTAAATTACTCTGTAAAAAAAGCCATTAACTAGAGAAAGAAGGTTTTAAACATATATCGAGAAAAAAAGGTATAAGTCTAGCTGATGTAGGACCTATAAAGATCGTCCCAAATCGCCAAACTTGTCCTAAAATATTACTCCCTCCGTCCCAAATTAAGTGTCTATATTACTATTTTTGTTTGTCCCAAAATAAGTGTTTACTTTCAAAAGTAAGTTTTCAATTTTCCATTTTACCCTTAAATATGAGATGGAGAAAGTTTCTCTCTCTACTATTAAGGATAAAAGTGTCGTTTGCTTATTTAAACAGTGTAATAATTACAATTTTCTAAAACTGTGTGACATTTTTTTTTTATTGTGTACACTTATTTAGGGATGGAGTGAGTAAGTTATAAAATTACAAACTTGCTCAAATGCTCTAATACCATGTCAAATTAGTCTAACGAGGAATTGAAGGTAGGCACTAGAACCTATGTAAACCTAACAACTAATATACCAATAACAAGAAAGACCCCTAAGCTATACAATTATACATAATTACATATAGCTAACATACATACATACATACAGAATCTGTATGTATAGACATGAAAACAAAATATAGATGACAACCAAAAGCATATACAGTTTAATGAATGCCAATAAAATTGAAACAGATAATATGAGGGCAAAATAATGTTGCATAACATAACACTTAGTTTCAATGATGGGGGGTACTTTTCTTATAAAAAAAATTAAGTAATATATGCTTAGGGAACTAGCATTAAGGGAAGTTTCATGAATCCAAGTTGGGATCTTTGGTTAAATAAATTATTTTCGTTTAGAGCGCTCGGGCCTTTATAATGTCGAAACTCATTTCACTCGGATCTGTTGCTTGCAACTCAACTTGGATCCCATCCAATTCTCTCTTGAATCTGTCCTTGGAGCTCGCATACACCATCTTCATCCTCACCCTCGATGTATCTGGACACCTGAAATCAAGAAAGTAATCAAATTGAAATATATATATATATATATATATATATACATGGTTGTGAACGTGAGAACAAATGAGAGCACGTTATTCGAACCGAAGAAACACTACATTCAGACTGAATGTAATATTATTCGGTCTGAATAAACACTACATTCAGACCGAATAATATTACATTCAGTCTGAGTATTTTCTTTAATTATTCGGTTTGGATATCAGACATATCGCGCCCTCATTTATCGTCATGTTAACAACCAAATTTGAGTTCATATTTGAACTTTAGTCCCTCTCTCTCTCTCTCTATATATATATATATATACATATATATACATATATATATATAGAGAGAGAGAGAGGGGGGGGAGGGGAGGGGAGGGAGGTTCAGGGAAAAACGCAAAAAAAAACGGAGAACGCCTTAGGAACCCTCCATCCGGACAATATGCACAAATACATACAAATGATTGAGACTGTTTTTTTTTCCTATGTACGAATGCATATTATGCATTTATGCATACCGTCCAGACAGTGGTGGATCCAGAAACTTTTGTGATGGGGGCCGGATTTAAATAACATAATATTGCAAGAATCATTACCACTAATATTGGTACTGAATGTTGGCCTTTTTCTTTTCAAAAATCTTTTCATTTTGTCTAGTAAATTAATATAACAATTTCTTTTGGAACATCTTTTCGTTTTCCTACCTGAAGGATAATACAATTAACATTCAACCCTAAAACATTTAATCCCAAACAATTAAAAAAAAACTAGACTATTAGACATGAAATAACAAACACTAACCCTAAAAATTAACAATAAAATATTTCATAGCTAAAAATAAAAAAGTAGTCTATTGCAACTTTAATGATGGGGTATATTTTGTATAAAAATAATGTAGACATGTAGTATTTTATCGTATCAGTATGACCAATGATTATTTTGTATGTGAACGTGTTTATCGATTAGTTTTATAAAGTTCAAAGAATTATAGAAAATTGTATATGTGTAATAATTAACTGAAAACTTGAAATTTAAAGTAGATATGCACCACTAAACAATACTCGATAATAAGTTTATAAATAAATATGTAGATAAATTATATATAAAATAACATTAAAATCAAATAATATAGTAAATATATTTAGGACAACAATATTTACTAAAAATAGATGGCTTGTGAATGGAATCATAAAAATTTAGGGGGTCAAACTATGTTGTATGTCAATGAAAATATAAAATTGATTATATATAGCACATCTCTACTGGTTTTTATGGGGGTCAGCTAACCCCAAAACTATAACATGAATCTGCCCATGCGTTCAGATGGAGACTTCCAGGGTGTTCTTCGGTTTTTTTGACGTTTTCATGAAATTATACATATATATATAATATAATAATACCAGGCAATGAAGAAAATCTTGCTTTTCTGACAATTTTCATCAGTGGTGAAATCAAAGTCAAAGACGGCATAGCGACATTCATCACCAGGGAGAGAGCGTTGGAAATCTTCATAGGTTTGATCAGGGCCACCAATCTTATCAACAATCACCTGTTGTTCTTCGATCTTGAAGGTAATATAGCGGTAGTTTCTCTTTGCTTTTAACTCCAAAAACTTTAACTTACAGTTATCATCCACAGCCATTCCAGACGCCGAATTCGCCTAATCCACACATCATTACAAAAACAACAACAAAAATAACACAAAACACATGCCAATGCCAATAATACATCCATCATGTGATGAATCAAATACATATTATTTGATAAAATTATAATACAAAATTTAAAATAAAAAAGATAATAATAATGATGAGATAGAGATAGAGATAGAGATAGAGATACATACCATGGTGGTGCAATTGGGTCAAGAGCAGAAATGCAAAACTGAGGAAGAAAGGATGAGGATGGGGATGAGTATGGAGAAGATCCTTCAAATCTGGAAAACAATCAACAAAATTTCAGATTTTTATGGGAATAAATGAAGGTTGAGAAATTTTCTTTCAGCCTCTTATGCTTCACCATTCGTTATTTTTTCATATAATAAGTAATAACCAACAATAACTCCGATAAATCTTTATTTTATCAATTAAGTTTTTGTCACATTTTTTACTTCATATTACAATTTTTATTGGTTCAAATAAGTGAACTAAAGATTGTAATAAGGTGAAAAAAGGAAGGTTCATATGTGAATTAATTTGAATTTTTTTGTTTCAAGATGTATATGTAAATTGACGTTATAAATTATTCATATACTTCACATTTAATGATTCTCGTATTCTCACAATATTTAACCTTTTTATTTGAACTCATAATGTCTAATTATATTTTTCTTTGGTAACATCTTATTGACAACTAGGTCTCCTTAAACACAAAATTTATATAAAACGTCTCTTCTTTTTCATACCCACCAGAATTTTCCTAACTGTTCTTTTATGGCCCTTGGGTTGGTCGGTCAAGGTACAGACAAACTAACTCAGGCACCCACAGTTAACAAGGAAAAAAAAATCACATGATAGAAAATGACAAGTGTAAATGTAAACAAAAATATATTAATGAGACTGTTTGTTAACTTAACAAGCTTAATGTGACTCCCCACTTACTCGATCAGCTATACATGATTGTTTGATAGTGGCTTAAGAATATAGAAAGTAGTTTATTCAGTAAGCTTCTAGAGGGACTTTATGCAAAAAGCCAAGTTTTTTCCAAATCTGTCATTCCCAAATAAAAAAACATGCCTCTTCCGTCTATAAAAAAAAACTCTCTCAAACAAAAACTTTCTCGATTTATACAGACAAAATTAATTCATAAAGACAACTTTATCCATAAAACAAAACCAACCAACGAGCCCCTAACTCTTGAATCTTGGTATACATTTTACACACTTTTTTAACTCATAAATGGCCAAATTTAAAGAGTTCAAAATTGCATCCACAAAGGATTTGAAGTTCAAATTTAACCTACAAAGTTAACCACTTTGGGCCCTTGTTTCTTCTTCGGTTTTACGTTCAACTCGTTAGCAACAACATCCTCGGCTTTTAGCTCAGAAGTCGTCTTTTCTTTATCATCATCTATCATTGTAAAATCGTCCTCAAGATCATCACCGCTAGCAAACTTAGTCACCTGCCCTGTTGCCATCGTTTCTATTCCACGTGCTATCATCCATAAGAAGAAAAAAAAAACAAATTCAAGTATCGAATCAAATACCATTTTTCAAATCAAGAATCCAAAAAAAAGACTAAAAATTCTTTCCAATTGGTGAAGAAATCTTACATCTTTTGCCGGATTCATTGTACATTCCGGAATTTCTAATGCCTTTATCTGGACAATCTTTAGCTAAATGTGTCACACCACCACATATTTTGCAACAACCGCCCTATCGAACAACAATATTAACATAAGCCCAAAAAGAAACATTTATATTTATCTTTAGCCAACATGCTCATAATGATGGTAAAAAAACACAAAATTGTACCTTTGGATAGATTCCGTGAGCGTTTTTAGGGCAATCTTTGCTCAAATGTCCTTGTTCTTTGCAAATAAAGCAAGTTGCAAACTTTGTTCCCCCTACATTTTGTTTCATCATTTCAGTTATTTATAAAGGCGTAATAATAACATTATCGTTGAAAACAAATATGCGACACCATCAAGTATGCCAATATGGATTCATCTAAAAATAAGAATAAAACTACATCAAGGGCATGTTAGTAATTTAATGAGGTTAATGGGAGTATGGGACTTGCAACTTATTCAGTCAGCTATACATGACAGTTTGGTAGTGTCTTAATGTTGTAGAGAGTGGCTTATTCAATAAGCTTCTAAGGGTAAGCTTTATGCAGAAAGCCAAGTTTTTTCAAAACCTGCCCCTTCCCAATTAGAAACATGCTCTTTTCATCCCAAACAAAAACCTTCCCTATCTATACAGACAAATCCATACATGACTTAATGGAAAACCAACCAAACATCCCTTAAGTCCTGTATGGATAGAGTTGTCTGTGTGGATTAATCAGCCTGTATAGATTGGAAAGGTTTTTTCATAGATGAAAGGAGCATGTTCTTTAATCGGGAGGGACAAGATTTAAAAAAACTTGGCTTTGAGTAAATAGGCCATTTTCTATGTCATTAAGCCGCTACCAAACAGTCATGAATAGCTGACTGAATAAGCTGTGAGTCCCATACTCCCATTAAGTTGCTAACAAACAGGCCCTTCCAATTTGTGTTCAAAGCTACCAACATATCTTCATCAATGTGCATAAAAGGCCTAAAATAAGCATCATTGCAAATATTGACATCGATCAAAGAGTAGCGAATGGGCAAATTAGTAAATTACCATCTTGAAGAGGTTGGGGACATAAAGCCAAAGAATGCCCGACTTCTCCACAGTTATAACATAACTTCTTATCAACGTTCTCCTCGTTCTTATTAGGGCAATTCTTGAGACTGTGACCACGCTGCCGGCATAACAAACATATCTACAAACATATAATCAACCACTATAAGATACCATAGAAAGTCAACAAAAATTTCCCATTTCAAATAACACATTGACCGATTAAAAACAGCCATACCCATTGATTTACAGTACTTATAAAGTTATAAGGTAGACTGTTATAATCTTCATAACCCTAAAAAAAATGCAATATTCTTCTTCTATATTCTTGAATTCTTAAAGGGAAGTTTAACTAGTTCTTTAGTAATCTTAGCTCTAAGGGTAAAGTTGATCACAATGGACATCCCATCTCAAAACCCCCATTCAGAACCAATAAATTAAGGGGCTGTTTGTTTACCTCTAAGCAGTTCTATTAAGAGGCAGCCTCTGAATCACTAAGAGGTGAATCCTGTATTGCAAAAAATAAGTCTGCTTCTTAATTGTTCCAAAACCCTCTGAATCATTTTGTATCCTGACCTCCCTTAACCATTCAAAGCCCTGATTTCATTTTGAATAATTACCAAACAATTATATTTCAATTTGCATCCTTCTGCACAAAACTAATTCAGAAACTGCCAAACATACCATTTGTCCACATATAAACCCTAATTAATCAAATTTTAGGGTTTTGTAATAATAAAAGACAATTTTAGAAACTGAAATTAAGACGAATTGCAAAAATAAGATAAATTTGAAACCTTATGTTTTTCCCACTGAGCTTTTTCAGGGCAATTTTTGGCAATATGGTTATCGGCTTTACAGATAAAGCAGCTATCACCAGGTCTCATTCCAGGTATTCTGAGTGGGTGTTTCTTGTTAGAAGATCTTCTTGGTTCATTTGATTCCGCTTTCTTCCGCTTGAATTCAGTCTTGTTGTTCTTCCTCTTCTTCTTCTTCTTATTCGGATCCTTTGGTGGTGTGGGTTCGGGTTTTGGAAACTGTTCCGGGTGTTCTTCCTTGAATCGCCTGCGAGCTAATATCTGCCTTTTGCTCACCATTTTTGTACGGAAAAGAAGTAACAGGGATGATGACAGCTTCTCAAGAATTGAAGAATGAAAGAGAGAAAACCCTGTAGAGAAAGAGGGTTGAAGAGGTTGGTAAAGTGGGCCGCATTTTCTTCAAAACCCATAATCAAATGAAGCCCTAATGTTTGACCCAACTAGATTGGAATAGTTGCATTTAGACATAGATCGAAACCGGATACTGGTCGGTTCAGATTAGGGGTGCTCATGGGTTGGTAAGTTGGTTTGTGGTTTGAAAAATCTCAATCCAACCTAATCCAACCGAAACCTTACGGGTTGACGGGTTGAAACTTTGGTACATCATTTCACGATCTTACTAACTGTTTTGTTTAAACGAAATAAAATTAAAATGATAATATATAAATAAATAAAAAAGTCTAACAAATTCTAAAAAAATTAAAAATTCATGTAAATGAAAAGTAAATTACAGTAATGTGTATATATTAATCAAAAACTTAATATTCGTAATATATAAAGGCATCGGGTTGGGTTGAGTTGGGTTGGGTTCAAATTACCCCAACCCGATTCCAACCCAATAAATGCGGTTTGGCCTATTTTGTATCAACCATGTGTCATGTTACTTCAGGTTGTGTTTTTTTTGGAGGTTTTCAGGTCGGGTTGATCGGTATTTTGAGCACCCCTAGTTCAGACTAGTTCTTTCAAAATCGAGTCGGTCGATTACGGTCCTAGTCTTGATCAAAAATTCTAGGACTGAATAATTGGTCCATCTCGGATCCGGTCTTGGGTTTGCTTTTGTTTAAAAAAGAATGTTAAACATTTACGTAGAAATGTTATTAATGTTTTCTAAATTACGGTTTTTTAGATCTAACATTAAAATTCATGTGCATGAAATTGAAAAAATTGAAAAAACATCTTTAAGAATAGTATTGTAAATTAATAAGGTATTGTACTCCATCACCGATCTGAACTACCATCGATTGTCACTGATTTGAACCATAGGCGACCGCAACCAATCTGAACCATCGTCGATCACCACCGATTTTAACAACGACTACCGCCAATTAAAAAATGTATTTTGGTCATTTAGCAATTTTTCAATTTAAAAAACTATTTAATGATTATTTTATTAAAATCATTTGTAGTTTAAAAAAAACAAAGTATTTCATAATTATTTTATTAAAGTATTTTAGCTTAAAAATTAAAATTATCAAAAACTTTTATTAAAATTTAGTAACAAAAAGGGTATTTTGGTGATTACTAGCATTCCATTTCAATACAAAGTTACATTATTTGAATCAAATAGACAGATTCTAATTCATTTAACACATTCAATTTCAATTTTGTCACCCATACATATGGTCAAATCTAACAACATTCGATTTCTAATTCATTTAAAAATTAACTTTTTTAAGAGATTTTATTTCATTTTTGAATATTATACGAACGAAACGAAAACCACATATTTATGATAAACTTTTGAGTTTTTTATTATTATTTCCGTGTATGGAAAGAGTCAATAGCAGTAATGCTTGACCTCATCTATGGTCTCCATTTAGTTTAATTTACAATCAGAATCACTGAATCAGATAGCAATCACATTCAACTACATCATCATGGGAAGCCTATTTGATGTTGTGTTCTTTCTGTTGTTCATCTTTGCAACCGCAAACTTTGGTTTCGGAGTGTTATATAACACGACTTCCGGTTGCATCGAACAAGAACGAAACGCTCTTCTCCGATTCAAAAACGGCCTTATTTCCGACCCTTCTAATCGACTCTCATCTTGGAATGGCGATAACTGTTGCCAATGGGCGGGTGTCGGTTGTGATAACGTCACCGGACATGTTACTAGGCTCGATCTCGGACTCGATACTTGCGGTTCTATCCAACAATTGGAGGGAAACGGATTAAATTCTTCGTTGGCCGAGTTGACTCGGTTGAGTTACATGGACTTAAGTTGGAACTATTTTCGTGGAAACCCGGTTCCTGAGTTCCTCGGATCCATGACACATCTTAGATTTCTCAATCTTTCTTCATCGGGCTTTTCTGGCGTCGTTCCTCATCAAATCGGAAATCTATCGAGTTTACGTGTTCTCGATCTCAGTAAGATGGAACTTGTTATTGACGATTTGATATGGGTTTCGCGTCTTTTATCGCTCGAATATCTTAATCTGAGCGGAATGAAGGTCGGTGAAGCTCGGAACTTCGATAAGGTACTATTTAACACGATTCCTTCTTTACTAGAGTTACGTTTATCGGGTTGCGATCTTTCTAATTCTCATTTCGATCGAACTCATCTAAATTACAATCTTACCCTTTCCACCATTCAAACACTTGATCTTAGTTCGAATCTTTTCGAAGGCGAGTTCCCACTTTTTTTACAAAACTTGACCTCCTTAAGAATTCTTGATCTTTCGACCAATAAATTCAATTCTTCGATTCCGGATATGAAAAACGTTTCCGAACTCAACCTTTCCGGAAACAGATTCCGGAATATTCTAGATACAAACATCTGGAGTTTATGTCGGATAAAGTGGTTAGATCTATCGTTTAACTATATGGAAGGGGGATTCGATGGGCCATCGACCAACGAATCCAACTGCACCCAATTTGGCTTCGAAACACTAATTCTTAACGAGAATAAGTTTGGCGGTTCGATTCCGGCATCTCTAGAAAAGCTTACCGGCTTGAAAAGATTGAAACTTGATTATAACCAGTTCACAGGTATCATCCCGGAATCTCTAGGAAATCTAACGAGTTTGCGGGATTTCGATCTATCTGGAAACCAATTAACGGGTTCGATTCCTACGTCTTTCGGAAATCTGATATCGTTAAGAAAACTAGATTTATCTTCGAATCTTTTAAATGGGAGCATTCCGTTCTCAATTGGTCGACTCTCGAATCTAGAAATCTTATATCTGAACCTCAATATGTTGTCTTCGATACCGTTCTCGTTAGGAAACCTCTCGGAACTCCGGTTTCTTGATTTATCTTGGAACTTATTACAAGGGTCTCTTCCGGAATCCACCGGAAACCTCTCGAAACTCCAGTTTCTTGATCTTTCGTACAATTCTTTAACCGGTGAAGTCACCGAAGCCCATTTCGTCAACTCGAAATCGTTAAAACACTTGGCCGCAACCTCCAACCATATGTTAAGCTTCGAGATTTCACCGAATTGGGTCCCTCCGTTCCAAATAAGCCACGTTCTACTCGGTTCTTGCAAAATCTCATCGGAATTTCCTCAGTGGATTCGAACGCAAAGAAATCTCGTTATATTAATCCTTTCTAATACTACAATCTACGGACCTCTTCCAGATTGGCTTCGTGAGTTGCCCGTTATCTCGATATTAGATCTTTCCCACAACTTTCTCAACAGTCCGTTGACGAACCTTCCATCCAACCAAACAACCGAACCGTTGAGAACTTTCCCGTTTATCGAAAGGTTAGCCGATTACGCTATGGTATCAAGATTGTTACTTCTTAAGAACAACCTCTTCAACGGTTCGATTCCGGATTCACTTTGTAACGCTACGGATCTAGTTATTCTAGATCTTTCTAGAAACACGTTATCCGGAAACATTCCACATTGTTTCGAGAATCTTCAGGAACTAAACGTCATGATATTAAGTTCCAATAGTTTATCGGGTATCATTCCAAACTCGATCGGCCGTATTGGTTCTTCGATACAATGGTTACATTTAAACAACAACAGTTTCCATGGAGAACTTCCGGAAACTCTAGCGAATTGCACGAGCTTAGACGTATTGGATTTGGGCGAGAATAGATTCTCCGGAAACATACCGAAATGGATCGGAGAAAAGATCAAGTTTCTAGTAGTACTAAGGCTACATAAAAACAACTTCACCGGTGGAATTCCGGTAGAATTGTGTCAACTCTCCGAGCTTCAAATCATGGATTTCGGAGATAACGACTTAACAGGAACGATCCCTAGATGTTTCCGGAAGCTTAACGGAATGACCGGAGGTGATTCCAATCTTTATTTTTCCGGCGGGTTCGAGCAGAGTGTGATCCAGATAATAAGAGGAGTTTCCCTCGAGTATACAACGATAATGAGGTACGTAGTAAACATGGATCTTTCGAGCAATAAACTAGTTGGCGAAATACCCGAAGAATTAACCATTCTTTCAGGATTAATTGGTCTTAATTTGTCACAAAATCACCTCACCGGTCGAATCCCGGATAGAATCGGAGATATGAATTCACTTATGTCTCTTGATCTTTCCGTAAACGAACTTTCCGGTACGATCCCGCAGAGTATTTCGGATTTGACGTTTCTTAGCTATCTGAATTTGTCATACAACAATTTATCGGGCCGAATTCCGACCGGAAATCAACTCCAGACGCTTATCGATCCATCGATATATGCCGGAAACAACGAGCTTTGTGGTAGTACAATTCCAAGGAAGTGCAGTAGAGATGAAGTATCCCCAAATGGAAGCAATTCTGAGAAAGATGAAGATGATGATGATCTTGAGAAGATATGGATTTATGCTACAGTAAGTGGTTTTACAACAGGGTTAATGGGAATTTTGGGAATTCTGATGTATAACATGAGATGCAGACTTGCTTTCTGTAGATTTGTGGATGTTTACATATGGAAGAAAATGGGAAGAGATTGAGAATTAGGGTTTCTTCTGGTTTTTGTATGATTCGATGAAAAATTGAAACCGCTGTGAATCTAGTACTTTCTAGCAAGTAATTGAATCCAAATCCAAATGTTCTAATTGCTAATCACTGTTGAAATCGTGATGGCGCCGCCGGGAACAAGCGATCGGGAGACGGTGATCAGGAAATCCGCCGGCGATGTCTTGAATAATCCGGTCAAAGTTTCCATATTTTTTCCAATAAATTGTTCAAAATATCATAAAATTTGGAGTAAACTCTAATTTTGGTCCCGTGGTTTATTGAAAAATTTATAAGTGAGGGCTAAATTTTGATATCTCTATAAGTTGTCTCCGTAGTTCTCACTTTGTTTTGAAACTGGTCCTACATTACTAACTCCGTTAATTTTCTTAGTTAATAATAAGGGAATTTTTGTCCATTTTTAACAGGCCCAATAAATTCTATCAATAAACCCATATGTTCATAAAATTCAGGTTTTTGGAGGAGATCTCTCTCCCTCCCTCCTGCCTGCCACCACAGGTTTCATCTCTTTATTGCTCATCTTCGGCCAAAGTCAACTAACCAACTCATCTCTTTCAAAACCCTTTAGTTCTTTAAACCCAACTAGATTTACCCATTTTTTTATAGAAACACAATTTTTATATAAACATACATTCAGTGTGATAGTTGAGGTGGTGAAAAGGTTGTATAATCTTGATCTTGAAATGATACATAAAAGAAAGAGAGCAAACAGCCAATTCAAGTCGTATTTGGATTAAAAGAAGAAAGAAAGAGGGTGGACGATAACGGCAGTCGTCTGGAACAAAACCAGATGTGATGGCGGTCGCCGGAACTGAACCAGACAGTGATCTCAGTCGTCTGGAACTGAACGAGAGGTGATGGAGGTCGCCGGAACCAAACAGAACGGCGATGGCGGTCGCGCGGAAATGAACCAGACGGTGATGGCGGTGGCCGGAAATGAACCGAATACTGATGACGATCGGTCATCAGGATTAGTGAGCTACTTATGTTAGCGATTGATGCAACCATGCATACGTAGAAGAATTGGGTATTAGGTTTTTCACTGTTTATATGAGACTATTAAAAATTAGGGGAGAAATCCAAATGGACAAAATTGCCCTCGTTATTAACTGAAAATTTTAACGGAGTTAATGATGTGGACTATTTTCAGAACAAAATGAGAACCACAAGAAGAATTTCTAGAGATATCAAAATTGTAGTTCCCACTTTAAAAAAATTCAATAAACCATGGGAACCAAAATTCAATTTAAAATTTCATTTGGTTGAATTAGAGTTTAACCTAAAGAAACTTAATGCCAAGTGACCCAAATTTTCTTGCACATCACATATGGTATGCTTTCTACTTCCATCGATAATCTTTCTTTCTCATCTAATTCCCATAATTTCATCGTCTTCGATATCATGTTTCTCCCAATTCCCCCAAACATTGACACCCTATTTTTCCCTTCTGCCAATCGCCCAAACGTTAGTTCTTCAGGCAAACTCACCTCCAAGCTCTCCCATTTTTCAGTATTCAGATCAAATTCCATAATGGCTCTCGAACAGGAATGGACCCAAAAAAAAAATTATATGGTGACACATATAATATAGACAAAAATTAATTACAAAAAACACGGTTTTTATTGACGTGTTTATGTTTTTTACTAACGTTTGCTTTTAGCCTAATTCCACCGTTTTGCGGCATTTTTTAAAGTTTTTTTCTTAATTTCGAGTGGCTTTTCGGGTTTTTTTAAATCGATTTCGATGGTCTTTGTCGGGTTTTTATTTGATTTCAGGAGTTTTTTTTTCGATTAATTTTCAAGAGTTCTTTCCCCGATTTTTTCGAGGGACTTTTAGTTGACGCAACTTTTGATATACATTTTGATTCAACTTTTGGTGGCTATAGCCCAATTTTTGTATATAGATTATTTACACTTGAATACAACTTTTTTATGTTTTAGGAAAAAAATGAGAAGGGTATATTTGTTTTGTTTCAAAAATATTTTTTTCATTCAAAGAATGTCTAGAAACTTAATCATTTAAATGTCTAGAAACTTAATCATTCAAATATAAAAATCTGTTTAGTTTTTTCAAGCGTTTTTTCCTTATTTTACCATATTAACCGGTTTTATTGATCTTATAACAAGGTTTAAAAAGTCCAATTATTTATTTAACAAATTTTTTCCTTATTTTACCATATTAACCGGTTTTATTGGTCTTATAACAAGGTTTAAGAAGTCCAATTATTTATTTAACAAGTTTTAGAATGTTCAATGATTTATGTATTTTAAAAAATTATGCAAGAATTTAATCAATTCAGGGGGGATTATTGGACTTTTCCGATAAAATTTAGACACAAGCCACACATATTATTTTATTAACACAATTAAATCACACACATAGATATCCCTTAACGTTCAAAACACACAGCTTTTACTTTAAAGGAAAAAAAACCAATAAAATATTCTAACATTCACAAGTCACAACTCATTGTCCTCCGCCAGCACTTCCACCATTCCGATTCTGGTTGGGAGAAGGAGAAGTCGACAATCCTTCATCCGTCACTGCAAAAATAAACACATCATAATTCCTTAATTTCCATAAAAACAAAAAAACAAATAAACACATCATAATTCCTTAATTTCCATAAAAACAAAAAAAACAAATAAACACATCATAATTCCTTAATTTCCATAAAAACAAAAAAACAAATAAGTAGTATTACCGTAAGAAGTTCCAACAGTTCCCTGTGGTGCATCCCCTTTACCACCAAACCACGAACCCATTGCATCTTTTAGCCTATCTGCCACCCCTCTCTCAGCAACCACATTACTCGAATCAGAATCACGACCACGATCACTCCCTAACCGCCGCCGGACTTCCTCAGATTCCGTCACCCTCCCCACCGCCGCCGGTCTATCCTCGCCGGACTTCTTTTCCGACTCTTCATAATTTCCCCCGTGGAAAGCATGCGTTATCACTTCAGACAACGCCTTATCGTCATCTCTAGGCCTTAACGTCTCCACCAAATATTCCTTCACCGAAACTCCTTTATCAGCTTCCCTCCGTTCCTCCACCGTGGTCGCCGTCTCCACTTGTGGCTGTCCAGATACAGACCCCTGGACTTTGGAAATCACCGAGCTTCCGGCATCCACCACTTTGTCGTAAACCGGTGCCAATGTTTCAGTTACTTTATCGGTAATCTTGTGTGCATAATCTGTTGTGGAGCCAGGTTTTCCGACGGTTTCGTTACTTGGGTTTTGGCCGGAATAACCGAGTTTGGAGGCGATCACGTCTGCGGCTTTATCCGCGATGGCGGAAGCAGAGGATGATATTTTTTGGACGTAGCTTGATGGGTCTCCGTCACGTGGGAGATTTTCGGGGTGGTTTGGATCGAATCTTTTCGGTTCGGATTCGGAATAGTTTTCGTCATGGATACCCATTTTGCCAAATGAATGTTGGATTTGTGAGAGTTCTGCTTCTTTCCCCCCTATAAAATAAAAATATAAAACATCATGTTAGAATTTAGTGAATTTTATCAAAATAGCCTGTTTTTACTTGTTTCCCCGCTATTTTTTTATCCAAATAAATATAAGGTGAAAATGTAATTAAAAAAAAAAAGGTTTCTGAATCAGGGACCAAATAAAAATTTGGTTTAGGTTTGCAATATCAATTTTGTAGTTACGAATGTAATTTTAAAATTTTACATATTTGATCCCTGAAATCACGAATATAATATAAAAACCTTTTTTTTATTAAATTTTTACCTTTTGGTAACTATGGATAAAAATTAGCTATTTGATTAAACCAGAAGTAAAAAATAGTTATTTTGACAAAATTTGGTAGAATTTAACGGTAAAAATACTAAATATGGATTTGTTATGAATTACATATACTTTATGGTTTTATGATTTGTACCTGTGTGTGTTGGATCAGTGACTTTGGTTTCATAGTTTGAAGGATCCGAACCCGCCAATGATGGGTCTTTGGGTCCATTAGGATCCTTCAACATCCCTGGCGATTTCCCAATACTACCCTTCAATCCTTCCTCATGGCTCCTTGAGACCATAGGGGTAAAATGGTCATCGTCCATCCCAGTTGATTGTCCAACTTTACCCCTCCATTGATTCGGATTTACTTCTTGACCATAAGCTTGAGGTTGACCAAGGCCCGATGGTTCAAACCGGTTGGTTCCATAAGGTCCGGTGGAAACAGGGGGTGGTGCACCATGCGTATCGTAACGATCCTCGGCCATAACCGATGGTCTTTCCAAATTACCCCTTGGTTGTGCCAAAATTGCATCTGGACCACCCAGACCAACCCTAGCCGAATCATACACTGCAGAATTCAATTTATAACCAATTTGATCATGCTTTATCCACTTGTACCGTACAACCAATGAAATAAGAATTTTTGAATTTTATCAAAAATATAAAAACTTACTGGGTGCACCATGGACTTCAGGATCTTCCTCCATTTCTTCTTCATCATCATCATCATCATCTTCATCATGATGATGGTCATGATCATGATCATCGCCGCCATGGCCATGACCATGTTTTGTGATGGTATTCTTTAACTTCTTGGCTTTTTCTTTCACTTTCTTGATCACTGATTTCTTCTCGCCATGATGTTCCTCTTCATCGTAATCATGACCTTAATTTGATCAACAACATATATATAAAACATACAATGATCAATTTCACACTGTCAATTAATAAATTTAAAGAACATTAATTGATCGTTATACCGGTGTGATGGGTGGCGGCGCCGGCGTGGAGGGTGTTGTCGTCGTCGTCGTAGTGACGGCCGTGAGTGTGCTGCAAATGTGGTTCCATTTTTCACGAAGGTGGTTGTTTAAAAGATAAAGATAAAGATGATGTTTAAAGAAGAAAGCATATATATATATAGAAGGGGGAATTGATTTAAGGAAGAAAAAAAACGGCGTGTCGGGGGGTAAGCATGAAGGAATTGAAGCATTAAGGGAGTGACACGTGTTAAGAAGAGGACGCGTGGCATGCAATGTGGTGTTGACGTGGCACAACACCGAATACATTGGTGATTGTCCTTCTCTAACCGCTGTAAATATAGATCAGAACGGGTCCGGATTTTCCGACGGAGCGCAACGTATTTCTTTCGGTTAAATTATCGTAAATTAAATTATTATTATTTTTCATTTTTTTTACCAAAAAAGATATAAAATACAGATTTTCAAAGTCAAATATTTTGTTACACCATGACAAAATAAATTTTAAAAACCTTCATTTTGCAAAATCAGTTTTTGAAACTTCTCATTGAAGAAATTGGCGACCAAATTCATCCAAAAATTAAAACGAAAGAATATTTGATCTATTTTTGTTCCTCAAACTTGTAACTTAAACGATGATTTGATAAAATAGGAATAAAAATAAATTTGGTTCTTTTTATACAATATAATCTAAAACCAATATGTTTGTCCAATCTGGGAGGAAAAACATAAGAATGAGAGTTGGTTAGCACTTGGTAGTGAAAATGTATGTGTAAAAATTGCTTCATAAAAATAGTCAAATGATAAAAAAAAATGTCACCAAATTATGCAACTGGTCTTACTACTTAATTATATATATATATAGATAGAGAGAGGAAAGTTCAAATACAAACTCATATTTACGTACAAACTATACAAACTGGTTCAAATCAATATAAAAATAATTTTTTTTCATTATTCTTTTCATCAAATGTTATGATTTAAGATATTATTACACATATGTTTGTTTCATATGTATTTGTTTTCATAAGTTGAAAGTTTCTCATATATTTTTTATGAAAAAGTTTCACATGTTTTTGTTTCATAATGTAAAACTTTCACATGTAATTTTTTCACAAGGTGAAACAAGCATATGTGCAATAATAGCTAAAACCATAACATTTGATGAAAAAAAATCTTGAAAAAAAATTGTTTTTATAATGATTTGAACCAGTTTGTATAGTTTGTACACAAATATGAGTTTGTATTTGATCATCACTCTATATATATATATATATATATGGTTAGGTTCAAATGTGAACTTAATTTTGGTTGTGAACGTGAGGACGAATCTCAGCCACACATCTTCGGTTATAGTGGACGCGATCACGGAGGATTGACGCGATTCATGGGAGGGTGGAGATTATTAAAGGAGGGAGACCAGGTCAAAGCCGCCTTTATTGACCGGATAAATGGCTAAGATTCGTCCTCGCGTTCACAACCAAAAATGAGTTCACATTTGAACTTTCCTCTCTCTCTCTATATATATATATATATATAATCTCACTAAGATAAGTGTATATGTAACATGAATTTGGAAGATGATGAATGACACTTTCTATATTGCTCTTTTACGGTTATTATTGTTTTACGGACTAAAGTTAAAACTGAATTATTGATTATATAAACAACTTAGAATTATAACTGAATGCATTTTTAAATAAATCAACATCATGAAAATTAAATTTTTCATATACTTAACCTATTATCAGGTTATCCAGCTTTTTACAATAATACATTGAACGAGAGTTGTTAGAATAACATGAAAACTAAAAACATGTAATTGAATCATCCCAGTTTTAATTTGATATGTAAAAGTTTTCATTATAAAAGCATTTATTACTAATATATTATCGCAAGATAATGTTATACCCTGGCCTTGAACAACTATTGAGTAAGGAGTGTAACAAAAACACAACACCGTCATTAGTAATAATAAACTTATCGAGATTTTAAATTATTTTTAAGACTTTGTTTTAAGCTCTAAGTTTTTTAACTACGTATAATCAACAAGAATTATAGATTTATTTTTTCTATTCTCTATTTGTTTTATTTCGTAACAATTTAATTTGTATGTATATAATTAAAGAAAAAAAAAGGGTTGTTTGTTTAACTCTAAACAGTTTAATTAAAATACAATACATGAATAGTTAAGAGATGAATTCTTTTTGGCAAGAAATAAGTCAACTAACTTTTTAATGGTTCTAAATCCCTTTAAATCATTTTATACTTTGAACCTTCCTTCACCAATAAATATTAAGTAGAGATGTAAATCCTGGCCCGATCCGATCCGAATCCGGTATGATCCGGTTTCTGGCCTATGGGCCCGATCCGATTTGTATATTCGGTGTTTTCCTTGGCCTGATCCGATTCGATCTAAATCCGGTTTTGGGGCCAATCAGATTTTGTTCAAAATTTTCAAAAATATAGTCGTTGGAGGTAGCCATTTATGACCCTTTTTTTCAAACATAACCGTTTTCTTTTTGTCTTTTTTCCACCACAAAACATTATAAATACCATATATGTTGAATGAGTATCGAGTGATAACTTGTATTTTTTTTAATTTTTTAATAATTAAATTCAATTTCGTAAAGACGTTAGTTTGTTACTAAATATCAATTATAATAAAAACGTATTTTTAAAGTGTATTTGAGTGACCTAATAATATATCTTTAAAATATAAAATGTAATTTTTTTTTCAAAATCAAGCAAATCTGATTGGATCCGATTTCTAAATCCGGTTCTTAATGTAGGTTAAACGGGCCGGGTTTTTATCCACAAGCCCGGCCCGAATCCAAATTCGATTTTAGCTAATCCGGGTTTTTTTAATAATATTTCTGTCCGAATCCAAAAATTTTACATCTCTACCAATAAAAACTTTAATTACATCCTAACAAACTACCAAACAATTATATTCTATTTTTAACACATATTATAAAAATCTCTTAATAATTTTAATCACTTAAATAATCTTTATCAATCGTCCAGTTAGAGTTTGCGTTATCTTTAAGAAAGTAAAAGAGGGAAGGTAAAGCAGCCGGCGCAAAATTCGACACGATAATCAGATAATTCAGATCCACGTGGAAATCAATCTCCTACCTAACACCGGATGGCACGTGGCTGTTTACCCAATCTGACGGTTCACTCTTATCCCTCCTCA
This sequence comes from Silybum marianum, assembly GCA_036898165.1. Classification (NCBI taxonomy): domain Eukaryota; kingdom Viridiplantae; phylum Streptophyta; class Magnoliopsida; order Asterales; family Asteraceae; genus Silybum; species Silybum marianum. The sequence continues at coordinate 996,464 of CM072532.1, forward strand.
ACGTATGGATGAGGGTTTTGAAAATTACGATCAAATAAATTCAATATACATGGCGTTGTTGTTGTTGTTTATCCATCCCAAACAACTCAGAGAAGCTTCAAGAAGAAGAAGAAGAAGATATGGGTTTGGAGATCAACGCCTTGCACCTATCATATGTAGTGCACGTGCTAGGGGTCGCCGGAGCGGTGATGGTTTTGTTTTGGAACATCTACTTCAGGGGCGGTTTAGCTTGGGAATCATCTAACAAAAATCTCATATTCAATGTAAGATCTCTGATATAATCTCTTCTAGTTCTTTGTGTTTTATGTTAACTTGAATCACCGGAGTCTATTAATTTGATTGATTTGTTATCCTGTTACTTGAATTTGGTTTGCTTTGATTTGATTTGATGGTTACTTTTGGAGAAATTGTGAATTTTAGGGTTTTAAATAGCGTTTTCATGGATGTAAATTTCTGTACTGAAAGTAGTTGACTGTTTTTAATCATCTGAATTCATGGTGTTTGAAATTATGAAGATTGTATGTTTTCTGAGACGATTGCAGAAATGAAATGATATTCAATTTGAGATGTAGATAATACAATGAATCTAGTTGACTTTTTTTCTTTTATAAATTTCGCCTTATTATGGGAATTAGTACGGATTTTTTCCATTTGAAACACACATGTGCTTTCTATTTGTAGCTTTTTGTCATAAATATTTGGCAGATAGATTATGGAAACCTAATTGGTGACTGGTGGGTTTGAAGCTCATGTGCCAATTTTAGAGGAAGAAGTTAAATTTAGGCCTTTGGTTGACACTGTGTCTTGAATTTGGATGGATCTGAATTATAATCTGACCCAATAAGCTTGCAGTTTTATGGTGTTGTAACATTGGGGATGTCATTTTATGGTTTCTTTCTTGTTTCTTGAATGAAAAAAAATGAATATTCAATTCAGTCACTGTGTCGATTTCTTTTTTGCTGTTCTCTTTGTGTTTGATTGTGTGTTTAACATATGATCAGAATTCACATACTTCCAATGGCTGAATGGTGTTCAATACAATAACTTTTGTGCTTTTTTTTAGAAGCTAATTTTCTGTATATACTTGTGTAACTATTTAGCATATGACTTACTTTCACTATAACTTTTCAACACTTTTTAGAGGAGAGGTAACAACTAACAATGCGTTGTTGGGTGGTTAATTTCGTTCCATTTCCATCCATCATACAGACGTAGTTGCTAGATACAAAAGTTTATAAATCTCTGAAAAAATTAATTTGTTTTTGTTATCTTATATTCCCTTTTGCCATCATTTTACCAGGTCCATCCTGTTCTGATGCTTATTGGTTTGGTTATTATGGGTGGTGAAGGTAACAACATCATACTTTCTCATTGCATTGATGCCAACCAACCATACATACATACATACTCGTAATTTGACTTGCTATTTTACCTTTGATTTCTTGACATACAGCCATTGTAAGCTATAAAGCTCTTCCCTTCAAGAAGGCCGAGAAGAAGCTTATCCATCTTGTTCTACATGCTATTGCACTCATACTCGGTATCATTGGAATCTATATGGCATTCAAAAACCACAATGAAAGTGGTATTGCAAATCTATACAGTTTACATTCCTGGATTGGTATTGGAGTTATTGCTCTTTATGGCATTCAGGTAACTTCAACCTTTCTATTTCCAAGTTTCATAGCATTTTTACAACATTCTTTTAAAGAAATCATTGTAAATCCATTTGGTTTGCGGGATTTGGTGGGGTTTGGAATTGGATTCCATTCCAATCCCAAATTTGGTTTTTAAGGAAAGTCCGGAATTGAAATCCCACAAATATTTATCTAATTGTTGTGAATTTTGTTGGCAGTGGATTTATGGGTTTGTGGTGTTTTTCTACCCGGGTGGAAGTGGTGACGTTAGAAGGGAATCACTTCCATGGCATGTGTTATTCGGGATGTTTGTGTATATCTTAGCTGTTGCCAATTCAGCACTCGGGTTTCTTGAAAAGCTAACGTTCATGGAGAGTTCAGGCATCGATAAGTATGGTTCAGAGGCGTTTTTGGTCAACTTTACCGCCATTGTTGCAATACTTTATGGCACTTTTGTAGTGTTGACCGCGCTTTCACGCGCCCCTGCTGAACCGGACAGCTATTCGCCTATATAGAACGTTCTTTATGTGAAATTACTGTTGTATCCACGATTCTATCTCAGATTGAACATATAATTAGCACATGACTGTGTGTCTCGTGATATTCATTTATGGTTTTATGTATCTTTGTGTCTTGTAGAAACACAAACCACACAGGATTGTGAAGTATGAAATACCGTATTTGCCCTTCTAACCATTGGGTCAATTTTCCAGACCCAAATTAAAGCAGGGTAGGGTGGTATTGTAACAACTCCGTCTCGTATGGGAATGTAGATTTTATCATAATTTTGTTGTTATTTGATTAAAATATTGTTTCTTACGATGAGGTGTCACTTTAGAAATTAGTTAGAAATCCTTGTGGTGGATGCTTACAGGTGATTTTAATGTCATCAAACAGTTTGGTGTAATTATGATAAGGCAAACATGCTTGAATTAGGAGGTGCATAATGCACACTTACAAAATTGCAGTGCCCACTTGCGGAGTTCCAACGGTTGAGAAATTTTACTAAATCGTAACTCTGAAACAATGCATACGAAGTTCTGGACTTCTGTGTTCAGACTTGTATTTCCTCAGACTTTAGAAATTTGACAAGTCTTAACTTTGGTCGTGCTACCCATCTATGGTTGATATTCGGCCTATCTCTAGACGTGTGTGTCCAGACATGGCTGCAATAGATTCGCATGTTTCAGAACTCAGATTCAGTTGTAACTACCTTTCGACCTTATCCATTAACGGTTATAATCTTAAATCGTCAATAACTGTCAATCTCTCATTTAAATATGTAAAACGAGAATCTGTGTATAAGTCTTGATTTTCACGACCTTTGAAATAGAGAAAAGAACTTAAGAATTATCCAACACGAAGTTCATGAACCCAAGGTGGAATTATTGTATTTAGAAAGTATTTTCCTACATGATTTTTTAGTTTATCCATTCCTTTATCTTCTCTTAAACACACTTCCTAATAGCTCTGGGTGTTTTCTTAAGGGTTTTTAATTTATTTATACAAATCGATGAGTTGTTTATAATCCTTGTTTTAACAAGTTCATCATGAACCGATTTCGTTAGATTGCTCTTAACTTGCCTGGTTTTTGTAACATTAATATAATAAATCATGACGTAAAGACATATAGGTAGAAATAAATATAAATCCTACAAATAACAATTGGAATTAATTTATATGAAAATTTGTAGATCAAATATTATTTTACTGATAATGGATCAAAATTCAAAAGGATAAGACTAAAAAAACAATTGTTTTTTTATGAAATAAAAGAACAAAAAATAATTAGTCCTCCAATTTTAGAGAAATTATTATCCGAAAGAGACAATATTCCCAAACAAATTCATGATTTTAGTCAATTTTCGATCAAATTTTCATTTCAAGCAGTGTTTTTGTATTTACATATAATCTATTTTCAAATAAAAAGAAATACTTATGTAAATTTGTATATAAATTATATAAGAGTTCTCATTTACATAAAGACTTTTTTTAATCTGTATCAAACAATGTCTTAAAACCCGGGTTAACTTGACCTGTCGAACCGGTTGGATCGGGACCCGGGGTAATGACCGGGTTAATGCATATGACCGGTCCGGGTTTCTCAAAAAACCCGGTTAAACCGATGGTAAACCCGGTTAACCCGTTTTTATATTAAAATTCAAAAAACAAAAAAAACCTGTGCGTTATTTGTGTTTTTTAATGTATTTCGATTGATGTAAAAGTTGTTATTTGTATACTTTTAATGTTGGAACTTGTGGAAATCAAATTATTATTTTATATATATATATATATATATATATATGTACGCAGGAAAATGAAAAAAAAAATATAAGAGATTAAGAAAATTATTGAAACCGGTTAACCCGATTATTAAACTGGTTGAACCAGTTAATCTGGGACCCAGTCACTACACTGAATCAATTAAAAATCTATGTAAGTAAATTGATAATTTGATCACAAAAATATTAAAAGGTCAATTGTGGCCGATTTTGGGGGAGGCTAATGGCACCCCTAAGGGTGAATGTCATCCTCACACAAATGCATTAAATTCCGTACACACACCTATAAAATGCATTATATTTCGTGTCCACCCCTGTATGAAGGATTTTATCAGGGATACATAAAATGGTAGTATCTGAGTTGGACAAATTACAGGTGAGAAAATGTGCCACCTGGTGAGGGAAAAACAGAGCGCCAATGATTTCAAAAATCCTATCTGTCCAACCGAATCTCTTTGTGCTACAAAAACCCTCGTCTATCTTACTCTCTCCAAAAGAAACCCTCAAGTTTTACTTTTCAGAAATTTGACATGATAAATATATCTGATAAGTTCTCTATAAATTTTTATAAAATATAAAATTGAACGTCAAAACCTCTAAAAGCTACATTTAACCTCAATAGATTCTTTTAGTTTAGAGATTTCAACATTTATTATATTAAAAATATATTCAATAAATTTTATCAGTTCAATACAAATTTTAAAAGAAATTTATATAAAATAACAACAATTCAGCCTCATCGATGAGAATGAATAAAAAATTAATTTCTCTCTACATGTCAAATTTTAGAGAATTTTTTGGTTTCTTTAGTTTTCTTTATTTTAAAAAATTATATAAAAATTATTGGAACAAAATAGAAAACAAAAACCTTTAATTTTTTCTTTCTATTTCAGAGTTGTAAGAGACGTTTTTCATTCCTTTTCAACACTTCACAGAGCATGTGCTTTAAGTTGCAATAAAAATTTACAAATTATTGTAAAATATCAATGATAAAGATTATAAAATTTGTATCAATTTGTGTGTTTTTTTCTTTAGAAAAATTGTATCAGTTACGTCCATTTTTTGGGGTATATCATATATGTAATATATTTGTATTCTAATCAAAGATAATGATGTCATGGTTTCTTGTATTTCACGTATCATACGTCCAATTTGATTTTTTTTAATATATGAATGCAATTTGCAACAAAAGAAAGATGAGGGTTAGAAATGTAAATCACTAAATAGTTTAGGTTTGTTATTACAATTAATCGCTTGTAAAAGAATCTGCATCTCTGTGTTTTCTTGGGATATCAGTTGATGAGTTGTTGACAGTTATTTTAATCAATTAAATTTCCATAAGTTATTATTTAAAAAAAATTAATTTGTTTTATTATTAAATGATATCTTAAATATTCTAATCAACAATAAGATATTTTTATTAACCTCTTAGTCAAATCAAATATTATATTTTCTAATCCCAAAAATATCTTTTATTGCATGGTGTAAAGAAAAAATCTCTTTTAAGTTTCACCGTAACAGAATGAAAAATTTCATCTATAATGTAACAACTCGTTCTACATGGATAGATTAAGGAATTTGGGAGCTTCTTATAAGCTTCAAGTAGTGGGCTACCAATAACTTTCACCATGGTTTTAAGTTGGATTCGAAGTTATTGGGCTAGTCCATTACTTTGGGCTTTGAGGGTGTTACATATCATAAGTTTAAAAACGAACACGTCTGCTACCTACTGTACTGGACCTTCGACCAGGCAAATAGCAAAGATTAGTCTAAACTTAACCGGTTATGGACCAATCAATCGTACACCTCTTTTATGGGTACCAATGAACTTCTAACATTGTACTTATGGGCAACACGTCATCAAAACTTTGTTAGTCATGGAACCTGCAATTACTACAAATTATTTGTGGTTGTCGGAAGATTAGTTTGTGTGCATAAAATAGTCCAGAAAAAAAAAAATCACAGTTATTTAAAGAAAACGTTGGTAACAATCTTATTACATTTTTCTTTCATTTAAATGATTGTTAAATAAATTCCATCAAATAATAGTTAATAATTTATTAATTAAAACTAAAGGCTTTTTGGCCTAGCGGTATCGTAGTCTTTGCCCTCTTATGAGGTCAGAGCATCTCCAACAGCTTCCCCAAGACTATTTCAAAAATGGAAAGTAGTAGAAGAGAGAATAGGTTTTCTCCAAATATGGAGATCGTCCAAAAATGATTACCATATAAGAGCACCAATAGGAAACTTTGAAAATAGATATTTAGATAGAAAAATAATATTTTAATAGATGAATGAAACATTTTAATATTATATAATTAATATTGAAATCTTCAAAATGAGAAATCTCTTGGAGATAGATGTGAATTTTACTTTTGTTTCTCCATTTTAGAAGTTTTTTGAAGAATATGTTGGAAATGGTCTCAGGGATTCAAACTTCACTAAATATGAGGAGGGTCTGTATTTATTTGTTACAATTGACGTATATAAATTATTAAAAAAATTATTAATTAAAATGCACACCAATCATGATTAAGAATTTGAAATGAAATGAAATGAAAAGGAGTGGGCAAGGTCAAGGCATAATTATGTGAAAATTAATGTAAAGTGGTGTTTATTTAATTTAATTATTTGAAGGGGTTGAGTGAATGAATTAGAGAGAATAGACAACTCACCAACTAAACTTTGGGCTAGGGACATCATCTTCTGTATTGCATAAACAAATTAGGGTGCTTTACAGCAAATTGAAGCCTAATCACTCAAGAAAACTAATATATAAAATAAATGAACAAATACTAAAAGGTTTTAATGAAGTTACACGCAAGTAAATCACCAATCAATTGATTTTGATGTTTTATAATTGTACGTTAGGTTTTATCTTTGGATTTGATACTTAAAAATATGTGTTAATTCAGGGTTCCAATGAGAATGAAAGTTATAGTGACTAAGGTAAGAAGTGATCTTCTTTATTGAATAAATTTTAATTGAATATTAACACTAATGAGATACATCAGATCAATTCCCGTGAGAAACTCAAATTCATGTGGTGGTGATGAAATTAAAAGCGATCAAGAGTTCAATTCCCTTCTCACGGTTCTCACTTTAACTTCTATTCTGACACGATTATTCGTCATATTCTAAATGCATCTTTTGTTAAGAATCATATTGAAGTGATAGATTTAGAAAATAATCATTTACATTTTAAAAATTACAATATTAATTATATTATTAAAATATTCAATAGCTTACATCAAATATTATTTTCCTGTCTTATACATTTAATTTCGAAGATTATCGTTGGTAAAAATATAAAAAAATATTTTATGTTTCATAGGTAATTATTTTGGGGAATTTTCTAAATTTGAATAAAGTTTTGGAGAACTTTTTGTGTAAAATTCTCCAAAATCTCTATTTAAAGAGTTTGTTGGAATCATTCCAACAAATTCTCTAAAATAGACAAATAAAAGTTTTGTTGTGTATGTTGCTCCAACAATTTATCTATCATGTTCTCTAAAATAGATAGAAGATATAAAAAAAAAACTTCAAACTTAAAGAATTTTCTAAAACTAGATGTTGATAGAGAGAATATTTATTTTATTTGGTTCCACCAATGAAATTGAATTACTATCATTTTATATAAAGTATTTTTTTTAAGTGTATTGGATGATGAATTAAATAATGTTATAATAACATTTTTTTTTATTAAAATCCCTTAAATAAGGAATCTGTCTGAATTGAATGTAATTGTTTTTAGACATTTTAACTTTTAATTATCTATTTTAGAAACATTATAACAAACCTGCTGAAAATCCTCAAAAACTCTTAAAACTCTAAAAAATTTGTACTCAGCTAGCCCTCTTGCGATGGCTTGAAAGTTAAAACAATCAGTGTCCGTCTAACCTTCCTTAAGAGATTAATCTAATAAATTTGATAATATGTATAGATTTTTTTAGAGGAAAAGGGAAAGAAGAAGCAAAAGTGGTTTGGTTCTTTTAGAAAAACCAACGGCTCTAGGTCTTCTTTTTGTTTTCTAAAATCTTTAATTTGAAAAGAAAAATCAAGATTTAAGAAAGTAAAATGAAGCAACAGTCTGTTAATGGTGGATGAGCCAGCTCAGCTCTCTTTCAGCCCATAAATATAATATAATATAAATCCAACAATCTATATAACTAACATACTCCTTGTCCTTTCCCAAATAACTATCATTCCTCCTTCCATTCTGACACTTGAATCTTTATTCAAAAATCCAAAAAAAATATTCCTTAATTTCAACAAAAAATATGGCAGTAGAAGAAGCCAAGAAGATACAGGTGGTGGAACCTGAGTGCCCGCCGGAGCCACCCATCGCCGCCGCCGAGAAGGAGGAGGAAAAAGCTCTCGTCCCAGTTGAACCTCATGTTTCTGAAGAAAAACCCACCGATGAATCTAAAGCTCTCATCGTAGTTGAAAGTAATCTCATCTAATCTAGATATAAATATAATATAATCTTCTTTCTTTGAATTCAAGAATTGGGTTTATCAAGATTTATGCACTCTAACTGTTTGATAATTTGACAGAACCAGAAGAAGTTTGTGATGAGAAACCTAAAGAGGGTTCTATTAACAGAGGTAATCTAAGTAAACTAATTCTAATTAAAATTGGTTTTGATTTCTAGAATCTTTTATGATATATCATAAAGAAGATTAATAAATTGGTTGTTTTTTGTTCAGATGATGTTCTTGCTAGAGTAGCAACTGAGAAGAAAGATGCACTTATCAAAGCATGGGAAGAAAGCGAAAAATCTAAAGCTGAGAACAAGTAAGAACACACAGCTTTTGTGATTTTAGATTTTCAAGAAATCAAAATAAAGTTTTGGGTATTCAAATTTGTATGAAACTGATAATAAAAAAAACATATGATTAAATAGAGCTCAACAAAAGCTATCTTCCATTGGAGCATGGGAAAACAGCAAGAAAGCCGAACTGGAAGCCGAGTTGAAAAAGATTGAGGTAATAGGTTTTGAATCAATCGATACTTTAAAGAATATGATTTTGGATGTGTGTGTGTGTATATATATATATAATATATATTATAGAGGAAAGTTCAAATGCGAACTCAAATTTGGTTATGAACGGGAGGACAAATGAGAGGGCGACACGTGTCTGAATGTAGATTATTCAGTCTGAATATGACACGTGTCACAACCAAATTCCTATACATATATATATATATGTAAGCCAAAAAAAAGCATCACAAGTGGTTTTAATTAAAGTTTGAAATTGGTGAGCAGGAGGATCTGGAGAAGAAGAAGGCTAAATATATAGAAAAGATGAAGAACAAAATGGCTATCCTCCATAAAAGAGCAGAAGAAAAGAGGGCAATCACAGAAGCCAAACGCGGAGAAGAGCTTCTCCTGGCGGAAGAATTGGCGGCCAAGTGTCGGGCTACCGGCGACACCCCCAAGAAACTCCTCGGATGGTTTTAAAATACTTGTCGGAAATCGCATATATATAACTAGTCATTGAAGTTATATTCTTTTATTTCTTGATGTGTGTTTATTATATCTTTATGGTGTATGATTGGTTTATTGATGTTTCATTATTTTTGTGTGCATATTAAATGTAATATTGTGTGTATAAGTTATATATATATATATATTAGCAATTGATTGAAAGAAAAACAAGTTTGCAAGTGACAATTTTATTCCATGAGGTTTCAAATCGTTATGAACTCTAATCCAAAACACTATTATTACTCTGTAACAAATATCAAGAGCGATGTTAAAGTGCTACACCTGAACATCGCTCTCTAAATTTTTGTAACAAAGGCAAAGAAGCGGATATGATGACTCACCTTATACATACTGCAAATATTCGCCATCATTGGGAAAATCTAGCAGCAAATCCAATGTTATATCTGATACATTCTCAGGTTCATATGAGTTTTGTGACTCTGAAGCATTTGTTATTTCTTCTACTTCATCTTTGAAGTATCTCCTTTGCTCTTTAACACCCTGATTACAAGATTCACTAGTAGAGGTCCCCGCAAAATAAGGCCCGGCCTGCATTGTGATAACAGAATCTGTTTCAAATTTTATCGATCCAAGGGTTGGGATTGCACGATCCATATGTTTCTGAAACGGTTCTTCACCCCATTCATGGACGAAGTTATTGCTGTCACTTATACCGGTTGCTGGGCTCAGAAGCACGGGATCCATGGATACCCTAGTTTCAGTCTCAGGTTCGACCTCCTTTCTGATGTTCTCCCATGGTGGCAATGTGGATTTTATTTCTGTTGATCTTGAAGGCGGGTCGGTTTGCAGGGTATCATTTTTGTTAGGGATCCGTTTTCTTAAATGGGAGTTCCAGAAATTCTTTATCTCGTTGTCGGTTCTTCCTGGTAACCGTGATGCAATGGCTGCCCATCTGAATGATTCAGTCGGTCAGAATTTGTTGGCTGAAGAGATAAATACGAGTGTTTTCTTTAATAGATAAAGGTGAAAGTGGTTCATTACTTGTTACCGTGCAAGCTGTGCAGCTGGAAGATTGTTTGTTCTTCTTCAGAACTAAAGGCACCACGTTTAATATCAGGTCGAAGATAGTTTGTCCACCGAAGTCGACAACTTTTTCCACATCTTCTAAGTCCTGTATTACAATATCATGAACCCACCAAAGTGAACCAAGGTCATGGAAATGATTTTGAAACATTTTGTAGAAATTATAATCATTTAATCCCAGAACTACCTTGTTGGAAGTGGCTAAAAAATAAAACCAGCAGGAAACAGTAATTTGGTAAAAAAACAACCTAAAAAGGTGTTGGAAGTTCATATGTTGATGCTTCAATTGAAGGGCAAAAGACAACGATTTGACGAAAGTTTTTCAGGACTGATTTCTTGGTGTCACAATTTACTGTGATTTTGAACCCATAACCATTAATTGCTTGAAAGAAGTTTATTCATAAAAGATCTTGAAGTTGGAGGGCGAAAATTGGGGGCAGAAGGCAGATTTGTTCACCTAATTGTTAGAAGTAGTCAATCACTTGGACAAATATGTGTATATATATAAAGAAATTTACAGAAAAAATAGGAAATTCTTTTATAAAATTCTAGAGTAACAACATATGTACAGCAAAATACTATTTATCAGATTGGGGATTAGATACACTCAAATCGGCAAATTGAAGAGTTCAATCAAGATCAGTCCAATGGTGTTGCATTCCATCATTCAGATAGAATTGTAATTTTTTGAATTGCAATAGATCAACGGACAACTTATGCGAATCCATCCAGCCGTACCTGGCGGTTTGATTGGCGGAATTGAGAACTCGCCATCATCTTCAGCTTTGGGATTTTCGAAACAGACGGCTAAATTGACGTTGAAAGAAGAATAAAATTGGAAGAAGAGAATATGAGAATCAAACCTGCAAGTTTAGGAAAAGTACGCCAGGTGCCATGGCCGTTCTTAGTGATGTAATCAACAAGTATCTTATCTTCTTCAGGAGTCCAAACACCTTTCTTAACCTCACCTTTGTTACAGCACGGTGCTCTTCCCATCTTCTCCGCTTTCCTTCCTCTTTTTCTCATCCAGCAGCAGCTTAGCTTGCTCGCAAAATTAAATCTAAGATGTTTTTTTTAGCACCGGCAATAGATCAGTAATGGAAGTCAATCACGCAAATCTCAGCAATCTCCATATCTGAACTTGCATTTCTTCTTACAAATTCGTGCTATTCCGTCTCTGCACAGAAAAATTCATCGGAATCGCCACAAATAATGTCAATAACTCGATAAATACTAGTTGTGGATTCATCGCACTAGAATGAAGAAAAACTATAAACAATTGAAAAGCTAGAGCTATCGGAGCTGCAATAATTGCAACATTGAAAGGTGCTAGCTATGGCGTCTTCACACGAAAGTCAATATATTTCCATAAAAACCTAGAAATCTACACACACGCACATTATACACACAGTAGAAGGCAACAAAAATGCTTGAATTAGTTACAGATAAATGTACGCAAGTGGCTTCCGGTTCCGGAAGAGGAAAAAACGAGGTCCGGTGATGTACGCTCACCGGAAAAAATGGCGAGAAGCGACGGAAGATGTGACTTGACGTAAATGAAAAGGCGTCGTCGGCGAACAGCAGAGCTTTTTTGCGTTCAGCTTTTTGTTAAATTTATGAAGAGAAAAAAAACTGCTATTTCTTCCGTGCTCTTCTCTGCTTCCACAGAGAAACAAGACAAAATCTCTGAGCTTTTTCTATGATTAATTTTACATTTTTATAAAATTCATTTTAAAATAAAATTTAATATATTATTATTAGTAGGGAATTAATATTAATTTATATATTTTCCAAAAAAAAAAATATTAATTCATATTTATACGTAAGATAAAATCATTAGTTAAGATGCATTTAACAATGCAAAAGGTTGCAATTACCCGTACCCTGTCGGTATCTTGACCCATAGATCCATATTCAATTATATCGGGCATGGGTCACACCCGCATCTCGAGAAAGAAAATTTTGTCGGTTTATGTCATTTTGTGGAAGTGAAGTTTTGTATAAAATGGAGAGAAAAATAATTCTACAGATTTTAATATTACTCTCTATTTAAAACAACTTATGTGGATATAAAATGTTTCGGGGGCAAAACGGAGTAATATTTTTATGGGGATAAAAAATGTTTTTTTTTGAGTAATTATAGATTTCTGGGTCAGTTTATAAATCACCGACTAATCATTTGGACAACTACAAAGATATAGTGAAAAATATTATCTACCTTGCACATTCTGTCAAAACCGTTGTAACCTTACAGGTTCATTTGGACAACTACAAATAACCCAGAGTTTTTCTAAATGAACTTGTATGGTTACAATGGTTTTGAGAGAGTGTGCAAAGTAGATAATATTTTTCACTATATCTTTTTAAAATTTAAACAATATATCATAACTTAAGTGATTAGAAGAGATATTCGACATGGTTTTTAAAGAAATGGTATTTTGTATAAAGTTTAAGTTTTTGTTAAATTGTTCCTAAATTTAAGAATTAATTAAATAGATATAAAATTTGATGCGCTTGCTAAGTATCATTTTAATTTTTGTTATTATATGATAAAAAATAGTGTTATTAAATTAAATTGTGATTAAACCCTATTGCGTAGTGTAGTGATATTTTGGCACGGATCGAAATGGTGGGTTTTGATACTGTACTAGTGATTGTGATTTCAATTATATAAAATAAATTTTCCCATCAAGTTGTACTCAACATGAAAAACATGAGTTGATTTTTAAATCCTGATTTAAGTTAAATGATTGAACACTTTCTTTACTTACATAGAGTTGGTTTCAATGAAAATTACGATTATATTATAATATAAAACGTTCATAATAACAAATTAGTTCTAATACAATTAATATTCAAATTGATTGTATTTGGGTTTTGCAAGGTTTTGTAGTTTCTGGTCTGTTTGTTCTGGGGTGTTTCTGTGGCTTGCATAAACTCTCCAGCTTTGCTCTTTTGGAAACCCTTCTGTATGCTTCTTTGGGTTTAGTAAATTGATTTGCCTTTAAAAAAAACAATCAATATCCAAATCATAATAAATAAATTCTTGTTATTTTTATAAATATCATAGATAATTGGTTTGTATGATTTATACAAATATTTGGGCTTCTAAAAGATCTTTCATCTACTTACATAATCAGTTGCATGTCATTGTATAAATAAGAAGATTTATCTAATTAGTTTTAGAAAATCTAGGTATTTCTTGTTCAAATGTATTGTGTAATGGGGTTGTTTGTTTACCTCTTAATAGTTTTATTAAGAGGTGGTATCTGAATTAAGAGATGAATATTGTTTGACGAAAAAAAAATCTTACTCTTATGAGCCGTTTACCAAAACTTATTTGGAAAAATGTGATTACTACCAAAATTCAACATTATCACTTGCTTATCGGTAAGATTTTAGTCTACCAAAATGGTATAGGATGCAAAAATTCACCCGATAAGTGCTAACCTTGATAAGAGCTGTCGCTCCCATTTACCGGGTAATACTCTCGATCATTGCATTTGCTCTTACTGCTCTTACCGGGTAAAATTATTGATTTTTGCGATATATTCATCTGGTAAGGTAATATGATTTGATAATCATTTAGCTGGGTAAACATTTGGTAAGCTACCCCTTAATTGTTCTTAAAACACTCTGAATGATTTTGTATCATGGGTCTCTCTAAACTATTCAGAACCCTAGTTTCATTTTGAACATTTATCAAACAACCATGTTTTATTCTACACTATATTATAAAAGTTTCTTAATAATTATGATCACTTAATCATTTTGCACCAAATCAATCAAGAACCCTCGAACAACACTTTTAATAGATAAAAATAATAATCCATTTAATCGAATTTAAATAAATTCAAAATTTTATTTATTTAAAAAAAATATCTAATCTATTTAATATAGAAGTGGGGAAATCAGCGCTCTGGTCTCACAAAGGGTGTCTCTTTTTAATATTGCAAGAAAGTAGAGCACGTGTTGAATTCTAGAAAGGGCATTTCGGACTTTTACGCCTCTGGCCTATAAATGGCTAAACGTGGATCACGGGAAGGACTTTTGAAAAGGAAATATTAACGTGCAATAAAATCGTCAACATAACAACACTCAAATTACTTTTTCTTATTAAAATATAATAAAATATTTTGTTTTATGTTTTTGTTTTTACCCATGCTAAATTGCGAAAATGTTTATTTGTGTAAACTATGTTTTGGGTTCATGAATTGTCACATGGTAACAATGTTACTTCTTTTGAACTAATTACAGTTTTTATAACCACAGTCATTATTTTGTTTCATTTATGATCTTTTTAATAAACGTTAAATTAATTCTTTTAACTAAAGAGGATTTTAGTATTTTCATAATTTCTTTAATTTTCTATTTAAAACAAACAAATATATTATAGCATTCATATATATTATATAATATTAAGTATATACCTAATATAACTCAACAACGCATCTTTTTCTTTCCTATCAAGAATCCTTTCGAGCACAAGGACATAAAGTGTAATTCTTCAATTTCTTTTATATTTTTATAAATTAGTATTGTATAATTAATTAAATTATATAAAATATGACTAATAAAAAATATATTGATTAAAATGAAATAGTGTAATTAATTGTGTGGCCGTTTATTTGACTAACAACCGCCACTTTGGAATTTGGGAGATAATTTGATTGTGATCCTGATTAATTTTTTAGAAAACTATTCAAAATTAACAATTTCTATCGTATCAAGAAAAATGATATTACTAAAAGTTACATCCATAATAATTAGTCACAACTTATCTGATTACCGACTGATTTTTAAATTAATAACGGCAATTTCCATCTTTATAAGCTATTAAAGCTACATTACACTTTGAATTAAAAAAATGATAATATGGACCATGCATCATCAACAAAGTACGCAGGTACAAGATATAGCCCACAAATTATCGAGAGGTTGTTTTCCTGACACTAATGATATGGTTATATATATGTTTTGAAAATAACATATCGGATCACAAGTTATCAACACATCAACGCCGGATTATTAATGGGCTATAATAATGAATTGCCTACAAATGCTTTCCGATGATAACCAATCTGCTAGTAATTTGTCAGTAATTCATCGGCAACTGCTTTTTCAAAAATGAAATACACATTTTATGTAAACGCATTACGAAATATGTTTTATTACACAAAGTTAATCACATTCAAAATTATCAAAATTGTACAATCTCTGAATTACCTTTTTTCACAAAAACTAATCTAATGAATCTCATTACTGTTGATCTTAAATTATAGTTGATTCAAAATTAAAAATCTTTTCTTATTTTTGCTATCATAATTTTCATTTTTACTATAATTTAAAGCTCCTGCAATACATAAGGTAACAAACATATGTTAAATATATTTTTCATCTAGGCAGAACAACAACGTTAGGTTGTACATATCCAAAACATTTATTTCAATGATTAAAATGATAAACATGCATACACTGACATTCACAATATCAACCATTAAAATATTAAAAAAAATATTAAAAGAAGTTCATCAAACTTTAAGCGAATAATTCAAACTAATTCTTCAAATCATCGTATGCCCCGGAAGAAAGATTGTTACGAACCATACTTGGCATGTGGGTATATACTTCTAGTTATGAATCGGGTACAGAACCAATAGGCGACGCTTGGTTACAATTTAGAATCCGTTATTATATGTTTGCTCTAATTTTTGTTGTGTTTTGATGTTGAAACGTCTACAGCCATTATGTGGCATAGCGGTTACATCCCGTACGAAAGTTGATATTTTTAATGAATATGTCAGAACTCCAATAAGGAAATGTCATAAATCATTGATGAATTACCTTTTGTCCAGGTAATATGCAGGAGAACCCAAATTCTTTTACAGGTGACGCCAAATAGTTACTGTATTATAAAGGGGAGGCTAAAAAGCATCTTTAAGGTCATCTACAACACAATCAGATACTAAAAACATCAAAAATATTAAAAATGGTGGGTTCGAGATGGTCTACGAGTTTCTCTAAAATGTAAAAAATAAAAAAAATAAAGATTTTGAGCTAAATATTTTGTTTTAACAGCTTTTCTAGAACTATCTTCAAAATGAAGAAAGGAATGAGAGAGGAGATGTTTTTCTTCAAATATAAAAATCACCCCAAAAATGATTACCAAGTGAGATAACCAATAAGAAACTTTGAAAATAAATAATTAAAGAAAGAAATAATATTTAAATAGATGAATGAAATATTTTAATATTATTGTCAATATTGGATTCATCAAAATGGGGAATCTGTTGAAGATTAATGTAATTTTTTTTGGAGATTTGAACTTTTGATTTTCTATTTTAGAGAAATTTTGAGGAATCTGTTGGAGATGCTATCTTATGGCATCCCTACAAATGAATTCGTCCATAATTGTCAGCAGATTAATGAAATATCGTCAACATAATCTAATAGTTATGTTATATTTTTATATAATAAATTATGAAAAGTCAAAACCTTTAAAAAGTTTTACATCAAACTCTAAAAGAAACCACTCTATTAAATCTATGTTAGCAATTCTAACATTAACAATATTAATAAATGTTTAATGAAAATTATATCTTTTTTCTACATATTTGATTTCACTGTCTCTTATTCGTAGAAAAAAAAACTAAAATATTATTTCTCACTTTTCTATAAAGTTTTAGAGATTACCACCTTATTTTCTCTATTTTAGCATATTTTTAGCATAGTTGTTTGAATAACATCCAAAAATTTCAATTTTAGCATAGTTGTTGAAAATGCTATTTTCTCTCTTTTATGTACCAAAATTGGCGATTTCTTCATTTTCTCACATATTTTTATTATTCTAGAGAATATTTAAGCATAACTCTTGCAGCAAAAAAATTTCAAATCTCCAAAATTTATAAAATAACATACACGTTGGAGATGTTTATGCTCATATGTCATTATTAAGTTTTTAAGAGTTATGATAAAGTCATTGAAAATCCTTCGATAATTAATGAACTGCAAGAAATCCAAGGACGAATATGATTCAACAAAAATAGTTACAGTGATAGTCTTTAATTCAATGGCGGTTTGGTAGGTAGGGACTAGGGAGCATTAAATTTAGGTTTGAAGAAAGGGGCCGGGAAATGATGGCTTAAGGTTAACCCACGTAGACGTTGAGATCTTTAAAATGTTGTAACTTTCATATTTAATAACCGGCAAAATCATACAGGACATTTGAGCCAAAAATAAGTACATAACTATATTCTTTTATGACTTCATTTCTTTTAATTTATTATTTTTTATTCATTAATCTGATATAATATTATTAGCCGAAAAAAATGACCGAGATTTATTATTACCATCGATTTTACAATCAATTTTATAAATTTGTAACAAATGGATCATACATATGTCATGTCATTTAATTTACCCCATGAACATGGTAATTTTCTATAACACAATATGTGTTTGATAAATTTGTATGTTTTTATTTAATTTATTTATACGTATATAAAAAAATTAATTATTACTTTCATTGTCCATCGTACTTGTAAAAATGAAAAAAGTGAACTCAAAGAAAAGGGTTGGAAGTTTTGATGAAAAACGTTCTATTCTCTTAAAGTCAAAATGGGTCGGCATAGGTAATTTGGTTATAATATACATCAAACCAAAATATAATTTTTTTTCATATAGTAAAAAGTTGATTATCGACAATTTCATACGTAATCTATTTATGATATAATAGTTAACAAGGGATCAGATCGAACCCATGACATATATTATAATTGGGTAAAGTTGTATAATTTTTTGCCAACTAAACTACGTCAAAGACCATACTTGTTTATATGTGTTATTATTAATTTAAATATAGATGATTTAAAATATAAAAAAGTAATCTTGTTTATGTTTAGTTGTATTAAAAAAAGCTACATCTAATTGTAATTTGAAAATAACGGTTTAACTACCTTTGAATATTATTTTAACTAAAAAGTTGATTTTGTTGAGTCTTATAGTTGAATTGGTGAATGGATGAGTTGCGTTTCATTGTTTTTTCCCTCTTGAAATCGGCATATATATTCTTAAAAATCCATACAGCTTAGTATTCACATGTGAATATTGGTTTATATTTTAACAAATGTACTAAATATTCACATGTGAATATAAAATGGATATTCAATACTACTCAACTTTTTAGAATTTCTTTACCGCATAAAATAGGGTTTCGTAATTAGTTGACTTAATTTATTTATTTTCAAACTTCAATTCTCTAGTTGAGTAATTATTCAAAAAATTTAACTTGCGTGAAACTTGAAATCATAGATTTTTGATACTTAAGTTTTGGTGGAACTTTTGCTCTCGAATTTGAGTGAAACTTTCCCATTTAAAGCATGTTCAATAGCTTCTTTAAATTTTTTTAAAATAGAAAATATAAAGTCAAAATCTGTAAAATTATTGTCTTCAAATTTCAACAGCTTCTCTATTTTAGAGAATCTATTAAAAATTTATATTACTAAAATATTTAATAAATTTATTAATTCCAACAAATAAAAGTTGTTTTTGGTGGGAAATTATTAAAATAATATTTTTCTCTCATTCTTTTAGAGATATAGATAAATCTCTATATTTAGAGATTTTCCAAAAATCTCTATTTTAAAGAATGATATAGAAATGTCGTTGGAGAAGTTTATATGAGTTTTTCTCTATTTTAAAGAAGCCGATAAAGATGCTATTAGGTAGTTGGGTAATTGTTTTGTTTGAATTTTAAAAATTGGATGAAAGTTCTCTTTTCTAACATCTAATGCAATGCAAATAATGCTCATTTTTGGGTAATAATTATTTAGTTATTTGAAGTTTATTTTCTAAATAATTAGCAACAAAGTTTGGTATAAAGTGACCATAAGAAATATCTTTGACAAGATAGAGGGTCATGGATTAGACTAGACTACTAGAGATGTAACAATTTTTTCTTCTAATTAATTATTTCAGGATTGTTAAATCAAATCCATTCTTTTAATACGATTTTGGAATGAACTTTTTTTTTAATAAATTGTTTGTGTCTCTTTTATTCATTCATCAACGTCAGCAATAAATAAAAACAAATAAATAAATCCTATTTTTGGACATAAACTTAACTTCAATAAATAAAAAGATCATCCTACTTTTCAATTTCTTCGTTCTATATGATAAAATTGTTGTTTTCAATAAAAAAAAACACACTACTCTTTCCTACAGATGAATGGATTGATTGGTGGCCCTAAAAGCCATCCAAATACATACAAAGTAAAAGTATATAAATGTATATCTATATCCAAGAAGGTTTAAATGTTCTTCTCTTCACAAAGAGGTGGACAAATATTTGATTAAAGTAGGAATTTCTCGTTAAGAATACTTTTTTTGAAAGACATGTAATATAAAACCAACAGAAGATTACACAGTAGCAGCAAAGCAATAAACAAGTAAACAATGACCGTTACAAACACAATCCAGCCCCTATCTAACAGCAGCCAAAAAACCGAGCCAAACAACTAAACAAATCCCATCCAAAGATCAGAAGCCAAGCTGCAAAACTACAAAGCATAAACCGAATACTAGAGAAGATTTGAGCTCAAACCCGATTACTTTGGAGATGTATTGATAGGGGTTCAAATGTTATCGATGTACCATTGCCCACTTGCACCGACCTGAGTTTGGCCTTAGGATCAGTACGACATTGTGATCCCTGATATTATTATCTGTTTTTTTCTTCATGTTTTATCTTAAATCATGTAATATTCGTTTATATTAATCTTGAATGTTCGACTGAAATTTTACATATGATGTCTTTTAGTAGTTCTTTAGAGTGGGCAATGACCGATCTTTCGAAGACCCAATTGGAAATATCAAAAAATGGTCACGTCCTCGTATAACCAGTTTCAGTACTCGACAAAAAATAAATAACTAGAATACTAATATTAAGGCTATGTTTGGCAAAGTAGCTGATAAGCTAGCGAACGACTGATAAACTAGCTAGTAGCTGATAAGCTAGCTGATGAAAAAAATCATGTTTGACAAAACTAGCATATAAGGATCTAAAGTAACCAAAAATGGCACATTGAAAAATAATAATAATTAATATTAATAAGGGTTATAATTGAAAAAATGACAATAAGTTTTCAAAACGCTATTTCAATAAGCTAACTTATAAGCCAGCTTATGGTTGCCAAACATGTACATTAAAAATAAGGTAACTTATAAGCCAACTTATTTTTGTCAAACTATAAATCGACAAGCAAAAATCAAATAAAGGCAAATAATGGAAATACAAATATGATAAGTTCGCAGCTTCCCTTTTATCTTCGGGAACGTAATTAAGCAAAAAAAGAAGCGACAGGGTAACAGGTGAGAATGTGATATTTTAATAATTCTTTTGGGCCTTTATTTTGTTGGGCCATTAATATCTTCCTAGGAATTAGCCTGTTGTTTATGGGCTTGAGATGGCCCAATAATATCATGTTGTCATGTTTATGGGTCAAAATCCAACAGGATTGTTCTATCTAAAAGGGCTTCGAGCCGGCTATATCTTTACCATCTTCAATTATCTATAAATTTTTTAAACTAAAAAAAACATTTTATTAAAACATGTTATAATTTTATAAACAATTACAAAAAAAACTTTATATAAAATAATATTAATTCAATGCACCAATGAATACAAAATTCATTTCTATCTATTCACATCAACACTATGTGGTTTTTATTGTTTTCTCTGTTCCGACTAACAATACAAATAATTTATTGAAATAAAATATAAAATACTATAAACATATGCTGAAGCAAAATAGAGAATAAAAATTTTATTTTTCTTTATTATAGAATATATGAATTCTGTTGGAGAAGTGAGTCAAACTTGTAGAAAATAATATCAAGGAATATGTATAAACTTCAGCAAGGTTGAATAGAATTTGTTTTATCGGAGATAATGCTGACATGTTTTTTTCTAGTTATACAAGCTATTGACTTTGGTTTGATTTAACGGACATATTTCTGATCAATGATTTCAAACTATTTTCGGGTTTCAGATTGAGTTCAGATTTCAATAGAGGCAAGCTTGAGCTTGCTAAAATATAGAATGGACCAATTATGAGATGAAATTTTATGTTGTTTATTTTGTTAATTGAACCTATGTTTGAGATTAGTCGTAGAAGTTTCCAAAGAAAGACAAAATAGAAACCGTCTAGAGATGTTTTTAACAATAACCAGTCATTTTTAGTTATTTGGATGAATCATTTACAAACAATCTTAACTATTACCCCTAATTACATATACATGAAATCATCAATGCTCATTAAATCTCCATCAATAAAGTTGAAAATTTGATCGAACGTCATTTGGGCATGAAACATATCTTCCTTTGAACCATTGTTTATACAGTTTTGAGACTCATTGTTATCACGAATAGATTCTTCGTTGGATAGCCAACTATTCACAGGGGTATTGTGTTGCTGAGGAACACTTAACTTCCCAAACTCGTGTTTGAACTCATCTAGGTTGATCCAGTCAGAAAATAGAATTTTAGGGAAGTTGTCCAACTGCGAACCTGATGGGATCAATTGATCCCCGTCCCTAGATGAACTGTTGGTGAAGTTGAATGTATTTACGCAAGATGAAGATGGTTCTATACTTGCCATGTTCGTGTCTGTGCAATTATCAAGTTTAAGATGAGTTTGAAGATGCTTCGATTTGGCTACTCTTTTCTTCAGGTGAGAATGCCAGTAATTCTTTATCTCATTATCCGTCCTTCCAGGCAAATGTTGCGATATTTGAGACCACCTGACAAACACGAAAGTAAAATGGAAAATAAATCAAATTTGTTTATGTTGTTAACTAATATTAAAACGACAAAAATAGAATTAAATTCTAGAAAACAAGTACGCTTAATTATTTACTTGTTGCCTAACGATGCATGCAGGGTTAAAATGGTTTCTTCTTCTTGGAATGAAAATGGCCCTCGTTTCAATCCTGGCCTCAGATAATTAATCCATCTTAACCTGCAACTCTTTCCGTTCCTTTGCAAACCTGAAGAAGAAAGGTGTAGAAAACTCAGTAATTAATTAACTATTTTGTTAACAATAATAAAAAATAGTTAATGAAGTATGATTAATTACCTGCATTAATAGGGACAGAAGTCCATGAAGCATGGCCATAGTTGGTGATATAGTATGTTAGCTTTTGGTCCTCATCGGGTGACCATAGTCCCTTCTTCTGCTTCACCTTTGGCTTTTCTGATGGGTTGCACCTCATCTTCACACAAAAGATAATTAAAAACAATTACAATTTTAAGAATCTTTAATTATTTATGTTAATTAAGAACAATTAAGGATTGGAAAATGATATAATTGTGAAAAGATGTATTGGTGATAGATGAGAGAGTACTGTAGATGGTTGGAAGGAATTTATAGGGATGGTCTGGGTGGTTATTTTATGTATCCCCCACCACCAAACCAAATAATAAAAGAATTCCCGAATCTTAAGAACAAGATTTTGTATATATAAACTATATATATATATATATATATATATATATAGGGAGAGGTTCAAACAAGAACACCTCCATTTTACGATAACGCGAGAACACCCTTATCACATGTGATAATACACGTGAGGAGACTTGGTGGTGTGCGGACGATGTGTGGAGACGACTTAGGCCGTACCAAAAAGGTCGTTTACATCTATAATTTAGTATCACATGTGATGGTCTTGATGGATTATAGTATCACATCAAGAACACCCTTATCACATGTGATGGTACATGTGACGGAGCTTAATGGTGTAACACCAACTTAGCTCGCAACCTAGATCACGTCAAAAGTCGTTCGTATCCCTGATTTAGTATCATATTTGTATCATATGTGATGGAATAATAATATCACATGTGATTGTCTATAGTAAAAAGGTGTTCTCGCGTTCTCGTAAAATGAAGATGTTCTCGTTTGAACCCTTTGGTTGTGAACGCGAGGACAAATGAGAGTGCGACACGTGTACCATTTAAAGAAATATTCAGATTAAATATAGTATTTATCCAGTCTGAATAATGTCTATTGAGTCTGAATATTTCTTTATATATTTAGACACATGTCGCGCTCTCATTTGTCCTCACGTTCACAAGAAAATATGAGTTCGCATTTGATCTCCCCCCCCCCCTCTCTCTCTATATATATATATATTATAAATTCTGACAAACCAATTCAAATCATTCAATGGTTTTATTTTAAGCTATGATTCATATTGTTTCACATGTTTTGTTTTTGTATGTGTTTCTATGTGAAATGTATATTGACGTTCTTCATATATAACATGCAAAACAATCTCGAAATTAAGTTTTATACATAAAATAACATTGTTTTAATACTGCATATTTTTTATATGCCTTGTTTCATACAAGAGAAAACTAGTTTGTAGGTATGTAACAGTTTTTAAGGTCGTATTTGATATTGCCATATATATATATAATATATACAAAACTAATAAAAACTTGTTAAAAGTTAGAAACTATGAAAACTAATCCCATACAAGGGACCTTCTTTTAAGAATCATAAACCTTGAGAACTAATGGAGATCATGTGCTATTTTATATGATTTTTTTTAAGACTATAATTTTAAATATTTATTAACATATATTTATTTTACGGTGTGTTTGTTTCACATATACTTGGTTCACAGTATGAATGTTTTTAGTCTGTTTGTTAAACAAAGAATACACATAAAAAGTTACCTATTATAAACCAATACATATAAAATAAAAACATTGTAAAACCAACATATAATTATCAATATATTATGTACATACTTAGATGAAAAAAAGATCGTGTTAAACAAAATTTTAAGGTGAAATTTTCTTATATATATATATATATATATATAATATCACAAAAAGTTTGTACGTCATATTTTCCATGGGAGTCATGCGATGGATGTGTGGCCAATTTGTAAATCACAAGTATTATACATTATTTAACAAATTAATGGATTTTAATTATTTGAGATGAAGATTCACGTGGAGGATTAATTAATTTAAAAATGAAGCTTCACATCATAGCAACGTTAATTAGGAATTAATACAGCAGATTAAACAAGTTTAATTAGGTAGGTAGGTAGCTTTAATATTTATTTATATATTTTATATACCACAACAAAACAAAGATTCCATACATGTATTATGTATAGATAAGCTAATGTCATGCTTGATAGATAGAATATAACTTATTCTTTTAACTTATTTAAATAGAAAGAGGTTGATACGAGAACGGTAACAATTTAAGAAAATACAAGAATAATTTTCAGCCAATTATTTGGGTAATTAAAGTTAAGCCAAAAAAATTCATGTACAAAATCATATATGATTAGCCGTGACTTTTCTCGCGACTTAGCCCACGGCAAAAGTCGTCGTGTCCATTTTTTGATGTTGTGATTTTGTACATGAATTTTTTTTCTTAAATTTAATTACCCAAATGATTGTCCTTGTATTTTCTTAAATTGTTACCGTCCTCGCATGAATCTCGAATAACTCATTCTTACAAGTAAAATAATAGCTTATAATAAAGTTAGTTTATTGAAATGATACTTGAACTAACGTTTCAATAAAGTTTATAAGCTTTTTGTCACTTTATTCCATATGTAATTGGTTAATCAAGTAACTTATTTGTTAGTTAGTTGGACATAGCTTAAATATGTTAAATATCTTGATAGGTGCAGGATCATGTATTCATGTGGAAAAAAGAGTTAAGGTGATAATTGAAGAAAATGATCTTTACCCTTGATCACCTTTAATCTCAAACCCATCCATGAATTACGTTTCATACGATGATTGATTGGGTGCACCGCGGTGCATCTCATGCTAATATGCATTCAAGGTTGAAAATCTCTTATTTTCAGCGGAAACCAACCATATCTTAATAATACACTCAGTTGTAAACTTAAGTTCATAGGAACAAATAATTATATGTCATTGGCATTCCAACAAACTTTTTAGAACACTTTTAAAAGAAAATGTTTTTTTGAAATGTGTGATCCCATGTTATCCCAGTCTAGTCCCATAGCAAATTGCAATCATAGAATCCGCTCATAACGCTGAGGTGAATCTCCTAGTGGCCACAAGGTATAAAATAAATTGTTTTATAACTCGTTCTAAATGACAATATTTCAAAGTGCCTAAAAGAAGATGTATCCATAAATATCTCAAACCGATTTTACTATAGTGTCATATAAAATCTATATGATGGTACACATGACGTTCGACTTGAATTATTTTCTCCTTCTTTTTAAAGTATTCCTCTAAGGATCCAAACCCTTAACCATAAACATAACGACTTCAAAAGGCCGATTTTGACCCATGATGGCACTCTTTAGCAGAGCACGTTAGTAAGAGTGGATCTAGTTAAGAGCAAACTATGGCACAGGTTACCCCTTCATGACTTTGTTGTAAAGAAAAAGTTGTAAGTTCCTGAACCTTGTTATCATTGTCTCATTGAGTACCCTTGTACTCTTTGAAACTACAATAATAGCAGAACTTGGTTTGACGTCATTTGCTCCCATTCCAAGTGTAGGTTTGTACCAAATTTCCTAGTTATTAGCATTTACAGGTTTATAAAAAGACTCTAACACGGTACCTTGCATCTACAAATGCAAGAACTGACCAACAAAATAATAATGATGTTATAAAAAATATCTATATATTTGTTTCTTATGGTTAAATGGTGTCACGACTTGTATAAATTTTTAGGTCCGTCTATGCACATGAGTTGGATTGCCTGAACTAAAAACATTTGAATAATTCAATCCAAAATTTTGTTTTAGGATATCTCTACCCATTCAAAATCTTTCAAGTGTATAACCCAACTGGTTTATAAATTACAAAAACAAAAAGAAAGTCAACAATTAATACTGAATCGTAAAAAATATTAAAATAATTTAAATATAAGTTTAAACATTTGACGTTAAGAAGTGACTATCAGATATATTCCATATGAAATTGCTAGATATCTATTGGTTCCACAAAATTGGTGAAATTGTTTCCATCAAACTCACACGCTTTTCTCGAGTTATATATATTTTTCTTCGTGAAATGGAGTGATTAGGAAGGAAGAGAAAGTTAAAATATTTATTTACTTTTTTTAATACAAAATATATGAATATGAAGGAAATATTTCATAATTATTTTTAATGGCCAAATTGCTCTTGACATAGTATATTCTATCTTTAAATAATAAAAAATAAGATAATTTTATATTTAATAATGATATCACGTTTATGAATTTTAATAGGCCCATGTCATGGTTGACTCCCTTAACATAATGTTTTCTTATAAATGTTTGAAAAAATATGTTACCAAATTGTAATAATTTGGTGTTATGTTTTGTGTCTAACTTCAATACTCCATACATTTTTATACAACTAAGCACGAGAAAAAAACCCAATACAAATGTCTCTACAAAGTTAAAAAATAAAAGCAAAATGCAAAATTCATTACATAAAACAAATAATAATAACATGATTTGCATTCATATTATATATGTATACATGAAATCATGTTTTTATTAATTATATCAATTATATTATTTTCATTCAATTTTAATTAATTTCTAAACCAAACCAAATGGGTCAAATATATCCTACTCTTAATTAAACGAGGCCTATTCTTGCTAATGATTATGTGTAAAACACCAGAACATCTAAAAAGAGCATCTCCAACGGCTTCTCTAAAATATAGAATGTAAAGTCAAAATCTCTAAAATTATTATCTTTCAACTCCAACAGCTTCTTTACTTTAGAGAATTTATTGAAAAATTATATTATTAAAATATTCAATAAATTTATTATTACAAAAATCTCTAAAATTATAAGGGTTGTTTTTGGTGATAAATCATTAAAATAATATTTCTCTCTCATCCTTTTAGAGATATAGAGAATCTCTATATTTAGAGATTTTTTCAAAGTTCTCTATTTTAGAGAATGATATAGAAATGTTGTTGAAGAAGTTTAGAAAAAAAATATGTTTTTCTCTATTTTAGAGAAGCGGTTGGAGATGTTCAAACATACAACTATAAAACTGGGCTTGAAACTTCAAGATGATGGCCCAATACCATCATGGGTCAAAATACACTAAAGATGATGGCCCAATACTATCTATGATGGGTCAAAATACAATAAAGATGATGGCCCAATACTATCATGGGTCAAAATACAATAAAAATGACGGCCCACTAACATAATGGGTCAAAATACAATAAAGATGATGGCCCAATACTATCATGCGTGAAAATCCAATGAAGACTCATAATTCGTTACACATCCATCTTCAATCTCGACTTAAATTTCAACTTACTTTTCTGAAATTAAGTTAAATCTAAATTGAATAATCATTGATTAAAAGAATTATTCCCAAAATAGCCAAAATCCCCAAAAAGAAAAAAACATTCATTCATCACAAATTTGAAGTTTTCATCCAATAAAGATAAAAGAAATTGTAAGTGGGATTGGCAGATATATGACCTATTTGCAATTTGTATCTTTAAGGTAATTAAGAGCGTCAAACATATTAAATAAAGTAGTCAACCGTATAAATGCATTAAATAGGTTCTTAAATGAGGGTCAAACGTACTAATATATCAATTATTCTTTTGAATACGATAAAGAAATTAACAAATAGTTAATTATAATTTCACATTTAATGCATTTTATTCTTTTAAATAAAGGAATTGCTGGAATTGCTAACACGCAAATAAATGCATTAAATTTAATGTATTCAAAAGGGTAAATTGTCATAAATCACAAATAAAATGTATTTAAATTTTCAATTATTGCAAAATGTCCCCTTAATCCAACAGAAAATTGTAACAATTATAAATCATAAACGCGTATTCTATTTGAAATGCCAGCCTTTAATTTTTGGATAAAATAAAAACAAAATTTCAATTCTCGGAGTTGAAGATTTGCCGTGTTTTGAGGATTATCACTTCGTTATAGCTATGTTTTGCAAACTAGCTGATAAGATATCGGATGACTGATAAGTTAGCCGATGAAAAATTTGACAAAACTAGCGTACAAAATGTAAAATGACCAAAAATGAAATATTAAAAAATAAAAAAATATTAGTAATTAATATTAATGAGAGTTATAATTGGAAAAAATGACAATAAACCCTCAAAACACTACTTGAAGTAAAAACGTGTACATTAAAAACAAGCTAGTTTACTTTTGCCAAACATAGCCAAATAATTTAAAGATCAATTTGAAGACTTATTTTTTTCGGTTATTATAAAAAATATTGTTTTTTTTTGAACTTTTTTGTAGAATCCTTGGAGGCTAAGTTTTTATGTTAATTATTAGAAATTTTAAATAAAATAATACTATTTTTCATATATTTCTAGAAAACGTGTATGGAGTCAAAGGGATCTTGACAAAGGAATCACTTTTCTCCTTTCTATCAACTCCATTTCCATTTTCCCTTTTCCAACTCCTTTTCTTCTCTGCTTATAATAAGCGTCTGAATCAATCGATTTCAAAAATCCCCCAAAATTTCTGAATCAATTTTATCGATTTCAAAATCCCCCAAAATCTTGTGGATCAATTTTCTGATAATTTTTCAAAATCCACACACGGTTACCTTCCAGTTGCAGGTGGAAATAATTAACAGTTGATCGATAATGGTGAAATTAACAATTATTGGAAGGTTGAATGATGGATTACCTTTATCACAAGGACCCATTTATGCTGCAGATGATGACCTCACCACCATTTACAAACAACAAGCTGAATTCTTGCTTCATGAAATCTCCACGGCGGCGTTGCCACCTTCCGCCACCACCATCCTCCACCATCACCATTGTTTCAAGTATGTAATTACTTATTACACACCACAAATGATTATATATATTATATATATATATATTATTGTAATGCATAAAATTGATTTGTTTAAAGTAGCAATTAACATGTTCACTAGCTAATTATTTTGAGTCTGATTGAATGAATTTAGCTACATGGTGAAGAATGGAATTTGCTTCATCACATTGTGTGATGCTTCATATCCAACAAAACTTGCATTCCATCACCTCCAAGATTTGCAAAAGGAGTTTGATAAAGTCGATCCAGAATTTGTAGAACACGTTACACAACCATACGGCTTTGTGAAATTTGGTAAATATGTATATATAATATATATATAGTCTTCTGTTGGATTTAGATTTAGCTTTTTTTGATTATATATTTTATGATGCAGATAAAGTTATTTGTAACATCAGAAGACAATATATCGATACAAGAACTCAGGCAAACTTGTCGAAGCTAAATGCTAACCACAAACAAGAACTAAATGTTCATATCGAACAAATGGCGATAGTTTTGGAAAGGAGAAGGAAATCAGGTAAAATTAGTCGGAATAATGGAATGTTCAGATAAAAATATTAAATATTGTGAGAAGGTAAGAAACGAAAGTGCATATGTAAATAATGAAAAAAATCAATTTGAAGATGCATATATAAACTCATACCAATTATCTGTAATATCAATTAACCTTTCCTCGGTATTTAGCATTTCATATTTATAACTTTAATTGTTTATTTTCTAACATGTTAATATTTTGAACCATCAGATTTCTCTAATTGTTTATCTTCTAACATGTTAATATTTTGAACCATCAGATTTGCTAGAGAGAATGATGAGAGCACATAAAAGTACTTCCCCTGTGTGGGGATCCAACACCCTTCAGGTAAGTAAATAGAACATTTTTTTTTCTTAAAAAAAATACTAACATTTTTTAAATAGACTGTCATATTAATTTTTTTATAGAATATTTTTAGAAGTATCCAAAAAATACGTTTTATAGGACATTTGATAAATAAAACATTTTTTTAGATAATGTCATGTAGAAAGACTGATACTTTATTTTAAAAATGTCCTAAAATTGTTATAATGCCCAACTGTGTCCTATCAATTTTTTATAACACATTTACATATAATGTACACTTGTTTGGTTCCATGTTTTACAAGACAGTCTATTATAAAATTTAAACATATTTGACATCTATATTATAAAGCCGTAATTAATGTACATAGTGCACACTTTGCCTGTTTAATACCCTTTTTAGGGTCCCAAAGATGGTTGTTTTGTTACGGAAATCGCACATGACTTGTATATATATTTCACAGGTTATCGCGGTGAAATGGATACCGATCGCGATCATCTTCTTGGTTGCATTTGTTCTTATAAGGAGCAGCTTAGCCATATGATGGGACCCCATTAAGTTCTAGAATTAGAATGATCTTTAACTTTTGATCGATGTAACAATTATTCAAATTGATTCATTTCAATTTTTATTTTGATAAATTATTTATTACATAATTCTTCTAGAATTAGAATGATTCTTTAACTCTTGATCGATGTAACAATTATTCGATTAGTGATTCATTTCAATTTTTATATTTTGATAAATTATTTATTACATAATTCTTCTAGAATTAGAATGATTCTTTAACTTTTGATCGATGTAACAATTATTCAATTAGTGCTTCATTTCAATTTTTATATTTTGATAAATTATTTATTACAGAATTCTTCTAGAATTAGAATGATTCTTTAACTTTTAGTCGATGTAACAATTATTCAATTAGTGATTCATTTCAATTTTTATATTTTGATAAATTATTTATTACATAATTCTTAAAAATTGTTTGGTTGGTTTTACATTAAGTTCTGAATGGATAAAACTGTCTCTTTGTATTAATTTATATAATATGTATAGATTGGAAATGTTTTGTTTGAAAGAGTTCTTTCATAGACGAAAGGAACGTGTTTTTAACTTGGAGGAACGTGTTTGAAAAAAAAAACTTGTCTTTTTGCATAAACAATAGAAAAGAAATTCAATTATATTTCATCTCATTTTCTTAAAAAAAAAACAAAATTATGATCATATTCCCTACTTGATTTACCCAAACTACCGATGCTGACCATCACCAATCTGAACCACCGTCGACCAACATCAATCTGAACCATCACCAATCTGAACCACCGTCGACCAACATCAATCTGAACCATCGCCAATCACCATCAATCTGAACCATCATCCATTTGAACCACAATAGTTGGATTTCGATTTAAAATTTAATTTTTTTTGGTCATTTATCAATATTTCATTTCAGTTCCAAAACTACATTGTATGAACCAAACATACAACTTCAATTTTTTTTAACAGATTTCATACTAACGTTTATCAACCAAACATATGGTTAAACCTAATAGCATTCAATTCTAATTTGTCCACAGTCAAATTTCTTTAATACATTCTATTTAATCCAAAAATATTTTGCAAACCAAACACATTTAAAATTTTAAATTAATTATTACAAAATTTAAATAAATAATTCATATTTTTCTGGAAATTTCTTCATTTCTTGTAGGCTAAGGTTTGTAGAAAACGTGTATGGAGTTTCTTTCTAGTACGAAAAAGACAAGAGTAAACTCTAACTCTGGTCCTTGAGGTTTACTGGAATTTTTAAAAGTGAAACCTAAACTTTGATGTATCTAGAAATCGTTTTATGGTTCTCATTTTTATTTGAAAGTGGCCCCTGGTCATATACCCTGTCTATATTAGAGATGGCCAAATGGGCCCGGCCTGACCCGGGACTGACGGAGGACCGGGACCGGTAAGGACTGGTTATAGGACCGAAAACCGGTACCGGTTATACTTTTGGAGCGATCCGTAGGACCGGCCCGAGCCCGAGCCCGATTATGGGACCGGCCCGATTTTTACAAAAAAAATGTATATATATATATATATAGGGGCGGGTTCAAATGAGAACTCAAATTTGGTTATGAATAAGAGGACTGAATATAATATTTATTCAGTCTGAATATACAAAGAAATATTCAGACCGAATATAGTATATATTCGGTCTGAATAATGCTTATTCAGTCTGAATAATATATATTCAGACACGTGTCGTGTTCTCATTTGTCCTCACGTTCACAACCAAATTTGAGTTCGTATTTGAACTTTCCTCTATATATATATATCTATTTCTAACTTCTAAGTGTATTTAATTGAAAACCATTTATAATTTATAATAAAAACGTGTTTTTTAAATTTATTTGACTGAAAATCAATTATAAAACTATAATAAACGTATTTTTTAAGTGTATTTGTTTGAAATCTAATTATAAAACTACAATAAAACATGTTTTAAGGTGTAATTGAGTGACCCAATTACATATATGTAATGATTACATATATAATATATTAAATTAATAAATAAAATTAATGTTTTTATAAAAAAATAATGTTTTATTGAAGGCCCGGTTTGGGACCGGGACCGGTTACGATAACACACTAAACGGGCCGGATTGAAATCGTTAGGACTGGGACCGGGACCGGTTACAAAAAGCCCGGTCCAAAAATTACTGTTGTGGCCCGTGACCGATTAAGGCCCGGCTCGGCCCGGCTCGAGCTCGATTTTTGGCCATCCCTAGTCTATATATAGACATGGTTGGATTAAAATATCCCTGGATTTAATGGACATAAATAGATGAAGTTAGTGATCAGGGACCACTTTTAAAAAAAATAGACTTATCAAAGTTTAGGTTCCATTTTCAAATATTTTGCTAAACCTTAGGGACCAAAATTAGAGTTTACTCAAAAGACAATGAGATTACTTTTCTCCATTTCCCTTTTCCGACTCCTTTCCCTTTTGCTTACTATTATAAGCGAATGGTCGATCAAAGATTTAAAAATCCCCTCAAAACAATCAATTCAATCAAAAGTTGTAGGTGAAAATTAACAGTTGATCGATGATGGTGAAGCTAACAATAGTTGGAAGGTTGAATGATGGGTTTCCTTTATCACAAGGACCCATTTATGCTGCAGATGACGAACTCACCACCATCTACAAAAAACATGCAGAGTTCTTGCTTCATCAAATCTCCACGGCGGCGTTACCACCTTCCGCCACCACCATCCTCCACCATAACCATTGCTTCAAGTATGTTACTTATTAATCATCCACTAAACACTCAGGGCCCTCGATAAGTTGACCATTTGTAGTAATCTTATATGTAAATAAATATAAATCAGTTTTGTTTATATCTCACCTCGTGATAATGTTTTTTATTACTGTTTTAAACTTTCAGGGTTAAAACCAATTTTTTCGAAACCATCAATCTTAGACTCAAAAACCCATGTTAGAATAGTTAAGATTCATGCATTCGATATTATATTAGTTAATAATATATGAAAAAAAATAATGTCTTGTTTGGTTTGCACTATTTGCTTTGGGCTTGGAGAAATTTAGAATTGAATTTCATCCGGGGATTCCATTGAAATGTCACAAATTTAGGATTTTGAAATCAACAAGGTTGGTATTTTATGAGATTTCGTTTGATTTGTATGAAATAATGTTTTAGAATATGTTAAAGACATTTAGTTTTTTAACAATTAATTAATAAAAAAGTAATTTAATTATGTTTATTATTGTTTATAGATAATGGAATTCAACCATTCGAAATCCTACAAACCAAACGTAGCAAAGATTCCAAAATCCTTCCAAATTAAGATCTATCTAATTCCAATTTCTTCATAAAATCCAAATTCCTCAAAACCATTTCATCAAACCAAATCCCCATTAAAGGTATTTTTGAAATCTTGAATATTGATATAAGTAGGACCATCTCACATGGTTGGTATATTTTTCTCACAGAGTGGGAGCTTTCTTAGTTAATAACAAAATATATAATATATTTTAATACAAAAATAGAATTCACGTGGGTGAAATAATCAAAAGAGTGTAGTTTTAGATTTGAGTACCGGATACAAATGTTAGAAAAACAATAA
The DNA here is from genome assembly GCA_036898165.1 of Silybum marianum. Classification (NCBI taxonomy): domain Eukaryota; kingdom Viridiplantae; phylum Streptophyta; class Magnoliopsida; order Asterales; family Asteraceae; genus Silybum; species Silybum marianum. The sequence continues at coordinate 1,030,767 of CM072532.1, forward strand.
TTTTAAAATATTTTTGGATCTTATTTGATACTAAAAAAAGATTGTGTCTATTTCATTTATTAATTTTTTTTAATTACTGGTATATACTAAAACAAATAAACCCCTAATTCTTGTTGGCCTTACGCGTGCGCCAAAACGACCCTCCTTTAGAGACGCCCCTGTACACACTGCCAATGATGCTTAAGAAGCTAGTCTTCACAACTCCTAACTATTCTTCAATACTATTCAATAGCATGTAAGCTTATTAATTAGATCAAACAATGTCATATTTAAATATGTTACAATGAGTTGATAAGACGACTTTGAGCACTATTAAATATTTGTTATGACGCTTTTGAAATAAAATGTTCAGTTAGTATTTTTTTCTATATGACATTAAAAACAAGTCACTTATCACAATGTAATATAAAAATAAAAATAAAAATAAAAACAAGTCACTTTATTTCAAAAGGGTACAAAAAATTGTTTACTTCACATTTATACAAGACGCATAATTATGTGGTTCTATAAATTTAAGCCTAATAAACCAATCTATTATAATAACATTTAGACATATTTGACGTTTAATAAAATAAATTTTAGTATAAAATTGATCTGTTTAAATGGAAAATATGTGAACTAATTATCTGATTGTTGTGAATGAAGCTACATAGTGAGGAATGGAATTTGCTTCATCACATTATGCGATGCTTCATATCCAACAAAACTTGCATTCCATTACCTTCAACATTTGCAAAAGGAGTTCTACAGGATTAATCAAGAATATGTCAAATATATTAACGAACCATACAGCATCGGCAAATTCAGTAAATATATATATATATATATATGTATATATATATATATTATATGTAGCTTTCTGATTTAAATTTTGTTTTCGATGTTAAAAAAATAAACGATTTCCATTAATTCTAGTTTGTTCTTGATCTATTTTACGAGCAGATAGAACTATTTGTTATATGACAAGACAATATATCGATACAAGAACTCAAACAAACTTGTCGAAGCTGAATGCTAACCAGCAACAAGAACTGAATGTTCATACCGAACAAATGTCGCTAGCTTCTGAAAGGAGAAGGAAATCAGGTAAAATTAATTGATTAATGTTTGTAGACATTGGAATAGTGGGATATTCAGATAAAAAGGTTAAATATTAGAAGACTAGAAAAAGAAAAGTTCATATGTGAATCATTAAAATAAATCAATTTAAAAAGATGTGAATAATATGTAATGTGAGTTCATAGTCACATATGCATTCTTTTCTTAACTTCTCACAATATTTCTCATTTATGTTTAAATTCTAATTGTTTTCTATTATGTTGATATTTTGAATCATTATATTTGCTAGAGAGCATGACGAGAGCACATAAAAGTACTTCTTCCCCTGTGTGGGGATCCAACAATCTGCAGGTAAATGAACACAACATTTGTATAATAAAGTCTTATATTAATCTTTTAAACGTAATTAAAAAGAAAATAAAACTTACTAAAATTTTTAGATATTGAAAATAAAAATGAATTAACATATAAAATAAATCAATATTGAAGAATTGAAAAATACGAATTTTGATCTTCTTTTTTATAAAATAAATAAACTAGTAAGAGTCATTTTTAATAAAATTAGTTTTATATGAGCCAATGAAATCTTGACGAATGGCATGAATCAAATATTCGGAATTTACGATCATGTGATGATCATATGGCAAGGGATCGCATAAAATATTACTTTTTTCTTTTAATTTCTACTTTTGTCCCATGCTCAGTTTGTCCAAAATCATGGTTGTAGACGGTTAAAAACACATTTTTCATATGACACTTGATCTATAAAATATTTTTTTTAAATGATGTCATTTAAAAAAAATAATAAGATATTTTATTTTAAAAAATATTCTAAAAATTTGTTAGGATGTCTAAACTTGTCCTATTAAATTTTTTGTAACACTTTTATATAATGACGTACAAATGTTTAGTTCCATGTCTTATTAAACAATATATTATTACATTTAGACATATTTGACATCCTATAAAATCATATCTAATGTAGGTAATGCATGTTTAATTTGCCAGTGAGTTAATATCTTTTTTAGGGAAAAGATGGGTTTTTTGTCACAGGAAATCGCTCACGAATTATATATTTTACAGGTTATTGCGGTGAAATGGATACCAATCGCGATCATTTTCATCGTTGCATTTGTTCTTTTATGGAGCAGCTTAACCGTACGATGAGGACCCTATTAATTTCTAGAATTAGAGCATGAGAATCTGTAAAGTTGATCGTTCTCGAGAGATGGAAAGGAGAAATTTACATATTTGGATAAAAATATATATACAAGATTCTTTTAACTTTTGATCGATGTAATAAATAATAATTCATTGCAATTTTTATTTTGATAAATTATATAACTCTTGCTGTTCGGTTGGTTTTTCATTAAATAATGTATGGATAAAGATGTCTATATGGATCAAGAATAGATTTGAAGAGTTTTTCATAGATGGAAGGAACATGTTTTTTAATTGGGAGGGACGGGTTTGGAAGAAAACTTGGTTTTTTGCATAAAGGTCTCTCCTAGAAGCTTATTGAATAAATCATTTTCTATATCATTAAGCCACTACCAAACAGTCATATATTGCTGATTGAATAAGTTGTAAATCTTATTAAGTTCGATAAATTGCTAACAAACATGCACTTAATTTCTTGACTGATTACTCCTTAGATGTACATGAAGAGATCATCCATGTTGAAATCTTCAACATCGAAGTTGAAAATTTGTTCGCTTGCGATCTGGGTATCAAACATATCTTCACTTGAACCATTGTTTGGATCGTTTTGAGTCTCACTGATATTTGATGATCCTTCAGTATGTTGGCAGCCATGGCTAAGATGATCAATTGACTTGTCAAGGTCTTGTAGAAACTCTAGATCTTCGCTAGTCCAATCAGCAAATTGAATTTCGGGTGAGCTGCTGACATTGGAAACTGGTGGGAGCGATTGATCCATGTCAGCAGATGAATTGTTGGTAATGTCGGCAGATGAGTTTGAGTTTGTATGATTGTCAAGTTTAGGAGCAGGAGGAGAAACCGGTTTGGCAAATCTTTTCTTAAGGTAAGTATGCCAGTAATTCTTTATCTCGTTATCAGTTCTTCCAGGCAAATGTTGCGATATCTGAGACCACCTGACGAACAATAATAAAATGGAAAAAAGATAAAAAAAAATAAACCAGATTTACAAAGATATTAAATTTTGGAAAACATGTGCGTGTAATTAATTACTTGTTCCCTAACGATGCATGGAGGGTCAAAATGGTATGTTCTTCTTGGAGCGAAAATGGTCCTCGTTTTAATCCTGGCCTCAGATAATTAATCCATCTTAATCTGCAACTTTTTCCATCCCTTTGCAAACCTGAAAAGAAAGGTTTAGTAAACTCGATCCTCTTAATTATATTTTCAGTACTAGTTCAAATAAGAAAATTAAATATCTCTTCCATTAATTACCGGTATAAATAGGGACAGAATTCCATGAAACATGACCATGGGTGATGATAAAGTTTTTTAGCTTTAGGTCTTCATCAGGTGACCATAGCCCCTTCTTGATGTTGGCCTGTGGCTTTTCTGATGGCTTGGGCCTCATCTTCACACAAAAAATAATTAAAATTTGATCCCACAAAAAATAAAAGATAAAAATATTAAGAAATTTTTAGTAATATTTCTGTTATTTTAAGAGGTAGGGATGGAAAAGGATATCATAGTGAAAAAAAAAGAGTGAACACATTGATGGATGAGACCTACTGTAGATGGTTAATTGGGTATTTAAAGGGAATATCAGACTTAAAATTATAAATTATAATATAATATTTTATTAAAATATTGATTTAAATTATAACTTTTAGAATAATATATATTATATATAATATAAAATGTATCTATATTAAAATAAAATATAATTGTTATTACTTACATATAATGTAATATATAATAACAACGTTATAAATTATATTTTTATTTTAGGTACTAAAATTATTTAAATTACATTTTAGGGCCAACATGGTCATTTTGATAGGTTTGTCATATGACTTGTGTTCTCTTCTAGTCGTATCAAACGCATGACACATAGTCATTTCCTCTCCAGTCATGTGTATCTAGTCAATGCCTATCCGGAATACATGCAAGAAAATGAACTACAACAAAATCAGGTATATCGAACGCCAAAAATGACCCAGTGATAACCACAAGGCTTGTGGCGTACTGGTTAAGACTTGTGGGAGATGAGGCTAGATAACCCATCTACCTCAGATTCGAATCCAGACGTAAACAACTTGTGGCCACTGGGAAATTATCTCAGGGCTACAGGTTTTAGCAGTCTTAAAATTGTCAGGGATTAGTTTAGGCATACCCTTTCCAAAAAAAAAATGACCCAGTGTTGTAATAAACCGTTTTATAGGACTTAAGTTTAAAAATATGTTTTATAGGACATTTCTTATAAATGTCTTATAAAAATATGTTTTCGTAAGACGTTTCTCAAAAGTCTCACATAAAATAACTAATATGACAATCTATTTTAAAAATGTTTTAAAATTTTTGTTAACACGGCTAAAAGTGTCTTATAAATTTATTATAACACTATGTGATACAAGACATATGAACAACTAACGTAGTTGTTGACAAGACGTGACTAGAAACACTGAGAAACGCGTCAACGTCAAATATAGTCGTACTTGTAAGATTGTGTAGAGTTACAATGTCCATTGTTGGTTGCCATATCAGAAAGGTTTGAATAACAAACACGGTCGTTGCAATTCTCCCTTTAACCTAAATCAAATGAAATCCGTCATTTCCGTCAATTAAGATTTATCTTAAATAGGTGGAAATTCAGTATTTTACATATATTTTCCCAAACCTACAAAAAATAACAACATACCCAAAAAAATATTACTCCAAAAATACATTATTTACTAGATATTTAACATATCCAAAAGTACCACTAATCTTAATAATTCATTAAGATGACGTTATGAGAGCTAAAAGTGTGACTATTATCCCACGACCAATTGGAATCTTGAACATGTCTGCCTAGTCAACAAACATTATAACTAAAACAACCTTAAATCGTAATATAAAGTTAAAGTATACTAGGATCATGTCTCAGTCGAATGGATAACAAATAATCATTAAAAATGTAAATACATCGGTTTGAACTGCAATGAAAATAGATTAAGGTTGTTAGTATTCTATCGGTTTGATCTCGTAAGGACTGGATTCTCAGAGCAGCCACTGTTAAGAATATAGATCAAAAAAGTAAAAGTACTTTTGTTTCTTTAAAAAGAAAATGAGAAGCAAATCGAAAAAAATTATTGACCGAATTCATGGAAAAACTGGTCAAGGGATCATTATTGCTAAGATTTATCCCACGTTACATGAATAGGATCAATCAAAGCCCATGTCTTAAGCGAATGATAGGAACAATAAATTTTTGAAATAGGCGATAGGAACAATCAATGTTTTACTATTTTGTATTAGAGTTTACTACGATGTTATTGTAATTAATTATCGTTTAAATAAAACGACATGAAAGACCTATATGTATTTAGGGTTTGCTTGTGTAGATCCATATAAACAACTGATACAGTAAGTTAAGACGCATTTTGTTCGATTAGGATTAGATCAATCGGTCGATTAGATTTTATTTGTATCAATGAAGATTATTAGTGTCAATGAAACCAACTAGGGCTATTTAATTGCAACCGTATCAAGTCTAAACAAAGTTTTACAAAAAAAGCTTGAACTTTGTAAAACTTAACAAGTTGCGGAATACGAACGTCATCCCTACCTCTGCTTATACAGAACCAGATCAATTACATATACCCTTTAGAGAGCGCTTACTAATAGTGAAAGGTTAACACCCTCAGCATATAATAACTAGAGTTGTTGTACTTTTAGTTCATTACTTTATTCAGATCGAACCAATATTTAAATACATGTAAAGTGTAAAGGTATAAATTCATCATTTATAACATACAACTTTAGTACTAGCGGTGGCAATTCTCGACACGATACGAAACCCAACACGAAAATGAAAGGGTTTGGGTTGAAATTTCTAACCCGCCAACTTGTTTATTATACGAGTCGTGTTTGGGTTGATGTGTATGTTCGTGCTGACCCGCCACCCCGTTTTTAAAATTATAGATTTATAACCCACCAACCCATTTATGACTCATCAACCCGTTTAAAATTATAGATTTTTAAAAAATTATTTATAAAAAACCCTAACCTAATCAGTAATAACTCAATTCATGTCTTCATACTCTCAACCCACCAACCCGATATTGACCCCCAACCCGCTAGGACCCGCCAACTCGTTTATGACCCGTCAACATGCGAACCCGAGTATATACGGGATAGGGTTGATTAATGTGACATTATTAGTTAAACGGATCGTGTCCAGGTTAAGCCTTTCGGACCTGCCAACCCGCGACCCGTCAACCCAAACACTACATGATTGTCACCCCTAAACTTTACTAAGGTTTATAGATTAATCAACTTTTGAAAGATAATGCTAAAATACATCAATAGAGTTATATATACCCAAAGTAAACTAAGAAAAAAGAAAAGGATAGGGAATGAAAATGCAAATGAATTTCCATTCCCCCCAGTTTAATCAAGAATGAAAATTTGAGGTTCTGGAGGAATAAGTCCATTATATTATATATAACCAAACAGTTTTTTTTATTATCATTCCCATTAATTCCTGCTTAATACCTCCAACCAAACACATCCACCTGTCAAAAATCCTTTCCTAAACCAATTCAATATTCACAATCTAAAAAATTATGTTTTCCTGTCTGAATCCGTTGAGGTAATCAACCTAAAAAATACAATCCAAAACTTCTACAGCTAATATATTTGAAAATTTTATGAAATTCTGTGAAATATTAATTTAGGATTTCTAATGTTTATAGGATTTTAATTTTGAACTTTTCTCTAAACCAAACATAGTATTAAAATAAAATCCAATTTAATCTTACAAACCAAATGTACATTTAATTAAAAGCAAGCCTAGGCCAGGGATGAACCGATTAAGGCATTTTTATTTGGTTATTTTATCAAACATTATTATGCGATAGAGTGATGATTTTTTATTATATTCCATCAATAAAAAAAAACCTTGAAATGAAATGTTTATGAGAGAGAAATAATATTATATTAAATGCATGTAATATTAAATAATATAACTAATCATGTAATCTTAATTTTTAAATAATATAATGGATTTGATTGTAATATCTTTTTAAAGAATCTGTCAGAGATGCTCTTACTGGTTTATATTATAAAATAAATCCAGAAACTTCATGCAAATCAGACACCAATTTTTTTTTATTGTTGCACAAATAAAATGTTACACAAAGTGAAGTCTAGCTTCCCCTAAATTATAAAGAAATCTTGTGTCAAACTGGCCAAGTCATCACAACTATACAATGATACATCACTATTACTGAAACTTTGACATATATTATCTACACAGATTAAATCATACAAATCATTTTCTACATCTTTATGCTCATATTTCAATTCTAGATGATCCACCAAGCCATAACTTGATCCTTCATTCAGTTCTTCACTACCATTCATAACTGTTTTTTGCGGGTTATGAACATTATGAAATTGATCGAGTGTGAGCCAATCAGCAAATATAACTTTTGGTAATTTTTTGCAACCATCGGATTCCGAAATAGGCGTGGATGATCCTTCTAGGTTTCCAGAAGGTTCTAGACTCGAATCTCGTCGTAATGGAGATGGGATTTTCTGTGTGTTTAAAAATATGGGCCGGGGTTTCGTGTTTTCCAAGTTTTCTACTTTCTTTTTCAGATAAGAATGCCAGTGGTTCTTTATCTCGTTATCAGTCCTTCCAGGCAAATGTTGTGACATCTGAGACCACCTGAGAGCAAGTGAAGTGTTTTCCAAACCAATCAATTTCTTTAATTACATTAATCAAATGATTCGGAGAAATCGTCAAGAATAGCGAACCCATCGAAGTCAATTCACTTCCAAAAATAGCCATTGATTGATTTCGGATAAAAAATATATTAAAAACAAACGTTATGCAGAAAACCTTTCTGCGTAAACTTTAAGGCATAAAGATTCAAATTTCTACGTTTTTTTTTCGAGGAATCAAATTTATGCGTAAACTTTAGCTATTTTGGAAAGAGGCTTTGTGGTCATTTAGGGAAATGACCTTAAATGCGCTTTTACTTAAATTTATAATCTCCTAGTCTATTAAAGAAAAATGGCTTTATACTCATGCGAATATCATGGACTTAATTAAAATCTCATTCAAGGTTATATACCTAAAAACCTGCTCTGAAAAAAAATGGCTTTATACTCATGAGAAGGTCATGGATTTAATTAAAATCTCATTTAAGGTTATATACCTAAAAACCTCCTCTGAAAAGTGGCTAAAAAGTGAATTTGGTTGATGGGATTGGCTATTTTGGTCGATTTCCCTATGATTCGAGGCTACCGCTAATTTGCATTTATTGCCTATAAAAGGCGTATGTTTTGACTACATCGAAATCCCATGAAAACGGAAATTTAAGGGCAATGTCTGACTAGCAATCGACAAAAGATCAAGGAATTTCGTGGGTCCTAATCCATATCATAGATTCTTTTTTTATGATGACGACGAAAAATAAATAAAAATCCCGACTTTAATGGTTGCTTACTTATTTCCTATCATGCCATGAAGAGTCAGGATGATATCCTCCTCATGTCGGGTGAATATTCCTCGCTTTAATCCTGGTCGTAGATAATTAATCCATCTTAATCTGCAGCTTTTGCCATTCCTTTCCAAACCTAATAGTAAAAAAAGAACCAATTATTAACCATGAAGTTAAATCTTTTCTATGTAGAACTCAAAAAAATCGTAAAAAGATTGTTAGTTTGAGGTGGGAATGATCCCATCGGACACAAAAGGTGATATTCAGATGTCATACGGTAAAAAAGATCGAATCTTTTAATGATAGTAATAGTTATAAACTTACCGGTCTGAATGGGGACAGCACTCCAACAGCCAAGACCATGGTTGACAATGTAATCTTTGAGTTTTTGATCTTCATCCGGTGACCATAATCCCTTCTTAAGCTTTATCTTTGCGTTTTCCGACCTCATTGTGAAATGGGAATCTGATGAACAGGAATGAGAAAGACGACTATAAATAAAAAGAAGATTCCTTATGATTTAAACTTATTAAATAATAAAGTTGGCAGACCCTCCTTGGTACATTTTACCCAAAAAGCACAAGATTGATTAACCTAATGCACAAAGTGAATCTAAAATAAAAATAAACTCACGAATAACAGTCCCCAAAAGAGAATTTTGAGTTAAACCCATATACGATAGCATTTGACTTTGACTTTCAACATAATACGCTCCACAAAATTTCGAGAAAAAAAAAACTAACCGATATATCCATTTATCAACCTGTTGTTCGTTTTCTTGGTGATGCAAAAGTTTGTTATCTACCCCATGTGTAATTCAGACTAAGATAACGAAAAGGTCAATGGTCAACCTTTAAAATAATAACAAGGTTAAATCTATAATCATTATCGGCCTTTGTCTGAGATGGGTGGGCAGGTAGCAGTCGCTCCAATAGGAAAAGAAGAAAATGAATAGATTAGGAGGGAGTAGAAGTGCACTCTTTTGACCGCTTCTAAATTTGCAGTTTGTATATCTATATATATATCTATATATATATATATATAGAGAGAGAGAGAGAGAGAAAGAGAGAGAGAGAGAGAGAGAGAGAGAGAGAGAGGAAAGTTCAAATGAGAACTCAAATTGGTTGTGAACTGAGGACAAATAAGAGCACGACACTTGTCATATTCAGACTGAATAATGAAGGAAAATATTCAGACTGAATAATAGTACATTCAATATTATTCAGTCTGAATATTTTTCTTCATTATTCGGTCTAAATATGACACGTGTCGAGCTCTCATTTGTCCTCACGTTCACAACCAAAGTTGAGTTCTCATTTGAACCCACCCCTATATATATATATATAAGAAACATAAACCTTATGTCAACTCTTTCTTATATATATATATATATATATAGGAAACATAAACCTTATGTCAACTCTTTCTTATAGTCAAAAACTAATTAACTAATACTTTTTCTTATAATCATGGTTTCCATGCCAATTAACTATAATATCCAAAAGAAAGTCTACTTAATCTAACATTACCATTATTGGGAAACTTCCTTTCATCGATACAATTCCATGAAAATTACCATGAGTAGAAACGCTCATTAGAATCCAAGTTTTATGCTGGATGAAACAAAACACAGTGAGTCAGCAAGCAAGCCTGAATGTAAAGAAATCCCATTTAGTAAGCAGAAGATTAATCAAATGGATATCAACATAAGCATAAATAGTTTATATCAACAAATAAAAGATGCAAACTAGAAAAAAATTGCACCTTTGGTTAACCATCAATGTCTTCATCCTTTTGGCTGCCCTTGAACCTGGCTCGTAACAGTAACTTATTACAACACACATAACAATTAGTAGAAAAAGTTTGAGATTTTTACCTTTTTCCCTCTTTTACAGCAGATGGTAATATTATACGACTCAATAGGGTCAAATATAGAAGCTTAAAGTTTAAAAAAATATATACATCATTACCAAATTGCTAATTAAAGAAACAAATCGACTTACATATGGAAATTTTTATCTTTTGAAAGCACTTTAAATCTCCCATCATTTACTTTGCTTGGTTGACTGCTGAATGGGACAGGCTCAGGCTTTTAGAAACTTTCTAATAAACTTATTTGTTTATCTGATCATATCATCATAATTGACTTATTTGTTTATCTCCCCTCTTATTATACTCAAGTTAGGTAGCATGATTTCATAATATGCACATGAAATATCGGAAACTCGAAATTGTTTAAACTAATGAAACTGATATTAGCAATAAAAGGAATTGTTATAGAAGATACAGACATTGTGTTTGCTTAAACTACTTGATACTAGTGGTAGTTTAAATTTGTAACTACTATATATCATCAATTTGATCATCGCAAATGCAGCAAACCGTCATACTTAGCTATATATCATCAGACTTTTCTTCTTTAACTCAGTGTCAACTCATCGAGTTTATGCATGGATCATGTTGAACTGAAATCTAGACAGCTGCTGTGGAATGGTGGATATGACAGGCCCATATCTCTGCATTAAAATGTACAACAGTCATTAAGCCACTTCCTATATCATTAAGCCACTACCAAAAAGTCATCTATAGTTGACCGAATAAGCTGTGAATCCCATTAAGCTCATTAAGCTGCTGAACAAACAGGTATGTGGAACAATTGATAGAATAACTTTTTTGTGGTCATGTTATGAACTCTTGATTATAACATTTTTTGTAAGCTCTAAAAATAACTATATAATTATTTTCATGTCTTCTCATATATGAATTTTAATTGTTGAAATATCATTTGAGCAATAGTTATATATATATATATATATAACTATATATTATTTTTAATCCACATCCACCATACCTGAACATTGTCATAAAGCTCGAACAATGGAACAGCAAGAAGTTTTAAATTTTTGGGCACTGCAAAGTACTCTCTTTCTGACAAGTGAACGAGAAAAAGTTTCTTACACTCCTGCTTAATCAACCAGACCAGAAAGACCACCGATTAGATCGATTGGAAGTGGGTAGATTTGAGATGATTTAAGTCGTCAGCCACAAGAGGAAGAAGAATAAAATAATCGAAATTGCATTTGTGCTATGATATTTTCTTTCTTTTTTTACCTTGGGTTTGGTTATGTGTGGAGGGCAATATGGGTACATTATGGTCTCAAAATTAGGCCTCCACCAGATGGCAACACACTCTCCTATCTGCCAATCGGGTTGAAATCAAGAAATCTTTAAATTCCCAAATGATCAGATAGTTAAAGATGTGCAAAGAGAAGATCTTCAAATTCCAAAATGAAATATAATTTGAATGCAAGAATTCAAAGTAGAGATCTTCATTCTACCTGCCAATCGGGTTGAAGTCCAGTAGAATTAGCTGCAAGTTTGCTAGACAATTTCCTTTTCAAGCCCTCAATTTCTGCAGAATTAAAAAGAGCGCTACATGATTTGATATGCAAAAAACATGGTACCCTAGCAAAGAAACTATCAAAGAAGTATATAAATATATATATATATACCATTTTCTCCTGGCTTCAAACGACCACCAGGAAGCTTGCAGAAAGTGTTCCCAATTTGCAAAAGCAAAATATGAGGATGATTATGCTCCTGTACCTGCTAGATTAAGCCAGTTACTAATCTTCCATTGAAGCAGCAAAAAAAAACAAGTTTCCATATAAAGATAAAATGACATCAACATACAACCAAAAAAACACACATGGTGAAATTGAGTTCTCACGGATGAATACATGTTTCCATCACACTACCTTGCCTACAGATAAGATAGATAAAGATGGACAGAATTTCATAGTATGTTACGTGACAGAAAGCATATATATATGTAGGCAAAGGATCATGTGAGAAGTAGAGTTAAGGTGAGAAGCGTAAGAAGAGATATGAGCCATTGATCACTTTTAATCTCATACCCGCCCATGAATTGCGCCTTAGAAGGGTGTTGATCTGGTGCATCTCATATCCTAATGTGCATCCAAGGTGGACATCCCTTCTTACGCTTCTCACCATAACTCTCCTTCTCACCAGAATCCAACCCTATATATATATATATACATATAGGGTTGGGTTCCGGTGAGAAGTGAAGTTATGGTGAGAAGGGTAAGAAGAGATCTCCACCTTTTGATGCACATTAGGATGTACGAAGATGAGATGCACCGAGATGCATCGGATCAATCCCCGTATCAAACGCGATTCATAAGTGGGTTTGAGATTAAAAGTGATCAACAGTCAAAATCCCTTCTTACGCTTCTCACGTTAACTTCATTTCTCACATGATCCCATGCCTATATATATATATATATGTGTGTGTGTGTGTGTGTGTATGGGGGGAAAGTTAATACCAAATAGTTTTCAACTTTAACTTTGCTTGCACATTACCATGAAACTAGAACTGAAATTCGTATATTTTTCAAACTCAAGATAAATCTTGGCCATCAAAATCTGCCCATAATGTACACAAACAACTTTGCAGCACCAAACATGTTCTCTGGGCTTGCAAATCAAGATAGCCTTACTTACATCTATACATATATCTTGAAGACTAATCTAATAATGTCTAAACTTTTGTTACAAATACACAAATAATGCGGAAACTGTTTCAAGAAGACATAAAACATACAAAAATAAGCTATTTTTTTACATGAAATTGTGATGTAACAAACAACAAACTCTGTATTAAAGAAAAAGATATAAAGACCAGCAAAATTCCTTCAACGCTGGTCCTCATGCCTTCCTTCATATAGCTGCAAAACATAAATAAAAAACTATTTAATTAGAACTCTGCAAACAATATATAAATAAAAACAAGAAACGTAATCTCACACTCAAAATTAATATCATCCACTTGCCCTAATATTATACTTATTCAAAATACCATCTAGATTTTAGGGTTTACTCCTGAAAGGCTGAAACCTAGGGGTTTTTTTCTTCGTAAAGGGGATGAAACCCTAGGTAAACTTGAATTATTTGAGAAACAACTTACAGAAATCCAATGGGAATACCAATCGCAAAATGTGTACCCAAAACATTCTTTCGGTACATAATCTAGGGTTTTGATCATACAACAATCACAAGAAATGTTGCAAATAACAGCCCTAATGGTTTATAAGAAAGGGAAATTAGAAAATTCAAGAAATTATGAGCGTTAGAAAAGAAAAAAAAGCGAAATAAAAACTTATTACTTGACTTTCATACGAGCGAGACGATCAGCGACGGAAGTGTCCTTCTCCATCTTGGGTTCCTTGGTGCCGAAGGTGTAGCTCGACAATGGATACGTATTCACCACCGCCGACGTAACCATCTTTTACCTGAAGAAAAGTTTTCTTCTCTAGAATTTGAAGGTGAATTTTCCGATCGCCGGAGGTATCATAAATAGGAACTTTTCTAGAATTGCAACGGTGATCTCAAACCGCCGGCCAATCGCCGTTGTAAAAGGGAAATATTTGGGCTTATTAATTAACCCATAAATGATTTTGGGCCTATTTCCGGCCCAGATCAGTTCTTTTTTCTATTTTCTTTAATACCAGCCTCAACTTTTTGGGTTAGGTTCCGATGACAAGAAAAGTTATAGTGATAAGTGTAAGAAATGATATTCATCATTAGATGATGAGATGTACCGAGATTAGATACACCGAGATACACCAGATCAATTTCATAAGGAGCACAATTCATGGTTAGACGTGAGATTAAAAATGATCAAGGGTTCAGATTTCTTCTTACGATTCTCACATTAACTTCACTTCTCACATTCAATGCCCAATTTCTTTCTAGTAACTTTATCCCAACAAACTAAAAAATATCTTAATATATTGGTGTTCATAGAGGAAGATTGTGTGGATTTAATTGAAATTGTTAGTAATTAACTTTTACACAAAAACCTTGATTTATCATTAAAACCTAATTTTATTTGTAGATGGTTATATATTTTTAGTTGACAATTATATAATTTTGTTTTTTAAGATAATTATATATACAATAATATAGTGTTTAGACATTTTTAACAAGGAATCATTGTATTTTTTGAAACCTAAGAAAAAACTAACAATAAATATATTTAAGTACGGTGATTAGTGATTCTTACTAATATAACAGAATAATTTAGTCTTATTTTTATCCAAAAATGGATATTCTACCATTAAAATGAAAACTAATTACGTATTTTTGTTTCAATCTAAAATATTTAAAGGTAAACTACATTTTTCGTCCTCTTGGATTATGTACCTAAGGTTAATTTTTACTAGAATTTTTTTAAGCAACGGTTTAGCTCAATAAAAGCATCTCCAGCAGCATTGCTAAAATAGAAAAAAAAATCTTTCTCTAAAATGCTCTATAATACCATTGTTACCTTGTTTTCTATTTTAAAGAATTAGAGAGAATACTCTAAATATAAATAATTCTCTAAAAACTCTAAATTATGAGAAAACAAACAATACTTTAATCATAACAACCAATTAAAATTATTGAAGTTAAATGTGTACGAGAGATAAATAATATTTTATTAATTGTATTGAATATTTTAATAATATAACTAATAATAGATTCTTTAAAATAGAAAAGTTATTGGAGTTGGAAAAAAATGTTTTTAGAGATTTTTTTTTTCATTTTCTATTTTAGAAAAGTTATTGAAGATACTCTAACATAGACGCTTATAAGAAATATCTCTTTGAATGAGGGGTATTATGGACTTTTTAGAAGTATCTCTTTGAATGAGGGGTATTATGGACTTTTTATATTTTTGTGTTATTATTTATTAGTGCACCTCCAACCTAACACCAAAAATAAAGTTTTCTTTCTCCAACCGACCTTTATATAACTCGTTTAAAAATAAGGGTGCTCGAATTAACTTCTATATTTAGAGGTCAAAAACTCAAAGTATTGACCTTCTATAGCTTTTTTCAAAATTATAAAATATTTACATCAAACAAATAAATCACACACCTTATTTTTTTTTATGAACCCCTAATTTTTATATAGACTTTTTGATTGGCCTCTATAACTTTATAATTATTTTATATGTTGATTAGTATTTTGTATTAAATTAAGTATTTTATCTATTTTATTTTTTTAATTGTAAAATTACATTTAAATAATTTAATTTTTTATTTAAAAGTTTGTCATACAAATAAAGTTATTATCTATTATTAATTATAATATTAGAAATATTTTTTTATTTTGTAATTAGAGTTGTTTTATTTAGTGTTAAATGAGTCCATCATTCTTAGTATCTGTATTTTATAATAGTGTTTTTAGTAGTTGGAAATTGATCTTAGTATATTGTATTATACTAGTAAGGTGCCCGCGCGGTGCGGCAGTGTATCTCGATTTAAAGTCGATAACTTAAATATTAATCATGTTTTTTTCTTCTATTTTTAGTCCGTACCAATGCTATTGGTATATTATGCAGTTGGGTGTAAATTTTGAATACGTGTTAGCAATAAAACCTAGTTCAAATAATTTTTACCAAATAAAACATATATAGATCCATTTTGGATTTTATATAGAATTTGAGAATGAATAAAAAGCAAATTTTGGTCTTCATTTTATAATGTATCTGCAAGCATAGATTTTTATTGTCAAATGGCATGAGCTGGATAAAATTTAAGGGCACAGACATCATCAAGATATTGCTCTTCATTAATATTGATGACATCATACTGAGTAGCGTAACAGCAAACCAAGAAATTTTGTCGATCGGGTGTATCTTTAAGGTGGATCAAAGACTCATAAAGTTGTACAATGTGTTTTTAACTGAATTCCACTGTTATGATAGATTTCCTAAGTTTTTTGGTTTATTTTGATGCACCCCTTGAAAAAAACCAATTGGGCGATGCACAAGATCTGTTGGTCCCTTCATAGGTCTATTGTTATTATTAAACAAGAAAGCTAACCACATGTACCTAATTATTTATAGGATCATTCGGTAACAAAAATATTAGACTACCTTGTTGATTTATCTACTATTGAAATCTCAGTGGTTATGCAACTCTCTTTCACAAATCTTGATTATGACAAAAAAAAAAAGTACAAAATTCAGGTCAGATTTCGTACCAGTACTATTGCATGCAATAGATTTAGATTATGCAAAAGAAACTACAATTTTACCGATGCCATCATAGGAATGAAAACAATAATAAATTAAAAACCATAGACACAAAAAATGAAATTTTAAAACCACGTAGAAGAAAATCGTAGTTACTCAAATACAAAACAAATTAATTCGTATATATTTATAATATTTAATATTATGATTAAATACAAAAATATTGAATATTAGAGTCATTTTGAAGGTATTGACAAGGCGATTGTAATTATATAATTTGTAAAAGAAAACACGTTTTTTAAATGTATTTTAGTTAATATATGATTACTTATGTTAATATGATAAGGGTGCAAAATGAAAAGTGAAAAAGTAAAGGATCTAAAATAAATAATTAAATGACTAATTATAAGAATAGAAAGTGTAATTTAAAAATTAAAAGTAATTATATTTGTAAATATGAATACGATGGGATGTGGAAGTTGTGGAAGGGGTGGTTGGATGGAAATATAAGTTTGGTTTTACAACTTGTATATTAAGTTTTAAAATGTGTACCTCCTAAAAATTCAAGAATAACTTACACTCATACTTTCTAATGTAGAATAGATAGTACAGATGTAGATATAGATACATAGAGGAAGATTCAACGAAAAACACTAAAAAAAAGAAAACCGAATAACACCTTAGAGCCCTCCATCCAGACGATTTGCAAAAATGCATACAAGCGATTGAAACTGTTTTTTTTTTCTATGCATTAATGCTTCTATAATTACATATGCATTACTCTATATGCACAAATGCATGTTACAAATTATCAATATGCATTTGTGCATACCGTTTAGACAGAGGGCTCTTAGGGTGTTCTTTAGTTTTTTTTTACGCTTTCCCTTGAATCTGACCTTATATATATATATATGCTTAATTCTTTTATCATAAAATATATAGTTTTATTAAATAAAAAAGACTTAAATAACAAAAACCAACCAAAAACAATATTTGATAAACCATAAAAATTAAAATATCCCCTAACTTAAATGAATGATTTTTAATAGTTTTAGTCTTAGGGGCGAGAAAACAATAAATTACAATATGTAAGAATGAAAACAACAAAGATTACAAACTATATAGATGAAAAACGAAATTTCAAAACAACAGGGACGAAAATCGTAGTTTACTCAAATATAAGGCAAATTAATTCGTATGTATTTATGATATTTAATAGTATACATTCATACAAAAATATTCAATATTAGACTCATTTTGAAGGTATTGACGAGACGATTATAATGGTATAATTTGTAAAAAAGAAAACATATTTTTAAATGTATTTTAACTTATATACGATTATTGATTGTTAATATGGTAAATGTGAAAATGAAAAATGAAAAAGTAAGGGATACAAAATAAATTAAACAACTAAAGACAAGGGTGCAAAGTGTAATTTAAAAATTAAAAAAAAATGATTTTGTTAGTAACTTCCGTAAGATGTGGTAATTGTGGAGAAGTTGTGAAGCTTTAAGATTTATACATCAAGCAATAATATATGTACCTCTTAAAAATTCAAGATTCAAGAATAACCGAAACTCCTCCTTTTTAATATAGTATAGATATAGATATTATATAATAATACATTATATTATATATATATATAACTATTTTCCTCTTAAATGAATCAGTTTCAAACGAAAACTTAAACATTTTACGAAAATATAAAAAGTCTAAGGGCATTGTTTGGAAAAAAAATAATAAACTGATTTATTTTATGGGTACACGTTTGGATGCACATAACTTATAAGTTAGTTTATTGAAACGCTACTTAGAGTAGCATTTTGGGAGTTTATTGTAATTTTTTCTAATTTTAACTTTCATTGTTATTAACTTTTTTTTCATTGTTATTAACTAGAAAGATATGTGCGCAATGTAGCGAGATACATCTCGATTTTAATTAATTATTTTTATTCTTTGTATTTATCAATGTTATAACACAGTTTTATGTGGTTTTGAGAAAACAATAATATTTTTATTTTTGAATAAAATATAAACTTGAAGATATCATAATTTGTTTAAAATATGTCGATTTTATTATCAAATTAACTATTTAAAAGTTTATTTTTAATATAACTTATTTAATTCGACTTTATTATAATTTAATTCAGATTTAATAACGAATCAGTTTATATTAGTTTAATAATATAACATTTTATAAGCATAATAATTAAGTATTCGTTTAGAATTCAAATATTATTCTAATTATATTTTAGATTTTTATATTTAAATGAGATGTTTACTTGTATTTGATTATATTTATCTGTTGTTAGTTACACGAATTCAAACATAGAGGTTTAATAGATTATACTTTTTTTTAAAGGCAAGTTAACACACATACACACTTTTCTGGGGTATTCGGGCTCCCACTTAAGGGTATCACCCGACTAATCCCCGTCGATCATGGCCCAGCCCAATTAAGGGTACCACTAAGTGGTAGGCCCATGATCTAGATATCTCCACATGCGCCCCACGGTATTCGAACCCGGATAGTCACGGATACCGTAATTGACCCCCTAGGATGTTACTTTGCCATTGGGATAAACATGTTTTGATTAATAAATTGTGCTTCTAATCTTGAATTTTAAGTAGCATGCATCAATAAACAGTACTTAATGCATAAAAAAAATTAAAATTTTTTTATCGAATGATTTATAATATAGTATGGATTATTATTTATTAATATCAATCATAAATAAGTATTACGATTAATTCTAATAAATAACAATAAATATTAATAATACTAATATATATTAATTAATGCTAGTTGAAAATTTATTACTAATCAATTTTAATTACATATTGATATTAATTATTAATTTTTTAATTATAATAATTATTAATCATATTATTTATTTTCATTTTTTTAATTTACTTTTCAACATATTTAGTTATCGAAATGCAAATAACAAAATTTTAAAATGTTTATGTAACATAAAAATTAAAATATTGATAATAAAATTGTGTTAAATAATTTTAATAAAATATTTAATTTAATAATTAAATATTTTTTTGAAAAGTTATCATTAATTAGGATATGTGAGGTTAACTATTTTTATTTTTTTTATCTTTAATCATATTATATGTAATGATTATTTTAAAATAATAAAAAAATTCTAAATTTTTCTTTAACAGATGCAAATATTATAATAGATATAATAGTCAATTTGAAATTATTTTAATAAACTTTTTTTACCCGTCTTCGCGTCTTGTTTGTACTAGTTAATATATATATTGTTAAATATTTATTTTAGTTATATTTAAAAATATTATAGTTGATAATTTTTCACGATGTCATTTTTGATCATTTTATATTTTTATCAGTTAGTTTTGTCAAACATGATTTGTTCATTAGTTAGCTTATCAGTCACCTGTTAGCTTATTAGTTAGTTTACCAAACATATCCTAAATATTAATATATGATTATACACACGGTTTCGCAAATTTAATCATATATGATTAAACACATGTTGCATTGACAACACATAAACACTTAATCATATATGATTAAACACATGTTGCATTGACAACACATAAACACAACCAAATAAGTGTAATCATATATGATATTAAAATTTCTCATGTTATTACGAAATGTTTGACTTCTTAAATGATACTTCCTCTCATATTATAATCATATATAATATAATAACATATTATATTCCTCAAATTATAATCACATATCAAATTATATCTAGACTTAGAAGGGTTTTCTTTCTCTAACATAGTCTTTAAAAAATGGAAGACACTACAAAAATATTGGGTTTATAGGATACCGTAAATAAATAAGTATTTTAATAGAGCACTTTATACGATATAAATTATATGACCAAAAAATAAGCGTATTATCTAAAGCCGTTGTAATAAGTTTATAGAACGTTTTTAGGCATCGTAATAAACTTTTTAGAACATTTTTAATAGAAAGCGTCTCATTAGCTGGTTTATAGGACGTTTTTGAGAAAATGTACTATAAACCCATCTTTTTATAGGACACTTGTGTCTATAAGACACTTTTTCAAATGGTGTCCTATAAAATAGCTAATATGACATTTTTTTTAAATGTCCTAATAAACTTGTTATGACGTTTAAAACCATCCTACAAACTTATTACAATGTCTATAATTTGTGTCATATAAAATGGACTATTAAGATGCTTATTTATTGGTGACATCCTATAAACTAAATTTTATTTTAGTGAAAGAATATAAAAATCTTTATATTGGGAAAAGTTTCTACAATTCATTGATGACGAAAAAAATGAATTTTAATTGTTTCTAACAAAAAGTTTGTTGGAATATACCATTTTATATAAAAATTGTTGTTTTCTTAAAAAGTTCCTTGAAAATCACCAATATATATAAGTTAAATTTGTTAGAGCATCTCCAACAGTTATGGTAAAACTTTTTTAAAATAACATAACAAAAGCTAAAGTCTCTAAAAAAATTTTGCATTCAACTCCAACAGCTACTTTATTTTAGCAAATCTATTATAATTATATTATTAAAATATTCAGTATATTTAATATTTCTACAACTTTTTTGAACAAACTTTTAAATAATTGGTTGAACTATTAAAATAATATTTTCTCTCTCCATTTAGAGATTCTCTAAATGTAGATATTTTTTGACCCTTTTTTAGCATTTCTCTATTTTAGCATTAGAGATACCATAGCTCTTGGAGCATTAAAATGCTAAAAATCTTCTTTTTTCTATTTTACAATAGCTGTTGGAGATGGTAGAGCATCTCCAACAGATATTGTAAAATTTCTCTAAAATAGCATATCAAAAGTCAAAATCTCTAAAATAATTTACATCAAACTCCAACAGCTACTCTATTTTAGCAATTTTATCATTAACAGTATTAATAAAATATTTCATCATCTAATAAAATATTATTTCTCTCTCCTACACACTTAACTTCAATTATTTTGATTGGTTGAATATAATTAAAATATTGTTTCTTTCTCTTCTATATACTTTTAGAGATTCTCTAAATTTAGAGATTTTTCTTCTCTTTCTTCCCATTTTTCTATTTTAGCAATTGATATATCATAGCTGTTGGAGCACTTAATTTGCTAAAATCCTTCATTTTTCTATTTTACAATAGTTGTTGGAGATGCTCTTAGAGTTATTATTTTATAAAAAATTTGTTGAAAACTACTATTTTATATATAATTTATTATAAAAGTTTGTTAAAATATTAAAAGTATTAATATTTTAATACTATAAATAATGTTATAATCTTTAAAAATCAATAAAATATTAAAGTTGAAAGTATTTTATATTTTATTTATTTAAAATAATGTTTAAAAATAATTTGACCATTTAATAAAATTGATTATTATATTAGTTTTTTATTGTATAAAGTCAACATATGGTCCACAGTTCACATTTGGACACAAAATCCAAGGGTTTCAGATATCAGTTACCGTAAATTACTCGAACATTTTGTTTTAAATAGAGGAAAGTCGAATCTTATATCTAACTGAAGGTCTCGTCCAAGAACCGGAAGCTCTTCGCTTCTAGGTACGTCCCCTCTCTCTTTATCTTTACGTCTTTTACATCTCTTACCATGTGTGATAGTAAGACTTATTAAGATGATAACAAAAAAAATTATTTCAATCGCCATTCTAAAACTCCTGATTTCCTCTTTATTTTCAATGGATTTGCATTGATTCTATGGGATCTAGTCATAATTGAGAATTTTTGAATTCTGTATCGATTTGGATGTTAATATGGTTATTAATTTAAGAACTTTGATAATCAACCGTGTAACACAGTTTTGAATGTTAAATCGTTGCAAATTCATTTATAGACTATGTTATTGGTTAATTTTAATCTATTTATGTCGTAATCATGATCAATACAGTAATGTAACCACCAAAGACGTTAGTTGTAGCAATTTGTTCAAAATGTTGGGATTTTTAGCTTCTCTCGATAAAATAAGAATTTATTATTCTGTCTATTCGTCAATTGAAGTCTCAAATTTCAAGATTTATGAAGAATGATACTTTGCGTACTTTCTGTTTATTTGATATTGATATTGAACTTGTATTTGATAAAACAAAGAGAAATACCCAATTGGGGATGTGGGGCTCTTATAATTTATGTAGCTTAGGGTTTTTGATGAATTTAGTCGAACAGAAAATAAAAAGGGTTTGTTGATAATAAAATTCCCAATTTGTGTTAATAAAATTCCCAATTTACTGGTAAAAAAAGGGTTTGTTGAATTCTGATTATACTCTATAATTTTTTTCTGTAATTGAATATCAAAACTCAAAATATCTTAAAGAATTGCATCTAAATCTAGATCCAATAGTAATTATATTATTACAATTTTTTTATAAATTTATCAATTCAATTTAGTACACTTTTTGTTTACAATATTCAGCAAGGATTAGCATATTTGTCGTACCCAACGTGACTATAAAATAAGTAATATTGATCATTTTTGTAGTCTATTTCTCATATTTGGCATTGAATCGAAAGAGAAACCTATATATATTTGTTTATATGTCAATACCAAAAAAGTTGTTTGGACCGTTATATACTTGATATTTGACGTTATTAATTATTTAGCTCACTTTGTTTTGAATTTTTCACATCAAGTAGATTGTCTTATATGTGAACTGGATCAACCTGATTGAGTAACTTGATTCCTATTCTTTCACGATTTCCAATTTTACGTTGCAACTTTAATGTTGTAGGCTTACTTGCACCCGAATGTAAAACTTAGTTACTTGTTTCTTTACCATTTAAAGGTACACAAAGAATATGAAATTTATATGGACTATTTTCCATGGATGTATAGGTTCGTTAACGTGCCAAGATTCATTGTTTGTCCAAAAAGTCAAGAATGGAAGATGATGGATTTGATGCAAGAAAATGGGAGGAGTTACATCTTGATGTTCTAGTGAATATATTTAAGCGGTTTAACATTTTAGAGTTGACTTCTGGGATCGGCCATGTCTGCAAAACATGGCGTAATGGTGCTTGTGATCCGACATTGTGGAAAACTCTTGATTTCTCAATGTTGACATCCAATTTCATAAAAATCCAGGTAGAGCCTTATGTTTATGTGGATGGAAGATCTGATAGAGAACTCACGAGACTTCTGAAGATTGCACTGAATCTTAGTCGTGGAAATACCACAACTTTGATCTTCCATGTCAATCTGTATGTCAATGATGACCAGTTGACATATACTGCTGAAAGGTATCATTTTTAAAGTATATAATATTTATATACGATAATACTCAGAACACTGCTCATCTTTAGTGATGTTTGAATTCTTGACCTCAAAGAAAACTCGAACTTAGTGATTTCCAGGTAACTCAGATACTGTTGAGCCAATGACCATTTGATATATGACTTTTTTTTATCTGTGAACATAGGTGCCCAAAGCTTAAGCGTCTAGTGTTGCCTGCATGGAATCGGATAAAAGAGACTGTGATTTGCAAGGCCATTAGCATGTGGAAGGATCTTGAATCCCTAACAATGCCAAGCATAGATAATGCACCGTATTTCATGGAAGAAATCTCCAAACATTGCAAGAAGCTTTCGGAACTTAAAATCATGGGCCCATGTGACATCGAATTCGTGCAAGCACTCATCAAATATGTTCCAAATTTGAAAGTTTTAAGCCTTCGTTGCTCAATTGTCTACAAGGACGCTTTGCTACTAATTCTAGACGATTTTAAGAACCTGAAGGTGCTCAACATATCTCATAGCCTCATTGTGGAATCTCCACCATCTGATCCTATAAAAGTTGTCGAGAAGCTCGATGAATTGATTCTTGAAAAGGGTTCACGATTGCGAGAGTTCTTGACGTGCATGAATGATTCGTGTATCCTGTGCCAGAGAATGAAGCTGGATGAAGGGCTTATGAGGTGGTACAAGTATGAAGAAGGATTGTGGAAGGAAGATGAGGTAAGTTCTCTTGCAATATGAGATTTTGGATGAGAACATAAGTTGTTGGATGAGTTCATATAGTTTATATATAACTGTGAATGTTTATGTTGCACCCCAAAAAATATTTAGCTATTGACTACATACTATATGGTGGTTTTTAAGACATAAGTTTGTGTAGTTTCTTTTTCTTTGATAATTCTATTATCCTTGGGATGGTTTCAAAAAACAAGCTTTTTTAGAGCTTGTAACCGAACAAAAAAATTGGATTTTTTTACCCTGAATTCTTTTTACAAGTTTAGGTGGACAAAAAACTCCATTTCTGAATGTTGAATGTATTTCTTTAATGGAAGCGTAAGAAGGGGTCTCCATCATTACATACACATTAGGATGAGATGCACTAGATCAACTCCCTTATAAAGCGCAATTCATAGATGAGTATGAGATTAAAAATGATCAAGGATTTAGATCTATTCTTACGCTCTCATTCTGCACACGATCTTAAGCCTTCCTTTAGTATATTTTCACACACATCAACATCAAACATCTCTTTTTACATTTTAGTGTATGATTTGCCTTCATTTTAACCTAAGAGGTGCACATAAAAACACTTTTTTTTCCTTATTGTCATTTAATCATGACATCAACCTTTGACCAATCAAAATTTAAGAGCCTAAGGTCTTGTTTGTTTTTTCATTTTAAGCTCTTAATCACCACTTATGTCTGATTTGTTTAAACATTTCATAACCATTTCATAACTGAAATCAGACTTAAGACTTAGCACATCTTAAAAAACAAACGTCACCTAAGTCTATCATCATATTACATATACACTCCAAAGATTAATAAACCAACCATCAATTGAGTCAAAATAAAAATATTGGAAATATAAGAAGAATAAGTTGATGTAGATGGATATAACAAAGAACAAAGAAGGATGCAAATAACAAGTAGAAAAGTTGTATTCAAAACCATTATTTATAATTCTTTATGTGTATTAAAATGACAATCATTTTATTTAATAAACTTTTTTGGACCTATCTTTCCCTAAAAAATGACATAGTGTTGGTGTGATGCATGCTATGTGCATGTATGTTGTGTTCATGACATGAGGAGTGGGACATTGGGGTAGGCCACTAGATCAAAAAATATATATAATAATTTTTAAATTTGAGAATAATGATAATACTATTAAAGATTTGTAAAATACGAAAGGTTATGTGATATCAAACAATTATAGTTGAATAACATGGGTTATAGGAAAAAAAATGTTTAAAATTATATTAATCAGATAATCAATTGTTTGAGTATTAGAAAAACATTTAGTTATTTAAGGAATCAATAGATTAGGGGTGTTTGGATGAGCTTATTAACTTGTAACTTATAACTTTTTGACTTTTTGGAAAAGTGTTTATCAAAATTTGATAAGTTAAAAATTTTAACTTCCTAAAAAATGACTTATCATCGGTTTGGCATCAGATAAGTTGTTTTTCCCAAACACTCAAAATGACTTACTACCGGTGTCATACCAGAATAAGTCAATAAGTTGTTTTTATAAGCTAAAACAAACACCCCCTATGCAACTAAAAGTGATACTGTTGGGAGACTAGGAGATGTCAATATTTGATATTTTTAGTTTAAATGATTTTTTTTTAATTTTTGATTGACTGTTTATTTATAACTACAAAAATATTTTTATCCATAATACGTATTTATAATAGAGTTTTCTTGTTTTTTTTGGCCTAACTTTTCACTCATGTATATAAATCTGATATGTCTATTTATTGAATTATATTTCATGCATATAAGTGTCCCAACAATTAACGAGAATTGCACATAATCTTCTTTCCTGAATTTTATGATCTGTTGTGATTGACGAAGGTACACATACGGTATTGTATCATGAGATTCATATCGTCAGAAGATTGTCTTAAGAAGATAGATCTAAATCTCGACTCAACGTCCAATTTTTTATTATACGTATATGCCTTATTAAGTTATGATTTACATTTGTTTTGATTAAGTATTATTTTATATAAATTTGATGTAAAAGAAAGAATATAGCAACATATTTAGGTGAAGCGGGTGTAACGGTTTATTAATAAAATTAGGTTTAAAATCATAAAACAACGATCGCTTGTTTGTTCTCGTATTTTTAGTAATTTATTAAAGAAAAAGTTTAAATCCTATATAAATTTCTAACAAGTTATAACAATTATTAATAAAAATTCTTTGGCTTTCAATAATTATAGTTATATTTTTCACATTTAAAATAAATATAACATTTAATAATTATTTTTATTTGGGTTCTAGGGATGTATGCTTCAAAGGGCAGAAGCCACCACTGAGTTTTGTCAAAATCGGACCTCTGCTACCCTTCTTTGACCCATTTTTTTATATTTTAAATTTAATTAATTGAACAACAAATTTACTAACGAAAAACTCAATGGTAATAGATTTACATTGTTATTAAATATATTTAATAACTTTTCAATTATTTATATTCTTTTAGTATAAAAATAATTAAAACATCTTTAATATAATTCTTAAAACATATAAAACCCAAAATGCCACTTCAAGTAGCATTTTAATACGTCAGCTTATGTGCATTTAAATATGTATCATAAAAATAAGCTAACTTATTTTTGCTAAACAATGCCAAAATCTTTTAAAATTTATGTGAATTCAACAAAATTGATGAATTCATCATTATACGTTATACATGGAGAAATTGAACTTCATCCCTTTGCATCTGATTTAACCAACACCGTCCACCTTCTATCTCCACCATGGCCATGCTACTATTGTTATGTCACACCCTAAACTCCCATGACCACCATACCATCATTGTCACGTCCACCACCCACCTGTACCATATCCCAACCCACCACTGACCACCAATCCGCTGTTGTCATTGTCGCCCCTTCGGGTCATTTGACCACCATGCCACCATTAAGGTCTCTTTAGTTTGCAAGATTAGATTGAAATCCAAGAGATTTAGGAATTAAATTTCATTTCGATATGATGTTTGGTTTGAATGATTTTCTGGATTTAACATGCCACAAACATAGGATTTAAAAATTTCAATGTAGAGTTCTTGCTTTTTTGAGATTTTGTACGATATGTTAAAAAGATTTATTTTGTAATGATCAATTAATAAAAAAATAAGTTGATTATTTTTATAATTTATTTAAAAATAATGGATCTCAATTTCATTTCAAATCTTAAAAATCGAATGCACCAAATAATTCAAATTCTTCTAATCCAAAATCTTTTAAAAAAAAATCAAATCTTCCAAACCATTTCATCAAACCAAACGTTCTTTAAATTCTTGTGTTCTGACTCGATCTTTACATAATTTTAAATTTTTTTAAAAATTAATGCAACTTACTAAACGAATCGTAAACATCCTACAAACATTGAGCATAATTTTACGTTCTTTTTATGGTAAATTTACATCGTATCTACAGATACAAAATTAACGACAGACTCAAACGAGAAGTTAAAAATTTCATAAGTCAAAAAATTTCAATATTATATATGATCACATACATCGTATATGATTAAACATATTTCACATTGATAATATATTGATGCTTAATCATATATGATTAAATACACCCAAACGAATGTAATGATACATGATATTGAAACTTATTACATTCTCGTAAAATATTTAAATTATCACATAAACATTTCTCTACTAAATTATATTATTAATTAATTGTGTTTTCTTTAAATAAAAGAAAAA
Source organism: Silybum marianum (assembly GCA_036898165.1). NCBI lineage: Eukaryota > Viridiplantae > Streptophyta > Magnoliopsida > Asterales > Asteraceae > Silybum > Silybum marianum. The sequence continues at coordinate 1,059,219 of CM072532.1, forward strand.
AAGGGAGATAATAATTTTTAAATAAAAGGAAAAAGGTAGATAATAATTTTTAAATAAAAGAAAAAAGGTTGATAATAATGTTAAAAAGATTGAATCTTAGGTGAATATTTTCTAGATATAATTTAGGCGTTACAGTTGATAAAATCACTCTCACAACGACACCACCACCATCATCATCAATCCGCCATGGCCGTCGAACTACTGGAAACTCTCAAAGAAACAATAACCGCTTATACCGGACTATCTCCGACCACTTTCTTCACTGTAGTCGCTTTAGGTCTAGCCGTCTACTACGCCGTCTCCGGTATATTCGGTGGTTCCTCCGATCATCAACCACAACAGAGGTCTAGTTCTTTCGAAGCCATGCAACCTCGCCGCCTGCCGGTTAAACTCGGAGAGGTTACGGAGGAGGAATTGAAGGCGTACGACGGCACAGATCCAAATAAGCCTCTTCTTATGGCCATCAAAGGTCAGATCTACGATGTTTCACAAAGCAGGTATATCATCATCATCATCATCGTAAATTGGCACAAATTCTGGTATAATTCAAACCTAGTTAAAATAAAATTAAAATCAGACAATCGGTGGGGATCCATTATCCTTTTTTTTTTGGCTTATTATACTTCATATATGCTTTACGAGTTACGACCTCAAAGGAATCTAAAATTATACTGAATTTTGGTTAGTTCTATGATCTATGATCTATCTTCCTTTTTAGCGATCATTTGATTTCTAATGTTATCTCTTGATGCTTTATCTGGTGCACAATTTTTATGAAATTCGAATAAACTACCGATATATGTTGATTTGGGAAATTAGGGTTTTTACTTTTTTAGTTGTGTATTTGTACCAATATTTTGGAGTTTTAATTTAGGGTTTGGTAATTTGGTGTTTCTTTCAGTATGTTTTACGGACCAGGTGGTCCTTATGCACTGTTCGCCGGAAAAGATGCTAGCAGAGCTCTTGCTAAAATGTCCTTTGAAGAAAAAGACTTAAATGGTGATCTCACTGGACTTGGTCTATTCGAGCTTGACGCTTTGCAAGATTGGGAATACAAGTTCATGAGCAAGTATTCAAAGGTTGGGTCCATCAAACCACCCCAAACTGTTCCTGATGAGCCCACTGCACCCCAACCCACCGAGTCCACTGTTGATGAGCCTACCGAGTCCACTGCACCCAAGCCCACTGAGTCCATTGCACCCAAACCCACCGAGTCCGCTGTTGATGAGCCTACTGAGTCCACTGCAGCCCACCCCACTGAGTCCACTGCACCCAAACCCACCGAGCCGACTGCTGATGAGCCTACTGAGTTAACTGCAGCCCAACCCGCTGAGCCAGCAGCGGCTGCTGATCATCTCAAGGTTACAGAAGATACACCATCAGAAAATGTAGCCACAGAAACAAAAGGAGAAAGGTCAATTACAAGTGAAGCCATTAATAAAGAAGATTGAGAGGGTTATAATGTGGGTGCAAAATGGTTTATAATTGTTTGTTATTTTGTGCTAAAAATAATAGGATTGTAGCTCGGCCACAATACCGTATCCGGTGATTACTAAATCAAATATCATTGAGTTTAAGTGAATGGAAACAATGACATTTTTAAAATGAATCATACAGATTCAATTCAAGAAAATAACAGTTAAGAAAATCTTCAGTAGTTCTGAGAAAACTCAAACCGGCTTTTGGGAGTTGTGACAATGAAAGCCTACTACATTTGAGAAATATAATTAACATCTCAACAAGTTTATCGAAATTATTTGGGATAAGTTAGAAAAAAAATCTAATTATCTAAATTTTAGTTAGCTAATTCAATTTAATACTTTGTTTTTAAATGAAATTAAATAAATGTGATTAGAATTAATGTAAAATAGTAATTTGTTTGAATTCTAATAACCGTTAAATATGGGCATTCAACGAATAGCTCAGTGGGTAAAGGGATGATACGACTTTGTTCAAATATAAGATATATTTTGAATTCGATCCTAACCGGCCCCACCTCCTCCGTTTGTATTCTTAGAGGTGGGTTCCGTATGGGGCCAGTTAGGGTTGCTGATAATCAATTTTTTACTCAAATAACTATAAACTATTGATAGGCATTTAACAAAAAAGATTTTTCAAACACAACCTTGCCAAACTACGAGACCACTATTATCTTACCTTTTTTTATCCCCTCTATAATAATTTACCAACCACAAGGCTTGTGGCGTACTGGTCAAGACTTGTAGAAAATGATGCTAGATAACCCATCTACCCCAGGTTCGAATCTAGGCGCAAACAACTTGTGGTCACTGGAAAATTATCTCAGGGTTGCATGTTTTAGCATTCTTAAAATTGTCAGGGGTTACTGATTAGTCTAGGCATACCCTTTCCAAAAGAATAATAATTTACCGACTCCACCGCTAGCTACCAAATAAGATTGTTGGTAAAGTACGACCTTATTTGTTTTTTCATTTTAAGCTCTTAATCATCACTTATACTTGTTTCGTTTAAACGTTTTATAACCATTTTAGAATTGAAATCAGACTTCAGCACCTCTTAAAAAACCTCTTAAAAAATTAAATTACCTAAATACTTACCGTTAACGTTAGATAAACGGTCATGAAGGTTTATAATACCAGAATGAAGGCCTGCTGCTTAAATTTTTCAAAAACAAAATATTGATCTCCACGTGTCCATTGATTACAGGGTAAGAATGAAGATTGTATATAAAAGATTGATTTCGTAACTCTACTTCGTCAGTTTCACGTCGTCTTCACAACATTCTCTAATTCCCTGAATCAAGACTAATGAGTTTTAAATTAAATGTCAACTTGCTTTACATAAATAAATAAATGTCAACTATGAAGATAAGTCATATATAAAAATATACAAAGTCAACCTCAAATTTTTATTTAACACTTTCTATTCTTAAATCTTGTTTATATGACGTTACGAAATTCGACAATCGTGATACCATTTATTCGTTCTGATATAAATAAAAAGCATTTTAATCATATATTTTTATTGAGATTCACTTCTATGTTTTCATTTTAGTGTACATATTGTGAGTAATAGATTATGATTTTGACTTTTGTTTGTTGGCCGTCTATGTTATTAATCTATTTAATTTTCTTTCAATGTTTACAAAATTTAAATAATCATACAAAATTATATGAGCCTTATGCCATTGACAATAGAAATTTTCCTATAAATAGATCACTTTAGCTACCTAAAACATCATCCCATTTTCTTAGATCTCTAACATTCTTCTTCGTCTAGATCTACTTCATTCTCTAAAAATGAAGATTCAAATATCTGTCTTGCTCGTGCTTACGATCTTGCTTGTGACATCAGTGCACAAGTCAAGTTGCAGGAACATCGTTGATCATTCAGTTAATGAAGATAGAATTCGAGACAACTTTATTTCAACGTTTAAACGTTACTTCAAGGTCAACCCAAAGCTGAAAAATGACGAAAATCAGCAAGTTTACGTAGTGTCACATCGACTCGTTCCTTGTGGACCAAACCCACTTCACCACTAACCAAGAGTCCTATATATCTCCTTTTGGAAACCAAAAGATTGATAAATCTTGTTTTTGAATGTGTGGAAATGTTTACTATTGCTTTATAACTATAAAATTTGTATCTACCAATTATGAGTAGTTGATAGATATTATGTATCGGAAATGAAGTCACTTAAGTGTCATGTGAACGAAGTCAGTTTGTGTCTAAACATATGTTTGATAAATTTGAATGATTATATATCCAATGAAGATTTTGTTTAGAATATTGGTATTGAATAAAAACGATTGTTTAATAAGTATTTTGTATGAAATATATAAATGGCAATAAAGTTTGAAATGTTTTTAAAGCACTATTTGATATAACTTTTCTAAACCTAAGATATGATTTTCCAAAAAAATGTCTTCTTGAGAGAATAGGCATACACAATGGTTCTAGAAGTTAAATCATAAATGGTAGAACCTAACTCTAATATCATGTAAGATATATAAAAATTCATCAAATTAATCTTTGATCATCGAGACTCTAATGTGAGCCATGTTCATTGGTTGTAGCTTATAAGAGATATTTTTATATGAATTTTCATGTACTAGTGAAAAGTAAGAAAATAATCAAACGAATGTTACTTTTGTCTTTGGTCATCAATCCCTTTCGCTTCTGCTCAAATCCAAAAAAAAGAGTAAAAGAAATGAAAGACAACGGAAAGAAAATAAATGAAAGGCAAATAAGATATGTTTTTATTTGTGTTTTCGAAATGGAAATGAATTAAATAAAAATTAGATTGTTTCGTAACATGTTATAATCTTTAGCAGGTATCAGGTATGGGAAAGCTTTCGGAGATGGTGCAGAATGTCTTTGCTATCCAGCCTGTCCTCATTGGCGCTCGACAACATTTTGGAAATTCCTAATCAGGTAACCCCGTCTTCATTGCATGAAGTGACACAATCTTCAATTTGCATTGCTCTTTACGTAATTTGGAGAAAAGAAAAAAAAAACTAGTCTTCTCTATTGGCAATGAACGTCGTAACCATCCCGACATAGTTTTTACACATGACATTTGTCGTTTTTATAGCCTTTAGCATGTAATGGATTTCATGGCTTTGGAACTTCGATTATGATGGTTATTAATAGGTCTTCATCGAGATGGTGAGTTGTTTAACCACCTAAATTTGTCTGCTTATTAGTTATTTTTCTTATTTAGTTGGTTTTATCTGTTTTATTTGATTTTTACACGCTGCAAAATTTAAGTCTCGTCAAGTCTTCAAATGTTGTAATGTGTGTTTTCCTTCGTGGTCTAATTAAAATCGTTTCTCTTAAAAAATAATTCATGTTTAATAAAAAAAATATGTTATTTTCACAAATTTTTATCCAATAATTTGTAATTAATGGGTGTTTTTAACTTTGTATAATTTTATTTATATTTTTTTAATAGTTATTTTTTCTCCACGGAGCCTTTGAAAGCTGCTATAGGCAAAGGGTAGAAAAGGAAAAACCGATACAAGAAAAGGAAAGGGTCGAGGCAAATCTGTATCTGGATTCTCCGGAGCAACAACCGACGTACGTCGGAGCTACAAACCGATCTTCTCCTCGCCGGCGTCGACGTAGTCATTTTCTTCGCAAAACGGTAAACGAGTTTCCCACCGGTGTTTATTTTTGGATCTGCATTCATTTTGAAATTGAATATTGTTTTTGACCTAATCGATCCGCATATACCCCCTTTTAAGTTTTCGATCTTGTCGTTTTTAGCGAGATCGTATATTTATGAATGTTACAGTAATCACTAATTCTAGGTTACTGCATGTGGTTTTCTGATTTGAAGTTTGCGAATAATTTAGATGTGATTGATCGTTTGTTAGTGTTAATTTGCCATTTTCTATTGTTGTTCCTTTTGTTCTTATTGTGTAAATGTTACTATGCTATCTAAGAGTGTGACGTGCATATAATTTTTGTCTCAGAAAATCAAGTTACTCAACTGCTTCTTGTGATCCTTAGAATTCAGAATGTCTGCAATGGGAGACTCGAGGTAACATTCTATGACATCTGCCTTTAAATTAGTATCTTCTATGTTGATTGCCATAATCGGATATGATGAAGTTGTGTTGATTTTATTGTCTCTTTTGAAGATTGTTGGACTGGAAGGACCTTATTTAGAAGACACAATGCATTTGATAACAAAACTAAATCACCATACATCCAATTCTAGTGTTTGTATTCCTTTGAAGATTGTTTGACTAGAAAGAATTTTCGACAAGACAATATGTTTGATGATAAATTATACCATCTTACATCAGATTCTTGTTGATATAACATCTATTTCATTTGTATAGCAACCGTGTCTGATGTAACGTCAGTATGTGCTTATTAATCGTGACCCATGCCTTGTCTTTGTCCTTTTTATTGATATAAAGTTGATTTATCTTCAAGAGTTCAAGACCAAGTCCATCAGACGAGCGTGACGCATGTGAAGCAAAGACAAAAAAAAAATTATGTATGAAAAGGGGTGGCCTTTGTTAAAAGCTAGTGCAACCTTACTGCACATTAATTGACAACATGGATGGTGTAGATGTGAAAGCTCTCTTGTTTTGGTGCTTCTTTTTAGTTTTTTTTTTTGTTATTTAGAATGTTCGTTTGTTTTATCTATTGTTTATCTTAGTGGTAAATTTGGGTGGTTGGTTGGTGAAAGTTTAGTTAGTGGAAAGAATGGTAACGTGGACGAATAGTTGGAGAATGTTTAGCTAGTGAGATTAGTGGATATAGCGATTTTTTAAATGTAGGCGCTCTAAAATCCTTTATCTTGAATAGTATTTTATAGTTTTCCTTCCAGAAATCCTTTGTTCTTTCTGGTCGCTTCTTTTTCATTTTATGTCGTCAAAATACATTTTGTTGGAGAAGTTTGGAAGGGAAATCAAACAAGAGGAATATGTCATGGAACAAAAACAAAAAAGAAGAGTCTAGTGTAGAAAGAGGAGGCAACTCACAAAGTACAAATAAATAGGAATGGGTCATTGATGAGATGTTAATATTTGGAGGTAATGAATTAGAAATATCTAATTTGAGGAATGTTCGTTTTGATATGAAAAACTTTTCAGAGATTAGATGTTTTCTTGCTCTAGAAGTGAAAAAATCAGATCAAAGTTATTTTGTTTCTCAAAAAGCCTATATGTTGTATGTTCAACAGTTGCCTTTATGAGTCCATAGATTGTTATCTCCATGATTTATTTCTTGACATAAAGTAGATCTGTTATATCTGCTATTTTTTTTGAAGTGGCAAGAGATCTGTGAGATGGGATGAAGACAAACTGTCCGAAATCGAAGCAAACAAACCTGTAAGGCAGAAAATTACTGAACCAAAGACTCCTTATCATCGTATGACGGATGTTGATGGTAAGTTGTAGGATCTTTTACTGTTAAGTCAAGAATTATTTTACTGTTGCAATTATATTAGCTGAAACCTTTTTGTGTAGGATCTTTGTCGCCTGTAAGGAATCCTAGTTTCTCTGAAAGAGATGATGATAGTGTTCCTTCTGTATTCAATGACATAATCTCTTCCAATAGTAACCATAACTCACACCCCTCTGGATGGACATCATCAGAGGAAGAAGCAGATGCTATGGATGAAGATGATGAAGGTCCTTCTCGTACCCTTTTTCTTTAATCATATTTTTTTAAAATTCATCTTGCATCATGTTTTTGAGTAGTTTTTTTAGGTTTTATCTTTGGTTGTATCAATCTTTAAAAGGTCAATTTGTTTTTTTAGTGATTCTGCTGCGAGAAGCATGCTTTAGAGGTTGTTTGTTTACCTCTTAACAGTTCTCTTAAGAGGCAGCCTCTGAATCGCTAAGAGATGAATCCTGTTTGGCAAAAAATAAGTCTGCCTCTTAAGAGCATCTCCAACAAATTCCCCAAAATTTCTCTAAAATAGAGAACCAAAAGTTAAAATCTCTAAAAAATTGCATTCATCTCCAACAGATTCCCATTTTGGAGAAGTCAACATTGATTATAATATTAAAATATCCCTTTCATCCATTAAAATATTATTTCTCTCTCCAAATATTTTGTTTTCAAATTTTCCTATTGGTGGTCCATTTTGTAATCATTTTTGGAGTGATCTCCAAATATGGAGAAAAATATCTTCTCTCTCCTACTTTCTCCATTTTGGAGATGGATTTGGGGAAGCTGTTGGAGCATATTTTGGCTCATAATCCCCCCCTGAATCATTTTGTATCTTGGACCTCCCTTAACCATTCAGAACCATAGTTTCATTTTGAACAATTAACAAACAATTATATTAAAGCCTCTCAATCATTCTGTACCAAACCATTCAGTAACTGCCAAACAGCCCCTTAGTAGCGTGTAGTACTCAAACAAATCAAATTTATTGAACTTGCATCCTTTACTTCACAATAATTCTCTGTTTAAAGGCATAAAGTTGATAGCAAGTTTCTTTCATCCTGAGATTCCACTTTTTTTTTCTCTGGGTTGTCACTGTCTGCATCTAGAAAATGGAATATTTTTCGATAACCTGATATTATGTGTTAAAACTATTTGTCAGATATCTTAAACCCCCCTAATAATGACAAAATAGTCGAAACTTAAAATCATTAGTACAACGAAGGGGCTGTTTGTTTGTTTTTCCATTTAGTCCTATGGATAAAGCTGTCTGTGTTGATTAATCTGTCTGTATAGATGGGATGAACATGTTTTTAAATTGGGAAAGGCAGGTTTGAAAAAAAAACTTGGCTTTCTGCATAAATCTCCCTCCTAGAAGCTTACTGAATAAGCCACTTTCTATATCATTAAGCCACTAGCAAACAGTGAACGTATAGCTGGCCGAATAAGCTGCAAGTACCAATAAGCTCATTAAGCTGCTAACTAACAGACCCTAAGCTGTATAATAACGATGGGGGAACAACCAAACGAATAACGGGTAGAAGAGGTGAATCTTTAGCAGACATGGGATAATTAATTTCTTTTTCTTGAAATGGTCATCAAGATAGATCACCAAACTTACTTTGAACTAAGATTATTAAGTTATGCTGTTCATTATTGTTTTAGAAACTTTATTTGTTTGATGATATTCTAATATGTGAATTAAAAAAATGGTGGGGGTTCTTAAATAGGTCGGAGTTCAAGCTTCAAAGAACAAAGACGGGCCCACTATGACGAATTTCATAAAGTAAGAGAACTGCGACGAAAGGGATCGATGGACGGATCGTCCAATGATGAGGAGGAGGAGAAATCAAATGGGGAATGTGATACACCATCGTCGTTGGCTGTTGGTGTGAAAGATATCGATATCAAAGATGTTGAAGGTGTAGTAGCTGAACCACCTAAACATTCTTCATCTTGAATGACTGAATCAATGGCTGAATTGACTAAGTAAATCCCTATACCTGTGTTCTAAATTCCAATGCTGACTTTAAAACTCTTTGTTGTAAAATGAGTATCTGAAAATTATCTTTAACCGTCTGCTTACATTTTTCGAATTTTTAGAAGAACGTAATTTCTTGAACCATAGTCTGTTTTTGTTTTTGTTTTTGTTTTTGTTTTTGTTGTTTGTAGTTAGTTATGTAATGTAGTCTGTTCTATAAGTAGCATTTGTTTTCCCCCTTCTTTTGGCCTAATTCAGTATTTTGACATTTTGCATACCTGTTAACATCCTGAAACTAAATTAATTTCATAGATTTCTCAGAAAAGCTTTTAGATAGGATTAGGATTTAGATTAAATGGGAATAACACCAGATGGGATTAGGATTTAGATTAAATGGGAATAACACCAGATGGGCAGGTGAAAGTGAAAGGTAAGGGGATGAAATAGTTAGTAATGTTTTAGGGTTTTAATTCACCAAGCTTGTTTTATTTTCATGTTTTGTTATGTACAAAAAAGATGCATTTTTTAGAGCAACAATTAAAACTTTAAATCTTTAAAAAAGAAAAAAAATATGTTTAATTTTAACTGATTCTCTATTATTTTTAAGATTACAATATTGATTATATTACTATAATATTTTATATATATAATAAAATATTATTTTCCTCTAATTTGCATGTTACATCAAGATTTTTTTACTAGTGTGAATGTAATTAAAAAATGTCTCGCTTATGAAAATCATTTTTGAGAATTTCACTCTCTAATGTTTTTTTTTCTGTGTTGGAGAATTTGATAAAGCAAAATTTTACTTGAGATTTCTTCATTTTAGAGAATATGTCGAAGATGCTCTTAACCTACCGAGTCTTGTCCAATATGAAACAAGCAGAAGACCAAATTTTATATTAGGTTGGTTCATATGAAAGAAAGTTATAACTAGAAGGTGAGAAAAAATCTTTATTATTGGATAGATCCTGATTGAAGATCAACACCAGTGAGATGTCTAAGTTCAATTCATAAGAAGCACAATTCATCACACAATAATGAAATTAAGAATGTATCAAGATTCCAAAACTGTTATTATGCTTTCCATCTTAACTTCAATTCTCACATACACGTTCTATCTTCTTGTATTTTAGCTTAATTTTAATGTTTTAGATGTAACATAAATTTTTATATTATATTATACTTTATTTAATTACTCAAACAATTGATCTAGGATATATGTTAGATATAAACAAGTTTTTATCGTATGTGTATAGTATGAAACCAAATAAGACCTATTCCTCGTGACATGCACGTGATACATCTGGAAAGGATAAGAGAAAGTAATGGCAAAGAAATTTCAGGTCAGGATTTGGCAATGGAGGTATCAAGCACTGATTCCATGTCAGCTCTCGCTTCCAGAATATGCAATCAAATCAATTCCGTCTTCACCAAATCCACATCCACTCCATCTCCATTAGATCTCACGGTTGAAGAAATAGCCGCCGCCGCCGGCCGCCGTGGAAAAGTCTTCGTCTACGGAGTAGGCCGAGAAGGTCTGATGATGAAAGCCCTATGTATGAGGCTCTCACATTTAGGTCTTTCCACACACTGCGTCGGTGACATGACTACGCCACCGATCTCCTCCTCCGACCTCCTCATCGCGTCGGCAGGTCCTGGTGGTTTCTCCACCGTCGATGCCATATGCGGTGTCGCAAAATCGAACGGCGGTCGAGTGCTACTTCTCACCGCACAGCCGGAATCAGGATCGTCTGTTAAGTATGCGAGCGTAGTGGCGCATGTACCGGCTCAGACGATGGCGGATGACGGTGGCGAGGTGGAAGGAACAACGCCATTGCTTCCGATGGGGAGTTTATACGAAGGGGCATTGTTTGTGTTGTTTGAGATGGTGGTTTTCAAATTGGCTTCGGTTTTGGGTCAAAATCCCGATGAAATTCGATCTCGCCACACCAATTTAGAATAAGAATTAGTAAATTAATCTTGTTGTTTATTTCCCCCATGGATTTGGGGTTTTCAGATTAGGGTTTGTGGAATTGTTTGTTGCAGGTGTTGGTGGAAAAGAAGATTGTGAATATATAAATCTTGGTTAATTACTCTATTGATAATAAAACGATTATATTCTGTAAAATCTAAACATTTTTGCCTTTTGCTTACCATTCTTTAGATTATTTAAGGGTTGTTTGGATTAGCTTATTTAAATCAGCTAATGTTTTTTTTACAAAAAGTGTTTATCAACTTACGCGGTACCACACATAGTTTTAAAAAAAATGTTTGAATTAGCTTATGGCGGTTCCACACCTAAATAAGTCAATAAGTTGTTTTTTTAGTGTTTAGCAAAAAAATGTTTATAGATGCAAAATAACCAAAAAAGTGCTCATAAGTTATAAGCTGTTTTTGACAAGTCATAAGTTGTTTTAATAAGTCATAACCTTTTAACTTATCAAAATCTCATTTTCACGGATGAGGAACCGGTATAAGCATATTTTTTTTCTCATCCAAACACTCAAATCTACTTTTCTCCGGTTCCACACCGGTATAAATTAATAAATTGTTTTGATAAGCTAATCCAAACACCCCACATTATGGTTGGATCAATAAATCTTGTAGGAATAAAGTTGTTATGATATTTGGCAAGTTATTCGATTCTTATGTCGAATAAATAATTTAAATGATGAAAATGACCGTTTTATCTTTTGTTTTATATTTGATTATTTGTATATCATATTTAGAAAAAAAAAATTAACGTTAATAACAAATCTTACTGATTTCCTTTCCACCCTAATTTCTCTTTTTGTTTTTTGAATGTGATTTAGAACGTCTTTGAGAAGAAAATTTACATTGTTTTTTGAATGTGATTTAGAACGTCTTCGAGAAGAAAATTTGTAAATGAAATAACACTTGTAAATCAAATTCGACAGGTATATATAATCTACATTCCTATGTAACCAAAACTTAGCATCTCTAATATTAAAATTTGAGACAAAGACTTGAAGAAATAAAAAATATATAAAAAGTAGATAGTTCCATTATAAACTATTCTTTCTTTTTCTTTTCCTCATACACTATTTTCTTCAAAGACTTGAAGAATCTCAAGTCTCTGATGTCAATCTATTCTTCAAGTCTTTACTCCAATGGTAAAGTTATTAATAAAGTTGTTTTCAAGTCTTTCTTTTGTAGCGTAACCATAATTCAAATATATGACCATGTAACCAAAGCAGAAGAACAATATCAAAATGTGGATCCAGATTTGTAACCAAACCAAAAGCTAGATACAAGATCTGTAACCGAAGTAAAGAAAACAATATTAAAATAGAGATCGACATCTGTAACCAAAGCAAATAAAACAATATCAAGATAGAGATCGACATTTGTAACCAAAGCAAATAAAACAATATCAAGATAGAGATCGACATTTGTAATCAAACCAAAACCAAAAATAGTTGTAACCAAGGCAAATACAAGATTTGTAACCAAAAAATCAATATCTGAGATTTATATCCAAACTAGAAGGAAGGAGGAGGTGCCGGAAGAAGGAACAAAGATGAATTAATAGAGATTTATATCCAATTAAGATCAAGATTATATCCAGAGGAATGTGACAGTGACCACTAAGAATATCAGTGGCTAAAATACCGATGATGATGTTTGAGTTGAAGATTTGATGAATTGAAGAATATCGGTGGCTAAGACACTTTCTTTTTTTAAGGGGGGGTTAAGGGTTTTTAATGAGAAAGGTAAATAGAGAAAAATTATGGTTGAAGCCAGCTGCCTTCTCTTGTTTGAGCAAATGCGTTGTAGGTTGTCCATAAGCCGTAACCAAATAGATAGATATGACTTACTGAAAAAGCTATACACCCTATACAACTCATTTAGCAACCATTTGAATCAGGAACTTTTCTATAATGAGTGACTATGTTCCTAATTTTTTTTAAAATAAATAAATTCTTAAACTTTCTAAAAACTTATTCTTAGATTGTAATCTGATTTTTTTTAGGAGAACGTAATTCGTAGTTTGTTTTTTAAATGGATATAATTCATAATTGTCTTTTTTTAAAGGGAGAGGCTAATGGGCACCCCTAAGGTATGTTAATGTAACCCTTACAAAAGTGAATATTTCTCGCACATGTCAATGTTATAAATTTATTTTTACATTCTCAAAGCTATAAAATTACAAGAAATTTCGTGCACACCCTTACTAAAGGAGTGCCATTAACACTCCTCTTTTTAAATGAATAATTCATAATTGACTTATATATTTAATAAAGCATACGATAACATTATTTTTGGTTAGATATCATCATTTGATGTACTTTTTCCTAAAATTAATATATTAAATCAATCTGCTCAATCTTAAAAACAACAAATTTTAAGTTAGAAAAAAAAACATCGTTCTTAGATTAAATACATTTAATTGTTTTCAGGTGTTTTGCATATGCTAATAAATATAAGTGGGTGATAGTTTTTGTCTAATATATCCAATAATTAAATGAAATTTATTGCGAGATTTTGTTTTAAATTTGTTTTAAAAAAAGGTTGAAAATATGATAACAAAGTGTGGATATAATAAACTCGATATTTGTTGGTTATGGTGATCGTGATGTTATTATGGCCACATAAATTGACCATTGTGATCACGATACCAAAACGCTAGAAAGAACCATGTCTACATCCGACTTTTCTAGATACTTCATCATTTATAATAGTGAAAACGATATTTAATTTAATATTTTATTTGTTGTTATTAGAAATATCCAGTTAGATATAGCCTATAGGAATATGATTTATTTTTATAGTGAACTAACATTTGATCCTTATGGTTTGTCAAAAACAACACTTTTCGTCTCTATAGTTTTAAAATTACAAGAAGGTCCTTAGGTTACAAAACCGTATGATTTGGTCTCTCACTCTAATGATCGTTTAAAGTTTCAGTTAAGTGAGATACATTTGTATCCTTTTATTGATTTTTTAGTCTTTCACTCGATTAAAAACCACAAGTACCAAAATCACAAAATCGATTTTGATTATGTAAAAGAAAAAATAATCATAAAAGAATAACGATACCCCTCATTTAACAGAACTTTTTAATGATCGTTAGAAGGATGGACCAAAATCGATCAAATTCAAACGTTTTTACAAAATGTTATGCCTGACAAAACACAAGGACCAAATTTGTAGTTTACTCTTATTTTTATATTCAAAATATCATAACAGACAAAATGCATTACAATATAATTAGTGTTGTTTCCATTCTTGTGTTTTGAAAGAATATGAATTAAAATCGTGATTCAAAACTTATTTAAGATATCCCGTAATTAAATTCATGATTCTCCAAACAAATGAAATGAAACGTTGGTCCATTTTAATTTGCAGAAATGAGAAGATTTGACTTATGATTTCTTTAAATGGAGATTTGATCTATAATTACCTAATATATATATAATTTTCTTATTGTTTTCATGGTGTATTTTATCATCTATAAAAGATAAAATGAGACAATTAATATTTTTTGTTTTAATTGTATTTTTCTTGACCGAAATTTCTTGTGAATTACATAGTAAATGAGTTGCATAAGTCCACATACGTGTGCTAAAACACATTAAAATACCATTTTAAATGAAGAAATTAGAAAGTAATAGTTTAATTTAAGTTGTAAATCAATGTTTCAAGCAAAATAAACCAATTAAGTTTCATGTGATTTTCTTTCAAGTTACATGTAAAAACTTTTATTCATGCTGTATATGTTCAGTATTGCCAAACTATATTATACATTAAAACGGATACATATATGTGGGTTCAAGCATCAGATGTTGATTATCATCTGCCACTATTCCTGAGAAAGACTCGGAACTAGTTGAAACTAAAGATGGTTTAGTTAAAGACAACAAACGAAAAAGGGGTCTATCTTCTTTTGGTTGATTCCCCTTTTATTCTTCTCATTGTTGTAACCGTCGTGTGAGAGAATTTCTCTAATATTAAAAAATAAAGTAAAAATAATAATTTGTATTTATATATATTGAGCATTTTTAATAGGAGATTTTTAACAATAAAAACTGTAGGTTATTATTACAAGAACTATTGAAAAAATTATTATGAAAATCTATTATTTATTCTAAGAACTACATTAAAATCTCATCAAAACATATTGTGAAATCTTATTCAAAAATCTTGATTCTTACTTCTTTGGATGATTTTTTGTTAGTTTTTTAATATATTTTCTTGACTCTATAATTATTAGCATCAAAATATGTTTGATCCAGTAGTAAGGTAACATCTTAGAAGGGTAGTTCGAATCCTCATAACTACATATGGCGATATTAAGACTTTAGCCTACCACTCTATGACGGATTCAGGTCGCCATGGATAGTCGGATGCTCGAGTAGATCCTGAATACCCCAGGAACGTGTGTGTTATTAACGTTAAAAAAAATCATTAGCAAGTAAAAAATAATTTTTAAAAAAATAAAGTGCTTATAAAAACCTTTATTGAAATTAGCCGTAAAAAAAATATAAAAGTTTAATGATAATGATTGGACAAATTGAGAATGGTTTGATCGGGCGTCCCATCGGTTGACACATATCGAAATCTAATGGAGAAACAGAAACTTCTGGAAATATGTATTTCTCTTTGCGTAACTTCTCTTCATCCTTCAATTCAATTCAATAATAATTCATCCATCCCCTTTCTATTTCTATTTCTCTTTCTCTCTGTATCTCTATCTCTCAACCCCCCCCCCCCCCCCACACACACACGGAACTTTCTAGAATTCGATCTATCCACATACAATGCGTTATCTTAACACTTGTTGATTTGGTAATCTTCTCCTGATTTTCCCCTTTTTTTTCAGATTCCTTTTTTCCTTGTTCAAATCTAGATTAATCATGTTTCTTCTTCTTTTCCTATGCTGAAGCTGGTTTCAACGGGATGCCTCCTCCGCCACCACCGCCGATGGACTCACCGGCCGGAGATACAGCTGCTAGATCTCTTCCTACACCTTTTTTGACTAAAACCTACCAGCTTGTGGAGGATAAGGCCATTGACGATGTCGTCTCATGGAACGAAGATGGATCTACCTTTATCGTTTGGAATCCAACTGAATTCGCCAAGGATTTGCTCCCAAAGTACTTCAAACACAATAATTTCTCCAGTTTTGTTCGTCAGCTCAACACCTATGTAAGCTTAGATTTAATAATTAACGATTAGATTTTCAATCAAACAGCTACGATTTTCAATCCAACAGTTAGATGTAATTTATTTATCTATTTCGATTATATCGATAGGGATTCAGGAAGGTTGTGCCTGATCGATGGGAGTTCTCTAATGATTGTTTTCGTAGAGGAGAGAAACGTCTGCTATGTGATATACAACGTCGGAAGATCGCGGCAGTTGTTCCATCACCGGCACAGGCAGTTGTTCCACCATCGGCCGTTGTAGCCCCTCCGCTGGTTACGGTTGCAGAAGTGCCGCCGGCCACGGTATCTCCTAGCGATTCAGGTGAAGAACAAGTCCTGTCCTCTAACTCATCTCGAGGTGCTACAACTAATTTATCTCGAGAAACAACAACTTCCGGCGGAGGTAACACCGAGCTCGCCGGAGAAAACGAGAGGTTAAGGAGAGAAAACGTTCAACTCAATAAAGAGTTGTGTCAAATGAAAAATCTCTGTTCCAACATATACGTGATGATGTCAAACTACGCCACGAATAAATCATCGGACGGTAGCAGTTCACAACCACCACCGCCGGCGGCGACAACCACCACCACCGTGAAACCGCTAGATCTGTTGCCGCTAAAGCGGTTAGCCGAGGAGTGTATGGGTAACCACCACCGTGAAGCGGCGGAACACGAGATCAGCCCCAGATTGTTCGGTGTAGCAATAGGTGTGAAACGGGCGAGGGAGGGAGGATCTGGTGAGGCGGCGGAACAGTATAACGAGCTGCAGCTACAACAGCCAGGAGTAGATGTGAAATCAGAACCGTTGGATCATAACGAAAACGGAAGTAGTGTTGATAATCATGAATCTACGTGGATGATGAAGGGGTCAGATCGTAATTAAAATGGAAGACTTTTTTTTTAAAGTGGAAAAGTGTAAATGTGGTAAAGTCCACACGAGGAATGGGCACGTGCCAGATGAGTCACGTGGCATGCATATCCCTTCGTTGTCGGATAGACGTGGACCAAGTACAAGAAGTTTCTTGGACTTTTTTGAAGTTGCAGCTCTTAAATTTTTGATTGAAGAAAAAAAAATGTAATTTTTTTTATTTTATCAAAAAGATTTTCTTTGGTCAAAAAAGTCGACTTATTAACTGGAACAATTCAATCAATTAGTTACTAGTAGGCTCGTATAGGAATTATTAGGCTTCGATTGTTGTCGTATGTGTGATTTTTTTTTTTTATGAATTATTAATATGTATTTCGACTAATACATCTTAGATTAAATCTCGTTAAGATTCTGAATTTAACAACTATATTTGATTCTTTTTTGGGTTGGGTGTTGTTAAATTGAGATGAATCGAGCCATTTTTTTTATTGGATTTATAGAGTAACTTATGAACTCAACATAAAGTAAAGTCAATTATTATTTTAGTAAAATTTATTGTTTGATATGTTAATAATGAGTGACCTCTTTTTAATTTACTTAAAACTTGATTCATAAGAAGATGAAAACATTGATGCTGAACAGTGAAGTAGATTGTGAGCATGAAATGGAAGGTGGTTATAGTAATGGTTTATTTCATTAGCAAGGCATTGTTTAGCAAAAAATTTAATAAAGTATTTTATTTTTTGTGTAGTTGTTTGGATGATCATAAGTTAACTTATATAAGATACCTTATTAATAAAGGTAATAAGTGTAAGGTTTTGATAAGTCAAGTAACTTTTTGTTTTTCTCTTCTAAAAATACCCTTGTTATTTTACACAAATGACAAATTTATCCAACCTCTTATTAATATTAATTGTTATTAATTAATATTATTTTAAATTTTATTAATTAATTCTACTTGTAATTATTAATTAGTATTATTTTTATCTTATTAATTCATTTTAAATTTAAATTATTCACTAATATTAATTATTCTTATTTAGGAATATTACTTATACTTTTTGAAAAATTAGTAATTAACTAGAATATGGTTGATTTGTTATTTATATATTATGTGTAATGGTTACTTAAATAATAAATTAATGTAATTCTTTTTTAAACTTTATTTTAACAAATCCAAAACTTATAATGTATATGATAATCAATTTAATTTTTTTACATAAATATATTCAATTATTTATTTTTACTATTTTGTATTAATTAATATATTATTTTATTAAATACTTATTTTAATTATATTATAAGTGACTAACATTTCAAGATGTTTTTTTTGGTCATTTCGTATGTTTATAAGCTACTTTTTATCAAACATTGTCTATTCTTATTTAGGAATATTACTTATACTTTTGAAAAATTAGTAATTAACTAGAATATGGTTGATTTGTTATTTATATATTATGTGTTATGGTTACTTAAATCATAAATTAATGTAATTCTTTTCTAAACTTTATTTTAACAAATCCAAAACTTATAATGTATATGATAATCAATTTAATTTTTTTAAATAAACATATTCAATTATTTATTTTTACTATTTTGTATGAATTAATATATTATTTTATTAAATACTTATTTTAATTATATTATAAGTGACTAACATTTCAAGATGTTCTTTTTGGTCATTTCATATGTTTATAAGCTACTTTTTATCAAACATAGTCTTATTTATCAGCTGTTTTATAAATTATAAAATACCTTATCAGCTACTTTTGCCGAATATAGCCTAAATGTTAAATGTTTTTTTTATGGCTAATTTCATATGTGATAAAGTAGAGATATACAAAAGATCTCAAGCCCGATATCTAAATTGGGCCCACCCAAAAATTCCCAGACTTATTGGGCCAGATTTATTAATTTTTTAGGTGTGGTCCGTTTTTATTGGTAACTGTTGATTTGGAAGGTCGGATTCAAGCCTGAAAAGCCCAAACTTGTTTATCCAATCACATTTATATAGAAGAAAGATTAAAAATATAATACAATTGATTTCTTGGTAAATCAAGTTTTACTCGAGTACGTAATGAACATTATTAGAGTTAATTAATTGTGAGGGAGGTAAGGTTACCTGCCTTGGCCTAGATGCGAATTATTTTTGTCAGTTGACTCAATTTAACTGTTGGTTTTAACTGTGTTATTCTCTATAAATTATCAACTTTCAATTTGTACATGTTGATACGATTTTATACCAACATAAAAAAACTAACTATTTATATTATTATTTTTACAATCTATAGGCAACTAAGACCACAAAGCATTCAAAAAAACATGTTGATCGATGATGTATCACTAATAGTCGAATACAAAGTGGTGATTTAGGAGTGATTATAGACAATGACATTGTAAATGAATTACTAAAGTTGTTACAGTTACGCTAATGAATTCAATCAAAATTCAAATAAGCAAATCCATCCGTATTAGAATTTTGAAAAATAAAACACATGATAATTATAAATTTCAAAAACAAGTTGTATTATTGGTTAAACTTTAATTAATAAATAATTAAAAAATAAGTGGATACATTGCGGTATAACCGTGGTACACAACCTCTAATACGATGTACCAACCAAGTTTAAATAGTTGGTACGGTACTATCAACGATTTAAATTGGTACCAACTAAATTAGTATTAGAACTTGTGGATTTGTCTTGCTACAAATTTGATACCCTAAAAAGAAGATAAATACGAATGAATATTTTTTTAATGAAGGATCATGTATATAATATTTTTTAATGAAGGATCATGTATATTGAAAACACAAAGGATCTTCTTTTGAGAACACATGAGATTGTTAAAAATTTGAAAACTTGTGTATAAAAACATCTTCAACAGTTTTTCTATAATTTATCTAAAATAGAGAATGAAAAAATAAAATCTCTAAAAATATTTTATTCCAACTCAAAAAACTTTTCTATTTTAAAGAATCTATTATTACTTATATTATTAAAATATCTAATACATTTAATAAAATATTATTTATGTTTCATATACATTTAATTTCAATAATTTTAATCGATTGTATTTATACTATATTATAAAGCATTTGGCAAAAACTGTTAAAAACATATTATTATGCAGTTAGTACAATTGATTAAAGCATAATTACTTAAAATTTCAAAAATAGTATTATTTTGGTTAATTTCCTTATTAAACATATATTATAATTTTTTTTTTAAATCTGAAATAAAGAAAGTTTACAAAATAAAATCTATTTTTTCAAAACTAATAAAATCGTATTATAACATTGATAAAGACAAAAAATAAAATACAACATTGAAATTAAAATGGATCTTGCTGCATTGCGCGAGTACCCTTCTAGTTTATTAAAATATTGGTTTTCCCTCCTAATTTAGAGATTTGATAGAATTATCTATATTTAGAGTTTATCTTTGATTTTCTAAAATATCAAATAAGATAACAAAGTTGTTGGAGTATTTTAGAGAAATAAAACTCAACTTTTTCTATTTTAGCCAGGCTGTTGGAGATGCTCTAATGTTTATTTCAAATGATGTTTTTACATTTAAGATTATGATTTAAAATATTGATTAACATACATTTGTTGAATGAAGATATTTACACCTCTATCTATATTTTAAAAGACACCCTACTTATTATTCATCATAACTAAATAATTATATCAACACCTAAATTTATTTTTATTATAATTATTGTTAGTTTTATTTCATTTAATCAAACTTTTATTATTGTAATTATTAACATGTTTTCTATGTTGTTAAATAAAATAAATAAAATTCTAATTTTAGATAATTATTCAAAATTTAATGCAGATATTTAAGTTTTTTATCCACAAGATTGAATTAAGAAAAAATCCTAATACAACATGTGAACAAATTAGTATTTCAATAATATTTTGCAAGAAAAACTGAATCTATATTGATAAACCTTTATATTTTGTCGCATTACACGGAATTGCGGACACATAAATATTTTCATAATATATGTAATACTGAAGATTTTTTCATACTTATCAATAATCTATTTTATATCTCGTTCTATCAGCAACGAACCTAATTACTTTTTATTTGTTTTTTGGTACAATTTATTTGCGCTCCATTTTTTAAATATTTCACCTTTGTTCATTTAGAGCATAAGCGGTTTTCTTTTTGTTAAGAAAATATTTGTGAACAAATTTTAATCTTAATTTCTTTAATATTTCATCCGACGTTTGAAATTTATGCTTACATTCTTAATATTTTGATATACATATATATATATATATAGGGAAGGTTTAAGGGAAAACGCTAAAAAAAAAAAACCGAAGAACAACCTGGGTGGCTTTTATGTGAACGGTATGCATTAATGCATATCGGTAACTTGTAACATGCATTAATGAATATTCATCAATGCATTGTAATGATAGATGCATTGATGCATAGGAACAAAAATTACCGTTAGTGCATACCGTCCACATGGAAATCTTCCAGGGTGTTCTTCTGTTTTCTCTTTTTTTAGTTTTTCCCCTTGAACCTCCCTATATGTTATTTTTAAGTGGGATGTACTTGATATTTCAGTATATGGACCAAAAATTTCCAATTGTTTAAAATAATCAACTGAACCCTCCCCCGATTCGATAAAGTTGTGTTTGTTGAAGGGAGAGATCTACGTATATGCACAGTGTGTGTGTGTGTGTGTAAAAGAGAGAGATCTACGTATATGTAGTGTGTTTGTGTAAGAGAGAGATTTATGTTGCAGGCTGGAGATGGAGGACGGAGTTGCAGGTGTTGTCGATTATTTTTTATTAAGAAAAAGACAAAATGATTAAATTACCAAAATATCCCCATTGAGTTTAACTGGTTTAATTGACTTTGTTACATGGAGGGACTCAATAAGTATGAAAATGCATTCCAAAGGGTATCAAGTTTGTATTTATTTTGATTTTAAGACCAGTGTGAGTAGAAAATGTGAACCACAAGGACCAAAACATCTTTTTCTTTTTATTTCCGTTTTTTTCTCACACAATTATACATATCTTACATGTGATAATTTGATGATTTATCAGCATGCATTACGTGATAGGAACAAAGTATTTGAAACGAAATGATGTTTCAAAAAATAATTTTACAGGTTGTAATATTACATATCTTACATGTAATAATTTGATGATTTACCATCATGCATTACTTGAGAGGAATAAAGTATTCGAAACGAAGTGATGTTTCAAAAAATAATTAATAAAATATCATAATTATAATGATAGAAACATGATATATAGCATCTCAAATAGATTTTCCATAAATAAATAAAAGCAGAAATTTTATTCGTTTAAATTATAACATGTTTTCTAGATTGTCATATAAAATAAAGAAAATTTGAATTTTCGATAATTATTTAAAATTTAATGTACATAGATATCATACTGACGAGAAAAATATATCAATACAAATATCATATTAACAAGAATAATTATGAAGTACTAAACCTAATGATATTTATCAATTATTTAAAATTTAGAAAAATATATGACTCCACTAGAAGAGTGAATTATAGATTTGGTTCCTCTGGTATACGAAAAATTATGACTAACATCTCTAAACTAGACCTGGCAAACGTGTCGTGTCGTGTCGGGTTCAAGGGTTAAACGGGTTGAGAGCGCCTAACCCTAACCCGGCCCGTTTAATTTTCGTATCGTGTCGTGTCAACCCGTTTAATTTTCGTGTCGTTTTCGTGTCAACCCGTTTACTTAAACTGGTTGAAATATATTACCAAAATCCATTTCATTCGTATCGAGTTCGTGTCTAGTTAGTATGTTGTGCCAGTTTTTGTCAGGTATACATTAAATGTACAATCACTTTTTATTATTATTTAGTATATACTTTGTTAAAAAAAACTATAAAATGTGAGTTGTTGACGTTATTTGCCTAGGGCCAAAGAGGCCTAATATAAACGGGTTATTCGGGTCATTTTCGAGTTGAAAATTTTGACCCTGACCTTACCCGTTTAATTTTCATGTCGTGTCAACCCGTTTACTTAGACGGGTTGAAATGTATTACCTAAATCCGTTTAATTCGTGTCGAGTTTGTGTCGGGTTAGCGTGCCATGTCAGTTTTTGCCAGGTCTACTCTAAACTAAAAAAATTATGGATAAGGTCCATATGGTTCTCATTTTCTAATGGATAAGGTCTCTTTGTCTAACAAAGTTTAACGAAAATCCATTAACTCCGATAACTGAAGAGGATTTTGATCTTTTTAAATCACATGGACCAGATCTATAATTAACTTTATTAAACATATATATAAGTTATTTAAGATATTTATTTAATATTTACTTTTACTATGTTTATGATTTTAATATGATTTTACTTTTTATTAAAAAAAAAACTTTTTATATTTCATTTATTAAAAAGTAAGTATACTTAATTTTCATTTAAAATATGTATTTTTTTTTATTTAAACAATATTTAAGAAAATATTAATTTTCGACAAAATCACGTATAATAGGTTCTATATTGTTGTGTCAAAAAAAATTTCTTTTTGACAAAATGTTTTTCTAATCATATGAAAAAATGTTGTTTGTTATGCATACATCACTGATTGACATATGAATTAATTAATTGTAAATATAGCAAAAGTAGAATATTAAACAAATGGCTTAAGTAACTTATATATATATATAGAGAGAGAGAGAGAGAGAGGAAAGTTCGCAAATTCAAATTTGGTTGTGAACGTGAGAACATGACACGTGTCAAAATAAGCAATATTCAGACTGAATATACAAAGGAATATTCAATTTAGTATATATTCAGTCTGAATATACAAAGGAATATTCAGGCTGAATATTTCTTTGTATATTCAGACTGAATATATACTATAATATTTCTTTGAATGTGATACGTGTTGCACTCTCATTTATCCTCACGTTTACAATCATATTTGAGTTTTTATTTGAACCCGTCCTATATATATATGTTTAATAAAGTGAATTATAGATTTATTCCATGTAAATTAAAAAGCTCAAAATTCCCTTAAGTTACAATTTACTTAAACTTTCTTAAGCAAAAAGACCTTATCCATAAGAAAAAAAGTATTACAAGGACCCTATCCACAATCTTTAAAGTTTAGAGACGTTTTTCATAATTTTTTATATAGTACAAGGACCAAATCAGTAATTCACTCCCACGAGAAAAATATGACTGTTAAGGAGAGAGAATATATAAAAAGGAAAGTGTTTAAAATGAAATGATGTTTTCTCTGAAATTTAGATTATTTAATGTTATTTTTAATTAACTTTTTTACTTTTTAAGTAGGTAAAGGGGGTAAATAACAACCCCTTCTCTCTCTCTCTCTCTCTTTCATAATCAACTCAGTCTTTTTTTACCTTTTTTATCTGAAAACTCCATGGCTATGGTGTTCAAGCTTCTGTATCTTTCGTTAATGCTATTTGGCTTCTTCTTCCTCCTCGTGAATACCACCATTGTTGAACAAAATCAAGAAAGGGAAACTTTGATTTCATTCAAGAACTCGCTTATGAACTCAGAAAAGCTTTCCATTTGGGAACTCAACACTCCACATTGTCAATGGGAAGGGGTTTCTTGCCAAAATGAACGAGTTACTTCACTCGTTCTCTCAACTCACTCACTCATTGGACCTCTTCCACTTTCGCTTTTTTCACTTTCCAACCTTGTTGTTCTTAATCTTTCTTCTAATCTATTTTACGGCCAACTTTCCCAGAAAATATCTCAACTCCGGCGGCTGAGGGTTTTAGATTTGAGTGATAACCAGCTTTCCGGCGAGTTACCGAGTGAACTCAGCGAGTTGACTCAGTTGGAAACCCTTAAACTCGGACCCAACTTTTTCAGTGGGATAATTCCTCATGCTATCGGAAAGTTATCAGAATTGCGGTCTCTTGACCTTTCTGCCAATTCCCTCACCGGAATAATCCCGCCGGAGTTTGGAAACCTCTCGAACCTTCGTTCGCTTGGTCTCGGAAACAATTTTCTATCAGGTTTTCTCTCTCCTTCTCTCATCAAAAATCTTGGAAATCTAATCTTTTTGGATATTTCTAATAATACACTTTCCGGCCATATTCCTTCTGAAATTGGAACCCTTTCAAATCTTACCCATTTTTTTCTCGGAAACAATCGTTTCTCCGGCGTACTGCCGCCGGAAATCGGAAATCTTGAAAGATTACAGAACTTTTTTGCCCAATCTTGTTTACTCCGGGGTCCGTTGCCGGAAACCATTTCCAACCTTAAATCTTTATTGAATCTTGATCTTTCTTATAACCCATTGAAGTGTTGTATCCCAAAATCCATCGGAAAATTGGTAAACCTGAATATGTTAAACATAGTTTACTCCGAACTAAATGGTTCTATTCCTAAAGAGCTTGAAAACTGTCGGAATCTCAAGACTTTGGATCTTTCTTTCAATTCGTTAACGGGTTCTTTGCCGGAAGAGCTTTCAGAGCTTCCATTAGTAACGTTTTCTGTGGGAAATAACCAGCTTTCGGGTCCTTTGCCATCTTGGGTTGGCAAATTGGACCAGATAAACTCCCTTTCGTTGGCCGGAAACCGGTTTTCAGGCTCGATTCCACCGGAGATTGGTAACTGCAAGATGCTTAATGTGGTGGGTTTAAGCAAAAATTCGTTAACGGGTTCTGTTCCTAAGGAGATTTGCAATGCGATTTCGTTAATGAGGATTGATCTTGGATACAATTTGCTTTCGGGTTCAATTGGGGATACGTTTATGGGTTGTAGTAATCTTTCTGAATTAGTGTTATCTCATAACCATTTTGTTGGTTCGATTCCGGATTACTTTTCCGAGCTTCCATTGATGGTTCTTGATCTTGATTCGAATTACTTAACGGGTTCGATTCCGATAAGTTTATGGAACTTGACAAATTTAATGGAGTTATCGGCTGGAAATAATCGGTTGGAAGGTAATCTTCCTAAAGAAATTGGGAAAACTGTTGGATTGGAAAGGTTGATTCTTAATAATAACAGATTAACAGGAGAAATCCCGAAGGAAATCGGGAAGCTATCTTCACTTTCGGTTCTTAATTTGAATTCGAATCGTTTTGTTGGTTTTCTTCCTGGTGAACTTGGTGATTGCATCTCTCTTACTACATTGGATCTTGGTGGTAATAGGTTTAATGGGTTGATTCCGGTGGGAATCACGGGTTTGTCTGAATTACAATGTTTGGTGCTTTCCAACAATGATCTTTCTGGTTCGATTCCTTTTTCAAACAATTCAAGATATTTCAGTAAAGTTGGTATTCCGGATTCGAGCTTTGTTCAGCACCATGGGCTGTATGATCTTTCCAACAATCGGTTGACAGGTTCTATACCGGCTGAATTAGGAAGCTGTTCGGTTGCTGTTGAAATTTTGCTTAATGGTAACAGGATTTCAGGTGAAATACCAAAATCTCTGGCTAAGTTAACCAACCTTACGACCTTAGATTTATCGGGAAATCTGTTATCGGGTGGGATACCATCTGAATTTGGCTTGTCTATTAAGCTTCAAGGGCTGTATTTGGGGAACAATAATCTTACTGGGAGCATACCGTCTGAACTTGGTCAGCTCCACAGTTTGGTTAAGCTTAATTTGAGTGGCAATAGTCTTTCAGGGTCAATTCCATCCACAATTGGGAGCTTAAGTGGGTTGACACATTTGGATTTAAGCAACAATCGGCTTAATGGTGAACTTCCTTTCACTCTTTCAAAAATGGCGAATCTTATCGGGCTTTTTTTACAACAAAACTCGATATCGGGTCACATAGATGGGCTTTTTGTTTTTTCCATGGTTTGGCGGGTCGAGATCATGAATTTGAGTACTAACTTTCTCACTGGTGCAATGCCTCAAGCTTTAGGCAATATGACTTATTTGACCTCTTTAGATCTTCATGGGAATGCAATTAATGGTGAAATCCCTCGTGGGTTAGGAAGTCTTATTGGGCTCGAATACTTGGATTTTTCAAACAACAAACTCTCGGGTCAAATTCCTGATAGTTTATGCAGTGTTTTGAATTTGAACCACATGAATTTGGCGGGAAACCGATTAGAAGGCCCTGTTCCAAGAAACGGAATTTGTGGCAATCGCTCAAGAATTTCTTTATCGGATAACAAAGATTTATGTGGTGAGATTCTTGATTTGCAATGCCCAGATAAGATCTTTAGAAAAAGATTGCAGTTCTTTAATCTTTGGTCATTGGGTTCAATTGCTATTGGATCTTTATTCATCACTGTTTCTATGGCAATCGTATTCAAAATCTTGATCCATAAGAAAAAGATCGATTGCAAAGATCCATGTGACAATGTAGCTGATCAAAATCTGTATCTTTTAAGTAACAACAGGTCAAAAGAGTCATTAAGCATCAATGTAGCCATGTTTGAACAACCCCTTGTAAAGTTAACTCTTGTTGACATTCTTGAAGCCACCAATAACTTCTGTAAATCCAAGATCGTTGGAGATGGTGGATTTGGTACCGTCTATAAAGCCCGATTGCTGAATGGGAAGACTGTAGCAGTTAAGAAACTGAATCAGTCAAAATCACAGGGGTTACGAGAGTTTTTGGCTGAAATGGAGACTCTTGGAAAGGTTAAGCATCGAAATCTTGTATCTTTATTGGGTTATTGTTCTTTTGGTGAAGAAAAGCTTCTTGTTTATGAGTTTATGGCTAATGGAAGTTTGGATCAATGGCTACGAACCAGAACTGAACCCATTGAAATCTTGAATTGGACCAAAAGGTTCAAAATTGCAGTGGGTTCAGCTCGTGGGTTAGCTTTTCTACATCATGGGTTCATTCCACATATCATTCATAGAGATATAAAAGCAAGTAACATCTTATTAAATGAAGATTTCGAGCCAAAAGTTGCTGATTTTGGGTTGGCGAGATTGATAAGTGCATGTGAGAGTCACGTGAGTACTGCTGTCGCCGGAACTTTTGGTTACATCCCGCCGGAGTATGGTCAAAACTGGCGGTCAACGACTAAAGGTGACGTTTATAGTTTTGGGGTGATTCTTCTTGAATTGGTGACCGGAAAAGAGCCAACCGGACCGGAGTTTAAAGACGTTGAAGGTGGGAATTTGGTGGGATGGGTTTGCAATAAAATAAAGAAAGGTGAGGCGGTGGATGTGCTTGATCCAACGGTTGTGAATGATGATTGTAAACCGGCGATGCTTCAGACGGTTCAGATTGCTGCGATTTGTGTTTCTGATAATCCGGTTAATCGGCCGACCATGCTTCATGTACTCGAGTTTTTGAAAGGAATCAAAAATGAGGATTTTATTGAATGACGAGGGTAGAATAGTAAATTTAACCGAAGTTTGTATGGAGTAACTATTTTGTTAATGAAAGAAAAAAAGATTTTTATTTAGTTTTGGGTTCTCCTTTTTATGTTACTTATTGTGATTTATTTTGTGACATCTTTTTGGCTATTTTAAAAAATCTCTCTAAAAAATGACTAAAAATAAAAAACATTATAAAAAACGGCTATTTATATAAATTTCCCCAAAATTATCATCCACATAGAAAGAGGGTCTTTTTGACATGAGTTGGCGCCGGAAAGTGAAAAGCCAATGGACGGTCAAACAAATTTGGGTCTCCAATTATTGTTTTCATTTTGACGATAAAGGGTATTGGTGTCATTTGACACATGACAAAAATACTTTTTTTTTTTCCTTTTTACATGAGAATGCCACAATTGGAACTCACGTTAAAATGGACTGATTAGTATTTCCAACAAACCTTTTATGAAGCGTTTGGTTCGCAGAATGGAATTGGATGGAATGAAATCTGTCAAAGGAATTTGACTTTGAAGGAATTTGAATTTGTGTGTTTGGTTCACAAAATGTAGCTATAGAATTGGAATGAAATGTTGGTAAATGACCAAAATACCCTTTTCTAAAATTTTAATTTGATATTAATAAATTGAATAAATATATATAGTAATTAATAATGTTACATTAATATAGATTAATAAATTATATATAATAAGGAATAAATAAATAAATTACTTTTTATCAAATTAATAACAGTAATTAATAAATTAATGCATTATATATAGAAACCATCTTCTTCATCTTGCAGTAAAAGAAGCCACCGCCCAACATCTTCACCTTCTACAGCAAACCCTATTCCTTTGATCGTCCTCCTCCGCCGCTCTCCACAGCCACCGTCGTCGCCGCTCTCACAGCCACCGTCACCGCTCTCCACAACCACCGTCGCCGCCTCTCCCGACAGCCACTGCCGCCGCTACCCACAGCCGCCGCCGCCCCCCCCCCCCCCTTCTTTCTCCACCGGCGACCCATCTCACCACAGCCACCATCGACATCTTCAGCCTCCCCGTCGGCTCCATCTCTGTCATTCTCCTCCTCTAAATCGTGATGGTTCAAATCTGATTCAGTAAAACCCTAAATCAAAGATCATCAAGATGGAAATATGGTGACGATCCCTTCTCGATTCAAAATTGCCGTTCTCCATCTGCTCTGTCAACAATCCCTTCTCTATTTCTTATATGTGTGTGAGCCATAAATCGTGGTTTCTACAGATCAATGTTGTGTTAGGTTTGATAGTATTTTATTGTTTTGTTTAATCAGGTTAGGGTTTATTATAATAAAGGGTATTTTTGGGATTATAAAGATGTTGAATTCCAATTCCACATATTCCCAGCTTATTGCTAAGGAATGTTAAAATGTCTCTTCATGGAATTTGATGGAATTTAAGGATTCCTTTCCATAAAAAAAGTGAACCAAACAAAGGAATGGAATATGGTCAACGGAATTTAACATTCAAATTCCACATATTCTATTCAGTTCCACCGAACCAAACACCCCCTTATAATCTTCTTTAAAATTGAAAATTATGATTAAACATTTCTAAAAAGAAGTATATTAAATTTCTACCTATTCTTAAATTATATAGTATTGAACTTTTAACGTATTTTTTATTTTAATAATATCTATATTAAGAAATTTATTTATGTATTCATATTATAAGACATAATGTAAAGGTGATAGATTTAGTTTTTAAATATCAAATTTTACAATGATATTTTTGAAATACTTAGTTGTTCACATGTTGTATTAAAAGTTTTTCTTAATTCAAATTAATTCACTTTTAATGATGAAAAAGAATAATTAAAAAAATCTCTATCTATATTAAATTTTAAATAATTTTCTAATATTGGAATTTTCTTTATTTTCATGTTTCTATCATTATAACTAGAGTTAAATTCAAATTTGGTCCCTGTGGTTTACAAATTATAACGGATAAGGTCCCTGAATGATTTTTATAACGAATAACGTTCCTGTGGTTTCTATTTTATAACACGTAAAGTCCCTCCATCTAATTTTTCCGTTAAATATAACATTTTTAACATAATTTCTTTATTTTTCCATTTTTCAAACCATATGGAGCAAATCTGTAATTTACTCTAAACTATATACATATATTTATATTTTATATATTATATAATTATATTTGCATTTCATTAATTATATAAATTACATATTTTATTAATTGTATAATTTTCTTATTTTATAAATTATACTACATATTTATAGGCACCTTATAATTTTATTTAAAAAATAATTTATACTTTATATATTTGTGATATATTATATTTATCTTTTATAAAAATTATTTTGTATTTATATTTATATATAAAATATAAATAATTTTATAAAATGTATCGAATGTTCAGTTTATGTTAAAAACACTAAATCAGTTCATTATACAAATTATATACATATATGGAAGATTCAAATAAATAAAATAAATACGAATATAAAATATAAAATATAAATACAAATACAAAACAAATTCTATAAAATATAAATATAATATAAGATGTTGGTTCATTTACAAACCGGATGAAGAGTACATACTCGTACAAGGCAATGTAATTTTTTTTTCATCATATGCTATGAACATATCCGTTATAATTTATTAACAAATAAATCAAGATATTTAATTAATAATTAATTACTTAAGTACTAAACCTATAAACATTTTTCTGAAGTATCAATTCATTTCGAATACTTATAAATCATCAAATATGGTATGTAAAATATACATGAATGTGTGAGAAAAAAAAAACAGAAAGAAAAAAGAAAATGATATTTTTATTATATAAGAATAAGTCCTTGTCTTTTATGCAACAAATTTTGTACTTTTTTCATAGCCATGTGCCTTCCATCTGCCGTACATGGAAATGATGGAATTTCTTTTTCTTTTTTTAATTGATTCGTATATTTTGTCCTCTAACAATAAAGTTGGTGGCTACTTTCATTCCTTTGATCATTTGTGAGAAAAACATTTTTCAAGTACCCTATAAACTAATTAAGCCAAATAAATGAAAGGAAAACGAAATATTTACTCCCCAAACTCAAATAATAAAGCAAGAAATTCATGGATGAGCCTTATATTTTTTATTTGGAGCTTTAATTTAAGTTTTGATATTCTTGTTTGGTTTTATGGAGAATATTACTGAGGATGAAATACTAAAAAAACAAAAATACCTAGACTATGTTTGGTAAAAATAAGTTAGCTTATAAGCCGACTTACAAGCTAGCTTATTTTCAGTGTATACGTTTGGCAAACCATAAGTTAGCTTATAAGTTATAAGCTAGCGAAACGCTACTTGAAGTAACGTTTTGGAAGCTTATTGTCACATTTTCCAATTATAACACTCATTAATATTAATTATTATTTTTTAATATACCTTTTTGGTCATTTTACATTGTTATACGCTAGTTTTTTCAAACATGATTTTTCCATCACCTAGCTTATCAGTTATCCGCTAGCTTATCAGCTACTAGTTAGCTTATCCGCTAGTTTGCCAAACATAGCTTTATTGAGTTAATGGGTTTAGTTAACAGAAATAGACTTAGAAACCAAAAGTGAAACAAAATGATAACTAAGGGGCCGTTTACCAAATCTTACCCGGGTAAGTGGTTATCGGCAAAATTCAACACTATCACTTACTTACCGCGTAAGATTTTAGTCCACAAAACGGCATAGTAGGCAACAATTTACCTGGTAAGCGCTTACCGTGGTAATATCCGTCGCAATCACTTACCCGGGTAAGACTCTTGGTCATTGTTTTTCTTGTCTTCGCTCTTACCGGGTAAGATTTTTGGTACTTGTTATATTTCTCCGGTAAGATAATATGGTTTGGTAAGCACTTACCCGGGTAAACACTTGGTAAAAAGCCCCTAAAACTTTAATTACTTAAAAAAAGGCAAAAGTTGAAGTAAGTATACAACCACATGGACTAAAAGTGTAATTTACTTTTATATCTAACTCTAAAGCTACTCTATTTTTGTAAATTCAATTATATTTTTCTACATTTTAGCATCTTTTTCTATTTTCTACTGGGAGTTGTTATTCATACACACAACTCATTTATTTCTTACCCCCTACCTCACTCACATACCTATACTTTCTACCCCTCTACTCACTTACATACATATTTATAGGAGCGGGTGTGAGTATAATACCCCTTTCTATTTTCTTTTATCTATTTTAGCATACGATATAACATAACTATTGAAGCGAAAATATACCATAGATCTTCAAAAATCCATATTTTAACATATGATATAGCTTAGATGTTGAAGCAAAAATATATCATAAATCCCCACAAAATCTCCATTTTAGCATAGTTGTTGGAAATGCTCATGC
Organism: Silybum marianum; assembly: GCA_036898165.1. NCBI lineage: Eukaryota > Viridiplantae > Streptophyta > Magnoliopsida > Asterales > Asteraceae > Silybum > Silybum marianum. The sequence goes on from CM072532.1 coordinate 1,091,826, forward strand.
TAAAATAGAGGTGTGTGTGTGAGAAAGAGAGAGAGAGACAAAAAAATATCCAAATTTACTGAAATATGTAAAACTCCATATTAAGAGAGATAATATTTATTTATTTCTCACTAACAGACATTAAAAATAAGTACTTAGAAAGAAAATAATATTTTATTAGATGTATTGGATATTTTAATAATATGTTGTTAGTTTTAAAAACTGTATGCATTAAAACCACATATCATTCAAAAAAACATGTTGACATATGATGTGTCACTAATAGTTAAATATAAAGCAGAGATTAAGGAGCGACTATAGACAATTAAGGTGTGGATGAATCACCAAGTTTGTTACGGTTAGGCTAATGAATTCGATTACAATCCAAATAAGCAAATCCATCAGTATTGGAATTTTAAAAAATAGAAAATAAGATAATTAAAATTTTTAAAAATAAATTACCAAAATATGTCGTATTATTGATTAAACTTTAATTAATAAATAATTAAAAAAAAATAAGTCAGTTCGTTTTGGCTTAGTATAAATTTGATATCCCTAAAAACCTAAATATGATGAATATTTTTGTTTTTGTTTTGGAAGATCACTTATATTGATCTACACAAAAGGGTAACTCAATGCACAAATATAAAACCAACAACTCCACAAAGAGAAGAATGTAGCTTAATAACAAAGAAGACGAGTCACTGTTGTGAACTGCAACCCCCTCTTCACTCCCCAGTCCCCACCATTCTTGAAATAAAGTCAAGATTCTAGCCGCAAATGTACACTCGACGGTGCAGTGATCAACGGATTCGACTAGTTCCTCACAAATTTGACACATGACTTAATGCAAGTTTATGCCACTATTAAACAATTATATGAACAAAAAGAAAGGTGAATAACACACACGTTCTTTCCACTTAACAATGTTAGTTAACAATCGTTATAAAAGACTAATTGACTGTTGAACAAACCATAGGGTCTAAAAATGAATCTGCTCTAATAATAACGTGATTCACGATTTTTTCTGTAATTTGTAATTAAAAAAATATAAAAATATTTTATATTTTATACGTGAAATTATAAATCAAACTTTTTAAAGTAAAGTAAATGTTAAATAAAAATCTTTATATTTATTTTGAAAACTAACAAACTAAAAAAAAGTTTAAAAAATCTCAAGTTAGATTAACCTGGTATTAAATATGGAAGCAAAATATTAAAAGTTAATTTCGACTATCGTCGGATTATTAATATATAGTCGAATTATAATAACAAAATAAAAATTATAGATTAACATTAAAAAAACACTGATTATTCAAACAATTAAGAAAAATTGTCATTACAACAAAATTACGTTTATCTGATGCCAAAAAAAAACATCCTAAAAATCTATCTTTTAGGACATGTTTTTTATATGAAACCTTTTTTAACTAGTGTCATATAGAATTAGTAATGTGACATTTTATATTATAAGCGTCGTAAAAACTTGTTAGGATGCTCAAAAATGTTCTATAAACGTATTGAAACGCCTAAGATATAATACTTTAATTTTTGGTCATATAAATTAAGTTTTATAAAGTGGTCTGTCTATTAGGATGCTTAATTATTTTTGTCCTCATATAAAGCTAATTTTGTTGTAGTCATAGTTGTTTTTAATTGTTTGAATAATCAATTTTTTTAATCTTAATTTATAATTTTTATTTTGCTGTTATTTTAATTATTTATTGTTTGACTATAGTTAATAATCTCACGTTAACTAAACTTAATTTTTAATATTTAATATTTTGATCACATATTTCAGTCTCAACTTAAAAGATATGTGAATTTATTTTAATTTTCTTGGTCTTTCGAGATTATTTTTAGGCTATTTTTTTTTATGAACTTAATAGTTCTTGGAGTAAATTATGTTTTTTGTCCTGATGGTTTCTTAAATATTACAGATTTTGTCCTTTGTGTTTCAAAATTGCGTACAATTCATTTCTATTTCAAGTATGAGGAACTAAAAAACTATTTTTTAAACTATAAGGAAAAAATAGTAATGAAATAATTATATACAATAAGGATAAAAACCATAATTTTTAAACCACAAGGATAATGAAAAAAATCTCAACAAACCACATAGACTACAAATGTAATTTACTCTAGTTTTTAAATAAATATAAAGATTTTATTTAATATGTACTTTTTTTTTTTGAAAAATTGATCTGTGATTGAATATGTAAAATAATTTTGAAAAAGAAATTAGGAATTACATTCAATTTTAGAGCAGATTATAATTTTGAAAAAAACGATTAATCCTTTATAAAGGTTGCTAACTAATTTTAAAATTAGTATGAATATTATAAAAATGAAAAGTTAGAAATCATTAGTGTCCAACAGTCGGTCGATATTGTGTTTTAGGACCAACTATAAAATTTAAGCAAACTACAGGGACCACTAGTGTAAATCACTCTAAAAAGGATAATAAAGATCTCACAGAAGTTAAATCAGAAGGGCTTTTCCGTAAGTAACATAATAAAAATCTTTTTTTTTTCCATTAATAAAAAAGTTACTCCATACAAACTTCGGTTAAATGTACTATTCTACCCTCGTCTCTTGAATTACAAAACCTCATTTTTAATTTCTTTCAAAAACTTGAGTACATGAAGCATGGTCGGCCGATTAACCGGATTATCAGAAACACAAACCGCAGCAATCTGAACCGTCTGAAGCATCGCCGGTTTACAACCATCATTAACAACAGTTGGATCAAGCACATCCACCGCCTCACCTTTCTTGATTTTATGGCAAACCCATCCCACCAAATTCCCACCTTCAACGTCTTTAAACTCCGGTCCGGTTGGCTCTTTTCCGGTCACCAATTCAAGAAGAATCACCCCAAAACTATAAACATCACCTTTGGTCGTTGACCGCCAGCTTTGACCATACTCCGGCGGAATGTAACCGAAAGTTCCGGCGAGATCAGTACTCACGTGACTCTCACATGCACTTATCAATCTCGCCAACCCAAAATCAGCAACTTTTGGCTCGAAATCTTCGTTTAATAAGATGTTACTTGCTTTTATATCTCGATGAATGATATGTGGAATGAACCCATGATGAAGAAAAGCTAACCCACGAGCCGAACCCACTGCAATCTTGAACCTTTTGGTCCAATTCAAGATCTCAATGGGTTCAGTCCTGGTTCGTAGCCATTGATCCAAACTTCCATTAGCCATAAAGTCATAAACCAGAAGCTTTTCTTCACCAAAAGAACAATAACCCAATAAAGATACAAGATTTCGATGCTTAACCTTTCCAAGAGTCTCCATTTCAGCCAAAAACTCTCGTTGGCCCTGCGATTTCGATTGATTCAGTTTCTTGACAGCTACTGTCTTCCCGTTCGGCAATTGGGCTTTATAAACGGTACCAAATCCGCCATCTCCAACGATCTTGGATTTACAGAAGTTATTAGTGGCTTCAAGAATGTCAACAAGAGTTAACTTTACAAGTGGTTGTTCAAACATAGCTACATTGATGCTTAATGACTCTTTTGACCTGCTGTTACTTAAAAGATAAAGATTTTGATCAGCTGGGCTGCTGTTACTGTCACTGGGATCTTCGCAATCAGGCTTTTTCTTATGGAACCATATTTTGAATATGATTGCCATAGAAACAGTGATGAATAAAGATCCAATTGCAATTGAACCCAATGACCAAAGATTAAAGATTTGCAATCTTTTTCTAAAGATCTTATCTGGGCATTGCAAATCAAGAATCCCACCACATAAAGCTTTGTTACCCGATAAAGAAACTCTTGATCGATTGCCACAAATTCCGGTTCTTGGAACAGGGCCTTCTAATCGGTTTCCCGCCAAATTCATGTGGTTCAAATTCGAAACACTGCATAAACTGTCGGGAATTTGACCCGAGAGTTTGTTGTTTGAAAAATCCAAGTACTCGAGCCCAATAAGACTTCCTAGCCCACTAGGGATTTCACCGGCAATTGCATTCCGGTGGAGATCCAAAGAAGTTAAATAAGTCATATTGCCTAAAGCTTGAGGCATTGGACCAGTGAGAAAGTTAGTACTCAAATTCATGATCTCGACCCGCCAAACCGTGGAACTAACGAAAAGCCCATCTATGTGACCCGATATCGAGTTTTGTTGTAAAAAAAGCCCGATAAGATTCGCCATTTTTGAAAGTGTGAAAGGGAGTTCACCATTAAGCTGATTGTTGCTTAAATCCAAATGTGTCAACCCACTTAAGCTTCCAAATGTGGATGGAACTGAGCCTGAAAGACTATTGCCAGTCAAATTAAGCTTAACCAAACTGTGGAGCTGGCCAAGTTCAGACGGTATGCTCCCAGTAAGATTATTGTTCCCCAGATACAGCCCTTGCAGCTTAATAGACCAGCTGAATTCAGAAGGTATCCCACCGGATAACAGATTGTCCGATAAATCTAAGGTCGTAAGGTTGGTTAACTTAGCCAGAGATTTCGGTATTTCACCAGAAAGCCTGTTACCATTCAGCAAAAGATCAACAACAACCGAACATCTTCGTAATTCATCTGGTATAGAACCCGTTAACCGATTGTTGGAAAGATCATACAGCCCATGGTGCTGAACAAAGCTCGAATCCGGAATACCAACTCGACTGAAATATCTTGAATTGTTCGAAAAAGGAATCGAACCCGAAAGATCATTGTCGGAAAGCACTAAGCATTGTAATTCAGACAAACCCGTGATTTCCACCGGAATTGACCCATTGAACCTATTTCCACCAAGATCCAATGTAGTAAGAGAGATGCAATCACCAAGTTCACCAGGAAGAAAACCAACAAAACGATTTGAATTCAAATTAAGAACCGAAAGTGAAGAAAGCTTCCCGATTTCCTTCGGGATTTCTCCGGTTAATCTGTTATTACTAAGAACCAACCTTTCCAATGTAACAGCTTTCCCAATTTCTTTAGGAAGATTACCGTCCAACTGATTATTTGCAGCTGATAACTCCATCAACTCCGTTAAGTTCCATAAACTTATCGGAATCAAACCCGTTAAGTAATTCGAATCAAGATCAAGAATCATCAATGGTAGCTCGGAAAAGTAATCCGGAATCGAACCAACAAAATGGTTATGAGATAATAACAATTCAGACAGATTACTACAACCCATAAACGAATCCCCAATTGAACCCGAAAGCAAATTATTTTCAAGATCAATCTTCATTAAAGAAACCGCATTGCAAATCTCCTTAGGAACAGAACCCGTTAACAAATTTTTGCTTAAATCCAAGTCATTAAGCATCGTGCAGTTACCAATCTCCGGTGGAATCAAACCGGAAAACCGGTTTTCGGCCAACAAAAGCGAGTTTATCTGGTCCCATTTGCCAATCCAAGATGGCAAAGGACCTGAAAGCTGGTTATTTTCAACAGAAAACGCTACTAATGGAAGCTGTGAAAGCTCTTCCGGCAAAGATCCCGTTAACGAATTGAAAGAAAGAATCAAAGTCTTGAGATTCCGACAGTTTCCGAGCTCTTTAGGAATAGAACCATTTAGTTCGGAGTAAACAATGTTTAAGATATTCAGATTTCGCAGTTGCCCAATGGATTTTGGGATAGAACACTTCAATGGGTTATAAGAAAGATCAAGTTTTGATAATGATTTAAGATTAGAAACGGTTTCCGGCAACGGACCCTGGAGTAAACAAGAATGAGCAAAAAAGTTCTGTAATTTTTCAAGATTTCCAATTTCCGGCGGTAGAACGCCGGAAAAACGATTGATTCCCAGATAAAGATCGGTAAGATTTGAAAGGGTTCCAATTTCAGAAGGAATGTGGCCGGAAAGTGTATTATTAGAAATATCCAAAAAGATTAGATTTCCAAGATTGATGATAAGAGCAGGAGAGAGAAAACCTGATAGAAAATTGTTTCCGAGACCAAGCGAACGAAGCTTCGAGAGGTTTCCAAGCTCCGGCGGAATTATTCCGGTGAGGGAATTGGAAGAAAGGTCAAGAGACTGCAATTCTGATAACTTTCCAATAGCAGGAGGAATCTTCCCAGTGAAAAAATTGGGTCCGAGTTCAAGGGTTTCTAACTGAGTCAGCTCGCTGAGTTCACTCGGTAACTCACCGGAAAGCTGGTTATCACCCAAATCTAAAACCCTCAACCGCCGGAGTTGGGATATTTTCTGAGAAAGTTGGCCGTAAAAAAGATTAGAAGAAAGATTAAGGACAACAAGGTTGGAAAGAGAAAAAAGCGAAAGTGGAATAGGGCCATTGAGTGAGTGAGTTGAGAGAACGAGTGAAGTAACTCGTTCATTTTGGCAAGAAACCCCTTCCCATTGACAATGTGGGGTGTTAAGGTCCCAAATGGAAAGCTTTTCTGGGTTCAAAAGTGAGTTCTTGAATGAAATCAAGCTTTCCTTCTCTTGATTTTGTTCAACAATGGTGGTATTCACGTGGAAGAAGAAGAAGCCAAATAGCATACAAAAAAGATACAAAAGCTTGAACACCATAGCCATGGAGTTTACAAATAAAAAAAGTAAAAAAAAGATTGAGTTTTTAGCTCTATATATATATATATATATAAAGGAACACTTTCAAGATTTCATGAAGTTGATTATGAGAGAGAGAAAAGAGAAAAAGAAACGGTTTGGGGAACATGAAAAGGATTAAGAGTGGGAATCCCGAATTTGTCTTGTCTGTTGTGACGAGAGACGGTGTCGTTTTGATGGGAGGCAAGGCAAGGCAAGACAAGGGCGGGTGTTTAAGTGGCGCCGGAAAGTGAAAAGCCGATGATGGACGGTCAAACAAATTTGGGTCTTCGATTATTATTTTTCATTTGACGATAATAACCCTAGAATGGAATCATGATTGTGAATACACAAAGGGTATTTGTGTCATTTGACACATCACATAATTACATTTTTTTTTCTTGTTTACATGAGGATGCTAATTGTGGGAACTCACGTGTAAATTGCTTAAAATGGACAGCGATTATTGGAAGTATCACCAAGAAAATTTTATATAATCTTCTTTAAAATAGAAAATTCAAATTAAATATTTCTAAAAAGAATTATATTAAATTTCTACATATTCTTGAATTTATATTAAACTATTTAACATAATTTAAAAGGTTCTATATCATCTAAATATCAAAAAAATTACAATGATGTTTTTAAAATAATTAGTTGTTCATATGTTGTATTAAAAGTTTTTCTTAACTTAATTTTATTGATGAAAAGAATAATTTTTAAAAGAAATCTCTATCTACATTAAGTTTTAAATGATTATCTAAAACTGGAATTTTCTTTATTTGTAAGAATTATCATCATAACTATGATATTATATTAGCAGATAAATCAAGACAGTTAATTAGTAATTAATTACTAAACATATAAACATATTCTTGAAGTATCACTTCATTAGGAATCAAATATCATATGTAAAATATACATGAATGTGTGAGAAAAAAAATATTATAAGAATAAGAGTGAATTACGGATTTGGTCCATGTGGTTTGATGAAAATTATGATTTTAGAGTCTCTAAATTCGAAATATTATGGGGTTCGTCCTTCTAGTTATCATTTTGTTATAGTTAAGGTCCTTATCACTAACTTTGTTAACAGTGACTCCGTTAACTTAGGAACATTTTGAGTCATTTTACAACTTTTCATATGTTTTATAAGAAAATTGAAAATTAATTTTGATTAGTTTATTTTATATTCATATCATATATATTTAATTTATTTATTTAAGTCTTTTTTTATTTTTCTAATATTTTTATCTTCTAAATTTAACCCTACGAGATCCTACCCCTTTTTTTTCTTTGCATCCGGCCACATCATAACTCCAGCCACTTAGGTCTTGTTTGTTTTTTCGTTTTAAGCTTTTAATCACCACTTATATCTGATTCGTTTAGACGTTTCATAACCATTTTAAAACTGAAACCAGACTTCATATTTCTGCACCTCTTAAAAAACAAACGCCACCTAAAAGAAAATCATGGAAAATGAGTGTATTATTTATATTTATCGTTTTGATATTTATGCTTTTAATCCTAATTTAGATTTTCAATTTGGATTTAGGTTCTCTTTCATCTCCATCTTATGTTAATTTTTAATAAATGTGTTCCTTAAACACCAACAATAAACTTATGCAAATTAAACAACAAAGAAAACCATATCGAATTTGGAAATTAAAACCCAAAAAACCCTCATAAAGTTAAAAAGAAGGGAAATTTCTTTTAGATCAAACCCCAATGTGTTCTCCTTGAAACTTATACATATAGAGATGTATCTCCGTGACTCCGTTGAATATAACACCACCCTCTCTGAAAATAATAAAATAATGTTACCATATATCACTTTTGATATTATATATATATATATATAGAGAGAGAGAGAGAGAGGGGTTTATGCGAGAACAACAATAATTTACGAGAATGCAAGGACAATCCTCAGTCAATCATTTTTGTATATGAAAATTTTCATTTACAAAATCACATATGATTCATGTACAAAATCATATGTGATTTTGTATAAAATAATAAATGATGCGGACGACTTTCCATGCGACTTAAGTGGCCCCAAAAGTCGTCCGCTATAGTTAGTGCAAAATACATAAAAAACCCATTGCATTTTCGTAAATTGTTATCGTCTTCGCATGAATCCGTCTATATACATATATATATATATATTATAAAATAAAATAATTAAATATAAAAAGACTGGGAATAAAATTACCCAATAAGTTCTTGTCCTCTATGCAACAAATTTTGTATTTTTTTTTCTTCTTAGCCATGTGTCTTCCATCTTGCCGTATATGGAGTACCTATCAACGATGGAGATCTTTTTTCTTTAATTGTTCGTATATTTTGTCCTCTAACAATAAAGTTATTGGGTACTTTCATTTCGTTGTTTCCTTGGAAAAAAGGGACTTGGAGTACATTATATTTTGTCCTGTAAAAATTTATAAAAAAAGTACAATTTTTTTAGTTCCGCGAAAGGGACAGGAAAATAAATGAGAAATAAAAACAAAATTTCCAAGTTATTGGACATGAAAGAATGAAAATGAAGTATATTATTTTATTAATATACCACGTAGAAAATATATTATTTAAAATAAAAGATCGGACAACTTTTAGTTTTTAATTTATAAAAGATTTTAATTCTTTTATTTCTTTTCTTTCTCTATCCTTCAACATTTGGAATGAAACTTTGAAACTTATTACTGTATTATTTTTCTTTTTTATTCCTTCTAAAAAAGATTCGAGAATACAAAATTTTTTTATCTTCCTTTATTTTATTTCATTCCCTTTCTTTTTCTTACTAGTGGTAAGGGTTTCAAGATGTTACATATTCTACTAAGTACTACTCAAACAATTGTGTTATAAATTTTCTAAAACAGAATATCAAAAGTTAAAAATTGTATCCAGTATTAACAACTATTCTATTTTAACAATTCTATCATTATAGTTGATAAAATATTACTTATCTTTTTTAAACACTTAATTTCAATGTTTAAAAAATAAATAATATTAAATATATTAATTATTTTAATAATATGGTTAATGATAACAATTGTTAAAAACTTAAAATAGAATGTAATTTTTTAAAGATTTTAACTCTTAATATTTTTATCTAAGAAGAAAAAGTTATATGATAATAACAAGTTTGAAATAACAGAACATCTAGTTACCAAAATTAGAAAGTTGGATAAGAATCTTTTATACAAGGGTAAAGCAGTTTTTAAATTAATATATTTGAATTAAACAAAGACATTATTATTGATAGCAGGCAGGGCAGAAAGGCAGGATAAAAGCAAATCAACCACAAAACACGAGGAGTTATCAACACCACCCGCAAAACAGGAGGGAATCTCACTTTCTTCTTTTTCTTCACTCCACTAAACACACACAACACAAATTTTGGAGTTTTGTTAGTAGATTGATAAGTTTAACGAGAATTGCAACTTATTCGATCAGTTATACATGATTGTTTGATAGTGACTTAATAATATAGAAAGTGGCTTATTCAGTAAGTTTCTAGGAGGAAACTTTATACAGAAAGCCAAGTTTTTTTCAGAGTTGTCCACACGGGCTATACCTGGACTAAATTTTTAGGAGGAAGCTTTATACATAAGATGCACCCGCTAAATTTTTGATATTTCAAGGGTTAAAGGAGCACTACTTTAAAATATCACTCGAAATCAAACAAAAACCTTTAAAATATCACTCGAAATCAACCAAAAACCATAAAAAATAACTCAAAATTAACCAAAAACATTAAAAAAATCGTTCGAAATCAACCGAAAAACTTAAAAAAGTCCCCAAACGGAGAATTCAGCTAAAAAATCCCTCGAAATCAACCGAAAAATATATCAAACAACTTTGCGGACATTTGATACAATTTAAGGGTGCACCCGCTCGGGAAAAATCCTGGGTCCGCCACTGATTGTCCCTCCCGATTAAAAAACACGTCCTTTCCATCTATATAAAAAACTCTCTCAAACAAAAACTTTCCGGTCTATACAGACAAATTAATTCACATAGACAACTTTATCCATACAGGACTTAATGGAAAACCAACCAAACAACCCCTTACAGTTCGTTTTAAATCACCATTAATCTTACAAAATGAAAAATAACATAACAAAAAACATCTGGAAGTTTTAAAATTTAAACGTTAATATCATCTCCAACTTATATCCTATATTTTCTTTCTAATTTGAAGATTACTTTGTTTTTTTTTTAACTTTTTGAATTTCTTTTACAATATAAATAGTGTTGATGACGTCTTGAACTATTAGGAAATACATGCTATGCTACAGTGGTCCTTTCAGCTAAAAATTACAGTGGGGTGGGTAGTGGAGTTACGTGTAGTAACAGCAATAATAGGCTGAGTGGTTCAGTTTCCTTGCTTTGCTTTAAATATGCAAAGTAAAATCACAAATCTTTTGCCAATATTCTTTTTATTTTTTCTACTGACATAATTATAGTAAAACAGTAAATGGATGGTAGTTGTATAACATTCAATTATTGTTCCTGTTTCTTTTTCTTTTCCAACTCCTTGCATTGTGTATTGATGAATATGAAAACGAAAGTTTATATTTTTAGTCATCTGGTCTTGGTAAGGTTACAATAGGATATGCAAATAATAACTATATATAACAAAAATTACAACCACTTAAATGTAATAAACCTACCCCCAAAAAAGGACCCGAGATACGGTTTTTTTGTTGATAGGGTAACATGTTTTGATTGAGGGTCTGGTTGTTAGCAATTTAACGAGACTTACAACTTATTCGGTCAGCTATACATGACTGTTTGGCAGTGGCTTACTTATATAGAAAGTGGCTTATTCAATAACCTTCTGGAGACTTGTGGTGAGTCTTATCCAGAAAGCTAAGTATTTCTGAACATGTCCCTCCCACAACTAAAAAACACGATTCTTTCATCTATGAAAAAACTCTCACAAACAAAACTCTTCCCAATATATATAAACAGATTAATTCATACATGACTTAATGGAAAACTCAACAAACAACCTACCTTAATTTCAACCTAGCTAGCCATTAATCGAATTACTTCTGTAGGACCAATCTTTCAATAAAATCAAAGGCTACCCAGGCTCGTCAAACCAGACTTATTACCAAAACATGCATGGTCAATTATTGGCGACGTTTAAAAGCATTCTTTAAATAAGAATTAATATAACATTGATTTCAAGATTCAAATACTTGTTTTACTACATTGATAAGAATTAATATAGCATTGATTTCAAAATTCAAAGACTTGTTTTAGTACACTTTATGTATCAATGTTGAAACAGTTGCTGCAAACTATGAACACAATACCATGGCAAGTGACAATAAACACAAAGAAACGTTGTTCTTTTTATGTGGTTTGGTAAACACACCTACATCGGTCATGTCTCAAGAACGATAATCTAGTATAGAATAACAGGTTTACAAGATAGGGTTTCATTCCCCAAGTCTAACCACGAATGAAAATTTGAGGCTTCTGAGAGCCCTTGACCTCCCAGGAGGTCAGGGGTGCAAACCTCACCAAAGATGAGGAATGAGTGTTACTTTATTTGTTGCATTTGTCGTATATAAAATATTATATGCTTCAAAATAAAGGCAAACAGTTTCTTTTATTTTCAATGTCATTAATTAGTGTTTAATATCTCATTACCTCTAACCAAACACCCACTAATAGTTGAATTCAAACCATAGGGATATTCCTTCGTGATCTTTTTACGAAAGCTTAACCATTGAGTATCATTCCTCCTCAAACTATTTTGGACTTCTAGAAATTATTCCATGAGACAATTATTTTGCAAAACAACTTGTAATATAATTCGTATAAAGTTGGATTCGATAAATATGTTATAAACAATATTAATAGAAAAATAATAGATAAATATTAAAAAATTTATCTTACAATGGTACTTGTTACAATCTTCAAAGCACGTGATAATAAAACAAAATAATTAGACTCATCATATGTTTATAATTGTAAAAGTAGGTATAAAATGCGAGTAGCAGCAAAACGCCCAAAAAGAGGACTTGCTTTTTTCAGCAGAGCCAATCACAAGAGGTGGTGTAAGATCTGGACAAACTTGTTTTCGACTTTGAAGAGAAAAGAAATCAAAGGATTTTTTTTATAATTTTTAAATTGTGTTCTTGAAATGGAATGGAACTATGGAAGGAAAAGAAATAAAAACATTTTTTCTTGTTTTGAACATGAGAGAAGGAAATAAATAAATATATATATATATATATATATATTTACTGATATACCCTTTAAAAATATATAGTTTACCATGAAAAATTGGGTATTTTGTAATTTTAATAATTATATTAAAGGGTTTAATCTCATTCTTTTCATGCCTAAAAAAAGTTTTAGTAAGAAACTTATCATTATTTTTCTTCTTTTAATTTATTTTCTCTCCTAAAAAGTTTATATTTTCTGAGGAAATTACGTTTTTAGTCCCTGTGGTTTGTTGAAAATTTCTATTTTCATTCTTATGGTTTTGACATTACGATTTTCATCCCTATGGTTTATAATTCACAACCTTTTTCATTCTTGTGATTAAAAATTTATTGCTTTTATCGTCCCTATGGTTTACAATTCATTTCTCGTTTAGTCCTTCTTGCTTAAAAGTAATATTTTGAAACCAAAATAGAAATGAATTTTAAACTATAAGGGGGCGTTTGGTTCGCAGAATGGAATTGGATGGAATGGAATCTGTCAAAGGAATTTGACTTTGAAGGAATTGGAATTGGAATTGGAATGTTGTCAGGTTTGACCAGCTGTTTGATTGGCAGAATTAGAATAGAATATGTTGAAAGAATTGGAATCTGTCTGTTTGGTTCACAGAATGTAGCTTTGGAATTGGAATGAAATTCCTGTAAATGACTAAAATACCCTTTTTATTAAGTTTAATTTTTTAAACTAAAATTAGTTTAATAAAATAATTATTAGTTACTTCAATTTTTTTAACACTAAAAATAATTTGAGTTTTTTTACAGCTAAAAACTGCATAAAACAGCCAAAAACTACAGAAACTGCTAAAACAGCAAAAATCATATTTTTTTTACAGCAAAAATAACTAAAAATTGTAGAAAAAAGCAAAAACTACAGCAAGAGAACATCTGAAAGGCAAGACATATTTTAGTTGTTGCAGGAGACGATAGATAACCTAACTGCTAGGGTGAGGAAAAACCGAACCGAAACTGGGAAAAAAAACCGAGAAACCGAAAAGCCGAAAACTAAAAAACCCCCTGAAATACAGAACCGAAATCAAAAACCCGAAAATTGAAAAAAAAAACTTGAAAAAACTGAACCGAACCGAAATCGAAAAACCGAAAACTGAAAAAATCCCCGAAAAAGTCGAACCGAAAATCCAAGTGAATGGGTGTTGGCTTCAATTTTAAGAGATTAGGGTTTAGTTATTTTTTTAGGATGAGGGTATTTGAGGTATTAGGAATATATCAAATTCAATTCCAAGAAATCTCATGGATAACCCAAGGAATCTCAAATGCCAATTTTTTGGAATTCTTTGGAATTTAACAAATTCCAATTCTTGAAAAAATAGTGAACCAAACAAAGGAATTGGAATCTGGTCACTGGAATCAGATTCCAATTCCACCAGATTCCATTCCATTCCGGCGAACCAAACGCCCCCTAAGGATGAAAATCGAAATTTTAGAACCACAGGGACAAAGTCCGTAATTTTTAACAAACCATGGGGATGAAAAACGTAATTTCCTCTTATTTTTTACTTTTCCTTCCTTTCTTTTGCTACGGAAATAAGGTTTCAAGAACACAACGTAAATAATTGTCAAGACCTTTATCTCAAAACAAGTTAACAGGCCTTGGTGCACAGTGTCGGCCTTGGCCTTGGCCCTGGCCCAATCAGTGTCCAATAGAACCCTACTCGAAGTTGGACTCTGCCATCCGCCTATCTGCATAAACTGGTCCTATCCTATCCACATTCGTTTTTCTTTCATACCCGTTTCATGAAAACAATTTATCTTTTTTCAAATTTGTACATCTTAATGCAAAAAAAGAGAACTTAGTTTTACTATATGAAGAAAAAAAAAGAGAAGTGAGAACCGTCTTTTGGGAGGATCCGGTTCATGTTTAAGAACCAAGTCCAAGTGGGTTGGACCTACTACCCCTTTGCATACCATGGGATTCATGAACCAATACGAATGCTTAACCATTCAGCCGTCCAAAAAGTGGGTTGGACTCTTATCTAGCAGACCTGACCTAACCTGATGTGGTCTGATCTGGGTGGTCCTTCTCGAAATCAATATGATTTCTGGCTGGTCAAAAAGTGGGTTGGACTTTGGGTACCGTAGAGCTCAATTTCAAGCATATGTATCATTTGGTAAAGCTAAAGTTTGATGGCATCAGTTGGGAGCTCATTCATTAGAACCACGACACGTGTCAAACATCTATTAAAGAAAAGGAATAAGACAAAATTGACGATGGACCAGCTATCATTGTTTTACTGTACTTGATCCATTCTTTATGATTCCTCTACAACGTACTGAATTTAATTAAGCTCTCCACCTGGCTCTAAAGAATCCCATACAGAAACAAATTTGCATATGCTTTCTATGGAAAGTTTTCCCTGTCCACATCTATCCATTGCAATAATATTTAACCTTATATTCTTTTTATACCTTTTTATCATTTTCATTGATCCATTTATATATTATATGCATATATAATTATGAATCATGTTTCCTCGATACAAAAAAGTAACATAAAAATAGACTTAGAAGACCAAAAATCAAGAACAAAGATGTTTTTCTTGAGGCCCTGCTATATCCGGATCTTTTGATTACATTACATAAATGATTTGGTTGTGAACGTGAGGACAAATGAGAATGTGACACGTGTCATATTCAGACTCAATAAGCATTATTCAGACTGAATAAATACTATATTTGGTCTGAATGTTTATTTGATTATTCAGTCTGAATATTCGGTTGATTATTCAGACTGAATATGACACGCATCGCACTCTCATTTGTCCTCACGTTCACAACCAAATTTGAGTTCTTATTTGAACTTTCTTATATAAATATATATAAAGAGGGATCATACAAAAACACCCCTCATTTAAAGGAACAAAGGAACGCATTTAGGACCACAAAGGATGTGTTCCCATACAATATAAAATCATAAGTATTTGATTCAATGGGGCCCACCATTGAATCAGATATGATTTTATATTGTGTAGGACCCACATCATATGTGGTTCTAAGAGTGTTCATTTGTTTCTTTAAAAATGCAAAATTCTCATTTAAACCCCCCCCCCCTATATATATATATATATATATATATGTTAAGCACAAAAATGGTTAAATCTAAACGATTAACAATCTGAACCTAAACCTAAACTATTAATAATTTGAACCTAAACAATTTTGGTTATAACTTTACACGGGTCGATGAAACACCCACATGTAAAATTGGGCCCCAAAATTTTAGGGGACCTGTTCAAAATCTCACATTTATTATTTAACATGCTAAGGGACGACCCTGCTTGTGAGGAAATCGATTTAGAAGTCGACCTTTACTTTAAAACTTCTTGATTGATCGTCGACACTTTCTTGCTAAAATACTAAAAAGGTGAATTCTAATTCGCTGAGAACATAACGAGTATATAATGAAGGTGGGGAAAGAAAAGCCAATACCTTTATTCTTGATTTGCAATGTATTCTTATGCAGCCAATAAGCTTTTGACATGATAACTTCCAGATATAGGAAAAAAGGTCTGATTAAAACAACTTTGAATATGGAAGTGAATCTCTTTTAGTTCTTTCTGATTAAGCCACCCCCCAGCCCCCTCCATTTTAATACAGATTTTGTGTCTATAAAAAGGCCCTTGTACATTATTTCATTTACTAAAATAAGAGGTATATTTCTCAGTTGAATCAAAAAGCCCCAATTACAGTCTGTGTATCGATATGTCACTTGTAGTAGGGAGGGTGATAGGAGATGTTGTCGACCAATTCACACCAAGTGTTATGATGAATATAACCTATAATTCTCAGAATTCGGTCTTTAATGGCCACGAGCTTATGCCTAGTTTCGTTACATCTAAACCTCATGTTGAGATTGGTGGTGTAGACATGAGATCTTCGTATACTGTTGTAAATCTCTTTCTCTATTTACACACATTGAATATCTGCATATATACATGTATATAACTATATATTGACCTATATATCTATTTTTACTTGAAGATCTTGACCGACCCAGATGCTCCAAGTCCAAGTGAACCTTACTTAAGAGAACATCTCCATTGGTGAGCATCAATCGATTTCTTTTATTTTTGTACTTTAGGATATTGGGTTAGTTTTTTTACTCAATAAATTTCACATACCATGTTCTTCTGGTTATGTGCTTAATTAAACATCTTTTTAGTCCATAGTTTTTTAGTTTTTAATTTGATGTGTAATTTGCTACAAGTATTAGTTATTCTAATAGGCACAGGATCGTGTGAGAAGGAGAGTTAAGGTGAGAAGCATAAGAAGAGATTTGGACCCTTGATCACCTTTAATCTCAAACCCACCTATGAATTGCTCATCATACAAGGATTGATCCGGTGCATTGCAGTGCATCTTATCTCGGTGAATCTCATCCCAATGTGCATCCAAGGGTGGAGATCTCTTCTTACGCTTCTCACCTTAACTCTCCTTTTCACCGGAACCCAACCCTATTCTAATATAAGAATTTTAATAAATGGGAATTAACAGAACACTATGTTACAGGATCGTCACAGACATTCCTGGTACAACTGATGCCACCTTTGGTACGTAGAGTTTCATTATGTTAACAATACGATTATTCTTAATGCATTCATATGCATTAACTTAAAAATTAACATATGCTGAATTATTTTGAATTATGGACATAAACAGGAAGGGAGATTGTGAGCTATGAAAAACCAAAGCCGGTGATAGGAATCCACCGATATGTATTCTTATTGTTTAAGCAAAGAGCTAGGCGATCAGTGAGGCCACCTGTTTCCAGAGATCATTTCAACACCCGGATCTTCTCTCAAGAAAACGAGTTAGGGTTACCAGTTGCTGCTGTCTACTTCAATGCTCAAAGAGAAAATGCCGCTCGTAGAAGATAACTCTATTTCATACATATATACTATACATTGACTCTAAATAAAACAATAAAACCTTTAATGTATAGTTTTCATAATGCGTTTTTTATGAGTTGTATTTAGTTTCATATTTTAAGTGTATTTGCGATATAAAAGTTTAATAAGGAAAGCAATGATGTTCTAATTCCTATACAATGGTGTTTCTAGAAATCTGTACCTTACAGCTAACAGCTCTAGATTTTGATTAATTATTGGAATAATATGACTATCATTTGGGGTCCACAACACCACAAAGTGCTACAGAGAGATCATATACTGATTCATCACCAAACCTACGAATTCGATGCCACTTCTCTTGTATATATGATATATCCTAAGACTATAGTTCGGTGCCCCTTATTCTTTTACTAAAGATGGATCAAAGGGACAAACCCTTGTAATTTTTAACTGTTTTTTAGGTTATATAGACATATACCTTCCATGGACAGTGAGTGTTTTAATTGAAGCAAAAAGAGGATCATTAACCTCTTGACGCAGTTAAACCACAATTCGGCATAAAACAGAGCTACAAGATGAAGTTGAATGGATAAGCATAAAGGTAGGCTTGTATCCAAAGGCTAGGGTGTCAATTACAATGAGGTTTTTCCACCAGTGGCACGATGAGAAACAGTTCAGATGCTCTTATCATTAGCAGGACAAAAGGGGAGGGATGTTCATCAATCAGATGTGAAGAGTGAGTTTTTAGATCTACATGAACATATGTATGTTGAATTATTGAGCAACTTCAAGGGTTTATACAAACTCAGCAGCCCACTATACGACCTAAAGCAAGCACCACGCACATGGTACAGCAAAATTGAAGGTTACTTCATGAGAGTAGGATTTCTGAGGTGCGAGTTTGAATATACACTTTTTGTCAAAACAGAAAAGGGTAAAAAATCATGATCATTAGTTTATACGTTGATGATTTACTTTTACCAGTAATGATGCAACTATGTTCGCCAAGTTTAATGACTGATTTGGATATGATGAAGTATTTCCACTGTCTTGAAGTAACACAAATTCTAAATCAACATGGTGTCTCCTAACTTTTGGAACTTAATCAAACAATCTATGATTGGATCAGGCACAACAATGTCTCTCTAAACCAGAAGCCCTAGCACTCAGTTTAGCCTTCACACACTCCTAAATAGTTGAGGCCTCATCGTTATGTTTGCTATTTGATCCTCCCATCCATAGTGAACAAGTTCAACAATTATTTCCTTCTTAAGATGAAGTGAAACTTGATGTCTATATGCTTGCTCCTGCCATGAATCACAGGATTTTTTTGACTAATTCATTGTCGTTTTTAGGGTTAGTGAACATTGATATACAAGCAATTTATACAGCCATTGTTTGCTTAATAAGAATTCGAAGTTCCTCAAAATACTACTCTGTGTTGTTACTTCAGAGCATAATATTGAAGTTATGTTTAAGATCTCTAATTGGTGGCTTAAAATTGAAATTCGAACGAGAATGATAAATAATCTTCGATTTATGATCAATAATCTTCGATTGATCTAACAAACGCAGAGTGAGGTGCGAACCAAAAATGAAATTGTGAAGATCGTGTTAATAACATGCATCGCAAACTGAAACAGGATTAACTAAATGGATAAGAAATCAAGTTACTTACCTGACCACACTAATTGTTTCACCCAACAGCATCTCCATTATCAGGCTGTAGCAACTGCTAAAAACAAACGAAAATCGATCAGAATTCAACAATTAGGGGAGACTGTGAAAACTCGCTAAGACGACAAAAAGCAATTGTACGTCGTTGTGGCCTTCAGCGGCGGTGAAGTGAAGAGGTGTGTTAAGGCTGCAAAATTTGGATTATTTGGCACGGCGAGGATAGCAGATTACGTACATCATAGCTTCAACAAAAATCGCCGTCTCCGGCCACCGACATCTCTATCCCGACGCCGATCACCAAAGAGCGTTTACCCTTTTACCGTTTTACGGTTCCCATCGCCAAAACGGAATCTTATGCTGGACGAGTAATTTACATATATGGTCCCTGACATATTCCCAATTTGCATGTCTAATTATTTTAGTTAAAGAATTTCTTAGGGGCTGTTTGGTAGTTGCTGAATGGTATAGAGTTGGATGGTACATAGGTCTGGATGGTATAGAGATTCTGTATGATATAGTGCAGAATAAAAAATGGTTGTTTGGTAGCTGCTCTGAATGGACAGTCTGAATGGGAACAAATTACCATTTTAACCTTCTGTCAAGGTACTGGAAAAGATATTTCTCTGTGTGCATCATCTACCAGTTATAACAGATCATATGATCCATTTTTATAAACATATTTGTGAAAATATTGTCTCATGATGGTTTAATACATGACTTATAAGGCTCAAAATTTAAGTTCACAGTGGTGATTCCATCACATATAAAGGGTTGTTTGATTTGATAAAGAAATGGTTGTTTGTTTTGAACAAATCAGAAACATAAAAAGAAGGGATGTTTGATTAAGCCAGCCAGCTTAATGGTTGTTCATGTATGGAACAAAAAATCGAACATAAATCTAATCGATAGATATATACAACAATCTGAAGAGAAAGAGAAATCCAACAAAAAATCGATTTCATGAGAGAAATTGAACAACAATCTGAAGAGAGAAAGAGAACTCGAACAAAAATCGATTCATGAGAGAAATCCAACAAAAATCGAACACATACCTGAGAGTGGTGGAGACGGCGAAGTTAGGGCAGGTGGACGGCGGCCTTGGACGGTGGACGGCGGCCGGCGGCTGTGGAAAGTGTTAAGCACAATAGCAGTTTGTGGAATGGAAGTGGAGAGGGAAATCGATAATCTGATGGAGGCGCTAGAAAAAAAAGAATTGGTATTTTGGGAACAAAAACATATCTGAATCATTTCTCAAAGGATTAGGGCAGGTACCATTCGAATGCATTGTTAACTTCAGAGGGTCTTTCTTTTTTGCCAAACAACCCCTAGCCTCTACACGATTCATATGTGCCTCTGAATGGCACCATTCAGACCTAAACAAACAGCCCCTTAGTTGGATTGTTTTATATATAAATAAATATTCCTAGTTGGATTGTTTTATACATAAATATATTCCTAGTTGGATTTTTTTTCATTATTTTATTAATTTTTTTGGTTACTCAGGGGCTGTTTATCAAAATCTTACCCGGGTAAGTACTTACCGACAAAATTCAACATTATCACTTACTTACCGGGTAAGATTTTAGTCCACCAAAAACAACATTGTATGCAACAAGTTATCCGGTAAACACTTATCCGGGTAAAACACTTGGTCATTCTTTTTCTTGTCTTCGTTCTTACCGGATAAGATTTTTGGTACTTGTTGGACTATTAAGCACTTACCCGGGTAAACGTTCAGTAAACGGCCCTTTAGTTAGACTATTAAAAAACCTTCTAAATGATGTGAGGCATGGCGTTACGGTGAGATTAAGCATCAAGCCTTACGAGTTATGATGAGACCATGGCGTTCTTCAAGACGTGGCTTAAGGCAACAAATATGTAATTAATATACATGTATATACATGTGTGATTATGTCAATGTCTTAAACAATAATGATTAAGTTATTAATTATTTAAGTTCATATAAAACTATGAACAAAAGAAGAACCATGAATTGATAGTTTGATATTTACAGAGTTTACGGCCCGGCTACAAAAAGACAGGCGGAACTATTATATATCCAAGGTTCAATATTGAAAAAATTTCAGAGGTTTTCCCTGACTCGAAGGGGTGGATCAAATACAATAAAAAGGGTAAAAATCAAAAGGGATACAAAGCAGACATTGTTTATGGTCCATGTTCAAACAGCAAAATCAAAGTAACGAAATCAAAGAACAACAAATCAAAGTAATCAAACAATATTTTTCGTTTGCTAAAAACTAATTTAGGGTCCCCCCCCCCATTTTAATGATTAAATATTTGGCCCATAAAAATTATAAAATTGTATTTACATTTACTTATATTCAAGTTTTAAAATTTACAAATTTCTAATTTGTTTTATTTCTCTCAAAACAACTAGAATACTTTCAAATTTATATGCTTGACTAATTTATTCTAATAACCACCTGTTGTTAAATAGGTCTAAAATACATGGTTACCGATTAACATGTTAAATATTGGTTTTTGAATAGGACCACAAAATTATGGGGCCCAATCTTACTTGCAATTGGGCTTTTATATAGCCCAACGCTTGTATATTTTTTTCAAAATAAAAAATGACTATCTGATTTTATAATCTAGCAATTTACCAATTAAAAAACAAAAACGACTATTTGATATTTTTTCACTTTGTCATATTAGACATACATGTTATTTCAATTTATATTATTTTTAATATGATATGAACTTTTATATTTTATTTTATTTATTACTAATTTAAGATGATCTATGTATAGTTTAAGGAGAAGTGTAACAAGTTATCCAAAAAGATTGAGACGACCTTAGATCTAATTTACAAAATCTATCTCACAAGCCAACACTTGTTGAATTTCTCGTTTGTATGATCTATATTTTGCACATTTGTATATCATTATGTAGCTCTTTCAGAGGAAAACACAACTCAATAAACTATTTTAACGAATAAATCATGGATTTGTACTAGTATTTATCTCCATTTTCTTACCTCTAATGGAGGTTTGACACCAGCGTGTGCAAGAAGAAGAAAGCTTATGGCCCTTCAATAATGTTTGAGTCCATTTTCAAGCCAACACAAACCCACTACGTATATGAGTCAGACTTAAAAGAATGTTTGCTAAGTTCGTATAACTGTTTAAGGAAATACTTCCCCCAACCATTACATAAAAGGTTCAACGAAAGAAGTTTGATCTTTATTTTATTTCGTAATTAATTATGATTTTGAAAATAATTATTTTATATTTTATAATTTTATTACAATAATTATTTTGTACCGTCAAACCCAAAGGTGGAGATAAAAGAGAACCATTTGCAGTTATCATCCCCAAAATCCAAACTTCCGGACAAAACAGGGTACAAAGTCGTAAATGCTAAACTAAAGGGGCTAGAAACGCCTACTTTATTTCCTTGAGGAGGATATATGACATATTCGAAACACTTACTTATACGACCCGCACCCGATGATGCTGTATAAGAACCAATCTAATTAGGGTTTCGAGGGTTTTATTTTATCGCAGACAAGAACTGTTGCAGCGGCCGCCATGGTTCTCAAGTATGATTCCTTCTATCCTTTTAGTTTGATTCATCTTAATAGTTCGTCAGCTGTATTTGCAATTCGTAGGTGTTTAGTTTGTTGATTTGTAAATGGAGGTAATTGATTAATCTGGTAGGTTAATGTTAGCGTTCATTATCCCAAAAAATTTCATCAACAAGGTTATTTAACATAGTAATGTGAACATATTTTGTAGTAAATGATTTCAAACAATCTTACTTGAACGAGATCTGCTTGATTTATGGCTTGAAATAGGATCGTATTGGAGCATGTAATGGTTTATGCGTTTTAGGGTTTCCCCCCAGATTTTGATGATTTGATTTCATCTTCACATTGTTGCACTTCACTTTTGATCATCGTTAAGCGTTGTATTACGTTGCCGAATGGTAATCTACTATTCTAGATCGACTAACCATACTGTTCTGTTGTTATATCCATATAAAACTGGCCAAAAAGGTTTTCTATTCACACATTCTTGCCTCTTTGCATTGAATTACAACGTCTATGATAATACCAGATTGTTTTATTTATTTATTTATGATTTCAGTATTGAATGCTGTTAGAATCATTTTTTCTTGGGGTTTTTGGGTTGTTTTAGATTTTAACCTTTCCTCTTGGTAACCATAGGACTGAGCTTTGCCGATTCAGTGGCCAGAAGATTTATCCAGGTAGAGGTATTAGGTTCATTCGATCTGACTCTCAGGTATATGATTGGATATATTTGTATGCATCTTTTAGTCTGGCTTGTTCACTTTAACAATGCTAGAAATGAAACCTTTTTGTTTTTCAATTTAGGTCTTTTTGTTTGCAAATTCCAAATGCAAGAGGTATTTCCACAATAAGTTGAAGCCCTCAAAGCTCACATGGACTGCCATGTTCCGAAAGCAACATAAGAAGGTGACAAAAGTTCATTAATTTAACTGGTTTCTTATTACATTTCTGTATTTATTTATTGATCATATTCTTGATAATATAATTATTGATCGTCTTTCTTGTTCTTGAAACAAACAGGACATTGCTCAAGAAGCAGTGAGGAAGAGGCGTCGTGCCACCAAGAAGCCTTATTCTAGGGCTATCGTTGGAGCCACATTGGAAGTTATTCAGAAGAAAAGAAGCGAAAAGCCAGAAGTTCGTGATGCTGCTAGGGAGGCAGCTCTTCGGTACAATAGTTTTTCTTAATCATTAAGTCATGTTGGTCGCTAACTAGTTACCAAATTGCAATATACTAATTAAGTAATTATGTTATCTAAAATGCAGTGAGATCAAGGAAAGAATCAAGAAAACTAAGGACGAGAAGAAGGCAAAGAAAGCTGAGGTAGTATCGAAACAAAAGACCCAAGGAAAGGGCGGCAATGTGGCTAAAGGAGGTAAGGGACCTAAGCTCGGAGGTGGTGGTGGGAAACGTTGAAGTTCCATTTCCGTTTCCTGTTACTTTATTAGGGCTTAACCTACTAGGTAAACTTTTTGAATATTTTGTACCCGTGATGTCTATTCCCTTGAGGCATACCTTTCACTCAGATGTTTGTTACCATTCACAATTTCAAATATGAAACACTTTCTATTTAGAGTTGTTTTTTTCCTTTTGATCTGATCTTTTAGATTGAGATGTGTATGAAGTTAAGTCTGATTGTTTAAGAGGGCTGAATAGAAACCAGCCCTTGATTTTTCTGGATTATTTATTGAGGTGCAATTTACATCAGTAGAAATACTTTCTAAGGGTTTGTTTGTAGCAAATTAACGAGCTTGATAGGACTCACAACTTAGGGGGTGTTTATAAAAACACCTTATAGACTTGTTACCGGTACAACACTAGAATAAGCACTTTTGAGTGTTTGGATAAAGTGCTTATATTGGTTCCAAACCGGTAATAAGGAGTTTTTCAAGAAGTTAAACTATTCTAACTTATAATAAGTTGTTTAAAATAAGCAAATCCCAAACACCCCCTTATTCAGTCAACTTATAAGGTCGGAGCTTTATGCAGAAAGCTAAGTTTAATGAACTTGTTCCTTCCATCTATGATAAACCCTTCCAAACAAAATTCTTTCCTATTTTTACACAGATTAATCCATTATGACAGTTTTATACACGCAGGAGGGTTGTTTGTTAGTTAATAACTTAATGTGACTCAACTTATACGGTTAGCTATATACTGACCGTTTGGTAATTGCCTAATATAGAAAGTGTCTTATTGAATAAGCTTTTAGTGGGAGCCTTGTGTAGAAAGTCAAATTTTTTCCAAACACTTCCCTCCAAGTTAAAGATTATGCTTCTTTCATCTATAAAAAAATTCACTCAAATACAAACTTTTTCTTTCTATACCGGCAGATTATCCATAGACCATAGAGGACTTAATGGAAAACCAACCAAACAACCTCTTAATACGACAAGAGTGAGTTATGATAAATTTCTAAACTATTATTCAGTATCAGATTAAAACCCTAAAACCTTTCATTATTCTTTCATCCACCTATCGCATTCTTCTCTGTTCAGTCCAGTCATGTCCTTTCTTGTCAACCTTCATCTGCTTACTAACGTTGCAAAAAAGACACATGTACCCTTGTTTATGCAACTCATGCTAACGCTAACGTGCGCAACTGAGAGCATGCATTTCTTATTGCACACCCACCATAAATTAGACATCCCTTTATATGCTCAGATTCTCTCACATTTTAACAAATGGGAAAAATAACAATGAAGATGGTGAGTTTGAAGGCGGCAGTTATCGGTAGTTGGTTGTTGACAATGGTGGTTATAAAGACCGCGGTGGCTGTCGACTGCCTCACCGTGGCCTCTCTCATATCTAGCTGCTCAGACTTTGTTAAAAATGGCACACATCCATATCAAGGGTCCCCTTGTTGTGATGCCATGACCACTCTCGGTTATCTTGCTTACTCTGATTTTAATTTACGCTCTATGTGTTTGTGTTTCATCGGCATTATTACTGCCTATGGTTCACGTGCCGCCATTGCCATCGGTACGTTGCCGGGTTTTTGTGGTGTTTCACTTGGCTTTCTCGTTGATCCTGAAACCGACTGCCGCTAGCTAGTAAGATTTTAGACTTTTCTTATAATAAGCATACACTTTGTTTTTTTAGGGGTTTTTTGGTTGTTGTTTGTATCGATTAATCTGTCTTTATAGATTTTTATATATGGAATGAGCATGTTTTTTTTTTAATTGAGTGTGACAGGTTCGGGAAAAAACTTTGCTTTCTGCATCAAGTTATTTAGAAGTTTAATGAATAAGACACTCTCTAATTTCTATTTCATTAAATCAGTATTAAAAATTTATGTATAGTTGAACAAATAAGTTCTGAGTTCTATTAGAGCATCTCCAATGCAAAGTTCTTACTAGCAAAACGTGTAGTTGCTTATAAGAACTACCATTGTAGGGAGGTTCTTATAAGAACCTTGTGTCCTCTAGGTGCTTGAACAAGAACATTAATTCTTATATTACGATGAAATTTGTGAGAAATGACATTTTCATTGACTTTTAATTTATTTTTCTTCACTCTATTATAATTATTGCTACTTAAAAAATCAATAGGACCCACCAAAACAAGGTTCGTATAAGAACTGTCATTGTGGATTTTTAGCTAAGTTTTTAATTTGATGAAGCGAATATGAGTTGGCAACAAAAAAGTATAAATAAAAAAGTTCAAAAAGCTGCTAACAAACAAAAAAGCCCTTTAACTCCCCAGGAATTTCAATTACGCTCATATTAATTCTTGCCAAGAAAAAACGCCTATGTTTGACTAAAACGATATATGACAATTTTATATAAAAAGCAAGATTTTGAAGTTGACAAATTCTAGAAACCAAAATGTTAGAAAAAAATGCAAACATTTACATAAAAACAACACCACAAACATGTTATTTTTCAAACAAACAAGAAGGTTTTTAAGGTTACTATACAAGAAAAAAGACACCAAGAAAGTGTCAATGAAAACCAACCCACACCCGTTAATCGAAAACAAACCAAACTACCTACGAAAACCATTCTCGGAGTTCGTATCCGAATAATCCAACGGCCGTCGGGCTGTTTTACCCGTTCTCTCAAACACCATCCTCTGCCTCGGTGCACTCATGGACCGTAGCTTCGCTTGTGACGATTCCGTGTTAGCCATATAGTTCGGGTGGTCCCCAAATAGCTTCGTTGGAACAAACGGGCTCGTTTTACGGCTACTTCCGGGCCAATACGTTATCGGGTTATTTTCAACGGTTGATTCAAATGAAGAAACGTCACTAGTGAACAACGGTTTCTTCGGTTTTATTGGAGTTATCATCTTTTTACTTGATCTTCGAGTTGGGTTCCAAGTATCGACTTCAAGAATCTTATCACTTGGATCGTCGTATTTACTCGTTAACGAGATATCATCCATCCAACTTTCTAACCAATATGGTCCGCTATGATGTTGTTTTTCTTTGCCGAAATTAAGTTTAACGTTCGACATGGAGCTAGATCGCTGTGTTTGCCATGAAATAAATGATCGATAAGAAAATGAATGTACTAATCTCGACAATTTATGATTGCAATACATCAGCTCTGATAAACTCAGTGACCACAATTGTTGTGTACGCCTGGATTCAAACCCTGGCAAGAGGGGATATTCCACCACATCCCCCAGGGCCTCAACCAGTACGCAACAACCCATGTGGTTGAATGTATGTAAGAATTGAAAGAAAAGATTATGAAAAGAGTTAGTTTTTTTTTACTGACAGGATGGTGGTGGGACCGGGAGGACTTGATGGTTGAATGCGGTGAAGCCGAGGAATGAGCCCGGTTAGCACAGGCTCGAGCCTGTAGACGAGCCATGGCTTGCATTCTTCGAAGCATGTCGGCACTTTGTTTACGAACGATGTGGCCTCGCACGAGTGCTTGAAGCTTCACCAATGCTTTAAGTGCCCTCAATGCTCTCCTAGCCTACACAATTAATTTATAATATTCCATGTGGTTTACAATTCTTTACTCTTTTGATCTTTTGTACTTAAAGGTAGGAATTAGCCTAAGGACGAAAATAATATTAATTTACAAATAATAGAGATGATAATTGAAATTTCTAAACCATACGGACAAAAATCGAAATTATTAACAAACCAAAAGGACAAAAATCATAACTTACTCCATAAAAAAAATAAAAGTTAATTTAAAAATTACAGTTTAATTTTTTTTGAAGGAAAAAATTACACTTTTAAATGAAATACACGTGTTCTTTTTCCATATTATTGTTACCAAAAACAGAAATATGCCAACAAAAAAATAAAAATAAAACTCAAAAAGATTCGAACTTGCAAATGGGGTGTTTGGAATTGGTTATTTAAGATAATTTAAGTTTTTTTTTGTAAAAGTGTTTATTAATTTATATGATGTAAAAAAAGAGTTTTATAAAAAGTGTTTAAATTAGCTTATGACGGTACCAAAACGTAATAAGTTGGTAATAAGGTGTTTGGATTAGCTTATACATGTAAAAACTATTTTTTACTACTTTACAGATACCACACTCCTTATTACCGATACCATACCAAAATAAGTTCCAAAATGGAAACAATGCATTTTAGGGGGAAAAATTCTCCATCAAAATTCTCTAAAACACTATTATTCTCTAAAATAGATAATAAAAAAAGAAACTTCAACTTTATAAAATTCTCTAAAACATAAAGGAAAGACAATAAGTTGGTATAAAACCCCAACTTTGTACAATTATTTTAAGCATGAAGTTCAACTCGTAAATCAAAGATAAGATCAATAATTTTAAGCTAAGCAATAAACAAGAAATATAATAGAGACAATAGTTTGGTAACATTGATTTTTTTAAAGATCTTATATCGCATCAAATAATTGGTTCGTACAATTTAATCCTTACCGACAAAACGCACTACAATATTCCAAAAGTAACACATTTTCATTACATTTTTTATTTTTAATTATTGGGTTTTCACAAACATTATTAAAACTAAAACAAACATCCATATAAAATGATCCACCTTACTTGATGAAAATTTTAAAAATGTAAATAAACATATAAAAGCACACGTATTACATATTAATATATTTAGTGGTTGTTTCCAAGAACAATAATAAAGACATGAAATTAATGGTTTTGTGTGTGTGTGTGTGTATTGTCAAAGTGGCGGGACCCAATTTATAAAATCAATGAAGATTTATGCCATATTAATTAAATTAAAGTTGTTGAACCACAACCCAAAATACAAAATTACCCACTCCATTTGCTTTTTAATCTTGTAATTTAATCCAAAACTCCAAATTTAGCAAAGGGTAAATCAGTAACTAGACAGAAACAACACTTACCAGGTAAGCCCGAAACACCGATTGTATCTTCACTGCCGCCACTGCCCGCAACCGCTCACCGTCGTAATACGCCCTACCACCGCCGCCGGCACCACCACCGCCACTTGTCAATCTGACAACCTCCGCCGCCGCATGTGCCGCCGCGAGCGCCGCTTCAGCCACAGCAGCAGTGGCTGCTGCTACTGCTATGGCGTGTTTGTTATCATCGGATGGTTTTGGGTAAGAAAGTAGACCGGTAGATGGATCTTGATTTTCCGGCGATTGTTGTTGTTGTCTCCGATTAGAAGACTTTTTGACGGCGAAAAGAGAGCGGAGCCACCTGGTTGTCTTACCCATCTTCCATCGCCGGCGAATTCAATTACAGAAATTAGAAGGGAAAAAAGAGGGGAGGATTTAAAAGAGGGAGGTTTTTGGGCGGTAGTTTAAATTTTGGGTCCCAAAGGGGTTTTTAAAAATGGACGGCTTTTGACAGATAAGATGGCGGCCCACACGGCCACCAAAAGTCTAAAGTAACATAATAGAAAAACAACATTTATTATCTATTTTTATGGTCGTTAGTGATTTCAAAGTCGTCGCTTCATAAAGTTTGGGTCCGTTTGGTTCGCGTAATAAAATTAGATAGAATGAAATCTATTAAAGAAATTTAATTTTAAAGGAATTGAAATAAAATGTTATTAGGTTTGAGTAGCTGTTTGGATGACAGAATTAAAATAGAATTTATTGAAGGAATTGGAATTTGTATGTTTGGTTCACAGAATATAGCTTTGTAATTAAAACGAAATTCTGATAAATGACTAAAATACCCTTTTTATTATTTATTTTTTCTAAAACTAAAATTAATTTAATAAAATAATTATTAATTACTTCAATTTTTTTAACACAAAAATACTTTGATTTTTTACAGCTAAAAATTGATAAAACAGCTAAAAACTACATAAAACTGCTAAAACAACAAAAATCATAATTTTTTTACAGCTAAAAACTGCAGAAAAATAGCAAAACATCTGTTAGAGCATAAAATTTTAGTTATTGCAGGAGACGATGGAGAACCTACGTTATTTGATTTTGGATGAAAAATATCGGCTTCTATATCAAATTAGGGCAAACCATATTTTAGTAATTTAGGTATATTAAATGAGAGGTATAATGGGTATTATGAAATGTTAAGATTTCATTCCATCAAAATCCTACCAAATTGCTAAGGAATGATAAAATACTCCATCCATGGAATTCAGTAGAATTTGGAGATTCCTTTCCTACAAAAGAACGAACCAAACGACGGAATCGAATTTTGTCAAAGGAATTCACATTCCAATTCCACCAGATTCCATTCAATTCCACCAAACCAAACGTACCCTTAGTATTATATCGGGCTTTCTCAAAATAATTGTCTATAGTAAAAGGTGTATTTAATCATAGTAAATAACAATTATACTTTTAGTAATAGAAAAGAAATTATATATATTTTATAATGAAGTGTAAGAATGAAAAAGTTAGCATTTATATGTAGAGATGTGTAATAACCCAACCATCCGGAATTCATAAACCTGAATAGAAGATAAAGTGTTTGTGCAAAATCTGAAATCCAACTTTTGGGGTTGCGGTTTATTTTTACCACCAGACCCGTCTAAAACCCAATATATATAGGTATTTTTTTTAATATTATATAAATGTATTTATTTATCTAATTACCTTCCGAAAATCTTAATCCTAGTCGGCCAACTTGCATATAACTATACTCGAAACTCGACCGATCCCAACCGAAATCCGAAGCAATCTGAAATCCAAAACTCAAAATTCGAGGCTTGGTTTCTATATCTGAAATGTGATTGGATTTTTGGCCTTCCTACCCGAGTCAACCCAATGGACGTGAATAAAAGTAGAACGTTACTTTAAAACAAATAAAAACAGAAATATGAAAATTTATCATAAGACTGAGGAGATAGTTTTTTATTCAGTTTAAAGACATTAGCCCAATAGAATAAGCTGCGAATCATGCCATAAGTCCATAAAATTTAGAAGCCCAAAACCTTTAATGACCAAGTGTTTTTGAGTCCAGTTTGGACGATGCTTATCAAAGCATTATTCTATTGGTTATTAAATTCTGAACCCAAAATTATCTGATTATTGAACCAAGATGGTCTAATGATTATTAAATTTTGGATATCAAAACTGTATTATAAGAGCATCTCCAATGCAAGGTTCTTATAAGTAAAAAGTGCATTAGCTTATAAGAACTATTATTATAGAGAGGTTGTTATAAGAACATAAAAAGATATAGGTACCCAAAAAAATGATTACAATGAATTGTTGAGGCTGTCGTGACCCATGACTCGTATCTGGTGATTAACATTAAATTAAATTATATATTAAAAACTAAAAGAATTAGACACTAAAAAAACATATGTTGGGTCATGTGTTTTCTTTTAAGAGTTAGCATTTACTGAGTAAATTATTGTATATAATACGCTTTTTGTTGACTAAATTATTATCCGATAAGTAAGTGATAATGTTAAATTTTACCCGTGAACAGTCCCTTAACCTCACATTTATTGACTTGCTTGTATGAATATGTCAAATATTAATTCGTAAAAAGCATATAAAGTGTTGTTTTGGATCAATCAATTTGGCCCATTTATCTTTAACACTTATAAAAGTGACCAATTTCTAAGAAAAATTATAGTATCGGAATTTATATCTAATTGATATCTTATAAACATCATAAAATGTGTCAAAACTTTATGTTCAAACACTGAGGCATTGTTTGGCAAAAATAAGCTAGCTTATAAGCTAGTTTATTTTTAGTGTACATGTTTGGATGCACATAAGCTGACTTATAAGCTAACTTATTGATAAGCTACTTTGAGTAGCTTATGATGAGCTTTTTGTCATCTTTTTCGATTATACCCTCGTTAATATTAATTATTATTTTTTCAAGATGTTCTTTTTAGTCATTTAAATGGTTATCAGCTAGTTTTTGCCAAACATAATTTGTTCATCAGCTAGCTTATAAGTCATCAGCTAGCTTATCAGTCATCAGCTAGCTTATCTTCTAGTTTGTCAAACATAGCCTAAATGAAAAGTAGTTAGATAGTAATATGTATTTTTAATTTTTTGGAATGGAGGTAATGATTCATCACGAAAATTGGTTGTGTTTAACAGATAAGCAAAGTTGAACGATATGTCAAAGTCATCCAATAAGAAAAACTCCGATTTGTCACTGCCATAAACCAATAAACACATCTTTGTCGGTTCAAAAAATAAATAAACACGTCTTTTATAAAAGCATAAATTGTTTTAAATAGGCAATCTCAAACACCCCTTTAAAATACATTAGTTTTATAAATTTAAACATTTTCTTTCACTCTAAAAAAACAATCTGAATTATATTCATTCCCCCTACCCTAGTTAGTGACTAATCTCACGAAGGTGAGAGGCTCCTTTAAATTAAAATATTGTCCCCGTCCTTAAAAACCATTTGTGTATGTAGATTTATTAATTGATTATTAAGAAAGAAACAACCAGTTTTTCGAGCGGTTCCTACATGTATTTAACTTTTGTAAGTAGGATTTTTTTGGTTATGAAAGATCTAGCTGTTAAACTTTAATAGTTTTTCGTGATATTAGAAAATATCAGAAACATCAACTAAAAAACCGAAAAAAATATATCTTGAAAAATCAACCAAAATTTGAAAAAAGTCTTCCAATATCAATCAAATTTTTTTAAAAAAAGTCCCTTAAAATCAATATAGAAATTTCAAAAATTCCTTCAAAATGATGGAATTCAACTAAATAAATATCGTGGGACTTTATGAATAATTGATCTACCTTAAAAGTGTCTACGCGAGTCATAGATCGACCACCGAAAACAACCAACAATGATAAATAAATAAAAAATCAACTAAAATATATGTTTTTTAATTAAAAAAACCAAAACTAAATCCAAAATGTAACATGCTTTTATTCAAATATGATACCATACCTTCACCACTTAATTCTCCCACTTCTACATCACAAACCAAAATTAAAATTAAAAAAGAAAAAAAAAACTTCACCACCATCATCATCACCTTCCTTCAATTCATGTCCATATTTCAATTTCCTGCATACCATTAAAAAAATCAAATTATTCATCAATTTTAATTTAACAACTCCACGTTACACCATGCAAATCCATATTAAATATTATATGAATCTTTTAATGAAAATTTTGATTAATTAATTATTAATTACCGCAAGAAAGGGGGAGGTTGCATTGGGACGGAAGAGAAGTTGCGACCCGAATAGTGTTGCAAAGGCAAGCATGGTCAACTGCTTCAAGTGCCACACAACAGTCCGAGCTAGGGACCAAGTTGGACGAGCCAGGAACCACAAAGGGTGCACACACGTTCAGATTTTCGAGCTGGTTCGGACATGTTTGACCATGGGTTCCACCCACAAGTCCAACCACCAATAAAACCAATGTCACTATTTGATTCATTTGGAACACACCCATGGCTGCCATATATATGTGTGTGTTAATCGTATATAATGTTATCTAAATAATGTGTATATATAGTTATATGATCTTGTGTTACTATTTTTTGAAGGGCATTTTCTTGATTAATTTATAGTAGAAAAAATGGTGGATTTGTGGACCATATTTCATGAGTTACCTAATGATATGATACTTGGAGGTCATTTAATTCGTATTTTTGATCCGTGCCAATGATCGTTTTACCGCACAGAGCAAACACACATATATGTTTAACGACATGTTTATATATATTCACCTAATATATATATATATATAGATGTTTATATATAGATGTTGGTTCATTTTAAAACAAGACAATGGTAGAAACTATAGAAACTTTGGCAAATCAATATAAAAATTAATTTTTTCATGATTTTTTTTCATCAAATACTATTATTTAAGATATTATTGCACATATGTTTGTTTCATAATGTAAAAGTTTCACGTGTATTTGTTTTTCATAAGTTGAAAATTTCTAAAAACGAGTATGTTATGTATTTTGTAGTTCCAATTTTGCTCAACTGTTGGTACGGTAGCTACAACAATACAAGTTTATTACTGCAACCACAAATAACGGATACAAAAGGAACATACAAAATGTATGTTTTTCAGTGAAACTACCTATTGGGTGATGCTGACTGATTCACTATTATTATACGTGATGCTTGCCACAATATATCGTATTATGACAATTGTTCTATTGTATTTGATTGTAAATGGCCTTTTCAGGAATTAAAGACGATTGAAAAAGTTTTGGATGTCGATCTTTTGCTATCGATTTTCTCTAGAGGGACGCATTAAATCTTGACTTTAGGTGTTACTTATTTTGTTTATGGAGATAATGACATCAAACAATATTTATTTGAACACGTTGTTAAAGCACCCACAATACATAAGTTACATGTTAGGTTAATTCTCCATAAATAGAATGTTAGATAAATGTTTATATAACTTGTGTATAAGGAGTGCATAAAAGTCCGACCTAACCCAAACAACTTAACCTAATCTAAGCCAAAATAATCTAACATACAGCCACCCAATGTATAATCGAAATGTAAAATCATGGGTTTTGGTGATTTGAACCCAACCTGACAAACTTGGTTCCCTTCTTTTCCTTAGGTTTAATCCCTTATTATTATGTATATTAGACTGTTAGACCATCTTTTATTCGTCTCTAATAACTCCTACGCCTATTTTCTTATATAAGTTCACTAAATGAGGAAAAAATTGAATTTGATCTACTTAAAAATATGGATAAACTGTATTAATTAAGTGATGATGAATAAAATAAGCATGAGTAGAGAAAAAACATCATATTCAAATTAACAAAATTTCAACCCGATAAACCTGTCTAAACCGACCAAATATTGGGAATCAAAAGTTCTTCCTACTTCTTTTACTATCATAAAAGCTCCCTAGAATATATCTATATAGTCTATATTATTCAATTAATAA
The DNA here is from genome assembly GCA_036898165.1 of Silybum marianum. Taxonomy (NCBI): domain Eukaryota; kingdom Viridiplantae; phylum Streptophyta; class Magnoliopsida; order Asterales; family Asteraceae; genus Silybum; species Silybum marianum. The sequence continues at coordinate 1,126,942 of CM072532.1, forward strand.
TTGAAAAAATATATTAATAACTTTAAAATATATAAAAACGTATTATTAAAACAATTTATAAATAGAAAATATAGATGGAGTAACGATCTTAGGACATTTTCAATAGATCAAAAGAAATTAAAATAAAATAAAATAAAATTAGATTTCTATATTTTAAAGATTAGAAAATTAATTATTACTTAATATATATTATAAAATATTATCTATCTATCCTAAACATTTAACGTTTTAAACTTTTACATACATTATTGATGGAAATAATAAAAATTATTTATCTTTTATAAGCAATAATATTTTTACGAGTTCTCAAAAGCTATCAGATTTCACATAATTTATCTATTTAGAGAATTTTAGGAGGAAAAAATTGATTCAAAATTCAGACAATCCCCAATTTGTAATATATTGGAGATCTTAGCATCTCCAACAGATTTTCCAAATTTTTTTCTAAAATGGAGAATAAAATTTTAAAATCTTTAAAATAGAAATACATTTAAGAGCATCTTCAACAGATTCTTCAAAAAAAAATTCCAAAATAGAGAACCAAAAGTAAAAATATAAAAAAATTTGCATTCATCTACAACAGATTTCCCATTTTTGAGAAACAACATTAATTATGATATTAAAATATTACACCAATCTATTAAAATATTATTTCTCTCTCCAAATATATGTTTTTAAAATTTTCTATTGGTTATCTCATCTTGTAATCATTTTTGGGGTATTCTCCAAATTTGAAGAAAAAAACCTTCTTTCTCCATTTTGGAGCTAAAAATTTGCTTAAAATCCCCATTTTCGTCAACAAATTCTTCATTTTGGATATTACCTCGATTATATTATTAAAATGTTTTCTTTCATTTAATACAATATTATTTCTTCCTAAATATTTATTTTTAAAATTTTCTATTGGTAGAAATATATTAAATAAATTTCTTTTTCATTGTAATCATTTTTTTGGTTGTTCTCCAAAATAGAGATTTTGGTTATTCTCCACAGTCGGTGTAGCGACTCTCAGACGAATTTTCAACGTGATTGGCGAGCATGTTGACAATTTAGGTCATGTAGATACTAGCATAACATTTCCTATTAACATATCCGGTCCAACCAGTATTTGGTGTTTTTGCTTGAGCTGTACGAGATGAATTGGAAGATCAATCGGCCAAAATAACCATGAGCGGCTATGATATTATAAGTTTCTTCTTCTTGACCGAATCTGCATCCCCACGGTGAAGAATGTTCCATAAAAGGCATCTATGTAACCCCCGATTATATGACCAATCATATATACCATTTTTTTATTTTGTCAAAAAAAATTCTCTTAGGACTAAATTTAGAGAATTTTACATTCTCTTCTACTTTTTTTGTTTTGAAGAACTTTTTGGAGGATCTATTGAAGCAAAAAATACATAAAATCTCTAAAAAAATTTAATTTATGTATTTTAAAGAATCTATAATATACTTTTAAAAACCATTCCATTCATTTATTTGTAGGTAATTAAATCCCAACATTAGTTTAAATGTATGGAATATGATAACAAAGATGCTCTAAAGTATATATAAGTCAAGCTATGCAATAGCTTGAGGGCATAGAATTGTGAATAAGAAAATTGGAGGGTTAATTTGTTTATCACTACAACTAAAATAAATTATATTTTATCTTTAAACTTAATTTTTTAATTAAAAAATAGGGCTTTTAGTCCACTCTTCAATTAACAAGTCATATTCAAATACAACTCGTAAATTTTATTTTATTTTATTTTTTATTTTTTTAATAAAAAGCTGTATTAATTTCTTTATTATTATGAAATATAGTAAGAGATAGAATTCTACATCCCAACATAAGAAGGTAGACACACAACTATTTCAGTATATGTATTGTTTTTTTATTGAATAAAAGTTATAAAAACCAACAAACATCTTTGATATGTAGCTCAGTCCAAAGATGGCCAAATAGGGCTCGTCGGGCTCGGGACCGACGGAGGATCGGGACCGGGACCTATGAAAGACCGGTCCGGCCCGGGACCGGTTATAGGACCGAAAACCAGGATCGGTTACACTTTTGGAGCGATTTGTAGGACCGGCCTAGCCCGGGACCGGTTATGGGACCGGCCCGATTTTTACAAAAAAGATGTATATATATATATATTTATATGTATTTCTAATTTTCTAAGTATATTTGATTGAAAACCAATTACAAGTTATAATAAACCGTATTTTTTAAATGTATTTGACTGAAAATCAATTATAAAACTATAATAAACGTATTTTTTAAGTGTATTTGTTTGAAAATCAATTATAAAATTACAATCAAATGTGTTTTAAGATGTATTTGAGTTACCCAATTACATATATGTAATGATTACATATATAATATATTAAATTAATAAATAAAATTAATGTTTTTATAAAAAAATTTAAAAAAACAATTTTTTATTGAAGGCCCGTTTTGGAACCGGTTTGGACCCGGGACTGGTTATGATAACACACTAAACGGGACGACTTGAAATCGTTGGGATCGGGACCGGTCCCAAAAAGTCAGTTCCGAAAATTACTGTTGAGGCGCGGTTCGGGCCCGATTTTTGGCCATCTCTAAGCTGAGTTGATAAATGGTAGGACAACTTTTCTATCTCCCCTTCCGCCAATCTCAACTGCTCAGTGAGCCCAAAAAAATGTCTCACACATTGATGTTTTTCAAAGACAGATTCTTATAAGATTAATTATAATTGTTGATAATAATATCTTTTTCTATAAGTTAAAAAACAAAAGTAAAAATAAAAATATAAAAAGCGTGGATGGATATGATCTTGGAACCAACCAAACCTACGAACCACTTCCATATTCCTAAACCAAGATTTCCGTTTGTAATTAAGGTTCCATTGTTTCGAGGTTAACTAATTAAAATTGACTTTTAATTCTTCTTTAATTTCTTTAATATTTATTATTTGTCCTTTGCATTTGAAACGGCACGTTATCACAAAATTGTAAATAATAATATAAATACCTCTTGGAAAAATAATTAAATTACAAATTTGGATCTAATTCTTGAAACTTAAAATAATAATAATTAAAAAAAAACAAAAAGAAAGGAATAAGAAGAATTAGTCAGAATCAGCAGAAGCAGTCGAATACAATTTAACAGCAAATAGAAGCTTCTCTCTTTCCAAAGGTCCATCTTCATGGTCAACTATTTGACTTTCCCAATTTAACCCATCTGCTATCCTCTTCACTTTCACCAATAAATCCACGTCATCTCTTATTATCAAGCTCCCTTCTGGCCTCAATACTCTATCCATTTCCAGCATTATATCTTCCATCTCACATCTACAACATTTCATATAATTTATACATAAGATATATATTTTCGGAGGATAGATCATATAAGAACACCCCCTATTTAAAGAAACAAATGAATACTTTATGGACCATATATGATGTGGGTCTCACACATTAAAATCATATCTGATATGTTTTTTTAATGTGTGAGACTCACATCATATGTGGTCCACAAGCTGTTCCTTTGTTCCTTTAAATTTACAAAATTCTCATTTGAACCTTCCTCTATATTTATATATATGATTTATTTTAGATAATTATTTTTGTAATTCGATTAGATTAAAATAAAACATTATTTACCTGTCTTTATATAAAGTAAAAACTAAATCGGCATGAATAAGGTCGTATGTCCTAGGATAAGTAGACATGGCTTCACACCTGTGTATAAAAAATGTTAGCGTTTACCAGATAAATAATTATCGGTTTTGAATAAAAATGTGGTTAATTTGAAGTGATTTACGTACCAGCTTTGATAAGTTCCGATGAGTCCACGTTCATAAATTGCGCCAAGTGTATCGGCTATGGCTTCAACCGGGACTATATTCATGACCCATAAAGGATCTTTAACGAGTGAAGCTGCGAAACCGCCCAAAAACGCATTCATATCAAGAACGTTCCGGTATCTTCCGGGTTGTCCCAATTGATTGTTTACGGTTTTATAGTAGGAAATTCTCTTCTTCCATAATAAGACGTTTTCTTGGAAAACTTCTGACGTTACACCTTCGATACTTTGACTACTAATTCTAGGAGGTACCATGTCTAATCGTTTTGGCCAATTCGCTATGGCCCCACCAGCAACTTCTTCGCTACTCGACACTTCTGGTAATCGAGTCAAACATGTCTCTATATCTGTATACCTATAAGTATTCAATCATATCAATTATCATATTATTAGATTATTAGTCTGACATAAAATAATATTATTTATCAGTTGATTATTAAGAAAGATTGACGAACCATGCAGAATCAGGATTTTGGACGGGGCAAAGAGGCGGGTTTTGGGTCATTTTGCGATTCGTTTTACAATTCAAATGGTTGATGGGTTTTTGCCAAATGGAAAGATCGCCCTTTTCAACCACTTTTTTCCAACAAAGACTTTTGGCAACTCTTTCGATTTGGGTTTGTTCTTCATTCAAATCATCTTCTGTTCTTTCCCATCCTTTCCAATGGTTCTTCCAATTAATGGGCGGGCCAGAAAGGATCCAGTATCCACCGGGTCGAAGAACCCGATCCACTTCAATCAAGTATACTCCATCTACAAAAAATGTATCCATTAGTAATTTCACATATTTCAAATGAAATACTGGTATAACTTACTCTTAGTGTCTCACCAATACACATCGATATTTTATTTACATTGTATTAGAAAAGGTGACTGATGAGTATAAAATTACCATATTGACCCCATGGAATGAGACAACGAGAACAATGAGCCATATCGAAAGCTCTAGAAGGGTATGGAAGTCTTTTGGAGGCGATGACTCCAATCAAAGCGGGAACACCACGTTCTAAAGCGAATTGTACCTGAGCTTCGTGTGTATCCCGTGGAGCAAACGACATTGCTATGATGTTTCTCGAAAGCAAATAAGCTCCCCAACTTGCCACCTAATTAAAATTAATGTTCATAATCAATCATTTATGATCATAATTGATTCTTACAATATTATATATTAATCCATCAAGAAAAGATTTGACATTGTTAAAAGATACATTGATTCCTATCTTTATCCACCCGACTAAATAAAATAATAATTGTTCAAATACCATAAAATAAAGCGTTTAATGACCAAATGCATGTCATTTGATTCGACATCCAGAAACAAAGGTTAAGTCATTATAATTTATAGGACGTCATATTCTTGATTTATTGTAATTTATTTATAAATGTATATCAAATAAATAAATAAATAAAAAGTTAAAGATGTCAACTGTTTTAAATCAAACTATAAACAGTTTTGTGTACCTAACATGTTCCTACATGCGAATTGTCAAAGGTTAAATCGTGAATGTTTAGTTTCTTTTCTTTTGTTACTACTTTTTAAAGAAAATGTACCAAATCGATATAAATTATCATTAATATCTAACCCATATCATATTCCAAAAATATATATACACACCATTAATTAATCTATATCCTATATGATCTACTTTCCCTTTAATTCAATCTAGTAATAAAACAAAAACCATTTTTAGGATAATAAATTAAGAAAAATATTCTCTATTTGATTACCTAATTTAATTAAATAAGAATAATTAAAACAAATCGGATATGGATTGATAATTTTATCTTACCCCACAACCCGTATCAATGGCGGTTCGGATCGACCCGTCTTTAAGATTAATTAGCTTCCCAATATCATCGATATATGCATCGGCGCCGTTCGGAAACATGGTTCCGCCGCCGGGAAATCTAAACCGGTCACCCTCGAACCGGATCCAATTCTGAACCGCTTTTTCGACGGTGAGATCTTTATGTGGTACATTGGCGTACCATGCTAGATCTCTGCTCGTCGGCCATTTAAACGGGTTCTTGTAACCCGCCGGCGCCGGCACACGGCATTTAAGAAGCTCGTTTTTCTCAGGGCAATGTCTTTCACGGTAAATAAGGCGGTCTCTCGGAAACTTTAAGGATCTTTTTTGGTCTTGGCATGGTGTGTATTCGGAGTAGTTGACGGAACACGGTGGGTAGGTTTTGACGGTGAAGCCGTCGTCTGTGGTGGTGGAGTGGTGGGTGGTGAAGTCTAGGTCTTTAGGTGAGTCGGTTGTGGTGGCGATGGAGGTTGAATTGAAAGTGGAGGTGGCTGCTGCGCAGTTTACGGTGGTGGTTCGGAGGGATGTGACGGTGGAAGTGGTGGTGGCGACTCGGGGTTGCCATGAACCGAATAAGTAGAAGAAAGAACAAAGGAATAAGATAAGACAACCCAAAAAGACGTTTTTTTTTAAGAGATGGACGGCGCCGGCGCCGGCGGTGGTGGTGGTGGGCTTGGTGGTAGGGGTGTAGTACGGCGTACTTTGTCCCGCCATTGTTAAATTCTTGAATAAGCTTGACATGTTCTTGGGATTTATATAAAACGAAAGTGAGTTTGACTCGTAATCGGTGAGTTGAAACTCGGAATAGAGTGAATTACATTTATGGTCCCTGTTGTATGCTTAAGTTTTGAATTTGATCTTTAAAACAAAGTATCTATAACAATAGTCAGTAACTTTTCAATTTCAAAACATTTAAGGTTCTTGTCTTCTTGAAGTTAACATTATTAGTTAATAACCGTTAGAAGAGATATACCAGTCTTTTGGACAAACTACATGGACATAAATTGTAATTCACTCTAAAATTAATTATGATTCACAATTTTTTTCAAAAAATTGTTTATTAAAGATAAATTAAATACGGTTAATGTAAGATAGTTATATATTTAATTAAATCTGGTCGTTAGAATAAAAAAAATATTGTTACGAAAAAAGATAATCATATTTTAAAAGTTAAATTATTAAATCAAAATATCAAATAAATAATTGTAAATTAGTTACAACAATTAACTTGATATAATAATGAAACATATTTTTTTTTTAACCGTATTTAACTTATTTTTAATAATAAAAATAAATTTAACAAAAAAGTGTGAATTACATTTTTGGTCCTTGTAGCTTTTCTAAAGATAGATTTGTCCCGATTGATAATTGACAATAGTAACTTTAAGAATCTTGAGTGTTATGAAATTGAAAAGTTATGGACTATTAGTGTAGAAAATTTATCTAGGGATGAAACCCAAAGTTTAAGTAAACTAGAGGGACCACTAGTGTAATTCACTTAATAAATATTTTTATATTAAAATATTAAAAATGTAAAATAATTAATTAATATTGGAAATGAAGAAACAAAGAGTGGACTGGGGAAATCGTGGAGGAATAGCTTACAGGCTGTGGGTGGGCTGGGTCGCAAACCATGAAGTGGAGTGTTCCAATTTATTAATCTTTGATTTCACGATTAATGCAAATATATTTTATTCATTAAATACCTTTTCTGAATAAAGTAAACACATTTATATAAGTCTGCAAATTATATAATTTGTGATTTATTATAAAATTAATATTTAATACATGCAATTAATATGGATTGAGAATATGAGGATAACGTGGGGTGCATGAAGGAACAATACCATAACAACGCAACGACGAACAACAAATCCCATTTTTTATTTTTTATTTTAATATTTTATTTTTATCATCCAGAAAATAAAAGAAGGATAATAACAAAAATACCTTTCAACAGTATATTTTATTATGTTTATATGTATTCAAAATTGTTATTTTATAGCTTAAAATAACAATTATTACAAGCCGGTGACGATTAAAACTCTACTAATTATGTTTAATTTTATTTATCAAAAATGACACATAAATACAAATACTTTTGTACTATTGTTGAATTTCACTTTTTTCTCTACATGATTTAAAAAAATTAACAACCCGTAAGTTAAAATAATCTCTCATTTTAATTATGATTCTTAATTAGAGCTGTATCTATGATCTAAAAACATTCTTGTGTATTAACGGGAATTTAATGCAGTTTTTACCTTTAATACAACATTATCTATTTACAAACGATGACAAGTTTATACTTAAAATGCTACAAAACGCGTTTACGTGTATCTTTGTGTATTAAATGCATAATTAACAATTAAACGTATGACATCCAAATTTTCAAACCTATTGTATGACCTGAAAGTACAAGTTTAAAGAGCTAAGAGAATTGAGATATTGGAATTTGACTGTAAGTTTAGAAAACAAAATTTGGTTAGAAAACAAAATTTGGTTGAGGCAATAAAATAAATTACTAGGTATATTTTGGAAGGAAAAACGAAGCAAAAATATAGAAGGATAATAAGGTGATTTTGTGAGGATGATTATTTGATTATACGTCATAAAAATATGATTTACAGTACATACTCATTTTGTAAGTGTTATTTGCAAAGAAACAAAATAATAACAAAAAAAAAACATACAAAACTAGTTTAATACGACTAAATTGCTAAAGTATGCATATATGTTTGCAACTATTTTGTATGAATTTGCTCCAATCTAACGAATTCAATAATATAAACATTTATTCCACTTATTCAACGAGACTCTTTTATAACATTCAACATATACTTAGTTTTCTTCATTGATTTTAATAAAATATGCTAATATAAAATCGGTTGATAAGTAAACATTGATTTTTCAGATTTGCATTTTCCCATCGTTGGATGATTTAAGAAAAAATAATAATACTATATTCTTAATTATTAATAAAAAATAAAATATTTATTTTATGGGACAAGTGTTATTTATTTATTATAAATATCATATTACGCCATCATTTGTCCAATTTATCATATTTTGTTTATCCATTTATACAAATAAAATTAGTTTTTCAATATAATCATCAATCGATTTTAATATTTTCAAATGATAGGAACAAACATAATAAAAGTCTTATCAAGTTTTTATTAATTACATTTTTGGTCATGTTGCTTAATACATGATCTTTTGTTCAGGGCCGGTCTTGAGGTTTTTAATGCCCTGAACGAAATCGGAAAAAAATTGCCCTATAAAAAGGAAAAACACTAAATTATTTCGAATTTGTAAGTTTTGTTTAATGGTTTTTAATTCTTACAACTTTATATAAATGTAAACTAACAACCATATTATAATCAACGCATATTAATACTAAAACAACATTTTATGTTGGTTACCAAAAAGAACTTTGGCAAATGGTATCCGAACTTAGTGGTTCAAACCTTAGTAAAGATCAGGATAGTGTATGAATGCTTTTGTTGCAATCGTCGTATATAAATATTACATATTTAAAAAGCATTTTACATTGAATGTTTGTATAGTAGCATGTGATGTTCAAATAGTTGTCATTTGAAGCCAATTATCAAACAATGTTTAAAAAGATTATTTTGCAGTAAATTTATACTATTATTTTACTAAAACTAAAAACAAATTTGAACATTCGTCTATAAAAACGAATTTGAGGAAAAGAAAATATATATTGGTGTTAATACGAGAGAAAAGGAAAAATAATTTTAGGGAAAAAGATTTTCGGATGATAAGGAATAAAAGAAATATAGGGGTAAAAATTTAACAAAAACTATCTTTAGTGTAGTGGTAAGGATAGTTGGTTTTATCATTAGGTCAGGTGTTCAAGACCTCTTAAATGCAACTTTTAATAAATATTTTTTTATTAGTAATATGACAGGTCAGACCCAACAAGTCAAATGATGCCCCTTGGGCTTGTGATGCCCTGGGCCGCCGCCCATCTCGCCCAGCCCACGGGCCGGCCCTGCTTTTGTTTGTAGCTTAATACCTGAAATGTTCAAGATCATATTGTGTGTAGAGAAAATACAATCATAAACATTTTATATATGAAAGAATATTGTATGTTTAAGACTTTTTTACGTGTTTAACAACACATGAAATGCGTTTATAAATTTATACGAATAATTGGGCCATAAAAAATAACCGAACTCAATTAGTATTTCCGTTACAAACCACGTCAATTCGTACAAACCCGCATGCAACCAATATTTTTTTTTCACTTTTTCTTAATTATTAGGGTTGATTACTCAATAATATATGAAAAAATTTCATCAACAATACTTGAAGGTTGGTGAATCAAGAACATGTGAAACAAGATTCATCAAATTGATAGTTTCATGAAACAATTCATTTTCATGTAGAAAGAAAAAAAAATCATGAATTACAATATTAAAATATTATTTCTCTCTTCAAATATTTGTTTTTAAATTTTTCTATTGGTTGTCTCATGTTGTAATCATTTTTGGCGTGTTATCCAAATTTGGAGAAAAAACCTCCTCTCTCCTACTTTATCCATTTTGAAGATAGTTTTGGAGAAAATGTTGGAGCTAAAAATTAACTTAGAATTCTTATTTTCTTTATTTTTTCTATTTTAAGGAAGCTAATAACCAATACTAATTGGGGCATCTGAGCCAACTGAAAAATAAGAGTAAACTACGATTTTCGTCCCTGTGGTTTCGTACTTATAACTTTCGTCCTTGTGGTTTAAAAACTGTTTTTTTCGTCCTTGTGGTTTGCATTTTGTTGCTTTTTTCGTCCCTTAAGATAACTCTGTTAAAAAAATCAACTAAATGAGCAATTGTCTTTTTCCCATGTTTTTAATAAATATTATTATCATTTTTGAAACCACAGGGACTAAATATATAATGTTCCATTAATTATTCTTTGTTTTAACTTTTAAAATTTTTAACTACCAGTTCCATTTTTTTTTTACTTCTATTCTCCAACGCATGGTTGCAAAACAAATAAGAGTGTGTATATATATATATATATATATATTTATTATATATATACATAAATAGATCTGTGAACCCCCAAGCATGGCTGCGACTCACGCCACCTCTCGCCGGCAGTGACGAAGGCAACGACCACCTCTCGCCGGCGCCCACAACTGCAGCTCCGGCCACCTCTCGCCGGCGCCCACAACTCCAGATCCGGCCACCTCTTGCCGGCGCCCACAACTCCAGATCCGGCCACCTCTTGCCGGCGCCCACAACTCCAGATCCGGCCACCTCGCGCCCACCTCTCGCCGACAGCGACCACCACTCGCTGGCACCCACAACTTTAGCTCCGACCATCTCCGTTTTCTGCCTAATACGGACGGATCTGTATATTCTTCATTTGAGTTCCGAGTTTTTTAGGGTTTTAGGCATTTCGACGGTGGGTTCTGCAATCTAGGGTTAAAGGTTTATCAGATGGGGGATAAACTTAGGGTTTTTTATTGTTCTTGATTTTAAAGAAATTGATGGAATTTCTAATTTGTAACAAGGATTTGATTTAGAGTTAGGTTTTTTATTGTTGATTTTGAGTTAGATTTTGGATAAATTGGATTGATTTGTTTTTGAGTCAAAGACTTACAATTGATTTTAATTTTGAGCCATGTTTGTTGTTCTTGACTTTCAATTAGGGTTTTTAAGCGAAGAAGATGATGATTTAAAGAAAAATAATATATTTATTATAGATAATATAATAATACGAATTTGGTCCTTGGATATGTCGATTTTATGAACTTAGTCCTTTATCTTCATTTATTACAAAAAAAGCAAAATGTTTCTCACTTAACAGAATTATTTAACTTTATTAGGATGAAGGACGAAAAGCGTTATGAAATACAAACCATAAGGACGAAAAAAGACAATTTTAAAGCACAGGGACGAAAATCGTTATAAAGACCAAACCACAAGGACGAAAATCGTAGTTTACTCGAAAAATAATCATAAGACCAACCTTAACCCAGTAACCAATAAAAACAAGTAATTGGGCTCTTTAGATTTTACAGGCTTCGAAATTTTTGGATGGCCTCAGACGACAAGGTTTGTGTTTGGGGCCTAATCCTAATTAAGAAATCCATAATCCATGCTATTATTTTTTAGAAATGTTAATAAATACTTTTTAAAATATTTTTGCTTTAAATTGTCGGGAAAAACATATATTTACGTTTAATATCTAAATATGAGAAATAGCTATTGTTATAAACACAAATGTGTTATAAATGATAGACTTCATTAAAATGATAAAAATCTATAAAAATATTTAGACACTGGATACCCAGTATCGAAACCGGTTCTATGGATTTTGGTCGGGTACCTGCCTTTGCTCACCCCTATATAAAACAAATAATCATATGAGAATCAAAGTTAAAGTGAGAAGCGTAGAAAATGATATGGACTTTTAATCACTTTTAATCTCACCCTATTGAATTGTGTTTTCCACCGGAATTGACTCACTGTATCTCATTATTGTTGATATTATTTTATGATTGATCAAAATATGAAAATCGTTCTTACTGTTGTCACCATAACTTACATTTTTACCAGAACCCAACCCATATATAAACTCAGTAATCATATTAATTTGTAACTCAACTTTTATATGTTATTTACAAAAAAAAAACAACAACGTCGTTGTAGCTATATATATATATAGGCATGAGATCACGTGAGAAGTAGAGTTAAAGTGATAAATGTAAAAAGGGGCTTGAACCCTTGATCATCTTTAATCTCATGTCTATCTATGAATTGTGTTTGAGAAGGGGATCGATTAGATGCATCTCATTAGTGTTTATCTTCAATTAAAATTGATCAAAGGGTGAAGATTGTATCTTACCTTTCTCACCGTAACCTCCTTCTCACAGAACCCAACCACGGTTGCACATTAGGATATGATGTACCGAGATGAGATACATCTAATAATTCCATGTATCAAACACGATTAATGGGTAAGTTGAAATTAAATGTAATCAAAGGTCCAGACGTACAAATCAAACGTATACGAAAAAAATTAATTTATTTTTATCAAACATTGCTTATTTTATCAGCTAGGTCGGCAAAAAGGATAAGAGGGACGTTATTATGCAATCCTTTATATTCGTACAACCTTTACAACCAAATCAAGAGCATCAATTGTTAGGATTTAGTCGGTTGTAACTACCTTTAATTAAAAAAAACAAAAGAAATGATGAATAAGCGGGTTGCCTGAGTTGTAATATTTAGAGGGATTATATTTGAACACCATAAAAAAATCATAAAATAACTACAAGGTTTATGGCGTACTAGTTAAGGCTTGTGGGGATGAGGTTAGATAACCCATCTATCTCTGGTTTGAATCCGGACGCAAATAACTTATGGTTGCTAGGAAATTATCTCAGAGTTACATGTTTTAACAGTCTTAAAATTGACAGAGATCGGTATAGACAAATGCCTAACATACTGTTTAAAAAAATTCATAAAAGGGAAGAAAAAGGGTCGATCCAAACGTCTGAAGGGGGAGACCCCAAGTCGTTAACAATAGTCAACAGTGGCTTACGGATCTTTCTTCACCTCCCCTTTCAAATCACTTTCCTCTTCCTCTCTTTCTACTAAACTCCAATCCTCCTTTCTTTTCGCTCAAAGAAACACTCTCATTGGCTGCTCAAACGTACGTACTTAACTTAACTGGCTTGTTCTTCATCTTCATCTTCATCTTCACCCATCAATATCATCAAAGGTAATCTCTTTTACTTCATAGTTTTCTTCAATTCTGTAATAAGACTTGCGGAATCAACACAACTGCAATTGGGATTTGGTTTTTTGTTTATAGATTTCTTGAAAAACCCACTTTCTAATTGTTGTTTTTTGGGATATTTGTTATCTGTTAGCAATTGTAAGTTCTTGATGATATATATATGTATATATATATCTTTCGTTCTGTTCATCTTTTTTGGTCATATTTTGATGTTTTTAAACTATTATGTAGGGTGTCAAATCCAAAATATTAATCGGATCATGAATAAATCCAATTGTGAGACGAATTTGTGTTATTAGGGATGGATTTGGAGGCTAAAAATCTTTCTGGGTTGTCGTTTGATCTTTAAATTTTTTAATGTTGAAACGCTTCCTATAGTACAATTAGAGAAAAACCCTAGTCATGTTCATAAAGATATTATATTCCATTATTCATCATGTGTATAGGCTATTTACTGTATATGGAAACCATACAAATTCTTACTTAAATCAAATATACAAATAATATCGAAATTCTATAGATTACAATGTGGTTCACAACTCACAAGTAATGAATTCTCTGAATCCCTTAACACTGACTTTGGAGTCCTTTATCATCAATACGATTCAATCGGTAGATATATATATATATATATATATATATATATATATCAAATGAGAACTCAAATTTGGTTGCGAAATGAGGGTAAAGTAGAGCGTGACACTTGTCCTATTCAATCTGAATAACGAAGGGAAATATTCAGACTGAATGTTGTGTTATTCACTTTGAATACATGTTATTCATAACGAATAATGTATGAAGTTCACCTTCATTATTGAGACTGAACAGGACATCTGTCACACTCTCCTTTGTCCTCTGTTCGCAACCAAATATGAGTTCGTATTTGAACTTCCCCCCCCCCTCTCTCACTCTCTCTCTCTCTCTATATATATATATATATGTAGGAACATTTGGTAAATATGTAAAGAACTTTGTATTTCTTGATAATTTTCATACATTTTTCCTTTAGGGTACTTAATGTGTTCATCCGATCGTATGTAGGGGAAGCCAGCATGTGTGCATTTGGTGGATAACCAGAAATTTGTTGTATTTCTATAGCCTATATCGATCATTATATCCATGAGTAGAGACATAGATGATCATGATCATTATCTAAATGGCACTTTGCCAGCTGATATTGCTGAGAATTTGAAAGACATTTTACCAGAAGCGGAAGATCTTAGTTACGAAGAGCTTATCTTGCAACAGGTAATTCTAAATCAAGATTACACCCTTTTCAATTTTAATAAAATGGGGTTTGATCAAGATTACACCCTTTTACACCCTTTTCAGTTTTAACAAATGGGGTTTGATCAAGATTACACCCTTTTCAGTTTTAACAAATGGGGTTTGATCAAGATTACATCCTTTTCAGTTTTAACAAATGGGGTTTGATCAAGATTTCAAGAAAATGATTAAATGGACTTTATCTTGACGAATTTTATTTGGTATGCAACAGGCAAGTGTCTATGAATCAATTCAAGAATACGAAAGGAACAGGGTTGTGGGGTCCGATGATGATCAAAGTATAGATTCAAGTGTTTTGTCAGAGGATGAAGGTGAACCCTCGAGGGATGAAAGTGTTGTTTCACAAGAAGCTATGGATGAAGCTTTAGCTAGATCTTTGCAGGAGTTAGGGGAGGAATTCGATGAGTTTTTCATAACGCAATTCAGTGGCAATGCAAGCGGTTAGTTACTTTATTTCAAGATGGATGACTTTTGTTTGCAATTGATGATATAAAGATGTTATCTTTATGAAACAAAGCTCATCTAAACTATAACCCTTTGATGGATTTATCGATTTGGAGTTACTAATGACATCTAAAATAGAATTCTTGAACTTGTGCTCTTGTAGGTATCACAGAAAGTCCTATAGAAACTCCTATGGTATCCAAACTTTTTATTTCTTGTTAAAGCTTTATCTCATGTTCTCACCTTATTCCATTAAGCTCATCGAGTTCTATGTTCAAATGGCTAGGAACAGGCTCCGAGTTCAGATTCGAGCCAAGATGATATTGATAATATGCAATATGAGGTACATGGCCCAACAGTTAAATTATATATATATATATATATATATATATATATATATATATATATATAGGGGAGGGATCATACGAGGACCACTCCTCTTTAAAGGAACAAAGGCACAATTTGTGGACCACATAAATGGTTTAATATTATGTGGGACCCACATCATATGTGGTCCACAAGTGTCCCTTTGTTTCTTTAGAAATCCAAAGTTCTCATTTGAACCTTCCCCTCTCCCTCTCTCTCTATATATATAGAGGAACCTTCCTCTATATATATATATATAGAGGAACCTTCCTCTATATATATATATATAGAGGAACCTTCCTCTATATATATATAGAGGAACCTTCCTCTATATATATAGAGGAACCTTCCTCTCTATATATATATATAGAGGAAAGTTCAAATGCGAACTCAAATTTGGTTGTGAACGTGAGGACAAATGAGAGCACCACACGTGTCTGAATGTAGATTATTTATACTGAATATTTCTTTGATTATTCAGTCTGAATATGACACGTGTCGTGCTCTCATTTGTCCTGACATTCACAACCAAATTTGAGTTCTCAATTGAACCCGCCCCTATATATGTATATATATATATATTAGATTTTTGTGATTTGAGATTGATTCTGTAAATTTGTGATGTTTTCTTGTGTAGGAATTAGTAAACCTCGCTGAAACTGTTGGTGTCGAAAACAGAGGACTATCAGCATCCCACATTTCCAAGTTACCAACCTCCATTTACACATCAAGAATGTTCTCAAAGAACAGGGAAGAAAAGTAAGATTTTTTTTCAAAGATTATGCGCAAATCAGTTGTCTTTTTTGTTATTTGAAGTCACATTTCCAAAGACTGAAAGTACCCTTTGGATGGTTTTTTGCTCATTACTCATAAAGCATGAATCTTTATATAAAACATGACTTATAATTTCAAGAAATGGATGCTGATATGTAAAAATCTGATTGCTGTTAGATGCGCAGTGTGTCAAGAAAATTTCAAATTTGGGAAACTCGTGATGACGTTGCCTTGTTCTCACCCGTATCATAGTAAATGTATCACCAAATGGCTCAAGCTCAAGAAGGTAACATTTGTCTCAACTAAAAGTGTGTGTATATATATATATATATAGAGAGAGAGAGAGAGAGGAGTGTTATTTTGCAACCCATGAAAAGATTGCAACCCTTGCAACCCACATCTTAACCGTCCCTTCATCATTAATGGTTAAGATTTAATCATCTCTAACCACCCTTAATTAAAAAAATCAAAAAAGAAAATGGATGGTGGATGAGTGGGTTGCAACATTTTCATGGGTTGCAAAGGAACAATCCTCTCTCTCTCTCTCTATATATATATATATAGGTTGAAATGAGAACTCAAATTTGGTTGTGAACGTGAGGACAGATAAGTGCACGACATGTGAAATATTTAGACTGAATATAGTATTTTTTCAGACTGAATAAGCATTATTCAGACCGAATAAATACTATATTCAGTCTGAATATTTCTTTGATTATTGAGTCTGAATAATCTACATTCAGACATGTGTCACACTCTCATTTGTCCTTACGTTCACAACCAAATTTGAGTTCGTATTTGAACTTTCCTATATATATATATATGTATGTATGTATGTATCTCTTCAAGTTATCATAATTTTTATCTTTTTCAGACCTGCCCTATGTGTCAAGAGGAGGTGGTTTAAAGCCTTTCAAGTTTCAAGCATTCAGAGGAAGGATGTTGCATGAAAATGGTTCAGCAAAAAAAGTGGTAATTTATGTTTTCAATATGGTGTTTCTTGAATTCATTTCCCTCTTTTTCTGTAAGTAAGTACTATAGGAAAAAAGTCATTTGGGCATAATGATTGGGAATCTTTTAGAAATAACTTAAAAGTTATGGGTTTGAATCATATACTTGTTTTTGAGATGTTTAATGATCAGGGGTGGTGTTAAAAAAGAAGTTAAGAGTGATATAGTATATTAGTATTGCAACATTTGAAAAAAAGTTTTGTTAGGGTAGATTGTGTTATTTGTTTGTATCTAAAGATTTATATATTTATGATGCGATATATGTGTTGGGTACTTGGGTTTATAAATGTATCTTTAAGGCCAATCTATTTAAAATACTAAAACAATGAACATATTTTCAAATATTGCGTGAATAAATTTCCAACTTTTTATTAACAACTTAAAGCAGGAAAGATCAGAGTAAGGGGATGTTTGTTTGACTCTTAACAGTTTCATTAAAAGGCAACCTTTGAATCACTAAGAGGTAAATCATGTTTGGCAAAAAAATAAGTCCCTCACTTAATGGTTCCAATTAAATCATTTTATATGTTGAACCTTTCTTAACCATTCAGAACCTTGATTTCATTTTGAACAATTACCAAACAAATATATTTCATTTTGCACCATTTCATAAAAATCTTTTAATCTTTCTGACCACTTAATAATTCTGCACCAAACCCAGGCTCGTTCCTGACATTTTATGGGCCCTGGACGAGATGTAAAAAAGAGCCCTCGTTAAGTATGTTTTTTTTACATATTTTCGTCTCCAATATAATTAGTTAATACATGTTTGAGATTTAAATATAATATTAAATTCTTTTTGGATCATATTAGATAGTAAAAGACATTGTTTCTCTTTTATTTATTAAATTTTTTTGAACTAGTAATATATTATATAGTATATATGAAAAAATCGGGCCCCTATTTTTTTTGGGCCCTGAGCGTAGTACGTCCGGCCCGCCCTCCCCCAGGGACGGCACTGACCAAACCATTCAGTAACTGTTAAAAAGTGCGTAAGTCACCTTATACATTGAACCATCAAAACAAAGAAAGCACAGTTGATCGCTATATAAATCTATAAAAAAATCTATTATGTACTGAGATGGCGTAGAAACCATCAAGATGATGTAAACTCGAAAGTTTTTATGTGTTACGTTTTACAAGAATTTGCATATCAAAGGTTTAAAAATTCCAATTCATTTTTATTGTTTGTATATTCATACTCTAAATATTTTATAATAATTTTGTATTTTTTCCACAACTTTATTTATACATACACATGTCTCATGAAGTGATTGACTACTTGTAACAAATATTATTTTGGAAGATGTTAATAGTTAAGACACGTACTAAGAACACAACACATTTATACATTAGTTTATTGATATATTTAAATAAAAATGTTAGTAAAACCTAATTATAAGAAAATACTCTTATTTTTGGTAATTATTTTCGTCATGTAGTTTTATTATATAAAATCCCCACGTTGGTTCTTTCTTTGTATTTTTAATTCACAAGCCAGCAGGATGACCATCAAGTTGGTATTTATTAATTAATTGAAATAAAAAGAATTGAAATAATCAATTCCTCTTTTTGTATAGTGATATCTTTATATTTTTGTTCTTCAACTATTTCACAATGTTTATATAAAACATTTCTTCCTTACGATTTAGACAACTTCTAATTGTTTCTATATGTAGTTAGTGTGATTGCAAAAATAATTGTTTGCAGATATAATTAATAAAATAACAACATAATAATATTTTTCATTTATTAATTTTATTAAACAAAAGATAAAAGTTTTTTTCAGCTTTTTAATAATGTCAATAAAGGAATTTTCTTTTTTGCTTTATTTGAAGAGTTCCCTCGAGCTTGGGAAATTGATTGTCCACGTGGATTTCATAATTATGTTGTTAATGTTTTGTTAACATAATTAAGATTTTGTGGTTAAATTCTGGATTCAGCATAATCGTATACCCCAAAATATATCCGGTTACGGATTCAAGATTTTTGTCGAACATATATATCTTTAAAGTAGATTAAAAGTTTCACAAAGTCGCCTGATGTGTCCTTATAACCGAATTCAATCGTTTGGATGAATTTTTTAAAGTTTTTTAATTGATTTCAAGATATATTTTTTTTCAGTATTTAGGTTGACGTTCCTTGTATTTTCTAATATTTCGGACTCTCCAAGCACCTTCAAAGTTTAATGAGTGCATTTTCATACAAAAATAATTTACTTGCAAAAATAAGTTGAGCGGGTACACAGGACCCCGCACGTTAGATCCTATATTAGTTGGAAAAGGAAACAAATGTTGTCTTATAAGGGATTATATATTTCTTCTATCAAACATATTTTAAAATCGTAAGTCCAATATGGATAAAACAGACAATATTTAGTACGCTTGGCCGAAGAGGTTACACTTTTATCCTTTTCTTCCACATCCAACTTGGGAGACTATCTAAAATACAAAATCACATCTGCATGTGAGCTGACAAAAATTAAGTTTTCGATAATTCAAATGATTATATTCACAGGATTGACATGTCCTATTAATTTGAAAAAAGTGGGGTCGTTTATAGCATTGAAGCCAATTCTTTTAACGACAACATTTTTATTAAAACTAGTAAGGTGCTAGATAACAATTAAATTACAGAAATAACTTGTAAGAGGTTTTGCAACCACCCAACCCAATTAATATTCCACTTCTTACTTCTATTTTAGATCCAAAGGAACGAATGTGTGACTATACTATCCCACAGCAACGCCTTCTTAGGTTTCCTTACTCCAAAAGACGTTCAATTCCGAAAATTCCATATCGACCATAGAGCTGTGTACACGACCGCTTCTAGGCAATCAATTTCCCCTTTCTTCAGTCTTAAGGATTCCATCCAATCTTTCTATCTTGGAACATTGCGAATGCCAGGTATATTCAAGTTCCACCAACGACTTAACTTGCTTGAAAATGAAT
Source organism: Silybum marianum (assembly GCA_036898165.1). Classification (NCBI taxonomy): domain Eukaryota; kingdom Viridiplantae; phylum Streptophyta; class Magnoliopsida; order Asterales; family Asteraceae; genus Silybum; species Silybum marianum. The sequence goes on from CM072532.1 coordinate 1,147,190, forward strand.
ATGTCTTCTAAGTTTTGTGGGTACATGCATTACGAGACTAAAGTTGGTCACTAAATAGGCAAAGGCAAAGATCCTCGTTTGGTCATGAAAGCTATCCAAAACTTCATATGAGTCGAATATACTCACTTGATCATTTGTAAATATCATTAAATCAATCAGAGTCAAATTCCCTTTCAAGTTTTGGCCTTTTCGTTAGTGTGTGAATTAGATTGTTGAAAAAGAGTACCATATAAGCTTCACATGATTCATGTGCTTGCTTTTTAAAATAAAAACCTACTAGAAAAGGACAACATTGATGTAATTATATCAATTAATAATTAAATTATTTACAGTAACAGATGTTCAGCCGTCGTAACAACAATATTACAATTATATTTCTTGCTTTGGTGGAAGATGTCGTGTTCGAAGTTGGTGTGATATGCCAACTAACTTTCAATTATTACACTCCTATCGTAAAATCAAAAGTAGAATCATTTCAAGTCCAACATTTCAAATATGACCATCGTGACAATATTCTAGATGCCTTACTAAACACCCCTCTTGCTATAGCATCTAGAAGGTAAACCCATATTTGGTTAAACCAAATTAAAAATCAGATATCTTGACGGCAGGAAAAAACGTCACACTAAAATAGGACTTGTTAAACTTCTTTTATTATTCTTTTTTGTGGCCAAAAATTTTTTGTTATTATTTTGCAACTATAGCATACATGCATCAAACAAGTGGTTCATCATCTCGATCCGGCTTATTGAATACGATCCAGAGTAAAAGTTGGCATGCCTGACGCCATTACAGCTATGTTTCAACTTAGATTTGACCAAAACTTACCTGAAAATTAACACGCATCAGTGACTTACAAGTTAAATCATTATCAACTCTCGGTTCATTAATTAGAAAACGATCTTTTGAGATGTTTATATTTAGAAAACGATCCCACCCCGAAACGGTTGGAGATGCACGAATAAGATTTGAAACCGAGGACCATCACGACCCCTAACCGAAAATGACAGGATAAGATGAGGACCAAGCTCGGGACAAGTACATATCAAATTGATTAATCAATCCCATTTTTTGAAAAAATATAAGTTAGGTCCAAATATCAACTTGACACAATGAATAAAACCCCTTGAACTAGAATTTTATATATATTAATTTTTTATATTTCGATATCATTATTGATTTTTTTTCCAAATAATGAATTTTGAAGATAAAATGCTGTTATTTTTATGCTTTAAAATTGTAACACTAACATTAATTTCAAATAGTATAATTTAGGGAGTGTTTTAGAACATCTCCAACAATATCTTTAAAATTTCTTTAAAATAAAGATATAAAAAGTTAAGGAAATCTTTTAAAAAAAATTCACTCATCTCTAACAACATCTTTATTTTGGAGAAATCAACATTAATTATATTATTAAAATATTCAATACATTAACTAACTTTTAAACATATTTATTCTTTATATAATTTTCAACAAACTTTTTTATAAAATGATAACTTTTTGGTGGGATCATGAATACAATATTAATTTCTCTCATTTGGTAATCATTTTTGGAGTAATCTTCAAATATGGAGAAAAAAACACCATCTTTTATACTTTCTCTATTTTGGAGAAACTCTTAGAGATGCTGTTAGAGCATAGTTTTCATCCAAAATCTCTATTTTTCTCATTTTTCTCCATTTTAAAGATGTTGTTGGAGATGCTTTTATAAACAGTGTTATCCAATTACTCGTAAAAAAAAAACTTCCAGCAACCGTCTCAATACTTTCTTCGAATGATTATTCTTTACTAACTGATAATATTAAATCATTGAGAAATAGTAATTAATTGATCACAGTTAATTAACGTCGTACGTAGATTAGTATGGGATAGTAATTAATTAATGGTAAATAAACGACAACTAATGATGGTGTTGACAGACAAAGCAACATGCAATACCGCTACGTATCCATCATGCCAAACCCCACTTCACCAAGTTCCATCAATTAATTATTATTTTTTTAAAAACGTGATTGCTAGATTTATATATTTTATATAATTAATGCAAAGAAAATAACAATATAACTAATTCACCATAATTATATACGGGATGTTACTATATACATCCTAGTCTATATCATATTTTTCAATTGGATTATGGTGTATATACTTACTTTGTTTTTTTTAAATGTTACAATATACTAACGCTATGTTCTCGAAACTCATTTAACGAAAGGAAAAGAAAGGAAAGTGAAAAAAAAACTTGTGTTCTCGAAACTTTTTTAGCAGAGCGGAGAGAAAGGAAAAGAAAGGAAGAGAAAATAAAGTTGCGTTTCCTTCTAAACCTTTCCTCCCAAATGTGGGAGTAAAGGAAAGAAAATAAATTAAAACCATTTAAAAATTTAATAAAATTACAAAACTACCTAATCTTTCTTCCTAAATTATATTATTTTAAAGAGCATATTAGTAAAATAACTAAAAGAATTGGAATTCCTTGATTCCTCTCATTAGCTTTCAATCCTTTAAATAGGCTCACAATATACAAATATGGTAAAAGAATAATGCAAAAGGATATATACAATAATTCTCATATTTATCTAATTCTATAATTATCTCTAATAATTCCATATTTATCTAATTCTATAATTATCTCTAATACGCCCCCTCAGTCTAAGGGGGAGAGCCACGAACACTTAGACTGGACCGGAAATCATCAAAAAGATACTTTGGTAAGCCTTTAGTAAAGATATCGGCATACTGATACCGGGATGGTACATGAAGCACCCGAACACGCCCCCGGGCTACCTGTTCGCGAACGAAATAAATATCAATCTCCACATGCTTTGTACGCTGATGTTGCACAGGATTACCGGATAAGTAAACTGCACTAACATTGTCACAATAAACAATCGTTGCTTTCATCACCGAATTGTGTAGCTCGGCGATAGATTACGGATCCAACATATTTCCGCAACAACGTTTGCTACCCCACGATATTCGGCCCTCGGCGCCGGATCTCGATATAATGGCTTGGCGTTTTGAGGACCATGATAGTAAGTTAGCCCCTAGAAAAACACAGTATCCGGAAGTGGACCGTCGGGTGTCCGGGCAACCACCCCAATCAGCATCGATGTAGGACATAAGACCCGATGTCGATGAAGGATGCAAGTGTAGGCCAAGGTCTAAGGTACCACGTAAGTACCTTAAAATTCGTTTTAACGCATGAAGATGAGGCGCGCGTGGGTCGTGCATAAAAAGGCAGATTTGTTGTATCGCATATGAGATGTCCGGCGTGTAAAACTCGAAATCTTGTAAGGCCCCGGCAAGGCTGCGATATAATGTCGGATCACTAACCGGCGGGCCGGTGGTAGCGCCGAGCTTCGAGGTGGTCTCAACGGGAGTGGCGGCCGGTTTGCAGAAGCCATGTTGGCCGGGTAAGAATCTCGGACGCATACTTTTTCCGAGAGAGAAAGAGACCATCGGGGTGCGGTTGACCGAAATACCCGAAAAATAATGAAGGGGACCCGGAGTCCTTCATTGCGAATTCGGAACTAAGCTGCCGTATGATCTGGGTACGAAGCGTCTCGGACGAGGCGGTGAGAATAATATCGTCCACGTATAATAACAAATACGCGGTGTCCCAACCACGGTGATAAATAAACAGAGAGGTGTCACACTTGCTATTCCGAAAACCAACCGTGGATACAAAATTGGCGAAACGAGTGTACCAGGCCCTTGGGGCCTGTTTCAAGCCATATAAAGATTTCTTGAGATAACACACATGATCCGGGAATTCAGCACTCCGAAAACCCGGTGGTTGATGCATAAGGACGGTCTCGTGTAGGTGGCGGGTGTAAAAAGGCGTTCTTGACGTCTAGGCGATGAATTCCCCAATTTCTTGATAGGGCTAAACTGAGCACGGTGCGGATTGTGGCCGGTTTGACAACCGGACTAAATGTCTCATAACAATCCACCCCAACTTGCTGTGACCTGCCATTAACAACCAAGCGAGCCTTATGGCGCTCGAGAGACCCATCAGAACGATATTTGTGAGTAAATACCCACATGCACCTAATTATATTGGCGTTACGAGGCCTAGGAATAAGTTCCCACGTATGGTTTTTAATTAAAGCATCATATTCGTCGTTCATAGCTCGCCCCCAGTTACGGTCACGAATAGCCTCAAGATAGGAAGAAGGAAGAGGAGAAATAAGAGGAGAAGATGGAGGTGTATAAGAGTGAAACAACGCGTATTTAGGATTAGGTTTTGTGATGCCCTGTTTTCCACGGGTAGTCATTGGATGGGTGGGTTGGGGTGCGGTGTGTGGTTGGGTCGGGTTGGGTAGTGGTGTAGTGGGTGGGGGGTTATCTGGAGCCGACGGTAGTGGGATGGATGGTGGTGTATGGGTGGGTGATGGTGGAGGGGTGGTTGATGGTGTAGGCGGTGTATGGAACAAAGTTCGTATAATTGGGTGGGGAGTATCATCGAGGAATGTGTAATCCTCGGGGGAGGATGTAGAAGGTGAGGCGAAAGGGAAAGTTGTCTCATCAAATGTCACATGGCGAGAAATAATGAGTTTATTGGTGGTGAGATCAAAACACTTATAACCACGGTGATTTGGTGGAAACCCGAGAAAAACCGCAGGAGTTGATCTTGGTTGTAGTTTATGTATTAATGTAGGTGGATTGTGTGGAAAGCATAGGCATCCAAAAACACGGAGATGTGTGTATGTGGGTGTGCGACGGTAGAGAAGTTGGGTAGGCGACCGATATGAAAGACCTTTATTTGGAAGGATATTGTGAAGATACGATGCCATAGATAGAGCATGCGGCCAAAAAACGGACGGGACAGAAGAATGCAAGAGAAGTGTACGGGTCATTTTATTTAAAGTTTGTAGCTTGCGTTCGGCTTTACCGTTTTGAGCGGAAGTATAGGGACATGAAAAACGCATTTGAATGCCATTAGATGCGCAAAAATTAGTGAAAGCAAGGTTATCGAATTCCCGTCCATTATCACATTGGAAGCATTTAAGTTTTCTTTCAAATTGGGTTTGAATATAGGCACAAAATTGTTTAAAGATATGAAACGTTTGAGATTTATTAGCGAGCGGAAAAACCCAAACAAAATTGGTGTAATCATCCAATAATAATAGATAATAACGGTGCCCGTGGAGCTCATAACGAGGAGATGTCCAAATATCACTATGAATTAAATCAAACGGTGCAACGAAAAAGAACTAGAAGGATAAAACGGTAAACGATTGTGTTTTCCTAATTGACATGAATTGCAAAAACAACTAGATCTAGGGTGATTACATGAAATAAAATTTCTTGATAAAAGTTGTTGAAGGATAGGGTCGCCCGGATGTCCAAGGCGGTTGTGCCACAAGAAAGAGGAAAGAGCAGCAAAAGCGGAGGAAGTGATGGCTGTTGAAACGGGATAGAGGTCACCATGGCTTTCACATCGGAGGATACGTGTTCCGTCTTCAAATCCTTCACGGAAGAGAAGCCGGAGGGATCAAATTCGAGTGAGGCGGAATTGTCTCGTGTGAATTTTCGAACCGAGATTAAATTTTTGATTAAACTCGGGACGACGAGGACATTATTTAAGGTAAGAGGGGAAGAAGGAGACGGAATGTGAGATTGACCCGTACCCGTAACCGGAAGGGTTTCACCATTCCCGACGAGAATATGATTTTTAGTGCTTGAATTAACAACGTGAGAAATTATACCTGGGTTCGTAGCCATGTGAGAAGTCGCGCCTGTGTCCATGTACCAACGCTCGTCGAGAGGATGTAACGATATTGTATGCATAGCCGAGTCTATGTTGGTGGGAACTTGGCTAGCATAATGGGCTTGAGCCGGATGTGGGCGAGAATGCGGGGGCTGCTTTGGAATTGAGGCTTGTATGAAGGCGTTCCCCGAGGTGAAACGGGCATTGTCGGATATGGGCGAGGAGGAACCGCCCATTGTAGGTCGCCATGGTGATGGTGTTCGGTTATATGGTGGTGGCGAGGGATACCACGACTGCTGCTGCCTCCGGCCGGTTCCGCCACCCCGAGGAAATTGCTGCCCTCGGTGGCGACCGCGTCCCCGTCCTCGGGAGGACCTGTCACGAGTGTCCGGTTGGCGGTCGTCGTACCTATGGCGATTTTTCGACGAGAATGATTGATGAAAATCGGGAGGTGGACGACGGTCATACCTTGAATTTGATGGTTGTGGTTGTGGTTGTGCGTCGGAAACTAACGCGGCATTATCACCGCCGGCGAGTGATGCTTGCTTTGCCTTTCGGGATTCCTCCAAGGTCAACATGCTCCGAGCACGAGTAAAGTCGGGAAGGGGATCTGATTGTTGGATGATCGTAGCCACACCATCATAGGCTTCGGACAGCCCAACCACCAATTGTAGAACCATACGACTGTTGTTAACCGGAGAACCAATATCGGCGAGTTCATCAGAAACGGTCTTGATTTTGCGACAGTAGGCCTCGATATTGGGAAAATCAGCAAGCTTGATGTTAGAAAACGTTTGTTCAAGGAGAACGGCTCTTGATCCTTTATTATCTTGGAACAAGCTTTTGAGGTGTTCCCATGCTTTTAAAGCAGTGGAGTTTGGAACAAGAATTGTCTGAAGAAGGTCGATAGAGATTGTACCGTAGATCCATTGTAGGACGACGGCATCCAAACGTTTCCACAAGGCTTCATCGACGGTGGTATCTTGTAGGGGAATGATGTGATCAGCAACCTGGTAAGCTTGGACATGAATTTTAAACAATTCAGCCCAAGATGTATATTGGACTTTTGCAATGTCTAAAGTAATTGGAATGAATGTTCTGATGTTGGTGACGGTTAGAGCTGGGTGATAAGGAAAATCCTTATGTTTATCGGCGGGTTTTTTCACCCATTGTTTAGGACGAGAGTAATGAGAAGGAGAGGGATCGAAGAGAAAGAACAAAGAGAAAAAAAGGAGAAGTGGTGTTTAGGGTTTGGGCTCTGATACCATAATAGAATTGGAATTCCTTGATTCCTCTCATTAGCTTTCAATCCTTTAAATAGGCTCACAATATACAAATATGGTAAAAGAATAATGCAAAGGGATATATACAATAATTCTCATATTTATCTAATTCTATAATTATCTCTAATAATTCCATATTTATCTAATTCTATAATTATCTCTAATAATGACATTTTTTTTTCTTTCTCTCCTCTCCTCTTCAAGAACATGAATTATGTTCTTTTATTTCTTTCCTTCCTTTTAATTCGCTTCGAGAACATAAATAACCTTTTTTGTTTTCCTCCCCTTTCTTTTCCATCCATTTTTTTCTTCTCCAAATTCGATAACACATCGTAATAGACTAGAGTGTTAAAATATACTAGGGTATATTTGAAAAAACCCATATATAATATAAAATCTAAGATAAAGACGTATATAGGTACAAAAACATATATATATATATATATATATATATTTAAGTCTTCGGTTCCAATGATTCAAATCCACAAAAAACACACAAACTACTTTTCATATGTGTGTGTCGTTGTCGGCTTCATTGCCTTAATTTGCATGCATTCTTATTAATGCGGGATTTTAATTATTATGTTTCTACCCTTTTTCAATTATCTTTTTTTTAGTATGTAATATTTATATATAATAACACTAAAGGGAAATAAAACCCCAAAACAAACAACAACGATGCCGAAAAATAAGAGGGACCAAACAAAAAGGAAATCAGATGAAAAAATGTTAGATCGCATCAACATTTGGAGAAAGTAATCAATAAATTCCGAGACTTGTGGAAAAACGTGGCACGTTTTTAGATATTCAACCGAAGAACCGAGATTGAATTTCGCCAACAAGGTTACTGCACAAAAATGCACATTTGAAAATAGATTTTGAAAGACTTGCAACCAAGAAAATCAACTTCGAAATAAGATGGGATGAAATCCTCCAAATTTCACTATTTGAAGACGATTTCTCATAACTCGTTGGAAAATTTGCAACCTATAAGACTGTAAGATCCTACATTGGTTAGGGAAATGAACTAAAGTTGTCTTATAAGAGATTTAATAACTCCTCTACTGCACACGTTTTAAAATCACGAGTCCAGGTGTGTGGACAAAACAGACAATATCTGGTACAATTAGTCTTAGATGATACAGATGATATCAAGGCCGAGAACTGGACACATGTGCCAACGAGAACGTTGGGCTCCCAAGAAGGATGGAATGTAAGATAGATGTATGGATAAAGAAGATAACATCTGGTACATTTATATTTCCAAATTATCCTAACCAAAAAAGTTTCCCAACCCACTTTTAGCAAGGTTTAAATTTAATATTCAGGGGATAGGTCTAAGATTTCATACAAGCATATAATATGAACAACATACTATCAAAGATTAAATATTAAGATCCTTTTGATTTTATCACAATATCAAAATAACAAATATAGATAAGAAATTAATTAATAATATAATAAGAATGCGTGATCCACATTGGCCAACAATGTCTCCGGCCACACCCCCACCCCCACCCTTCTATAATCTTTCACACACATTTTCTTTTCTTCTTCATATCCTCTTCTTCAATTCAATTCTTTTCTTCATCTCAACACAAATCAATCTACAAAAAAATATAATTGATTAATTTCCATCAATGGGTTCTGGGTTCTCCGTTGCCAACGACGACGGATCTCCGGCGACGAACAGTAAACAACGGCCGGCGGGTCTTGGAGACTTACCGGAAAACTGTCTGGCTATGGTTCTCGCATGCTTAGACCCACCGGATATCTGTAACTTGGCTCGTACGAATCGAGCTTTTTATCGTGCATCATCTGCTGATTTCATATGGGAACCAAAGTTGCCGGAAAACTACCGGAATCTCGCCGAGAAACTTATATTCTATGAAGGGAGTTCTGAAAGTTTGAGGAAGAAAGACATTTATGCTGGATTGTGTTGTCCCATTCGCTTTTCTAGTGGTACCAAGGTAGGAAAGCTTTAAATTTTAATAAATATAAGTTTTGTTTCTTTAATTATCTATTAGAAATGGCTGGCATTAATGGAGGTTGGCCGGCGATGGGTGATGCAGGAAGTATGGATGGAGAAAAGAAGAGGAGGGATATGCATGGTGGCTTCTTGGAAAGGGATGAAGATAACAGGCATAGATGATCGTAGATACTGGACCCACATCCCTACCCTTCAATCAAGGTTTCTTTTTTATGAAATCATATTTATAAAGTAGTAGTTCGAACTGACAATAAAACTTGGATCTTTTAAGATATTTTTTAAAACCATATCAATTAGGATTTTGTTACGTTATTGAAACATCATCGATTAGGGTTTTGTTACGTTATTAAAACATCATATTTATAAACCATTGCATTATTGAGTTCAACTGACAATAAACTTGGATCTTTAAGATATTTCTTAAAACATCATCGATTAGGGTTTTGTTAAGTTATTGAAGATTTTTTTTTTGAGTCACTAGAATCTATCGAGATGTGTATAAACAGATCTAGAAGTTTAGGATTAATAAAAAGTAACTGGTTTTATGTTTAGTTTTTGATTTTTTTTAGAGAGATGCATTTAGTTGCTTCATATAGTTTTGATATTGTAGGTCAATAACAACTATCTTTAATTAAAACCCATATTATTCTTTAGCTATTTCAAGTCAATAAATGATACTATTAGTTTCTAAAATGGTTTTAATCTTATTCTTTTTTGGAATTCTGATTATTTTGTTTTATTTTCTTTATTATTTTTAGCAGGTATTGGTGGTTTAAACGTAACAAAATTTTGGATCACAAAGTGAAATCTTGTCGGATTTATTTCTGATGATTATTTTGACGATTAAGATTAATTTTGCCATCATTGAGAGATGATTTCGACTTCTATATTTTCCGTTAATTTTTTAAAATAAATATGACCAATAAATATATGACAGCTTGCTCCCAATCCCAATGTATCGATATGGAAAGATCTTCTTAAAGTCAACAATTCATTTATTGTTTATTTAAATAAATACCCAGTCAAATGCAATTTAATTTATTTCTTATTTTAGTAATAATAATCACTGTATTATCACGAATTGAGTTTTTTTTTTTTAACTTATTAAAAAAAGTTTATTAAAACAATTATAAGTAATTTCTATTACCTTTATTATTTATTAAATAAATTCATGATAAAAGAATTCCAACCATTTAAAAAAACATAAATTTTATATTTAATCTCTATTTTTCTAGTTCATCCATTCCAAAGGGAAACCCACACTCAACGCTTTTCCTTTCGTCCAAGATATTGAAATACCCTAACAATCAAATATTATTTAATTTGATACGTTATCATCTTTCGATCTTAATTTATTCTATGTTTTATTATTATTTTATTAACATTAACTTATATTTTATTATTACAATATAGATTTCATGCGATTGCGTATCTTCAACAAATATGGTGGTTAGAAGTAGAAGGAGACTTGGAGTTTGAATTTCCAGCAGGAAGTTATAGCCTTTACTTCCGTCTACAACTCGGGAGACCATCCAAAGGAAAAAACCGTCAATGCATCCATGGTTGGAATATCAAGCCAGTTCGGTTTCAATTTTCAGTATCCAATGGTCAACATGCGACATCAGAACATTTTCTAAATGAGCAAGGAAAATGGCTCCGGTATCATGTTGGAGATTTTGTCATTGAGAACTCGTATAAACCCATGAAAATCAAGTATTCAATGACACAAATCGACTGTACTCATCAAAAAGGTGGTTTGGCATTGGATTCGGTGGTAATATGTCGCAATCAACTAGACACAGTACGTTGACACGTAGATATTTGTTACTACAATTTGTGAGCAATTCATTTTATATGTTGATTGATAATAAGATTATCAATAAAACGATTATGAATTTTTTAAACGAAATCAGAGATCATATTTGACTAAATCCATGCCAAGGCGTAGTAGGCACATTGTTGCTAAGAATGATATTATACATTTTTAAGAAGTTTGTATATTAATTCTTTTGTAACTAATTGTCGTAATTATCAAAATACTAAAGTATATCAGTGTGTTCTTTTACAGTTTTCAACTGTTGAGCAAGAAAATTACGTTATAACAGTTAAATTTCTTTACTCTCATATAATTTAATGTAACTATAGTTATGGTATTCAGAATACTAGATTGAGGTTCAAAAATGAGACTTTAAAATAAGAGAACTTTAAAACGTTTATATCACATGTGATTTTAAACTATAATTAGTGATGATGACTATTTTAGGCGTTATTTGATAACCACGTTCTCGTGGAATTGCTAAATTCTCAAGTAAATAAGTGTGTTATTTAACAGGTATTGCAAGATGTGCAGTTATTGAGCTTTTTCGGAGAATTGGAAATAAACCGACAAGAATAAAGAGGAAATCGGAGAAAAGCCCGAAAGATATTTCACCAAAAGAGATCCATGTCATAAGATTTAAGAATTGGGCTAAAGTGCATGAAAAGTATTTGTAAAACAGTGAAAAAGCGAGTTTGATGCAAGTTGGAGATCTGATCATAGTTGAATTGCAGGCCGGGCGAGTTTCATGTGAGTTTAAACTCGCCAGAAACCCGCATTTCCCCCTGTTCCATCCTTATCAACTTGTAACCACTTCCAAAAAAGGGGATCTGCATTCTATTTCGTTCTAGGTTTACTTGGAGGCGATTTTGGAGAGCACATAAGCAATTTTTTTGGTGATTGAAGTGAAGAAACACCAAGGGATTGGAGATTTGAATACATATTCATACACCATCGTGGAGATTCATAACAAAAGGGGGTTTTTAATTCTTGTTTAGATTTTATCTTTAAGATTTATGTCTAGGTTTGCGTTTCATCATTTTCAGTTGTGTTTTCTACCATCCTCAACATGAACTAATATTTAGATGTTGGGGGTTAGGTTACTTTTGGTTTGAAGCATATGAACAAGCAAAGTTGTGATTTTTATTTGGATTACTTTTAATTAATGAAGTTTATGAATTTGTGTTTAAAGCGTTTGTGAGTCTGATCAACTCGCGAATTGAACTCTTTGTTATAAACTAATGTGAGAAGAGAAGAATTATAACCAGATGTATGATTCATTTACCCAAAGTGAGAATCTAGATAGAGATATACCAGTTAAACTTTAGTACAGAATACAATACTGTTCTTGACAAATTTCTGATTTTAAGTATTGAAATCGAGAGATAAAATACGTAAGTTCAATAGATAAATCTGTTATAACTTGAGAGAGAGTAACAGTGGTTCTTGTGATCGTGTTTTCATTTAGTTATAAATTATCTGATAATCGACTCAACTGAAGTATTTTATGTGAAAATTATTAGGACTCCAACTCCCAACTGTTTTTCTCCTGATAAAGTTTCCATCTTTTTGTTACCTATAATTGTTCAAGAATTTCTTTTATTTAATTAGCAATTGCATTATTCAACAAACCAAATTTTCGATAGTTCAGTTAATATTTGTCGTGGTCATTGTGATACTCGGTACCTTAGTTCCTTGGTTCGATCTATTACATTGGTACTCTACTACTTGATTTGACTCGTACACTTACGGTAAGTTTTAAGGGGGTGTAAATTCCTCCTATCAATTACATGTTCAAGTTCGGGCAACGCAAAGATGTGCGTGCATGGCCCAACACAAAAAAACACATGCCTTGACATATGCGTCACCTTACACAACTGCTATGGGTATTAATATGACGTCGGAAATGTGTCTCATATTAAACACCAAGTAACATTAGATGATATAACTTGTATAATGATATTACTTAAAACATAGATTCATTAAATTAATACTTAATTTCAGGGACTGACCAGGAGTGGTGGCACGTGTTACCATATTGTCCCTTCATTATAAGCTAAAAAAATTAGGTTTGCAAAAGATACAATCGTATTGTTTTAAAATGTGTAACCGTTTTATATGATGTGACTATATGAAAAAAATTCATAGATTTGTCCCTACTTTATTTAACTAATGATTTGGAAAACTTTTAATAATACATAAACTTAAATAAAAAAACATCCCAAATTTCCAACCATTCACTTTTTAGCCTTATTTTTGAATTTTTGTTTCAATTCAACCATGACAACACGAATTGGCTTCCCAAATATACACTCACTTGTAATTTGTACTATTTTTTATTGGAAAGAGTCATTTTCCAAATGAGGGGTCAATTTTAATGTTAGTGTTCTCAAAACTTATTTTACGAAACAAATGAAAAGTAAAGGAAGAGAAAATTGAGGAAAATGAAAAAAACTCATTTTTTTTTTGAAATTTTCTTAGGAGAGAAATGAAAAAGATGGAAGGAAAATAAAACTTAATTTCATTCTAAAAATTTTCTTCGTAGAAGGAAAAGAAATGGAAGAAATTTAAATCGTTTAAAAAATTAATAAAATTACAAAACTACCGGATATTTCATTTTAAATAATAATATTTTAAACAATATATTAGTAAAAATGACATTTTCTTTTCCTTTATCTCATTTTCAAGAACATGAAAATTATTTTATTTTATTTTACTTCATTTTCAAGAACACAGATAATTTTATTTCCTCTCCTTTCTTTTCCATCTATTTATTTCCTTTCTTTTCTTTCCAAATTCGAGAACAAATATGAATTTTTTTTGACTTCATATGGAAAAATATTGTCATGTGGGAAAAAACATTGGTTCACTTTCACATATGAAACATAATTCATATGGTGAAACAAATAAGTGAACCATCATTTTTTTACATGTAATATTTTTTATATGAACACAAACATATGTAAAGCAATATTTTAAATCATAACATTTGAGGGAATCGAAGTGATCAGAATACGTATATGCATAATATTTATCATATGTACATAATTTAAATAAAATATATATTACATGTATTACGTATATATCTTGCCTTTTAAAATAAATATGATGGAATATAATTCAATTTCTAACGATAAAATATGTTGTAAGTAGTTAAATATGTATAATTTAAATCCATTTTATATATAAACCAAACGTTAAAGTGAATTTTATTAATAAAATTCACATATATGTTTATAAATATTGTCTCGGGAACAAACGTCCCCAAAATGCAGGCTATAAAGTAAACGGGTTAGGAGATTTGGGCTACTTTAGGATTAAGAAAATCTCCAACACAATAGCTTCTTTTTAGCATTTTAATGCTCCAATAGCTATGGTATCTCTAATGCTAAAATAGAGAAATGCTAAAAGAGGGTCAAAAAATCTCTACATTTAGAAAATCTCTAAATGGAGAAAGAAAGTATTATTTTAATAGTTCCACCGATTATTTAAAAGTTTGTTCAAAAAAGTTGTAGGAATATTAAATATATTAAATATTTTAATAATATAATTATAATAGATTTGCTAAAATAGAGTAGCTGTTGGAATTGGATGCAAAAAAATTTAGAGACTTTAGCTTTTGTTATGTTATTTTAAAGAAGTTTTAGCATAGCTGTTGGAGATCCTCTAAAAAACCCATGAACTTAAATCGATAACATTTTTAATAAAATAAATAGAAAAAAGTTATCTTTTATAAAAGAAAAAAAAAACAAAATATATTTTTTTGAAAAGAAAAGGTAAAGTGAGGTGACACGTTATTTGATTCAATATTATTTTTTTTATTAATAAAATAAAAAGAAAACAACAAAAAAACATGAGCAAAGATAGAATGAAGAGGTGGAATGTGTGCAATGGAAAACGATGGTAAACATCACCACCAACTTATGAAAACGATTAATCCCTTGTTTTATTATCTATATATATATCTGTCTTTTTTTATATTAAATTTAATATATTTATTATAATTGATATAACTTAATTTGAGATAAAATATATTTAAATATTTCAACAAATATTTAAATATATTTAAATAAATAGGTTTTACTCATTTGAAAACCTTAAAATTTATAATATCCGTAATAACTTATACTTTAAGACTTCTTTTACATGATTTTTTTATTTAAATATAATAAATTAACATATATTTGTTTTACAATGTGATTATTTCATATGTATTTGGTTCATAACATAAAATTTTTAACGACTATTTTTTATTCTACAAACACACAAACAATGTCCATATTGTGAACTGAGTACATGTGAAACAAATACATGTTTACGACTGCATTAAATTATAGCTATAGATGGAAAAAAAAACTTATATAAAATAACACACGATACACTAGTTTTTAAAGTTATCATAATTTATGAGATATAAAAAAATATCTACTTAAATAAATTAACGTAAATATAATATTCCTACATAATCAATTCACTAACTTTATATAAATATTTGTTCGTAAGATAATAATCATAATATTGGGCAAATAATAGTAATAAATTTCTGATTGAAATAAAATAATAATTTAATTTAATTGATGGGAATTATATATTTACATATATGGAATTTTAATAAAAAAGATGAAAAAACAGATAAGGAGAAAATGATATTAATTAGGATGAGCTGAGCCCCATTTCTTTTTGGCTGGACTTCCCTTCCATCAACATCATCATCACCAACAAAAGCTGTGGTTCCGTTGGTGTTCCTCCGCCCTCCGACGGTTTTCCTTTTTCGATCCGAAGAAGGTAAATTCTGTTTCATTCTATCTTTCTATTCCGTACGATTCAATTCTTGTTTTCTCTAAAATTAGGTAAAGTTCGATACGATATTGTTTGATATTTCATTTTTTATAATCTTCTTCCCAATATCATGCCATACAATTGTTGTTTTTCGTAATTCGGATTGAATTTCTGTCAATTTTTATGTATGCGAGTGATAGGATTTGGATTATTTTCAACAAATAGCTATACGTACTCGATTTGTGTTTCAGAATTGCGTTTGGATTCGTCCTAGTATCACTATTGATGCATTGCGAGGTGGTATCCAATTGCAATTAATGGATACCGATTACCAGTAATCCATAAGTAGATTTTGAGTATCTTGCTTTTTGATTATGGATAACTGTTGTTTACAATTTTGTTTAGGCATGTTTAAGTTCTGCAAAAGTCTGTCTGGATATGGAAATATATAAAATTAATTAAAATTTTTGGGCAGAATTCGTAGTGATAACGGTTAGAGTTGGAATTGATGGAGGATTGCTGTGATTTTATACAATGGCTTGGAGCTGATATGTCCATAAAGATTTTAATGTGTTTGGATAACCCAGCGGACATTGTTCGTGCTAGTGCTGTTTCAAGCTCCTGGCGTCAGTTTGGTGAGTTCATAACTCTTTGCATCAATATAAGATTTCACATAATCTCTTTTAATTGGGTGCTCAATATTTCCAACTTGTATATTGTATACACGATAGTCTCAGTATAATAAGAGAACGAGTAAGAGTAATCTGTTGAGTTGCATTAATTACAATAATTGATTACATGAATTGATCAGCAAAAGCTCAATTGAGGGATCATGGCTATAAAATTATAAGATTCACTTTTATTATGTTTATGTTTGTTTTAGAACCTTTTAAAAATAGGCTAGCTTAGAACATTCTCCGAGCACGGGAAGCATAAAGAAAATATCTTGGAACAACCTCCAAGTATGGAAAAATATAAGAGGTTGATAAGGATTTACCCTCGAATCCAGCAAGTTATCTTCCACATAAGGACTTAGATTCCGCATATTGAAAGTGTTTCATATCTTGAAAGGACTATTGGCTCGTGGCATGAGCTTAGGCCTCCTTTTTCTTGGGAACCTTTCCTTTCGAAGATGAATCCATATAAGATCGCCTGGATCAAATTCAATCCTCTTCCTTCCTTTTGTTAATAGCCTTCTCATATTTTGAAATTTATTTCTCTATTTGTTGTTTCACCTTCTCATGCAATTGTTTGATAACCTTTGCCTTCTTCATTCCGTCCAAACACATTGTATTATCAATCGAAATTTGAGCCAAGTCGAGTGGAGTAGTGGGATTAAACCCGTAGACCACTTCCAATGGAGTATGCTTAGTTGTACCATGCAAGCTCCTATTATAGGCAAATTCAACAAGAGCTAGGCATTCATCCCAATTCCTCAACTTATTGACCACTTCAGTTTGTCCGTTGGTCTGTGGAGGACAAATAGTACTAAAAAGTAAATTTGTACCAAGTTTCTTCCACAAGGTCTTCCAAAAACTTAGAAATTTGACTTCCCTATTTGACACAATACTACTTGGTATTCCACGTAGCCGAACAACTTCTTGAAATAACAAGTTAGCTACATGTGAGGCATTATCTATTTTATGGCATGGAATAAAATGAGACATCTTTGAGAAACAATCCACAACTACCATAATTGTGTCCTTTCCTCTTTCGAGTTTTGAGTAATCCAAGTACACAATCCATACTCACATTACCGGCAATGGCATGTGTAACCCAAGCACATCTTTTCGACTCTGCCCTTTTATAGGTTACACATCTTTCCGTCATCTGATACACATCTTTGATCATTACTGGCCAGAAAAAATGTTCCCTTACAAAGAGCTCTCTTATTGAACCATTAGGAAGAAGGATGAAGAGTGATAAAAACCAGGTTAATTCACCACTAATCTAAGTTGAACTTTTTTGAGGTTATTGTAAGCTAAGATTATTTGAAGATTGTGTTTTTCTTCTTCCCAATTTAGTAAATGAATATGAATCATGAATAAGATAAATAATCTGAAGTTACAAGCAATAGTTTTCCTAGATATGATATTTGTCTTTGAGCAAAATATTTAAGCATTGGACAATCCTATTGGCTGTTGTGACATAAATAACAAACCAGTGGACGAATAGTTCATTCTGCTATGCAATTTCTATTTTCTATTCTCTGCAATACATGTGTTACTTAAATTTTGTAAACAAGTTCAATTTCAAGGAATGGGGACTTCGAAAGGAAACATTTTTCTAAAAGTATTCATATAATTTGGATAAAAACAAATCCTAGGTTTATTTTAATTCTTACATGGTAGTGTTTCTGATGCAGTTGTCGCGAATGGACTTTCTAAGCAGCTTTGCATAAGAATGTTTCCTAAAATATCGAGTGTTATTAGTGTAGTCGAGATGAATAATAACAGGATAGGGCCTGGACATTATGGTGTTAACGGTGTGAGAGACTGGCCACGGTTGGAAAAGGAACATCGAATATATGCGTTTTTAGCTCGTGGTTTAACCTCTTTTATGAGAAGGGATTGCATATTGGAGGCAATTGTTGCATCTAGCACCGATAACTATCCTCAAGAAAGCATCCACCATACTTTAGAACCAGGTGACAGAGTTGATCAAAGAGCTTCTTATTGGTCAAGTGAAGGCGAAGTTGATCCTACAGTTCCTGAAACTTTAGTATATAAACTTATTGCAAATTTATGTGTGATTACTGAGATCCACATACATCCTTTTCAAGGTTATATATATATATATCTATATATATATATATATAGAGAGAGAGAGAGAGGGGAAAGTTCAAAGGCAAACTCAAATTTGGTTGTGAACGTGAGGACAAATGAGAGCGCGACACGTGTCTGAATGTAGATTATTCAAAATAATCAAAGAAATATTCAGACCGAATATTATTCAGTCTGAATAATGCTACATTCAGACTGAATAAATAAGCATTATTCAGACCGGATAAATACTATATTCAGTCAGAATATTTCCCTTCATTATTCAGTCTGAATATGACTTGTGTCGCTCTCTCATTGGTCCTAACGTTCACAGCCAAATTTGAGTTCACATTTGAACCCGCCCCTATATATATATACTCGGAATTTGTCAATTATCAAACTTTATGTCAAGTGTTGTTGTGTTGACTAAATTTTTTGTTGGTATACCAGCATATTTTCAATTTGGTTTTCCCATTTACTCTGCAAAAGCTGTGCGGTTTCGATTAGGGCATGTGAAGCCTACTTATGAAATTGAGAATGATATGAAAGACGAATCTACAGCTGCTTTAAGGTTTATCCGTGACAACGTTGTTTGGACATACACATCACCATCATTTCCAATGGCACAGGTGATTTGCTTTCTGATTTATCCAGACAAATGGTCAATCTTGAATACTGTCATTTTATATCTCATGGATGTCTGAATACATTTATTAAGAAGTTATATGAAGACCTTTCTAGGGGTCTGTTTGTTAGCAGCTTAATGAGCTTAATGGGATGCACATCTTATTCGATCAGCTTTATATGAACTGTTTGGTAGTGGCTTAATGATATAGATAGTGGCTTATTCAGTAAGCTTCTAGGGTGAAGCTTTATGCAGAAAGCCAAGTTTTTTTTCCAAACATGCCCCTTCCAATTAAAAAATACGTTCATTCCATCCATGAGCAAAGAAAACCCTCCCAAACAAAAAAACTTCCCAATCTATACAGATAGATTAATCCACACAGACAGATACAGAACTTAACAGATTTTGATGTAACAGGAAAGCCGTCTTCAAAAATTTAAGCTACCAGAACCTGCTTTATGTATTGGAGGGATCTTGCAGATAGAATTGTTGGGTAGGGTTCAGAGACAAGAAATGGATGAAAAATACTATATATGGTAAGTTCTTTTTTCATTAAGACATCAACCCCTTGTATGTTGATTAATCTCGTATATTTATTTATTTATTTATGGTGATGCAGTGTGTCGCATGTTCAAGTTATGGGACGACCACTTTCACCTGCATTTGATGTGGATATAATTGATTCGAGTGGATTATGTTCGTTAAAATATCATTCACATGCAGAATATTGTTGTTCACCACCGGAATCTCCAGAAGGTGAGGCAAGTAGTAGCCCTTCTCGTTTCCGTTCATTTACTGCAAGCATAAGAGGTTGGGAACAAATGATTCTTAATACATTACTTGGTGGCGGTGGAGTGGTGGTGGGTAACGATGATTCAGACGATGAGGTTGTTGCTTAATCCACCCTTTTTTTTAAATGATATAAAAATATAGAGTTAGCAGGTAACAACCGTTGGCAATCGGAGTAAATCTAAGGTGGCGTTTGTTTTGTTTCTTAAGAGGTGCTAAAGTCTGAAGTCTGATTTCAGTTCTGAAATGGTTATGAAACATCTAAACGAATCAGACGTAAAGTGGTGATTAAGAACTTAAAATGAAAAAAAACAAACAAGGACTAAATCTAAATCCCCTTTTTTTTCTCTTTGTAACGTTGGTTGTTTGCTATTCTGTTGCCTAAAATTTGTGGTTACTTAATCACGACTTATGTCTTATTCGTTTAGACGTTTTATAACCATTTCAGAACTGAAATCAGACTTCAACACCTCTTAAAAAACAAACGCCACCTTACTGTAACATCTTTTTTGGTTTATTTCTTTAATTAGGATGTTTAGTTGTATACAGATTTTACAAATAACTAAGATCGGGATCTTGTACAAGGCTGTTTTTTAGGTATAAATTACTTATGTTATATTATGTTATGTTATGTATGTTCTCCATTCCATATGATGGTTATGACCTTTAAGAACCCAAAAACCACATATAATATTATGCCATCAAGAGGAAAGTTCAAATGCGAACTCAAATTTGGTTGTGAACGTGAGGACTAATGAGAGCGCGTCACGTGTCTGAATATAGATTATTCAGACTGAATATACAAAGAAATATTCAAACTAAATAAGCATTATTCAGACTGAATAAATAGTATATTCAGTCTGAATATTTCTTTGTATATTCAGACTGAATAAATAGTATATTCAGTCTGAATATTTCTTTGGATGAGACAC
The DNA here is from genome assembly GCA_036898165.1 of Silybum marianum. Classification (NCBI taxonomy): domain Eukaryota; kingdom Viridiplantae; phylum Streptophyta; class Magnoliopsida; order Asterales; family Asteraceae; genus Silybum; species Silybum marianum. The sequence continues at coordinate 1,167,882 of CM072532.1, forward strand.
GTGTCACACTCTCATTTGTTCTCACGTTTACAACCAAATTTGAGTTCTCATTTATGCATCAATACATCATATCTATAGAACATATCTATACCATCTTATAAGCACTATGTAATGTTGATACGTAATCATCTAAATTTCAAGTTTACAAATAATTATTAAATACCCGTAATTCTTTAAATCTCTTTGATTTATTGTAATCTATTTGTAGATGAAATAAATAAAAAGTTGGTGATGTAAACTATTTTGAATCAAACTACAAGTAGTTTGTGTACCTAATATGTTCCTACATGCAAAATTGTCAAAGGTTAATTAATACGTGAGCGGTTTTCTTTTTCTTTTGTTACTATTTTTTAAAGAAAATATACCAAAATGATATAAGTTATCATTAAATATCGAACCCATATCATATTCTAGAAATATACACCATTAATTAATCTATTATTAAAACAAAAACCATTTTTAGGAAATTAAATTATGGGGCCGTTTACCAAAACTTACCCAAATAAGTGTTTACCGACAAATTTAACACTATCACTTACTTAACAGGTAAGATTTTAGTTCACTAAAATGGCATTATATGTAACAATTTATCCGGTAACATCTAACCGTGGTAAGATTCGTCGCCCTCATCTACCGGGTAAGACTCTCGGTCCTTGTCTTTGCTCTTACCGGGTAAGATTCTTGGTTCATGTCATATTCATCGGGTAAGGTAATATGACTTGGTAAGCTCTTACCCGTAAGCATTTTGGTAAACGGCTCATAAGAAAAATATTCTTTGTTTGATCACCTAATTAATTTAATAAAAATAAATAAGAATATTAATAAAAAGATCGGCTTTGGTTTGAAAATATACCCCACAACCCGTAACAATGGTCGTTCAGATCGACAAAGATTGATTAGCTTTCGAATATCAACATCAAAGTCGTTTGGAAACATGGCCCTGTTGTTAGAGAATCTAAATCGGTCATTATCGGACCTGAATTTTTCTTAGAGATTTTGACTATCGATTCTCCATTTTGAAAAAGTTATTAGAGATGCTTTTAAGAGCACCCAGAAAAGATTTGACCATTAAAGGGAAGACTAAGGGGTACATTTACTAAATCTTGACCCGTCGGCGGGTCGATAAATACGACTCGGTCGACGATCAGCGTTTACTAAAATCATTGTTTGACCGAGATCTGACCCACGATCTGACCGACGATCTGACCGAAAACTTACCCGGTCAGCTTCAAAATTATGCTTACCTGGGTCAGATGTAACATTTTCACATTTTGCTCTCAAATTTAACATTTTTGCATTTTGCCTCAGATTTAACATTTCCGCATTTGCCCTCAAATTTAAAATTTTCATTTCACTCCACTAATATCTCTCTCTCTATATATATATATATATGTGTGTATATATATATATATGTATATATATATGTGTGTGTATATATATATATGTTTGATTTTGGGGCTCTCTTCATTCAAATGTGATTACGTGATACATATATGATTTTTTTTTTATCAAATGTAAAAAAAACCGATATAAAAATAAAAAAATTCATGATTTTTTTTTATCAAATGATAGGATTTAAGATATTACTTCACATATATTTGTTTAATACGGTGAAAATTTTCACATATATTTGTTTCACCGTATGAATCTTTTTTATGCATATTTTTTGTTTCACTAGGTGAATCAAAAAAAATTCATATGTAATTATATCATAAGGTGAACACGAACGTATATGTGAAACAATATCTTAAATTATAGGTTTTAATAAAAAAAATCATGAAAAAAGTATATTTATATAGGTTTTTACGAGTTTGTAACTTTTTTTGTGATTTTTATTTGATTATCATTCTATATATATATATTATATACGGGGGGGTTCAAATGAGAACTCAAATTTGGTTGTGAACGTAAGGAAAAATGAGAGCACGACACGTGTTTGAATGTAGATTTTCAAAGTGAATAATCAAAGAAATATTCAGATTGAATATAATATTTATTTAGTCTGAATAATGCTTATTCAGTCTGAATATTTCTTTGATTATTCACTCTGAATATGACAAGTGTCACGTACGTTTTCATTTGTCCTCACGTTCACAACCAAATTTGAGTTCGCATTTCAACTTTCCTCTCTCTCTCTCTCTCTCTCTATATATATATATATGTGTGTGTGTGTGTGTGTGTGTTCAATTTTTTTTTGAGTAAAATAGTATTATTTTTGAGCAATTAATCATAAAAAATATATTATTTGGCAATTAATAATTAAAAATATTTTATCATTTTTTATGGTAAACATTTATTTATTTTTTGATGCAAATAGTAAGCATTTATTTAAAGTATGCATGATGTTTTTTTCTCCATTAAACTATTAATAATAGAAAAACTACACTTTATTCAAAATATAGTACAAATAGGGTTATAATGGTAATTTTATGGTTGGTAAGCACTTACCAATAACATTTGGTAAACATTCTTACCCGAGACAGCACTTACCTGGGACAGCACTTACCCGGGTCAGCACTCTTACCCAAACAGAACTTACCCAAACAGATTTGGTAAACGGCCCCTAAGAAGATTAAAAGTGTTCGTAAAAAAAGCGTTACTTCATGAATTTAGTTACCCATTTAACTTCATTTTTAGATTAATGACGTCATCACAATTTACATAAACTTAAATAAAAAAATTACAATTATAATAATAACTGCATACATATGGAGGGTAATCATCTCTTTTGTTAAATGATGTTTGATTTTATTAATCAAAAAATATATATGTGTGCATAAATATAAATACCAGGCCTAATAAAAACTGACACGATACATTAATCCGACATGAACTCAACACGAACTAAACGGGTTTGGATAGTATATTTCAACCCGTTTAAGTAAACGGGTTGACATGACACAACACGAAAATTAAACAGATATGGTCGGGTCAAAAATTTCACTCGAAAATGAACCAAATAACCCGTTTATATTAACCCCTTAGGTAAATAGTGTCAACAACTCATAACTTATAGTTTTTTTAACAAAGTAAAAACTAAATAATAATAAAAAGTGATTGTTGGAGCAAATATCTCCTCGCCCCTTAACCAACTGAGCTACACGCCTTGTATATCTGACAAAAACTGGCACGACATGCTAACCAGACACGAATTCGACACGAATTAAACGGTTTTTGGTAATACAGTTCAACCCGTTTAAGTAAACGGGTTGATATGAAACGACGCAAAAATTAAACGTGTTGGGTTAGGGTTAGGCACTCTCAACCCTAACTTGAACCCCACACGACACGACACGTTTTCCAGGTCTAATAAACACCTTTGTATTAGGGTCAATAGACTTGGGATCATATAAGAATTGAGACCAAACATTTTTTATGAGATCTGTTAGATCTTTTTATTTTTGAAACTTCACAGCAAAACAATGTGAACAGAACTTTCATAATGTTTACTGTGAAGATTCATATTTATTTACCTTAACAATATTTTACTGTGAAGTTTTAACTGTAAAAATGTAATCTCACGAGTCTCACAAAAACAGTATGATCTCATGTACCCAAATATAATCAAATTGTAGCTTTTTGTTTCGCTACATGATTTTAAAAATCCCATGCCTATAAGTTAAAAAAATCTATCTTATTAAATATGACATTTAATTACAATTGTATCTACTAATGTTTTCTTATACATCGACGGGCTTTTAATTGAATTCTTACTATTAATACAATATATCTATTTACAAATGATGATAAAATTATTACTTAAAATTACTCTTAAAATGCCACAAAACCCATGTGCATGTTATGTTATCTTTCTGTTTACTGGGGTTAGATTAGAATTGCAGATTTTTTTCGCTACATGATTTTTATTGATTTAAATATCAATAAAAATAATTTAATAGTAGTAATTAATTAAAGACATTGAAAATATTATTAGAAAAAGTAAACATTTTCTTAAGGCCTACGAAAATATAATTAAGTCAATTTAAAATATATGATTATAAATTTATGAGTTAAATTCAAATTTGATCCCTATGGTTTACAAATTATAACGGATAAGGTCCCTGAATAATTTTTATAACGAATAACGTCCCTGTGGTTTCCATTTTATAACACGTAAGGTCCCTTCGTCTATATTTTTCTGTTAAATATAACATTTTTAACATAATTTCTTTATTTTTCCATTTTTCAAACATATGGACCAAATCTGTAATTTACTCTAAACTATATACATATATTTATATTTTATGTATTGTATAATTATATTTGCATTTCATTAATTATATAAATTATATATTTTGTTAATTGTATAATTTTCTTATTTTATAAATTATACTACATATTCATAGGCACCTTATAATTTTATTTAAAAAATATTTATACTTTATATATTTATGATATATTATATTTATCTTTTATAAAATTTATTTTGTATTTATATTTATATATAAATATAAATAATTTTATAAAATGTATCGAATGTTCAGTTTATGTTAAAACACTAAATCAGTTCATTATACAAATTATATACATATGTGGAAGATTCAAATAAATAAAATAAATACAAATATAAAATATAAATACAAGTACAAAGCAAATTCTATAAAATATAAATATAATATAAGATGTTGGTTCGTTCATTTGGATGAAAAGTACAAACTCGTACAAGGCAGTGTAAAAATAAAAGTTTTTTCATCATATGCTATGATTTAAGATGTTATTACACATATGTTTGTTTCATAATGCAAAATTTCACATGTATTTATTTTCATAAGTTAAAAGTTTATCATATATTTGTTTCATAATGTAAAAGTTTTGCATGCATTTTTCACATGTAACTTTTTCATAAAGTGAAACAAACATATGTATAATAACATCTTAAATCATAGAATTTGATGGAAAAAAATAATGAAAAAAATTATTTTTATATTGGTTACCATCTTAAATTATTTTTAAATCAAGACGATTCTCCTGAAAATCTACCGTCTAATCTTCGTTACTATCTCTATTCACTTCATATATGTTATGTATATCTATGAATTATTAATTATTTGTATATTTAAAATTATATTACATCTATATTTTATTAAAAAATATATTTATATTTTATATTTTTATATATTTTATGTATTTAAATATTCCATGCATGCAATTTGTATATTGACATGATTTAATGTTTATAGCATAAACTGGACCTTTCATATATTTTATTAAATTATTAACATTTTATAAAATATAAATGTAATATATTATATGAATATACAAAATATAAATAATTTATAAAATATAAATGTAATATAATTTATAAAATATAAAGTTTATATAATTAATAAAATAGGCAATTTATATAATTAATGAAATAAAAATACAATTATACAATACATAAAATATAAATATATGTATATAGTTTAGAGTAAATTACATATTTGGTCCATGTGGTTTGAAAAATGAAAAATAAAGAAAATATGTTAAAAATGTTATATTTAACAGAAAAGTTAGATGGAGGGACCTTATGTGTTATAAAATGGAAACTACAGGGACGATATTCGTTAAAAAAATCATTGAGGGACCTTATCCGTTATAATTTGTAAACCACAGGGACCAAATTTGAATTTAACTCTAAATTTATAATTCTTTCTTTCTTTTTGTATTTTAACAGTTAACTAATTTTGTATTCATTATTTTTTCAACGTTTTTCTTATATTTTACAAATTGTTTTTTGTGTTGTTGGATAAAACTAACAAATCAAAATCGCTTAAAAAAAACCATATTATTTTAGGATTGTCCTTTCGTGTAAATATTAAAGTTATCCTTTTTTGGAATAAAAGAATTAAAAAAAGACAATTCTTATGATGATTATTATTTTCTAATATTAATAAAAATTACAAAAAAAAGGAGACATAGACATTAATTTTTCATATTAATTTGTAGGTGGAGTAAATTAAGATAATTAATATTATTCCCAAATTTTCATATTTGTAGGTGGAGTAAATTATGATAATTAATATTATCCCCAATTACAACTATTGATATTTAATGAAATATTAAATATTCTTCAATAATGTTTTAGGGAAATGGTATGGACCATAATCAATGATATTAATATCAAAGTTTAGGGGTAATATCCGTTGAAATTAACAAACATAAGGGACCAAAAGTGAATATCACTCTATATAAATTGCTCCCCACCCACGCCGCTTGTTTTCACGGAGAAACCCTTCTTTCCCTATTATGTTGTCGCCGGCCAACACTTCTGCAACTTCCGGCCATAGAGATATCTCCAACTTCCGGCAATCGATAACTAACAGGTAACATTCACACATTAATATTCGCCATTAAGATTCACCATTGAAAAATTAGCAATCGACATTTTCATCTTTCTTCAATTTCTAACTTCTGATCATCAACATCTTCATCTGCAGATGATTCTTCGATTTCCAAATTCTGCTCGATCGATTTGCAGATCACTATCTTGGTCGCCAAAACTATTTGTTTTTCCAATTAAAATCTCATGGATTATTTCTATTACAAATTAACTATAAAATCCGGAATCACAACGTTTTTGTGTATAGGTCACGGCCTTCACGTAAATGACAAATCTCATCATCGGTTGTGGTCGTTTCGAAGCCTCATTTACAGCGTCTTGAACTACGAGCTAAGTGCATCATCTGTTGAGGCTACCATTGCCATGCTCAACAGATGATGCACTCGTGGTTCAAAACGTTTTAAATGAGGCCTCAAAACGACCCCAACTGATGATGAGGTTTGTGATTTACGTCAAGGCCGGGATCTATAAATAAAACGTTGTGATTCCGGATTTTAATGTAGTTTGTACTTTGTAATAGAAATCCATGAGATTTTAATTGGAAATATAAATAGTTTGTAATAAACATTCATGAGATAATTGGTCCCCCACCAACCAAATGGAAAGGCTCATGCAATTTCACCTCCTCCTGTCTAGTGTTGACATTCAATTATGATTGATCTCATGGTGGAAATCTTTCTTACTGGAACTCAACTCTATGTCAGCAACTCATTGGAGCAAAATACTATGAGAGAGAAGACGGGCCATCAGAAGACGAGCAAAATGCTAACATCAAATTCCGCCTGAAACCCAAGACCTAGTCTGGATCGATGACTAATTTTTCACCATGGTCGTTATCGGTTGCCACTAGCGGTGTGCATGTGGTGGAAGGCGATTTTGAGTATTTAAATTTTGTAGAATTTGTTGGAGCAAAAATCCTAGAAAATTGTGATCCGATGATGTAAGTATATGCTTAAGTAAATATATTAAGAACCATTTAATTTGCTGCAAAAAAATTTCATTTAGTATGTAGTTTTAAATCTTGAATAATCAAATTTGTAGTATTTGATAAAGGTAATTTTATTTAATAGGTGTTTAGTTTAATAATAATAATTAAGCAAGATTATTTTATTTATTAATTAATTTTCTACTTATAAAAAAATAATGGTAATAATCTGATACTTAATTAAAAAAATAAGAAACAAAAGGTGATTAATTTTTTTTTTGAAATGCATGTTAACACACTTTTTTGGGGTATCACGTCCGGTCCAATTAAGGGTATCACAAAGTGGCAAGCTCAAGATCTGGATATCTTCACATGCGTACCACAGGATTTCTAACCCAGATAGTTAGGGGTACCATTCACTGATTCTCTCAAGATGTTACCTTACAATTGGGATAGACATGTTCTAATAACAAAAAGTAATTAATTGATGATAGAGAGGTGTTCCCTCTCATGTTAAAGTTGTCCATTTTTTTAGAATAAATTATTGTTGTATTTTACTAATTTAATAAATAAATAAAAATAGAGACAGAAACAAAGAGTTTTTTTTAGAATTTTGGGCCTTTAATGATTAGTTTTTCATATTTGTAGTTGTTTAACGATTGTTTTTTTAAGACAACTCCTAAATTTTTTAGTGCGTCTAAATTCTTTAGAACCGTCTAATAATTTAAAATTGAGATGACCCCACGGATTTAGTTAAGAAGTTGGTCATAACCATCTTTTAAAAATAAAAATAAAAATAAAAATAAAATAAAAATACAAATGTAAATGTGAACTACATTTTTTTGTCATTTGAGTAAAAACAAAACAGGTAAGACCAAAAAGGATAAAAAGACATAAATGTCCTTTAGACCTTTACTTTCCGGAAATATTATATTTAACAGGGTTAGTGACCAGAGACCATTTTCAAAACAAAACGTAACACAGTTGGGACATTAATTATAGTTATTGAAGTTTAGAGACCAGTTTCAGAGATTCTTTGTAGTCGAGATAAAAGTCCATTCTTGAATATTATACGCATAGATTGCATTTGCATTCGCCACAAAAAAAAGGAAGAAAAACGTATTGTTAAACACACACACACACACACACACCTATCGACTCCATACCAAAAACATAATAAAAGAGAAGCACGTAACGAAAATTAATCCGACTATACAACGTTATATCCTCACGACCAACTTCCCTTTAATCCGATCTCATGCCTTCCACCCATAACCCATACCATCTTCACGTTCATCGTTGTTAAAAAAACCATTTTCCGTCAACTCGCTTGCTATATCCTGAAAAACATCCGACACATGTGGCAAATCACCAGTTTTCTCACCACCTGCACAAGAATCACTATGTGAACCACCTTTAAAACTGTCACTTCTGGTCGGCCCACCACCACCACCACTCTGCCGCCCAGATACGCTCAACCTCACCCCTCCACCACCACCATTGTTGTTCATATCTTTAAGCGCTTGCTGAATCATCTGGTGTTGTGATGCTGACTGTTCCTGTTGTTGAACTTGGAATACACCACTTGGAAACTGCTGATAGGGCAGCTGAATGCTTGAAAACCCGCCACCAACTAAGATATTATTACCATTGTTATTCTGTATAGCCCGACCTTCAAGTGGCAATCTGTTTTGGAAAGAAGATGATGTATCCTGTTGCGGGTTTGAATTCATTGAGCTTTGTCTTATCATCTTATTCTGGTATTCAGATAATGCTAAAGCAGCTTGGACCGAGCTTAATGGACCTCCTCGGCTTCCCATGTGAAAATTATTGTTCATCGAGCCTGGATGTAATGCAACCAGATTACTTAAGGCATTTCGATCAGCTGGCAGGCTCTGAATACTCCCCATCTGTTCCATTCCCTGCATCTTTTGCATTTGCAATTTGGCTACACTAGTCTGCCGAGGAAAGTTTTTTAACGCCTCTGTAACAAAAAAACCAGATAGTTAGCGACTGTTTCACTGTTTGGTTGGTTTTTCAATAAGTCATGTGTGGATAAAGCTGTCTGTATGGATTAAGCTGTCTATACAGATTGAGAAGGTTTGTGTTTGAGAGGGTTTTATCAAAGATGGATGTAACAGGCTTTTTATAAGTAAGCCACTTTCTATATCATTAAGTCACTACCAAACAGTCATGTATAGCTGATTGAATATGCTGCGAGTCTTATTAAGCACATTAAGCTGTTAACAAACAGACTCTATAGTAGCGTAGCATATATGATCATGATGTTGCTGAAAATTACTTAAGAATATTACCGATGGGGCCAGCTTTAGTTTCTTGGGAGAAATCCATCAAGTCTTTCATGCTATTGACAACTTCAGATATCTGAAACAAAGTCGGTAAAGAAATCAGTATCTTTCAATCAAATAAGGTCCCAAAATGAGAAAAAAAAAAGTTCAATTTTTTTTACCTGTAAGCATCGCACATATCTTTTAGTAAATCCCAAGTCATTTAATGATTGTAACTCTAAGCTCCTGGCAAGCTGCCGGCCAGCTGTTACGACCCTGAGGCACATAAAACAAATCAGCCATGACATATGGTATGATATTTTAGAAAAACAAATCAATTATGATCATGTTATCAAGTTTTTTTTTATTAAACCCTTTTAGATGAAGCTCTAATACAACATTGCTTAAAACTCACATATTGCTGTTTGTCTGCAAATCTTGTTGAGAAATGCCACTAGATCCACTTTCAGCAATTGTAGATTGCCATTTCTGTGCAACTTCTAACAATTGATTAACCTACAAAACAAAAAAAAACTGCCTTTTAATCTACAAAAGACCCATTCATCGTCCACGGAATATAATTTGTATGGTAAAGAGACCAAGTGTCTGTATGGATTAATCTGTCTGTGTAGATTGTAAGGTTTTTGTTTGGAGAGTTTTTTCATTGATGAAAGAAGCGTGTTTTTTTTATTGAGACAGAGAGGTTTGGAAAAAACTTGGCTTTATGCATAAAGCATCCCCCTAGAAGCTTACTGAATAAGCCACTTCTATATCATTAAGCCACTCCCAAACAATAATTTATAGCTGACCGAATAAGCTGTGAGTCTCATTAAGCTGCTAACAAACATGCCCTAAAACTTCAATATAATTCAGGTACTTGTAAAGAAAAAGAGAATATTACCTGAGGAGCAACCAACCTGCGAGGAAGAAGCTCCTCATGACGCCGTGAGCAGAATTCCCAAGTTAGTATCTGAATGAAGTTCAGAGGTATTAGTACAAAATCAGGTATATCACAAAAACACGTTACTGAATGAAGATATTCGACCTTTAAATCAGGGGTAAAGATAACTTTAAGTCGACCCTCATGAACAACACGCATTTGTGCATAAACACTCTCTTGAACAGCTTTTCCATACTCCAACATCATCACTCCAGAAGGAGATCTACATTCCCGAGGCAAGTCCAGAAACCAAAGCTCGTCGATAACCCCACTTCCGAATTTGATTTCATTAAGCCTAGGCAGTACTTCGAAGGTTGCCTCTGTCAAAATACACACAGAACACAAATTGTGCTTAATCATTAAGACGGTATATATTGCTTTAAAAGGGTGGAGAGTAAGCAAGTAATATGTCAGTGAGAAATATTAAACATTATAAAAACAAAACTATTATTGAAGAAGACTATAGATTCTAAAATCAATGATCGATATAGCATAGACATGATGAATTACATACCAAATCCTCTTCCAGATTTTGACCCACAAATGCTACACTGCCATACATCCTAAAGAAGAAAGGAAGGAAAACATGTGAGATGATTTTACCATAAAAACAAAGATAAAAACATCATATTTTTACACAAATGTACATTCATGAAAGAACGCCAATGATCAAAAGATGAAAAATAAGAAAGCACAAAACATGAAAATTTATCATAGAAGAATGAACTCTTGCCATCTCTAATTGCTCTACGATAATAAAAGTCTTTTTAACATCTCAGGCTAACCGTACCAGATATTCTCCGCTTTACAAGGCACCCTTTGGTCCCCTCCCCCAACCAATGTGGGATCTTACGGTCTTTCTTTAATATCGTTGAGTACAAAAGCAACAAATACAAAGCACTCACCATAGCTGCCGGAGGGAATACACCTAATGGATGATGCCCAACGTTATTATGTAACGACAGGCACCACCTTTTCTTCGCACGTGGAGAGTAGTATTCCGCCACAAACTTCCTCCAGTAGGAAATATCCTGTAACCAAACGTTAACGTTTTGGTGTAAAGGAAAAAAAATTAAACACATTGCATCAAAAACAAAACCAAAACCAAAACAAGAAAGCCAAATTGACAAAAGTTATTCTAATAAGATACAATAAAAAGACACTGCTACAAATTCTTGATAAATCAACTCACAGCTGGCCGTTGCCTCTGATGATACAGATATTGCATCAGTCTTCGTGAACATACACCGCCATCGTAGGGTCGGTTTACTGCAGATGCAGGTTGCAAGCCCTGCTGTTGAAAATTTTGCCTCAAGTGCAGCTGTTGTTGCTGCTGCTGCTGAAGCAAGTGTGCACGTTGCGCTGGTGACAGAGACTGCAGCAACTGCTGTTGTTGATATAAAGCTTGTAACTGAATATTAGGGCTTTGTAACTGCATCGAGTCTTGTCTTTGCAATATCTGTCTTAAAACTTGCTCTTGCAAGATATCATCCTGCTTGATATCAAGTCGTGGTTTCTTTTGCAGGTGGGATACATTATCATGATCTGAAACGAATGAACCCGGAAACATTGAACCTTCAGGGAATTGAACCCGCCCAAGCCTTGGATTGGGCAACGACGTGGCAGTAGAAGCTCCTTGACGAGGACCCTGCTGATGACCATAATGAAAACTTGGGTCTTGATTGGAGTTATGCTGTCCAGGGGATGGTCCATCTATAACGGAAGAGCCTGAGATGCTAATATTATTTGAAGAGAAAGATAATGGTGATGCAGGTAAACGCACATAAGATTCTGTGCTGATACTTGCACTTCTTTGGAGACAAGGAGTGCCTCCTGAAAGTACCGAGTTAGCATCGGTAACCAAAGAACTTGCCCCAATGCTAGGCCCTGAACTAGCCGCGCTATCCATAACAGCATTGCTTACATCGCCAGAAACTGGGACCATGTTTGAATACATGTTCCGAGAAAGTAAATTCGAGTTCCCATAGGAACTTAAATGAGAATTTCTTAAAGCTTGAGACTGCTCGTCTCCTTGAAAAAAGATACCAGAACTCGATGAAGAATGCACCATCCTTCCACTCAACTGTGATGGGGCCGTTTGCAGGATTTGATCCAAACAGTTATCCAGTGCAGAAACTAGAAGATGGAACTCATAATGTCACACAATGATTTTTTATTCTTCCACCTCTGACAAAAGATACCTAAATCCATTTTAAAATCACCAACTTAAATGATACTCTGAATTAAAATTCCAACCATTATGATAAAGTTAAATGTGCAACTAACAGACCAATAGCTGTCAATACTAAATTTAGAATCAAGAACCCTTATCAACAGATATATAGTTACCAAGTCGAGAATATAAGACAAAATAAGAGCATCTGTTTACCTCGAAGCAACAACTACTGCGAAAACCCTAAATTGGTTCCGGAGACAAAAAAAAAACCCTAACTTATCGTACATGAATGAAAGCCTACACACTAAATCTGCACAAAGTAACCTCCTAATAAGGCGTAATGAGAAACGAAACACCAAATTAACCATTAGAAGTCATGATTTTAAGTAGCAACTTGATCGCATTGATTGAAAATCAATAAAAGAAGATGAAACACTCAAATTCTTATAATCCATCCGTGAAATTGCGTGAAGATCAAAAAAACGGCGCTACTAACTAAGAACTAAAACAACAAATTCTGGCATAAATTGAAAACGCACAACTACAGATTCGATGTTTTCACAGTTCAAGTGTGGATCAGATGGTAAGCAGCAAAGTAAAGGATTAATAAATTAAAATAGTGGATATGGATGAGTGAAGAAAGGCAAAGCAAACCTGTAGAGTAGATTGATTGGGAAAGATGATCTCAGGAGGCGTCGGAAGGGTTGGTCGGAGTTTATATAGCAAGCGGGAATTGGAGCGCCAAGAATGACCGGCTACTGGCGGTGTGTAACCCTACCACCACCAGGAGGTTGTCTTGTCTTGTATCCAAAAGAAATCCACGGTTGTTACACACTCCCAATTCTTTTATTTTTATTTTTATTTTATTTTTATAAGTTTTTTAATCTTAATTACTAAACTATCACTTTTTCCCACATCTTTTTCGACAACCTTGGTATGAATATCTATTAACAACTATATTACAATATCTTAAACAGCTTTTTTAAAATAAAGAAAATAGGAATCTTGAATAATTTTTTATTTTAATAGCATCCTTAAAACTTTCTTCAAAATAGATAAAATTGGAATGAGGATAAAAAAATCTTCAAATTTAGAGATATCCTTAAAAATAATTACCTTGAAAGATAAATATTATTTTATTATCTTCTACCAATAAAAAATATTGAAGTTAAACGTTTAGATGAGATAAATAATATTTTATTAATATAATGAATGATGTAATCTCCAAAATAGAAAAACTGTTGGAGTTTGATGTAATATTTTTTAGAGATTTTGAATTTTGATTCTCTATTTTAGAGAAATTATAAAAAAGTTGTTGCAGATACTCTAATAGCTATGTTAAAAAAAAGATTTTAACAATTTTTTGTTCTAACAACTATATTATCTTGTATATACTAAAACAGAAAAAACAGTAAAAAGAAATTAAAAATCTCTAAATTTGAAGAAATCACTAAAACTCACTTTTTGAAAAAGAAAATTAATATTTTAATCAATCGACCAATAAAAACTATTGAAATATGTTAGTCCCCAAGGAGAGATGGCTAACTAAGAGAGGGTTTTGTAGAAGGGGGGGTTGAATATAAAACACACAGAATATACTCTTTTTAAATTTTTTAATATAAATATTAAAAAATTACACACAGATAGTTTGATGCGGAAAAGAACAGGCACACTATTCTATCAAACTAAACACACAGATAACAGTAATTAACTTATACACTAAGGAAGTTAAAACAATACTGTTATAGCACACAGCTTTGCCACGGTCACACAAATAATCACTCTGAATATTTGTTGAAAGCGTGAGATTTCTGGGAAGAACTTCATCTCCTTTTATAGTGCCCATGCATGGGATGCAAGTGGACAGCTGTCAAGGTTTCATTAATTTGGAAGATTATCTAGACATGAAGGAAGAGACTACTTCCTTTGTACTAGAATAATGGATGAACCATTCCTTGTAGCACGTAATGTCAAATAACTTTATCTTCTTTTCTTCATGCTCTGTGAAGTCCCATCGATCCTTTTAGCTAAAAGACAAATATTCCTTTTATAAGAATAAAAGAGAATGTCTTTATTTAAGGCTTGATGCCCAAGTTCTTGCTGGCTCACGTGTCTTGCAATTGATGTGAGTCAAGAACTTATCTCTTTGAAATTGCTAAGTGATACATCACACTATGTATCACATCGGTGGATACCTTGTAAGGCTGGAGTTGATAAGTGTATACTTTGCTTGATAAACTTCATCTTTCACTAAATGACAAAAGTATACACCCTTGAACTTGTGACTTGAAATCACAGCCTTAGAAAATATACTTGCAATTTCGGTGACCAAGATTATAGTGTCGGTGACCATGACATCAAACTTGATGATCTCATCTTATTTGATGTCCTTAGTACTTTTGATGACTTTTGAGTGTACCATCGGTGACCCACTATATTGGTCTTGACTTGGCAAAATGATCTGAATATTGAAGTTGGTTGATACATCCAAAATTTCACTTTTTGATGTACAACCCCTTGATTGAATAGTCTTTGACTCTTCAATACTTGAAGCATATTTCAGACCTTCAAAAGAACCTGTAAAAATTCATTCATATAAAGGAAGGTGGTTCATCACCAAATCATCGGTGACCCAACAAAATAAAATATATAGGAGTAAAAAATAATATTTTATTAATATATTAATTATTTTAATAATATGATAAACAATACACTCTCTAAAATATAATAGCTCTTATAGTTTGAACTGGTTTTTTTTTTTTTGAGATTTTGACTCTTCTTATTGTATTGTAGAAAAAATATAGCATAACTCTTGAAGATGCTCTAATTTTTCTATAATATAGTATAAAAATCAAAAAATTTAAATAAAATTAAATTAAATTCCAACATCTACTCTATTAGCAATTCTAACATTAACTATGTTAAAAAAACATTCAATACATTTAATAAAATATTATTTTCTCTTCTACGTATTTAACTTCAATTAAAATAATTAATTGGATATAATTAAAATATTGTTTTTCTCTCTTCTATATAGTTTTAGAAAAATTCTCTAAATTTAAATATTTTTACATTCTCTCTCGTTTTTTCTCTATTTTTAGCATCAACGATGTTCGAGCAACAAAAATGTTAAAATCTCAATTTTCTCTATTTTAACATCTCCATTTGAGATGCTCTATTGTCCAGCAGGGTCTACTCAACTAGTCAAGTCGTCGGGATAAAATCTCATGTTTCAAATTCTCAATTTCGATTTTAGTTAACATGATAAGAGAAAGATTGTGAACTTGAATAAAATAAATTTAAAAAATATCAAAAAAAATGATATGTCTGTATTTCATTGGTTGAATAGTGATAAAACGTAAGATTTTGAGATAACATATTTTTATTTGAGTCATGCTTATTAATATGACTCGACTTAATATAATTTGGAGTAAACTACAAAATTTGGTTCTTGTAGTTGGTGATCATCAAACACTTCATCTCTACAGTTTCGAAATTATAAGATGGTTATTATGTTGCAAACCACTAGAATTGATCCATACTTCTAAGACCATAAAATAATCGCTTTAAATGATAGACATTTTAGATTTAGCAAACCATGATCAAATTTCTAATTATTTTAGATTTTTTTTTTGAAAAATGTACTTTTAGGGAGCGGGTTAAATTTAACACTATCACTGACTAGGTAACATTTTAATCCACATCATAAACATCAATTTACCTAGTAAGCGTCAACCATGGTAAGAGTCGTCGTTTTCACTTACTGATAAATCTGTCTTTGCTCTTACCAGGTAATACTTTTTGTCTTTGTCATATTCATCGAGCAAAAGCAATGTGGACTTGGTAAGTGCTATTTCGGATAAATGTTTGGTAAACGGACCGTTAGGTGACATATTTCTAAAAAGTTTGTTGAAAATGTTGTTTTATAAAAACTTTATTAAATGATGATTTTTTATCCCTATAATTTATTAAAAATTACGATTTTCGTTCCCATAGTTTATAAATGATGGTTTTTCGTCCTATGGTTTGTAATTACATTGTTATTTTTGTTCTTATGATTTACAATTTCTTTTTGTATCAGTCCCTTGTGGTTTACGTTTTTTTTTTATTATTTTGGTCCCTCGTTCTTAAAGATAAGAATTAGTCCAATGATAAAAATAACATTTAACTGTAAACTATAGGAATAAAAATCATAATTTCTAAATTATTAGAGATAAAATTCAATTTTTTTTAATAAACTATAGGGCATCTATAGATGTTCTAAGACATGTTTGGATAAAGTATCATCAAACTATTCATTTACTCAAAGGGCAAAATGCAAGAAATAGCAACCTACTTTCATAAATTTTCTTATTATGGCATTGTACTTTAAATTTTTCTTATTATAGCAATGTACTTTCAAATTATTTTTTATTATAACATTGTTCTTTAAAAAATCTACCCATTATAGCATTGGGTAACCTTCTCTTTTAAATTTACCCACTATAGTAGGTTTCCATGCCACCTCATTGTCCATGTAGGCTGTCCACATGTAATATATTGCTTATGTAGCATTTTTTATTACAACAATGTACTTTCAAAACATTAATTTTACATAGTATTTAATAAATATAGTAGATTAATTTACTGAAACTAAATTATTCATAAATATAACAATATTAAGAAAGTTTGTAGATTACAATTTATTTTCTCTATATTCCAAAAAATGTTATAAAAAATATTTTTTAACTAAGAAAATAAGAGTTGTTACGTTTTATTACAAATAAAATATTTATATTGAAAAAATTATATCGACATGGTTTTAAAAAAATGAATTGATATATCATTCAATAAACATATTTAATTAATTAGATTATTTCTAAAATATTCATTAAAATATAACAATATTAAAAAGATTTGTAAAACACATTTTATATCGTTAAATTTTTTTAAAAAAGTACAAAATTAGTATTTTCTGAATTAGAAAAATTAAATAACAGGTGTTATGTTTTCTTATAAAAAAATATTTATCTTGAAAAAAAATATCCTATTTGTTAAAAATGTTGCTCTAAATTATTTAATTTGTACAATTTAAAAAGAGTGCTTTTTTTAAAGAGTGACGACGTAAGAAAATTACTAAAAATTTGAGAAAATTAAGAAAAAAAAAATAAACCGTAAGTGAGAAATTTTTTAAAAAAAATTGCAAGAGATTTTTTTAATAATGCCATGTAATCAAAATGACGTGACATTCATCTAATCACATTTAAGCCATGTAAGCAAAGAAAAATGGAGGTTAACTTGTTTAAAAGGTAACAAATTACCCATTGCTATTTTGGATAAATTTTTCAAAGTACAATGCCTTAATAAAAAATAATTTAAAAGTACATTGCTGTAATAAGTAAAACTGAAAGTACAATGATATAATAAGAAAATTTATAAAAGTAGGTTGCTATTTCTTGCATTTTGCCCCTTTACTCAAATATACTAATTTTTTTTGCAAATTTTCAAGTTTGAAGAGTATCGATTTAAAAAAAACTGTAGTGAATCCAATAAGGTCATGTTGGGTCCAATAATGCTCGTTACACATAGGTCACCTAGATCCAATAGGTTGGATTGGTCCATTCATCTCATTCTTATTTATAATCTCGTTAATTTTATAACCAAATATTTATGTTATAAAAAAAGTTGTTTGGTCAGTTTTTTATTATGTTTTATATGAATATATATATATATATATATATATATATATATATATATATAGTGCTGTCCTTGGAGAGGGCGGGTCGAATGTGCGTCCAGGACTCAAAAGAAATAGGGGACCGATTTTTTCATGTATACTATATGATATATATTAGTAGTTAAAAAACATTAATAAGAAAAGAGAAACATTGTCTTTTTCTATCTAATATGATCCAAAAATAATTTTAGCATTATAATAAATGCCCAAACATGTATTAACTAATTACATTGTAGAAGAAAATATGTAAAAAGTATAATTGGTCTTTAATTTTATAGTATTATTTTTTATTTCTCTGAAATTGTTTTTTCTAACCTTTTTTCTTACATTATCAGACTACTTATCTCATAATATTAAATGCATGATTTTTTAATCTGCTATCTCTAAAACAACATAAGATCTCAAACTATAACTAAGATAGAGTTTTGATTATAAGATTGATGGTTCCTATAAATTTGTTTCAATCCTAAAATTTTAAAATGATAATGAAAACATTAACATGATGTGCCGTGGAAACCTATATATTAAATTATGTCAATCTATATATAAAGATATATATATATATATATATATATCATATAATATGTTTGATAGTGGAACGGATTTACAATACTATGTAATAATGAGATGACAAATTATATTAATTTAGAAGTAATTGTTTAATGATTTTTCAACTCAGAAACAATTTTATATAAATTATTAGTATTTTTTAAATTCATGTTATTTTTTATGATAAAAACAATATATTGAAAAAAAATTGTACTTAACAAGGGCTCCGTTTTATGTCTCTCCCAGGGCTATATATATAACTTAATCTGTCTATATAAATTATAAAGATGATTTTTTATAGATGAAATGAATTTGTTTTTAAATTAAGAAAAACAAGTCACGATCAAAATTGACTTTCTACCTAAAACTCTATCTAAAATTTTTAATGAATAAACTATTTTTTACATCATTTAATCGATTTTTGGGCAAAAAGTTAATTACCGGTAATCTCAACCGGTCCTACATGAAATCTGCTGACGAGAGGCATGTATAACTGATTTAACAATCAAACTTTGAGTTAAAAATAATTTCTTTAATTTAAAAAAATAGGTCGGTTACGAGACCCAAACATACCATAAACAAAACCCTTTGACGTATCTATCATCAAACCTCAAAATGAGCCATACTTCTTCTACCCTTCTATTCACTCCATTCTTCACTACTTATTCCATTTCTGCAATCAACACTCCTCTTTCCCATTTCAAGATTCCAAATACCACAAGAAAATCGTCAAAGATAAGCTGCTCTGCCGACGACAATTCTCAAAATCAACAGCAACAACTCAATCTTTCTGTTCTTCGATTCACTTTAGGGATCCCTGGACTAGATGAATCCTATTTACCCAGATGGATTGGCTATGCTTTTGGATCTCTTCTTGTTTTGAATCATTTTGTAGGTTCAAATTCAACCACCGTCACGCCGGCCCAATTAGTGAGTAATTTATTATTTATTTGCAATTCAATTACCATTACCATTGTGGATTTTGCACTATATCCCCTTTGAATTAGAGGGTTCTTGGTCTAAATTATGTACACAGAC
This sequence comes from Silybum marianum, assembly GCA_036898165.1. NCBI lineage: Eukaryota > Viridiplantae > Streptophyta > Magnoliopsida > Asterales > Asteraceae > Silybum > Silybum marianum. Next base: position 1,187,836 of record CM072532.1, read on the forward strand.
GATTATAATTGTTAAAATTGTTACTTTGTTCATAACTTTCGTGTTGATTTTGTGTAATTCCATTATGGGTTTTCAGAGAACAGAGGTTCTTGGTCTTTCTTTGGCAGCATTCTCCGTCGTTTTGCCCTATATTGGCCAGTTCCTTAAGGTAAAACTTTTCATCTTTTGGGTTCTTGGTTTGCTTAAATATTACAATATAAATTAAACATAATATTACGAACTTTCCTTTTGCTACAATACAAGAGCATTGGATGATGATGATGATGATAGTTACGTTTAAATTCATCAAATGATGACAGTAGTAACAAAGATCAACTGTTTCTGCTGAAACGAGTTAACAAGATGAAGTAGGGGTTGTTTGGTCGGTTTCCATCAAGTCCTGTGGATAAAGTTGTATGTTAATCTGTCTGTATAAATTGGAGAAGTTTTTGTTTAGGGCGGTTTTTTTATGGAAGGAGAGTGTGTTTTAATTGGGATGGGTAAGGGCCTATTTGTTAGGAGCTTAATGAGACTCACAGCTTATTCGGTCAGCTATACATGACTGTTTGGTAGTGGCTTAATGATATAGAAAGTGGCTTATTTAATAAGCTTTCAGGGGGAGCTTTATGCAGAAAGTCAAGTGTTTCCTGAAGCTGTCCCTCCCAGTTAAAAAACTAGCTCTTTCTATCTATGAAAAAGCCCTCCCAAACAAAAATCTTCACAATCTATACAGACGGAGTAATTCACACAGACAGCTTCATCCATACAGGAGTTAATGAAAAACCAAGTTTGGAAAAAACTTGGCTTTCTGCATAAAGCTCCCCCATAGAAGCTTATTGAATAAGCCACTACCAAAAAGTCATGTATATCTTATCAAATAAGTTGTGAATTCCATTAAGTTCGTTAAGTTGCTAACAAACAGACCCTAAGCTTGATTTTTATTAGCTTGATAGAGTGGGTGTTCGATTAGCAAAACTCAAACGAATATTAAGAGTAGCTAATATGCTAATATGTGTGTTTTTATGGCCGTAGTGACATATTTATCGGCTTTAAATGTTTTACAATTTATAAAATTTGATCAAGAAAAAAAATAAAAAAACGCAGGGTGCTACACCAGTGGTTCAAGCAAGCATCCCTGAAGATGCTGACCAAATCTTTGCCATGTCTCCAAATATATCTGATACCATTAAGGAGGATTTAGCATGGGGATCTTACACTCTATTGCGTAACACAAACAGCATTTCCGTGGTAATTTGTGGATTGATTTATAATTTTATATTTAAATACCAATAAAACCCGTAAATGAAAATGGATTTATGTTTTTTCTTGACTGATTTCGTTATGTGATTTCTGACATTTTTATAATTCTATTTGTACTTATATATATAGCTTATATCCATCCAAGATGTATTGTGTGTACGTGGCTATTGGAACACGCCCAAAAACATCGATCTATCAAAAGAACAAGCCGTTGATTGGTTTCAGGATAAGATGCAACGGATAGGTCTCTTTAATTTGACAGAAACCCTTTATTTTCCTCAAAGAACAGGTAAACCATCAAATTGTTACTATTATATTCTTTTACCGTTTTACGGTTGTAATTCTTTAGTGATAGTATTTTTTGAGTGTGATATTGTACATTATTGAAAAGATTTTTGGTAGAAATATAAAATTTATTTTATCTAATTCAGATTCTGAGCTATGGGGGATACTACCTGAGGGGACACGTTCGCTTTTGGTTTTGCCTGTGCTTAAAACTCGAGATGAGGACGGAAAGATTTCAGGGTTTGTGTTGTTGGCATCAAGCATCAGTTATGCATATAGCAATAAAGATAGATCATGGATAGCAGCCATTGCTAAAAAGTTCCAAGGTAAAATCCCTTTTTATCACAAAATTTACTTGTATTCATTGATAAACACACACACATACATACATATATATACATAGGGAGGTTCAGGGGAAAACCCCAAAAAGATGAAAAACATATGAACACCATGATAAGTGATAAACCATTCATCTGGACTCACTGGGAATTGTTTATTTGGACGACATGCACATGTGCATACAAGTAATTAAGGCTCTTTTTTTTTTCATGTAAGTGTGCATATCGGACAAATTGCTTACAAAATACTTGTATGCACATGTGCATACTGTCCAAATGAACGGTTACGAGGGTGTTCCTCAGTTTTTCAAATTTTTGCGGTTTTCCCTCCCTTGAACCTATATAGGGTTGATTTCCGTTACAAACCACGTCAATTCGTACAAACCGCATGCAACCAATTTTTTTTTTTTTACTTTTTCTTAATTATGAGGGTTGATTAGTCAATAATATATATGAAAAAATGTCATCAAGAATATATGGAGGTTGATTAACAATAATATGTAAAACACGTTTCATCAAATGAGAATTTCATGAAACAATTTCATTTTCATGTAAAAACAAAAATAGTTTCATGAAGAAAAGAATTATATGAAACAATTTCATCATATTAAACACTTTCATGAAACAATTTTATTCAATTAAACAATGAATCACACGGTTGTACGAATTGACGTGGTTTGTATTTGACTATCTCCTATATATATATATAGAGAGAGAGAGAGAGAGGGAGAGAGAGAGAGAGAGAGAAGTTCAAATACAAACTATTTGAAGGGTACAAACTATACAAACCGGTTCAAATCAATAAAAAAAATACATGTTTGTTTCATATGTATTTGTTTTCATAAGTTGAAAGTTTCTCCTATATTTTTTTATGAAAAAGTTTCACATGTATTTGTTTCATAATGTAAAAGTTTCACATGTAATTTTTTCACAAGGTGAAACAAACATACGTGCAATAATATCTTAAATTATAGCATTTGATGAAAAAAAAAATCATGAAAAATTATTTTTATATTGATTTGAACAAATTTGTATAGTTTATATCCTTCAACTGGTTTGTATTTGAACCAACCTCTCTCTCTCTCTCTCTATATATATATATATATATATATAGTGTTCTAGTTGGATTGTGGAGGACGATGCATTTTCACCATGCTGGAAAAAGTTTTGGCTTTCTGTAAATAACATTAGGAATCACCTTTGTTTAAGGAGATGAATCATTCAATGAGGAACTGTTTTAAAAACCCAATTTGCAGGAACCATCATCAATCATAAAACCTGAAACTTGTAATTGTGGTGATGTGGTTTCTACAACTTCTCCAGATGCCTGCAAATGATGAAAAATGTGATGAATTCTTGAAGAAATTTAGGAGACATGATCAGCCCAAGGCACACAAAGTCTCCTGATGGCACACACACACACACATATATATACATATACATATACATATATGTATATACAGATGTATGTGTACATATATACATATAGTAATAGTATGCATATATGTGTGACAGTAAAAGGATGAAACTGAAAGGTGATTCCTTTAGAATGGTCCAAGCAGGGTGAGTAATTCTTCCAGACTGGATACAGGTATCAAATGGGTCCATTTGCTAAGGTTTTTTCTCTATCAATTATTATTATTGGTCACAAAGAATATGTATTAAATATGTCCTCCAATCCAATAATATTCTTATATCAGTTTCAAACCAAATCCATGCCAAATTGAGTTCAAAGCATATGCTGTTTTTGGTAGTGCAAAATGGGGGTTTTTTTTTGTAGCATTTTATGAAGAGACAACAAGGGTAGTTGCATGTTTTATAAATAAAATAACCAAAAGACAAAAAATGTTATATAATGAGTTAATTATGAATTGTGTACTTTACTTTGTTTTTATTATTTATATAAATAAATAAAAACTTGATAAATATGATTTTTGCTGCCACTCTGACAATCGCAAAAGGTGTGGTGGAGAAACCAATTAAACATGTGCCTTGTCTTGTTTCCATTCATAGTTTTACGTCAACACTCATATGCAAATTATATAAAGAGTAAACTACAAACTTGGTCCATGTGGTTTGTCCAAAGTAACACTTTTCGTTCATATAGTTTTGAAATTATAAGATAGATAGATGGTTTGTAAAAATGTCTGAATTTGATCCGTTGTTAAAAAATCTGTTAAATAAGATTTTCTTTTTCCTTTGGTCTTTTAACCGGTCAAAATCGATTTTAGATATGGCTTTTGTGGTTTTTGACTAAATTATAAAAAATAAAGAAAATACTTTTCATTTAACGGTCGTTATAGAAACAAATCAAACCTGGACGTTTTTGTAAACTATGATGGTTATCTTGTTATTTAGAAACTGTAGGGATGGAAGGCGTTATTTTGATAATCCACATGAACCAAATTTGTATTTTATAAATGAATACCGGTAGTCTACTCATATATAACTTCCAAAATACGTGTAATCTACCCTATAGTATTATTTTGTGATTTAATGAAAAAAATAATAAATATTTTAACTAAATTTTAATAACAGCTTGACATATTTAAAATAATTATAAAAGGTAAGTTTTTTTGCTTTTAGTAAAATTATAATAATATTTATTCTGTATTTTATTATGTTTATCAGATGATTTAAATATGTCATTAACATGTAATATTGAATTTTAAGTAATATTACTTCATTAACTATACATTCTATGTTTAATGAATTTTGTTATAAAAAGTGGGATTCTAAAACTTTACCCAAATGCTTTGTAATATAAGTGGAGATATTTATTTATATGGTAAACACATTATTAATTAATGCATATATTTATAAACAAGAAAAACTCAAATTCACAATAAGTCATATGGATTTGATATAGTATTCAACAATATTTTCATATGTTCTGTATATAAGAGATTGAACAAATATTTATACTTTTCTACTGTTTGTTTTTCATAAATATATAACAAATAATTACATATACTTATTATTTTTCATAAGGTTTGAACATTTGAGTTGTGATCCATTGTATGATAGTGAACACAAAGATTTTCATGTTGATTCCGTGGATAACCTCTTCAAGGAATCGTTGATTCGACGAATACCGATTCTAGACTTCCAATCTGAATTCAAGAGCACTCCAAATTTGGGAGGAAAAATCAAAGATCATAATATTCAAGTCTGATCATCCAACTTATACAAGACAAATATAAATATGAAGACCACAACAAAACGGTCTGAAAAAAAGACAACAGGCAAAACACAAAAATCCAACAAAAAAAGTCCAAAATGAGAAAAAGAACACGAAATTGTCCTAAAAGTACGCTTAAACAGTGTTTTCGTGGTTCAAAAGTCCGTTAGGCCCCTTCGCTCCTCGCCCCATGGTGTGCTCCTTGCTCCAGGCTTCGAATCGACTGGCCGTGGGTCTGATCATAGCCATTTAAACACGACCCTGTTTGGTAACCCGATCATAGGCCTCCAAGAACAATAGCGCATGATCTTCCACACTTAAGCCCGCATCAAGTTGACTCTTTAGGGTCAACATGTCTAGTTTCGTCAGGAAATAATTTTTAGGGCACTTTGTCTAATCTTATCATCTTGTCTTATCCCGTCTTGATCAGTTATGTTTTGATCAGTGTAATTATATTTACGTACCAAACATTACGAACTTACGATATAAAGATAGACTCTACCGAATACCCATGAATTCGAACTTTTGGTATATCAAATTATTTTATGTTATTTAATTTTAGTAAAATATTTGTAGGAAGGAAAGAGCAGGTGAAATGGAGTTGGATGGGCAGTTGCTGTTTTGATTGTTGCCTTTTCAATGTCAATGCCCATGTCTACACCACCTCTCACCAATTTTCACCTAAACATACCACTTTCAAACTATCTATTTCTAGATAAATATTTTTATTTTTATCTTTTTATTTTCTGAATATTTTTTATTTAACAAAATGTTTTGTTTTAGTAACATTTTATTGAGTCATAACGTGAAACGATAAACTAATGTTAACATATTTGTTTAATTATCATTAGTCATTGTCAACAAAATTCAAATTGTATTTAATTATTTTATAACATAACATATGAAACCATTAAAAACAAAATGTATTTAATTATTATTCTCAACAAAACCCATATTGTTATTTAATGTAACAATTGATGTCACATATACCGTATACGACTGCAAACTCAATTAAAAATCATCTCCTCAACAAAAGTTTAAATATATTTAATCACCAGTGTGTTGTTAATGTAAAACAATGTCGTGTTATTTTACAATGTAAAATAAAACTCAAATTAAATCATTTGTTAAATGATACCATTTAAAAGAATCCCAAAGAAAATTTAATGTATTATATTTTGATAATATCAATACAGGATGAGAAAAGATTCACAATCTTTCAAATTTAAATTTGTATGTCAAAAAATTCCATTTTACTAATCAAATTCCTTTTTAAATTGGATTTGGTTACAAAATTACCATTTAATAAAAAAACCACCTTATATTTTAACATTCAAGATTTTATTCTATGTGGAAAAAAAAAACACAAAAATATGTGTCATCGTAATGAAACGATATATATAATAGTTTAAAATCAAATACATTAAATGATTTAAATTAGTTTTCACGGGTAATGATTGGAAAGACTTATAAACAACTTAATTGAATAATTAGACTTACGCGTAGTTTTTTTTTACAACTCAGTTTAATATAGTTGATACTCACTAATAGAATTAGGGATGCACAAGCATCCGTTGTAATTTGTTTTAGGTGTGGTCTTTATGGCTATGTTTAAAGAAAAAAAATAGTTAACAAAATTTTTATCTTATTCACTTTTTGTTTGTCTCTGGTGTGAAAACTTTTATTTATAACAACATTTTTATCCGATTCAGTTTTTATTTATCCCCAGTGTGAAAGCGTAGGGATATTTACACCCCCACTATAGGTCAAATGCACCACTCCCTAGTAATCATCATTATTTAATAATTTTATTTTCATTTAAACTAATTTGTATTTTGATTATTTTTTATTATTAAATTTTTTCATAATAAAGCTTCTATTATTATTATTATTATTATTATTATTATTATTATTATTATTATTATTATTATTATTATTATTATTATTATTATTATTATTATCATCGTCATTATTATTATAAAATTGTAAATTAAAATTATGTTAAATATTTTTTTATAATTTTAAATATAATTTATTTTATTTTATTTTTCTCTATTGATATTTAATAATTATGATAAAATTAATATGTAACAAAATAATTAAAATAAATTGTTTTATTATAGGCTTAAATATTTTTATAAAATATAACTTTTTATTAACATCATTTTGTATTTTATATAACAATATATAACAATATTGATATAACATCACCTATTTACATTCAAAATTTTGATAAAAAGTGATGAATTTTATTTGATTTTTAAAGGTTAATGAAGTTTATTTAAAATAGTTTCATATATAAGAGCATCTCCAAGAGCTTCCTCAAATTTGGAAAAATAATGAAAATAGGGATTTTGAGCCAAAATCTTGCTCCAACAAATTCCCCAAAACTATCTCCAAAATGGAGAAATGGGGAGAGAGAAGATTATTTTCTCCAAATATGGAGATTACTCCATTAATGATTATCACATGAAACTACCAATGAATTTTTTTGAAAATAAATATAAATAGATAGAAATAATATTTTATTAAATGATTACAATATTTTAATATTATTATAATTGTTTGGTTCTCTAAAATGGGGAATTTGTTGGAGATGAGTAATTTTTTTTGGAGATTTTAGTTTTTGTTTCTCCATTTTGGAGAAATTTTGGAGAATCTCTTGGAGATGCTCTAATATAGATAAAATAATAATTACTATACACTAATGGGGGAGGCTAAGAGCATCTCCAATAATTTCCCTATAATTTCTCCAAAATGGAGAACTAAATGACAAAATCTCCAAAAAAATTGCATTCATCTCCAACAAATTCTCTAAAATTTCTCCAAAATAATATTAAAATATTGCATCATCTATTAAAATATTATTTCTCTCATTAAATATTTATTTTTCAAAATTTTCTATTGGTCAATTGATTTGGTAATCATTTTTAGAGTGAACTCCACATTTGGAGAAAAATTCACTCTCTCTCCTACTTTCTCCATTTTGGAGAAAGTTTTGGGAAGCTCTTGGAGCAAAAAATTTGTCCAAAATCCGCGTATTCCTCTTTTTCTCCATTATGGGGAAGCTCTTGGAGATGCTCTAATGGCACCCCTAAGGTATGCTTATGGCACCCCTAAGAATGAATGTTATCATCACACAAATCAACATCAACACCTATTATAGTACAAAAAATTCCATGCACACCCGTATAAAGTGCATGAAATTCCGTACACACCACTGTAAAGTGCATGAAATTCCGCGCACACCACTATAAAGTGAATGAAATTCCGTGCAAACCCCTACATTAGGGGTGCCATTATCACTACCCTATACTAATTATTATTATTATTGTTTAATAATTAAAAAATGAAAAAGAAGAGAGAGAGAGAGAGAAAATGATGTGATATGATGTTTTCTAAAATCTAGGTCATTTAATTTAACTTTTTAAAACCTTTTGACTTTTTACTTACACCCCTACCTATTGAGGGTGCAAATAACAATTCCCGTGTGAAAATTATCATCTATTTGTAACAACATTTTTATCCGGTTCACTTTATATTTGTCCCTGGTGTGAAAACTATCATCTACATATAACAACATTTTTATCCGATCCTAACTAAGATTACTTTTGGTCTTAAAAAAACATATTGTTTCAATGAAAGTAACAATAATCATAAAGTTCTAAAAACTAGCATTTAAAAAGGGGGTTAACAAGTCTTTAATCGGATTAAATTTGATCCTTACCTAACACGAAATGTCCAATTTTATTTTCCAAATCGGTCCTTAACCTATTAAGATTTAATCTATTTTACGCTTAAAAGACCGATAAAACTGTCTAGAATACAGATAAAATGTTATAATAATATAAATGTATAAAAAAAAAAGTTAGAAGAAGGCAAACGGGTATGGAATATATCGAGGAATAAATATTAGGTAGTCCTTTCTTTCCTTCGTGGGTGGTCGCAAACTTTCAAGTGTCGGTTACATCTTTTTTTTTCTAAAATATACAAAGGTCGGTCCATTTCTTACCCCAACTGTCGGTGCTACATTATTTATTTATATTTTATTTTGATTATTTTCTTAAATTTTAAACAATAAAATATTTAATAATTACTTTATATTTATGTTTTATAATTAGGAAGAATCTACTACACACTACGATTTTATTCGTTTATTATTATTTCTACTTTTAGTAAAAATAAAAAGGGGAATTATTTATCATAAGATTAAAAACATATGATATGAAAGGAGAAATAAAATCATAAAAATAAGCTAAAATAAATAATGGTTATTTGAGAGGGTTTTGTACATGTATTTGAATTAATTGCATTATTTAAAAACGTATTAATTAAATTTAAATGTTCGATAAAAATATGATTATATTCGATTGTTATTTTATAAATTATAATAATTACTTTTGAAAACAAATTTAATGTTATAAGTTAAGGCCTCCCTATCTTTAATCATTCAACACGTATCAACTTTTTTTATGTAGTCGTGTTTATGTTAAGTTTGCTTTACATAAACCAGACCAAATCATCATCATCATCTTATCGTCATTATATTATTAACCACTAATCATTCAACTTTTAATTTCTAAAATGACACCCATTTGCATTAACTCAATCTCTTCTCTAATTCTAAATATATAATAACGTTCTGTTCTCGAGTTTTAAAAGAAATGAAAGAAAATGGAGGAAATATATTTTTATTTATTTGTGTTTTCGAGAGAGAAGATAAAGGAAAAAAAATATTAATATTCTTGAGCAGAAAGGAAAGTAAAAAAATATGTCATTTTTACAAATATATATTCTTATTTATTTTACAGAAAAATATAATTGATGAGTATATGTGTAATTTTATAAATATTTTTAATTGTTATAAAAAAAATTCTATCTCCAACAAATTTTCTATAATTTTTCTAAAATAGAAAATGAAAAGACCAAAATTTTTAAAAACATTTTCTTTCAACTTCAACAGTTTTTCTATTTTAAAAATCCATCATTATCTATATTATTAAAATATTCATAATTTAATAAAATTACACATTTAATTTCAATAATTTTGATTCGTTGTCTATATTAAAATAATGTTTTTCTCTCATAGTTTAGAGATTTTAGAGATTTATCTATATTTAGATATTTCTCCTAAAATCTCTGAAATAACAACCAATATAGCAAGACTATTGTAGCACTTTAGAAATAAAAAAAATAAAATTTTCTATTATAACAAAGCTCTTGAAGATGCTCTTAAAAAAACTTAAGAATGCAACATTTTTTTTCTTTTTATTTTCTTTTCTTTATTTTTCTTTCTTTTCTTTGGTGAAAATCGAAATCAAAGCGTAATTAACAAACCAATTTCTATTTTAGGTTGTGTTACTTAAACTTTTTAAAATCTGTAATTTATTTTTAAATATCATTTATTTGAAATGAAAAATGAAAAGAAATTGTAAGTATGAGTCAATGTGAAAAAAGTTGGTAATTTAGAAAGTTACATCTCATTATAATTATATTATTTATTCGTACACAATATATATATATATATATAATATTTGGTTTCGATATCTCTCTCCACTTTCCTTTCAAACTTCTTCGCAAGGGAGAGAAGAAGAAGAAGAATAAGATTCAAACCTCGAAAATTATTTTTATTTTCTATCCTTTTATTTTTTTTTTAAATTTCCATTTGCATCTGCATTGATTCTTTCCTTCACCCAAATCAGAAAACTAAAGATTACAGCTTTAAATATGAATATTTTGGCAGGTTTCACCTGCTACAATTAGATTTTGTCTGGCTTTTTCTTAGTTTTTGTCACCACATCTCCACTTTCTTTGTCGATTTCTTCACAAAAAGACTTGATTTTTAATCACTTTTTTAGATTCTTGATTTTCCGTCACCGGTAGGAAATTACCGGCAGTCTTTGTTCTTAATCCTTTTGGAGGAATTGTCAACTGCGTGTTTCAGTTTCAAACCAATTACTTGTTTCTCTCTCTCTCTCTCTTTAGACACGCGTGACTCTCCTGATTACGACTCGTGTACTGCTGAATTCATTCAGACATTAATGGCTGCCAAATCGGTATTTCAAATGTTGTATCTATGATCATATATCCACCGTCGAATTTGATCTGAATCTTCTTTCTTCAATTTCTCTCTCAACCCTTTCTCCCGAATCTTTGAAATCTAAAACCCCAATTTGGGTTAAGGAAAATAACAGATCAAAAGATGATGAACATGAAGACGAAGACAAAGCCACCGGAGACGAATTCCGTCAACGGCGGTGATGATAACGAATGGGAGGTCCGACCCGGAGGAATGCTGGTTCAGAAACGAGATCCGAATGAAGAAAATACCCGAATCCCTCCACCAACTATTAGAGTTCGGGTCAAATACGGGTCGATTTACCATGAAATCCATATCAGTTCTCAAGCCACTTTTGGTAATTAAGTATATTTCATCAATTCAAATATCCAAAGATTTTCTTGATTTTTTTTTTCAAGATTTATGATCTTGTTTTTGTGGGTATATTTCAGGGGAATTGAAGAAGATGTTATCTGGGCCTACAGGATTACACCATGAAGATCAAAAATTGATGTATAAAGATAAAGAAAGGAATTCGAAAACATTTCTTGATGTTGTGGGTGTGAAAGATCGATCAAAGATGGTTTTATTTGAAGATCCAATTAGCCAAGAAAAAAGATATATCGAGATGAGAAAGAATGCAAAAATGGAAAAAGCTGCTAAATCAATATCTGAAATTAGCTTAGAAGTCGATAGACTTGCCGGCCAGGTACATAATTAACATTTCAATTACATATATATACACACACACATATACACACATATATATATATATATATATTGATTTGAATTTGGATTTTGAAGGTGTCGGCGTTTGAATCGGTTATTTCGAAAGGAGGAAAAGTGGCGGAGAAGACTCTGTTAAATCTAATCGAGTTATTGATGAACCAATTGCTTAAATTGGATGGAATTATGGCTGAAGGAGATGTAAAATTACAGAGAAAAATGCAGGTATTTTTGTTTTAAATTCTTGATAATAAACTAACAATGATTATGATATTATTTTGATTGATGAAATTTTTGCAGGTGAAAAGGGTTCAAAAGTACGTGGAAACCCTTGATGTTTTGAAGATTAAAAACTCAATTACAGGTAGCACCGGAAATGGGAGTCAAGTTCCGGTCTCAAAGCCGCCGCTGCCGCCGCCGGCGGCGTCACCAATTCCAAGGAATCAAGAACAGAGAAACTCAAACGGGCATGGCGGCGGCGGTGGGTTTTTCCCTAATTCCAAACGGTCCCAACCGTCGCCGGCTAAACAGCAAGAAAAAGTTTTGGTTACTACAGAATGGGAGACTTTTGATTCAACTCCGGCGACTGCACCGGCACCGGCATCAAGCAATGGAAATGGAAATGGAAATACAATGCATCCCAAATTCAGCTGGGATTTACTTTAAAACTTATACTAAATATATAATCATATATATATATATAGAGATATATATATATAGTTTAGTAGTGTGTGTGAAGTGAAAAAATGGCGTTACTTATGGAATTTGGGATTGGAATCTATTGTGTATTCTTTGGTGTAGGTAGTAGAGTTTTATTTGTCCTTTTACAAATAAAGAGGTTTAATTACTAGTAATACTAATAAATACCATAATTCCTGTTCTTGTTCTATATTTATGTAATTATTAATGGTTTGTTGGTTGATGATGAATGATTAGTTGAAAAACATAAGATGAAATGATTGATATATGATAAAAGAAAGCAAAGGAAAGCAGTTGTAGATATTAAAGATTGAAGTTGGACCATTTAGTAGTACATAACTACATAATCATCTACCAAAAGTTGTCTAGCCTAGCGGGTGAATGTAAAATCTTAAGTTGCCAGTGGGTGGTATCTCTGGTTGGCGAGGGTTCGAACTCCGCGTCTGAGGGCCGGTCCTTTGGCTGGATCATGGGCGAGTTCATGGGTCAGTCCATAGGGCTGGTTCATGAGCGTTGGGGATTAATCGGGTGACACTCTTAAGTGGGAGTCCGGATACCAAAAAAAAGATGTATGAATGTGTCAGCTGCCTTTTAAAAAAAACTATATAATCATCTTTATCAAGGACAAGAAAGAGAAATTGATAGTATAAGTTGTTTTAAGAATTTCCTTTTTGATTGGTTTTAGTATGCCTTTGGAAGGAATGATAAAGGAATATACATGTTAGAAAATTTTGTTAAAAACCCACAAATTTATACAAAGTTAAGAATTGTCTATAATGTATCATGTATTTTTTTTCAGAATGAATATTTTATCATGAATTATACAGTTAAATATAGACATTTTTATTCATAGTGAATCATTCTTCAAATTTATGCCAATGATGTTTGAAGATTTTGGGATTTTTCACCAAGTCTTTTATTTTAACAATTTCTTCAAAATAGAGGAAGTACTTGAGAGAATGTTAGATCATCTCTAATAGTTTCTTTAAAATAGAGAAAATCATTTTTTTTTGTTTTTTAAACTTCTCTAACAATTTTTCTATCTTATTCTCTAAAATAGAGATTCATGGTAAAATCTCTAAATATATGTTTTGAAGACATAAATAATGATTCTTTAAATGTATGAAATATTTAGAAATATAATAATATTGTAATTAAAAGAAAATTATTAAAGTTGGATGTAATTTTACATTTGAAGATTTTGAATTTTTGTCCAAAAATCCTGAATAATGTTCTTAAAGTAAACATATAGAATTATATAAATTCAAGCCCAAACATTCTTGGACCAACCAGCCCAAGCCCAAGACGATGTTTATGGTTTTGGTCCATTTGGTAAGTCAAATATAAAGTCAATAAATGTTTAATTCTTTCATTCACCAAAAAGCAGAAATATTAATGCAACTTTTATCTACAATCTCGTGGCGTAAATGTGTCGTGCAACTGTATCTTTTGTGATGCTAATCCAGAAAATACGCGGCACGTGTTTGTTGATTGCCCTTACACTAAGCAGGTGTGGAGAGAAGTTGATCCTTAGGGAATGATTGATGATAAAGCGGGTCAAGCTAGCAACTTTTCAGATCTTTTCTTCTTTGTTCTAGCTTCAAAATCTACGATGATTACTGAAAAATTTCTTATGATCATATGGAGTATTTGGAGGCAGAGAAATGCAAAATTGTGGGAAAATAAATATATTACAGCCCATCAGACGGTGTGATATGCGTTGGATGCTCTTGGTGATTGGCAGAAGGCGAAAGAACTGAAGTCTTGTTTGAACAGTACCACAAGCCCTACCTCTTGTGTTCTATGGCATAAGCCTCCTCCGAATTTTTTGAAGTGCAACACTGATGCAGCCGTTTTAGAGGATATGTCAAGTGCAAGACTAGCTGTGATGTTCCGAGATGATCAAGGTAATTTCGTAGTTGCTCGATGGATCCCGCTAGTAAAGGAATGTGAGGCTCTCGCACTATTTGAAGCTGTATCTTGGGCAACCGAACTTGGAATTCCCAAGGTATTATTCGAATCAGATGCCAAACAAGTAGTTGATGCTATCCCATGCTTCAGGGAATGATCTTTCTGAGTTTGGGGATATTATCTCAAGGTGTCATATTTTGCTCCTTCAACAAGACTCTTACTCTGTCTGTTTTGCTAGGCTACAAGCTAATGGGGTTGCTCACACTTTGGCGCAGAAATCCCGTTTTTCTTCTTGTCCCACGATTTATTATATGCCGAATTTTCTTGCTTCTTGTATGAACATTACGTGCCCGATTGGGACTCATTAATATATTTTTGTGGTTCAAAAAAAAGAAATGCAACTTTTATATTTCGTTTATTGGCAATCTGCAACAAGACTTTCAATATATGCAATGGCAATGTCGCATTATTAATTTACTTCACTTATTAAAAAAATAATATTGTTAATTAATATTATAAATTATGCAAATCAATATAACAATGCTATTTTGTTTTTTGAGTTATATATTTAAATAACTAGTTTAGTTTCCCGTCTCTTATACGAGGATGTAATTTTAAAATAAATTTAAAATTTAAAATTTTGAGATTTCATATAAATAATCAGTTTGAGTCCCTTTAAAAATTAAAGAATTTCTAAGCTACCTAACATAACCTCATGAAATTAACCGAAATACATGTAAGCTGATTTAAGTGCCGACTCATTAAAATGACTATTATACCCTTAATCAATTATTGACTATATTTATTAATAATTTATAAACACAATATCCACGTTATTATGATATTATTTATATTTATATAACTGTAATTTATTATATTTAATGTAATATTTTAAAATTTTCTTAAAGATAATACATAAGTTCTGACCCGTAAATAAATATGTATTTTATTTTCTTATAGATAATACATTGTATGCTTAGAATTTATATTAATTTCTTTACTCACATTTATGAAAACAGATAATAATGCACATTTATGAGAAGTGATAATTATAATAATTTTATATTTAAAAATATTTTACCAAATGAAGGTTATTAAAAAGTACTCCACATTTCCAGATGAGATGAGGGTGATTGATATAAACCCTTTATATCCCCAAAAATTTGGTAGCAAAAAAAAGTTTTTTTGTCATCACCATCTTCAAAATCGGTGGTAACATTGGGATGTCAAAATTGGGAGTAAAAATTTGAAAGCAAAAATTCGGTAGCAATTTTTTTTTTGTTACCACCATCTTCAAAATCGGTGATAACATTAAGATGTCAAAATCGGGAGTAAAAATCCAGTAGAAAAAAATTCGGAAGCAAAAATTTGGTAGCAAAAAAAAAATTTGTTGTTTTTACCACCATCTTCAAGAACACCACCATCTTCAAAATCGATGGTAACATTGGGATGTCAAAATCGGGAGTAAAAATTCGGTAGCAAAAAATGTTTTTTTTTTCCTACTGATTTTAGGCCAGAAAAGACAAAAAGTTGGGTGGGAAAAGACTAAAAGTGGCTCACTAGAACGTGACACGTGGCCATTCACTATAATTTGTGCGGGAAAATAAGAATGCGTCTCATCAGGAAGCGACACGTGTCCACGAATGTTCCTTATTTATTAGAAGTAATAGATTATTTCATTTATCAAAAATAAATAATAGAAACTATAAATGACTACGTCAATTTTAATATTTGATTGGTAAAATATAGCAGTCACATACTTTAGAACCATTTATATTAATTATTAAGAAAATATAACGATCAGATATCCAATTGCAATCGGATAAGATCAAATCCAATTTTTCAACATCCAAGTTGGATCAATAGGTTATTAGATAACAATCCAAAATCTAATAAAACTAAACCAATCCAATCTAATAATCATTCAACTACCATCCAGATAACAACCATATATAATCATTCAAACGGATGATTAATTGGTTGAAAGTTGTATAAAAAATATTGAATGGATCCATTCTAATCCAATGGATTAATAGTTTTAATATTTAATGGATGGAATTGATCTGATCCAATAGATAAATTATATTAATATCCAATCTGAAATCTATTAGGTAAGTAATTAGGTGTTGATTTGATCAGATCGGATAACAAAATCAAACATTCATTGGATGATTAGATGAGATAGAAACCATCTACATCTATTGAATTTCAAGTTTTAAAACAATGAATACTCTATTGAATCCATTTTTGTTACTGTGGGCCTAAAAAGTAGCAATTGTTGTATTGGACTCCAACTAATGGACTCTTTGTCATCATAAGCCCAATCTCATACGTATATAAAATAAATAATCAAATAATGTGAAATCAATAGGCGCATATAAAATAATATAGGTGGTACTTTTAGTTTTAGTCCATTTAAAACATAGTTTACATGCAACTTTCATTTTATAAGTTTTGAGATTTAATGCGTCAATATTAATAAAATACTAGCCAAAAAGATTCAAATTTCAAGTCAAACTCACATAAAGGCGAATTGAGAGAGTCCATAATACACAACGAAAAGCATTTGATTAAATAAACAACTAAAAGCATGTGTATAAATAGACAACTAACCACACACACTTTCATTTTAATAAAACATAAAAACACCCTTTTATTATATCAAATCATGTAAATAGGAGACGTATACGGTCTTTGGCGTGACCTAGGTTACGTGACAAGTTGCGCACATACTACTAAGCCGCATGACATGTATTACAACATGTAATAAGAGTGTTATTGAAACAATTTCATCATATTAAACACTTTCATGAAAAAAAATTATTGAAAAAAACAATGAAACCATAGAACTTGTACGGTTTTGTACAAACTGTTTGGTTTGTATTTGAAATATCCCCTATATACATGCACACACAAAGAATTAGGTTCATATAGAAATAGTAAAATAAAAGAATATTGAAAATGGTCAAATCACATGTGATTTTACGCTAAAATCATATGTGATTCACGAGATTTTGAACGCGAACTGAGATTACATGCCAGGTCGTGTGCGTGCACACTATTGCGTTGACCATTGATGTAAAATCTAGTGTAATTTCACGCGTCATTTGACCGTTTTCGTGTTATCCTATTTGGTTATTGGTCTCGTTTGAACCTTCATCCCTCCCCTCTCTCTATGTATTTGTGTGTGTGTGTGTGTATATATATATATAGAGAGAGAGAGAGAGACGGGTTCATACGAGAACACTAACTATTTACGAGAACACGAGAAACATTTTTCATGTACAAAATCATATGTGATTTTGCACTAATTGGAGCGGACGACTTATGGGGCCACTTAAGTCGCATGGGAAAAGTGGCCGGATCATTTATGATTTTGTACATGAATTTTTTTTAAGTGCAAGTGATTGGCTGAGGATTGTCCTCATATTTTCTTAAATCGTTACCGTTTTGCATGAACCTCTCTCTCTCTCTCTTTCTATATATATATATATATATATATATATATATATATATATATATAAAGGCTTAATCATCCAAGACTCAAAATTTTGTGGGATCGATGAGCTTTCTACCTTAAGCTTTTGTTTAACATGATTTGTTTTACCATCTAAGTATTGTATTTGATATATTAATTAACATATATTTGTTTCACAATATGTTTGTTTCATATGTATTTTTGGTTCGCAATTTGAAACCTTTTTACATGTATTGTTTGTTTCACAAACACACGAAAAAGGTTCACGTTGTGAAACAAATATATATTAATTAACATTATCTTAGATGTAAAAAAAATGATATGAAATAGTACATGATACACTAGGTATCAAGATTATCATAATTTCACGGGTTGTTGCAATTTGAAACTTTTTTACGTATATTGTTTGTTTTATAAACACACAAAAAAGGTTCACATTGTGAACCGAGTAAATGTGAAACAAATATACACTAATCAATATTCTAAATCCTAGTCTTAAATGAAAAAAAAAATCATATAAAATAAAACAGGATATTGTAATTCTTCTAGTTTTTAAAATTATCATAATTTCATTAATTGTTAAAAAAAAAGTCCCTATATATACAATTGAATGTTTAGTATACAAATGTGACCCTCAATTGACTTGAAATTAAAGGGTGAGATGCTTTTTGTGATAAAAGCTTTATCCCTTGTGTCATGTGACCAACTTGCAACCCTAAAAGTTTTGCTACCTCTTCATCTTAACTAATAATTACGTTCTATTTAAGTAATCAAACTTTTGATTTTTACATTCCAACTTCGAATTAATTTAGTCACATGAAACGGACATCCATCGATTCAAGACCATGATTTATATATTTATGAACGTGAAAAATGTTACTTAAATATATCAGAATTGGAATATTTACAAGATCTAGTTACGTGAAAAATGTTACTTGAACATTGCCCTTTAAAATTTGAAAAATAAATGTAACATGCCATTTGAAATAATTTGATGGGCAAGTGATGTGACGATACGATGTAAGTGATGACTTATATTCCTAAATCCATGCCCTCCAAAAGGGTATCGTATTTGTTAAGCAAACTATGCTTATAAGTTGGATTACAATTACTTTTAAAATCAAAGAAGATATCAAACATTTTTTATAAAATCTTTCTCGAATCAATACAGGACTATAACCTCGTACTTTTCGTAGTTCAAGTCATCATAAAATTCCATTCTTGGATCGTAAATCATGTCTTGTGACAGGAATTCGTGTCATACTCATACAGTTATACTCAACAGTTAACTCGTACTTGTTGCTTGTTTGATTACAGTATGCACACGAGCCCATGTTTATTTTGCTTTCTTAATACTTAATTATATTAAACTAAAAGTTAGACCTCTCACTTGATAAACATTTTGATTTCCTTTATCTTTTTCTAATCTCCTTTACAAGAAATCTAGTCATAAGAGCAAGTCATGGTCTGTTAAATCTCTAAACAAGATTCACATTCTTTTTATACAATAAAGAATACCTTTTTAATTAGAAAAGAATGTGGAGGCAGAATAGGAGGTTGAGTTGGAGTTGAAAACATACACTAGTTGATTGGTTATCATAAAATAAAAAAATTTATCATTTTTTATGTCAGTAATGAATTAAATATAACCGAAGAAAACGCATAAAGATGGTTTTTATTATCTAAATAAATTTTCTAAAAAAATTAGGTATAATATATTAATTAATAATATCATAATATTTCAAGTTTACAAGTAATTAGTGTTAGCACGGTTCCTGGGGAGGGCGGGCCGGGCGTACGTCCAGGGCCCAAATGAAATAGGGGCCCAATTTTTTCATATATACTATATAATATATATTACTAGTTTAAAAAAATTAATAAATAAAAAAGAAACAATATCTTTTACTATCTAATATGATCCAAAAAGAATTTAGCATTATACTAAAAACTCAAACATGTATTAAGTAATTATATTGGAGAAGAAAATATGTAAAAAATTCGTACTTAACGAGAGCCCTTTTTTTACATCTCGCTTAGGGCCCATAAAATGTCAGGAACACGCCTGATTAGTGCATATATATAATCTAATAAAAACTTTAATACAAGATAATCACTGAATCATAGAGAGAAAACTCCATCATTATCTTTTATTAAAAAATCAATTCAACATTAAAATTAAAATAAGATATATTTTTATTTTAAATCTACATTGTTTAATTAAATTAAACAAATTATACTAAAAAACTGAAAACTTTATAATCTTTTTTTGAGCTTTTTACAAGATATTCAAATTAGCAAGTCATGTTATATCACTATTTATAATTTTTACTTGTTCAAAACAGGAATGATCATGTGAGAAGATGAGTTAATGTGAGAGTTGTGATCACTTTTAATCTTACTCTGCACATCTCACAAGAATTGATCTAGTGCATCTAATTTGTGATCTTAAATTATCATTGATCCAAAGACGGAGATCCTTTCTTACCTTTTTACTATAACTTCCTTTTTCAATAATCACTAGAACCAACCCTATATACATATACAGTTGGGTTTACGTGAGACCAACTTATTTTCGTGAGATCCATGAGAATACATTTTTACACTTGAATTTCACAGCAAAACATTGTGAAAATAACAAAAAAAAATCCAACCCTTCATAGTAAAAACACTGAGAAAGTTACCTTCACAGTGTTTTGCTATGAAGTTTAAGTGTAAAAAATTGGTCTCACGAGAACAGTCTGGTATCACATGATCCCAATTATATATATAATATACATAGAAGGAAGATCATATGAGAATGCTATATATTTAAAAGAACATGAGAACCAACAAAATCATATATGATTTTACATCTCCGGTCAAAGCCAGGGGTGGACCTATAGTGGTTCACACGGTGGCACGGGCCACCGTATTATATCTTCATCGAAGGGTAATTTTTTTGGATTTGTTAGCGGTGCAACCGTATCGTTTTAGGGGTGCTCTTAAATAATTTAAAACTATACTTATGACACCAATAGGCAGCTGGCCCAGTGGCTTTTACCAACTGAATTAAAACTCAATATAGAGATGGTTCCAGGTTCAATTACAGTTTGTTAGGTCCGATTCAACAAGATCAAAAGAGAAATAATACGGAAATCATTAAACACTCTATTAAACACTGTATTAATCATTTAGTTCTAAGTTTAGAAAGTTTTATAAAGAAAGAATGAATTAATTGTAACTTTCTATATTATGTTTAATTTCTTATGGGCTTGGGCTTACATGTATTAGACATCTAGTATATAAAGGAGTCTAGGGTAGATGATTCGTTAATGAGAGTCGTTTAGTTACATTCGCGTTTGTAATCTTAATACTTTCATCAATAAGGCATACGACTCGATGATTTCCGTATGATTCCTCTTTTGATCTTGTTGAATCGGACCTAACACAGTTTGATGCAAATAATTAAATTTTTTGAGTAGCAACTCTATATAACAACATTTAATAACATACTAAATACTCTATTAATTTCGTATTTAAATAACATTTAATAAACACTCTATTAATTTCATATTTGCTTCTAGTTATTAAATACCATCAATATCAAATATTAAAACCGAAAAAAAAACTCTTGAAATCAACAAAAAATCGATAAAAAGCTTAAAAAAATTAAAAATTCTAGAATCAACAAAAAAAAAAACCAAAAGTTCTTCGAAATCGATAAGAAATTTAAAAAATTCTCGAAATCAAGAAAAAAAACTTTAAAAATCTCCCGAAATGGTAGAATTAGGTTAAAAACACATCGAAAGATATTGATCATTAGTAAAACGTAAACACACTTCGTTAAAAACCGTATTTTTATAATTATCTTTTGAGTTAAATTCAAATTTGGTCCCTGTGGTTTACAAATTATAACGGATATGGTCCCTCAATGATTTTTTAACGAACAACGTCCCTGTGGTTTCCATTTTATAACGCATAAGGTCCCTCCATCTAACTTTTCTGTTAAATATAACATTTTTAACATATTTTCTTTATTTTTCATTTTTCAAACCACATGGACCAAATCTGTAATTTACTCTAAACTATATACATATACATATACATATATTTATATTTTATGTATTGTATTGTATAATTATATTTTTATTTCATTAATTATATAAATTGCCTATTTTATTAATTATATAATTTTCATATTTTATAAATTATATTACATTTATATTTTATAAATTATATTTATTTTGTATATTCATATAAATATAATATATTACATTTATATTTTAGAAAATGTTAATAATTTAATAAAATATATGAAAGGTCCAATTTATGCTATAAACATTAAATCATGTCAATATACGAATTGCATGCATGAAATACTTAAATACATAAAATATATAAAAATATAAATATAAATATAATTTTTTTAATAAAATATAGATGTAATATAATTTTAAATATACAAATAATTAATAATTCATAGATATACATATATGAGGTGAATAGAGATGGTAACGAAGGTTAGACGATAGATTTTTAGGAGAATCATCTTAATGACATCGATATTGTACGTGTTTGAATTTAATTTTTATATTATATTTACTGTATATATTTATATCTATAGATTAATAATTTTTTGTATATTTAAGATTATATTATATTATAGATCTCAGTTAATTTACAAATTGGATGAATGATACAAACTCACAAACCAATATAAAAATAATTTATTTCATTATTTATTTCCATCAAATGCTATGATTTAAGATGTTATTATACATATGTTTGTTTCACCTTATGAAAAAGTTACATGTGAAAAATGTATGTAAAATTTTTACATTATGAAACAAATATATGATAAACTTTTAACTTATGAAAATAAATACATGTGAAACTTTACATTATGAAACAAACATGTGTAATAACATCTTAAATTATAGCATATGATGAAAAAAAAATTACATTGTCTTGTACGAGTTTGTACTCTTCATCCAGTTTGTAAATGAACCAACATCTTATATTATATTTATATTTTATAGAATTTGCTTTGTACTTGTATTTATATTTTATATCTTATATTTGTATTTATTTTATTTATTTGAATCTTCCATATATGTATATAATTTGTATAATGAACTGATTTAGTGTTTTTAACATAAACAAGTCATTTTATACATTTTATAAAATTATTTATATTTTATATATAAATATAAATACAAAATAAATTTTATAAAAGATAAATATAATATATCACAAATATATAAAGTATAAATTATTTTTTAAATAAAATTATAAGGTGCCTATAAATATGTAGTATAATTTATAAAATAAGAAAATTATACAATTAACAAAATATGTAATTTATATAATTAATGAAATGCAAATATAATTATACAATATATAAAATATAAATATATGTATATAGTTTAGAGTAAATTACAGATTTGGTCCATATGGTTTGAAAAATGGAAAAATAAAGAAATTATGTTAAAAATGTTATATTTAACGGAAAAATTAGATGGAGGGACCTTACGTGTTATAAAATGGAAACCACAGGGACGTTATTCGTTATAAAAATCATTCAGGGACCTTATCCGTTATAATTTGTAAACCATAGGGACCAAATTTGAATTTAACTCTTATCTTTTATATATTGTATGGTATCACCATATAAAAAAAAATTGAATCCATCCCTCGTCAAAGTTCTTTTTTACGTGTTAATATAAAATAATATATGATTTTATTACTGATCTTATAAATATTCCAATTCCAATTTTAATATATATATATATATATATGTATATA
Source organism: Silybum marianum (assembly GCA_036898165.1). NCBI lineage: Eukaryota > Viridiplantae > Streptophyta > Magnoliopsida > Asterales > Asteraceae > Silybum > Silybum marianum. The sequence goes on from CM072532.1 coordinate 1,211,535, forward strand.
TATATATATATATATATTGGTTATTATTATTGATGGTGAGGGAGTATGCGTGGGTGAGCACATCCATCCGTACGCGTGACTGCCTCCGCAAAGGGTTCTTGTTGCCCTTTTTCCCGCACCTAAATCTCCACCATCCATCATCTATCTATCTATTATCACTTTCACTCTCATTATCATTATCTTTACTTTCCAACTAACTTCTAAGTAAGATATGCATTCACACTTGTACATTATTAATACTTATAATATATATATATATAATAACAATATTCATATACAACAAAACTTACACGTATTTTTAATTTTTTATGAAACTTAAACTCTTAACCTTTAAGAAAGTTGAATTATCGAATACTGTTAAATTAATGACCTTTTGATTACATTCTATTTGTTTATGAAACCCAGTTGAAAATAAACCAACATTATCAAGAGGACAAAACAAAGAAAAAACACATTTTTTGAGTGTTTCCGGTTCCACCATTAATTTTTAAATTATTCGTCTGAAAGAAGGAATGTCTTATCATAATAATATAATAAATGTGTTACTTTTATATTTTATAAAAATAAAAATCGTTCGTTCATGCATCTGAATTGGTCTATTTCCATTGTTTGGTAAAAGAATTGAAGGTTGAAGTTTGAATTGAAATGTGAGTTGATGTTTTTTTCGGCACTTTTTTGTCTGCAACAATAACATCTTTTTTATGTGCAGAAAAAAAAATTAAAAAAATAAATAAATGGTTGAATGAATTGGTACGTTTTGTTAGTCTTAGTCCAAGTCAATTTTAATTGCAACTGGCACAGTGGCACGTATATATATATATATATATACATGAATGAATACTTTGGTGTAAAACTGTATGTTGGTCAATTTTCTCGCTTATTATTTCCACTCATATTTTTTTCAGGATAAAAATTAATTATTAATTAATTATATAATCGACCAATTCATGTTTTACTACCCAACTTAAATCAACAAAATTATCATTTATCGTCAGTGTATTTGTAATTAAGCGTCTGACAAATAAATTATCAAATTTAAAAATAATCGATTTTTTTTTTTAAATATTAGATCAAGATATTTAGGGTGTTTGGGTGGGCTTGTTAGTTTGAACATATTTTAAAAAGAAGTAAGTTCAAGATAAACAAAATTAAAAAAATAATGATAAATAAAAGAAAATTGATAATAGTATAATTATTCAAATAATTATCAACGAGAAAAAATAAACAAGTTTGAATTAAATTCATCAAATCAATAATCTGGGTATGCTCATGGAAATGGGAAAACAATCTCAAATTTGTACAGCAGTACAGGAGTATGTACATATACAGGAAATAAAAATGTGTACATTTTAATAAACGATATTTGTTTAAATGTAGAACTAAATAATTAATGAACATTATACATGCACGTTGCAATATTCTTACATGGAGTTTATTTAAAACATTTTTGTGGGAAAAAGGTAAAAAGGAGAATGTTGTAACTAGAAATTAAAATCGTACATTTAAACAAAACGTTTATTAAATAATTTATGATTATAGTTTGACGTAGTAATTAACATATATGTGTGTTTCGTAATGTGTTTGTGAAAAGAAAAATTATACGTAATTTTTTTTTTCACATTTTGAAACAAATATATTATAAAACAAATATATATTAATTAATACATTAAATACTACATTTAGATATAATACCATGAAACAAACGTTAAAATAGAAGTTCCCAAGCATCTTACAATTTTGAAGTTGTCAAATCTCTATCTCAATTTTCATCTCTGAATCATTTCCAATGAACTCTTTATAATAGAGAATTGAATAGTAACTCTCGACTTTTTCTTAAATGTTTGATAATTATAAAATTAAATGACCCTCCAATTATTTAGAGTGTTGTATTTTTATTTTATTTATTGTTTAATACCAATTTTAATAAACTAGAATTATAAATTTGACAAAGAAACTTATCTTCCTTTTAATAAATATAATGTTATTGTGAAAATAAAAAATATATAAGGGTATTACTCTTTATAATAAAGAGTAAAATAAAGAAATTCATTGAAGATGCCCTAAACTTATATAAAAATTAACAGTTATAAATGTAATATAAATTTGTTGTCCATCACATGAAACATGAAAAATAAACATAAAGGAATGATGAACTTTATATGTGGAAGTGATTGTATAGTAGGCTGTAACTTAAAGATATAAAATGATAAAGATATATAGTTGGGTTCGTGGTGTCGTTTTCGGAATCACAAGTTCGGATGGTTATTTTCTTCCACATAGACGGTTCAAAAGTGAGATACATACATATATATATTATATGTGTGTGATTTTTAAAATAGAAAACATACATGTTGTATTAAATGCGAATTCAATCCAAATAAGATGTGATTTTATACTAAACCAACTATGAATTACCCATGGACGAACTTATAGTGGTGCCAATGGTGGCATGTGTCATCGTGTTATTCCTCTGTCGAAGAATAAAGAAAATTAGGTTCGTGAATGATGCAACCGTCTGTATTTTGAAACTACAATAAGAACAAATTTTATTTGGTAGAGTTGGTTTGCAAGATTTTTATTCTACCTCAAACCGCAAGTTCGAATTTTGTTAGTACCATTTTTTTAGTCAAATGGTGTCACTGTTTGACTTTTTTTCCCTATGTTTGTTTCTTATAGTCAAATGATGTCACTGTTTGATATTTTTTCCCTATGTTTGTTTCTTATAGTCAAATGATGCCACTGTTTGAGGGAAAAGAAAAACCCTGGGTCTGTCCCTGGATTTACAATAAGTCTAGAAGGGTCACGTTGATACGAGTTTTCACGCGACTTTAGCCTATTACCCGTTTCCTTCTGGACACCTTTCTCATTTGATTTCCTTTCGTATAGTAATCCTCTTTTGTTATGAAAATTAATTTGTAGTCCCCTAGCTATATATGTTGATATATATGATAGTCATATATATAGAGGGAGATTCAAACGAGAACTTTATAATTTTAAAGGAACAAATGAACACTTTGTGGACCATATATGAAGTGGGTCTCACATAATATTAAATCATATCTGATTCATTGGTGATATGATTTAATATTACGTAGGATGTGATCCACAAAGTGTTCCTTTGTTTCTTTAAATCATGGGTGTTCTGGATTATGTTTGAAATGTATATAGTAGGCATCCGAATGTCTGTATTATTATTTATTAATTATTAATACTGCGTGCAATGTATATGTGTGTGTGGATATATAGATAAATAAAAGAATGTAATGTAATGAAGATAAGGTAACCTAAAAACGTGGTGGGTTTGGCTTAGTCGTAAAGTGAGTGGAGAAGATGGATGAATGGATAATAGAATAGGTCGGTCGGAATCGAGCTGGGCATGCAGGCATCGGAATCTTTAGTAATTAAGACTATACATACATATATATATATATATATATATACTGTTGCAGTGTTGACATTTGAACCGATAGAAAACAAAAGGAGAACTAGAGGGGAGGCCGGCCGGCGGAGTGCGGACCCTTAAAAAAGGAGGATATATTTGATTGACCAGCCACTGGCAGACCCTTATCTCTTTTACTTGGTGTTTCATCTATCTGTCACTCCATCATAAGTCCTCATAATATGGCCCTCTCTCTTTCTACCTTTAATATTTCATTTCATTTCATGCATTATATATATATATATATATATCTTATCTTCAACCATAAATGTTTAAACATATATATAGAGTTTTTAAGGCTAGGGTTTGTTAATTTAAAAGGCAAAGGAATTGAATCATGTCCCTTATCCATGGGGGGTTAAATCAAAAGTTTATTATGACTCATTCTAAATCTTCCACATTTGTGGGTGGCTTAATTTGATTAGACTTCCTAGATCTCCTTCCTTTCCAACATCTTACTTAATTACTCAACCTAAACCATTGCATATCTCGTTTATATATACAGAAAAGGAGTCAAATAATTTTTTTTAAATAAACACAATATGAGTCATCCATTTGGACGTGTATGCATTTGTGTAAAAACGTTTTTTTTACATTTAACGTATTTTTTTCATATAAACAAAAACATACGTGAAACAATATTTTAAATCATAACATTTAATAGAAAAAAAAATTATGTAAAAATTGGCTTTATGTTGGTTTTTACGAGTTTCTACACTTTAAAAAGTTTATAAATTAAAGACCGTCTCTCTCTCCATATATATATATATATAGGGGAGGGTTCAAACGAGAACACCCCCAATTTAAAGGAACAAATAGACTCATTTGAGACCACACATATGATGTGGGTCCTACAAATAAAAAATCATATCTGATTCAATGGGGCCTACCATTGAAAATCAAATATGATTTTTTATTGGTGGGACCCACATCATATGTGGTCCCAAATGAGTCCCTTTGTTTCTTTAAATTTACAAAGTTCTCATTTGAACCTCTTTCTATATATATAAATTTACACACAAAAATAGTTAAGGTGAGAAGGTAAGAAGGGATTTGAACACTTGATTACTTTTAATCTCATCCCCACCCATTAATTGCGTTTTAGAAGGGAGTTGATCTGGTGCATCTCGGTGCACCTTATGTCCTTATCTTGGTGCATTTCATTCTAATGTGCATCGAACACCCTGGGAGCGCTCAATCCGGACGATATGCACAAATACATACAAACGATTGAAGTTTGTTTTTTTCTATGCACTAGTGCATATGCACAAATGCATGCTACAAATTACCGGTATACATTTGTAAATACCGTTTAGATGGAGGGCTCTCAAGGTGTTTTCAGTTTTCTCTTTTTTGGTGTTTATCCTGAACCTGATCTTGTGTGTAAATTTATATATATATAGGAAGAGGTTCAAATGAGAACTTTGTAAATTTAAAGGAACAAAGGAATACCTTGTGAACCACATATGATGTGGGTCCCAGGTCCCACACATTAAAAAATCATATATGATTTAATGGTGGCCCTCATTGAATCAGATATGATTTTGTAATGTGTGGGACCCACATCATATGTGGTCCACAAAGTGTTCATTTGTTTTTTTTAAAGAGGGGGTGTTCTTGTATGATCCCTCCCATATATATATGGGAGCCTTCTATTGAGATCCTTAAAACTTGTGGGAACTTAATATCCATTCTAAACCACATAAACTCATTAATTAGGTGTTATTTTAATTAAATGGATTTTTAAATATGTTTTAAAACAACCGCCACATTTTAAGAAATATTTAATTTTTAGGGGTAGAAAAGTCATTATAGTTATTTTGTAATATCTCTCCTCCCTCTTTCGTCGTTGGTCGTGACCAACTAAAAAACAATTAATTGTAAAACATTGTGAACATATCTTCATTGGTTTAGGTCACGATGACTTGAACACTATGTAAACAATCATATTCGCAATACGTTGTTCCTAAAAAGGTTTATGTTGTATATATTGGCGGTGACCATATAGTGAATAAGTTGAACACGTGATGCACTCTAAGATGGATGTGAGCACATACACAAGGTGAACACATGTGCACACCTTGTGAACATATTGATTTCACAACAAAAAAATGTTGGATATCATTATTGAGGTGTACCTGTTGTGCAGAATCTTCAGAACATTTCTCATTATCGTTTAATACTGAACTATACGTATCTTGCTCTGTTGTTTCTTTAACATCGATGTTCTTCTTCATCTTCGTCATTTTCGTTTCCTTCTTGTTTTGTAATTCACGATTATGCATTTTTTCTCCATATATATTTTGTTCTATATTATCAGAATTGTACGCATTATTTGGTAATTGAATCATATAATCATGGAAAACAAATTGAAGATATGCTTAATTATGTATTTGATTAATAAAAAACATTTACCATCATTATCTCTTTAATATTAGATTATTAAACAACCATTATCCTAATTAATGTTGATAAAAATTAATTGTTTAATTTATGTCAACTAGAATGGATAAAAAAATCAATATGATATTTTTAGATAGTTATCAGTGTTCTATGATTTTATCGTAACTTTTATATATATAACACAATTGTATTTATTCATATGTAAGTTTTTAAGTCATATAAACACTACTAAAATGGAAGGCTTTCACCTACGAACATTTACCTGAAAAAGTTGTCGCTAAAGAGTGATTCGTCATAAAACCGTCACAAAAGTTGGTGGGCAAAACCAATCAGTGAGAGATTAGCCAACAAATTCATGGGCAATCCGTTAGTATATTCTTGAAAACATAGGATTTTACTGGAATTATTAGTATTTCCTAGTGATCTGTAATAATCACGTACGAAATTTTTCTTGAGTGATTTTTTATGGATGAAAGTCATTTTTTTTGTATCGAAATAATTTGTAAGATAGGTGGCGAAACATTGGGAGTCCACGTGGCGAAACATTGGGAGTCCACGTGGCGCCTACTCCCATCAACATTAGTTCCTATTTTTTATTTTTCCTTTTCTTTTGGTTTTTACATTAATCTAAATTAAAAACTCTTCGTTTTCTATGGTTACACTTCTTTGTAAAAAAAATTAACAACCCTTCATTTTCTTTGGTTGTAATGCAATTAAATGAAAATATTAATGGAGTAAGTTCAAAGGTTTTCACTAAATTTTCAAGGTGCTACATTAATTTTCATTTCTTCATCTTGCATATAAAAGGAAATCATGTTTGTTGACATTCATTGGAGCATATGTTAGATACTTTTTGAGATATAAGATTCTTCCACTTCTTCCTACCAAATTATTGTTCACATTTCTAAGGTTACTTTTGCATGGTACAAATATATTTTAGCCTTATTTACTTGCTTTGTGTTTGTTAACCTAATATGTCTTAGATTGATTTGTTCCGATGTTTGAATTTTTTTATCATGTCGGGAGTTTTGTAGGTTATCTTTGTCTGCTCAAGGATTTACTACTTATTTTATCGTCAAGCCAAACATCCCCATAGATTCCCTTTTGCAATTGATTTTCTTACATCAAATGTAAGTTGAAGTTTTGGATGAGACGATATTCTTTTGTAGAGGATTTTTGATTGGGCGGAAAAAGAAGGATTTTTGATGTTTGAGTTGTATCAATATTCAATACTAAATATTGATTTTTATCATGTGAAATTTTTAGTTTCCAATTTATATTTTTAAGATGTGATGTTTCTTAATTTATGTAAGTGTGAAAATCAAGTATTAAAAATGTACAATATGTTTTGTAATGGTCATTGAAAATTGATATATGAAAGAATTTATTTTTTGTTATAAAAGAACGAATTGTATTCTATTATAGCATATTATATATAAACACTTATATTTTATTTTTTCTAAATATATTTTGATTTTTGAGTTGTATTAATACTAAATATTGATGTTTATCGTGTGAAATTTTTGGTTTCGAATTTGTAATTTTAAGATATGACGTAACTTATGTAAGTTAGAAAATTAAGTATTAAAAATGTAAAATATGTTTTGTAATGGCCATTGAAAATTGATATATGAAGAATTATAAAAAAAATCGTAATAAAAGAACGAATTGTATTGTGTTATGATATGAAATATAAACATTTATATTTTGTTTTTCTAAATATTTTTGTATTTTGACAATATTTTTCATGGAGATGAAGATTTAGGCCTTGTTTGTTTTTTCATTTTAAGCTCTTAATCACCACTTATGTCTGATTCGTTTAAACATTTCATAACCATTTTATAACTGAAATCAGACTTAAGAGTTAGCACCTCTTAAAAAACAAACGCCACCTTAATGTTCAATTACTAAATTCCAATTAGTATTCAATCCTTATATCATTTTAGAAATCGTCGCGCAACGCGCGAAGCCAAAGACTAGTTTGTAATAATACAACAAGTGGGTAAGGGTTTGGAATGAGATTTGGATGAAGTACGGGGGCATAAAGTGAAAATTCTGTAAATCTTCCCAAAAGTGGAAAACTTGCTTGGCCTATCAACAATTCTAAAATCAGAAAGATTTGTTACGTGTGCAAACTGCCATCTCTCCTTTTATTTTACTTTTTATCTTCGCTTGGAGATATTTCGGTTGCTTATATTCCAATAATAAGTAAAAAAAATATAAAATCCCATATAAGTAAATTAAATTATATTTATAAAAATTAAATTTTTATCTTTTTTTTTGTTTGTAATAGTTGGAAAAATATTATGATTTAAATGATAACTACAAAAGATTTATGATTATAAAATATTTAAACAAGTATTTTATTTTTTAGTGAGCTATAACTAATATATATATCGGTTTATGTTAATGTTGTAAAATGAGATAAATGTAGACATCCAAAAATCTCGGATAATCTTTGAAGAAAGAAGATGATGATGTTGTGAGAAGATGGAGTGTAAATATATCACTAATATCTCATTTTGATTTTGGAATCTATCTACATGTTTTATGTTTAGGATTGGATTTGATTTGATTCTATGCACGTTTTGCACTCTTTTCGTTTGTTAAATATATATTTTTCTTTGAAATTACATCAGTACACAAATTATGCAATACAACAATAATATCAAATAATAAAATAAAACGTAACAAACAATAAATGAGTTATTTATTTTTCATGTCTTTTTAGTAGGTTGGTTAATTTTGAGGGATAATTTGATCATGTAAATCTTGAAATGATCTTGTTGAAAGGAACTAATATATGATGAGTCGGTTTAAAGCATCGAGAGATGACGATTGTGGCAAAATACAGTTATATTGATTTTATGTGAGATTGATGGTGGTTAAAGAAAGACGAAGAAAGTCTATGATGTCTAAGTTTAGCAACTTCGTTTTTGGTTTAAATCACAATCATGTTATTAGCTATGCCTTTTGTATCAGATTCTGTAAGTGATTCGGTTATTCACTAAATCATTCGTGTAATCCAACTATCGTTTACCAACTATTCTATTCTAAAGATATTACGTATTGTAGCTATCAAAATTAATTAACATCATTAGGATCCATATATAAACACATTGACATGTCATCATGAGTTGTTAAAGATATATAGTTTTTGAAAGAGTTCCTTTATCTGATAAGTTTTCTACGTAATATCTAGACGATAATGAAAAACGACAATTGCCATTATATTTTTTTTTGTAGTTTGTGTTTGTTTAGTTGTTTCTCTTCATACCGACTCTTGGTTGTTTTTTTATACGTTAAAAATATTGGTCAGGGATCCCTTTCAATCATGGGCGTGATAGTAGGAATACATGGAATCTCTAGGTCAATAAAAAATAATCGATTTTGATATTGAATCTTTTTACAAGACACCACATTAATTATTTCAATACCGAATATTAAAATAAATAAACAAATCATTGTCTACCATATATCTGATTCTTAGCTTCTAAAGACACCAAATATTAAAATATATAAACAAATCATTGTCTACGATATATCTGATTCTTAGTTTCTGTATACATCATGTGTTCGAATCACTTACTGTTGAAAATCAAAAGATCGTCCGTATCTGGTTTTCAGTACCATAGTCATTATATAATAACACGTACTGATGAATAAATATTATATAAAATGAAAAATACACATGTCTAAGCTAGTATAATAATGTTTTTAAGATTGAATTAAAAAATTATATACTTTATATTATTCCCTTTTTATTAATTTCCCTCGATGGGATCAACCTTAAAACGATGTATGGCCCCTTGTAGCTAGTGAAGGGCACAAACTTGGGGTGTTCCAAGGGACGTTGGTTATCAAGAGTAAACAATGATTAACATTTGAATAATTCAGGGATGTGCATGGCATTAACAAATTAATAATCAATATTAATTAATTAATTAAACGTATAGTAAACCTCATCCAATTAGGAAATACATAAACACCATCAAAAGTAATTAATTAATTACTATGTTAATTATTATTTGATCTAAAAATCCACATGATCTCCATCTCTTTGCAGATCATCGTCATCATCGTCCTTTCGAATTATTTGTATTAATTAGGTGTCATTGACTCATTAACATGTTTTTTATAAGTTACATGTTAAAAGAACAAATTAATTATATATTTTGTGACATTAAAATGTAACAAATTAATTTTCTTTTTCTCAACTACAATATGCATTAATTTTTTTATATATATATATACATATAAGTAAAACAAAAAGCTTATAGATGATTCTTTCTTATCATGTTATTAAGATAAGGTTTTTATTTTAAATATAATGTACATAATTTTGTACATTTCCTCAAATCCCCCCCTCTTTTCATATGTGCTTGGTCACGTCTTATGTAAGCAAACTTAATATTATAATCATAATTATTAATATTTGGTTGAAATATATTAGCTATCGTAGAATAACAAAAACCCTAATTATATTATCATTATATAAATGTGTATGATTATATATATAACTATATATTTGTGTGTGAGAGGGCAAAAGAGTGTGTTATTAATGTTGTTAATAATGCATGCAAGGACAACATTTGAATCTCGCTATATTTTCCCATATTTTTGGGAGGCCGAAGGGACAATTGAATATAAAAAAAAATAAACAACAAAATATATGATAAATGTCATACTCAAATTCAACCATATTGACGTAAAACCATAAGTTAAAAAAAGGACATTTTATAAGATAATTTAAAAGAATAAAACCATAGGTGTATTAAGAAACAGTAAAAATGGATAAAATCATAGGTTAAAAATAACATTAAGATGATTAAAAACGTTAAATACAACAAAAAAAATAATATGACAAAATAGGATTTTGTTTGATTCAAATATATATGACAGATTATGTCGGCTAAAAATTGGTCTAATTTTAATAATTAATTAATTTTCATAAATCAAATGGTAATTAAAATTGAAAAGTCAACAAAAAAATAAAAAGAAAAATAAGAAAAAAGAGGGCGGGAGCCGGCCCTCTTCATCTTCTTCGGTGGCCGCATTCCGTCATCAAACATGCAGCAACTCAAACCAGAGAACAGGCAGAATTGGAGGACATGGTCAAATCTTTGACTTTGACTTGTTTGAATTTTTAAAAATTCTAAAATTATCAATAATATTTATTATTTTAAAATTATAAATTTCAATAAAAAAAATGTTCATCTTTTTGTTGAAACGAAGGAGTATTCAACTTCATACACATGGCACTCAATAATCAGAGATTAGCAATCGAGGACACTTATATATATTTTAATAGTTGATGAATTCTTTATTATTGTTAAAATAATTATAACATTCTTTAATATTATAAAGTCATTTTATTAATTATCATAAATCAATGATTTTTATTACTATCTGGTATTTTAGTTGTTTAAATAATAATAAAAAGAATCTTATTAGATTATGTGCTTTTTAAATTACTAAAATGTATGAACTATCAATCATTAACCATCTCAGTGTTGGAGTAATTAACATCATTAGTTAGTATCAATTCAATTATTTTCACTAATTATGAACTATCACTAATTAACGTTTTTTTTAGTTGTTACATCCTAGTTTACAAATTGTTGCTTATAATCAACCTTCTGTAATAAGATTCTATTCAAACGTATAACAAAGTTCTCAATGACTGTGACGTATAGGAGTCACGATAAGACCACAATGTTTTTTAAGACGTGACTTATGATGACAACTCTTTGTATCATATGTGTTACAGAAACCATATATGACAGTGTCCACAAGCTTAACGTGATGTCAGACGCAAACAAGTCTTGAGTCATAATGTGTCACGACGACTGTTGTGAAGAGTCGTTTAGAACATATACGGTATATAATACTAAAACTGAATTATTGATGGATGTGTTGAGAAGTTGATTACTTCAACAATAGCATTTAAATGCAAATGACTCTATCATGCTTTTTTCTTACTGACGATCATCCGGTAGTAAGAATATGATTAGAAAAATACATTGATTCATGTCATCATCATCTTCATCATTTTGAGCATGTATTGAGAATGTATAAAAATGTGGAGCTTATCGACAAAAAACTTTATAAGCAGTGGCAAACTACTATCGATTCCTATCGAATTCTTAATCATGCATCATAAAAACATACAAGACATCAATCATTAATTAGTCCAAAAAATTCAAATCTAGGTAATCAGATATTATTTTCAAATAGTACCTTATCTAACATTCGATATCAGACAATGATAACCACAAAACATGCCGTTGAGATTCGAATAAAAAGTGAAATATTTTGACGGAAAGGTATAAAAGTTCAAGCCCTTAAAATAAAAAAGCAAAAAGGAGTTTTGAAATAAAATTTTGACATATAAATATAAAAACTAAAATTTCCCTTTTTCAAGTGACTTTATTTAATATTTAAGGTCCATACTTCGTTAATTATTATTTATAAAGAACATTACACAGGTTATCAAAATTTGAATATGTTAATTTGAAAAATTAAATTAAAATAATAGAAATCTCTTAGAAAATGATTCTCAAAGATTGCTCATTGATTTTAAATTAAAGAAAAGAGAGTTAAGAATCTGACTTTAACAAAATGTCAACTCTTGTTTATTGGATGTAATTGTGATTATCCAAACTAAATGAAACTCAAAGAGTAGGTACAAATATACAATAGAAATTAAAAATACATACAAAGCTCACATAATATATAGTATTTTATAATTGTTTTAAAAGTATTAAATTTGAATCATAGTTGTTAACATTTATAGTTAAGAATTTAGCGGTGCATATTGATTGTTCTAGGAATCATCTATCATTTGTTGGTTGTTGCTATGTATGGTTGGAAGCAATTGGGAGTGTGTTGGTTTGGCTTTTAGATTCCTTTCAATTTAATTGGTTTGATTTAGAGGCAGACCTACAAAGGACCGAGCAAGGATTTGTGCATTCATTCAACAGACTTTCATAAACAGATAAGGTATGAAAGGTACATCATACATTTGATTCATCTTAAAGATGCATTCACTTGACAAAAATCACGAGTCCCTTGTTGATTTGATTTTAACAGTTCTATCCCAATACAAGATTTTAATTAAATTTGTATCTTGGTTTGAATTCAATGAGGTTAAATCCAATAGGGTTTAATATAGTATATTTCAATGACAATGAAAGTTATCTTGAGAAGGGTAAAAAATGACTTCCACTTTGGATCAATCCTAATTGAATATCAATGAGATACATAAAGATCCATCAGATCAATTCCCATAAAAAACACAAATCATGAGATAAAGGTGAGATAAAAACTAATCAAATGTCCGAATCTATTTTAACTCCTACTCACACACATACGCTTTGTTTAATCATGTTAGTATTAAAATGAAAGTTAATATAAAGTTCAATTTTGTTGAATTTAAGTAGAACGAAGACCAAATCTAAATTTAAAAACTTATATACGTGTCTTAAACGTTGTCGAATATATCTTATATATATATATATATATTCTATATACATATACATACATTATATCCAATATTTTCTTGTTTCAATTGCAATTAATGACAAAAAAATAAGGGGGGATCACGGAGAAAATCCAAAAATTGTTCCTCTTAAATTAAGCCTTTTAAACTATCAAAAAATTTGTGAAATTTATCCCTCCTCCCACCCAACCACCCACCCACCCACCCACTATATACTTTACAACACGTACCCAAATTACAAAAAAATTAAAAAAAAATTAAAATTATACAGACCTCAATTGATCAAAGTCATTAAACTAAATCAGCCCCAAAACCCAGAGATTCTTCCTCCTTGTTTTCAGCTTTAATTAACTTGTACTCTTCTTCCTTTATTTCTTCAACATTATTTACAGTAACGCCGCCGTCTCCTCCGCCGCCGCCGCCACCATCACCACCACCGTTCGTTAGTTCCTTCGCTCTTTCCGCTTGAAACTCCCAATCCGTCCGACCCAAAACCACCAACATCGTCACCACACACGACATCTGCGCCGCCAACATCCCCATCCATAAACCTTCGAAATCGAAACCCATAAAGAACCCTAAAACCACCGCCACCGGCATACCCACCAAATAAAAGCATCCCAGATTGATATTCGCTCCGATTTTGGGTCGCGCCGTCCCTCGCAAAACACCGCATCCCGTCGTCTGCGGACAATTTCCGAGTTCGCAAAGTCCGATGATCGGAAGAACCAACGACGTCAATGCTATGATCTCTTTATCTTGAGTGAACATTGTCGCCCATAAGTTTCTAACGCTAGCCGCGAAGAACAGAGCTCCAAATCCCAAGAAAAAGCTGCACGACAACCCAACAATGGCGGCCAGCTTTGCCTTTCCGGGTCGACCCGCACCCAACTCGTTCCCAACCCGAGTTGACACGCTAAAGCTAAGCGAAGATGGGAATATATAGATTAATGCAGTCGTCTGAATCAAAATCCCCATTGAAGCCACAGTAGCTCTAGGGTTTACAAGTAAACCACATAACAAAATCATGATTTCATACCACCACCATTCAAGACAAACCGAAATACAGCTCGGAATTGCTAAATCCAAAAGCGATTTCCATCCTTTAAGACATTCTCTTGAAATCCCTCCCCAAGTTTTCTTATAAACACCAGAAATAAGTATATAAACAACCAATGAAGCTACCAAATTGAAATTGGTCCAAACTCCACTAATGGCGACGCCTTTAATCCCTAAATTAAGCTTAGTTACAAGATAATAATTGATGGGTATATGAAGAATGATTGAAAGAGATGCACAGAATGTAAGAGGAAGAGTTATAGATTGTGAACGAAGGTAAATGCGTAATGGGTGTAATAAAGATTGAGCCAAAAGATCAGGAAGAGAGTATAAAAGATAAGTTTGAGCTTGTTCTGCAATTTCTTGATCTTGGCCACAAAAAAGCAAGATGCTTTTCATGTTAAGCCATAAAAGTGCAATTGGGAAAGAAACAAGAAGTAATAAAAGAACGGTTCTTTGTAAACAAAGACCAAGAAGAGTATGTTTTTTGGCACCAAAAGATTGACCACAAATGGGTTCCATTCCCATGGCTAAACCAGATAAAACAGAGTAACCGGTGATATTAGCGAATCCAACGGCTAACGAACCACCTGCAAGTGCTAACTCACCAAGATGACCCAAGAACAACATGGAGATCATCGATCTAGAATATAACAATAAACCAGTAAGGATCATGGGGATTGCGATTCTTGAAATGGAAATGGCTTCATTGAAAGCCAATGAAAGATGAGTTTCTTTTTTTACAAATTGATGATGATGATGATGATGATGATGATGATGGTGATCAACAGTTGGTGTTATAATAATCTTTTGAGATTTCTTTGGGGTTTGAGGGATAAGAAAAGGATCACAGATATCTTGGGTTGAATTAGGGTTACAACAGGAAGGAGGAGATGAAGTTTGCTGGCACATTTTTGATACCTTCTGTGTGTGTGTTTTTTTGCTTCTTTTTTTACAGTGAGTTTTTTTGAGAGAGAAAAGGGGGGAGTTTTTTGGGGGGGTTTATGAGGGAAGCATTCGTGGGGTATATTTATAAGATTTCAAGGACGGCTTCATTCCCGTTTTTGAAATAAATTTTAGGAAAAAGAAAAAAGGAAAAAAGGAAAAAGAAAAATTGATAAGGCATTTGAGATTGCATTTTGTTGACAAAAAAAGTGTCGTTTTTTGACCGGCTTTCAACAGTATACACTGCCTACATACAACTACTCGTGTTTTTTCCGTATTTCTTTCCTCCAACAAAATAATAATATGTAATTTACATTTTATTATCATGTTTTTTTGCTTTTCAAAACAAATATATATTTTTATTATTATTGTTGTTGTTATTATGTGGATTTAATACTTAAATTAAGATTCTTAGTGAGACTTTGACTTACTATTGAATACGTTTATTTTTCATAAATGTATTTGTAGGAATACAACTATATCTTATAATTTTGAAATACTTGATTTTTTTAATACAATATTATAATATTTATTTTTAATTGCATATTTGATCACTTAAATATCACATCGACAAATTATGTCAATATGTGTATGTGTGTATGAAGGTTGGAGAGTTGAATATGATTGGTGTTGATTAACAAAACCTTAATTCTATATTGCTCTGCCATGAAGAATGGTTCTCCCAATATAATAAAAATGAGTACCCTAAAGTAAAGAAAAGAGATAAAAGTTGTAGTGCATTGTTATGAAAAAAAAAACCCAAATGACTTATGCACCAAGAGGTACGTTATTGTTAACATGTGTTATAATCAGAACAAGAGTTGTGGATGGAAATGGGAAGCTGAAAAGGATTCAATGGGAAGGGGAAGATGAGAACTGAAAAAACAGATTCTAGTAAGAGGAAATGAGAAGGGACACAACTAGAGTTTTTGTTTTAAAACATATGCCATATTATATTATCCTATCTTTAATTTAGTGTTTATTTTGTGTGTTGTATGTGTATACACGTGTACACCTATGTCAATAAATACCGATCTACATATGGTACAATTTGAAATTTTGTTACATTATTTGATAAAAAAAAGGGCATTTATTACACTAAATAAAAAGTAAGACAAAATACATTGTATTTTACTATTTTTAGAATAGAAAACACGTAATGATCAATCTAATAATGAAATAATAGAAGACCAAACGAATAATCAAATCACATGCATTTAATTGACATCCAATATTTAAAGATTGATCAAGAAATTTGTCTTTGTTATTATTAGAGTGAATTTAATAAAAGAAAATGTCCTTCTACAATTGGTTGAGCCGATTGATTCAAAACAATCAAGCGAATCAAAAGTATTATTTATCAGTTAAAATAAATATAAAAATAAAACAAATTATATATATATGTATATATATATCGGGGCGGGTTTAAATGAGAACTCAAATTTGGTTGTGAACGTGAGAACAAATGAGAGTGCGACACATGTCTCATTCAAATAAATATTCAGACTGAATATAGTATTTATTCAGTCTGAATATACAAATAAATATTTAGACTGAATATAGTATATATTTAGTCTGAATAATGCATATTCAGTCTGAATATTTGTTTGTATATTCAGTCTGAATATTTTTTTATATATTCAGTCTGATTAATCTATATTCAGACACATATCATGCTCTCATTTGTTCTCACGTTTATAATCAAATTTAAATTTGCATTTGAACTTTCCTATATATATATATATATATATATATGATATGAAGTAAAACAAAATTTTGTTTTATTTTAAGGTATTGATAATAAAGAAGGGATGAATGAGACAAATGGATGGTATTAAGTTAACAATATGTAGTTGTTAGTTATGGATAAGTGAAATGCTTAATGGCCCAATTGCATGCTTCTTCATAACACTACAAAATTCAAGATCGTGTTTTTTGGCCGACATATTTTTCCACGTTTTCTCCCGACGGACGGACGGCCAGCCCACTCCAAAACAACCGCCGCTTTCTTTCTTTATTACTACTGTACTATATTCTATTCCTTCTTCTTTTGTTTTTATTTACATCTGGTTAAAAATAGGACTGTTCCAATCTTTTTAAACACCCTATTATAACTTAATCTTTTGATTACATTAGATAAATAAGATAACAAAGCACTCTGAACCAAAACCTAAAACTATTAATAATTTCAACCTAAATAATTTCAGTTTATAGTTTTATATTGATCGATTAAACATCCTAAACACCATGTAAAATTGGGCCCAAAAATTTAAAGAATCTGTTCAAAATTTCACATTTAATATGCTAAGTGACGACCTGGTTACAAATAATTTTATGTTTTATTTATAGAGGCGAAATAAAGATTTTATGTTACATTATATGAATATATTTATAAAATTAATTGATAAACTTAATAGCTTTACTGCATTTTTTAAAATCTAAATCATCAAAAATAAAACAATAGTTTTCCCTTATTATATAACATTTAGCGGTCGTTTTATTTTATGAGTGAATATGACAAAAATTTGAGAATATTGTCTGGTAAGAGACATAGAACGATTAATAATCTTACTCGGTAAATGAGGGGAAAAACTCTCACCCAGTAAGCCTCTATCGGTTAAAAGATATTCACTGACAATCTATTTTCACGACAAAAAATATTAGCAGATAAGTTAAGTAACAGTGATGACTTTTACCAATAACCTCTTACTTATGCAATTATAATAATATGGTAAACGACTCCTTGGTATTTACCTTGTATTTTTAGAATCCTTTGAAATTCAAATTTACAATGTAATACTGCCTACATACAACCTTTTATAATTTTATATCTGAATACATAAAATTAACTGATAAACATATTTAAATATAAACCCTAATAATACTGCAAAATACTTTTCTAAAATTTATAAGGAAACCAAAAGACTCTCTTGATCTCTTAAAACCACACAACCATAAAACAAAATTGGGAGAAACAAAGAACAGAACGAAACATGCATCACAACCATAAAACCAAAGACTCTCTTGAGTTCAAGTTTTCGTCTCCAGAATCAAGATGTATTATACTATAGAATATAAATGTATATTGCGCGACCGTCTTTTGAGAACCCACGAAATTGTAATAACCTTGTGAACTTGTGCATCTAAGACTAGGATTTAGAATATTGATTAAATATATTTGTTTCACATATACTCAGTTTACAATGTGAACACTTTTGATGTGCGTGTGAAAAAATACACGTAAAAAGTTTCACATCTTGAACCGAATACATATAAAACAAAACATATTGTGAAACAAATACATGTTAATCAATACATTAAATATTATATTTAGATTAAAAAATCATATAAAACAAAACTTTAAAGTAGAAGTTTTTATCGATCTGATATATATTTTTACAGATACATTAGACTCTGATTTGCTAACCTTAAACCGAAAAAAACTAAATATTTATGTGATAGGGGATGGGTTTTATAAGATATTTAGAAAGCGATAAAAGAAAAACGGAAAGTGAAATGCCGCCCATTTTTATTGTGAAGATGGGTTGGCATTAAATAGATCGATGTGTATATATATGTCGGTAGGGACAAACAAAAACCCCACATTTAATTTACTTAAAAAAAAACATATCAAAATATTCACATTTTCTTTATTGTTTGTTTCCAGTTGGACGTTAGGAAACACATCATATACTAACCGCCACCATTCCATTTTATGGATATTAATTTTTTTTTTTAATAATTTCATTTTAACTTTCTTTTTGTTTTTTTAAAAAAACATTATATCAATTTACTGTAGAGTTAAAAACGGAAAAAAAAACTATTATTTCAAGCGGTTTCTGTTCACATTTTGACCATTTTTGGTTTTGTTTTTTTGATTGTCTTACTTGAGGATTGTTTTCAAGCGTCGTCTGATTTTTCAATTTATTTTAAGGTTTCCATATAAGTTCAAATTTTCAAAATATCGATCATTATCTGGATAATTGTTGCATGATTTATTGCTTGACGAAAGCGTCTAGTATTTTCAAAATCGAAGAAAGATCTGATTAATTGGGAAAAGGACTTCGTCAATGAGAAAATTGGTTTGCAACAATAAATTAAATCTAGAAACTAATTGATAGAAAGGTCTTTTACGTTTAGAAACTTCGATGCTAACTATTCCAAATTGATACGAATTTCTCACATCTAGAAACATGAATTCAATACGCTTGGAACCCACCATAAAGATTTCTATTTAATATATGTGAGTTAAACGAATGAACACTCTTAAAACTAAAATTTATATAATATAAATAAAAGATAATTAAGACGGTTATAAATACAAAAATGAAAACATAATGGTAGATTCATGCATAATCCTAGAAAGAAAATAAAAAAAGAGTCTAAATTCCACATGAAAAACCAAAATAAATCGCTATCAAAGTCAATAGATGAGGAAAATAATGGCCGACTTAATTGTGTTAGACGCGTATCACCACCGTTAGTGGGTTTTTGACTTTTTGGTCAAAGAGTTTGAAGAGTCAATTCAACAAATATTTAGAGTTTTAACTATGAAATTAAAGGTCAATGTCACTTTCTAATTTTAATCACTATAATTTTTGGTACTAATTTATGAAAAAAAAACCTTAATTATCAATAATATTTCACGATTAATACAATTGGTTGAATTTCATGAAATCATTTTATACATAACACTTTATAAACTCAAAAGTCAAATACAGTTATGTATCAAATTATATAATAAATGATATAAAAGAAGTTATAGTCAATGAATATGAATTTAGAAGGTTGGGAGGACAACAATTAATCTCATGATTTTGGTATTTAATTTCAACTTTTTCTGTTTCCTAATCAATTTGTTGGGGTGTGACACATATAAGTCTATGGACCCACGCTATTTGTTATAATATATAGTATTTATTTTTTGCAAATGGTTTTGGTGAGTCCCAATAATATCATTCTATAAGTGGAACTTATAATTTCTCTCACATCCTTTACACCTTTCCATACTTGGATTCCTTTAAATTCATGACATTTATCTTGCATATGCATTGTATATATAACACATGGTTTTTAAAATATTTAAAAATAATAATTATAAGCGTGTTTGTTGATACTCGTTTATCAAATGATTTTATGTTGTTTTGAAATATTTGAGTTTAAATTCTATTATTATGAATTATTATTTTAGATTTTTAGTATAAGATTAGTGATTTATTTCACATTTAAATGTTAAAAGACTGTAATTTTTGTAATGATCTTGATAAGAAGACAAAGATTATGGCATGAGAATGGTGTTATGTGCAAAAGACAAAGAAAATGGCATGAAATATGCAATTTGGAGGGAATATGGCATGGAATTTACCTTGGTGTTAAAAATATTGACACGAGATAGTTTGTTTACTTGTTAACACGATGTGCGTAATAAATGGTTTCAAGATTTTAAATTCATGATAAGAAAAAGGAATTACATGTGAGTATAGAATACGTCACCATAAGTTCTAGATGAAAATACCACGTCAAACACTAAATGCCGATTACAAGTGTCTTAATTTATCTTTTAAGATTCGGGTCTTTTTTGGCATGGGGACCTTGTGTGAACCCAAGACTCCATGGTCTACAAGAAGCATGCAAAGGTTTTGGTATTCAACTTAAAGACTTTCTCCTCCACTTTCTCAAACACAAATCTTGTTTGAACTCCAACTATAAATTCATCCAACAACCCATGATATATATAGACATATATATATATATATATATAAAGAGAAAAAAAACAATTATTTTCTTCTACAAGACCTTAAACAAATAGACATATGGATTTCTATATCTTGAATTTTGAAAATTAAAAGTATTAAGAGAGGAATGGATAGGCATGTACATTAACCTAAAAATAACAACTTCTTGATCATGCATGACAATGGTCTAACAAAGTATTTATATGTGAAAGTGAAAAAAATGATGATTCTAATTGACTGTTAATGTGAAAATGCATGTTAGTTAGCATCGTTTGATTAATTAACAATTAAATGTTAGTTAAACGAGTTTTATTCATTTTTTATTACAAGACTAGTTTCAACTATATTGGTTGAAAAACATTAATACTAGCTCTTTTTCAACTCATAATCGTTTTTACAAGATTCTCATACTACCCAACTTTAATTCCAACCTAGTTATTAATTAATTATCACTGATTCTAGTTTGTTTCAAACCAAAATACCAACTTTCTTTCTCCTATATGTCCCTATAAATTTTGCTTTTACTGCTATTATATATAATCAATACTTTTAACCGAAAGTAAACAAAAGCTTATTCTTTACGTGATAATATTCTTCTTCGGAGCTTTATATAAAATAAGACGATGACAAAAATAAGCATGAGTGTTATATGTTTCTTGACCTGTTTATGACATAAGAAGGATTAACTTTAAAAAAAAAACTTGAAATAGATATACCACAGTTGAAACTGTTAACGTAATATATAGTTCGAGTTATTCGCAGAATTCCCTATATAACTTTGACCAACCAAATGGTGTTTGTTGTTTGAAAACTAAGAAGAATGTTTAATCTAAGTTTAAATAACAATTAAAGACATAATCTTAGTTAATTAGTTAGTGAAATGATTCATGGTCCAAAAGAGAGAGCATGTTTTCAAAGACAACCTTTTTTTTGGTGTTTTAGTCTTTGATTAATTAATATATGTGTTTAGGATCTTGGAATTTGTCCATTTCAACAAAGCCATTTTCATTACTTTGTCTTGTTTACACACCACAAATCCTATAATCCTCATTCAAATCTTATGCCCATATAATTTATTATTATAACCCACGAACAAATCATCTTAATTTTTGATGCATACCATATTGTCTTGAAAAGAAACCGTCAATTTTATTGTTTACATAGAATGTGAAAGCTGAAAGATACTCCATTTGTCACGTAATAATGATGGATATTGTTTTTATTATAAAAATGCGTTATTAATACAGAAAAAAAACATACAATTAATAAATTAGAATTCCATTTATTAATTTGATTTATTGTTATAAATTGTTCATTTCTTAAAATAAATCCATAATTTTCTATATTATCATAAAATATAAGTAACATTTTTGTTATTATATTATTAACAATAAAAGTATTTTAAATATCTAAATAATAACAATCAATTTTATGAAGTCATTTTATCAAGAATGATTGTTCCTCATTTTATCATGTGTTTTAAGATATTTATACCATAAATAAAGATAAATAACTTTTAACCACAAATATTTGAGCGATTACAGAAAAATATTGTACCCACATATTCTTGAAAACATCACTTTACCATCAAACATTGATGTAGGATGCATTGCCTTACATAGACGTTAACGAAAGTCTTAGAGCATCTCCAACAGCTTCTCTAAAATAGAGAAAATCAACTTTTTGTTCTCTATAATGCTCCAATAGCTTCCATAACTCATTCTCTAAAATCAAGGTTCATAATGGCGTGAGGCGTGGCGTGGCGGCGAGGTCAAGCTTTAAGCCTTAGGAGCCACAACGAGGCTGTGACGTTTTCAAGGCGTGACTTTTGACGACAAATCTTTATATCATATAAATTATTATACATGTAAATATATATTTTATACTATTACCTAAAAAGTCAACGATATTAAGTGATTTAAATTAGTTTATACATTAGAAACTAAGAAACAAGACGCTAAAAAGAGTAAGAAAAATCAAATATTGTGTTGTAAAAACTGCACTAGGTCATGGCGTGCCACAAGCATAGCATGGCGTGAAACAGCCATAGCGCGCGACAACGGCTTTTGCGACGAGCTTTTTTGAACACTGACTAAAATAGAGAATCATGGAGAAATAATCAAATATAGAAATTTCTCTAAAACTCCAAAGAGAGCAGTGAAAAATGAGTTTTTTAATCATTCCACCAATGAGAATTAAATTAATATCTTTTCATAAATATTTTATTTTTAAAATGCATTGGGATCATAAATTATAGAATATTTAAATAATATAATCAATAATAAAATCTCTAAAATAGAAAATCTGTTGGAGTTGATTATAATTTATTTTAGAGATGTTAACTTCTAATTTTCTATTTTATCCAATGCCCCGAAAACCTAAGCGTTCCTCGACAAGGTTCGTCCACGGAGGGTGAGTCAGGGTCTAAGTTCAGGCCAAAAGTCGTAGTCGATGGACAACAATGAATATTCCTGAACCACCCCTTGTTAGTCCCGAAAGACGGAGGGAGCTAGGTTAGCCGAAAAATGGTTATCGGTTCAAGGACGTAAGTCGACACTGCTTTTTTAGGGTAAGAATAGGTAAAGAAATGCTTTGAGCCAATGTTCGAGTACCAGACGTATTTTAATCTATAATTTTTTTGATTCCATAAATAAATGTGTATAATTATGCATTAAAAAAGAACATTGTACGAAACTATAAATAAGATGTGATTTTATTTGTGTTTAGTTTGTAATATATTTCACTGTTATAAAATAAATTATATTACGTATTTTTTTAATATTTGCTAATATATTAATATTAAATATAAAAAAATCAAATATAAAGTTAAATTTATAATTTTAATAAACAAAAAATTATAGCAATATTAATGATTTTTACTTTTATAACAAAATATCATTTAAAAAATTACTCATATTTTTTATAAACATATACACTTAATAAAACATCAACGAACAATGATATAACAAAATAACTTTTATTAAGAAATTATACCCGAGATGTTTTATATTATTCAATACCACATCAGCAAAAAAATAATAATATAATACTAACAATTAATAAAAACAAATTTCCGTTTGTAATTAGTTCCGGTTAAAAACACCCCACCCGTTCCCATGTATAAAAGCCCGGTGTCTAGAACCGGTTTCAGACCAAGCCCAAATTCGTCCCTTTTTTTTTTTCAAAATTCAATTTCAATCTTGTATTTATTTTTTTCATATAATTTCTTACAAGAAAAAAGCTTTAAAATTTCTAATTGGTGATTCAAATACGTTTTATTTTATTTTTTCACACAAATGTTGAAATACCTCTATAATTACAAATTTTGAAACCTAGTTTAAAAACACTTAAAAAACATCAAAACAAACTTAAAAAACTTAATTTTCTTTTTTAAGTTTTTGGCAAAAAAGTTGAAAATCCGGAAATCTTGAAAAACTTGATTTATAATTTATAAGAACTTATTTAAAAAAAAAATAGAAATAGGCCTACGTATAACTAGTGCCAATCCCATAATTGGTCTCGGGTCGGCTTTGGCTTTGAATTCTCATTAAAAAAAGGTGTTGGATCGTACCATCAATCCATAACCGGTCCGGTCCCTTCCAATCGTGGTCCAGGGTCTGTCCCATTCTGGCGATTTCAACTCAACCACTGTAATTTCTTATTAAGAAAGTAGACAATCTTACTAACTGATTTATTTGGGTCAAGTCAAAGCAGTAAAAAACAAAACCACATATAGATGTTGATTCGATTAGAAACTAGACGAATGGTAGAAACTATAAAAACTTTAGCAAACCAATACAAAAAATAAATACTATGATTTAAGTTATTATTGCACATATGTTTGTTTCATAATGTAAAAGTTTCGCGTGTATTTGCATTTTATAAGTTAGAAACTTTCTCATATATTTTTTATGAAAAGTTTCATATGTTTTTGTTTCATAATATAAAAGTTTCACATGTAATTTTTTCACAAGGTAAAACAAACATATATGCAATAATATCTTAAATCATAGCATTAGATGAAAAAAAAGTCATGAAAAAATTTATTTTTATATTGATTTGTCAAAGTTTCTATAGTTTCTACCATTCATGTAGTTTTTAAATGAACCAGAACATATATATATATATATATATATATATATATAGGGTTAGGTTCAAATGTGAACTCAATTTTGGCTGTGAACGTGAGGACGAATCTCAGCCACACATCTTCGGTTATGGTGGACGCGATCACGGAGGATTGACGCGATTCATGGGAGGGTGGAGATTATTAAAGGAGGGGAACCAGGTCAAAGCCGCCTTTATTGACCGGATAAATGGCTGAGATTCGTCCTCACGTTCACAACCAAAAATGAGTTCACATTTGAACTTTCCTCTATATAATATATATATATATATATACATATATATATATATATATATATATATAAATTGATACTGTGGGATTGGAGTTCATTTAATTAACATGAATCATGAGTTAAGACTTAAGACCCCTTTTAAGGCATACATGATGGGTTTGTAGAAACATATATCACTATGTATAGCCAAGCAAAGACCTGCTATTGTACTACTACATACACATTTCATCATCTTCTCATGATACCAAAACCTTTGAAGTTGACAATCTAAATGTGGTCCTGTTCTTTTCTTTTTTTAAGGTTAAGGGGACATGAACGATGGAGGTGGTTCGAATTTCTTGACCATCGATCAATGTATACAATAATGAGACAAGATAACATGTTAAAGGTGCGATTTTGGCACCAAATGAGGTTCCAGTTTGTGTTCGAAACGTGTCCTACAAATGACAAAAACCAGTACGTACCACAAGCTCAAGATCCCATGTCCAATCGTCTTCAAGATTACTGTCTAACAAAAGGACTACTGCATGTGTGTCCACCTCTCATTGCTCAAATTCACACCCCAAATATCCTTAGTCTGTTCCACCAATCACACGCTGTCGATATTCACACCCCAAGATTCTCTATGACCATCTCCAACAACTATGTTATTTTAGAAATTTTGGAGATTTGAGAAATGTTTGCTCCAACTGTTATGCTAAACTCCCCTCTAAAATAGAGATAATAAATAGGATGGTGAAAATATTGCATACCAGTAGGAGATGCTAAGCAAATAGTGTAGCTTCTTACCAGAACCAACATAGTAGAAAGTTCTTATAAGTAATAAGAACCATCCCTCTTTTGAGTTGTTATACGAGAATCTTGGTCCTTAACTTGAAATTGGTGTGAAGTGACAATTTACTAGTTTTTTTTATATATTTTCTTGACTTTTTTTATATCCAATATAATGATTAATATGTATATATTTATTTAATTTATATTATACATAACCACAAGGGTTGTGGCATACTGGTTGGGACCTGGGGAATGTGGTGGAATATCCAATCTGCCCATGGTTCGAATCCAGACGTACAAAACAATTGTGGCCACTGAGTTTATCAGGGTTGGCTAGGCTGATGTATTGCAGTCATAATTTGCCAGTATTAGTCCAGACATAGCCTGGACCCACAAGATGTGTTTTTAACTACCGTTGTGGAGTTTTATGTAGGTTTTTGATTTGGTTAGTCGGAGATGACTTGACAAGAAAAAAAATATAAAAAATGGGTTCTCATAAAAACCTCCATTGGTGATGCTCTTAAGTGTCGATATCGCAAGTCATCAATGTGAATATGATTTAAGCCTCGATAACTAGTCCTTGGCCTAGTAATACCCAAGTTAACGGTATACTCCACTCCAGCCTCCTTAAAGGTCAAAGGTTCAAACCTCACCAAAGATAAGAAGTATACGTGAGTATTTATTGTTAATAAAACTTTTATACTACATCACTACATGGAAAAAGAAACTAGTCCTACAAATACGGTGATGTGGAAATAAACCATACGGGTAGGTCGTCTTCCTCTTAAAGGCTTACGAAAGTGCAAAACCGACCAACCAGTGACCACGTTACGAGATAAGATTTATGTGGATGTGTATATATAAAAGAATTCAAGATCTAATAAAATCCTAAAGTGACATATTTGCTGCTAAATATAATGGCAATGATGAAGACACGAAAACGAAGATCATTGGATGGTACATAGCAAAAGGTCGCTTTCTTTGTTAAGGGGGGCAGGCTTGTAGTTTAAATGATGGATTAATTACTTAGATTTTGTCAATGATTAGAACATGGGTGTCACTAGCGCGTATTTAATTATAGGTAACAATAATCATCAAAGGGGCGTGGTCCGTCTTTCCCTTCCATAGGGGGCATTTAAACAATGAAAACCTATATTCAAACAAAAATTCACCCTATACAAAAGACAACTATGTCAATGCTAAGAAACAAGTGGTTAATGACTAAAGCATTTTGTTTCTTGACCATAGGATACCAAGATTATATAATATCTTCTAATTCCTAAGTAGTTAATGACTTATTTGGAAGATTTAGATATAAATATTTGCCATTTAGATATAATTTACTTATACTTTTCAAAGTAAATAGCATAATTCTATTCAAAAGTAACCACATTCATCATCACATACCAGATTTCAGTAATAATTCAATCCAACTCCAAGCATTGAAAAAAGAGGTAACTATTATTTGTTTAAATACTGTCAAGAATACCAAAATACCATTATATAACTAATCAAATCCACACATTAACACAATTCTTCATTTGGTTACTCTTCAAAAAAAGTGACAAAAATAGTGCTTATGATCATGAAACTGATGACTTTTTGAGGTTTTAAGGCTTGTAGCTAGTAATTCTATGACCTCCATTATTTGATATGGAATTAAATATCTAATTCTAATTCTTAAACATCTAATAATCAGTTGCAAAAACACTATCAGATCGAAAAAAATATACAGTCATTCAGATTTACAATCCGACTAAATGACAGAATATAAATGAAGTAATAAATTATGATACATACATATTACTGATCTAAATAGAAAAGGAATTCACTTACGGATAAGGTATTACCTTCATCAGACTCAGAGATCGGAACAGCAAACCCTAATTTGCAGAGCTAGAAACAAGAAGTTAAATTATTAAGTTAATTATTCCCAAAAAAAAAATGATCTGTGATAAGGGGATTTGATTTGGGGGATTAGACTATTCAAGAGAATGTGGGCTAAAACAAGGCCCATTACCAAAACCAGCTTTAACTTAATTATAACACTTTTTGAACCAAAGATGGGCCGAAAACCTGTCCACCCAGACCGGGCCCAAATCATTTTTGATATAAATTTGATTTATAAAAACTTAAATAAAAAAAAATTTAACCTTGTAGAAATTTTGAAAAATAGATTTATAATTTATAAAAAATTATTTTAAAAAAATAGGATCGATGTTTAACCAGTCTCTGGTTGAGCCTTGAATTTTTGTAAAAAACATAACCAATCATTTATTGTTGGTCCATAATCAGTCCCAGTCCAAGGCCACTTAAGCCAGTTTTAAGGCACACCAGAGCCACTTTAATTGTCAAATAAAATTTTGGTTTTAGATAGAGCCATGGAGATGGTCATGGTTTGACAATCCAAACCAAATACCACAATCTTTTGACAAAAGAAACTATTTGTAATTGACTAAAAATGTCTCAATGTAAAACAACTTGCAACCTTCTAAAATAGTTCAAAAAGAGAGATAGATAACAGAGGTCAACAACGTGATTGCCAATATGAAGAACGAACAATGATGCGGCGATAGGGAGTGGCGAAGGAAGTGATATCGTTGTTTGCGAGAGTTTGAAGTAGGGATGGCAATTGGTAAGGTAACAATTAATCCGTTATCCAATCCATTTAAAGTAGAGAGTAACGAAATGATAATTATCAGTGGTATAAAACTTTAATGCGACTTTAATCGCATTCGTTTCTGTTTCCAAAAGACAACATCGATCATATATCCAATGTCGTGAAAAGCGAATTTTGTGCGACTTTGGTTGCATGTAACCCACATTCTCAGTGTTTTGCGCACATAATATCACATCTCTGTTAAGTTTTGAGACCTCAATAGGACCACTAAGAACCCCAAGCCTATCTTTTACATTTAATATGTAATGTCATTTGCAAAGTTCAAGTAACTCATCAAGCCCAATTTCATGTCACTCCGCAATTTATTTAAAGCCAAACATTGAGCTTTATTAAATGAGTTTCATTTTGTCTTGACTCTTATATGAGACAAGGTTTTTATAATAAACAAAATTCTAACGAAAAACAGTTGAATTAATTAATTATTTAAAATAACATAGTTTGTTGGATTTATATAAAAAAATTCCATATTAAAAACATTATATTTTTTAAGAAGGCTTGATATTTAAAATATCACATGATGAAAATAACGAGTGACAAACGGGTATATTGCATATGTCCTTTTCCAAAGTCACAACTGATCACAAGCCCCACAAACATGAGGGTAATAAAATGTGGGTCCAAAAAAGATGTTATAATAGACCTTTATATGTATATAATATTCTTTCTCTCTCTCTCTATATTTATTTATATATATATATATATGTATGTATGTATATTCAAAAGGTTAATTTTGTAAAAGAAAACCAAATAAAATAGTTCATATTTTTTTAGTCAAAAAGACTGATATATGACCAATATACTTTCTAATAACAACTATGTCAAACCTTCAACAAAATTAAATCTAAGAATTCAAACTCACAAACAATATGAAATAGGTGTTAATTAAATAAAATCACCTCTACAATCATTTTATGTAATACTCCAAAAAATTAATCAATATGTAATTTAGTAAGACATGAATTAAAACTCAAGAAATTAGTGTGTGTGATCATTTGAGCACACGACAAATGTAGGGAAATGAAAGGAGGTTATGTATTTCCAAATCTGTCAATATGATAAATTCGTTGCTAATTTTATTCCTTCATAACGTAGCAAATACTGAAGAAAGAATTAAAACAGAGTAAAATAAAGACCCAAAAGCAGTAAAGCGAGTTAAGAGTCTGGTTCGTGAAGAAGGTAAGTAATTTCAATGATTAGTTTTAATTCATGAAACAGTAACATTTTATGTTTAAAAGCGATTAACACGAACATGACATTATATACTATATTCAAACACAATGTAATAATAGTAATAATAATTTTTCGTTTTCACTTAATAATTGAGAATAATAAAATTAATAATACTTTGACAAAAAAAATACTAATAAGAACAATAATCTATACTATTATATAAAGAGTCTTAAACGGTTAGTTAGTTATTGTTTAAAAAATTTAAGACTTATTGTATTAGCTACAACCATCTCATGCATGTCTCCTCCACGTTCAAATTAGATTAATTTTAATTTTTAAGTTACGTTTTAGACTCTTAGATTTTGTTATTTAATTGACTTTATATCCCTTCTTTTTATAATTTTTATTTCACACTCTTTTCATTTTAACATATAAAAGTTTATATCAACTAAAACCTATATAAAAACATATTATATCTTGTGGTAATTATACCATTATAATCGTCTCCTCGATACGTTCAAAATGAGCCTAATATCAAGTATTTTACGATTTATAAATCTTATAAAAAATGATGAATATGTATTAACTTATTTTTTAATCTTTTCTATTAATACCTTAACTTTTGATTTTTTATTTTACTTTTACACCCCTCATCTACGTATATCTATCTATATATACTATTTCAAGGGTCCTGAATGTGTTTTCTTTAAGTTATTACAATACAAATGATGGAATTATTGTTCTTTATTTCGTTTTTTGAACTTTTGAAAGTTTTTTTCAGGAGCTTGATTGAGGAGAAACCGGTGTGGGCTGAAGAAAATTGTGCGTGTTTTCCCCAAAGAAAGACCAATATCTATTAAAAAAGAGGTTCATTTTCTATGCAACATGCATGTCTTCATTTTTAGGCGTATCTCATTTTAACCGATTCACTTTCTTTGCTACATTTCTTTCAGTGTATCTACTTATCTCATTATTTTTTTCTTTCTTTCTTCATTTTGTCTTGGGTTCTGATTGATGGGTATTTGGTCAAATGTACATGTTATGCTTTTCACTAAAATTACCAAATCATTGAGATGAATCACTACAGTTATAATTTCATTGTGAATGTATACATCATCTTGTGGTAGCATGTATCCAGACTTCTATGCATTATCCAATAATTGCATTACATGAATTCAGGTCATGGAAGAAGTGTGACAGTCATGTTTGCTTTGTTGGTGGCCCTGGATGTGGTTGATAACTTGCTAAATACGAAGAACTTGATTGGAGGAAAATGACTTTATGTCCGAAGAAGAAGAAGAAAAGGTTGAAAAAAATTAGGCTCTAAGGTTTTGCTTTCAAGATAACCAGTGATACATATTATATTGTTTCAATACTAATCAATTACTTCATTTGGGTTTTAGAGTGAAAAAAAGAACTACAACAAAACAATAGTAAACATGTGGGTTACTGATTGACATTTGCAATAAAAATGTATATTTTACGAAATTTTTCTTTTTTAATAAATGAGCATGCTGCAAATGCATACCGCTGGAAGCAATGTCCATACAGTCCATCATTTTTTTGGACTTTTCCCGTCTAATACTTTATATGTTATTTATATAGCTTTATATTCATATCTTACCAATTACTTATATAGTAAGTCATTATATATGTATTATTATCGATGAATCTAATTTTTTGTTGAAACATGTTTTTTGGATTTTCTTTGTTGGATTAATGGTATGTTCTTAGTATACAATAAAAAAAAATCAGCGATTTTTAGTGAACTACTTGTTAAAATTCCTCCCATTTCCATACTAAACACACACAACACACAAATAATCTCAATCTGAACTAAAAACAATTCATTTAGCTGCATTGTAGCGGATACACTTCTAGTAAAGTAAGAAACATAGAAAAGGGGTTAATTTGGAGAAGGCTTTATTTAACTTATCCTATAAATTATAATTGATAACGACATTTTTTTAAATGTATTAATAATGAAATTTTAAAACTTTTAAAAAATGAGTTGAAGACATGGCATTCCTTGACTTTTAGCGTCACTCACCTACCATGGCCTTCTGTAATTATTATGCTTGCTCCACACTACTAATAACTACACTTATTTTCCATTTATAACCCCATCTTATAGAAACCTATCACATTTGGTCCCTTCTAACTTATTTGTCACTTTTGGATAAGTTGAAGCACCATAGGTCCTCACACTACTTCTAGTTTATGCGCCTAGCAACTTCTTCTCGTTTACATTTTGTTTGCTTACAGGAACATGCTGCTTATATCTGAAACTCGTTAAATGATTATAACTTTTATAAATTAAATATTTGTTATATTCGTTACACCAACAGATGAAAAAGGTTACCTTATTAGTGCGCTTTTCTTAATATTCTCATCTACTTGCTAGACAGTGTGTTTCTTAATATATGCTCATCTTCCTTCTAACTTTATGAATAGTTTCAATTCAATTTCCCCTGTCAAGTTAACTTTTGTGGTTATCCTCCGATCGTAAACTAGATCTGTCTCTAATAAGATACTTATAACTACCAAAAGGATCATTGATCCGCAAATACTCAAAGGACTACTTATCCCAATCTCTATAATAATTAGGGGTTCAAACACATCAAAAAATTGCATAGAGATTGTTGGAACAATTTTGTAAATTTTCTATAATGGAAGGACTAAATAGAAAACAATATATAGTTAGTTTAGTTACCCTTACCTTTTTGGGAAAAATTATAATTTCCATAAAAAGGACAAACACCTGGCTTCCGCGAAGTAGCCGCGCTTAGTAAATGCTTACAGTTTTAGGATCCATGGATATGAAGGCTGACATTATTAAAAATGGACCACCAACACAATCCATTTCGTCTATAACTACCCACCAATTATCCAAACAATATATCCACAAACCATTTACCAACTCAAATATAACACACACATATATATATATAAGCAATTGCATGGCTAACCGTCGTAACCGCAACTCCGCCGCTTTTCAGCTACCTCAAAATGATCAACATCAATCCAGCGGCTCTTCCAGTCGCCACCCTGTTTACCATGGAATCCGAAGCCGTGCTGGCAAATGGGTTTCTGAAATTCGTGAGCCAAACAAGTCAACTCGTATTTGGCTTGGAACATATCCCACGCCGGAAATGGCGGCCGCCGCTTACGATGTTGCATCATTGGCACTCAAAGGTTCGTATGCAGTACTAAACTTTCCAGACTCTATTCTTAACAACACTCTACCAGAATGTCCCACGGCTGATGACATCCGTGCCGCCGCCGCAACAGCCGCCGCCGCTAGAGCACCGGTGTACGAAACTAATATTACCGGCGGTAACATGTCGACGGTGGATGATCAAACAGTCCCACCTCAAGAGTTTGTTGACGATGAAGCTGTGTTTGGTATGCCGAATTTGTTGTCGGATATGGCGGAAGGAATGCTTCTAAGCCCACCGAGGATCGAGTATAGTCCGCCGGAGGATGACACATATTATAATTACTATTCAGGTGGAGGGAATTTATGGAACTACTAAAGGCGAGCTCTATATATACTTATATATATATACGTATATCAACCGGTGGTATGCATGGACTACGAATGGATCGATGTTCGTGCGACTTTATCTTACGTTCTTTGTAGTGTGCCTTTCTTTTAATTATCTCCAATTAAACCGTTGGGTTTACCGAAGAATTTGGAGTTTTCTGAGTGAGTGAAGTGAACTCACTCACCTAGCGTAGTTAGGAAAGGGTTGCACATTTCGTTTTTAACGTAATGTTATGCAATGTGGTTAATTGTAATATTTCATTATGTACAATAAGAAACACCGGTTGATCTCACATCTTGCTTAATTTGTTTAATTTATGTTTAATCTTTGTTCCTTTCTTTATTTTTATTTTAGTTGGCATTAAAACTGCTTCAAAGAATAAATTTATAAAAGTACATAAAAACAAATTCATATTGATGTCAATCAAGATATTATGAGAGTAACAAAATGACACTACAAGAAAACGACGGCATACTCCCAATAAGCCATAATAGAATTTAGACGAACTATAAAGACATGTCATCACAATAAGAGTCAACAAATATTCAGTGGTTATGGACAAAATGACAAAAGAATTTATCCAAAATATATGCACCGAAGAAAAATACAAATAAGAGGCAACATGTGTTGATATTTTCATAATTTCATATTAATAGAAAATTCAATATTGACAAAATAATTTTCATAAACATCAAACTTATGGATTTTTTTAAGATTGTAGTTTTCAAAGTCTCATAAATTAAAAATAATTCAATCAACAATTAGGCAAAACTAAAAGAGGCTACCATCCTCTATTAGTTCACGCATAAAACAAAAATAGGCATAACATAATTGCAAATTAATAAGAACATTTTTTTTATTTAATCAAACTAATTAAACACAAAGATAAGGATTTAAACTTTATCTATAATAAACTTTACTCCATATGGAAAGCGCATTCAATATGTGATCAACAACACTCGATTTTGTCCTTCACGATAAAATCGATATACAGAAAGGAGTAGAAGTAGACTTGTTCACTTAGTAAACATACAATAAATTGCGATGCATAAAATTAAAACCAACCTGGTAATCAATCATGACATGAAATAAACTACACGAATTAGATCATGTTCTTAAAGGTTTTAATTATATGACTACTCTTGATGTTGCGAGTCTCAAAGTCGCAATGCCTAAGGATTTGATACAGGTAAAAGGTTTTCAATTGTCAACAACAATGACAATCAAAACTAAAGCATAGTAGATGCAGAACTCGTAGGTAGAAAGAACTTGAGACGCAAAAAGGGAGAGCCGTGGAGAGAATTAGATTTCTGCTAGTGGGTTTTCCATGTATTTTCCATGGGTGCTTCTTCCCCAAGATTAGGAGATAATGAGTTAGTTAGGAGACTAAGTCTCCAACTAAATTTGTCTCTAATTTAATAAATAACAAATAAACATTTTTATGTTAAACAGATAAATATAAAATAAAGAACGTCTTTTTATATTAAATAAATAACTTAATCAGATAAAAACCCCCCAATTTAATTAATGATAAATAACAACTTTTATTTAATAGTAATTATCCAATTCTCTCCATAATTTCAATAAAAAGAAGTGCAAAGTGTGTCATAGGTTTCAATGACGCGTACACATGTGAATTGAACCTTCCACACATAACCCCCTCCGTGAGCGTACCAACATATTCAAAGCTCACTTGATGAAATAAAACTTTCGACCTCAACAAAGTTTCCAACATGTCAAGTACCCGATTTTTCATGGATCAACATCTAATACCCTATTTAATTTATTGATGAAAAAACTTTGGGACCTATTACACAGACAAGCTGTCAATAAAGGTTGGGGTTAAAATTCGATAATAAAAGTCGTCAAGACTTTTCATTAAATGAAAATTGGCTTCATAAGACAGTTAGAATGTCTAAGTGCTTTTGTAGAAATAATTTATAGAACTTAAGTTTATAATATCAAATTATACAACTTCTATAGTGTGATATTAATTCCTTTACAGGGAACATTTGATAATTGTCTTATAAACTCATCTTTTTATACAATAATTTTTTAAACAATATCATATAAAATAATACTACAATTTATTTCAAAAGCATCTTAAAAATATGTTGAAACGTCCACAACTTTTTATAAACCTGTTGTAACATTTTTAGATAAGATTTTTTAGTTTGGTCTTATAAACTTTAGCATTATAAAATATTTTATTTGGACACCTAAACATTTTAAGCATCCTATAAAACCACTTTTGTTCTAGGGTTTGATTCCGGTGATAATGAAAGTTATAGTGAGAATGAATCTTCATTCTGTAATCAATTTTAATTGAAAATCAACAATAATGAAATACATGAAAATGCACCTCACCAATTCCCACAAGACACTATTTGTGGGGGTGGAACGAGATTAAAAGTGATAAAATTAAAACTATTTTAAAATTTAGAAATCCTTTAACAACAAAAGCTCGTTGCAATTTGTTAGAAATACTTCGACGAGTTTTCAATTGCTACACTTATTGACAAAGACGATATAGCAATGACAAAAATCATACTGATAATTGTTGTCACAATATATACAATTTTTTAAAAATCTATATCGACATAATTTTATCATCACCAAAATGTTTTTATATCGTAGGTTGAACACAAATTGAAATTAATATTATAATTGTATTTTAGAATCACTTTTTAAGTTGTAATAGAGAAATGATATGATTTTGTATATATATATATATATATATATATATGCATGTGCAATTGAAAGAAGATGTCATTTATTGTTGTTGGATAACTTGTCTTAATTAATATCCAAACATGATGAAAAAGACATGTGAAAATAATGAAATAAATGGTTTTTGTATATAACGAGTGACAAACGGGTGGCTTTCTTTTTTGGGCATCAATGATTTCGCTGACGTGTGTGCTTTTCCGTTTATGTTAGAACCCAATACCTATATTTCATCTACCCCCCTCCTATTATACACAACTATCACATCTTTAAAACAAATATATCCAACTCTCATCTCAATTATTCACAAGGCCACTATACATAGGGGCAAGCATCGAAACTAGATACCCGTTTTTGAAACCGAAACTGTTCCGAAACTTCCAGTTCTAGAACCGGAACCGATATGATTGGTTTCGGTTCTGGTTCTCATTTTTTTTAGAACCGTTACCCGATGGGTAATGGGTACCCGCTACCCGCCACTTTTAAATAAAAAATATTTTATATATTTATAAATAATAAATAAAGACTCAAATTATCTAGTTTATTTATGTAATAATTAGTTTTGACCATTTGTTGTATTTATTACTTTAAGTCGGTATTTTGTAGTTTACAATTTCATTTTTATCGTATGCAATGTAAAAATTTTATAATAAAAAAATTGAAACTGGCTAACCGGTACCGGAGCCGGTTTCCAGTGGTTCCGGTTCCGGTTCTGAATTTCTCGGAACCGCCGGTTCCGGTTCCATGGAAATTGACCAGGTACTCGATTATGCTCATCCCTAACTATACATCTTAAGTATCTTTATTGGATTTACAACATACTGCTAAATTATTTAAACGATGAAAATTGTGCCGATCACTGATTTGTAGATTATAGACCCGCCTCATTAGGGAACCTGGTATATCCGTCCCGACGGAGCCATGATTCCCCATAAAGCTAGAGATCAAAGATGGAGACGTGTTCGGGTAATGTGTTTCCGACTTTTCAAGTCCCTGTATATTATATATATTTTATATAATTGTTGTATATTTATTAGTATTTTCATAATGAAAGGTGTTGTATGTACTTTTTTTCATAATACAAGGTGTAGATTGAGATAACTAAAAGTTTTTGTCTTTTCTCTTTTGTATAAAAATAGCATCCGCGAAATCGCCACGGTCGATAATGTTTTCCAGTTAAAGACCAACAAGACCCTACTCTGACCGTTTGACAATGGACCTCCAACAGAATCTATTCGTCGTCTATAACTACCCACGAATACATCCACTAATTAAGTACAACATTAGATTCCAATGGCTAACCGTCGCCGCCGCAATTCCTCTGCATTTCAGCAATCCCAAGATGAAGACAACTCACACCCCACCGCCGCCGCCGCCGGCAGCTCCTCCAGCCGCCACCCTACTTACCATGGCATCCGATGCCGAGCTGGAAAATGGGTTTCTGAAATCCGTGAACCAAACAAACCAACTCGGATATGGCTTGGTACTTATCCGACACCGGAGATGGCAGCCGCCGCTTATGACGTGGCAGCATTGGCACTCAAAGGTACGTATGCGGTACTAAACTTTCCTGATTCCATTCTCTCTAGTACACTTCCTGATTGTCCGACGGCTGATGACATCCGTGCCGCAGCGGCAAGGGCGGCAGCCGCTAGAGCTCCGACTAATGAAAGCGGCGGTGGAAGCTCTACCGGCGGCGGTAGAGCAAACCATCCCGGAGGATATATGGACGATGAAACAGTGTTCGGAATGCCAAATATGTTGTCGGATATGGCGACGGGAATGCTGTTAAGCCCGCCGAGAGACAACTCTAATCCGCCGGACGATGGGGAAGATAACTCCGGTGGAGGGAATCTATGGAGTTACTGATGAAAGTTATTAAGTAATTTGGTATCGACGGCCGGTATATGCATGAATCTTTGTGCGACTGTTAATTACTTAATTATGTGTGACTTTTTTTTCCCTCCAAAATCTTCTTTGCAAAAACAAAACTTGGAAGGTGTTGGATTTTTGTGGGTGAATGAAATATATATTCACCAATTTGTATTAAAGGTTTGCAATCTTGAAAACAATAATTTGTTTTTAAGTGTGTGTGAATTTAGGTGCTTATAAATAATTGTAACATATCCTACGCTTCCTTGTAGTTGATGTGGATTATTATATTATATTAATAAAAAGGCCGGTTGAAATTGTTTTTTTTTTCATGCAACATCTTTAATCTCATTAATTCTCTGGTTTTCCAAGCTCGGGATCTGTTAAGAAGGTGGAATCAAGACTACGAACTTTTGGGTTGCCACGTATAAAAATTCCGACAAAAATGTACATCTATCGAAAGTGTTACAGTGATATAATTTGACACCATATATAGAATGGGAAGAATAACGTCTCCATCAATTCTCCTTGAGTCTTGACGACAACATTTTCAAGGCGTTTCGTCCTAATATCATTCCCCTAGAAACTCATCCTCCTCTTAATCAGGAGTCACTCGTGGTTCAGTTTTATACTACGTGTGACCAGTGAACCTTTATTTATTTATTTATAAAATAGCTCTTATAAGGAGAGGGAAAATACTTGACTTATATACAAGATAGATAAATCATATTTGATGATGTGAAAATACTTGAACATAGGCTAGACAGTGACCCCAATACACTTAGGGTCGTTCGGCAACAACTTATTAAGCCATATAACATATATGGCTAATTCGTGCAACCATTCCTTGTTGTTCGGTAGGAGTTGATTTTGTCAGGCGATAGCTAATTCGCTCAGCTAGGAAACCCATGTCCTACACACTCGTCCAATTAATTACATTAATTTTCCCCAATTACCCTTCTCCCCCCAATTACTCATATTAAACCCAATCGACCTTCTTCTCCAACTATCTCCACATCTCCTTCTCCATCGATGCCCCTTTCATTGTGTGACCCTTTTAAGTATGTTCTCCATCTACACTGTGTCTCCATTGATGCAGAAATGAAGAAACATGGAGATCGCTCCCACTGCATTGTATTCGTGACCCCTCCCTCATTTGTTCTTCATTTTTTGTGTTTCCTTCTTGGTTTCGTTCTAGTTCAAGCCAATTTGGTTCAAACCCTCGGACCAAAGATTTTGGGTTTCAAATTGAGTACGATTTCTAATTTTTGGTTTGATTTTGATCAACAAATTGGTTTTGTTACAACAAAAAATCTATTTGTTTAGTGGTTGAATTAGTGGAATTGAATGTTCAATGCAAAACAAAGGGTAAAACAGACATTTTCACCTTTCAGGCTTATTACCGAACACCAACTTATCAAATATCATACAGACAGGTTTATCAATTCAGACAATTTTCTCCGTACATGACTTAATCACAAACGAACCAAACAACCCCTTTGGATCATATAATGATATGACATCACCCATTTTCGACGAGACCTGCATAATGAAAAAAAGGTGAAGTGGCGAGATCTTATAAATTTAATGGCGGTTTTATATATATTACGGGAAAAAAGATGGTATATGATGAATCAAATCCTAATATGAATGACAATGATAAAATAAGTTGGCCCGTGATGTCGATGTAAGATGCTAATATTTATTTATGATGTACAAGAGCGAGTTTTTATGCTTGTTCAATTAGAAAACACAAGAAAACTATCATTATGACTTCGTTCATTTTTTTTCTTTAAAATAAATATAATTGTATAACGAGCGGCAAACGGGTAGATCTGGCATTAATGATGATGTTTATATGTGTCATTTTTCTACATTATTATATAATATTATAATGATACATACCACACATGCTAATATTTATCATAAAAATTCTAATTTTTTGTTTGATTTTATGATGGGTGCATGTTACTCTGTACACCCTAGTCTATATCATGTCCTTCAATTGGATTAGGGTGTATATGTCTACTTTTTTTTTATTTTTTGGTGTTACCATAAAATATGATGTATTTGGAAACACCCTTTTACGATATGTTTTTAATATATTTGGATTTCGGGAATTTTTTTCCGAATAACTATATAAATCTTTATTTGTGTAGTTTATAGGATTTAAAATGATATTTATTTTCATTTTTCTACAAAAATTGATAAAAATAATCAAAGTTTTTGTTAATTGATTATTATAAAAAAGAAATGTTTTGAAATATTATTAGAAACAAATTCTATAAATATACCAACTCTATGAAATACCACCTCCTCTGTCAAAATTTTAAGAGAAAATTATTTAAATAACTATTTTAAAAAGATGTATATTCGATTTAATAATTATCTATCTCATTTTACCAAAATAGTCAAAAACTCCGTGAAATACACCCCCGATTCACGATTCATTCAGTAAAGTCAATATATAATTTACACTTTACCCACTGTCTCCGTAAACATGCCCCCGATTCGAGTAGGAGGCAAAAAAAATTACGTTTTTTGTCCTGTATGCGTGAATCAGATAGTGATGTAATATTTAATTTTAATATATATATATATTATAATTTAATATTTAATATAATATAAATTACCCGATTCGGCGATATATTTAATATATAATTTTAGAATCTATTAAAATTAAATATATATAATAATTTATTTCGTGATCGGGTACTCAATTCACGAAGCAATTTTATGATTTTTTTTAAGTTAATAATATTTGGTTGAGCTGGGGTACCCGATTCGAGGATATAGTTAATTATAACATATATTTAATATTTAATATATATTAAAATTAAATACTATAAACCACAAAGCTTGTGGCGTACTGGTTAAATCTTGTGGGGGATGAGGCTAGATAACCCATCTATCCAAGGTTCGAATCTAGGCGCAAACAACTTGTGGCTACTGGGATTATCTCAGAGCTGCGTGATTTAGCAGTCTTAAAATTGTCGGGGATTAATATAGACAAATGCATAGGATACCCTTTCAAAAAAAATATTATATGGTACCCGATCATTCCTCGATCAATATATTTAATTTTAATATATATTTGTTAATTTTATTTCATATTATCCAATCACCACCTGAATCACGCACACAGGGACCAAAAATGTAAGTTTTATTTTCATTTTACCTCCTCTACCGGATTCGGAGGTATGTTCCCGAAGGCAGGGGTAAAGTGTAAATTATAAGGTTCTAAATAGCATGAGGCGTGGCGTGGCGGCAAGACCAAGCCTCAAGCCTTAGGAGCCACGGCGAAACCATGACGTTTTCAAGGCATGACTTATGGCGTCAAGTTTCAAATTCATATACAATATTATATATAAAAAACATATGTTTTATATTGTCACTCAATGAATTAATAGTAATAAGCAAGTTAAATTAAGTTATATATTAAAAACTAGTAAATACGACATTAAAAACATCAAAAACAATCAAATATTGAATTACAAAAATTGCGCATTAGGCCATGGCATGCCATTGGCTTAACGTGGCGTAAGACATAAGCCTTGGTGTCATGGCGCGTCATGGCGGCTTTGCGGCAAGCTTTTTAGAACATTGGTAAATTATAAATTGACTTTTCTGAATGGATCGTGAATTGGGGGTATTTCGTAGAGTTTTTGGCTATTTGAATAAATTGGAAGAAAGAATGGTTATATTGGATATACAGTTTTCAAATATGATTATTTAAATAATGTTCTCAATTTTTAATTCCCTTTTTTGTGGGATTTCAATAAAATCATGGATTTCAAATCAAGACATTCTTTCAAATCAAACATAAAGATTAAAGTGAAATTCAATTCCAAATCTCTCCAATTCCTTTCAGATCCCGTAAACCAAACGAGAAATGCGGTCACTTATGTTTTGCAGAGATTTGGAATTGAATTGTATCAAAGAATTCCCTGTATTTAAAATCCAAGAATTTCAAAAAATCCTCAAACATAGGATTTCGAAATCTCAAGGGTGTGGTTGATATTTTACGAGATATTTTCAGGATATGTGTGTAATAATGTTTTAAAATATGTTAAAGACATTTGTTTTCTAATAATCAATTAATCAAATATGATTAAATTATTTTTATAAATTGTTTATAAAGAATGCAATTCATTTCAATTCCAAATCCTACATCAAACACGCCAACTACAACCAAAACGGCTTTATAGAACGTCTACTTTGTTTAAACGTCTTAAAAGAATAATTTATAAAACATAATTAAGTTTATACGACCAAATTGTAAAACGTTTGTCTAAAAACATTTCAATAGATTCACATAACGTTTTTAGGTGTTTTAACAAAAATAGTATGATACTTTTACAATAATGTGTGCCATTAGATACTTTGTATTATATATTTTTTAGAAGTGTCTTATATCCTATCTAAATTTATCTATGAACTACTTTATACAATATTTATGTCTATAGAACATATTTTCAAATAGTAATATCTAAAGTTAGTGTAAATATTAAAAGTGTAAAACTGTCATGTCACTTAATATATTCCGTATCATCATTTATTATTTATAACAAATATTTGTACTAGCTTGGATGAGGACGTTATCTATGAAGGGAAAGGAAAAATGACTTTTTCACCAAAAACATAAAAGCGAAGATATGATGTCATATATAAATATAGTCCAAAGTAACTTAACTACCACCGAATTTTCCGGTTATCGGTTCTGGTAAGGAAATGAAAATGGGAATGAATTTTCATTTCCCTCAGTTTAATCAGAAATGAAAATTTGGGCTTCTGGACGAATGAACCCATTATATTATATAAAACCAAATAGTTTCTCTTATTATCATTCCATTAATTACTGCTCAATACCCCCAACCAAACATCCCTTAGATTATGTTTGTTAAACAATGTCTTAATAAAATAAAAACCAACCAAACAATCCTTAACATCAACAACAAATTATCAAAAAGGAGAAAATGATGTTTTTGCTTTACTCCAAAAGCTCTATAAAATATTCTTTAAAATACAGAAATTCAAGTTTAAGTTTAAAGAATTATCTAAACTTGATGTATGGAGAGATAAATTAACTCTTTATTCATTCTCACCAATGCAATTGAATTATAATTATTTCATATAGCTAATTTTTTTAAATATATTAAAATGATAAATGTATAATTTTTTTAATAATATAATGGATGTTGAATCCGTAAAATATTAAAATTGTTAAAATTTTATGTAATTTTTTAGATATTATAACTTTTTACTCTCTATTTTAATTAAAGAGAAATAAAGAATGTACGTTTTGCAAATGCTCAAGGTCTCTATACCAAAGAGAACAACGGAGAAAGAAGGTTCGTCATCATTCCTCCAATCAATAAGCAAGCTTTTATAAGAATATTTGATCATCGATCTTATTTTATTTTATTATAAGAATATTCTTTTTCATCAGTTGACGTCTTGACGGGTCAAAATTGACCTTCAAATTGACATGGATTTCTTGGGTATAGATACTTTTGGTTGAATATTTCGATTGATTGTGTTTTTTATTTAATTGAAAGTAGAGTAAACTTCAATTTTAGTGCATAGAGCATGTGGTTTAGTGATTTTTTTGAAAATGAAAAATATACTTTAATAATTCAAAAAGTGGTTTCTTAAAATTTGATTTTGCTTTGAAAATAGGATATGGTTACAAACGTGTTAGTACTAGGAGTAAAATCGTTGAACCATGTTTTGTCTACCTTTTTGCACTTTCTTTTATTGTTTTGTTCTTTTTATTTTTACAAAAACTATCAAACTATAGGGACCAACAAAGTGATCTCCATCGAACAAGGACCATCCATCATGACCTCCATCGCCATTTACACGTTACTATAACCTCCCTTGCCAACCAAATAGGGACGAGCTCATCCCACCACCGTCACCCCATCTCAACGAAGCAACAGGGACAAACAAGGACGAGAAAGGGATCCATATGTTTTATTTGGTCCCAGTGATTTGATCGACTTCCATACGTTTGATTTGGTCCATATGACCCGCTTCAATGGTTGGAGAGAGGAGATGAGAGGGAAATATAATCAGACTTGGTTCTTGTGTGTTTTTTGCCGACTATGGAGGATTCCGTTCATAGTTCTTGTAATTTTCAGAGCATTTTTGGTCCTTGTGATTTGGCCCATGTGATTTGGTCTCTGTTCGTATGTTTTTTTCCTAGTGATGGGGCAGGGACACTATGAGGCGTCGATGGTCCCCTTGTGTGTGTATATGTATATATATATATATATATTTGTTAATTACGTAGTTGGTCACTATAGTTTGTTGGGATTTACAAAACCAATAAAAAAGTGCAAAAAGTGAGACAAAAAATGGTTGGAATTAACCTCCGACTCTAACGAACATTTCTAACGACATCGTGATCAAGTCCTATTTTCAAAGTAAAATCTAAACATAAGGGACGGCTGTTTTACTTATTAAAGTACATTTTCCAATTTTAAATAAATCACTAAACCTCATGAACCAGAATTAAAGTTTATCCTTGAAAATGTATGACGCTGAATAAATGAAAGATTTTTGAATGATTTTTTTATTTATTTTTCATTCAAGGTGGAATTTTTAGTTGTTATATACAAAAAAATTATGTTGTCATAAAATCTTAGTTAACATTTACTTGAGTCATGTTACTATTAACACGTTATTAAATCATCTTATAAATGGTAAACTTT
Organism: Silybum marianum; assembly: GCA_036898165.1. NCBI lineage: Eukaryota > Viridiplantae > Streptophyta > Magnoliopsida > Asterales > Asteraceae > Silybum > Silybum marianum. The sequence continues at coordinate 1,256,462 of CM072532.1, forward strand.
GTATGGTAATTTCAATATCCCATTCATGTTTTAGTTAAACCTAACAAATAAATTATCAAATAAGTCTATGCATGCCAGATTGGGTGTTCAGTGTGTCGATCAAGCCTCCAATGGGACTAAATACTGGCTTAATTCGATACCATATTAAAATAGACAGAACCCTTGACTCTCTTTTAAAAAGAAATCTTATAAAGTGCGGATTATCCACAAGTCACAACACACGTTTAAACCATGTTTAGTTGATGTAAGATTCTTACACATTCTATCAAATATTGGCTAGACGATGCGTCCAAAAACAATTGTGAAAAAGCTTGGCGCGTTCCACACACTGTAACATGTGGTTGGTTCGTGACTTGCCAACAAAAGATTCTTAACACTTATAAAACGAGTGCAATAACCTTTTTTTAGTCCACGGATTTTGCACCACCACTTTATACGATGATTTGTGATTTTTCTTCTCTATAATGCGTATAGGACAAATACGATAAAGACATTTCAGAAAATGATGTATAAATTTTTAATAACCGTTTTTAAACTTGTATAATTAAATAAATATGAAAAACAAATGTAGTGATATAACGAGTGACAAACGGGTAGATTTGGCATTAATAATTTTGTTTGCGTGTGTCCTTTCCTACATTATTGTAACATATTATAATCATACATACCACACATTGCTAAAATTTATTATAAGAACTAGAACTATATTTCATCTAACCCCTTATGTTATGTATAACTATTATATTCTATCCTTCACTTCTCTAGTTTGTCAAAAGTTTCAAGACAACCGAATTTATTTACTAACCCACCTAATTAATTAGCTGCATCATCAAATAAATATCAGTTCTATGCTACATCGTTCGTTACATTAGCATTTTAACCGGTAAATGGTAAACCTATTTGAAACTTACCCTCTCAAGATTTGAAATAAACGTATTGAATGTATGTTACGTGAAATATAAATTAGAACAAAGTATGTTACGTTTCATGAAATTATCTCTTAAAAGTTATAACAAATAACATTATAGAACCTAAATTTAAATAACCAAACAATTGTATGTTATGTATAAAAGTATTACAACAGTTTTATGAGACCTTTCTAGATGTTTAAACAAGTTTTTTAGAACATCTTTGTAATAAGATGTTGTATCAGATTTTTATAAGACATTTTTATAGAACTGTTTTATATTAAAGGGTTGTTTAGTTGGTTTTTTCGTTAAGTTTTGTATGGACAAAGTTGTCCGTGTGTATTAATCTCTCTGTGTAAATTGAGATTTTTTTTATTTGGGAGAGATTTTTCATAAATGGAAGAAAACATGTTTTTTAATTGATATGAAAAAATTTGGAAAAAAAAACTTGACTTTCTGTATAAAACTCCCCTTTAAAAACTTACTGAAAAATTAAAACCACTTTCTATATAGTTCTACCAAATCGTAATTTCATATTTTGACCGCTATAATTTAGTTGTGAGTCTTGTTAAGTTTATTAAGCGGCTAACAAATATACCTTAAATTACTTCACTACTTCCATAATATATATATATATATATAGAGAGAGAGATCTAGAGAGAGGGAAGTTCAAATGCAAACTCAAATTTGGTTGTGAACGTGAGAAAAAATGCGAGCGCGACACGTGTCTGAATATAGATTATTCAGACTGAATATACAAAGAAATATTCAGACTGAATAAACATTATTCAGACTGAATAAATACTATATTCAGTCTGAATTTCTTTGTATATTCAGACTGAATAAACACTGTATATATAGAGGGGCGGGTTCAAATGAGAACTCAAATTTGATTGTAAACGTGAGGACAAATGAGAGTGGGACACGTGTCTCATTCAAAGAAATATTCAGACTTAATATAATATATATTCAGTCTGAATAATCTATTCAGATACGTGTCGCGATCTCATTTGTTCTTACGTTTACAACAAAATTTGAGTTTGCATTTGAATTTTTTTTTCTCTTTCTCTCTCTCTCTCTCTCTCTCTCTCTCTATATATATATATATATATATATATATATATATATATAGGGTCTTATATGTATTTTCTTCATAAATAGGTGGTGTAGATTGAAAATATGAAGTCTCTTCTTAATTCCACCGGAAAGTTGAGTTTTGTCTTGTTTATAAAAAGCGCATCCGCGAATTCGCCACGCTAACTCAAATTGCCCATGGCCCCACCCCACACAAAAGGACCACCGACAGAATCTATAGTTTATTTTTTTTGCTATAAATCAACCACTCACAAAACCCAACCATTAGATTTGCATGGCTAACCGTCGCTGCCGTAACTCCGCTTCTTTTCAGCTACCCCACGATGATGAAGACAACCCACAACCTATCGCCGCCGCCGATGGCTCCGCCGCCAGCCGTCAACCGGTTTACCATGGAATCCGATGTCGAGCTGGAAAATGGGTTTCTGAAATTCGTGAACCAAACAAGTCTACTCGTATATGGCTAGGAACGTATCCGACGCCGGAGATGGCCGCCGCCGCTTATGACGTGGCAGCATTAGCACTCAAAGGTAGGTATGCTGTACTAAACTTTCCTGATTCTGTTTTATCTAGTACGCTTCCGGAGTGTCCGACGCCTGACGACATCCGTGCCGCCGCAGCGAGGGCGGCCGCCGCTCAAGCACTCAGTATTGAAAGTGGTGGAAGCTCTACCGGCGGCGGAACAGAACCTTCTGGACCAGGAGAATTGGTGGATGATGGAGGAGTATTTGGTTCGCCAAATGTTGTCGGAGAAGACGGATGGAATCACTCTGACCACCAGACAGATAACTCCGGCGGCGGAGGTAATTAATTAATAAGTTAAGTTGGATGTTGAAGAAATTGATGAAGATATATCATCGTATAATATATATATATATGTATCCGTTTTATGTTTTTGTTGAAACCAATTGTTTATAGATATGTAAAACGGTATGAATAAAGGGGTGTTTGTTTTCAATTTAATAAGTTTAATGGACGGTTAGCTTAATTAGTTAAGTTATAGTAATTTGATTTTAACTTAATTTGCTTAACATATTAAGTTAACATATTTTTTTTTAATGCATTAAGTAAAAATGTTTTCCAAAATTACCATTGTCATATAATTTTAATTAATAACACGTCTCATCAAAAAAAAAATAGTTTACTAACATTAAAATTTGTAATCAAACAATAATATCGTATTGTTTTACATATATTTGAAGTTATTAGGTATTATGTCATGAACTCGTTGAATTCATGTTATTTATGTTATTTTAAATAATTCATAGTTTTTTAGTTTTTTTTATCATTTTAAATATTTATCAAACAATTTATTTTTATTTAATACTTATGTATATATAAGAATAAAGTGGTAATTTTTTGTCGTTCAGATTATTTATTTACAATAAGATCAAACAACTGTTTATCTTAATTTATTTAGACAGAATAATGTTTATAGATAACTCAATAGACTTAGAACTTGATAAATAAAAAATCAAACAGCCCCTAAATAAATTACTTATATTTATGTTTTATTCGGTTTGATTTCGTCTTTATGAACTATTAGTCCATGTGACTTGATGTTTATATGGATTTTAGATTTTTAGTCGCTAAGGTTTAAAATGGATTTTATTTTTGTTTTTGATATATGGTCTGTATTTTCTCTTATTTTTAATCCTTAAATTGGGTCTTTATATCTTTTTTATTTAAATTAAATATTTAATAATTGATTAAAAACAATAAGATTTTTAGTATTTAAAATTAGTCTGATTATGTTTTATATACTCTTTTATAAAGCATGTTAAAAATTAAAATGTATAACTTATTATGTTAAATACACAAGAATATTTATAATTAAAATACAATTGCATTTTTAAAAGCAAGAATACTAAGCTCATTTTAAATCTATGATGAAACGATCATAATATTAAAAAAATAAAAACTATAATTTAAGATTTATAATTATTTGGGATCGTGGGTTTGGTTGGAATAATGTATTTTTAAAATCTTGTACATTTAGTATGATAAGATTATAAAGTATATTTTAAATTTAAAATGATTTGAATGTCAATACTCAATATTAGCGTAACTTTAAAATCTTATACATTTTTAAAATAACTTTTTAACATATTTTATAATATAATATATATAATTATATAGGGATAAAATATTAAATATAATAGGATAACATTAAATACTTAACTGTAATATATTTTTATGATTTTGGAATCAATTTTAGAATATTTTTTATAGAATATTAAATAAATAAAAACATAAATACCCTTAATTCAATAATTGAAATTTAATAAAAGTGGTCAAAAGAATTAAAAAGGAAAGAAAATACAAACTAAGAAATGAAAAAATAGTTTTTAAATTATAGTGACAGAATCCTTATAAATAACAAACCACAGGTACAAAAATTGTGGTTTACTCTTTGCATCTTCTTCAATAAACACATGGAATCTTTATCTGTACTTTTTTTTAGTACACAACGTACAACATTAAATCTAGCGTAAGGAATATTTGTGTCGACACCATCTTTTGTTAATGTTTTGATAATTATACAATGATAATTAATTTTAAGATTTATGTATTTTTTTTTATTTTTTTTTGTCTAATAACATTAGATTAGATTAGAGTTATATCACTATAACAAAACAGATTTTAGATATAGTACGTCTAAAATGTAGGCACATTTTAAAAAAATTGTTTATAAACTTAAGTTTATAGACCAAATGGGGGTAATTCAATGGAAATTTGATTAGTTGGTGCAAATTGTATGAATCAATCTTAACCATAAATCAATGATTAAAATTTTATAATCTCTACATCCACACTGTGATATCATTATGATACCCTTAGTGTGATACACAAAAACATATAAGATGCATTATAATAACCATTGTGTTTCACCACAATGATACATAATTTTACTAGTTTACTGTTTATGTTATTTTAGTAAATAACATTAATTACTTAAATCGATTAGTACACATCAGTTATTACACTTTCCACAAACTAATCAGTTTTTATTTGATTAAATCTTATAGACCAAAAGCGTCGTACTTAATTACAATAGGTTTATTTGATGTTTATAAGCGTTTTAAGTTTTACCAAGTTTTTTTAAGACGTTTATAAAATATTGTGTGGTATTAATTATTTTATGTGACGTTATTTGAAATAGTGTCATATAAACACAATAGTCGTATAAAAAGATGAATTATAGGACAATTTCAAAAGCCTCTTATAAATACTAATATCACAAACTTCTTAAAAAGCTTGTTAATACGCGTAAAAAACATTCTAGGCATCCTAAAAAGCCAATTTTAATGTGGTGTTGTTTGATATAGATAAATCAAGTATAAAAATGCTTATTTTGCTATTTGGATTAAAGGTGCACAAAAGAGTTCAAGCCCAGATACCTGTTTGGACCATACCTTAAAGTTCGACCAGGTTGAAATTTTGGGGACGTGGGTAGGCCTAGTCCCGGCTTGAAAAGGTTTTGTTAAAGTTGATTAAGTGAGAGCCAAAAAAGCCGATTTTACCTTTTTTTCAATCCCAAAACCCGCCTACGAAAGCCCGACTTACTTTTTGTTCACGGAAAACAACTTGGAAGGTTTAGGCCTTTTGCAACTCTACTATGGTTTATGCTAATTAATAATTTACGAAAAAAGTATGTTAACTTTGCTTGATGGCATAAATGTCTTATTTTTAAACTTGTTGAGAATCACGATTAATCATCAATAACTAGAAATGTACTCGCGCAATGCAGTGAGATCCATTTTAATTTCAATGTTGTATTCTACTTTTTCTCTTTATCAATGTTATAATACGAATTTATTAGTTTTGAAAAAATAGATTTTATTTTTTGTAAACTTTATTTATTTTAGATTTTTTTTAAATTATAATATAGGTTTAATAAGGAAATTAACCAAAATAATCAAAATAATACCATTTTTGAATTTTAAGTAATTATGCTTTAATCAATTGTACTAACTGCATAATAATATGTTTTTAAAAGTTTTTGCCAAATGCTTTATAATATCATCAATAATATTTGAATATAGTATGTAAATATAAATACGTATTGGGACAGTTTTGAAAATCCATGTAATAACTAATATTTATGTAACGATTTAATTTATGTCTGTAATTGTTTAAAATAACATTTTATTACGTAAGGTATTTTCGTTATTGTTTAGTTTATATGATTTGGTTTATTCTTGGCTGATATTTCAGCTAGAGAATATTTTGGATTTTTCGAAAATATATTTGATGCCAAATAAACCTTTTTTTTTATTTTGTAAATTCAAAATAAATTCTCAATACTCTAAAATATTAAGACTGAAACCAGTAGAGGAGAAAGCAAAAAACCAATCCACATAACATTACAACTGGCAAACTAGTTTTCTTTTCAATTTTTTTTTTATATTTTCTTTAAAATAGAAAATATATAAGTTAAATTTTTTAAAATTATTATCTTTCAACTCCAACAACTTCTCTATTTTAAAAAATCTATTAAAAATTTATATTATCAAAATATTCAATAAATTTATTATTTTAAAAATCTCTAAAATTATGTTGATTGTTTATGGTGGAAGATCATTAAAGTAATATTTTTCTCTCATTCTTTTAGAGATATAGGAAATCTCTATATCTAGAAATTTTTCCAAAAAATATCTATTTTAGAAAATGATATAGAAATGTTGTTGGAGAAGTTAAAAGAAGAAAAATAAGTTTTTATCTATTTTAGGGAAGCTGTTGGAGATGCTCTAAATTAGTTGTTGTCTAATATTTTTAACGGTTTTATCGTAATTTCATCAAAATAACTTATAAGAACATGTGTTAAAAAAATAAGGGTTTTTCTTTTTACATTCTAGTCTATGGTACACCTTAGTCTATAATGTGTATGTGAACAAACAAAAAAAAGTTAAAGTAGGCATGAACAACTTAATCCCATTGATGGATATAATATAGAATATGATGTAAAAAGTAACACCCAAAAAATAATATTTTTGTTTCTCTCTCTTTGTCAAAATGAATAAAGATAATAATAAATGTATCTTTCCTCCTACAAAATCTAATATTAGTGAATTCTTTTCTCTCCTATAAATATGAAAAAAAGAATCTTTTGGGATTTTATTTACATAAGAAAACATATAATCTTTCAAAATATACAAATTATTTGAAGAAATTTTAAGATTTGAGGTCCATCAATGAATAGTCAAGTATATATGGGAATTAAAATTAAATTATTACTAGAATATAAATGGATAGTGTGGGATAGTTTAATATTTTTTGCTTACCGATGTTCGTCTATTGACTTTAATTGTTAGTTTAGGTTCACCTGGTATTTTCTAATGGATGTCTAAATCCGTTTTTATACCATATTAAACACAAAACGTATTTGACATGTTATTTTATTTGTGAACGTTTGTCTTTATAAGCTAGTTGAATTTAAAAAGTTAAAAACAATATACACACGATAAATAAAATTTGAAGAATTTTTTTTGGTAAATGTATGTTGTTTTTAACGTGTTGAATAATTAATTGGTAATCAAAGCTTACTCTGCTGTTATTTCTTTATTGGTAATAATAAATGTGAGAAGACAAAAAAAAAGGAAATAAATTAATTTTTTTTTTAATTTATGAAAATTACAAAAAGCTCCGTATCATTCTGGAAAATTAATTAAAAATAACTATTTTTCAAGATTGGGTTAGCTTTTTAGCCACCTCTGTTCAATTTAGCAATTAGCTATAGGTCTGCAACTTTTTTGCAGACTTATATGGAAAAATGTAAATTTTTAGGGTATAAGGTGTAATATTTTTTGTCTTTTAGCTAGGTCGCAGACCTATGGCTATATTGATAATTTTCGGAAGAATATGACTAGGATTTCAATTCGTCATCTACAAATGACACTACTAGAAAATAGAGTATTTTAAACGGAAATTAATTTTCAACGGAAAATGTCGTTGAAAATTTTCTACGAATTTTATAGGATTATTGACATAACATAAATTTTCTACGAATTTTCAACGAATTTCCGTTGAGAATCTCTCACAAACATATTTGCATTTTCAACCAAAAAAATTTCAACCGAATGTCTTGTCAAAAAGTTTTTGGTTGAAAATGCATTTTGTGATAGATTTTCAATGGAAATTCGTTGAAAATTCGTAGAAAATTTATGTTTTGTCAATAATATCTTTAAAATTCATAGAAAATTTTCTACGACATTTTCCGTTGAAAATACTCGATTTTCTAGTAGTGTGAGTGTCTTAATTAATTTCCCTAATATTTATTGCAAAAATATATTTTTAAATGGTACAATGGTAAAAATGACATATTTTCTTTTCTTTTATATCTTGTTCAAGAACATTAAAAAATATTTTCCTTTTTTTCAAGAACACAAATAAAAAAATTCATTTTCTTTCCTTTCTTTTTCTTTCCTTCATTTTTTTCTTTTCTTCCTAATTTCGAGAACACAACATAGTGGATGACCAAATGTTATTACTTTGTTTTACAAAATTTTACATTTTCTCTACCACAATCTTTTGTGGGGTCCAAAGGCACTTTATCAAAACATAGAAAAGAAATTTTTGATGTAACGACATGAACTAGTAAATAGATCTGTTCACGTTAGTTTTGTTCATGGACAACTAATATCAATTTAAGATTATCCATTAAGATTTGGTAATCGAAACAACTTACTTTTATTAAATCTAGCGAATAAAACTTCTAATCAGTAAAAGGAAAAATCCAATCTCAAGACACAAAACAAAAACCATCAATCAAACATTAAGATCGAGACAAAATGCATCAACCTTATCTATCAAATAGTGTATATATGGAACGAGTTTATTCAACTTCCAATAGGAAGTTGCTATGGATGCTGGATCAACAATCAGTTCGTTCATCATCTCTTCCATCTCTTGTTCATCATTCTTCCTCTTTAATTCCTCTAACTTTTTCTTATCTTCCATCAACAAACGTTCAATGGTCTTTTCTCGTGTCATCACCTTGAAGCTTCTTTCAAGTGGGGACATGCTCATGAACCTTCCCACCAGTGTAGCAGCTTGTAGTCGAGATGGCCACACATTTTCGTCGTTTGTGCCAAGATCGTTCGGACCATCACAGATTATGAGGCATGCTTTCGCCTTACAGAACTGACATATGCCTTGTAGGATCTTGATGCAAGTTTCCTTCCTCTTTTGGAGTGTAGCTTGTCTCTTTCTTTCATTGACAATTCTAACAAGTTTCACCCTCCTACCCCTTGCCATCTCTTGTAGATTTTTGGTGGTGTATAGCAAGGAGTTAGAGAGAGTTTTGATGCATATGGAATTCAAGTGTTTGTTGGAATATATAGATATAGATATATAAACCATGGTGTATATATAAAACCATGGGCAACATTTTAAATACTAATATGGTTTTTGAGTTATGACTGAGTTGGCATATCATTTTTTACCATAAAATTTAGATATATCAACTTTTATGTACTTTTGAAGATAATAAAATTAACATATGAAAAATCAAACTTTGTTTGTTTTTTTAATTTTTTTTATAACCATAAAATATTATATGAAAAAAAGTTGTACAAAAAAATATACTATACGACTCCGTTCGCTAGCTTTACGAAATCGGCATATAGCAAAACCGATAAATCATCTAAATTTTTCGATGTATTGATGAACGTAGACAAACAGTAATATTAAGTTTGAAGTTAAAATCTAGTTACCAAAGCAACCATTGCTTTACGTGTTCCTGTTTTACTTTTATTTCACAAGTAGATAATGTATTTGGGCGAAAATGTCATACTTAATTTTTGTTTTAAAATAAATATAATGTTTGATTAAAAGTAAAATTTAATTAAAAAGATTTGACCAGATAGTCAAATATTAATTAAAAAGTATTCAACAATAACAGTAAAATAAAGAAACTTGATAAAAACAAATTTTGTATTAATACTGATTATTGAATAAGTAATATTTTGATGAAATTTTTGTTACAAGAAATTTGTTTCTGTAAGATGCTATTTCCTTTATTAAAATGATTTATATGACAAGTATTTTTATATTTTATAACAAATATCAATAAAAAAATGTTTTCAAAAGCATAAGAAAGCTTAATGGCATGAAAAGATTATTATTTATTCAATTATATTTGACCATTTATTTCGTATTATGATATAATGTTTATAAAAGGCGATAAAAAGTATTTGATCTCAATCGAAATTTCTTACGGAATCTGCCTGTAAAAGGCGATAAAAAGTATTTGATCTCAATCGAAATTTCTTACGGAATCTGCCTTTAACGATATCATGAGGTATCTTTTGGCTCATTCAACGGTTTTAGCCTTGCCGCAAGGGGCGGGGAAGATCGCACTTGAGACTTATCTTATATGTTGTTGTGAAAATATTAGTGAGTTTATATAATTAATTATGTCAGATGAAATATTTTTCATTAAAATTGTTCATAAATTAATTGTTCTGTCATTTAGAATTTTCATTCAGTACAATTCTCAAACAATTATTTCTTTCAAAGGCAAAACCTTTAGCGGTGTTTCAAAACCTATATTTAAACCATAATCCAAAATCCATGTATATTTAAGATCCACTCAAAATATATTGCTAGCAAGAATAGAAATAAATTGGAAGAGACAGATCACGTGTTTTGACGAATGGATTTTGTTCAGTTTTACAAGTTAGTCGTATTTATAGAGCAAGTTATGTTTGTTTTAGTTATTAAATAAAGGGGGCTTTTTTTCTTGAAAAATAAATAAACGTTTTCGGTTTTAATTAAAGGTTACACGTAGTAGTGGTGGTGGTGTGATACCAGTAGTGGTAATAGTACTAGTGGAAATAACGGTAGTAGTGTGACGTTACTTTGTGGCGACGCCAAGTCGTGTTGTGGACCGATAAAGGCCCCATGTTGATGAAACCTTGAACATAAAGTCGATTAGTTGTTACAGATGTGACGTTGTAAGTATTTAACGTTGACAAACAATGGCGAAGGTTGGCTTGTCATGGATATCTGTGTGGATAAAACACAATATTGCAATTAGTCATGGATAATTAGCATAAGCGAAAACCATTTGGGCTTGTTTGAAATTAGAACACCGACACTTATAACTATTATTAGATGTTTGCATGTAAACGGATCTTTTCGTTAGCATGGGAATTTATGAGTTCTTCTATATTTTCCTACCGATATAGGTTTTGAAACTAACTTGCTTTTATTCAAAACCAGACGATGACAGACACACAACTTTTAACTGATAGAAACGAAAACCATAGGCAGACACATGGTTTGGCACATAAAAACTTAGGATATGAAATTGACATGCCAAATAAGAATGAAGCATCAAGGAAGACCTTCATCTTCTGTTTGCTTCATCCTTGGAGCAGCCATTTTAATCGCCTCATCTATATAGGGAGTGAGTTTATATAGATCTTCCTTAGGTATATCTTCGAGAGACGCTTCAGGATCCGTCATAAGTCCTGCCATTATAATTTTCATTCTTCGATCTTCGTTCTTCTTCTTCTCTTCTTCCAACTCTTTCTTCTTCATCTTCAACTTCTTTTCCATGATTTTGATCTAGGCCAAAATATCTTCGTTTCTTTGTTTTTCAGATAACATGGTTTCAGATTTTGGTTGAACCCTAGGCATCAAGAGGGCACATATTTTATCGAATAACATTGTTGTTTGTTGTTTGTGGTCGATTTTGTATTAGGAGATTGTGGAGGTTTATATAAGGGTCGAGTTTAGATACAGCTGGGCTAGGTGTTTTTTGGAATAATAATTAAATATATTAAATTAGAATTAATTTGTTGTTCTTATTAGTCATGTATAAGTTGTATAATGCTTTTATTATATTTTAAATCAAAATTTAAATTTCGTGAGTTTAAATTATATATGAATATATTTTTTATAATTAAAAGGGGAATGTGTAAAGATATATCATTTTAAAAATATATTATTGATTTTATGTATACATTTTTTTTTAAAAACATTAATTTCGTGAGTTCAAATTTTCCATGAATAGAATTTTATGATAAAAAAACGGAATATGTAAAGATATATTATTTTGAAATATAATATTGATTTTATATATAATATTAAATAGAAAGATATTAATTTCTTGAGTTTAAATTTTCCGTTAATATAATTTTTTATAATAAAAAATATGTAAACATATATTATTTAAAAAATATAATATTATTTTTACATATAATTTTAAATCTTTCGTGAGTTTAAACTGCAAAATATATGTAAATAGAGTTAAATTCAAATTTGGTCCCTGTGGTTTACAAATTATAACGGATAAGGTCCCTCAATGATTTTTTTAACGAATAACGTCCCTGTGGTTTCCATTTTATAACACCTAAGGTCCTTCCATCTAACTTTTCTGTTGAATATAACATTTTTAACATATTTTCTTTATTTTTCATTTTTCAAACCACATGGACCAAATCTGTAATTTACTCTAAACTATATACATATATTTATATTTTATGTATTGTATAATTATATTTTTATTTCATTAATTATATAAATCGCCTATTTTATTAATTATATAATCTTCATATTTTATAAATTATATTACATTTATATTTTATAAATTATTTATATTTTTTATATTCATATAATATATTACATTTATATTTTATAAAATGTTAATAAGTTAATAAAATATATGAAAGGTCCAATTTATGCTATAAACATTAAATCATGTTAATATACAAATTGCATGCATGGAATATTTAAATAAATAAAATATATAAAAATATAAAATATAAATATAATTTTTTATAAAATATAGATGTAATATAATTTTAAATATACAAATAATTAATAATTCATAGATATACATATATGAAGAGAATAGAGATGATAACGAAGATTAAACGGTAGATTTTCAGGAGAATTATCTTGATGACATCGATGTTGTACGTGTTTGAATTTAATTTTTATATTATATTTACTGTATATATTTATATCTATAGATTAATAATTTTTTGTATATTTAAGATTATATTATATTATAGATCTTAGTTCATTCATTTACAAACTGGATAAAAGATACAAACTCACAAACCAATATAAAAAAAAAAATCATTATTTTTTTCCATAAAATGCTATGATTTAAGATGTTATTATAAAACATATGTTTGTTTTACCTTATGAAAAAGTTACATGTGAAAAATGAATGTAAAACTTTTACATTATGAAACAAATATATGATAAACTTTTAAGTTATGAAAATAAATAAATGTGAAACTTTACATTATGAAACAAACATATGTGTAATAACATCTAAAATCATAGCATATAATGAAAAAAAATTATTTTTACATTGCCTTGTACGAGTTTGTACTCTTCATCCAGTTTGTAAATTAACCAACATCTTATATTATATTTATATTTTATAGAATTTGCTTTGTACTTGTATTTATATTTTATATTTGTATTTATTTTATTTATTTGAATCGTCCATATATGTATATAATTTGTATAATGAACTGATTTAGTGTTTTTAATACAAAATGATTCGATACATTTTATAAAATTATTTATATTTTATATATAAATATAAATACAAAATAAATTTTATAAAAGATAAATATAATATATCATAAATATATAAAGTATAAATATTTTTTAAATAAAATTATAAGGTGCCTATAAATATGTAGTATAATTTATAAAATAAGAAAATTATACAATTAACAAAATATGTAATTTATATAATTAATAAAATGCAAATATAATTATATGTATATAGTTTAGAGTAAATTACAGATTTGGTCCATATGGTTTGAAAAATGGAAAAATAAAGAAATTATGTTAAAAATGTTATATTTAACGAAAAAATTAGATGGAGGAACCTTACGTGTTATAAAATGGAAACCATAGGGACATTATTTGTTATAAAAATCATTCAGGGACCTTATCCGTCATAATTTGTAAACCACAGGGACCAAATTTGAATTTAACTCATGTAAATATAATTTTGTATATTAATGTTGGTTGATATTATTTTTTATAATTAAAATGCCAAATCTGTAATATCATGTTGATTTTATATAAAATATTAATTAATATTTTATATAAATTATTACTTTTTATTTTTTTCTTATAATATCCGTTTTGAAAAAAAAACCAAAATATCCAATTTTTTTCTTATGATCAAAAGGTCCATGAAAGCATTCCACCTCACAGGGAATGGCCAAAATACAAGGAATGAATGTAGAGACCTAAATTTATACTTTTTACCCATAATTAGTTAATTAATTATTCTATTTATTTTTAATTTTTTGTTTTACACATTTATCACATTAACATATATAATTCTATATTAACAAAAATACATTTAAAAAATATATTTTGATTTTAACAAGTTACATCATTATAATCGTCTTGTCAATAACTTCGAAATGATCTTCGTTATGAATATTTTTTTATTTAATTATATTATTATTATATATACTACGAAAAAATATTTACACTTTATACTTTTATAGTTATTTATTTAATTTGTGGTCCATCATTTGCTTTTTAATTTTTGTTTTACATCCTTATCACATTAAAATACAAAATTCTATATTAACTAAAATATGTTAAAAATAAATAATCTTATTCAATATTGGGTTCATTTCGAAGGTATTGACGAGACGATTATAATGATATAACTTGTTAAAATAAAAATATATCTTTTAAATGTATTTTAATTATCATACGATTATATATGTTAATATGATAATGTACAACTGAAAAATTAAAAAGAAAATGACGTAAGGTAAATTAATTAACTAATTATAGGGTAAAAAATATAACTTTAGAATTTCTAAATTCATTCGGTAAGAGGTAACCAATCAGTGAATTCCCCAATTCCCTGTTCCGTGTATTTTGGCCATTCCCTGAGAAGTGGAATGGGTCCACGGACCTTTTGGTCAACCGGTTCAACCACTGGGTCAACTTGTTTTCAATAATTCTCTTATATTTTTTCATTTTCTTGCGTACATATATATATCGACGACGTAGGGGCTGTGGGAAGAAATTGACGACTTAGTGTGTATGTCTGAAGATATCGGTTGAATGAGAATACGATTTAGGGGCTAGGGCTTAAAAAATTATCATTTAAAAGAAATAGCTAAAACGGATTTTTAACGGATTTTAAATCCGGTTCAACCGGTTTTCTTGAAACCCGGCCAGGTCACAATGGTTCGCAAATAGGCATAAACCAGGTCGTAGTTCACAAGGTCTCTTTCCCGAGTCCCGGTTCAACCGGCCAGTCAACACAGATTTTAAAACACCGGGTATAAGGATGAAATGCATTCAAACATCTTTTTTACCACAAAATGTAAAACCGTTGAAAACATGAAAAATCTCTAACTTGAATAGGCAACCTTTTTTTCTTCAAACTTTGTTTTCACACTTTTATATGATCCTAGCCTTTGGATGAACAACGCTCCTAGCCTTTGGATGAACGTTTTAACATTTTTTTTATAAAGCTTTTGGAATAAAGTGTGATATTAACTCTTTTATATGATCATATTTGAAAAATGTTATATGAACACAAGTGTTTTATAAAAAGATGGATTTATAAGACACTTCTATAAAATAGCTAATAAGACATTTTATTCTAAAAACGTTCTAATTTTTTTGTTAAAACGTCTAACACCTATAAACCTATTGTAACGTTTTTAGATATGATATTTTATAGTTTGATTTTATAAAGCTAAGTTATTTAAAATACTATATTAGGAAGAGGATCATGTAACTCATTAATTATAAAATAGTTAATAGTAAAACAACCAAACAACCCTCGAGTTAACAAAAATATTTAAACAAATACGTTATTAGATGTAAACGACAAGGAACTAAACTTGTAATTTAATCGAACATAAAAGTTGTATTTCAACTTTTTAATAATTTATATGAAAAGATCATAGGACATATCTAAAAGACATCAGAAAAATTAAAAGTTCGACAGGTCAAGTTGTTGGACTAACATTAACATTAGAATAGACCAAAACAACGACATTAGTGATGATATTATTTATATATCTTATCATCTTTACTTTTCCATAACCTATTTTATATTCTTATCCTTTTTTTATAAAGTAATTAGTTACATAAAAGTGTTTAAAGTTTTATTATAGTTATTTTATTATGTTATCGTTTCAATGAAAGATATTTTCGTGGATTATTTTCATTTGCAAAGATAAAGATAAATAATCCAATTTAATCATCAATTTATTTATTTAGTTTTTGAATAAATCATCAATTTATTTTTATAAAATTAGTTTGTTTTAATTTGATACGTTAAGATTAAGTCACTAATAAATAAAATATATTGAGTGAGTAATTATTACAAACAAAAACAAAATCAGGTAAAAAGTTACGAAAATGAAAAGGAATCTTTGTAGATAAAAAGAGAATCAGAAACTAAAGTAATTAAAAATAATAATACTAATATTAAGTAATTAATTGTTTTTCCGGCTGCATCCTGTGCAAGTTGCAAAAACTACCTGAGGTGGGGCCCTTGACGTTACACCACGTGGTCCACGCGCTTCTCCTACGTTTTGGCTGTACTACAATTTCAAACCGTTTTTTCCTCCCCCAAGTTGCCAATTTAATATTATTTTTTAAAAGCAATTGCCAATTTAATATTATTTTTTAAAAGCAATTGCCAATTTAATATTACAATTCTTTTCGGAATAAACTACATATTTGGTCCATGTGGTTTGTCAAAAGGATATATTTTTCGTTTCTATAGTTTTTAAAATTATAATATAATTATTATATTTTGTTAAAATATTTAAATTTTGTCCCTCTATCTCTCACGACTGTTAAAAAACTTCGCTAAATAAAGAACATTTTAATTGTTGTTTTTCTTATCAATTTTTCTTGTTAGTAAAAATCACAAAGACCAAATAATAAAATTGATTTTGATTGGTTAAAAGACAAAAACTTCAGATTAAAAGATTAAAAACTTTAATCACCGTTAAAGAGAGGGGTTAAATCAGGATATTTTGACAAACCACGATGGTTATTTCGTAATTTCGAAACTATAGAGACAAATATTGTTATTTTTGACGAATCAAGAGGACGAAATATGTAGTTTACTCTTTTTTTATTAATATAGTATTTAAAATAAAAAAAATTAATTTTAAATAGTTACTTTGTTATAGAAATGGATTGATGGATATGTTAATAAAATATAATATTATAAAAATAATCTTAAATATTAAAATATATTGTTAATAAAAAGAGTAAACTACAATTATGGTCCCTATGGTATACCACTTTTTTTAAAACGAGTCTCAGTGGTTCACTAACTATAATGACGGTCCTAAATCCCAATCGTTTCGATTTTGCTTTGAAAGTGGTCCTTATTCGTTAACTCGGTTAAAAAACTTAGTTAAGTAAGGGATGCTTTTGTCTTTTTAGAATTTTTTTTGGCTTTTTTGTTTTTGTTTTATCTTTTCATGTTTTTGACTTTTATTTGTCTATCATCTCCAGCCATTACACGGACCAAAATCCGGTGGCCTTCTCCGGCACCACCACCCTGGTTGTCTTCTCCGATGACCTTCTCCGGTGGCCTTGCAGGTCTAAATCAAAACCCAACCTAAATCACACCTAAAATTCAAAATTGAAATCAAACAAAACCCAACCTATAGGTTTAGAGAAACAGAGAGAAAAAGAGAGAGAGAGAGAGAGAGAGAGAGAGAGAGAGAGAGAGATCTGGATTTCATTATGAAAATAGAGCAGATCTGGTGCTCGAACAAAAATAGAGCAGATCTGGTGCTAATCATCTCGATCAAAATCTGAAAATCCAACCTAAATCACACCAAAAACTAAATCTGAAACCAATCAAAACCTAACCTAAATCAATCAACACAATAATCTGAAATCAATCAACACCTAACCTAAATCAATTAGATGGGTAGCAAGAAGGGGGAGGGTTCACAGGGACGAACCAGGTGGATGGGTAGCAAGAAGGGGGAGGGGTCATAGGGACGAACTAGATGGATTTGGGTTTCTCTATGAGTGTCGTCAACCATCGACCTCACCCTTTCACTTCCATTTCCATCTTGATTTCTCACTATGAAACCAGCCACGAGCATCGATTTTGGTGAAAATGAAAAACCAGTCAAAGGGTTGTTGATTTCTTGAGGGAAAATCGAAAATCAACGGCGGTGAGAGAAGACTTACGCTCGCCGGAGACGTCCCTTGATGCAATGAGCGTCAACGATACAATATAAACTAAAGAAAATTACAATTTGGCCCCTATATATTTACAACTTTGATCCCTGGTTTTTATAATAATATTTTATAAAATTAATTTTTAAATCAAAATAAATGAAAAGACTAAAATGCTTTTGGTTTAACGAATAAAATTTAGCGGAGTTAACGAGCATGGACCACTTTCAAAGCAAAATCGAAACCAAACAACGGCCATTGTACTTAGTGAACCACTGGGACTCGTTTTAAAGAAAATAGTATACCACATAGACCATAATTATAGTTAGTGAACCACTGAGACTCATTTTAAAGAAAGTGGTATACCATAGGACCATAATTATAGTTTACTCTAATAAAACTAATCTTATGATATTATAAAATGTAAATTGTTAAAAGAGAAAAAAGAAAAGAAAAATTAAGTCAGTCAACATCGGAAGACGAAAGAAGCACGTGATACGGCAAGGGGCAACAGCTGGTCTCTACATACCCCAACTTGCAATTTACCCAGCCTGTCTCCTTATCATCCACATTCACAAATTTATTCCTTTTTTTTCTTTCTAAATCATATCATGTTTACCAAAAACATTATATTATATTAGCATATAGAGAGATTTTTTTTTTAAACTATAACTTTGACAACATTATATGTTATTTTATATGATTTTTTTTATTTAAGATCAATATTTAAAATATAGATTAATATATATTTGTTTTATAATGTAATTGTTTTATATGTATTTGATTTATTATGTAAATTTTTTTTGACATATTTGTGAAACAAAAACTATACATAAAAAAGTTTTATATTGTGAAAGTAATACATAAAAACAAACACATTATGAAACAAATAGTAACACCAATACATATAAAACAAACACATATGAAATAAATAAATAAATATTAATCAATACATTAAATATTATACCTAGATAAAAAAAATTCATATGAAATAACAGATCATACACAAGTTCTCAAGATTATCACAATTTAATAAGTTCTCAAATTATTAAGCCACTATATATATATATGATTAAAATATTAATCATATCATTAAAATATTCTATAAATTTAATAAAATATTATTCCCTCTTCTAAACATTTAATTTCAAATATTCGTATTGATGAGAATAATTTATCACTGATAGGTAATCATTTTTAAAGAGTTTTCTATATTTAAAGAAAAAAAATTCTTCAATTTCTTACTTTCTTCATTTTGAAGAAAACTTTGAATAATCTACTATAGCAAAAAAAAACACCCAAAATATCTAATTTATCATTTTTTTTAAATCTGTTTGAGATGCTTAAAAATCCATACAAAAAAACTTATACCATCTTTAAAATTAATATAACTATGTTCTCATTATGGTGAATTTTATTCATAATCCTTCTTATAGAAGGTTATGTGAGTGAGATAAGTAGTAAAATTCAGAGATATGTGAATGAGGGGTATGAATAATTGAATAAAATGAAGATCACATATATTTATATAAGTTTCATGTACATTTAATCAATATAACAAAAATAAATCATCGAGACAGGGTGCACCGAGGTGCACCGAATGAACTCCTTATAAAACGAAATTTATGGATAACTATTTCGGATTTTCTAGAATAATTAATGATCTTTTATTGAAATTTAAATTTACTTTGTTCTTATTAAGAATATTTTAAAGTTAGAAATTAATTTAAAATTAATTTATAAATATTTAAGAACATTTATAAATATTTAAGAAAATTTATAAATATCTTTTTATATACTAAGTAAAATTGCTATATTTTATATGTACCAAGTCGATATTTTTATAAAGCATATGTTGATCCTCGTGCGAGAAAGGAGCAGCCAGAAATCCCATGGGAAGTGGAAAATAAACATAACAAAGCCGTACACAGAATCTGTATATATATATTAAAAAAAGAAATAATTTGATAACAAAAAAAAAACAAATTTTATTAATAAGTGGGAAAATGGTGCCACGTCACCATCCACGATAGTCTACAAGTCAAATTCAAACCCACTACTTTCTCCCTGCCTTCTTCTTTCCCCGTCCCCAGCTGTCTCCTTATCATCCTTCACTCCGTGTTTCACTTTGCTTATCAACATCCCCCAACATAACCATATATAAAAATATATACATACATATATATATATATATATGTACAATCATTCATTCTTCATTCATAAACCAACTCAAATTTAATTCAGTGATCATAATTTACCAATTAATGGCTACTACTTTTATCCAATTTAATACCTTCTCCCCTCAGACTGATCAATCTTGTTCAACTTCCGATTGCAGCACCACCGGAAGTAATAGTTTTTCCGACGAGGAGATCAAATTGGCTTCAAGAAATCCAAAAAAGCGAGCTGGAAGGAAGAAATTCAAAGAAACACGTCACCCAATTTACAGAGGTGTAAGAAAAAGGAATTCTGGCAAGTGGGTCTGTGAAGTGAGACAACCCAATAACAAAACCAGATTATGGCTAGGCACCTATCCAACGGCGGAGATGGCTGCCAGAGCTCACGACGTCGCCGTTTTGGCTATGAAGGGCCGTTCAGCTTGTTTGAATTTTGCTGACTCGTTGTGGCGGTTGCCGATACCGGAATCTAGTAATGTGAAGGATATTCAGAGAGCGGCGGTGGAGGGGGCGGAAGGTTTCCGGCCGGTGGAGGCTGAGGTGGAAGAAGAAGAAAGGAAAGAGTTGGCCGGAAATGTGTTTTATATGGATGAAGAGGCGATATTTGGGATGCCGGAATTTTTTGTTTACATGGCTGAAGGGTTGATGGTACCGCCGCCTATTACCGTTGGATACGACAACTGTGAAGATGACGTGGAATTTAGTGTTGACGTGTCCTTGTGGACTTTCTGACTTTGAAATATTTGGTTTTGGTTCTACCTACGTACCTAGATAACCCTTATACGAATAAAAATTAATTACCAAACAATTTTATCCACTTGTATTATTATAGTAATCAAATAAATATCGTAAAAATATTGAAAATTATGAAGACTAATCTTAATTATTAAAGAGTTTAATCAAATGTTACTAATTATGGTAACATGTTTGTAATATTAATAAAAAGAGAATGACGTAATAGTGATTTTGTTACAACCGTCGTATTTGACTTTTCTAATTCATCATTGATTATACCTGAATTTATATGGTGAATATGATAAATTTTATGTAGTGAATTAGTATGTGTTTTATATGCTGAGTGAATATATATGTTTCATCTAGTAAATATTGTTATCAAAATGACAATTATAACATTTTTATATAAAAGTAACTTTATATTAAATTTATAAGATCAAAACCAAATTAAGGTTTAGATCGATCCCCACGGTTTACAATTTTTTTTTAATTTTTATTTGATGTAACTCCTATGTTATGTATTATATGTACAATTGTAGGTTTGTACCTAAGTGATTAAATTTATTATTCACTGTTAAGTAAATTGTTATAGATATAAAATATTTTTTGACCAAAACATATAAATGCTTTGCTTAAAATTTAATGATTTTTTTGGTAATTTTTTAGTTTCAATAAACATTTTAACGGGCTTTCATTTCTTTTCCTTCTCTTTACTCTTGTGAATAAAACTTATCATTATTTTATTAGAAAATAAGGGAAAGGGGAGGTAAGTAAAATTTAATATTTTTAAAGTAAAAATTAATATTCTTGAAACTCTTTTAAGAAAAATGGAAACGTAAAGACAAATAATGACAAATTTTCTTACAAAACTTTCTTCTTATATGTGTAGAAGAGAAAAGAAAAGAAAAGAAAAAGAAATAGAATAAAACCACTTGAAAAAAATTTAATACTACAAAAAACTATATAACCTTTTATTTTAATGATATATTTTTAAAGAGTATTTTTTAAAATAACATCTTTTTTTCCCTATTTAATAACATAAACAATTATTTTCTTTCTGGATAACACAAATTAAAATTGTCTTTTCCTTTCCTTGTTATCTATTTTTTTCTTTCAAAATTCAAGAACATAATATAAATTATATTACTGGGTTTGTTTGGAATTTGTTGATTCAACTAATAACTTAATTGCTAAGTCTTAGGGATATTATTTTATCCATAAAGTCGTGAAAAAGATTTTTCCTACACCTCTCTCAAATAAATGTCCCTTCTACTATCTCCTCCTAAAAATCATTGCCTCTTCTCATTGTCTACTTCATCTGAAAACGACTACTCGTTAGATCAATTCTCTTTTGTACACTCTTTTCTCTTTGTGGACTCAGTTTTCTGTTGATGCTTATATATTGCGTCTATTAGTTTTTTCCGACAGGATCACACTATCAAGCTTACATATTACGTCTATTAAGTTTTTAGACAGGGTAATGCTGTCAAACCTGATGTTGTGTACAAGTAGTCTTTCCCCTCCAATGTTACACCAACACATACAATAACTAATTTCAGATAGTGTTTATTCATTTATAATTACATAGATTAATTTATGTATAGTGCATATATCCATTGATGATCATACAACTCACATAATACTATACCGTAATAAATTATATATATAGATATTTGTATATTTATTAATGATCTTACTGCTTACCTATTTTGGACCAAAACACTTGTTAAAAGATATAAACATTCCTTTAAAGATTTTCAGAGAAAAAAGATATTAAAATGAAAATGAGAAATTATAAAATTGTAGTGTAAACTACAAATTTCGTCCCTCTAGTTTTATTTTGGTGACC
The DNA here is from genome assembly GCA_036898165.1 of Silybum marianum. Lineage (NCBI taxonomy): Eukaryota > Viridiplantae > Streptophyta > Magnoliopsida > Asterales > Asteraceae > Silybum > Silybum marianum. Next base: position 1,279,411 of record CM072532.1, read on the forward strand.
AAAAAGGTACCTAAAATTCAGGGCTAAAATACTTGTGGAATGTGGTTTTATTTTCATTGAGCATCTCCAAGATAATCCCTAAAATTTCTTCAAAATGAAAAATCTAAATCTAAAATCTCCAAAAATATTTACATCCATCTCCAACAAATTCCCCATTGCGAAGAACCCATCATTGATTATAATATTAAAATATTATAATTATCTATTAAAATATTGTTTTTTTCTCTAAATATTTATTTTCAAGAATTTCTATTGGTTGTTTCACATTATAATCATTTTTCGAATGATCTCCATATTTGGAGAAAAACTTACTCTTTCTCCTACTGTCTCCATTTTAGAGATAGTTTTGGGGAATCTTTTGAAGCAAATTTTTAACTTAAAATCCCAATTTTCTCAATTTTCCCTATTTTGGGGAAGCTCTCGGAGATGCTCTATGAATCATATCCATTGTTCAAACTACCGAATCTAATCAAATATTAAACCACGAGGACCTGACCTTTACTCAAGAAGTATAAGGTTTAGGGACCTTCTTTGTACCCAACATTAAACCACATGGACGAGATTTGTAATTACTCAAAAAAGAATTATATTATAAATTAGTTAAATGAACAATCAAAAGAATAATATAAAAACAATATACTCCATCATACATATTTTAATCCTTAATATAAAAAAGAAAAAAAATAATTGAGTTAACAAATTTATTTAATCATAGGGACCATAACCATGAAAAAATGATAAACATCCTGATGATATCTATAATAAATGAATTGTATGGATTTGGTCATAAAAAATCTCATGAAGATAAATAAAATCAAATTAAAAACTAAAAAGGAAATAAATAAATATTGATATGGTATCAATTATCAAATAGCTCAAAATACCAAAACACCCTGAATGAAATTTCATGAACAGATGGCTGCATTTTGGGTGGATTTATCCAACCATAAATCTTTTTCTATATTAACTAGAACCCCTAAAGGCTAAAATAAACCCATTCTTATAGGGGGGGGGTTTTTTCCTAAAAACTTACCAAAACTAAATATAGCTTAATCGTCGAATCGTCCAAAGCCTGGGATTCAACTGGATCGGTTAAGCCAAATGGTCATAACCAGACCCAGATATTAAACAATAGGACCTAACCTTAAACGGTCAGGTCCTTTTGTCCATCTCTACAATAGTCAGTTTTTAACCAATCGTAAAAAGTAAAAAAAGTCAAACTACTAACATTTATATTATCAGAAGGAATGTTTTTCCAGAGTCAAAAATCCACAAAACCACTTCCAATTATCATCACACTTTTTCAACAAACAAAATCAGACCTCAAAGCAGTCGATAAATGCGTGCACGACACCCAACGAATAACCGATTCCGCTACCATCAGATCCAACGGTTCAAACTCACCCAATCCGATCGTACGGTTCCGCTTGTTATGAATTCCCGATATCCGTGAACCACCTCCCCTTTTCACCTCACTCAATCTCTGCTCTTTTCCTTCCGTTCTTCTCTCCTGCTCTAATAACACACAACCCTCTTCTTCAGTTGCGGGACCCGGCCCAAAAAACCGAAAACTCGGCATCGAATGGATCGGCGTGCAGAAATCTAGGGTCGTATTTGACGACCCACCACTGCTACGAAAGGAAAACCCACATGAATTCAATAAAGGTGTCGCGGGCTCCACAAAGAACGATGAAAAAGATGATTCACAACTGAATGCTTCAGTGATCATCGGTGAACAAACCCCAAAACTGATGTCTTCATTCCGAGCCATGAATAAAGATGGGTTTCCGGCTATTTCAAGTTCTCCACAACTTACAATTGATTTCGGGACGGGATTCGTGCCATTAGTCCATGTATGATCTAAAAACAAGTTGAAAATGAAGAAATTATCAGATTCTAATAAAGAAAGAAGCAAAAAAGTGGATAATTTATACGGGTTTTTGTTTCAAGATTCCAATAAAGAACGAAGCAAAAAAACGGTTAATTTAAACGGGTTTTTCATTTCAAGATTCCAATAAAGAACGAAGCAAAAAAGGCGGATAATTTAAACGGGTTTTTGTTTCAAGATTCTAATAAAGAAAGAAGCAAAAAAGTCGGATAATTTATACAGGTTTCTTGTTTCAAGATTTACCAAGAACTTCATGAGCGGTGAATCTTGTGGAAGGATCTGTTCGGAGCATTCCTTTGATTAATTCTTTGGCGGAATCGGATATACTGTTCCAGGGGTCTGAATGAAACCTTAAACCGGCGGCTCTAACAGCATCAAATATCCGTGATTTAGTTTTCCCCCAAAATGGTGGCTTTCCGCTAAGAAGGATGTATAAAATCACTCCTGCACTCCAAACATCGGCTGCTTGGTTGTAACCACCGGCTAGTACCTCTGGAGCTATATAAAATGGACTCCCAACGGTTCCGTGTAAACTTTGACCTGTATGGTCAACAAGATTAAGGGTCTGTTCGTTAGCAGCTTAATCAGCTTATTCATTTAGCTATACGTGACTGTTTGGTAGTGGCTTAATGCAGAAAGCCAAGTTTTTTTTTTCCAAAACGTGCCCCTTTCAATTAAAAAAATACGCTCTTTCCATTGATGAAAAAAACCTTCTCAATCTATACAGACAGATTAATCCATAAAGAGAAATTTATCCATATACGACTTAATGGAAAACCAACCAAACAACAGCCCCTAAGACCAAATTCAACAAATATGTTAATAAATTCCGTACATTTTTAACAAGGGATTATATAAAAGATCGTTTGCCAGATGCCCAGAATGAAGATTTTTCAAACATACGAACAATGGGTATTTGCTGTTTCAGTAAACTGTCACCAAATTCACAAGTGAATACCAGACTACACAACATAAAATTAACAGCAAACTGTCACCAAATTCACAAGTGAATAACAGACTACGCAACATAAAATTACATGATCCCAATTTCAATATATTAATAAAAACATATGAAAATTTAGTGTATACCTGGTTTGATATAAGTTGCAAGACCAAAATCAGCCAACTTTATCTGGGAAGAAGATTCTTTTGTTGCTAATAGAATATTTTCTGGCTTTAAATCTCTATGAACAACACCCTTATCATGGCAAAAGCTCACTACTTGCATTAAATGTCTGAATAGAACTCTAGCCTCTGATTCCGAAAATCTCCCCTGTTTCTCCAATCGATGAAAAAGCTCTCCACCAGCACACAGCTCCATAACCAAATGAACATACCCTTCTTCCTCATAAACAGCTTTGAGATCAACAACGTTTGGATGACCAGATAACCTAGTCATTATCTCGATCTCGAGCTTCACACTTCTTACATCTTCATCGGTCACTAATCGATTCTTGGAAATCGACTTGCAGGCCAATACTTCACCGGTTAACTTATCTGAACATTCTCTGATAATACCAAATTGCCCCCATCCTAATTGATCTCCAAGAACATATCGATCTTTCAGATTTGAGGTCTGATTAGTGTCGAGTATGGTTTCGGTTAAGCTCTCAACTTTATAACAATTGCAGAGTTGGAAAGATGATGATTCGTTATATCGTTTGCTGTCACTCTTGGCAACGGCCATACGAAATCTTGAAGAAAACCCGAAAACCAAGAAATCTTGAAAACCCTAACTTTGATTTTACAAAGATTCAAACTTTTTTTTTGGCAGCCCCCAATTCTTGACTTTGAATCAAGACTTCCCCTAAAGTCTGATTTATGGACTTTTTCTTGGTATATCAAGATATCAAAGCCATATAAATTAGGTCAAACTTTTGAAGTCTTTGGGAAAATTCAAGAAACATGGTTCCTGTGAAACTTACAATGCGATTTTGGGTAGCTTTCATGAAAGATTTGACATAAATCAAACCCAGTTGGATTGGAGCTCGGATCTGAAAAGAAAACATAATCCAACTTTTTTTTCAAATTTCAAATTTCAAATTTCCAAAATCTAAAGCTTATGAACTCAACAAGATGCATAATTTTTTCTTGAAAAACAAACAATAAACAAAACCCATATATAAGTCTCTCTACTTATTATATCTTACAAATCTCATGCTTTACTACTTATAAGAACTCAAACTGAATTGATTCAAATTAAGAACAAAAAAAACACAATTAGAAGTTAAAAAACCACTTCAAAAACCCTAACTAAAACAGTAGAGAAACACAAAAAGCAATAGAAAACAAGAAATTAAAACAGACCAATCAAGATTCAAATTAAAAAGACGACAACCCAGATCTAGAAATTAAATTCCATTGAAGAAAAAGTTTTCAAATTTCATTAATTTCAAGAGAGAGAGAGAAAAGGGTTTAAACCTGAAGAGAGAGATTGAAGAGCGTTGAAATCTATCTATCTCCCCACGAGAGGGGAGTTGTATGGTGTGGGCTCTGATGGTCTCCTCTTCAGTCTTCCCTCCTTAGCCTTTGCCCAATTTAACCCAAAAAAGAAAAGCCCCCACTTGTGTTTTATGTATTTATTGTGTTTTTTTAATCATCATTTCTTTCTATTTTTGCCTTTTTTTTTTCCCTTTCTTTCCCTTGTTCTTGATGTTAAATTCCTGCCTCCATTACAAGAATATTTTTATGTGCGAATTTTAGTAAACAACGGATGGTGTGTTTGGCTGGAATAAACAACAATCCAGATTATTATTTTATATTTTATATATATTTTAACATGAACTTTTTATCTATCTATTTATATAAAATTATGGTATAAAGAAATTAAAAAAAATAATTATTTGAGTCACCCCTTCCCATGTGCAAAAGCGTGGAAACATCCCATTTGTTGATTAATAATTATAATGTTTCTTGGGGTCCCATTAATAATTGGAACAACTCAAGTTATATTCTCACTAGCTAAATTTCTGGTTTTTTTGTATAATGTTCATGATAATTAAAATAATGTGTATTTTTTTAAATAATTTAATATACATGATTGAAGATAATATATATATATATATATATATATAGAGAGAGAGAGACGGGTTCATGCGAGAACGGTACCAATTTACGAGAATGCAAGGACAATCCTCAACCAATCATTTTGTACATGAATTTTTTTTGGGAAAAGTCTCGGCTAATCGTATATGATTTTGTACATGAATCATATGTGATTTTGTACATGAAAAATTTCATGTACAAAATGATTGGCTGAAGATTGTCCTAGCATTCTCGTAAATTATTACCGTCCTCGCATGAACCTCTTTTTATATGTATATATATGTATGTATAGTGATGGGAGTATATAACGGGTAAGTATTATGTAAATAATTAAGATATATATATATATATATAGGGTTAGGTTCAAATGTGAACTCATTTTTGGTTGTGAACGTGAGGACGAATCTCAGCCACACATCTTCGGTTATGGTGAACGCGATCACGGAGGATTGACGCGATTCATGGGAGGGTGGAGATTATTAAAGGAGGGGAACCAGGTCAAAGCCGCCTTTATTGACCGGATAAGTGGCTGAGATTCGTTCTCACGTTCACAACCAAAAATGAGTTCACATTTGAACTTTTCTATATATATATATATATATATAGTTAATTGGTAATCTTTAGTTGCTTGTTTAGATTGAACTGAAATAAATGTGGTGGACCATTTGATTCATGTACATGCTTTTATGATTGAATTATGACATAACGTTTCAATATTGATACTAAATTAAACATAATTGAATGTCGAAGTACTTGATAGGACATAGATTGATTGTTGTGTTGTATATGAGTTAACGACACAAGAAGATCTTCAATTTAATCTTCTTATTTGTTATTTAATTTGTGATATCCTGATAAACCATACACATGTGTGTTATTTAAATTTGTATGTTAAATATATTTTCAGGGTTCGATAATTTATATGAGGTATCTTATGATGCTTAATTATCTTGTTGACTCTCATGAATGTTTTAAATGAAACTTAAAATGAGTGTACAAAATAATTAACATGATATATAATATAAGAAGTTTTGTTTTTTGCAACACCCAGATGGGTTTTCGTAATTTACAGATGCACAAAATGAGCTTTTAATTAGATATATAACCTCAAAATGAGATTTTAATTAAATTCACAACCTTCTTCTTCTGACTTGTTTAAAAAAATGATTTTTTACTCATTAGAAAGGAATTTAATAAAAAGATCATTTAACGTTATATACCTAAATATGTCCATATTTTCTTTAAGACTCACGTTAAGATGATAGAGCAAACGATAGAGCGGGAGCACGAGAAGTTGACAACTAGTTGAATTTAGTATCGATTAAGATTTGTGGTTTTGTGTTGAATTAAAAGTCATACTATAATCTTCTTTTGTTATTATACTTTTTAACTTTGGATATTCTCTAAAACATGCATCATGCCAACGTCATGCTGATTCAAGTACAATCAAAGCCAATTTTGAAACGTGAACAAACGTCAACTAGTTAATTGGCTTTTCGTTTTTTTAAAAGGTATCCTAGGCATTTGTCTAAACTAATCCCTGACAAATTTAAGACTATTAATGCATATAGTCCTGAGATAATTCCCCAGTGGTCACAAGTTGTTTGCGCCTGGATTCGAACATGGGGTAGATGGGTTATCTAGCCTCATCCCCCACAAGTATTAACCAGTACACCACAAGCCTTGTGGTTTGGGTTTCGGTTTTTACCGGTCCCTAGTTTGAAATCGAGGTCCATATCGGGTTTTCATCTATAACCAGTCTTTTTTTTACCGGGTCGGACCCAAATCAATCCCAACCCCAAATCGGCTTCCAATAATCGGTCTAGGTGCCAACCAAAACCCAAAGGCCTGGTTAAGCTACCTTGTAACTGGTTACAAGATCCAATTCCAGGCCGGACCCAAATTGGTCCTAAGTTAGTTTGTTTTTTAATTCGACTTTTTTACAAAAAAAAAATTAAGAATATAAAAATGTTCTTCTAATACACTTTAAATTATGTAATTGGGTTAATTAAATACACTTAAAAATATTTTTTATTATAATTTTGTAATTTGTTTTCAATCAAATACACAAATTATAGCGAGAAGTGTGAACGTTCTTTTGTGTTTGTGAATTGGTATCTTCCCTCGTACAATATATAATTTATATGTAGGGTAAATGAGACAACAAAACCATCAAAAATGAAGAAAAAAAAGTCATATGGAATTATGGACCCGGGCCCATAACCGGTCCCAGTCTAGGCCTGCCCGGGCCTTTTTTTTTGACAAAAACGTAACCGATGGTCCCAACTCCCAACCTGGGCCCATTTGGCCAGATCTAATTTTCAGGAATGGTTATCGGTCCTTCCGCTCCAAAAACCGATTAACCTGTCCTTGGTGCACCTCTATTTTGAAGTGGGATTGATATTCAGGATATGAAACAGTGAGTGCCTTATTATCCATGTATACAGTGATCATCATAGAAACAAGCAGACTCATTAATTGTCCACAAACATCCCTTCACAACCATATATTCACAATATATATATATATATATATATATATATCCAACATTAGACTTGCGCTTATTTGTTCTTGTTCCTTATTTGCTCTTATGGTCTCCTTCCTTCATATTCACAAATTGAACATAACCTTAATGGCATTACCACCACCAGCACTGGTCTCAAATGCTTCTTCCACCTCTTTCTGAGAAAAGCCATATCTATGAGTTATCAATGGCTTCACATCTATCTTACCACTTTTCAAAAACTCCAAACACAATGGCCACGTGTTCTTATACCGAAAGATCCCCACCACATCAACCTCCCTGCCATATTAATCATTCAGCCAACCATTCAGCCAACCTTTCTCAACAATACAACTAACTATATATATATATATATACACAACAGTTACCTGGCTGCAGCTGGGGTGAGCGGCACAGTCATCTCATGGTGTCCCATTCCCACAAGACAAACTTTGCCGCCAGCACGAGTGGCGGTCAGAGCCGTTGTCATGGTCTTATTGAAACCAGCACAGTCAAAGCTCACATCCACTCCACCTCCCATGGCTTTATGTATCAATTCCACTTCCACACCCACATCCTAATTAATCAAAAAGAAACACTATTCAGCCAATTTACAATCAATAAAATCACCATCTTAATGAGAATTTGTTTGATAACCTGAATATTAGTCGAGACTTTAATGATCTCGTCTGCACCAAGCTTCTTTGCTACAGATAACCGACTATCTTCTACATCCACAATCACAATTCTTGGAGCTCCAAAAGCACGAGCCGCCAACATTGTCACGAGTCCTATGGGACCCGCACCCATGACTAGCACATTTGTCTCCGGCCCGATATTAGCACGACGACAAGCGTGGACCCCAACACTCAACGGTTCACACATCGCCCCTTCTTCCAAACTTACGTTATCGGGTAGTTTAAAACATAAATCTGCTGGATGAACCACCTGTTATGAAGAAAAGTAATCACATTTACTATATTTACCTCCATTCTTGATTAAAAGGGGATTTATAAAGAAAGTTTCTTGAAATAATGTTTATATATATATATATAGAGAGAGAGAGAGGGAGGTTCGAATAAGAACTGAACCATGTTTAAAGAAACAAAGAAACAAACAAAATCATATATGATTTTGCACTAAGGGTAGCAGGCGACTTTTGGGGCCACTTAAGTAGCATGGAAAGTCGCCCGGACTTTTGGGTGATTTAGTGCAAAATAATATATGATTTTGTTTGTTCCTTTAAATAGGTACCGTTCTCGTATGAACCCTCCCTTATATATATAGCGGGTTCAAATGAGGACAAATGAGGGCGCGCTCTCATTTCTCCTTACGTTCACAACCAAATTTGAGTTCTCATTTGAACCCGCCCTTATATATATATATATATATTCAGTCCAAATATAGTATTTATTCAGTCTGAATAACAGTTTGAATATTTCTTTGATTATCTGGTCTAAATAATCTGCATTCAGACACATGTCGCGCTCTCATTTGTTCTCACGTTCACAACCAAATTTGAGTTCGCATTTGAACTTTCCTCTCTCTCTCTCTCTCTCTCTATATATATATATATATATACCTGATTGGCAAGAGAGCCATGGACAGGGGGAGTAGCGAAAAACTTCATTTCAGGGCAAAGATTGTAACGTCCTTCTTTGCATTGTGTGCATTTCCAGCAGCTAATTCCGGGTTCAAGAGCTACACGATCACCAGGCACTAGATGTTTCACTTCACTACCAACTTCTTCGATCACTCCAGCACATTCATGTCCGATAACCATTGGTTCTTTCACTATAAAATCTGCACATCTTAATGTCTGCAAACATCTACCCAATTAGTTTTTATTTAAACTTTTTTCATTCCAAATCTAAACAGATCATTTGGGATACTAAATACTTTTACCAATTTATCAGTTATATGAATTACTATAAGTTTATGTTATTTGTTTCGATTTAGCATGATAGTTGAAGAACCAAAACCTGCAATTTGAATCCAGAATCAATTACATAAATTACTATTTTGGTTAGTCCAATTAACCATATCATCATCTATCAAGAAGAAAACATAGAAAAGGGGTCAATAATTCTGAAGCCCTAATTTCACAGAAAAGATAAAAGACCTTGAGATAGTGAACATCACTGCCGCAGATACCAACAGCTTTCATCCTTACTCTAGCATCATAGGGCCCTAAATCAATCAATTCAATCAAATTAAATTAAGTTATTTATCTGAGATCCAATCAGATAACAGAAATTCAATCAAGTTATTGATTCAAATTTATAGAAATCGAAAAAGAAGAGAGAATGATACCAAGAGTGGGAAGATTGAAGGGTTGGATCTTGAGGGTGTTGACAGCAACGAGCCAAGCAGCCATATTTTGTTCTTCCCCATTTGATCCCTCACTCTTTCCTCCTTTACCCATATCTCTTTTATCAATCTCTTCTCTTCTGAACTCTTGGTTAGTAATGATGATGGATGGATATCGCTATTTGATCTTTCTGGCCTTTGGATATGTTTCTTTATTTATTGAACCCTTTTCTACTGAATCACTACAATCAAAATTTTATAAAAGTAAATTACGAATTTGGCCCCTGTGGTTTGGTGATTTTTATGGAAATAGTCCCTAGGCTTCATTTATTATGGTTTTGGTGTATGCGGCATATATTTTCTGTTGGATGGTCCTTCGGCCCAACGACCGTCTGCCAGGTCTCTTAAGGTCGAGGACATAAGCGTCTTTTTCCATTTTTCGTTTATTAAAATATTTTTTATTTAACTTTTTTAAATCAAGGGGTAAAATGAATATATTAAAACCTAAAGGGCCAAAACATTAAATATATATATATATATACACACACATACACATGTATATAATGACCTAATCAAATAAGAACTATATAGTTTTTGAGAACCGTGATATCCAATATGACCCAAGGGTTGGGTTCTGATGAGAAATGTAAGAAGGAATCTCCATCCTTGGATGTACATTAGGATGAGATGCACCGGATCAACTTTCTTCTAAGACGCAATTCATAAATGGGTATGGGATTAAAAGTGATCAAGGGCTAAGATCTCTTCTTAAGCTTCTCACATTAACTCTCTTTCTCACGTGATCCCATGCCTAAAAACCAATCATTCTATGTAATTAGTTATATTACACCACCGTGAACCCACCTAGCTCACTGTTCCAGTCACAGCACACACAGGTCACACCCATTGTCTCCCATCGATCCGGAGTTAACCCCGGCCATCTTCTCTGGAGTAACACACACATCGACTTCTCCGGAGTTTATTGCTGTCACCTCTACCACCCACCCACCAAAGCACCAACACCACATCCATTTCTTCTGATTTCTCTCCGTGCACCCCTCGCATTCTACGTAAACACACATTTGGTTGTTATACATGACTTTATAATTTCAAGATCCGATTAAAAACCTGAAAAATTATATCGATATAAATATCAAATTAAAACTTTAAATTATAGTTTGTGACATATTTTATTTAATTCAAAATTTTATTATACTTTAAATAATTTAGATTTAAAAATGAAAACATTGTCTATTGTAGTTTTAATAATTAAATATTTTAATATATTAATACAGCTCAACATTTATCCGATGCTAATTGTGGTATTGATAATTTTATTAATTCGTAATACCAAAAAATAAGAAATTTAAAATTGGGGTGGCAAGAAAAGCCAAAGATGAGACGTGATAAAACGTAACATCTGCAAGTAGTGATCCAAAGTGCTTTATCCATCCATCCCACCACCTCTATTCAATCCACGCACGCATGCCTCTAATATAAAACAAAATTGCCAATATTTCCTTAAAAAAATAGAACCAAAATAAATTTCTAATATTCAAATATAAATATAAATATTGAATATAGCATAATAATAACCTTTTAAATCTTCTCCATTTCAAAAAAAAAATCTATTTTCATAAGTAAAAACGAAAAGCTTGGACAAAAAGAGAATATATATTATTGGAGTTAGTAATCATCAACTGGTACACTGAAACACGACATCACAAAGACTATACATCAAACTAGGACGAATACGATTTATGTGTGACAAAAATGCATATCTTGCAGGGTGATGCACAACTATTTATATCAAAACCGGATCAAATCATAAGTTAAAAATATAAAAAAATGATCGCTTTCAAAACACACTGTGAAATCACTATAAAAACAAGTACACCATCATCAAACTTTCCATTTGCTTTTGTGTGAACTGAAGAAGGATGGAAGGTGTTGAAGAGATGAACATGGCAGCTTGGCTTCTTGGAATCAAGAAACTTCAAATTCAACCTTACCATCTCCCTCCTTTAGGTAATTATTTCTCTTTCTTTTTTCTGCTTAATTTCCCATCTGCAATTAAACATCAATTATTACTTCCAATTCCAAATTAACTACCCATTTTTCATTTAGGCCCTAATGATGTTAAAGTCCAGATCAAGGCTCTTGGAATTTGTGGGAGTGATGTGCATCATTTCAAGGTACAAAAAAATGCCATTTTTATTTCATAGATTACAATTTGATGTACGCATTTAATTCATCGATCAATTCAATTGTGCATATATAATTATAGAACATGCGGGTTGCAAATTTCATAGTTAAAAAGCCGATGGTAATTGGCCATGAGTGTGCTGGTATCATCAAAGATATTGGATCTAACGTCAAATCTCTAGAAGTCGGTGATCGAGTAGCCTTAGAACCCGGTATCAGTTGCAATACTTGTAATCTTTGCAAAAATGGAACTTATAACTTATGTCCAAAAATGAAATTCTTCGGATCTCCGCCAACCAACGGCTCTCTTGCAAATCAGGTAGTAAAAACAACCATTTAATCGTTGAATTAATACTTTTTAACAGGTTGTAATAAAGGGTTAATTTTGTTTTTAAATTTTAAGTAGGTTGTTCATCCTGCAAATCTAGTATACAAGTTACCTGATAATGTGAGTTTGGAAGAAGGAGCCATGTGTGAGCCACTTAGCGTTGCGGTCCATGCTTGTCGTCGAGCCAATGTCAAACCAGATACCAAAGTCTTGATCTTTGGAGCCGGACCTATAGGCCTGTTAACTATGCTGACTTCCCGTACATTTGGATCACCCAAAGTCATCGTTGCTGATGTGAATCATTCCCGATTATCATTTGCAAAGGACCTAGGTGCAGATTCCACCATTCAAGTCTCGAAAAACATCCAGGTTCTGCATATCAAATATAAATACTTTACATTCATATATAATTGATGTTTTTTTTGTGAAAAGAAATACATATATATGGAGTGTGATTTTTAACAGGATATAGATGAAGAAGTGGCCAAGATTCATAAACTGATGGGTGACGGTGTGGACATTAGCTTTGATTGTGTTGGGTTTAATAAAACTATGTCAACGGCTTTAAAAGCCACTCGGTCTGGTGGTAAAGTATGTCTTGTGGGATTAGGACCAAGTCCGATGACCATCCCTTTGGTTCCTGCAGCTGCAAGGTTCTTTTATGTAACACTCGGAATTTCGATAAAGGAAAATATTTTTAGCTCAAGTCTCGTTTGAGTCATGGTTTATTTATACTTGCGTGTATATATATATATATATGTATGTATAGGGGCGGGTTCAAATGAGAACTCAAATTTGGTTGTGAATGTGAGGACAAATGAGAGCGCGACGCATGTCATATTCAGACCGAATAATCAAAGAAATATCCGGACTGAATATAGTATTTATTCAGTCTGAATATTTCTTTGATTATTTAGTCTGAATAATCTACATTCAAGACACGTGTTGCACTCTCATTTGTCCTCACATTCACAACCAAATTTGAGTTCTCATTTGAAGTTTTGAACCCGCCCCTATGCATACATACATCTATATATATATATATACATATCTATATATAGGACGATAATCAAATAAAACCACAAAAAGGTTACAAACTCGTAAAAACCAATATAAAAATATATTTTTACAAGATTTTTTTTCATCAAAACCTATAATTTAAGATATTGTTTCACATATGTTTGTGTTCACCTTATGAAACAATTACATGTGAAAAAAAAAATTGATTCACCTAATGAAACAAAAAATATGCATAAAAAAGATTCATATGGTGAAACAAATACATGTGAAAATTTCACCTTATGAAACAAATATATGTGAAATAATATCTTAAATCCTATCATTTGATAAAAAAAATCATGAATTATTTTATTTTTATATCGGTTTTTACGAGTTTGTAACCTTTTTGTGGTTTTTATTTGATTAAGCCCCTATATATATATATATGTATGTATATATATATAAGTGGTATACGAGTAATATGACCATTGGTTTCTCTCTTTTTGACAATAGGGAAGTTGATGTTATCGGGATATTCAGATATAGGAACACATGGCCGATCTGCATTGAGCTTCTAAGAACCGGCAAGATTGATGTGAAACCACTTATAACCCACAGATACAAGTTTACACAAGAAGATGTTGAGAAAGCATTTGAAACAAGTGCTCAAGGTGGTAATGCCATCAAGGTTATGTTTAACCTCTGAAATAATACAGATTGGTAGTGAATCAAAAGATAATATAAACATCCATCTGTATGCTATAAGAATAAGGATATATAATTCCAATGAACAATTAATCCCAATTATGCAAATATCCCAAGATCAATGAACTAAGTTCTAATACTAAGATTAAAAAGAAATCATATTTTAATGGCAAGTATTTACTAACCATAACTCTTTAGTTCTTTATTTGCAAAGAACTCCAGCCATATGGTTTTACCACATCACCATCTTTCAACATTTTTCGCATTTTTATAGCATCATCCCATCTTTCTACACCTGCATAAATGTTTGATGAGAGAATATAATTCCCGCTATTAGAAGGATCCAATTCAAGAAGCCTATTAGTTGCAATTTCGGCTATAACCATATTTCCTTGAAGCTTACAAGCACCCAATAATATCCTCCATATTATAACATCTGGAGTTATGGGCATTTGTAGCATAAACTCGTAAGCTCTTTCAAGATTGCCAGATCGGCTTAAAAGATCAACTACGCATCCATAATGTTTCATTTCTGGCTGAATTCCATAATCCCTTTTCATGCTCTCAAAATATTCCAAACCTTTATCTACCATACCAGCATGAGCACAAGCAAGCAATATCCCTACAAACGTTCCATGAGTTGGCTGAACGTTTTCCGTTAACATCTTGGAGAAGAGTTCAAGGGCGAAATTGGCATTTCCGTTTACAGCAAGTCCTGAAATGATTGAGGTCCAGGAAACCGAATCTTTTGTTTCCATCTTTTTAAACACTTGCAATGCCTTCTCTGTTGAACCACATTTGCAATACATATCGATTAAAGAATTCCCAACGTACACATCCTCTTTTATCTTGTTTTTACGAATATAATCATGTATGGCTTTGCCCATATCGAGTGATCCAAGATGAGAACAAGCAGAGAGCACGCTAGCTAATGTGATTTCATCAGGTTTAACGTTAGTTTTCATCATGTCTAGAAAGAGACTCACTGCATCAGAGAACTGATCATTTTGAGAGTAACCAGTGATTATAGTAGTCCAAGAAATGACATCCCTTTTCGGCACTTGATCAAATAGTTTCCTTGCCTCAGTCAAGTCTCCTGCTTTTGCATAACTAGAGATCATGGCATTCCAAGAAACTGTATTTCGTTCCTCAATCTGATCAAATACTTCACGTGCCAACCCCATTGAACCATGCTTTCCGTGCATATCAATTAAGGTGTTTCCAAGGTAAACATCCATTCCAACATTATTATCTTTTATGTACTTGGCCATAAACTCGCCGATACTCTTGTCACCAATGTTGATGCATGCTAATATAACCTTCACCATTGTTACTGAATCAGGGATCAATTCTGCTTCTCGGAGAAGATCAAAAAGCCTTAAAACATCTTTGAATTTGTTACATTGACTATATCCACAAATCATTGAATTCCAAGAAACTAAGTCTCTCTCAGGCATTTCTTCGAACACTCTCTTGGCACATTCCATCTGCCCACATGAAGCATACATATGAATTAGAGAGTTACAAACATAAAGATACGATATGAACCCCATCTTAACCAAAAGAGCGTGAACATTCCCTCCAAAACCAGCATCTTGAACACGACCACAAGCTTTTAAAACATATATTGAAGTCAGGTTATTACCCACAAATCCTCGGTCGCGCATTTCATCAAACAGCTGGAGTGCAAAAATAGGACGATCACTCTGCGAAAAGCATCGGATCACAATGTTCCAAATCGGCAACGTGGGTCTTTCAATTCGGTCAAAAACAAAAAGGGTTTTGTGCAAATCACTTGGGTGAAGAGCATACGATCGAATTACATCAAATATCGATGATGGGTCAGTGTGACGGTTAGTTTTAATCAATCGAGCGTGAAGCTCTTTAACAAAAACCAATTTCTCCATCAACCCAGGATCAATTAGGGATCTTTGAAACAGGGGTGCGTGTAATTTATGTCTTTCTCAAGTTAAAAAGAAATCTCACCATAGTATTATTGATTGTTGAAATGATGAAATGATGATTACTGTATGGAAGAGTACGAAGATAAGATTCTGAAGTTTCTGTCAGTCCCTCTCCAAAGAAGAAAAGAGAGTTTAAACAACTTAATTTTAGATTGAATTTACACTTTTGGTCCTTGTAGTTTCTCTAAAGATTTATTTATCCTTTTTAACGATTGTTAACTGATGGTGTTAACATCAACGACCTTGAGTATTATAAAATTAAAAGGTTAAGGATGGTTAGTATAAATATTTTGTTTAGGGATCAAATCCAAATTTTAAACAAATCAAATGGACTCTAAACGTAATTTACTGTATAATTTCTTATTTAGGTTGGCTAGATCATTAGCCATTCAAATTTAACTTTTGACATGTCTATAATACATATATAGAAGGTCGTAGAATTAGTTTTAAAGATGAAATTAGTAATACAAAGATTATAAAATCAACAAAAAGATAAAAATAAGTATTTATAGCATATTTCAATTAAGAAAATACCAATGGAACTTTCCATAATCATCGAAAGTTTTTGAAATGGGTTGCAAAAAATCTAATGTGAATTGTGTTTTCCATCACTTATATGAAATCCTCCTTTTTATTGCCTTTTAAAATATACTTGACATTCATGGTTCCAATTTTATTCTTGAGTAAAGTTCACTTTTGGTCCCTATATGATGTCGATTTCAACACTTTTCGTCCCTAAAGTTTATTTTCTCAAATTTAACCCTTACGTACGACACTTTCCCCCAAATTCAGTCCCTCCCCCTAATGGCTATTAACTTTTTCTGTTAAATGAGGGGTATTTTAGTCATTTTACTTTTTTTCTTAATTTTCTATTAAAATTTGTATTTTGTAATCCACAGGGACCAAGAATGTAATTACTCTTTTCTTTTGAAGAAAAACATTAATATCCATATTTGCGCGCGCGCGCGCGCGCACACATATATATATATATATATATATCAATGTCTATATATATATATATATATATATATATTTGGACCTGTTACGTAACCAGCCACAGCCACCACCACCCCACCACCATCGCCGCCACCACCACCACCACCTCCATCACCACCACCACCACCATCACCACCTAAATCTAACCTAACTTAAAAGAGAAGAGAGAGAGATATCTGATAAAGATAGAGATCGAGAGAAGAGAACCCTGAATATTCAGGGCCGGGAGAAAACGACCTCGCCGCAGATCAGGGGCTGGAGAAGACGACATCGCCGGAGAAGAAGACGTTGCCGGACAAGAATATTTGGGTAGGTGTTTGGGGTCGATTTCTTGATTCCAAACCTTGTTTGGGTTTCGTTTTCTTCCCTTAATCCTTCCTATAGCTTCATTTTATTTGTTTAATCCAATTTTAGGCTCCGATTTTGGGTTTTCCCGAAAAATCGTGATTTTGGATTTTGTATTGCGACTTTCAGATCTGCAGGTTTTGAGGCTCTTTTGGCTCAATCTTAAGGCTCTGTGGTGGTCGATTTCACTCCCTTTATAGGCCTAGAGCTTCGTTTTGATCTGTATTTGAGGTTTGGGTTGCCAATTTTGAGTTTTTGGATCCAAAAGTTAAGTTTTCTGAAAAGTTTCTCAGATCTCTCTCCTCTTTTAATCTAGGTTTGATTTAGGGTTTTTAATCTAGGTGGTGGTGGTGGTGGTGATGGTGGTGGTGATGGAGGTGGTGATGGAGGTGGTGATGGTTGTGGTGGTGGCGCTGGCGGTGCTGGCGGTGGCAGCGGTGGTGGCGGTGGTCGTGGTGGTGCTGGCGGTGGCGGTGGCGGGGATGGTGGTGGTGGTGGTGGCGGCATGTGTATGTATATATATATGTATATATATATATATATGTTCTAGCTAATTACATAACAGGTCCATGAGGTTTGATTTTTTTGTAAAAATGTAAAAATTAAGAAAAAAAGTAAAATGACTAAAATACCCCTCATTTAACAAAAAAAGTTAACAGCCGTTAGGGGGAGGGACTGAAATTGGGGGAAAGTGTCGTACATGAGGGGTTAAATTTGAGAAAATAAACTTTAGGGACGAAAAGTGTTGAAATTGACATCACACAGGGACCAAAAGTGAACTTTACTCTTTACTCTTTAAAAGAATTTTTTTCAAAACTTATATCTAATGTTGTTTCAATTGAATTCAGAGTGGTATAATTGCATATATAAACCTACAGATGTTCAAGTCTAGGAGTTATTGTACAAGAGTTACAAATCTTTTGAAAATTGGGTTCGTTATGGGCATTTATCTCTTCGAACTTCTTCAATAGATAATATATATATAGATATAATTTCTCTAAAAATGAAATTTTTAAAGTTAAAATCTTAAAATTTTACATTTAACGTCAACGAATTATCAATTTTCAGATTTCAACATTAACTATATTATTAAAATTCAACATTGAATTTTATTGATAGAAACAATTAAAATTATATTTCTCTCTCATTAAAAATCAATTTTAGTATTTCTTCAAATTTGGAGATTTGTTGCTTAATACTCTTGTTTTCTCTATTTTAAAAGCATTATAGAATAGTCGTTAAAACAAAATTATCACTATTATAGAATAGTTGCTGGAGATTCTCTTAATTAACAGCCACATATGAATCGTTGTGTGTCTATCCTATCATATAAATATAATAATGCTCTTTGTGAGGGTGAGGCATGGGAAGTGTGGGTCGGTTTGAGAATTGCGGATTAGAAACCCTTTTCCACAAACATGTATCAAATGTTTAAATAATTGTAGTTTCTCATTTTTTTTTGTTATTTATTAAAAACATTGGAGTTAAATTGTTACTTACACGTAACGTTATAAACCAAGTATAAATAATATATTCCCCTAATCTATAAAAGGAATTGAATGATGGGGTAATCTGATAAATAAGTTGTTATTCACATTTTCAAATACGTCTACAAATAACCGAAAATAAAGAAGAAATCAAATTGTAATAATTGGTTTTAAAAGAAATTGCAAACCAAATATCAACTTAGTTACGATCTTGTTATTCTTGATTAAATTTCATTTGGTTGTGCCTAACCATTCTTTAAATGACATTTATAATTGACGTACTTTAACATTAAAACTCAAATCTTTCTACAAAAGTAATTAAAATATCTTGTATGATAATTAATAATATTAATATTCAAACACATTAATTTCTTGATAATTTTAGGAAGAAATTGAAGGGAAAATGTGTTTTGTGGTTTTGAAATCGTGTGATCAGGTTATGGACCTGAAATTAAGACTTGGTGTGGCGTGCGGAAGATAAAGAGATAAGATTATGGACCATAATTCTTATGTTAATATTCTTATGGTGATTGTTAGATTAGATGTATACTAAATAAAATAAAATAAAATAAAAGAATATATTTTGAAAATTGGCCACAATTAATGAATTATCTAAAATAAGAAATAGAAATGGGTGATGTTTACCAAAGGGCCTCTGGCCTAGCGGCACCGGGATTTTGCAACATCCTCAAGATCTCGGGTTTTAGCCTTGGGAATGGTGGTTTCTCCTAAAATGGTGGAGGTATTATTCCTCATAGGTGATGTGGCTCTATGGAGGTGAGAGGGTTCGATCCTGCGCTGCCCCAGGGGTTGGAGTTTAACTCGTTACTAACATAACCACTAACACTAATTATCATAAACATTTTATATTAGGAACAATTGATATATTTATGAAACCAGATGTTCGTTAGAGTAGATGGACGGTTGCGATTGAGTTGTAAAAGTTGTACAAATGAGTTAGTTTGTATAATAAACCACCTCTGTGTGATTACATATATAGAAGGAATTTCAATTAAAAACCATGTTAGTTTTACAAATTTTACAAACCAATCTCATCCGTACAATTGATAATAAACGGTGTGGATTAAATTAGTTCCAAAATTCACTCTCAACCGAATTTTATAATCGTCTCTAAATTTCAAAATAAACAAAATCAATGGTTGAGATTAGATTTGTTTTTTTTAACGGCGATTTATAAAGAACCCGAGAACTAGCAAGGCGCTAACCCGGGAAAAGAGATCAAAGCGACCTCAGATTACGATTGAGATTAGGTTTGTAGGGTTTGTAAAAGTTACATGCATGATTTCTAATCGAAACTCCCTCTCTCTCTCTCTCTCTCTCTATATATATATATATATATATAAACACACGAATGATTGTATGAGAATAAAAGTTAAGATAAAAAATGTAAGAAGAAATCTGAACTATTGATCACTTTTAATCTTATTCTAATCTCATGAATTACGTTTCCTATGGTAACTGATCATCTGTTGCATCTCATTAATGTTAATCATCGAATATGACTTGATATAAGAATGAAGATCTATTTTACCTATATGTATGTATGTAGAGAGAGAGAGAGAGAGAGAGAGAGAGAGAGAGAGAGAGAGAGAGAGAGAGAGAGAGAGAGAGAGAGGTGGTTTGGGTAGGAGGAAACAAGACATGTGATTAGCGTTTGATTAATTTCTTCATATCCTTTAATTCTGCTGGTTTGGTTTATCATATCAAGACTACTGTTTATTCCTTTTACAAACATATATGCTTTTTCTCCCACTCTTAACCAAAGGTTGTCTAGTCTAGCGGGTGGAGGTAACATCCTAAGTCGTCAGTGAATGGTATCCCTGGTTAGCGAGGGTTAGAACCCCGCAACTGACAATTCTGAGGTATCCTAGGTAGTGGGCCGGATCATAGGCGAGTTCATGGGCCAGTCCATGGGCGTTGGGAATTAGTCGGGTGACATTCTTAAGTGGAATTGTGGGAGCCCAGATACCGCAAGAAATTATGTGTTAACAGTCTTTCAAGAAAAAAGAATAATAAAATTATTTATAGCAATATATACGTATAATAGACAACCACGATGGGCACGGTTGAATCCCAATTGTAGGTGTAACTCTCTATAAAGCCCACCTTCCTTAACCCATCACCCCAAAAAGTCTCCCCACTACTTACTATCTCTCTCTCTCTCTCTCTCTCTCTCTCTCTCTCTCTCTTGGTATGTGATTGTGAAGAAATGATGAAAGCTAAAAGAGTAAGGAACACAATATTAGGCATAGCAGATGCAGTTTCTTTTTACTGTGCGATTACGATTGTTGCACAGATGCTCACCGGCCGTGCTTTCAGATATGACAATTATGCCCTTACCACCACCACCACCACCACCACCGTCACAGGTGGAGGAAATTGGCGTACTACTAGTCCATGTGATGAAATATATGTGGTGGGTGAGGGAGAAACACTTCATACCATAAGTGATAAATGTGATGACCCGTTTATAGTTGAAAAAAACCCGCATATCCACGACCCGGATGATGTTTTCCCTGGCCTCGTCATCAAGATCACCCCTTCTTCTTCTTCTTCTTCTTCTTCTTCTTCTACTTCTTCTGGTACATGATCATCATACTTCTTCACTTAATTCATCACCACCTTTTTTTTAATTTCATCTCCCTCGCTATATATATATATATATATAATATATATATATATGGAGAAAGATGTGGAGAACTGAAATCGTAATATATGTATGTATGACTTTCTTTTTCCTTTCTTTTTATTTTAATTGTTTTAAAGTGTTTATCTATATGTATATGGATCAAAGTTTTCTCCCATTCATTCACCAAGGAATCACTACTAAAATAGAAGACTTTCACCTACGGACACTTTCCTGGAAATCCATCGCTAAAGAGTGATCCGTCACAAAAGTTGGTATTTAAATTGTTGGTGGGTAAATCAAATCAGTGACAGATTACCCAAGAAATTCATGGGTAATCTGTTGGTATTTTCTTGAAAACATCGGATTTCGTCGGAACCATTATTATTTCCTGGGTGATTCGTGATAATCATCCACGGAAATTTCCCAGGTTATTTTTTTTTGGGTGAAAGTCATTTTTTTGTAGTGAATATTTGTTTCATGTGTTTATATAAATAAAATATTAAGCTTCTAAACTCTTGATTGTTTGTTAATATTTGGTTACGAGGCGAAATTTTGTGTGAGAATAGGAGTACTTAAGGTGAGAATCGTAACAAGGGATATGAACATTTGATTACTTTTAATCTCAATTTACTCCATGAACTGACTTCTTATAGGAATTGATCTGTAACATCTCATTAGTGTTGATTTTCAATTAAAATTGATGTAAGAATCAAGATCTCTTCTTATTTTTCTTACCATAACTTTCGTTCTCGAAAACCTGAATCCTTAGTGGCGATCAATAAAAATTATAAAGCATTTATATTTAATCGTTTGAAAAAAAACAACTAATATAAAAGCAATTCAAGTAAGAGACGGCGAAAAGTAATTATATAGTTGATTTCAGAATTGGAATGATTGGAATCACAAATATAGATATCCTACAACAAAGTGTCAAAGGCTTATTTACCACACCAGCACAAAAAAATCTTTTTATCTAAACTAAAATTTAATAAATTATATACAATACCATGCGTACAAATAATATCATTCTTACAACTCAATCAATTATGATATTTATAAAAAAAAAAAAAATCTATTTATTATGATTTGAATATTTAAGAAAGATAATTAAAGTTCATTAATTAATTATGATCAATGTTTCGTATTAGAAAATAATCAAAATATTTGTAAAACCGATATTCATTAGAGTAGATATACGCTAAGGATATATTAAGTTGCATAGTTTGTATGAATAACAGGGTTTAATAAAAATCTAATGTAAAATAATTGCATTATTTATTAAATGCATTTAATAGGAAATCTATAACTTCCTCATAAGACATTGATCAATTGTATACGATATTGTATGTTTTGTTCTTAGAGTTATTGAGTCAGGTTTTGTTTATAAGATGATCACAATATATATATATGTATATATATATATATATAATTTAAATGAAGCGTGTATCACAAGTACAATGTATATAACGTGTATTGCAATGTATCACAATATCCGAGTGGAAATGAAAATTTAGAGATATAAGATTTGTAAAATACCTAAAGTATCCTTTCTTTAAAAGAAATTAATCAAAATTATTAATTTTATAATTTATCCTCTACTGGTTGGTATTCATTTTCAAAAACGAGTATGATCATGTTTATCATATAAAGAGACGTGATACAAAAGGAGATGAAATATTGGAACTCCGGCGAGACTCGCATTCCCGCTGGTAGCATAGAATTACAAAAGCCCTGCCAAAACCCCTATCCATCATAAAAAAAGGGTACAAAGTTGAAACCCCACCATTCAAAATCTTTGTAATCCAACGTTGAATGCCTTATCGTATTAACGACTTGGGTTCAAGAACAATAAATGTTTATTTTTAGAGTCTAAAAATTGACCTTAATGTTTAATTAGGAATTGAAAGCTTTTTGTATTTTAAATGGTATGACCACAAGGTCAAACCTCAAAACCATAAGAGTTACGACAATGCTTTTGTCATTTTGTGTATCACACGATATTATATATATATACATAGAGGGAGAGAAAGAGAGGAAAGTTCAAATGTGAACTCAAATTTGGTTGTGAACGTGAGGACAAATGAGAGCGTGACACGTGTCTGAGTATAGATTATTCAGACTGAATATATAAAGAAATATTTAAACTGAATAAGCATTATTCAGACTGAATAAATACTATATTCAGTCTGAATATTATTTTAATGGGACACGTGTTACATTCTCATTTGTTCTCACGTTCACAACCAAATTTGAGTTCTTATTTGAACCCGACCATATATATATAATTACATTTATATATGCATGCGAAGGATCATGTGACAAGAAGAGTACATGTGAAAAGCGTAAGAAAACATCTGAACTTTTGATCACTATTTATCTCATTCCAACCAATAAATTGTGCTTTAGAAGTGAATTGGTCTGGTACATCTCAGTTCAATTAGAATTGATTCAAAGATAGAGATATCTTGTTATGTTTATCACCATAATTCTCACAGGAATTCAACCCTATATATACATATGTTTTATATATAGTATATGTTTCTCAATGAGTAGATTTTATTGTATGATTTATAATTATATATATACATACATACATAAGGGAGATTTCAAATATAAATCAAACAATTTGTATAAACTCCATTCAACCAATTATTTTTTAATTTTTTCACGTTTTCTTAATTATGAGAGTTGATTAGTCAACAATATGTGGAAAAAAAAATCATCAAAAACACACGATGGTTGATTAATCAATAATATATGAACCAAGATTAATCAAAATGAGAAATTCATGAAACAAATTCATTTTCACATATAAACAAAAATATAAGAAATAATTTCATGAATAAAAGAATTATATGAAACAATTTCATCATATTAAACATTTTCATGAAAAAAATTCAAAAAAACAATGAACTAAATAAATATTATATTCAGTTTTATTCGGTCTGAATATTTCTTTGGTTATTCAGTCTGAATAAGTTACATTCAGACACGTGTCGAGCTCTTATTTGTCCTCACGTTCACAACAAAATTTGAGTTCTCATTTGAACGTTCTCTCTCTATTTATATATATATATATATAGAGGGATGATCAAATACAAACTCATATTTATGTACAAACTATACAAACCGATTCAAATCAGTATAAAAATAAAAATAAATTCTTATTTTTTTCATCAAATGCTATGGTTTAAGATATTATTGCACATATGATTTTTCACCTTGTGAAAAAATTACAAGTGAAAGTTATATATTATGAAACAAAAACATGTGAAACTTTTTCATACAAAAATATATGAAAAACTTTCAACTTATGAAAACAAATACATGTGAAATTTTTACATTATGAAACAAACATATGTGTAATAATATCTTAAATCATAGCATTTGGTGAATAAAAATAATGAAAAATATTTATTTTTATATTGATTTGAATCAGTTTGTATAGTTTGTACGTAAATTAGTTTGTATTTGAACTTCCCTCTATATATATATGTATATGTATATATATATATATATAGGAAAGTTCAAATTCGAATTCAAATTCGAATTCAAATTTTGTTGTGAACGTGAAGACAAATGAGAGCGCGACAGGTGTCTGAGTGTAGATTATTCAGACTGAATAAATACTATATTCAATCTGAATATTTCTTTGATTATTCACTCTAAATAATGTTTATTCAGTCTGAATATTTCTTTGATTATTTCACTCTGCGTATGACATATGTCGTGCTCTAATTTATTCTCATGTTCACAACTAAATTTAAGTTCTCATTTGATCACATCTATATAACTTAGCCAAAAAGAAGTGCATAACAAAGACATGTTCTACGGAAGTTCTGATTACTATGCTTCTACATACCTCTAATTTAATAAAGAAAGGTTTTTTTGAGAATATAATTTAAAAAAAAGGTAGATGTCAGAACTCATGATTCATGAACATTTAATATAAAAATGAACGGTAACTAAGAATAGCATACCAACATTTATTCATATTCTAAATCACTTAAATGAATACAACCATACGATATGCTTAACATTATTATACATGTCAAAATCCCACCTAAACTTGTGGTCACCAAAAAAAATATTAATAAAATTATCTGTTACAAATGTATTAGGTTCATTGATTTAACATTTCATGTATTTAATAAGGGCTAACAGGTTAATTTAGTAAAACATTTAGGTGACGTTTGTTTTTTAAGAGGTGCTGAAGTCTGAAATTTGATTTCAGTTCTGAAATGGTTATGAAAACGTCTAAACGAATCAGACATAAGAGGTGATTAAGAGCTTAAAAAAACAAGGCCTTAATCTTAACTAATTTTATGGTCATGTATGTTGTCCTTACATTTTGTCACATCTACTTGAAGGCATCAATATTGAAAATAAAGGAACTATTAAATGATATAATACCAGTTGTCAAAGTAATTCAATTCGCCGAACACTATTGCACAAGGCCAAATAAGAAATTAAAAGCATGTATACCGACTATAATCAAAGAATAATCAGTGATGAATGATATAAACGTTTTTCTCAAAAAACGATAAAAAAATGAAACTCATTCGATATTTTTTTTAAAATAATTGTACTTGAAAATCTTACAAATATTTATGTAAATAATTGGTTGGAGAAAAAATGATCCGGATTGACAAAGTAATTAACCTAACATGTCACCTACAAATTAAACATTTTGAACATCCCGATCATTTAGATATTATATTATGGTTATGTGTAATTAGCTGAAAGGTTTATCGAAAACAATTGTATTCTGTTTCTACAACATTAAATTAAAGATGAGTCGAGCCTAATGGGGTCGGCACCAGATCCCATCACTTCCAAGAATTTTGTCAAATTTTCTCATCATTCGTTATATGACGAGTGTCGTCTTTAGCACATAATCAATGTTATTAATCACCATTGACTCTTCTAAATAATAAACTTTGATAATAACAATATAACTTTGGTTTCATGGACACCACACACTTTTATTTGTTTTTTAAAATATGGATGTCAAGATGAACTTGTGTACACTTTGATTAATTTCATGAGTTCAGAAAAACAATTTAAAAAATCTTCAGTGACCTTGCAGAATTCAAGTTAGCAATTTTAATAAATTTTTTAATTACGTCTGATAAAATAGACCGTAACTTTATAATTAATAGAATAAATAATCTTATAAACATTTTTATTAACTATACAAAACAAATAAAGTACGAGGTTATGTATATTATTTTCATTTGTTTATTATGTTTTCATCAACCAAATATCTTTTAAGAATATATGTTGTAAATTTTAATAAAATATCAAAAATAGAAACATTAAGAATCATGGTTAAGTTTTGTATTATATACACTTTTGTGTATGTAGATATATTATTGGATAAATAAAATAAAAGATGATAAGAAGAAAAAGAAATTAATAAAAGCAAAAGAAGAACACATGGGCAAATGAACACAAGATAATGAATTATAGATATATACGTTATAACTATTTTTGGTCAATTTGTTAAA
Organism: Silybum marianum; assembly: GCA_036898165.1. Classification (NCBI taxonomy): domain Eukaryota; kingdom Viridiplantae; phylum Streptophyta; class Magnoliopsida; order Asterales; family Asteraceae; genus Silybum; species Silybum marianum. The sequence continues at coordinate 1,306,346 of CM072532.1, forward strand.
GCCTAAAGGAGACTGCTGCCCGTTCATTTCACGCAACCATATTTTATAGTAGAATTATTGCTTTTTTAAGTCTTTACAATATTTTTCTTTAAATAGCAAATTAAAGATCGTAATTGTAAAAGTAATAATCATTTATGGATGATAAGATGAAATAAAAAAACAATTGAAATAGAACGTTGGATAGACTAGGAGATAGGGCGTTTTTAGGTCCCACCTGCTAGAAAAAACGAATTTGTATAACAATTCTTGAAGAAATCGTTGTACCTAAACTGATTTGTTAAATTTACCGGAGAGATATGAATGATACAGTTCGGACAGGTCAGTTTGCCTGTTAATTGTTATTTTCCTTATCCTTCTTGCCATTTTTCTAATCGGCGTTCTTTGGTTCCTCAAAAATAATGAAAAAGTCGTGTAACCTCTGTGTCGGACCTATCACTTGGGAGTTGGGACCAATTAGTAGAATGAGCAGGCTAGATAAGTCTAAGGAAAAAAGCGTTGATTATCCTAACTCTTAAATTTGCTAATATTTTTTTAATTTATATTTATTCATTATTTTTATGAAAATGAATGTTTAATGTATATCAAACAAAATCAATTATAAATTACCTATTTAATCACGTTGTGTTTTCGAGTCATTTTTAATGACAGAATAGGAAAGAATTGAATTTTTTTTTGGAGGAAAGGTAAAGGAAAAAAAACAATAATGTTAATTTTCTTTTCAAAACTTTTATTTTAAACATAAAAAAAATAGAATAAAGGAGGAAAAACAATAATATTGATTTTCCTTTCAAAACTTGGCAAGGAAAAGAAAAGAAAAGAGGGGAAAACAATAATATTGACTTTTTTTTCCTAAAACTTTACTCTCACGTTTTGGGAAGGAAGGAAAAAAACTATAATTTTAATTTTTTTCTAAAACTTTTCTCCAAAATAATGAAGGAAAAAGAAGGAAAAAAAGAAAATAGAAAGATAAATAATGTCGATTTCCTTCCAAAAGAATAAATAAAAACAATTATAATTTTTTTATGAAGTTATACATTACACATCAATTATAACCACTAGAAAATAAATAAATATATATAAAAAACACATATTTCCTCTATTTTCTCTCTCTCTTTTTTTCTCTCTCTTTCTTTCTTTTCCTATCTTTTCCATTCTTTTTACCTTTTTTTTTCTCACATTCCATAAATGTTCAAAAAATGGCCGATTAAGAGATGGAAATAATTTTTCACTTTTCTCCACAATAAAAAGCCTTAAAAATACGAAGAAAAAAAATCTTATTAAAAAAATAAAATATTAAGTTAAACGTAAATTTTAAAGACTTTAATATTAACTTCCTCATTTTAAACCAACAAAAAAAGTAATTTATTATAATTCTCTAATTACATTACATTACATTACGGCATTACCAACTTTTTTGTCTATTTGATAGAAAAAACATAAAATATAAGTTTGTGATTAATAAATAATAACATATCAATAACCTTGGGTCGTTTACTAGAAAAGGAAGAAAGACAAGTCAAAACCTCCCGATACTCACTCTGACGCAACTTACACGCCCACCCATCTTTCCTCTCTCGGGCCATGTATATATATATATATGTATGTATATATATCCCATAAAAACAGAATATAATCATCATATACACACAAACACACATATATATATATATATACACACACACACACAAATATATATTCTTTGATTAGTTCATGGCTTCATCAAGGTCTCAGGTGAGTTACGCCGATGCAGCTCGGTGGTACTGTATTATATCTCTTGTGTTTCTAGTCTTATTAGGATCTTTTACAGAAGATAACTCTTTAATCAAGAAAATAAATCCGACGTCGTATCGTACCTGCGACGAGATTTATGTCGTCGGAGAAGGCGAAACGCTCCACACCATCAGTGAAAAGTGCGATGACCCGTTTATCGTTGAAGAAAACCCGCATATCCATGACCCGGATGATGTATTTCCTGGTCTTGTTATCAAGATCACCCCTTCTAGTCCCCGTAATTAGAAAAATATACAGTTTATACACCAAACTTTTACTTTTCTCATTAGTGCCATAAAAATGATAGTTTTCTTTTATCTAAGAGACCATACTTTTTCAAATTTCACTTTATTTCCCCTCAATATTAACTTAGTTTAGATTACGTGAGAAAAAACTATTTCCTTTATACATCTAGTAATTTGTTTGTATCGTAGTCGGAGCTACAAATACAATAGATGGATGTTAGATTAGTCCAAAGATAGTTATTGGTTCAAGGATTGTTATTTCCTTTATAATTATTGTTATTTGTTAATTATTATTATCAGTTATGGGTTGATTTAAGGTTATTAAGTTTGTTATTTGAAATTCGGGTTTGTTATTTTGATTTAAGGTTTTCTAGTTTGTCTTTTATTTCTGATTCCTTGCCCTTTTTTCTATCTGATTTCTTTATAGCCGACTCTAAGTTATCGATTTCTTGCCATTAACTATTAAGGTATAATGTATTCAATAACTTTTAGTTTAACCGAAATCGTAAATATGTATGTATCACTGATAGGAGTATAATGTCTTGGTTTATCTGAAATTGTAAAAAAAATCCAAAAAACAAACCAAATAAGTTATAATTATTCAATTGAACTAAACCATTTAAACTGAAAATAGAATAACCCAAAATCGTATCGGTTTGAATGAGTTATTTGGCTTCAGAATTTTTTTTGACACCCTTAAATATGACCCCATTAATAAAATTTATGGATCCACTATTGGTTATTCGGTAAGCATTTATCGGGTAAAAGATATTTACAAACAACTCATTTTGATGGTAAAAAAATATGACTCGATAAGTTAAATAAGAGCATGTCCAACAACATCTTTAAAGTTTCTCTAAAATAGAGACTTAAAAAATCAAAATCTCTAAAAAAATATGCGTTCATCTCCAACAGCATCTCCATTTTGGAGAAATCAACATTAATTGTATTATTTAAATATTCCATACATTAACTAACTTTTAAACATATTTATATTATTTTCAACAAACTTTTTATAAAATGATAAATTTTAAACATATTTTTTATAAATGATAATTTTCAAGGATTTTTTCATAAAATAATAAGGTTCACAAGATTTTATATAAAATTGTGATTTTTGACAATTTTTTATAAAATGATAATTTTCAATAAAGTTTTTATAGATGGGTAACTTTTAACTGATTTTTTGGATGGAAAAATGGGATCATGAATAAAATATTAATTTATCTCTTTTGTTAATTATTTTTTGAGGAAACTTCAAATATGGAGAAAAAAACAACCCTATTTCATACTTTTCTCCATTTTGGAGAAACTTATGGAGATACCGTTGGAGCATAAATTTCATCAAAAATCTCTATTTTTTTCATTTTCTCCATTGTAAAGATGTTGTTAGAGATGTTTTTAAAGATAATGACTTTTGAATTTTGATAATAAATGATTACTCAGTAAGCATTTGATACTGTCATACTCTCTTGATGGGCCGATTATAACTTGGGCCTTAATCCTTATTTAATTAACATCTTTAGTTATGACATGAGTACCAGCCCAACAATTTGCAAGCGTAAATAACATCATATCTAGAGCTAAATGCAATTATTATTTTCTTCTCTTTAAGCATTATATTTTTATTTTTAGTATACCATTATATTTTTAATTTCTTTTTTTATTAATGCATTGTAGTAATTATAACCAATTAATTGCCTGTCTATCATCAGATTATCCATTTTTTTTACTTTTAATTGGTGTTTTATCGGACGGTTAATAGCTCAAAGTGGTAATCTTGGTTTCTTTAAAAAAGAAATTAATCATTAAAAAAAAATTGTTTGTTTTTTCGGCATATAATTGCTTGATTTACTAAGTTTCGATATTTGTTCGTTTTAGTTGAATAAATTTCTTAATGTTTATGAAAGGAATGTTAATTTTGTTAATTGGCTTTTAGGTTTCAGTATAATCCTAAACTGAAATTGAATTAATTAAATGAATTTTTGTGACACACCTAATAGTAACAAAAATCATTGGACAAAGACTCCTTGAGCATAATGACACCTTAATTAAGCCTTTTCATTAAAAACAATTTTAAATTATAAATTTAAACCTTGTTGTGTTTGACGATGCTTGCAACGGTGGCTAAAATATTCATAAAGAATCTTAGTCATGTACTCACAGTTAATGTTGATGGAGCAGGGTCATTTCAATCTTTTTGGATGCCTTATTGCACCAATACTAAAACTGTAGATCATCTAAAACAAATAATAAATAAAGTAAAAATATAAAAACTCATATCATACTAAAAATCTTACAAATTAAAACAAAAAAAATGTTTAGAATGGAAAAAGTGAGAAGAATATCATAGGTTTTTCTTTTTGATCAGCAAAATTCTAAAATTAAATAGTCGAATTTGATTTTGATTGTGATTTTGAAAGAAATTAGGTAGGTATTTTTTTTCATTGAGGTTGGTAACAAGTTTATATAAATCAGATCCTAAACACAAGTAAATTGGACACAATATTTTAAGGGCCCTGATAAAAAAAATTATATTTAACATGCTAATAGACGGTCGCGGCCCTACACCGAAGAGTGACCATACGTCGAAGACATATGTTGATTTTAAAGTACCTTTTTCCATAATTTTTACATTTTTTGGTTGGTTGGTAGTTCTTATAGTGACATTGATCCTTAGTCAAAAGTTTGGTCATATAGATATACTCATATACATCTAATCATCTATATAGATTCGACCTTGACATTTAAAAACTATGTACAATAAATTAAATATAACCATAGACCAAATACCACTTAAAGATTTAAGAAAATGGGAAGAGGGTTAAATGAAAAGTTGGTTGATGAACAATGGTTTGACTTTTTCTAAAACATAGGACGTGTCTCATTTATGATGTTATTATCACATAGATTATAGAGTAAATTACAAATTTCGTCTTATTATATAGAATTATGGATTGGGTCCTTTTAACGAAATACTTATATGTATAGTTACCATAGCTTCATTGGTTCCAGATACATCACATCCGGAAGTTTTTAAGGTTTCTTGCAGAGGATGGTGTTTCAGTGGTTCAAGGTCAAGGGTTAGGTGGATCGGTATATTCTATTTGACAAACCATTAAGGTATATTTTGCAGAGCTATCACTTGTTTTGATAACAACCAATTAGTAGATTATCAACCAATCTGTAAAAAAAATAGAAAGTTGATTTGGTGTGCATTGGATTGTTCATGGGATAACAAACTCATGTCTACTATTAATGAAGATAGAAGCACCAATCGTATCGAAAACAAAATCATCTTAACAAAGAAGATGAATGAAAATAAGACATGATAATCATGATGAAGGCACCAAACGGCGTGTTATTTTGTGTGTGTGTGTGTGTATTGTATTTTGTGGTGGCCGAAAATGGGGTATGGATTGGAGAAGATGACCGAAAACTAGAACGGAGTTGGTTTTGACCGATGGAGACGATAATTAGGGACAAAATATGTAATTTACTATAGATTATAAGTTATAACATTATAGGAAGCATTTACAATGAAGATTCTAGACGAATAACGACCCTAAGCTGACATATCTTTTCAAATTTATTAAAACGTTATGTGTGGTTAAAAGTACTAATAATTTGTGATGGAAATGTTATTTGAAGTGCTTCAATAAATTGTAAAAAAAAAATATGTTTTCTCAATTATGCTTCTAATTAATATCTGCTGTTATTAATTAACAGTGATTATTTTGATTTATTATTAATCATTCTTATATCTTTGTTGTCATTATTATTAAAACTTAGAGTATCTTCAACTCTTTCTTTAAAATAAAGAAAAATATATTTTTGTTATCTAAACTCCTTCAAAAGTTTCTCTATCTCATTCTTTAAAATAAATATTCATGAGAAAATTTCCAAATATAGAGATTTCTTTAAAACTCCAAAGAATTGAGATAGAAATGAATTTTATTCATTCCACCAATAAGAGTTAAATTAATATCATATATATATATATATATATTTATATTTTAAAATGTATTGGGATCATAAAATTACAGAATATTTAAATAATATAATCAATGATGAAATCTCTAAAATATAGAATCTGTTATAGTTGGTTGCAATTTATTTTAGAGATTTAAACTTTTAATTTTTTATTTTAGAGAAATCATAGAAAAGCTGTTGAAGCTTGGAGGTGCTTTTAGTCGGTAAAAAATTGACTACAACTCTAAAGTTGTTTTTATAAGTTATATAAAAATTAAATTGATATTTATTCGGACCGATAAATAATAAAATTTTGATAATCGATTTTAATAAAATAATTTTTTTTTTAAATAAACAATTAATGAAACAATAACATATAAAACTCAATGTTTGAATGATTACGTCCTTAAACTAAAACCCGTTAAATACATCATTGTAACCTATAAAAACATGATAATGTGATAAAAATTTGGGAAAAGCCAACAAAATCTAAGAAACTATCTGATTTTGAATAATTAAGTCCTTATTCTTTAAATAAATAAATCCTTAATTTTTTTTCTAAATCCTTTTACCAAATAAATTCTTGATTTTTTGAACAAATAAATCCCAAACTTTTGAACAAAGTACAATTAATCAATTAAAAAGAGAAAAAAGAGAAAAAATATATCATTTTCAGTACTAATCCAAAAGATACAAAAATTATTCCTTAAAGCATAAATTGAGTTCACTAAACTTATCTTTTATGTATAAATATTTTTGTATGTATTTATTTATGTTTTAGGCATAACTTTTGTATTTTTCAAAATTAGTAATGGAAGTGGTATAAAATTTTTCTATTTAATTGGTTCATTGTACTTTGTTGTCGACGAAAAAAATTGTATAAATTTTTTTGTTCATGATTTTGTTGCAAAAAGTTTTGAATTTATTTGTTCAAAATTAAGTTCATGTTTTTTGTTTTTTCTTCAAACTAAGGTTGGTTAATATTTGTTCAAAAAAAGTTCAAGAATTTGTTCAAAATTAAGTTCATGATTTTGTTTATTCAAAAGAAGTTTGTAATTTATTTGTTCAAAAAAGTTTAAGATTTTATTTGGAAAAAAGATTTAAGAAAAAAATTAGGGATTTATTTCTTAAAAAAAAAGAACTCAATCATTCAAAATCAGATAATTTGTTGGATTTTTTGTAAACCTTTTTTCAATTTTTTAGCACATCAACCTGTTTTTTCACGTTACAAGAATGTATTTAATCGGTTTTAAAAAGTTTAAGGGTTTTGTAAATAAAAAAAAATAGTTTAAGAACTTAATCATTCAAAATATGATAGTTTGTTGGATTTTTTTAGATTTTTCCCATATATAACAGTTATTCAAAGTTATCAACTAATATAATAGATTTTCTAAAATCCATATTAGATTAAACTAATTGATGATTTTAGAAAGTTGGTTGCATTAACTAACATATGAGACTTTTATCATAGGATGTGAATTTTTTTCATTGATATTGCAAATATGATATAAAATGCAATTAATGTCAATGTAATCTAAATAATCAAAGAGTTCTTTATTTTCTCACTACTTATTTTAATACGAGGAAAATGTATTAGTGGGTTTTCTCTAATCTGAACCATCCATTTTCTTAAATAAATATTTGGCTTCATAAATTACTAATAATAATTAATAAGATAAAACTATCTTATTAACGGGTGTAAAACCCGGCAAATAATAAAATCCTATTATGTTAGATTTCATTTTTAATCTTTGTCAATCGAGCAATGAGTTTATAATCATTTAATTCAGATTATGTTGATTTGTTGAACTTTTACCATCATTCGATTTCCATTCATGTAAATCTTGAGGTAATAGAGATTCTGAGCATTTTTTTTTGCTCCAATGACATCTCCAAAACTTTTTCTAAAATTGAAAAAGTATGAAACAGATTACAAAAATCTCCAAATTTAGAGATATCTCCAAAAATGATTACCACGAGAAAGACTTTTTTTTATTATGTACTCCAATAAGAAAATTTGGAATTAAATGTTTAAATTTGATCAATAATATTTTATTAAAAATATAAAATATTTTAATAATATAATGAATTTTGAAATCTCCAGAATATAAATGCTATTGAAGTTGAATGTAATATTTTTAAGAAATTTGGATGTTTAGTTTCCCATTTTAGAGAAATTATGGAGATACTGTTGGAAATACTCTTACCTCAAGATTTACATAAATGGAAATTGAATGATGGTAAAAAGTTCAACAAGTTTCAACACAATCCAAATCAAATGCTTATAAACTCATTGCTCGATTAACAAACGATTAAAAATGAAATCAAATATTAAACCTACACTAAAATACCTAATAAAATTGAAGAAATGATGATGAAAGCTTCAAAATCGTCTTTAACTAGAGTTATACCCGTCCGTTGGTCGGGTACATTACATGACTTTAAAGAGATTCCAAACGTCCTTGAAACAGACCTCAAACAAAGCAACAATTTATCAACTTGAACAAATCTATAAATAATGAAATTCAATTTTATTGTAGATCCTACAAACCAAAGATTCCAAATCATTTTCATTCCAAATCGTTCCAAAAATCCAAATTTCTCAAAAACATTCCATCAAACCAAACACGAGGTACAATATTAGCTGATAAATGATAATCCGTCATAGGTATCAAGTGTAAGATTTCGATTCAAGACCTACATATTATCTATTGCAAAGGCAAAACTTCAAGATTTTATTTGGGTAAAAAGTTGATTATCGACAACTCTAACCGGTCCCACACGGAACCCACCTCCAAGGACACCAATGTAAGGGGGCGTTTTTTTGGCTCATTCAGAAGTTAAGGTTAGTCATAGTGGGGGTGTCTGGGATCAAACCCGGGACCTATCTTGTATTTGAACAAAGTTGCACCACACGTCCAAAGACATTATACGGAATAATGTATAAAGTTGTCCTGATAAATTTAGTTTTATGGCATTTAGGTTTATTCTATGATGTATAAATATGTCATGAAAAATGATTTTCTTTCCAAAATTTTTATCAACTACAATAAAATTTCTAATGTCACGTGAAATTATCTAGAAATTACCCGTCATTACTACCAAAATTACCATCTAAGAGTTATCATCTAAATTATCTAGAAATTACCCGTCATTATTACCGAAATTACCATCTAAGAGTTATCATCTAAAAATTATCCTTCATTACATTGTGAAATCATCTAGAAATTACGTTGTAAGATTGCAGGTCAAATGTACAAATTTAAAAAAGAAATTGATTGCTAAAATTTAGAAAAGTTAAACCAATACCGCCATTTAGATTATATTATTCACAATCTACGACAAAACTAAGAAACAAATCCTTTTAACACGTGCTTTTATTACTAAACGAAAAATATAGAGATTCTGCAATATCTTCTAAAGACACTATCATCACCATGAAATGGATATGCAAATTCATCGTATGAAAACTGGGAATTTAAAGCATATCATCACACTACAAATAACATATCTGCATTTCAAGTTTACAACTCGATTGGCTCCGGCAACGCCTCCGGTGGAGCTCTGTTGCTACCGTCGAGCATCGTCACATTTTCGTCAGAATCGACATCAACAATTACTGAATCACCCTTCTTAATTCCCCCCTGCTAGCATCTTCTCTGCCATGCTGTCTTCCAGCAGCCTCATGATCGCTCTTCTTAGCGGTCGTGCACCGTAACTCGGGTTGTATCCTTCAGTCACTTGAAGCTTGATTGTTGTAATGATAATTCAGTCATGAAACACATAAATCCTATTAATGGTTAACGACAAAGTTAACAACTACCATGATCAGTGAAGAACAACATGAATATGCACAACATTTTACAGCAATTCAATCACTAAAAAGATCAATTGTGGGTGCTGTAATATAAAGGATAGGGAAGACCCCAATCGTAACTTGATTATAGTTTTTAACCGAAAGAACATCATAATACAAGCAACACAAACCGGACCCGGGGAAGTAACTGGGTGAACAACGACCGGGTTAATGCGTTGCAACCCGGCCGGGTTTCACAAAAACCAGTTCAAGCGGAGTTGAAACCCGTTAAAAACCTTGTTAACCCGGTCGAAATAATAAAATTCATAAAAATTAAAACAAAAATACTGAATCGCTCCTCTTTAGCCCTAATTTGTTGTTTGTGTATGAAATCACAGAGATTTGACAATGAAAAAACAACTTGAGGAATGCTATATATAACCGATGTAAATGAAATAAAGCAAAGCAATAAACCGAAACACACCTTTGTTTATAAACAGATGGTTGTTGTCTATATCACTCTTTTGTTGATCCAAAATTGCTGATGGAATAATCCTCCACTTCTGAACTCACGTCAATAAAAAAAATAGTAAACACAACAAATGACCAATACCCTCTTTTAACACCCCCCCTGTGACTGATATGAATCCTCGTGAAAAAAATCCAGCATGTTCCCTTAAACTGAAATCGTCCACTGAAATCAACATCAAACATATATCAACAATTTGAATTAACCATGGCCTATAAACAAAAGACAAAGGGGTATAGGTACAAAGATGGGAAGCTTATATGAGTAAGAGCGAAGGCCCTAATTTTGAGTAATCTTTCTCGTTGAAAAGATTTTAAATAGATTAAGGCCTTGTTTATTTTTTCATTTTAAGTTCTTAATCACCACTTATGTCTGATTCGTTTAGACGTTTCATAACCATGTTAGAACTGAAATCAGACTTCAGACTTTCAGCACCTCTTAAAAAACAAACGCCACCTAAGAATCACAAAATACAAAAAGCTCCCGACACACAATACTGCTTATTCTAAAAATAAGCTAAAAAATGACTAATAACTCTCTTCAATAAATCTTGTGCATTGTTTCTTGCACGTAAGAGGCTGAGCTATACTCCTCATCAAAGAGAAAGCCTTAAGGTCTGTTTGTCAGCAGCTTAATGGGGCTCAAAGTTTATTCCATTAACAATACATGATTGTTTGGTAGTGGCTTAAAGATATAGAAATGACTTATTTAGTAAGCTTCTAGGGGGAGATTATGCAAAGAATCCAAGTTTTTCCCAAACTCGCCCCTCTCATCTATAGAAAATGGCTTATTTAGTAAGCTTCTAGGGGGAGATTAATTTGTACAGACATATTAATCCACACATAAAGCTTTATCCACACAGAACTTAATGGAAACCAACCAAACAGCCCCTTAAACTTATGCCTTATTGGACCTTACACCTCGTGTGCACCTATCACAACAATTTAACTACCACAAATTTATGCATACGAAAAATTGGATCAGACAATATCAACTAATGATAATGAAAATATAAGCAACATGCTACACATCAGCACCCACAACAATTGTCATTATAAATATTTCAATGTCAATTGATTACTCATTCTTTAAACAAAGTAAAAGAAATCAAGATGAAAAAGAAATATATCAAGTTAAAAGCATATATATATATATATAGATAGATAGATAGATAGATAGATAGATAGAATGGAAAAGTTTTGCAGAGAGCCACAAATCATCCCGTCTGGGTGAGTGTGATCAGAGAACGTCCGCGTGTGTGCACTAAAAACCATCCTGTAGAACACAAAAAAAACCCTCCTTACATTCTAAAAGAGTCAAAAAGACAGAATCTTTAAGGGAATGTCTGTTAGCAGCTTAATGAGCTTAATAGGACTCATAGCTTATTTGATCACCTATATATGACTGCTTGGTAGTGGCTTATTGATATAGAAAATGGCTTATTCATTAAGCTTATAGGCGGGAGCTTTAGGCAGAAAGTCAAGTTTTTTTTCCAAACCTATTACCCCCAATTAAAAAATATGTTGCTTTTATCTACAAGAAAACTCTCCCAACTTTTAACCAAAAACATTCTCAATCCATACAAGACAGATTAATCCATAAAAACAGCTTTATCCATACGGGACTTAATGAAAAACCAACCAAACAACACCTAAGATGGTTGTATATCAAGAACAAAACCCCACCTGGTCGGTTTGGTAGCAGCTTAATGAGGCGCATAGCTTATTCAGTCAACTATAGATGACAGTTAGGTAGTAGCTTAATTATATAAAAAGTGTCTTACTCAAGAAGCTTTTTTTTTTGGGGGGGGGGGGGGGGGTTATGCAGAAAGCCAAAATTAGCAAATCCCACCTTCTACTTGACTAAAACTCACACACACACATATATATACATATATATATATATATAGAGGAAGGTTAAACGAAAACGCTAAGTATTTAAGAAAACAAGAAAACCTTTTTTCACGTACAAAATCATATATGATTTTGTACTAACATGAAAAAATGGACACGGACGACTTTTGCCGCGGGTTAAGTTGCGAGAAAAGTCGCGGCTAATCATATATGATTTAATACATGAAAAAAGTTTTCTTGTTTTCTTAAATAGGTAGCGTTTTCATTTGAACCTGTCCATATATATATATATGTATCGGTAAGATAACATCATACACTTGGATACAATTGGGCTTAAGAAATCCTATATCCCTTGTAAAAAAAATTAAGCATCTCAATACCAAAAAGAAATAGCTAAGTAAGCAATACTCTACCTTTGGAGGGACCTTTCACATCCAACTTCTTCATCATGTTGTCTTTCTCCTCCTTAATCAAGTTAGAGGATTTCATTCAAATGACACTGCAAACAGACAATTGATGGTTATAAAATGGTCATTTGAAAAACCAACCATTGAAACTTAAAACTTTCACAAGTGACAAGTTTGGTTAGAAAACACGTCAAATTCCATTATGTTATCTTTTTAAGGTTCATATCAGGCATAACATGGAGAGACTTGTAAAGGAAATTTGAAATATTAACAAATATATTCAGTCAAGTGGGTTATAAAAAAAATACTTGTACTCCTTGTATCGATCAAAGGAATAACCATTCCATCCTTGAGTTTTATATCATAGAAAAAACAATCAAGGTTAATATCATCTCACATACCTTAAAGTGGCAGTTGTTGCTCTCTCAATGGTAACTTCAAGCTTAACCTACTCGCAATCGACGATACCGGCACCCTCACACTTCCTACTCGCTCTATCACCACCACGGGTTTCTCATCAACACCATTTGCTCTGTGAGAAAGGCATTATAAATTTTGATGAGCTTCAGTCCATTTTCTGTTGCTTCAGTTTCTTTCCCCCATGATGTTCTCAACAGAGGTGACAAATGTTGGTGTTGCTGGTTAAATTAGCATATGAATCAACCTTCTGTAGATTTGATTCTACAGATTCCTTAATGAAATCATATTCCCATAGAAAATTGCCAACAAAACGCCATAAAATCAAAAGCACGAAGCTGGTTTGTATAGGGACCCTAATCAGAACAAAAGAAGATTGATAAAACAGTCTGCCATTGATCATTTGAATAATCATATTAGTGTTGCTGACTATCAAATATCATAATCAATCTATATGTATGAGATAGAAATCTGACAAGATCACTATCGATCGTAATTAAATCGACCTAAAAACTCAAAAATTGATTAGCACAAGTATAATCGAATCAATGCATGAAATCTGACAAGATCACTATCCATCATAATTAAATCGACCTAAAAACTCAAAAATTGATTAGCACAAGTATAATCGATTCAATGCATGAAATCTGGATAAGAAATGAATCATAATACCAATTTGTTCTTGCCGTTTTGGAAATGTTGATTCCAGGCATCAAGCAACTACTAACCTGTCCTCCTTCACCCATTTTCAAAATCTCCCAAACCTGAATAACGATGAAAATTTTCTGTTTGGTTTGTTATCAAGGATTTATATCACCCAATACCATGCTAATACGCAAACAAAGGGATATTGGGTCGACTATGATTATTTAAAAGAGCAGTGGATGTTTGGCCTAATGGGTAAAACTTGAGATTTGTAGATCACATATTGCAAGTTCCAATAGCTTATGTGGGAAAGGTACTTAAAACCAAAAAAAATACTAAATTGATCGAATTGTAGGTACAGAAATAGAAGAAATTGATGCATACCACACTGCACTTCTGGCAATGGAAAAAACTCTCACGTCCGCCAACTCTGGAAAACAACAAAGGCTTTTGAACTTTGATGAGTTTAATTCAATAAGCATCTTAATAGGATAGATCAACAAATAGTGAGCAAATAGAATACAATCTTCTTGCAAATAAGCAAAATGACCTGCAGATACCACAATCATCACAGTGGTACTTCCCCTTCAGAGAAAATAAAAGATTCACGTTGCATCATATTATAATACTAACTCACCTTAGAAACCCTAAGCAGATCACCGTTTCTTTTTAGGGTTTTGCAATGTCCAGCAAGGCTGGAAAGGTAAATAAGTAGTATAACCGATGAAAACCCAATAGAAACTCGAAGACGCGTGATTGTTGATGTGGATTTGGAATCTCTTTTTGCTTTCAAAATTTCAAATTCGCTTTATGTCGAAATCAGAAACGAAAAAAGACAGACGAGAAACAATGGAATTACAATTTTGATTTTGAAGATAAAGATAGAAATGAAACTGGGAGTTTTCAATATCATCGTCCAAGGTGGGTTGACGGAGATAATTCACCGGTTAGATAAGCGTAGAGAGACGGAGCAGAGCGTGAATCTACTGGGGGTAGGTTTTGATTTCTGGGAAGTTGTTCGTGTTTGAGAAGAACCCGCTGAGGAGTGGAGAGGAGGCGAGAGGGAGAAGTGGTAACTGTAAATTAGCTATTTTAAACGGCTAGGATCGAATTAGAGAAACAATTTCAACGGTCCAGATTAAACTGACCGACCTCCATCCATATATATATAATTTGGTCTTCGTTTATAAAATAAAGCCTTTTAAATCAATGTGGGTTGGGTTGGGGTGTGGTGTGGTTAAACTCGCCGGAGAAGTCGCCGCCGACAGCTCTGGAATTAGGGATAGATAACGGCCACTGGGAGATGACGTCAGTTAAGAGGCTAGAGTACTATGATAATCATTTTGGGCTTTAGCCCAATGTTTTTGACTTTTCTTTTCTCTCCAGGCTTGCTGCACATTTAAGACATGGAAATAATTTTTTATTTTTATCATCAATAACAAATTTAAAATTAAATATGATATAAAAACATATTTTATTAAAAAAAATAATTGATTTTCATTTTTTAAATAAAAAAACTATTAAAATTAAATGTAGAATTTAAAATATTTACTTCCACATTTTAAACTAAAAAAAAGAAAGATAACCTTTTTTTTTTTTGAACGGCAAGTTAGTAGTTAGTAGTTAGTGATTTGGATCCACGATGACATCCATATGGACAGTATGCGGGATCCGAACCTTCACCTCAGGGGATAAACCCCCACTCCTCCACCATTTTTAGGAAAACCACCACTCCCAATAAAAACAGCTATTGCTATCAATACCATATTAAACTAAAAGCAAATGAACTCAAGGAGCACCTCTGAGAGTGAGACATTGTATTGTGTCTATGTAGCGATTGGACAGAAACGCTCAACTGTGGCACAATTAGTTCAAATTCTTTCAGAAGCGAATGCTATGGAATATTCCATTCTTGTAGCAGCCACCGCTTCAGATCCTGCAACTCTGCAATTTTTGGCCCCATATTATGGCTATTAAAATTCTTTTATTACATTACCAACTTCTTTTTGTCATATGAATAGGAAAAAAAATATAGAATATATGATAAGTGATATATGCCCAATAACGTTGGGAAGATGGGTTTAGTCGTTTCCTATAATATTAGCTTCCGTATTTTATTTATGTTTTTTTTAATTAATAAATTATATGACTTACAATTTCAGAATTTCTTCGCTTTCTCTTAAATTAGTTTAATTTTTCGTATGATATTTTAGAGTAAACTACGATTTTGGTCCTTGTGGTTTACCATCAATAACGATTTTGGTCCCTGTGGTTTGAAAATTGCTTTTTTGGTCCCTGTGGTTTCATTTTGTTTCTATTTTGGTCCTTACATCTAACAGAGTTAACGGAGCCGTTAAAAAAGTTTTGAAAATTTACATCTTTAGTCCTTGTGTTATATAAATTTTCAATATTTAATCCTAAATTCCATTTATTATATTACTAACTAAAATTTGATACTTATATATATATATATTATCATTTTTATTTTTCCTCTTTATATATTTTAATACAATATTTATGTTATTTTTATATATATTTTGATACTTTTTTTATTTACTTATAGTTACTAAAATAAATAATTTTTTAATATTTTAATTAATAACTTTTTTTATTATTTAGTCAAAGTTTTATTATTTATTTAGAAGCGGTTGATTTTTTACTAATTTTTTAAAAAAAACGGATTGGTTTAAAATGAGAAAAAATTGTGAATTATTAAAATTATTGATAAATAAGTGATTTTTTTTTTCAAAATTTTATATTTATTTTAAATTATCATTTGAATTAATAACTCTTTTTATTGTTTAATCGAAGTTTTATTTATTTATTTAAAACCGGTTGGTATTATTATTAAACTTCTTTTATAAACAGATTGGTTTAAAATGAGAAAAAATTACGAATCATTAAAATTATTGATAAATAAGTGATGAGTTTTTTTTCAAAGTTTTATATTTATTTTAAATTATCATCTGAAAAAATGTAATTTAATAAAAACAACCTTTTGGGTATAAATAAAATATCTTTTTCTCGAATTCTATTTAAAACTTTTTCAAATGACAATTTAAAATAAATTTAAAACTTTGAAAAGAAAATATCACTTATTTATCAATAATTTTAATGATTCCCAATTTTTTCGCTCATTTTAAACCAATCAGTTTTAAAAAAAAATTAATTAAAAAATCAACCGCTTTTAAATAAATATTAAAAATTTGATTAAATAATAAAAAGAGTTATTAATTAAAATATTAAAAAAGTAATTTATTTTTAGTAATTATAAGTATATATAAAAGTATCAAAATATATATAAAAAATAACATATTTATAGTATTAAAATATATTAAAGAAGGAAAAACAAAAATAATAATAATAATAATAATTTATATATATATAAGTGTCAAATTATAGTTAGTAATACAATAAATGAAATTTAGGATTAAATATTTAAAATTTATATAACACAAGGACTAAATTTGTATATAAGATGTACCATATCGCGTATAAGTAGGGCTACAGACAGAAATCACCAGATACTTTCCTCCGCCGCTTCTCCTCCTCCATTGTCTGATCATCTATTTTGCAAGTTTCTTATACTTCTCCCATAACATAATGGAAATAACACACATGTAATGGTCTGACTCAGTTGGTTTTAGCTACTTCCAATGATTAGGAGGTGGGATGCTTGAATCATGTACCACTCTTTCTTCTTTATCCCTTTTTTAAATTTTATTTGATTTCCTCCTATTTTTTTCCTATTCAAATGTTATTTAATTTCTCCTACTCTTTTTCTTTTCATATTAAACCTTTATTTATTTGTTTATCTTTCATATCTTTGATTTTCATTAATTGAATCCTTTTGACTTTATGTACTGTAATTTTTGATATTTAACTTCTATATTATCATTAAAAACATTTTTTATTTACAAAACATTTTATAGAAAGACATTATTACATCAAAAATCATAATAAACTAATCCATATTGATATATTGTACAAATTCTAAAAATATATAAATCAAAATTTTAAATTATTATTTTTTGGATCATAGATTTCATAATGTTGTTTTTTGGTTTCCTTTTTATGAAGTCTAATTTTCATCCACAATAATTAATATGTTTATATTGACATCATTAATGATATATATTCATAAATTAGTGAAAGAAATGCTCAATTAATAATAAAAATATGTTTTTGGTTTCATTGATACCATGTATATATTCAACTATTTTCTTAACAACTCACAAACAGAAATCTAAATATTCATATTATTATTTTTCTTACTTTTTTTTATCTACACACTCTTTACAACACAAATTTCCTTTGAAAACTTCATGAAACTTAATAGAACTAACACTAATCGCACATCTTACATTAACTTTTTGTTAGAATAACTACAACTTACAAGTTATATTTGAAATCTTTAAGCCCCCCCTAAATTACATTTCTGGCTACGCCCCTGCTTATTAGGATCATTTACAGAAGATAACTCTCTGACCAAGAAAATAAATCTAGTGTCATATCACACCTGCGACGAGATCTATGTCGTTGGAGAAGGCGAAACGCTCAACACCATCGGCAACAAACACGGTAACTCGTTTATTGTTGAACAAAATCCACCTATCCATGACCCATATGATGTATTCCCTAGCCTTGTTATCAAGATCACCCCTTTCAGTCCCCGTAATTAGAAAAATATATAGTTTATACACCAAACTTTTACTTTTTTCGTAAATGCCATTAGAAAGGTAGTTTTGTTTTATCTAAATGACCTTACTTTTTCATTTCACTTTATTTTTCCCCAATATCAACTTAGTTTTCCAGATTATGTGATAAAAACCTATTTCCTTTGTACCTCTAGTAATTTTTTTGTTTCATAACTGCAGTTGCAAATAAAATAAATACATGTTAGACCAGTCCAAAGATAGTTATGAGTTCAAGGATTACATGACTTTGTAAATTGATGATACGATACATCGAAATAATGTTTTTGTGTGCAAAAACAAGTTATATTATTAGTCATATTCGACACTTCGAAGTTATAAATTGATCATTTAAAACTCTTCATCGTTATTTAACAATGACTTAACATCGATCACAATACTACAATGTTATGGGTTCTTCCTATTTTTTAACATAATAACCACATATTAAATAATCAAGCATCATCTATCATTATGTGGCTGCTATTGATTTGAGTATCCATTTTTGGAAACTATTATGCACAAATCATAAGAGTTGTATCTCGTGTTCTAAAGACAACACATAGCCTATTACTAAGCGTTTACCGGCTTCACTTACCTTATAAAGTGATCATGACAAAGACCGCTAGATAAGTAAGGAGAAAAGTTTTTTTACCCACAGCCACAGATCCCACACCCCCCACAAACACCCAAAAATCACCCATTAAAGCATGAGTTGTAGGTTTGAAAAAAAACCTCGTATTTAAAGCATATTTTGAAGAAAAAAAAACCTCAATTAATCGTTATATTTTATTTTTTCCAACTTTCTTTTTGCAACTTGTTGTTTTATGGATTTATAATAATTGTTATTTGTTGATTATTATTTCCTATTTATTAGTTGTTATTTGATTAAAATTTGTTACTTAATTTGAGTTTGTTATTTTGATTTAAGGTTTATTGCTAGTGTCTTTTATTTCTGATTTCTTTCGTTTTTTTCTATCTGATTTTTTTAACTGAACCTAAGGGGTTGTTTACCAAAAATTCAACTGATTAATTAGTAACTGAATCTGATTTTTTCTAACTAAATCTAAGGGGTTGTTATTTTCTAAGTGTTTACCGAAAAAAATCAACACTATCACTTATTCGCCACATATTTACAAAAATCGTTTGCTTGACCACAACTTCTTGAGCATAACAACACCTTACTTACCTTATCATTAAAAATAAGTTTGAATCATAAATTTAAAACTTGTTGTGTGTTTGATGATGCTTGCAACTGTGGCTAAAATATTTATAAAGAATCTTTGATGATGGGGCCTATACAGACGGAGCAGGGACGTTATAAATTTCATCAAGATTGGTTCACAGACACACAGTTTAATACAAACCCGGGTTCAAACACAAGTAAAATTGTTTCCCACATTTTTTAGGCCCTCGTAGAGAACCCATATTTAACAAGATAATATACGACTCTGTGACCAAGGTATATGTTGGTTTTGAAGTACCTCTTATCCATATTCTATTTTACATTTATTGATTAATTAGTAGTTTTCACATATAATTATATTGGCACTTGACCTTTAGTCAAAAGTTCTGTATAACACACACTTACACATGGAGAGAGAGAAAAAAAATTCAAATGCAAACTTATTTTTCATTGCAAATGTGAGAACAAAGGAAAGCGCAACACGTATCATCGACATCCATATTCAATATGAATAACGGTGGTGAAGTTCATATGATATAACATTCAATATGAATAACACACGATCATGATCCATTCATAATGAATAATCCGTGGATACATGAGACATGTGTCGCGCTCTTCTTTGTCCTCATGTTCACAACTAAAACTCGGTTTTCATTTGAACCCACATAGACGCACATACACACACATATATATATATATACAATTATACATATACATACAGGGGCGGACGCAGCCGGTTAAAGGGAGGGTCACAGGATCCCACTGAAATAGTTAAAAAAAATTATACAGGTTAAAGAAAATAAAAAATACTACATTTAGCCTTAGTTCCTCCAGTGAAATTTTTCAAGGGATCTCATCTTGCCGCCAAATGACAAAAACACTAAAAAATTCTCTTAAAATAAAAAAAAGTGAAAAAATCATTCGAAATCGACAAAAACACTAAGAAAATCTCTCAAAATGATTAAAAACACTAAGAAAATTCCTCAAAATGGTCAAAAACACTAAAGAAATCTGTTGAAATCAACTAAAAAACTTTAAAAATCTTTCGAAACATGTCGGGTAACTTTACACGCCTTTAATCTACCTTAATAGGATCCCAATATGTAAAAATCTTGGATCAGACATATATATGTGATTGGTCATGGCATTTTAAAGAACATGTACAATAAATCAAATATAGCCATAGACCACGAGTCACCCCTCCATCTTTATAATAAGTGAGGACTAAAATTATACTTCACTCCAAAGTTTAAGGTTTAAAACAAAAAATAGGAAGTGTTAAATGAAAATTGGGGATGGATGAACAATGGTTTGACTTTTCCTATAACGTAATACGCGTCTCATTTATGATTTTATCATCACCAAATCTATAACGTTACAATCAATAATTTTCACTATATTTATAACAACCATATATGGGCTAATATGTAAAAGTATACAAAATTTGTTTCTAATACGTTACTTAAAGTATAATATTTTGATAAATTGTAGCTGTGCTCTCTCAATTCTGCTCCAAATTATTATTTATTGATTTTAATTAATAGTAATTTATTTTGATTTATTATTAATCATGTTAATTATTTTTGTAAGTTATATAAATATTAGATTCATATTTATTCTGATTGATAAATAATAAAATTTCAACAATGATTTTAAGAAAGTATTTGATTCTTGATATAATGCTTTTTGAAAAGTAATTATTTAGAAATTTTAGGGGTAACAAACTTTATTTATATGTATATTATGCGTAACATTTATCCAATACTATCATTTAATATGACAACTTTTTAGAAATATATATTTGGTTACCCTAATTGATAGTTTTAGAAAGTTTGTTACATTTATTAATATATAATTGTTGTGTTTTAAGAAGTGAAAATTTTGTATTGATATTTGCAAATATGATATAGAATGCAAATGTCTATTGAAATTTAAATAAGTGGAGAGCTCTTTATTATTTTTGTCTATATGAAGAAATGTATAGGTGTTTTCTTTTTATTATATTAGAGCATCTTTAACAGGTTTTCTATAAAAAAAAATTAAAACAGAAAATCAAAAGTAAAAATCTTTAAAAAGAGTAATATTCATCTTCAACAGATTTTCCATTTTAGAGATTTTAACACAAATTATATTAATATAATATTATCTAATTTATCATTCCAATACACTTTTAAAGAAAACTTAATATAAATTGATAAAACTTTAATCTCATTGTTGAGATGGAATAAAATAACAATTTCTCTCTCCTACCATCAAGTGTTAGGGGATTCCCTAAATTTAGAAGAATTAAGTTTTTTTATTATAGATAACAAGATAGCAAAACTGTTGAAAAAGTTTAGATTATAAAAACCATTTTTTTCTCTTTTACGAAAGCTGTTGAAAATACTTTTATGTAATATAATTATGAGCGCTACCATAATGCCTTGGTACCCAGGCTAGTTTTCAAATAACTACTCCTAAGTCCTAACATTAAATCTATTGATTATGAGTGATCCTAAAACATAGGTTACAGTCATAAGCAATAAGGGTGTATGTTTTGCAGTGCAGTTTAGAATTAAAATTGTAAATTGTTATATATAAAGTAAATTAAATGCAAATCTTATAAATATTACAATCATAAGCAGTAAGGGTGTACGTTTTGTAGTACAGTTTAGAGTTAAAACTGTAAATTGCTATATATAAGGTAAATTAAATGCAAATCTTATAAATATTAAAAAATCTGTAAATAAAAACTTATGAAAATGATAAAAGGTTGATTTCTATTAAAAATTTCTTAAACGTTTACCATCAATTCAATTTGATGATAAAAAATGGTAAATGAGTACACGTGGAGCAGTGGAATACAACGGAATAAGGGGAAGGTGGTGTCGTCACAATAATTAAGGCTAAAATTAGTAAATTACAAAATTCATCCTTGAGGTTATAAAAACTCTGGTATTTATCCCTACATTTTCGAAATTATAAAGAACGCTAACAACATTTGCATTTCCTTACAAATTTTGTCCCTATCTCTAACAACAGTTAAGATCACCCATAAAAGTACTTCACATCATGAGAGCCATTTCAATGATTTTACCAATATCATTTTGTAGTTGATGACGTTTTTTTTCTAATTTTGGAAAGTTAAAGGCGAAAACCAGAGTTTCATAAATGTAAGGGACTATTTTTGTAATTTACTCTTTTTGCAAATATATAAAGCTGGTTGCTCATCTACTTTCTCTAGTCAACCATACTTTTATCCATCCTTCCCCTTTTATATAATCATATTATGCCACCTTCAAATTCATTCAAATCCGCCATGGATCACACCTCTATACCTCTTGGATTTCAATTTTTATCTGCAATATTCATCATCATCTTCTTTGCTTCTTCATCTACTTCCGAAAAAGGTTTGTTAATTGAATCAATCTAATTAATTCAATTCATCAAATCATCATCTTCATTAATTTAATCATTCTTTTTTATTTTTGCAGCTCCATATACCACATTTGCAAAAGACGCCACCGGAGCTCCGGCGGTCACATACTACGACTACATCGTGATCGGAGGTGGAACTTCCGGCTGTGCATTGGCGGCGACACTTTCACAAGGAGCAAAAGTTTTAATCATCGAAAGAGGTGATTTACCATACAGCATCTCCACCGTCACCACCATTAATGGCTTCATCGACACACTCACCAACCTCTCTCCGACGTCAGCCTCCCAAACTTTCATATCCACCGACGGCGTCGTCAGCCAAAGAGGCCGCGTTTTGGGCGGCGGCTCCGCCCTGAACGCCGGCTTCTTCACGTGGGCGAGCGCCGATTACATCAAGAAAGCAGGGTGGGATCCGAAACTGGTGAAGGAATCTTACGAGTGGGTGGGGAAGAAGGTGGCGTTTGAGCCGAAGGTGTTGGGATGGCAGTCGGCGGTGAGAGAAGGGTTGTTGGAGGCCGGAATATCGCCGAATAATGGGTTTTCATATGAACATAAATATGGTACGAAGGTCGGCGGCAGCATTTTTGATCGGAACGGGAAGAGACACACCGCCGCAGATTTGTTAGAGTATGCTGATTCAAACAACATTACTGTCTACTTAAATGCGACGGTGCACCGGATATTATTTGAAACCGATGGTCAGTGTATTATTTAATTAATTTCTCCGTTATATATATATATATATGTATATATACTTATTACACTTGTCATATAACTTGCATCATTTGATAATAGTATGGTCACAAAATTTGTTACCAATGACGCATGTGTTGTTAGTAGACTCTGGTTAGTCAAGATTTTAGTATTTTTATATATAAATAATACTTCATTATTAAAATTTTGTTATTGTTGGAGTCCTTGTTTACTAAATTTAAGAGTATCAAATATAAGAATCTTCGGACATAATTTTTCAAAAGGTAGAGTATTAAATGTTAGAATGTCTTTCTTTAAAAAAAAATGTTAAACCTGTCGGGAGAAAAATTGAATTCAATTACAACAACTATTATATTTTATCAATTTTATTTTTAATTATATTATTAAAATTTTAATATATTATTTTTAATTTTTTTTAAACACTTAATTTCAATATTTTTTTTATTGATGTGAGAAAATACAGGGAAGTTTCAATCTTTTTGAAGTCACTGCTACATCCAAATATTTTGATTACATTACATAAATGAGATAATATATATATATATATATATATATATAGAAAAGTTCAAATGTGAACTCATTTTTGGTTGTGAACATGAGGACGAATCTCAGCCACTTATCCGGTCAATAAAGGCGCAATTCTGCCTCTCCTTTAATAATCTCCACCCTCCCATGAATCGCGTCAATCCTTCGTGATCGCGTCCACCATAACCGAAGATGTGTGGCTGAGATTCGTCCTCACGTTCACAGCCAAAATTGAGTTCACATTTAAACCTAACCCTATATATATATATATATATATATATATGTATGTATATATATATATGTATGTATATATATATATATGTAAATCACAAAATGGGCTAAACCTAAACGATTAACAACCTAAACCTAAACTATTAGTAAGTTGAACCTAAACTCAAATAATTAATTTAGCCTAAACAATTTCCACATGTAAAGTTAGGCTCCAAAAATTTAGGGGCCCTACTCAAAATCTCACATTTAACATGTTAAAGAACGGCGTTGTTAACATAGATGTTGAAGTTATTCTTATATCATTTCTCCTCAACATATGCCTAAAAAATTTCTTCCTTCTTCAATGGTTCTTTTGAAAGTAAGAATAAATTACATTCATAGTTCATGTTTTTTGTTAAAAATTCCTATTTATGTCCTTTTGATTTTGAGATTATGATTTTCATCCCCATGTTTAATGGTTTATAATTAATTTTTTTTTTTCTTATAATTTAAACTTTATTATTTTTTTCGTCCCTATAATTTACTATTCATTTGTATTTTTATCTTTCATACTTAAAAGTTAGTAGTTAATTTAGGGACAAAAGTAAAAATGAATTATAAATTCCAAACCCCACATGGACAGACTTTGTAGTCATTAATTTATTTATTTATTTAATTTTTTTATATAAAAAACACAGAACGAAGAGCTAGAGGAGTGTTGTACGAGGATATGAAAGGCAAAGAACACGTGGCGATTTTAAATAATGGGTCTTCGAAGAATGAAGTCATATTATCAGCAGGAACACTTGGGAGCCCACAATTGCTGATGTTGAGTGGTATCGGGCCTTCCAAACATTTAGAGGCCCATAAAGTCAAGGTGGTTTTGGATCAACCCATGGTTGGTCAGGGTTTATCTGATAACCCGATGAATCTGGTAATCCTCCCTTCGCCCCGACCTGTAGAGATTTCACTCATTGAGGTCGTGGGTATTACCCGATTCGGAAGCTTCATTGAATGCGCTAGCACCCATATTAACTGGCCACGACTCCATGAATTTGGCTCCCAATTTGGACTTTTTACGAACCAGGTTTGACTTTCTGTATAATAATATCTTTTTAACTAATTAATAATAACAAATTTATTTAAAAGAAATCAAAATGTATTTCTAATAACGACTGGTTACGATATTTCAGAATAAGCAGCTTGACAAGATAAGATCTATTATTGCACGTCGCTTCCACATGGATCCATCAGGGCTTAATGTCGGAATTATCCTTCAGAAGATTATGGGCCCACTCTCTTCTGGAACTTTGGAGTTAGAAACAGAAAATCCAGATGATAATCCAAAAGTCACATTTAACTACTTCAAAAACCCTCGAGACCTCCAAAGATGTGTTAAAGGAATGGAAACCATCATAAAGGTCTTGGAATCAAAACCATTGTATGAATACCGAGACCCTTTATTGCCGATTCAAGAGTTGCTTGATCTGATCGTTGCCTTACCGCTCAATTTGAGACCTAGACATGCTAATGCTACAATTGACCTTGGTCAGTATTGCAAGGACACTGTTCAATCTATATGGCATTACCATGGAGGATGTCAAGTTGATAAAGTGATTGATCGCGACTATAAAGTCATTGGTGTTAGTGCGTTGCGGGTCGTCGATAGTTCAACTCTTTCGTATTCTCCA
Source organism: Silybum marianum (assembly GCA_036898165.1). Classification (NCBI taxonomy): domain Eukaryota; kingdom Viridiplantae; phylum Streptophyta; class Magnoliopsida; order Asterales; family Asteraceae; genus Silybum; species Silybum marianum. The sequence goes on from CM072532.1 coordinate 1,332,420, forward strand.
GGAACAAATCCTCAAGCTACTATGATGATGCTTGGAAGGTAACTACATATATACATTGTTAACTTTATTAAAACTACATATAACAACAAAAAATATTTTATTTTAGTTAAACAAAAGACATTTGATTAACCATGATACTTTTATTTATTTTTGTTATTTCAGGTATATGGGACAGAAAATGTTAAAAGAGAGAATGACATTGGATGAAAGTAAAAAATGACAAGGAAAATGTTATTTAAAAACACAGGACTCTGTGTTATATAATTATATATTAATATATTTAATATGAGATGTTTAGTGTTCGCGTTATAAACTGTCTTTTTGTAACGTATAATTATCTTATGCATACAAATGCTATTAGTTATTCGTGAAATTTCTACTGCCATATTTTGATAGGAAAAAAGATGAAGGGTAGATGGAGGATATGCCATATAATTCCATCCCCTAAATCTTGAATAGATTTTCGAATCAGATTTGAAAGAATCTTTCTCTTTAAGGAGGAATAAATGCTGACTTGAATAGTTGACTTCAAAAATATTTATCTTCAAAAAAGTAATAACCAAACAACTATTTTCATTGGCATATATAGCATGAGATTAAATTATTAGTAGCTTGTTGATTTTGATACAATAATGTTAAAAATGATACGATTTTCTTAGGCATTTGAACTCAAAAATCTCATCAATCTAGAAAACAAATATTCTTGTATATAATCATTTGACAAACAAACTAACGTTTAAAAGTAATTTTCTAATAAAAAAAACTCGATATTAATTACCTACTGTCATTTATGATAGTTTCCGTAGAAATTATGTTGATACTGTTAGTACTAATGTTGAACCCAAACTGTTTAAAAAACTCGTTCAACATGAACATTGGTGTAATTCTACTGTAAATAATTCAGACACGAAAGAAATAAAAAAACTAGAAAACTGGATGTGAATGATTATTCAAGCTCAACAATTATCATTAAATCAATAGAAATCAAGTCAGTTATCTCAAAAAATATTCCTTGTCATTTCATAACGTCTGCTTGACTCTAATACCTTTAGAATTCTTGTAACCTCATTAGTTTTTATAGGAAACTTTTCCACCCATGTTCAAGGTCGGTCACATCGTTTTAGATGCCCTGAGCGGAGAGTAAAAAAATTGCCCTAATCCAAGAATAATAACATCATTGTAGTTAACAAGTATAATACTGCCCGCTAAAAATCATTGAAACAAAAAATAAGGTAAAGATAATACCAAGCATAATATATTAGGACACAAATATATATAGTTATGGCATGAAAAGAGATTTAACCAAATAAGCAAATTACTTAAATAACTGAAATAGGTTTAAGGAAATCACTCAAATAGTCATATCATTAAGATAACAACAAATAAACATAAAAAAACTAAGAAAGAAAACACCAAGATTCAAGGAAAATAAGGAAAACGGATAACTAGATGAGTAAATAAGAAACTAAAAAAGAAAACACCATGGTTCAAACTTAAAAGAAACTAATTGTAAACTGAGAACTGAGAGTGAGAGCCGAGACCAGAGGTTAGAAGCTGAGTCAAGGTGAGAGGCTGAGAGACGACTGTCGAGAACAATAGTGATCATTGGCAGCGTTGTGTGTTGTGGATGAGGGGTAGAAGATCAGTCGTGAATCGTGAGGGCAGAGGTGAGAGCGAGAGGCCAAGAGCGGTAACATCTTTTGGGAAAAAAAAAAGTTCAAATAACGAGCCTACTAAACCCTATTTGACTGTTGGGGTGTGATGCCCTGGACGACCGTTTCTTCCCCCAACAATAGGGCCACCCCTGCCATATCCACTTTGGTATAGATTCATGGCCCTCTTCTATTCTAAAATCAAATACTTGCTTCATTATTGTATTGATTATGATTACATACAATTTTCAACTTCATTGTTTTTTTCTTTTCCTTTTTTGATACAATCATATAAAAATGAATTTGTTTTGTAAATGTCATTTTCAAAGTTATCTTATAATAGATATATGTAGAACCTCGTATGATAATCGAAAAAATTTCATTAATTTGAAATTTGTAATAGTTCTACCCTTTCAAACCAACAAAAAGAATAAATATAGTGGCAAAAAAGAAAAAGAAAAGGCCCTTTCAGAAAGGTATAAACATCCTTTTTAAGGCATATGCCAATTCTTCTTATGGTTTATTCCATCATTGAAGTGCATATAAAAGAAACCAACAAACTCATTACAAACTTCAACTATAAAGTAATGGATAGATCATTCGACAAGCGAGATCAGTTAAAGGACTACTCTCTATTGGCATACCTGTTTTAACGTAATCTGTGGGCTGCATGAGATCATTGATCATGTATTCTATTGGTTTTATTATGATATGCCAAAGGAGAGTTGCCCTGTAACTGTTTATTGCTTACATTTTCCTTTACCTGATTTATATTGTTCTTACGTTCATGCATTGCTTATATTTCTAATTTTCTATGTTTTCATCGAATTTCTTCTTTTACTTTTTAGATTTTCTTTCTACTACTTTTAATTCTATGTGATGGGCAAACATGTAAACAGACTTAAAATAAGTAATTTTGTTTAAGATGGACCAAGTTGGAACAAACCCAAAGTAGTTATAATTTCTAGGCCCAATTTGGTTCCAAATTTAAAATTTTACTTTAGAAATTTTATTTTGGATAACGCAATATGTCTTTTATGCAATTAGTATAACACGATATTCTTTAATAGAAATTAAACGGAACATATTAATAATTTTGTGAAATATAAGTGAAAGTATTATTTAAAATGTATGCTCGAGTAAAATCAACAATACATTGATACATAACATAAATGTTTTTATTACATTATTCAATATCATAAGTAAACTAACGCTTTTTTAAACATTTAAATTATAATCTTAAAGCCATGTATAATATGAGCATGGTTCGTAGTTATGTGATTTTGAACTGAAATTATGCTTCATAAATCAAGAACTTTATAACTTGTCTATGTATATCATAAACTGCAAGTTGGAAACTTCATACTTTAAACTATAATCGAAGTGAGGTATCAATTTTTTATGATTAGATGTGCGTTGTGGACGTTTTTCATTCGATGACTCTGCACTTTATGCCAACTAAGCACATAAATGACTTGTGATTGCAATCTTAGAAGTTCACGTCATCATGTGATAAAATCACAGTGTTCGGAAAAGCTCGTCGCAACAGCTGTCACGACGTGTCGTGACTTAAGGTTTGTGTCTCACGTCACGATAAGCATATGATATGACCTAATGTGTGATTTCTGTAATTCAATATTTGATTTGCTTAGTTTTTTAATTGTTTAATATCTTATTTGTTCAGTTTCTAATGTGTAATCTAATTTAAATTATTTAATATCATTGACTCATTAAGGAATGACATCGCCCACATGCCATGACTCGTGCCATTTTAAACCTTGTAAATCTTCAACATTCAAATACATTTTATATGACAAAAACTATCGGGTTAAAATATGAATTATACAGTTTTTTTGGGTCAAACAGCGACTATCATAATATATTAGAACAATACACAAAATTTCATTTTACAGTTCAAACTACTTTCTTTTCAATTGTCACAAACCTAAACATTTTTTTGTTGTTGTTGTTGTTGTCAAAATACTATTCTACAACCACAAGACTTATGGCTTACTGGTTCAGACTTGTGGGGGATGATGCTAGATTACCCATCTACCCCAGGTTCGAATCCAGACACAAACAACTTGTGACCATCGGGGAATTATTTCAGGACTGCATGCTTTAGCAGTCTTAAAATTGTCAGAAGTTAGTCTAGACAAATGCCTAAGATACCCTTTCCGAAAATACCATTCAACAAACTTTAAGAGCCAACTATAATTTCAGAACTTTAAATCTTGTGGGGAATTTGGATTTTTTTTTAATTTTAAATTATCTTAATCACATTAAAGAAAAGTCATAAACCGCTAAGGGTAATTTGGTGATTTTCATAAAACAATTTGAGAACTTTAAATTCGTTAGTTTACCAATTTTTTTTGAGTAAAATTGTATTTATTGAAATTTATTTAGATAATTTTTTTTGATAACCATGTTAACTTATTTTTCAACATTTTTCTAATAGTGTTCTAGAGGTTGTTTGGGATTGCTTATTTGAAACAACATATGTTTTTCCTACAAAAGTCTTTATCAACTTATCATAAGTTAGAATGATTTAACTTACTAAAAAAACTCTTTATTACCGGTGTAACACCAATATAAACTATTTATCCAAACACTCGAAAGTGCTTATTCCAGTGTGGTACCGGTAATAAGTCGTTGAGTAGTTTTTATCCAAACACTCGATGTTCCTGCGGTATGCTCAAATTCTAGGCTTGGTCCCAAAATAAACTACTTACGCTGATGCTTCCTAACTTCTTAATTTCATAACAGTCAAGGTACATAAAGTTAAGAACATCAATTAGCAATCATTAAGACTTAGAAGGGACAATCAGTCTTTAAGAAAACTACAAGCACCAAAAAAGTGATTCACTCTAAAATTAATTTGATACACATATATTATTTTAAATTTCTTCATTAAAAATATTTTAAATACAATTAAGAATTTATTTTATTATTACAATTTAATTGTTGTACCTTATTCACAATTATTCAATAAATCAGTTTATAACAAAAAAAAGTTATTTATCTTAACAAACAAAATTTAATATTTATCCCATGTCAACAGTTCTTAAAATATTTTGTAGTAAAGAATTTTTTAAAATTCAAAATGAATTACACTTTTATTTATGGTAGTTTGTTTAAAGACTAATGTATTCATTCTAATGGTTGCTAATTGTTTAATTTAGAGGCTTTGAGGATTATGAAATTTAAAATTCAGGAACTTTAAACATACAAGACCGACCACAGGTGTAGACTAGGGGTGTCAATGATGTGAGTCGAGCACGAGTATCAGTATACTCGACTCGAACTCGATAGCTATTCCTCAAGCTCGAACTCGACTCGAAAGCTCTCGATTAGTTAAAAGCTAAACTAAACTCGACTCGAACTCGTTTGAAGCTCGAACCAAACTCGAACTCGTATTTGAATCAAGCTCGAACCAAACTCATCTATTGGAATTTATTTATTTTTAGGTCTTCTCTTATAAATTTTAACTTAGAGGTGTTCTCTTTAATTTTATAAACTAAAGAAATGCACCTCAAACTTCATCATCAAAAAGACTAAGGTTTAAACTTTCATTCACCCCCTCATCTTTTTATAACACCTCTTTACCCTTACTTTACCATCTCTCTTTCAATGTGGGACAACTTTACCAACACTTCTATAGTTTTCTTTGTCTTTTTCATTTATAATTTACTAAAAAAATAATTGATTAGTTTTCATAGTTATAAAATTCACAATTTTGTTCAAGTATCTAAAAATATAAGATATTTTTATTATATTATGTTTAAAAAATTGATTGTATTTTAAAACTAATTATATATATATAAAAAATCGAGTATCTCACGAGCTTAACGAGTCGAGTATTGGGTAGCTCGACTCGACTCGTTAATATGTCGAGTCGAGTTCAAGTCGAACCTATTTGAGTCGAGTGTTGACCGAGCTTTGACCGAGTCGATCTCGAGCAGCTCGCAAGTTGTCTCGTATCATCTACACCTCTAGGTGTAGTTCACTCTTAATTTTTTTCAATTATGCATTTAATATTCACTTAAAAGATGTTATAAATGAAACCCCCATTTAATTATTAACAAATTTACAGTGAATTACACTTTGTTCCTAGTAGTTTGTCCGAAGAATGATACATTCCTTCTAATGGTTGTTAATAGACGATGTTAGATTTAGAGAACTTGAGTATTATGAAATTTGAAATTAAAAATCGATATAAACAGATTGTTTCAAAAACCAAATCCAAAATTTAAACATACAAGACCACATGTGTAATTCACTCTTAATTTGTTTTTAAATTATGCATTTAATATTCACTTAAAACTTTAAAAGGTGTTATAAATGAAACCCCCATTTAATTATTAACCAAAAATTAATTATTAGATTTAGCTGGTCAAAAATTAAAATGTAACAATTAAAAAAAATCAATAATTTATACAAAAACTAAATATATATTTTTTTGTTCTACAAATAACAAAATGTTGATAACACATTTAAAAAGAAATAATTATCAAATAAATTTTTTAAATTTAACAAACTTTGATTGCTTATCATCAACTAAAACGATATGTTTTTTAAGGGGAAAGTCTGAAAAAACCCAACGAACTATGTGATTTTGAATGATTAAGTTCTTAAACTATTTTTTTGAATGAAAATATCCTTAAACTTTCTGAAACCGGTTAAATACATCCTTGTAACCTGTAAAAACAGATTAATGTTATAAAAATTTGGAAAAAGTTTAAAAAAACCCAACAAACTATCTGATTTTGAATAATTAAGTCCTTCATTTTTTTATCGAATAAATCCCGAATTTTTTTCCTAATTTTTTTTACCAAATTAATTTTTGAACTTTCTTTTAACAAATAATCCCAAACTTTTTTTGAAAACTAAAATCATGAACTTAATTTTGAACAAATAAATGCGGAATTTTTTTTGAACAAGATCACAAATATATATATATATATATAATTTTTCTACAATAAATCAATTAAATATAGATGAATTATATCATTTTCAATACTAATTACAAAGCATAAATCAAATTTATTAACTTTATTTTTTTATGTATAAGTATTTTATATGTAACTATTTATATTCTATACATAACTTTTATATGTTTCATAATTAGTAATGGAAATGGTATAAGTAGTGGATGTCTGGATGGCATCCCTAACTACCCGGGTTTGAATTCCCGCAACTGCATGTGGCGATAACCAGACTTTGGCCTACCACTCTGTGGTGGATCCTGGTCGCCCGGGATTACTCAGGTGCCCGAATGGATCCCGGATATCCCGGGAACGTGTGCGTTTTATTGTCGTTCAAAAAAATTTATGTATAAATATTTTATATGTATCTATTTATGTTTAAGTATAACTTTTATATGTTTTATAATTAGTAATGGAAACGATATAATTTTTCTTCATTTAATTGATTCATTGTACTTTGTTGTCGGTAAGAGAAATTATATATTTTTTGTTTATGATTTTGTTCAAAAAAAAAATCGGGTTATTAATTTGTTCAAAATTAAGTTCATGATTTTATTTCTTAAAAAAAAAAGTTTGAAATTTATTTGTTTAAAGAAAGTTAAAAAATTAATTTGGTAAAAAGATTTAGATTTTTTTTTGAAATTTATTCATTAAAAAAATCAAGGACTTAACCATTCAAAATCAGATAGTTCGTTGGATTTTTTTAGACTTTTTCCAAATTGTTATCACATTAACCTGTTATTACAGGTTACAAGGATGTATTTAACCGGTTTCAGAAAGTTTAAGGGTTTTTTCATTCAAAAAAATAGTTTAAGGACTTAATCATTCAAAATCAGATAGTTCGTTGGGTTTTTTTAGACTTTTCCCATTTTTTAACGGATAAGTTCATTATTATTTTAAAAAGTTTGTTAAATCATCTCCAACAACTTCTCTATAATAAAGAAAATGAAGAAAATGAGGATTTTGAGGAAGTATTTTGCTCCAATAGCTTCCCCATTATCATCTCCAAAATGGAGAAAGTAGGAGAGAGAGTGATTTTTTCTCCAAATATGGAGTTCACTCCAAAAATGATTATTAAATGAAATGACCAATAGAAAACTTTAAAAACTAAATATTTAAAAAGATAAATAAAATTTAATAGATAAATACAATATTTTAATATTATAGTCATTATTGAATTCTCCAAAATAACGAATTTGTTGAAGATGAATGTAATTATTTATGAAGATTTTGATTTTTAATTCTTCATTTTAAAAAAATTATAGAAGATTTGTTGGAAATGCTTTTTCATGATCAAATACAAAGAAGTTATGTCATAAAATCAAAAAAAAACTTGTAATAACATTTTAAAGATGACATGAAATCCAAAAGAATATCTATTAAACTTTGATTTTTTATATTTTATTTCTATTACTAATTAATCCAATAAAACATAAAAGAAATGACTTACCTTTTGCATGTACCTCGACGAAAGAATGGAGAAACTTTGTCTAAATACATGATTGGTTTTGGATTCAATCTCAGACCCTCCCATTAGCCTTAGTCGTTGATTAAACCTTAAAATATTTCCTTACATTGGTGTCTTTAAAGACATGTTCCATATAAAATCGATAAAAGTTGTTTGTAATTAACTTTTGGTTCAAATAAAAGATATCATTTTTTTTATATAATTAAAAAGCTAATAGTTCAACTCAAAGTCCACAATGGCCCGGGAAGTATATTTCCACCACGTGTCACAATCGTACGACAACTGAACCCCTGTTAAATCTCAACCGTTGACTTAACTTAGAGGGTCCCTGGCAAGAGGATAAGTGGGTCTGCTCTTTTTCTTTAGGGTTTGCTAATTAATTATGATATCATATCACCTTCATTCATCCATCCATCAACCATGATTTATTAGATTCAAAAACCAGTTAACCAAATTACTCTCTTCTTCTTCTTCTTCTTCATCTACTTCTAATCCATCACGCTTCTTTTCTTTCACCAATATGGAATCTCAACACCACCAACATGTTACCAACAATCCTTCAAAATCTGATCCCATAATCGGAGTTACAGATCCACCGGAGGAAATTCCACAACCTCAGCCGCCGATATCGATGTTTAAAGAAGAGCCATCGGAAAATGATTCCATGGTTGGTGGTTCTATGACTTCTATCATGCCAATGTCAACACAAATGATGGTGGCACCGCCACGGAGGCCGTCTAAAGACCGTCACACTAAGGTGGAAGGTCGTGGCCGGAGAATCCGCATGCCGGCGGTCTGTGCCGCTAGAATCTTCCAGTTAACTCGGGAACTCGGTCACAAGTCGGACGGTGAGACGATTCGGTGGTTGTTGGAGCACGCGGAACGTGCTATTATTGAAGCCACCGGTACCGGAACTGTGCCGGCAATCGCCGTTAGTGTTAACGGAACGTTAAAGATTCCGACGACATCTAGCGAAGGGGAAGGTGTTAGTAAAAGACGGAAAAGAGCAAGTAACAGTGAGTTTTATGACGTGAATGAGTCGTTGTCATCCGGTTTGGCCCCTGTGGCCCCAGTTGCCCCACAGGGGCTCGTGCCGGTGTGGGCCATGGGTGCACCACCCACCGTGGGTATGCACGGCGCAGCTTTCTTCTTGATCCCACCTGCAACTATTTCCGGCGGACCATCGTCAGCCCAGTTATTACCACAGTTGTGGGCCATACCCGCCGGTGCAACCCCTGTTTTTAACTTTCCGGCGAGACCCATTTCCAGTTATGTGTCGGAAGGTGGTAGTTCCGGCGGCGGTGGTGGTGGAGTTGAAACGCCGGCGGGATCAATATCGAATAATAATAGTGAAAGTGAAGATAAATTGGGGAAGATTTCAACCAAATTGGCTCCAAGTTCAGCTTCGATTTCAAGTACAAATTCAATTAGGGATTTCTCTTTGAAGATTTACGATAAACGAGAGCTTCAATTCATGATGGGTTCTAATTCAACTGATCAAAACCCATCGTCTTCTTGATCAAATTCATCATCAACAGATTAAATTAGTTTTCAGTGCGTTTAGAATCACATAGTCTCTTGTGTTTAAGCTTTTTTTAATTTTATTTTTAAATTATAAGCATGTAAAGGGGTTTAGAATAATGAAAAAGGTTACGGTAATGTTTGGCAAAAGAAGCTAACAAGGTATCTTATGACTTATAAGGTAACTTATTTAAAACCTCACTTTTATTATGTTGTTAATAAGATACCTTATAAGTTAATTTATGGTCATCCAAACAACTACACTAAAAATAAAGTACTTTCTAAGATGGTTTATTTTTACCAAATAATGTCCATGTCTAATGATCTGGGGTTGGGTGAGGGGAGAGCACGTGCGAGTTAGGCATTAACACGTGCAGGAGAGATGGCGCGTGCACAAGTGGCACTTGGGTTGGGGTTGGACCCCATTTTTATCTTTTTGGATATGGGGTTTAGGTGAAAAGCATAGGTGTCGTTGGGGCTTAGGTGTTGTGTGGGGACCGCCGGCCTGGCTTCATTAATTAATAAAAGAATTCAATTCTAACTGTATATTAGAAAAACATTTATAATAAAAAAAAAATACATTTATTTGTTATATAAAAGTATTTTATTAAAAATTAAAAATTTAATAAGTAACAATGATAAATAATATTATGTAATTAGAGTGGGAGCAGGCCTCGGCGAAACTGGATGGTGGTCAATGTTTTAAAACCCGAGTTAATCCGGTCGAACCGGTTGGATCGGGACACGGGGTAGTGACCGGGTTAACTAATTCCGGGTTAATGCATATGACCAGCCCGTTTCAATCCGACCGGGGTTTCTCAAAAACCCGGTTAAACCGGTGGTTAACCCGTTTCTCAAACCTGGTTAACCCATTTTTATATTAAAATTCAGGAAAAAATTAAAAAAATGTGTGTTTTTTAATTTATTTGAATTGATGTAAAACTTGTTGTTTGTGTATTTTTAATGTTGGAACTTGTGGACATCAAATTATTACTTTATATATGAAGGATTAAGAGAATTATTGAAACCGGTTAATCCGGTGGTTGAACCGGTTGAACCAGTTAACCCGGAACCAGGTCACCACACCGGGTAAACTAAAAACCCGGGTTTTAATACATTGGTGGTGGTTGTTTGTCTAGTGTTGGACACTTGAGTGACCTTATTACCACCGTCTTTAAGGACAGATATGTTAAAATAGAGAAAATATAAAAAAATTGTTAGATAAGTTCCATGTGGAATATGGATCGGCTCAATTAAGTTGCACAAGTAGATTTTTTTTGCGCTATAAAAACTGTATCCATTAAAAAAAAAATCAATCAAAAAACTAAAAAAAAATCTATTTAAATAATAAAATTCAAAAAACCCAAACATAAAAATATTGCGTCCACCAATCCGAGTGGCAAGTTGGTGGCCATAGTGCTTTGAATTTTATTTTTGCTTGCATACAAAGTCTTAGATTTAACATTTACCCACACTAGTTTCTTGAATCACGGTTCAAACTTTGATTTTCTAATTAAACATCGATGTTGAATAATATACAAGAAAAAAACTTTATTTTGTTGTTCGTTTAAAATATAAAAAATAGTTTTTTATGCATCAAACAATACCATTTTAAACGTGTATCAACAGACACCAAATGTCATTCTCATCTACCATTTTCTCTGGAAAAAATGGATTTTTTAATGTCAAATAGGTTAATTCTAATGTTATCAGAGGGTACTAAACATTTACCTTGATAAACGCTTACGGTTCGATTACCTTATCGTTTAAACATAACAATGACCGAGATTTTTACCCGGTAAGAGGAAAGACAAAGAGCAATAGTCTTACTCTTACCCAATAGGTGAAGATGATTACGCTTACTTGTTAAACGCTTATTGGGTCATAAACGTTTACCATTAATCTATTATCATGGCTGAGAATGTTAGCAAAGTTTGATAAATGGCCCATAAGAAAAATAGCTGAATATGATTGATTGCGAAAGATATCAAATAACATGGAGCCTCCGATTTGCACTAGAGCTACAATCAACTGAAGTCTTCAAGTACAAACTATAATTCAAAATATATAAAAATCACTTAAGAATTTATAAGAACTTAGAAGAAACTCTTATCGAACTTTTTAAACCATCCATATGTGTTAAGATAGGTAATCTGAAGTTGGGTTGTAACTCTTATCGAACTTTTTAACCCATCCATATGTGTCTAGAGACGACTAAAAACGGGTCTCAATCTGAAGTTGGGTTGTAACGTTAGGCTGACCGGTTTTGGTCTCAACCAAAAATACTAGGACCGATCCTAGGTCTCACAACCACAAGAATATTTACTTCCATAATCTCATCTTTTTTTTATTTCACAATAACTTAGGATTTAATCCCATGGAGAGGTCACAGGCCCAACCCGGTTTTTGAAAAGAAATAGTTCTTTGAATATTTTTTTAACTGCGGGTTTTGAAATTGTATATTGAATTTTGACATATACTTTAAATATTACATTTACTTGAAAAATCTTGTATTAGTATTTGTGAAAATCCATAAAAATACTAAATTTACATGAAAAAATTGTTCTTATACATAACCGGTCTTCATTTTGGGCCATCTGGTCTTGTTTTTCCAGAGAACTCGTAACCAATCCTAGGCCGGATCGGGCAATGAGAAGGGTAGGATAGGGAAATGGCTAGGAAGCTGATAGATAGGGTAACAAATACATACGTTAAATATAGGGATTTGTGCGCCTTTCCTTTGCATAGTGTAAAAAACTACAAGATCATGTTACCGTATTAAACGTATATATTTTGAAATTACAATTGTAACACGAGTTTCCGTTGGTAGAGTTGGTTTACATGTCTATTTCGAATCCCAATTTATGTCATTTTATTTAGTTTTAACTTTTAATTTCAAAATTATTATGTTTTCGAAAAGGTTTACCATAAAAAACTCAAACACAAGACCTCAAATATGAAAAAAAAGAACTAACCAATAGAACAATGATAAATTTATAAAAAATATCCATAGTTTGTATACTGGGAAATTGCACCGGATGACCATTCTTCTCATTCAAATTATTCTCTTAACTATTTCTGTCTAGACTTTACCCAAATGTCAATAGATCCACAATAATTGCGGACCCGCCACATGTCATCACTAGGAGAACCCCTGAACTTACAAATTTAATCCCTATTGTGCAGCGACGGACCCATAAATTTTTTCAAACAGTTACACCATTTAACTATAAAAAAAATGTCGAGATATTTTTCACACCATCATAATTGGTCTATTGGTTACTTCATTGATTTTCATACATGAGGTCATAAGTTCAAGTCTTTTATTGCGATTTTTATTAGAAGCCTAATAAATTTGAAATTAAAAGCAAAAAGCTAAAAAAATGAAGCTAGTGGGATTCGAACTTGGGTCTTGGGTGTAGGAAAAGTCTTACAAACCAACTCTCCCAAAGAAAACTTGTGTCCATATTGTAGTTTTAAAATATATATGGTGGCACACAACGAAACGATACGGTTGCACCTTTCAAAAACCCTAATTTTTTACCCTTCATCGGAGAAATAATACGGTGGCCCGTGCCACCGAATACAATGCTACAGGTCCGCCCCTGGCCTCTGCTATTGCGGACCTGCTCATATTTTCTTGCATTTTTTTGTCATTTAGCTAGTGACATTTTGGTAAAATCCGAAGAGAATTGGTTATTAAAGCAACTTGAATCAGCAAGTCAAACTCTCTTTTTTACCACTTAGAGAAAAAAAAACAAGTACTAGGGGATATCTTTCGAGTTCTTTTCTAGTTTCATTTTACAAAAGAGCAGAGCAAAGTACAAGACGTACAAGCACTCCATCTTTTACCAAAATGTCATATTTCACCTTCTAAAATCGATTGCTACATTCTAACCGTTTTTTTTTTCACACCTCCACAATTCCACCATATCTCTTTCATTACAAACTTCCTTCAACTCCATAAGCAACAGCGACAGATCGACAAAAACACACACACACACACACACACCTGTTTAATAGTTGTACTATTTTGATGATTTTCCCCCTTACAGACTACAATTAATCATCTGGTTAATCCTATGTTGTTGGAGTTTCTTTGTTTAGAAGCCCAACAAAGCTGTTAGATTAGATACCTCCATTTTTGAGTAACTTAAAAGTACATTACAATCTTCAATAACCACTATAAATACTTCAAGACTTCCATGGAGTTCATCATCCCTAACAGTAACAATATCTCCATTTTCAAGAAATGGCTAAAATGTCTTTTATGATTTCAGCAATTGTTGCCTTTATTCTCATACTAACTATGGTTCCATTTTCGGAAGCAAAGCTAAGTGCTAATTATTACGATCAAAAGTGTCCACAGGCGGAAAATATTATTCATCAAACTGTTCGTAATGCATCTATCTACGACCCTAAAGTTCCAGCCCGCCTTCTTAGAATGTTCTTCCATGATTGTTTCATAAGGGTTTGTGACTATACTCGCATACATATAAGTATTTATATAATTATGATCCAACTTTTAAGTGCATGTTGTATTTATGGATAAATAGGGATGTGATGCGTCTTTACTGCTTGATTCAACTCCGGAAAACAAAGCAGAAAAAGATGGACCTCCAAATATTTCAGTTCGATCATTTTATGTAATTGATGATGCCAAAATAAAGCTCGAAAAGGCATGCCCGAATACAGTTTCTTGTGCTGATGTGATAGCAATTGCTGCAAGAGACGTTGTAGCAATGGTAAATCTTTTTTCCTTCTTTTATTTGGTTTTAATTTCGTTTATTGTTTCATATTTTTATATCCCTTTTTTTATGTTCTTCTATCTATCACCACTTCTCTCAGTCTAAAGGTCCATGGTGGAATGTACTTAAAGGAAGGAAAGATGGGCGAGTGTCGATAGCTAACGAAACTAGAAACTTACCATCTCCATTTTCCAATACTACAACACTTATTCAGAGTTTCGCTAAAAGAGGATTAAATATTAAAGATTTGGTGGCACTTTCGGGTGGACATACTCTAGGGTTTTCACATTGTTCGTCTTTTAGTGCCCGGCTACATAACTTTAGTGTTGAGCATTTCTCTGATCCTAGTATCAATAGTGAGTTTGCTATAAGCCTGAAGAAGAAATGCCCTATACTAAACAAGGATCACAATGCAGGAGAGTTCTTAGATTCGACTTCTTCAACATTTGATAATGATTATTACAAAAGAATTATAACGGGTAAGGGTGTCTTTGGATCGGATCAAGCTCTATATGGAGATTATAGGACAAGATTGATTGTGGATTCATTTGCCAAAGACGAGAAGCTGTTCTTCAGAGAATTTGCAGCTTCAATGGTCAAACTTGGAAATGTAGGTGTCATAGAAGATGGCGAAATTAGGGTGAAATGTAGTATCATTAATTGATATGTG
This sequence comes from Silybum marianum, assembly GCA_036898165.1. NCBI lineage: Eukaryota > Viridiplantae > Streptophyta > Magnoliopsida > Asterales > Asteraceae > Silybum > Silybum marianum. The sequence goes on from CM072532.1 coordinate 1,347,464, forward strand.
AGAGAGAAATCCGGAGGAGAGAGGGAAAGATTTAAATTTTTTACAGTTATTATATCATGATTTGTTGTTTGACTCGATTATATTTAATAAAATAAATAAACTTTGAGCTATTGGCATCTTTTGATGTGTGCATAAAAGCAATTCATGATTCCAACATAAATAAAACTGATGCTTGGCAATTGGCAAATGAAAAGCATATAGATAATACATGTCGAAACCAATGAATGATGCAAAAAATGGCAATATTGATATAAAGATTCATGATATACAGACTAGCAATGTTGATATCATCAATCGTATTCTAAACCACAGTTATAGATAATACAAAAGTGATTACCAACCTTTGAACATGTGAACTTTAAATCCTGTTTAACCACGCTTGACAGTCATCATGCAAAAGCAACATCCGATCTTAAAATATACTTGGCACCTTTTCTAACGTTGCGTGCTTCATGTAGCATACACTTGGCTCCATGGATATGGAAGAGTGCCATTCCTTGAGTTGGAGTCACCTAAAGCTCACACAATTCAATTGGATATTGATAATGATTAAGAGAAGGATGTAAGTTGTACACATGATATGAGAGAAAGTAGAAGAAAATGTACCTCAGCTACAATGCTATTTCGTGAACCATAAAAGACAGTTTCACCTCCAACCAGAGGTTCGGTGGAGTCATCTGAACTGTTCATATCAGATTGATGTTTGGAATCAACATCACCATTGAGATATATTAGTAAAGTATAATGGGTGTGTTTTCCATCTCCAAGATCAACACTTTCATCAATATGTCGACCAAAACGTTGACCAACCTTGTACCTGAATACGAGTCAACTTATAGTATTATGAACAAAGATGAGTCTGTTAACTTGACCGAATGGTTACCCATGAATCATATATGAAATTGTGCCATGTACGAATGAAATGAGGCAAATATTTCAAGATGACAAGTTTGAACAAACCTGTAAAGTCTGATATTTGGGTTTAACCCAACAGCAACTTTGCCCCTAATAGTAAGATCAGATAATAGCTTGGAAAGTCCAGATTCCCATAATGTATCAGCAAGAACAGGATCATTTACAGCAATACGATCATTGTCTCTATAAGCTTCACCTTTTGTTGGGCCAAGACTCCCTTGATGAACAAACCCAATCGATTCTGCGAATTTTATGAATGCCTTTGATTCAGCAGCTGTTAAGAAATTCTGCACCTGAGAACCTTATACAAAATAGAATCATCTTCTGCATCTAACTCTAGTCTACCCAACATAAACCCTAATTTGACATACTTAAAACTTGATAACTTCAATTTGGCTCATATAAATAAGAAATTCTCAATAGATATGCCTATTGATATGGATTCTGGTATGATAAGAACCAATTGAATTACACGATACATATTTTGTGTAGATTCAACTAAAATAACAGTTACGGAGGATCCAGAAGAGGATAAGTCTTCCTTGTTGAAAATACTCGAATTAAATCAAATCAAATCAAATCAAACCGACATAAATCAAATATAACAAAACACGATCGATAAGAGAAACTTGAAAAGCTACAAAACCACAAATTTGTTCGTCAAGAAATTAGCATAAAAAAACATACAGTAAAGAGATCGTAATCTTTTAGGCGAGTAACACGGAGATTAGACTTAGGTTTAATAACAGGCCAATTCGTCTCCGTCATCTTCGATTTCTTCCCATCTTTCTTTCTATCCCCCATCTTCCTCCTCTTCATGAATCTGATCTCACTTCTTCTGGTTCGGTGTTCATAAGCCTGTTGCCCCCAACCCGACCCAACCCGACCCGACCCATTGGTTCACACGAATTTCTTAAAGGAGAAAAGTAGTATTGTGGGCTTTTTAAGGCCCAAATAATCCGGGCCAAAATTCCCAAATGGGTTCCAGAAAAGCCCAATACAGTTGTTTAGTTTAATTTATGTAGAATTTTATAGGAAAAATAATATGTATTACTAAACGAATTCAAGGTGAAACTTACATGTTAATTATTAATTTTTAATTTTTAATTTTTAATAGATTTAAAAAAAAATTATTAACTAAAAAAAGTTAAAATAGGTCAACCATATTTGATTCATTATTAGATCTGATGATTGATGAATTATATATGTTTAAAGACATGTACAGTACGTAAATTTTGTTGTGTTGCGACTTTAGGTTACCTTTTATATGATATGAATAAGATAAGATGTGATATAAAGATGATATAGCAAAATTTTGATTTTGTAGAGCACATGGTGTTGGCGTAGCTATTAGCTAGGTTGGGAATGGGACATAAAAGATGATGTCCTTGGTCCTTGCATGTTGCTATCATACTATGGGGGTGGACTCTTACCATCGTCCATTTAATTGCACAAACAGGAGATAAAAGACACCCAAAAGTAAACCACCACAATTTCAAATATACATACACACATATATATATATATATATAACATATATATGTATAGGGTTAGGTTCAAATGTGAACTCAATTTTGGTTGTGAACGTGAGGACGAATCTCAGCCACACATCTTCGGTTATGGTGGACGCGATCACGGAGGATTGACGCGATTCATGGGAGGGTGGAGATTATTAAAGGAGGGGAACCAGGTCAAAGCCCCCTTTATTGACCGGATAAGTGGCTGAGATTCGTCCTCACGTTCACAACCAAAAATGAGTTCACATTTGAACTTTCCTCATATAACATATATATGTATATCAGTGGATGTTCAAATAAGGAATCTAAATTTCGTAAGAATGTAATAAGCGAAGGTTTACATGTGAGTCATTGAAAAATCTCATTTGAAAAATGCGTATGTAAACACATATGATATGAAATAAGATGTAACATCGGTTCACATAGCATCTTCAAATAGGAGCTGTTTCACATTTTTTTTTCCAATGATTCATTTATGAGCATTATTTTAATTTTTTATTATTTTACTTTTTCAAGACATTTACTTTTTTTTTTGAACTGACCCATGTATATATGGTTGATTATTTGAGACCCTATAAAATCGTGAGAATCTTGAGAACTATGGTATCATGTATTATGTTATATTGTCATACGATATTTTTTATGTAAGGTTAGAATTTAAGATATTGATTAACATATATTTATTTTATAATGTAAACTTTTTTGACATGTTTGTGAAAGAAGTGTTAGACGTAAGCCTATTTCATGTTGTGAACTGCATAATAACAGTCTTAGATGGAGAAAAATCACGTAAAACAATATCTTAAGGTAAAAGGTTTCATGATTAGTACAATATATAAAGTTTTAATTTTACTATGATCCCACATACATATATATAGAGAGAGAGAGAGAGGGAGAGAGGAAGATGTATTTGAACTTTCCTTTATATACTTATGATCACGTGAGATCTGCTCGTTCTCGTAAGACCACTTTTTACTCTTGAAACTTTACAGCAAACACTGTAAAGGTAATCTTTACGGTATTTTTGTTGTACAAGTTCAATTTTTTTTACTTTTATAATGTTTTGTCGTGAAGTTTCAAGTGTAAAAATATGGTCTTACGATTCTCACTAAAACAAACCGATCTCACGTGAACTCAACCATTCCTCTCACTCTTTGTCTATATATATATATATATATATATATATAGAGAGAGAGAGAGAGAGAGATGGGATAATTTGAATTGGTGAAGTTAGAAAATTTAGTTAAAAAGGGCGTTCAAAATGTATTACTAATTAAATGTTGATAATATTTTAAATTGTTTACTTAAAGTTTTATAAACAATAATAATGTTTAAAATAAAGTTTATCAACGTATTTAATGAATAATGAATAATAAAAATGAAATGATGATTGGAAACAAAAACACATGGAAATGTTGGTGAGGAGACAAAGGACGCTCCTCATTTTACATTCTGAATTTCGTTTATCTGGTTTTCGTTTTCTTCAAAAACAACAAAACAAACTTCATATCATATGCCTCCTTTTATACATATACATATACCTTTTCATTCTTATTATTTTAAAATATATCTTTTAACTTTAAAAGCATCAATTTTATTATTTTAAACACCAACGTTTGTGTCACCTGTGAAACTTACATTTTTATATATCATTCTATTATATAATATATACCTATAAATATAAAAACAAAAACAAAAAGGTATCAGATATATTCTTAAATCATCATATATTTTGGACTTCAAAATTTCAATCGCTATTCTCAACAAGGTCTCCTACCTTAAAAATGTTTTAGTTTTCAAAGTATTTATATATGTTTAAAAGACTAAACCCCATATCCTTATAACTTTATGTTTGTTTTGTTTTGTTTCTCAGTTTAAAAATTCAAACCCCTAAACTGTAACATCCTTGTCAATATGAACCAGTATTTTAATTACAACACATATAACAGATAAAATATCCAGTCCTTTATAAAATAACTGATGTTTCCATTTTCATTCACTTATGTTGAGATCTCATATAAACCCTTCTATCTTTTTTATTTTATTTTTAAATATCACATTTGATGAATTTATTAGATACGTCTTTATCAAATTACTATTGTGTTTTCATTATACTTTGAAACTAATCTATCCACTATGTTTGATTGACAGCCATAGAGGATAAAAGTGGATTAATGAAAAAGATATTTTAAATTTAATAAGTAAAAGAAAATTCAAACATATTTTTCAAATGTGGTAAATATTATTTAATATATATATATATATATATATAATTAATTAGTATAGAAAGCCAAAATAGGATTTGGAGATAAGCATGGATCCCTTTGGAAAAATTTGAATAGTCGAGACACACACACAGATGGTCAGGAATATTTGTGTAGCTAACGAATCTGCATCTGAGACCCCCCGACACGTTTCCCTTCAAATTATTAAACTATATTATTAGTTGTTTATAAAATTCGTTTTTTAACATTTTAAATCCAACTTTATTTAACTTTTCATGTATTAAACAATACCATATTATTAGTTAAATTATGTGCCAAATTAAATGTTAACATTCTCATACTTGTATATATTGAAACACAATAATATTGGATTGTACTTATTTCGTTTAAATTAGAATGAAACACGTCGATAATCCTTATTGTTTACTTAAAATTTTGTATTTGGTTCTTAAAATAAACTATTTATATTATTGATTCTTAAATTTTCAATTTCATAATACTCAAAGTCTGTGGATATAACACCGTTAATTAGTAATTGTTAGAAGAGACAAATCAATATTTGGGTAAACTGATTAGAAGAGGTATAGAGGTGGCTTCGGGTGTGTGCGCGATGTGTAACTCTAAGACGGAATCTGCATAACATGTGTTTGCTGAATATTCTTCCACCCGGGAGGCTGCTGGGATTTTACATATTTGGTGGGATAAATTCCCTGCTTTTGTTGGTACTGTTGGGGAGTTGGTCGACGTGGTTAAATCCTCAGGGCTGCAGAAACTTACGAGAACTATTCTGGAGGTTGTGGTATCGTTTTTTTGTGGGTCATTTGGAAGAACATAAATAGTATTGTTTTTAACAACAAGGCTGAGGTAGCTAACTATTGGTGCACTTTTTTGCGCTTAGTTGGTTTAAGCAAAGATCCAAGTTTGGGAGGAGCATTTGTTGGGAGGAGTGGGTTAAAATTATGATGGATTGTTTGCTTTTTTCCTTGTAATTCTAGCCTCTCGCTAGCCCCTTTGGTGTTTTAATAAATCTATTGTTTTCTTGCTGTCAAAAAAGATATTTGGACAAACTACAGGGACCAAACATGTAATTCGCTCTAAAACTAATTGTGATTTATATATTTTTTTTAATTTCTTTATTAATATTTTAAATACGGTATTAACTTTTTTTGAAGGAGTAAATACAGTATTAATTTAAAAACCTTGAGTGTTGTGAAATTAAAAAAATTATAGGCCATTAGAATATATAGTTATTTCAGGGACCAAAACCAAAATCTAAGCAAACCACAAGGACCACTAATATAGTTCACTCTTTTAAGTTATTTATGTTGTATTTGTGTACTCAAACTTTATGATTATTTATTTGGACAATGGTTGGTTGAAACCCAGCTATTATTTTGTTTTTTCTCAATAGATAATGGGCATTATTTACTATTAAATTTTGATGTATGGGCGACAATTGATCGTCAATATGACTTGTTACAAGAAAGAATCCGAATTTTAAAAAACCAGTTTAAAATTAAAAACCTCAAACGAATGGAGATCAACAGTAAGGTGTGTGACATTGTAATTGGTGAAACAAATGACACTGTATCAAGTGCAATCAAAAGCAAACAGAAAATTGACGTTTAGAAAACGATTGACGAAGGAATCACGTGAATTACTCAATAAATTACCGAAAATGTATGGATAAATAAGATGGATGTAGGGAATGAAAGAATTCAAAATGATTGTTGGAAAAAGAATGTAAACAAAAACCATTATTGTAGTATGGACCAAGTAGGTGCCAGTGGATGATCATGGGCTCCATCTATGGTCAACACTTACACCAAAGAGGACTCCATGAATCCAACTCTCAATATGTATTTTAATGCCATTTTGTGTAAATACAACTTCTTTATTTTCTTATAGATAGATTTTGGTTTAGAAACCTCTTTTTATGAGTATTGATCGATGAATATTATGATAAAATGGTTATTATAAATATTATGACATATATTTACGATAAATAATTATACTTATTATGAATACTCAGTTAATTTATAAGTTTTTAAAATATTTAAAAATCTTATATGAACCAAAAGAGAGAGAGAGAGAGGATTTCGTTTGTTTATTAGAAAAAAGATAACGAGTTTGATGATAAAAGCATCCATATATAGTGATGAAACATTTGACTCTTTGTGGAAAACCATTATAAAAATCTTATTTTACTATTATATATACGTGTTTCAACAGCATTTTATAAAAATCTGAAGGTGGATTTGTGATTTTTTTTCTTCTTCTTTCACACGACACGAGTCTGATTCAAATGATGGTGGATATGTTTAAAAAAATTGGGTATTCCTATTGGCATATTATAGGAGAGACAAAATAATTTATTATTCAAACTGTTTATTTAATACAACAAATGAATACTAATTTAGTGAATAATTATAGAAAAATAGTTGGACAAACCTTAACTCTTTTTAGCTATAAATTTAATTCTTTTTGAAAATCTATAAGTCAAAAAATAAATATAAGTTGTTAAAATAGATCGACTTAAAGTAAATGCTTGATTAACAACATGGAAGCTAAATAATAAACTGGTTTTCTAAATGTTAATTAGCATGTAAAATAAATTTTACTTTCACCTTGCAGCCATGCAGTTTTTGAGTTCCTACGCTTAATGTGGTCTTCAATAGAGAAAATATGCTCAAACATTTATTTATTGGACAACTATGCTTCAAAGTTGGTCTTATTCCCACAATACCTCTCATTTGTTAGCATCTTCTCAAATCTCAATCTTACGCCTTGTTTGGTTCATTTTTCATTTGTATGAGTTTAGTTGTTTGTATGTATTAGACAAAATTATTGTTCGATTTTGATGCTAAATAAACATGTACAATGATATAAAAATATAAAATGGTTATAAGTTAAGCAAAGAAATACTCATCATTTTTCTTAAATATAAAACTCATATTTTCATAGTAAGAAAATGCCGTTTAGGCTCAAAACTTAAGCACATGAAATTAGGGACGGATCCGATTCAGAGCATATGGTGATCCGTGCCACCGTATTGTTCATCTGGCGTAGTGTAAAAAGTTTTAGGGTCATAAAAAGTGCTACCATATTAATTTGTTGTGTGCCATTGTATATATCAAAATTATAATGCGAAGAAGTTTTCTTAATTTAATAAAGTTGGCTTGTAAAGATTTTCTTCCACCTCAGACCCGAGTTCGAATCTTGCTAGTGTTATTTTCTCAATCAATTAGTGTTTTCGTTTGAAAAAGTTTATCTATGTTTGTTTCTTATAATCAAATGGTGACACTATTTGAATTTTATTCCCCTGTTTCTTATAATCAAATTGTATCACCGTTTAATTTTTTTTTTGAGTCTATCCAATGCATTAAATAATAACCTAAACAAGAGACTTGAATATAATACAAATTCAAATCCTATAAACACCAAAAGGTACATAAAAGAATCATGGTCTTCAATGGTTGAGCAGAAAATAGAACACATATTTTTTCAATAATAAAACATTGGAGCATATTTCTGAAACTTGAACCTCATTGAACACAGAATCTATAATTTCCCTTTCTAAATGATACCGTATGCCATTATAATACATTATATATAATATATATATATATATATATATATATATATATATATATGTATGTATGGAATCATTTAAATACCACACTTGCATCCTCTCTCTCCATCTCTCTCTGTCCATCTCTCTGTTTCTTTATTTCTCTCTCTCTGTAAAGATTCTGAATAAAAAAGTGAGAAAGGAAGAGCATTACTATATATTTTAGTGATAGATGGAGTTAGAGTTAGAGTTAGACTGAGACTGAGATATATATATATATATATATATATACAGAGAGAGATACAGTAGGAGGGTGGTGATGAATGATATCAGTGAGTACTGCTGGTATTTTACAGTCTACTTTTTCATGAGGATCCGTCTTTTACGCTCCCCATAACCTTCATCCATCTCATTATCCTAAAAACAACCACTTCTTTTATTTTGTTCCTTAATTTCTACAATGGGAAAACAATGGCTGTTGTACAAGTTCACGAGTGACGGCGGCGCCGGTGGTTGTCATGGCACCGGAAAATCCTCTTCCACCACCAAAACGACAAAGTCCGCCGGAAAATACTCAAGAAAAACACCAGATCATCATACTTCTTCTTCTTCCTCCGGTGGTTGCATGAATGCCATTTTTCATCTCTTTGATATTCAACACCATCATTTCCCTTTTCATCAACCTTCTTTCATCTCCGACTCTTTTGTTAATATCCCTCAAGAATCCAATATCATCCTCCCAGGTACACCTCTAGATCTCTCTCTCTCTCTCTGTGTATACATATATATATATATGTGTGTGTGTATATATATCACACACACACACTGGATTTTGAATTTTTATTTTATATAATTAAACAGGTGTAGAAGCACCCAGGAACAGCTTGGAGTTAGATGAAGAATTAGTTGCTTCATCTTCATCATCATCATCATCATCAAAACTTAAACAAGAAACAAACTTAAACATCCCTGTAAGTAATTTCTTTATTTAAATATTTAGCATGCGTTATTTGAATATATTAATTATATATATATATATTTATATATTCTGAACGATAATGTAAAGTAAGTCATGATGGTGGTAATTATTGTTATCTGTTTATATGGTCGTTGGATCCATAATTAACTTTTTGAGAAAAAAAACCTGTTGCTGCAGAATATGGGTGGAATTCAAATCAAAACAAAAAGATCAAGATTGATGATGATAGATGATGTTTCTTCAGAATGTAGCAGCACTTCTCCTGGTACAAAAACACCTAATCTTGTCGCTAGATTAATGGGTTTAGATCTTCTTCCAGAAAACTCATCTCCTAGAACTTCTTTATCATCTCCTAGACCTTCTTCATCTTCATCTTATGCAACCCCATTAAACCCTCTTTCTAAATTATCATCAAATAAACATCATTCTACTTCTACTCGTTCCTTGCCGGTGACCCCACGTCTGTCGACGGCCACTGCCACTGCCACTGCCAGGCCGTCGACAGACGTGGACTACCACCACCGGCTTTCTCTTCAAATCAACAAAGAGAATAAGAGGAGATCGGAGATAATTCAATTGAGGGAAAATATTAGTAAAAGAGTTGGTGTTGATATTACTAACACCATGAAAAAGAAAGAAGAAAGAAGAGATCAATGTCTTGTGGTGTTGAAACCAAAAAGACGATCTTTATCGCCACCGCCGGCACCGCCGGCGCCGGCGTCGTCAGCCACTTCTAAAGAAAATGAACCACCGTTACTTTCTTGCTCACCGAGACTCAAATTGTTGGAAATCAAGAATAATTTCAAGAAACCCATTTCAAATCCGCCATTATCATCATCATCATCATCCATAGAACTTACCAAAGCTCCATTATCATCATCATCAAACACCATGAAAGATGTTGAGAAAGTACAACAAGATCAAACCCAAATGAAGATTCAAAAGTACAAGAAACTTGCAAGTGAAAAATATGACTTGAGATTGAAAAAAAAGCACCAACAAGAAGAACCATTTGTGAAGAAATCGAACAAGAAGAAGTCAACTCCATTATCAAATAGTCTTTTAAATGTCAACACAACAACAAAGTTTATTTCTTTCAAGAAAGACATGGCTTCGACGACGTCGTCTCCTTCTTCAACATTACCTCAAAAACAAGTACTTTACCTAGTACCAACAACAACTATCTATCTATCTATCTATCCATGATGATGTCATTAATTAATATTTATTATCCTCATTTACTACTATTTAATAACATTTTTTTAATGATTATAATTTACAGGAGAGCATCCAACAGTTGAATCGTTGTCAGAATCGGTCATACAATACCAAACAGCTCTCCGTCCAAGATAACGTCAGTACTAGAGAAGACCACTATTCAAACTGTAACGGTATCGCCACCGTCACCGTCACCGGCGGAGGTGGTTCAGTTTCCGACGATGATGATTACTTTGATTACATTTCAAGAATCCTTAGCCAGACCGGAATTGAAAAAACCACCGCCATCTCCGTCGCACATTGGTACTCACCTTCCCACCCTCTCCACCCATCAATCTTTCATCACCTTGAACAACTCCTCCGACCAACCACTGCCGGAAACTTCCATAACCGGAAGTTGATATTTGATGTGGTTGATGAAGTTCTTGTGGAAATCTTGAAACCTTACATTAGTTTCAAACCATGGGCTACCGGAGGGAATTCACATAATCGGATGTACGGGTGGGAATTGAATGAGATGATTCGCCGGAAAATAAAGAGTTTTCCGGCGGCCGATTGTCGGGTATTGGAAGACATAGATGGGTTAATCGGCGGTGATCTGAGAAGCAGCACAAGGGTGGTCGGAGAGATTGCTTTTGAAGAAGAGGCGGAGGAGCTGGTGAGAGAGATGGAACGAGAGATGGTGGAGACGTTGGTGGATGAGATGGCAAGGTCTGACGGAGGTCACGTGCATGGTGGATTCACGTGATGAGATGCCATTCGTGATGGGGTGCACGTGAGTTCAAAAAGAAAAGAAAAGAGAAGAAAAAATGGTCAAAAAGATAGTTATATATATGTTATCGATGATGATGATGTTTAAGCTTCAAGTTTCTTTGTGTTTGTAAACATATAATTAAAGTTTCTTCATCTATTACATTATCGTATTGTACCTGTTTTTTTTTTATTGTAAATTATATGGTGTTGGCTTTTTACATCTTCATAATTTGGTTTTCCATCATATATAAATTAATATTATACTATTAAAACAGGAATATATATATATATATATATAACATTATATATACATATATTATATCGCACATAAATGTGGTGGGTGGGGGGATACGTTTGAAGACTCAGATTCCAAGGGGTATCTATCATGTATTTCCGTGAAGGTTAGTTACGCCTTGTGGTTTTTTAATCGCCAGGCCAAAGGCAATGCTATATTGCTATTGACATCTTTATGTTTTTTTTTATTTTTTATTTTTAGAAATATAAAAAGTGATTTTGATATAGATGTATGTTAACGAGGAAGAATTCATTTACATGGTGTAATTAGCCTCGAATTCATTCGAGGCTAATTACACTTCTAGCTAGTAGTAGTATATTGGTAAGGTTATGATTGGAAAACTAGTTGGTAGCTGATAAATTAACTGGTTTGTTGACAAAACTAGTTTATAATAATGTAAAATGACAAAAATAACATTAAAAAATTAATCAATTATAATATTTTTAAATACAATTAAAACAAATATGTAATAATATAAATATATTAACTAATACAAACAATAAGATAAATAAAAAATAAAATGTATTGATTAAAATAATTTCAAATTAACTATTATATATAGAAATATGATTTTAAGCGCAAGTGAATTTTCATGTCCATAAAGGTTTTGAAGGCACTTGAATTCGAACCTAGATTCAACTACACACTTATTTTAAAACAAATAAAAATAAAAATGTGGTTGAGTCAGAGTAAGTATAATATTAAGTAAAGAAATAATTATCGAAATTAAAGATGTATTACTTTAATTAATACTAGATGTAAACTTTTTCATTAATAATCATTTTTTTATCTTATTTTTAATAACCATGTGTATTTAATTATTTCGAAATTAATTATGGTTCTTTTTTTTTATAATCATACTATGTTTATCGTAAAATATATATATACAAAATAATTTTTTGTTAATTAAATATTTCCCATGTATTCCATCAAAAAAAAAATCCTTATAATTTAAAACTAATGCTATATGATAGTTTGTAAGATAACTTCATATGAAATCTTTGATAAAAAGTTAAAGGACCATATATATTAACAAAAAACTTATCATATCATATTGATCTTTCTGTCAACATTTTAAAGATTAGACGACCAAAAATGGTCATTGATTTCTAGACAAAATTAACATGTGATAGATGATGGTCCACATACACCAGTCACAAAACCATCAACTTGTATTAACGTTGTGTTCTTAAATTTAAAAAAAGATTCATGTAATGACTTTTCTTTGGTAACATTTCATATAATCGGTTTAGCCTTAGCTATGATTTATATCCTTCAAAAGGGGCAAAAATCACGTGGAGATAACATTTTGGAAGAATCACTCACAAGGCCAAATATGTCGACATCATGAAATACAAAAGACCTCTTTACAAATAATTGAGTTTTTTTTAACAATCACATATAGGGGAGGGATCATACGAGAACCACCCTTTTTTTAAAGGAATAAAGAAAACTTTTGTGGACCACATATGATATAGGTTCCACATAAATTAAATCATTTCTGATTTAATATTAAATCAGAAATGATTTTTAATATTATGTGGGACCAACATCATATGTGGTCCATAAGATGTTCCTTTGTTCCTCTAAATTTAAAAAGTTCTTATTTGAACCTTCCTCATCACATATATGTATATATATATATTGAAAGTTAACATGTGTAGTGTTGTAATACATAAAAAACACTAACCTACATCAAAATATTTAGAGTAAACTACTATTTTTAGTACATGTAGTTTGATGTTTATAACGATTTTCATCCCTGTGGTTTGAAAACTACCTTTTTGGTCCCTATGGTTTTCTTTTCTTTTCCTTTTTAGTCCCTTAAACCAATTTTATTAAATTTAAATTATTAAATCAAGGGTATATATGTCTTTTTTTATTTTATTTAATTTTCTAATTAAAAATTATTTAGCAATTGATTCAAAAATAATAATAATATATTACATTTTATTATTTAATGTTATTCTATTATACTGTAATACTAAAATGTAATATATTATTATTATTTTTGAATTAATTTCTAAATAATTTTTAATTAGAAAATTAAATAAAATAGAAAAAGACATATATACCCTTGATTTAAATTTAATAGAATTGGTTTGAGAGACTAAAAAAGGAAATGAAATGCAAATGATAGGAATGAAAAATGTAGTTTTTAAACCACAAGGACAAAAATCGTTATAAACATCAAACCACAAGGACTAAAATAGTAGTTTACTCAAATATTTTATTTTAGCTAACATATTATTATACAATTTTAAATTACAATACCATCAAAAGATTAAAAAAAAGTAAAAAAAGTTTGGTGGGAGAAAATAGTCATTTATATGGATTTGACAAATAGATAGGGGTGACCATTATTATAGATGTAGAAAAAATGGATGACGAAGTGTTGTTAATTATGGCTTCAAGAAAGAGACAGACCCAATTTTCAAATTCGAAATTATTAAATTATTTGAACTTATTTAAATTGATACCAAGGTAAAAAAAAATGGATAATCACATAAATAATATTAATAAAAAGATTTCTTTTAACCACATAATAATAATGCATGAAAAAACGCTCTAGAAGCATCATCATCACTCATATCACACCTAATGCTACTACCAAGCACACATCATAATTTTGGTATGAGGTTTTCAAGTAATTTTGTTTCTAAAAACTGTGAAAATGTTTTTATTACACACGCCTGTCTTCAACACTCATTATAATTTTGTTGGTTACGTAAATAGAAATTATTACCACTATAACACTTTTTAGGGTTCATTTACGCCTAAAAAGTGCAAAACTTGGTTTAATATATCATTTCATATAAATGTTTTGACTAATAAATAAAACATCTAAAATTTCTATTAAAATGTATAATCAAGTTTCCAATTCCGAATTATAATTATCCGTATTAAGTTGCTAAGAAAACACTATATGAGTTTATCAAACAGTTACCTGGGTAAGCACTTACCAAGTCATATTACCTTACCGAATGAATATGGCAAGAACCAATAATCTTATCCGGTAAGAGTAGTAAGAGCAACGGTAATAACCGAGAGTTTTATCCGGTAAGTGAGGACGACGATTCTTACTAGCGCTTACTGAGTAAATTGTTGCATACGATATCATTTTGATAGACTAAAATCTTACCCGGTAAGTAAGTGATAGTGTTGAATTTTGTCAGTAAACACCTACCAGGGTAAGTTTTGGTAAGCGACCTCTAAGTTACTAAAAAAACACTATATCTAGTGGGATGCTTAAATGAGAAACTTAAATATGATTGAATATGTTCAAAATATTTAACATGAGAAATTTAAATATGCTTAAATACGAACCTTCCATTCCCACATTTTCACCATGTTTAATCCTTGAGCATTCCAAAACACACACATTAGGAGGTTCAGAGGAAAACCCTAAAAGAATGAAAACTAAGAAACACACAACTGGTAATCATTCATATGGACAATATACACCATGTGACCGGATCCAAGATTTTTGTCCACTAGGGTCCCATTAAGGTAGACTAAAGGCGCGCAAAGTCACCCGACGTGTTTCAAAGGATTTTTAAAGCTTTTTAGTTGATTTCAACGGATTTTTTTAGTATTTTTGACCATTTTGAGGGATTTTATTAGTGTTTTTGTCGATTTTGAAGGATTTTTTTTGTTTTTTTATTGATTTCAAGAGATATTTTTAGTGTTTTTGTCAATCGACGGCAAGATGGGGTCCTTTGGAAAATTTCACTGGGGGAACAAAGGCTAAATGTAGTATTTTTTTTTAATCTATATAAAATTTTTTAAAACTATTTTTTTTAATCTATATAAAATTTTTTAAAACTATTTTTTTTTAATCTATATAAATTTTTTTAACCAATACGTCCTCAATTTTTTTTCCTTATGGTTTTCCTCCAAACTTGACCCATTTACATATATATAGAGAAGGAGGTTCAAGTCAAAACACTAAAAAAAGAAAATTGAAGAATACCCTAGGAGCTCTCCATCCGGACAGTATGCATTAGTGCTTACAAACGTTTTTCTTTTATACACAATGCTTCTATAATTACGTATGTAACTATTTTATGAAATACTTGGTTAGTAGAGACTTACATCTATCAATAGTGAAGTAAATGTAATAAATGTGAAAACAGTGATGGAGAAGAATAGAAGCCAAGGGTACAAGCTCTGACTCTCTATACAACTACCAGTTCCTGCCACCAATGAACTCTGTCTGTGTGGACCAAATCCATTCAACCTAATTTTACGTCCTCATACTTATTACTACTTGCATACATCTGTTCAAAAATATATAATAATAATAATAATAAAATTGGTTTATGTGGCGCTAATTCCTTCATAATACACCCTTAATACAACCTACATTACAAACAAAATCCACTCCAACAAATACTACGACACTTGAGACAAATCCACTGCTATCAGTTACCACTAAAAATCAATTAACTTCTGGGAATATATATATATATATATATACACACACATATAGACTTGGAATCATGTGAGATCAGTCTGCTTTTGTGAGACCCGTGAGACCACATTTTTATACTTGAAACTTCACAACAAATAACTGTGAAGGTAAAAAAAATTCGATGTTTTCGTAAGACCACATTTTTACACTTGAAACTTTACAACATAACATTCATAGTGTTTTTGCTGTGAAGGTCTGTGAAGTTTCAAGTGTAAAAATGTAGTCTCACGAAAACAGACTGGTCTCACGTGAATCCAACCATATATATATATATATATATATAATATTTATGACATCCATCCATCTTTTCCTAGTTCAAAAATAAGCATTTGTATATAAATGATTATTCTAAATCAAGAAAACTCAAAGGAACAGTAAAAAGTACAGAAATTTATACCAATTAAACTCTAGCACACCCGCTCTTCATGCCACAACCCTCTCCCTCTTGTTTCTTGATAAATCATTCGAACTTGATAAAACTACTGTTTTCTTACACATTATTTTGTCTGAATACAGACAGACATATACCATTATATCTTCAACCACCTCACTTCATTTCAAATTACATACCATACTGACCTTTACCTCTGGCTGCATATCTCAGTGCCATTTATGTTCCTGTCAACTCTTATACAATATAAAAACTCCCATCTCCTCTTTCTTATCCACCCATCAACTCTTACCAGAGAAATAGTATAAAAAGATGAACGAAATAAATGTATATTAAATAAAATAACGTGGGTCAGGAAGAAGACGTGTTTTTTGGGTACAGATAATTTGAATTCCTAATTAAAGATATTAGATGTCTTCTTAAAAAAAATCCTTTTTCAATCTTCAAACCTTAACCCAAACATTTCTAGTTTTTTTTTTATCTTACTCTAAATACATTTTTAATAATTGAAAATGTGTTACATTTAAGTCCTTTAATAAATGACTAGAAGAAACAAAACAATATGATTGCAAATTACTAATTTTGAAAATTGGACTAATAAAGCTATATACCTGAGATGGGAGTGAGTGAGTTAGGGTCTACCATCGACATCAAAGCCAGCACCAGTCCAACCAGGTGTAGATCCTCCTCTACTCTTGGGTACTGCTCCGATTCCTTTACCTCTCCCTCCTTGCATTGCACTTTTCTTCTTCCCCCTTCCTTCTACATCTCCTCCTACTGTCTTTTGATTATGGCTCTCCTCACTACTGTTATTTGGAACACTTTTTGATGGGGGTTCCACACTATTTACATCCGGATTTGTGGTGGTCAATGCAGGTCCCATCTGACTTTCGGGCTACAAGAAAGAATGATTTGAGTGGAATGTTATTATCATTTGTGTACGTATCTATGTATGTAGAACATGAATCTAGTTCACCTAAGAAGACAATAGCTAACTTCACAACAAAGTGGTGGATTCAGAGAGATCAAGACTATCAAAACAAATCAACAAACTAATTAATATCATACATAAAAGGTGATGGGGAAGTATATGCCCAGTTTAGAAGTCAAATGTTGTTTCACAAACTAATTAATATCAAATGAGGACCACAAAAAGTTGAGAATCATGAGAACCAATAATTTTATGTCGTTTCACATTGTGAAATCTACTTTCACATGCATTGTTTCACAATGTGATACACATGATTAGTGATTCTCACTAAAAAAAACATGGGAGTTGGCGGTTATGCATGAATTACAGAGCTCTTAACAAATGCACGCCGCCCAACAAATTTCCTACGCTGGTGATTGATGAACTACGAGTTTCTCGTCATGCCTTTGGGCTGGCTAATGCCCTTGCAACTTTCTATTCAAACCCTTCCTTAGAAAGTTTATTTTGGTTTTCTTTGACATCTTAGTTTTAAGCAGAATGACAAAGACATGTAAAGCGACTATCTCGGGATTAATGAATCAGGTACTTGATCCCTTCCTTGTGTTTATGTGTTGTTACACCAACGGTTTACTAAATGCGAGAAGTAGGAGATCGGCCAGAGGCGAAGGACTTGTTTAGGCCATATTGTATCGGAGGAAGGGGTAGAAACGGACCCATCTAAAGTACAAACTAGATCAAATTACACCGCAGGTCCCTGTGGTTAGGTCAAAATCTGGATTTTTCCTATTTTGAAATAATTACACACAGAAATCCCTGTGGTTGACATTTTGTTTCGAGCCAAGTCCCTTGTACTAACTCTGTTAACTCCAATCTTGACAAAAGTTAAAAACATAAAAAAACACCAAATTGCCGCTGGATTTAACGGATTGGAGTTAACAGAGTTAGAATAAAGGACTCGGCTCGAAACGGAACGTCAACCACAGGGATTTCTGGTGTAATTATTTCAAAATAGGGACCAAATCCAGATTTTGACCTAACCACAGGGACCTGAGGTGTAATTTACTCTACAAACTATGTTGGAGTGGCCCCAGCCCAGAACGGTCAGCGAATTGAGAGGATTTTTAGGACTCTCAAGGTATTACAGGAAATGCATCACTGTTAGGGTAAGATGGCAGCCCCTTTAACTAATTTGAGGGATTTTTTTTGGAATTAGTTACCCCCTTTAACCTCTTCCTTTACCAACCCAAGTTTGGGAGGCTATCACTGGATTTCGGGGAGGGACTGCAAACCAAACAGAGTGGATACAGTTCTGGTATTGGTGGATGGCGCCCATTTTATTGGGATTAAACACCCGTTCACTGCCCAATCTATTGCCACAGTGTTTGCTAAAGAAATCATCAGATTGCATGGAATTCCAATCTCGATCATCACTGATAGAGACAAGGTATTCTTGAGTTCTTTCTGGAAGAAGATCTTTTGGCAACGCGATACATAATTGAAGTACATCATGACTTATCACCTGTGCTTCTGCACCAACAATACTCAACAGCTGAGTTATGGGAGGTACTGGGGGATGTCCTGGATGCTCGCAGAGTGCAGGAAGGCGATCGCAGATGACTAGAGGTCATAGTCAAATGGAAAGGCATGGCCAAATTCGAAGCTTTGTGGGAGGATTGGGATGCTATAAAGAGACAATTCCCAGATTTTCAGCTTGAGAACAAGGTGAATGCTTTAGGGTGGGGTATTGATAAACCTGCCATCAGGTTTACCTACATACGACGTAACATCAGAAATAGTGGAGGGGGTAGGCGTATGTGTGTATATATATATATAGAAAATACAGGGGGTAAAATAAATAGTACGGAATAACAAACCCATGTTCGCTTTTGATATGAGGAGGGGACTATTTAGTGGCTAAATAGAATCACCAAGTGGTGTAATTGTGGGTATTCTGTTCTGTTTTTTTGTTAGGCGTGAGCATTGGGAGAGAACCAGCCTCTCGAAACCTGGAACTCTATTATACTCACCCGATTTTGAGTATTGTAAATTTGTAATACATACGCAATCCTTCAATTTACTAATTTGATTGTTTGTACACCACCCACCTAATTGGCTATCCATTCCACAACATTCATCCATTAGCCATGAATGGTCCAAATGATTAGACCAAGCACAAACAATTGGATTCCATCAATGTCAATAGGGCCCAAAAATCAATGAAGAAATTTGCAGACTCTCACATGTCAGAAACAAGCTTTAAGGATGAGGACCAGCCAATAGAGAGGCCAGCCAGTGTGGCCTTGGCCTACAGATTGTAATTACTGACACCTCTAGAATCCATGCGGTACCCCATGTCTCTCTGCTAAAAGAACTAGAAAATAATGAACCCCCCCTTTCAATATTGTCTTAATAAGTAATATCAATCAAGAAGGCACTCTAACAGTTGGTCTTTTAATCATTTGGTACTTCTCTTCTATGTCATTAAACTAGGCCGAATTTATTCGCATAAATAAGGAAGTGGGAAGAAGACTTACGGTTGCCAGAAATGCGGATGATCTTCTTGGATTCAAAGCCTCTAGCCGCCTTTTCAACTCCTCTAGTCTAGCAAACTGAGAGCTACTGCTCTCTTGGACCTATAAAAGATAAGTGAGTATACACTACACTGAAACAGAAAAAGGAGTTGCACTGAAGAAAAAGAAGTATGTAGATTACCAGATTATTCAAATCTTCGCATAGTTTCTGCTTGATTGCTTCCTCATCCTTCACAGCCTTCGATGCAGCTTCCAAAGCCTGCAACAAATTAAAATATGATTTGACCACTACATCTCCTTGTCCAAGCTCTCAAGATATCTCTGTATGGATATAAATATACATGTGATCTAACAAACAGAAATAACTCTTACCAGTAATAAAATTCTCTCTTAATTCAGAAACTTATATATTAAGCCTACAATGCAAGAGGTTTTTTGTCCTTAGGTGTACAATAAACCATGATAGTTGGTAAGTGATGCAGGTAAGTGATGCAAATACACAAAGGCTCTGAATCATCACACGGAGAAAATGCCACTTAAGCTACAAGATTTATATATGCTCTTTTAAACCAAAATTCATGTTCCCAATCTTCAACACCAATAACTTCATGGATGCTAAGAAACTTGAACAGAGACATGTCAAAATAAATAAATATATGAAGACTACAAATGTATTTAGAAGCTGGAATCATGACAAGAACATAAACTGATAATAAAGAACCACTAAACAGCAATAAGATTTTACATGTGCTATTTATCAGGGTTCAACTCCAGGCTCACGCAACGTAGATTTCCGGAAGGATCGGCAAGCGTCTAAACCCTTTGGGGTTGAGAATTACGAACTGTAAAACTCGAAAACTAAGAGAAAACTCTTAAAACTCTAAAAGAGAAGAATTGTATTGATTAAAATTTGATTAACAATGAGGTAAACAAATCCTATTTATAATCTAACCTAATAAATAGATAACTATCAACTATGAAAAAGGATAAAGGCTAAACTAAAATATCTTACAAGAAAAATCCGTAATGTTTTTGTTTTCATACTTACAGTTTATACCCTATTTAAGAATTTATTAATTTCAAAATTAAAATATTTCTTTGATTCTTTTCTAACAATCTTTATGTTCTAGCCTGGTACACCTTTCAAAAAAAGATTTTACATGTGCTATTTCTGACCAAAATTCATGTTCCCAATCTTCAGAACCAACAACTCCATAGATCTATTATTAAGCAAGGGTTCAAAGAAAACTTACAAAAAGAAGTACGGAAAAAAACATATATGAAAATTATAAATGCATTTAAAGCCCGGTATCATGGCAAGAAAGTAAGTTGACTGTATATCACCAAAAGAGTAAAGACACAAACCTTCTTTGCTTCTTCTTCCTTCAATTTAGCAACACGAATCTTCTCGGTTGACATTTCTATTTTCTTCCTCATATGTTCAAGTGCTACAAGATGTAAGTGTAAATGAGAGAAAAGTAACAAATGTCACTGGCATACACCATAAATAACAAATGTCAAAATAGCAAAAGTATATAATGCACCAACCAGCCTTCTTTGGCCCCGCTGTGAGTTTCATCTCCATTGTGAGATTTGTAAGCTCCTTCTCAACATCACGAATTTTTGAATAATTCTCTTGGATATATCTGAAAGTTCCAAGGCGAATCAAGAATAAACAAGTTGTAAAACAATAGGCATAATTACTGTTAGTATGCAAAATATGTCTTCACCCATCTAAAGGTAATACATATTATGCTGAATGGTGATGATTGATCCTAATGAGCACCAAGAAACACAGTTATTTCATACTACAATCTAGAATTTCATCATAGACATCTCAAATTTATTGGTAAACATGGCATGATGCTACAAAGATTAATGAGGATGATGAACAGGATATATTTTTAGAAATTCAAGATGTGAATACATACTAATCTTCCATTCATGTGAATACGCAAACCAAAAAACTATACTTCTTCCCATTGTTGTTAAATGTATAATTAGAAGCAAACAATACCAATAACTAAGAAACAAGATTCGCAAATTTCAGGTACTTATACCAATGGTTGCAGTTCATATGAAGAACAATTCTAAGCACACTTGCTCTTTTGTGCGCAAGTGAGAATTTGTAGCAAGGTGAGTTCTGATTGCCAATCTAAAGTTTATCATTGATGTCAACATTGAGCATTCGTCTTAAGTTGTTCTTGTTATATAAACAGCTTCCTTTAATCATTCTACTTCTCGATACACCCTTTAACATCCAAAACCCCCCTAAATAAACTCCATAAAGACTTAATCAAGCTGCACGATACTATAGGGTATACTAAACACTCTTATTAAAAGTCTGACATTATAATGCGAAATGCAAATGATTAATTCAGCAGATCGAAAGACAAATTCATAAGTAGAATAAGACATACTTCCTCAATTGAAGTTGCTCTTCTTCGATCATCTGAAAAAAAAAAGGTAACAACACGGAATTAGCATTATCACTTGGAAGTTTCAACAAATTCACTAGAAATATTTACAAAAGAACAACATAAACAGTTAAACACCAACACACACACAATACTCACCCTCTCGGTGTGGGCGATGACCGGCGATTCGCGAACGAGACCGTCAGGACCCATCTCAGCAACCAACGATGGATCGGTTGACATTGTTGATATATTATCAATCTCTCTGATTCTGATGGATCAATGATTATGAATGAATCTCGATTCTAATGAAGATAACACTGATGCTTTAACGAAATTGGGGGGAGGTTAGATGGTAAATCTGGGTGCTAGCGTAGTAGTGCCTATAATGGGATTTGCAACTCTAAACAGCTCGCACATGCCACATGCCTTATGCCTTATGCACCGGCTAGGATCATTAGCGTGCTTTTTATGTAATGTCTTTTAGTTTTACTGTGAGTCTGTTTATTAATGGTTTTAAAATTCTCTGAGTAATTTTGTAATTTATTTTGAACTATTGTCAAACAATTATATTACATTTTATACCATATAATAAAAGTCTCTTAATCATTTTGACCACTTAATTATTTTGTACCAAAACATTAAGCAACTACCAAACAACTCCTTAGAGTCATCACAGGTAAACCTAAGAATACGTGGATCTTGTCCAAGTCTAGTCGAACGTGGTGGGACTCTAACAGTCTAACACACACTCTCAGATGAGAGGGCTAGACGAGTACAAATTGCACTAGAGTGTCAGAGTCCCTTGAGTGATACATATTGCGCTAGAGTGTCAAGTCCCTAAGTAGCACTGATTGTGCTAGAGTGTTGAGTGTGAAAGACTTTTGCTCTGATACCATGCGAGAATATATGAGGACACCTGAAATCGAACTAGTAATATGAGATGAGATTTCTACTATATCCTTGAAGCCTTAACCATTACCCAAGTGGTTTCTTATGTGATTTTTGCTATAGATGTTCGATGTGAAGGTTCGGCAAGATTATTATAACTTGGATGGTGGTCTTAAAGAGAAGTTCTAAATCATGCTACTTCAATAAGCAATTATTCCTAAAGTAAATCTAAAGATTATTACAAGTATTGTTGTTACATTTGAACTATTTCGTACAAAGACTCGGCTAAAAACATGTAGCCTTAGATTCTACTCGATGAAAAGAAACATCAACCGATGAGTCATCGGCCTTCTTGTTTCAGAATTTGGCACACTTCCTCTCTCGTTGGCATAGCCGGTATCGCACCTTTCTTGGTTACAACCAAAGCTCCACATGCATTTGCAAAACGAAGAGCTTCCCTTAGTCGTTTCTCATCCTAATACCACCCATAAAATGGTTATAAATCGCACGCTAATAAATCATGCAAAAGATTAGATGTCGAAATGGGTATTAGTTACCTTATACAGATTTAAATCTGAAGCCAAGATGCTCAAAATCCCACCAACAAAAGCATCTCCAGCACCAGTGGTGTCAATGGGCTTCACTTTCAGACCACCAACTCTGCCCTTAAATTGCTGCAAAACACACAAGATTTGCCAAAGTAAGGGGCCGTTTACCAAATACCTACTGGCCATCAAAATGGATTGATGGTAGGCGTTTATCGGATAAGGTCACCACCCTAACTTACCGGGTAAGACTGTCAATCCTTACTTTCCCTCTTACAGGGTAAGATTCTTGGTCCTTCCTATGCTTACCCGGTAAGCACGTAGAGCATCTCTAGCAGATTCTCCAAAATTTCTCCAAAATGGAGAACCAAAACTCAAAATCTCCAAAAATATTACATTCATCTCCAACAGATTCTCTATTTTGGAGACTAAAACATCAAGTATATTATTAAATAATTTGTATATTATAATAAAATATTATTTCTCTCTCGTTTACATTAAACAACCCCTAAGTAAGTATTTTTTGTGAAGGAAATTGTCCATAATAGCCATTACGGACTCCCCAGTACATTTTATAGCCGCTTTTCTACTAAAATAGCCAAGATTTACTATTAACACTTTAGCAACTAGCAGAATCTACTTTTTTTTAATCTAATATTCATAATGTAACATTTTAACAAATTGCTAAAGTACTACTTAAAAAAGTGGAAATCTTGGCTATTTCGGTTAATCATGTAGAAAAGCGTATATAAACTGAATTAGGGGGTCAAAAATTGCTATTTTGGACAGTTTCTCTTTCTGAATCTATCTAGGCATTACACATAAACATAATCTAGAGAAAAAAATAAGTAAAAGCTAGAATCTTGCCTTGGTGTAATATCTACAACCTTTTCCTCCTTCACTAACAAGTAATAGTTTCAAATTGGGATGAAAAAGTTTATTCAAAACCACATTATCATCATACGGATCGTCACTCTCGGTCAAGAACGTAATTTCGTCCTCACTTACCTGTAAATACACATGGATTAATTATGAGATAATGATTAATATATATATATATATGATTGTATTATTATGACTGTAAATATAAAATATCTATACCTTAATGACATCTGCTTGATCCCATATTCCCATTATACCCTTTCGAGCAGCATCTTCCGATGGCCATAATGGCAATCTCAAATTCACATCATAAGAAAGAATGCTACCGGATTTCTTGGCTATCGCCATTGCAGCTAGATGTGTTGATTTACATGGCTCATCTATCAAACTAATCGAACCAAAATGGAATATCTTCGCCTTCATTAGTCACCAAAAAAACTAAACATTATTCGAATACCACCCAAAAAAAAGATAAAAAGATAAATAAATAAAAAAACAATCTAATTAAGAACCTGTTTAATAAGATTGACATCAAGTTCTGATTCTTGAAATAGCATATCTGCACTAGGATTACGAAAGAATAGAAACTCCCTTTCCCCATCGGATTTAAGACTAACGAAAGCCAATGCGGTTCTTGCCTTATGGTCGAATCGCATTCCAGAATTGTTTACTTTATTGTTCTTTAAAATGTCAGCCAACATGTACCCGAATGGATCATCGCCCACCTGATCAAAACGGATATCGTTTGCAAATAAAGATTAATGGCTATGGTTCATAATAGAAGTTGCATATCTTATTGGGAAATTTTAAAGAAACTTATTACTTTGCCTATAAATGCAGAAGAACCTCCCAATCTTGAGATACCGACAGCAACGTTAGCAGGAGCGCCACCTGGAGCTTTCTCGAAGGCGGGTGCTTCCGAAAGTGAAACTCCAGAAACTAAAGGCACAAAATCAATCAACATTTCGCCAAAACATACAACTAGTGAACTTCTTGCCTCCAAATCTTTCATACCACCTAAAACAAATTGGAATTCTTTAATAGAAATAAGACTGAAATCATCGTTACCCAATTCCAGAAGATAAATTCAATAATAACACACTTTCTTGATGATAAAAAATCGAAATTCCTAAGTGGGTTCTCATAAGTGTTGGTTTTCTTGAGGGTTTATCCAGAAAAGAACAAGATTAAACATGGTAATGGATTCAGATCAATCAAATAGAATAGAAACATACCAACAACAAAAATATGATCAAGATTCAAGATACAAGTAAATTTCGCCAAGAAAAGATCAAGAAAATTCAAGAATTAGTAATTTAAGATCACCCACATGATCTAAGCACCATAAAGATGAAAGAAAACTCACAAGCACATAGTATTCACACATATTCAAGAACCAACTTCTCACCAATATAAAGAATACCCTCATATTCATCAACATAGTAAAGAATAACAAAAAAGAAAGTGAAGAACCTGAAGTTGGTTTTTCCGCCATGTGGGTATGAACTAATAGACCTGCAAATCACTATTGAGGGCTTAAAAACCCAAAGGGAAAACACAGAGATCAAAGTTATAATACAGATAGAAATCAAGAAATACAGAGAGAGAAAACAAGAAAATAGTGGGTTAAAGTTTTGAAAGATGGTAAAGTATGGAAACTTGGCGAATAGAGTATGGAAGAAAAATGGGGGATAAAATCGTTGCTTTAATTTCAATCGATAATGGGGGCTTAACTTTTAGTCTCGTGATGATATTGATAGTGACCGACTCCGATCCAAATAGATTCTGATGCAATTCAAATCCAATAGAAAGGTGTCAAATAGGGAATTTGAGTAAGGACTTGTTTGTTTTTTCATTTTAAGCTCTTAATCATCACTTATGTCTGATTCATTTAGGCATTTCATAACTATTTTTTAACTGAAATCAGACTTTAGACCTCTTAAAAAACAAACGCCACCTAAGTATTTTATTTTAATAGTTTATTTATAATTATTTTTAAAATGAAAAAAGTAGAGGAGAGATTGAGTTTTTTCTCACGATATGAAGTTCAAAAATGATTATCAAATGAAATGATCAATAATAAACTTTAAAAATTAAATATTTAAAGAAATAAATAATATTTTAATAGATGATTTAATATTTTAATATTATTTTAAATAAATTATAGAGAATTTATTGAAGATGAATGTAACTTTTTTTTGAAGATTTTATCTTTTGATTCTTTATTTTAAAAAAATTATAAGAAACTTACTGCAGATGCTCTAACGTCGTAAAATACAAACGTCTAATACTCTAATTCTTGAGCACAAAGTGTTTGCCCACCTTTTTCTGTTAAGATCCGGTTAAATAAAACCACCGGCTATTCCACCTTTTATAGGAATTAAACCAAGGGACAAACTCAATCAGTGGTAGTTAACTAGTTAGAGCATACTACAAATTTGGTTCATGTAGTTTATCTAAAATAACACTTTTCATCAAGGTAGTTTATATTACAAAATGATCATTGTTTGTAAAAAAAATACTAAGATTTGGTTCATCACTCTAACAATCATTTTTACCCATTTAAAATCATATAGACCAGAAATCATAAAATCTATTTTGATTGGTAAAAAGACAAAAAAATAGATAAAATAAAGAAGTTATGTTAATTTAACATAATTTTTAATGACCGTTAGATGAAGGGATCAAATCTAAACGTTTCTGCAAAAGATGATGGCTATCTTGTAATTTCAGAATTACAAGGGTAAAAAATGTTATTTTTGACAAACAACATGGACTAAATTTTTAATTTACTCTTAATTATATTTAAATTATTCTCTAAGTTTATCATCATAATATATTTTCTTTTTAAAAAATTATATAAAATAATAATAATAATTCAATCTTATTGATAAAAAAAATGAATTAAAAAAGCATTTATGTCTCCTCCCATCAAGTTTTAGAAAAATATCCGATTTTTTTTTTATAATTTCTATTTTAGAGAACAATAAAAAAATTCCTATTTTCTGTATCTTAAAAAGTTTGTTAGAGATACTCTAGTGGGCATATGTTTTAGACCATGTTGGTTTGATTTTTAAATTTGTCTTCGTATAACTTTATTCGAAAACTTGCAATTAACAAATCTGAGTTGGATTCACGTAAGACCAATCTGTTTTCATGAGATCCAAGAGAACGTATTTGTACTTGAAACTTTACGCTAAAACAATATTAAGTAAAAAAAATTGAATCTTCACAACAAAACACTGTGAATATTACTTTCACAATATTTTTACTGTAAAGTTTCAAATATAAAAACATGATCTCACAGATCTCATAAAACAACATGAATTCACATGATCCAAAGTCTGACAAACCTTTTCAATAAAGCTTAATCATGGCCTATTATTTAAGTAACATACTCTTTCTATCTCACCAAAATGTATATTATAAAGTTTTTTTTCTTAATTAAAACAAAAAGCACCAGAATGGTTGTGAATCATGCCACAAGCCACATTGTAGTATTGTACAACCTTACCCAACGTGGAACTTTTAAGGAAACAAGTTATTGTATAACCTTTCTTTGTTATCGTTATCATTATTATTTATCTTTTATTTTAATTATCATTATAATTATAAGATTGAGTTTCGATAAAAATAAAATTTATAACTCAATTTTCTTGTAAACCAAAATTTATAGGACTTATTTTGGGATTAAAAGTGATCAAAAGTCTATTCTTTCTTATATTTTTCATCTTAACTCATATTCTCATAGGATCCCTCATTCATACTTATGTTATTATACTTTATTTTCGTCATAGATTGAAAAATAATCTTCTTACATAATTTAAATATTTTGGTTTAATATCATGTGGATATATTATGGAATTGTAGAAATGATCCTGGGCCTATGGCTTAAGTAATTGGGCCTTAGAGTGCCACTCTCACTGCTTTTGGGCTGAAACAGTTGGGCTCTATTAATGTACTTATGGACATCGAAAAAAAAAGGAAATAACGTATATATCAATATACTATCATAATATATAGATGATTTGATTTATAAACAAATAAAAAAACTATTTATTAATTGGTTAATACATTATCATTTAATTAATAAATACAGTTGAAAATAAAATGGTCCCCCATTAAATGAGATGTGGGCACTTGTGTCTAGTTGTCTACTATATATATATAGAATTATTTACAGCCATGCATGTATAATCTATTGATATATCATTGGTTATAGATGATAATAAAGACAGATGAATACGTGTGGGCTTTATAATAATAACTTGAATTTCTAAACTTTATTTGATTTAGTTGTTACATTATCATTTTCTTATCAGATGTCGCTAATTATTTTATCGTGTGAATATGACAAAGTTGAGAATTTTATGATTCTTATCTAGATAGGAGACGACATATGGACCTAAAGTTTTATATGGTAATTGAGTGAAAAAACGCTTACCCGTAAATTCTAACTAGATAAAATGTGCTAACCAACAATCAATTTTGATAGGTGAAAATGTTACTGATAAAGTAAGGGAGTGATTTTTGCCGGTAAGTACTTATCCTGTAAAACATCTGGTAAATTGCACCTAAGTTAAATTAACACATGAAAAAAATAGAATTAGTGATACAAAGGGATGGTTCGGGGAAGCGAAGATGAAAAAAGAGGAATCCTCGAACGGGTAGGGGTTTGGACCTTGGACCTCTTAGGAGTAATTAATCGCTTGAACAAATTATATGAATATATTAATAAAGAAATTGCAGAAAATTTAAATTCTTATATAAAATGTAGAATATAAACATAAAACAACATACAATCACTAGAAATCAAATGAAAATTTCTTACTTGAGAGGGTAGATTATTGATTTAATCGCCAATAGACTGAGGCTTGCACCATGCAGTGTCCCAATATAAAAAATTTATCGGTATATGCATCCGTCTAAAGAATACAACAATCGTATTTAAGTAAGACTTGAACTTAGCGAGTCAAACTATGTTTGGTGATGGATAATTGTGATGAAAGAGAAGAGAAAAACCGAGAAAATTGAGAGGGAATTGAGAGAGTTCTTTCCCAAATGTTTCTGGTATTAATTATACGTTTATGTATAATACCCCTCTCAATAAAGCTTTGAGAGTCCAATACCACCTCCCAATGCCCTATCTTAATTAGACATTTACTATGTATATATGTCCAGGAGAATATTTACTATGAACACTTATACACCAATTCTCAATTAAATGGATTCATTTTCCATGAGGCCCCTATTTAGGATATGGTTTCTCAGATATAAGCCAAGTTTGAAGAGGACCTGGGGACTTGTTTCAATGATATTCTTATTTCATTTTCTCGTCGGCCGAAAATACACTGTTGATGTAGATTTTGGGAGTTTTACATTAGATTGATGGTAAATCATCGAATAACTCCTCATATATAAAGCTCTACTGACCTTCTACGTGGATGTAAACTCTCATACTGTGTATTTGTATTAATTTGTAATTTCCTTACATTTCATCTACAATATTCGGTTCATGACATACATAGCTGTATATTATCATTTGTCCGAGTCATTAAACACATTGTCCAAGTCTACATAAGTTTTTTTTATTTTGGACTTGTTTGTAACGATTTAGAAGATTCTCATCAATAATGTTTGATGTCATGATACACTCATTATGGTACTTATATGTCTTTTCACTCCTTAAACAAAACAAATCATATTCAAACTAGATACAACCTAAATTTTAGACACAAAACACAGTAATTTCTTTGCGAAGCTACAAATTATAAGTTCAAACCTCCTTGAACAAATATAAACATGACAATGTGACAGTTAAGTGGTTCTTAAAATTGAATTTCTATGTCCATAAATATACGGTGGACTTTTATATCAATAACGATTAAATGTACACGTGTTGATATGTTGATGAACGAAAATGATATCCACGTGGAGCTAGGTGAATTATGGATCTAAGTTGGTCCATATCTAGTGACACGATACGAAACAAAAAGACAAAAGGATTGAAAACACCATCACATTCACAGAAACAGGTTGAACAGTAGTACTACCAACATTTATTAATTAAAACCATCAAGAAACATTATTTTTATCAACCATAGATCACATAAATGGATCAATTAAGCTGCTAGTCATGAATTAAAGTACTAATTCTACCAGTTTTTTCTGCAAAATTGAAACTTGAATGCATGCCTCATCAGTAACCTGCAACAAATATAATATCATCAATATATATATATATAGTATATGATTTCAAAAGAAAAGGCTTCCATTTCTTCAAGATTGTTGAAAGCGAAGTAAACCCATTTACAATTGATGTGTAAATTAATCATATTACTTTTTAAATTTACAAGTTGGTTTTTGTAGTTTTTTATACATTAATTACATTTCGGATTTAATTTGTTGAATTATAAAAGAAGATTAGTAAAGTATATATATATAAATATATATATATAGAAGATAAACAAATTATTAAAAGTACCTCAGAGTGGATCGAGTGGATTAATCTTTCATTGACTTTGGTAGAATTGCAGCTGATAACATTAAGTCCTTCTTGAACTAGTGTTTTCACCACTCTTGAAATGGGAAACCCTTTCCAACTCTTGATCAAAATCTCAATTCCGCCATTGCTACAACTGACTGTAACTGTAATTGGATTCCGACTAATTGTACTTCGATCATCACTCTCGATATTCTTATTTTGAACAACACTTGAAGAATCATGATCAGTAACATGAGAACAAGTTTTCTTGAGTTCATCTCTTGTGGTTTTAAGGCTTTTGATGTTTTCTTCCAAATGTTTTATGTAATTCACAACTTGGTTCATGTGTTCCGATGTCGACCTTCTTCCCTACAAATTAACACACAAAAAAAAAAAACAGTTTCAAAAAGTGCTAAAATACAAAACCCTAAAGGACTAATTAACAGTGTTAACTAGAACTACTATATATATATATATATATATACCTTGATGAAGTCAAGAGGAAGGAGAGATCGAAGAGACGAACAAAGATTGGCCATTTCTTGTCTTCTTTTCCTTTCGATCTCTCGATGCTCCATTTTTTTCTTCTTTTTTTCGTTATCATCATCGCAGTTATCTACGATTATTTGATGGTTTTCTTGTTGGAGGTTGTTGTATGATCTTTTACGGGCGGGTTTTTGTTGAGATCGAGGAACACCGAGGGCGGCAACAGAGGCGGAGAAGGAGGTCAGATGATGATTATGATCTTGTTGTTGTTGTTTTTGATGAAGAGTTGAAGGAATCTGGAAAGAGAGCTCATGACTGCTATTATTATGTTCAAAAGAAGAGAACATATTGTATAGTAATAGTACACTACTACACACACTAAATCTTACTCTTTATGATGACCTAATGTGAACTCATTTAGTATTTTGAAATTAATATTTTCAGATTTTTTTTCTAGCTATAAATATAATTCATCATTATTCACTCGATTTTAAATTTTTTTTATTGGTTAAAAGAAGAAAGAACTTTTTTAATCATTTATTTGTTACTTTTCAAAATGGACCCTAATTAATATAATATCGATCGACAGGTTGTGCTTTTTTAGGGTTTCTAAAATATTTGGGAAGTTTGTGTGTGGTGGGATTAGCTAGGGGAAACCTATCTTGTGACAGAACAGATTCTCTGAGATTAGGATATCGGATATCATTTGGATAAGAAACGTCTCATTTGTTTTTATTATTAAAAAAAATTATCATATATTTAAGAAGATCAGGAAAAGAATTTTTTTTTTATGTTCTAAAAAAAGGAAAATGGAGAAAAAAGAAAAGAGAAGAAAGCTAAGCAAATTTTCATGTTTTTTAACATATGAGGGAACAGAAAATAGAATATTTTTTTTACTGGTATGTTTCTTAAAATTTATGTCATTTAGAATGAAAAATATGATAGCTTTGTAATTATAATAAAATTTTAAATGATTTTATTAATCATTATTTTCATTTCCTCCTTGGTATGAAAGGGAAATAAATAAACTAATCATTGTTTTCATTTTCTGTTATTTCGTTTCTTTTTTTTTTCTATTTTTTTTAAAAACACAAGTTTTTTTCTTCTTTTTTTTCACATTTTTCTCACTACAACAAAACTTAACTTATAGAACGCCATCAATAAATAAATGTTCTAATAGACCCTTTTATATGACACAAATTTTAGGACCAAAAAATAAAGCGTCCTATCACTACTAAATGAAAGACTTTTGTTGCTAAAGAGTGATTCCTCACAAAACCATTACAAAAGATGGTGGGTAAATTGCTGGTAGGTAATTCAAAGCAGTGACATATTAACCAGGGATTCTCTGGGTGATCTGTTGGTATTTTCTTGAAAAAAATCGAATTTTACCGAACCATTGGTATTTTGTAGGTGATCCGTGGGTAATTACCGACAGAAATTTCCTTGGGTAACTTTTGTGGGTAAACGTCATTTGTTTTGTAGTGTATCTAAAAACGTCGTTATAAGTTTATAGAACATTTTTGGATGTCGTAACAAAAATTTTAAGACATTTTTAATAAAAAGCATCGCCATTAACTAGTCTTTAGGACATTTTTTAGAAAATGTCCTATAAACCCATCTTTTTATAGGACATTTGTGTTTATAAGACGTTTTTTTAAATTGTGTTCTATATATAAAATAATTAATATGATATTTTTTTTATACTTGTTACGACGCCCAAAAGTGTTCTATAAACTTATTGCAACATCTTTAGATAGAATGTTTTATTTTTTGGTCCTATAATTTGTGTCCTATATAGTGGTCTATTATGCTTATTCATCGGTGGCGTCTTATAAACCCAACTTTCTTGTAGTGTCTCCATTTCATTTCCTTTCATTCGTAAAACGAGTTCGAGAACACAATGTTAGTCTTGTGTGACCTGTGAGATTTGGAATTGAGTTTCATTTTAATTTCGTGTTTGGTTTAAAATAAAGTAGGGAACTGAAAATCCCGCGGAAACATGAGAAAAAAAACCTAGATTTTAGGTATTTGGAATTTGGTCATGGGATAATTAGGGTTTATTAAATACTTAATTTTGGAAAATTAATAGAAAAAGTTGAAAAATACAATTCAATAAAAACTCTGATTTAAGTCTTGTAAAATTGATATGATTAGAAAAAAGAATTTACCATCAGAGATGGGAGTTGTTACAGAACGTTTGACCAGGGTTTTGGGAGCAATAATTGGCAGCTTTACCTTTTATGATTAATTTCAGTAATGGGGTCGTAGAGGTTTATTTTGCACATGGTGATATGCATATGAACTCAATTATTTTATATTGTTTATTTATGTGGATCATATATATTAAAAAACTTTAAATCATTGTCACCCATATTATTTTTCTTATAATGATTAAAACATGTTGCCTAATTTTGACTGACTCTTCTTAATTAATTAATCAACTTCTTCTAATCTTCGATGCATTAATTAATTCCCCACTAATTAACTCTACCCACTCTTTTTCCTATAAATTAGAAATTTATAGCATTTATGCAAAGTTGAACCAAATAATTAATTTGAATCAAGAATACAGAATTAACTTAACTAATGTCTTTATACACACCTCGATTTATCCTTTAAAACTTTGAAGTTAACACTAAAAAAAATCATCAAATGATTTTATTAACTGGTTGAGCTATAAATTAAAGTTTGTGTGAAATCAAACCAACAACCATCAAAGACTTTTATTGTTTCAAGTAGTTAGATATTATTTCAGGATAAAATATATATACGCATCTAGTAAGTATTAAGTTTTTATGTGAAATATGATGATGTCCAGTTGTTCACCGGCCAATCTTCAAGGAGTTTTTTCTAGAAATAATGATTAGATAATAGTATTATCTTATTAATTATATGTCTTAAACTCAAGGCGTTAAAAATTGTAAATATTTTTTGTTAATTTTCTATTATATAAGATAATATATATATATATATATAAGAAAGTTCAAATGTGAATTCATTTTTGGTTGTAAACGTGAGGACGAATAATCTCCATCCTCCCATGAATCGCGTCCACCATAACCGAAGATGTGTGGCTGAGATTCGTCCTCACGTTCACAGCCAAAATTGAGTTCACATTTGAACCTAACCCTATATATATATATACATGTTGTTAAATTATTTGATAGGATTTTTTTTGTAAAGTGATAAGAACTAAACCAATAATTTTAAGAGTAAATTACAGATTTGGTCCTTTACGTTTGACGATTGTTACGAAACTGGTTCTTTAACTTCATAACTTATTCCAGGTATGCATTTTGTTATGGATTTGGTCTCTCGAGCTAACGAACGTCTAATTACTCCGTTAATCACAAGAGTATTATGGTCAGTTAACCGTATTTTATTTATTTTACCGTTTTTAATTAATTATAATTCTTTTTCTTGAATACTCATCTTCTACATTAATAATATGATGAACACCATTGAATATGAACACCAAGAATAATCCAGCTATATAAACTTAAATTAAATCTGTTGGGTCACCGATGATTTGGTGATGAACCACCTTCCTTTGTATGAATGAACTTTTACAGGTTCTTTTGAAGGTCTGAAATATGCTTCAAGTATTGAAGAGTCAAAGGCTATTCAATCAAGGGTTGTACATCAAAAAGTGGAATTTTGGATGTATCAACCAACTTCAATATTCAGATCATTTTGCCAAGTCAAGATTGGGTCACCAATATAGTGGGTCACCGATGGTACACTCAAAAGTCATCAAAAGTACTAAGAACATCAAATAAGATGAGGTCATCAAGTTTGATGTCATGGTCACCGACACTAAAATCTTGGTCACCGAAATTGCAGGTATATTTTCTAAGGTTGTGATATCAAGTCACAAGTTCAAGGGTGTACACTTTTGGCATTTAGTGAAAGATGAAGTCTATCAAGCAAAGTGTACACTTATCAATTCCAGCCTTACAAGGTATCCACCGATGTGATACATAGTGTGATGTATCACTTAGCAATTTCAAAGAGATAAGTTATTGACTCACATCAATTGCAAGACACGTGAGCCAGTAAGAACTTGGGCATCAAGCCTTAAATAAAGACATTCTCTTTTATTCTTATAAAAGGAATATTTGTCTTTTAGCTAAAAGGTTTGATGAGACTTCACAGAGCATGAAGAAAAGAAGATAAAGTTATCTGACATTACGTGCTACAAGGAATGGTTCATCCATTATTCTAGTACAAAGGAAGTGGTCTCTTCCTTTGTCCAGCAGATAATCTTCCAGCTAATGAAACCTTGACAGCTGTCCACTTACATCCCATGCATGGGCACTATAAAAGGAGATGAAGTCCTTCCCAGAAATCTCACGCTTTCAACAAATCTTCAGAGTGATTATTTGTGTGATCGCAAAGCTGTGTGCTATAACAGTATTGTTTTAACTTCCTTAGTGTATAAGTTAATTACTGTTATCTGTGTGTTTAGTTTGATAGAATAGTGTGTCTGTTCTTTTCCGCATCAAACTATCTGTGTGTAAATTTTTAATATTTATATTAAAAAATTTAAAAAGAGTATATCCTGTGTGTTTTATATTCAACCCCCCCTTCTACAAAACCCTCTCTTAGTTAACAAAATCTATATTTAAAAACCTAAACCAAAATCAAATTTATATTTAAAAACCTAAACAAAAATCTAACTCATATCTAATAACCGAAATAAAACCCACTTAATAAAAACATAAAACAAACTAACAGAAGAGAAGGGATAGAGATCTGAGAGAGGGATATAGAGATCGAAAGAAGAGAAAGAGAAAAGATACAAAAGAGATCTTAGAGAAGAGAAGAACCAGATCTGTGTGTGTGAGAGAGAGAGAGAGAGAGAGAGAGAGAGATGCAACCTAAATCAAACCTACGAAGTCGTCGGAGAAGACGACGTCGCTGGAGAGGGGTTTAACGGTTCTTCTCTTATTTCTTCTCTGGATCTCTATCTCTCTCAGATCTGTCTCTCTTCTCTTTTAAGTGGGTTTCATTTAGGCTTTTTAAATTTGAGTTTGATTTTAGGCTTTTGGTTTTTTAATACGAGTTTGATTTGATTTACGTTTCTTGTTCATGTTGGTGTTCATCATGTTATGATTATAGAAGATGAGTATTCAACAAAAACAATTATAACTAATTAAAAAAGGGTAAAATAAATAAAATATGGTTAAATAACCATAATACTCTTGTGCTTAACGGAGCAATTAGACATCTATTAGCTCGAGGGACCAAACCCATGACAAAATGCACACCTGGAGGGTTTTTCATGTAATTTCTGAAGTTAAAGGACCATAACAATCGTCAAACGTAAAGGACCAAATATGCAATTTACTCTTATTTTAATTTACAACATAATTGAGGACTTTTTAACAATAATAACAAAATCATGATATTGATGCTCGCTAAAAGGACATTAATTCGTCCACTGCCTTCTGTTTGTCTATATAATCACTGCCTTACGATTAATTATGAGAATCCAAAATAGAATAACTCACCTTGACGAATTCAAGGGGACAGTAGTAGATCGACCTCTGATTTTCTTTTAATCTTTCTATCAACCAATTTTGACTCATCCCACCATCAATGTCGACTGATATTCATGCTTTTTTCTTGACGTTGTTGGCAAGATGATTGGTATTACCCTCCTTGGAAACATGATGATTATGAAGATCCACTAAATAAGATCTTTGATTTCTCAAGGAATAAATGAAATTGAAGAAGGCATCTCATGTTTGTTGTAAAGAAAACAAAATCAATGATGCTAATCTTTGATTAATCCCACCTAGCTAGATTTGATTTCAGGTGATTATAGAATGTACATGTGATTGAGTATATTTCGTTATGAGATGAGACCATTAAGATTTGAAACCGATGATCAGGTTAAGATTTCTTGAAAATTCTCTCTCTATTATTTTATAATAAAATATGTAACGAATTTAAAAATCATGAGATATATCATTAGTAAAATACTTCTTTTGGGGATTTTATTTAAAGGATTTCTTTATTTACTTTCATTAACATGTAGTTTTGAATAATATGATTTTCCAAAACAGTAGTCGTAGTGATTGTAATATATATGTTTCACTTTTTCTGTAGTGTATGTATATACATATATATATATATATATAGAGGTCCCTTTAAGTGTTAACTCAATTATTTGTGTTAACCGTGTTAACCCATCATTCACTGGTGAACACCATGCTCGTATACTGACGAACACGATGCTCGTTCACTGATGAATGGTGTTCACCAGTGAACGAGCATGGTATTCACCAGTGAACGATGGGTTAACACGGTTAACATAAATTATTGGTTTAACACAAGAAGTCATCTCTGTATAGATATATATGTACATATATATATATATATATATATATATATATATATGCAAGGATCGATCCATGACATCAGAGAATGAATTAAAGGGTGTGATGCAGAAGCGGGAAAAGAAGGGCAGTCATTTGAGGCGTGTTGTGTCACAATTGGTTACTAGCGGTGATATATATATATATATATATATATATATTATGGTTTAAAAAGAATTGTCAAATGCTTGTATATATAATGGTAAATTGTGTAAATAGTTAACCATTAAAGATGGTGTCTTGAATATGAAGGACATGATAAGGATGGGATTGATGCATGAATACCCCCACCCCCACCCCCATGTGCTACCTGTACCATTTCACTTTTTAATCTGCTTCATAATTTGTGGATAGGTGTCGTTAAGTTGGTCCAAGGTTTTCCAATTTCCACCATAGGTCCTATTTTTTGGAGACCTTGAAACAAATTAACCAAGAGATCTTACTTAAAAATGATTTATTTTACGTTTTTAAATTGGTTTTTTAAACTATTTCTCTCTTGCTTTTATATAAATGTTGTTACTTTCAAAATATATTACGGATCTAGCTAGAAAGCAAAAAAATCAACATAAATCTATAATTGCAACGGTTCAGGTTCGTAATTATTACGGTAAACTTGTTGAATTTGTTTTTTTTTTTATAGTTATGGATATAACGAAAGTAGTAACATTTAGATAAACCCGAGAGAGAAATAATCAAAAAAATTGAAGGTGTGAAAGTGAAATAGTCATTTGAAGTAATTTTCCGTAAACTAAATATATGACTTTGTAATTTATGTTTTCTCGAAAGCCTTTTTAGCTCATGCAATTGTGATGAGAAAAGTTAATACATAAAACTATAGAATAAAGTTCAAATGAGAACTTAAATTTGGTTGTAAATGTAAGGACAAATGA
This sequence comes from Silybum marianum, assembly GCA_036898165.1. NCBI lineage: Eukaryota > Viridiplantae > Streptophyta > Magnoliopsida > Asterales > Asteraceae > Silybum > Silybum marianum. The sequence goes on from CM072532.1 coordinate 1,386,245, forward strand.
GAGTGCGACACATATCTGAATTTGTATTATTCAGACTGAATAATAAAGAAAATATTCAAACTGAATAATAGTACAATCAATTTGAATATTTTCTTCATTATTCAGTCTAAATAGTACAAATTCAGACACGTGTGGCGCTTTCATTTGTCCTCACGTTCACAACCAAATTTGAGTTCTTATTTGAACCGACCTCTAAAACTATATACACAAACATATAATTGAACTAAAGGTTCGTTTACCAATACATACTTGATAAATACTTACCGATAGAATTCGACAATATTAGTTATATATCGGGTAAGATTTTGGTTAACAATTAAAAACAGCGTTTACAAAAATTTATCTTGTAATCGTTAACCATGATAAGAGTCATTGGCCTCACTTATCGGGTAAGATTGACTACAACAAAATTAGGTTTATAGAACGCCACCAATAGACACAAATTATAGGACCAAAAAATAAAGCGTTATATCTAAATGCATTGTAATAAGTTCGTAGGACGCTTTTATGCGTCGTAACAAACTTTTTAAAACACTTTTAATAAATAAAAAAAACGTCGCATTAGCTAAGAAAGTGTCCTATAAACTCATACTTTTATAGGTTAGTTGTGTTTATATGATCCTTTTTCAAATTGTGTCCCATAAAATAATTAAATATGACATTATTTTTTTATGAAAGTGTTATAATAAACTTATTACGTCCCAAAAAACGTCCTATAAACTTATTACAACGCCTTTAGATTGAACGTTTAATTTTTAAATCCTAAACTCAAGGTCTTGATGGCTGGTTATGGTTCGAGGTGGTTGTCAGAAAAGGCCATCATACTGGCCTTCGGTTTTTTCGCTACTAGCAATCAGCTTTGCACTCGATTTGTTCAATGTTTTTTTTTTTTTTGGTTTTTTCTTACGATCTCGTAGAATTTATATATTTGTTATTGGAAAAACATAAAAAATCATTTTTGTTCGCTAATCAATCATTTTTGGAGACTAATTACCCAAAAATATTTAAAAAGGGATATATGTACGGCGGGTCCAACGTGAGCTGTCGGATCTTTTATGAAATCTCCGATGATAATAATTCTTTAATATCACCCAACGGAACCCTATCGGATTCTTCCTTTTCGGGGACCATTTTAGACCCTTTTTCATTTTTAAACACCCAATTTTACCCTTTATCCAACTACTTTATTGTTTATAAATTTTTTTTGTCTAAATTTAGATTAAATTATTATAATTAAACAATTTAAAATAATTATAATATTAGTTTAGATTATATATTCTTTCTTAACCCAAACTATAAATTCATTTATATTTGCTAAGATTACATATATTATATTGAGGATATAAATATAGACAACGTTTTAAATGTAACCAACTAATTATAATATTTATGAAAATGATTAGGAGTTTATTTATTATGATTTGCTATAAAAAATATTAAATATATTAATTATGATCAACGTTTTATATTAATAAAATCAAAATATTTATGAATATATCACTAGATTGTTTTCTGTAGCTTCACTTTATTTTGTCATAGACGACATGATTTTAGGACGTTGTGGCCCTCCTACAATGTGGAATAACTTGGTCTCGATAAAGGTTAGAATTCGTAACTGGAGGGCACGTCTAGAAAGGCTCCCTACTAAAGATAATCTCCTGAAAAGAGGGTCTAATCTTGGCAATGATACATGTGTGTTGTGTAATGAAACTGGAGAAACGGTTGATCATCTTTTCATTAGTTGTGGTAAGGTGATCGAGGTCCGTCGGATTATAAACGTGTGGTGGAACTTGCTGCTGGTTCACTGCACTAAGGTTTTAGACTTTTTTGAGGAGATCAACAACACTAACCAACAAGATTCGACGAGAAATATTAAAGAGATTGTGGGGCAGGCGTATATTTGGGCAATATGGAAGGGTAGAAATGGTGAGACCTTGAATAACAAAGGCTTTCAACACTCTTAGGACGACAAACGAGATCCAATCTTTGGTATTTCTTTGGTGCATTTCGAGAGGTTCTAGGGGGAGAGATTTTGATTGGGCTAATTGGCGTTGTAATCCTTCTCTTGTAACTTCGATGTTGTTGGGCTAGTGTCTTGCTAGGTTCCCGTTTCCTTAATAAGTCTTGTTGTTAAAAAAAAGGATGGACGGTTAATATACTAAGTTACAATGTGTGCACAAATAACATAGGTTGTATAATAGGCATGAGATCATGTGAGAATTGAAGTTAACATGAGAATCTTAGAACCGATCTCAGTCCTTGATCATTTTTGATCTCAAACTCACACTACTATAAAATTGAGTATTTTCAACGGAAAATATCGTTGAAAATTTTCAATGAATTTTAAAGTTATTATTGACAAAACATAATTTTTCTACGAATTTTCAACAAACTTTCGTGAAAATCTCTCACAAAATGTATTTTCAACCAAAAACTTTTTGACGAGACATTCCGTTGAAAAAATTTTGGTTGAAAATGCATATATGTTTGTGAGAGATTTTCAACGGAAATTCGTTGAAAATTCGTAGAAAATTTATGTTCTGTCAATAATCCTCTAAAATTCGTAGAAAATTTTCAACGACATTTTTCGTTGAAAATTAATTTCCGTTGAAAGTACTCAATTTTCTAGTAGTGTCACCCATTAATCGCACTTGATATGGGGATTGATCCGGTGCATTTTGGTGTATCTCATCTCCGTACATCTAATGGTATAGATCCTTCTACCTTTCTCATTATAACTTCACATGTCACAGGAACTCAACTAGGTATAATAAACCACCTCAATAAATATATATGTAATTGTTGTACTCATTTACCATTTCTTTTTCAAGTTTTTATGTGATTCATAATATGTAATATTTGTTATTAAATTTTTACGAGATGTTTTATTATTTAATCAATTTTTATTAGGGAATTTAATTATTTTGACCAAATCCTAAAATGGGTTTACCAATTTGACCAAAATCTTTTCATGTTTACCAAAATGACCAAAATTCCTTCGAAATACATACCGATTAACACATCTGATCGAGTGGAAGTCAAAAACGACCAAAACGACGTCGTTTTGGCCCAAAAGCCTCCGCCAAATACGTAATACCTCCGCCACATGACGGAGGGACCCAAAACGCCGTCGTTTTCTATGGTTTTTGCCGTATTTTTCGACCGTATATGAATACCCCTGCTACGCCGTATAAATACCTCCGCCACATGGCGGAGGGGCGCCAAAACGACGTCGCTTTGGCCCGTTTTTGTTGTATTATGGGACCGTTGAAATACAGCCTGTCTTTGGTGGGGGTGGGGGGTGGGGGCGGTTGCTACTTAAAGATTTTAGGGTTAGAAAATTTAGGGTTTCCAGGCAAAAAAAGGCCTAAAACGACGTCGTTTTTGGCCCTTCCGCCATGTGGCGGAGGTATTCCTACGGTGTAGCGGAGGAAATCATGCGGTCGACTCATATACGCGAAAAAAGACCCAAAACGACATCGTTTTGGACTCCTCCGCCATGTGGCGGAGGTATTACGTATTTGGCGGAGGAATTTTGGCCAAAACGACGTCGTTTTGGTTGTTTTTCACTTCCACTCGATCAGATGTGTTAATCGCTATGTATTTCGAAGGAATTTTGGTCATTTTGATAAACAGGAAAAGATTTTCGTCAAATTGGTAAATCCATTTTAAAAATGGGTCAAAATAATTAAATTCCCTTTTTATTATCAATCAAAAAAATTCATAGTTTCAGCTTGAATTTAATAAGGAATAGAAGAATATTTGACGTCTAGTCAAAATTCATAATTAGACGAAGTTTGACATATATTTACTATCTTATTTATAATAGTTAATATAAGTAGATAGTTTTTATCAAACATAATTTGATTATCAGCTAGCTTAGTTATCAGTTATTTTGCCAAACATAACTTTAATTCTTCCTACGAAATTCAATATTTAAGAACTATATTATAGTTAGAATATTTTAAATATCATTCCTTTTCATGAATTTTAATACATTGCACATTGTTTTAATTATCATCCAATTTTAAACACGTAATTTTTACCTGTATTATTTACTAAATTTGTCATTTTTCTGATCAATTAAATGTGATTGTTGGAGGTATAATTAAAAAAATATTTTGCTAGAGATGATAAATACAAAATTGCCATTTTTCTGATCAATTAAATGTGATTGTTGGGGGTATAATTAAAAAAATATATTACTAGAGATGATATATACAAAATTGCCATCGATTTCATGACAGTTGGAACTTGAATGTCTTCCTGCCTGTGTTTGATTATATGTAGACTGCAGTTCACTACTATAACTGCTGAATTTGATTAGATATTAATTTAACGCTTCCACTATATAAACACCCAAATTAATCCACAATAATTGAAATCTTGTTATTTTGTTAATGAAATCTCATCAACAACCAGCTCATGACTTTGCTGTAAAGAAAACTTGATATATATATATATATATATATATATGATGCTAGCCAATCTTAATTAAACTAATTAAGCCCACCCTGGATTTGATTAAGGCATGTATTTGGGGAGTATCAAGTGATTTCCGAGATATGTCTGCTAATTAGGTTAGTATGATATAAGATATGAGATCTTCAAAAGTAGCTAGGGAGCATTAGTATCTTTTGTCTAAATAATTTAAATATCGATCATGAACACCAGCCTAATTATTGTCTTCTTTTTTTGGGCTATTTTTTTAAGATCATATTTATCCAATTTCATACTTAATATATCATAGATTTGAGTATATATATGTTCTATCTCTATTCCATATTTCCATGGGACCAACATTATGTTTATAAATAGTATCATTTCCATCCTTTTGTATCTCTAATGATTCAGTGCATCTCGTTACTGTTAATTTTCAATTAGAATTCATTCAAAGATGGGGATCTCTTCTTATCATGCATATGTTTATCAGAACTTTTATTATCACTGGAACTCAATTAACACAATTAAAGGATAACAAACATCAATAGAATCTAATTAACTCCTCATTCTTCACACAAAAATAAGGATGCTACATGAACCCTAGATGCATGGTTGTTGAATCCATCATATCCATGTGCTCTCTTTTATAATTGTCGTTTAATACTATCAAGCTACATTATAATTTGCTGTTTAAAAAGCTGCTGAATGCTTTCATATTTGTAGCTAGAAGTTAGAACTGCAGGTAGTAGATTTCTTGATTTACGACAAGAAAAAAAAGCATGATTAAGTAAACAAAACCCACATAATGATTATTCTTTTTGACTAACTTTATTCTTATTTTATTTCCCTACAAAAAAAGTACCTTCCGGATTTGGAAATATACAACGTTTATTGTGTTTCTTTTATCGTACATACGTTTTCATTCCTCCTGAATCCTTCCCATTACAAAATGTTTGCCAAATGAAGGTTAATAAACTTTAATTATGTGTTGTTTATTTATATATTTACATTTTTATCTGTTAACAACAATCCAACATATATATGTACACCTCATAAAGGGGTGCACCCTATCAAGGTATACAACATGACTTTAATTTTGCTTTGTGTACGGTGGTACATGTGTTGTTTGTTCAGAGTCTCCAGCACCTACACACTTATTTGGACCATGTAAAGTTTCTTTTATATGAATTCAGTTTATAACTATAAGAATCAAATCAAAAACTTAAGTTTTATAAAGTATCTTATTAAGACACTTAAATACAGTCGAATGTGTTTACGCCTAGACTTACAGTGTTTAACAAAAGAGGTATCAAAACCTTTATAAGACAACATTTTTTCTCCTCAACTAATATGAGATATTACAAAAATATCAAAGTGTTTTAATAGATTTAATTTTGAGAGTCTCGTCATTCAAATTGCTCTCATAATCATTTTTCTCCCAATTTTACCCAAATGTCATTAATTCCACAATACTCAGGTCTGCAATATTACGGACCTAACTAGCTACTGACAAAAGAATGCAAGCAAATCGGACCAAATCTGCAATAATGTCAGGGGTTCTTCCTAGTGATGACGTATGGGGGATCCGCAATCATTACGGATCTATCATTATGGAATTAGGTCCAAAAAACTCGAAAATTTGTCGTTTAGTGGGTCAGTAATTATATACCTAGGTATTGCGGACCTACTGACATTTGAGTAAATTCCGGAGAAAAATAGTTAGGATAATAATTTGAATGAGGAGAATATTGGTCATTTGGAGCAATTTCTCATTTATTTTTTTTATAGAATTTATGTTTGTAAGACCAAACAAGACAATTGTAACACATGTAAAAATGTTATAAACTATGAAAAGATGTGTTCATAGAATTGTACTAAAAAAAATAATATGATAATTTATTTTAAAATTGTACTAAAAACTTACTAGAACTTTTAAAAACATTCAAAAACTTATTGCAATGATTTTACATACACATCTTTTTGGCCCTATAAACTTAAAAATATTTTTTATATCTTATATATAAATTTGATTTTGTTATAACATAATCATTTTGAGGGCTCTAAAATTTGTGAGATTCGTGAGAACTTATATCATAAGGTTTTGTTTCAAATGATTTTTTTTTCGTGGAAGTATAGTATTCAGTGATTGATTAATTAATATCTATTTGTTTCACAGTGTTTTGTTTCATATATATATATATATATATATATATATATATATTCCGTTCATAATTTGAAACTTTTTTATATGTATTTTTTATTTCACAAACACGTCAACAAAACTTACATTGTGAATCGAGTAGATGCAAAACAAACACATTATAAAACAAATATTTAATTAATATTTAAAATTTTAGTTTTAAATGAAAAAAATCATATAAAATAATACATGGTTCACAAATTATAAGGTTATTATAATTTTATTACAAAATAATATCCCCACAATTTATATAAGTTAATTAGGTTTGATTAAGAATAATTATGTGCACGAAACAACTTTTAAAAACTTGTCATGTTGCAATAAAGATGGATTGTTCCCACCAACCATATTATTAAGTATCTCTCTCAAAAAAAATCATGTCAACAAACATGATGGGGTCTATCCGATTTGGCCCTCTCATGTTTCAACTTTGCATTTTGTTTTATTTGACATGAAAAAGGAACGTGATTATATGTCAATATCAAATATATAAATCATATATATGGGGTGAATCAAATAAAAATAAAAATAAAGTTAAAAACTATGAAGACCGATCTTAACCTTAATTTGGTTGTGATCCTAAGATTCACTTACAATATGAACATATGAAACACATACTAATTCAGTAATTCACCGCATGAAATTCAAATATAGTTGATCGTTATTTATAGAACACACGCTAATTCACTGTATAAATCCAGAACACATTAATTCACCAGATTCACCATATGAATCCAGGTGTAGTCAACGATGAATTAAAAAAAGTCAAATATGACGGTTGTAACAAAATCACTATTACGCTATTTTCTTTTTATTAATATTACAAAATGTCACCATGATTAATAATCTTTGATTAAACTCTTTAATGGTTGAGATTAGTCCTCAACACACTACTAGAAAATTGAGTATTTTCAACGGAAATTAATTTTTAATGGAAAATGTCGTTGAAAATTTTCTACGAATTTTAGAGGATTATTGACAGAACATAAATTTTTTACGAATTTTCAACGAATTTTCGTTGAAAATCTCTCACAAACATATATGCATTTTCAACCAAAAAAATTTCAACGGAATGTCTCGTCAAAAAGTTTTTTGTTGAAAATGTTTTTTGTGAGAGATTTTCAATGAAAATTCGTTGAAAATTCGTAGAAAAATTATGTTTTGTCAATAATCTCTTTAAAATTCATAGAAAATTTTCAACGACATTTTCCGTTGAAAATACTCAATTTTCTAGTAGTGACATTTTTACAGTTTTTACACATACACACGAAGACCACTTTTTTTATACTTGAAACTTCACAGAAAAACACTGTGAATGTAATATTTACAGTTTTTTTTGCTATAAAAGTTTAGAATTTTTTACTTTCACAATGTTTTACTGTGAAATATTAATTATAAAAGTATGATCTCATATGTTTCACGAAAAAAACACTAATATCACACGAGTCTCTAGTAAATATCATTCTAAATACCAATAGTGTTTTAAGCTTTTGTTGAATCTTATGAATTTCAAGTTTATTAGTTATTTTTGTTAAAAAAATATAAATTACCCAATCAAATTCTTTTCATTTTTTATCTTAAAAAATTGGATACAAATCGTATAAATTATTAATATACTTTTTTGAACGGCAGCGTAGTTAGTGGTTATGTTAGTAACGAGTTAAACTCCAATCCCTGGGGCAGTGCGGGATCGAACCGTCGCACCTCCACAGAGCCACATCACCTATGAGGAATAATACCTCCACCATTTTAGGGGAAACCACCACTCCCAAGGCTCGAACCCGAAACCTTGAGGATGTTGTAAAACCCCGATACCGCTAGGCTAGAGGCCCTTTGGTAATTAATAGATACAAACCTAAATCCGGTGTTTTCTCTTCATAAATGAGTCAATTAGTTATTTAGGTACAAATCATATACTCTTTATCAACATACATAGTTTTTTCAATCTGTTGTTTTAAAAAATACTTAAACTGCATTACAGTATGCTTACCATTCTACCTATAAAACAATAAATAAATAAAGAAAACGCTTACCATCTACTATATCTTAATGCACTTTTTTCATATTAGAAAATGCATTATCATGGAATATATTTTTTTTTTTGAACTTTTAAGGAACTAATTAATTTTTGATTATATGTATAATATAATATACGACATCTAAAACATAGATTAATTATCAAATAATAATACATCTCATAATTAAATTCAATGCGTTACACAAATTAATGGTTGAAATAGCTTGGTGGAAGGCTCAAAATTGACGATTTTCTTATTATAAAATTTGTAAATTAATAATGGTCGGAATTTGATGATTAAAAACTATGCATTCTCCTTTTTATTCGGATGGAATAAAATCACTCGAGTTGGTGACTACTATATTGAGAAAGTGGGTCCCACGTGAGCTGTTTTTCCACATCACCGACCGTAACCCTACAGTACCTTAACTTTTTTTTTTGGTTCGTTTCTTCCCGAATCGTTTTTCCATTTGTTAAACACCCATTTTTACTTTATATTCAACCACTATATCGCGTTCATATAAAAATTATATTCCACCTATATATACATATATAAAGAGAGAAAGAGGGATTTAAACAAGAACAATAATTAATAAAAGAACATGAAAACGGTTAAATTACGAGTAAAATAAAGGGCCTCTGGCCTAATGATACAGGGGTTTTTACAACATTCTCAAGGTCTCGGGTTCGAGCCTTGGGAGTGGTGGTTTCCTAAAAATGGTGGAGGAGTGGGGGTTTATCCCCTAAGGCAAAGGTTCGGGTCCCGCATACTGCCTATATGGATGTCATTGTGGGGTTCGAATCACTAACTACTAACTTGTCGTTCAAAAAAAAATAAAAAATTAGATGTGATTTTACGTTAACGGCAGAAACAGACCTATATAGTTTATGTGGTGGCACGGACCACTGCCTTGTTCCTTCAATTTGTTTGTTGTGTGTCAGAGACTCACAATATATATTTTGAAACTACAAATTTTCCTTTGTATTGTTGGTTTGAAAAACTTTTCATTGGTCTTTCTCTCTCTCTATGTATATATGAATAAGAATAAGAATAAGAAAGATAAAACGTAGTGAGGATGTAAGAAAAGAAAGTTCATACGTGAATAATTGAAATATTTTAAAATATATATTTGAAGATGCATATATAAACTGACAATACAGATTATATCATTAGGTTCACATGATCTTTAAATAAATTCAATGATTTACATGAATATATTATTCTTACTTTTTCACGTATTTAACATTCTTATTTGAATTAATTCTTATTTGAATTAATCGTTATACATACATATATAAAAGAAGATAATTGTAAGACTTTTTCTCATGTCATACAATTTTTTTGTTAGTAGTACCGAGAAACGAGACATGACAACAAAGATGGATAGATTGCAAATAGGGAAATTAACATAAATAGTTGTTTTGGTGGAGTAAATTCACCTTTAAATCATTTCTCTCTTAGTTTTTTCAAGAAAATCAACCCCTATGCAAATGCCTTTGCCCCAACTTGTAAAGGGCCATCAAAATAATAATAACAAGTTTTAATTATAAATTCATAATCAGTTGAGTTGTGGCGTACTGGTAAAACCTAGGAGATATAGTAGAGTATCTCATCCACCGTAGGTTCGAATACAGGCACTATCAAAGCCCTTGTGACCAAGATCGTTCTTAATTTAACCAAAAGGTTAATTACCAGCAATCTTGATGAGGCATTTTAAAGCTCACTAGTGGTTGAGGCTAGGAGTAGTTCAAGTCCGTCTCCCGCAGGATTCAAACTTGAATTTGTGTATTGAGCATAGTCACTCGGCCCTTTTACCAACTAATTAAACTACACATGTGTGAGTAAGATCATCCTTAATTTATGTAGACTAAAACGAAGATGGATCATACGAAATTAAATTAAAAGGATGAACTGCATGATTTTCTTTCTTGTGTTCTTGAATGTTGCCACCTCAATTCGATTGCAGCAAATGTATAATTGTGAAAAATAGAAGAGCACAGCAGCCAGCATATATATACACATAACCATTAATGATGAAATTCGCAAATAAAACATGAAAAATATTATCAAATTATGCAACAGAAAACAAGCTTATAAATAATGCTCATATATTGATTTAACAACATTGCACCAATGTAACAAGTAGCTAGCTATAGCAATACTTACTCATATATATTACAAAAAGGATTGAGAAAAAGCAACATAACACGTAATTGTACGTCTATGTTGATCATCATCAAAACATGATTTATGAAAACTTCAAATAAAAACAAATGGATGATCATTGTGGCAAACTTAACTTCATAATTTTAATTAGTTCTACATGCAGTTTTCTTACTCGAAATTCAATAGTCATTGGCTATGGTAGTTAATCTTTGTTGCAACATGGAGAGATCAATCGATTGTGGATCATTCACCTGCAATAGTTATCTGCTGAATGAGGGATAGCTAGCTATATTTGATAACATTATAAAGAGTATTAAATATTTAATGCATGTCTGAAACTCCAAATAACTATATATATATATATATGTATGTATATTTATGTTACAAAGTAATTTACCTCAGATTGGATAGAGTGAAGGACCCGTTCATTTACTTTTGTAGAAATGCAGCTTATGACATTAAGACCTTCTTTGGCAATTGCTTTTAATACTCTTGAAAGAGGGAACCCATCTTCTATTGAACAGCTATTGATCAAAAGCTCAATTCCCACATTACTAGAACTGATGGAGACTGTATTAGGTACCAGCTTATTCATTAAGCTTTCATTATTAGTATTTGTCCCAGAAGTACCAGCAGCACTTGTCTCCACAAATTTCTTGAGCCGATCTCTTTTCGCACTTAGAACCTTAATGTTTTCTTGCATGTGATTGATGTAGTTCACTGCTTGGTGCATGTGATCCGATGTAGATCTTTTTCCCTAATTAAACACCAAATCCAACAATCATTTATATTACTTTAATTACATTTTTTTACTGAAATCCCAATTCATCATTTTCCCATATATATATATATACACACACAACAAGAAATATCAAGAATCAAGAATTCTTGAGGTTGATATTCACAAAATTAGTTATATAAGCAACATTCTTGAAACATCAAGTGAAACCCGAGAGACCATCTGAATAACACTAAACCTTTACAGTGTTTTTGTCAGAGTTTTTTTTACCTTCACAGTATTTTTATTGTAAAGTTTCAGTGTTATTTTGTGTCCTTACAAAAACAGGCAACCCAATTGAAACCACTAATTAAGAAATGAATAATTAACTGACCTTGATGAACTCGAGGGGAAGTAAACCCCTAAGTGAGGCATAAAGCTTAGACATCTCTTGCCTTCGTTGTCTTTCGATCTCTCGATGAACCAATTTCTTTTGTGTATGTTCATCTTTACTATGATCTCCTACTACTACTCCTAACCCTTGATGATCAGTAGTGGCTGAATTAGGTTTAGATGGTGACTGATATCCATACCTTTTTCTAGCCTTGCTGGCTGAATGATTTAAGTTTCCCTCCATGGTAACATGATGATCATGGAGTTCCACTATAAGATCTTGTTGATTTGGTGGCTGTTGGAAGGATATTGTAGAAGGAATCTCACGAAATACCAACTCATCTGTTTGCTGGAAAGAAAACATAATTATTATATAATAAAGATACAAATCTTCGATTAAGCCCACCAAGGATTTGATTAAGGGGTGTATTTGGGGAATATCTGTATAAAACAAATGTTAAGTGCTGATTCTAGAGATACGTCTGGTAGGTTAAATAGTAAGATAAAGAGATATAGATAGATAGAGAGATCTTCAACGGGAGGGAGAGATGTTCATCAGGTTATCAAGATTTCTTGAAATCTTTCCCTTTATTTATTAATAATAACTGGTATTTTTCAATAATAATTTAAAAATGATGAGCATCACCAGCAATTATTTAATGGTTTTTTCTTTCTTTATTAAATTCCATTAAATATAGTGCAGTTCTGAACATATGTAACCCCATCCATCTGTATTCACACCGAGCAGTGGACCAATATCCAACCAAGCTGTGCCCTCCGTATCTACAAGGATCATCGGTTGGTGTACATCTAGGTTTTATTTGCAATAATTTGACTTAGATATACATGTATAATATATATATAATTATTAGTACAATCCAATACAATCTAATGATAACAAATAAAGGAATATTGTTAATCATGTTAGAGCAACGGTTGTTTGACGGTTACTGAATGGTTTAATACAGGAGTATTATAAATGGTCAGATGATTAAAAGACTCTTATGATATAATGCAAAATTAAATATGGTTGTTTAGTAATTGTTTAGAATGAAATTAGAACGCTAAATAGATAAGGGAGTCCCAAGATAAAAAAAATCATTCAGAGGATTTTATAACCATTAATAAGAGTCAGACTTTTTTTTTGTCAAACAAGATTCATCTCTTAGCGATATATTTCGAATATTGTCTTTTAATGAAACTGTTAAGAGGTAAACAAACAGTCAATTATAACACCTAAATTGTAATTTTTAACTTTAGAGAGATTATTTACTAAATCTTGAATTCTTGATCAATATATTATAATCTCAACTCTAAACTAGTTGGTAAAACCTAGAATCATATCCTTGTCTCTTCCATGTAAAATAGGAATTCGGGTGACAGAATTATATTATTCCAACATAAAATCAAACAAAATTATTATTAAAAAAATTAATCAATGTATAAGTTGTATAATTAATTGTGATTATATAATAAATGGAATTGGTTTCCTACATGAAATTGGTTGACTCCCCATACTTAGAAGAGTATCAAACAATAAACCTATCATAAGCCTAATATCTCATCCATAACAAAAGTTAAAACCACTCATGGTGCTTTAACTTACTCTCAAATTGAATATCTAGTATCTTTAAGAAAGAACATCATGGAACTTATAAACAACATATAAACACACTTTACCACATTACATCATCTATATATACATTTGTGCCCTCTTTCAAGTTTCAACCATCTTTTATCTCATTTAACTTTATACCCAATGAGGAGTGAGAACATCCTTTGTCTTTATTTTATATCAAAGAAACTTGCCTTTAGTTATAAGAAAATCTAAAATCATGTATACACTACAAAACAAAAGTTTTTAACTCATAAAAATTCATCCAGAGAAATTTCCTTGGGTGATTACCACGGATCATCCAGGAAACTCTAACGGTTCAGGTAAAATCCGATGTTTTAAAAAAAATACCAACAGAATACCCAAGAATTTCCTAGGTAATTTTTCACTGATTTGATTTACTCACCAACAAATTAACCACCAACTTTTATGACGGTTTTGTGACGAATCACCTTTCAACGAAGGATTTTCCAGGAAAACGGTCGTAAGTGAAAGTCTTTTATTTTAGTAGTGATAGCTCTCTGTACATTTTGAACTGATTAGACACACAAGGTAAAACAATGCCCTAAACCCTATGTCATTATTATAAACTGTACAAATTAATTAATTGATATATTTAATAAAACGGTGATGATTTATTTATTATTATTTAAACATTTATAAAAGATAATTACAGTTATATGTTATACAATATTCGTTTATTTTACCTCCTAATTTATAAGGGCGTTTACACCATGTACGATATGTTTTATCTTTCTTTTAAATTTGGAGATTTTCCTTTCTTTGTTTTTTTATTTTACAAATTTTTTTAATATAAGCATGTTTTTCTTATATCTAATTTAATAACATAAATATTGAAGAGATTTTAACTTTGAAAATTGAAGTTTATGAAGATCAATTAGGTAACAAGCACCATAATTAATTAATTCGCTGTTCCAAAAGTTGCTGGATGCCCTCATAATTGGAGAAATGCATGAAGTAAAAAAGTCGTGTTTGAAAAGAAAAAAAAATATGAATATTAATTACTATAAGCCTAAAAAAAAACACATGTGACAATAAATTAATGATTGTCATCCCTAGTCCTTGTCTCCTTATCTCCAAATTAAAAGGGTACATAGCTTTCAAAATTTCTCAATTCCTTTTTCATTTCTCCAATATTTGAAAAATAATAATAATAATAATCCAAACGGTAGAACTTATATATACCACACATTTATTACATGTTTAATTAACATTTTAGAGAGATAAATTGATTTTTATGTATTATTTATACGAAATGTCTTTATTAATTACTATATAGCAATGTTACATTACATCAAGTAAGACTTTCAAAGCATGGTATAAATAAGTGAAAATTGTTCTGTTCTTCTGATATTATCGTATCTCATTATCCATATATACAAGGGTGTTAATATACGAAATAAGATACTTATTAAAAATTAAACCTGATTATAGTTAAAAAAAACAGTAACTAAGAGTTTAAAATCGACCAACAACATTTGATTTTTATGGAAGTTTTTGAAAATCAACAAAGAATCTCATAGTTTGCTGTTCCAATTGCTGCTGGATGCTTTCAAAATGCAAAATAAAAAAGTCTTGTTTGAAAAGTAAAATAAAAGTATTTTTTTAAGCCAAAAAAAAAACACATGTAATAGTATTTTAATGATTATCAAGTTAACACAAGTCCCTATCATCCAAATTAAAATGGTAGCTTTTAAATTATCTTAATATTTTAACAAAAGTTCGAAAATTTGCATTCAAACAGTAGACTTTTTGTTGAACGTTTATTAATTTGTTTTATAGTTCAGTAAATAATATAAGTACATTATCTAAATCCAAAAGAAAATGTTGCCAAATAAAGACGTAAGGCCACGTTTTATCAAAGCCTAAATGCCTAATCAGTGGTTTCATGTGAACGCATTTATTTCAATCATTCAATGTCAATAAATGATGGGTCAAAACTTTTATAATTTGTATGTCAACATTAATCTAATTTTTATTATATAATATATAAATTTAAAATCAAGGTTTTAAGATTAATTATTAATTTGAAATCTCAATATTACACTTCAAATTATTAGGTGGTGGTAATTCTTGACATGACAGAAATCCGACACAAAAATAAATGGGTTTGGGTTTGGGTTTGAAGTTTCTGACCCGCTAATCGTCAACCCGTCAAATAAACGGTCGCGTTCGGGTTGATACAAACGGGTCGCAGGTTGACCCGTCAAAAAATATAATATTTTTATATATTTTACCTAAAAGTCTCAAAAAGTCAAAATAGGTTTTGTATAATGTATATTAGGTGAATTTGTTTGTGTTTGAACTTTTTATTTGTTTGAAACTTATGTTTGGACTTTCTATTTAAATTTGGTTGTATTATTAGGTGACCCGACAATCCGTTTATGACCCGACAACCCGTTTACGACCCGCCAACCCGAGCGTGTGCGGGTTAAGGTTGAACATCTCGACACGATTAGCTAAACGGGTCGTGTCCTGGTTGACCTTTCCTGACCCGCCAACTCGCGACCCATCAAACCGAACACGACGTGATTGCCACTCCTACAAATTATATAACATCTATAATGAATTGAAAGCTCCACAAGACTATTAAGTGTTAATTAAGTTTGTAAGATCAACATTTATTATAATAAAATCAGATTTAGAAAAAGTTAATAATTTTTAGGCGTCTTAATTTTTATAAGGCTTAATCCACAGATAGAGAAAATAAATTGTTCTATTCAATGTTTTGTAAAGCGGTTGATTAGAAGTTGAGGAATTTTTGGTGTCTTATATATAAATCAAATTTTGTTGTAATCAATTGGTATCTTTTACATAAATAGGTTATTGAATTTTACTAAAAGCGAATATATACAATCTAACAAATTTCTAATAATTCATATTAAGTTATATTATAATAAAACTTAAAAAATAAATTATGTTGTTATTTTTTAAAATGATTCTTTTTATAGTATAAAAACGTTTAAAAAATAAGTTTTATTGTGATGTTGATTACGTTAGAAAAAGACCAAGATAAGACATCTCCATGGTCATAGATTGGAACCGGCAAAGAGTAAGGCTATGTTTGTAGAACTAGGTGATAAAATTTTACATAGTGATAAGGTAGTGATGACTTATAAAATTTTGGTAGCTGATAAGCTAGTTGATGAATAAGTTATGTTTAGCAAAAACTAGCTTATAAGCATGTGAAATGACCAAAAAGGGGATGTTGAAAATAAATAAATAAATAATATTAGTTAGGGGTATAATTGGAAAAAGTGTCAAAAAGCTCCTCATAAGCTCCTCCGAGTAGCTTATCGATAAGCTAGCTTATAAGCTGACTTATAAGCACTACTAGAAAATTGAGTATTTTCAACGGAAAATATCGTTGAAAATTTTCTACGAATTTTAGAGGATTATTGACAGAACATAAATTTTTTACGAATTTTCAACGAATTTCCGTTGAAAATCTCTCACAAACATATATGCATTTTCAACCAAAAAAATTTCAACGGAATATCTCGTCAAAAAATTTGTGGTTGAAAATGCATTTTGTGAGAGATTTTCAACGGAAATTCGTTGAAAATTCGTAGAAAATTTATGTTTTGTCAATAATCCCTTTAAAATTCATAGAAAATTTTCAACGACATTTTTCATTGAAAATACTCAATTTTCTAAAGTGAAAATGCTCTAACTTACGCGCATCCAAACGATTACTCGAAAATAAAATGAGCATTTATGTTTTTATAAATTATTATTTTTGCCAAACAATGCCTAAGGGTCCCAAGATTGACATTTTCCCCCGATCACGATCACAATAAATAATAAGTATATAAATAATGTTGTGAAATATGTGTCAAAAATATAAATAATGATTCAAAATGATTTTATAAATAAATTGAATTTAAGACGAATCAAATTACACTAAAATTGACTATATTTTATTTGGTTTTTAGCCTTTTTTTTCCTTCTGGTTTTTGGTTCTAAACTTTTAGAACATGGAGTCTAGCTAGTTTATTTTTGAACTTGAAATGATAATGTCTAATGTTTGTATTATTTCTTTTATGTATTTCGATTTTTAAGATTTTTGGGGTCAAGTTTGGTTTTCAATCGAAAGGCTCTCAACCGAGACCAAACCAATTCTAATTGATTGCTTTTTGGTTTCATTATATTTGAGTGTTTTGTTTCCATTCGACTGTGTTCAAAAATATCAAATTTGTCTACATTCATCTAAATAAATGTGTAAAGACAAATATAGTAACTGAAAGTCGTAGGCTCTCTTCCCACTGGTAGTGGTGGGCATGATGGAGACGGGGAGCATGTTGTTTAGTGTACAACTTTTAATGCATAAAATATAAATTAGTCATGTTTACTTGTTAGTTTGCTATCTTTAATTCATTAAAGAACGGTTAACCAATTAAAATCATCTTAATTTTTATTTGAAAACTATATATATATATATATATATACTATATATATAAGGAGCTTAAATGGTTAAGTTGGAATCTTTAAGAGGTACAACATATTAAACTTGATGAACAAGACTATAAAGCATGCAATCCTTTATCAATTTAAAAAAAAAAATTATAATTTGTAAGTTACATTTTAGACCCTTAGATTTTGTTATTTACTTAATTTTATATCCCTTCTTTTTACCAAATTCATTCCATAACCTTTTCATTTTACCATATAAAATCTTATATCAACTAAATTGTATTTAAAAACATATTATATGTTGTCGTAAATTATACCATTATAATCGTATTTTTAATACCTTCGAAATGAGCCCAATATCCGGTATTTTACGATTTATAAATATTATAAAAAATGATAAATATACATTAACTTATTTTAAAAAAATCAAATAGTTTAATTTTTGATTTTTTCTTTTACACCCCTCATCTATCTATCAATATCTATACTATATATACTATTATATAAAAATTATTAAACGGTTACTTTAAATATTTTAAGACTTCCAACCTTATTGCCTAAGGTACAATATTTTTATGCTTGTCAACCTCCATAAAATTAATTTCAATTTTTGAATTACATTTTTACACCTAGACTTTGTTAGTTAATTTAGTTTATGTCATTTTCTTTTATAATTTTCATTTCACAATCTTTTCATATTAACATATATAATCTTATTTATACTGTTATATAAAGCATGTTAAACAGTTAAGTTCACATTTTTAAGAGGTACAACATTTTTTGCATGAACTACAACATCTAAAGCTTTAGAATTTTACTCCAACCTCCACTTCCTATATAAATTAAATTATTTTAAAATTTTAAGTTACAATTGACATCTATATAGTTAGTTATTTAATTATTTTATGTCTTTCACTTTTTCATTTTTCACTTTTATCATATTAACCTAAATAATTGTATATGAATCATAAAACAATTAAAAAATAAGTTTATATTTTTATAAATTATATCATTATGATCGTGTCGTCAATACCTTCAAAATGAGTTCAATATTGATATTTTTCGATTTAATCATATTATTATATACATGAATAGTAACAACTTATTTTTAAAAAATTTACATTTTATGCCCTATAGTTATATATTTAACTCTTTACCTTTTCATTTTACACTCTATATAATTAGTTTTTAAATTTCGTTCACATCCCTTTAGAGGTGTGCATCGGACGGGGCGACGGGTTCGGGTGGACAAATCAAAAACCCGATCGGGTTTCGAATATGGAAACAAAGACCCGAACTTTAGTCTTCGGAATTGGGATTGGTTTGGGTTGAGATCAGTCGGTTTCGGGTATAGTTATAATACAAAAAAAATATAAATTTAATCGATTTTGAAGATGAGTTCATATCGATAAATTGATGAAAGCAATAGTAAATTTAGAAATCATAAAACATTTGGACCGGCTATAATATAAGATTTTCATAAGATAATTAGATAAATAAATATATTTATATAATATTTAACTATATATGTATAAATATTTCAGGTTTTTGGACGGGTCGGGTGACCAAATATCAAACCCAAACCGAACCTAAATATCTCCAAAAAACCGGGTTTCGGATTTTTGGGTATTTGGGTTTTGCACAAACACATTATTTTCGGTTCGGATTATTTGGGTTTTGCACACCCCTATATTCCTTACTATTTTATTTTTCAGTTTACACATTTATCATATTAAAATAAATAGTCGTATATTAATCAAATTACATTAAAAAAAAATATGTTTCGTTTTTTACAAATAATATCATTACTAGAAACGTACCGCTCAATGCAGCGAAATTTAAATATTTCATCAACATTAATGTTAGAAATCTTGAACTTTTTTAAAATATCAAATTATCTATCATTATGAACTTATAAATCGGCATCCATTATTTTTACATTTTCGTCAAAACAAGTATGTCATAAATGTGCTACTTTGTTTCTTTTAAATTAGGATTGTACTTGAGTTTTGTAAAAATAATGGATGCCGATTTATAAGTTTATAATGATAGATAATTTGATATTTTAAAAGAGCTCAAGATTTCTAACATTAATGTTGATGAAATATTTAAGTTCCGCTGCATTGCAGCCGGTACCTCTTCTAGTATATATATAAGAAGCTTAAACGGTTATGTTGGAATCTTTAAGAGGTACAACATATTAAACTTGATGTACAAGAGTATAAAATATGCAATCATTTATCAAATAATTATAATTTGTAAGTTACATTTTAGACCCTTAGATTTTGTTATTTACTTAATTTTATGTCCCTTCCTTTTAGCAAATTCATCCCATAACCTTTTCATTTTACCATATAAAATCTTATATCAACTAAATTATATTTAAAAACATATTATATGTTGTCGTAAATTATACCATTATAATCGTCTTTTTAATACCTTCGAAATGAGCCCAATATCCGGCATTTTACGATTTATAAATATTATAAAAAATGATAAATATGTATTAACTTATTTAAAAAAATCAAATAATTTAATTTTTGATTTTTTCTTTTACACCCTCATCTATCTATTAATCTCTATACTATATATAAAAGTTATTAAACGGTTACTTTAAATATTTTAAGACTTCCAACCTTATTGCCTAAGCTACAATATTTTCATGCATGTCAACCTCCGTAAAATTAATTTCAATTTTGAATTACATTTTATACACCTAGACTTTGTTAGTTAATTTAGTTTATATCATTTTCTTTTATAATTTTCATTTCACAATCTTTTCATATTAACATATATAATCTTATCTATACTATTATATAAAACATGTTAAACAGTTAAGTTCACATTTTTAAAAGGTACAACATTTTTTGCACTACTACAACATCTAAAGCTTTAGAATTTTACTCCAATCTCCACTTCCTATATAAATTAAATTATTTTAAAATTTTAAGTTACAATTGATACCTATATAGTTAGTTATTTAATTTATTTTATGTCTTTCACTTTTTGTTAGTCCCCTAAGAGAGATGGCTAACCAAGTGAGAGTTTTGTAGAATGAGGGGTTGAATATAAAACATACAGAATATACTCTTTTTAAATTTTTTAATATAAATATCAAAAATTTACACACAGGAAGTTTGATGCGGAAAAGAACAGACACACTATTCTATCAAACTAAACACACAGATAACAGTAATTAACTTATACACTAAGGAAGTTAAAACAAGACTGTCATAACACACAGAATTGCCGGAGTCAAACAAATAATCACTTTGAAGATTTGCTGAAAGCGTGAGATTTATGGGAAGGACTTCATCTCCTTTTATAGTGCCCATGCATGGGATGCATGTGGACAGCTGTCAAGGATTCATTAGCTGGAAGTTTATCTGATGGACAAAGGAAGAGGCCAATCCCTTTGTACTAGGTTAATGGATGAACCATTATTTATAGCACGTAATGTCAGATAACTTTATCTTCTTTTCTTCATGCTCTGTGAAGTCCCATCAAACCTTTTAGCTAAAAGACAAATATTCCTTTTATAACAATAAAAGAGAATGTCTTTAATTAAGGTTTAATGCCCAAGTTCTTGCTGCTCACGTGTCTTGCAATTGTTGTGAATCAAGAACTTATCACTTGAAAATTGCTAAGTGATACATGAACCTATGTATCACATCGGTGGATACCTTGTAAGGCTGGAATTGATAAGTGTACACATTGCTTAGTGATTCTCAAATCTCACTAAGTGTTGAGAGTGTACACCCTTGTAGTAGTGACTTGATATCACAGCCTTAGAAAATATACCTGCAATTTCGGTGACCAAGATACATAGTGTCGGTGGATGGGTACTAACTTGATGACCTCGTCTTGTATTGATGACCCAATACTTTGATGACTTAAATGTGTACCATCGGTGACCCACTATGTTGGTGACCCAATCTTGACTTTGTCAATTTGATCTGAATATTGAAGTTAGTTGGTACATCCAAAATTCCACTTTTTGATGTACAACCCTTGATTGAATAGGCTTTGACTTTTCAATACTTGAAGCATATTTCAGACCTTCAAAAGAACCTATAAAAAATCAATCATACAAAGGAAGGTGGTTCATCACCAAATCATCGGTGACCCAACACTTTTTCATTTTTCATTTTATACTTTTATCATATTAACCTAAATAATTGTATATGAATCATAAGACAATTAAAAAATAAATTTCTATTTTTATAAATTATATCATTATGATCGTGTCGTCAATACCTTCAAAATGAGTTCAATATTAAATATTTTTCGATTTAATCATATTATTATATACATGAATAGTAACCACTTATTTTTAAAAAACTTACATGTTATGCCCTATAGTTATATACTTAACTCTTTACCTTTTCATTTTACACCCTATATAATTTGTTTTTAAATTTCGTTCATATCCCTTTAGAGGTGTGCATCGGGCGGGTCGGACGGGTTTGGGTGGACAAATCAAAAACCCGATCGGGCTTCGAATATGGAAACAAAGACCCGAACT
This sequence comes from Silybum marianum, assembly GCA_036898165.1. Lineage (NCBI taxonomy): Eukaryota > Viridiplantae > Streptophyta > Magnoliopsida > Asterales > Asteraceae > Silybum > Silybum marianum. The sequence continues at coordinate 1,408,757 of CM072532.1, forward strand.
TTAGTCTTCGGATTTGGGATTGGTTCGGGTTGAGATCGGCCGGTTTCGGGTATAGTTATAATACAAAAAATATATATATAAATTTAATCGATTTTGAAGATGAGTTCATATCAATAAATTGATGAAAGCAATAGTAAATTTAGAAATCATAAAACATTTGGACCGGCTATAATATAAGATTTTCATAAGATAATTAGATAAATAAATATATTAATATAATATTTAACTATATATGTATAAATATTTCAGGTTTTTGGACGGGTCGGGTGACCAAATATCAAACCCAAACCGAACCTAAATATCTCCAAAAAATCGGGTTTCGGATTTCGGTGTATTCGGGTTTTGCACAAACACATTATTTTCGGTTCGGGTTATGCGGGTTTTGCACACCCTATATCCCTTACTATTATATTTTTCAGTTTACACATTTATCATATTAAAATAAATAATCGTATATGAATTAAATTACATTAAAAAAATATGTTTCGTTTTTTACAAATAATATCATTACTAGAAACTTACCGCTCAATGCATCGAAATTTAAATATTTAATCAACATTAACGTTAGAAATTTCAAACTTTTTAAAAAATATCAAATTACTATCATTATGAACTTATAAATTGACATCTATCATTTTTAAATTTTCGTCAAAACAAATATATCAAAAATGTGCTACTTTATTTATTTTAAATTAGGATTGTACTTGGGTTTTGTAAAAATAATGGATGCCGATTTATAAGTTTATAATGATAGATAATTTGATATTTTAAAAAAAATCAAGATTTCTAACATTAATGTTGATGAAATATTTAAATTTCACTGCATTGCAGCAGGTACCCCTTCTAGTATATATATATTTTAGCGACATAAACTTTCATCATATGTTAGTTGATGAACCGTAGTTAATTAATTTTGTTATAATTTTGTATGAACATCTATAAAATATTTGCAAAATAATTTTAGTAAGAGAAACTTAAGCATATATAAAATTTGAAAAAAATATATAATGTGATTATTATTGACTAAGAAAATTGTCATTTTAACTTTGAAAATAATTCGTTAAATAAATTATTTTCTAAATCAAGTAACAATATTTCTCAATTAATACGTTAATTATTATGTTCCATAAAATGATATAGTAAGAGCATTTACAACAATATCTTTAAAATAAAAAAATAGATATTTTAAACAACTTTTTGCTTTAACGTCTTCAAAAAGTTTCTTCAAAATGAAGAAAGTATGAAAGAGATCAGAAAAATATCCAAACTTGGAGACATCTCCAAAATAATTACCATGAAAGAGAAATTATTTTTTATTATGTTCCACCAATAATAAAATTGAAATTAAATGTTTAGATAAGATAAATAAAATTTATTAAAAATATAGAATATTTTAATAATATAATAAATTTTGTAATCTCCAAAATAGAGATGTTGTTGAAGATGAATGTGATATTTTTTTATGAAGAAAAATTATAAAGATGTTTTTGGAAATGCTCTGATGAATAAATACGTTATTTTAGTATTATTAGTAGTAGTAGCAGCAGCAGCAATAGTAATTGAAGTAGATTTAATAGTTGGATTAGAGATGGTTTTAGATATTCTTTTCAAAAAAAAAAGATATAAAAAATATTTAAATAAGAAATGTTTCAATGGTATTGGCTTTTAACCAAAAAAGGCAATATCCAAGAATTATAAATGTTATGTGGACATGTTTCTTGAATCATCATGGATGGATGTGGACCACTTCGATTCATGTCTTTGTTCATCGTAAGTCCTCTTGAGGTCCTAAATTGATTTATATCACTCGATAGAAATAATAATAGGATGGGATCTTTTTTTAATCCTACATAAGTTATATATATATTGAATAATCTTATAAAATGTTAAAGAACAGTAAGAAATTTTTTAAGTATAGACCTCAATTAATGAATAATCTATAAAAAAGTTTTTTTTTAAAACCCATAAAACACCCAGATGTTTATGGAAAATGAAGACCAACACAATGTGAGAATAGAATTTAAGATGAGAAGCGTAAAAAAAGATCTGGATATTTGATTACGTTTAGGCCTCATTTGTTTTTTCATTTTAAGCTCTTAATCATCCTTTATGTCTGATTCGTTTAAACGTTTCATAACCATTTTAGAACTAAAATCCGACTTTAGACTTCAACGTCTCTTAAAAAACGAACGCCACCTTAGTCTTACTCTCATCCTATGAATTGCATTTGATACAGGAATTGATCTGCTGCATCTTTTATTACTGTTGATCTTCAGTTAGTATTGGTCCAAATGTAGAGATCCTTTTTTTTATCATTCTAAACGTAACTTTTATTCTCACGGGAACCCAACACTGTCATACATAATATCATCTATAAGGTCGATTCTTGATTGTCCACGTGTCCAATATATTAACCAAGGGACAATGTCTCAAATCTAACCACCACGTCTCCCTAAATGTGGATAGGGTTCATAAAGCACCCACATGCTCATCTGCTGCTGTGCACCATACCAACCGAAAAAATTAATTTGCTTCTTTAACTATAGAGTAAATTATAGTTTTGGTCCCTGTGATTTCTAAATTTTCATGAATTTTGTCCCTAAGCATCGTTTATCACAAAAGAAACCCTTGATTTAGGTATCGATTTTGTCATGGTATTGATCCTTATGTCTGACGTCGTCCATCTCCTGGACTGTTAAGTGCAACCACGTGAACTGCACACGATGGTAAAATCGTCCTTTCAATTTTTTTCCTCTCTTGCATATAGAAAATTTTGAAAAAACATGATTTTAGGGGACTAATATTGGCAATTGCTCAAATTCAAGAACATGCTCATCCCCTTGATATGATTATGGTTTTGATTTAGAGGCGGTAGGCTCTAATGGTCATTGTCATCGTTGTCCCAGGTGGAACAGGAAGGCGTCGGGACAGTAGTCAGAGCTAGTTACCGGCAACAGAGAAGGTGTGGTGGCTGGGGAAGGGAAGGTGGTGTTCTTTAGTTTGGATATTTGATAAAATACCCCTTGATTTTACGTTCTTCAAATTTTTTTAATTACTTGATGATTAAAAAGGACCGAAGATTAATGAAATGACTAAAACGTTCCTCATTCAATGGACTTTTTAACGGTGTTAATGACAAGGACCAAATCCATAATGAAATGCAAACCATAAGGGTTGTTTTGTAATGAATGAAGTTTAGAAACAAATTCCATGTAAATCATAAAACTACAGGGAGCAAAAGTGTAATTTAGTCTTAACTATGAGAAATATTCAATATATTATGACTTTTCTTTTACCTCTTTTTAAATGGCGTCTTTCTTTCAAAGCATGGCCGTTCTTCAGGATGTGTCGAAAGGTGCTACTGTAAAGGATCTTCGATCATTGGAGGCTTTTTAATATTTTTTTTAATTTATTATTTGTAGGAGCATTCACAATGGCTAAGTCTTTCAAAGACTTTTTCTATCTAATCGCTCAATATAAAAAATTGTTTGTAAATTTAGTTCAATGCAAAAAAAGCCTTTCAAAGGGTTATAAGAGAGAGTGTGTGAGAGACAAAAACCACAAAAACCTATTCTTCAAAAGCTTACTGGATAAAAAGCTTTTCCAATAAGCTTTTTAAAAAAGTCTTGAAAAGCCTTTTAAACAACTAATTGAAATACTAATAAGCTTTGAATAGCTTATGCATTGGAGATGTTGTAATTCAATGAGTGAAACAAAAGGCCTTTGTAGCAGGGGCGGACCTGTATGGTTGTATACGGTGGCACGGGCCACCGTATTATTTCTCCGACCAATGGTAAAAAATTAAGGTGTGTGAAAGGTGCAACCGTATTGTTTTGTTGTGTGTCACCATATATATTTCAAAACTACAATATGGACACAAGTTGTCCTTTGTAGAGTTGGTTTGTAAGGCTTTTTCTACACCCAAGACCCAAGACCCAAGTTCGATTTCCACTAGCTTCATTATTTAGGTTTTTGCTTTTATTTTCAAATTTATTATGTTTCTAATAAAAAATCGCAATAAAAGACTTGAATCGAAGACCTCATGTATGAAAATCAACGAAATAACTAATAGACCAATTATGATGTTGTGAAAAATATCTCGACATTTTTTTATAATTAAACGGTGCAACCGTTTGAAAAAATTTCTGGATTCGCCTCTACTTTGTTGTACATTAACAAGGTGTTCTGCAATTAGTCTTTGCTTTCTAATCACTTCAACATCGAATCTTGTAGCATGCAGTTTTAATTTTTTGATTTTCAAATTATATTTATCATAAAAAATTTAGGTATCTATACTATATTATAAAGCATTTGGGCTAAAACTCTTAAAAACAACTTTTTAAGTTTTAGTTACTGCTATTTAATGCTAATTACTTAGTTTTCAAGATTACAAGTAAATTGTGCATAAATACAACCTATTAAAGCTTCATCTCTAAATTCGTGTAACTAACTACAGATAACTATAATTAACTACAGAATAAATATCTAATTTTAAATATAAAAAATCTAAGATATGATTAAGATAATTATTGACTTCTAACAAATAAAATAATGATATTATTAAACCAAAAATAAATTATTTGATTATTAAACCTAAATTAAATTATGATAAAAAATTGAATTAAAGAAATTAAATAAAAAAAGAACTTCTAATTGAAATACTAAAATATTTTTCTCAAAACCACATAAAACCATTAGAAAATCGATAGAAACAAAAATTAAAATGAAACTTAAAATCAAGATACATCTCGCTACATTGCGCGAGTACCCTTCTAGTTCATTAAATATACAAAACTAACAAATTCTTTATTTTTGTATTTATTTTTTGAAAGACGAGTTATGTATATAAATATTTTTTATTATTTTTTTAAATTTTATTAAATTAATAATTATATCATTACAATTAATTTTAATAACTTACACATGTAATTTATTCTCCAAATTCAAAATTATTAATTCTTATTTTGTTTTTTAATTTTGTTTTCAACTTCATTTGTTGTCATCAACATTATTTGATCTTTTCATTTTCAGAGTTTCAAGTATACAGATTTAGACCATCTCTAACAATTATGCTATAGTTTATACTAAAACAGAAAGAGAAAAAGAAATAGTAAAAAACTTTAAAACTTAATTTTTAGTAGAGATATATATTATTTTAAATGCTTCCACAATTAAGATTGAATATATTATAAATTTTATAATTTTTTTAAAGTGTAATTGGATGATAATAATTTTTAAAATATTCTAATAATATAATTAATACTGAAATTACTAAAATGAAATAGTTGTCAGAGTTGAATACAATTTTCTTAAATATTTTAAATTTAGATTATTTATTTTAGAAAACCTATAATTACTATTAGAACTTTGGTATTTTAGTTTCTTATAAATAATTTATTTTATATTTTTCTTTGAATATTTAATAGAATTTTAGAATTTTTTTTAAGAGTAAACTACATACTTGGTCCCTATGGTTTATTGGTTTTAACAGTTTGGGTCCCTAAAATGAAATATCTATGACTTGCATCCTCGTGGTTTCCATTTCATAACGTATTGGGTCCCTAAAACTAACTTTGTTAGACTTTTTCTGTTAAGTAGGTTAAGTAAGAGGGTCATTTTGGTCATTTTAAGTTTAGGGACCAAACATGTTATAAAAACCACAGGGACCAAACATGTAACTTACTCTCTATATATTTTATATATACTTAATAATTAATAATTAATAATATATATATTGTATATAATTTATCACCATAATTTTCACAATTTTTTATAACATTGTTTTTTTTATTACAACAATATATTTTTAATTTTATATTTTTATTATGGCATGATAGTTAAATTTTTCTTTATTATAGCAATATATATTTAAATTATTTTTTTATTATGGCATTATAGTTACATTTTTATTTATTATAGAAACATATTTTTAAATTATTTTTTTATTTTGGTATTATAGTTACATTTTTTTTAATTATAGCAATATATATTCAAATTATTTTTTTATTATGTCATTATATTTACATATTTTTCTTTATTATAACAATATACTTTCAAATTGTTTTGTATTTAGGCATTGTACTTTTAAACTTTTTTATTAAATTATATGAAAATTATATATTTTAATGTAACATATATGAATGTTTTTTCCTTAAAAAACATATATTTTTTTAAATAAATTACGTGGCATAGATAAAGTGGAACATCAAATTTTTAGATAGTTTCCTCACTTTACCTTCCGATTATTCATACATTTTAAAGGAATTCTTAAAAAATAGATGAAAAACATAATATAGGTGATATATGAATAATCGAGAGAGAAAACGATGAAGTTATTCAAAAATAAAACAAAATTATTCATTAATATAACAATATTTAGAAAATTTGTAAAACACATTTTCCATTGCTAACGTTTAAAAAATGTTAAAAAGTATGTGTTTTTTGAAGGAAAAAAAAATGTGTCTGTTTAAAAAATATGTTACATTAAAATATTTAATTTTCATACAATTTAATAAGAAAAACTAAAAATACAATGTGTAAAAAAAGAAATGATAGTATATTACTATGATAAAAAAATGTAACTATAATGCCATAACAAAAATACAATTTAAAAATATATTATTTTAATAAGAAAAAACGAAGAAAATGTTATAATAAGAAAAATGTGAAAGTATTTGATAAAATATATAATATATATATATATATATACCCACAATATATATGTTATGAATTATTAATTATTAAGTATATATAAATTATATAGAGAGTAAATTACATGTTTGGTCCCTGTGGTTCTTATTACATGTTTGGTCCTTGTGATTCTTATTACGTGTTTGGTCCCTATACTTAAAATGACCAAAATGCCCCTCTTACTTAACCTACTTAACAGGAAAAGTCTAACAAAGTTAGTTTTAGGGACCTAATACGTTATGAAATGGAAACCACGAGGATGGAAGCCATAGATATTTCATTTTAGGGACCCAGACTGTTAAAACCAATAAACCCTAGGGACCAAGTATGTAGTTTACTCTTTTTTTAATGTATGTTAGATTTTTTTTTCTATATTTTTGGAATATTTCTAATATAGTGTTTTTTGTAATGATGATAGATTAATAAAATGTTCTTGTTAATATATGTTTTTAATTATCTATGATGAATGATCAATTTTATATAAAGGGGGTTGTTATCTGTTTAGAAATTGGAACATTAAAAACCAACTCAATTTGAAGATGCCAACTTGAATAACCAACAATCTGGAATATGATATACATAAAAGTTAAAAAATTTGGTGTCTTTTGTTTCGACAAGTTCTACACAAAAATCAATTAATCAACAAAAACGTTGTGAACTTGAAAATACAACCAACCAAGTTCAAGCCTTAGCTTCTTAAAAGTAATAAAAAATCATATATACTAATTTGATTGTGGTAACATACAATTTTTCCATTCCAATGTAAGAATGTAGCTTTTATCAAGCCAAGTTAGATTTCATGTAAAAGTTTTTGCTTTAATTGTGAGATGCAAATTGAATGTTTATAGTTGTTGAACAATTCAATAAAAACTATGCAATTATTTGTTGCACAATTTTTTGTATTGTTTTTGTTTGACATTGTTGGAGGCAAACATTTGTTATATTTCTAGCTTACATTAGCCAATTGTTTGATGTTTGTGTTTGAGCTTTTTGTTAGATTTTCTTTCATCCTTGGTTTAAAAGGTTGTATGTCATCTGTAGTTAATACACTAATACACTATTGAATCCTTTAAAAGTTGGATGGATGGAGTAGCATATGGGACTTGAGGGTGGAATACGAGAGGCACGACTATTGAAAAGTTATACTGTAGCTATGTGTACTTAGTTTGACATTTTTAGTGTATATATATAATCAGAATTTATGGACTTCTATTTTTTAGATTTATCATTGGTGTTAGTCATAGAATCCTACGTTATATGAAAGGATATGTGTGTTTCTTTATTTTATATATGTTACTTATTTCTTTTCCATTTTTTGTTGTTTAATATTAACTAATCTTGGTTATTCTTACATTTATTTCTTTTCCATTTTTTGTTGTTTAATATTAACTAATCTTGGTTATTCTTACATTTTGCATATGCCAACGGACGTTTTTGTTTGTCTTTAATCATGGGTATCTGGAGTAGCTTGCATGCACCTTGACTAATAACAAGGACCGGAGAACAATAAGAAAATCCCCAACGACCTTTTAGTACTTGAAAGGATGACCTTTTAAGAGGATCCCAAATGACCCTAGCCTTATTGTCATTTGAGCAAATCACACAAGGTTATTCCGTTGGTCATCGATAATTCATTGGTAGAATATCCATATTACTAATAGATTAAAGAAATACTTGAAAATTAAAAATAGGATGTTCGATTATATTTCCTTTGCACTATAATTATGGATTATATATATGCTAGACGATTCTCTGTTCTTTTGTTATGTAATCCTATATTGATGGCAAGGATGTTGAATATTTTACATCCGCGCAATGTGCGGGTACACAGACTAGTTTTATATAAAGGGGGTTGTTATCATTATCTTATTTATTACTCTCTATCTCACTCATACACCACTTATAGGAGAGGTTATGAAAGTTAAAAGTAAAAGATAAGTTATTGGTCGATTTATTATTAAACAAACATCTAAATGTAGTAAAAATAATTTAATAAATAGTATATATTTAAAAAACTTAAGACAACATTGTGTTTTCTGCACATGGCCTCCAAAATATCATAAACGACCCTGGCTCTAAGAACCAATTATCTGTGGTTTTTTATGTCAAAAAATCTCCTCAAGAATCTTTGCGGACATGAAAAACGATTACATGGTCGTTAACCGGAATCCTGTAGGGATCAAGGATTCATGACCACTCTTTATTAGCTTTTTCTCAAACACATTTTCCTTGGTTGAACCCTTTTCCCGTTTTAAGGGTTTATGTCTTCAAAGAAGACTTCTCTCGGGCTACCAAATTATCATCAGTGTTTTTGGGTTGAAGAAGTGTATTGGACAACCTCTATAAACCACTTGGATTCTTCAAGTTTACCCTCCATTTTCATGTTCTTGAATGTATCCCAAGAATAGAGAACTCTCTTAAGATAAATTGCCGAGAGATGATTTATCATCCCTTGACCATTACGTGAACGTGAGGACAAATGAAAGCACGACATGTGTCATATTCAGACTGAATAATCAAAGAAATATTCAGTCTGATTGTTTTTTTGATTATTCAGTCTGAATAATCTACATTCAGATACGTGTAGCGGTCTCATTTGTCCTCACGTTCACAATCAAATTTGAGTTCGCATTTGAACTTTCTCTCTCTCCCTCTCTCTCTCTCTCTCTCTCTCTCTATATATATATATATATATATATAATATTATATTAATATATCATATAGAGGCCAACTATACATACCTCCAAATACAAAGCCAACTTTAAAGTCCTCTACAATTTTTAGTGATCTAATGTTCTCCATTTTAGTTGTTTTTAGTGTTTGGTTGAAGATACACTTACGTTATCATCTATATTTGACACATACCATTGTTTAGCTTCTTCCTTCAAGAGCATTCTAATCTCGTTTTCTTCACTAATGGATTTCTCCCGGTTGTCTCCCCTTTCTTTTTCTTTTTTTCCGATTTGGGTTTCCAAATAAATCTCATTGTTGACATCTAATTTCTCTCTTTACTCTAATTGATGCATTTTCACATGATGCTTGTATGTAAAGAGAACTTTATTTTATATACCAAGTTCACCATTGTATGTTCATTCAGCATAGACACTACTTTATCTCATCTTTTTGAAGTAGAACAGTTGTTTCCCAAAATAAACATTATGCAGTCAGAGCACAAAAAGGTCATGCAGTAAGAAAATAAAATAAGTGGATACCTCTGTGGAGATCCCTTTATTATGCCCCAGCCCCAGTCAGCTGCTGCTTGCTCCATTCAACAGCAATTACAAGGATAAGAAACTGGAAAATCTTAAGCCAATGGGTAAATATCATTTGAGGAAGGTGCATCTAATCTGCTTAGTTTTTTGCATTCTTTGGGGATTATATCATCTACAAATCCCTGAATCCATACCTCTTTGCAATAATTTGCAACATAAAAGCTGATCTTCAAGCATAGTGCCACGATAAAAACTGTATTTCAGCAAGGTCAAACTCGATTAAGGTATTTGAAATATATAAAGAGAGAAACAAATATAAACTGTACTGTCATGGTGTTACTATTTGTTTAAAAGATCGTGGAAAATGGAGCTCTAAGGTTACTTATATTCAATTGTGAAGACTGAACAAGTAAAATTCAATCAAATCATTTTTTAGTAAAGCCCAAAGTAACAGGCTGGCCTAATAACTTCGACTCCAACTTAAAACCATGGTGGAAGTTATTGGTATCCTACAACTTGAGGCTTATAAGGAGCTCAAAAATCCCATTTTTCTATCTATGTGGTACGAGTTGTTACAATCTTAAAGCTGATTAACAAGCTTCAACCAGTAACATAAATACATAATGAAGTTTTATAACCATCAATAGCTAGGTAACTTAATATCAGACTACTATGAACAAAGTGTCAAAAGTACCTGATGCATGCCTTGACAATCTTGAATATGCGCATTCTGTTGCAAATAAACACGTTCCAGATCGGCAATCAATTTCTTGAACTTGGAGACGATGCAGTTCTCTACATCACCATATTTATATTGTATATTTTGTCCACCATATGTTGCAGGCATGATGCATTGATGTCCACCAAGTCATAGAATCCTCCAAAGAGTAAAGCGTGACCCAGGCTCCAAAGAGGCGCTATATCACATGGACTGTATTTTGCATACATATATATACATATATATATATATAACATTATCCTGCTTGTGCAGATATTTTTATCATGTGTTGTCTGCACTTAGAGCACAGGGGCAGATTCAAAGGAGAACCATAAATATTTTGAGAACGTGAAAACCAACTATTCTTGTTTTCTTTTATGATGAAATTATTCATAATGAAAATAAATTATGTTCAAGATAAAATTGTATGATGTTCATGATGAAAAATGCATGATATTCAAGATGAATCACATTCATGATCATCCAGGGTTATCCATCATGAATAATTCATGAAATAGTTGGTTCCCAAGTTCTCAAAATATTTATCGTTTTCATTTGAACTTCCCCGAGTACATATATGTTCTTCCTTTACAAAAGAATGCAAAATCAACCAGCTATAAATACTAATAAAAAAACTGATGCCAGGGTTGTGGTTCTATATTCAACAATTACTCAATTAGAAAGGCGAAAAAAAACAATCAATTACTTTAACACTTGTATCAAAACAAAATTAAGTTATTTGGAACATATAAATTCTCATTGCTTACATTAAAAAATCTACAAATGAGCTCCAACAATCTGTTACCTATATCAGTATACAAATGTTCATGAAAATTGATTCCAACACATTAAGAAACTCACCTCACTTTCCTATGGGACTTGAAACGAGATGGAGGTGATGGGGAATATTCCACTGGTAGCGGGGGTGGTTCTAGATCTCCAGAAAGCATTGCCACTACTTCTTTCATAGAAGGCCGAAGTGCAGGGGACTTTTGCAGGCAGAGAAGTGCCACTACAATGCAAACTAGAGCTTGCTCCCTATCTAAACACTCAATAGACTGATCCACAAGCTCAAGAAGTTTACCTGCACGAGCAAGATGACGTGCCCAAGATAGAAGATTTGCTCGCTGAAATTCTGACATGGGTGATCCAGTCACTTGAAGTGGCCTCCGACCAGCAATCAGAACTAGCAAAAGAACCCCAAAACTATAAACATCACACTTTTCTGAGAGATCCCCACCACATGAATACTCTGGGGCAACATAACAAACAGTTCCCCTCATGCTTGGTGTGCTACTAATACCACCACTTCTGGGTATCTCACCGCTGACAGAATCATGACTATTGTGCCGTGCCCTCCAAAGCTCACCACTAAATCCATCCAACCACCAATCGACACTACCTCTGCTACCCCTGCTCCTGCTTCTCTTTTTCTTTCTATCTACATATATTTCATCATCTTTTGGCCAATAGTTATCGTTGTTAATGTTATTGTTAGTAGAATCTTTCCCTTGCTTCTTCTTGTTCTTCTTTTTCTTTCTTGCTAGTTCATCACAATATTCCTCCTTCCACCATTCCCTGGCTGGTCTTCTCTTCTGTTTCTTCACATTCTTGTCTTCATCCAATGAGATCCACCAATCCAGCCTCTTTTTGTTCTTCTTTTCTGATTTTACTGTTTGCGCTGCACTGGATGAAGCCTCGGTTGTGATCCATTCCGTCTTTGGTCTCTCCTTCCTGATCTCACTCCCAATCCACTCCATTACATAATCCTTCACACGCCCTGATTCCGACATACCATTATCCTGTTTCCACCACCAATCCTTCCCTGACATACTCTTCTTTCTCCTCCCACTTTTCTTCACACTACCACCACCACCACTCTCCAGGCTTATTGCATCGAGATTTCCCTCTGACACACTCACATCCCCTGCTGCAGCCATCCTTGGCGATTGGGGAATAGTCTCCGGGGACGTCTCCGCAATTGCAACTGTAACAAAACTCTCAGGTGATTGATTATCTGGAGCTATGCTAAATTCCTCACACACTGTAGTTGTTGCCAGAGACTCAGTCTCCTCGAAGACAGATCCGTTATCCTCCATTATTGAATTCCCTACCTTTCTCCCTTCCTCAATCTTACTATTCAATTCAACTCGACTCTCATCCTCAGGTTTTAACCTAGCTAAACCAAAATCCCCAATCTTCGCATTGAAATTATGATCTAACAGTATATTACTAGGTTTTATATCACCGTGAATAATCGGTGGATCACAATAATGATGAAGATACTCGATACCTTTAGCGATATCAATTGCGACCGACAGCCGCTTTTTCCACTCCTTTAGCTCCGCACACTTGCGATGAAGCAAGCAATCTTGTAGGCTTCCGTTAGTCATAAGCTCGTAAACAAGCACCATTCGCCGTCGTCTCCGATCGGAGGAAAATCCAACGACGGAGAGGATACGATCAGAATCGATTTTTCCAGCAAAGAAGAGCTCGTTCTGAAACTCACGCTCGCCTTGGAGAGAACCGGCGTCCATGACCTTAACAGCAACATCCTGGTTATTAACTAGGGTTCCACGGTAAACGGAACCAAAACCGCCTTGACCGAGGCGGTTGGTTGGGGCGAAGGAGGATGTGGCGCGTCGTAGGGCTGTGTAGGAGAACTTGTGAGGAGGTTTAGCATCGGAAGGGGCGGTGCGCTTGCGTGTTGCGAACTTTCGGAAGCAGAGGCTTAGGACTACGAGGAAAGAGAAAGCAACGGCTAGTGGTGGCACAAGGCGGATTTGGTGGTGGTCAGGTGGCGTTGGCGGTGGCCCTGGAGATGGAGATGGAGGTAGACGAGATGGCATGATGATGATGAGAGAGAAAGTGTAAAGAGAGAGAGAATGAGAGTAGAGATTTACATGGACAGCTATAAGACTATCTAATAAGATCAGAGCAGAGTAGGAGCACAGCAATTTTTGACTTTCTTTTTCCCCTCTTTTAATTTATTTTAGTTCTATTATACATTTTTTAATCCTTAATATCTAATTGGAGGCCCATTCAAGTTTGTCTTAACACATCGTTCACTGGTGAACATCATACTCGTTTACTGATAAAATACCATTTATCAGTGAACGAATGGTTCCATACATGCATGTTCGTTCACTGATGAAGACCATTCATCAGTATACGAGCATGGTGTTCACCAGTAAACGAGCGTGGTGTTCACCAATGAACGATGAGTTAACACGGTTAACACAAATAATTGAGTTAACACTTGAAGGAGCCTTTATCTAATTGTTGGTTAAATATATCTTTGTCTATTCAATTTTATTTTTAGATAGGTTTCGATGACTATGAGAACGAAAGTTATGGTAAAAAATATAAAAGTTAATATCCAGCTTCAAATTAATCATAATTAAAAATTATAAGCTTCAAATTAATCATAATTAAAAATTATAGTAGTGAAATATATCAGATTATTTCTCGTATTAAGTACAATTTATGAAATGGGATGAGATTAAAAGTGTTACATTTTTTACTTTAACTATTTTTTTTTGAACGACAAACGCATTTTTTTATCGTCCGAAAAAAGATAGATTACAATATCGTTATGAAAAGCACAAAAGAAAACTATACACCACCAAATACGTTTGTGAGGAGCAAACAAAACAGAATCGTAGACGAACTTGCTACCTTCTAGAATATCGAAACATCGATTATTCTCACACGACCTTTCATCAACACTCTAATATTAAGCCTTGCTTGTTTTTTTTTCATTTTAAGTTTTTAATCATCACTTATGTCTGATTCATTTAGACGTTTCATAACTATTTCAGAACTGAACTCAGACTTCAATACCTTCGAAATGAGTTTACCTTCAAAATCAGACTTCAATACCTTTGAAAAAATGTTACCCAAATAGTTATTTTCTCTGAGTTTACCAAAATAGCTTAAAACCCCACGAAATACAAGAATTCATGGCCTTCTACAACAAAAATACAAGACCCCACGATTTTGTGGGGTCTGGGTTTAAAATGAAAATTATTTTTACAAAATGCCCCATCTACACAACTCTACCCAACTATTTCGTTTGGTGTTGATTTATCGTGGTCTTGTATCTTTTTGTAGAAGGCCGCGAATTCTTGCATTTCGTAGGGTTTTGGGCTATTTTGGTAAACTCAAAAAGAAAATGATTATTTAGGTAATATTTTTTTCAAAAAAAATGTTATTTTAATTAAATTCCCTAAATTATATCAATTTTATTTATCAGGTAAAATTATCAGTCATTGTCATCTTTGTATCAAATAAGATTTCCGGTTCATATTGTATTTTTGGGGTCACAATTAGATTATATGGATAGTTGAGGGATCAAATTTGGAGATTATACTAGTGACCAATCAACGGCATTGCGTGTCCTTTACTTGGGATTAGATTAACGTTTTTACTTGGTCAAACACAATACCTGCTTTTGACTTGTGAAAACGTATTTGTTTATTCTCAATTAAAAGGATGTTTTTATTAAAAAAAAATATTTATCTTACATTAATATTATCATAATATCGATTTAATTGTAAAAAACTTTACGTCCTTTTCCTGCTATTTAATTGAAAATAAATGTGATTAATTTTACTAAGGGGCAGTAGGTGAGGTGTGAGATATCCACTTTCTTATTTATATTAATTTGTTTTTACCTAATCTAATCGCATTAATGGATTATTAAAATTATATCAATAACTTTAAAATATATAATTATTAGTTTCGTAGATAAAGAAAAAAAAAGGTGATGGAACAGAATAGGATGCCTTTAGCTTTAAGCTCTAAATTCTATATATATCAAACCTTTTGATCTTTTATGACTCCCACCTTTTTAAGGGTCAAAATATTCATGTTGAAGATTTAACACCCAAAAAAGTAACAATCATACCCTCAATCAATTTTCATACGTTGTAAGTATGGGCTTTTATACACGTTAAGAGGATGTTTGGATGATCTTATTGACTTATAACTTGTCACTGATCTGAAAAAGTGCTTATGAAAAATTCATAAGTTAAAATTTGTTACTTCTTAAAAAATGACTTATTTCCGGTTTGACACCGAATAAGTTGTTTTACCTAAACACTCAAAACTTCTTATTACCGGTGCCATACCGAAATAAGTCAATAAGTTGTTTTGATAAGCCTAAACAAACACCCCCTAAGTCCTTATGATCATGAAGGTTCATATATGATGACTTTAATATTTTAAATTGTCCCAAAATTCTACGGTTACCAAAAAAATAAAAACTTCAATACTCTTAAAGTAAAATATGGTTTAAATTTCGATGGTATCAACCCAATGAACCCAATATATTCTTTATACCATAGATTTAATATATGTTTATTAAGTTTTTTAATTAATATATGTACATCAGACCAACCCGTAGTTAACTATATTCATCGTTTCTTCAAAAAAAAAAACTATATTCATAATTATATCTTGATCTCAATCATAATTTTACTTTTTTATTTGCATGAACATTCTTTTTTTGTTTTGAGTTTATTAGTTTTATTTGGATATTTTCATTTTGATTTTATTTCATTTAATCATAAACTTGTAGCTAAAATGTAAAATGATGTATCAAAGTTTAAACACGACCAACCAACCTAAACCGTACAGTTTGGTTTGAGTTGTACTCCTGTTTGTGTTATTCAAATATCTTCGAATCAGCCAACCAACTAATGTAGAGCTCTAAACACACTTGCAAAAGAATTGAACATTTTACATTTGAGTCAAAGATATTGTTTCAAACTTAGAAAACGCATGCATTATTGAAGATTGGGAGACTCGTGGGCAGCAAACCGGGCCCTTTTTGCTGAGTTGGCGGCACCAGAGGTTAGTTTGGGTTAGACTTTGGTTGAACAGGGTCTGAATCATGGGTCCACAAATGAGTTGTTTTCTTGCTACAAGTTAAATCGGGTCCAATTTATACGTGTGGGGGAAACAGCATGGCCTGCTTCTTCTAGATACATACACACACACATATATATATATATATACACACACATATATATACACATATATATATATATATATATAATGGTCCCATTTTGAAACCCATGTACAACAAGTAGCATAATGTTGGAATCCATGCAATGTTAGGTGTAAATTTTGTCCTAACCCATATGTAATATTTTATATTATATTCTGATGTAACAAATTATATATATATAAGAGTAAATTACACTTTTGGTCCTTTACCTATGCTCGTTTCTTGGTTTTGGTCCCTCCAAAAGTAAAAGTACATTCTTGGTCCCTCAAACGAGTTTTTGATAACATCCTTGTTCCCTCCGGCTAACACCGTCCATGTTGCTGCCGTTAGGCATGTTGTTATGTGCCCCTAACGTGAGGGGCATTTTGGTCTTTTTATTTATGTATTTTATTTCCTATAAAATAAATAAATAAATAAATTAATATAATATAATATCAAAAATTATTTAATCAGACCACCACCACCGGTAGCACCACCACCACCATTAGAAGTCCAACACAACCACCAAGATTCAACTACAAAACCTAAAGCATATTCAAAACTTAAAACATAAATTGTAAATCAGATTCAAAACCAAAAATGTTTAATCAGATTCAAACCCAAAACCTTCAAACATCATAATCTTAAAACTTTAACCAAACTTTATATTTATACACAAAAAAGAACTAATTACATATAAACACCCAAAAAGTCTTCGAATATTTTGTTGCTTTGATTCTTCATAAATGAAATCTTTGAACCAGAATCCATAACTTGTTTTTATAAACTTTTTGTTTATAAAAACTAAACATTATTCATAGAAACTCAAGAACATTATAAAACATTCAAATAAATCTTAACATTCTTACAAATCAAAATACAAAAAAGAAAACCCTAAATCATAACCTAAATTTGAAAAGAAACAAGATAAATCAACGACGGCATACTTCCTTTTGCTCTTAAAAACGTCCCACCGGAAGCCTTAAGCATCACCTGAAATCCGTCTCTCGCCGGCTGCCTTCGAGTTTTTCCGGCGACGTTTGAAGGACCTTCTTCCCGGACGGTGACTTTGTCGTCGTGGGCCATCAGGTACCGGTCTAGATGAGTTTTCAACCTTGCATCTGGGTTTGCATCGCACAGGAAGTGGACCAGATCTGGGTCTGCATTGTTGGAGATAACCAGATCTGGGTTTGCACCATTGACCGCAAGTGGCTTTTCGTCGGAGAAGATAGGGAGATGAGGGGGTATCACCGGAGATAACCTAGAACTTAGAAAGATTTTGGAAGAAGGGAGAGGAAGGGTTTTGAAGATGAAGATAAAATGATGATGAAGATGAAATGAAGATGTGCAGAAGATGATTCGGCAGTAAGAAAAAATGGGGGTTTTGAAAAAGGTTTTTAGTATTAATTTATTTTAGAGTAAATTACAATTTTGGTCCCTTATTAATATTAAGCCTTTAATATAGCTTTTTATTTTTCTAAAATAAATTAAAATTAAGGAAAAGACTAAAATACCCCTCACGTGAGGGGCACATGAGACCTCTAACGGCCATATTTTAGGCGGTGTTAGCCGGAGGGACCAAGGGTGTTATCAAAAACTTGTTTGAGGGACCAAGAATGTACTTTTACCTTTGGAGGGACCAAAACCAAAAAGCGAGCATAGATAAAGGACCAAAAGTGTAATTTACTCTATATATAATATATATAAAATACGATGCCACGTGGAATATAATACTATCAGTATATATAGTCTGTTGATGATCAAATCTGAACCACATATGATACGAATGTACTTGTGTTCTAAAGAGAGGTTTATGTAGAAATTTAAAATATTTTAAGAAATAGGGAACAACATGTTTTAATGAAGAATAACACTAAATAATCATAAATACTTTTTAAATACTACATGAATGGGCGGTATGTGGATTCTCCAAATATTTAAGTTTTTAGATCATTTTCAACGGCTGTCTTATAATTTTTCTAAATAAACCATCAAAATTTAAATTTTCTAAAAAATATATATTCGTCTCCAATAGCTACTATATTTTAGCAATTTTACCACTAACTATATTATTAAAATATTCAATACATTTAGTAACATATAACTTTACTCACGTAAACACTTAATTTCAATGTCTTACATTGGTAAATATATATATATATATATATGTGATTTTTCTCTCATAAATATGGATTTTTAGAAAATTTTATCATCTATCTCTTCTTTTATATATTTTAGCTTATGGTATAATATAGTTGTTAGAGTAAAAATATACCCAAAATCTCCAAAAACATAGTTGATAGAGATGCTCTTACATAAACATACCCATGTATATATACACACATGCATATTTATACATGTTTTAATTTAAGATCCGTAAGTTTTTCAACTGATTTCAAAATTCATGCCTATTAATTAATATATTATCGTTTATAAGACTACTATGTATGAAGAAAAATTTGAAAGAGACAATTTTTGTTATTAGTTTACTAAACAACCCTAACGACTTTGTTGTCTATATCAGATTAGGAACTACAATTATACAAAGGAAACACCAATTATTTTGACTAGAGATGTCAGATGAGAATATTAACTTCGATCATATACATAACATGTAAAACTGATACTTCTAAAATTACTTGAAACATATAAAGCAGTAAATGGGTTGGTTGAGTTAGGTACACACTAGTTGAACCTAAAAAATACAAACGTTAACAACTATCGATCACATGACATTAAATATATCATGTATTTAAGTGTATTGGTCATTCATAAAGTTATAAGTTCAAGTTTATAGTTTTTCTTGTGGTTGTACTTCTGAAATGTTTTAGTTATTAATTTGTTTTTTACAACCAATCATATATTTGAGTTAATTAAGATGAAAAATATTCCTTGCTTGGGCTATAAATCACCAACCACATGCCTCCACAAAATTTGTTAATTGACTCAACCTTCCACTTTAAGTACCATCATAATCTTCAACACATGCCTATTTAATGTCTCTAATATTATTTATTCACATTGGTATCTTTTAGGGTGTACTATTTATATAAATAGAGGGAACCCAAGAGTAGAAAGTTAAAAAAGATGCAACTTTTTTTTAATGATATTTAGTATTTTTATTTAAACCGGTTTTTATATATAGGTTGGTTAACGAGAAGACAGTTAACTTACGTAAAAGATAAATCACTGTAATTTTAAAGTAAAATCATCTGTAATAGACAAAACATCACATTTATAAATCATTGCAAACACAACTTTATACGTGGCATTGGTCGTGTTTAGTAGTCGTGATCGTCCTTTTGAACGTATTGTATCACATTTGATATGACCCATTTATACGAGTTTCAAATACAAACTATGTCATTATTACAAACCTTATAAACCAATATTGTCATTCCATGAAATAATTAGCGGCGTGAATTAAATCAATTTCTAACTTTATTCCTAAATTGATTTGATAACGTCTCTAAATTTAAAATTAGGTGTCGGCTATGTGTTGCAAAAGTTAGCATATGCTTGCCAACATAAAATATAAATATAAAACCATGCTTTATCGACAGTTTACATATCTACAAATTTGGGATAGTTTGCTTCACAATCAAATTACACATTGTTTTTGGTATCAAGGTTGTTTCGTGATACACATGGATTATCGACGAACGTTTTTTGTCAGTAAAAGACTGTTAAAAACTCGTTGCTAATCTGCTTGATAGAAGTGGTGTTCAATTGTATCTTTATTTGAGAATTTCTTGCAATTTATCATATATTAATATGTAATATATAATCTTCGTCAAATTTCTGAGTTGAAATTAAATTATCCAGAATCTAAAAATATACTAAATATAACTCTAATATGACTCGGGAAGAGTTGAAGAATCTTGAGATTTCATTAAATCCAATGTTGAAATCCCATAAAATCTCATATTTGTGGATTTCTAATATTTGTGTTTACGTTGAATATCAGAGTTATCTTCCTTTTTTATCCGTTTCACGTTCGATTCTCTCAAGCTCATGTTCCTCTTCTATCATTCAAAGTTTTTTTTTATCTAATTTTTTTACTGACGGATTTCATAAAACAAATTAAATTTACGATAAATATTTTTCAGTTAATATTCTATCGTTAACCCGTTGGAAACTTATACAACTTACTGATAAAATATCTATGCAAGGCTAAAAAATAAATAAATAAATAAGAAAAAACATTCGGGTCATGTTTGGTTTGTGGATATGATAGGATTTTAAATTGAATTTCATTCAAACTTCACATTTGGTTTGAGGGAATGTCAAAATTTCATTGAAATCACATAAACATAAGATTTAGAAATCACATGTGAGTAGTTGTTATTTCTCTGGATTTTAGAAATTCGATCCAATTCCAAGTGTTACAATACAAACATACTAATGATTCCAAAACATCTCAATTTTCTGAAAAGAATTCACGAATTTAGATTTATTAAAAACATTTCATCAAACAAAAGGAGCCCAGCCTAGCCAAAATTAGCCCGCTTGATTTGTGGGATTTGGTGGCTTGGTGCCATGCCACAGTTAGAGCATCTTCAATGAGGTTCTTATAAGAACCTCCCTTTTATACATTTTTTTGTCACATCAATGCCACATCATGAAATTAGAAACTCATAAAAAATTCCACAGTGGAGGTTCTTATAAACATGGATTGAGGGAGTGTCAAAATTTCATTGAAATCCTATAAACATGAGATTTAGAAATCACATGTGAGTAGTTATTTCTATGGATTTTAGAAATTCGATCCAATTCCAAGTGTTACAATACAAACATACTAATGATTTCAAGACATCTCAATTTTCTAAAAAAAATTCACGAATTTAGATCTATTAAAAACATTTCATCAAACAAAAGAAGCCCAGCCCAGCCAAAATGAGCCCGCTTGATTTATGGGATTTGGTGGCTTGGTGCCATGCCACAATTAGAGCATCTTCAATGAGGTTGTTATAAGAACCTCATTTTTATACATTTTTTTGGTCATATTAATGTCATCTCATTAAATTAGGAACTCTTAAAAAATTCCACAATGAAGGTTCTTATAGAAACCTTATTTTTTTATTAAATAAGTTATATTTTAATAATTAAATAAGTCAAAGAATTAAATAAAATACGAGTGAAATGACATTTTTCGTAAAAATCATGGTAAGAATCAAGGTTCTTCTTGGGATATCTACGCCTTGGTAGGTTATTACAAGAACCTATCCACACTAGTAGTTCTTACAAACTAATACACTTTTTGTTTATAAGAACTTGGATCCGAGATGCTGACTTGTCACAAGTCAAACTAACCAAAAAATTTAAAACCTCCTGGTATCAAATCCTTCCTAAATTTAAAACCTCCTGGCGAACGGTAAATAATCCACTTTTAGAACCCTAGAAATTATATCTTTCATCTCCTTTCCTTTCTTCTTCTTCCAATCGATCCCCATTAGCATTGGTAAAAGGCTCCCTTGATGAGTCCATGTATTGCATTGTATTTATATGCAGTTATACACATAAGAGAATTATACATGTACATCATAGCTTATCCAGCATTCAGAATTCATCGGAAACCAGTTTGCTCCTAGTGTCCAGGTTTGTTAAATGCTTAACTCGCAACATTTATACATACTGGTAATCATATCTATAATCTCATGTTAATGTGCGTATTAAATCAAGAACGAAATTTGAAAAATCAGGTAAAAGTGTTATGGATTTCTGAAGAAGTATGTATTTACTACATTAATTTCAAATTCATCCACTATTGGTGATTTTAGTGTTATCAATTATTTGGTGTTATTGTGGTTTACTTGACATCAAGATATAAGGCAAAACAATGTGATTAATGTTGCCTCTGTCACGTTAGATGGCCGAAAGAAGGGGAGGGGGATGTGGATTTTAAGAAGAGTTATTAGGGAATTTTAAATTTGGGAACGATCCAGACGAATTTCAGAAGGTTGGAAGCCTTTTTGAAATTGTTAACCGAACTTGGTGAAATTTTGACCACGTATGATTTCAGAGAAAGTGCAATCAGAGCTCCGAGTTTTCGCTAAAACTCCAAAGTGTTGTGGATCAGAGCCTCTTGTAAATAGTTGTAACTGTTGTGCAGTTACCTATTAATTGTCTAACCATCCACCTTCGATCTCTCTTATAAATACATAAATGATTGATCCGGTTAATATGTATGTATATATACACACACTCACACAAATTGGTGCCTTAATTCGTGTGTGAAATTTCTGGATTATACCAGTACCAAATTCATGCAAACCCAAGACATTATAGGGGATAAATATAGTATTTGGAAAGTGTCTTTTCCAATATACGATCCAGAAATCTATCCAAGTTCATCAAACCCCAAAATGTAGATTCCCTAACATCCACAATCGGCATCTGAAAGTTCAGAATATCATCACACTCACTGTTGTTATGTCCATGAAAATAAGAACATCTTCAGTTTTAAAACGTAAATGATGGATGGTTCCAACTTGTTTGTTATAGTATTGGGCTATTGGCAATGAATTTTATGTGAGTTGTTGTAGTGTCGGGAGCCTGCAGATGAATCACTCATCACATCACATGTTCAGTCTTGGTTTTTAGTTCAGTACTGTCTGATCTACAAGATTCTTATTCCAAATCATTGTAATGAAAATTATTAACATGCCTCTTTGAGCAAAAGGTAAATGTATGGCAATATATATAGTATAACCACAAATTTAACACATTCTGGTATCAAATAACATTCTGAGGAGTAGTTGCATGTAATCTAGCACATGCAACATATATAACTTATTGGAAAATAATATAACTTAAAAAACTTCCTTTTGTTGGTCAAACCCTCCTTTCAAAATTTCAAACTTGTTACTTATGTCTGTTTTGACCATAGTACCATTAATTTGGTTTAGACTTGCAGAGGAAACATCCACACACATTTGACCGCTTTTGAAGCTAGACAGATAAGAGAACTCCTACTGTTTAATTGAGTATATAGCGGTTGGGATTTAGGAAGACACTCATAAGCCATTCATTTATTTATATATAGTTGTCTTTAGATCATGTAGATATGAAAAACTAAAATTTTAATTACTCTGAAAATATAATTGATACAATTACTCATTAAAGATTAGAAAGATTACATCCAAGTCAATAAAGGTCTAATTTTTGGTAATCTTGACTCAATGAATTAGGCAGAATAAACAAGTCTTTTTATATAAAGATAAAACACTAGGAAAATATATTGCCAAATAGTTGAAGGTAAAGCAAAAAAAGGGTTACATGATCTGAGAGCATCTTTTATTGTTGCACCATCTAGTTTTCATCCCCTGTCTCTAACATCATTCATGGTTTTTTTTATAGTGGTGACAGCCATGTGATTATAATTGGGCTTCTTACTCTGTGTACACCATCTTTCCATATCAAAGCTCCTGATTCTGGTGCTGTTTGCCTAATCTTTGTTGTAAAAGTGACCTTATAAGATAGTTTCTGATATTTCTTAGTGAAATCTAAAGTAGATGGCTCCACTTTAACATCCACACCTTTGAATTCCGAAAAAACCACATGGTATTTCGAATTCGGAGGTCCAACGTTAGTGACTGTTCTGTGGATGGTTACATGAGAAACCCTTTTGTCTTCTGGGAACACAGCCGATAGAGCTGGATAGTTCAAATCGCTCGGGCCAGAAAGGGAATGTTGGCAGGTTCTATTGGCGAATTTGGCGAAAACCACCAACTGGGTGCGGGTTAAACCCTGTGTGCATAGAAAATCAAAGTAATCTTGTGGTCCGATATCGTAAATCAGACCAGGGTCAACGGCTCTAGATGGGTTAATGTGACCTGCACCATGGTCATATGGGCTAGATGGTCCACCGGTCGAAGAATCTCTTAAAGGTTGATAGGTGTTATCATGGATATAAGCTGTTGTCATTAATGCTGATTTTATAGCAGCAGGGCTCCAATCTGGGTGTCTTGCTTTCAGTAATGCAGCAACACCACTCACATGAGGGCACGACATCGAAGTGCCCGAAAGGATATTGAAAGCTACTCGACGTCTATCGGTTTCTAGACTCGATGGACCCATATCGCCGGTCCAAGCCGCAAGTATATTGACTCCCGGAGCCACCAGATCCGGCTTCAGAATCTCCAAAGAGATGAAATTAGGACCTCTGGATGAAAAAGCAGCCACCACCGGAGACGGCTTAATACCAACTTTCGTCCCATAAAACGCAAGATTTGCAGTGGGATTTCGAACTTTCATAGCGTATTGCTTGATTGCTTTTCCTTCTTTTTCACCTACAGCTACCCCCGGAAGAAGGTGGCAATCCGCCACGAGCTCCTCCCCATTGGCGGCTGTGTTCGACAAAATCATCCCTATGCCGCCGGCTTCTTTCACCACTTGACCCTTCTGAACTCGAGGACTAATCCCACGGTCGCAAATCACAATCTTTCCGGCAACCACATGTGGGTCCAGTGTACCCTCCAAGCACAACGAACCTGGGTCAGGGCTGGTTGAATTACTTCCGGTATAAACCAAAGGATACATCATTTTTGGTGTTAGATTTCTTCTCCCTTTATAAAGAGAAACCCCTTTCAGCATCGCCCCAGATCCCAGCTTCACTGAACCGGGAAAATCGCGATCCATGGTGCTAGCTCCAACTGTTGTAATCCATGGCGAAACGTTAGTCAGACTGACTGGATCAGGCCCACCGTTTCCGGCAGAGCATGAAATAAGAACCCCTTTCTCCATAGCTCCAAAAGCAGCTATCGACAAACTATCACGATGGTACGATGAAACACCACCACCTAAAGAAATAGACATGACATTAACTCCGTCTGCCACCGCCGTATCAACGGCGGAGAGAATATCGGAGCTAAAACAACCACCAGTCCAACACACTTTATAAGCTGCAATTCTTGCACCAGGTGACATCCCTCTAGCTGTACCATAAGCATAACCGAAAAGATTCGCACCATGCACCGGCGAACCTGCCACCGTGGCTGCCGTGTGGGTCCCATGACCGTCTTGATCTCTAGGAGACTTGTACTCTTTCTCTTCATTGATATTTCCAGTGGCAGCTTCATAGCCATGGTAAAAAGCTCTAGCACCGACTATCTTTTTATTACAATGTTGCTTTCCGAACCCACGGCCGACTTCACATTTGCCTTTCCAATGGGCCGGAACGGTGGTAAAACCTGTGTCGTTGAAGC
Source organism: Silybum marianum (assembly GCA_036898165.1). Classification (NCBI taxonomy): domain Eukaryota; kingdom Viridiplantae; phylum Streptophyta; class Magnoliopsida; order Asterales; family Asteraceae; genus Silybum; species Silybum marianum. The sequence continues at coordinate 1,434,575 of CM072532.1, forward strand.
TTGGACTTTCCGGCCAGATTCCGGTGTCGAGCACACCGACGACTACATCGTGGTCAGTCAGTTTGTCTGACCAGACGCTAGTACTATCTTGTGGCTCGAGCCCAAGAAACAAAGGACTTCTTGTCGTATGTAGCTCGTATTTAACCTCGGGAAGTACGCTAACAACACCATTAAGATCTTCGAGCCTTTCTGCTTCTTCTTGGCTTAACCGTGCAGCCATACCGTGAAAAGCTGACTGGTATGTATAAATAACTCTCTGATCTTCTTCTTGTTGTTCTTGTTCTTGTCCATTGATGATATCGGGTGAAACTGCTACTGATCTTACGAGTGATGAGTACCATTCAAAATGGTCAGTGAAGGTTGTGGGTATAGCGGCTATGTCCATATGGACGATATAAGTGTTCTTGGATGAGAGAGCAAGGTTGATGGTGAGACAGCTTAATAGATACAGACATAACAGCCACCATTTTACAGGAATTCTTCCCATTTCTTGAAATTAAGAGTTCTGATCTGAATAGTGTTGGGAAGGAGGAAATGAAGAAGATGAGTGGAAGTAGAAAGGCAAATGGAGTGATTTTATTAGAAGCGGTGAGTGAGAGAGAAAGAGAGGGCCTGGTGTGTCATCTTGTGCAGGTAATAAAAGTGGTAGTTGAATAATAATGGCGGTTGATATTTAGTTTTTGGGAGATGGACTTGGACTTGGCTGGTGATAAGGATTTAATGATTCATTACCACTTCGAGGGTTTTCATATATCGAAAATTGGTCGTAAATAGTTATTTTAGTCCATCAAAGTTTCTTTTTCTCTTAAAATCTTAACAAATTCACCGTTTCTCTGTAAGTAACTATTCCTCAACTTATTAAAAAACAATTGATAAGTTAAAAATTGCATGCCACTTGTGGAACTTCATTCAAACTTCACTTGAGAACCATCTCAAGTGCATGCCTACCTCACATAAAACTTGTTTTTTTTTTGTCCCTATGCAAGTTGTGGAATAGTTAATTGCCGAGATAATGATTTTTAAAAAAAAAATGAGATAAGAATGACTAAGATTATCTCCAACCTAATACTAAAAACATAAAAATAGAGGGGTTTTTTAACCTTAAACCCAACAATAGAACACTAAAAAATGAAGGTAAATAATGTTGGCCTTTATATTTAAAAGTAAATAAAGTAGGACTCAAAATTATTATAATATTAAATATGTTTTTATTGTTTTTTTTTAGTATTTGATTGGAATTTGGTTTTTTTAGTGTTAACCCACCATTTCTAGTGTTTTTTTAAGTGGATAGGTTGCAATGCTATTTAAATTTGGTGGGTTGAGACAGCTTTGTGCAATTTTCCTTCTTTTTGACTGTCATAGTACTACTTACTGGTTTACCACTGCTTGGGGTTGCAGCCTGAGTTTAGAGTCTTTGTCTCAACTATGAGCCAGCCCATGACTAGCTCCACTAGCTGGTCAGTGTCCATTTAACCAGGGTCTTGGTTAAAAGATAAGAAAGTGATGATGACCCACTGCTTTTAATGTCCAACGGTTACTAGTGAAGGTGAGTAACTGCAGCAGTTATTACTGTATTACTACTACTACTTTCTCTTACAATATATGTTCGCTAGCTACTCACAAGTATCTACCACAACAACAATCTACCGTAGGCAATTAATACACACCAACATTGGCCTTCTTCATTTCCAAATTCCAAATAAGTCTCTTTATGTTTTTTTATTTCCATTTTCTTTTAACTAGAACCAAATCAAACCAATTACCTTTATCAAATAAGTCTTCATCGATCTTTTTGGATTTTGTTTAATGGATGATCTTTGATTAGGAAGACGTAAGGTATGAGTTGATATGTTTTTATAGTACATAGTTGTAGGGTAATAAATGGATGGGAATTTATCGAATTTTTAACAAGGCAACTAGTACCCTTTACTCCTTTAGGTTTCCAAAATTTAGTTGCTTTCCGAATAGCCAAAAGAAAATGGGAAGCATGATAGGACATCACTACGGGAATGTTATGGGCCAGGCCATACTAGTCATAGATCGAACCGTGTGGTACGCTAAGATTTGACCATCGACTATGAATGGCTTTGGACCGAATTAATAGCTCAAACCCAGACCCAACTATTATTTGAACCCATAAAAAAACATGTTTCCTTTCTTTGTGTGCATAAAAATGTTTTAAGATTTATTATTTGTTGTTGTTGTCATTAAGCTCATGATAACAAACAATACCCTAAACCAATTCAAACATCTATATATAAACAGGATAGTTATGGATACTGTTGGCCCATGGACTTTTATGGGCCTCTCCGATAATGGGCCTATTACACTCCCATATCAAACTGTTACATTTGGGCCCAGTTCCCATCCCCAGCTGCAAAACTCTTTCACCTTGCTTCACTCTCTCCTTCCCTTCCAGATAAGCCAACTCATACCATAACGAAGAAGACGACTGATTCCCAAATCTATGTAACGTCATTAACGCACCCTCAATTTCTTCCTGTTTTAAGTTCAATTTTTTCCCTATTTCCATTATCACCGTCTTCCCTGATGCCGGCAAGCAGTAATGCTGTATCACTTTCCTGAAATTTGGTACGTAAAGTTCTGCCGATTTGTTCAGGAATTTCTTTGTAATTATGGAGAATCCATAGCGGATTTTCTCTTCTAATGGAAGCATTGAAGAACCCAGATTGTGGAAGTTTGACCTGAGTAATTCTCCGGCCACATGTAGCACATCTTTTCTAAGAGTAACCCCGATGATGCCTTCGGAGTCTTCTTCACGGATTGCAGAATTGTAAGATTTATCATCGAATGCACCTTGTGTTCTTATGGAATAGAGTAGTTTGTATTTTGAATTCTTTTTGGCGGATTGTTTATTAGTGATTAGAATGGCTGCACTACCTGATCGGAAGAGGCAATTGAGAACCATCATTGATCGGTTTTTTCCTGCATACCAACCGTTTGATAAAATCTCTGTACTAAGGATTACAGCATTAGAGTTTTTATGAACTTTTAAGAGGTTCTGCGCCATGTCAATCGCTAATGCACTCGCGCTACACCCCATACCACTGATGTTGAAGCTCTTTACATCTTCTCTCATGGAGTACCTGTTGATAACGATGGACGATAAAGAAGGAGATGGACAAAACCCACTACAGTTGACGATTATAATGTCTATTTCGTTAGGGGAAAGATGGGTTTTGGATAAAAGGTCTTCAAAAACTGGGAAGAGAACCATTTGAGCTTCATTAATGGCTTCTTCATGGGATGATCTTGGTGGGATATAGTGTAGACCTGGAGGAATGTATGTCCGTTGACTTTGGCCTGAAGACACCAACACTTTAGACATGAAATCAACACTTTCTTGGTCAAGAGAATGAACGATTTGGGAATGTTCGAGAAAAGACGAAAAGGGTACCCTCCAGTAGTTTGGTGGCTTAAAACACGAGTAGTCAACAAGGTATATTTCAGGAGATGAGGATATGAGGTAAGTTTTAAAGAAAAATAACAAGAAAACAAGATCATCAAGAGTACTAAAAAGATGGGTTCTTGTTTTTGATTGAGAAAAAGAAACACAAGTAAACAAAGAAGGATAAAAGACAAAATCTTGAATGAAGTTGAGAGACTTGTATGAAGTTGTTTTGGAAGTATAGTTTTAGGAAAAGAGCCATGGCTGAATTTGGAAAGCTGCTCCATTTTTGTGTGAGAAAAAAAGAGAAAAAGAAGAGTGATGATATACAGATGATTTGAGGTCAGAATATATAGACTCATGCATGGGCACATGGAGTTATCCACATTATTTTAATGATAATGTTTGATTTTGGAAGGTGACCCACATATATTAATGCGAATTGTTGTTTTTTTTTATCAAAAAAGAATGACACCAAGATCATCATCAATTATCCCAAAATAAGATAAAACAATTTTAGACTCGATTTCGGTATAAATTGAGGTCTTGATGGCGACCAAGAAACAACGACCAATGAGCTGCCTGAAAGCCGAAAAACAAACGGGTTAGTACTCATCTCTCTTGGCGTTTTATTTTGTAATTTGAATAAGATTAGATTTGAATAGTTTGAATGAAAATGGGTTAAAAGTTTGAAAGATTTGAAGTTGAAGGATGATTCTAGTAGTTTGTGGGAAGAGATAATGATGAAAATGGGAAACATATTAAATGAAGATAGGATGCATTGATAGTGAAAAGAAACGGTTGGTAATTAATTTAAGGCAGGGGGTTGAATTTGCAGAATTCATTCATTAAACGATTTGGGTAATTGGAATTCTTACAGCTAACTTCTACATTTCTCTTCTCTTTCATATTTCCAACCTCCATTTTTCAGACATAAGTCAACACCTATTACTCCCTCTTTCAAGAATACCAAAAAAAGGATTTTAATTCTTAAATTCTTAATTGATTTTGTTAAAGGAAACAAAACGGATAAACACGATCTCATCGAGCAATTTTAAGGTTTAAAAATAGGATTAAGAGTTTATAAATTAGACCCGAGAAAGAAAGAAAAAACAAAGAAAGTAAACATTAAAACTATCCTAGAACCAAAATCGAAGACGAATGCAGGATTATGGTGCCGTGAATGGAGGTGGGTGAGAAGATAGGAATAATAATGAGAATGGTGGTGAACAATGGCGGATCCAGGATTTTTGTCCACCGGGGTCCCATTAAGATAGACTAAAAGCGCGTAAAGTCACCCGACGTGTTTTGGAAATTTTTTAAAGCTTTTTAGTTGATTTCAAGAGATTTTCTTATTGTTTTTGTCGATTTTGAAAGATTTTCCTAGTGTTTTTGTCAATTTCGAAAGATTTTTTTGAGTTTTTTATTCATTTCAAGAGACCTTTTTAGTGTTTTTGTCAATCATCGTCAAGATGAGATCCCTTGAATTTTTTTACTGGGGGGAATCAAGGCTAAATACAGTATTTTTCATATTTTTTAGCCTATAATTTTTTTTTTAACATTTGACTGGGGGGATGGGACCCCCCCTTTTTCATGTTACGTCCGCCACTGGTGGTGAATGAAAATAGGAATGTTTTTCGGTCTCCCCAATTTTTATGAAAATATTTTATTTCCGGTATCTTGGTAATTGTCCATTTCATTGCATCAAACCAAACAACATTAATGATTTATGTTTCATTCTTCACCCCTAATAGCATCTCCAACAGCTATGCTATAATTTTTTTTCTATAATAGAGTAAGAAAAATCAAATTTTCAATAAAAGTTTACATCCAAATCCAACAACTATTTTATTTTAGAAATTCTATCATTAACTATATTAATTAAATATTCAATGCATTTAATAAAATATTATTTCTCTATCCTATACTTGATATAATTAAAATATTATTTTTTATCTCTTCTAATGAGTTTTAGAGATTTTTACAATCTCTTTTTTTAAATAAAGAATAACATAGCTGTTGGAGCAATAAAAATACTAAAATTTCATTTTTTTTCCTACTTTAACATAGTTATTGAAGATGCTCTAAGTTATACATGGCCGAGAGTGTCTCCAAAGATGGTATTATGCACAATTGAATTAGAGTATTTTATAAACTAGAGAATGTAAATATTGAAGAGAGATAGTATATTATTTTAGATATTTCCTACAATAATGTTGGATGTGTTATATATTACTTTTTATAAAGTTTGATTTAAAAATGTATTGATTTGATAAATTTTAAATGTTTTAATAATATAATAATGAAATAAATAACTAAACTAAATTAACTGTTATAGTTTAACTTAAATTTTTAGATAGTTTGATTATTAATACTTTATTTTAAAGAGTATTACAGTATCTTATTTTCTATATTTTGAAAATGATGCTTAATTCTAAACCTCCGTACCCAAATCCATTAAGCCCAACAAGGCCACACCGTAGCCCATGCGTATGGCGGCCCAATAAGCATTGCCGACTGCCAAGTTCACTTCCAAAATTTATTTAATCTTGACCCTTTTTCCCTACTTTTGCGGATGTTATAACATCTTCAATAAATTCTATAAAATGAAAAAAAAATAGAGAAGTTAAGGGTGCGTTTAGTTAGCGAAAATTGTTTTCATTTTTTCAAGAAAACGTTTTCAGAAAATGGAGTTAAGTTTTCATTCTCAGTTTTCTATGAAAATTTTTCAAAACGCGTTTAGTTGAAATGGTAGAGTTTTCATTTTTCATTTTCAGATTTTTAGAAAACGCATTTAGTTGTGCATTTTCTACCAGTTTTCATTTTCCATTTTTCATTTTTTTTTCAAATTAGAAAGTGTGTGTACACACACACAAACACACTCACTTTCACACACACACTTTCACAGACCCACACACATGCTCTTTCACACACACACACACTTTCACTTTCACACAAACATACACACACACACACACACACACTGACATTTTCACTTTCAGGCAGACATACACACACACTTTCACACACACACACACACACACTGATATTTTCACTTTCACGCAGACATACACACATACTTTCACACACACACACACACTCACACACACACATTGTGACGTTTTCACTTTCACGCAGACATACACACGTACACACACATACATTTTCACTTTCACACAGACACACACACACTTTCATTTTCACACACACACACACACATTCACACACATACACTTTCACACACACACTTTCGCACACACACACTTTCACACACACACGCACACTTTCACTTTCACACAGACACACACACACACACCCACACACGTTTTCACACAGACATATACACACACTTTCGCGTGCACACACACACACACTTTCACTATCACATAGACATACACACACACAATTTCACTTTCACACAGACATATACACACACTTCCAATTTCACACACACACGTACTTTCACACGCACACATTCACACACACACACATGTTTTCACACGCACACACACACACATTCTAATTTAAAAAAAATGGAAAATGAAAAGTGGTAGAAAATGCACAACCAAGTGAGTGTGTGTGAAAGTGAGTGTGTGAAAAAGTGAATGTGTGAAAAAGTGTATGTGTGAAAGTGTATGTGCGTGGAAAGTGTGTGTGTGTGTGTGAAAATGTGTGTGTGTGAAATTGTGTATGTGTATGTGTGTGAAAGTGAAAGTGTGTGTGTGTGTGATATTGTGTATGTGTATGTGTGTGAAAGTGAAAGTGTGTGTGTGTGTGTGTGCGAAAGTGTGTGTGTGTGTGTGTGCGTAAAAGTGTGAAAGTGAAAGTGTGTATGTGTGTGTGTAAAAGTGTGAAAGTGAAAGGGTGAGTGAAAGTGAAAGTGTGTGTATGTGTGTGTGTGTGTGAAAGTGAGTGTGTGAAATTGTGTATGAGCGTGAAAGTGAAAGTGTGTGTGTGTGTGTGAAAGTGTGTGTATGTGTGTGAAAGTGTGTGAAATTGTATATGAGTGTGAAAGTGAAAGTGTGTGTGTGTGTGTGTGAAATTGTGTGTGTGTGTGTGTGTGAAAGTGTATGTGTGTGTGTGTGTGTGTGAAAGTGTGTATGTGTGTGAAATTGTGTATGAGTGTGAAAGTGAAAGTGTGTGTGTGTGTATGTGAAAGTGTGTGAAAAAGTGTGTGCGAAAAAGTGTGTGTGTATGTGTGTTTGAAAGTGAGTGTGTGAAATTGTGTATGAGTGTGAAAGTGAAAATGTATGTGTGTGAAAGTGAGTGTGTGAAATTGTGTATGAGTGTGAAAGTGAAAGTGTGTGTGTGTGTGTGTGTGTGTGAAAGTGTGTGTGTGTGTGTGTGTGTGAAAGTGTATGTGTGTGTGTGTGAAATTGTGTATGTGTATGTGTGTGAAAGTGAAAGTGTGTGTGTGTGTGTGAAAGTGAGTGTGTGCGCGAAAGTGTGTGAAATTGTGTATGAGTGTGAAAGTGAAAGTGTGTGTGTGTGTGTGTGAAAGTGAAAGAGTGTGTGTGTGTGTGTGAAAGTGAAAGAGTGTGTGTGTGTGTGTGAAATTGTGTATGTGTGTGAAAGTGAAAGTGTCTGTGTGTTTGAAAGTGCATGTGTGTGTGAAAGTGTGTGTGTGCACGCGTGTAAATTTAGAAAATGAAAATGAAAATCTTTTTTGGAAATTTTTTGAAAACTAAACGAACTAAACGCGTTTTCCAATTTTTCATTTTCTGTGGAAAATTTTTCTAGAAAACAGAAAAAAAAATTGTAACTAAACGCGCCCTAAAGATTTTGAACCATTTTTATACTCGATTACTTAAAACTATCTTTCAAATGAAGAAAGTAGGAAATAAAATAATTTTTTTCTCCAAATACGGAGAACACTTCAAAAATGATTACCGTGAGAAAAATATTTTTTAAATATATTTCTACCAATAGAAAACTTCAAACATATCTATTTAGAGAGATAGATAATATTTTAGTATTATAGTTAACATTGGATTCTCCAACATGAGAAATTTTTGTTGGAGATGAATGTAATTTTTTTTAAAGATTTTAACTTTTGGTTTCTATTTGATAGAAATTTTAAAGAATTTGTCGGAGATGTTTTTATAAAACTAGATTCGCATATTGGTTCAACATTTCTTTTTTATCATTTTCAACCACCCATTTGGACATGGTTTTTTGACGCTTAGCATCATAATCATTCACACATAGTTTTTGACACCCAACTGTCGTTGTTTTTTTGGGTCTTGTCACAGTCAAAATGCCTTAACACCTCTTTAACTTAATGGTTTTCGGGAAAATTCAGTTACGATGGTTATGGCAGATCTTCACCAAGGTAGCGAGTTGCTTGACTAGTCAGTTCATGTCTCCTTTTTTTTCTTTGTCTGATTTTGTTTGTTTTATTTGATTTCTACATCTTACATGATCATTTCGTTAGGCTTTCAAATATTGTACTTTGTTTTTTCATTCCTTTGTGATCTAATCAAATTTGTTTGCCTTTAAAAAAGATTAACAACCCATTATGGACTTAATTGCATTATTTTTGGTGTGATATGGGCTTGAAATTAATTAGAGGTACAATATGCTGAGAGATTTTTTCTTATGCTATGTTGATAATATTTTTTGTTTTAACTTCAACTATCTTATTTGTATGTTCATTGTTTTATTTATGTTCATTTAGTTGGTGTTTTAGGTATCTATGTGATTTTTGTTGGTATACATTTCAACTTGTATGATTGGTTCAATTTTTTAAACAGTTATCATGTATAATACTATATTTTGTTTCTTTTTTATCTATATTTTTTTAATCCTTAAAAAATAATCTTGTTGAATGTGATCGACATGAGAAGGGTCAAAACCGTGTTAATAACCTTTCTAGCTATTGAAGATGCCAAAAAAAAAATTATATTATATTTCCAGTTTACAAAATAAAAGTTTTTCTAGATTTAACTTACTGCTTTACATTTGACTAGTAATTAGAACGGTCATAGTTTACCTTTTGTTGATATTCACTAATAAAAGTATATCAATCAAGGTTGAGGTAATGTCAGTTTTTAAAAGAATGCTTGAAATTTATAAAGAAATTTGTTGGTTCGTATTTACATTTTATATGTAAAACCTATGTTACACTTATTAATCCTTTAGTTTTAGTACACAAGTGAATATATAAGTTGAGGCATTGTTTGGCAAAAATAAGGTGATTTATATAAGTCACCTTATAAGGTAACTTATTTTTAGTGTAATTGTTTGAATGACCGTAAGTTAACTAATAAGGTACCTTATTTACAAGTTAATAAAAGTAAGATTTTGATAAGTTACCATATAAATCATAAGGTACCGTATTAGTTACTTATATCAAATATAGCCTTAATCTGATTTTTAAACACAACCTTATGAATTCTTGTAATTTGGAATTAAGAATAATAATAATGTGGGAAACAAGATTTGAAAATTATTTTGTAGTACTCGTGGATTCCTACATACAATAAATAAATAATCCAATCCATCATGTGTATATAGAGGCCCCTTCAAATGTTAATCCAATAATTTGTGTTAACCGTGTTAACCCATTGTTCACTGGTGAATACCATGCTCGTTCACTGGTGAACACCATTCATCAGTGACCGATCATCGTGTTCGTCAGTATACGAGCATCGTGTTCACCAGTGAACGAGCATGGTGCTCACCAGTGAATGATGGGTTAACACGGTTAACACAAATAATTAAGTTAACACTTGAAGGAGCCTCTGTGTATATATATGTGTAATTTAAAAATAAATATTTTCATGGGTATAAGGGTTTAATAAATTAAATATGTGAAATCTTTCGATTATTTTAAGAAACTATTATATTTACTTATGAGTTCTAAATTTATTAAAATCTAAGGGTCTATTTGTTAAAAGCTTAATAGGACTTACAACTTACTCATTCAACTATATACAAGTATTTGATAGTGACTTAGTAATATATAAAATTACTTATTTTAACAACTTTTAGAGGAAAGGTTTATGTAGAATGTCAAGTTTTTTTTCCTTCCAAATATATATCCCTCCCAATTAAAAAGCACGATCTTTCAATAAAGCAAATAGAAAATATTTCAAACAAAACCTTCTTAATCTATACAAAGATTAATCCACATAAACAATTTTATTCATATAGGACTGAATGAAAAACCATAAGAGGTCTTACAACTTGTTAAGACCAGAGATGTTCCAATCTTGTTGGAGATTTGGTTACATAGTTTTTTATTACATTGTAAAATAAGATAATGAATATACATATTTATACAAATTACAGTTTTTGTTATAAAATTTAGAAAGGCACTAAGATGGACTATAATCTTACATTCGTTTATAAAATGTTCTAAACAATATAAAATTAATTAACCCAAAAATTTGAAAACCTATTTCAAATCACATATTAAATATGCTAAAGAATTATCGTGATTAAAATCATTAATTTTCATATCACATATTTAGACAGGAATATCTATTTTTAGCCCATCCCACCTAAACTTAGCACTCAAAACTTAAATGTTTGACAATGTGACAATTGTTTTATTGCCAACGAACATCATCCTTTTTTCAAACCATCAAAAATTATATTTAATCTAAAAGAAAGTAACGTAAAAATAAAGCATTTGAATTAAGAAATTTAATCTTGTTTTTAACACCTATTTTTCATTTACGTTTGTAGTTCAGCCCATTATTGTATATATTTAATCAAACATTCACCATTAATTAAGATTAAGACATTGTTTGGCAAAAATAAGCTAGCTTATAAGCTAACTTATTTTCTGAGTAATCGTTTGGATGCACATAAGCTAGCTTATAAGTCAGCTTATAAGCTAGCTTATCGATAAGCTACTTGGAGTAGCTTATGAGCTTTTTGACACTTTTTCTAATTATACCCCTAACTAATATTATTTATTTATTTTCAACATGCCCTTTTTGGTCATTTCACATGCTTATAAGCTAGTTTTGCCAAACATAACTTATTCATCGCCTAAATTTATCATTCTAAATTTATAAATTAAGTCATTACCTTATAAGTCATCTGTTAATTTTTATCGATCATAAAATTTAGCATCATAGTTTGACAAACATAGCCTAAGATCAATTATGATTCCAACGTATCACATTAAATAGATAATCTCTAGTCAAAGATTGTAGATTTCTAGTCAAAGATTGTAGATTTGATTATTGTGGTTTGTAAAAATAACATTTTTAGTCCTTATAATTTTGAAATTATAAATGGTCATTCTGGTTTGCAAACGTCCGGATTTGATCACTCTTTTAATGACCGTAATTTTGTTATTAATTAAGGATATTTTTGTCATTTTATCTTTTTTTTAACTTTTACCCATTCAAAAATGATTTTATGATATTGATTCTTCTGTTTTTATTTTGTAAAAGACAAAAAAAAAGCAGCAAAACCACGATCGTTAAAACGAGGGACCAAATTCATATGATTTATAAACCGCAATAACCATTTTTGTAATTTTGAAATGAACAAAAAAATGTTATTCCTTACAAACCACATGAACTAAATTTGTAGTTTACTCTATTAATTATAAATAATAGCACGAGCACCACTCACCCACTAGTTGGAAACAAGATTTGAATATTATTTGTGATACTCGGTGGATTCTTGTACAATTCATTCATTCTCCTAAAGTCCTAAGAATAATAAATAATCTAATACATCATGTGTTCCATGATTAGATGTGAAAAAGTGAAAATTATAAACTTTATTAAATATTACTTGCATTTTGTCCAAACCCAAAAAGAAGTATCATATTAATCATATGTCCTAAAGGACATATAAAAAATGTGTACTTTTAAAATAAATATATTTATTGATATAGGTGGGCGACAAGAGGATTTTGCAAGAATAAAAGTTGAAGATAAAAAACGTAACAAGTGATATGAACTTTTGATCATTTTTAATTTTACTTCTACCCCATAAATTGTATTTTTCACGGGAATTAATCTTGTACATCTAATTATTGTTGATTTTCAATTATGGTTGATTCAAAGATAAAATCCAACCCATAAGAAGGTAATCTATAGATCGAGGTGTAAAATAATCTAATTATGTAAGATCAGTTAAGACCAAATCTACTTAAGTTAAGAGGTCTATCAACTCATTAGAATCTTAAGGTTCGTATTGAACCTTAAGATTGGACAATGCAACAAAACCGAATTTATAAAACGCCAACAATTTATAAGTGTTTCAATATACATTTTATACGACTTAAATTTACAAGATTAAGCAATACACCTCATATCTAAAATCATTGTAATAAGTTTATAAAACGTTTTTTGATGTCTTAACAAAAAAATAGATTTTTTTTACAAACCATCATATTAATTATTTTACAGGACAATTTTTTAAAAATGATCAATTTATTTAGACTGCTTGTTCTAGAAGTATAAAACATTCAAAAAAAATATCATATCATCACATCTTTTAACATTCTAAATCTGAATTTTGTTGAGGGGGAAATGAGCTTAAATTAATTAAAGATCAACCTCAATCATTGTAGTGCCTCTTCCTAAAACAAACATCTATATTTAGCCCAAAAAGTTGTTAAATGCCACCTAAACTTAGCACTCAAAACTTAAATGCTTGACAATGCAAACACTTATTGTATTTCCAACTAGCATTATCTTTTTTTTTTCTTCCTTTTATAGGTAACTTAGTTGATAAAGAGATTACGACTTTGATTAAATACAAAACAGTTTTTAGGTTCGATCCTAACCCTCCTAGCCTTGGTTGCTGATTGAGTAAAAAAACATATTATCACATTGATATGCTTGTGGGTTCTGTATTAAACTGGGTGAGATTGTTAATAATCAATTTTTTATCCAGATTAACTCTGTTTTTATAAAACAACGGATAGTTATATAAAAAATAAAATAATTATACAAGAACCTTGAAAATGACAAAAAACATAGTTATATCTTACCTTTGTTTTTATCATATATTCTTCGTTCAAAATATATTTGTTTTGTAATCAATAATTATATTTAAAAAAACAAATTAAAAGAACAAAAGAAAAGACACTAAATTAAGATGAATTAAATCAACCGTCTAACCAAGTCGGCACCCACAATCACACTTGATGAATTATATATTGTTAGAATGGATCACATTAAAGACACAATTAAGATAAGTCTAGATCTGTGGTCATTACCATTAAATACACAATTAATAAAATTATATAATCTTTTTTATTTCTAGAAAATGTTTATCTTTTTATACAGCTCTACTTTACGGATAAAATTAAACTAAATTTAGTGTCGTATAAATAAAGCTAAACCAACAAGGATTAGTTAAATAACGAAACAATCGAAACCATATAACTTATTAAAAAAAAATGAAAACATATATAATATAATATACATATATGGTAAAAAAAACAAGAAATTAGTATTGAATTCAAAACCATTTAATAATTAAATTACATTTTTTATTAAATAATATTTTAAAAAGCACAAAATATAATGGAAAAAGTATATGATAACCCGTGAATGCATGGTGAACACGTAACGTAAACGACAACACCCAACACTTTACAAACAAAATTCCATTCACAAGATTTCTTTCCTTCGTCTCCATTATTTATAACCACCACCGTCCGCCACCACCCACCACCGTCAAATGGCCAACCTTTATAAACTTCTAATCTCTTCTCTCATTATACTCTCCAATTTTCCTCCTTCACTTCAAACCCACTTCGCCACCACACCACCGTTGCCGGTGTCACCCTTGCCGTCGTATTCCCAACTCAAATGGCAAAAAAGGGAGATCATATTCTTCCATCATTTTGGAGTCAACACGTTTACGGACTCCGAATGGGGCACCGGAAAAGAAAATCCGGCGGTTTTTAACCCGACGGGTCTTAACACCGCCCAATGGATCGATGTTGCGGTCCAAACCGGCGTCTCCCTTTCGATCCTAACCGCTAAACACCACGACGGCTTTTGTCTTTGGCCGTCCAAGTACACCGACCACTCAGTCGCCGGAAGTCCGTGGCGGGACCACCATGGAGACGTGGTTAAAGAATTCACCGATGCCGCCAAGGATCGGGGAGTAGATATCGGATTATATTTATCTCCGTGGGATCGTCATGATAAACGTTACGGAAAAATAATACCGTATAATGAATACTACATGGCTCAATTACAAGAACTACTCGATAAGTAAGTCTTCAAACTAATCACATTTCGTTTTTAATATATCTGTTAAAAGAAAATAACAGTATTTGTTAGAGTTTTATATCAGCTAGACATGAAACATTAAAACTGGTTTAGAAAATAATCATGAATTTATATGATTTTTGATGTGTTTTGAATATAATGTAGATATGGAAGTGTAAATGAGATATGGTTTGATGGGGCAAAAGGTTCAAATGCACCAAATATGAGTTATCTTTTTAGTGATTGGTTTTCAATGGTGGAGGAATTACAAAGCACTATTAATATATTTTCCGATGCCGGTCCCGGTGTACGGTGGGTCGGAAATGAAGATGGGTTCGCCGGAACTACATGTTGGTCCACAATTAATCGGACCTCTTTATCCATCGGAAATGAAAGCATCGTTGAGTAAGTTGTAACTTTTATAATATTTTTAAAGCATTTTTTTTTATTAATATAGGATTTTTTAAATTTCATAAAACCATATTCCTCCATGATCTTCCGATGTGCCTGGAATCTCTCCGATAAACCAAACTTCATGTAACTAATTTTTTTACGAATCTATTAATTTTTAAAACAAATTTCTTTTTTATTTTGTGTTTGTGATTACAAATAAATGAAAATACATACATATATTTAACTATTTAAGTAATAAATAAAGTTTGGCTGATATTAGTTTTTAACTTTATATCAATTTTTAAATAAAATTTTCCAAAAGATTCGTCCTCTTTATTTAAAAATATATATATATATATATATATATCTCAATTCATTCTATTTCTACTTTGTGTTGAATACATTTCTTTATCCACTAAAATTCTCAATCCTTTTCTCGTTCATCCGGTAACTTAATGTAATTTAGTAAGTGCTTATCAAATAAGTAGTTTGATAAACGACCCATTAGTTCAACCCAAAACACCATTATTTTATAAAAAAAATTAAAAACGCAAAAATACTCATAGCACATGTGAGTGTAGTCGATCACATCTGACACGTGATATTAAACCATAATTGCGGGCCTTTGGCGCTTCCTACTTCACAAGCCAAATTGTTCGCACACTTCAAGACTCCTCACATGTGACATGGGTGTTCTTACTATATGTTATATTTCCTTAATGTTTTTCTAAATTTTGGGATTTGTTCATTCTCTGCTCCTTTACTTTCTCTATTTTAAGATAAGAATTTGACAAAGTTGTTAAATCAAACTTTTCACAAATCTTCGAAATAATCAAAAATAACATAAATGTTGTATTCTCGTTTGAATCAACACCTATTTCAAATATAACGCACAATCACGTGAGAAGGAGAGTTAAGGTAAGAAAGATCTGGACCCTTGATTATTTTTAATTAAAAATCTGTCAGATACCTTAACCGTTAATTTCATCGGAAGAAAACCTTTTCAGATATTATACAAATGTTATATTATATTTAAGTTAAATAAAGCACTTTTATTGCTTTTTACGAACATATCAATAATGGAGTAATATTGGTGATTTGGCAGCTATCTGACCACCGGGGATCCGAGAGGAACGGATTGGGTACCGGCGGAATGCGACGTCTCGATTCGACCCGGATGGTTTTGGCACAAATCAGAATCCCCAAAAAAACTCAGCCAGTTGCTCCAGATTTACTACAATTCCGTTGGCCGGAATTGCGTCATGTTACTCAATGTTCCACCAAACACCACCGGATTAATCTCTGAAAACGACATTCAACGATTGAAGGAGTTTAAAGCCGCAATCGATACAATTTTTTCCAAAAACTTGGCCCAAGATTGTTCTATAAAAGCCAGCAGCATCAGGGGAGGCAAAGACAGCGAATTCGGACCCGAATCGGTGTTGGATCAGGACCATTTATGGACGTATTGGGCTCCGAAAGATGATGATGATGACGGCAAAGACGACCATTGGATTGAATTTAGGGCAACAAAAAAAGAGTTGAAATTCAACGTAGTGAGGATTCAAGAAGCGATCGGATTGGGTCAGAGGATCAATAGACACGAAATATACGTCGACGGAAAACGAATTGCCAAAGGGACGACGGTGGGGTATAAGAAGCTCCATCGGCTTGAAAATGGAGTCGTTACCGGGCATACAGTTAGGATCCGGGTAATCGGGTCACGAGGGATCCCTTTAATTTCTTCAATTGGACTTCACTTTGATCCTTTTTGGCACCCAATTGGGAAGTAAATATTTGCCTCTTATTTTTTTTTATTTTTTTTTCCTATCTTCCTCACAGCAAATTGTGATTACATGTATCCAAAAAGAGCAACATTTATGGGTTACATTTTGTGATTACATTATTCTTATAAAATTTTAGAGCTAAGAAAAAAAGCATCGATTTTGTTATCAGAATCGAGGAAAAGCATATAAATGAAGTCCTCCATCCATGTGAAGGGTGAACATGATTTTATAAGTAGCTTCTTTATTCTCATCCACCAGTTTGAATTTGAAGTAATAAACCAGAAAAGCAGCTATTATCTTCATCTGCCTATAAGCAAATTTCTTCCCCAAGCATATCCTTGGCCCAGCCTAAACAAACAAATACGACGAATAAGACTGTTTGTATTTGTAAACTGATAAATGTCAAATGTACAGAATACCTGAAAAGCAGTGAACTTGAAAGGACTTTCGGGTTGAAAAACACCATTTTTGAGCCATCTTTCTGGTCGAAATTCTTCGGCATCTTCTCCCCAAATGTATGTCATCCTTCCCATTGGATAAGGCATATAGCCTACACCATCTCCTTTCTTGATCTTGAACCCATCAGGAAGAACATCATCTTTTTCTGCACTCTTGCAATCCTAATTAATAACACAGTTAAAAAAAACCAAGTGAGATGATGGCATTATAGTTGATTAGTTTATGAAGCATCGAATATAGGGTTTAGGGGTTACCAGAGGAACAGAAGGATAAAGCCTGAGAGTTTCGGACAAAGCTGCATGAAGATAATGCATTTTTTCAAGGGAGACTTCGGTTAACTTGAGACCAAATTCATCGATGGGTATATGGTGATCGGATTCAGTGGCTGCTCTCAATTCTTCTGCAATTTTTTCTTGAATCAAAGGATGTTTGCAAAGCTTGTAAAAGAACCAAGTGAGAGTATTTGCAGATGTATCTTTTCCGGCGATCACGAAACTGAGTGATATATCTCTCAAATACTCATCGGTCATGTTCTCTGGATCGTTCTTGCTTTCCATTAGAAATCTTGATAATATATCTTCTTTATAAAGATCTCCATCTTCCATTTGCTGCCTCTTGTTTTGTATTAATTCGTACACAAAATTGTCAATGATTCTTATGTTTTCTTTCAGAGCAGCTTCAGAACCAATATTAAGATACCTCTTCACCTTCCATAGAATATCAACAAATCGCCAGTAGACTAAACCAGTTGAATCATCAAAAGCTTTCATAAACTTACTGGCCTCATCTGACCCTGATAGAGTATCAAGATCAAAACCAAATCCCACCTTGAATATTGAATCGAAAGTCGATTTCATTAACAAATCCTGCACCCAACAAAACAAGAAAACATCTAAATCAAATATATATATATATATATATATAGATTAAGCCCCTATATATAATATATATAGAGTTGGGATCACGTGAGATCAACTTGTTTTCGTGAGACCCATGAGACCACATTTTTACAGTTGAAACTTCATAGTAAAACACTGTTCATTCACGGTGTTTTTGTTGTGAAGATTCAAATCTTTTTTTACCTTCACAGCAAAAGTTTCAACCGTAAAAATGTGGTTTTACGAAAACATGTTGGTCTCACGTGAACCCAACATTATATAGATGTGTGTGTGCAGTGTGTGTGTAGAGAGAGGTTGAGGAGAAAACGCTAAAAAAACTGAAGAACATATTGGAAGCCCTCCATTAAATGCATACGAGCGATTGAAATTGTATTTTTTTGGGAAATTGCCCTAAATAACCAAACTGCACTTTATCTTGACTTATTTAACCATTTCTCTCCCAAGTTTGCAAAAATGTACTACAAGTATTAGAAAACTTGTGGTGGTGGAAACGGGTGGATCTGGGTCTCGGCTGGAAACGGGCAATCCACCAAAAACGACGTCATTTTGGGCTATATCCGCAACTATGGCGGAGGTGACTTACGGAATTGCAAAAAACGACGTCATTTGGTACATCCGCAAGTATGGAGGAGTTGCATGGGGGATTTATTGACATTTTTGCAAACTTAGAGAGATGGTTAATAGAATAAAGATGTAGTGTATTTTGGTCATTTAATTAGGCAATTTCTCGTTTTTTATGAACCAGTGCATATAATAATATATGCATTAGTGTATATCCACAAATTCATGTTACAAATTCCCCGTATGCATTTGTGCATACCGTTTATATGGAGGGCTTCCAGGTGTTCTCCGGTTTTCCTTTTTTTGACGTCTTGCCCAGAACCACTATATGAATTCGTGATCTTGAAGTGATTTCTTTTTGTCATAATACCTGCAAATCCATCATCTTCTCAGCAGCTGCTAGTAATGAAATCCTTTTCGCTAGTTTAGCAGAGTCTGATTTGAAAATAACAGTACTAAAATCTCTTAGAACTTTCGTTGAGAACTCGAAACTTGCAAGCTTTCGTTGGTGGCGCCATTTAACTCCATCCACATTGAAGATCCCATTTCCTAAAAGATCTCTCATTATATAAGTATTGTACTCCCCCTGTGAGAAAAAAAAAACCCAAAAGAAACTGAAATCAACTGTTTCTGCCATTAATGAAGTTTGAAATTAAGAGATTGAGTGAATGAATACCTTGGTGTAGTTGTTGAAATTGGTCTTGAGAATGTACTCGATATTAACAGGATCAGTAGTATAGATGTCACTGTGTGTAGATCTGATGAAACGATAAGTGGGTTTGTTTTTAGCGAGTGATGTCATATAATCGTAAAGCTCCGAGAAGTGTATGAGCTGATTGGAAATTGGACCAACGATCGGTGGCCGGTGAGAAGTTGACACCAATTCTTTGAAGTAAGGTACAAGTATTATAGCTAATGGTACAACCAGAAGAGAAGCAAGAACTCCGATAATTGTAACCATGAAAGATGGTGAAATGTAAAAACCAGTAAGAAGGAAGATGGACGTAAGGAAGAAGAAAGTCCTCATATTGTCAATGACCATTGTTTGTAGATAAGTTCATATATATCTTAGGATATCTCATAACGGAAGAGGTTCAAACTAGAACTTTGTAAATTTAAAATAACAAAAGACTCATTTCGGACCACATAATGACTGGGGAGCCACCAATAAAAAATCATATCTGATTTTCAAAGGTGACCCCATTGAATAAGATATGATTTTTTAATGGTAGGACCTGCATTATATATGGCCCCAAATGAGTCTTTTTGTTCTTTTAAATTTGGGTGTTCCCATTTGAAGCCTCCTCATCTCATTATAGCATCCATAACCAAGGTTTTTTATGATATTTAATTCATTTTCTGGTTTAAACTTAACTTTTGACCAAAATTCATATATAAAATAGACATTCGAAACTTTAAACAAAATTATTTTCGCCTATATATTTAGTTTAAACTATCTTAATTATCTCATTTACTTTCTGTTTGCAACAATTAATTTCGGTAAACTTTTGGATTTCTTCAATTGGACTTCTCTTTGATTCTTTTTGGCACCCAATTGTGAAGTAAATATTTGTTATTCTTTTTATTCTTTTCACCAAGCTAGTAGTGATTACATCTAATCCAAAAACCAATATTTAGGGTTAATATTTGCACCCTCTACTTTTATATAATTATTACTTTTTGAAGTAGATTTTTGAAATTAATCATACATTAACTTTATAAAGTAATCATTTGTTTTATTTTTTAGTTTTAACATTAATATAAAGATAACCAATTGGATAAAAGAAAAAGATATTTTTATTTTATTAGTAATTATAATATTCAATAATTCAACTAAATAATTGATCTTCATATTGATTGATATTCATATCACATTTTGTTTTTAATATAATTTTTGAATTACAAAAATAATTTAAGTGGAAAGTCTGAAAATAGGACCTGGACTTTGATAAGTTTGAAAATCATCCTTGTAGTTTTAATTTTCCTCTGAAAACGATCCTTGATCATTGACTTCGTTAAGTAATAATACTTCATTGAATATTTTTATTCTTTATTCAGTTTGAATATGACACGTGTCACGCTTTAATTTATCCACGTTTACAACCAAATTTGAGTTTACATTTAAATCTGGTTACATTTGCTTTAATAACACGTGAAGTTGATATAATTAATCATAATTGAGGCAAATGGATATTAATACCCGAAAGGGGGGGGGTCGCAAATTCGTTAAGAGTAGTTTTATCTTTGTACCTTTATTACCAATTTTTAGTTTAAAAACATTAAATAAAGTTTAGCCCCGTTCCCCAATTTTTAGTCTAGCAAAACCCCACACTCACCACTGCCATCACCCTCCAAATAAATACATCCATATATTTATGTAATAAACAAATTTCACTGATATTAATTTTTAACTTTATCTTAAAATTGAGTAAAAATTTCCAAAACATTAGTCCTGTTTATATATATATATATATATATATATATATATATATAGAGAGAGAGAGAGAGAGAAGGGAATGTTCAAATGAGAACTTTGTAAATTTAAAGGAATAAAGGGACAGTTATGGACCAACATATGATGTGGGTCCCACATAATATTAAATCATTTTTGATTTAATATGATTTAATATTAAATCAGAAATGATTTAATATTAAATCAGAAATGATTTAATATTATGTGGGACCCACATCATATGTGGTCCACAAATTGTTCCTTTGTTCCTTTAAAGAGGAGTGGTTCTCGTATGATCATTCCCTATATATATATATATATATATATATATATATATATATCTCCAGTCATTTTATTTGGGCTTTGTATTTGATTACATTTTGTTTTTATTGGGTACGATTCTTAATTCTTTTCATACTTATCCGAGTAAGTGTTTGACAAACGACTCATTAGTTTAAACCAAAACACAATCATTTTATAAAAAAACGCAAAAATACTCATACCACATATAACTGTAGTCGTTCACATCTGACACATGATGTTAAACCATAAATGTGGGCCTTTGGCGCTTCCTAGGTCACAGGCCAAACCTTTCGTACAGACTCCTCATATGTGATGTGGGTGTTTTAGCGTTTTTATAAAATAAGAGAACCTCCAACATATATGTTATATTTTCTTAACCTTTTTCTAAATTTTGAGATTTATTAATTCTCCCTGCTTTAGTTTCTCTATTTTAAATAAAAATTTAACATAGTTGTTGGATCAAACTTTTTGTAAATTTCTAGAATAATATGATTGTTGTGTTCACGTTTGAATCGACACCTATTTTAGATACTATACAAATTTAGAAAAGTTCAAATGCGAACTCAAATTTGGTTGCGAACATGGAGACAAAGAACTATATGACATGTGTCTCATTCAGTCTGAATAATGAATGACATTTGGTATGAATAACAAATGTGAAATTCATACAATATTCGGTATGAATAACACAAATTCAAAATGAATAACATATCATTCAGTTCGAATATATTCGGATTAAATGAAACACGTGTCGCGCTCATATTTATCCCCCGTTCACAACTAAATTTGATTTCGTATTTGAACCCGTCAATATACAAATATTATGTTATATTTAAGTTAAATAAAGCTCTTTTACTGCTTTTTTATGAACATATCAATAAAGGAGTACCATCTGAACATCGGAGATCCGAGAGGGACGGATTGGGTACCGGCGGAATGCGACGTCTCGATTCGACCCGGATGGTTTTGGCACAAATCAGAATCCCCCAAATAACTATTCAGTTGGCCGGAATTGTGTCATGTTACTCAATGTTCCACCAAATACCACCGGATTAATCTCTGCAAACGATATTCAACGATTGAAGGAGTTTAAAGGTGCAATCGATACAATTTTTTCCAAAAAATTAGCCCAAGATTTTTCTATAAAAGCCAGTAGCATCAGGGGAGGCAAAGGAAGCGGATTTGGACCCGAATCGGTGTTGGATCATGACCATTTGTGGACGTATTGGGCTCCGAAAGATGATGATGGCAAAGACGACCATTGGGTTGAAATTAGGGCAACAAAGTGAGGATTCAATAAGCGATCGGATTGGGACAGAGGATCAAAAGACACGAAATATACGTCCACAGGAAACGAATTGCCAAAGGGACGACGGTGGGGTATAAGAAGCTCCATCGGCTTGAAAATGGAGTCGTTACCGGGCATACAGTTAGGATCCAGGTAATCGGGTCACGAGGGATCCCTTTAATTTCTTCAATTGGACTTCACTTTGATCCTTTTTGGCACCCAATTGGGAAGTAAATATTTGCCTTTTTTTTCTATCTTTTTCACAGCAAGTTGTGATTACATGTATCCAAAAAGCAACATTTATGGGTTACATTTTGTGATTACATTGTGAAATTTTACAGCTAAAAAAGCATCGATTTTGTTGTCAGAAACGAGGAAAAACATACAAATGAAGTCCTCCATCCATGTGAAGGGTGAACATGGTTCTATAAGTAGCTTCTTTACTCTCATCCACCACTTTGAATTTGAAATAATAAACCAAAAAAGCAGCCACTATCTTCATCTGTCTATAAGCAAATTCCTTCCCCAAGCATATCCTTGGTCCAGCCTAAACAAAAAAATAGAGTCGAATAAAACTGTTTGTTATTGTAAATTGATAAATGTCTTAATACTGAGTTGGGTGCTCAGTCGTTAATGTACCTGAAAAGCAGTGAACTTGAAAGGACTTTCCGGTTGGAAAACCCCATTTTTTAGCCATCTTTCTGGTCGAAATTCTTCTGCATCATCTCCCCAAATGTATGTCATCCTTCCCATTGGATAAGGCATATAGCCTACACCATCTCCTTTCTTGATCTTGAACCCATCAGGAAGAACATCATCTTTCTCTGCACTCTTGCCATCCTGATAACACAGTTAAATTACCAAGTTAGATGGCATTATTTATAGTTGATTAGTTTATGAATCATCGAATATAGGGTTTAGGGTTACCAGAGGAACTGCAGGATAAAGCCTGAGAGTTTCGGATAAAGCTGCATGAAGATAATGCATTTTGTCAAGGGCAACTTCAGTTAACTTGAGATCAAATTCATCGATGGGTGTATGATGATCGGATTCAATGGCTGCTCTCAATTCTTCTGCAATTTTTTCTTGGATCAAAGGATGTTTGCAAAGCTTGTAAAAGAACCAAGTGAGAGTGTTTGCAGATGTATCTTTTCCGGCAATCACGAAACTGAGTGATATATCTCTCAAATACTCATCGGTCATATTCTCTTGATCGTTCTTGCTTTCCATCAGAAATCTTGATAATATATCTTCTTTATAAAGATCTCCATCTTTCATCTGCTCCCTCTTGTTTTGTATTAATTCATACACAAAATTGTCAATGATTTTTATGTTTTCCTTGAGGACAGCTTCAGAACCAATATTAAAATACCTCTTCACCTTCCATAAAAGATCAACAAATCGCCAGTAGACTAAACCATTTGAATCATCAAATGCTTTCATAAACTGATTACTGGCCTCATCTGACCCTGATAGAGTATCAAGATCAAAACCAAATCCCACCTTGAATATTGAATCGAAAGTCGATTTCATTAACAAATCCTGCACCAAGAAAACAAGTAAATCAAATATATATATATATATATGTATATGGGGTTGGGTTCCAGTGAGAAGGAGAGTCGAGGTGAGAAGCGTAAGAAGGTATCTTCACCCCCTTGGATGCATATTAGAATAGGATGCACGGGATCAATCCTCGTATGAAGCTCAATTCATAGGTGGGTTTGAGATTAAAGGTGATCAACAGTTCAGATCCCTTCTTACGCTTTTTAACTCTCCTCACACGATCCTGCATTTATATATATATATAGAGAGAGAGAGAGAGAGAGTCGGGTTCATACGAGAACGCTAACTATTTACGAGAATATGAGAACGCTAACTTTTGGGGCCACTTAAGTCGCATGGGAAAAGTAGTCCAAATCATTTATGAGTACAATATCACATATGATTTTGTACATGAAAAAAATTTCATATACAAATGATTGGCTGAGGATTGTCCTCATATTTCGTTAAATTGTTATCGTACTCCCATGAACCTCTCTATGTGTATATAAATTAGTGATCTTGAAGTGATTTCTGTTGTCATAATACCTGCAAATCCATCGTCTTCTCAGCAGCTGCTAGTAACGAAATCTTTTTCGTTAGTTTAGCAGAGTGGGATTTGAAAATAATAGTACTAAAATCTCTTAAAACTTTGGTTGAGAACTCGAGACTTGCAAGCTTCCGTTGGTGACGCCATTTAACTCCATCCACCGTGAAGATCCCATTTCCAAAAAGATCTCTCATTAAATAAGTATTGTACTCCCCCTGTGGAAAAAAAAACCCAAAAGAAACTGAAATCAACTTTTTCTGCCATTAATGAAGCTTGAAATTAAGAAATTGAATGAATACCTTGGTGTAGTTGTTGAAATTGGTCTTAAGAATGTACTCAATATTATCAGGATCAGCAGTATAGATTTCACTGTGAGTAGGTCTGATGAAACGATAAGTGGGTTTGTTTTTAGCGAGTGATGTCATATAATCATAAAGCTCCGAGAAGTGTATGAGCTGATTGGAAATTGGACCGACGATCGGTGGCCGGTGAGCAGTTGACATCAATTCTTTGAAGTAAGGTACAAGTATTATAGCTAATGGTACAACCAGAAGAGAAGCAAGAACTCCGATAATTGTAACCATGAAAGATGGTGAAATGTAAAAACCAGTAAGAAGGAAGATGGAGGTAAGGAAGAAGGGAGTCCTCATATTGTCAATGATCATTGTATGTAGATAAGTTTCATATATATATATATATATATATCCTATGTTGGAAAATATTGTGAGGTTGGAGATCTTCCTCCATCCTATATACGATCCCACATAGGAAGGAACTTGAAAGTGAAAGTTAAAGTTAAAGAGCTTTATAAGGCTTTTTATTCATTTGGGATTTTAACATATTATTGGACTGGACTATGGCCCGGTTTCCTCCAAATCCGTGTGACAACGTTAGTTTGGGTTTCGGTTCCGAATATTAAAATTCACCATCTTGTTTCAAATTTTTAGATCTTAGTTTATTTTCTATTTAATAAAGCGTTAAACTTTATTCATAAAGATTTAATCTTTATTGGTTTTCTAATCCAATTTATGGTCATTTAGACTATCCATTCAGAAAAAACAACCATATTTCATTCAGCACTATATCGTACAGAGCCTCTTATATAACCATTCTGACCACTTATCGGGCATACTGTTAGGATCGAGGTAATTGGGTCAAGAGGGATCCCTTTTTTTCTTCAATTGTACTTCACTTTGATCCTTTTTGGCACCCAATTATATTGGGAGGTAAAGTTTTTTTTTTTTTTTATCTTCTTCAACAAGTAGTGATTACGTTACATCTATCCAAAAAGCAATATTTATGGGTTACATCTTGTAAAAGAGAAACACTTTAACATTATTCTTATGAAAATTTTCAACTAAAAAAAACATCGATTTTGTTGTCAGAAACGAGGAAAAGCATTCAAATGAAGTCCTCCATCCATGTGAAGGGTGAACATGGTTCTATAAGTAGCTTCTTTACTCTCATCCACCAGTTTGAATTTGAAATAATAAACCAAAAAAGCAGCCACTATCTTCATCTGTCTATAAGCAAATTCCTTCCCCAAACATATCCTTGGCCCAGCCTAAACAAACAAATATAGACGAATAAAACTGTTTGTTATTGTAAACTGATAAATGTTCGAATGTTTAGGTACTGAGTTGGGAGCTCGGTCATCAATATACCTGAAAAGCAGTGAACTTGAAAGGGCTTTCTGGTTGAAAAACACCATCTTTAAGCCATCTTTCTGGTCGGAATTCTTCAGCATCTTCTCCCCAAATGTAGGTCATCCTTCCCATTGGATACGGCATATAGCCTACACCGTCTCCTTTCTTGATCTTAAACCCATCAGGAAGAACATCATCTTTCTCTGCATTCTTGCTATCCTGGAAAACACAAAAACAGGGGTTTAGAGTGAGAAATTAAGAAATTATTAAAATTACAAAACTACTCTATCTTTTATTCTAAATGATATAATTTTAAGGGCATACGAACAAAAACGACATTTTTCCTTTCTTTTTTGTTCTGTTCAAGAACATGAAAAAAAAAATTCTTTATCCTCTTTCACTTCCTTTCCCTTCCCACAAATAAAAAAAAAATATTTTCCTTCCATTTCTTTTAGTTTTTTTTTCTCTTCGAGAACACATCATAGGGTTACCAGGGGAAGTGCAGGATAGAGCCTGAGTGTCTCGGTTAAAGTTGCATGAAGATAATGCATTTTTTCAACGGCAACTTCGGTTAACTTGAGACCAAATTCATCCATGGATATATGATCATCAGATTCAATGGCTGCTCTTATTTCTTCTGCAACTTTCTCTTGAATCAAAGGATGCTTGCAAAGCTTGTAAAAGAACCAAGTGAGAGTGTTTGCAGTTGTATCCTTTCCAGCAATCACAAAACTGAGAGATATATCTCTCAGATACTCATCAGTCAAAGGATCACTTTTGCTTTCCATTAGAAATCTTGATAATATATCTTCTTTATAAAGGTTTCCATCTTCCATCTGATCCCTCTTGTTTTTTATTAAATCATACACAAAATTGTCAATGATTCGTATGTTTTCCCTAAGAACAGCTTCAGAACCAATATTAAGATACCTCTTCACCTTCCATAGAAGATCAACAAATCGCCAGTAGGTTAAAACATTTGAATCATCAAAAGCTTTCATAAACCGATTACTTGCCTCATCTGACCCTGATAGAGTATCAAGATCAAACCCAAATCCCACTTTGAATATTGAATCGAAAGTTGATTTCATTAACAAATCCTGCACCCAACAAAACAAGAAAACAACTAAATCAAATTAATATGCATATAGGGTCAGGTTCCGGGCGAAACCACAAAAAAAAAATGAAAGGCTGAGGAACACTCTGAAAGGTATGCACATGTGCATACAAGTAATTTGTAAGCAATCTATCCATTTATGCACATGTGCGTAATGTTCATATTGTTAATTGTTTAGATTTAGTCCATTATTGTGCTTAATATATATTTCTGTTATCTCATTTAATGTAATGTAATCAAAAGTTTCGGATTTAAAACCGCGATCCAAAAAGATTGGAACGACCATGAAGTCAATGTTCCTTAATAATACCTGCAAATCCATCGTCTTCTGAGCAACTGCTAGTAACGAAATCTTTTTCGCTAGTTTAGCAGTGTTGGATTTGAAAATAAGAGTACTAAAATCTCTTAAAACTTTCTTTGAAAACTCAAAACTTGCAAGCTTCCGTTGGTGGCGCCATTTAACTCCATCCACAGTAAAAATCCCATTTCCAAAAAGATCTTTCATCAAATAAGCAGTAGACCCCCCCTGTGAAAGATAAAAAAAAATCCACAAAAACTGAAATCAACTGTTTCTATCATTAATTAATTAACCATAAAGAAGATTAAAGAAATTAAAAGAATACCTTGGTGTAGTTATTGAAATTGGTCTTAAGAATGTACTCAATATTATCAGGATCAGTAGTATAGATTTCACTGTGTGAAGGTCTGATGAAACGAAAAGTGCGATACTTTTTAGCGAGTGATGTCATATAATCGTAGCGTTTCGAGAAGTGTATGAGCTGATTCGAAACCGGGCCGACTACCGGTGGTCGGTGAGCAGTTGAGATCAATTCTGTGAAGTAAGGTACAAGTATTATAGCTAATGGTACAACCAGAAGAGAAGCAAGAACTCCGATAACTGTAACCATGAAAGATGGTGAAACGTAAAAAGCAGTAAAAAGGAAGATGGAGGTAAGGAAGAAGGGAGTCTTCATATTATGGAGATGCATTTGTCAATGACTATTGTCTGTATATAAGCACGCATTATAATACATAAGAATATAATTATTTTTCGTTATTGTCTATATAAGATAATTAAATGATTTTCATACATTCCATTTTTCATATTTTTTTGTCATTATAGTTTTCGTTTCTTATTCGATTTTTCATATATTGTTTTGTTATTGGTCGTATTTTTCACATTTCATTTTTCATATTCAATTTTCTTCACTAAGTCAATCAAGTGCAAATCGTTAAGTACTCCTCATATTAATTTTTCTTTTTTTATTAGCGTCCATAAGAAACTAAAAACTATAATGAGCAAAAAAAAATATATTAAAAAAGCGAATTTTTCTTTCCTCATTAGCGTCCAAATATTATTACGGACCTAACTAAAAGACAAAAAATAACATAACGCAATCTTTCTTAAATCACAAGACGAAAATCATGGTTTACTCATATATCTATATAAAGGTTAATCATCTAAAGATGATGTGGATCTTCAGAGAACTTGAATCATTAGTTGCCAATTTTTTCGATGTTTGAATTATTTAAAGTATAAGGGAATTTATCTTTGTCAAACAATGCGGAAATAATCTATAATCTATAAATCTATATTCTACAATCCATAGTCTATAATCTATAAGCCTTTATATCTAGATATCTCTCTTCTAGAATGATACATATTTAAAAAAAAATAAGATAATAGTTGGATCAAATGTTACACTAACATCACGTACAAATCACATGCGATTCATGCGACCCTGCCACGCGGTCATATAGTCGTCCACACACTATTTTGGTCGTTAATATAAAAGCATATGTGATTTTATACCGTCATTATTTTATTTTCTTAAATAAATATTTTTCTCGAATGAACCTAACTCTATTTATAAGTAAGAACCAAGATAAATGACATGTCACACAATGTGGATTGAAAATTCCAAAATATTGAATTGTGGTTCCATTTATCCGGCAACCGATCTCTCTCTCTCTCTCTCTCTCTTATATCCTCTCTTCTATTTCTATGACGTCAAGCATCATCTCTAGAAAAGAACCCTAACCTCAAGCCCGTAACAAATTGCTGGGATGAGCTTGAAATCAGGAGAGATGCAACCACTATCAGTTGCTTCCAACTTTAAACCATTCATGGAAGAGCGCATGTGTTTTCAAATTTGGATTTGGTTTTGTTTCAATATCTGTACTTTTTAAGTTCAAATAGGTTATCGGGAGAGAGGTATGTGTTTTCAGTTTTGTATTTGAATTTGGATTTTGTTTCAATATCTATATTTTAAGTTCAAAATCTCATATGATTTTTGTATTTCTATATATGGACCCTTTTTTTTCTGGATTTAAGTTTGCAGATAGGCATGGGAATCGGCTCCTACCCGTTGGGGAACCCGGTCCACCATCCCCCCGGTCGGGGATGGGGATTTCCCACTAAATCGGGGATCGGGGATTGGGATGGGGACGGAGTTGAGGAATCGGGGACGAGGATAGGGATCGAGGTCCCCGCCCCATTACCATCCCTATTTGCAGATGGTTGAAGATGGTGTGGATTTTGTTTCCAAAAATCAAACAACTAAACATCCCAATAGTGTCTAATGCGGCTATAATGCTTCTAAACACTCATGAAACCCACTTTATTCGTATCTAAATGCAGCTTAAATAAAAATGGTACCGGCGACTTGCTACTCGCATCAAAGTCGCGAGTGGAATGTGACGGTGGATTTCATCTTGGGTTTTTCTTTTTACACCCTACTCTATTTCCCTTTTGCACCCACTCTATTGTATTTATTTATTTTGATTGGTGATACATTAACATCCATGTTTATTTATCTATTTTAATTGGAGGACATATATCTAGATTAGGTTTTAAAACGTAGAGTATGGTGTAAATGAGAGCCTTTCATCTTCAAATTGATATGGGTTTTCTTCTATTTTCATAGTTACTCCTCTGCCTCTCTACCATTATATGAAAGATATATATAGGGGTGGTTTCCGTTGCAAACTATTCAATATTTGCAAACTTGCAAACTCACCATTATCCAATAGAAATAAGTCATGTGGATAATTTTGTTTTAATATTTTATTAATATTATTAATAGTTTATTAATTCATTGAGGGTATCATCATCATTTTATAATTTAACCATTTTTAAATTAATATTTACTAATTTCCTATCATGAACTCACTTTCTGACGACTTCGTCTTCTCTAGCGAGTTTTCCGGCAAATTTTCTCATTCATGAATATACTTTTGCCATTCGTGAATACACTTTCACCATTCGTGAACACTTTCAACATTCATGAATATCCAATTGGTGCTTTATCATTGTGTTTACGACGAGTTTGCACAGTTTGCAAAAATCGATTAGTTTGCAACGGATACCACCCCATATATATATATATATATATATTTATATAGAGGGAAGTTCAAATACAAACTCATATTTACGTACAAACTATACAAACCGATTCAAATCAATACAAAAATAATTTTTTTCCATTAAATGTTATGATTTAAGATATTGTTACAAATATGTTTGTTTCATAATGTAAAAGTTTCACATGTATTTGTTTTCATAAGTTGAAAGTTTCTCATATATTTTTTTATGAAAAAGTTTCATATGTTTGTTTCATAATGTAAAACTTTCACACGTAATTTTTTCACGAGGTGAAACAAACATATGTGCAATAATATCTTAAACCATAACATTTGATGAAAAAAAATCTTGAAAAAAAATTATTTTGTTATTGTTTTGAATCAGTTTGTACATAAATATGAGTTTGTATTTGATCATCCCTCTATGTATATATATATATATATGTATGTGTATATATATATTTTAGACGAAGGTTGTGATTGCGGTTTCTCCATTGTAATCTCGTTTTGGGTTTTCTTCATAAAATGGGGTGGCGTTTTCTCCTTTAATTTTTCTGCAGTTGATTACGCATATGTGTTGGTATTTTCGATTATTGGGTTATTTGTTGGTCGAAGTTTTCGATAGATAATTCTGATGGGAGATATGTGGAAATCGACGTCTCGATTCCACCCAGATGGTTTTGGCACAAATCAGAATCCCCCAAAAAAACTCAACCCTTTGCTCCCGATTTACTACAATTCCGTTGGCCGGAAAATCATCATGTTACTCAATGTTCCACCGGATTAATCTCTGCAAACGACATTCAACGATTGAACGAGTTTAAAGGCGCAATCGATACAATTTTGGCCGAAGATTGTTCTGTTAAAGCCAGTAGCAGAATCAGGGGAGGCCAAATCAGCGAATTCAGACCCGAATCACGACCGTTTATTGGGCTCCCAAAGATGATGATGATGATGATGATGGCAAATTGGATTGAAATTAGGGCAACAAAAAGAGGGAAAGTTGAAATTCAACCTAGTGAGGATTCAGGAAGCGATCGGGTCAGGAGTCAGGACAGATCCCTTTAATTTCTTCTGTTAGGAAGCAGGTAATCGGGTCACGAGGGATCTCTTTAATTTCTTAGATTGGACTGCACTTTGATCCTTTTGGCACCCAATTGGGAAGTAAATATTTGCTATTTTTAATCTTCTTTTTCCAGCAAGTAGTGATTACATCTAATCCAAAAGGCAATATATATGGGTTACATTACATCTCTTGTAAAAGAGAAGAGAAGAGAAGCACTTTTACATTGTTCTTATGAAAAATTACAGCTAAAAAGGCATTGATTTTGTTGTCAGAAACGAGGAATAGCATTCAAAGGAAGTCCTCCATCCATGTGAAGAGTGAACATGGTTCTATAAGTAGCTTCTTTACTCTCATCCACCAGTTTGAATTTGAAGTAATAAACAAGAAAAGCAGCCACTATCTTCATCTGTCTATAAGCAAATTCCTTCCCCAAACATATCCTTGGCCCAGCCTAAACAAATAAATAAAGACAGAATAAGACTATTTGTTTATGTAGAATGATAAATGTCTGAATGTGCTGTAAAATGAGTTAGAGCTCAGTCATCAATATACCTGAAAAGCAGTGAATTTGAAAGGATTTTCTGGTTGAAAAACACCATCTTTAAGCCATCTTTCTGGTCGGAATTCTTCCGCATCTTCCCCCCAAATGTAGGTCATCCTTCCCATGGGATACGGAATATAGGCTACACCATCTCCTTTCTTGATCTTGAACCCATCAGGAAGAACATCATCATTTTCTGCATTCTTGCTATCCTGATAACACAGTTAAAAATTTATGGTTTAGAGTAATATGGCAATATAATATATATATATATATATAGTTTCTGAATTATCAAAATTAGGGTTTATGTTTACCAATGGAACTGCAGGATAAAGCCTGAGAGTTTCAGACAAAGCTGCATGAAGATAATGCATTTTGTCAAGCGCAACTTGGGTTAACTTGAGGGTAAATTCGTCTATGGATATATGATGATCTGATTCAATGGCTGCTCTTATTTCTTCTGCAACTTTTTCTTGAATCAAAGGATGCTTGCAAAGCTTGTAAAAGAACCAAGTGAGAGTGTTTGCAGATGTATCCTTTCCGGCAATCACAAAACTGAGTGATATATCTCTCAGATACTTATCGGTCATATTCTCTGGATCGTTCTTGCTTTCCATTAAAAATCTTGATAATATATCTTCTTTATAAAGATTTCCATCTTCCATCTGATCCCTCTTGTTTCTTATTAATTCATACACGAAATTGTCAATGATTTTTATGTTTTCCTTGAGGACAGCTTCAGAACCAATATTAAGATACCTCTTCACCTTCCATAGAAGATCAACAAATCGCCAGTAGGTTAAACCATTTGAATCATCAAAAGCTTTCATAAACCGATTACTCGCCTCATCTGACCCTGATAGAGTATTAAGATCAAACCCAAATCCCACCTTGAATATTGAATCGAAAGTCGCTTTCATTAACAAATCCTGCACCCAACAAAACAGAAAACAACTCAAACAAATATATATATATATATATAACAAACATATGTGTAATAATATCTTAAATCATAGCATTTGATTGATTGGAAAAAATCATGAAAATAATTAATTTTATATTGATTTGTACATGTTTGTAACATTCAACTCGTTTGTATTTGAACTTTCTATATATATATATATGAATTCTTGATTTGGAAGTGATTTCTTCCGTAATAATACCTGCAAATCCATCATCTTCTCAGCATCAGCCAGCAGTGAAATCTTTTTCGCTAGTTTAGCAGTGTTGGATTTGAAAATAAGAGTACTAAAATCTCTTAAAACTTTAGTTGAAAACTCAAAACTTGCAAGCTTCCGTTGATGGCGCCATTTAACTCCATCCACCGTGAAAATCCCATTTCCAAGAAGATCTCTCATCACAATACTATTATACCCCCCCTGTGAAATAAAAGAAAAAAAAAACCCAAAAGAAACTGAAGTCAACTGTTTCTGCCATTAATGAAACTTGAAATTAAGAGATTGAATACCTTGGTGTAGTTGGTGTAATTGGTTTTAAGAATGTACTCAACATTATCAGGATTCGTAGTATAGATTTCACTGTGTGAAGATCTGATGAAACGAAAAGTGGGATATTTTTTAGCGAGTGATGTCATGTAATCGTAGAGCTTCGAGAAGTGTATGAGCTGATTGGAAATTGGGCCGACGATCGGTGGCCGGTGATCAGTTGAGATCAATTCTTTGAAGTAAGGTACAAGTATTATAGCTAATGGTACAACCAGAAGAGAAGCAAGAACTCCGATAACTGTAACCATGAAAGATGGTGAAACGTAAAAACCAGTAAGAAGGAAGATGGAGGTAAGAAAGAAGGGAGTCTTCATATTGGGGAGATGAATGATGAATTTGTCAACGATCATAGATAAGTTTCATATATATCTCGTTTTATGTTACTGTTTCTGGCATACTTTTCTTTTACTAATATTCTTATCTCATACACGTTTATTTATTAAAATATAAGTATTTATGGAATTTAAGTTAAAACGAGAAAAATGGAAAAAATTGAGGATTTTAAGTTAAAATTTTGTTTTTAAGAGATTTTTTAAAACTATCTTTAAAATAAAGAAAGTAGGAATGAGAGTAAGTTTTTCTTCAAATATGGAGATCACTTTAAAAATGATTACAATATGAAACAACCAATAGAAATTCATGAAAATAAATATTTAGAGAAAAATATAATATTTTAATAGATAATTATAATATTTTAATATTATAATCAATAATGGATTCTCTAAAATAGAGATTTTTGTTGGAGATGGATGTAAATATTTTTAAAGATTTTAGATTTTGATTCTCTGTTTTGGAAAAAAAAATGGGATTCTCTTAGGGATAGATAAAATATTTATTTGTGCTAACTAGGGGGTTTTGTCTTTTATATATATTAATACAACGTTTCTTAATTATTTCCTTCATAATTCTATAAATCAGATAATCATTATATTTTAATTATCATTTCACTTCCCAATTTGAAACAATCTCGTAATAAGTTTTAAACAATTAACATTTCCTTAATCATTTCATCCTGTAAACTTTTTGATAGAACTTTTGAAACGAACAAAGTCACAATCATTTCATCCCGTAAATTCTTTTCTTAAAATAAACCAATTTTATCTTTCAAAACCAAGTCATAATTTGTTCGAATATGTATATCACTTGATTTGATTTGTTTTAATTTATTTGCTTTTTCATCTATTTATTATCTTCAATTTAACCATAACAGTTTATTGAAAAACTGTTTAAATAAATTTGTAAAGTCAATATTTTTAATTAATCGGTTAAAATAATAGTTAGGATAAAAATACAAGAGCAAAACATTTATACATCTTCATCTACTATTAAGTTTTAACTACCTCTATTAATCTATTTTATCATTATACAAAGAACTTTAACTAGTGATTGAATTTGAATGCATATAAAAAAAGTTTATGAAAAGGACTAAAAGTGAAATGAAGATTGTTCAAGATATATGAACCAATTGCTTATAAACACCCCCCGAAAATATTTAAGATGGTTAAAACATTAATTGAAAGGAAATAAATCAGTCTGGTCTTACAGATAAAAACAGATTAACCTCATTTATATAAAATAATACTATTTTTCCTAGATAGAATAGAACCATTGTGAAAGTATACGTTACATTTAATAAAAACAAAACAAAATAAAATGGGGAAAATTGTGAAAAACACCCCTAAAGAATAGAAAAAAAAACACACTAAAAGAACCACTGTAATTAATTAGAAAGAGCCACATTGGCTAAATGTTTTCTTCATCAGATCAAAACTACTATGCGTTTCAAAGAATAGCAGAAGCTCTTCTTCAGCCATCCCCAGAAACCTTTCATTCATTCTGGCAAAAAACCATGGAAGAAGCATTTTTACCATTTTTTATATCCTCCACGACCGCCTCTACCACCACCAGAACCTCTAGAAAACCCACGGGAAAACCCACCACCACCACCACGTCCGCCACGAGAATACCCACCACCACCGCCACCGCCATAACCACGCCCTCCTCCAAATCTAGACCTACTCTGTTCTCTTTCTTGTAGTTGTGGCAATTCTTTTACAACCTCCAAGCTTACACCAGTAGCATTCTCCTGACCTGCATAAAAGTCGCCAAAAAAGATAAACACCATAAACATTATGAAAACATTAATCAAATAGCAACATGTCATATAAAATATAACCGATCTTGCCAAATGAGATTGATGGTATCACAGCCTATCCGGTTAGCTATATACAACTGTTTGGGTAGTGTCTTAATGATATACAAAAAGTGGCTTATTTAGTAACAAAATAGACATACCAGTAAGGAAAGTGTCCAAATCCTCCACAGCAACATCAAAAACGGCACCTCTCTGGTCCGCAGTTAATGCAAGACCTTGAATTGACTCAACTTTCTCTTCAGGTAGAAACCTCCTCAAAACACCATATGCGAATCTGAAAAATCAGAAATCAGGATCAATTACGACATAACTTTTATATAATTTGCTTTCTGCAAAATCTATGGAGATTAATAAAAATGTTTGAAAAGCTTACGAAGGGGTGTAAACGGGTTTTCCAGATTCAAGAAGTAGTGTCACGTAATTCTCCATAGATGTCAAAAGTGACCTCTTTTTAATCTCAGTATACCCCTACAGAAAGAAAAAAAAACATTCCAAATTCATTTAATCGACAACGAGAAACGAATATCAAATGAAACAAAAATAATAAAATATAATACTCACAATACTCTTGGCAAGAGCCTTTGCAAGCAGTTCTACAGGTGACAGTCCAGAAGTATTTATCAACTCCTCTGCAGCCGACTTGAAGACAGGGACCACGCTATAATTTTCAAACAAATATAAAAAGTCAATAAACTATTATTATTAATAAAATTGTGAAGCTAATAACCAATTTTAATAAGAAAAATGATCATATACCTATCGGCAACTTGAATTATTGCTTCGGCCGCATCAGCACCAGCAGCTTTAGCAATATCTGCCGGTTGAGGAGCAGATATGTGTTCGAATTTAACACCGGCTTCTCTTTCTAGTTTGGAAATATTTGACCTCCTTGGCTCGTAAAGTGTAATGGCAACACCAGAATTTCCTGAAAAAAGTGAAAGTAATTAGCAACTAATAAATTAAAGGTGCCAAAAGATTTGGATTCTTATACTAGAAAATATATATATATATATATATATATTTAAAAACCAGAATTACCTGCTCTTCCTGTCCTCCCAGATCGATGAATGTAATCTTCAACATCACGTGGTGGTTCACACTGGAAGATAGAAAAAGAAAACTCAGTAAAACAAAAAAGACATCGAGTTGAAGGCATGATTTACAATATGATTTTGATTTGATTAATACCTGGATAATCAACTGAACATCGTTAATGTCCAGTCCTCGTGCCGCCACATTAGTAGCAACTAGCGTCATGAACTTACCCGATCGGAATCCCGCAAGTGTTGCCTATTTAAAAAAGATAACTACTATTAACAAAAATATACGAAAAATAAAGCAAGAAAAAAGAAAACGTTACCTACCTCACGCACAGACTGCTGAATGTCCCCATGAAGAGGACGAGCACCAACAAGTAGTCCAGAAAGTTCAGAACAATAATCCTTAGTCTCAGTGAAAATAATAGTTCGTCCACCACTGAAAAGATATATATAGAACATCAAGTGAGAAATAATTATGCATATTTTCATAAACATCATATCAGATAGATTAAGATTTAACCATCTTACAAATCGTAAATCATAAAATAACAAACCTGCTATGGTGACGAATGATATCAGGAATGACCTGGGATCTCGCAGAGCTAGAACAAGGCATGATGATATGTCTCACATTTTCACTAGCTTTCATTACCGTAAAACCAACAAGATCCACAATCTTCTTGTTTGGTTTCAAGAACTTCGAAGCAATCTATTGAGATAACGAAAGAAAAGAGAAAATAAATACTAATCGCATTCTTTCACCAAAAAAACAGTAATATTCCATAAATGAATCAATAAAATGAGCCATGTGTAGAAGAAATATCATACTTGATTCACCCAAGATGGTAATGTTGCACTAAACAGGACAGTTTGAACATTGCTAGCATCATTCACTTTGCCTTCAGAAACAAAAAGAACTAAAGTCAGCCATATGCAATATAAGACCATAACAACAAATAAATTAAAAGGACACAATATATATATATATATTCTTTAAAACTTGCTAGCACCCAAATGGCAGATCAAATCAAGTTCACAAAACCCATAAAATGTGTCCACATAATTCAATCTAAAAACAACAAAAAGAAATACTTACCTAAAATATACTCAACATCTTCAACAAAACCTTGCCTCAACATTTCATCGGCTTCATCAAGAATACGGAATTTCAATGAGCACAAGTCAAGATTACCCCTCTCAATGTGATCCTGCACATTTAACACATTTAAAAGATGATGATTCACTTCAAGAAATACAAGTTATACTCATTTTGTTTTTAAAAAAAAATGTATTTAAACGACAATTGTAGTTATGTAGCACCTTAACACGGCCAACTGCTCCCACAACAATATCCACCCCTCTTTTCAATTGCACAGTTTGAGGAGAAATAGATGCTCCTCCTCCACCATACAAACAACACGCAGTTAGACCCACAGCCTCACCAAAGGCTTTAAAATCTGTAAATACCTATAACATAAGCACCGAAGATTGCATTAAAAAACTTGTAAATAAATAGAAAATAAGGAGCAAAAACTCAAGATGGTACATATTAACGTAAATTTAAGTATAATACCTGTTTTGCTAACTCTCTAGTTGGCAAAAGCACAAGAATTGTAGGTGCCCTGCCATATCCGGTCCTTCGTGCTGCTTTCTCAGGTCCATTAATTAGGGATTCCAATATCGGCAAAATGAATGCCAATGTTTTGCCCTATATAACCATAAATAACCAATTAGCAACTTCTAATAAATCTCATAGCCAGTATAAACTTACACCTTTCCAATATTCAAATGCATAAACCTATGAATACTTATTTAGTGATTTGATATTCAAGCTTCAATTTATTACAAGATTTAACCATCATAGGCCTGTTTAATAGTGGCTTAATGATATAGAAAATCGTAGTCAAGTAGGGGAGCTTTATGCAAACAGCCAAGGTTTTTTTCAAACCAGCAACTCTGAATAAAATGCTCTTTCCATCTATTCATCTATGCAAAAACCCTCCTAAACAAAAATTCCAAGAGACAGACATCTTAACACATACAGGACTTAATGAAAAACCAACCAAACAGCCACTAAATCCTACAGTCTCAAATATTCAAGTGAATCATAACAGTTTAATCTAATTAATTAGGGTTCCACAAATTATACGTAAAAAAAGATTTTGAAAGCGATCGAAATACCTGACCAGTTTTGGCTTTCCCAATCAAATCAAGACCGTCATAGATCGAATCAAAGGTCCGAGCCTGAATAGGAAACAAAGCCTCAATCCCCTTAGCCTTCAAAGCCTTCTTCAATGGCTCAGAAATCCTAAAGTTCGAAACCGCATTAGGATTGTCTGCTTTAACCACAACCTCCTCTTCTTCAACCTCAACCGTCTTCATCTTTTTCTTCTTACTTTTCTTCATCGACTCCTCAGTCTTCAAAAATTCCAAAAATATATTTTAAAATTTCAACATAAATGTAATTGAATTAACCTTGAAACTAAAAGCAAAACGAAAAACATCTACATACCTTGACATTAACAGGCTCGCCTAATTCAGAGCTTGTATCGCTTTTCCCTTCCTCGTTATCTGTATCTGAAGAAGCCTTACGTTTCCTCTTAACCTTTTTCTCAGATTTTTCAGAATCGGAAGAAGGTTCCGTCGATTGAGATGTAGACTTGTCTTTCTTGCTCTTTTTCTCTTTCTTTTTTGTTGAAGATTCGAGTCCGACGGTTTCGGAGGTGATATTCTTCATCTTCTTAGGCTTGGTTGTGAGGTCGGATGATGGAGTTAGGGTTTCAGACAAAGCGGCAATGGAAGGCATGGCTGCTATTGTTGTGTGATAATGGGTATTGGTGAATAAGAGATAATAATAGAGAAGATGGAGGCGTTCTCCTTGACTCTTTCCTGCTAAATATGATTTAGCGGTGGCGTTGCAGTAGCAGAGAAAGAGGAGAAAGAGGAGGAAATAAGGTTTAGGGTTTGCGATATTTTATAAGGGAGACTAGGGAAGTGAATTGTGAGCCGTTGGATTTGAGGCACGCTATGGCATTATGAAGCGTTGGATCAAAGCTCCCTTTTATGCCTTCGAAAAATATCTTATTCAACATGTATACTAAAAATAAAACGGCCAACTATATGTAAACTGTCCTCTTTTATCTTTTTTTCAATTTGTATATAGCTTTTGTGACGAACGATAAACAAAAAAAATTAAATTGATCATATTTAATCTCATATTCACTTATGAATATAAGTGTTAAAACTCTCAATGGCCTGAAATCTGGTTTCAAACCATAACCAAAAATAAGGTGTTTATACAAACCCCGAGTTTTTTGAAAATTTTGGACCTGATTGAGTTTGATTTCTCGTCATCTGATCCATCTGAAAACCCAAAATATTCATTCATGTATATATATATAAATATATTTACTTAGCTAATAATCTTTTAAAAATTATAAAAAATTTAGTCAGTCGTGCTCTTTTCTAATTTCTAAACATACTATCGATTTATTAATCTTCTAAATCGAATTAATTCATATTCAAAATAAACCCAAACCCGTCCGACATCAACACGAAACCCAACCAACTTGACCCCGAATCAATCCAAACTATGAAACCTAAAAATTGGTGCTTCGTTTTCATATTTGAATTTCGGTTGGTTGTTTATTTGCCCAACTGAACTCGTCTAATACGTACCCTTACCTATGAACAGCGCTTTAGAATGAATTGATCTGATCCAGCTCATTACCGTTTATCTTTTTTGGGGAAAGAGGACGGTACCTCTAGCAATATATTAAAACGAAAAATAAGAGATTACACGAACGTGGAGATCACTTCTTACCTTTATCAAGTGTTAAAAGGGTTGAGATGACTTGCTCAAAAACAATAGCGGTTTGGGTTTGATCATGTGCTTCCTTGTTAGGCTCAATCATCGAGTCAGACAAAAAATACCTTCTTACATTGGTTTCCTTAAAGACGGTTTCATATAAGACCAATTAAGATTGCTGATAATCAACTCTTTACGCAAATTATATAAAATAATAAATCAGTCTTTTAATATTTTACGTAAAAATTTAAGCAAAGCCCAATTAAATATGAGATGGGTTTATTTTATT
This sequence comes from Silybum marianum, assembly GCA_036898165.1. Classification (NCBI taxonomy): domain Eukaryota; kingdom Viridiplantae; phylum Streptophyta; class Magnoliopsida; order Asterales; family Asteraceae; genus Silybum; species Silybum marianum. The sequence goes on from CM072532.1 coordinate 1,475,946, forward strand.
TTCGATATTTTAAATTCGTATGTTAAATTTTAAACCTCCAACTCTAAAATTAAATACAAAACCAATAAGGTTTTTTAATACACAAACAATTTTATTTTTAACGGCATGTCAAAAAAACATATTTTTATAGTGTAATAATTAAATGAATATTCCATGACATTATTCCAGAACACAATAATATCAAGAAGAATATGTCGGTCGAATTTATCCTTTTGGGCCATAAATCAAAGAAATAGAGGTCCGCTTGGCCTTGTTTTGGGGTTTGAAGGAACAAATTGGGCCCAAAAAGACAGAGAAATCTGGTCAAATACCAGCCCAATTCAAATTGATGAAGTAAGTTAGCATTACAACTTACAAGAATCCAGGTACGACTCCAACTTAAAATTGTCTTTTTTTAACGCTGTGTTTTCGAATTTGAAAAAAAAAAGTAAAGGAAAATAAATGGATGAAAAGAAAATAAAGGAAAAGAGAGAAGAGGAAAATAAATAATTTATTCGTGTTTTTGAAAGTGAATTAAAAAAAAAAAAGTAATTTTCGTGTTCCTAAAAAGAACAAAGAAAAGGAAAAATATCATTTTTACTAATATACCCTTTAAACTAATATAATTTAGGATGAGAGATCCGGTATTTTTGTAATTTTATTAATTTTTTAAATAATTTTAATTTCTTTTAAAAAAAATTTCCTTCTCTTTCTTCCCATCTTGTAATTTTAATAATTTTTAAAAATGGTTTTAATTTTTTACTTTTCATGTTCTCCTAAAAGAAATTATAGAACGCGAGGTTTCTTTTATTTTCTTTCTTTCTCTCCTAAAAGGTTCTTAAAACACCATCCGCTATCATTGATGGCCGTATGGATTAGGATTATGACTAGGCCGACTTGGGACTTGTTCCTAAATCAGTGGAGAAACAGTGTTGGTCCGATAGACCCTGCACTAGAACTCCTTCGTCGTGGAGAAGAAACCTTGTCGCCATGGTTATCACAAATTTGGCAGACATCTATTTGGGACATTAGCTACTTGTTATGAGATAATTACAATAACATTATTTATAGGAAAAAAACTATATCTACTAATAGGGTTGGTTTCCTGTGATAAGATAAGTTATGATGAGAAGCGTAAGAAGAGTTCTCCATCGTTGGATTCACATTAAGATGAGATACACCAACGTGCACGGGATCAATTCTCGTAAGGAGCGTAATTCATGGATGGGTGTGAGATTAAAATTGATCAAGGGTTCAGATACATTCTTACGTTGATCACCTTAATTTCACTTTTCACACTTTTCAAGTTAACCTTGTATCTTACAAAATCTTTTGTTATACTTCTATTTGTTTCTCGGTTTCTATAATACCATATTGTCCGGTCCCATAAAAAATATGTATTGATCTCTTAGGCCTTGTTTATTTTTTTATTTTAATCTCTTAATCACCACTTATGTCTGATTCGTTTAGACGTTTCATAACCATTTTAAAACTGAAATCAGACTTCAGACTTCGATATCTCTTAAAAAACAAACGTCACCTTAGTAAAATATACCAAACACGAATCATTAAGTAACAAAAACTTAATAATTTTATTGTAAAATTATTTTTTATGAAAAAATAATTTTAAATATATAGATTCCAAGAGTTTAAAACCGAGCAAGAGAGCCAAAGGGGTATTGGAAAAAGGGGCAGGTGTCGCTCACGTGTCACATGGTCCGAGAATGGCGCAGGGGTTTACTTGGTTACCACTAACCCACCGCTTTTCACATTTTCTTCCTTAATTACGGTCAGGGCCTCGCCTTCCATCCACACAAATACCAACACCACCACATAAATTTTAATATAATATCATTAGAAAACAATACAGAATATATATTTTTTAAATGTAATTTACATGTCTATTATAAAGTTATATCATTGCTAGTAATGGGTTGGGTTACGTTGAAAACTGTAGTTATAATAAGATTGGTAATAAGGGATCTCCACTCTTGGATGCACATTAGGATGAGATGTATCAGATCAATCTTCTTATGAAACGCGATTTATTGGTGAGTTTGAGATTAAAAGTGATAAAGGGTTAACATGTATTCTTATGCTTATCACCTTAACTTCATTTCTCACACGATCCTATGTCTACTGTCAATTTCGTTAAAAATTAACAATAATAACTTTCTAAAAACAAAATCATGAATCAACGCTATTTTTTTCAACCATGGATTTTCAAATAAACTTATATGCATCGATTAATCTCCCAGGTCATTACAATTTGCCTAAAATCATCACAGATTAACTTTCATGGCCACAAACAGTGGTGAAGTCAAAAAATCTATCTAGAAAAAAATGTAAGAAAATTCATGATACGAACTATTGCAGTGAGTCTAGTAACTACTAGATTAGAGTTAAGTCAAAAAGTATAGTATAACAGCCTTTCAGTACGAGCCTCTGGAACCTCCTATAAACCCCCATGAAGTGGTAAAGGGAGGATATTAGGGGGAACAATGAGCGGAGATTCCCTTGCAGAGACCTGGATGAGGGGAGATCCTCATGTCCGGTTCGGAGGGTGGGGATATCTCGACCTTACTATCATTATGCTTTGCAATGTTACTAGGTTCAACTCTATTTAGAAAAGCTTTTTAAATATAAATGTTTTTTAATTAAATATTTGTCCTATAAATAATTGTAAAACATGAGTGACGTAAACAACATAACTATATTTATATTTACATAAATAAATACAAGATTAAATAACCATATAAATAAGAAAATTTCTTTAAAAGTATTGTAAGAAGTTTGTGTATTCAATAAAGTAACACGTTTATATTAAAATCTTTATAAAACTTGGCATTTATAAAAAAGAAAAAAAAATTATGAATAAAATAAAGTTTCGAGTAGATAGTTGAGGTCTAGGATCATATCAAGTTTTATTTTTAAATTTGACCGTGAGCCAACGTGCTTCTGGTTCTAAGATGGCTCCGTCTATAATCATGAGGACTTAGGACTTAGGCAGTGTCTAAATTCGTTAACATGGCATAATAAAAGATTTTCCATTATATTTTGGAGGAAAGTTTTGGAAAGAAACTAAGGTTGCGTTTAGTTGATGAAATTTTTTCTGTTTTCTAGAAAAATTTTCCAGTGAAAATGAAAATTTGGAAAACGCGTTTAGTTCGTTTAGTTTTTCAAAAAAAATTCAAAAAAAATTTCATTTTCATTTTCTAAATTTATATTAGATTTAGAAAACAACTTTTTTGAGTTTTCAGAATTTTCATTTTCAAAATAATTTTCTACATGCACACATACTTAACTTTTACACGCGTGCACATACACACTTTCACACACCCATACACACACTTTCAAACACACACACACATACACAATTTCACACACACACATAACCTTTCACACACAAACACACACTTTCATTTATACACTCAATACACAATTTCACACACTTTCACGCACACATAAACACACTCACTTTCACACACACACACACACTTTCACACACATACACATACACGATTTTACACACACACACACACACTTTCAATTTCACACACACACACATACACGATTTCATACACACACACACACACACTTTCACTTTCACACACATACACACACACATACATTTTCACACATATTTTCACTTTCACACTCATACACACACTTTCACTTTCACTCACACACACACACTATTTCACACACACACACACACACTTTCACTTTCACACACACACACACACATACTTTCACTTTCACACACTCACTTTCATACACACACATACATACACTTTCATACACACACATACACTTTCACTTTCACACTCATACACAATTTCACACTTTCGCGTGCACACAGACACACATTTTCACTTTCACACACACACACACTCACTTTCACACACACTTTTTCACACACTCACTTTCACACACACACACACACTTTCACTTTCACACTCATACACACCCCCACACACCCCGCGCGCACACACATGTTCACTTTCACACTTCCACACACACACACACACACTTTCACACACACACACACACTTTCACTTTCACACACACACACACTTTTTCACACACACATACACACTCACTTTCATACACACACTCACTTTCATACACACACACACTTTCTCTTTCACACACACACACACTCACTTTCACACACACACACACACAGGCTAACCACATGTGTGTGCGTGTAAAAGTATGTGTGTGTGTGTATGTCTGTGTGAAAGTGAAATTTTGTGTGTGTATGTGTGTCTATGTGAAAGTGAAAGTGAAAGTGTGTGTGTGTGTGTGTGCGCGCGAAAGTGTGTGTGTATGTCTGTGTGAAAGTGAAAGCGTGTGTGTGTGAATGTGTGTGTGTGTGTATGTGTGAAAGTGTGTGTGTGTGTGTGTGCATGTCTGTGTGAAAGTGAAAGTATGTGTGTGTGTGTGTGTGAATGTGTGTATGTATGTGTGAAAGTGAAAGTGAAATTGTGTGTATGTCTGTGTGAAAGTGAAATTGTGTGTATGTCTGTGTGAAAGTGAAAATGTATGTGTGTGTGAAAGTATGTGTGTACGTGTGTATGTCTGCGTGAAAGTGAAAGTGTGTGTCTATGTCTGTGTGAAAGTGTGTGTGTGTGTGTATGAATATGTGTGTATGTGTGTGAATATGTGTTTATGTATGTGAAAGTGTGTGTGTGCGTGTATGTGAAAGTGTGTGTGTGTGTGTGTGTGCGTGTATGTGAAAGTGTGTGTGTGTGTGAGAAAGAGCGTGTGTGTGTCTGTGAAAATATGTGTGTGTGTGTGTGTGTGAAAGTGAGTATTTGTGTGTGCGCGAAAGTTTGTGTGTACACACACTTTCTAATTTGAAAAAAAAAATGGAAAATGGAAAATGAAAACTGGTAGAAAATGCACAACTAAACGCGTTTTCTAAAAATCTGAAAATGAAAAATGAAAACTCCACCATTTCAACTAAACACGTTTTGAAAAATTTTCATAGAAAACTGAGAATGAAAACTCAACTCCATTTTCTGAAAACGTTTTCTTGAAAAATGAAAACAGTTTTCGCTAACTAAACGCAGCCTAAGTTTTTTTTATTTTACTTTTCATTTCCATTTTCTCCTAAAGAGTTTCGAGAACACAAGATTTTTTCAATTTTCTCAACCGTCCATCACATTTCTTTTATTTCCTTCATAAAATGAGTTTCGAAAACACATCGTTAAAGACTTGGCCAATACGTCACAACGAAATATTTCTCATAAATCAACTTTATAATAACTAACAAATAAACCGTAAAACACGATCAAAATTAGCTTATTGATTGGCTGCATTTATATTGACCGTACTCAAAAACTACTATAATACATTATATTTATGGTTATTAGTAAAAAAAAAATTGATCATTGATGTCACTGGTCAACTCTCAAGGTTCATCATTAATATTCACTTTACAGTAAGAAGATGGGAAAATGGCTCCATTAAAATTTACAAAAACTTAATAATTAAATAATAATAGATCTTAAACCAGCATAACCTTAATTACACCTATCCGAATATTTATGCCATTCCTTAAATTGTTAGCATCTTACGTTAATTTGCCCTTAGAAACCTTCAATGACACTTGAAAACCTGAATTAATTGCTAGACAAATTGTTTGGAGGCGGTCGACTAGGATAATATTATAACTCTTTCGTTTTTTTGGGTATATAATAGGAGTAGGCATTTTAAAATTAATTGGGTAGGATGACTGCAAAATCCCACTCTTGCTTTTTCTACTTTGTAATGATCTACTAGCTTCTTGCTAATGTTTTTTTTCCCTTCTTACGAGTTTTAATAAAACCGCTGCTGTTAAAAAAAAAATTACTACCGAGTAGCAAACCTAAGCTCATATACTCACTAAAACACTAAAATAGATGTCATATTTATTTTCAACCCCCATCGAACGCTATTTTTCTTTTGTAAATTAAAAGACAACTTCGTATTAAAAGATATACTATTCATTAACGTCTAAAAAATGTCTGAAACTTTTATTTTTGACATATGATCGGAAAATTGTGTATGTTCAGCCGGCATTAATTAGCCAACATTTTAGTGTTTTATTAAGAATGGTGGATCGAAATTCGGAAATGGTCTCATAATACCCCTTGTAGCACAAAAAACCTCAAACAAATGCCAATAAAAGAAGTCGAACCATAAAACAAACTTAAATTACACTTAATTGCATCATAGACAATAAAACATAATGAAATCATTATTATTATCTACTTGTAGCAAAACAATTATAAATTGTACACATTTTACATTACCCACCATCACAAATTACTCATACCACCTCTTGTATATCTATAAACTAATTTCTACTATCTCTCGTGATCATGATCATTCCAATATTAAAAGAAAATCATGATCATTACCATTTGAACCCATTTCTTTCTTGATCTTTAATTCTATTCAAAACTCCTTCCACAGCCACATCAAATGCATCTTTCATACCTTTCAAACTCTCCTTTGCATACACAATTCTTGGAATATATTCAATCACTTTTTCTCTCATTTGCCTCACTTCATCTTTCCCAAATTTCTCAAGAACCTCTTTTATAGATTTCCCATTTAAAACCTCCGTTTTGTCGATGAAAACCGAATAACTATCGGGTCGACCCGGCAAGAACCACTCATATTGAGAGTAAGCGGTTCGGTTCCAAAAGAAAACCGGAATCGAACCCGCCACCATACAATCGAAAATCGACCGCCGTGTGAAGCTATCGCCACGTGGCTGAAGACAAAAGTCCGACCCGAGAAACGACTCCAAGATCAACGAGGTCCCATTCGAGCATTTAGACCCACCGCATTCGACCACCCGGCACGAACCATCCGCGTTGTAACATTGGTTCAACAAGAGTCCACGAAAATCGTTTTTGATGAGTCCGCGGGTCGCACCCGCAAAACAAAAAAGTGTTTTGCGGGCGCGACTACGGACAAACTGTTGCCACGTGGCAACATCGGATGTCGAGGTGGGGTGGAATCCGGTGGGGTAAGGAACACCAATGTCGAAATAGTCCCATGAGTTACGCTCGATCAAGAGACGCGTAATGTTTCTCATTCCGGGTAAATAGATACAACGGGACCCCCAATCGTCATCCTTAGACCGACGGAAATCCCATGTGATGCGGCCCATCGTTATAAAATGATCCCAACCGTTGGATTTTTTCCAATAGGGTTGATCATGTACCCACTTCAACATCATATGGCAATGGCGATCACGGTCTTCTGCTGTGTAATTATCCGTCCATAAATATTTTCCGACGGCAAGGCCGGCGTAAAACGGAATATAGTAAGCCGTAGCAGATTCAGCATCTAGGGTTCTACATCGGTAGTTCAACATCCGATTATGATATATAATCTCAGATGCAAACTGATCGGTCCAATACCACGATCCAACGACACTATCCGGTATAACTCCGGCGAGTTTCTTAGCGCTCCGGCCAAGACCATCGTTGGAATACGTATCGCAACGGGATCCCCAAGGGTTTAATTCATGACAGTTTTCTAACAATTCCGTATTGAAAAAGGGTGGTAAGTCGTAAACGAAAACCTTACCGGAGGAGCATTGATAATCGCCGGCGTCGATGGCGGCGACGACGGATTCAGCAGGGAGGTTTTGGCGGTTGGAAATTAAGGCGGTGGATACATGGAAATTGCGAGCAGCTAATAGGAGGAGGATATGGAGGAAAAAGACAAAGAAGATAATCCATGTGCATCGGAGATAAGGTTTGATTAAACTGAAGGAATTTTTCCGATCTAATTGTGGGTTTGGGGGTTTACGGGGTGAATGAGGCGTATCGGAAAGAGGAAGCATGAGAGTGATGAATTTAGGTGCTTTCCGGCGGAGTATTGCCGGAATATATGGTGGTGTTTCAATGATTTCTGATGTTTGTTGTTTTAACGGCGATCAATTGGTGGTTAGTGGTGGCAGCTTTGAGAGAGAGAGAGAGAGAGAGAGAGAGAGAGAATGGGGAAAGTAGGGATTATTTGTTGAGAAGATATAGGGTACAGTTTTCTACTTTTCTTTATCAGGTTCAGCACATGTTACATTTGCCAACGTTAGGTTTGATTTAATTACATAAATCGTCCTTCTAACTTCTACAAATGACAAAAAGTATACGTTTTTGCTATGGAATCTTGAGTTTCTATATTTAACGATGACCGAGGAGTTTCTATATAAAAGATATGCTCTAAATCTTCCTTATTCAGAAATATGCTCCAAAGTCGTCTTTTTTTTTTTTAAATAAGCTTTAGGCTATGTTTGTCAAACTAGCTAATAAGGTAGTTTATGACTGATAAGTTAATTGATGAACAAGTCATGTTTAACAAAAACTAACTGATAAACATGTAAAATGACCAAAAAATTATATTTTAAAATATTAATCACTTATAATATAATTAAAATAAGTATTTAATAAAACAATATATTAATTCAAACAAAATAGCAAAAAAATAAATAATATAATATGTTTATTTAAATAAATTAAATTGATTATCATATGTATTATAAATTTTGAATTTGTTAAAATAAAGTTTAGAAAAAAATTTAAATTAGTTTATGATTTTAAATAAGTACTTCAATATATGAATAACTAGTCATTCTAATTAATAAGTAATTTTTCAAAAAATTTAAGTAATAATTATAAATATTAATTAATTATACACCAGTGAATAACTTAAAATTAAAATGAATTAATAATTAAATTAATTATTAAAATAAAAACAATATTAATTCATAATTATGATTATAATTAATTAATAAAATTCAAAATAATATTAATTAATATTAAGCAGGGGTATATCGGAAGAAAATGACAAAAAGCTCAATAGGTTACTTTCAACTAACTTATCAAGAAGTTAGCTTATAAGTCATAAACTAGTTACCAAACATGTACATAAAAAATAAGGTGACTTATATATAAGCTACCTTATTTTTGCCAAACAATGTCTTAATGTAAAAGGTCATGATATTCTCTCTTAAATCTAATGTAACTATAATCGCTAATGGATTTATAAATTATTTTAAACTGTAACATCATTTATCTCTAAAAAAGAAAATTATATTTTTTTGACAAAATCATGATCGTTCAGTTGGTGTTGTCTGTATTTCCAAAAAAGGTCATGGTTTTATTCTTGCTATGAATATTGAAATTTGTATTTTGATAATTTTAGTCCAGGATATATCTCATTAGCATTTTCCTAACCTTCAGGCGCCTAACTCAATGTTGTAAAACATAAACATATCATATTCATACACTCAATGAAACAACTTATTTCATATATACTTTCTTTAACTGAAATTATATATTTAAAAGGAAAAACTCATCCTTTTATAGGATAAAGATCAACAACCAAAGTCAAGCTTCTATTATTGCTTCTTTTTCACATTAAATCTTAAGCTATTTCGGATGTTTTAACATCATTTATAAGCATGTAATACTTTATGAAATGTTTTGCGCCAGTTTTATCGGCTTTAAATGGTCTTGAAACCCACATGTCTGAAATAATTGCTTTGGTGCTTTTAAATTGCCTTAGCAAGTTACCCAGTCTCTTATGTTTGGACGCGACTTATGCTGACTTGTGTGACCTAAAGGGTTCATTGGACAATTTAATGAAATTCATTAAAACTTTTAGCATAAAATTAGTAACTTAGTAGGTGACTTATACGTCTCATGAATACATTTATCAACCTCAACTTAATTCTTTTGTTGATTCATCTTGTTTAGATGACTTAATGATTTAGATGGCACATGTGCCTGATATTAAACTTATCATTTATTTTATGATAGACATCTTGTATGTTTGAACTACCTTTGAGATATGTCCCAAGAATGCGAATATTAATTGATTTCAATGGACTATATATATGTTTTTTCCACAAAGATTGGTTGATCATAAGGATATATATGATAAGTAATTTTGCATCAGGCTAAATGGTGCATAAAATAAAAAACAGCATACAAGCAATCCATGGAGCAGAAAGTGTCATATATTTCACTATTTCGTCGAAATGTTAAGGTTAGATTATAGCTCAAATAAGGGAATGATGTCAATGAAAAACCAGATGAATGTGAATACAATTTCAATCAGAATACACGTTGCTTATTTCTTGTTCTTTTTTATCCGAACATCATTAGTAAAATCATCACAGATGATCCTTAATGGCACAACGAATGTGTATATATATATATAGAGGAAAGTTCAAATGTGAACTCATTTTTGGTTGTGAACGTGAGGACGAATCTCAGCCACTCCGGTCAATAAAGGCGGCTTTGACCTGGTTCCCCGCCTTTAATAATCTCCACCCTCCCATGAATCGCGTCAATCCTCCGTGATCGCGTCCACCATAACCGAAGATGTGTGGCTGAGGTTCGTCCTCACGTTCACAGCCAAAATTGAGTTCATATTTGAACCTAACCCTATATATATATATATATAGGCTGTGAACGTGAGGACGAACCTCAGCCACACATGTTCGGTTATGGTGGACGCGATCACGGAGGATTGACGCGATTCATGGGAGGGTGGAGATTACTAAAGGAGGGGAACCAGGTCAAAGCCGCCTTTATTGACCGGATAAGTGGCCGAGTTTCGTCCTCACGTTCACAACCAAAAATGAGTTCACATTTGAACTTTCCTCTCTCTCTCTCTATATATATATATATAATGGGGATGCAAAGGACGTTTCAAGTTCAATCTATCCCATTTCCTCAAACAATGTAACTAAGTCAATTGAGATATTTATGAAAATGATTATTAAAGCTTATTAATTATGATCAATGCATTATATCAGGAAACAATAAAGATATTTATTAAACCATATATTCACTAAATTAAATAAGCGCTCGAAAAGTTAATAGTTTTAAAATTTTAAAATTACACAAAAGAAAAACCAATGGTAAACTCCATACCAATACAAACGGAAAAAAGGACCATAAAAGCATATAAGAGCATCTCCAACAGCTATAATTTTTTTTCTAACATAGCATATCAAAAGTCAATATCTCTAAAATAATTTATATCAAACTCCAACAGCTACTCTATTTTAGTAACTTTATCATTAACAATATTAATAAAATATTTCATCATTTAATAAAATATTATTTATCTCTTCTACACACTTAAATTCAATTATTTTGATTGGTTGAATATAATTAAAATATTGTTTCTCTCTATTCTATATACTTTTAGAGATTCTCTAAATTTAGAGATTTTTCTTCTCTTTCTTTCCATTTTTCTATTTTAGCAATTGATATACCATAGCTGTTGGAGCACTTAAATTGCTAAAATCCTTAATTTTTCTATTTTACAATAGCTGTTGGAGATGCTCTAACAAGACAAACAACGAAAACGGACCATACAAACGTAAAACAAAAAAGAAATCATGCACAAATTTCGAAAAATCCTCATAGTGAAAATTTTGTCATTTATTTGCTAACATACAATGATGACTAGTTTATCGTTACGTATAAGTGTTTCATATGAAAGTTTGTTACTTTACCATACATTTATTGGGTAAAATTAAATACGATTATTTATTTTAAAATAATATTTTAATATATCAAAATGACATTATATGCAACAATTATTTGATAATCATTTATCAACTGACAATTGTTATCCCATTTAATGAATAAGAGTCTTGGTTCTTACCATTACTCAAGATTCTCGATCATTATTATATTCATCCAAAAAGATAAATACCGGAGTAAATATTTAACAGATAAATGTTTAATAAACGACTTATAACTTAATTAAAATTTAATAGTTAGTCAGTTGACCAAAGTGAAATAAAATAAGAACTACAATAATTAAAATTGTAATTAATTTAAAAAAGGAACAAAACTTGATGGTAAATGACAACCGTAGGAACCAAAAATATAAATTACTCAAATGTTTAGACATTGTTTGATAAAAATAAGCTTGTTTATAAGCTGACTTATAATCTAGCTTATTTTATGAGTAATTATTTGGATGCGCATAAGCAAGTTTATAAGTCAGTTTATTAAAAACTTTTTTAAACTTTTTCAAATTTTAACCTTTATTCATATTATTACTTATTATTACTTATTATTAATAAATGTTAATTATAAATAAATATTAACTATTAATATTTATATTCAATATTAATTTATGTTAATTAAAATTAATTAAAAAACATCAATTAATTTTAATTACACATTATTAATTAATTTTAACTATATATTACTAATTAAATTTTAATCATACGATAAATATTAATTATAATTAATATTATATCATTTATTATTCAATATATTAAGATATTACAAAGCAAGTGTAACATCAGTTGGTTTGCCAAACATAGTCTTAGTATGATGAATAAACAAGTTCGATATTTCGTAAACACAACTCTTGATAAAATAAATTTATTATTAAAGCAACTCCAAAAGATTTTTTAAAATTCTGTAAAATAAAAAACAAAAAGTTAAAATGTTCAAAAAAATTACTATTATCTTCAATATATTTTTAATTTTAAAGAATTCCACATTGACTATAATATTAAAATATTTTTTTTAAATATTTATTTCAAAACTATCTACTAGGTGTTCTTATTTGGTGATATTTTTTGGATTGATTTTTATATTTTGAAAAAAAAAATCATTTCCTCTTATATTTTCTTTTGTTGAGCTAAATATTAGCTCAATATCCTTTTTTTTCTTTCTATTTTTATATTTTGAAAAGGTTGATATAAATGTTTTTAAAGTATCTTCAACAATTTCTCTATATTTTTTCTAAAATAGAAAATCAAAGATAGAAATTTCTAAAATGAATGACATTCAACTTCAACAGATTTTGTTATTTTAAATTTTTTAACATAAATTATATTAATATAATATTCTCAAATTTATCATTCCAATACACTTTTTAAAAAAACTTATTATAAAATGGTAAAGATTTAATCTTATTGTTGGATTGAATAAAATAATCATTTTTACCCTATCATTAAGTTTTAGTGAATTTTCTAAATTTAAAAAAAAATTAAGTTTTTTTTGTATTATAATAAAGAAGATAGCAAAGCTATTGAAAAAGTTTAGAAATTAAAAACTCATTTTTTCTATTTTAATAAAATTGTTAGAGATGCTTTTTATTGTCCTTTGCCAATTAGACTATAGCATTGTTTGGCAAAAATAAGCTAACTTATAAGCTAGCTTATTTTCTGAGTAATCGTTTGGATGCACATAAACTAGCTTATAAGTCAGCTTATAAGCTAACTTATCGATAAGCTACTTGGACTAGCTTATGAGGAGCTTTTTGACACTTTTTCCAATTATATCCCTAACTAATCCCTTAACTAATATTATTTATTTATTTTCAACATGTTCTTTTTGGTCATTTCACATGCTCATAAGTTAGTTTTTGTCAAACATAACTTATTCATTAACTAGCTTATAAGTCATCAGCTGTCTTATAAGTCATACGCTACCTTATCAGTTAGTTTGCCAAACATGGGCTATGTAAAGATTATGAAACCGAGGACCGAATTTGTCATTAGAGTAAACTTTGGGACAAGTTATATAATTATAGATGCAGCAGAGGTCTATGGAATGGCGTGTCCATTTGGGTAACCGGTTGCCAAGAGCAACCGACAGAGTAAGGATCTTCGTTTTTACTGACACGTGTCAGTTTTTAAAAGTTTTAAAACCAGCCAGGTGGTAATTAGTAACATTTGAGGGTGACACGTAGACAGTTGCAAAATTGAGGGCAGACAATGATATTAATGAGATGACACGTGGGGGTCCTTATGACGACGTAACTAATGATCATGTGATGGTCACGTGGCTATATAGGTGATGTAAACTACAACAGATTCTGTTTCTGGGGCAGCGATGGGTGGCGGGCTTCAAGCAAAAACAAAAGCGTTGTTGGCTCTAATACAAACGGAAGTAACGTGGAGTGTTAATTTACCCGCCAAATAATACAAAGTTGTTTTTAATAGTTATGTTAATTTTTTTAATTAAAATAGAAAATGTGAAAAAATATTCAAATAAAAAATGTAAAATACTTGTTGAACATGTTCTAATTAAGTGATTATTTATGTTTCCAAATATTTAAGTTTTTTTTTGATAAAGGGTATCTCAGGTAAATTCCATATTAATTTTGATAAGATTTTTGACTATAATTTGTCAATCCTGATAAACTTATGGTGCGTTTAGTTATGGTAAGGGAATGTAAATGAAAATAAGAATAAAAATTACTAGAAATGAAAATGGTAATGAATTTTCATTCACTTCAATTTAATCATGAATAAAAAATTAGGTTTTTGAGGGAATTAGCTCATTATATTATAAAAAACCAAACAGATTCTTTTATTATCATTATCATTAATTACTGCTTAATACCCCCAACTAAACACCATTTAATGGCTACAATTATTAAAAACGTATGGATTCGAACCATGGGTGAATAAGATATTCCTCATCCCTCAAGACATTCGACCAATAGACCATAACCCTTGTGGTTAATATTTAAGTTTGTTAGTAATGAATTTTATGTAATCATCTTTTTATATACATTTTTTTATCCAACGGTTTTGAGGAATAATTGTTTATGAGATATGTATGATACTAATTTGGTTGGGTTAACTTGATTGAGTCAAGTGAGGGATCCTAACTTATTCCATATAGTTATTTCGTTTCTTAATAGATTAACAGTTAAGCTGTTAAGCCGAAAGGAAACAATCTTGTATGATTGATTGAATAAACCATTCAAATCATTAAGATGCAAATAAGAGGTTGTTTGGTTAGTTTTTCATTAAGTTTTATATGGACAAGATTGTTTCTATGTATTAATCTATGTGTATATATTAATAATATTTTTGTTTGGAAGAGTTTTTTCATATATATATAAGAAACGTGTTTTTTAAAATGACATATTTGAAAATAATTGACTTCATGTGTTAAACTATTCTTTAAAAGTTTATTGAATAAATCAATTTTTATATCATAAAATCACCACAAACAACCATTTATAACTAATTTAATAAAATGTGAATCACATTAATTTTGTTAAACTTTTAACAAACAAACATAAGTAATCTTTGATTTAATTTTAAAAAAAAAGTATATATCTATATAGATTTTGGTTACATTAGCTATAATAATAACGCGTGAAGATGATATAATTAATCATAATTGAGGCACATGGATATTAATAACTCAAAAGGGGTCGC
Organism: Silybum marianum; assembly: GCA_036898165.1. Classification (NCBI taxonomy): domain Eukaryota; kingdom Viridiplantae; phylum Streptophyta; class Magnoliopsida; order Asterales; family Asteraceae; genus Silybum; species Silybum marianum. Next base: position 1,491,154 of record CM072532.1, read on the forward strand.
AAATTGGATGTAGGGGGTGATGGTGTTTAATAATGGGTGTAATTAACCCATATATAGTGATGGGACGGAGGAAACAGGGTCATGGTCTCACTCACATACAACTGGGCTACTTCTATGTGGGCCCACAGTGGGCCATCATGTTCGCACCGGAAACTGCTTGCCGACAAAATAACTTTCCAAAGTCTATATATTTTGTTTTTGATAATTTAATTTATAAAAATAATTAAATAAAGAACATCATAAAGCCTCAAGAATGTAATCATTAGAGCGAATAATTTTTTATAAGATAGAGTATTGAAAGTTAATTTAAAAAAAATATATGATTACATTAAATTTTATCAGTTAGGGGTTTTTAACTTATAACTTAATTGACAATGTTAAATTAACTTGTTTGATTTTAACTTAATATTATTAGGTTTACTTACTATGTTAAGTTAGTCTATCCTATCTTGCTGCATTAAGTGAGAATTTTTACAAAATTACCCTTATCCTACTACTTTTAATTAATTACAAGTTGTATCAATAAAGAAATAAAATTAATAGTTTACCAACATTAATAAATTAAAAATTATAATCAAACAATAATACATATTTTCAGTTATTAATAATTTTGTTATGAACTCATTTAATTCATATTATTTTAAATAATTCATTGTAATTTAGTTTTTTTTTTGTCATTTTTAATATTTATTGAACAATTTATTTTCATTTACATATATAGTCATAAGGTTAAAATGGTAATTTTGTTGTTCGGATTATTTATTCAGAACAAAAATCAAACACCAATTTTTCTTAATTTATTCTTAAAGACAACTTACTAGATTCAAAACTTAATGACAAAAAATCAAACACCCCCTTACTCTACTTTAACGGTAATAATATCAACCACTTATTTTTTAATACTTTTTTGATGAGAAAAAAATTAAAACACTACTTTTCTCCTCTGTATAAAATTTTGAAGATTTTTTTAAATTCAAAGATTTCCATAGCTTTTTTTTCAATTTTTTACCATACAATAACATATAATATAATTGTTGGAACACAAACATAGTAAATCATAAAAAATTATATAATAGTGAAACAAATGGACATACCTATTAACGAATAATTTTTTTTTTCTTCCCAAAAGGTCACGTGATGCCTAAGAGCTTTTTATAAATGTTGTTAAGGTGATACAATTACTGAAACTGTTTTTGTTTATCTTTTTTCCTTCTCACGACCACACATTTTTTTCCCTCTTGCACCTCTGTTTGAACATACTAGCAAAAATGACAAAAAAAGGGTATTTTGGAGAGCTGTAAGTTGACCAATGAGACCGGATGTCAAACACATCATGTTATACGGTAGACGACTTTTTGAAAACACTGTATACATCTATAGAACTCGTTAGGACAAGCAAGAACGAAATAGACAGATGAAAGAAATATGTAAACGTTTAATCAAAAGTTTCAATTAAATATAAATAGTTTAGTAATTATCAATCTTGTCTTAAGTTTGTAACTTTTTTTCAATCTAGTTTGCACGAACAAAAACTAAAAAGACATTTGACAGGTTTTCTTCTAACAAATGAGAGCCAACATAAAGTTAATCTATAAAATTGTGATCTTTCATCTATGGTATAGTTTTTAAACTCCAAGGGGCTGTTTGCTTCACGGAATCCGTTGGAATTGGAAGGAATTGGAATGGCCAAATCCATTGACCGAATTCCTTAATGCTGTTTGGTTCGCGGAATGAATAGATCGGATTCCATCGGATTCCACCGAATTCCATGGTTGATGGATTTGATCATTCCTTAACATATGTGAAGGATTTTGAATTCCATTTCGTATCAAATGCAACATAATTTATAAATTTCTTTTAGAAAGACAAAAATAAATTTAACCACCACCCTCTCCTCGGCCCACCCTCATCAGCAACATATCTGCCACCACTGCCGACACCGCCACCGCTACCACCACCACTACCACCATCAATTAATATTATCATTCCACCACCGGTACCGCTACCGTCACCCCCACCCACCACCCACCACATCACTATTTTTTGCCGGCATACTCGTAGTCGCCACCCACCCCCACACCCTACCCCACCCACCTACCCACCACCCACCACTAATGTCTTCATCACAATTGTCACCCCCACTCCCGATAGATGCATATTTCTATTCTTTTACGAGATTCCATTCCAATTCCTGTCAACCAAACGCATGGTCAAATTACATCAAATTCCATTCCAATTCCTTCAAAGTCAAATTACTTTAATGGATTCCAATTCCATCGAATTCCATTCCGTGAACCAAACGCCTCCTAAGAGGCCGTTTAACAAACGCTTAGTCGGGTAAGTGCTTACCGATAAAATTTTACACTAGCACTTATTTACAAGGTAAGATTTTAGTGTACGAAAACAGTATCGTATGCAACATCCGGGTAAGCGCTAACTGTGGTAAGAATCGCCGCCGTCACTTACTAGGTAACACTCTCGGTTCTTGTATTCGCTCTTACGAGGTAAGATTTTTGGTCTTTCCCATATTCAACTTATAAGGTAACGTGACTTGGTAACCATTTACTTACCCATGTGAGTGTTTGATAAACAGCCCTTAAGTTTGTTAGTAGTTTAACGAGACTCGCAACTTATTTGGTTAGTCATACATGACTGTTTGGTAGTGGTTTAATAATATAAAAAGTGATTTATTAAATAAATTTTTAAGAAAAAACTTTATGCAGAAAGTCAAATTTTTTTTTTTTTCCAAACTCATCCCTCTCAGTTAAAGAACACATTTTATTTTCTTTTCCATTTATGAAAAACCTTCTAAAAAAAATCTTCCCGATCTATATAGATAAATTAATCCATAGAGTACTTGAAGAAAAAACCAGGCTGTATTCTGAGCATGTCCTTTTGTTTTTAAGGATGACTTGACATCAGTTCCAAAATAAGGGAAATTATAAACAATTTAAACGAAAATGACATGGATAAACAAAGCCAGATAAGTATAAGTTGGTGTCCCAATAATATATAGCTTGAGCACACAAACACAAAAATGTACTCACAACATATGAACATACTGATTCATGAAGATAATAAACATCAAATAAAATATAAGAGATAAGAGTTGAAAAAGACGATACCAAGATTTACATGAAAATCTAAATCGGAAGAAATCCACTAGCCGAAGATGAAGTTTACAATGCTCTTGATAGAAATTAACCCACATAACTATAGGTGTTGTGTGGAGATGCTCTTAATGGAGATGAGAGGATGATAGTGTGATAAAAGGGATGAAAAATGTATTTCCATAAAGTATTCCTTAAACATGTAGACCCGTAAATCAGGGAAAAGTTTATGTTAAAATAAAATGTCTAATGAACAGTGTTAATGAATCACAACCACACCCCCATTTAAGCCACGTAATCGTGAATGCCCTTCAAGAAACAATATTTTAATAATGTTCATGACCACACCTAATATAAAGGCACGATTGCAAGTAACTTTGAGGCACAAACAACATCTTTAGAACGGTCATGTGTCATACTTCCATATGAAGTGCGGTTTGATGTGGGTTAGATCAAACTGTAAACCACATTGCATATGTCTTAACACGTAAAAAACTATACCTGTAATATATGGTGCGGTTTGTGCCTAACTAATTCATTCCAATAATTATAAAATTACAACCTCAAAATAAATTCAACGATGACATTTCCGTATTCAATACAATAAAAAAGTTCCAATCAGTATGAATGCGTAATTAAAAATAGGCCGTTGGTCTTGGGTTCCAATCAGTTGGTTAAGGGGCGAGGAGATGTTTGCTCCAATAGGCCGTTGGTCTTGGGTTCGATCCCAGACCCCCTCGCAATCGCCTTGCCGCTGAGTGAGTCAGGTATGCCCCTCACATTGGGAATTGGCAGCCTGTGTGGGCCGGTTTGCGTGTCCGGAAAATACACGTTTTGCTCCAAAAATTAAAAATAGAGTAATACAAACTAAAGAGTGCAATAATTAACCCAAATCCATTTGAAAAGTTAATTTCAAAATTAATAAACATTAACAATGATTTTGGATATATAGTTTATATTTAGAACGTATATAAGAATATGCGGTACAACTTGAACTGCGATGTGATGATTCAAAGCTACAAACCACACTAAAACACTAAGGTGGTGTTTGTTTTTAAGAGGTCCGAAGTCTGATTTCAGTTCGGAAATAGTTATAAAATGCCTAAACGAATCAGACATAAGTGGTGATTAAGAGCTTAAAATGAAAAAACAAACAAGGCCTAAAACTCCATGGAAATAAGTTAATAAAAAATTTAAATAAGCAAATCCCAAACACACCCTTACGCACGACTCCATACATATTGATCTAAACACCCATTTATTACGGAAAAATTCAACATGGTATATTATCTGCAAAATAACCGAAATCAAATTGAAAACCGAACATAATGTTGGATTTGGGCATGCTCTATGCAAAGATACATATCAAAATGCAAAACAATCAAGCAAATAAACTCACAATCATAAATACCATAAAGCTTCTATTTCGTTTTTAGTAAAAGAGGGCCAACATTATCTTCATTAGCTTTGTTGTGCTTTACATGACTACCATCACAAAGTGGGAAAGTTCCAGACCTCCAACACCTACAGAATCAAACTCAAAATCAACTTAATTATACGAATCAAAATCATTTCCAAAGTGATTAATTCAAAACCTACTGAAATAATGGATGAAATCAATTAATAGCAAATCAACTAAATTATATGAATCATAATCATTTCCAACGTGATCAATTCGAAACCTAATGAAATAAACGATGAAATCGATAAACTGGAAGAAACAGAAACCTGCAATAAGCAGTAACGGGCTTAGCGAGTTCGGTAACGACGACGGAATCGACGACTTTGTCTTCTTCCTTCCTGATTGCAGGATTTATACCGCCGCCCTCTGCTCTCACCGCCACCATCCGCCGTGTGGAGTGTGTCGTAACTCCACCGCCTATGGTGGATCTTTTGAGTGCTTGTGGTGGTGACGATAAGGCAAAAGGAATCGCAACTCCAACTATGCTCGCCATTAGATCTGTGTGTTTTCTCTGCAATTGGTTGGTTGGTAGGAAGATTGTATTGGTGAAGGAGATAGTAAACTTGTGGAGAACACGCTCCTTGTATGAAGTTATACATGCGGATATTTCCTCCACCACAGGATTGTTAGAATGATGACCCACTTTGAGAAAGTATCTAGAGTAAAACACGTTTTTAGTCCTTATAGATTGTTAAAAGTTACTATTTTAGTCCTTATATTTATTAAGTCATAAAGGATAAGAAAATCTCCAACAACTTTTCTAAAAAAAAAAGAGTTTTTGTTAACTTTTCCAAGTTTAGAAAATTATCTAAACCTTGATGGTGGGACTTGGAAAAGAGAATTGATTATTTTATTTAATTACAACAACGAGATTAAAATTTTATCATTTTACATTAAATTAAAAAAAAAGATGAATTGGAATAAGAAATTAGAGAATATTATATTAATATAATTTGTATTCAAATCTCTAAATTAGAATTTTTTTTGAAGTTAAATTTAATTCTTTTCACAAATTTTAGTTTTTTATTTTATATTTTAGAAAAATTATAAAAAATCTATTAAATATGCTTTAAATATCTTAACAAATTTTCAAAATAATGAATCAAAACACAAAATATCTAAAAATAATTTCATTTAGATATTTTAATATAAATTATATTAATATAATATTATCTAATTCATCATCCTAATACACTTTTTAAAATTAATTAAAAAAAATAATAACTCAATCACATTGGTAGGATTGAATAAAATAATTATTTTCTCACCCAACATCAAGTTTTAGAGAATCTCATATATTTAGAGATTTTTTCCTAATTTTCTATTTTAGATTACAAGATAAAAAAACGGTTGACGCATTAGAGAACAAAAACTTATTTTTTTCATATAATTTTAAGAATTTGTTGAAAATATTCTTAATAAAATAAAAAATTATGATATTGATATTAGAGTATAGAATTAAAAAAAATCATTACAACTTAGCAATTTTTATATCTATGATTTTGCGATTCATTGTTTTTCTTCTAATACGATTTGCAAAAATATCAAAGAATTTCAAATTATATGAACAAAAACCAGAATTTGAAAACCATATGGATGAAAAACGTAAATTTATTAAATTATAAGTACTAAAAAGGTAACTTAATCAAGTATTTATTACCCGTTTCTTTAAATAAAGTTAAATTGTCAGAAAGAAATATTTTCTTGAAAAAGGATGGGCCTTCGAGAATCATCTACAAAGTTGGGCCTACTAGCTTGAAATAAACTTGAAACGGCCCAAAGAAAGTCAGTGAATCGTACTCCATACTTCCCAGAAGTGAGACTTTGGTTAAGCCTTCTCTGTGTGTGTGTTACTAGAAACTTCCGATCGATCGATCGATCGGAATCCAGCTAAACCAAAAGTGTGAAAATGGCGAACCTGCTTCGATGCCAGAGGATTGGCTGTAACGCTACTTTCACAGAAGACAATAATCCCGACGACTCCTGCACTTATCACGAATCGGTCGGTGGTCCTTTTAACCCTTTTCTTTTCCCCTAAATCATTCCAATCAATTTTCGAGGTTAATCGTTATGATCTCAAAACAAAATTTAGTTTTTTTCCATTAAGCTGTTGTTGAATACATTAGTAATTAATTACATAATAATTGGTTCGGCAATGATTTGTTAGATAGCACCATCAGAGACTGTAATATGTTTTTTTGGTCGAGTTGGAGAATCGAGTGATAAAGGTTTTTGACATTTGAACTCCTGGGTTTGAAATTTTGTATTTAGTTGAATTTGAGCCCAATAATGTACCCATAGCAGGTTTGCTATTCCAAAAGAAGCCGAAGAAAATTTATATTGGAAAGCAGCAAAACAGCGTAGTTTTGTTGAAAATGCCCTAAAAACCACTTGAACTGAAGTAAGTACTCTCAGAAATATGTATTTAGGGTATAGTGGGCTTCCTTCAAGAAGGATATTATGGATATTGTAAGCATATAAAATTGATCACTCAGCTTACCCCCTTGTTGACATGAATTTTATTTACTATGTGTTATTGCAACTTTATCAACTATGTTGTATTTTGGCCACTTGCTAGCATCTAATGTATCTATGTAGTTTTTTATTATATAGGGTCAGGTTCGGGGGAAAACGCCAAAAAAAAAAAAACTGAAGAACACCCAGGGACCCCTCTATCTAGACAGTATGCACAAATGCATACCGGTAATTTGTAACATGTATGTGTGCATATGCACTAATGCGTATATATGCACAGACGCATAGGAAAAAAATAGCTTCAATCGATTGTATGCATTTGTGCATACAATATGCTTTTTTTAGTCGAGTTGGAAAATCGAGTGATAGAGGTTTTTGACATTTGAACTCCTGAGTTTGAAATTATGTATGTAGTTGAATTTGAGCCCAATAATGTACCCATAGCAGGTTTGCTATTCCAATAGAAGCCGTAGAAAATTTATATTTCAGCCATAACACGATTGCTATTTGGAAAGCAACAAAACAGCGTAGTTTTGTTTAAAACAGCTTAGTTTTGATAAATATTTAATTGTAAAAAAAATACAAGAGATCATGTGAGAACTGAAGTTCAGGCTCAAACCCACCCATGAATCGTGCTTGATGCGGGGGATTGATCTGGTGCATCTTACTAAGTGCCTCATCTCGGTGATCTCATTCTAATATCCATCCAAGGGTGGAGATCCTTTCTTACCCTCCTCAACATAACTTCACTTCTCACCTAAACCCAACCCTGCAAAAAAACATGATTTATTCGGTAAATTCATACTCCTGATTTGGATCAATGTTTTCAAAGGACAATGAAGAGAAAAAACTAGACACACCAGAATGTATCTATTACTCTACATACTATGTGTTAGTTATTGCAACTTTATCAACTGTGTTGTATTTTGGCCACTTGCTAGCTAGCATCTAATGTATCTACGACTCTATGTAGTTTGTGTTACCAATGTAAATAGTTTATACTTATGGTCGTTAGATAAAATCTGTGGAAGTTGTATGTTGATATTGTTTATTGAAGCACAATTAGACCGAAATTAATAGTTATCCTGTCATCAGGTTCATTTACCAACCATTTCTTTGTACGTTCTGTGATCGTATTTGCCTTTAGGTATAAACTAAAAGTCGTCATATAAATCTTTAAATGTGTGTTTCACATTTCTGTTAGAATTGTTTCAGTTAGTGCTGTCTCCCTAACCTTTTAATTTTTGGTCATATTTGTTAATCATGGATTATGTCTTTGGGGTCAGTTTCTTTGGTGATGAAGGTCTAATTTGTTTGTTTTGTATGCATGGGCTTTGTTTACCGATCGGGCATTTTCGTTTCTTCAGGGAGTAAGTTTCTATTTATACCTAATTGATTTTTATTTACATCTCGTTTGTGATTAACTTATCTTATAAACAAATATCAACAACTTGTGTATTTCAGCCTTTTTTTCATGATGGTATGAAAGAGTGGAGCTGTTGCAAAAAAAGGAGTCATGATTTCAGCTTATTTCTGGAAATTCCCGGGTATGTTGTGCAGGGTGTTTATCTGTTTTGGGTTCCCATTAATGGACTAAAAATTTCACATACTTTATGTTACCTTGATTCAATAAGAAATACAAAAACTTCAATTTTCCGGTATTTACCTTGCTAGAGGAAAGTTCAAATGCCAACTCAAATTTGGTTGTGAACGTGAGGACAAATGAGAGCGCGACACGTGTCTGAATGTAGATTATTCAGACTGAATAATCAAAGAAATATTCAGACTGAATATAATATTTATTACTATATTCAGACTGAATAAATACCATAATCAAAGAAATATTCAGACTGAATAAATACTTTTATTCGGTCTGACTATGACACGTGTTGCACTCTCATTTGTCCTCACGTTCACAACCAAATTTGAGTTCTCATTTGATCCTGCCCCTACCTTGCTATATTGTACATTATCAGTTAATGACTCGGTTTTTTCTTATTTAAGATGCAAGATGGGTAAACACACAACTGAAAAGCCAATCATAGCAAAGGCTACTGCTGCCCCAAAGCAAGCAATCAGAACATCAGCTCCTGCAAATAATGTGTCAACTAAAGAAACTTGTCCCAGGTGTCGTCAAGGATTCTTTTGCTCCGACCATGGTATTCATCCAAACTTGACTCGACTTAACAAACTTGGTTGATTTAAAAAAATAATAGGAAGTTTATATGAATTCTTAATCTCTAAAATCATTTACCATTTGAACCCATCTCTTTTTTGATTATTGATACTATTCAAAACTCTCTTCACAGCCACATCAAATGCATCTTTCATGTCTTTCAGACCTTTATGTGGTTTTGCATACGCAATTCTTGGTAATGTATTCTATCATGTTTTCTCTTATCTCCATCACTTCGTCTTTCTCAAATTTCTCAACAACGTCTTTTATAGGAATCCCTTTTAAAACCTCCAGAAGAATTGATTGTTTTGTTGAGACCACATGTCAAGCTAGCAAAAAAAGAAGATGGTTGTGCAGCTACGTGTACAGACAAGCTCTTGTCATGTTGCAACTTCAGCGGCCAGTGGGATAGGGAACACCGATGTTGAAATACTCCCACAATGTTGAAATACTCCTGATCAAGTGTAACTCGTGGGAGTATTTGAACATCAGGGTTACCTATCCCACTGGCCACTGAAGTTGCAATATGACAAGAGTTTGTCTGTGCACGCACCTGCACAACCATCTTCTTTTTTGCTAGCGTGACGTGTGGTCTCAACAAGAACGATCAATTCTTCTAGTGGTTTTAAAAAGGATTCCCGTAAAAGGCGTTGTCGAGATTTTTGGAAAAGATGAAGTGACGCAAATGAGAGAAAACATGATAGAATGCATTCCAAGAATTGTGTATGCAAAACCACATGAAGGTCTGAAAGATATGAATGATTCATTTGATGTGGCTGCCAAAGGAGTTTTGAATAGTATCAAAGATCAAGGAAGAGATGGGTTCAAATGGTAAATGACTATAGCAATTAAGAATTCATATCAGCTTCTTATTTTTTTTTAGGTCAACCAAGTTTGTTAACTCATTTCATATGTTAATTTTTGTGATCTATAGAACCTTTTACATTCTCAAACTTTGAAAATACATTCACCTTATTGGATGATGTATATTGTTTTTCTTTGGAAGGGAGTCCCTTGCTATGCCTGGACTAATCCCTGCAAATTATGACCGCAAAACATCAACCCTGATAAACTCAGTGGCCACAATTGTTGTGTACGCCTGCATTCGAACTCTGGGCAGATGGGATATTCCACATCTCCTAGGGCCTCCAACCACTACGCCGCAACCCTTGTGGTTGATGTATATTGTTGTAATACAGTCTTTGGCACGAGTATGAGAGATGGCTCATTTTCTAAACTTTTTATCTTGGCAAAAATACTTTCATGTGGACTGGGTAGTAATGGCACTTCTAATCCTGTTTTTACTTCCTTAGGTTCACAAACAAAAGATATGAATTCTAAATCCTCATTTCAAGTTCAATCTACTTCGTCGGAAGTTAATCTAGATTTGCAGGCAACTGTCAAAGCTCCCACAAAGAAAGTCATCGACATAAACCAGCCTCAAACTTGCAAAAACAAGGGATGTGGTCAAACTTTCAAAGAAATCGATAACCATGAGACTGCGTGTAATTACCACCCTGGTCCTGCTGTCTTCCATGACCGAATGAGAGGGGTGAGATTTTAGCTTTTCTATATGCATTGATACACCAACTGTAATATCCCACATTGGTTGGGAAAGGGAACAAATGTTGCCTTATAAAGAACTTGATACTTCTTCCATCATACGCATTTTAAAACTGTTAGTCCAAATGTGTGGATAAAGCGGACAATATCTGATACGGTTGGTCTGAGATGTTACAGATTGTATCTGCATTTTTACCCAATATGGGAAGCAGCATCCGTTGATGAATGGTTATACAATGGTGGTCCTTATGAACTAATTGTTCTACACTTCTTACTTGGTGTAGCTTGTTACATGGGTCGTGAGTGGGAACTTATTTTATATTTCTGCATATTTCTATTAGATATTTTTTTTAGATAGAGATTTATAGAAAAATGTTCCATTCATACAAAAAAGCCGGGGAACCAGACTGGTGTGCTAGCGAGGACGCTGGGCTCCCAAGGGGGTGGATTGAAATATCCCACATTAGTTGGGGAGGGGAACAAATATTGCCTTATAAAGAACTTGATACCTCCTCTATCAGACACGTTTTAAAACCGTGAGTCAAAATGTGTGAACAAAGCGAACAATATTTGGCATGGTTGGCCTGGGATGTTACACCAATTTTAATGTGGGGTGGGAAGATGCAACATTTATCTAGTTAAGTTCGGGTTTTATTTTAAAGTTTTTTTTCCCAAAGAGTTATTACCAAATCATGGGTTTAACCTAAGTTAAATTCTGGATTTTTAATTACTTTTCAACATTTGTAACTGTGATCTGTATGGTGCAGTGGAAATGCTGTGACATTCATGTGAAGGAATTTGACGAGTTCATGACCATTGAACCATGTGCTAAGGGATGGCACAATGCCGATCCAGAATCATAACAAGCAGAAGTTTTGCAAGATTTAAGGTATTTAATTTGCTTACTACAACTGGCTGTGTTCTGCTGTAGAACTGAGTACTTCTTTCATCACTATTGAGGTGCACCTTTCTTCCTATGATCAAGCTTTTATTATATAATCATGAGGTGCTCTAAGTTTGTTATAACTTATATGTTTTATATGTTCAATAACTGTTTCTATCGTTCTCTGTTGTGTGGTTCGCATCTTTGTTTCTTGGAACATCATCGTTATTTCTTTACATTGCATAATGGAATTGAAATATTAGATGACTAGAGGAAGGTTCATGAGAAAACACTAAAAAAAGAGAAAAATGAAGAACACCCTGGAGCCCTCCATCTGGATGGTATGTACCAATGCATACAAGCGATTGAAGCCGTTTTTTTTTTCTATGCACCAATACTTCTATAGTTACATATGCATTAGTGCATATTTACAAATGCATGTTACAATTAGCAGTATGCATTAGTGCATACCGTTCAGATGGAAGGCTCCTAAGGTGTTCTTCAGTTTTCTTTTTTTTTGGCATTTTCCCTTGAGCCTGAACCTGAGCCTGAGCCTAGATGACTAATGCCTTAATTTTATTTCTATATAGGACCTTTTATCTTTTTAGTGAGATCATCCAAAAGAATAGTTACCAAAACACTTGTAGGATTGGATATATATTTACTGAAAGCTAGGATATAACTGTTAAATAATCTTCATCTGCCAACAGAGGTTCCAGTATGTTGAAAAAGTTACCATACAACTGTTAATGTATTTCCTACTTTTCCATTTCATAGTCACGTAATATGTATTTAGAAGAACAGCACAAAAAACGTGTTCTTTGTTTGGTACCATTTATGGAAATGCATTTATTGTGCCTTATAAATTCTTTTGTTATGACCATTAGCCTGTAAATGGGAAATTCACAAAAATAACCAATATGCCAAAATGGTTTACTTTTAAGCCATATTCAGATCTAATTTCACTTTGTAGTCAATCCGTATGCATAAAGATTGATTTCGGTTATAAAAAAAGGGATTTTTTGTGCATTTGCGTATGGTTTTTCTTTTAAGGTGTTTTTTTGCCGAAAACCTTACGCATATGCGCAAGGATCCTTTTTTTTTCTGTTGGCGAACACCAATCCTTATGCATATACGTAAGCCTTTTACGTAGGGGTTGACTACAAAGTGAAACGAGGTCTGAAAATGGTTAAAAAGTGAAATCATATATTAACTTCGGCAATTTTTTTAAGTTTAGGTGGGGTGGATGGGCTTGGGATGTATGCAAGATAACCTCTACCAAAAATTGTATAGTGGTTGTTTTCGTGAAAACCATTGGCTTGTGAAAAGTGTGCAAAATAAAGAATGTCCTCAAAGGAATAGAGAAAATAGTGAAAAGAGGTGACAAAAAAGAACCTAAAACAAGAATCAAGAAAATGGAGTCAGAAGTAGACAACAAGATGCAAGCAGAAGGTACGCAAAAATGTATCTTGTTGCACAGTCGAATACAAGAGAAAGCATTGAATCATATACTAATACGCCATTATATTCCATAAAAAATTAAGAAAAACAAATAATAAAACAAACCATCAAACATAAAAGGAATATCTCAACTTTTACACATAAATGTTTCTAGCAATGTATAGGGATGCAATTAGCTTAGCCCATTATTAATAAGTAAAGATAGCGGTCACTATGCAGCTATACTCATTACCCGATCCATCTATTTCTCACCTACTAATTTTCTTGTATTGAAAAATGATTGTAGCTTTCCCTCCCTCGTTTTCATGTTTGGAGTTGGTAAATATAAAATAAGATACAAAAATGTAAATTTTTTATTAGAAATGTGTTGTTTGATAGATGTTAAACGATTTGATATAAAATATTATTAATTTAGTAGCTAGAATGGTTTAAAATGTTTTAATGATTTAGTATATAATGAAAATTATATGTTTGATAAATGTTCTGAATAAAACAATTTGAATGATTTATTAAACAACATTGAAGCTCCTATCACCAAGAAATGATTAATAATGCGATTAAACAACAACACAATGTATTGACCAAGAAGGAGAAGAAACAATACTGGAAGTAGCAACAAACGACATAAGGTAATCTTAAAAGTTTAGTCCCTAAGTGTTATGGATATGGTCTAGAGTGAGCTATATAGAGATGAATTGAGCGATTCAAAGGTTGTAAAAAGTTTGCCAAGCAAGATAAACCATCTGAATTTAACTTTGAATCGTTGAATCATCTCTATATAGCTCATCTTCTAGGCCATTTTCATATCACTTAAGGACTAAACTTTTAAGATTACCTTATGTCGTTTGCTGCTATTTTTAGTGTTGTTTCTTCTCCTTCTTGGTCAATACTTTGTGGTGTTGTTTAATCGCATTATTAATCATTTCTTGGTGATACTGGCTTCAATGTTTAATAAATTGTTTCATTCAGAAAATTTATCAAACATATATTTTTCATTGTATACTAAATCATACAAACATTTTAAACCATTCTAGCCACTTAATTAATAATATTTTATATCAAATAGTTCAACAACTATCAAACCAACACATTTCTTATATAAATTTTACATTTTTTGTACGTTATTTTATATTTACTAAATCCAAACTTGAAAAAAGGAAGGGAAACTACAATCATTTTTCAATACAAGAAAATAAGTAGGTGAGGAGTAGATAGATCGAGTAATGAGTATAGCTGCATGGTGACTGCTATTTTTACTTATTAGTAATAATGGGAGAAACTAATTACATCCCTATACATTGTTAGAAGCATCTCTATGTAAAAGTTGAGATATTCCTTTTATATTTCATGGTTCGCTTGAAAGAGTAATTGGTTGGTCATCGGTTTTATAGAGTATAATGACGTATTAGTATAATTCAATGCTTTCTCTTGTATTCGAGTGAGTTCATCAATTAGTTTTATAAAGTTTAAATGTGAAGCTTGTATGCATGTTCAAATAAGTTTTAAAGATTTTTAAGATGCGGTAAATGTTTTATGCTATAGTAAAAAGATTTAGGTATCAAAACCAAAAGAATAAAATACTTGTTCTTATATAATTTATTTTATTTCAAATTTATTTATATTTAAGATAATTCAAATTCTAAACTTAATAAAGCTGAAGTTTATCAATTTGTTATCAATTAAATTTTTTAGTTAAAACTTAAAACATGAAGTTATAACATTATAGTTTAAGGCATTTAAATTAATAAATGGTACGTGATAAGTTAATTTTGGGAAGTTTCATTTAAAACTTTAAAAAGAGTGTTTTTATAATTAAATAATAATAATAAGTTCCGAGCCTTCACGGCGGTTCTCATAACTAACAAGGTTAAAACTTTTAACAAAAAACTTAAATTTGGAAGAGTTATCCTCCAGATTAAATGATTGTACCCCCAAATCAAGACAATATTAAAAGTCATAAAAATGTTGGATATAAAAATGATTTACCTTTATATGGACTTCCATTTATAGACATGTTGTAGACCTCAATAAATTACTTAATATTGTAGTTTTACTAGAGTAAACAACTATTTATGTATAAGGTATAAAAGTTTTGATGGAGGTGAGAGAATACCATATCTATACCATAAATAAATGTATATATAACAACAAAACCATTTATAAAAATGAAAGCATGCAAATAAAGTTGTACCTCCATTAAAAGTTATGGCAATGGGACATACCCTTTACCTGTTACTTCCGTCAATAATCGGTGTTAAGAGAGAAAAGAAGAAACCAAATCAACATTAAATTCACATCAAAATTGTTCTTTCATATATTTCTAGTATTTGAAAGTATAATCATATAGCGTTTGTTTTTAGAAGTTCTATTATTTTCTAATTTAAGTTTTTACTTTTCTAGGGCAAAAAATTATCGTAAATTATTCTTTAACTATATTTTATTTATCAATTAGATGGCTTATTGAATTTTGTATTGCAATTCAAGAATTTATCCGTCTAATTTAGATATTGAAATTTTCGATCGAATATAACACCCAATTTTTATTGGTTGCTTTTAGACCATCTTCAACCAAATATTAAAAACATAAAAATGGAGGTGTTATAATTTTCAACCCAACACTAAAAAATATAGAGGTTCAAAATGTTGGCCTCTATATTTAGAAGTCAATAAAGTAAACCTCTAAAAATATATACTAATAATTAAACTTTTTCTAATTATTTGTATATATTAATAGTGTAATACATTAAATAATAATACATATATATTTTTTTATTATAATATTAAATATGTTTTTAGTGCGTGGTTGGAGTTAGATTTTTTTAGTGTTCCATTTTTAGTGTTTTAGAGCATCTCGAATAGCATCTCCATAATGGAGAAAATGAGAAAAATAGAGATTTTTGATGAAAATTATGCTCCAACAGCATCTCCATAAGTTTCTCCAAAATAGAAAAAGTATGAAACATGGTGTTTTTTTCTCCATATTTGGAGATTTTTTCAAAAATAATTACCAAGGGAGATAAATTAATATTTAATTCATGATCCCATTTTCCCACCCAAAAAATAAGTTAAAAGTTACCACTATAAAAACTTTATTGAAAATTACATTTTATAAAAATTTATTAAAAATCATAATTTTATATAAAGTCTTGTGAACCTTATTATTTTATGAAAAAATCGTTGAAAATTATCATTTACAAAAAATATGTTTAAAAGTTATCATTTTATAAAAAGTTTGTTGAAAATAATATAAATATGTTTAAAAGTTAGTTAATTTATTGAATATTTAAATAATATAATTAATGTTGATTTTTCTAAAATGAAGATGCTGTTGGAGATGAGTACATATTCTTAGAGATTTTAATTTTTTAAATCTCTATTTTGAAAAAAACTTTAGAGATGTTGGAGATGCTCTAACTATTTTTTAGTGATTGGGTTAAAGATGTATTTAGTTAGATGGCAACATTTTGTACTTTAACTTTTTAGTTCATTGATGTTTTTACGACATCTCCAACCTATCATCAAATATGTGTAGATCCTTGTAGAGTTTTATGTTTTATGAGCGTTTATCAAGCAATTATCGAATAATCGTTTATCGATAAGAGAGACAATCCTCTTTTACCTTGTTGGGTAACATTCCAGACTATCATAATATTGGTAAGTGTCTTTTACCCTAAAAACGTTTACTGGACTCTTGTTTTCTTACTATGCCTCTTAGTCAGTAAAATTTTTAATCATTTTCAAGCTCATTCGATAAAGTAAGTGACTTCTAGAGTTTAACAAATAAAGACTTAGACAACTCTTTAGTGTGAAATGACTCATATTTTAGAATTTGTTTAAGAGGTGTGGGTTAGTCCATCCCAACCACTAAAATCACAAAAGAAAGTGGGTTTATTGAATATTAAAAAGAATTTAACTTCAACCACACAATAGAAAAACATATTTTAATAATAAATAAACACATTTTTTTGTTATTATACTATTTTATTAAACTCAATAATTATAATATGTAACTATTGTTTGGACCAAAATCTTCGACTAACAACCATTGAACGAAGTCACACGATCATCAATACCAGGATATAAGGAACTAACGACTCATGGTTTTAAGAATAGGCGTCGAATCTATCGATGATTATGTTGTACGACCAAGCTCCTCTCATACGACAGAAGACATGAAGTATCAACCAATGACGTATCCGAGCGTCGTCGCACTTATCTCGTGACCATCGTACAAATCATTAAGTATTTATTTTACTAACGACACCACTTGAGTTTCGATCATGTTTTTAAATACAGGACCGTTATCATTAAAGCCAACAATCATAATGGATGAAATTAAAGGCTCAATCATTGCCTCAACCGTAACAACTTTAATCAGTATAAATGCGATGAGAAGAAACATCCAAAGGGAGGAATCAGAGAGCATTCGAAGCAATACTTACGACACAGAGCACATTCAATCTTTTTTCATTTATTTTGTTGTGACTTACATACGATCATTGTAACACAAGGACGACGTCCCTTTTCGACGTCATTTTCACTAGTGCATCGATGATATTACTCAATGTCCGCCGTTTTTTCGCGTCATCAAATCTCTTTGTCAGTTGTTTACTTTTATTTCTGTTGTGTTTGTCGTTGGAATTCTTTCTTTAGTCGGATAAGCTGCACACTAACCTTAAATTGATTTTATTAAACCAATTTTTAACATAAACAACTATTTTATGTAATTTATAAATATTATTAATTGATCCTCAAAATAATTTATTTGTTCAAGTGTTTATAAATAGAAAGTGACAAAAAAATTAATTGTTAAATGGTATGTTAAATAAGCAATATTTTTTTATTTTATTAAATACTTCATTACTTATCTACAAATGTTTTGTCCATATATAACTTCAAATCTCAATGACCAAAATTATTTACTTATTTGTAATTTTGTTTTTTAATAATAAATTAAACTATTTAAAATTTAAATGCATAAAATGAAAAAATTACCAATTTAATACAAGATATTAATTAATATACTAATTTTTTTTGAACAAATTAATATACTAAATATCAATCGATATGTAACATAATTATAAAAAATTAATACAAACATAATTTGAAGTATAGTGGTCACTGGTTAACATATTAACCTTCAATATAGACGTCAAATTTAATGACTTCATTTTTTTAGTATTAAAGTGATAGGTTTTAGCATGTATAGTCTCCATTTTTATGTTTTTTTTTTTAATTTTTATACTATTATCTTTGATACTAAACCACCTCTTTTTGTTCCCTTGTTTCAATTCTTTCTAAACCATATAACTTATTATATAATTTTATAAGAAAACATTAAAATTGCAGAGTTAAAAATCATAATTGTTGTGAACTTGTGATTTTGAACAAAGGAGACAATCGTCGAGAAAAATCTTTTGCCCCCGTAATGGAGAAAGCATAATTCTATGCCGAATCTTTTATATTTTGTTTGGATATTTTAGAATATTGTATGAATTCTTCTGACCGTTTTTATAATAAAATAGTATGTTTTCTAGATGATCAATAAATCTTGCCGTATCAAGAAAAGGAGGGAAGAATGCTTAAATCATAGAATAATTTATTACACTTTTCGTTGGATATCATTTTTAATGATAATAATACTTTATGTAATTCTTTTAAATGATAGGTCAACATAAAAATACAATTAGTTTACATAAAATATTTAGCATCTTCAATATAAAATGGAGAAAATTAAGATTTCAGGGTTTTTTTGGGCAATTCTTTTTCTGCTTCTACATATATTTCTTCAAAATCTTATTTGGGCAATTCTTTTCTTGCTTCTACATATATTTCTTCAAACCTTACTTCAAATGAGAAAAATAGGAGAATAGGATGTGAAAATTTTCAAATTTAAAGTTGCTCTTGTAAACAAAAAAAACATTTAGCAATACAAAAAAGAATATTAAAATTAATATTTAATAATAATGTTATTCTTAAAAAACATCACAAAATTTATACATATATTCCTTTAAAAGGAAGGTTTATTTGCTAGACGAAGACGATTAGTCTCGCAAATTCCTCCACTAAAGTTAAAATAATAACATATAGATGTATTAAGATGCTCTTGTATTCATAATGTTATTCTTTTTGAAAATAATAATATGAAAAAACACACACATGTTAATAATTAAGTCAACGAAATTGTAACCATTCAGTTTAAACATTCTCAATAAAAATCACATCATGTTACTAATTTTTATAAGGGCAAATTGCATTAAAATGTAACGTACTTTGCTTTTATTCCTATTTTGGGTAACGTACTTATAAAACCTTTATTTTGATGCTTAAAGTATGACATTTCAACCATTTAGGTACCTGGGTGACCTGTTTAACCATTAACAGGTTATTATGATGACGTGACAAATGACATGGCATATGACTCAACATTCTTCGCTTACATGGCCGGTGACGTGGATTTTGTTTGTATAAAATACATTTTACTTTTTATTTTTCTCTAATTTATATTAAATAATTTAAAAGTATATTATATTATATTTTGATATATATATATATATATTTATCTATATACAAAAATCACACAGATCCGTCGTCGACCACCGACTTATGCATAGTAGCATGAAGTTCCTATCACTGCACCTCTGTGAATGACTCTGTGAGTGGCACCCTGTACATCTTCACCACCACCATTAATTGATGTGATGTCACTCATTACCTCCACACTCTCCCTCCCAATAACCACAATTTTGTTGTTTTTCTCTATAAAGAACTTATAAACACAATACAAATTACACATCATATATATGTGAGTGTATATGCATATATATATATAGGCACACATATGTACACGAATCAGAAGGGTTTACATTTGAAGAAAAAAATCTAGGGTTTGTTCACAATTGGGGATAAAAAAAAGAATAGATACAGGAAATGGGATTGCTCTAGAAATGTCTTAATTTTGTGTCTTCCCTCAAGTCGTTGCTTCTGTCCTTACTATCTGAAACTTTGTTTGTGCATCTACTCACCTGAGACGGTGGCCGGAAATAGATGCCGGAGATGATAGTCGGTGGTCGGTGGGGACGTCGTGGTCTCGATGGCATCTTCGTGAATTTTGTGTGCAGATATATGTCAAAATAAAATATAATATACTTTTAAATTATTTAATATAAATTAGAGAAAATAAAGTAAATTGTATTTTATACAAACAAAATCCACATCATCGGCCACGTCAGCAAACAATGTTGAGTCTTACTGCCATATCATTTGCCACGTCATCGTAGTAACCTGTTAATGGTTAAACAGGTCACCCAGGTACCTAAATGTTTGAAATGTCATACTTTAAGCACCAAAATAGAAGTTTTAAAAGTACGTTACCCAAAATAGGAAAAAGAGCAAAGTATGTTACATTTTAATGCAATTTGCCCTTGTTATAAATATACTTTTTTACATGATTCAATATCAAAAGCTTGCCTTAATTGTATGGACAAATATTCGAGAACCGGACTGATTCATCAGGGTAGATAAAACATCATGTTCATATGATTTTTATAAACTTTGAGTTTTCTAACAAATTAATAATTGTTATTATAGCCTTTCCAAAAAAACTAAATATTCTTAAACTTAATTGTCAGGCTAAAACAAGTGAAATAAATTGAATGTGTTGAAAGTTGCCCAAAATATGTTGGCAGATAGACACAATCCAAACCAATTTATTTCGTCAGATACTTAACAGGCATGACCAATTTTGTTCGCTCTTGTTTTTAATTTCATTGGAACAATATTTAACTGTTATACATAAATCAGTGCTAAAATAGTAAAATAGACTATTATTTTAAACGAATGATAAAAATGTTGTTAAGTTGGAGAGTAAGAGAATGTTTCATCGCACTAGAAATCTCTTTAAATCTAATTATTACTTTTCAATATTTAGAAGATTTTTTCCTTTTGAATTCTATATACTAGACGTTGAGATAAAATTACATAAATTATTAAACTAGGTTTAAAGAATAATAAAAAAAGTATCGGATACTCTGTTCTATTGAAATAAATAAAAAATTAATAGATTCTACTTACTTTCTTTATTCATGATTACGGTAGTAAATTCACCGGGATACTTAATTTTAATATCCTTTTCAAATTAAAAAAAACACAATGTAAAAATCTACATTAAATAACTTATTTGTTTTTAAAATAAATAAATATTCAAATATTCAAATATATGATTTTTTTGAATTTTATCAGAGGTAAATGACAGGAAGTATTTGATAAAAGTTGCGGTTTTTTATTATTACTATAGATTTCAACACGATAATTAGTTGCTTGACGAAGTGACATACTTTTATTTACCTTTTTACATTATAAGTAATTTACCTACTAAAATATCACCTGTTTCTGTGGGCACGATAACTGGTACACCAGAGGTGCGTCAATTTAACGTAATCATACCTATACTTAACACAAACATTACCCCTCGACTATAGACACAAAAAAACAAAAATGGAAGTTTGATGGTCGAGTTCACAATTTTTTCTTTCACTCGAGTAAGATTCTTGTTGTTAAAAAACCGAGTAAGTTACTAGGCTAAACTCAATTACTTTTATATGATGGTGATCAATTTTAAGTCTATTGTCTAAGTACCAGCAGTGGTGGAAGGCAGTTATGGATGGACTTTGAATTTTTTTTTTTTTTACGACAATTGGGAAAAACTTGAATTTATGGCTTACTACTTAACTTTCTGATGTCAATTTTGATATTAAATCAGACTACTATAAAACATTATCTATGGTGGAATTTCAAAAATATGAACAAAATCGACCTATATTCAACTGAATTTAAGCTTGAACCTTGAACCTTGATGATGAATATCAATCTGGGCCGTCATATATGTGGGCTTAGCTGGGCCAGGCCCATTGAGCATATGTAACTTGGGCGGGTTAAAGAAAAAATATATAATATAATATTACTTAAATCATAGTTTTAGTTTTTGCATAAAATAGCCCCTAAGTTTGTAAAATCTAATTCTAGCCATGATCTTGGAAATTTACTTTCAATGTTGATATTTTTGTTGTTATGCATTTACTTCTTTATTAGATTTATTAATTAGTTATTGCGATCACTACATTGAATGAATAGGTCCACATGACACAACGATTAAAAGGGGGTATCTTGTATTCTAATTTAGATTTCATGCACATTAAACAAACGGAATAGCTAATTAAACAATAAAACAATATAGAACAGTTATTTATTTCTGAACCTAATATATTAAATTTTTATGATATAAATAAAACGACTAGATATATAAAATTTAATTTGATGATTACAATTCACATCCTCGAAAATCGGGATGTGACACTATCAAAACCCCCATCAAATATTTTATGAAGATGAACTCATAGAAACTTTTATAAATATTGGGTATCCTAATTTACAAATTAAGTTAGGGAGCAAAAAAACAAATCTTTCAAGATCTGAATTAGGCTCATCTCAATTAATTTACATACCAATCACTATCATAAATAATACTACCCCTTAACACCCCCCAACCCCACTACACCCACCCACCCAAAAAGAATTAAATTGAAAGAAGAAAAACAAAATTTTGAAAAGAGGGAAAAAGAAATCTTTTGCTTAACTGGTAATAATCATCTGATTCTTGAAATTGGTGCAATTTAACAAGGCTTTGGCATTCATCTCTCTTTCAAATCTCCAAATATAATTTAAACCAACTAAAAGCTCAGTGATTGCAGCTTCAGTTTTCTGTTGATCTGCAAAAAAGAGTGTTTGCAAAAGAAGAACACCAGTTTTTGGCATCAGATTCTGATGTTCAAAGCTTCTTTCACTTTGCCATTTCATCATATTATGTGCTAATGGTGATAACCATCCCAATATCTTCCCTAAAGCTTCCCTCCATTCTCCTGCAAGAACTGGATCACTGGCTGTAAACCCTATCCCTTTTAATCTACTTCTTAATGAAGATCTTACACTATTTGGTAACATCGAATAAAGATCATCTCTTGCATCAACTCCAACTAATTGTGGTGATCTTATCATCCTTTCTGTCACAATGATCAAATTGGCATAATGTAAAGAAAGAGCTGCATATCCTAAAGTGGTTGATGATGGTTTTAAGATCTTTGAATTCGTTTCGAAAAACCCATGTGAAAGATGGTTGTTTTCTTGATGTTTCGAGCTTTTGATCAATGGCCCTGATACAAAGTTGAAGGAATTCGAGGTTTGATGATCAGATGGGTAGACAGTGGCTGAAGCTGAAAGGCTTCGAGGGAGAGAAGTGGGAGGATAGCCATGGTTGATGTTGAAAACAAGTTTGATTCTTGATAAAATGGTGAAAATTGATCTAGCTAACAATGAAGTTATTGTATCAAAACTTCTGTTCCATAAAGATTTCTCTTTTAAATACTTGATTTCTTGTTTCTGCCATTGGAGTTTTTGTTGGAGATCAAGAATCTTCTGGTTCTTCATAGAATTCCCAAAAGAAACATCATTATGATGATGATGATCTTTCTTGTGAGTTTGATGACACTGTGAAGATAAAGATTTCTTTAAACTGTTCTCTATAACAGTTAACTCATCCATCTCTCTATGAAGGGTAGCAGTGGCGGTCACAAATCGTTGCATCTTCTTGATCTTGGCCTCCATTTCTTTCCAGCTCAAAATCCAGCCATGGGGGTCGCGACCCGTGTTCGCAAAAGCATCGAACACGATCTCGAAGCTCCGAAGATTCGAGTCTTCACACCGTTTGCTCAGCCTAGAGACCGATTTTGCAAGAATTCGAAGGTTTTCAACCATTTCACCACAAGCTAGGCTCAGTAGAAACACGTCGTTGGTTGAGACAATTTTTCGAACACCTTCTAGGCATATGGATTCATTCCGAAGACGAGCCATATTCTTGTCGGAAAGAATCTGCCATAAATGATTGAGCTTTGGAGCTATTCCGGCGACCTCGAAAGCCAAAACCCCAACTCTGGATTTCTTGATTACTGGTTTCCCAGATGGTGGGATGGAATGAACGGAATCGAAACTATGAGATATGGATTTCTTGACCTTGATTAGCCATGTTTTTGTAAGACCCATATCTGGGTTGAATTACAACTTACAAACACAAAAAGATTGGATGATTGTGTTATATATATATATATAGAGAGAGAGAGAGAGAGAGAGAGAGAGAGAAAGAGGGTTGAATTTGGATTGGTGGGTTGAAGAATTGAAATCAATGCAATGGCATGATGAATGAATTTAGGTTTAGGGTTTATGTGCGTGATTGAATTGAATTCGAGAGAGAAAAAGATTAAGAAGAAGGTTGATGGGGTGATGGGAAGTGTGAAGAGATTGCATTATATCACCTGCTTTCGAACCACTGTGTGTTTGTATGTGTGTGTGTGTGTGTGAGAGATGTGAAAGGCACATGCAATGAGAGTGTCAATTTAATTCTTTTTTAAGTCAAAAAGAATCATTTCTATTCTTATTTTTTTTATTTATAAGATTTTTTATTTATTTATTTTATTACATATTAAAATAGAAATTATTAAAGATTAATTAATTTTTAGTTTCAATCTTGATGCTAAATGATACGTTAAAATGGAAGAAAAATAGAAAATATATGGTGAAAAGCTTTAAAATTTACAGAAAATAAACAAATAATATTTGAATTTTTTTCTCCAATAAAAGATATCAAAATTAAATTTATGAAATAGGCTAATAATATTTTTATTAATATAATTGATACTAAAATTATTAAAATAGAAAAAATTTGTTGAAGTTAAAGATATTTTATACCCTAAATATAAAAACATTAGAGTATGATTTTAAGAGATACTCTTACATTTATATTCATCAACCCCCTCTCCCTCGTGTCTCTTGGTTGTCACATTTTGACTAAAATCTTCAAATTGTATTTTTTAAACCTTATAATTAATATTAGTCTTAATGGTGATTTTATTATATTTTTAAATTAAATGTTAAGTATTGTTTATTGATTATTTCACGTTTAGTTTATATATAATACTTTTTATTTTATATGTTTTTTCAGCTTTAACTTATCATCTTATATTTTAAATATTATTAAGATAAATTTATATTAATTTAAATTTTAAATGCAATTGATTTAATTTTACGCGTGTGAATAACAACTTTATTTAATGAATACATTTAACAAAAAGGGAAGTCAAATTCGTGAACCTTTTATGATTTGTCGGTTTCATTTAAAAGAGAGAAACTAAGAGCAATTCAATATTTTAATAATTATTATGTAACGTTAGACGTTCACCTAAAAAACCTAAAGTGGATGAAATCTCACACAAGATAAGATTAATTTCCAATACATAATGTATACAAGTACTTATAAATTATTGTAACGAATTTGGACATCATTATTATGAAAATAATAGAAATGAAACGCGATATATATTATATTATATTATACATTTTGACAAAAAATATGTATTTCTTTATATAAAAAAACAACAATGTCAACAACGATAAAGTCGAAAACGATATGAGATGACGACAAATTGAAAAAAAAAAGTGAAAATTTTATATAAACTATTTTAATAAATACAAATATTCAAGACAAGGCCATGTCACCTACTCATATTACGTATTTTAGAAAGAAGACAACTCATCAAAACATAGGTGGGGGACCTTTTTTCCTCTTTTTTTTTTACAGTTTAAAATGATTCCTATTTTTAAGGAAAAAAAAAACAAATATGTAAACAAGTTACACTATTCTCTAAAACTATATTTTCATATAGTTTAATGAAAAAAATAAAGTTTGACCAGTAATCAAATATTCAAATCATTTTTTGATTGAAGATAAACTAAAGGAAACAAGCTCACATTACAATTTTTTTACCAAAATATAAATACATATATTGTTAAAATACAGATCTATTTTAATGTGACACTAAAAATGAAATATTAAAATCCATTACTTATACTATTTTACTGTCTATAAACAATATAACATCAATTATGACAGTCTTTCTGGCATTTTACCATTTTTTAGTGTTTATACTGGATGGTTTGTTGGCAGGTTGGAAAAGCTCTTATCTAATATAAACGTTGATCATGATTTATTTAGCTAAATTTGATTAAAAAATTGTACAAAAGCAATGTTAACAAGCACATGAACATGTAATTAAGAAACTTTTGTTTAAATATACAAATGAATTTTTTTAAAATATTAATTATTAATTAATTATGAAATGTAGATTCTTATCGAAATATACGAAATTAATTCATTGAACCTCAAAATTTAGATCTCCATCAAGATATTTGACCCACCAATTAATTGCATCGAAGTTTGACTTTTGACCAATCACCTTCCAAAAATAGCATTCATGATTCATCATCATCCATGCCCTCAAAAACCTACACAAAATAATTTCATTTTACACACACCCCAAACTTTTTTTTTTGAAATTCTACTTATCGTTATTTCTTTAAATATTAAATAATTAATCAAACGTCATTAATCTAATTGAATAATATATTTAAAAACCCAATAAACACAAAAATAAATTTCAATTAGAACATTTCCAACAGATTTCTCAAAATTTCTTTAAAATGGAGAAATAAAAGCCAAAATTTTCAAAAAAATTACACTCATCTACAACAAATTCCCCATTTTAGAGAACCAAACATTAATAATAATATTAAAATATTATAATCATCTATTAAAATATTATTTCTCTCTTTTTATATTTATTTTCAAATATTTTCATTGGTGGTTTCATGTGGTAATCGTTTTTGGAATGATCTTCATATTTGAAAAAAAAATATAGTCTCTCTCTTATTTTCTTCATTTGACAATTTTAGGGCAGTTGAAGCAAAATATTGGCTTAAAATCCTATTTTCATCCATTTCCTTATTTTGAGGAAGTTGTTGGATATGCCCTTAGGTTTCCTAAATTATTAAAATTTGTTTATGACATATCATTATCCAAGTTGTAAAAAAAGAATTCTAAATAATTGAATATTTACTCGAAAAAGTAGACATGGCAAACGTGTCGTGTCGGGTTCGTCTCGGGTTCAAGGGTTAAACGTGTTGAGAGTGCCTAATCCTAACCCGGTCCGTTTAATTTTCGTGTCGTTTTCGTGTCAACCCGTTTACTTAAACTGGTTGAAATATATTACCAAAATCCATTTCATTCGTATCGAGTTCGTGCTATTTAGTATGTTGTGTCAGTTTTTGTCAGGTATACATGAAATGTACAATCACTTTTTATTATTATTTATTATATACTTTGTTAAAAAAACTATAAAATGTGAGTTGTTGACGTTATTTGCCTAGGGCCAAAGGGGCCTAATATAAATGGGTTATTCGAGTCATTTTCGAGTTGAAAATTTTGACCCTGACCTTACCCGTTTAATTTCCGTGTCGTGTCGTGTCAACTCGTTACTTAGACGGGTTGAAATGTATTACCCAAACCCGTTTAATTCGTGTTGAGTTCGTGTCGGGTTAGCGTGTCGTGTCAGTTTTTGCCAGGTCTACGAAAAAGTATGTGTAGAGACAAATGAGTAAAAGTAGAAGGTAGTAAAGTGTAAAAGAATGGTGGGGTTGGGAAGCGTGTGTGTGGAGATAATCATTTATGAATGGGATTAAAGATGAGGTTACTTAACACAGACAAAATAATTGAGATCTGTCTGTAAAAAAGTAAAGTTGAGGGGGGTGTTAATAAAATTGCCCACTTTTAAGTTCATGACACCCTCTAATAATAAAATATTTACATTAATCTTTTACCACTTGTCCAAAATTGCCCCCTAATTCATAGGCAACATGTTGGTCAAAATAGTGGCAAACTTTCTTACATTTCTCTATGCCTTTTATACCACTTTTTTTTTATTACGTGTGTTAAGCACGTGACCACACAAACATACCATAAAAATATAAATAAAAAAATATAGTTTTCAATATATGAATGGAAATGAACTATAATCTACCTTAAAAATTACTACAGTAAATAGAAAGGTATTAATTAGTAATTATATATAAACATTAATAAAAGGTAATATAGTTATTGAATGATGGTAAAATTTTAATTATATGTTAATTATGGTATATTTTTATGATTATTACTTGTGTGTCATCTATATAAATACCAAATAATAATTGATTTTAATGATATTGATGTTTAAAATCCACTAAGACTTTGTTTTTTATTAAAAATTTTAATCTTTAAAAATGATCTAACAAAATTTACAAGACAACAAAGGTGAAGGGTTATTTACTAACAATTGGGATAAATGTTGTTTTGATAAATAATTTAGCGTTGGTTATTTTGTTATCTACAAAATACGAGTTACTAAAAAGAATTTGTTATGAAATGTAAAAATATATCAATGGACGATAAACAGTTGAAAAATATATAATTTGTTGTTGAATGCAACAAGTAATAATACAATATATTATCGACGGTCTTTCTGCTGGTTATTTATCCACTGCTAAATATCTCTTGGACACCCCCTCGTGACTTACTTGGGTAAAAGTTAAGGGGATCTTACAAAGTAGAAGAAGCATCCGATACCAGGTAAACAAACCCTAAAGCAAGTTTTTTAATGTTTGGATCCGATCATTGAAGATTACTCAGTAAATTACCAAAAGATCTCTTAATATCCGACCGATTAAGATTTGATCCTCTTAAATATACCTTTTGAGTTTTTTATTTTCCTCCAATTTTCATGTCTCCAATCCAAATGATACTTGCCGTACCATATCTTTTGCCCAAATATCAAGAATCCAAGGTTTTCATTTATCCTTGAAGTTAACTTGCATGCTTCATACCTATTTTTTAATAGTAAACTAAAAAATTTGGTCTCTTGTGGTTTGATAAAAAAAAACTTTTTTTAACAGTTTTAAATTTACAAGATGTCTATCATGATTTAAAAAATGTCTATATTGGTCTTTTTTTTAATGGTTGTTAAAAAACCTTTTTAAATAAGAGACATTTTGACCTATTTATCTAATTTTTTGTCTTTTACACAATCAAAATCGATTATATGATTTTGATCCTTGTGGCTTTGGATTGAACAAAAGACAAAAAATATCGATAAAAATATGAAAATGCAGTTAATTTAATATAATATTTTAACAACTGTTAAAATGAGAGACCAAATCCGAATATTTTTTGTTAGGATTAAATATCCTAAGTTAGGAAAGTTTTATAAAGAATGAAATGATTCATTGTAATATTCCATATTGCGTTTAAGATCTTATGCGTTTGGCTTACATTGTAATAGACAACTCTATATAAAGAAGTTTAGGGTAAATGTTTCGTAAATGAGAGTCGTGTAAAGTACATTCATGTTTGTAGTTCTTTAAAGCTTTCAATAATAAAACATTCGACTCAATGATTTGCATATAATTCCTCTTTGATCTTGTTGAATTGGACCTAACATTTTTATAAACTACAATGACCATTTTTGTAATTTCCAAACTGCATGAACAAAAAGTATTATTTTTTATAAATTACAAGGACCAAATTTATAGTTTACTCTTTTTTAATTAATTTTGAATGATTTTTCAATACAAACGAGATAAAAGTGTTCACTAAAAAGAGATAAAGAAATGGATAATGCGACAAAGTAATTTTTTTTTACATGGGATCAAGATTCATGAATCACAATCAACAACTTATATTGAACTGTTCAAAATAAAATTTATAATTTATAATTATTTTTGGCTTAAGAAAAAAAGAAGAAAAAAGTATATATGGAAACAAACCACATGTGGTTGAAGAAGGCGGAGGCAATGGGATCTTGCAAGATCTTCAATTGAATCAATCAACAAATAGGAGTTTCAAGAACTCTTGGAGACTTAAATTTGCCTCCTTTTTCTTGATTTCATGACTATAAATCTATCAATTTCTTTTCTTTTTAATTTTTTTTGGTTAATGCCTATATATATATATATATATATATATATATATATATATATATATACATACTAGAAGACGTACCCGCTGCAATGCAGCGGAACTTAAATATTTCATCAACATTAACGTTAAAAATCTCGAACTCTTTTAAATATCAAATTATTTATCATTATAAACTTATAAATCGGCATCCATTATTTTTACAAAACTCAAGTACAATTCTAATTTAAAAGGAACAAAGTAACACATTTATGACATATTTGTTTTGACGAATATGTAAAAATAATGGATGCCGATTTATAAATTCATAATGATAAATAATTTGATATTTTAAAACAGTTCGAGACTTCTAACGTTAATATTGATGAAATATTTAAATTCCGCTACATTGCAGCGGTACATTCCTAGGTTTAATTTGTAAAAAAAGAAATATATTTTTTTAATTTTGATTGATTATTTATTTTAATATGACCGAGGTGTAAACTGAAAAAAAAAAAAAGGGGATATGACCGAAATTTAAAAACTAATTATAGTATAGATAAGGATGTAAAATGAAAAGGTAAAAAAATTAAATAAATAACTATAGGGCATAAAATGTAATTTTTTTTTAAAAAAATCGTTACGTATTCATGTATATAATGATATGATTAAATCAAAAAATATTTAATATTGAGCTTATTTTGAAGGTATTGACGACACGATCATAATGATAAAGGTATAAAATGAAAAATGAAAAAGTGAAGGACATAAACTAAATTAAATAACTAACTATATGGATGTCAAGTGTAACTTAAAATTTTAAAATAATTTAATTTATAGATTAATATAGGAATGTGGAGGTTGGAGTAAAGTTCTAAAGTTTTAGATGTTGTACCTTATGCAAGGAATGTTGTATCTCTTAAAAATGTGAATTAACCGTTTAACATGCTTTATATAATAGTATAGATAATTTGTAAAAATAGAAACATATTTTTTAATGTAATTTGGTTTACTTTGATACTGTGTAAAATAAAAAATAAAATAGTAAGGGATATGAATGAAATTTAAAAACTAATTATGTATACACAATGGTGTAAAATAAAAAGGTAAAAAATTAAACAAATAACTATAAGGCATAAAATGTACATTTTTTAAAAATAACTCTAGTATAGATAAATGTGTAAGATGAAAAGGTAAAGAAATTAAATAAATAACTATAGGGCATAAAATGTACATTTTTTAAAAATAATTCGATACGTATTCATGTATATAATAATATCATTAAATCAAAAAATATTCAATATTGAGCTTATTTTGAAAGTATTGACGACACGGTTATAATGGTATGATTTGTAAAAGTAGAAACTTATTTTTTAATTGTCTTTTGATTCATATAGATTATTTAGGTTAATATAATAAAGGTATAAAATGTAAAATGAAAAAGTAAGGGATATAAAAGAAATTAAATAACTAATTATAAGGATGTAAAGTGTAACTTAACTTTTAAAAATAATTTAATTTATAAAGTGGGAGGTTGGTGGAAGATTTTTATGCTTTAAACGTTGTACTTCATGCATAATTGTTTGTACCTCTTAAAGATTTCAACTTAACCGTTTAAGCTCTTTATATATATAGTATAGATAGAGAGAGAGAGGGAGGGGAAGGTTCAAATGAGAACTTTGTAAATTTAAAGGAATAAAAGAACACATTGTGGACCACATATGATGTGGGACCCACATCATATGTGATCCACAAGGTGTTCCTATATTCCTTTAAGAATTGGTGGTTCTCGTGTGATCCCTCCTATATATATATATATATATATATATAGAGAGAGAGAGAGAGAGAGGAAGGTTCAAATGAGAACTCAAATTTGGTTGTGAACGTAAGAACAAATGAGAGCGCGACACGTGTCAGAATGTAGATTATTCAGACTGAATAATCAAAGAAATATTCAGACTGAATAAAAATGATTATAATATTTATTCAGTCTGTATAGACATTATTCAGTCTGAATAAATAGTATAATCAGTTTTATTCAGTCTGAATAGGACACATGTCGCGTTCTTATTTGTTCTCACGTTCACAATCAAGTTTGAGTTCTGATTTGCAATTTTCTTTAATCTTGAATAATTCTTGATCCTTATGTTTGAAAAAGCCTTTTAGGTGAAAAGACATGATTTAATCGGAGCATATCTAGTGGATCTCGCCTCCTTATAGTAGTTATTTCATTAAGACATTTTGACAGTTCATTACTTTTTACTGAAAAAACTTTTTTAAGATTAAAGTTTGTTACAAGATATTGACTTTTTTTATTTCAATTTATTAAAAAAAATCCTTTAGACTTTAAAATGGTGGGGGAGAAGAGTGTGGTTGAGAAGAGAGTAGTAGCAAGTAAAATGGCAATGAGATGGAACTCAATTGTGGTCTCAATTGGATGAATTGAACCTATCAAATGGACAAGATGGGTGCACCCAAATGATATCCAATTGCTTGTGTCATATACATCTTATATTTAGTCATGATATTGGAGTGATGTCATCATCCATTTAACATAGTGTTATTATCATAAAAAATAAATATTTGATGATATTTTTAAACTATTCATTAATATTATTGGTCAACCATATATTATGTTTTGACTATTAAGTAGAAAGAAGTTAAAAGTCTATGATTAATTGATTATTCTCAAGTACATGAGATAATGGTTTTGAAAATTTGAGCCATAAACTTAAATTATTTGGTAAGAAAAAAGGTTTTAATTTTTCTTATAAGTGGAACAATTATTTTTTCATTTGAATCAATATTGATATTTTAAAACTATGTTTGTATGTGTTGGACTCGTTTTCTTTGGGATATAGAATTTTATCGAGCATTGGTCTGGTAATTTTCGTATTAACAATATTGTACGTATTGTATTCATGACTGAACTAGAATATAAGCCAAATCAGAATATTATACCCAAAATGAAAAACGAAGTGCATGCCTATCATCAGTCACACCAACGAGTATACAAACCAACAAAACAAATAGAAAACAATAAACCAATACAAAAAGACATGAAATAAATCAATAATGGGAAAACGTTTTTGATGTGTAATTTCTTGTTGTTGATCATATCAATTTCATATATAACTTTTTTTATCGGATTCGGATGTAATTTTTCATCATCTCAATCATAATTTTTGTCTTTTTCTTTCAAATCTTTTTAAAAGATTTGAAAGATGCACAATGTGATTTGATAACAATTTTTCATCCATCTTCTTTTAATAAAAGCATTACATGTGATACATAATCTTTTTGTTTGAAAACTTTTGACATTTTGCTCTTCCACTTTTTATTAAGAAACAAAGAAGAAAAGGGTAAAATGAGCACAAGAAATGAATAACATGCCTCCAATTTTTGGTAGGACAACACCTAATTTAATTGATTGAAAGATGGTATGATGTGGAGCTTGACCAAAATGTGGATACCATTGGTTTTGGACCCATATTTTAGGTAAACTAATGTGTCAAAGATATTAATTAATGTACGTTTTAATTTATTTCTTCCAAATATAATTATCATTTATGAATAAAATATGCTACTTTCAGTAATATGTCAAATTGGATCCTAAATTTTTGTGGTTCGTTAAAGTCGGCATTGAGCTAATGTATCTTTCATTATATAAATGATGATGTTACATATTAAATTAGTTTAATATTTAATTGATTTTGATTGTAAGAGGGAGTTTATTTAAACGTATATAGATTATGACTCTTGCAGGCTAATAAATGAATTTTATTCGAAATTATCAGAGTTTTTGTATTTCTGGGTGTTGAGCATGGAAGTTTTTGTACGGACATATTGTTATGTGGCCTAATCACATACATGTATTACAATTGATCATTCCATATCTTATCATTATGCGAGTTCATGGTAAAATCTATACCAAAATTTAGTTAAATTTCACTCGAATTTTTTACATGAGCTTCAAAAGTATGGATAGATCCACCAAGGAATGAGCGATATTCTCCAACATAGCATAGAAAGATTCTTATCACTGGGCATCGTCGTCAAGAAACCGAGAAGCTGAAATGACATGTTAGAGTTTAAATTTGAATTTTAGTAATTAACAATGATGGAATAACAAAACCCTCGATCATAAATGTTAAAATTAAACAAATTTCTCAATATTTTGTACTATATTTACTAACTATAATTAAATTGGGAAATTTATTCAAATAACCATTTTGAAAAAGTGGTTTTACCTTCTACCCCATTTCTTCCAATTTTTACATAAACAATCCTCAGATTCGCAATTACGAACGGTGAAAAAGTTAAAAAAAAAATCTAAACTAGATTCACAATTTCAGAAGCCAAAAATGTAAGTCCTTGATATCATATTCAAAATTGAATATTGCAACCATAGATTTTTTTATATATATTTAGTCCCTGAAATTACAAACATAATTTTCTTATTTTCTTTTCATTTTCATCCTTCCTAATTACAAACCTTAAGTACTATTTAAGTAAAATTTGGAAGAAATAGAATAGAAGATAAAACCATTAATTAAGAATGACTATTTTAATAAATTTTCCGATTAAATTTTATTTTCGTCACTCTATAAAAATCAAATTAACTCAACACAATTAGAAAGGAGCATGCATCATCTTGTTGTAGGACGTTTCGTATCCTCCCAACACGTGTCTCATCTTCCTTCTCTTTTGGGCCTAAAGAGGAAGAGCGCCTGCTATATATCATTGGTTTCGGAACAAAGAGGAGTGACCATCAACCATCATGGCCTTCAATATGGTGTCAACCTTCAGTTGAAAAATTGTTTTTTAAGCATCTTCAAGGTCCCAACGGTTATTTTAAACTACTTTTTTTTAGAGGAAAGGAAATTAAATTTTTTTTACTTCAACAACTAAGGTTAAATTTGGTAACTTATTTTTAATGTACATGTATTACAAACCATAAGTCAGCTTATAAGTTAACTTATTAAAACGCTACTTGAAATAACGTTTTGAAAGCTTATTGTCATTTTATCCAATTATAACACTCATTAATAGTAATTATTAATTTTTTTAGTATGCCCCTTTGGTTATTTTACATTCTTATACGCTAGTTTTACCAAAATGATTTTTTCATCAGTTAACTTATCAGCTACCGGCTAGCTTATAAACTACCCGCTAGTTTATCAGCTAATTTGCCAAACATAGCCTAAATGATAATTAAAATAAAGAAAATAAAAAAAAGATAAGATGAAAATCTCCAAATTTTTGATATACATATCAATCATACCTTTATGTTTAACGTTTAAGTTACTGCTTATTTTACTTGTTTTATCTTACTATTTTGTATATCGTGTAAAATCGTTATTCTACTTGTTATATTTCAGGGTGGTATAAATGATTTATGAAAACAACGATTCAATACTAAAAAACCGAGATAAGATATATGCATATATCGTACATGACTTTATGTTAAAGATATATATATATATATATATATATATATATATATATATTGGTTTTGAAAATGGGTATTTGCAAATTGCAAATAATATAAGATGGAAGGGACAATGCATCATTAGTTGGTCTGCTGTGATGGTCGGTTTGCTTTGACATTCCCTTACAAAAGAGATGGTCCCAAAATCACGATTATTACAATTTCAAACCCTTGCGCACGTGCATCCTCATGCCTCCCTTCTCCACTTTACATTCAAAAACCAAATGGTATTCAATTAAATAAAGGTCGTTACAATATTAATATTAACGAGATAAAGAAGTAAAAAATTTACAAAAATACAATAAGTTTTAATATCATATATGATCATACTATTTTGAATGTATTAAAAACATATATGATAAATATACAACATGTGTTTAATCGTATATATGATCAAGTTTGTGTATGTGTGTAAACATATATGATATTGAAACGCTTCGCCTTCTTGTAAAATGTTTAGTTTCTCATTTTAACTTGCCTCTTATATAACCACAAGGCTTGTGGCGTACTGGTTAAGGTTTGTGGTGTACTGGTTAAAGCTTGTACGGGATGAGGGCTTGTACGGGATGAGGCTAGTAACCCATCTACCCCAGGTTTGAATCTAAGCACAAACAACTTATGTCCACTGGAGAATTATCTCAGTACTACATGCTTCAGCATTTTTAAAATTGTCAGGGATTAATCTAAACAAATGTCTAGAATACCCTTTCAAAAAAAGGTTGCATCTAGTATTAATTATATATAATAAATAAATAATCTATTAACTGAACCGACCTAAACCCATGGTGGGTAGACTGATCCAGTGCATGTGGCACTTGTTGAATGTAAATAGACCATCACTTGGTTAATACAAGTGGTTCAACTGTTCCAATTCGGAGAGGGACACATGACAACCCACTCCCATATACATTGAATCAGAAAGCAACTCTCGATCCAAGATGAATCTCAACCATCAACATGATTGCATACCAAAATAAACACAAAAAAATACTCAATCAAATGCTTTTGACCATCGTTACAAACGGTTCGTTGGGAAGTGGAAGAAAAATATTTCCCACATTTGGTACGACATTAGACTGAGATATGACATAACTGAGTTTACAAAAATGCAGTTTTTCCCACCAAAACAGGTGTTTGTTTCCCACCAAAATAGGTGTATCAAAAAGCAGAAAGACGTAATAAAATAGGTGTTTGTTTCCCACCAATTTTACTAATCCCCATCGACCACGGCCCATCCCAATTAAGGGTACCACTAAGTGGCATACCCATGATCTGGATATCGTCACATGCGCACTGCGGGATTCGAACTCAGGTAGTCAGGGATACCATTCACTGACCCTTCCAGGATGTTACCTTACCACTAGGCTAGACATGTTTTGATTGTTTCCCACCAAAATGTGGAACAAAAATTAGAAAGATGTAATAAGATTGATAAATTACTAACCTATCTAGGTCAAAATTCAAACAAAAAGCTAAAAACCTTCGGAAATTCTTTCACAACCACCAGCATATTTGTTAGCAGCTTAATGAGCCTAGTGGGACCCACGGCTTGTTCAGTCAACTGTACACGATTGTTTGGTAATGGCTTAATGAACTAGAAAGTGACTTATTCAGTAAGATTCTAGGGAGGAGCTTTATACAAAAAGCCAATCTTTTTCCAAAACTGGTCCTCCCCGATTAAAAAACACGCTCCTTAAATATATGAAAAAACCCTCCAAAACAAAATCAGTCAGATTAATCCACACATACAGCTTCGTTCATACATGACTTAATGAAAAACCAACCAAACAGCCCCTACTTCAACTTAGCGGGTCCAATCCAGTCAGTGCTTAGTGCCAGGGCCCACCGGTGAAGTCATTCAATTTTGAAATGCAAAGTCAATCTGAATATAAATGAATGGAAGAACCAAGCTAAGCCAGCAATGGATGGATATTCATACAACCTTATATTGTAGCTTTTATTCCTTCCCACTGATCGAATTAATTTGGATTTCTCTTTTACTTGTACATCACAACAGACTAATAAATCGAACAAGAAAAACCATACCCTTGGCATACGATTTGCAGATTTTCATCATGATTAAGCCCTCTTATCTTAACAATCCTCACTTTGCATCATGGCCCAATCTGTCAACAAGTCATCAATAAGCAGCCAACGACCAGCAGGAAAACGCATTAAGATTCTTTAAAGTCCCTTCTTGTAGCTAAGAATAATTTCCTTATCCATCTGAATATAAAAAGATGATAAATAACTATAACAAGTCATTTGTGCAACTACAGTTCGACTACATTACTTTTTTTTTTGGTTCTAGAAACTTTGGACTTACAGATTTGGCAAGCTCTTTCGCTTTATCGTCATCAAAACCAAGTGTTGCCATTATTTTGTGACCAGCCGATTCCTTTTCCGCCCATATTCCCAGAAGCAAGTGGGAGGTTGTCACTTCTCCTGTTTCTCCTGTGAATATTACAACAGAAAAAATCTAAGTTTTAGTTATCAGAATTCAGAAAGATGGAAACACATAATTCATTCACCAAGTGCTGGATAATTTCAGCACCTTATTTTCCCCTGAGAGATCAAAAGGTGGTCAGAAATCAATGCCCAATTGTCCAAATTGGTTGCTGAGAATAACTATCAAGTCCAGAAGTTAAGAAAAATAACTTGCCCTGTATGGTGCGATCCTAGCCTCCAAAGTAACTAGAAGCACACATAGGCAAAGGTAAACACAATTTGAAGTACCCAACTATCAATATCTAACCACAAGAAACATATCATGGCAGTTGAGTTTACTTTTCAGGGAAGAAAAGGACATAAAAAGTAACTGCGCAAAGAAAACCCCAATAAGCCCACTACTAAGGCTAGGTTTGGCAAACTAGCGGATGGTTGATAAGCTAGCGGATGGCTAATAAGCTAGCTGGTAGCGGATAAGCCAGCTGGTAGCGGATAAGCCAGCTGGTGAAAAAATCACGTTTGGCAAAAACTAGCTTATAAGAATGTCAAATGATCAAAAAGGATATATTGATAATTAATCAATTATAATTTATAATTAAGAACAAATCTTTAATAATATGATATATTAATTAATACAAAAAAGATGGTAAAAAAATTAAAAAAATAGATTGGACAAGTAGATTATTACATATATTAAAAACAAATCTCTAATTAATAATTGGACAAGTTCACGTATCATAACTAATCAATAATTTAAAAGAAATATATTTAATAATTAAACTAAATATTTTATCGAACTTATTTAACACGATTATATTATTTATGAAACAAAATAAGTATAAATTATAATTGGTATATGTAATAATTATTGTAAATAATTAATAAATAATATTAGTGTATAATTTTTAATTTATATTAATTAATATTCGTAATATTTAATATTTATTTATAATAAATAATTTATAATTGGAAAAAATGACAATAAGCTCCCAAAACGCTACTTGGAGTAGCGTTTCAATAAGCTGGCTTATGGTTTACCAAACATGTACCCTGAAAATACACTAGCTTATAAACTAGCTTATTTTTGCCAAACATAGCCTAAGCTGTCTACCGAATTGCCCATAGTTTAACCTAGCTCCACGAAACTAAAGGATTGCTGACACTAGATCACATAGTTGATTTTGACTTGTAAACAACAGCATGCAAGCATTTACCTATATGTATATATATATCAATAGGACCATGCTGTTATTTACTATAACTTACGTCTCAGATAAACAGCAATATTTAGATAACATAAAATATAGAACTAGTTTGGGATAAAAGACTCGTTGCTCGTATATCAAACTAGATTCACCATTCCTCCTAATAGGCTTTTTTCCTTGCCAACATGAGTTTTCCAACTGGACTTCTCTTTCCATTATTGTAGAGATTGAAACCATGTGACCAAGTTGTCATACTAATGTTCGGTAAATCAGTACATCCCTCCTTCCTAAGATGAGGCTAGTTGTGACAAAGTTGTACAATGTGTTTTAAGGTCAATATAAAAAGTGTTGCAAGAAGAATGGCATGCAAGCCCAATTAGCAATATGCCAATATATAGAAGCCAAAATGAAATCTTATGAACCTATAAATTTTAGTATTTTACGTTTAAAAAAAAGCAGAAATAAACAAGAATACTGGTGCTCCAGTACAGAGATGTGAAATTCTACCTGACTTGAGTTTCTCATTAATTGCCCAATCAATGGCCCTGCGAGCTGGTTCAGTCAATGGTGGATGCTCAGGGCTAAAAATATACATGTCTGATTTTCCAAGTAATCTTACAGTTTCTTCTCGCACTTTGAAAAGTGTTACACCACTTTCTCTTAATAACTTTGCAGCCAAACTAGTTCCTGGAAAAAGCAGATGGTTTAACAAACTGATACCATTAAGAAAAACCAAGTAAGCTGCAAGATTACATGATGATGTACCCAGTGGAAAACCAAAATCCCTTTTAGGTTTGTGCAAAAGAGCCAATAATATAGAAGTTACATATTTGGTGTTAAAAAACACACATATATATAATATAAGCAAGTCACACTAAAAGATATAGCATTAATAAAATTACAAACACAAATCTAAAAGATGTGTGGGTTCATGATACTTGCATCTCTACCATGATATTTTTGAATATTTTGGGGACTTTGATAGAGTCTATTTAGGAAGATGAAATCAGAGAGGATTATACATCAGAATTTTGCAGTCAATTTTTAAACCTGTTCTAGTAATGCTGTTTCTGATGGCTAGCATGATTCGGAAGATTAATATATAAGTTGATCAACTAGTCTGGCAACATGAATTTAAAGTTGTTTGTACATGTGATTACACATAAGCATTCAGATAGTGTTGCAATGGATGTGCCAAGTTAAGAGATAAGGAAATCATCTGACTGACCCTCAACCAATATCCCCATCAACAGAGCCTCGGTCCCAGTATTCATAAACTTCAACTTTCTAGCTTCCAATTCACCCATAGCAAACGACTTTATGAATCTAAACGACCACCTTCACACACTCCCATATGAACATCAATTTTGTCAGATAAAAGAAATGATAACGCCGCAATAGCATAAGTACTAACAGCAGAACAAGAAAATTGCACAAATAAACTTACTTAGCGGATTTTTCAGGAGTTTCTTTCTCTGCCTCTGGTGTCCTGCAAAATCCCAATAAACTTGCATAATTAACTTCATTAATAGCATACTCAATTTGTTTGAGAAATAAGAGTTGCACTTTGACTTTTAGGATCAACCATGTTACTTTTCAATTTCGAATTTTATATAGTTTTGTTAAAGAAATAACAACAGCTTTCCTATTGTGTTGATAGCGGAAACTACTATCTTCCTCCAATTTTTATAAACTCAAGTCCATTTTTAAGCATACGTTTTCAAAAAAGCCAAACTACAACACTTATATGAAGCCACATAACAGCAATTGATAACAATTGATAAACAAAGAAACATAGACTTACGGTGTTGTAGGAGTAGACGCAACCGTTGCGACGATGGATGAGTAACGCCCAAAAGTTCTCTGCTGTGAATTCGATTGCTGAATTGAGAGCTGAAATCCGACGAATGAACTAACCATAACCTTCGAAGTGATTATCCTAGGCGCCAAGAACGAAGAATTGTATGAATTCCGGCAACGACAACCGGAAGATGAAGGGGAGACGGGAAGTACCGAAAGAGATTGGGCAGCCATGGGGGAAACGAAGAAAACCCTAAGCAACTCTGTCTGTTTGTTTAATCTTCTTCCGTGAAAGCGTTTCCGGTTTTTCTTTCTGTCTTTAAAAATAATATATATATATTGTAACGTGAGACTTGAGAAGTCTTCAAATTATCGTTGGGCCAAAAGTTAAATTTTCGTTGATCTTTTATCTATCTTGAATTTTTGTTTTTTTATAACAATTGGATGTTATTGAGAAGTAGAATTAACGATGAGATGAGTTGATTGGTCTGATTAAGAATGTTTAATGGTTCTTAATTGAGGATTTGTCGATAGCATTCGTCTTACCGATTTAACCAATGATTTAAAATCCGGGTTTTTAGTTGAATTGGTATGGTCATCAGGTCACGGATCAACCGGGTTTCAAGAATTTTCTTGTATTTTTTATTTTTCTGCACATATATATATATATATATATAACCAAAAATTTGATGTCCACAAGTTCAAATATTGAAACTAACATACCAACAAGTTTTACATCAATCAAATACATTAAAAAAACACATAATCATAAGTTTTCCAGTAATCAAAATACGTTTTTTAATGAAACCTGGTTCAACCGATTTTTTATTAAACCCGACCGGGTCAATATGGGTCAGAAATTACCAAAAACACGGCCATAGTTGACCAGCCCTCTTCCCCGGGTCACGACTCAACCGGCCTGGTCGACCCGGGTTTTAAAACATTAAATTTAACATAGTAACGTCTAAGAGGTTGTTTACCTATTAACTTACCGGATTTTGATAAACAGCCCCTAAGAATCTTACTTTGTTAGAATCTTACCCGGTAAATGAGAAAAGAATTACTTTTACCAGGTAAGTTTTTTTCGATGGCGATTCATATTGATGATGGTCGATGGTAGTCGACGGTGGTTTAGACTGACGGTGGTTCAAAACGGTGGTACTCGACGGTGGTTTAGATCAATGGTGGTCAATGATGGTTAGAATAAAGTAGAAAAAATGAGATAATTTTGTCTTCTTAAGAAATTGGCATGGAATGAAAATGAATTTTTCTCAATTGTGTCGAAAATCAATGAATGATGGAATTTGTGAAATTCAATTTGGTTAGATGGTTTGAAACCAGTGGGTCGTGTGCCCGTTAGGTAGCGTTTGGTATGCATACCGGATGGGAAAGGACAGGACAAAATTAAACTAATAATTTGTCCTACATCTGGTACAACTAGAATAAGATTGGACTAAAATAGTTACAATGATTATATTACACCTGATGTTGTTTATTGTTTTTTTAATATAACAGATATACAATTTTTTTTTTAAAATACATTATATTGTATGTATTTTGGTTTTTTATACATTTTCTTCATTTAAAAAATAAAACAAAAAATATAGTATCTATAATTCTAAATAATCAATAATTTACGATTCAAAACAAATTAAAATTAAATGAATTAACTAAATAATAACTAAATTAAGTAATAACTAAAATTAAGTAATAGATCAAATTAAAATTAAGTAATAATAAGTAAAAAAATTTAATTAACATTAAGTAGTAAAACTAAAAGTAATTATAAATTAAATTAATAATTAATAATTATAATTAATTATAATATACCATTAATTAATTATTAAAACTAATTAATTAATTAAAGCTGATTAGTAATTAACTATAACTAAATCAAAATAATAATTAAAACTGATTATAATATAATATTAATTGATTATTAAAATTAATTATGAATTAAAATTAATAAATAAATTGAATAGTTTTTATTAATAATTTATAATGGTTTATTGAAAATTTTTGGGGTTACATGGATAACATAGTCATTTTATATTTTTTCCCATGTTGATTCACCTCTTTTGATGGAATAAAAAACCCTAAGAATAGTTCGATGAAATTAAGTTTTTGTCCTATCTTGATCCACCTTATTTTTGACATCTAACATGCCATACATGAAACTATTTTTATTTGTCATGTTTTGTCTCATCCAGTCTGCATATCAAACGCATCCTTACAGTAAAATAGTTTGAAACTAGTGTGTTTAAATCGGGTTACTGCATAGTTTTTTTAAAATGAAATTAAAAAGGTCAATATTTTAGAAAATGTAGATTTAATTATAACAGTTTTTACTTTTAAGATTTTAAAATTAATTATATTATTAAAAAATATATAATTATAATAAAGTATTTTGTCTTTTTTCTTTCATTTGTTTAACTGGTTGATTAAAGATAGGCACGCCCGTTTGATTTTATATAGGTTATGTTTGACAAATTAATTGATAAGTTGCATGATAGTTGAAAAAATAACTAATAAACAAGTTGTGTTTGACATTAAAAACTAGCTGAAAAACATATAAATGACAAAAAAATGGAATCTTGAAAAATTAGTCAATTACAATATTTTATTATATAAATTAAACCAAAAATTTAATAAAATAATATATTCATACAAGTAAAGAAAAATTAAAATAATATAATATGCTAACTTAATAAATTTAAATTGATTAGTATAGGTATTATAAATTTTGGATTTGTAAAAAAAATTAGAAAAATATCTACATTTTATGATTTTAATAACCATTATATATATATATATATATATACAGGGGTGGTATCCGTTGCAAATGAGAATCACCCATCCTTAAAGGAACAATGAATAAATTATGGACCACATCATATGTGATTCACAAGTGTCCCTTTGTTCCTTTAAAAATGCAAAGTTCTTATTTGAATCTTCCTCTATATATATATATATATATAAATATAAATAAAATTGGTCAGCCTTACATATATTAATTATATTAGTAATTTTTTCAAAAACTATGTTAAATAATTAAATTAAATATTTTATTGGAATAGTTAAACACAATTTTATTACATCTGAAACAAATAAGTATATAACTTTAATTTTACGAGTTGAGTAATCTCATGACGACCATCCATTTTGCGGGTAACCTGAATTTACAGTATTTAAACCTCC
Source organism: Silybum marianum (assembly GCA_036898165.1). NCBI lineage: Eukaryota > Viridiplantae > Streptophyta > Magnoliopsida > Asterales > Asteraceae > Silybum > Silybum marianum. The sequence goes on from CM072532.1 coordinate 1,535,296, forward strand.
ATGGCTACAAGTGAATTTTTATTTTTCATTGAATTCGAACCTGAGAGACTGAGACCTCCAGACACTTACGACCTTTGGAGCTCAATATCAAACCAATCGGGTACCATCCCTTATGGTTAATAAACGTTTGTTTTTTGCAATCATGGTACTCTGACACCAAATTGTGCTACGCCCTGAAGGGAAATACACTGACAATTTGCACTAAATAATATGACTCAAGTTTTGAACTTTAAAATGTGTCAAATTTGAAATTATATGTTTGTACAAAAGGGGTTTTTAGCATTTCCCCATAGTTAGCCGACACCATCCATACCCTTAAGAGCAAAGGTGAATAAAAACCGAACTGAATCCGTAAATAAAAAAAAAATCCGAAAATCCGAAACTAAAAAAAACCCCGAAAATCCAAACGGTTTGGTTTTGGTTTCCATACCGACCGAAGAAACCGAAAACCGAAGCGAAATAATATAATTGATTTTAATTATATATATATAACAAATTATGATTAATATTATATATAGTTAATACTAAAATTAATATTATATATAATATATACATGATTAATGCTATAATCAATTTTTTTATTATATATAATATATAAAAAACCAAAACCAAAAACCAAAACATTTTATATCATTCGGTTTTAAAACCGAACGAACCGAAAAAACCCAAAAACCGAACAGTTTGGATTTTCAAAAACCAAATGGTTTGATTTTCGGTTCGGTTTTAACCAAAAACTGAACCGTGTTCACCCCTACCTAAAAGTATAATGCCAGAGATAAACAAGATACACAACAAAATTGTTAGGTTGATGATGAACCACAAAAAAGCATAATCTCCAAATAAATTGCAACTCTCGTACTACAAGTCTCCGACTCAAATCCTTGACAATTTATATAAATAACCTAAAGTATTTTCTACTCAAATATAGAAAGTTCAAAGAGTACATATGATGAATGGCCAAACAACTTTGAAAATTGTCAAAATATAATTACCTTTAACACGTATCAATATAAATCCTTACAAAAAATATCTTTTAACATATATCATTTAAATACCAACCAAACGGTTTAATACAAGAAATACTCGAAACAAATATTGTTACCATATAGTAGTCGAAGCATTAAACTTTTTCGGGTCTTTTTATGATGCCAACCAACGGTGAACCAAGTATTCAAGTTTTATATTTATGCAAGTAGCCAAATGTAATTTTGCATGCAATGTAAATTATAATAAATATAAATTGGGTTTTTCTGATGTATATAAATTTAAACGAGTTAAAACTACGGATTTAAACAAATTTTTGTGTTTGCAAGTCATGCAAATAATCATACATTGTTAACTTTATGACAAATCAATATGCATATAATTTTTAGAGTGAATTGTGGATTTGGTCCCTGTGGTTTGATACTTTTTTGGGCTATGGTCCCCATACTATTTTTATTGTGGATTTGGTCCTTATGGTATTCAATTTGTTTTGGTCATGGTCCTTCTGACTAACGGCTCACTAACTCAGTTAAATCAAAGGGTCATCTTTGCCATCTTCCTATTCTTTTGTCTTTTTCATATAAATATGAAAATAATATTTTTATGCATATATATATAATGATATCAAAATAAATAAATAAATTATGATATTATTGTAGATATGATTTGTTTAATTTAAAAAAATAACTATATTAAATTATATTGTTTTAAAAAGTTATTTATATTAAATTAAATTAAATTATATTAACTATAAAAAAAATCAAAGAATTAGTTATATAAATAAGTTTAATTGCAATTAAAATTTTAAATTAAATAAATCAAATCATAAAATAATATTTTATTTTATTTAGAACGAATAAATAAGATATGGTTTTATGATTGATTTATTTAAATTAAAATTTTTTTATGTTAAACACTATTTAATTTTATTGTTGTTTTTCTATCACTGCAATAAAAAATCTTATTATCGATACTTTAAAATAAAAAATATTTAAACCACTAAGAAATTAACTCTAATTTTATCATACTAAAACAAGGTTTTCGATTTTCATATAATTCATTCAAAAATTCAAACATCAACTATTTAAATTTTCACCAAATTAAATATTCATATGTATTTTCATATTTGTAACTTAAAGTTAAACAAATTCCTATATAAATTAAACAAGTTTTTATACCGAACTAAACAAAAAATTATAAAATTATAAAATTATATCGGTATTTAATATATAATGATATCAAAATAAATACGATATTAAATTCACTCTATATATAATGATATTAAATTAAATAAAATAAGATATTATTCTATCATTTGATTTGTTTAAATTAAAAAGTTAAATACGATATAATTTTATCATTTTAATATTTTTGTATACTTCGATATGAAAACTTGTTGAATTTATATATGAAGTTGTTTAATTTTAGGTTACAAAGATGAACGTACATATGAATTTTTCATTTCGTGAAAATTGAAATAGTTGACGTTGAATTTTTGAATAAAAATTTATATAAAAATCAAAATCTTATTTTAATATGATAAAATTGGAATTCATATCTTAGTGGTTTTAAATAATTATGGTGTTAAAATATCGATAATAAGTTTGTTTATTACAATGATAGAAAAATAACAATAAAACTAAATTGTATTTAACATAATTTTTGTTAATTTAAATAAATCAATCATAAGACCATATCTTATTTATTCGTTCTAAATAAAATAAAATAAAACGGCTTTATGATTTGGTTTGTTTAATTTAAAATTTTAATTACATTAAAACTTATTAATATAATTAATTCTTTAAATTTTTTTATATATAATATAATTAATTTTTTAAAACAATATAACTTAATCTTTTTAATATAATTAAGTTTTTTTAAATTAAACATATCATATCTTATAAAAATGTCATAATTTATTTATTTTGATATCATTATATATATGTACATAAAAATATTGTTTTTATATTTATAAGAAAAAGACAAAAGAATAGAAAGATGTCAAAAATGACCCTTTGATTTAACAAAGTTAGTGAGCCGTTAGTCAGAAGGACCATGACCAAAACAAATTGAATACCATAAGGACCAAATCCACAATAAAAATAGTATGGGGACCATAGCCCAAAAAACTATCAAACCACATTGACCAAATCCACAATTCACTCTAATTTTTACAAACTTTGAACATTCTTTATAATTTCTAAAACAAATAACCAAACATAAAAAATCTTAAAAAAATTACTCAACTTCAACAAATTATTTATATTATATTTCAATATATTTTATAATTTTATCATATTAATAAACTTAATTATACATACGTATATATACATATAATTAGCGGAAAAATATATTCTTATCACATTAAATTTTAGACAATATATTAATTTGAGAATTTATTTTGTTTTCTATACAACATTTCAAGTAAAAACATGAGTGAATTGTGGATTTGGTCCCTATGGTTTTGTGTTTTCTTTGACTAAGATCCTCGTACTATATTTCTTGTGGATATGGTCCTTGTGGTATGCAATTTCTTTTGGCTAAAGTCCCTCAAACTAACACCGTTTACTTTGGAGACGTTAAAGAGGTCATGTGCCTTGCACACCATGGGCATAAATGTCATTTCAGTTTTTCCATTTAAATTAAACCTCATACGTGGGTTACACACATAAAGGCAAAAAAATAAATAATGAATTTTAGAGTTAGTCCTTGTGTCATCATTCATCATCTTTAAAACCCATTTAGCATCTCATCTTCATAGACTCTCTTCTTCATCATTTATCTCTTTATTTAAATGGAAAAACTGAAATGACATTTATGCCCATGGTGTGCAAGGCACATGACTTCTTTAACGTCCCCAAAGTAAACGGTGTTAGTTTGAGGGATTTTAGCCAAAAGAAATTGCATACCACAAGGACCATATCCACAAGAAATATAGTATGAGGATCTTAGTTAAAGAAAACACAAAACCACAAGAACCAAATCCACAATTCAACTCTAAAAACAATAAAAGACCGACAAAACTTGTAGGTTTATTAATATTTAAATGTTTTAATTTTAATTTTATTTTAGCTTAATGACTAAATTCAGTCCGGTATTATTGGACGCTTTTAAAAAAATACGGTCAAAGGTTTCTTATAAATAAAATAAGTGGTCAAAGGTAGAAAAATATTATGCGCCATTATTTCAATTCCCAACGTTAACTTTACAGCCTTTAATTTAAATTACCTTATTAATTGTTATTTGTTTAAAATAATTCGTTTCAATTGTTTTATAAAATATATAGATTTAAATTACCAATTACTCCAAATGTTTCTATAACATTTTGCCATTATAGTGTATTTAAGTACTAATTAAATGTTTTTAATTGATTTAAAAGTTATTTTCTAATTTATACGTATAAACATAAAAAATGTTTTTGTTAAAATTGAATTGTTTTTCTACCAATTGTGTTTATTTTTATTAAATTTTTTATTAAAACATTTAAAATCTTTCCATATTTATTATTCCATTAGCTATTAAATAATTTAGAGAAATTCTTGAAAAACACGTTTATAAAACAATGGCGTGGAATACTTAAGAAATTAAACATTGATTTATTAATAAAGGGATTACAGAATATCATGTTTAAAAAAGTTACAATAAAATGATTTGTTAAAAAAAGCAAAAATATATGAATATTAAATTAATTACCTTTCATACAATTATTACTAACGAAAAAAAAAATATTTAAATCGTGTAATCAATATTCCACCAATTAATTTTACAAATCGAATTTAAATTTTAGGAATTAATTTATGAAGAAAACGTTTTATTTATAAATAAATTTTCTTAACATTAAATATATATGATAATATTCTATAAAAGAATTTGAATTTAAAAATTGCAATTAATTTCAATATTAATATGCTATAGGAGTATTTTATTTAAACCTCCGAATACTTTAATAAATCCCCATTTTTATTTATCGTCATTTCCTACTTTATTTTTCTTACCTTCTTCTTTTCCTTGCAGAACCCTAATTTCATTTCTTGAAATTGTTTCTAGCAATCGTATGAAATTTGATCTTGTTTTTCTTCCTTAAATATTGGGAAAATTCTGAAAAAAAAGGTTGTCTTTTTTAAAAAATTGATATTCTGTGCATGTTGTTCTACAGAGAAAATTATGATCAAAGTTTGAGTTGATTTCCAACTGTTGGAGTTCTTGATATCAAATTATTAAAATTTGAGTATTTAAGTTTTCTTTTTAATCTTTCGTATTAAGTTTGTAAGAAACTTGCCATTATTTTACTGAAAACAGTGTATGAAAGATGTTTATTTTGCTTACATTCACTGTTTTCCCTTGATTAATAAATTTCTTTTTGATTATATGATTAGGGTTTTAAGTAATTACTGTTAGGGTTTAAGAATCTTGATCAAAAATTCAAGTGGGTTTGGGGAAAAAAATGGAGGGTACCGAAGAAAATCATGATTCAGGATCTATGGCCTCACCGCCGGCAGCCGTGGCCTTACCGCCGGCAGCGGTGGTGACTGGCCAAGAAGAAAATCTCAGTGGATCAACGGCAACACCACCAGGCCCACCACCGGTGGCAGGGCAGATTGGTGTAGTGACATTTGGCACAGATGGTTTAAAGAAAAAGAAAGGAAGACCAAGAAAGTACGGACCCGATGGTCAACCTACGGTGGCACTGTCTCCGATGCCACTTTCGGCGTCAATTCCGATCACCGGAGATTTTTCCGGCTGGAAACCCAGTCGTGGGAAATCCGTAAGTTCCATCAAGAAAAAACAAAAATTGGATTTTGGTAATCCAGGTAATTTTTATAGATTATGATACAAGTATATATTTATATGTTTTTGATTAGAAATTAAGACCCAGAAAAATGGTTAACTTTTTGTTGTTGCCCATTGATGTCACCTTAATAAGTTTGGATTTGAACAATGGACCCTGGATCTTTGGATCTTTAATGTAAGTAAATGGGTCCCTAATAATGGGAGAATGTTGTCAGATTAGAACACACATATATATATATATATCACTTATTTTGTTCAGAAAATCATTGGGTTATACATATACTTGCAGATTTACTCTTATTTTTACTGTTCATATATCCACTCATTTTTGTCAAGAGAATATTTATAATTTATGCACTTTGGAAACTTTTACCTTCTTTTTGTTGGGAGAAATTGAAACCATCTAAAAGGGTCATTTCATTTTTTCTTTTCCTTCCTAAAATAGGTAATAATTTAGGATCTGACATCTGATAGGAGTTTTTGAAGACGCGGGTTCCCTATGTGCGTGATAGCTAGTTATTTTCCGCCAGACCCTACTTTCAAGTGGAAATTATTAAACATATTTGATTTGATGACAATTTGCTTGATAACCGGATACATACGTACAAGGGATTAATCTATTGAGAACCCGTTTTTTGTAAGATCCGTGAGAACTTCTACCTTTACATAATTTTTTCCATCCAAGTAAAGTATTGAACGTATTGATTAACATATATGTGTTTCACAATGTGTTTATCTCATAAAAGATGTTCACATTGTGAACCGAGCACGTGTGAGACAAACACATTGTGAAACAAATATATGTTAATCAATATTATAAATCCTGCTCTTTGATGGAAAAAAATCACATGAAACAACACATGATGAACAAGTTCTCAAGGTTATCACAAGTTCATGAGTTCTCAAAAGAAGGTTCCCCCATATATATATGTGTGTATATATACATGTGTGTGTAATGTGAAGTTTTGATGTTTTTCTGTTGATATTGATGTTTGTAGGTGAACGAGTGGCGTACTCCGTTGGTGCGGATTTTACTCCTCATGTGATCACAGTCAATGTTGGAGAGGTACGTTGATTATTTATTTCCCTTTCTCGTATTACATCTTTGTTGGACCTTTTCCCCCAAATCTGTAACCGATACGATTGAACCATGAAAAAAAAAACACATTTGTTTCTAAAATAAGAATAAAGTTGGTTGCATTATGTTAAATGCCGGTCTGTTTTAAAGCGTTTTATTGTTTGTTTTTTGGTTGTTTTTCAGGATGTTAATATGAAGATCATATCATTTGCTCAACAAGGTTCTCGAGCTATCTGTATACTTACCGCAAATGGTGCAATTTCTAATGTTACCCTCCGTCAACCTAATTCATGTGGCGGAACTTTAACATATGAGGTTCGACCGACCATATTTCTTTTTTCTCGAATGGAAATTTTCAATAAGAAATTCCTTTGATGGAAAACTAATAACCAAAAGGATAGTTATTTATTTTCGTAATTGTGTGATGGGTTTAGGGTCGATTTGAGCTTCTTTCGTTATCTGGAGCGTTTATGCCTAATGAAATTGGAGGTGTAAAAGGTCGATCTGGCGGGATGAGTGTTTCTTTAGCGGGCCCCGATGGACGTGTTTTGGGTGGTGGACTTGCCGGTATGCTTGTGGCTGCTGGTCCTGTTCAGGTTACACGCTCATCCACAAATATACTAGTTTCTCTGTCAATCTGCTAACTTATCAGCTAGTTTATCTTTATCTTTATCATCGATCAGCTAACTTGTCAGCTAGTTTGTCAGCCTAAACGTTTATTTACTTTATGTTCAAATCTTTATAGCTTCAATTCAATAATCTGAACATTTTTTTTTTGGTATGATTAATTAGGTTGTAGTTGGAAGTTTTCTTCTTGGTCATCAACAGGAGCATCAGAAAGCCGACAAATCAACATTTGAACAAGTAGCAACCATCTCTCCTCCCCCATTAATCCTCCCAGAAGCAACCACTAGGGCTAATGGGGATGAACCAGATCTAAACTTTTCACCCTCAAACTCAAACTCCATACATGAAGCTACAAATATCGATACCGAAAACGAAAAGAACGGATCTCTGCATGGGTCAGAACCGATAGATCCCCACACAGCACAATCTTGCTGATCGGTATTCGATCATCATATACCCATATAGTTTATTATTGATTTCTTTATTAATTGACTTGGATAACTTTATTTTATTGGTTTTTGAAGTATTTTAGCCTCAGATCGATCGTTAGAGTAGGCTAATTACTTTCATTGCTGCTGTTGTGAAATGTTAGATGTATGATATATCGGGTTTTGCTCAACAAAATCCGGGTTTGTATGCTGGTAATTATCGGAATTTGCATGTATGATTTCGTCGAACGATTTGGTGTGTTCTGATTTTGTGACATTTTGGGAAGAAATTTTCATATTTGTTTTGGAGCTATGCAATCTTGTTTTTATGGTGTTTTTTTTCCTTCTCCATAACTTGTTTTCAAGATTAGCTACAGGTGGTTCTAAATCTCTACTTTTAATTATATGGATTTTCTTTAAAACATTATCTTTAAATTTTAATTAATACAATATCAACATCTGTAACACCGTTAGAATCAACATATATCCAACGTTATTTCTTATTCTTAACTACGACATATTTTCTTTTCGTTGCATGGATTGTAACCATGAAGGTAGTAAGGTCGTCGGTTTGTTAACGAAAAGCCACAAAGAGACAATGGAATTGGAACCCTACAATTGTGGAAGATTTGGATTTGAAATAAGATTTGAGTTGGATACTGATGAACCTGTGACAACAGGTTTATCATGAAGACAGACTGTTTGGTGGTCAATTCAAGACATTCAAACTATAGGTTAGTCGTTATCCAACTCAAATCAATACAAAGAAGTGTCATTAGCATTGTCCATATAATATTTATTTCGATTTTATTGGGAAGTTAACCTATTAAATAATTAATATTATAATATTTAAAAAAAACTGTTATAATTAATTATAGTTTTTCTAAATCCTGGTTTTTAATTTTGTAAATTTTTTGAGTTGAAATCCTACAAGAGATAAAAGAATATTATTTGACAAACGGGTGAAAGAAAGGGAATATTCTCCGACTAAAATCTTGACACCAACCAGGCGATGAGGAAACACGATCCTGGCCGCCCATCCCATCGACGGCCCAGATTAAATCAACCAGTCCCTTGAAATACCCCCCACTTCTATATTCAAATAATCTCTCTGCTTTCTCATTTCTACACTGAAGAAAAATGTCGACGATCAAGGCGGTTAAAGCTCGTCAGATATTCGATAGTCGTGGTAATCCTACAGTTGAAGTAAGTTCATACTTGAATTTTTCGATTCGTTGTTTTTTCTATATTCGTAGTTCCTTTTAGTTGTATGCTAGATTTTGATCGGTGTTATTTGTTCACTGGATATTGAATTGATCTTGGAAACTGTGCGAATGTGGTTTATGTTTATGATGATACCAAAGTATTATGATTGCTTAGATATTTTAATGAAGTTGTATTTTAGTTAAACTAACTGCTAATTGAAACTAATGGTTTCAGGTTGATGTTACACTTTCTGATGGAACCTTGGCCAGAGCTGCCGTACCTAGCGGTGCTTCAACAGGTATTCAAGTAAATGAACAATAGTTTTCAGCAATGAGAATTGTCAAAATCATCAATTTTAAACACAATGAGAATATTCAAACATGTAATTTTAGTTTGAAATCAAAGCAAAAAAGTAAAGACTCAAATTCCTGTAGAAATTTAAAAATGGAGATGGTTACAATCAACTTTGGGGGACCAATCTTGAGGATAGGAAATACATTTAATGTTATACGTGCTTTTTGTAATACGTAATATCACAGATTGATACAAAAACTTACATTCATGCAGATTCTTATGCTGTGATCATAGCTTGTGACTTGTGAGTGGTTTATTTTTTATTTTTTAAATTTGTATTTGAAGGTATATATGAAGCTCTAGAATTAAGAGATGGAGGTTTGGACTATCTAGGAAAAGGTGTTTCAAAGGTTTGTAAAACTCTTCTTCCTGATCAGGTTTATTATGTTAACCACTTGGTTGATAGTTCTTAAATATGTACACTTTGTCTGCCTCCTTGCTATAAATGGAGGTAGGTGGCTGATTGGCCTTTGAGCGACGTGATGTTTCCTTTGCTCCGAACTTGAGCTGCTAATGTTGATATCTGATGATTTCTTGGTGCTATAATCAAGAAATGTTGAATTATACAAAAAGATTTATGTAATTCTGTTTGGAGACTATAATGTTGTTTGGTATGGTGTACTCAGGGAGATGGTCTGATCTTATGATTTGTAAGGATTAGCCTAAAATTGACATTTTTTTACTGGTCAGGCTGTGGAGAATGTTAACGCGATAATTGGACCTGCCTTAATCGGCAAGGTACGTTCTCTGCCATCCTTTTCCCATCCTTCTCATCGACAACTCGTAAGCTTCTCTACAGTTGGTATGTAATTCTATGTCACATGCACCTACAGGATCCTAGAGAACAAACCAAAATTGACAACTTCATGGTTCAAGAACTTGACGGAACTGTAAATGAATGGGGTTGGTGCAAACAGAAGGTATTGCAATTCATTCTGCACTCTGTTATTGTCTTATTAATCAGACAAAAGTCTCATATTTTCGTGACCCTGTGCCTAACAACTATTTTGTTCCTCTTTACCAGCTTGGCGCAAATGCTATATTGGCAGTGTCACTTGCTGTGTGTAAAGCAGGGGCATCAGTTAAAAAAATCCCTCTTTATAAGGTACCCACCTTTGTTCCTTGGTGCAAAACTTGAAATTGATTTGAATTATAACGGTTTGTTGTCTTCAAAATGCAGCACATTGCAAACCTTGCTGGAAATAAGACCTTGGTTCTGCCTGTACCAGCATTCAACGTGATAAATGGAGGTTCACATGCTGGTAACAAGCTTGCGATGCAGGAGTTTATGATTCTCCCTGTTGGAGCTTCTTCTTTCAAGGAAGCCATGAAGATGGGTGTTGAAGTATATCATAACTTGAAGGTATCACCTTGTACATTTTTCACAACACCATGGCATTGTGTTCTTTTTTGAAGTATATAATATTTATATACGGCAAATGCAACAAATAAACAACATGGCATTGTTGCAGGTTTTGCATTGACAATATTATTATCTTGCAGTCTGTTATTAAAAAGAAATATGGTCAGGATGCCACCAACGTTGGTGATGAAGGTGGTTTTGCTCCTAACATCCAGGTAAGTTGTTTCCTTCAAGTTCATATTTTTTTGAAATATCTTTATGGCTATATGTATTTAGTGCATCCAGATTACTTAAACGCTGTTTATTTGTTTAAGATGTTGGCCTTTTAAGCATGCCTGATATTTATATATGTTGCTCATTCTGATTCCGTGATAAATTATATTTCTTCGATGATATTATAATATGACTTGTGTCACTTGTTATACAGGAAAACAAAGAAGGTCTTGAACTTTTGAAGACTGCAATTGCCAAAGCTGGATATACTGGAAAAGTAATTTTTTTCTTACTATGGTAAAAAAAACTACATTATTGGTATGTGGTGTATATTCTATTAACAGATGTATTGCAGGTTGTTATTGGAATGGATGTTGCTGCATCCGAGTTCTATGAAAACAAGGGCAAAACTTATGACTTGAACTTTAAGGAAGAAGTAAGAGTTATTGGAGCCATGCTAAATTTAGCGTTTTACACAACGGTAAAACCAAACAGTTGAATAATTTATAAAGATTTTATATATTGCAGAACAACGATGGGTCACAGAAGATTTCAGGTGACAGTTTGAAGAATGTCTACAAATCATTTGTGTCTGACTACCCCATTGTATCTATAGAGGACCCTTTTGATCAGGATGATTGGGAACATTATGGCAAGATGACAGCAGAAATTGGTGAGCAGGTTCAAATCGTTGGTGATGATCTTCTTGTAACAAATCCAAAGGTAAAATAGTATATAATCCTAACTCTAGTTTTAGAGAGTTTATTATGTTGATATGGTTTTCCCTGACTGATCCAGCGAGTAGAGAAAGCAATCAAAGAAAAGACTTGTAATGCCCTTCTTCTTAAGGTATGTTGATTTTCCAGTATTAATCTTCATGGGTATTTCAGGAATTTATATGGTGGTAAAACCACCTTCCAATGGGTTGTTTGTCTACCTCTTAACAATTCCATTAAGAGGTAGCCTCTGAATCACTAAGAGGCGATTTCTGTTTGGCAAAAAATAAGTTTGGTTCCAAAACCCTCTGAATCATTGTGTATCCTGAACCTCCTCTAATCATGCCCTAATTACATCCTGAACAATTACCAAACAATTATATTTGATTTTGCCCTATATCATTAGCGCCTCTTAATCATTCTGACCACTTAATCATTTCATAGATGGAAGGAGCGAGTTATTTTAATTGGGAAGGACAGGCTTAGAAAAAACTTGACTCTCTGCATAAAGCTCCCCTCTAGAAGCTTACCGAATAAAGCCACTTTCTGTATCATTAAGCCACTACCAAACAGTTGTATATAGCTAACTGAATAAGCTTTAAGTCTCATTAAGCTCATTAAGCTGCTAACAAACAGACACTAAATCAGATAATTTATTTGAAGGGTGATGTTTCTCTACTTTGTTGCAGGTGAACCAAATTGGATCAGTTACAGAAAGCATTGAAGCTGTGAAAATGTCAAAACGTGCTGGTTGGGGGGTCATGGCTAGCCACAGAAGGTGCAATTTAATATGATTATCTATCTTTAGGAGGAAAATGATGGATTTTTTTCTTTCCTAATTCCTATATTATTTTATATTCAAATCCTTATGTTTATATGATGAATGAATTGAACTTGTTGCAGTGGTGAAACCGAGGATACCTTCATTGCAGATCTTTCAGTTGGATTGTCCACGGTAATAGCTTTTAAAAAATTCAATCTAAAGATATACTAGTAACTGTTACATTAATATAACAACAGTCGAAATATAAATTATATATAAAGGAAGTGGAAGACATATAAAATAATTATGATCTGATCTGATTATGGAACTTGGTAAAACAGGGTCAGATCAAGACTGGAGCTCCTTGCCGGTCAGAACGGCTTGCTAAATATAATCAGGTATCTATGTTTATCTCTTTATTTGTTTAGGAGCTTAATGAGCATTAACCAAAAAGAAGTCATTTAAAACTGTAGCTTCTGAGGATAGAAGAGGAGTTGGGATCAGCAGCAGTATATGCAGGAGCGAAATTCCGTTCCCCAGTGGAACCTTATTAAATCAAACTCCTGCCCAGGTGAAGTTTACTTAAGTATTTTGGAACTATCTGCTTTTGTTATTATGGCATTAATTGGTTGTTGGTTTTGATATATTTTATGTTAATCGTCTACTAGTACTAACTAGTTAACCATCTATTTTATCTTCATCTAAAATGTGATTGCTTTTGGCTTCTTAATTGGTGTTTATCTTTTGTCCTTCCTGACCCGGGTAAGCCCTTACCAAGTCACATTACCTTACCAGATGAATATGGTAAGGACCAAAAATCTTACCCTGTAAGAGCAACACAAGGACCAAGAGTCTTGCCCGGCAAGTGAGGGTGACGGTGCTTACCATGGTAAACGCTTACCGGGTAAATTGTTGCATTAGGATGTTGTTTTTATGGACTAAAATTTGATAGTGTCGAATTTTACCGGTAAGTGCTTACTGGGTAAGTGTTTAGTAAACGTCCCCATTCTCATTTTTTCATAAGAATTCTCCATTATTACTTGATTATCATGTTGATTACTTTCTCAGATGATAATTACCACAACGGTTTTTAGGTCATTTGCTCATAAGCATCAACTTTGCAGGCTTTAAATTTAAGAACATGTATATCTTTACAATTCATATAACAAGTTTGTAAATGTCCCTTCATTTATGTATTGAAATTAAGTCTTTGACGAGAGGAACCCAATATCAAGTTTTTGAATCTTGACAAGCGCAAAAGCCCCATTTTCTTTCACGGGCCAATCATCAACCTTAGGGTCAACCGGTCAAGTCAACACATATATTCCCTTGCAAGTTGCAACCACTAACCACATACCGCTTATATGAGTCTACATTCTTATTTTGTTAGGTAACATTTTTGACAATCAAAATAAATGGTTTGTAAGCGTCTTTTACCTGGTAAGCATTAACTGGGTAAGAGTCTCCGTCATCACTTACTAGGTAAGAACCTCATTTGTTGGCATGCCTCTTACCGGGCCACTTTGTGGGTTCTTGCCATGCTCCCATAGTAAGATAAATGATCAGGTAACCGCTTGCTCGGTTAGCATTTGGTAAATAACCCTAAGGGATTGTAATGGATTTCGAGGGATTTGGATTTAAAATCCAATCCATTCCTGTGTTTGGTTGGCATAATGGTAAGGATTTAAAATCCCATGAACAATGGATTTTAGAATCCTTCCTAAAAACTTGGGTATTTCAAATCCAATCCTGAGGATTCCCCTTTGCCCTAATTTGAAATCCACGCACATCCTTCTTTCTCTAACCCAAGCATACAAAAAGTGTCCATTTCCATTCCAAATCCTACAAATCAAACACAATGAAGGATTTCAAATCCAATCCAATCCCTCGAAATCCAATTCCCTTCGTGAAATCCAATTCTCTTGAAAACAATCCCGCAAACCAAACGCACCCTAAGTTTTTTCATTTTTATCATATAAAGACATGTCATATTGTTATATGATCACAAATGATAGATATAAGGAGTCTAAATACATGAGTTTATGGTTGTGAATCTTGTGATTTTATCGAAAATGCGTAAATGAGTGTTAAGGGAAGAATAATGCTAACATATATATACAAACACACACAAATCTAGGGGTGTAAACGAGTCGAGTGGTAGGTTAATTGAGCCGCGCTTAAAAAATTAATACTAAGCTCGATTAGCTTTTCAGTGTAGGGATCGAGCTCGATTAGCTTTTCAGTATAGGGATCGAACTCGAGCTCGAATATTTTTTGAGTTATCGAGCTCGCGATTGATTAACTCGTTTATCAGCTTAAGCTCGGTGGTTTATATATATATATATATATATATATTTTTTTTTTTTGGAAAGGCTATTTTAGGCATTTACCTAGACTAATCCCTGACAATTTTAAGACTGCTAAAGCATGCAACCCTGATATAATCCCCTAGTGGCCACAAGTTGTTTGCGTCTGGATTCGAACATGGGGTAGATGGGTTATCTAGCCTGATTCTTCACAAGTCTTAACCAGTACGCCACAAGTCTTGTGGTTGGTTTTTATATTTTTATTGTATGATTAATAAATATATGGGCATTATTGGCTCGAAAAAGGGGTACGCTCGAATGACTAGACTTGGCTCGACTCGACTCAACTCGAAAAAATTGAATCGAGTTTTTGAACGAGCCGAGTCGAACATTAATGTTATATAACTCGGCTCCTTTAGTTACACGAGTCCTATTTTGTATTCGAGATCGGCTCGAGCTTGAGATAAACGAGCACGAATAGCTCGTTAAAAACTTGAATCGTTTACACCCCCTATCACGAATCAATAAACCATCTTCATCTTCACTTTTGTTTATTTTTAATCTTTCAAGTTTAACATTTTCATTGACAATTTTCTCATCGTCAACAAAATTAAATAGAAGGGTGGGTTGAAAAGAGAACGTTAAAAAATAGAATAATGAAACACATTTGAACCATTCAGTTATTTTAATTTAATGATTGTAAATAACATCTACATGTTACCACAATTAAATCAATGATTGTAATCTTATAGGGATTGAATAGCAGTTACATTTTACCAAAATTAAATCGATGATTATAGTTTCATAGGGATTGAACAAGCACATTCAAACTTTGATCATTTATTTTGGTTGATAAAAATCTCTCTTTTTTTTTTCTTCTAAAACTCTTATTTTTACGAAGTAGCTAAATCAAATGAGAATCATAAAAAGGTTATAAACTTATGAGAACCGATTCAAAATAATTTTTATGTTGTTTTATATATATATTTATTTATTTCATTTTGTGAAAAAAAAAATACGCGTATTTTTCGTTTCATTAAGGCTATGTTTGGCAAACTAGCTGATAAGCTAGCTTATGACTGATAAGTTAGCGTATGACTTATAGGGTAGCTGATAAGCTAGCTGATGAATAAGTTATGTTTGGCAAAAACTAGCTTATGAGCATGTGAAATGACCAAAAATGGCATGTTGAAAATAAATAAATAATATTAGTTAGGGGTATAATTGAAAAAAATGTCAAAAAGCTCCATATAAGCTACTCCAAGTAGCTTATCGATAAGTTAGCTTATAAGCTAGCTTATGTGCATCCAAATGATTATTCAGAAAATAAGCTAGCTTATAAGTCGAACATAAAATTTTTATTTTTCTTTACAATCTTTAAATGGAAAAAAAGTTTCACTAGTAAACACAAACATATGTAAAATAGTTTTTTAAATCATAGTTTTTAAAAAAAAAATCATGTAAACAAATTATTTTTATATATAAGTTCTCAAGTATATGTAATTTTTTATAATTTTCATTTTATTATCCTCTTGTATATCTATATATACTTTAACTTCTGAAATAAATAATTGGTTTTCATAATTAAAATAAATCTAAAGCAGTGATAATGATTTGAATCCGATTCTCCGGTCGGATCCCACCACGCTTAAAGTATGGTATATTCATCCATGTTTGGAAATTTAAAACTACCATCTCCCTAGAAGAATACAAAATTCATTTTTAATGATCAACGAATTTTTCAAATAAATTATTTTTTATTTGTAAATATAATAATTAAAAGAATTCTCAAAAAACTATTTTTTCTTCAAAAATACGATTCTTCCACAAGCTTATGATCTTGTTGTTACATGTTTCAAGAGTTAAAAACAAATACCTATTTGATTCTTTTATTATTGAACATGATATAGAGGCAATCTTCAGTAGTTGGTGCAATTTACCTCTACAAGCTTTTGCCACTGACATCACATCACGTACGATTCATTTTCGTTCGATCTACTTGTAAGTTGACGCATTTGTTCTGAATTGTGGAGCTCAATTAAAGATCTTAGTTATCAAAGACAAAGATAACGAGATTCAAAAATATCAGTTCCAGCACTCGGGTATTCCATAAAACTGTATGAAACGATCTATACAATCAATTGTTCTGTAAAATTGATTAATAAAATGCATTATAAAATCAAATTTAAAACATCTTATACTATAAAACGATAATGATATATATAGATATATAGATATACAGCTGTTAGATGTATATTATTCTTTTATTTGGTGGTGAATGATACATCAAAGACACCAATGTTTGGATGGATTTGGTAAAGTTGTGGTTGGGTTGCCTTATAGGCACCATTCTACATTCACAATATTGGTTCACCTATATACATAAAAATGGTACTCTTTTTTGTTTCACCAATCGCTTTAGCAACTTGTACCTTGCTACACACCCCAATTCCATGATAATTCACATTTCATCATCAACACACATTTTGTCTAAATCTCAAAATATACTTAAAAGTCCAAAATGTAAATAGTTGTGAAAATAAGGGGCTAATTAGTAATGTTATGAAACTGTAATTCTCAAGGGCTAGAATGTATGTTATCCCAAAATTCAGGGACTTGTTTTGAAATCTTGACAAAAATTTGATACAAGTTAAACATAAAATGCATTATGTTACTAAAACTGTAAATGTTTTAAGGTTTTACTTGAAAATATTGTTAAAATTGGCTCGCTATTAATCATTTAATGTTTTAATTTTGTTCCGACAATACCTTGTTTAACTGGGTCATTAGGGATTGTTATGGGGACATTACTTGGTTCAATCATATGAATCCGATCAGATAACTAGTATCCATGTGTTTTTTAAAATGGGACAATTGAGACGAATCTTGGATCTAGGCTTAGAGGAAAGCAGGTTATGACACTAGGCTATGACTATACTATGGGTCGTGCTAGTTTGACTGAGTATGATTCCAGGTCAAATCTTGGTACAACCAAGGGTTCACCATGAGTTTCAAATGTTCGATTTTAGCCTCGAATTTAAGAAAATTACTTTTGGTGATTAATGTTGCACTAAACACTGTATTTTCATTATTGTTGTTTCATAAAAAACTGGTTTGTAAGTTTACACGAATTATTGAGTTTGTAAAAAGAAGACTATGTATGTATGTGTGCGAGAGAGAGAGAGAGAGAGAGAGAGAGACTAGAAAATTGTCATGTACATACGTGAAAAGACAATATACATAGAACTCAATATATATATATATATAGAGGAAAGTTCAAATGTGAACTCATTTTTGGTTGTGAACGTGAGGATGAATTTTAGCCACTTATCCGGTCAATAAAGGCGCCTTTGACCTGGTTCCCCTCCTTTAATAATCTCCACCCTCCCATGAATCGCGTCAATCCTCCGTGATCATGTCCACCATAACCGAAGATGTGTGGCTGAGATTCGTCCTCACGTTCACAGCCAAAATTGAGTTCACATTTGAACCTAACCCTATATATATATATATATTACAATGATTTAACAATACAATATGACAACACATAATAAGATTATAACATGATAAGACATAAAAATTTGAACTAAATATTATGTCGCATATTTATTTCAAACAAATATGGTGTGGGAAGTACTAGTATGATCCAACCAAATACGGTTATTTTATATTAAACTTTTGGAATTAATATTTATAAAATAAAAAAGAAAACCTCTTGTAGCCCCTACTCACCCAAAGCCAAAGTTTGTTATTGATGAAACATAAATGGGTCACACCTATTAATAACCACTTCACCAAATTTCAAAAGTATGATTACCCCATTACCATCTATTTCTTTTTATTTATTTTTCTTCCACCAAAGAAACCTTTTTTTATTGGTATGTCCCTAATAACACGATACCATCCATTCCCATGTATATATATACAAGATTAGGTTTAAATGAAACCCGTGATTTTAAAGAAGAATACAAGAACAGATAAATCAAAACCTGCACATTTTTTTACGTTGGTTGTGATTCGTAATAGCATGTGAGTTCACTAGAAAATTACATATGATTTGTCTGTTCTCATTTGAACCATTATCTATATATATTACTTTAAGGTTTGAGTTTCGGTGAGGATGAGAGTTATGATAAAAGAAAATGAATCTCCCTCTTTAGATCAATTTTATTTAAAGGTCATGCTATTACAGTGCACCAAGGATGGACCAGATTAATTCTCGTAACAAACATAATCTATATAATGAGGTGAAACTAAAAGTGATAAAAAATCCAGATCCATTCTTCCATTTATCAATTTTCATCTCACATCTGATTTTGATCATTCATCATTACTTTTAATACATTGATTTATTATATTATTTAAATCTTTGTGTATTGTGACACATGCTTCTACTTTATATCTAGATGTCAATCATGTTCTTATAACAATGTTATATTAATATATATGGACCAATATCCAAAGAAAATTAAAATAACATTTGACCAATTTAATTTATACAAGTAAATTTATCATGTTTAATCCGTAGATGCCTACGTGTAACCATGTGAAAACAAACAAAAGTCAACTTTTAATACTTATGTTTAACCCCCATTTATGTTCTTTCATCACAATATGGAAAAAGAAAAAAAAAACTAGCGGAATTAAGTGTAAATTCAAAAATGTAGGGTGATGATAACTACTTGTTACAATGTACGAAGGGGTTTAAATGAAAATGTTTAAAAGCTCAAGGCGATAATATGTAATATATATAATTATATATACATGTTTTTACTATCAGAGTCAAAAATTTAAATAATTTAAATTAAATTATATACTAAAAAAGAAATGATAAGACACTAAAAAGATAAGAAAACTTAAAATATCACGCTACAAAAACTATGATTTAAGTCATGGCGCATTACATGCTTAACATGATGTAAAACATGAGCCTTTTAGTACACAAAAATAGAGTTCTAAAAGCATCAACCCATATATATCACAAGAAAATTAGAGTCGGTTTTAGTATTCAGGATAAGTGAGTTTTTTTTTAAATAAAGTAAGACTCAAAACTTATACAGTCATAATAGAATGATTTTAGTGCTCAAATGACCTACATGTTTTAGATATTTGTAATTTTTTTAATAAAAAGAAAAAAAAATGTAGTGCGAGTGTAAGATACATGAGATATAATTTTTTGTTCTTATTCCTCTATTTTTTACTTTATTATAATAATATTAATACATAGTCTAGTTAAAAATTTATCATGTAAACATACAACTTTCCTACCATTTTTAATGGGTTTTCTATACTTCTTAGATCATAAACAATATCTATTTTTATTTTTTTGTAGAGAACAGTATACTAATTATCTATAAAAATAGGACCTAAATGCACTTATTTCATAATTAAGTGGATACATGTATAATTTAACGTAACTAAAAGGGTTGATATGTAACAAAAACAAAGAAGAACTCCTTTTCTGCGAATTTGTCACGTTTCAAAACGGAGTGCCACGTCAGCTGACACGTTGAATCAGCAATGTTGACCATAATTGTATGGCCAATTTATACTTTGACCCCACAACTTTAAAAACTTCAAAAAAAAAACCTTAAAGTTCAATTTCTTGATTCCATCTGACGCGCTTTATCGGTACGTGGGGAACTCCCCACTTTTTCTCTTCACAAAATCTCTCTATATCTGCAACCTGCTATATTATTCTAATTTTCTTTCTGACCATCATCATTCTCATATTCTTCACTTGAGCATTTCATCAAACACTTGGTGTATATACATTAAATTTCCTTTCTTTTCCTGCTAAATTTGAACCCCTTTTGTTTGCCGCTGTAGTTTCCATGAAAATGGACTTCATAGCACCTGAATTAAACCTTTTTACAACTAGTATATATACCAAGTAATTATTCAAAAAAGCTTTGTGTTTTTGAGTCTATTTAATACGAGTTCTTGAACCGAAAAAGTAGAAGAAGAAGAAGAAGAAGTTCAATTTTTTGTGGGTGTTTTCGTAATGGCTGAATCTGAAGGGACCCAGAATGATAATAACCAATTGGTAGTGGTTGCTGCTGCTACTAAAGAAGACATGGCTGTACGAGCTATGAATAAGAGATATGAAGGATTAAGCACAGTTCGAGCTAAGGCCATTAAAGGTAAAGGAGCTTGGTATTGGGTTCATCTTGAACCTATTCTTGTTCGAAATCCAGATACAAATGATGCTAAAGCTGTTAAGCTTAAATGCAATCTTTGTGAAGCTGTTTTTTCAGCTTCAAATCCATCAAGAACTGCTTCTGAACATCTCAAAAGAGGAACTTGTCCCAATTTTAACTCTCTTTTAAAACCCTCATCTTCTTCTTCTTCATTGCCGCCATTATCTTCTCCTTCTTCTCACAGTAATCGAAAAAGATTTGGGTCAATTGGGACTAATTCACCTCAACAGCTTCAACAGTTTCAGCCTCATTATCATCATCATCATCATCCTCATAATCATCATAATCAGCAGCATTTGGTGTTATCTGGTGGGAAAGAAGATTTGGGTCCTTTAGCAATGTTGGAAGATAGTGTAAAGAAACTAAAAAGCCCAAAACCTTTACCTCCATCTCCTCATTTAACTAAAACCCAAATTGATTCAGCTCTTGGATTACTGACTGATTGGTTCTATGAGTCTTATGGGTCAGTCTCATTTCCAAGTTTAGATCATCCAAAGTTCAAATCTTTTTTGAATCAAGTTGGTTTACCCGAAATTTCAAAACAAGATTTCATGTCTTCAAGACTTGATTCAAAATATGAAGAAGCAAAGTTAGAATCAGAGGCTAAGATGAATGATTCAGAGTTTTATCAACTTGTTTCTGATGGATGGAAGACCAAGACTTTTTTTGGGAATGGTCAAGATGGGTTGATTAAGTTTATGGTCAATCTTCCAAATGGAACTACATTATTTCGAAAAACCTTTTTTCCCAGTGGTGGTGGCAATGGTACATCATCAATGGCGGTTCCGGCCACCTACGCGGAGGAGATCATGTGGGAAACCGTCACAGGTACATATAATGTCGAAAGATGTGTTGGAATAGTGGCAGATAAGTATAGATCAAAAGCTTTAAGAAATTTGGAAATCCAACATCATTGGATGGTTAATTTATCTTGTCAACTTCAGGGAGTTGGTAACTTGATTAAAGATTTTAGTAAAGAGCTTCCACTTTTTAAGAATGTTATCGATAATTGCTTAAAGATTACTAGTCTTTTTAACAACAATTCTGAGGCTAGAAGTATTTTGAACAAATTTCGGTCACAAGAGTCAAGATTCTCTCTTTTGTATTGTGAAAACTTAGAGAACTTTTCGTCTATTAGTTCAATGTTGGAAAATACGTTGAGTTGTGCTCGGGTTTTGCAATTAGTTGTAATGGATGATTCATATAAACTTGTGGTAATTCAAGATTCTGTTGGTAAAGAAGTTGCAGAAATGGTTCAAAATATGGGATTTTGGAATGATGTTGAAGCTATTAACACTTTAATTAAGGTAATTAGAGGGATGGTTGAAGAGATTGAGTCCGAAAGACCATTAGTTGGGCAATGTCTTCCTCTTTGGGAGGAATTAAGAGCGAAAATGAAGGACTGGTGTGGTAAATTCAACATTCATGAAGGACTAGTTGAGAAAATAATCGAAAGGCGATTCAAGAAAAACTATCATCCTGCATGGTCAACTGCATTCATTCTTGATCCAGTTTACTTAATAAGGGACTCAAGTGGTAAATACCTTCCCCCTTTTAAATACTTAACTTGTGAACAAGAAAAAGATGTTGATAAACTGATAACCCGATTAGTTTCACGAGAAGAAGCTCACATTGCGTTAATGGAGCTTCTGAAATGGAGGTCCGAAGGACTTGACCCTTTATACGCACAAGCGGTTCAGGTCAAACAACGTGACCCTTTTACCGGAAAGATGAAAATAGCAAACCCTCAAAGTAGTAGACTCATTTGGGAAACTATCTTGAAAGATTTCACCATTTTGGGGAAAATTGCAGTTAGGCTTCTGTTTCTTCATGCAACTTCTTGTGGGTTCAAGTGTAGTTGGTCTTTTATAAAATGGGTATGGGCTAATGGTCAAATTCAATCAAGGGTTGGTCTCGAAAAGATTCAAAAAATGATATTTATTGCGGCAAACTCGAAGCTAAAAAGGCAAGAATTTGGTTGTGAAGAAGAGAAAGAAGCAGAGGTATTTGGGATAACAAGCAGTGAAGATGATGATATGCTTAATGAGGTCTTTGTGGATGCACCCTCATTGTAACGTTTTTTTTTTACTGTTTTCTAACTCCTGCGGTTTGTAGATTAGTTGTAATTCTTTCTTTTTCGTACCCTTTTTCTCTATCTTTTGGTAGATAATTAGTTCAAGATTTTGCAGGAGTATTGCATATGTTAACAAAGATCCATCAATATTATACCATTTATAACTATATAATGAATCAAGATTTCAACTTTTTCCATCTTTTTTAACCATATTTTGTTCTTTGAATCTTGATTAGATAAGGGATCAAGATTTCTTGATCTTTATGCTTTTCCTGCATGAATGCAAATCCAGAATAAGAATTCAAATTTTCCGCTTGTTTGTTCTTATTTTCTGCTAAGTTTGATTCATCTACGAATGATTTTAAATTTCCTAAAGAAATCTTTTATGTTCTACTTCCTGAATCAAATCTTTTGCATTTAAAACAGAATAAATTGTTCTTGATATCATGTTTCTTGTTTGTCTGTCCATTTCCATTCTTTTCACTACAAATTTCATTAAAATCTCCATGTGATCCATTCAATATCTCACTAATGCATACTAGATGAGTTTCTGTAAATTATATACAAATTTAGCCATCTATTTTTACAAATTGGAGTGTAGATTAATGTCAAATCCGATATATTTCTGATGATTATGTACTTTTTTAACAATTAATTCTTTTAATACACGAGGTTGCTTGAGATAGAAGTCGCAAAGGGACAAAGAATAGACCATAGCTTTTTGAATTTTTTGAGTTTTCTTTCTTGATATCGGGATGCAAATGATATTGATTCAACCTCTTGACAACTCAAGCTACCAACAGAATCTTTATAAAGCCAAAATCGAGACTTCAATAAGACAGTAGTGTCCCCACCCATGAAATTAAGACGACATCTATTCTATTCCCCCATTAACTATCACATTTTGTCAAAATTGTCTGATAACGAGCTTATTGAAACGATAGCGTCTGAAAAAAGCTAGCTTATGACATGCCATAAACAACTTAACGTTAAATTAGAGTTTAATTTCTTTCTTATTTTCAAGATTTTGTATTCAGTCGTTTTTTAGGGTGGGCCCTAGTGATCTTTGTCGCCCCCCAAATGCCGAAAGTAGAAGGATTTTCGAGTAATGATTATTGTTATCTTGTCATGATTTCTGCAAAAGATTTTCTTGATAAAACCTGAAGCAATGGAGGCAGTTGGAATGAAGAAAAAAATGAAGGCCACATTCCATCAGAAAAGAACAAGTTACCAAACTTCAACTTTTGGCAATATAGTCCAATTTCTATAGATTTTGCTGATGCAGACTCTCATTTTTTCCTAATTATGCCTGCACATGCATATCTAAAGATGCATTTTTTATTGTAACTCTGAGTTTCCGGACCCGCTTATAGCATCTGTGCTAATCCCATGGGATCCTAAAGATATCAGCCAGAAAAAATCGCATGGAGTTCTAAAGATAGCACCTGCACTAATCCCATAGAAAAGATAAAAGTAGTTATCAAAATTAAATTCATGGAGTCTTAAAGATAACAGTCAGGAAAATCCTTAGTGGCACTGTGGAAACTCAAAATGCGACTTATGGGGGAGTTCCATGACCTAACTTCTATTTGTCGGTTAAAATTTTAAGATGCGTTTTGTTGGACATATCTTCATTTCCATTGCTACATTTTTAGTTTTTTACACGAGACCCGTAAATAATAATGCTAAAAGGTGAAAATGATCGCGAAAAAGTTTTTTTTTTCCTGTACTATTAAGTAATAAGTACAGCAAACACTACACATGCAACAAACCATACATTTCACCCATTCTACCATTTATGGTTGTCAACTCTAAGGTAGTTTTTCATTCTTTTGGTCATAATATAACTCTTTCGTGACTCAAATACTCCATTTTCGTAAAAATACAAAAGATAAATCGTTCTATAAAAGCTGCTTTTTCTACCCTATCCAAATAGCAAGATTTCATCTTTTATGTAGAGCAAAATCATTGCCATAATGTGGTTGTTTTTTTAATCATAGGTGTTTTTTTAATCATAGGTGTTCAAACCAGCTAACACGTACCTCAACAAATTCCATAAGAGCCTAAAAGATAATAGTCAGAAAAATCTCCAGTTGTCTTATACGGACTCAAACCGAAGACCTATGAAAAGGGTTCCAAGGTCCAGTCTATATTTGCCAGTTAAGTTGTCTTAATATCGTTTTTAATGATCCTTATAAAGGATAAGGGGAGGGAGATATGATGATGGCCATACAACATTTACTTGTATTCATGTGACAATATTTTCATGTCAATGTTACCCTCATTAGTGTCTCCATGTCCCACAATCATAATGTACTAGAATTTGGATTCCAAAACAGTCTTTTTAAAGTCTCCAATAATTGTATCATACATGTCATATCTTACTATTTTTTAATACTAATAATTCATTAAGCCATACATATTTTTCTCTTGTTATCGGTATTGGATAGACGATATGAAACAGAAGAAAAAGATGTCGTAAAAACGAAGAAAATCAAATAAAATAAATGGGAAAATGTTTATGAAATTAATATTGTTAGTTAAGACAAAGAGATGAGAAAGTGGAAGAAAAGTTGTTTGAATCACATGGAATGCTTAAATAAAGGTGTGAACTTTTGCAGTGTGTATGTAAAATCTTGTCTCAATTAGTGTTTGCTTCTTTCCAAACATGTCCTCTTTCTCTCTCCTCAAAAAAGCATTGGTTGAAATGTCCTTTTACTCCTTTTCAATAAAGTTTCTCTAGGGTTTTATAGCTGTTATTCGAGTAAAAAGTTAATTATCTGTAACTTTAATACTTCATCTAATTCTGTACGAACCTGCTTTCTACGAATCACATGTGAAGAGATATTTTAGAATTGACTTACTGATTGAGTTTAGTTGAGGGGTTTAAGTCCATCTTCCATCGTATTAGAACTTGAACATGTTGTGTATTTGAGTAAAATTACTTTGTCCATTTGCCAACTGAACAACACATCCAACGACAGTTTAGAGCTTTTATTTTCATAACTTGAATATCCATATATGTAAAAAAAAATTATATTTTCTTTTCATAAGATTTGTGATACATTTATTCTTGATGATTTTTTTTTATCTCGTCAAATATTTATAGAAAAAAAACGTTAAATCTTTTTCACAGCCTGTATATTAAATATCGTTATTAATGGACTAGATTATAACGTGATAGTTTGTTGATAACGAGATAACCCTTTAATGGACCCTAGTCTAAACGACATGACATACATATGAATACAAGCAAGGTACTCGTGTTACACCCTGAGGGCTTCAAAAGGGTTGTCCGAAAAGAACAGTTTGGACCGCTATTGTGCAACAACAAAGCTGCCACGTAACACTTTAATATATTTTTAGGTCTTTGTCGTGTTGCGTTAATTATCTTCACTATAAATACAAGATACAAGATTTATTAAACTAAGTTGATCGTTTGGCTTATTCTCTGGATTTATTCTTGAAATAGCTTTAGCAAGCACTTTTAAAATAATAATTGCATTTTGTTATATATATATATATATATATGGAGGGAGGTTTAAGGAAAAACTCTAAAAAAAATTGAAAAATTGAACAACACTCTGCTTATCATTCATCTAAGACATTATGTACACGTAATTGAAGTTGTTTTTTTTATTTTTATGTGTGTACACATATTACGCACATACGATACCGTCCAGATAAACGATTATCAGGATGTTTCTCAATTTTTCAGTTTTTACGGTTTTCCTAACCCATATATATATATATATATATATATATAAAAAAAAGAGATTTCAAATACAAACAAAACAATATATATATATATATATATATATATATATATAGGTTTAGACTTTAGAATATATCATTATAATTTAACATGGTCAATGATGATTTCTTACCGAAGTAATGATTTTTTTAGGCGTTGGTTGATGAACACATTCCGTCGGTAAAGGCTTTTCTAAGTAATCATTGGTAAACAAATAAATATATTAAATCATCATTAAAGGATGTATTTAAATTTATTAAAAAGTGAATTGTGGATTTGGTTTATCTGTTTTGTTATTTTCTTTACCATAGTACCAGAGTATGTTTATTGTGGATTTAAATCTCATAAATATATTAAATCATCATTAAAGGATGTATTTAAATTTATTGTTTTTGTATTTTTGCCTATTTCGGTACATGACCAAAATTTTCATTTTATTTGATGTCATGTTAAAAAAACCTGACATAAATAAATAAATATATGTGTATATATGTATATGCATATATATACACAATCTTTTCGATTAAAAAACTGAAGTATTGAAGTAAATCTTTTTTAATATGAAAAATTGCACAAAATGGAACCAACTTTGAGTTGATTCCTATTTTAGAAAACAAACTTTTAAAACTTTCATTTTAGGACTTGGGAGCATATATTTCATTTAGGGGAGTGTTAATAGCGACCGTTAATAAGTGTGTGCATTGAATCTTTTGTACTGTAATAGAATTTTGATATAGATATGTGTGTGTAGGAATTTAGTTCTAGGAATGTCATTAGCAATATCTAGGGATATCATTAATCTTCTCCTTCATTTATTTAAGAGTAAACTATGATTTTGGTCCATGTGGTTTACTGTTTATAACGATTTTGGTCTTTATGATTTAAAAACTGCTTTTTTGGTCCCTGTGGTTTACTTTTCCTACCATTTTGGTCCTTACATTTAACAAAGTTAAAAAAGAGCTGTTAAAAGTTTCAAAAAATTACAAATTTAATCCTTGTGTTACATAAACTTTAAATGTTTAATCCTAAATTTCATTATTATCTTAATAAACTCTTAATTTGACACTTATAAACATATATATATATATATGTATATATATATTATCATTTTTGTTTCTCTTTCTTTATTATATTTTAATACTATGTATATTATTTTAATACTATATTCGTTATATATATATATATATATATTAATATTTTTTCTTTCTTTATATAAGTTATAATCATTTTGAAAACATACAATATAATTAATAAAAATAAATAATTTTTTTGATATTTTAATTAATAATTTTTTATTATTATCCAGTCGAAATTTTATTTATTTATTTCAAACCGATTGGTATTTCTATTAAATTTCTTTTAAAAATCGTTTGGTTTAAAATGGGAAAAGTTGTGAATCTTAAAATTATTGACAAATACATAATATTATTTTTTCAAAATCTATATTTATTTTAAATTATCATTTGAAAAGGTTTAATATAATTTGAGAAAAAATAGTTTTATTTATATCCAAAACCGGTTGTTTTCGTTAAATGTATTTTACTTTATTTTCATATTTTCCACTATTTTTTAGAATAGTGAAAGTAAAATACATTTAATAAAAACAACCGGTTGGGTATAAATAAAACTATTTTTTTCTCGAATTGTATTAAACTTTTTTCAGATGATATTTTAAAATAATTATAAAACTTAACAAAAAGCTAATATCACTTCTTTATCAATAATTTTAATCATTTGTAATTTTTTTTCCCATCTTAAACAAATCTTTTTTTTAAATAAATCTATAGAAATGTCAACCAGTTTCAAATAAATAAATAAAACTATGATTAAATAATAAATACATTATTAGTTAAAATATAAAAAAATTATTTATTTTTATTGATTATATCGTATGTTTTCAAATGATTATAACTTATATAAAGAAAGAAAAAATATTAATATATATAACGAATATAGTATTTAAATATAATAAAGGAAGAGAAACAAAAAGGATAACATACATATATATGTGTATATATATATATATATATATTTATAAGTGTCAAATTAAGAGTTTATTAAGATAATAATGAAATTTAGGATTAAATATTTAAAGTTTATGTAACACAAGGACTAAATTTGTAATTTTTTGAAACTTTTTAACAGCCCTTTTTAACTTCGTTAGATGTAAGAACCAAAATGGTAGGAAAAGGAAACCACTGGGACCAAAAAAAACAGTTTTTAAACCATAGGGACCAAAATCGTTATAAACAGTAAACCACAGGGACCAAAATCGTAGTTTACTCTTTATTTAAGGATCTTGATTACATGTTGATTTGCTAAGGAGAAGATGGTTCAAGCAAAGGTCAACTAGGATTTCATATTCAAATTTTAGAAGAATTGAAATGATATGAGATTTTCTTTAATTTTTCTTCCATTTCCGTAAAGAACCAAACTCAAAAACAAAAAAAAAACTAAAACCAAATAAAACCACTTCCTTCCAAAAATATAAATAAAATTCATACAAATTCGTTTCAAAAAATGACAAATATACACAAATTCATTTAAAAAAAGTCCCAATTTAAAGAAAATGAAAATAAAACTTTAACTATTCACCTGTTCATCTTCTTCTTCATACTAACTTTAACTATTTATATATTCATCTTCCTTCTTCTTCTTCTTCATACTCAAAACCTTTATCATCAAAGATATGGGAAGGACAGACGTTGTAGAAAGGGAATTTGGTGGGTTTTGAGTTTTCTTCCTTACTCCACTCATCTATTTTTTTTAAGGATATCTCAGGCAAAGTCTAAACTAATCCCGACAAGGTTTTTTGACTGCAATATGTCAGCCCTGATAAACTCAGTGCCTACAATTGTTGAGAGCGTCTGGATTCAAATCCTGGGTGGATGGAATATTCCTCATCAGCCAGACATTCGACCAGTAGGCCGAAATCCTTATGGTTCACTCATATGCTTAATTACAACCCTTGTTTATCTTATGCTACTATTCTTGGCCACCGGTTCTATTTTTGTTTTTATTTTTGTTTATCGACAGGATTAGTTCGGCGGATGAGGGTCGGTACCCCTTTTCCTCTTGTAGCACCCGATTAGAACATGGGTTTGGATTTGGTTTGGGTTAGGGTTTCTTCCGAGAAGGTAGCAAGAAAAAAGAGTGAAGAAAAAAACAAAACATTAATAATTTGGAAGTTAAAATAAACTGTAAAAATGACAAAATGGTCAAACTAAGATTCCATGTCATTGTTTTCAGAGTAAACTCTAATTTTGGTCCCCTGTGGTCTACTGAAATCTTTGAAAGTGGGACCTACACTTTGATAACTCTAGAAATAGTCCCCATTGTTCTCATTTTGCTTTGAGAGTGGTCTCTGTCACTAACTTCGTTAATTTTCTCGGTTAGTGTCAGGGGCATTTTTGTCCATTTTAATATTTTTTATATTATTATAATATTCAAAAATACATCATCCCAATATACTTTTTAAAATTTTTTATATAAGTAATAATAATTCAGTCTCATTTATAAGAAATGAATAAAAAATTAATTGGTCTGAGTTTGGGCTCTAAAGGCCAAAAGTATCTGAAGATCTCAGGTTCGAATCCAAAAAAAATAAAAATCTCTTTTCGGCAACGGAGGTTCAAATGCGATGATTCTGGATTTTTCGTAAAACGGTTGGTTTAAGATTAGTTGGCTCACATAATCGATTAGAATCTAGGTTAATAAAAAAATCTATTTTATCTAACAATATAAATAACATGTTAAAGTAAAATAAAGAATATAAACCTCATTTCCTCAATTTTAAAAATCTGTTACACATAATTCATTTCACAACTAAAAAATTTATATTCTTTTTGCATGTTTGATGTCCTCAAAATGCAAAAAAAAGGTGGTTTTTTTCTCTATAAAGCCGTTAAATGGGCCAGGCTACTTGGGCTTGTCGGTTCGGGTAAAGCCCAAAACTTACCATTTTTATTCATGCCCATGGACCAGGCCTATCTTATACCGTAAGAAAATCGAAACCCAAAATGATAACAAAATGACTTTTGAGTTTATAAAATCTCAAATCTTTTTTTTTCTAAGTTTTACGAATTCAAGATTGTATGTATGTGAATATAGTTAGATGATAACAAATATATGAAAGTATGTCAAGCTCGAAACAAGTTTATCATATTAATATAATTTTGATGAATATTTTTAAACTATCGATCACCCAAATCCCCCTCGAGTCACATAAAAGAACACTCTTATCATCAAATCAAATTTGTGATTAACATAATACCTTCAAATCAATTGACTCAACTTCGCCTGATTACAACTAGAGAGGGTCAAAATGGGGGCCATGTCGGGGTGGACCCAAATCGGTCCCAGTCCCAATTTGTCTTTCAGTATCTGGTCCTAGGTCGAGCCAAACTGGTCCCAAATATTTTTTCTCCCAAATATCAATTTTAAATGTAAAAAAATATTGTTTGAAGATTTTATTTTTATTAGACAATATGTTATTGAAATATACTTTAAAATCTTGAAGTGGGTCATTTAAATACATTTTGAAAATCTCTTCTTAATTTTTCATATACAAAAATGTTATAGATGTTTTGATAGTTATGATTTATAAGATTTAATATTAAAACATTTACGAAAACTTGAAAACTTCAAATGGAACTTGTGAAACTTTTTTTTACTTACAATCTATAAAAAATATTGAAAAACTTCACATACAGAAACTTGATTTTTTGTTTTTAAGTTGGGCCTATGTATAACCGGTCTCGGGCCAGGCCGGTCCTATTTAGCCATCTCTACTTACAACTAAAGGCGGCCAAAAATTGGTCTTGGGTCAGGCCCAAACCAGTCCCGATCCCAAATAGTAATCCTGTAACCGGTCCCAATCGCGGCCCAAATACGAAGGCCCGGTTATGAGAACCGGTCCCGGGCCGTCCCCAAGTCGGTTCCACTTATTTTTTTTAATTGATTTTTAACATATAAAAAACATTTTTTGAAGAAATTTAGTCAATCAAATACACTAACAAATATATTTTTATTATAATTGGGTCAATCAAATGTACTAAAAATAATTTTGGTCTTCAATCAAATACACTTAAAAATACATTTAGAGATAAATTTAAAAATATACTTAAAAAAATACATTTAAATTTCAAAATACATTTAAAAATAAATTTTAAATAAAAAGTTGGACCGGTCTCGAGCCGAGCCTTGTTTTTGGTGGAATATCGTAACCGGTTAGGAACCATCAGGCCGGTCCAGGTGCCAATCAGTCTTGGGCCAAGCCCAAGTCGGTCCCAGTCCCTATCAGTCTCGGGCCAAGCCCAAGTCGATCCCGATCCTAGTCCTCTACCGGTCCCAGACTGGGCCGACTCATTTGACGATCTTTACTTACAACCATATCTCTTTTGTTTTTCATTAGTGGGTTCATGATGGGCCAACC
The DNA here is from genome assembly GCA_036898165.1 of Silybum marianum. Lineage (NCBI taxonomy): Eukaryota > Viridiplantae > Streptophyta > Magnoliopsida > Asterales > Asteraceae > Silybum > Silybum marianum. The sequence goes on from CM072532.1 coordinate 1,567,587, forward strand.
GTGCAATGGTCTATTAGCTTAGTGCGTAGATTACTAGATTGTGCCCCTAATAATTGCGTCTTTGTCCAGTCGGGGCACAGGATCGTATGAGAAGTTGAGTTAAGGTGAGAAACGTAAGAAAGAATCTGGACTCTTGATCACTTTTAATCTCAAACTCACCCATGAATTGCGCTTCATACGGGGATTGATCTGGTGCATCTCATTCTAATGTGCATTCAAGGATGAAGATATCTTCTTACACTTCTCACTATAACTATGCTTCTAACCTGAACGCAACCCTTATTAGAGGTATATCTCGAAGATTCAAAAACATATATATATATATATATATTTGTATTTACATCAAAGTCATCAGGTATGGTACGAAGCAATAATGTGATATTATGATGGGTCTACGTCTCAAATGTATGCCAACCCATCTGGTTTCCATAAATACGTATTCTTGGCTAAGATTCAATTTCATCATACTCTATGGACCACATCCTCCTCCAATTATTTTATTATCCAAATCACAATCAATTCATTAATATTCATGCACGCTTTCATTCTTCAACGACAAAAAAAATTAAGACCCACAAAATAAACTAACTTACAAAATACGTTTTTAACTTCAAATGTTATCAATAAGCATCCCTCGTGATCGTTTGGTGTTTTTCACAATTTGCACGAATGCATTTCCTGGATACTGCGTTAAGTCTAAACGGATATGTGACATCTTATCATGTCACGACCATAAATTTAAAAATAAATTTTAGCCCATAACTTGTCCATCCCCCATAGCCCCATACATGTTATCTTTGAACACTTTGACTTAGAACAGACTCTGAACACCAACTCAACTGATAAATAAAGGTTGTATATCTGGGTTCCTCCTCATGGGTCGTCAGTCTGAGTCTCCAAAGAGACACTAAGATTTTTCTGACTGTTATCTTTAGGACCCACAAGATTAATGAAGGTACGCACAAGGTTACCCACAAAAAAAACCGAATGTTAGCCAAGAAATGAGCATTTAGGAAGAGGACAGTTTTAGACAAGTAGAAATGGGCATCAACACTTGTTAAGTATTAGATAAACAGGGAGCAAGATAGTTGCAGTTTAGCAGCAGACACAATTCAGGGGGAGTTGGGTACCATTTGCAATGTTTAGTCTAAATGGTATCAAAATTACCTTGTTTTCAAGAAACACTTCCTAACAGCCACTAGTTTAAAAGTAGCGGTTGGTATCAATTATCACCGGTCGGTTTTAAACTTTTTGATCATCAAAAAAAAGGGACTATCTTGAATTGTATCTAGTTTCTAGAAATATTTATTTGCGGCGTACTGGTTGAGAATCTGAGAGATGTGGTGGAATATTTCCATCTGTACAGGGTTCGATTCCAAGCTTACACAACAATTGTGGTCACTGAATTTATCAGGGTTGATTTCTTGCAGTCACAATTTATCAGGATTAGTCCAGACATAACCTTTTAAAAAAGGAAACAAATCTAGATCTATGTTGAGATCTTGGGTGGCAAAAACTGAACACCCATTCTCTACTTCTATAACACAACTCATCTATTTTACTTCTATTTTTTTTTTAACTTCTCAAAGGACCCAAAGGCCAATTACCAACTCATAAAACCTATAAGAAGAAGCTTTGGCTTATAATCAAGATTTAGAGTCAAGTAAACACAACCATTTAATAGAGGTTTCAAGATTTAGATTCAAATAAATTCAATAAATTGTTAATTAATTAATTATGGTTTAAGATTTAGCCCATGGTTTTACACTGTTTAAAAAAAGCCAACTTGAAGACTTTTAGTGATAAACAAAGACATATTTTTGCTGGATTAGTGTCAGCTCTAACATGGGTTTTGCTCCTAAGAAATTCTACTAAATTGTTAAATAATGATTTAAATAAATTCAGTAATTCATGGAAGCTTTCAAGTGTCCATCTGCTAAAGAACATTACAGCTAACAGTTTTAAGGATCTAAGAAGCACCATGGAAACTGTTGTTATCAGTTGCCAAGAACTCCATGGATGTATAAATAATTATTTTGAAGAAAATTCAAGATCCAAATGAATAAAGAAATAGTCTTTTTGGACCAAAAGACCGAAGAATAAATAAATAAAAATAAAAAATAAACGGAATCATTTAATGGCTCGTAAAGAGCCAAACAAACCGTGCCTAATCAATCTTCTCATAAATGCAATGTCACCCCACATGGAGGTTAACCTATCCATTTCATCCATTGCTTGTTGCCTTATATATATATATATATATATAGTCAGTATATGTTCCCAAATCATATAAGCTTCTATATTCAGTTTGAAAAAAAGCCTTCTAATTTCCATCAGAAATTATAAATAAAAGATGGGTTACCTTAAATCTATGAAAATGGTAAGTTCATCAGAGAATTATGAATTATTGTTGATGTTTTCTTGATTCTTGATGATATGTTATATTTACTTATATTTGTATGTATTTAACTTTGCAGGGAAAGAGAGCTAATGAACCAGATGCAGCAGAGTTCATTTCAGCAATTGCAGCCGGAAACAATGCTCAACTTATGGTGGTTGTAGGTGCCGCCACCGCCAGGTCCACCACCGTAGGCCTACTAGCGGCAGCTGAACAAACTGGCGGCAGTGTGATTAGCATCTTTAAAGGAACAGAAGAGTTGAACTTTTCAAAACAAGCCCTTGGTTCAGATGCGAACCAAGTTGGTTTTATTGTAGGAGATGCTGAAACTCTATTGCTAAATAGTTACAGAGATGCAGATCTTGTGGTTATAGACTGTAATCTTGAGAACCATGAACAGATTTTAGAAGCCATAAAAGGGAATGGAAGAGAAAAGAGTACGATTGTTTTGGGATATAACGCATTTTGGAAAGATTCATGGCGGTGGAGTAGATCAAACAGTCATTTGTTGCCTATCGGAGAAGGGTTGTTGTTGATGAGAATAGCTAGAAAATCTGAAAATGGCGGCGGCTGTGGTGGTGGTGGTAAGAGTACCCATGATGGCGGCAGCCATGGTGGAAGCAAAAAGAGCCATTGGGTTGTTAAAGTAGATAACTGCACAGGTGAAGAGCATGTTTTTAGAGTCAAATCACCAGGTGGTCGAGTTGTTAAAGCTTAAAACTTATGGCGTGCTATTTTGATTCTTGCGAGAAGACTTTTAGAGACTAGTTGATTCTTAAATGTATATATATAACGGCTAATGGGTAACGATCTTTCTGGGTGCTAATTTTATAACTATTTTGTATGTTTGTAGAACTTAGAATTGGTTAGAATTTAGAAAAAAAAAACCAGTTCTAGAATGCTCCTGTGTACCTCAGAATTGTTCTTGAATGTTTTTTGAGACTTGGATTAACCATTTCTTTATTTTCTGATCGCCTAAGAAATGAAAGATCTTGTTTTTTCTTCAACAATTTTTGATCTCTAGTGGACCTCTCGTCAGGATTTAAACCCAAATGAAGTTTTGACCATTCGTCAGAGAAAAAGGAATGAACAAATGTTGTAGGAAAGCAGAAAGATTTATCTCGATCCTACAAGTATGATAACGACCAAAGTTATCATCAAACTAACTAATTTTAGGTGGAAAATATAAATTTAGGCCAAATCTTTTAGCTTATTGAAAAAATCTCGTTTGGTAAGCCAGAAACTAGCTTATATGCTCTAGCCAAAAGTGTAAGATCCTACGTTGGTTGCCTTATAAGGGACTTAGATACCTCGTCTTCCATACACGTTTTAAAACCGTGAGTCCAGGTGTATGGACAAAGCGGACAATATCCGGTACAGTTGGTCTGAGATGTTACAAATGGTATCAGAGTCGGAGGTCCGGACTGGTGTGCCAGCACATTGGTTGGAGAAGCACATTGGTCCGGACTGGTGTGCTAGCGTCCTCGCTGTGCTACCAAAGGGTCTTTGACCTAGCGGTATGTGAGCCTCTCGTCTCCTAGGAGGTCGGGGGTTCAAACCTCACCAAAAGTGAGGAGGGTGTGTGAGTTTATATGTTCCATTTGTCGTATATAAATATTATATACTTCAAAAAAAACACATTGGTCGGAGAAGGGAACATATGTTGCCTTATAACGGACTTGGATACCTCCTCTATCATACGCGCTTTAAAACCGTGAGTCCACGTGTGTAGAAAAAGCGGACAATATCTGGTACGGTTGGTCTGGGATATTACAGAAAGCTACTTCAGATAGCTTCTCGATAAGCTCCAAGGTTTTTTTCCCCAATTATGCCCATTGTATGTTCGAATTGAATAATTCTTTAACATGTCATTTATTGTCATTTTACATTATCATCTACCTTATTCAACTATTTTTACCAAATAAAACTATTTTGAAAGCGCTATCGGCAACCCAAAGGATCGAAAGCTCAAATTCATAGAACAAAAAAAAAATTAATCAACATTTTCGATCAATACGGGATGCAACTAATAAGCAGACTATGATATGGGAATTCAAATCTTTCATAAATTAGAAACTACTACAACATTCACATCAAACTTAGTCTTTTATCTAAGGGAACTCCACAAACTACAACAACAAAAATTCTAAAAAAGTTACCATAAAAGTGAGAAGTTAGTAGCACCATATCTAAATTGCTTACATCTATTTTGTAATAAACCATCTAATCAAAGAAGCAACAAAAAGTGCTAAAATCAGTAAATAAGAGGTTAGCATAATGGATTACCAAGTTCTTGTACAACTTCTTCAACCGATGGCCTCTGATCAGGAGATTCATGGGTGCACATCAACGCGATTTTTGCAAACTTTGCAGCTTCATGCTCACAGAATCTTCCATGGAGATTTGGATCAATGAAGTCGATAAAAGTGCAAGATTCAGCCGCAAATCTGGCTGCACTAGCGAATTTCCGTTTACCAGAAATGATTTGAAACACAAGAACCCCAAATGCATAAATATCGCTCTTTTGGGTGAACCTGCCGGTTGTAGCGTACTCAGGAGCTAGATATCCCATGGCGGCACTGGCCTTGAGTGCTGAAAAAACCGTATCTTTTGTAAGAAGCTGATGAAGGCCTGAATCAGACAGTAATGGCTTGAATCGCTGATCTAGAAGCACATTTTTCACCGATATGTTTTGATGAACCATGGCTGGTTTGTTAAGCTTGCTCCCATGTAAATATTCTATACCTGCTCAGATCAAATGTTACAAGATTAGACGGTTAATGGTCAAAATGGGTACAAAAAAGGGAATTTTTGGTGAAAATTAGCCATTTCGGCCGAGTTATTTCGTCTCCTAGCCATTTTCTCCCCAAAATTAACAAAATAGCCACTAGGGTGCGACCTCATTAAAAAATCCAATATTAATTGCAATTTGGTCCCTGGGTCGCCATATGTAGGGTCTCCATGGCGACCTTAGGGGTTAAGGTCGCCATGGCGACCTAAGTGTTTGGCAACCCAGGGACCAAATTGCAATTAATATTGTGTTTTTTAATAAGGTCGCCACGGAGACCCTACATATGGCAACCTTAGTGGCTAATTTGTCAATTTTGAGGAGAAAATGGCTAGGAGACAAAAAAGTTGGGCTGAAATGGCTATTTCACCAAAATTCCCTTCAAAAAATGGGTACTGATAGGAAATATGATCTCACCTTTGGCAATGCCGTTGATGATGGAAGAACGGGTGGACCATTCAAGAACAAGACCATCATCTTTCATATCAAGATACCGTAATAAGTTTCCATTAGGTACAAAGTCATAAATAAGAAAACACTCGCCACGGCCTTTTGAACAGCAAAAGCCTCTTAATCTGACCACATTCTCGTGTCTTAATGACGTTAAGATATTCAATCCTTTCAAAAACTCGGCTTCCTCAGACTTGCAGCTACTTTTTATAATACTCTTTATAGCAACAACGGTTCCATCTCTCAGCATTCCTTTATGAATGGCTGAAAACACACTTTTACCTAATAAATTTCCAGGAGCAAAGTATTGTGTAGCTGACTCTATCTCTTCCAAATTAAACCTAAAACTCTGCATTATTTCTTGAGAGACCCCACCAAATCGTCGACCTTCGGCTAATGGGTCCCACCCACTGGAATACTCGAGGTTGATTAGAGGCGAACCGTTTTTCCTGCATATTTCCTTTGCCTTCAACTGGTCAATACGACCATCAGATGTGGTCAACCCATCGGTTAGTTTTTGTTCTCTATAAAGATAATGGGAAACTGCTAAGATGGCTATGATCGATAATCCTATAATGGCTACAATTACTCCAACAATAATGGAAGCTTCTGGGGTTTTTGATGATTTTGAGCATCTATTGTCGCTACAATTCAACTTCAAATCAGCCGTTTCTGGAATGTTCTTCATCGGTATGCCATCTGGATTCACCTGATCTAAGGCACTGCAAGCTTTTAAGGTTTCGAATTCAACTCCACATAGACCCAGGTTGTTTCCATATTGAAACCCACCAGCTAATCTCTTCAAAGCTTTAATTTTCCAAAACAAAAATAAACATTAATTAGGTATGACATAAATTTATCCCCATGTTTCAAGAAAAGGGGGTCACACTTTGCATTTTGAGTAAATTCTATCACTTCTAGAAAAAACCCAAATCAATATAGTTTTAGCATCAACATCTATCTAATCTTTTGAAGTAATTACCAATTTACTTTCTTGAAAAACACAAACTTTATACTAATTTAAACTCAAATAATTGATTTTTTACATTTGGAACAAAGAAAATATAAGCATGGAGAATACCCAAATCAATATAGTTTTAACACCAACGTCTATGTAATGTTTTGAAGTGATTACCAATTTACTTTCTTGAAAAACACAAACTTTATACTAATTTAAGCTCAAATAATTGAATTTTTTTTTAAATTCGGAACAAAGAAAATATAAGTATGGAGAATACCTAGAGGTACTTTGCCAGAAAGAGTATTATTTCTCACATCTAACACTTGGAGCATAGGGGCATCAGCCAATCTTGTAGGGATGGAACCAAAAAGGCGATTAAAACTTAAATCTAGCCTTGTTAATAGTGTTAAATCCCCCAAACTGGCTGGTAATGCACCACTAAGGTGATTAGATTGCAGAGAAATAACACTAAGCTTCTTTAATGATCCAAGTTGAGTTGGTATGCTTCCACTAAATTGGTTGTAGGATAGCTGCAATACTGTATAACAAGTTTCAAGTTAGGACTTCCATTTCTGATCAATTCATGTAGGATAACCCAAAAATAAACAAATAAACAATAAAGCATACTCTTTTTCAGCAAAGAACAAAACCAAAAGAAAAGATGCATTTTTCAAGATTCAGTTTTTTGTCTCATTGCTATAAGGGTAAAAATCCAAAAAAACTCAATGAACAAAAAAAAATTACTTTACTAACCTTGTAAATTCTCCATTTTTCCAAGTTCAATAGGAATGCTCCCAGAGAGATTATTCACATTGAGATACAAATCACTGAGCTCAGTTAAGTTCAAAATCTCCTTAGGAAAACCTCCAGACAAAAAGTTGTAATGCAGATAGATACCAGTTAAGTGTTTGAGCTCAAAAAACGCCGGTGAGAGCTTGCCGGAAAGACCTTTCCCCTGTAAGGAAATGTTGGCTACTTGACCCTTTTCATTGCACCCAACACCCTCAAAGGAGCTACATTGGTCACCTAATACAGTCCACGAGCCCAAGTATGTGTTATGTGGGTCTAGACTGGCCTTGATGTCCATTAGAGCTCTCAGTTCGGCATTTCCACAAACAGTTGGTGTGCAAAATGATGTCAACAATAGAGGGAGGAACAAGAGAAACGATGAAACACCCATGTCTTTCTTTCTCTCTCTAGATTAATGTTATATCTTTAAGATCTCACTTTTAATTTGCCACTTATTCTAGACAAATGCTTGGGATAGTAACGATTTTGTTCTTTACAATGATAAAGAACATCTCTTTCTCTTTCTCTCTCTCTCTCTATATATAACTGGTTTCTCTCTCTCCTTGGAGTGTGGTTTCAGGCACGAGCTACTGGGTTTTCTTGAAAAAATTTTTCTTTTTGAATCTTTCTGTCTCTCACACACACACCAATTCGCACTCCTTCTCTCTCTGCAACTTGGAGACGAAGAAGATGATGGTGCAGTGTTCCCTAATGGAGACCAGCTGGCAAGTCAAGGTTAGAGGGGAAGTCCACGATGTGGAAGTAGATGGAGAGTTTAAATCACGTCCGTCGGATTTAATGACTTTGGTGGGTGAGTAAAAAGTTACAATGGATCACGGTTGTAGCGTAGTCCTACCCCTCAGGTTAAACAAGGACTGCGTAGACCGCTATTGGACTGTAAAAGAGTGCGAGGAAATTTGGAAAAGCGTAAACAAAAGGAAAAGACAAGAAATATATTATTTAAAATTTTACTTTTAAGCAATATTTTTACATTTTTGGTAATTTCGCCTTAATTATTTCAAAATACACATGTTTTATGCCAACATTGTAACGTTTATTGAAGTTTTTATAATTAAATAATTAAAGTTGTCGAGGAAAATTCAACTTAAGGCTTAAATTTGATTATGAACGTAAAAACAAATAAGAGTACGACACGTATCTGAATGTAGATAATTTAAACTGAATAATCAAAAAAATATCAGACTGAATATAGTATTTATTTACTCCGAATAATGTTTATTCAGTCTCAATAACCATTATTCAGATTGAATAAACACTATATTCAGTTTTATTCGTTTTGAATATTTATTTAATTATTCAGTCTGAATATTACACGTGTCGCGCTCTCATCTGTCCTCATGTTCACAACAAAATTTAAGTTCTCATTTAAATCCGCCCCTAAAGTTGTACCGTCAAATATTTTTAATGTGTATCTTATATTTTCTTACATTTTAAATTTAAAGCTTCTCATTTTTTTTTCTATTTCATTTAAAGAGTTTACTGTAGTTATTGAATCAAATATTTCTATAAAATGCATTATATTCCTTGTTCACCCCTATATTGAGGGTGTCATTAGCACTCCCCCTTCTAAAATACTATACATGTAAGAAAGTATTGTTTATTTTTGATTTTTTTGAAGTCATAGTAATAACTTTGACATGCAGTTCCATTTATATAACTGTTTATTTATCAATTAAAATCATTATTGAGTTGGTTGGTAAAATTTATAGTTCTTTCATCGTATAACAAATTGATAGGACCACAACAGTAGTAATTAAAATTAAAATTCAGAAGCTTTTGACTTAAAATAAATGTCGTGTAGTAAACTTAATATTAAATTTAACACGTATTTTAAATAATATCAAGTATCTAAATATTTTTGTACCATCAAAGTAAAGAACGTGTAAACTAATTTAAATATTTTATAACACCCATCCTCCATTAGTAAATCTATGAAATCACAATCTCCTATATAAACATACAAATATACAATGTCCAAATGATTGCATAAAAATATTGCACGGTTGAAATTTATACATTGATCTAAGTTTTTGTTTATTAATTATAATTGATTGACAAGGGGAGTGTGAAAAAAAAACATGATACCGTGTTATTTTCATGTCTACAAAATCTTATCAAGCTATATTAAAAATGTAGCTATTTATCAAAAGCATGCCTTCAGGAGACATCGCTATCACTTACCGTATTGTGTAACATTTGTGTGCATCAAAAAATAAATTGTTGGTAAATGTTTATTGAGTAACAGTAAATTTCCCCACTTATCAGGTGAAACTCTCTATCTTTATTATGTTTGTTATTATGTAAAATTTTCAGTTTTTTCATATTTAATCGATAAATGAGTAAATACATGTGTATTTATAACTAGGGTTGGGTTCCGGTGAGAATGAGGGTTAAGATGAGAAACGTAAGAAGTGATCACTATTCTTTGATGCACATTAGGATGGGATGTATTGAGATAAGGTGTACCGAAATGCATCAGATCAACTCCATTCTAAATCGCAATCCATATAGTATAAAATTAAAAGTGATCAAGAGTTCAAATCTTTTTTTACGATTTTCACCCTAACTCTTATTTTCACACGATCCTAAACCTTATAACTAATACCATAAGAAAAATATAAAATATTTAGGGCCTAAAAATGTAGGCTTTAACGTGTCTCGTGATTCCAGATTGAGGTACGACAATCTGATTTCAATCTCACCATGCAATGCATAGTGGTCCTTATTTTAATTTTTTTATATACGTGGATAACCAACACCATTATTTTCTCTTATTTGTTTTTTATAATAACGGTATTTAAATTTTGTAAAATAATTTTTTTTTATATAATTCGATTAAACTTTAGACATAACATCATGGGTAAATCAACAAAAAAACGTGACAATGATCGAATTGAAAATTTAAATATTTAAAAAATAGTGCAGAAGATTGATTTTTTTAATATTTTTTAAAATTGGGTGGTGGTGTCAGAAGGCAACTGCCACCATATTGTTGACCTCACTACTACTATAACAGACTAAAACAATAAACACCCTTTATCTTTTCTTTCTTTTTTCATGTATACCCCTATACTATGTATAAATAAATAAATTATTATTATAATCTCATTAAAAAAGACAGACACCATCTGATTCTCTCAAGTTGTGTATTTTAAACTGTTTTATGTTTTCTTAAAATTCAGATAACATGATAATTGTACATTCCACAACTATTTTAAAATATAAATCTTTAAAATTATTTTGTTACTCTAAAATATAATTCTTTTAAAAAAATATATAATATATTGACATGATGAACTTATATGATATTTTAATAATACATTTAATATTGAAATATTTAAAATAATTTAGATGTAATCTCGAAAATTAATAAGTTTTGAATTTTTATAAGGACGCATAGCTGCGAACAAAAGCATCCTAGTACGGGAATATTGGATTCCTCTTGGCACCGCCCTTAATTCCTTTATTGTTTCAACTACTGGTAGCTCAAGTTTCTTACGTTATGGATGTTCTAAGACCATCTATAATAATTATATAACTTATAAATTAGTTTATTTTAAAAATTATTGAAAATGTTCGGTTTGATAAACAATAAATTGTCTTTTTGAGTGGCTACTTTAGTTTTTCAATGTGCTTCAAATCCTTTTTTTCATGGCTCTCAATATATGTAGGTTATAGTCAAATTGAATATTTTTTTATGTAATTTAAGTTTATTTTTATTTTTTTGAAAAGGGTATCCTAGACATTTTGCTAGACTAATCTGTAGTAATTTTAAGACTGCTAAAGCATGCAACGCTGAGATAATTCTTCAGTGGCCACAAGTTGTTTATGCCTTGATTCAAACCTGGGGGGTAGATGGATTACTAGCCTCATCGCCCACAAGTTTTAACCAGTACGTCACAAGTCTTGTGGTTAAGTTTAATTTACTTTGGTATATAATTTATCAATTAATTTTAACAATATAAATACTCCAATTTATATTTGAAAAATAACTAAAGGAATGTTTGGTTAGAGTTATTTAATAGTAATCAATGAAAATAATAATAAAATTATTTACCTTTTTATAAATATATATATATATATATATATAGAGAGAGAGAGAGAGGGGATGGTTCAAATACAAACCAGTTGAATGGTACAGACTATACAAACTGGTTCAAATCAATATAAAAATAATATTTTTTATGATATTTTTTCATCAAATACTATGGTTTAATATATTATTGCACATATGTTTGTTTCAACTTGTGAAAAAATTGTATGTGAAACTTTTACATTATGAAACAAATACATGTGAAACTTTTTCATAAAAAAATATATGAGAAACTTTCAACTTATGAAAACAAATACATATGAAACTTTTACATTATGAAACAAACATATGTGTAATAATATCTTGAATCATACATTTGATTAAAAAAATCATGAATTTTTATATTTTTATATTGATTTGAACCAGTTTATATACTATGTATCATTCAATTGGTTTGTATTTGAACTTCTCTCTCTCTCTATATATATATATATATATACACACACACGTATATATAGGCATCGTTTCAATTACAAACTTATCCATTTGTGTAAACTTTGCAAACCATTATATTAGAAAACAATCGATATATTTATGGGCAATTATCATAATTTATTAATTATGCTTGACATGTATATGGAAGATACTAATCTTAGCCGCTGAGTGAGTCTTAAAATGCTCCCTCACATTGGTGTCTTTGGAGACGGGTTCCGTATAGGACCGGTTGAGGTTACCGATAATCAACTTTTTGTCCAAATCATGACACAAAGAACCATTAAATTTTAATGTTATTTGTTAAAAAATTACCTTTATTTGAAATTTAATCCAAATTGTGGCTTTTTAGTTGAAGTATGGGGAAGGATGAATTGAAGCTACCGAAAGGCATACGATGCCAATGCTTAGAAAAAGCAAAACCTTCGCATGCCTTCAAGAATAAAGACACACATGCCCTTCCAAACCAACAAAAGCTGATTTTCCCCCCTTGAATCCAATATTTATTTTAATACAAATAAATAAATTTTTTATTTTTATTAATTAGAAATCATAAATAAAATAAAATAATTAAAATTGGCTAAAATATTATGAACGAATAAATTTTCGACAATCTTATCGATCGTTTTATTGTAAATAATCAAAAAGAGTATATCAAAATAAAAGAAAAACTAAAACATGTACAAACAACACTTTTAAGTAACTATAAGAATTCATTACAAATAAATGATAATTATAATTTTCCATCTGAAATAATAATTATAGTTGTTAAAATCATATACTTCGATATATTTTATTGTACGTTTGCAATTTAATATATATAATAATTTGTTGATTTGTATTAAATCTACAAGAGTAGTAATCGAATCTACATTTTTGGTTGTCACGTTAATCAAAATTATATTAAGATTAAAAACTTAATCCAAGAAAAAAGAGAAGATTTGTTGCTAGTTGTTTAAATATTGTTGCTTTTAAGACATATGTTTAAACTTTGAGACATACTTTTGTCTTTATCCATTTTTTGTAAATAATAATTTCATCATTAGAGGTCATAATAATAATAAGTTAATAATAACAAACCCTTTTTCTTAAAATTTAAAATCAGGCTTGGAAAGTTGAACGGAAAAACAGAATAAAAACTTAAAATAACCTAAAATTAAGTCTTTTGTGTATTTTTTCATAATAATTTTAAAAAGCAATAAATAAAAAGTATTTAGTTACGTTGATTTATTATTTGTTATTAAATATTATCACTATATTCTTAAAAAGCAACACATGAATGAACTAGCAAATTTATTTTTTGCAAAGTTAGTAGCTTTTGAAACCTAATCTCGTGAATCAAAAGTTGGAAATTATGACAGAAAAGGTTTATTTAACCACTAAAAATTTATTCATATGGACCCCTTTGGCCCCTTGTCTTTTGCCATTCTAAAAGATAAGTTGAACCTTTTTTTTATTAAAGTATTAAATAATAGATATCCGATAATTCTTTTCACACATTAGGGGTAAAACTTTTAGAATATGTTTGATATGTCATTAGGTCTCTTATGACACCACATTTAAACAAAAAATTCTGCTTATTTTTATAATAGACTCCTTACCATTTTTTTCTTATAATTTTTTTTTGCGCTCGAGTTATACTATTTTATATGATACTGAAATAACCAAAGATCCATCATTTTTTGCCTTCTAGTTATGCTATTTGATATAATACTGAAATAACCAAAGAACCATCATTCCATCCTAAGTATTGTCTTGTTTTCTTTCCTTGTACAATCTCTCTCTCTGTGTGTGTGTGTGTGTGTGTGTTATCAACTAGTTTTGTCGAACATATCCTTAAGCTTATAATTTACAACCTCAAAGTTAGCATTGCAAGTTAACTACTTGTTATTACAATATTAACAATATATATATATATATAGACAGAGAGAGAGAGGGAGGAAAGTTCAAATGCAAACTCAAACATGGTTGTGAACGTGACACATGTTTGAATATACAAAAAAATATTCAGAGTGAATAAACATTATTCAAACTGAATAAATATTATATTCAGTCTGAATAATTCTTTGAATGAGACACGTGTTGCACTCTCATTTGTTCTCACGTTCACAATCAAACTTGAGTTCTCATTTGAACCCGCCCTATATATATATAGGGTTAGGTTCAAATGTGAACTCATTTTTGGTTGTGAACGTGAGGACGAATCTCAGCCACACATCTTCGGTTATGGTGGACGCGATCACGGAGGATTGACGCGATTCATGGGAGGGTGGAGATTATTAAAGGAGGAGAACCAGGTCAAAGCCGTCCTTATTGACCGGATAAGTGGCTGAGATTCGTCCTCACGTTCACAAACAAAAATGAGTTCACATTTGAACTTTTCTCTATATATATATATAGAGAGAGAGCGCATATAACGTGTAGCTCAGTTGTTAAAAAAATGGCGTGACTTTGTCCTATTACATAACAGGTTCCAAACTCAATCCCAGGCCCCACAACTTGCCTTAGCTGTTGAATGAGCATAAGAATGTTTGGAATCCCAGGCCCCACAACTTGCCTTAGCTGTTGAATGAGCATAAGAATGTCCTCTCACATTAATGTTTTTGGATAAGACCGATTAGAGTTGCATTAATCAACTTTTGTCTGAATAACAAAAAAATATATATAAAAAAAAAACAGATGGTTTATTTATGGTTATTAGGCAATAAAGACGATGGTTTGAGATAAGCATGCATGCATCTGATACGGGCATCTTTCTTGAAAAGGAATATCGAAAGTTTTATAAAGCAATGGAGCATGAGTGGGAATCACAAGAACATAAAAGGCACCCACTCAAAAAGTAACCTCATCCTCCTTTTTTATGTGAATATATGCCCTTATTCCCAATATTGCACAAATTCATATATTGTTATTTTTCGATTGATGACACAATATCCTTACTGTTTTATAAAACAAAATTTAAATTTTTACTGTTTCATAGATAAAATTTAACTTTTACACAACGCACGGTAAATAATATCAATGGTGGCATGGGTCACGACTCGTTACTTAATGAACCGTGTCCCTAAATTCTAACCACACTCGAATAAAAAAAACTATCAACCCAATTATAAGGTCGAGTATTCAAATTTTAATTATAGCATTCTGTAAAATTGGGTAAATAAAAAGAAGGGTTTAAAAAGAAACACACAATTGTTTGATATGCATAATACCTGAACTTGCAATTCAATAATTGTTTATTTTGTTTGATGAAATGTTTTGAAGAGATTTTGGAATATTTGGTTTATAAAATTGAAATGAAATTGAATTTCATTATTTATAGATAATTTATAAAAATAAATTATAAATAATTATCAAAATAGTTAAATTACATTGTATTAATTTATTATCACAAAACAGTTGTTTTTAACATATTTTTATACATCATTATAAACAAATTATATGAAATATCGTGGAACACCAACTATCTCAACATGATTTCCAAATCCAATGTATGTGGAATTTCAATTCCATGTATTTTTTCTATAAACCAAAACACTTGATTCGAATAAGTCCAATCTCAAAACCTACCAATCTAACAAACCAAAAGGATCATAAGGCGTTGTCTGGTTCACATGATTCAAATGAATTGGAATCATCAATTCCTTTGTTTGGTTTACATATTGAAATTGATGGAATCATTTTAAATCTTTTGAATTTCACAAATTAATGAATTCATCATTCCTTGGTTTGAGTGAAGAAATTGTATTTCATTAATTTGCATCAAATTTAACTAACACCGCCCACCCCCTGCCCCCACCACAACCATGCCACTACTGTGTCACTGACATGCCCCCTAACCCCCGCACCACCATATTGTCGTCGTCACAACCGCCCACACCTCACCCTACGCCAACCCACCACTGACCACCAATCCCCAGTACTGTCGCTGTCACACCCACTCACCCCTATCTGCATTTTTAGAATCATCGACTGATTACCGAGATAAAAGGTGAAATATCACCAAACATGAAACGATAGAATAATATTATTTATATATCTTTATTTTATTAATTTTTTATACAATAAGAACATATCAAACATTAAAAAATAAACCCCTCTAAAAAACATTAAAAATAATTATTACATACGTTTTATTTGTATTGAAATTATTATGAATGATATTAGATTGGGCCTTTTTGCCATTCCAATTGGGCTAAATAATTTATGGGCCGATTATTTTTAGCCCTAAACCATAGTTGAACCTGCCGCCAAAAGACTGACCATCAAAGAAAAGATTCAGACGGAAATTGAACAATTTCAGAAAAAAAGAAGAAGATAAACGACAACAATGGGGAAAGATCTGAGCAACGATCAAGTTTCTTCTATGAAAGAAGCCTTCACGCTTTTTGATACCGACGGTGACGGAAAGATAGCTCCATCGGAGCTCGGAATCCTCATGCGTTCCCTCGGCGGAAACCCTACCCAAGCTCAACTCAAATCTATAATCGGCGAAGAAAAACTTAATTCTCCGTTCGATTTCAACAGATTTCTTGACCTAATGTCAAAGCATTTGAAACCGGAGCCATTCGATCGGCAGCTTCGTGATGCATTCAAGGTCATCGATAAAGACGGGACTGGATACGTCGTCGTTTCGGATCTTAAACATATACTAACGAGTATTGGGGAAAAGCTTGAACCTGCGGAGTTTGATGAGTGGATCCGAGAGGTTGATGTTGGATCCGATGGGAAGATCAAGTATGAGGACTTCATTGCAAGGATGGTTGCTAAATGATTTGTAAGTTTTTTACTTTTTTCCGTTTTTTAGTTTCTACCTGTTAATTGTATCTGTTAAAGGTTTCATTAATTTGTTAATTACAATTATTTCTATCATATAAAGATTGATAGTGAGTTAGTCACGTGAAATTTCCTAAACTAGACAAAAAGATAAACCAAACAAAACGATCTAGTATGTCCCATTTGAAGGTGGAGTTCGGGGGTGGTATGTATTAGTCTATTAGAATATGTGGAACCCCTAGATGAATCTCCAAAAGATCCCTCGAGAAGAAAGCGGAGGTTCCAACATATATACAAGAACAATGGTCCAAGTCTAGCCGATGTGGGACTCTAACACGCCCCCTCCAACGTAGGCTAGATGGCAAAGATGTCCAGAGTGCCGAGTCCCGGACAAAGATGTCTCAGATGGTAGACCTTGGCTCTGATACCATATTAGAATATGTGGAGCCCCTAGATGAATCTCCAAAAGAGCCCTTGAGGAGAAAGGGAGGTTCCAATATATATACAAGAACAATGGTCCAAGTCTAGCCGATGTGGAACTCTAACAGTATGATGGGACTCTTCCGGGGGAGAAGAGCGGCTATTTTCATGAATAGCGGACTTGCAAAATGTATATGCGAATAGTAAAGATTTCTTAAAGAAATATGAACACCCCGTAGAATTTGCCTTTTAGTTTTAGCAGATGCTTCTTGTCACACAATGCCCTTGTGGTAGGCCTTACTTTACTTAATGCCACATGTTATGTTATTCTCGACCTTGCCCTCCTTCTGAATCGTGGAGCCTAGTCACTTGAAATTGTTCTTTTGGGGTTCCCTTTGCCCCCGTTGACCTACACCTCCTCGGCCCTCGTCAATACACTTCTTGCTGAATTTGCATCATATGCACTCAGTAATGCACAAGACCTATGTTTCAAGAGTTTTCTCATTGCTCCAATCTCTTGTTCACCTAAGTAACTTTATGCCACAAAATCTATGGGCAACCAATAAGACAATAAGTTCCACCATAGATTCAAGTTAATCCGAAGTGAGTGGCAGATCGATGGGTAAAAGCGTCGGGTCAAAGGACCCCAACTAAAATTTTCACTTAAATGCTAAAAAATTTAAACCCATTTTTTATTGGCCTCATAATTAAAAAAACATCTTAAGGGACCCCAACTAAAATTTTAAGACATTTTTTCTGCTAAGAGTTAAGACTTAAACCCAAGTGATTCATTTTCGCACTTCAATGTATCAAATTTATTGAAGTTGAGTAGTTGTATCCTAATGATTTTAGTCGTATGGAAATGATCGCTCTTGAGAAACAACTTAAGAGTATTACGTGATTGTGTGCCAAGCATGGATGGACCTATAGGTGTGCATACGGTGGCACGTGCGACCGTATTATCTCTCCGTCGAAATGTTAAACAATTTATGTTTATGAAAGGTTTAACTATATCGTTTTAGAAGGTAAAACCGTACCTCGTAGTCAACCAAAAAACCCGTAAAAACTCTAGAAATCAATAAAAAAACCAAAAAAGTCCCTCGAAATTGATAAAAACAACTTAAAAGTCCCTCGAAATCAAGCAAAAAACTTTAAAATCCCTCGAAACGATGGAATTAGGTTAAAAACATATCTAGCGATATTGAACGTTAGCAAAAAAAACGTGATAAAAATCATGTTTTTTGTAATTTTTTTTTGTCTATATTATATGGTGTCACTCTGTAAAAAAAAATTCAGGGTCCGTCTCTGGTGTCAAGATGAAAGATTTGCCGATTCGAGTGGTATTACCGAGCTTGCTAAATTGATGGTGGAAACAAAAAAAATATACAACTTTAAACTCTTATATTGCTTACCCTGCTCTAATTTTTTTTGGATCCGCCACTGTCCGAAGTTGTAGGGCCAACTTGTTGCTTTGGGATTGGGGCGTTACAAATGGTATCAGAGCCGCGTTTCTTGTACCATCGGGATGGTTGTGCAAACCTCATCAGGTATGATGACTCCTCGAGAGGGAGTGTTTGTAACATCTTAGGCGAATCCCACATCACCGATTACAAAGGAGGAAGATTCTAGGTGGTCCTGACGTCCTGGAGTATAGTGGGGGAGTTCGTAATAACTCGTCCCCCATGGACAGAAAATGGGATTTGTGAGCTCCTTATAAGTCTCAAGTTATGGGCTACCAACAATAACTTCCACCATAGTTGAATATGAAGTTATTGGTCCAACCTGTTGCTTTAGGCGTTACACTTAACCTTCCCCATCTTCATTTGAGCCACCTTTATTCCCTCTATGCTAATTCGCCGACAGAAACAAAGA
This sequence comes from Silybum marianum, assembly GCA_036898165.1. NCBI lineage: Eukaryota > Viridiplantae > Streptophyta > Magnoliopsida > Asterales > Asteraceae > Silybum > Silybum marianum. Next base: position 1,586,587 of record CM072532.1, read on the forward strand.
TTTTTTGTTCCTTGATGTCCCTCTACGGCTCTACCTCCCCCTTCCTCTCTTTTCCATTGTTCGGTAACATACTAAAGTACCTACCCCATCTCATAAGGTCCTCATTCTTTGGAATATAGATGCTATGAGGCTTACGGGTTGTGTCTCATCGTAGTTATATGTGGAATTTATGTAAGAACTAAGAAAAGAAAAGCAAAGATTCTAGTTAAATCTTCTTCTAACATATATAACATATGTTAGCACAGTTAGTGATATGATTTTTTAAAAGATATATTTTACTTTCTTCTCCTTTTAGAGTAGTATAATGACATTGGAGAGCAATGTCAACCGATTTTGTTAAATCACAAGAGATAGCTTTGATCTTTTGTTGGTTTATGCGATATTTATCTCTAGAGTCAAGCGAACAATTTACGCTATTAATTAGAGTTGTTTGATGACCATAATAATCACTTTGTTGTGCAGGTTGTTGTCTGATTGGAGGTGCATACCCTCCTTCCTGATTTCTGTTCTTAAGAAGCAGTGCTTTTGGTGTGGTAATTTCTTTATCTTTTTTATTTTATGGGTTTGGTGTTTGCTAGTGTTTTTTATAAACATTTTGTACTTGTTGGTTGGGTAAGGAATCATGGAAAGTGGGTAGTACCTATCTTCAATCAATGCTTTGTGAATAGCTTTTAACCATATCTACATTACTTAAAATTACAAAAAAAAAGAGCCAAAAACTAGTCCTATAAAGGGAAACAAGATACCCCTAGAAATATTGATTATTCAAGGGTGTTATGTTCTATAAACCCTTAGGTCACGTCTTTTCGAGGCTACTGGAGATTTTTCTAACTGCTATTATTAGGGTTTCATGGGGTTAGTCAAGGTGTATTGTATACAAGCTGACCCAGATACCCAACATTATACCAATTGTGTTTTGGGATATGAATTTTCTTAGACTCGTTTCATTTGTTGTTTTTGTTTGGAGTTGTTTACTTGTATTTTTCTTTTTTGTTCTTGTTTGTAGGTTGCACCATTCTCATGATCAAAGAATATATGTGTTTTAGTCTTTGATACATGTGTGTTTGTTTGTAGTAGCTTTTAGAAAACATTCATAAACCAAAATGATAAAGTATAAATAAGTTAAATAATGAGGTGGGCGTGTGGGTCTGAACCATGTATTGGCCTAGGGCCGGTCACATGGAAGATTCGTTGACAAGAGGTCCGAGTTCGATTACTAAAAGCCAGACTGATTATGGATGAATTCTACTTACGATTTTTTGAAGTTGGACTAGTTACCAAGGCTTGTTTACAAGGCCTAGTCCAATGACCAGTTGCCCTTTTTTGTAATTTATTTACCAACTTGTCATATGGCCATTTTGTGTATGGAAAAAATTGCTCAACTGGTTTCACACTAAACCTGCCTCCAAATCTTCGATTACACCATTCTGAGGGGGATTTTTGAGCTCATTTAACGGTTAAGATTAGTCGCCTGCTGGAGAGGGGATCAAACCCGAGACCTGTCTTGTATTTTGGCAAAATCAGCTCGCCTCTTTGCAGCTAAGCTACATGCCGAAGGCATCGTTTTGTTATTTTCCTTGAGTATATGTTTTATTCTCGCAAATTAAAGCTCAATAGAATCCTACAAGATCCGTTCGTTCTTTTTTCTCTGACAGATGGTCAGAAATTACTTGTTTTTCGAGCCCCCGTTATTGGTAGTGATTTCGGCTTCATGCAGGCGAGTTGCACCGCGGCTGACCGGCAATTACTAGCAATTCCGGCTTCATGCATGGAACTCCAGTTCCTTCGGAAATGGTAAGATCTTTGGCACAAAAAAAGGGATCAAGCATTCATGTGTGTTCTCAAAACTCTAATTTCTAATTATAAGAAATACAATAGTTGATTGGAGTAAACAAAGGAAAGGATTGTTTGAAACACAATATTAATGAAAAAACGGAATACATGTTAAGTTTATTTGAAATGCTTAAAAAACTAAAAATAAAATTTGTTAGGAGGACTAGGTATACAACACTCCTTAAATTGGTCATGAATTTTTTTTAACAAGGACGGGTAAGAATCAAGGCCGGTTAAAAAATTTGATCATTTATTTCTTTTTCATTCTAATTTATTTCGAAAAAATAAATGACGTGACCCTAATATCATTAGAGCATCTCTAACACGTTTTCTAAAATAGAAAGGGAAATGTTTGAAAAAACCTAACAAATTATCCTATTTTGAATGGTTAAGTCTCGAAATTATTTTTTTGAATGAAAAAACCATTAAACTTTCTCATTTTGAATGATTAAGTCCCTGAACTATTTTTTTAGATGAAAAAACCATTAAACTTTCTTATTTTGAATAGAAAAACCATTAAACTTTCTTATTTTGAATGATTAAGTCCCTGAATATTTTTTTCAAGAAAATTAAACCATCGAATTTTTAAAAATTGATTACTTACAAATTTTAAACATAAATAAATTATCTTTAACCGGTTATCTTTTAATTATCCCTCTTATGATGGATAAAAAATAGATCAAAAAAGGGGAAGATCGATGGCAGGAGTCAACAACGTGCTAGACGAAATGAAAAGCATACAACGTTGAGGTAATGTGGAGTGACGAGCGGGAGCAATACAATTGTTTGTTAGGGGTTTTAATTGCATGGGGTTTTTGGAACGGAAAAACCGATTTAAGTTTATTTTACTTAAAAACTTTTTTAGTGAGTTACAAATAACTTATTTTAAGAAAATATGTCGGTAACTAATTTTTAAAAGATCGATGGTTTATTTATTTAAATTTTTTTAAGAACTTAATCATTCAAAATGAGAAAGTTCAGGGACTTAATCATTCAAAATAAGAAAGTTTAAGGATTTTTTCAATCAAAAAATTAGTTTAAGGATTTAACCATTCAAAATGAGATAGTTTGTTGGGTATTTTTGAACTTTTCCCAAATAGAAAACCAAAAGTCAAAATCTATAAAAAAAACTTAGATTATCTCTAACAGATTTTTTTATTTTAGAAAATTTAACACAAATTATATTAATATAATATTTTTTAATTTATCACTCCAATACACTTTAAAAAAAAACTTAATGTAAAATGATAATAAATTAATCTTATTGGTAGGATTTAATAAAATATTCATTTCTCTCTTTACCGACAATTTTTAGAGATTTCTCTAAATTTAGGAAAACTTTAAGTTTTCTTAAAATAGGAACCTATATGACAAAACTGTTGAAGATGTTTAATAAAAAAATACTCCTGTATTTTATCCTATTTTAACAATGTTGTTGAAGATGCTATTAAAGTACTTTTTGTTCTGTATCCAATGACTCAACCTCTGTAGAAATCAAAAGTCTTTGACTTTATCAAAAGAGATACCTTAATTAACCAATAAAATCATGTATATTATTTTTAGTAAGTTAATGTTGACATAAAAATGTGGGGTATATTTTGATATAATAGTTAATCATGGTTCAGAACAATATCAAATGTCGACTTCAAAATAAACCAATACTATATCTTATGTCTTTATTTTAGTAGTGATGATTATAAAATATTTACAATAAAATGGTAATTTTAACAGAAAAGATGGCGATCATGATTAAGATTTTGTTGTAATAAATGTCAATTACTCTCCATCATTCATGCCCCATAAAACATCATATTCATCATGAATCGATATTATTGAAGTTTTGCTTTTAAGTCCTTTTACCCTTGTGTGTATATAATTGGATATGATCCCCACTTTTTAATCTTTGGGCCCCTATAAAATAGCATTAGTACAGAAATATGACCCAAGTTTTTTTTATTTTCTGAAAACGTCAAACATTTTATTGGTAGAAATTTAATAAACGTTTGATTGTTCATCAATTCTTTACAGACTTTTCACCTTTTTTAATATTTATTACAAATTACTCAGCCTTCTTCAAGTACTTTTTAACCTATAAAAGCATTCATATTCATGTTCTTTAGGGTTTCATAAAATTTATTAAACTATTTATCTAAAATTAAGTGTTTACAGTTATATTTTGATTTGTTTAAAGATAAATGTTCATTTAAAAAAAAGTGAATACTTTTTAATTCTACCCTAATCATGAGACAAAAAATTTAAACTATGTTTGGCAGAAAAATAAGCTAGTTTATAAGTTCGCTTATTGAAACGCTACTTGAAGTAGCGTTTTGGGAGCTTTTTTGTAATTTTTTTCAATTATAATTCTCATTAATATTAATTATTAATTATTAATTATCATTATTTTTTAATATGCTTTTTTTGGTCATTTTAGATTCTTATACGATAGTTTTGCCAAACATGATTTTTTTCATCAGCTAGTTTATCAGCTACCAGTTAGCTTATAAGCTACCAGCTAGCTTATCAGTTATCTGCTAGCTTATCAGCTATTTTGCCAAACACAACCTTAAATATTTCCTCCCTTTTTTTTTGATGATTTTTGTCATTTTTCGACATGAAAACAACATATAATAGAAAGATGATATAAATACCAAAATGACAAGTCCTTGATGTTTGTCCTTCAACATATGTTTGAAGGACATGAATATCTATTAACACCTATATTTCTGAATGAATTTCGGCCACGACACAAGGAAACCAAGTCATGGCACGAAGAAGCCTATTAGAGGTAAAACTATAATTTAGTTTATTAAAAGTGTAATAATTACAATTTTTTAAAAATTATGTTTTATTTTATTGCGAATATTTCAAGACAAAGAGAGTAAATTATATCTTTGTAATGCTATCCATTTTATAAACCTTTTTAAATTATTATTATTATTATTACAAATTTCATTTCATAATCATGAAATTTTTATCAATTTAATAGATGGGTCATACTTATTTTTACTTTAATATATATAAATTTAAATTATTAATATTCAATTTACATCTAATTTTCAAGTTTATAATAAAGATAAAATAACATAAATAAAATACAAAAAGTCTTATGTTGATGTGAACAGTAAATATATGATGTATATTTAACAAATAGTAATAGACTTAGCATACCCCTATATGAAAATGTCAAAATTGTATTCAAACAAAATTTAAAGTCAACCTGGGGGCTAAATGTGTATTGTAAGCTTATAATGATTAGGGGAGAATATAATGAATTAATGATACCATGCCAAATTGCGGAGGGAAAAACTACCTTAAGGCAGTTTGGTGTGAAGAATAAATTTGGTTTGTGATATAACACAACCATTTCGCAAAAAAACAAAAAAAACTATCTCTCTTCCCAACAAAATACTCGAGAAACTGGTCATGAAGTTACATTAGGGGTTTTAAGAGAAAAAATCGCTAGAGGCGATTCTTTACGCAAAACTTGCAGTTGGTTGTTAACAAACTAGTATTTAATGTTATTAATATTAAATAGATAAGTATGGTGATAAGGTTGTAATAGTTGGCCCAAGGCCACTCATTTAGACATTCATGTCGTATACGAGAGAACAAGAAAAAAAACCTGAAATTCAAGTTTTATATTTCAGATGATATGCCATTGTTAATGTCAAATGATCTGACTAGTTAATATCTATGGATTACTGCAAATTATTACAAGTTAAATTTGGTATATAAAATAGAAACATTTTTTGCGTCAAAGTTTTATTAGGTATGACACCACGCCCAACTCGATTTTTTGATCCAACCCAAGTACCCAAATGGGTGACCCACGTGTTCAAGGCAATTGCAAGGTAGTTGGGTTGCGTTGTTGTCATGTCGTACTAGGCACACTGTTCTTGTTGGGCCTGTGTCATAGTATACTAGAAAATCTTGATTATAATAGAATGTATATGTGACGAGTCATTTGTGTACTTAGTAGACACGAGAAACAAGTCAGTAAAGGACATAAGTCTACAACGAATAATCTCATATCACAAGGACTCAATATATCATTTTGACCAAAGTTTACAGATAAAGCTTACATTATATCGTTCATGTTGTATATTCACTATCTTTACATACACATGTATATCAAAGAAATGAAAAACCATAGTTTATGAAAAGCAAAAAGAAAGTGTAACAGAAGCATGATATAGAGACAATACTACACTACTCAGTATGTTTGTTTTAACTTATAACAATTTATAACAACAATAACACTGTTTTGAGTGTTTTTAAACGATGATGTTTCAAATATAGTTTTTACGAAATTAACGTTCAAGAACATCAAGTATGACGATTAGTGCTAGTCCTGAAATACTCTCCATGTGATTCGTTTCCATTCGATTATGATTCATACCAGGTTGGACAAAACAGTAGTAATTTGGTTGTTGTTAAATATAAAAGGAAAGTAATGGGGGGGGGGGACAAAAGGGAAAATATGTTATTGTTTAAGGGGGTGAATTGGAAAATAAAAAAGGATGGAGAGAGAGAGAGAAGAGAGTATGACAAAAACAAAGAGTGAATCCAATGTAGGTGTGATTTGTGGCCCATGGGCCCAAGTGAAGTGTCCTTGTTAAAATAATTCCTTCCTACGGAAAAGGGAAAGTGGGGCCTACACTTTACCTGCTTCTTAGTGTCATGTAGCATGGAAGGTGGATGCCACGCGCCTTCCTTAATAATCTGTGTGTGTATGTGTGTGTGCAGAGTTTGTACCCCATTTTCTCCTCATCCACCCCAAAATTCCCGCTTTATGTCTCTCATGATGTCTCACCACACTCTCGCTGCACCCGCGTCGCATTATATATTTTCTTTCCCTCGCTTTTTTTTTAATCCACGTTTTATAGGTTAAATTATATAATTATAGAAACTTTCGCATAAGAACGACAACTTATATCAAGACCGATTGAGTTGGGGTAATAGTTATATAAAATGTATTATAATGGATGTTACCATCTATGTATCTTGTCTTTCAATTAGATTAAGGTGTATATATCTATTTTGACTTTTTTTTTTGTTATCTTTTGCATTCTAGTCTATATCATGTACACCAATGAGATTAGGGCGTTGATATCTACTTTAACTTTTTTTTTAGGGTTATCATATATAATATAGACTAGGGTTTACCATAAATTAGGATGTAAAAGAAATAACTCAAACCCAGAATGTATTTATAAATATTCAACTTTTTTTTAAGAATAAATTCAATAGGATTGATGAAATCTATATTTATATTTATAAATTAAAAAAAGTATGAGTAACTAGGATTTAAGATTCTCAAAAACTAAATAAATATATTTATATAATATTTAAAGTTTATATTTATATGGTTAGGTTTAAAATAAAACTCTAAATAAATGAAAAACTGAAGAATCATGAAAAACGGATAAAAAAGTATGTGAATATAATGTCAAAGAACTATGATTGTTTTTTTCGTATAACTTGTTTCGTTTGAATTTGATCATATTTCGTGTTTTTTTCTATTTAAAAATAAAGTTATAACCGTCTATTTAATCACATATAGTGGATGGATTAAGCTAACAGTTGATGGAGTGTTTTTGTTGTTTTTTTAATTTTTTTTTTCTTTGAACCTCCTTATATATATATTGGGCTTTTGGACGGGTTGGGTGGCCAAAAAGCGGGTTTTGGATTTTCAAAATTTGGAGCATTTGGGTTTTGCAGAAACTCCTCATATTCGGTTTTTTCACACCCTAACATCACGTGTAAATTTACATGCGAATAATTACTTAACTTTTGCCGCGGACTAGGTTGTCTGCTTACTATTGTGTTGCTCGTGTTTCGTAATTTTGCATGTGATTTGAGAATTTGGTTTTCTTTTATTTTGACTATATTCTCGTTTGATCTCCTCACTATATGTATGTATGAGACTTAATATTGTTAACCACAAGGTGGTAACTGATTGGTTTGTGATTTGACTCCAAAGGTCAAAAGTTCTTGGAGGTTCTAGGTTCGAATCCAAACGAAATAAAACTCCAACTGTGGCCACGGAGGTTCGAATACGGTTATTCCGGACTACCAGCAAAGCGGATGGTCGCTCTGAGATTACTCGGCTCGCATAGCAGATAAGCTAATAAAAAAAAAATCTTCTAAACTTCTTTTAAACAAATAAATTTAAAAATAAATATATTCGTCATGCACGAGATTTTTAATAAATAAAATTCCTTATGTCTTTCACAAATAGAATTCTTCCGTTACTTTTTAAATTAAGGGGTTGTTTACCTAGAATACTTACCCTTTAATACTTATGTGTAAGATTTAACACTATCATATACCTTCCGGATAAGATTTTAGTTTATTAGAACCACAACATATGTAACCACAATGCTTGTGGCGTACCGGTTAAATCTTGTGGGGGAGGGGCTAGATAACCCATCTACACCATATTCGAATCCAGGCGCAAATAACTTGTGTCCACTTGAGAGTTATCTCAAGGTTGCATGTTTTAGCAGTCTTAAAATTGACAGAGATTAGTCTAGACAAATGCCTAAGATACTCTATAAAAAAAAACACATGTAACATTTTTTTCTTCAAAAAACATTTACTTGATAAGAGTCGTCAATACATTTTTCTAAACAAATTTAAAGTAAATTTTAAAACGTTGATTTTTTTTGGAAGTTTCAAACACAATTGTTTGTAATTTTCACATGTAGCTATCTATAATCGATGGCCTTAACTGTTTGACCAAACAATGAGGTTCTTAACTTAAAGAGTAGTTTCACAAACCTCTGTAAACGACATCACAAACCTTTGTAAACAACGAACTCAAATTTTCTTGCATTTGTATAATTTTAAAAAGTCATAAAATAAAAAACAAAAACCTATGATATATAGAAACATGGAAACAATGTGTTTTACGTTCATCATTTTCTTCTTCAATATAATTAGAGAGAGAGAGTGAAGAAGGATCATGCGAGTAATTAATTTATTTGTGATTAAACGAAAGATTTCAATATCATATATGATTACATTTATTTGGATGTTTTTAGTCATATATTAAATGTCTATATGTTGTCAATAGAACATGTATTTAATCATATATGATTAAGTTTGTATATCATTTGTGTAATCATATATAAACGGTCTCTCTCTATATATACATACATACATAGAGGAGATATCAAATACAAACCAGGTCATTTCGTACAAACCGCGTGATTCATTGTTTAATTGATTTTTTTTTTCATGAAAGTGTTTAATATGACGAAATTGTTTCATATAATTATTTTCTTCATGAAATTATTTTTGTTTCTACATGTAAATGAAATTGTTTTATGAAATTTTCATTTTGATGAAACGTGTTTCACATATTCTTGAGTAATCAATCCCCATGTATTCTTGATGAAATTTTTTCATATATTATTGACTAATCAACCCTTATAATTACGAAAAAAATGAAAAAAATATTTGGTTGCATGCGGTTTGTACGAATTGACGTGGTTTGTAACGGAAATCAACCCTACATACATACATATATATAGGGTGAGATGGGGGTCTTCTTTTGAGAACCCATGAAACTGTGATAACTTTAAGAACTTGTGCATCGTGTGTTATTTCATATATATTTTTTTTCATCTAAGACTATAATTTGGAAAATTGAATAACATATATTTGCTTCACAATGTATATGTTTCACATATTACTCGGTTCACAATGTGAAACTTTTTGGAGTGTTTGTGAAACAAAAAAATACACATAAAAAAATTCACATTGTGAAACGAATACATGTGAAACAAACACATTGTGAAACAAATATATGTTAATCAATATATTAAATACTATGTATAGATAGAAAAAATCATATGAAATAACACATGATGCACAAGTTCTCAAAGTTATCACAATTTCATGAGTTCTCAAATGATTAAGCTCTTAGGGTGATAATCAAATAAAAATGTTACAAACTCGTAAAAACTTATATAAAAATATTTTTTACATGATTTTTTTCATCAAAATCTATAGTTTAAGATGTTGTTTCACATATGTTTGTATTCATCTTATGAGATGATTACATGTGATTTATTTTGGAAAGTGAAACAAAAAATACACATAAAAATATTCATACGGTGAAACAAATACATGTGAAAGTTTTACATTATGAAACAAATATATGTGAAATAATATCTTAAACCCTAGCATTTGATGAAAATAAATCATGAAAATTTTATTTTTATATTGGTTTTCAAAAGTTTGTAACATTTTTGTGGTTTTTATCAGTATAAATAACGAAAGACATTTGGTATGAACAACAAAGGTGAAATTCGTACACTATTTATAATGAATGATACAACATTCGATATGAATAACACATAACCATCATCTATTCAAGATGAATAACCTTTGGTCGTAGGGGACACATGTCGCGCTCTCCTTTGTTCTCATGTGCACATTGAAAGATGAATTTTCATTTGAACATGCCCTATAGAGAGAGAGAGAGAGAGAGAGAGAGAGGTTGTTTCATTTGCAAACCTCCCTTATATTGCAAACTTTATAACCATTCTATATACCATTGATGATTTCAATTAAGGGTCAAGATTCATTTGGATTATTTATGTCAATGCAACTTTTGGTAATTAATTGATTAACATAAATAACCAAATAAATTTTGACCATTAATTAATATCATCAATGGTATATAGAAGGGTTTGCAAATGATCCATCCTCTCTTGGGGTCCTGTGGTTAACATTTCATGGATATTTATCTAGATCGTGTTATGAAATCACTTTCCAAATACTGTATTTCGTCCTTATTATGCCTTTGGTTTTCACAAAATCGGTACCAGGATAATCTAGATCCCGAAGTCATGTATTTATAAGAGAGATTGATAGTTACGACGGTTAAAAGATTGTAATCGTTAATGGATAAAGTCGAAAAGCAGTTACAACCGAATCTAAGTTCATGATTCACTCGACCAACATCCATCACTGAACACACGTTCAATGATGGCTGACTTTAAGCGATGGGTCAAATTCAACAATAGGTTGAAAGTCTATTTCCAGCAACAACTGAAAGCTTTATCAGCGATAACTGATACATGATGCTGAAGATCATAAGTTGAGTGACGACTTGGAACCCCACAAGGGGCGCTGCCCCAAGAACGCGCCCCTGTTGACATCCGCTTTTGTCGATCTAAGGTGATAGGAATAATATTTGCATGTACAGTCTGCACTTCCTAACCCATGTATGTTTGACTAATCGACTTAATCGATCTCAAGTAAATCACAATCACACCAAATGGTTGTTGACACTAAAATCAACAACACATTTAACCATTTTTATATTTTTCTTACTTTAGTCATGTTATTGTTTGATTTTATATATATATATATATATATATCTATTATATTTATAAATTGTTGTGTTACAATAGTCAATGGTTATTAATGTTGGGGGTGTGTTTACTTTTTGTGTTATTTATAAAGGGACCGAGCGATCCCCTCCGTGATTGCGCTTCCAATTACCTGACTACTCTGGCAAATCAAATAATCTTTTTTTTCCTCTTTTAAAGATATAATAATTATTTTTCGAATTTCTTTTTTAATTTATTGATGCCATTCATGTCAAATATTTTGTTACATTAAACTGGATATATTAGCTTCAATTGTTTTGCAAAGTTTATCAATATATAATTGTATAGGAGGTCTAGGGTAAAACGTTAAAAAAATACTGAAAAATAGCTTTCATTTGGAGAGGATGTATAAATGCATATAAAACTATTGAAATTACTCTTTTTATATACACCAATGCATATATATGCATTAGTGCAAATGCACAAATGCATATTACAAACTATTGTATTTGTGCATACTGTCTAGATGAAAGACTCCTTGGGTGTTCTTCAGTTTTTTTTTTTGGCGTTTCCTCCCGAACCTGATCCTATAGTTGTATATTTTAAACCATCTAAATATGTTTTAGATATATTAACGTCAGCAATTATTTTTTCATTTAGGAAAGAATTTCTATAATTTGAAGACCGTTGATTATATTTTCAACTAAATAGAAAAATCAAGGACGAGGACGACAAAAACTCACTCCATCCCGGCTTGATTCAAATCCCTAGTCATATTAAAATATATTAAGAGCATCTACAAAAGAGGTTCTTTTTGAAGTTTTTGTTGAGGCTGTTACAAAAACCTCCGCTGTGGGACACAAGTTCTTGTCCAGTCATAGGTTCCTATAGGTATCCAGGTGCTTGAACAAGAACCCGGGTTCTTGCAAACATTTCTTTTTTATTATTTTTTTAATCATTTTATAAATTAAAAATAAGGTAAGTAAGGTTTTTGTAAAAACTTCTATTGCAGAGTTTTATGGAGGTTTTTGTTTTGTTGAGATGACCATGATGTGGCAGGAAAAAAAATATGTCAAGTGAAATTTTTAAAGGTTCAACCACTGTAAATGCTCTAATGTCATATAGGTTAAAAACTGTTTAGCAGGTCGAATTAACATAAAATAAGAATAACTGGATTTTATTACACTAATGAAGTAAAAAAATGTTATAGTAAGTAGATACTAAAACACTTTATTATATTTTAGATATATTTTACTAAAAGAATATAATATATAATTTTAGAGGACCTTGTCATGCACCTTATGAAATCTCTTAAATTTACGAAGACTTTTCCAATCGATATACGGACGTCACATTGACCTTTACCTGTTTTCTTTAGTTAACTATACAATTGGGCCATATGATATCTCTGAAAATAATATTTTTTTGTTAATGTATTTTATAATTATAAAATAGTTATTATAGTTTGTAAAATCATTCGAGTTTAGTCTTTCCTTCTAACATTTACTAAATTTTTTAGTCAAATGAGAGGATTTTTTTGTCTTTTAAACAACCAAAATGGACTTTATGATTTTGGTTCGAGTGGTTTTTGATTGGATAAAAGATAATTTTTTTTGATAAATTAACAAAAATACCGTTCAATTAACAATATTTTTTAAAGACCGTTAGAAGGAGTGACAAAATTTGAACGTTTTTAAAAATCATAATAATCAATGCTATAATTTCAAAAATGCAAAAACAGAAAGTATTATTTATACCAAATTTGTAGTTTACTCTTTTTTAATCCAAAAAAAAGTTGTACACCTAAACCAATTTCAGAAGAAACGAAATTTTTAAAATTGTTTTTGAAAACCAAATGATTTTTATAACCCAAAGTGAAAGTAAATTGCAACGATTCAAAAAAAGTAATTAAATTTTAGTTGTTTTCTTTCCTAATTTTATTAAGAGTTAGGTTTAAGTGAGAATGAAAATTATGGTGAAAATGGTAAGAATAGATCTTCAATCTTGGATCAATTTTTAATTGAAAATACAATAGATCAATTTTCTTCTAAAACGCAATTCATTGGTTGTTTGAAATTAAAAATGACCAATAATCCAAATATATTCTTATATTTTTCACCTTAATTCTTATTCTCATGTTGATCTTTTATCATTCTACTATTAACACCTACTTTACTTGATTTGTTTCTTGGGTATATACTTATGTGGAATATATCGTTGGATGTCACTACTCATTTAAACCAATAGATTGATTTTGAACCATAAATATATAGAATATATATATATATATATGATATAATATACATTTTCACAATAACATACTTAGTAAATATAAATTCAAAGATGTTTTGATTAAAAATTTATGGAACATGATAGACACAAAAGAATTAATTAAATACATGTAACACGGATAATTTATTGATCAATTACAAAATCGTGAATCATGTCATAATTTAGATGGATCGTCAAACAATAAATAATAATAATCGTGAAGTAGATATCAATAACCAACAAAAGTAGTTATGCAAAATAACATAAACAAACAACAACAATCAATAGAAGCATAAACAAGCAAGCAAACAACAAAAATTAATAGAAATAGCCAATAAAACGAAGAAATAGATAGTAGTCGCACAAAAAACGTTTAACAATAGCAGATTCTTGAGTTTATAGGTTAAAACTTGAAGTCGTTTTCTAGTTGAATTGTTAAAGTACAAAACAATCAATCAAACAAACAGAAATGGTAACAATCAATAGTTTTGGACCTTGGTATAAAAAAACTTACAGAAACAATAAACAACACAATATAACATATGACCTTTTACTTTTTACGTACATTTTTTCTCCAATATAACTAATTAATAATTTTTTTCGCCCTTAGTATATATTACATTATTTTTCGATGCTATTACACACTAAATTTTTTGGGTCTATTGTGTTGATTAATTTTTTTGAACTACTATTATATAATGCACATACTAAATTTTGTTAGGAAGTTAATTAAAATATTTTTTTTTAAATGTTGGTTTCATCTTTTAACAATTTTTCTTTTAAAATCATCAAAATGTCACTACTTCTGCAAATGACAGGTTCACATTTTTACGAAGGGATCTAAACGTTAAAAAAAAAAAAATTTGAACCAGTTTCGCAAGTTGGGCCTACACTTACAGACATGTAGCTAATATAAATATTTGTTCTATGCAATTATAGATTTGTTTCAAAAACTTCATTTTTTACACTTTGACCCCATTCGTAAATTGCAAACCTTCTACGAAGATAACAACGTTTTGATGATTTTAAAAGAAAAATGATTAAAGGGGTAAAAACATCATAAAATAAAAATGATTATTTTAATTAATTTTTATTTTTTGTTAGGGAATGTCAATATCACACTTCTCTATTAAAAGGTTATAACAGATAAATATAGAAATTAGCCGTTTGTTTATAAGTATTTAACGTGGTTTTGTTAAATTGGTATTATACATATTAAAGGATAACAATTATTAAATTATACATTAAATAAATTTATCCCAAGTATTTAAAAGAAAATAAGAATACGACGGCGCCTATTTTGTATTTTGAGGAGATGAGATGAGTCAGAAGAACGACGGAACAGCAATGATTATGGACCCGCATCAGGGACCTTGATGGGACCCACCTCTTAATTATTCAGATTATGTTTTCAAACAAAAACATCTATAAAAATTAAAATATAACATTTTACTTTTTATATTTAATTTTCTTTTTTAGAAAAAAACAAAGGTCCCACGAGGGGAAAAAAAGAACCGCTTCACTGCTTTTAAGAATATATCATCTACTCCCACCCACCTTAAAACTCATCTAATTTTTTTTTCATTTATTTACCGTCTTTTAACCAATATTATTCTTTGCCATTAAAAAAAAATATTTATTTTATCAACATCCAAGAAAATAAAATAAAATAAAATAGCACGTGAATAAATCTTACAAAAAGATATTATCTATGATCAGCCGCAACGAAATAATGGTTGAGCACGAAGCTGAATCCTAAATCAAATATTTATAATGGAAAATGACTTACCAGTTATTGTTAAAGCGAGGAACCAGTCATCCAAATGTAGTTACAAACTCCCAAATTACCTGCGTAAGCAACAAGGTAAATGGGTGCAACGCCCTCAAACTCGACTCCACGCCTATCGAGTCACCAAAAGAATAACTGACCTCCACCTTGAGTCTAACCCAAAGTTGAAGTTACAAATGATAGGCACAATGGTGAATAACTGAATATAACAAGCCAAATAGGACATGAAATCTACTAGTGTAAAATATCGAATAAAACAAACTCTACCACGAGTAGAATCGGTGACTGGAATTTGAGCCCAAACATAAAGTTAACGAATAGAAACGAAGAACACAATTAGAGTATCTTCAACAAGTATGTTGATTTTTAAAAAAATAGCATATCAAAAATCAAAATCTCTAATTTTTTTTTTGTATCCAACTCCAACAACTACTCTATTTTAGCAATTCTATCATAATTATATTATTAAAAAGTTCAATATATTTAATACCCCAACAAATTTTTTAAACAAACTTTCAAGCAAGTGGTGGAAACTATTTAAATAATCATTTCTCTTTTCATTTAGAGATTTTTTTTCCCTCTTTCTTCCCATTTTTCTATTAAAGCATAAGGGATACCAGAGCTGTTGGAGCCAGGGGCGGAACACATCCGTTGTTATCTCGGGGGCCAAAAATATAATATTACAAAAATTTAAAGATACAAATGATATGTAATGTACGAAACCTTTTTTACTTTTTTCTATATTATAATATTAAATTTTAGAGAAAATTTGTTAACGAATACTAAGAAGGGTCATTTATCAAATATTTACTCGATAAGCATTTACCAAGTCATATTACATTACCAAATGGACATGGCAAGAACCGAGAATATTATCCGGTAAGAACGATGGTAAAAATCAAGTGTCTAACCTTGTAAGTAAAGGTTACGACTCTTACTCGGTTAAACTGTTACATATAATGTCATTTTGATAGAATACAAATCTTACCCAACAAGGTAAGTAATAGTGTCAAATTTTATCCGTAAACGTTTACCGGATATGTAATTGGGTAAACAGTCTCTAAAACTCAAAGTTTTTAAACTATTAACCAGAAAATTGTAATATAAATTTATTATATTTTTATACTTTATCAATTAATAAAAAGAAAACTTTAAATTTTTTAATATAATGCTATATATAACAACTCAAACATTGTTTTTTATATTTTAAAAAATTAATTTTATATATTTGATGTTAATATTTTAATATCATGATACATAAAGAAAAATAGAAATTATGGAAGGAAGAGCTGAAATTGTTAAAACTAATTTTATGTATTTAATATTAGTAATTTAATATCATAATACATAAAAAAATAGAAAATTTCTAAATAAATAGAAATTATGGAAGGAAGAGCAGAAATTGTTAAAACTAATTTTATGTATTTAATATTAGTAATTTAATATCATAATACATAAAAAAATAGAAATTTTGGAAGGAAAAAACAAAAATTACAAAAAATAGTTAATGGGATTTGAACCCTGATCTAGTTAAAGTGAACAAAGGCCTTAACCACTAGAGCAACCAAGCTCTTTGTGTAATATATTGCACATAAAATATATATAAGCTAAAAAAGCGGGGAGGCCATGGCCCCTATGGGGTTCCGCCACTGGTTGGAGCGCTAAAATTGCTAAAAACCTTCTTTCTTCTATTTTATAATAGCTGTTGGAGATGCTCTTAATAACCATACCAAAAATCCAACAAAAAAAAGTTTCAAATTCAACATAGAATTGACCTCTTATCCATAATCAAGATTAGAGTGAAATTTTTAATTAATAAAATTTGATAAGATCCTAAAGATCGTACATAAATGTACAAATATGGTCATTAAGTCAAGAAATTTTTTTCAAAGGGTGAAACGGTTGAGTGGTGCAGAATATACTTAGGTGAAGAAGGCTATTGGCAAGGGCTTCTGTTATAGGCTAAGGTTTGAAGGTGTGTCTGGGATTGAGGTAGTTAGATCGTATAGAAAATACCGATTTGTATTATGTATATTTTAATACGAACCGCATTATATTAACTATTAAAGATTGAAAAAGTAAAAAAGAACATTCAGTTTTAAATTGTATATTTAAAGAAAAAATGGTCCACATATATTTAAAGTTAAGGGTGTCAAAGTGTCATTTAGCAAATGAGAAGGAGACTATTTCCCTATATCTAAAGTTAAGGGTAGTAATACGTAATTTACCCAATTTAATCAAGAACATTCATAAGCGGTTCTCAGTCTATATATCTCTGTGTGTGTGTGTGTATATATATATATATTGTACAGGGTCTCCTTCTCGATTCATCTGTGCCACTTTTAGCAAACCACACCACCAAAATGCGCGTCTGGTCCGACGGCAATCGCCGATCATCGGCGCCACCACCACCGCTTCTCACATTAGCCCTCCTCTTTCTTTTTCTCTTCATCCACCTCTCCGCCGCATGGCGCCCATGGCCTCATCAGAAAAACAACGTCACGGAGCTCCAATTCGGAGGATATAAAAAGTACGAAGGGTCATCGGAGTTCGTTAAATTGAAATACCATATGGGACCAGTACTCACCGCCAATATCACCGTACACATTATCTGGTACGGAACTTGGCCTAACGCCCAAAAACGTATCATCCGCGAGTTCATTAACTCCATTTCTGCCGCCGAGTCCGACCACCGGCCGCCATCGGTTTCCGATTGGTGGAAAACGGTCCAACTCTACACCGATCAAACCGGTTCCAACATTTCCCGGACGGTCCGGCTTGGTGAAGAGAAAAACGACCGATTATTATCTCACGGTAAAACCCTAACTCGTCTATCTATCCAATCGGTGATAAAATCCGCCGTGACGGCCAAAACAAAACCCTTACCGATCCATCCCAAAGGTGGACTCTACCTATTACTCACCGCCGACGATGTCTACGTTCAGGATTTCTGCCAGAACGTTTGTGGATTTCACTATTTTACATTCCCGTCGATTGTAGGGTACACTTTGCCGTACGCCTGGGTCGGAAATTCTGCAAAATTGTGCCCCGGTGTGTGTGCGTATCCTTTCGCCGTGCCGGAGTACATTCCCGGCCTGAAACCGTTGAAATCTCCGAACGGCGAGGTTGGAATCGACGGGATGATTAGTGTGATAGCTCATGAGATTGCTGAGTTAGCGTCGAATCCATTGGTCAACGCTTGGTACGCCGGTCAAGACCCTTCGTTTCCGGTGGAGATCGCCGATCTGTGCGAAGGGATTTACGGGACCGGTGGTGGTGGGTCCTACACAGGACAGATGTTGAACGATCGAGATGGTGCCACGTATAATATGCATGGGATCCGACGGAAGTACTTGGTGCAGTGGATATGGAACAATGTGGTAAATTACTGTACTGGCCCCAATGCCCTTGATTGAGAGAGGTCGGAAACGGAGGGAGTATATTTCGATTTGTGTATGGTGTTTTGGGGGGCTGTTTAGACTTTTTGCTCATTGAGTCTTTTTTTTTCTTTTTCTTTTTCTTTTTCTTTTTTCTATTTATGTGTTTGTTAATTATTTTCATTAATGTATAATTAATGAAGTTAATTAGTTTATTATGCTTGTTAATTATCCTTCACAAACTTTAATCAATTAGTTAATTAATGGTGGTAATGATGCCAGGGATTTTTGCAAATTGTATACGATTTGTGTTTCCCGCCATAATATTGGTGGGGGTCTGGGGGACCTTTTTTTTTGAAGTTACTATATTACCCTTGCAATTGTCTAGATAGAAAACCTAAAAAATATTCATCCATCATGTGAAAAATAAAGATAAAGTGTGTGAATGATTTTTCTTTTTAACTTTTCAATTGTATTTGTATGAATAATATTCAACAATACTATTTATTTTGTTAGACAATTTTGATAGTTTATAATAATTAGAAATGGTGTTATATAATCAAGGAACCTATTTTTATGATATCATTAGATTATAAAAACAAATATATGCATGTCTTATAAAATCATCACTATTAGATCAGTTCTTTGTTTTTTATATGAGATATCGTGTTCTATTATTTTATTGTAATTTTTTCAGAGACGTATAAATCTAAAAACTAAGAAAAATGACACAAACATGATTCAAACCCCGGTCTTGGGTGGGAGAAAAACCATACAAACCTACTCTATTAAGAAAAACTTGTGTCACTGTTGTACCTTCAAAATATATACAGCTGCATATAACAAAATGATATAATGACACCTTTCATGAACCTAAAATATTTTACACTACGACGAAGGAATAAAATGGTGACTCGTGTCATTGTATCTAAAAGAGTGGGCATGTCTTGGATTATAATCCGTAATCGTTAAATCCTTTATTTGTTGTACTTTTTTCGCACCTCAATTGCATGAGATCCAAGTGAGCGTTGAATTGTACCATCATTAATATTGTCTGTCGTAAGATACAATTTTTTTTAATGAGCTTTAATGGTGTACCATTTTAATTCTGTGTTATTATTGGACCAGGTTGTTGGAAAACTAAGATGTAACAATAGCTTAAGGAAGCTTAAATTCGAGTTTTTATGATTGATAACATATTACCAGTAATAACAGTAATACACATAACTAGTTGAAAATGATAACTTCATTGCAGATGTCCTTAATGATGATCAACCAAGTTGAATACAAATAATTTGTTTTCTTAATAATTAAAATGGAAAAACCGTAGTTATGAAACAACCAAACTAGACGATATTAAATATGAGACTATATATAGTATATCTTTTAAACTTGCTTCTAAAAATCATTTAAACAAAGGGTTCGTAAAAGAATTGATATTAACTTTCGTAGGCGTATAAATTTCATCTAACATTTTCTTTCGAGGGTGTTTTAGTTGATTTCGAGCATGTTCATCAATTTTTTCGAGGGTGTTTTAGTTTATTTTTCGAGGGTGTTTATATTAAATTCGAGGGTGTTTAAATTCATTTAGGGGTGTTTATATTCATTTAGGGGGTGTTTATATTAAATTCGAGGGTGTTTAAATTTATTTAGGGGGTGTTTATATTAAATTCGATGATGTTTAAATTCATTTAAAGGGTGTTTATATTAATTTAGAGGGTGTTTATATTCATTTAGGGGGTGTTTAAATTCATTTCGGGGGTGTTTAAATTCATTTAGGGTTCGAGCATGTTTGTAAAAATTTCGAGCATGTTTATATTCAATTTCGTGTATGTTTATAAAAAAAATTCATGTATGTTTATAAAAAGTTTCGTGTATGTTTCTAAAAATTTCGTGTATGTTTCTAAAAATTTCGTGTATGTTTCGAGTAATTTTTTGTAAATTTTATGAACATCCCCGAAAATTTTATGAACATCCCCGAATAAAAATTTCGTGTATGTTTCTAAACATCCCCGAAAATTTTGTATTTACATGCGCGAAATGTTTAAACATCCCCGAAATTAATATTTACATGCTCGAAATTAATATTTAAACATCCCCGAAATTAATATTTACATGCTCGAAATTAACATTTAAACATGCTCGAAATTAATATTTAAACATCCCCGAAATTAATATAAACACCCCCGAAATGAATTTAAACACCCCCTAAATGAATTTAAACACCCCCTAAATGACCCTCGAAAAAATTGATGAACATGCTCGAAATCAACTAAAACACCCTCGAAAGAAATTGATGACACCCTCGAAAATGTACCCGAAATTAATATAAACACCCCCGAAAATCTTAAAAACATGCTCGAAAATAATGTATTTCGGGGTATATTTCGAGGAATTTTTGGTCATTTTAGTAAACTAAAAAAGAAAATGGTTATTTTGGTAAAATGATTTTAGAAATTGATTATTATAATTAAATTCCCATTAAAAACTGGTTTATAAGTTTACATGTTATATTAGGTTTAGTAAACAATTATTGGTCAACATAATTGTTGTAGATATCTTAAGAGGACAACAGTAAAAATAATTGAACCAGAGATCGTTAAAAAGTTAAAAACCGAATTTGTCTTATATGCAGTCGAATGCACGAAGCAGCGCATATAAAGCCTTTTCCTTTTTGACTCACCTCTTCAGTGTCAATTGTGATATTAAATCTTTATATCTATATTATATTATAAAATATTTGACCAAAACTCTTAAAAACAACCTTTTAAGCTTTAGGTACAGCTATTTAATGCTAATTACTTAATTTTTAAAATTACAAGTAATTATGCGTAAGTACAACTTATTAAAACTTTATTTTTGAATTCGTGTAACTAACTGCAGATAACCATCATCCAAAATACAGGATAAACATTTAATTTTAAATATAAAAAATCTAAAATATAATTAAGATAATCATTGAGTTATAACAGAAAACTTAATTATTATCATTATAAAATGTTATATTATTAAACCAAAAATAAATTATTTTGTTATTAAACATAATTATATTATGATAAAAAACATTGAATTAAAGAAATGAACATTAAAATCGTTTTCTCAAAACCACATAAAACCATACAAAAATTAAAATAAAACCTAAAATCAAGATGTATCTCGCTGCATTACGCGAGTACCCTTCTAGTTATAATGAAAAATTAAAATTTAATCATCATAAATCTTTGTCTCTCTTCTAAATTCATGCATTTAAATACTTACAACCTAAAAATCATTAATATTCATTGATACCATTAAGTCAAAGGGTCAAACTTTTAATGTTTGTCTAAAGGCTTTCATTCGGCATCAACAACTTTCAACCTTCTTAAGTCGTCTTTTTTTATTTGGAAGGGTGTCCTGAACTATGGCCAGACTAACCCCGGCAAATTGCAATTGTAATACATCAATCCTGATAAACTCAGTGCCACCAATTGTTGTAAACGTCCGGAACTGAATCCAGGACAGATGGGATATTCCATCACAACCTCCTGGGCCTCAACTACTACGCCATAACCCTTGTTGTCCACCGGGTATGGTCATCAGAATGGACCAAACGGCTAGGCAGGGTTCGGGTTATTTAGCCAGGGTTCTTTCTTTGGGTGATGTTGTGGTTCGGTTGTTTGGTTAAACTCACCAACCCAATCCAGCCCTCATTAAGCTAAGGAAAAAAAGGTTGTTGGTCCAGTAGGTGTTGCCCATTTAAACAAAACAAAGAAAAGGGACATGATAGTACTACCCGAGACCTGTCAATTCTGGACCCTTGTATATCTATTTGTATGTATTTATCTAAATCGTCCATGTGCTTAGTCCCCACTCATGGGACACCTCCTTTCATCAACACATCATTCAATCCCAAAATCAGAAAATGTCATCAAAGAAAGAATTATTTTGCAAAGTTTCTGCAAATTGATTTCACTAAATTTTGTTGGTGTGATATGGGTGTGGGTGAGTTAGCACCACCAACTATGGATGTTTGGTAGGGGGCCTTATGAAAAGGTGTCGTTTTTAATTAGAGCATGGTGGATTTGTTCACGAAAAGCCACCTGAGAAGTTGACAAGATGGCTACTAAAAAGATCATGCTAGAGGAAACAGAGTCCCACAACGACTAGATTTTGATCATTTCTCCAGTATATATGTTGGATCCTCCATTATCTATTTTGAACAGTAATCTAATGGGGTTCCACATATTCACACATGGTATCAGAGCTAAGATCTACCACTTTAAGAACTCAGATAACCTAATGGCCCAATGGGGTTCCACGTATTTTCACAGATCAAAACCCCAAAATCCTACATCTTTCAACTAAAAGATAATTACTTATTATATGCAAACTTTGGCACTCCAATGGCTCCATGGATACATGGGCAAGAAGAATCTAAGTATGGTGCGATCTTGCTAACATTTTGTCACTTTTAAAGTCCTATGCTTTTTTACAATAAGATTAAAACTAAATGGTTCTTTTTATAGTTTTATTAAGTATATGGCTGAGAAAGCAATAAATGTTGCAATCAACACCAACCTTTGTGTTCCTACTGATGTTCTGATGAACAGTTAGTTATTCACTCATTCACATCATGTAAATGCGAACTGATTTGATTAGATAAAGATTTTCACTGTGCAAGTCAATACAAAGGGTCAACAGGCCATGTGATAACCCATATCCTAAGGTTCATGAGACCATCAATGTTTCAAGGTTTTAGGAAATCAGTACAATAAAAGCGAGTAGACCAGAAGAAAGCAGACATCATAAATGGAAAAAAAGTTGGGTTTTCTAAAGCTGATTGTTTTATGTAACTATTTACCCATTCTGTAATGCATGGTAACACGATTTTATTGAGATAGTTACGAATTACGTACCTGATCATTATGAGCACGACTGGCAAAATCTGGAAATGGTTAGTGAAGGACAAGTCTCTGCATCCATTAATGCCATCTATAAATTGCAATACATCTTCCAACTCATTCATCTTTGCACCTCCCATGTGTTCATAAATCTCAGTGTCACCAACCTTCATGCAAAAGTAACAATTTGAGCATCAAAAGAGCTTAAAGGCAGTAAACAAAGATAATAAACAGTAAAAATATAGTTATCTTCAGAATTCATCTCTTGGATATGACTTACAAATGACTCAAATAGCCATAATTGAAATATATAGGACAATGAAAAATAGCTTCTATCATACATATTTATCCAATCACATGTATTACAAAGAAGTCGAGGGAGAACAAAGTCATGAAAAAAAATCTGTGGAAGTTATAAGGATCGCTTCCCAAAAGATATAAATATAATTTTACATATGAGATCAACTTGAGCTGTTGGGGTTCTCGTTTTCCAGGTACTTAGACACTCCGTAGACAACTGTTCCAGCGACAAACAAGAATACAGTTGGGGTAAATGATGGATATAGATATTTCACAAAGAAATTATCCCATTCCTGTGGAAGGAAACCTGTAAGAATAAAGAATGAAATAAGTCACATACCACAATTAATATAAAGTCATGCTAGTGGCTCCAGCAAAATAAGCACTATGTTCAATGGCAAATGGCATTTGCAATTTTATTCATAGATATCTGGCTTGTGAAAACAATGTTGTTGAAATCATATTAGGATAAAGATAAGTCATAAAAGTGTGGATATTGGGACATAATGCAACTGTGCAGTAAATTTACATGAACCCCATGATGTCAAATTTATGCACAAAGGTTTCTAGTTATGAACAATACTTCAATAAACTGAAACATCCTTCATAGTGCCATCATCTGCAAGTTATCTAGAGAGTTACAGGACGTGTTCTTGATTAATTTATAATTTTAGATGAGGCACTTGACATCATCATGCTAAAGTTCCAGGCGGAAGGAGTCTAAAACTCGAGTTTGCCTATGACTTTTGACATATACAAGTTAATAAATATTAAAGAAGCCAAAAGCCATTTTAAGAATTTGTTAGATATAATCAAGTATCCGATATCTCCTTCTCAGCATATGGTTGTAGAACTTTTTTGTCTAATAATGGTGTATTCATTAGTGCCACTTGAGTTGCTAACAGGGAAACAAGTTGGTTTGTATCAACATGAATAATAGGTAAGTAGTACACAGAATTCAAGTTATGGTTCTCAACTGTATCTCGCAGACTTCGTGTGAAAGTCCGGTTTTAGAAATGTGGCCATGCAAAGAAAAAACATAGCCACGTTGTTCCATTTATTGTTTTCCTGTCTTGCAGGTTTCATCGTGGGCTGTGATAGATAGAATTTACTGCTTTCTGTTACTGTAAGCAGGAATCATTGTCTGTCTGTGAACAAGTTCTTGTACAGTATGCAATCGTACATGATGAACCTCTTAGTTTTACAAGTTGGGCCAGTGCAAATAATAAGATTTATACATCAATACCTTGGTAGAACATAAGACATTAATATGATTTACATATCAATTGACAACCTCATTGCTGTGTCCCCTGGATTTTCTTTACCCCCATAATAAAAAGTTTGCCCAAATGTGAAGATTCAGGAGGAAACACTTAACTTACAAAACCCTAGAAGCACTAAGGGTGGTATGGTAGTGTTTGGAGCAACAATTCGGAGTCAGGAATTAATGAATTATAATTCGAATTTGAACTTGGCTCAAACTCGATCCAATTACGATCCATCTAATTGGAATTCAAACATGCCATTAATCCAGAACAAGCAAACAATTGAAACTCCTAATATAAGACATGGAACTCTTCTAAGGTTTTAATATACCTGAAGCAGCAAGAGCAATTCCTTCGACAATAATAAGCGAACCGAGACCTAGCCAAGTAAGAAGAAAAGCACGCTCATTACTGCCTTGCTGATTCGCTTCATCCCCCCCTCTTTGTGGTTGAGATACGAATTTAGGGGTTTCAACCGGAGCTCGTCGAATAATAGAAGCCCTCTCTTTCTTCCCTTTCTGTTTCTTCCTAGTAGTATTACTCAATGGAGATGATGAAGAATCGGAAGATGAGGAGCCAAACCCTATGGGCGATGATGTGTTGTCGGTTGATTGAGTAGGTTCTGTTGATGATGATGATGAATTGTTCTGAGCTTTAATGGAGGTGAGATGGAGAAGATGATGATGATGATGATTTTGATGGAGATGTAAACAGGGTCTGTTGTTGGAAACGACGAAGGTTGAAGATGAGGGGAAAATTAGCGCCATATCCTGGTTTTGTTCGTTAAGTCTTATTTTTAGCTACTTGTAAACTTCTGATTTCGTATTTATATTTAATCTGATTTTTAATATTAATTTTTTTAAAATCTGGTAAAGATACTTTAAAGAGTAAATTACAGTTTTGGTCCCTGAGGTTTGTCATTTGTTACGAAACTGGTCCTTTAATTTCAAAAATTACAAGAAAACACTCTAGTTATGCATTTTGTTACGGAGTTGGTCCCTCGAGCTGACGGTCGTCTGATTTCTCCGTTAAGCTCGAGGGCATTATCTTCATTTTACTTTATTTCATTTATTTTAGGATTTTTAATTAGATATAATTATTTTTCTTTAAATACTCATCTTCTTCACCAAGAACATAAACACCATTATTGAATACTCATCTTCTTCAAGATGAACACACCAAGAACACAGATATGATATATATATAGATCTCGAGAAGAGATATACAAATCGAGATGTGAAAGAAGAAAAGGCCACTTCGTCTTCTTCGAGGAGTTTTCCGACGAAGTGACCTTTTCTTCTTTCACATCTCGATTTGTATCTCTCTTCTCGAGATCTATATATATATATATATATATATCAGATCTGTGTTCTTGGTGTGTTCATCTTGAAGAAGATGAGTATTCAATAATGGTGTTTATGTTCTTGGTGAAGAAGATGGGTATTTAAAGAAAAATAATTATAAACAGATCTGATATATATATATATATATATTAACGGAGAAATCAGACAGCCGTCAGCTTGAGGGACCAATTCCGTAACAAAATGCATACCTAGAGGGTTTTTTTTGTAATTTTTACAGTTAAAGGACCAGTTTCATAACAATTGACAAACCTCAGGGACAAAAATGTAATTTACTCTACTTTAAAATAAAATTATTCAAATTTGAACATTTTTTTAATTAAAAAATGATATATTGTTATGCTCAGAAAAAAAATCTATTAAATATCATAACAATATAATTAATGACATGATATTTAACATCATTAACTTTCCATATACAAATTTGCACGTAATCTTTATAATTAAATGAAGACAATAAAATTTCCCGAATCGAACTCAGGATTTAAATAAACCCTTGTTTTTATGTCTTCCGAATTCCCGCGAAAATCTCTCCCCTTCTGTCTTCTGAAAATTTCCCAAAATGTAACCTAATTTGATCCAAAGATCTACATCAATAAAACCTAGAAATCATCATCATCTTCTTCAATAATACTTGATACTAAAGATCACACTCACATTAAGCAGTGAAGAACAGGATTATCTCCATCTAATGCCACTCCCACAACCTTCATCAAAATCCGAAGAAACCTCGAATAATTCCTTTGATGATGGTAATCGAACGTTTCATCGTAATCATCAAAGATCACGTTCACTCGCCAAATTGAGGAAAATTCCTCCAATCCCGATTCGTCGGATCCACACCATGTCTGAAATGAGGGCAAACAAGAATGGAGACGGATGCGACGATGATACCAAAGATGATGAAGATTATGATCGTCAAACGGAAGAACCTGATTTACTCGATGCTTCTTCTCTTGGCCTAAATCCAATTCGCAGTCGCCCCTCTTCTTCGCATCATAAGGTTGATTCTGCTGTTGGCACAACCTCGAAATTGGATGCCTATGATACAGATAAGATCGCAAATCCTCCCTTAGGCAAAGTGCACACATCTGAAGAGCCTCCAAAAGCCGATCCAGGTCACATTATCACTCTTCCTAGATAAGATATGTATGACCTTATATGGTAGGGAATGTATTGTTCATCTAGGAGTTGGTATTACATACAGTAGTAGCATCTTACTCGGAGAAAAAAAACAATATAATGCTTGGAATGCGTATATCCATGACAACTTTTATCAGATTTTTTTGGTTCAACTCCTGAATTAGATGCAACCTCTTGATCATTATCAATGCTTTTTTTGTCCAGGCAAGAAGGTGTCCTGGGGCCATTCTAAGTCCTTGCAAGTACAAGTATCATCCGGTGCTGGATTGGAGGTAAGTGTATGGGTTTATATAGTTTTGATTTAAGTTTGTTTAGCTCTCTCTATATATATACTTTCCTAGATTTCTACTTAGTTAAAGGAATGAGTGGTTCATACTGATCTTATGGTGCTGATTCTAGGGCAATAGCGCGACCTTTGCCAAGGAAATGCAATCTCCAAGGTTCCAGGCAATACTGCGTGTCACTAGCGGTCGTAAAAAGAAAGTTCCTGATATAAAGAGCTTCTCTCATGAACTCGATTCCAAAGGAGTGCGGCCTCTGCCATTTTGGAAGCCTCGTGCATATGGGCACGTGGAGGTAGCTGCTTGTTTGAATAATTATTCCCATGTTCTTTCAAGTTCATTATCTTTTCTGGCCATCGTTATAATGCAATTCCGTAATGCAAACTTTGAACATGTATCAACTTCAGGAGATCATGGTCATGCTCAAAGGAAAGTTTGAAAAGTTGAAGGAAGAAGTCAATTCTGACCTGGGTATCTTTGCTGGAGATTTGGTGGGGATTCTTGAAGAAACTTCAGAATCTCATCCAGAATGGCAAGACATGTTGGAAGACTTGTTAATTTTAGCCAGGAAGTGTGCAAAAATGACATCCAATGAATTCTGGTTAAAGTGCGAAAGCATTGTTCAGACTCTGGATGATCGTCGTCAGGAGTTACCTATGGGCATTCTCAAACAAGTCCATACCCGTCTCTTATTCATACTCACTCGATGCACTCGACTTGTGCAGTTCCACAAGGAATGTGGGTACGAAGAAAGCCACCATATTTTGGGTCTTCATCAGCTTAGTGATATTGGTGCATATACAGAAACCGTTACAGAGCCTACATACCAAAACTTCAATAAATCAAAAGGAAAATCAGAAGTTACCGAGGCACAAACTGACAAACCACATGAAGGGGTTGAGGAACTAGATCAAGAAAAGATAAATTTAAATGTGGAGGTTGAAACTGCAAAAGGTGGTGGTACTCCATCTACTGGTAGAAGGATGTCATCTTGGAAGAAGCTTCCATCTCCAGCAGAAAGGAGTCAAAAAGACCTTGATGTTGTTGAAATTCCACCAAACGATTTATCTGATCATTTAGAACTTAAAGACAATCATATCTATAATCCGGATACCCCATTGCGTCCTGAGAATTTAGAGACAACTTTAAAAGTAAGGAGAGTTACATTTGGAGTTTCAGGAGGGCGACATCAAATGACTTATGAGAGTTCATTAATATGCCGTATCTGTGAAGTTGAAATACCCACTATACATGTCGAACAGCACTCCAGAATATGCACTATTGCTGATAGATGTGATTTAAAAGGTCTTAGTGTCAATGAAAGACTTGATAGAGTTGCAGAATCTCTTGAAAGGATCATTGATTCATGGACACCTAAAAGTGCAGACATGGTAGTTGGAAGTCAACAAAGTGTTGGAATATCTGATGACTTGGACAACAAGTTATCACCTAAGAACCACCGGTTATCACGTGAATGCTCTGCAGACCTACTAGAAGAATGTGTCCATGAGGCTGACACTGGTTTGTTAGCAGAAGACTTCCACAATTTGCCTGATATTACTTGCAAACGTGGGACTTCGATACCTATTGTAGGTCCAAAAGCCTTATCGGCTGGATGCTTGACTCCTAGATCACCTTTACTAACACCAAGAGCGACCCAAATTGAAACATTCCTGAGTGGAAGGAAAAGCCTATCCGAGCATGAAGACTGGCAGCAGGTAGTATTATTATATTAGGCATAGGATCGTGTGAGAAGGAGAGTTAAGGTGAGAAGCGTAAGAAGAGATCTGAACCATTGATCACTTTTAATCTCATACCCATCCATGAATTGCGCCTTAGAAGGGAGTTGATCCGGTGCATCTCGGCACACCTCATCTCGGTGCATCTCATCCTAACGTTCATCCAAGGGTGGAGATCCCTTCTTATGCTTCTCACCTTAACTCTTCTTCGTATACATATATTTTCAATCTATTCTCTATCTCTATATAATTCATTTGTATATATCAGTAACTGTGAACATATATATATATATATAGGAACAACTAATTTATTTTCATTTAAGCCATTGTTATGTAGTCTTACTCTTCTTTTTCTTAGCCATCTTTATGTTAATTATCCCCCTTACTCTTTCTTTCTCTTGTCCTACAACAATGTCCATATCTATATTGCTTCATATCTATTATTTTTCTTTTTTCTTTTTTATTAAGGTGCTAAAAAACATCCACATCGAATGACAGATGCACAAGCTATTGGAAATTGCTCGATCCCTGGCCCGCATGAACATTAACGACTACAGTGCATTGGATTTCATGCTTGAGCGTTTAAAAGACCTCAAATATGCTATCCAGGATAGAAAGGTGGATGCCCTTGTTGTTGAAACATTTGGGAGACGTATTGAGAAACTATTACAGTGAGTGTATCTATGCACATCACTTACCAATTTTCACTGCAAATTTCAGTATTTAACTTGGCTGTTTTATTTAACTTTTTTATATGTGACTTATCTTTAAACACAGGGAAAAATACGTACTTCTTTGTGGAATGATAGAGGATGAAAAAACAGAATCAACAAGTAACATGGTCTATGAAGATAGTCCATTAGGAGAGGACACAGCTCGTAATGTGCGGGCTAGCCCTGCAAGTTCGTACTCTAAGGATCGGACGTCTATTGAAGATTTTGAAATAATAAAACCAATTAGCAGAGGTGCATTTGGACGAGTCTTTTTGGCCAGGAAAAGGGCAACAGGTGACGTATTTGCAATAAAGGTAAGGGCTTTATATCCCCAAAAGTAATAGAACCCTCATGAATATCATTTCTTTCAAGGGAGATGTTAGGTCATTGACCAACATCTTTCTAAATCGACCCGTGAGGCTGGCTGCTACTCAATAAATAAGAAAGGGGTAGCGCCTTGACCACCAGGAATTCCTTTTGGCCTAGTGGTAAGCGCCTTAATCCTAACATGTGGTATCAGAGCAACAGGTCACGGGTTTGAATCCCATGGAGTGCATAAAAAATACCAAAGGCATTTGTACGCAAATTGCGGGGGGGGGGGGGGTGGATGGATGTGTCATTGGCCACCATCTTCCTAAATCCGCTCGTAGGTTGTGACGAGTTGGAATCCCATGGGCTAAAGGCATTTGCGGTAGATGCTGGGGGGGGGGGGAGGGGGGATTGTTAGGTCATTAACCAACATATTCCTAAATCGACCCGTGAGGCTGGTTGCTACTCAATATATAAGAAAGGGGTAACGCCTTGACCACCAGGAATTCCTTTTGTCCTAGTGGTAAGCGCCTTGATCCTAATAGGAGATCTTTAGATTTCTCAAAGCGCTTGTGTCGGCATTAATGATTCATCTTAATGTTGAGAGTTGATGGATGGGTCATTTTCTTCCTATCTACTTACTAGATTGCATCACACTTATCTTCTAACTTCCATCTATTTCTTGACCTAAAATAACTTATTTTGGAAAAGTATTGCAGGTTTTAAAGAAGGCTGATATGATTCGTAAAAATGCAGTTCAAAGCATTTTGGCTGAGCGTGATATCCTGATATCAGCTCGCAATCCTTTCGTGGTGAGTAGGTCACACGTTTTAAATAAAATTGGAATTTTTCTGGTACTTTTTAATTTTAGTTTTTACCATTTGACGTGAAAACAGGTACGGTTTTTCTACTCCTTCACATGTAGAGAAAATCTTTATCTGGTGATGGAGTATTTAAATGGAGGAGATCTTTTCTCTTTGCTGAGAAATCTAGGTTGCTTAGATGAAGACATGGCACGTGTATATATTGCAGAACTTGTGAGTTATTTTGTCTTTATTTTTATTAGTTCTTGCCAGCGTGCATATATTTTAGTGTTTGATGTCTATTCTGACTGATGACTTCAGGTTCTTGCTTTGGAGTATTTGCATTCTTTGAATGTCATTCATAGAGATTTGAAGCCAGACAACTTGTTAATTGGCCGAGATGGCCACATCAAGGTCAATGTTTCCTTTGCGTTTATGATTTTGATGACATTACCCGATATATATATATATATATATATATAGAAAGAGGTTCAAACGAAAACGCTAAATATTTAAGAAAACAAGAAAACCTTTTTTCATGCACAAAATCACTTATGATTTTGTACTAACATGAAAAAATGGACACAAGCGACTTTTGCCGCGAGTTAAGTCGCAGGAAAAGTCGCGGCTAATCATATATGATTTTGTACATGAAAAAAGTTTTCTTGTTTTCTTAAATAGGTAGCGTTTTCGTTTGAACCTGCCCCTATATATATATATATAGGGTTGGGTTCCGGTGAGAAGGAGAGTTATGGTGAGAAGCGTAAGAAGGGATCTCCACCCTTGGATGCACCTTAGGATGAGATGTACCAAGATGAGGTGCACCGAGATGCAACGGATGAACTCCCTTCTACGACACAATTCATGGATGGGTATGAGATTAGAAGTGATCTATGGTTCAGATCTCTTCTTACGCTTCTCACCATAACTCTCCTTCTCAAACGATTCTAAGCCTATATATATATAGAGAGAGAGAGAGAGATAGAGAGGCTGGTTCAAATACAAACCTGTTGAAGGGTACAAACTATACAAACCGATTCAAATCAATATAAAAATAATTTTTTTCATTATTTTTTTCATCAAATGCTATGATTTAAGATATTACTGCACATATGTTTGTTTCACCTTGTGAAAAAATTATATGTGAAACTTTTACATTATGAAACGATTACATGTGAAACTTTCTCATAAAAAATATATATGAGAAACTTTCAAATTATGAAAACAAATACATGTGAAACTTTTACATTATGAAACAAACATACGTGTAATAATATCTTAAATCATAGCATTTGATGAAAAAAAATAATGAAAAAAATTATTTTTATAATGATTTGGACCAATTTGTATAGTTTGTACCCTTCAACTGGTTTGTATTTGAACTCCCCCCCTCTCTATATATATATCGACTTGAACAATTCTTTTTCCATTCTATTTATGATAATTAATTGCTGATTTTTCCCTTAAACATTCAACTAGCAAGAAAAAGGAAGTGAATTTCTTTCGGATGTGTCTACATATTACAGACATCTCATGGATGGTGCTCCTATAATACCTTCTTATTAATCAATCATGGACTACTTTGCCTTTGTTATGATGATCAATGGACACCTTTTCTCATCTTACAATTCTAATTCGTTTTTTTTACAGCTAACAGATTTTGGGCTATCAAAGGTTGGTCTCATAAACAACACGGAAGAAATATCGGGTTCATCAACCATCAGGACTGCTATCTTTCAGGATAATGAAATCAAGACAGAAACAACACCTTCAGTGAATAGAGAACAGAGGCAAAAGCTTTCAGTTGTTGGCACCCCTGATTATTTGGCACCGGAAATACTTCTCGGCATGGGACATGGTTAGAGATTTAAGCTTGTATTTAGATACTATATAGTTTACAAAATAAAAACTTATATACAACTTCTTTTTCTTTCTTTTTCATACTTGCCTTCCAATTCCCTTTCTTCTTGCAGGAGCAACAGCTGATTGGTGGTCTGTTGGTGTTATTCTTTTTGAGCTACTTGTTGGGATTCCTCCTTTTAATGCAGGATCTCCACAGGTGTGTTCTTTCAGAAGAAAAAATCTGCATACATTTTGTTGTAATTATCTTCAAACTACGATGGACTTATGTTCTTCATAGAAGTACTAACCAAGGTTTTCATTTACAATAAAAATATTAGTGATACCTCTAATTATAGGATCATAGGTAATCGGCTATAGGGCTGACAATCATACTTATAGGTTTAGCTGAGAGTGATTTATTTACTGTGGGTCCTGTTTATAGTTTTTAAGTTGTTATATATAGGCAAGATGCCCTAATACTTAATTTAGAGAACACATAGCACACTTCTATGAACTTAATGATTTATTACTTCTGTTTAACAATGGGTGTACCTGAACATGAGTTGTTCTGCTTTTTTGCAGCAAATTTTTGCCAACATTATGAATCGAGAAATACCCTGGCCTGAGATACCTGAAGACATGAGCTATGAAGCATATGATCTGATAGACAAGTAAGTTTCAAGGAGTTTTTTATTCAATAAAATGTTGTTCAGAAATGATACCTAGATATCTTCATTTTCTTTTGGAAAAGTTATGGGTTGCATGCTATTTCTTTACATTCTATATCTAGAAGAACACGGAAATGACCAAAAAAAGAAAGTAGAAAATAATTGATAATTTTTTAGTCAATTAGGATGCAAAGAGATGTTAAGTAAGGGTGGCAATAGGTCATGTTGGGTTCGGGTTCAACCCATTTATTAAACATGTCGAAAATTTCAACATAACTCAACCCATTTAATTAAATGGGTTGCGATTTTTAACCCAACCCAACCTGTTACTTAAATGGGTTGACAGCGGGTTGACCCGTTTATGATTTTTCAACCCAACCTGTTAAATAAATGGGTTGAACCTGGGTTGACCCATTTAATTTTAAAATTTTATATAAGATAAGAAGAATTAGACCATTTAATTTAATGCATAAAACACAACCACAACCACAACTACAAATAAATTGTTTAAAGTTTAAATAAAACACAACCACAAATGCTATAAGTTGTTCAAATATCTAAGCATCTGCTTAAGTTACTTTAATTCCCGTTGGAGCCTTAAAGGTGGACGACGGAAAGTGGGACTTGGAGGCGGGTTAGATATTATTTTATTAGGGTTTTACACTTGAAAAAACTGAGATAATTTCAAATTTTCAATGTCTCATAAATAATATTAGACATTATAATTAAAAATAAAATAAAAATATATAATATTTTAAATGGG
Organism: Silybum marianum; assembly: GCA_036898165.1. NCBI lineage: Eukaryota > Viridiplantae > Streptophyta > Magnoliopsida > Asterales > Asteraceae > Silybum > Silybum marianum. Next base: position 1,621,271 of record CM072532.1, read on the forward strand.
TTGAAAACGGGTTGAAAACAGGTCGAGAATTTCAACCCAACCCAACCCGTTTATTTAAATGGGTTAGACGAGTTGACCCATTTAAGTTAAATGGGTTGAAAATCTCAACCCAACCTGCTACTAATGGGTTGGGTTCGGATTGGGTTAGCGGGCTGGGTCACATTTTGCCATCCCTATTAATTATTAAGTATAATGATTCTGGTTAAACCCAATTAATTAGTGAATCAGAACACTAATTGTTTGCTTCATCTCAGGTTGCTTATTGATAATCCAATTCAACGCTTAGGTGCAACGGGGGCTGGAGAGGTAAAATCGTCTCTAAATATGATATTTTTTATGCAAAAGAAAAGAAGCCAATAAACTTTTTGTGATTTTACTAACAGGTTAAGAGGCACCATTTCTTTATGAATATCAACTGGGACACACTTGCAAGGCAGAAGGTCATTAGATCATTTCATCCATACAAATATATGAAGATTATTTATCGATATTATTTAGCAACTATCTCAAATGTTACATATTGCAGGCAGCATTCATACCATCAGCTGAAGCACTCGATACCAGCTATTTTATGAGCCGATATATATGGAATCCAGAAGATGAACATATTGATGGAGGTAGCGATTTTGATGAAATGTCTGAAGCAGACAGCACGTCTTGTGGTGATAGTTCACACAGCAACGTGGTAGATGAAGAGGTATTTACTATTTACCAACAGAAGTTAATTTTTTTTACTGGGTATCAAAGGACGGAATAATTGCTAAAAGGATCTTAAATTTGAACAAAAACTTATAATTTATAAATAATCAGTTCTTATGTAGAACACACTATATAATACAAATCCATATATCTAGTACAACTATTTGGACTGCTAAAAGGAGTTTAATTTAATCTACTTGTTTTGTTACTTGAGCAGGGTGATGAATGTGGTAACTTGGCGGACTTTGGTGCTCCACCTCCTAATGTCAGTTACTCGTTCAGTAATTTCTCATATAAGGTACGGGAACGTATATTTCAAACTTGTTAGAATTCCATGTCGACTAGGGATGAGCATCGGAATCGGGTACCCGTCTTTGGAACCAGAACCACTCTGTAACTGTCGGTTTCGTAACCTGAACCGATGTTCCTAATATACGGAACCGATCAGGACCGGTTCCGGTTCTCATTTTTTTGGAACCGTTACCTGCCGGATACCCACTACTTTTGAATAAAAATTATTTTATATATTTATTAATAAAGTTATATTACCTTTTATGTATGTTTATAATAGACTTATAATTACATTTTTGTCGGATTAATTTTGACCGCTTGTTGTATTTATTACTTTAAGCTGATACTTTGTAGCTTATAATAGACTTAAAATTACATTTCATCGTATGTAAATGTAAAAAAATTAAAAAACATTTGAAATCAGGTACCCGGTACCGGAACCGGTTCTCAGCGGTTCCGGTTCCAAAATATAAAGAAGCAAAGAACTTATGTTAGCGGTTCCGGTTCTATAAAATTTTCCCGGGTACCCGGTTATGCTCACCCCTAATGTCGACTAGACTAAACTAGACCATTTCTCCTCGATATCTGTCGGAACCTCACTTTTCTCCAAAAGGTATCTTTTGGAGAGTAATTTATCTGGGTCCACATATCATCACATGGTATCAGAGCTACCACTCAAGAAATCTATTGGGTTCCATATATTCACATACATTTAATTTTTGATTTTATGATCAGAATTTATCCCAATTGGCTTCCATCAACTATGATTTGCTTATAAAAAGTGCTCAAGAATCCGTAGAAGGTTCAAAACCAGAAGAGTCATGACCATATTATCACAAACGTAGCAACGGCCAATTCATGTCTTCCGGCTTCGCAATGGCAGCTAGCCGAGTTTCGGACCCACTCAACAAAAGCAAACACATTCGTCGACCCTTCATCAGAAAAGAAAAAAAAACGGGCGTGAATAGTAGTTTAATCCCATCAATCTTCCACAATACAGGTTTGAAAAAAAAACCTTTGTTTGAAGTGATAGAAAAAATGAATATCTTTCTTGTGTATATATATATATATATATGTTCATAATTTTGTTTTTCAATCCTTTAAACTTGGATCATATTAGATCTCCAATAAAATCTAATCGACTTCTATTAGAAACTACTTTAATTTTCAAACCCAGTTGTAAACAGAACGCCCGTTTCAGGAATCCAACGGTTTCCCGACATGAACTTAGCAACTGTAAAACGGTCTGCGATCTCTGGGTTCGTAATGGTATGATAACCACGCCATTTCACCCTATTACTCGTAGATGATCCTGGTCCATAATTTTTATATTCTCCACAATAAGCGGTTTTATTAAAACCCCAACTATCGAGCCACCCTTGTGGGTCCACTAAGTCATCAAGAAAATTCTGCATATAAACGGTTAAACCGTGTGAAAACCATGGTCTTCCTAGAAACGCTTTTTTGTACTGATTGATTACGGGTTTAAGATCGGATGCAGCAGTTATGGTGCAGCCTTGCAAAGAATATCCGGTGGATTCGTTTTGGTATTTCCGGCCATTGGCTGTAACCACTAAGCCTGGAGGAAGATTTCACAATCTTGAAAGATGGCGAGGGCATCGCCGAAAATGAAGTCTACAGTTCCAAAGATCTGGCATTCTTTGTAGAATTGTTTATTATGAAATATAAAGAGTGTGTCTTGGTAGCCTTCAAAGCTGCAGTGGTAGAAGGCTGATTGGTCGGAGGCAGAGAGGAGTGCCACTGCTTGTGCTCCCTCTGGCCCGGCTGTGTTCCGGAAGGTAATGTCTTGAGCGATAAATCCACGACCCCATACTTCTAAAATCCATATAGATAAGAGAAATGTTAAAAGAAAAAGCTAATAAAAATTTCTGTTTTGAATGATTAAGTCATTTAATAATTTTTTATTTAAAAAAAGTTCAAGGACTTCATTTGAAATGTTAAACTTCGTTGGGTTTTTCTAAACTTTTTGCTACAAATAATTTAAATCATATTAGATATGAATCATAAATATTTTCAAAACTTGAGAAATTCCTATTTATGAATTATTCATGATAAATATCGTAATAGATATTTATGATAAATAATATTTTAGGATCATTAATGAGTTGAAAAAAAATGTGGACTTTGGTCAAATATAAGACAGGTCATGGGTTTGCACCTTTCAATAAAAAAGTAAAGAAGAAGATGATTTATTTATCAGCAAACAAGCCAAAAACTTACGAAACGTTGCGGTATCCTTCAAGTCACCAGCCTTTGCCGTCCTCGGCGTGTCACCACCTGCATGTCGGCTACCGGTGATGATCGTCTTATTTATTCCGTCACCATACATTGTAATATACCGTACTGGACCCCGAATCACGACATTTTCTGTGTAGATCCCAGCCTTAACGTAAATCACAAACCTCTCGACTCGTGTCCGTTTTGAAGCCACGTTTACAGCATCTTGAACCGTCGTAACATTTCCTGAGCCATCTTGAGCCACCACCACGTTCGGACGTTCTATTGCCAAATTATCCAATAGCATGTATTTATTTTGCAAATTCCAGTCTACGAACCCACCCAGGAGTATTACTACCCCTATTAAGGACACTAATAGCCAAAGAGTTAGCTATTAATTATGTGAAATTGTTAGAAATAATGGGTAGAATGGTGTTGGTCATATTGATCAACTCGAACCCTTTTTCACACACGTTGATATAGGCTAAACCAGCACTGAGCCATGTTTGGACATCGAGTGGGGGCTCAAGGGTGCGATCAAAGATCGTGTTAAGTGTGAACATGATTCCATCAAAATACTCGACACAACTAGACCACAAGCTTTTTCCTGGAGCATTTGGGTACTTGGACTCGATCTCATGGGCTCGTTCTCAAACCACGAGTGCATCATCTACGGCTGATTGCACAATTCGATGGTTGATATGGTGGTGGTGCTGGTGGTGGATAAGTTATGACGACCGAGATAGTGATGGCATGTTTGATGGTGTGGGGTCTGGCGGCACCACCAGTTTATGGTGCTGGAGATGGTGGTTTCAGATGAACAACAAAAAATGAATGTAATGATTAAGCATATGAAAAAAGCAAGCTTCATAGCCATGTTTGGATTTATTAATTTATGGTGTTCTTGATATGTTATTTATAATATTGATCATCGTATTTACGTTTTGTTGCAAACTCATTATATTAATCTTTAACGAACACCCTAAACCTGCCAAATTACTTCTACTTAAAAGTGGGTTTAAGGTCCATATTTTTTATTATGGGCAAGTTCATTTGATGTTATTTTCTAGGTTAGATTACGCGCATCGACTAATCCTTAATAAATTACGATTGGTGTGGAGTCATTGCAGGTAAACTTCTGTAGCCACAAAACCTTTGAAAATGCCTAGGTTCGAACCCATGGTATATGGGATTTTCCAACCGAGTGGTTATAATCATATATAAAGTTTTCTAAATTCATATAAATGACGTTTAAATAAATTACATAAACTAATTGAATGCAATGATTGAAAAACAAGAAAATTAAAATCACATTAAACAACAAAAACAAATTAATTTACCATCAAATTTTACAACAAAATGTCAAGAGTAAAAACAAAATAATTTTACCATTAAATTTTAATCATTCCATCAATAATAATACATTAAAATAAAATGTTTAGTAGATAAAAATAATATTTTATTAATACATTGATTATTTTAATGATATAATAAATGTTACAATCTCTAAAATAGAATAACTCTTACAGTTAAAAGTAATTTTTTTATAGATTTTTGACATTTTTTACTTTATTTTAGAAAAAATATAGGGAATTTAATTATTTTGGACATTTTCTAAAATTGGTTTACCAAAATGACCAATTTCTTTTTGGTTTTACCAAAATGACAAAAATCTCTACGAAATACATATCGATACACACCTCAGATCGAGTGGACTTCAAAAACACCCAAAACGACGTCGTTTTGGCCAAAATTGCTCCGCCAAATACCGAATACCTCCGCCACATGGCGGAGGGGCCCAAAACGACGTCGTTTTGGGCCGTTTTTCACGTATCCTTGACCGTATACCATTTCCTCCGCCCACGCCGTATAAATACCTCCGCCACATGGCGGAGGGGACCCAAAACGACGTCGTTTTGGGCCCTTTTTTGCCTGGAAACCCTACAACAATTTTGGACCATTTTTCCTCCTGGAAACCCATTACAATATAAATATAATTTATTTATAACACATGTAATGCATTTTTATACAAAGATTGTAAATAGTTTAATAAAGAATTCTGTAAATAATTATAGTTTTAGTAACCGTTTCTTAAAAAATTATTTAGAAATAATAGAAATTTTAATTGTTGTATGTTATACGTGATTTTATCATTTGTATGTTTGTAGTATGTTATAGGGTTGTTGTAAATTGCTAACGGAAAATGGAAATAAATTTATATAAAAATAATGTTTATTACGTTTAGCCTAACAGAAAAAGGGTCCAAAACGACGTCGTTTTGGGTTTCCAGGCAAAAAAAGGGTCCAAAATTGTTGTAGGGTTTCCAGGCAAGAAAAGAGTCCAAAACGACGTCGTTTTGGGTCCCCTCCGCCATGTGACGGAGGTATTTATACGGCGTGGCGGAGGAAATGGTATACGGTCAAGGATACGCGAAAAACGACCCAAAACGACGTCGTTTTGGGCCCCTCCGCCATGTGGCGGAGGTATTCGGTATTTGGCGGAGCAATTTTGGCCAAAACGACGCTGTTTTGGGTGTTTTTGAAGTCCACTCGATCTGAGGTTTGTATCGATATGTATTTCGTAGATATTTTGGTCATTTTGGTAAAACCAAATAGAAATTAGTCATTTTGGTAAACACATTTTCTAAAATGCCTAAAATAATTAAATTCCCAAAAATATAATATAACTCTTGAAGATGCTCTTAAGAGTTAGGTAATACTCCGATGAACCACTTACGTTGGAAAACTAAAATTTAAAATCTCTAAAATAAATTGCAATCAACTCCATCCGATTTTGTATTTTAGATATTTCATCATAGATTATATTATTTAAATATTCTATAACTTTATGATCTCAATACATTTTAAAAATATATTATATAATGATATTAATTTAACTCTCACTAATCAAATTAATAAAAAAACTCAGTTCTTTCTCATCTCTTTGGAGTTTTTGAGAATTTTTCTATATTTATTTGAAGATTTTTCCATGAATATGGAATAGAGAAACTGTTGGAGTAGTTTAAAGAACAGAAAAATGATTTTATCTGTTTTAGAGAAGTCGTTGAAGATGCTCTTAGATTTCCCTCATGTCAGGGTTAATTTGGTCCTTTAACCTCAAATCTTAAAGATATTTTAATGGTACAAGTCTAAATGCTACTTGTACAAATGTGTGAAGCATTTAAGAAATAGAGTAAGCTACGATTTTGGTCCTTGTGGTTTACAGTTTATAACCATTTTCGTCCCTGTAGTTTAAAATTGTTTTTTCGTCCCTATGGTTTCATTTTGCTTCTATTTTCGTCCCTGTAGTTTAAAATTGTTTTTTCGTCCCTATGGTTTCATTTTGCTTCTATTTTCGTCCTTACAACTAACACCGTTAAAAACTTTCAAGAATTTACAAATTTAGTCCTTATATTATGTAAAGTTTAAAATATTTAATCCTTGTGTTATATAAAATTTAAAATATTTATCCTTCAATTTTATTTGTTATATTAATAAACTATAAATTTGACATTTATATATATTATAATTTTTTTATTTTTTTATACACATGTCACACACACACACACACACACACACACATATATATATATTAATTTAAATATTAAACAAAATTGTATTAGCCAATAAAGGATAAAGTTTAAATGAAAATATGGAATAGTGAAAATAAAGTGCATTTAGTAAAAAACAACCGGTTGAATATAAATAAAACTATTTGTTTTTCAAATCCTATTAAACCTTTTTCAGAATGATAATTTTAAATAAATATAAAACTTTAAAAAAAAGAAAATGATATAATTTTTTTTTCAATAATTTTAATGATTCAAAATTTTTTCCATTTTAAACCAATCAGTTTTTAAAATAAATAAATAAAATTCCGATAAAATAATAAAAGAAGTTATTAATTAAAATATCTAAATTTTTTTAAATTATTATCCAAAGAATTGCTAGTATTATAGAGAATAAAAAACTAGTTTTATTTTGATAAATTAATATAAAAAATAAGGCTTAAATGAAAATATGAAATTGTGAGAGTAAATTGAATTTAATAAAAACAAATATTTGGTATAAAAGATAATAAAGAAAGAAAAAGGTAAAAAAAATATAATATATATAAATGTCAAATTTATAGTTTATAAATATAACAAATAAAATTGAAGGATAAATATTTTAAACTTTATATAATACAAGGACTAAATATTTTAAAGTTTAACATAAAGGCTAAATTTGTTACTTCTTGAAAGTTTTTAATGGTGTTAGTTGTAAGGACGAAAATAGAAGCAAAATGAAACCACATGGATAAAAAAGCAGTTTTTAAACCACAGGGACAAAAATCGTTATAAACTGTAAACCACAGGGACCAAAATCGTAGTTTACTCTAAGAAATAAGTAAAAATAAACACGAACATAATCTGTCCCTCCCCGTCTACGGTATCGTTTCCGGCCACCCTCCTCATCTCCGGCTACTAAGAACCCAAACCCATATCAAACACTAACACACCATTATTTATATGTGTGTATATATTATTATTAATATTCTCTCTCTCTCTCTCTCTCTCTCTATATATATATATATATATACATACACACACATCAAAAATTCAAAATATTTGAACACAGATTACAGCACCGTCGAAGCCAAAAAATTTCTCCGGCGACTGCACATCTTCCCGACGAGTACATCACCACCGCGTAGACACCTGCATCTCGATTTCATCCGTTTTCATCTGAAGATCCATCTCGATTTCATCTTAAGATCCATATATCTGGGCATGGATCTATCTCATGAGATTCGATGGATCTACATCTACTTCATCTGATGGTTCGTCACCATATCCTCAACCACGGTGGTCGCAAAAGGTACTGTTTGGTTTTGAATAAACAACAGTGAGAAAGAGATGAATAGGTTGAAAAGGTATTTATTAAAGTGTATTTGGTTGAAAACCAGTTATAAAATTATAAGAGTATCTCCAACAGCTATTGTAAAATAGAAAAATGGAGGATTTTAACAATTTAAGTGCTCCAACAGTTATGGTATATCAATTGCTAAAATAGAAAAATGGGGAAAAAGAGATGAAAAGTCTCTTAATTTAGAGAATCTCTAAAAATATATAGAAGAGAGAGAAACAATATTTTAATTATATTCAACTGATCAAAATAATTGAAGTTAAGGCTATGTTTCGCAAACTAGCTGATAAGCTAGCGTATGACTTATAAGGTAGCTGATGACTTATAAGCTAATTTCAGAATGATAAAAGCAATGATGAATAAGTTATGTTTGGCAAAAACTAAACATGAGCGTGAAATGACCAAAAAAATGGCATGTTGAAAATAAATAAATAATATTAGTTAGGGGTACAATTGGAAAAAGTGTCAAAAGCTCATAAGCCAAAATTTAGCTTATAAGGTGACTTATAAGCCGAACATGTGCGTCAAACGATTACTCGAGAAAATAAATGCTTATAAATTAGAACTTATAAGCTAGCTTATTTTTGCCAAACAATGCCTAAGTGTGTAGGAGAGAGAAATAATATTTTATTAAATGATGAAATATTTTATTAATATTGTTAATGATAAAGTTGCTAAAATAGAGTAGCTGTTGGAGTTGGATGTAAATTATTATATATATATTTTGACTTTTAATATGCTATTTTAGAAAAAATTTACAATAGCTGTTGGAGATGCTCTAACAAAACGTATGTTAAAGTGTTTTTAAGTGACTCAATTACATATATTAAAATATTATTAACAGTTTATCAAAAAAAAATTAATATTAAAAAATGTATTTTTTAACATAGGGACCGGTGTCTGGCCCGGGACCGGAACCATTACAACCTAAGCTTAATCGGGTCTTAGCTTTACGAGCGAGACCAGTTACAGTGTCATCTCTATTCACCGCACACCCCGCTCATATAAAAATAAGAGTAAATTACGGATTTGGTCCATGTGTTTACGTAGTTTTTATGAAAATGTTCATGAACTTCATTTAGAGGACTCGTCGAATGTCGTTCTCTAACAAATATATCCCTCCCTCTAATGGCCATCCACATCCTCCGTTAACCTTGAGGGAATTTTCGTCCTTTCTTGTTATTTTGTTTTTACTCGAAAGACTAATTTTGTACAAACCATATAAACCATACGTAATTAATTATATATTAATTATGATATTTTAAGTTTAATTTTAATTTTAATTTTAATTGTATAATATATATTTTTTTCATAAAATTATGTATAGGTTCTGGGGTGGCAACCGTGTCGTGTTCGGGTTGGCGGGTCAGGGAGGGTTAACCCAGGCACGACCCATTTAGCTGATCGTATCGAGATATGCAACCCTAACCCGCACACGCTTGGATTGGCGGGTCGTAAACGGGTTGACGGATAGGATATGGGTCGGCGGGTCATAACCGGGTTGATGGGTCATAAACGGATTGACGGGTCACCTAATAATACATCCAAATTTAAATAAAAAGTCCAAACACAAAATTCAAACAAATAAAAAGTCCAAACACAAGCAAATTAATATATTAATACGACCAAAATCAAACATTCAAGTTTCAAACAAGTAAAAAGTCCAAACAACAAGCAAATTCACCTAGTAATACAACCAAATTCAAACATGCAAGTTTCAAACAAATAAAAAGTCCAACCACAACCAAATCGAAACAAATCCATTTTGACTATTCAAGACTTTTAAGTAAAATATAAAATATTTTTTTAAAAAAATTATTTTTTGGCGGGTCAACTTCAATCCTAACCCGTTTATTTTCGTGTCGGGTTTGTGTCATGTTTCGTATCGTGTCGAGAATTGTCACCCCTAGTTCATATACCCCCCCCAACACCCCGACACACACATATATAATGAGGGTCAACCGTTTAGGGAAAATCCACCTCCATCAACTACTAGAATAACCGTTTGCGATTTTCTGGTTTTTCATTTATTTAGGCATTGTTTAGCAAAAATAAGTTGGCTTATAAGTTAGTGTATTTTCAGGGTACACGTTTGGATGCACATAAACTAGCGTATTGAAACATTACTTAGAGTAGCGTTTTGAGAGCTTATTGTCATATTTTCTAGTTATAATCCTCATTAATATTAATTATTATTTATCACTATTAATTATAAATAAATATTAAATGCTTATGCAGTCTAAATGTAGCATTATTCAGACTGAATAAATAATTAAATACTATATTCAGTCTGAATATTTCTTTGATTATTCAGTCTGAATAATCTATATTCAGTCTGAATAATCTATATTCAGACACGTGTCGCGCTCTCATTTGTCCTCACGTTCACAACCAAATCGAAACAAATCCATTTTGACTATTCAAGACTTTTAAGTAAAATATAAAATATTTTTTAAAAAATATTATTTTTTGGCGGGTCAACTTCAATCCTAACCCGTTTACTTTCGTGTCGGGTTTGTGTCGTGTTTCGTATCGTGTCGAGAATTGTCACCCCTAGTTCATATACCCCACCCCCCCCCCCCCCCAACACCCCCACACACACATATATAATGAGGGTCAACCGTTTAGGGAAAATCCACCTCCATCAACCACTAGAATAACCGTTTGCGATTTTCTGGTTTTTCATTTATTTAGGCATTGTTTAGCAAAAATAAGTTGGCTTATAAGTTAGCATATTTTCAGGGTACACGTTTGGATACACATAAGCTAGCGTATTGAAACATTACTTGGAGTAGCGTTTTGGGAGTTTATTGTCACATTTTCTAGTTATAATCCTCATTAATATTAATTATTATTTATCACTATTAATTATAAATAAATATTAAATGCTTATGCAGTCTAAATGTAGCATTATTCAGACTGAATAAATAATTAAATACTATATTCAGTTTGAATATTTCTTTGATTATTCAGTCTGAATAATCTATATTCAGACACGTGTCGCGCTCTCATTTGTCCTCACGTTCACAACCAAATTTGAGTTCGCATTTGAACTTTCCCCTTTCTCTCTCTCTCTCTCTCTATATATATATATATATATATATTTATGTAGGGAGGGTTCAAATGAGAACTCAAATTTGGTTGTGAACGTGAGGACAAATGAGAGCGCGACACGTGTCTATTAATCAAAGAAATATTCAGACCGAATAAAATTGAATACAGTGTAGTATTTATTCAGTTTGAATAATGCCTATCTAGACTGAATAAGCATTATTCAGACTGAATAAACACTATATTCAGTTTTATTCGGTCTGAATATTTCTTTGATTATTCAGTTTGAATAATCTACATTCGAACACGTGTTGCGATCTCATTTGTCCTCACGTTCCCGAATTTGAGTTCACATTTGAACTTCTCTCTCTCTCTCTGTTTAGAGGAAGGTTCAAATGAGAACTTTGGATTTCTAAACGAACAAAGGGATACTTGTGGACCACATATGATGTGGGTCCCACATAATATTTAATCATTTTTGATTTAATATGGTTTAATATTAAATCAGAAACGATTTAATATTATGTGGGACCCACATCATATATGGTCCACAAATTGTTCTTTTGTTCTTTTAAAGAGGGGTGGTTCTCGTATGATCCCTCCCATATATATATATATATACATATTAGATCTCCAACAAAAATCTAATGGATTTTTACTACAATTTTCATTCATTATATTATATCTCCGATTAAAATCTAATGGATTAATTTCTATTACAAACTGATACGTAACTTTTGTGTTACTAGTTTTCAAACCCAGCTATAAAAGGCACCCCGGTATAAGGAAGCCAATTGTTCCCTTGCAAGAAATTGCCAACCGTAAACTGTTGTGCAGACTGTTGATCCGTAATTTTATGGAAAGTAGGCCAGTTCACTCGATTATCCGTAGACGATCCCGGTCCATAATTATTGTACTCTCCACAAAAACAATTTTCCTTATTATCCCAACTATCCTCCCACCCTAGTGGATCCACCATGTCATCAAGATAACTCTCCATATAAACGGTCAACCCGTATGCTTTCCATGGTCTTCCCAAGAATGCTTTATTGTACTCACCGATTACGGGTTTAAGATCATCAGCCGCGGTTATTTTACAACCTTGCAATGAATATCCGCTGGAGTCGTTTTGGGACAGCCGACTCTGAGCCGTCACCACTAAGCCTCCTCCGGGATGTGGTCTCCGAAGGAAGATCCCACAATCTTGGAAGACGGCTAAAGCAGCGCCAAAAATGAAATCTACGGTTCCAAAGATCTGACATTCTTTATAGAATTGTGTATTCGCACTGGCAAATAGTGTGTCTTGATACCCCTCGAAACTGCAGTGGTAGAAGACTGAGTGGTCGGAGATGGAGAAGAGTGCCAATGCTTGCTTTGCATATGGCCCGGCTGTGTTCCGAAACGTCATGTCATGAGCGATAAATCCACGACCCCATACTTCTGCAATTCGTATAAATAATATTTAAAACCAAATAATAAAATGTAACAATAATGATTAACAGAACAACGTTAAAGGTATATAAGTGTATAAAATTCTATTGGTAGATTGAGAAATGTCTTTTTTATTTATTTATTGTTTTCACCTAGAAGTTTGTTGTATCAAATATTATATTAATATAACTAATATTAGAATCTATAATTTTTTTTGTTAAAGTTGTTTTTTTTAAATGAATAAAATGTTCAACAAACAAAACATGAACTTACGAAACGTTGCTGTAGACTTCAAGTCACCAGCCAATGCTGTTTTTATCGTGTCACCACCTAAATGCCTGGAACCGGTGACGATCGTCCTATTTATTCCGTCTCCATACATTGTAATATATTGCACTGGATCCAGGATCACAACGTTTTCTGTGTAGATCCCGGCCTTCACATAAATCACAAACCTCTCCGTTGGTTGTGCCCGATTCGAAGCCGCGTTTACAGCGTCTTGAATCGTCAAAAAATCTCCCGAGCCATCTTGAGCCACCACCACATTTGGTTGTTGGTTTGATGTCAAATTATACAACTTATACTCTCTTTGATAATTCCAGTCTACAAACCCGGGAGTATCACTACCCCTATTAAGAGCACTAATAGCCAAAGAGTTGGTTATTAGTTCTGTCAAATTCTTAGAAATAACGGGTAGAATGATGTTGGTCATATTGATCAACTCGAACCCTCTTACACACATGTCGATATAGGCCAAACCAGCACTGTTCCATGTTTGGATATCGAGTGGAGTCGGGTCAAGGGTGTGGTCAAAGATTGAGTTAAATGTGAACACGATCCCATCAAAGTAGTCAACACAGCTCGACCACAAGCCTTTTCCTGGAGCATTTGGGTACTTGGACTCGATGTCATGGGCTCGTTTCCGAACCACGAGCGCCTCATCTATGACTGCTTGCATAGTCATCCCTAGGAACTCGGTGGTTGATATAGGGGCATAGGTGTTGATGTTGCTGAGATAGTGATCACATGTTTGGTGGTATGGAGTTTGGCCGCACCACCAACTTAGTTTTTCAGAGAAGGTGGAATCCGATGAACAAGAGAAAATGAATGTAATGATGAAGCATAAGAAAAGAGGAAGCTTCATAGCCATGTTTGGATATATTTCTTATGTTTTGTTCTTCTTAAGATGCTATTTATAATAGTGATCAAATATTACAATTAATGCTAAATGGTGGTAATTTTTTGCATTACACCTTATTCTTAGTTTTAATCATAATTTAAATTATGTACCTATTAATCTATAATATGATTTTCATCTTGTGATTTAGATTTTGTTTATAATAATAATATTATAACATTTGTTTTTTTTCCACTTAAATGTCTTATTAATAATTAATGCATTTAAAGTAAAGATACTCCTTTTCTATTAGAAACAAGGGAAAAGTCTAAAAAAAAACCAACAAACTATCTGATTTTGAATTATTAAGTACTTAAGTTATTTTTTTGAATGATAAAACTTTTAAACTTTCTGAAACGCGGTTAAATATATATACTTGTAACCTATAAAAACAGGTTAATGTGACACAATTTGAAAAAAGTACACCAAAAACCCAACAAACTATCTGATTTTGAATAATTAAGTCCCTGGATTTTTTAATAAATAAATCCCTATTTTTTTCTAAATTTTTTTACGAAATAAATTCTTGAACTTTTTTTAAACAAATAAATCCCAATTTTTTTTGAAAAAATAAAAGCATGAATTTAATTTTGAAAAATAAATTCGGAACTTTTTTTTGAACAAAATCATAAACAAAAAAATATATATTTTCTTTCACAAACAACAAAATACAATAAACCAATTAAACATAGATAAATTACACCATTTCTAGTACTATTTACAAAGCATACAAAAGTTTTGCTTAAAATATAAATTAAATTCATTAACTTAATTTTTTTTATGTATCAATATTTTTTAGTATCTATTTATGCTTTAAGCATGACTTTTATATGTTTCATGATTAGTAATGGAAATGTTATAATTTTTCTTCGTTTAATTGGTTCATTGTACTTTGTTGTCGGTGAGAGAAATTATTTTTTGTTCATGATTTGTTCAAAAAAAATTCGGATTTATTTGTTCAAAATCAAGTTCATGCTTTTGTTTCTTCAAAAAGAATTGGGATTTATTTCTTTATAAAAAGTTCAAGAATTTATTTAGTAAAAAGATTTAGAATTTTTTTAAGGATTTATTTGTTAAAAAAATCAGGGAGTTAATTATTCAAAATCAGATAGATGTAGGGTTTTTTAAAACTATTTCAAATTGTTAACACATTAACATGTTTTTATAAGTTACAAGAATGTATTTAACCGGTTTCAGAAAGTTTAAGGCCTCGTTTGTTTATTCATTTTAAGCTCTTAATCACCATTTATGTCTGATTCGTTTAGGCGTTACATAACCTTTTTAAAACTAAAATCAGACTTAAGACTTTAGCATCTCTTAAAAAACAAACGCCACCTAAGTGTTTTATTATTTAAAAAAATAAATGCAATATCTATTTTAAATTATAAATTATATTCTGTTAGTTGAAATTGATAATATTCTTTAATAGAGCAAAATTCAAAAACAATGAAAAAAATAATTGTTTAATTGAAAATTTTATTACAATATGGATATTTTAAGTTTAAAAATTAAGATGTAGTTTATTATAGTTTAATGACGATTTTCTTTTAATGAACATAAAAGCATAGAATATTATGTTATATCAATATATCTCAATGATCATGTATTTTAATGTCACGTGTATTGAATAATTATACATAGAATTCAAATTTAAATGATTAGAGCATCTCCAATAGCTTTTTTATAATTTATTTAAAATAAATAATTAAAAGTTAAATTTTTTTAAATAAATTACAATCAACTCTAACATATTCTCTATTTTATAGATCTCGTCATTGATTATCTTATCTATACTACTTTATAAATAAAATTTGCCAAAAGTCTTAAAAACAACTTTTAATGCTTAAAGCATCCGCAATGCATAACATTTACAAATTTTTTTACTTTTACCACATCAGTTTTCCACTAACATTTTTTAATAAAAACCTATTTTTATAAATCTTTTCCAATGCCGAAAACCTTTACAAAATCTTTTTCATCAATTATATTATAATCTACCCTCATCTATTTAAAATGTTTTATAAAAGTCCATTTAATTTGTCGTCTGTCATATTTTTCGAAAACAAAAATTATTAACAATTAAAAAATGAGTTCATTAGAAAAATGAAAGACTATCAACATATTATATGATTTTTCGATATTAGTGTCATTTTGATCTTTTTGACAAAAAAAATTTAATAATGTATTTTGTTATAAAATATATTTAATTTATTATAGATATTTAATGAATTAGATTAATTAATTAAAATATGATAAGGTATAAAATGAAAATAGCGTTAAGAGAGAATGTAAAATAAAAAATTGAGCAAACTACGATTTTGGTCCATGTGGTTTAAAAACTGTTTTTTTGATCTATGTGGTTTCATTTTGCTTCCATTTTCGTTCTTACATCTAACAGAGTTAACGGAGATGTTAAAAAAGTTTTGAAAATTTACATATTTAGTCCTTGTGTTATATAAATTTTATTTATCGTATTAATAACTATAATTTGGCAGTTATATATATATATATATTATCATTTTTGTTTTTCCTTCTTTAATACGATTTAACACTATATATATATATATATTATTTTTTATATATATTTTGATACTTTTTTTTATACTTATAATTACTAAAAATAAATAACTTTCTTAATATTTTAATTAATAACTCTTTTTATTATTTAATCAAATTTTTATTATTTATTTAAAAGCAGATGATTTTTTTATTAATTTTTAAAAAAAAATTGATTGGTTTAAAATGAGGAAAAAATCGTGAATCATTAAAATTATTGATAAATAAATGATATTCTTTTTTTCAAATTTTATATTTATTTGAAATTATCATTTGAAAAGTTTTAAATAGAATTCGAGAAAAAATAGTTTTATTTATACTCAATCGGTTGTCTTTATTAAATGCACATTTTCAGATGATAATTTAAAATAAATATAAAACTTTAAAAAAAAGATATCACTTATTTATCAATAATTTTAATGATTCTTAATTTTTTTTCTCATTTTAAACCAATCCGTTTTTTTATAAAAAATTAATAAAAAAATCAACCGCTTTTATATAAATAATAAAACTTTGATTAAACAATAAAAAGAGTTATTAATTAAAATATTAAAAAAGTTATTTATTTTACTAATTATAAGTAAATAAAAAAAGTATCAAAATATATATAAAAAATAACATATATATAGTATTAAAATATATTAAAGAGGAAAAACAAAAATGATAATATATACATACATATATATATAGGGGATGGATCATACGAGAACCACCCATCTTTAAGGTAACAATGAGATACCTTGTGGACCACATATGATGTGGGTCTCACATAATACATCTCTGATTTAATATTAAATCATATTAAATCAGAAATGATTTAATATTATGTGGGACCCACATCATATGTGATCCATAAGATGTTCCTTTATTCCTTTAAATTTACAAAGTTCTCATTTGAACCTTCCTTTATATGTATATATATATATAAGTGCCAAATTATCGTTAATAATCTAATAAATGAAATTTAGGATTTAATATTTAAAATTTATACAACACAAGGACTAAATATGTAATTTTTAAAACTTTTTTAACAGCTCTGTTAACTCTGTTAGATGTAAGGACGAAAATGGAAGCAAAATGAAACCACAGGGACCAAAAAAACAGTTTTTAAACAACAAGAACCAAAATTGTTATAAATGTTAAACCACAGGGACCAAAATCGTAGTTTACTCTAAAAATTTATTAAAAAAAGTCTCTATATCAAAAGGTTATAATTTTATGACCTTTTCAACAAAAATAACTTTTTGCTCCAATGCATAAAAACCATTTAAAAGCTTTTTCAAATTCTAATAACCGATTAATGGGTTATGCTTATGCATTGGATATGCCATTAGAGTATTACACTTTAAAAATCTTAAAAACAACTTTTAATGACTAACAAGTTTATACATAAAGTCTTAACAACAACTAACAAAGTTTATTGTACTACCTTTTTAAGCATCATTTTTCAAAATCTATTAATTACAAAATGAAAAGCATGTTGTACAACTTCTCAAAACTTTTAGAAACCTTCCAATTTGACTCTTCGTTCTCTTGCTTTACTTCCCCCAAAGCTTCTCTTCCCGAGATGACTATTCCTTCTTTCGATCGTGTATATGGATTAATGGCTTGTATCTATCTGCTTCAACCTTTTCAGTGTTTTTTTTCCTTCAACCTTCTGTTTGAATCGTTCTTCTACTTATATAGACAGCTTCAATCGATCGACTTCGATGGTTCAAGGTAAGCTTCTCTTCCTCAAATTGAATGCTTCTCTAGCTTCTCTTCCTTCATTTTGATTTTGCGGTCTTTTTCGATTTTGTTACCTAGTAGTTTAATTAATTATATAAAATATTTTAATAAAAATATACATATTCAACTATTCAAGTTTCATTATACATATTATATATACATATATAACATTCAATTTTTCCGATGAAACCTTCCCATTTTCTCTGATGAATATGATATCACCTTTAAAATTAATATCAAAATCAACTAACATCAACCTCATACTTCAAGAACTCTAAATCAAATTCTAACATCACAAAACCCCTAAATCAATTCATTCATCCATTGATCAAAACGTTTTTAAATCCAACAAACTTCATCTATCGAAACCCATAACGGAAATGAACCCCCCCCCCCCCAAACACACACACACAGTCGATATCAAAAAACACAATCTAAATATCGGAGATCCTTACAAATCAAAATGAACAAAATAAAAGCTGGAAGACAAAACCATTAACTAACTATTTTCGTTAGATGTGATTCCATTTTGCAAAATTTTAACAAAACCCAAAATGGAGATGCATGATTCCTTCACAACCAAACCAAAGTAAGAACCACCTGTTGAAAAACCTTAATCCGGATATGGTTATATATATATATATATATATATGTGTGTGTGTGTGTGTGTGTGTGATACAAACATACATATACATATATATATAAGATCTCCAACAAAAATATAATGGATTTGCATTCATTATATTATATCTCCGATTAAAATCTAATGGATTAATTTCTATTACAAACTAGTACTTAATTTTTGTGTTACTTGTTTTCAAACCCAGCTATATAAGGCACCCCGGTATAAGGAAGCCAATGGTTCCCTTGCAAGAACTTGCCAACCGTAAAACGATTTGCAGACTGCTTAGTCGTAATTTTATGGAAACTATGCCATTTCACCCGATTAGCCGTAGACGATCCCGGTCCATAATTATTGTACTCTCCAAGAAGACAATTTTTCTTATTATCCCAACTATCCGTCCACCCTAGTGGATCTATCAAGTCATCAAGATAACTCTCCATATAAACAGTCAACCCGTATGCACGCCATGGTCTTCCCAAAAATGCTTTCTTGTACTTGCTGATTACGGGTTTAAGATCATCAGCCGCGGTTATTTTACAGCCTTGCAATGAATATCCGCTGGAGTCGTTATGGGTCAGCCGACTCTGAGCCGTCACCACTAAGCCTCCTCCAGGATGTTGTCTCCGAAAGAAGATCCCACAATCTTGGAAGACGGCTAAAGCAGCGCCAAAAATAAAATCTACGGTTCCAAATATCTGACATTCTTTATAGAATTGTGTATTTGCACTGGCATAGAGTGTGTCTTGATACCCCTCGAAGCTGCAGTGGTAGAAGACTGAGTGGTCGGAGATGGAGAAGAGTGCCAATGCTTGCCCTGCATTTGGCCCGGCTGTGTTCCGAAACGTCATGTCATGAGCGATAAATCCACGACCCCATACTTCTGCAATCCATATAAGTAATATTTAAAATCAAATAATCAAATGTGATAGTAATGATTAATAAAACAACGTTAAAGTTATGAGTGTATAAAATTCTATTGGTAGATTGAGAAATGTTTTTTTTTGTGTGGAAAGGGTATCCTAGGCATTTGCCTAGAATAATCTCTGGCAATTTTATGACTGCTAAAGCATGCAGCCCTGAGATAATTCCCAGTGGCCCCAAGTTGTTTACGCCTGGATTCGAAACTGGGGTAGATGGGTTATAAAGCCTCATCCCCCACAAGTCTTAGCCAGTACGTCACAAGCCTTGTGGTTCTTTTTTATTTATTTATTGTTCTCACCCTTTAATGCTAGAAGAATGTTGTATCAAATATTATATTAATATAACCAATACTAGAATGTATAAAAAATTGTTAAAGTTGTTTTTTAGGATTTAGATTTTTTAAAAATTAAAAAAAAAATTGTTCAACGAACGAAACATGAACTTACGAAATGTCGCTGTAGACTTCAAGTCACCGGCCAATGCCGTTTTTATCGTGTCACCACCTAAATGTCCGGAACCGGTGACGATCGTCCTATTTATTCCATCTCCATACATAGTAATATACTGCACTTGATTCATAATCACAACGTTTTCTGTGTAGATCCCGGCCTTCACATAAATCACAAACCTCTTCGTGGGTTGTGCACGTTTCGAAGCCGCGTTTACAGCGTCTTGAATCGTCCGAAAATCTCCCGAGCCATCTTGAGCCACCACCACATTCGGTTGTTGGTTTGATGTCAAATTATACAACTTATACTCGTTTTGATAATTCCAATCTACAAACCCGGGAGAATCACTTCCCCTATTAAGAGCACTAATAGCCAAAGAGTTGGTTATTAGTTCTGTCAAATTCTTAGAAATAACGGGTAAAATGGTGTTGGTCATATTGATCAACTCGAACCCTCTTACACACATGTCGATATAGGCCAAACCAGCACTGTTCCATGTTTGGATATCGAGTGGAGTCGGGTCAAGGGTGTGGTCAAAGATTGAGTTAAATGTGAACACGATCCCATCAAAGTAGTCAACACAGCTCGACCACAAGCCTTTTCCTGGAGCATTTGGGTACTTGGACTCAATGTCATGGGCTCGTTTTCGAACCACTAGTGCCTCATCTATGGCTGCTTGCATAGTCATCCCTAGGAACTCGGTGGTTGATATAGGGGAGTAGGTGGTGATGTTGCTGAGATAGTGATCACATGTTTGATGGTATGGAGTTTGACCGCACCACCAACTTATTTTTTCGAAGATGGTGGAATCCGATGAACAAGAGATAATGAATGTAATGATAAAGCATATGAAAAGAAGAAGCTTCATAGCCATGTTTGGATATATTTCTTATGTTTTGTTCTTCTTAAGATGCTATTTATAATAGTGATCAAATGTTGCAATTAATGCTAAATGGTGGTACTTTTTCGCATTTACACCTCATTTTTACTTTTAATCATAATATAAATTTGTACTAGATTTAATATGATTTTCATCTTGTGATTTAGATTTCCTTTATAATAATAATATAACATTTGTTTTTTCCCACTTAAATGTCTTATTAATAATTAAAGCAGTTAAAGTTAAGATACTCCTTTTCTATTAGAAATGAATGCAATATCTATTTTAAATTAAAATTTATGAAATATATTCTATTAGTTAAAATTGATTAAAAAAAATTAATAGAGCAAAATTCAAAAAAAATAATGAAAAAAATAATTTGTTTAATTGAAAATTTTATTATAATATAGGTATTTTAAGTTTAAAAATTAAGATGTAATTTATTATAGTTTAGTGATGATTTTTTTTTGAATGAACATAAAAGCATAGAATATTATGTTGTATTAATATGTCTTAATATTATGTATTTTAATGTTAGTTGTATGAAGTTTAAAGAGATTTTTAACATTGATACTCTTTATTTTAGAAAAAATTATAAAGTGTCTATTAAAGATGCTCATTACTACAAATAATCTTTAATTTTTTATATCATCATTCTTTGTTTAAATAAAGATATTGATTTTAGTCGGTTCCCAAAATATGATAGGTTAAAATTCTCAGGTTTTCATTTTTATTGTTAATAAAAACGATAAAAAAAAAGTATTATAAAAAGTAAAACACAAATTCAAAATTTATACGATATATAATAATTAATTTAATGTTTTTTCAGTTAACATTTTATATTGTTTAAAAAAATAGTATCTTATTTATATTAATTAACACATTATATTTTTAGAGTAATTAACAATTTTTTCAAGATGTCATTTTCGATCATATTACATGTTCATAAATTAGTTTTTGTCAAACATAACTTGTTCCTCAGCTAATTTATTAGTTATCAACTAGCTAATCAACCACCAACTATTTTATCAGTTAGTTTGCCAAATATAACTTAAATACATTAACTAGTTTAATAAAATTAAATCTAGAATATACAAAACGAGGAGAAAGTTGTTATCGTTAAACACGTACAAGCATCTTTAATGCGTCACACTATAGTTTACAACAAATTTCAAAATTAGTGTAAGATTTAGTGTTAATAGTAAATTTTATCTGGTCAATAACATTATTTTTTACACCAAACCTTAGTATTGTAGACATTTCTTTTTTATATTAATTTACTAAACTTATATATTATTATCCTTATATTTATAATTTATACCATTTTCTATTCGGATCATAATTTAATAACTTTTTATTAATTATGAATTAAATTATTTTAATACATAAAACAAAACTCTTTACTAAAAAAGTATTAGCTTATTTTCATCAAAATATTTTATCATGTTGTATATTATTTAGTTAATTAAAACATAAATAATAAATTAATATAAAAATAATTTATAATAAATATATAACAAATAAAACCGAACAAAATAATAAATCTCAAAATTGAGGGACCAAAAACATAAGTGAAAAAATGATGTAAATTAAAAACATCTCGAACAATTTCTCCAAAATGAAGGAAAAAAAAAGGATTTTGAGTAATTTTTTGCTTCAACAGTTTATTCAAAACTTTCTCTAAAATGGAGAAAGCAGAATAGACGGTGCAAAAATCTTCAAATTTGGAGAAATACCCAAAAATAATTATCATGAAAAAGAAACATTTTTATTTTTATTATTATTATTATCCACCAATAAGAAATATTGAAATTAAATATTTAGGTGAAAAATCATATTTTATTAGAAGTATGAAATATTTTAATAATATAATGAATATTCTAATATCCAAAATGGAGAAGTTGTTGAGTTGAATCTAATACTTTTTATATTTGGAATTTTAATTCTCAATTTAAAAAAAATAATGAAGAACCTAGTGAAGCTTCTCTAATAATGTTACACCAAATCTAGTGTAATATTATTCATTACAAAAAATTTAATATGGAAAATAAAAAAAATCTATTGAAGGTGAAAACAATGTCATTTACACCAGATTTAATGTTTAATGTAAGGTTTAGTGACTCCATTAAAAATTGTTAAATTGCTTAAATTTATGAAAAGTAATTATTAAATCAATTGTTTAACTCTCGTTCTCATTTTCACTCTCTGTTCTTTTTAGTAATATATAGTACTTATTATTTTATGTTAATATATATATATATATAAAATAAATAAGCTCAAAAATGATATGTATTATTACATAAAAAATATATCATTTATTTTATAAGTTTACGGATTTTAAACATCCATGTATAATCGTATGGTTTGTCTACATATGAATAAAATAAAAACTTTAACTAAACTTTTTATATATAATAAACCGTTATCTTAAATTATTATATATAATAAACCGTTACTTCTTTTGTAATTTTGTTTTAAATAATCATTTTTTCAATAAATACAAAAATCCAGAGAATAACTTTATCATTTATTATTTAACTTTTGAGATAGATTTTTGTTATACTGTTACTTACTTTGTATTTATATTTATAAAGAAAGCAATGTTATTGTAATAAAATAAGAAAAAAATAGAAAAAGTGTTATTTCATTATAATAATAATGTAATAAAATAAAAAGTATATAAAAAATATCATTTATTATGATAATATAAGTTACAAGAAATAAAAAAGTAAGAATAATAATAAAAAAGTAATAAATCAAAAACTATTGAAAAATTAAGAGTGAATTACAAATTTGATCCCTCGTAAATACTATTTTTTGGTTTTGGTCACTCTGAAACATAAAGTAGATTTTTGGTCCTAAAACGAGTTTTTTAGCCCAAACTTACAGGTGAAATCGTGAGAGTAACAATGACTGAAAATCTTACCCACATATAAAAATGACGAGTCCTACCTGGCTAACATTTATCGGGTAAAAAACGTTCACCAACGGTCTTACTATGTTATCTTGGTGACTAAAATTAATAATCGGCTCCTAATAAAAACCGGATTATAATTCCGAGTAAACTTTTATTAATTGAATCAAAGAAAATATATATAACAAAAAATACAAGAAAAGGTTGATAGAGAAGAAGAAAAAAAAGGTTACAATATTACAAGTAAAATAATGAAAAATAAATAAACAAAAATAATTATATAAAACTTAAAGGCCAGCAGTAAACGGCACACCGGTGCCGGGCAACCACGACTGACCGGCGATGAAATTCGCCACCGTAAACCTAGAAGCCTCATTGGAGTTTGTGATAACCCGATACCCGCCCCATTTCACCCTCCTGCTAGTGGAAGAACCCGGTCCAGTATTCCTATATTCTCCATAATACAAAGTCTTAAGAGCAAAATTACCATCCCATTCTAACCATCCAACCGGGTCTACCAAACTATCCATATAGTTTTTCAAATAAACCGTTCGAGAATACTGCTTCCATGGCCGGCCCAAAAATCCTCTAAATGAGCTCAAAACCGGTCTTAGATCAGATGCAGCCATGATTCGAGAATTTTGAATCGAGATCCCAGTGTTTTGGTTCGAGTCGGTTCGACCTTGGGCCGTGATGGTTATCTTTTGTGAAGCCATGGGTCGTCTTCCGTAGATCATGCAGTTTTGGAAAACCACGGCCGCGTTGCCAAAGATGAAATCGACTGTGCCATAAATGTAACATTCTTTGTAGAATTGGCGTTGGGAATGGACGTAAAGAGTGTCTTGATATCCTTCAAAGCCACAACGGTAGAAGACTGATAGGTCGGAGCCTGACCGTAGAGCCACCGCTTGGTGGTTCTGAGGGCCCGCGGTGTTGCGGAATGTTATGCCACGGGCAATGAATCCGGACCCGGTTACAACTGTTTTACAAGTAAAGTAAAGAAAACGTGTCATAAGTTTATAAATAGTTGAATTATATATAATTGTGAAACCTTTAATTTCAATATGAAATTAGTCGAGGTATGTATAAGTTGGTATCAACATACCAACACCGGTATCTTTTTGGAATTCAACAAGTTTTGTGGTAGATTTTTTTTTTAAGAAATATAAGTCAATAACCATTTTTCGAGATTTATAAAGAAATAATTATTAAGGTGAGAAACGTAAGAAGAGATCTGGACCATTTATCACAATTAATCTCAAATCCATCGATGAATTGGGTTGATACCAGGATTGATCCGGTGCATGTTTGTGCATCTCAACTCCATGTATCTCATTCTAATATGCATCTATGTGTGAAGATTTCTTCTTACGCTTCTCATTTTAACTCTTTTTCTCATCAAAACCTAACCCACCATCTGATTGGTTTATAAATGCCATATATACTTGGAATAAAAAACTTTGGTCTCAAAATCTCATATGTCCACCAATTAAATATATACACGTAATTGGAGAGAAAATATGAACATTAATTAAATAAAGATTTAATATATCTTAATTTCATTGGTGAAATAAAAAAAATACATTATAGTTTGAGACGGATGATTTTTAACCATACAGTGGATATGGCAAAATTTGGCGGAAAGTTCGGCTATTTTTCTAATTAGGGCGTATTTTGTTCTTTCCGTTTCTAGTGATTCATCTGGAGTGGTGTCTCCTTTCAACACATGCTGTTAATTTTTTTAAAGTTCTTTTTTTGGGTTATAAATGGCTATTTTGATGGATTAATAATATTTGTTTTTGTTTCACAAGAAATATAATTAAAACCATATGCTTTCTTGATTCGTAAGAAATAAATCGTCTTAATTATAAAGAACTTTCTAAATTGTTGAAAACTAGAAGCCAAAACCGTGACTTGGATTTCTATTTGCAAAAAAAGTCATCATCTTTTCTTTCAAAGGAGATCGAGTCATATATATATATAGATATAGATATAGATATACAGAGATAGAATACTTACTAACTGTGGCGGAGTTAAAGGTGGTGGAGCCTCCTCCAACACTCCGGCTGCCGGTGATAATGGTGTACTTCATCCCATCTCCCACAAGCATTATATTCTTCATTTTATTCCCAATCTCTATATTCTCTCTATAAACACCACGCTTTATATAAATAACAAACCTCCCACTCCCACTTCTCTTTGCCGCCGCATCAACCGCCGCCTTGATGGTCCTATGATCACCGGAACCATCCTGAGCCACCACAAGGTTCGCCCTAACCGTCGACTGCAAAAGCTTCCGATCACCGGGCTTAACCCAACTTGGAAACCCATCTTTATAAGCCTGTTTTAAACTCAACGACCCATTATTAATAGCCAAAGTATTGCTAATAAGCTTAGTAACATTATTAGACATTAATGGCAACATATAGTCTGAAGCATTAAGCTCCACGAACCCAGCTCGACAAGTCTCGAGATTGGTCAAGGCGGCACTGAGCCACGTCTGTGCGTCGAAATCGGTGCACTTGGTGGTTGGGTCTAGGGTTTGGTTTAGATGCAAGATGGTGCTTTCGTAAAGGGTTAGACAGTCCGACCATGCAACCTTTTCTCGCTCGTTACGACACTTTTGGCCGAGCCATTTGGTGTGGCTTTCGGCATTAAGAGCCCTTTCCATGGCTAGTTGCACAGCCACTTTTCGGAAATCGGACTTGCCCAAAATGGGACCGAAGTGGTGGGTTTTACCTCCCATGAAATGCTTGCATGGTTCAGGGTTCGGTGTTCGGTTGCACCACCAGTTGATGTCGTTCGGTAAGGCGGAGGAAAAGGATGCAGAAATGGAGATTAGAAGGAGTATGAAGAAGGGTAGATTGTTCATCGCCACGGATTAACAGTTTTAAATATTTGTGTTGGTGAGTTTGTGAGATATTGCTATAACATGAGACTATATATAAGGTTTAATTAGTATAGATTTATTCAAAAGTTGACATTTGACAATTTCGCCAACTCCAAAACTAGATGTGGATGTTAGGAAGGGAGTATTATTTTATGTAGAATGAAATTAGGTTTATAATATTTCATTAACCATGATCATTGTCTCGTACTGGTTAAGCTTAATGAGGGATGAAACTAGATAACTCATCTATCCTAGGTTTGAATCCAGACGTAAACAACTTGTGGCCACTAGGGAATTATCTCAGAGCTACATGTTTTAACAGTCTTAAAATTATCAGGAATTAGTCTAGGCAAATGTCTATGATACTCTTTCTAAAAAAAGTATTTCATTAAATATTGTAGTAAAGTTGTTATATCTCTCAAATTTATAAGACCAACTAATAAAACTATAAATAAATTTATAAAACGTTTTTGGACGTTTTAATAATTTTTTGGAACATTTTAAAAATAAAGTGTCCGACTATTTTATACAACATATTTAAGAAATGTTGTATGTTTATATATAACACTTTTGTAAATAGTGTCATATAAAATAGTTAATACGATATTTATTTCAGATGTCTTAAAATAAATTTCGCAACATTGACAAAAAAATTTATAAACGTACTTATTGTAATATTTTTGGATATAAAGTTTTTATTTTTAGATTCTATATATAAACTTGAATTTTATTAAACAATAATTCAATTTTGTTGTAGTATATTTGTATGTTTAATAAACCCAAATTTTTTTACTAGACAACATTATATAGAAAACAACAAAAGCAAAAACTGGTCCAACTAAACAAAACCAACCCACAAGCCATAATCGAAACTCAACAATATCCTGCATTGAACGCCCAACAAAACGAAAAAAAAAAAAAAACAAACAACCAACCAATATCAAAACGAAGCGTCTGATTAATTGTTAATTGCATGATATTTATAATTTAATTAATATAAATAGTTGACAATTTATGCCTTCATACCGTCTTTTTGACAACCGAGTTACACGTAAAGCATCTGATTAATTGTTAACTACTTATATTAAATTCTACAAGATGAATACTATGTTTTAATTTAGTATAAGAAAGAATATTTTGAGGTGCACACAACATATATATCTGAGAAAGGAGATAGATGAATGATCCATGCATGTCTTTAAAAAAGCACAATAGCCAGCTATTCGTTAATTATATGGTAGTTGTGTTTTAATACATATAATATAGGTGTTTGTATGTATATATTTTAAAGGCTTGGTATTCAAAAAAAAATTATATAGTAATTGTTACATTTATTTTTTACTTGGTTGCATGTTCAAGGTGCATCGATCATAAATGATGCAAAACAGCACAAGACTGGAGGAATTAAAACTTTTTTAAGGCTAAGACAAAACAGATCGAGTAAAACAAACCAAAAATACAAGACAAGATTGTTAATTACTAAATTACTCATATGACTTTAAAACACTAAAATCTTACACATTTCTTTTACTTAATTACCTACCTCATTTTCGTCCGTCTCATTTCATCCAGTTTATTTAGTTTGTGGATAGAACACATCCTAGGAATATGATGGCTTTCATAAATTGTGATATCTTGCAAAATTTAAGAAGAAAAAAAGCTTTCTTTGGTTTTTTTTTGAAAAAGTATCCTAAGCATTTGTCCGGACTAATCCCTGACAATTTTAAGACGTCCTGAGATAATTCCCCAGTGGCCACAAGTTGTTTGCGCCTGGATTCGAACCTGGGATAGATGGGTTATCTAGTCTCATTCCCACAAGGCTTAACCAGTACGCCACAAGTCTTATGGTTTTTCTTGGGTTTTTTTAGGGCTGAGTTTCATATTTATATGTAGAGAGAGAGACTAAGAGAGTCAGATTAATAAGAGAATAGTAACCAAATAATATAATAAGAAAATGGTTGAATCAGACATGTGATTTGTCGTTGTCGAGTTTTTTTATTTGGTTACTACTCTTGTTTGAACCTTTATATATAAAAAATACATCAACTAATAAACAAATTAACAAATATTTCATTAATTAATTAATTTTGGTTAAATATAAATATTTGGGCGATAAGACTTGTTCCTTTGCAACTGTGGGTTGCTTATTGCCTTCAACTTCAAGCATGGGAGTGGGCAGGCACCATGTATACGCGTTGATATATATCAACCCAAAAAATAAACGTGGCCCCAACAAAATTCCATTATTCAAACACAAGTTGTTTTTTCTTTTTTTTAAGATTTTTAATCTTTTATGGGCAGCCAGGTTAATTATATATAATTGTTGCTATAATCAAGGAATTGAAGTAACCCTTTAAACTTAATATTTGTTTTATAAAGAATACTTGTTGGGTGGAAGAAATTAATTAGAAAAATGGAAGTCAATATCTTGATATTGTTGGAAGTTGGTATTGGATCCACAGGTTAATCAAATTTGCTCTGAAAACTTGACCTGTTAAAATAATGTTGACATTTTTTTAATTTAGTTTCACCAAAATAAATAAAACTAAGGGGTCGTTTATTAAACATTTGTTTGTCCTCATTTACAAGGTAAGACTCTCAGTTCTTTTCTCGTTCTTATCGGGTAAAATTCTTGATCCTTATCATATTCATCTGTAAAATAATGTGACTTGGTAAGTATTTATTCGATTTAGCGTTTGATAAACGACCCCTTAGTTGAAACAGACATAAAGTTTGTCGGATTTGCTTAATCAACATCCCATCAGTTGATTGTAATCCTGACATTACAATTAAGTCATAAACAAAAATCCATACCCTACCTACTGAATAGTAATGTACCCTTAAATGTGAAATGAGGTTAAAATTATATGCGGTTTCAAATTCGAATACATAAATACATAAAATCCTCTTGCAATCCAAACAAATATGTATGCATATTCTTTCTTATATAATGTCAATAGAGGGTCTTCCGATTTTCATTGATGAGCGCTTGTCACTAGCAAGATGGATTTACTATCATCTTTAAACATATGATTTGGTTTAGACTAAGGTCATGTTTGGTAAACTAGCTGATAAGCTAGTTGATGAAAAAATCATGTTTAACAAAACTAGCGTATAAGAATATAAAATGACCAAAAAGGATATATTGAAAAAATAAAAATAAAAATTAATAATTAATATTAATTAGGGTTATAATTGGAAAATTTGACAATAAGCTCGCAAAAGGCTACTCCAAATAGCGTTTCAATAAGCTCCCAAAAGGCTACTTCAAATAACGTTTTAATAAGCTAAATTGTGGTTGTCAAACGTGTACACTAAAAATAAATCAGTTTATAAGCTACTTATTTTTGTCACCTAAAAGGGTGGACGGAAATAATGGCAGTTGACTTTTCGAAATAAATGATTAGTTGGTTTCAATTATATGTTGTTGCTAGATACGACTTGATGGAATTTAATTTAGAAATTAAAAAATATGTACCAAATAAAATACAAAGAAATTTAATTTGAAGATAACCACCAAATACCATGACACGGTTTTTCAAAATTTCAATTAATTATAGAACATTTTAGCCTTTTAGGATTAAAAAAACTGTAGTTTTTTAATACGAAAAAAATATATATTTGTCAACGAGGAAAATAGTCGTTTTTGACTTCATCAAAATATTTAACGTGTTTCTATTTTTTGAAAATTTGAAATTTAAAATTACATTTAAAAAAATTTAGGGTCCTAATTTATATAATTTTTTCACTAAACATAGTAAAATTTATAAAATCATGAAACAATCTTGTATACACTAATACAACGTAAATCCTACAAAGTGATATTATATGGTGCCCAAATATTTTAGAGGCCTAATTTATATAATTTTTTTACTAAACATGTAAAATTTATAAAATCATGAAATGTTGTTGTATACACCAAAACGACGTAAATACTACAAAATGATATTATATGGTGTCCAAATATTTTAGGGGCCTAATTTATTTAATTTTTGCACTAAACATATACAAATTTATAAAATCATGAAACGGTGTGGTATACATCAATACAACGTAAATCCTACAAAATGATGCTATATAATGGTGTTGAAAAATGAATATGAAAATTCATTATCAGGGACCAAACATGAAAATTGAATATTGAAAATTATACCAAAATCGTACAATTTATCAGGGACCAAAAATGAAAATTGAAACATCATTCCCATGGGCTATTTCACGGACAAGAGCCAAAAATGTAATTTTAATTTTCAAATTATACCCATGTACCTTAAGGCGTAGGATCATGTGATAAGAAGAGTTAAAGTAACCATAAGGCCTGTGGCATACTAGTTAAGACTTGTGGGGGATGAGACTAGATAACCCATATATCACAGGTTCAAATCCAGTCGTAAACAACTTGTGGCCACATGGGAATTATCGCAGGGCTGCATACTTTAGCAGTCTTAAAATTGTCAGGGATTAGTCTAGGCAAATGCCTAGCATATCCTTTCCAAAAAAAAAAAAGTTAAGGTGAGAAACGTAAGAAAAGAATTTTGACAATTGATCACCTTTAATCTCAAACTCACCCATGAATTGCGCTTCATATGAGGATTAATCTGGTGTATCACGGTGCATCTCATCTCAATGCATCTCATCCTAATGTGCATCCAACGAGGGAGGTCCCTTCTTATGCTTCTCACCGGAACCCAACCATATACCCTAATAGGGGGTTGTTTCACGGACAAGGGCCAAAAATGTTATTTTAACGTACCCTAATAGGGGGTTGTTTCACGATGTCGGGGACCAAACTTGTACATTTTCTAATTCTTGATATGCACGAGTACGTGATTAGGGTGCATTTCACGAACATTTTGGTTATTTTGATAAATCAGGAGAAATAATGGTTATATTGAATACTGATTTTTCAAAAATAGTTATTTTAATAATTAACCAATAAGCTTTTATTAGATACATGCTTTATACACAAACAACATCAACTATATTTTGACATCAAAAAAGTGGTTTTAACCCAATTACCTTGTTAATGAAATCCAAATTTTGTTGGTGATTTTTTTAACCATGGTTATAGCCTTATAGGTTTAGTTTTACATCCACCAACTAATCCTTCAAGCAATCATGAATGTCTTGGAGTCATTGTAATTTGCAAGTGAACCTCTATAGTCACAAGAGATTTTTTTTTCTTTTTAGGTAATCGTGGGTTATTGGACCACTTTACGTGCACCGACTAATCCCTCGGGTAACCACGAATGGCTTGGGAGTCATCGTAGGTGAACCTTCATGGCCACAAGAGCTTTGGTAGTGCCTAAATTTCAACCTGGGGTGGATTGGCACCTCCTGGATTATAACCCGGGGAAGATGTTGGTGATTTTGTGTCATCAATCATTTTGGGGTTTAAAGTTAAACTATAATATAGGTTACGAGTTGCAGAGTGCACATGCATATAAGCAAAGTTAAACTGGAGATCATCACAAAAAGGGGGACAAGGGGGTCATGCCCCCATACAGGGTCTAGAGATAGAGACCTGAAACCTAACGATGTTTACTAACTACCAAGTAAAGTTAAGAAGATAACATGAACGGAAAGCTATTCCCCCTTTTCCGTCAACTCTTTGGCCTTAAGAACGTTGGTTTTAAGAATGTTTTCAGAAAACATAATTCAGAAAGCTAAGTATGAAGTTCAAAAAGGTAAGTTTTTATCAGAAGACCGCACTGCAAGAATGTGGAGAGGTTTTTTGGTGTTATCCAAGGGTAATTATATTATATGGTAACTTTTCATATTTCAAAATAATTACTTTCCCGCCTAAACTAACCATTGCTTAATTGCTCATATAAGTAGTTTACGATCTCAATTTTGAAGAAATGAAACATAACATAATTTGTGTGTTTACTCTTGATTTTCTCTAAATCTAATGTATTTGGAAATACACACTTATCCAAATACACATTCCATGAAACCTTAAGCACTTCATGGGTCGAAAAGTTTTCGGAAAATGTTTATGTACGCAATTTGATTGTAATCACGAAGCCATATTTCTAACAAATTTATTCCCTTTGTAACCTAGTAAAGTTTTTGAGTCTTAAAATGAATAGTTTTCATTTAATTGATTATAATATTCAAACCCAAAATAATGGATTTTGAGTGTTTGGAAAAAATGAATTTTATTTTTTAATTATCTAGAATTAAAATAATTAAGTTGAAATGCAAACCAAACGTCGAGAGCATCTTCAAAAGTTATGTTATTTTAAATATTGTAGTATTTATTATATTATTAAAATAATCAATATATTAAAAAAAAAATTATTTCTCTTTCTTAAATATTTTATTTCAATATCTCTTACTAGTGGAATGATTAAAATATTATTTCTTTTTCTCAAAAAGTGGGTTTTAGAGATTTCTTCAAATTTGAAAATTTTATCTTTTTTTTTTCTATTTTAGCATACAAGATATGAAGATAACATAGCTCTTGGATCAAAAAAGTTGTTACAATATCATCTTTATCTATTTTAGCATAGCTTTTGGAGATACTCCCACATGCTTTTATTTACGGCGATGAAAGTTTTTTTATCTAGAATTAAAATTTTATTTAATCTTTAAATTTAATTTTGAATATCAAGATTTCATCAAAATTAGTAGATTTTGGACCCAACATAAAGCAGCCTTTATCCCAAAGCTTTTATAAAGAGCCTTAAAAGTGCCAGAGCACAATTTGGCCCATAAACACCCTTATCCAAAAGACAATTTGGCCCAAATGATAAAGTTTAAGACGTTAAAATCAAATAAAAATAAATATTTTTATGGTATTTTCTTATAACAAATTTATCAATTATCCATCCCCGTTTGATTTGTTAGATTGAATTAAGAATTTTAAATTGAATTACACCCCAATCATATATTTCGTTTGAAAATTTTGCTGAATTTATCCTATAAGATCAGTTGGATTGATCTTATCTATACTATATATATAAAAAGCTTAAACGGTTAAGTTGGAATTTTTAAAAGGTACAAACATTTATGCATGAAGTACAACATTTAAAGCATAAAAATCTTCCACCAACCTCCCACTATCTATATAATTTTATAAATTAAATTATTTTTAAAAGTTAAGTTACACTTTACATCCTTAAAATTAGTTACTTAATTTCTTTATATCCTTTACTTTTTCATTTGACATTTTATACATTTATGATATTAACCTAAATAATCTATATGAATCAAGAGACAATTAAAAAATAAGTTTCTATTTTTACAAATTATATCATTGTAATCGTGTCGTCAATACCTTCAAAATAAGCTTAATATTGAATATTTTTTGATTTAATGATATTATTATATACATGAATACGTATCGAGTTATTTTTTAAAAATGTATATTTTATGCCCTATAGTTATTTATTTAATTTCTTTACCTTTTCATCTTACACATTTATCTATACTAGAGTTATTTTTAAAAAATGTACATTTTATGCCCTATAGTTATTTGTTTAATTTTTTACCTTTTTATTCTACACCATTATGTATACTATAATTAATTTTTAAATTTCATTCATATCCCTTATTATTTTATTTTTTATTTTACACCGTATCAAAGTAAATCAAATTACATTAAAAAAATATGTTTCTATTTTTACAAATTATCTATACTATTATATAAAACATGCTAAACGGTTAGTTCACATTTTTAAGAGGTACAACATTCTTTGCATAAGGTACAACATCTAAAACTTTAGAACTTTACTCCAACCTCCATGTTCCTATATTAATCTATAAATTAAATTATTTTAAAATTTTAAGTTACACTTGACACCCATATAGTTGGTTATTTAATTTAGTTTATGTCATTCACTTTTTCATTTTATACCTTTATCATTATGATCGTGCCGTCAATATCCTCAAAATGAGCCCAATATTAAATATTTTTTGATTTAATCATATTATTATATTCATGAATACGTAACGATTTATTTTAAAAAAATTACATTTTATGCCCTATAGTTATTTATTTAATTTTTTTTACCTTTTCATTTTACACCCTCATCTATACTATAATTAGTTTTTAAATTTCGGTCATATCCCTTTCTTTTTTTATTTTTCAGTTTACACCTCGGTCATATTAAAATAAATAATCAATCAAAATTAAAAAAATATGTTTCTTTTTTTACAAATTAAACCTAGAAACGTACCGCTGCAATGCAGCGGAATTTAAATATTTCATCAACATTAACGTTAGAAGTCTCGAACTGTTTTAAAATATCAAATTATTTATCATTATGAATTTATAAATCGGCGTCCATTATTTTTACATATTCGTCAAAACAAATGTGTCATAAATGTGCTACTTTGTTCATTAGGATTGTACTTGAGTTTTGTAAAAATAATGGATGCCGATATATAAGTTTATAATGATAAATAATTTGATATTTAAAAAAGTTCGAGATTTTTAACGTTAATGTTGATGAAATGTTTAAATTCCGCTGCATTGCAGCGGGCACGTCTTCTAGTAATTTAAAATAAATCTAGGGTTTGTTTGTTTACTTTTAACATTTTCATTTAGAGACAAGCTCTAAATCATTAAGAATTGAATCTTGTTTGGTAAAAAATAAGTCTGGTTTTAATGGTTCCAAAAACCTCTTAATCATTTTGTATTATGGACCTCCCTTAACTATTAAGAGCACTGGTTACATCCCGAACAAGTACCAAATAATTATATTTTATTTGCATTATATCATAAACATATATTAATCATTATGGAACAAACCATTCAACAATTGTCAAATATTCATTTATCCTGCAAAAGGTATTTCATAGGATTTGGTAAGATTGATCTTATACTATAAAATAAATTAGATTTTGGCTATACTATTTAAAATTGTCAAAATAAAAAAATATATTTTTACCTATTTTCAACGAGCTTGAGCAGGGGCAATTGCTGAAACTGAAGAACAGATTTCGATCAATCAGTTAATCAATCGTTCATCCATCCGACATTGAATACATGTATTTCAATTTTATTTTATGTATTCCTTCAAATTTGAAGCTGTAAAACATGTTTGGATGCGAGTTTCGAACCAATTTCTAGGTCAAAACCTGTACATAAAATGCTTGGATGCGAATTCGAGTTGGTGGAATAGGGTTTGGGAGACTAGGGCATGAAGATACAGTTCAACGTTTTGATATGTTGGTATGTGGATGAGTGGATCAATGAATCCCGATTGCAGACTGGTTCATTAATTTATGAGTAAATTACGTTTTTCATCCCCATGGTTTGTTAAAAATTAAGGATTTCGTCCTTGTCGTTCTAAAATTTTGATTTTCATCCTTATGGTTTATAATTCATTTCTATTTTGGTCCTTGAGGTCAAAATACTATTTTTAAGCATGAAGACTAAAAGAGAAATGAATTATAAACCATAGGGACGAAACAAGCAATAAATTTTTAATCATAATGACGAAAAAAGTTATGAATTAGAAACCATAAGGATGAAAATCATAATTTCAAAACCAAAAGGACAAAAATAAAAAATTTCAACAAACCACAAGGACTAAAAACATAATTTACTCTTAATTTTTTGTTTTCTTTACTTAAGAACTGTTTGTAAATAATTAAATTAAATAAGTCAATATTAAATTATTATTTTATCCATGTGTGGCATAATATTTTTATAATTGAAAATGACCAAAAGCTCCCGCAGATGCACCCAACTCAACGTTTTCTGTTTCTGAGCCGGTGGACAGAGTTGCACATGGCCCGTAAGGTGTTCGACGAAATGTCTATGTGAAATTGATTGATTCCGATCACGTTAACCCCTAATTGTCGACAAGTATTAGCGTTGGAGGTGACTCGAAGCTACTATCTTCAACTGTACTGATCTCATCTCAGTTTGAATCTCTAAACCCAGTGTTACGGATTGTGTTCATACATATATACATACATACATACATGTTATAGCGTGCAAGTACACACTTATATAGAAGGTAAATTTGAGATCGCGATATGTTTAGGCGTGTCAGTTCACTGTCAACGCTGATTTCCGCTGCCAAACCATCTCTGCTAAATCAGGTACAATAATCTTTTAGCTTTGAGAATGCTTCAATTTTGTTGGTTTTTATCTGTTTATATGAATTGATTAAGTTCTTAAAACTGATTTTTGTGCTGTTTAATTGGTCATTTAACCAAAAAAAATTGACATTAAATTTATGTGAGTTATCTGATGATTGGTGTAAGCTTGATTGATGAGGTATGGTTGAAATAGAGATGTTGAATGAAATAAGTTGCAAATCATGAGCCCATGTGAGTCCACTGCAACTCATGTTGATGCCTCAGTTTCGTACTTGGATTGTATACAACTATACATGTGTGGTGACTATATGAGACAACCTTGTAAGCAGGCTTCTATTCACATGAGATTTATAATGATCAGATGTGGCATTAATGGATACATTTAGGCATTCACGAGATAGTATTTCTGCATAGATGATTCCACTAAGCAATTGAATCTTGTCTTGCACCAGTCGAGCTCTGTTTGACCAGCATAAATGGATACACTAAGGTGTTGGGACTTTGGATCTGCCTTAAGAGTGAGAGTGAGCACTAAGTGAAGGAGATGAACTAGTTAAAGAGAGAAGTGGAGCAAGTTGTGTTTATTTTAGTTTTTTTGGAGTATGAGGAGAGGGGGGGGGGGGGGGTTAGGGGTTCTTTAAACAGAAACAGGAAACCATTAAAGTTTGCAGGGTGTACATCAGGGAAGTTAGTTCTAGAACATTGCAGAAGTTCTTTTTTTTATCGCACTTCCTATGATACATATTCTTGTACTTTGTATGGCACTATATATATATAATTTTTCATTATGTTGCAATTGGTTTCAATAGAATTGTTTACATGGATTTGATGGTTATTGGTTCCATTTACATAAATCGGTTATGTCTAAAATCTCATGGTGATTGTTGCAATTGATAAAGGTGGCATATGGATTAAACTTTTTGGAAGCTTTCAGCACAGAAGTCCTGAAGCCGGTATGCAACTATGTACAATCAGATTTATAACGTTTTCTATAGATAAATCAACTTCAAGTTGAAGATGATGTGGATTTTTGTTGAACCTAGGATTCTATCACTTAAGCGTCAATAATTCTCTTGATTGACTAAATATAAGAAAAAACTGGCACTTACCGAATAATTTGTTCACGTACATCGTGATGCTTCCATACATTTAGCAAGTGATTCAAATAGTAATTGTTAAAATTTGCAGAGTCTCATTATATTATTAGTGTTTGTATCTCTTTACTGATTGATTATGTATTCTGCTTCACAACGCCATTTCTCAGTTTCGGTGACTGTAAGCCTTGTATCTTGATATAGGATGAATATATAAAATGTAAGAAGAAGTAACTTTGCTGGTTTAATTTACGAAGTTCTGTATCTATGTTGCGGTGTTCATTTGAACATTTAAGCATTTTTCTGAGCATGCCATTTGTGTATTTAACTGAATTTCTATATTCTATCAAGAAGATGGACCATTAATATAATCTGCCATTTCCTTCTATGGATGTAGACCGAAGCTGGAATCCTGTCAAAGGCAAGGACCCCAACCATCAACTTTGTATTAGGTAATTAATAGCACATATCAAGCAACTTAAGTTGATGCGTTTTGTTTAATAGATTTATGCATAGATACATGTTTTATACATATATATATATATAGGGTCAGGTTCAGGGGATAACCTCAAAAAAAAAAACTGAAGAACACCCTGGGAACCTCCATCCGGACGGTATGCACAAATGCATACCGGTAATTTGTAACATGCATTAGTGCATATGCACTAGTGCATAACATGCACTCGTACATAGAAAAATAACTACTTCAATGAAACCTATTAGCGAGAATACGAGAATGGTCGTTCATGTACAAAATCATACATGATTCCGGGCGACTTTTTTCATGCCACTTAAGTCGCCCACTCTAGTTAGTGCAAAATCACATATAATTTTCTACTATTCTCTTATTTCCTTAAATAGGTACCATTCTCGTATGAACCTGCCCTTATGTGTGTGTGTGTATATATATATATATATATTTCTTAGTTGTTTTTGCTTTCTGGCAGTAGTATAGAAAATGGTTTTGAAAACGATGCTTTTTTTACCATTTCATGCTCTTAGGAGGCCCTGGTGTTGGGAAAGGTACACAATGTACAAGGATTGCCGAGACTTATGGATTCACACACCTAAGCGTTGGAGATTTGCTAAGAAAAGAAATATCTTCCAACACTGAAGATGGGTATTGATTTCAACTTCACTTTTTTACTCAATGCACTAAATAAAATCTTCTGTCCCTACTAATGCTAATTAATTCATGCTTTCAGGGAGATGATTCTGGAGACAATCGCAAAAGGAAAAATCGTGTCTTCAGCAGTGACAGTCAAATTGCTGAAAAGTGTTATTGAATCCGGTGAAACTGATAAATTTTTAATTGACGGTTTCCCTAGAAGTGAGGAGAACCGTGTGGCTTATGAACAAATAGTGAGTTTCAATTTCCATCATTGGGGATTTTTACTGAAATATTTGATTCATTAACAATTCCATTAAGAGGCAGCATCTGAATCGCTAAGAGGTGAATCTTGTTTGGCAAAAAATAAGTTTGCCTTCAAAACCCTCTGAATCATTTTGTATCTTGGACCTCCCTTAACCATTCAGAGGCCTAATTTCATTTTGAACAATTACCAAGCAATTATATCTCATTTTGCACTATATCATAAAAGCCTCTTAATCATTCTGATCACTTAATCATTCTGCACCAAACCATTCAGCAATTCCCAAACAGCCCCTTAAATCTTAAGACTCCATCCAGAATATAATCATCACTTGGAATTTGAGTATTATCTCATGATGGTAACTGTAGATTGGAATAGAACCGGAAGTTGTACTTTTCTTTGATTGCAATGAAGAGGAGATGATGAACAGAGTACTACATCGTAACCAGGTGTGTTTTTTTTCCGTTTATAATATGGTAAAAATTATACCCAATTCCTCCACCCGAGATCTAGAAGAATTGATCTCTGATATTTTGGATTAGGGGCGAATTGATGATAATATTGATACCACAAAGGAACGCCTTAAAGTGTTTGAAGCTTATACACTACCTGTTATTAGATACTACACTGAGAAAGGGAAGCTGTACAAGGTTTTACATCTTACTGATCTACATTTTTCTTATTCTTAGTTTTAGGACTTTTAAGCTATATATGTATATATAGAGGCTGATTCTACCAGTTGAAGGGTACAAACTATACAAACCGGTTCAAATCAATATGAAAATAAATTTTTTCATGATTTTTTTTATCAAATGCTATGATTTAAGATATTATTGCACATATGTTTGTTTCACCTTGTAAAAAAATTACATATATATATATGTATATATAGGGGCGGGTTCAAATGAGAACTCAAATTTGGTTGTGAACGTGAGGACAAATGAGAGCGCCACACGTATCGAATAATCAAAGAAATATTCAGACTGAATAAAACTGAATATAGTGTTTATTTAGTCTGAATAATGCCTATTGAGACTGAATAAGCATTATTCAGACTGAATAAACACTATATTCAGTTTTATTCGGTCTGAATATTTCTTTGATTATTCAGTCTGAATATCCACATTCAGATAGTGTCGCGCTTTCACAACCAAATTTGAGTTCGCAGAACTTTCCTCTCTCTCTCTCTCTCTCTCTCTCTCTCTCTCTATATATATATATATATATATGAAGCTTGTGCTAGAAAATGCATTTTAAACACAGGTTTAAAATATCATATTTTGGTGTAATAATGAATGCCAAATCATGCAGATCAATGCCATTGGAACAGAAGATGAGATCTTTGAACGAGTCCGACCTATTTTTGCCAAGTAGCCATCAAGGTATGTTTTCCGTTCTTCGTTCTTTTTAGAGGTAAAATGACATTCTAATTTTTGAAATTGATACATAATTATTGACAGTCTAATAAATATATGATTTTATTTTGTTTCATAATCTAAAGCTATGATTATAATAAGTGAACCTTATCATCTTCCATATGTATCTCAATCATAATTAATGAATCATGATAATTTTCCATAAATATCTCCATTGCTTCCTAATATTATGGTTTGTATAGTTTGTTAGAATTAGATGGTTTGTAAGCAGTGGCGGAGGTAGTGTACATAAGGGGGGTCCAAGGACCCCACTGAATGTTTAAAAAAAATTATATAGGGTAAAAAATATCAAAAATACTTAGGGGCCGTTTACCAAACGCTTACTCGGGTAAGTGCTTACCAAGCCATATTATCTTACCGGAGGAATATAACAAGTACCAAAAATCTTACCCGGTTAGAGCAAAGACAAGGAAAATAATGACCAAGAGTCTTACCCGGATAAGTGATTGCGACGACTCTTACCACGGTAAGCGCTTACCGGGTAAATTGTTGCATACGATGCCGTTTTTGTGGACTAAAATCTTACCCGGTAAGTAAGTGATAGTGTTGAATTTTGCCGGTAAGCACTTACCCGGGTAAGATTTGGTAAACGGCCCCTTAATTTAGCCTTTCGTCCTCCCAGTAAAAAATTTCAAGGGACCCATCTTACCTGCAATTGACAAAAACACTAAAAAGTCTCTTGAAATCAATAAAAAAACGAAAAAAATCATTCGAAATCCACAAAAACACCAAGAAAATCCTTTAAAATCGACAAAAATACTAAGAAAATCCCTTGAAATCAACTAAAAAACTTTAAAAAAATCCCGAAACATGTCGGGTGACTTTACGCGCCTTTAGTCTACCTTAATGGGACCCTAGTGGACAAAATTCCTGGATCCGCCACTGTTTGTAAGTGAACCGGTCCCTATGGTGGTAGTTTTGTCTTTTTAAGAAAATGTGATGGAAAAGGAATCCATTTCTTTTTCGCTTTTGATGGAATGATCAGATCCATAAGTGATGGAATGTGTAAAATTCAATTCAATTCCATACGAAAGAATGGAATATGGTTAGCGGAATTGACCATTCAAATTTCTACAGATTCTGCTGGATCCTATGAATCAAGCCCCCTCTAAGATTCCCTTTTTTTTTCAACATTATCATTCCTTCAAAAAGATACATTCTTGGAACCATCTCATATGGTCAAAAATGATGTCCACCATATGATTGTGAGAATTTAATTATATGTGATTGATATATCATAAGTGAAAAAACCATAAAAAATTTAGTGTCCATTTTATCTATTTTACCAAACCCACATGGTAGTAAGTATTCTTCTCTGTTCTTTCATATTGAATTTGATATGCTTATATTGTACCATTTGTTATGCAGATTTTTATAAACATAAAGACGGCTATGGTGTCAAATAATGCAAGAAAGCATCTGGCATTCATCTTATTGTGTGCTTGTTTTCCAACTTTTAGAGATCGAACTTGCCACAAAACCACGCAAACGACCGATTTGGACTCAACTAAACGTTGATTGTCGCACATTTGTGTCATTTTTTTCGCTTTTCATAGCTACGATTGTTGCTCATCACTACATTCGAGATGTTTATTTTAATCAGGAAACTACAAGGATCGTTTGAACCCCGTGACGTTCAAAAACTCGTGGTTTTTCGGCTTTCTGAGAAAAGGATCTAGAAACAAAATCTTTATCGCTTTATGTTATTTTGTTGACATGAATAATTGTAACATTTTGGGTCCACGAATCTTATTATAAGCAAAATAGGAGTTCAAATAAAAAAATGTTAAACATAGTAAGAAAATTAAGGGAATGTTCATATCTGAATCATTAAAAAATTCATCTAAAGATAAATATGTGAATTTATATTAATAATTTGTAACATCAATTCAAATATGTTTCTTTTCAAATAAATATTTTTGGAGTTTTTGTAAGATTCACATGTAAATATTTTCTTAACATTCCTTTCTTACATTTTAACGAGGTGTAGCATGATTAGTTGAACTGTGCGGTGCTAAATACGAAGATTATTTTTCTCTAACTTCTTTAAAATTTATGGTCCGTTTGGGCAAGATTATTTTGGAGGGATTTGGATTTTACAAAATGATTTGGATTTGGAGAGATTTAGATTGAAATGAATTTGAGTTTAATTTGTAGTATTTGAAATGAATTTAGATTCCATTGTTTATTATAAAAATAATTATAAAAATAGTTAAATTACATTTTCATTAATCATTAAAAAACAACTATTTTTAACATTTTTTAAAACATTAGAGCATCTCCAATGCTAAAGTCATCAATGACTTATTGAAATATAAAAAGTCTTTCAACAAGACTTTTTTACACTGGATAACAAAGCTTATTGGTAAAGTTTTTCATGGAATAAGCTTTTGAAAGAAAGCTTATTGTGATTTATGTCTTTCCATTTCTCTTTCTTGTAATCTTTTAAATGACTTTTTTGCATTGAATTGAATTTATAAAAAACTTTTTAGAGAGAGGAGTAAGTAGAAAAAACTCTTTCAAAGACTTTATTATTGTAGGTGTTCTTATCTCATACAATCCTACGATGCATCTCCTAAGGATTTCAAAATCTTATGTTTATAGGACTTTTATTGAATTCTAGGATTTTAAATCCAGACAATTAAACAAACCAAACGTAGTATTGAAATGGATTTGAAATTCAAATCCCTAAAATCCATTATATTTTCACAACCCAAACGGGACCTTAATGGCCCGTTTGGTTGGAGGGATTTGACGGGATTGGGATTTCAATCCAATCCATTGTATTGGGGATAGTTCTCAGATTACTGACATGACGATTTATTTGACTGTAGTGTTTGGCATAAATATTAAGATATAGTACAGAATAATTTCAAGAAAATCACCAGAGTTCGCACTGGGAATGACTTATTTGAAATCTCAATCCCTCCAAATCCCTTCAAATCCCTCCAACCAAACAGGCCCTAAAAGATTTCTCTTTTCTCTCCGCTATTTTTCTTTGTTTCAAGAAAGAGTTTCATAATTATTGAAACAAACTTTTATTCAAAATCTCTAAAATATGGTAGAAGCAAGAATTTTGTTATTTTAAATGTGTTTACAAAAACCCATATATGCATACAACTTCCACTTTACTTTCTTCTTGAATGGCTGTTAGTATGCAGTATCAAATTCTCAACACATTCTGTTTCAAGAAAAACACAAATAAGAAACAAAATCAACAAAAACAAAATCAAATTTCTGAATTCTCGTTACCCAAATCATCTCCAACCCAACTTCTTATATATCAAAAGCCATCCCCTCGAACTAAACTTCAGGCACTTGGCAACGTTGTTGATGACCTCGAAGCTTCTATCAAAAATGGCATCAAGATCGATGATCCAAGTATGTTTTCATCACTTCTTGAAACTTGCTTTAATTTAGAAGCGGTTGAACAAGGTATCCGCATCCATCGCTTGATACCCGAAAAGCTTCTACGAAGAAACGTGGGTGTTTCATCAAAGCTGCTTAGATTGTATGCTTCTAATGGCTATATTGAGGAAGCCCACCAAGTGTTCGATTATATGTCTGAGAGAAATTCGTCTGCTTTTGCCTGGAATTCACTTATATCGGGATATTCCGAAATGGGTTTGTTCGAGGATGCATTGGCGTTGTATTTCCAAATGGTGGAAGAGGATGTAGAGCCCGATGGTTTCACATTTCCTCGTGTTCTTAAAGCTTGTGGCGGGTTGGGTTTGATTCATGTTGGTGAGGAAGTTCACCGTGAGATAATTCGTCGTGGGTATGGAAATGATGGATTTGTGCTTAATGGGTTGGTGGACATGTATGCAAAGTGTGGTGACATTGTGCGTGCACGCAAAGTGTTTGATAAAATTCCTTCAAAAGATGTAGTTTCTTGGAACTCGATGCTTACAGGTTATGTTAAACACGAACTCCTATTCGATGCCACTGTTATCTTTAGACGT
Source organism: Silybum marianum (assembly GCA_036898165.1). Taxonomy (NCBI): domain Eukaryota; kingdom Viridiplantae; phylum Streptophyta; class Magnoliopsida; order Asterales; family Asteraceae; genus Silybum; species Silybum marianum. The sequence continues at coordinate 1,665,952 of CM072532.1, forward strand.
ATGATCCAAGATGGGTACGAGCCAGATTCCATTTCGATATCCACGATTCTCACAGCTCGGCCGTCGCTAAAACTTGTATCTCAAATCCACGGATGGGTTCTTCGTAAAGGAACCGAATGGAGTTTACCAATCGCAAATTCCCTCATTTTCATCTACTCAAATCAAGGTAGATTGGATATAGCACGCCGGCTGTTCGATGAAATGCCTGAAAGAGATTTAGTATCTTGGAACACCATGATTTCTGTACATAACAAACACCCAAATGCAATTGTTTACTTCGATCGAATGTTGAAAGCCAACATCTCTCCAGATGCCATTACATTCGTTTCGATATTAACAGCTTATGCTCATTTGAGAATGGTGAAAGAAGGGGAACGATCGTTTTCAATGATGGAGAAATACGGGATAATTCCGAGTATGGAACACTATGCATGTTTAGTGAATCTTTATGGCAGAGCTGGATTGATTGATGAAGGTTATAAAGTGATCACAAATAAGATGCAATTTGAAGCTGGTCCAACAGTTTGGGGTGCATTATTACATGCTTGTTGTGTTCATGGGAATGTAGAAATTGGGGAAATTGCTGCTGAAAATGTGTTTGAAATGGAACCTGATAACGATCATAATTTCAAGCTTTTGATGCAGATTTATGGCCAAGTGGGTCGTTTAGAAGATGTTGAAAGAGTGAAAATGATGATGGTGAGTAGAGGGTTCGACTTGTAGATGAATATAATGTTTATTGAATTAATTAATCAAAGTTGTAATGTATGAATAAATGGTTTCCCAAGACGTATAAATGTAAAACATATTAAATGTCAATTGTAATTATTATCATATTTTCACTTGGATCAATCCATACAAATAAATCTGGTTCATTGTTCCAAAAATGAAGAAAATAAAGATTTTAGGCAAATTATTGTCTCGAAAAGATTCTTTAAGACCTTTCTTTAAAATTTGGAAAGTAAGAGTGTCAAGTTTTTTTGTCAAAGATAATACATCAAGAAGTTACAAGATGTGCATCATTATTTGTAAAAATATTCAAATGTAGTTTCTCTCTCTAACGATTGTTAAAAAATTCTGTTAGAATGAAGGGTATTTTTGTCTTTTTATTGATTTTTTTTGTCATTCACTAAATAAAAACTCACATGGACCAAATCATATAATTGTTTTTAATTGGTTAAAAAAAATCGATTTTGATTGGTTAAAAACCGAGAAAATGACGAAAAATTCTTCATTTAACGGATGTTAGAGAAAGGGATCGAATCCGGACGTTTTTCCAAACTATCTTTTAATTTCAAAACCAAAAGAACGAAAAGTGTTATATCCAACAAACCATAGGGACAGAATTTGTTTAGCGGTCTAGATGGGGTATAGTGGCTCTGTATGATATAGTGCAGGATGAAAAATGGTTGTTTGGTAGCGGCTCTGAATGGACAGTCTGAATAATAACATTTACCATTTTAACCCTCTATATAACAGATCGATTTTTAGAGAAACACATGACTAGAAATTAAACATGTAAACAAAAACACAACAAGCACAACAACAGATCGATTTTTGGATTACCATTTTGTAACATAAACAAAGCAAGAACACAACAAATCGAAGCTCAAGAAAATCAAAAATATAAAGCCCAAAAAATCACATAATTGATCCAAAAGTGTTTTCTATGTAAGATTTTTCTAACAGTTATCTTTTGCCTTTTGGCGCCTCTTCAGAATTAATTGAAATGCACATAAGTTAACCCGTACATCCAAAAACATCAACTACAAGTGATCTAATGTTACAAATCTTTTAGATCATCTCATATGATCATCGTTTATGAGAACACAATACGATAACATTAACAAAAAGAACATTAGGAAAAGCACAAAAACATTCTGAATCGGTTAAGCATTTGCAGGACCAACAAGAACTCCTTGTGCTGATCCTTCCTTCTTGCTATTATCATCCACAGATTCCCCATCGTTTTTTCTAATCCGAATCTTATACTTTGTTTCAAAATCAGTCAGCTCTTTCTTCTTCCTCTCCAAAGCTTCATTAAGCCGAGAAATCACCACTTCTATTCCTTCCTTATTTTGCTGAACAGCCGGTAACACTTCCTTAATTGTTCTTTCCACTAGTACACCTCCAATCATTCTGTAACAACGCCTTGCTGGATCAAGTGGCTGTATGGCATTAATCACCAATGAGTGTTCGCTTACTTCCATCTCTAATTCTGTAATTTTGGAGTAAATTTGATTCATTTCGCTCCTTATGCTGCTATATTTGGCAGCAACTTCTTGCTCGTTAATCGGCTCCCTGTGCTCACTTCCACCAATGCCGGCCATCACACTGAGATCACAAAAAAGATCCATGTCACAAAATAGATGAATAAAAATTCCTTCTTTGGGATGCATAAAAACTCCTTTTTGGCAGTTGCAGAATGATTTAAGTGGTCTGAATGATTAAGTGGCTCTTATGATACAGTGCAAAATGAAATATAATTGTTTGGTAATTGTCCAGGATGTAATTAGGGCTCTTAATGGTTAAGGGAGGTCCAAGATACAACATGATTCAGAGGGTAGATTAGGAGTAGATTAGGGCAGACGATGAAGAAGCAGATTAAGCAACAAAAATAAATCAAATAACATTAGGGCAAAAATATACCTGATATATGTTTGGGATGAGCAAAGGAGTAGCGATAAAGAAGCAGCAAGAGATGACTGGAAGCAGACGAAGAGGCAACGGGCTCTGAAAGTGTGCGATTTTAGGTTTAGGATTTTTTTTACAGGGTTTCAGAGGGTGTGCATAACCTGGGGGATGAAACTAAACTTTTATACATATGGTTCAATTTAGATATACACACATACATATATATACATATACAGCGAGGACGATATCTTTCTACGAGAACGCAAGGACAATTCTCAGCCAATCATTTTGTATTTCATGTACAAAATCACATATGATTCACGTACAAAATCATATATGATTAGCCGCGACTTGTCTGCTGGAAAAGTCGCCCGTGTCCTTATTGATGCTTATAAAATCACATATGATTTTGTACATAAAATCATATGTAATTTTGTCCATGGAAAATTTCATGTACAAAATGATTGGCCAAGAATTGTCCTCGTATTCTCGTGAATTGGTACCGTCCTCGGGTGAACCCGCCTCTACATATATATATATATAGGGGAAGGTTCAAACGAAAACGCTACCTATTTAAGAAAACAAGAAAACTTTTTTCATGTACAAAATCATATATGATTCACATACAAAATCGTATATGATTAACTCGCGGTAAAAGTCGTCCTTGTCTATTTTTCATGTTAGTACAAAATCATATGTGATTTTATACATGAAAAAAGGTTTTCTTGTTTTCTTAGATACTTAGCGTTTTTATTTAAACCTCCTTCTATATATATATATATATATATATATTAAAAAACACAAAAATGACAAATCAATAACATAGGCATTCAATCAAGATATGTCCACTTCCATTGTGTTACAGTCACATGATTAGTGCAAAAACAAAATATGTCTACTTTCATACAGCTGAAAGTAAGAAAACAAATTAAAGATGCCACATCAAGCTTGCAAAATCACAACCAACAGACAGGTATCATTAAGCATGCTGAACGCCTGAACCAAGATGAATTCGCATCCAAACATTTTACAGGATTACAAGTTTTGACCTAGAAATTGGTTCGAAACTCGCATCCAAACATGTTTTGCAGCTGCAAATTTGAAGAAATACATAAATTAAAGTTGAAATACCTGTATTCAATGCCGGATGGATGGATGAATGATTGATCGATCGATCGATATCTGTTCTTCACTTCTTCAGTTTCGCCAATCACCCCTGCTTGAGCTCGTTTCACTGCTGCCGTTTTAATTTAGGTTTCGAGAAATAATTTGATCGAGATTCAGAAAGCACATTCAATTCTTCAAATTAGTAACATGGGCTTAAAAACTGGAGGGTGGAGGGCCCAACCCAATTAAAGCCCATATATTAAATCTATAATATGGAATTAAGAACTCGTAGCTAGTTTTTCAAACATAAATATAAATAGAATATCCTCTCCTTAAATTACAATGGACAATTACGACGGTTAAACGGTTGTAATTGTTAATGGATAAGGTCAAAAAACAGTTAAACCTAAATCTAAGCTCAAGATTCAATTGACCATCAGCCATCACTAAACACACATTCAGCGATAGGCTAATTGTAGACTTTCATCTGTAGACGGCATTTAGCGATAGCTAAAGATCCTTCAGCAACAGCCAATACCTGATGCACGATCGAGCAAATTGACTTTTTCACCTATTAAATAAAAAAAAGATAAGTTTATCTAGCCTTATTTGAATCCGTTCAACCACACATCCCTCTTACATGTTATGTATATATGATGCTAGCCATGTTAGTGTTGTCTTTGATCTGCATGGTGGTAAGTAAACAAGTGTTTGATCTTTTTTAAAAGTGTATTACGATTCCATCCGTATTTTTACTTTTTATTTGTTAGAATCTTTAGCTTTTCTTTTTGGTGATTGCCTATCTTTTTCTTTGTTCCCTATGTAGCATAAAAAGTCAATTGACTGATAGTATTAACTAACCATTGTTTGTTTAATTATTTTATTATAATGTTGTTATTATGTCATAACGCAACCCACCCAACCCGCACAAGGTTGGAATGGGATTTGTGTGTTTATTAAACACCTTCAAACATGCCAAGTCAATCCATGGCAAATCATTAGTAGCTTATTATCCAATCTTTGGGCATTTAATTCATACTTACGATTGATGTGCGATAAATATCACATATGATGTTCCAATAAGATTGACATGATAGATATGTTGCATGGATCATCATAGTCATATTAATTATTTCATGTTGTGAGATTTATTGATATGTGTTGATAAGTCCTTGTTATACACCTAGAGACATATGAATGGAGCCATGAAACAAGTATACAAATTATATAGTCCAATATCATCTTTCAAGTATTAAAATACCGAGTATCGCCACATGGATTGTAGTAAAGGTCCAATTAAAAGTCAAATGACAGAAATGGTTTCAGATAGTGAATTTGAAGACTTTGTTTGATTTAAATTAACAGTTTATAATAACAGACTAAAGCAAGTAGCATGGGTGTAAGACCTATGGTGAGACATAAACACAAATTCTATCAGACAATGTTATAGGAATACTATAACATTTAGTCAGTAATATCTAGTTCCACCATCGATTTTGAGGGTGTTCTTTCCGTACCTAACCATTGCACTAGTTCTTAGCTTTCAACTCATATTTTTATGTGGTATCAGGTCAAGTAACAGAGTCAAATGGCGTGCTCAATATCTTTTTCTTTGTTCCCCATACAGTATAAAAGGTTTATTAACTAATAGTATCAACTGCCTATTGGTTGTTTAATTATTTTGTTATAATGTTGCTATCATGTCATTACGCAACCAACCCAACCCGTAGAGATCGGGATGGGGTGGGTGTGTTTATTAAACACCTTCAAACATGCCAACTCAATCCATGGCAAATCATTAGTAGCTTATTATCCAATATTTGGGCATTTAATTCATACTTACGATTGATGTGCTATAAATGTCACATATGATGTTCCAATAAGATTGACATGATAGATATATTACATGGATCGTCAGAGTCATATTAATTATTTTATATTGTGAGATTTAGTGATATGTGTCTACTTTTAATTGAAAGATGATTATTAAAATTCCTAATTTTGTTTAAGTTTTAATACATTGTAAATGTATATAGACCATGATACCGGTGCCGTAAGTGATTGAAACTAGAAACTAGAAACAAACATTTTCCAACGATCTCAATATCATTCACCCACTTGACAAGAATATAATTTAGTATTAAAGTGATTCACTATATTAACAAAAAAAAGTTAATTTTTATATTAGATTTTTTTTAACGCATATAAGTGCATACACGACTTTCATGCAAGCCAGTCTATGCACTTGTGAGCTGTTGAGCCAACACTTGTTCTTACGGGATCTAAGGTTTAATTGGTATTTCCATTATAGATGTGACACATTTGGCTCTTATTGTTTTCCTAAATTTTAGGTAACGTAACTTTGATGTTGCATATGATAACAATAGCTTATTTAGTAAAAGTTTTGACTTTGTCGGTATTTTTTGTGTTATTTTTATTTATCTTTTACCAAACTGTATGAATATTAATTTTCAATTTATGTTCGTAGTCTCTTTATGAAAGTGATTTTAACTTGCGAGTCTCTTAACGGTTTAGATAATATTATTTTTTATTATTTAAAAAAAAAAGTTTAACTTAACCTTTCTAACAGAATTATCATTATTGACAAAACCCTTGGGTATTGATTTAAAAGGTCCATCTTCAATTTTATTCAGTTATTTCAAATTTACAATTACTAGTAGTATCTTATATTGGAGACTGGTTATATGATTATTTATTTACCCGTCAACTACTTTTACAGATGCAACACAAATATATATATATATATATATATAGGAAATTCTAGTAACAATAATTGATTAATTTGGGTTTGCTTGTTCATGTTGCATCAACATTTTTTCTCTAGTGTCACAAATCAATAAAATAATTGTGCAAATAATTTTTAATCAAACTCGATTTGTTAATTGTCTTATTACGTGTCTTAACTTTTTATGATATGATAGACATTTTTTTGAAAACTATATAAATTACATATCAAAATGGATCCTATGATTTTTAATTTATTGAATTATACACGTCAACTACAACAAAATTTGAATATATTTATTCTAATAATTAATGTTTAAAAATTATAATACATATATTATAAAAGTTATATGTGTAAATCAATAAAAATATAAACTTAATAAAATTAGAGACAACATTATCAATAAATACAAATAGAAAAACAGAAAAGAAATAATACCCGTACGTATGGTGGCATGGGTCGTAATCGTACATAAACTATTGCAGATTTGGTTAGATATCAAATGGGTCAACCCGAACTGTCGGTATTTGTTTTTTATTTTCTAAATGCAAATATAAAATTAAATCTTATAATTATAGCTTTCATCAATATAATATTTAATTTATTTAAAATGTAAACAACGAATATTGTGAGGTCGGTCATGGAGTTTTTTTTTTTTAATGGAAAAAGGGTTTTTTAGACATTATTGGTAGATGTGAAAGTAAAAACACACGCCAATTGGACGTTAAACTTTACATAAAGGTTTTTTTTTTCTTTTTCTAGATAAACTTTTGATAAAAGAGTCAGTCGACTATTAGATTAAATCATCTTTGTTCGACTCTAAAAAATTATACCATCCTTGAATTTAAATAACTTTTTAAATGTAAGACTCGAACTTGAGCTCAAATATTTTTTGGGTTATCGAGCTTGCTGTTTGTTTATATGTTCACAATCGATTAACTCGTTTATTGGATCGATGTTAGTAATGTTTATATTTTATTGTATTATTTATGAACATATGAGTGTATGTTAGGCTCGAAAAAGTATATGCTTGAATGACTTGGCTTGGCTCGACTCAAAAAATTTAATCAAGTTTTTAGACGAGTCGGGTCGAATATGGGTTTTATGAAGCTCGACTCGTTAAGTTAAACGAGTTGTACTTTATGTTGGAGATCAACTCGATCTCGAAAATTATTAACTCGAGATAAACGAGTTTGAGTTTGAGTAACTAGTTAAAAGCTCGACTAGTTTACACCTTTATGCGCAACTCGATTAATTTTAAGAGTCCTCAAGAACAATCAGGAAAATTCGCAATAGACTTGTAGGACTTGAACAGGTGATCTCTGAAAAGGCAGTTTGCTTTATGGTTTTCTAGATTTCATAACTAAACTCTTAAAAAAACTATTCTCAATTTGGGAGTTTTGGAAGACGGTGGTTTGGATTACTCTGTATTCAATTTGAATACATCAAAAGATCCAAACAATGTGGTTCATTCTAACGAGGAATCGGAGATGGTAAATTGAGCGTCTTTTTCTAACTCTAACTATTATCATTTTAATGAGTTCTCAATTGCTGAAAGAGTTCTCCATTATTGGTCAGAATTGTGTGCAAGACGTCTACGAACAATCTTTTCTGTCGCTTGGGTTTCTTCGACTTTTCTGGGTTTCGTTTACTTTGTTTCTTTAGTAAAACTTGTGCCTTGTTAAAAAAAATCTATTTTATAGTTATTTGAATTAATTCTTACTAATTTCCTCAAACAATACAATTTTTCTTGAATTTTCAATACTTTTATATTTAATTATAATAGATTTAAGATTGAGTTCCGGTCAGAATGAAAGTTGCGGTGAAAAAAGTAAGAGAAAAATATCACCCTCATTTCAATCGTAATTGAATATTAACATTAGTGAGATGTAGCAGACCAATTTCTATAAGAAACAAAATTCATTGATGAATGTAAATTATGACTTGGGAGATTGAAAATAACTATAGATTTAAATCTCTTGTTACGTTTTTCACCTTAACTTTCATTTTTACACTTCATATTTTATATCACGATCAATTATAAAAAAAATCGTTCATTGTGGGAATATCATTTTGACCAATTTAGTTTATTTGACTAGTTTTTAGGATCCATTTTCTATCTCTCTCTCTCTCTCTCTATATATATATATATATAATATTTTATTTTTGTAGTTATAGATGGTAAGTAGATTTGATCATGGGACCCTCAAAGATTGATGGTTATTCCTATCTAATGCAACCCTCGAAAGGCGTTGAGTGGTCGGGTTAAGTGACGCCATTAACCCAAAATTAATACAATTCTAAATCAGTTATTAAAATAAAAATATCATCTGAAATTTATAAAAAGTTAATATTATCAAATTGACCATTATGTGACTCTATCGAAGTATCTTCAACAGCATTTCTAAAATGAAGAAAATAGAGATTTTGAGCATTGTTTTTGCTTTAACAGCATCTTCAAAACTTTCACCAAAATGGAGAAAACATGAAAGATATTACAAAAATCTCCAAATTTAAAGAATTTGGAGACATCTCCAAAAATGATTATCATGAGAGATAAATTATTTTTTATTACGTTCCACCAATAAGAAAAACGAAATTAAATATTTAGATAAAATAAATAATATTTTATTAGAAATATAGAATATTTTAATAATATAATGAATTGTAATCTTCAAAATGAAGATGCTGTTGGAGTTGAATTTAATATTTTTTAGAGATTTTTGATTTTGAATCTCTATTTTAGCGAAAGTTATAGAGATCCTGTTGGAGATGCTCTCAAGTGCCCATATACATAAATACTACATATGGGATCACACCAAATATTTAGAGCTACGCCATAACTCCTTATGACAAAAAAATCAACGTAGGGAATAGGGATAGAACAAATTGTGATTTGGGTTGTGGGACGGGTCGCTATCTCAGTGCATTCTCAATTTTTATAGGTTGTGTTTAGCACATCTGATATGACACAATAAAGATCAGTGTTTCATGTTCGACATTACTTTTATGTTAAACATATAAGAACAAAGTGGAACAAAGTATTGTTTCAACCTCACCAAATTGAACAAGATGTTAAGAACCTGTATTTTACTAATATACATTTTGAAATAAAAACTTAATTTCCTTCTAAAACATCAAATACGCCTCCCTATTTACATTTTATCTATTTTTAATTTTTACTGTTTTCAAACTTTCATTATTTTATATTGTATTCTATTTTGGTTAATTTTTATGTAATTTATTAAATAGTAATAATAAAAACATAATAGAAGATAAAATTGGAAAAATCTCTAAACTTCATATATTTATGTCATTTTAATCGTATTGGCAAAATGTTTGAATCACATATGTTAGGACTAAAAATATATTCTATCCGAGATCAAAGCTATAAAGTTAAAGTCAACATAATCAATATTTTAAGTAAAGTCAACTAAGAAATTCAAAGTCTAGAGCTTAATGTTAGATTACATAGATAGTTTGACTTTGTAATTAATCAAGAGTATACATACTTTTATATTAAGGAGAGATTAAAGTGAAACCTCATTTGTAATATTCTAAAGAGAGATGCTAGATAAAGAAAGTAATTGTAGAGAAAGAGTTTTAATCAATATATGAGAATTGAGGTTAATTTTTTTTTTTTGAAAAGCATCATTTTTTGAATTGTTTAGATTACTTGTTACTTGATCAGTTGATATTGATGGAAATTACAATATATTTTGGTATAGTGTTTTTATGATAATATTTAATAAATTAATTGAAACATATAAAGGATATAACATGAGAAATGGAAATTTGAGAGGGAAAAAAAGCGAAACTTAAAAAAAAGATAAATATTTATGAATGTGATTTCATGAATAAGGTATAAAATAAAAGTTGTTTAGGTGTATTTTATGAACATGTTCTTTTAAATATTATGATCACAAATTATTGTAGATAAAAAAAAAGAATAAAATCAAATATAAACAATTTAAAAGTCTGAAATTGTGGAAAACAATTTATAGATGTTGTTTCACATATGAAACATTAAGGATTATGGTGTGTTTGGTTAGAGGTATTAAGCAGGAATTAATAGGAATGATAATAAAAGAAACTGTTTGGTTATATATACTATAATAGGCCCATTCATCCAAAAGCCCAAATTTTCATTCCTAATTAAACCGGGGGAAATGGAAATTCATTCCCATTTTCATTTCGTGTCATTTTCATTTTCATTCCTATTTCCATTCCCTTGCCTGAACCAAACGTCCCCTAATAACTGTTTTTTTAACAACAACACATTAAGAACTGTTTTGCAAATAAAAGAAAATAAAAAGATACATTTACACATGAAACAATAAGAATCATACCTATAAATCAAACCAACCAGATTACTTTGGTTGACTTTCACGAATTTAGTTTCACATGGGTTGTTAAATTTATGGAACAGATAACGAAACTTGTTTTCAGAATTCGTAACGGTTTACCTTTTTTTATTTGATATCGTGTACGTACTTAAAACTGAGTGGAATTACGTCATGTTCCCATCCCTAATAGATAGAAGGGCTATAGAATATCATAGTCCTAATAACTACCATATATTTGACACAACCGAATAAAACAAATATAAATGTCGATCCTTATAAATACAAAGCTTGCAATAAATTTTAGGATCATTAATGAAATATTACATAATTCATTTATTCTTATTTTTAAACCTTAATCATCATAGAGCTTACTTTTGAAAAATCTTTTTTTGTTTAGTTTATTTTGAAGTATGGCCACGCCCAACTAAAATTTGTAGGAATATTCTCGATTTAAACTTTGTACGTTAATATTTTAATATTTAAATCTTATATTACAAATAATTTACACATTTCAGAGAAAAAAAATGGTAATAACGGTTTTACACCCAACCCACTAATGGTGACCGGGAGTACAGTTGCCCGTTTCTCTGTGTCGGCAACGGTACACATTTTTTTAACATAAAAATATTAAATAAATGGCATATTATATATTTTATATATATATATATATGTATTTTTAATTATTATTAAAAACGGCCCTGTTCACTTTAAACCTAAAATATCATGCGCCAGGGTCCACCAGGTATATTTATATTTACTCTTGCCAAAAAATAATCCGACAATTATGATTGTAAATTGTTTTTAAATTTTTTTTTTCATTTTAATAAAATAAAATTTCCAAATTTGTCTCTTTATCACATTATCATAAAAATACTTCAATAATTTTTAATTTAAAATTCTTAAGTAGTTATATATCAAATTGTCCAAGACAAGATAATTATCATAAACACTCAAATTGTTAGGCTCATGGCCACTTCAATTATTTGTCCATTTTAATTAACTGAAAATTAATTGTTATAATATATATATATATATTCTTATAATCAAAAATTAGATAAAGAAAATGCCAAACGATCACCTTTCTTTCATTTTTATTTATGATTTTTCAATAGACATTATTATTAGCATATTTTTTATACTTTTGTAGTTTTAATAATATAAAAAGTTAGTTTTGATTTATATGTGTGTAAGGAGGAATTCACTCAGTAAGAATGTCATTAACAACTCTTTTTTTAACCTCCCCTTTTCAAATAATAAGATATTTATGTTTAGTAGGGTAAATCTCACACAAAAAAGAGAGTTTGGATTATAAAATGGAAAGCTTGGGATATACGATTATTTACAAATTTAGCTCTTACGCTTCATTTATTACATAAAAAACCCGTTTATATCCATTTTTTTCACGGATTTATTACCTGTACCAAACGATTGTCTATTTTCAAATTTAACCTTAAGTGCATTTATATTTATCTCCATTATCGTTAATTCTATTTTTTTAACATTATGTCTTGTAGTCTTTTTATCCACCAATTGTATGATACCACGTGGCCAGGTTAAAAACAATAGATACTCTCTCGGTCTCTCCTCTCTTTGATGCAAAGAACCAAAAATGTAGAAAGAAGAAAGGTATGGTGGTGGTTTACTGTTGTAGTAAATATATTTTTATGGTGGCCAATTTCATAAAAGTATACATACCACAAGGACTAAATCCATCATTTACTTTTATTAATAATATTAGTATTAGTTTATTAAGAAGTACTATTTTATATTATTAACTTTTTAAACGGTAATAACAAACACGTTTTCGGGGTATCCAGAATTCATTCAGACACCCGGCTAATCTTCGGCGACCAGGACCCATCACAGAGTGTTGGGCCAAAGTCTGGATATCGCCACATGTGGCTATCGGGATTCGAACCTGAGTAGTCAGTGATACGATCCGCTGATCCCTCCAGAATTTTATCTTATCACTGGACCAAACAGATACTATTTTTATTTTATATTATTATTTATTATTATGTGTGCATTTTCCAATTTAGCGTGTGAAAACAAATCCAATGGTAGAAAAAGACCAACTTCCAATAGTGTACCCATAATTCAATGCAGGATTGGTGCATTTTCCCAAACCCAACACCACCACCACTCTATAAATACCCACAAACTCATTTATCACTTCACTCAAAACATAAATAAATTTAATTATGGATTCCAAAATAGCTCTACCACTCTTCTTCCTTCTCGCCGTCGTCTACCTCGCCGGAACCACCACCGCCGCCGCCGTCAAACCCTCCTCCACCTTCATCAAAACCTCTTGCGCCACCGTCACTTACCCTGTCTTATGCGAACAATCTCTTTCCCCTTTCGCCCAAACTATCAAACGCAACCCAGCCGAGTTGGCTCGCACCGCCTTAGCCGTCAGCCTCAAAAAGTCACAATCCACCCAAGCTTATCTCAATAAGCTCAAAAGATTCACTGGGCTGAAACCCCGTGAACGTTCAGCCATCGGTGACTGTTTGGAAGAAGTCAGTGACAGTTTGGACCGAGTCAGCAAATCGATTCAGGAACTCAAGAACTGTGACCGAGTCAAAGGTCAGGAGTTCATCTGGCATATGAGTAACGTTCAGACCTGGGTCAGTTCAGCACTGACTGATGAGAACACCTGCATGGATGGGTTCGGGGGTCGGGCAATGGAGGGTCGGATCAAGACTTCGGTTCGGGCACAGATCACGGGTGTGGCACATGTTACCAGCAATGCTCTAGCATTAGTTAACAGCTTTGCTCAGAAGCATTAGTTAGTGGGACCCACACTAATGCACTCCACCACTACCAATGAACCTTTTTTTTGTGTTAATCAAAGTAGTAAACTTGAATCTTGATCTTTATCCATTCGGGTCGGGTCAAGATTTATGGATATGGAAGATGTATAAATACGATATATATATATATATATATAACATATGTTTTTGTCTTTTAGCATAAAAGTTGAGCTTTGTAAAATTATTGAGAGTGTAATGCCATAATTTCTTTTTCTCTCCTTGTTTTACATCTTGGTTTGTATAAATATATTCTAAAGATAAATTAATTATGACACGGTTCTACGTAGGATCTCAGGTTGGGGAGAAAAATAAAAGTTACCTTATAAGAGACTTTGATATTTTCTCTATCAGACGTGTTTTAAAACCGTAAGTTCAGATGCGGATAAAGCGTATAATATCTGATACGGTTGTTCTGGAATGGTATAGTCTAGAGTTCAAATTTATGCAACAAACCGAAAAAAATAACCATTTTAATTGGGTAGAGGGTCAATTTCAAACTTGTTGTCCAACTTGTTTTTTAATTTGAACGGTTGGAAATTTGAAACGTGATTTGAATTCTAATTTTAAATATTTTTGTTTAATAATTTGCATTGTCGTACATTGGTGGTTAGTTTTTGTGTTTCGAATATCTAGCGTAATTTATATTTTCTTTTTAAATATTACAATATTTTTGGTTTAAATTATTATAATAAATTCAGTAAATCACCGCCAGCGAGTGTTGAAAAATTGGAGGAAAAAAAGGAAAAAAAAACAGCTATTAAATTTAGTGGGACCCAATAACACGTGATTGACTATGTGGACCCACCCATGTGATGTGCATAATTGTTGTCCTTGGGAGGAAACTTTCGCTTAATTATTAAAAAAATCATTATTTTATATAAAGAATTGCGGTATGAAATAAAAAGCAGTTTATGGGATAAATTTATCGTATACGATATACATGAAATAAGAAAGCAACTTTACCTTTTTTTTTTCTTTTTTTTATCCTCTACATTTTATCTCCGGATATACACAAACACAAATTAACAGTAAGAAATAAATATATCATTTTTTTTACAAAATGTTTTTTATTAGTTTTTATAAGGGGATCATGTGTAAATCTTTTATTGTAAATTCTTTTAAAAATACACTAAATTTAAATTTTAAAATTAAAAACTAAAAAAATTATACAAGCGGAACTTGCTGCTTCGGAGTAGAAAAAAGCCATATAAATCAACCCTACCAAAAAACTTGTATAGTTATTATAATTTCAGTATATATATATATATAATGATTACACACAACATAATGATATAGTAACACATTATACAATACTATACTTTTTATATTATGAGTTATGATGGAAAAAACGAATCAATAGCATGTGTCACAGTATTTTTAATGTAGAGTGGGTTTGCCTCAAAAGGAATGGCCAAAAAAAAAACTTCTGGTAAAGTAAATTTCAGTAAATTACAATTTTTTGTACTAAAAGAATATTATAATATGTGTTTTTATTTGTTTTACAAATTGGTTTTTAATTTCTAAAATAATTATAAAAATTAGTATGATATACATGTAATCTGTAATCATTGGAAGTGTCTAGATGTTCTAAGTCTCCCTAATTTAAGTTGTATATTGCTTTCTAATACCAAACATTTTGAAATAATTAAAATAAGTTGGATAAACATTTTCAAATACCAAACATTTTGAAATAATTAAAATAAGTTGCCTAACTCTGTAATAGTATTTATTTGCATAAAATTCAGCTAAACGGAATTTTACCAAATTAATTATTGTGTATAACATCTTCATTTTTTTTACTTTAATCTTCTTTAATTAGGGAAGATTTAACAAAGATCCATTTTGTAATTAAATATTATTTTTAAACATTGTTTGTCAAACATAAATTAATTTTTTTTAAGAACATGTTTAGACGATTTTAAGCTATCTTGTTAAAAAGCTACTTGAAGTAATATTTTAGAAGCTGATTTTTAAATTATAATTCTCATTAATATTATATATTATCTATCACTATTAATTATAGATAAATATTAATTATTACTATATTATTAGATACCGGTCATGTTCTTTTATTAACCAAGTAAATAATATTAACTTGAGTAAATTACATTAAGGGTCCCTGTGTTTTATAGGTTTTAGCCGTCTGCATCCCTAAAATAAAATATCTATGAATTGCATCATCGTGTTTCTATTTTATAACATTTTGGACACCTAGTTTTAATTACAACCTGAACAATCACCAAACAATCATATTTTATTTTACACTATATATAATAGTGTTCTAATCATTCTGATAACTTAATCGTTTCATTCAGTAAACAGCTAATTAATCTAACTCAAATAAACCAACCCCAAAATTAAAGGAAAAAAACAAAAAAGAATCGGGCCTCCAATGTTAGATGGCTGATCAGCTAGTCTATGAGGTCCAACCTTAATATTCAGCAAGTACGAAGGCCCTCACCTCCTTTAATAATTCATCCAAATGGACCCAATTAATTAACCCTCACCTTACTTTTAACTCTTCACTTAATTTTATTACCAACTCATTTTCCTTAAATATCTACTTGTAAAATTTTAATTCTAAATTAAAATTGATATATTGTGGCCGCTAACTAAAGATGGCCAATTAAAATTGCGTTCATTTAAGGATAGAGATTAATTGCCTTCATTTAAGGATAGAGATTAATGGTAAATCTGAACCATTGATCACTTTTTATCTCATGCTCACCCATGAATTACGTTTTAGAAAATAACTGATCTGGTGTATCTTATCTCGATGCATATCATCCTAAATATGCATTCAAGAGTGTAGATCCCTTTTATGATTCTCACCTTAACTTCCCTTCTTACCGAAACTAAACCCTATACGGTAATCGATTACCACTTACATAGTTGACTATATATCCATTTGGGGTCACTTTTGGCTCTTCTTTTGGTATAAATAAGTCATATATGGTGGGGGAAATACCACACTTAAAAAAACGAAGTTCTTTTTTAACTTCTTACATTAAGATGGCACATCTATGGTTTGTTAAAAATGATGTCTTTTGTTGTTGTGTTTTTGACCATCACGGTTTTCGTTCATATAGTTTGCAATTTGTTAGAGTCCCACATCGGCTAGACTCGGACCATATTGTTGTATATATGTTGGAACCTCTCATTTCTCCTCAAGGGCTCTTTTGGAGATTCATCTAGGGGTTCCACATATCGTAATATGGTATCAGAGCCAAGGTCTACTATCGTAATATGGTATCAGAGCCAAGGTCTACTATCTAGGACATTTGGAGATTCATCTGGACATTTGTGCCATCTAGCCTCTATTGGAGGGGGCGTGTTAGAGTCTCGCATCGGCTAGACTTGGACCATTGTTCTTGTATATATGTTGGAACCTCCCTTTCTCCTCAAGGGCTCTTTTGGAGATTCATCTAGGGGTTCCACATATCCTAATACAATTTATTACTATTTTCGTCTTTGAGGTTAAGCACGTCACTCTTTTACCATTAAGTATAAATGACGAAAATAACAATGAATTGTTGAACCCAAGCAACAATAAATGTGACTAGAAAAACGAAAACCGTAATTTCATAAACACAAGGAAGAAAATAGCAATTTTCAACGAACCACAAGGGAAAAAAAACGTAGTTCACTCTAATTATTTATACACGACAAATGAATTCATACACCTTTCTCATATTTGGTGAAGTTTGAAACCCAACTGACGTATCAGTAAGCCAAGGTCCTGATACCAGTAGATGACCCTTTTATAAATAAGATATAGATGGCCAAAACGCATGTTTTAAGTGATTATTGGGGTGGTAGGAAGTCGTTCCATATAGATGAGAAGTAGAAATGCGTATGGGTTTATAGCAATAAATTCAATACGGTTAGAAGTATCTCTCTATGTGTGGATTTCGGTTGTGGGATCTGTTATCTAGGAGGGGGACATATATCAAAAAGTATAACATCGTAACGTGACAAATACGAGGAACCAATATATGCTTTCAAAGCGGAATTATTTTAAATATTGGATATTTTATTTATTTGAATGGAAATTTCAGTTATTTTAATTAGTTTTTAATTTTTTGATTGATAACTTTCGTGTAACTATTAAAATATATGCATAACAACCTATTATCAAAGGTACGCAAATATTGTATTATGGGAGATATATCGTTATCGTTAACTTTGTTTTACATAATTTCTGTTTCTGTTTCTGTTTCTGTTTCGAAGAAAATCGAATATATAAATAATTAAAAGTAGTAATAAAAATAATCAAAACAATTTCTTTAAACTTTACAATTGAGGCATGCAAATGGGTACTTGAACTATTAATTAAAGAGATGGATCAGAGAAGACCCTCTTAAACAAATCCACTTCAATTCGATCACAATATATAATCATATATATATCAAATCTAATAATCTGAAATTTATGATATACATTCTGCATTCAATATATTAATTTACACATGAAATCCGAAAATATCAAATTTTTAAACATTAAGTTATGATCATACATTAAGATTTATAAATCACGTATTTTACAAACATTAATTTATCACAAGCGTAACCCAAACTAGAAATCTTATTAATTGAGTATCAAATTAAAAAAAAAAGGAAATTAATCCAGAAAAATTCATTAGGGTACGTTTTTTGAATTTAAAGATTTTTTTTAATAATAATTAAACCGTAAGATGGTTAATGAGATACAAAGCATTACTGCTAACCCTAGCAAGACTCACAATGCTATTCCTTATCTTCTTCTTAATCGCCGGACTCACTTTCCGATCAGAAAACCCATCAAGACACGTATTCTCATCGGTTATGGCGGCACTAGTCCATGTCTGAGCGTTAGAGATCAAGAAACTCTTGTCGGCTGATTTATTAAGACCCGATATCGCCTTAAGGGAGCTTTTCAATTCAGCCATTGAGTCTTTAAGATTTTCGATACAATCTTTGAGAACCGCGGACTCCCATTTGGTTATCCGTTTGTTTTTGGCGAACTGAGAGACAGTGGAGAGGGTGGCGTTGGCGGACTTGAGGGTGGTGGAGAGGGCGACGTTAACTAGTCGGAGTGGACTGGTTTTGACGGCGGTGGCGTAAGGGAGGAGGGATTTCCGGCAGACGGCGGGGTACGTGGCGGCGTTACATGAGGTTTTGATGAATGTTGAATAGATGTAATTTTGTTGAGAAATGGTGGAAGTTGAAGATGAAGATGAAGATGAAGGTTGGGCTAAAACAAGTGTTGCTAGAAATAATAATATTATGAGGGATTTGGATTCCATTATGAATTAATAGTGTAATTTTGGGTGGTGGTGGAAGGAACCAAGAAATTGCTCATGAATTTATAGGAAAGAAGTGTCAAAGGAGTTTCTTCAAGACCATATATCAAAATAATTGTATTTTAATAAAAAAAATGTTTTTCTTGAAAAAATAATGATAATAAAAAAATGACGTGAGGTGCATGGCATGGCAGCGATTCAAGCCTTAAGTTACTTTTCTATTGCGTAATGTTCTTACTTGACTTCATAATCAAAAAGCCTTAGGAGCCATAATGAATGGTGACGTTTTTCAATATGTGATTTATGACAACAAATCTATGTATTATATAAGTTATTTTACATACAAGTAATCTATTATTATTTAATAAGTCAATAATCTTAAATAATTTAAATTCGGTTATATATTAGAAGCTGACACATACGACATTAAGAAAGTATGAAAAATCAAATCTTGGGTTAAAAAAAACCGTGCATTAAGTTATGGCGTGCCATAAGGTTAACATGGTGTGAAACTCGAGTCTTAAGCCATGACAGCTATTGCATCGAGTTTTTTTTTTAACACATGTAAAAGCATACGTCCGTAGAGAAATGTTGCCATGAAAACAACAATAGAAGTTTAAGGTTTTCAAGAAAATAAAACAATAACTCAAATTTTTTGGAACAGAGGAAAAGTCTACACACATTTTAATCTTCAGACCTATTTTCGGATATGTTTTGTTGGGTTGATTTATTTTGTTATGATTTGATTTACGATCATAAAAAAAATGATCATGCTATGATTGCTATGAATTAAGAAAGACAAAAAGAAAAAAAAACGATTTTTACCAAAAATTAAGTATAAAATTATCTTTTCATATATTTTACGATAATAAAACTATCATCTTTTAGAATTTAATCATATTATTTTAAATAAATTATTAAAAATATTTATATGTTATGTTATTTCCATGTTCCGAATATCTGTTATACGAATATAATTTAAATTTTTTGATTTAATAGACTTTAAGAATCAAACATTAAATAAATAATTATAAAATAAAATTTAAGAAATGCAAGTACATGTTGATTGTACAACTCTATAAAAATTTATTAAACATATTTTCCAATCATTTAAAAACCAACAATGACTTACACTTATTAAATTTAGAATCCAAAAATAATTTAGAACTTTAAAATTAGAAATACATTACATTTACTAATATGGAAGTCATTCAATCAGTTTTGGACCTGAATAATTAAAACTGAGCTATTATTAACTTATAAAAATGCTTTATTACAACAATAACTATTGTTGTAATTAAAAAAAGCCACATTAATTGCCGTATCTTATACAAAAAAAATGAGTATTTTGGCATTTAATTAGGAGTAATTGGATTATGATTAAGTTTTAATTAAAAAGATTTGATTAAAAGATTTTGTAAGTTATGGTGATGGCATGTGAGGCGTGTATGAATTAGAGGCTGAGATTAAGAAGGGGAATGATAGGGTGCATGTGAGGAGTAGGGAGCCTATGAAGCAGAGTAACGTGGATGGATATGATTTAAGTAAAAAAAAGTCAAAGGACTCCATCTCATCCACACTTGTGTCACGTGATTCCCTCGTGAATTGCTGCTTGACAAATGCCGCATCCAATGGAATGAACACACACCTATAACAATAAACACCTCTTACCAAATTTTAAATTGTTTATGGTTAGATTGACGGAAATAATCGGTTATAATTGGTTTTTATTTGATAATTTTAAATTTGGGAGCGGTTTTTGAACCTCAAGATTAAGAAAAATATCAGTAATATTGGTTAAATGAGATTTATAACGATACTTACCAGATCATTAAATTAGTAAAATGAAGTTCTGGTTTGTAAATTTCTAATGAGCCAATGAATTAACGTGAAATGAGCCCCTAAATGGTTGAATTGGATCCTTCTATGGCGACCTAGAGCATTGACCATCGACTTGAGGTCACATACTAAGATCACCCAGTTCCCAAAATGAATTTTTGGTCAAGATGTTCAAGGTTGCACACACTACACTGGCAGGCAGTATTCAAAAAGGCGCGCCATGGCGTGCGTCGTGGCGCGATATGGCGTAAGACGCGTCTCCGCCGTTACGAAACAGCCCATAACGTTTCCATAAGGCGTGACTCACGATATGGCGGCTTGAGGCGCGCCATGGCGCGCCGGGGCGTTCGTTTTTTTGTATGGCATGAATTTTTTTCAAAAAAAATATTTTTTTTAGTTTTTTATTTATTTTTATCTTTTGTATTTTTACACTTTTAACTTTAAATTTTACACTTTTATAGATTTATCTAATCACATCACTCACAATTTCACGAATTTATAAACGTTATAGTCTCACGATTAAAATGAAGTCGTAAAGTTATCTATTTAAGTTATATTTTATATATTTAATCAAAAAACTATTTTTATAATAATAATCTATATGATTTTTCTTATTCTAATATGAATGTACATTTTTTAATATCATTATCTGATTATATGTTATGTAGAAAACATATATGTTTATATGTAATTGTAATATGACATATAAATTTGCCGCCTTATGTCACGTCTTGAAAAACGCCGCGTCCTCGCCGTGGCGCGTAAGGCTTAAGGCTTGACCTCGCCGCCACGCCTCACGCCTTTTTGAACCTTGCTAGCAGGTGACAAAACTTATACTGTAAACAATAAATCCGACACAATTCGTGGAGCTAGGTCTGACCCCTTTCAGACCCCTCCAATTGCTAACATTGCCAATTATGTATCTAAACATTTGAACTAGTTCCAATTTTTTAAGCAAAGAGGGTTGCAACTTGCAAGTAGGCCATATACACCTCTGCAATGGGGGTACACAAAAACCTGACCAACACCACCAACCTGAAATAACACAACCCAAGTAGAAGCGACCCGATATTTTAATAAAGTTATTATTCAAGATTATATCCCAATTTCAAACGTAATTTTACTTTTTTATTTATGTAAACCTTCAATTTTCTTAGTTTTTTTTTTGTATGTTTTCATTTTGATTATATTTTGTTTAACACACAATCGTTTAGTTAGATTGTAAAATAATATACCAAAGTTTTAACGCGACCAACCCAACCCACAAAGTTTGAATCGGAATGTTGGATGTAGTTTTGTTTCAGTAGGGTTGAGTTGAGATTTTTCAAACCCTCCACATTAAGTTAGTTTATTTAAATGTTTCCAATCCGAACGGTCCAATCCAACCCATGTGCAACCCTACTTTGGAATTAAAGGCCCACGAACTAGGCCTCACATGCTTCTTGGATGATCTTCAACACAACTTGGCCACCCGATGCACACATCGACTGGGGGGATTGTGCAACATACAAATTCGACGGTAACAACAAATTACTATTATCAAGTATATGAGAGGTTTCGGTTCAAAATTTAAAAGATAGCTTATTTAAGCATGTTTCAATTTGGAAATTTCAAAATCTGTATTAAATACAAATCGGTTTTTACTTTTTACCACAAGAAAAGAAAGAGAGAAGATGGCAGCATTAATCACTTGAGATGTCCTACAACCCCACACCATAAAGGCTAATAAGTAATAACCCCTTTCTTCTTCCTCATAGACTAACTTGTCCCCCCTCCAATATCTAAATTCTAAATTGTCGTATTTACATGTTTTTACCCAATTTTAGCATCATTATAACCCTACTTCAAAATCAATTGAACATTTATGCTTCCTTTTTCACGTCCAATTATGTTTATAGAAGCGCTAATCAGGTAATAGTGTGGTCCGAGTAAATGCTGACCAAAGGAGTCTTCCCTTCTTTATCCTCTACTGAATCAACATCATTTGTCAGTTGAAGTGTATAGTAAACAACCTTACCTCTTATCGGATATGTGTCTCTTTTTCAATAAGAGACGGTCAGTAAACAACCCCTAAGTTCATAGCTACATATATTCGATCCGAGCAAAACTATTCCTTTTAGGAAATTAAGAGTTGCTTGTGATATGGTTCCAAGGATCTTTCACAAAATATACTCGAACTTGTTTTACTATCTTAGAGGCCACTTACCATACACTTACCGGGTAGACGCTTACCAGTAACAGTCATTACTCTCACTTACCTTATGGGTAACATTTCCGGCTATCAAAATGAAATAATGGTAAGCATTTACTACACGGTAAGAGCTTACTGGGTAAGAGTCATCACTGTATCACTTATCGTACAAGACTCTTGATCCTTGTCGTCCCTCTTACCGGATAAGATTCTCAGTCCTTGTTAGCCAACACTTCACTTTTAACCTAGATAACAAGCCATATATATATATATATTATATATGTAAATATATTACAAGAAAGCAATGAGACTGGCATTTTTTTTGAAGATAAGCACTTAAGTGGAATAAATATTACTAATGAGAGCCAAAGCATTACTAGTTAACTCAGCAACATTAACTATATACCCTCTAATGGTCTCCTTCATCTTAACATCACCATTTTCTTCAAATCCATCCATGCATGTATCTTCATCTGTCAAAGCTGCACTCACCCAAGTCTTCACATCCCCCATTTTCTCCTTAAAATCTGGACCATCCAATTCCTTCATTGCCACCATTGATTTCTGCATCTCATCCACTGAATCACTCATGTCTTCCAAACAGTCCGCCACCGCCGCCCCATCTCGCATACTCAACCCCGCCCCTTTCGACAGCCCCTTCACAGCTTTCGATGCAGATTTTGCACTCTTCAAAGTCACAATCAGGGCGGCATTGGCCAATTCCGTTGGGTTCGTTTGGATGGTGGCGGCAAATGGCGAAAGGGTTTTGAAGCATAAATCAGAATATCTTGTGGTTTCACATGAGGTCTTAATGAAATCAATTTGGCTGGAATTGGCTTCCATTTTGTGGAATCTTGAAGTTGCTGAGATGAAAATGAAGTTATTAAAGATGGCTAAAAGTAAAAGAGATAGAAGTGAGTAAGTGAAAGGTTGCATTTTTGCTTTGTGGGTGGGTGTGGCTTCATGAGTTTGTGTTTGCTAGAAATATAAAAGAAATGAAAAAGGGTATAAGGTTAAAAAAAGGGTACTACTGTCCTACATGTGAACTAGTTGTCAAAAATCATTGGTAAAAGACAAGAAGAGATGATAAAATACCTTATCATGTGATTCCTCTTCCTCTTCCTCTGTGATTCTGTGGTTCATCTATCACACTGCATTAACTTTAAATATTCAAGAAAAATAAAAACTAGCTAAAAGCTAATAAAAACAAACAAACAAGAAACAAATGTGAAAAACTAGAATCTTCTTAAAACTAAAAGCTAATAAACCAAAATCACCTTTCCAACCCATCAAGATTTATCTTTTTTTAACCCTTTTCTATATCATCTCTTAAAAAATCTATTCAAGCTGACAGTAGGGATTTTAGAATAAGTGAAGAGGGGCCAGGCCAACTATCATCAAGTTATAACCTTAAAAAGAAAAGATTAATTACATAATGAATGGAGAGATTGTACAGTTAAAAATTACGTCAAATAACTTTCGGTTTTGAGTTCAATTAAGGGACTACGACACCACCAGCCTTCTTTTGTTGCTTTGACTCTGGTTTTAAAGATATCTACCGACACATAAATAACTTCAAAAATTAACAGTTGTCTAGCAAGTTGAGTGACTGCAACCCGACCCAAGCATATGTCGCAATCTTCATACCATTTCCTAGACCCCAGTACCCTGACTCCAACTCTGTAAACCCTTTCATTCTCACATTAAACCAATTGGTTGATAATGTCGGCAGCTATTTCAACATTACTACTTTTCTAAGATTTTTAGATGAATTATTTGAATAGTTCATCAGGAATCATAAGAGAACCAACGAGCCAGAGTGAGAAATGTATGCAAAATTAAAGTTCTCTTTCTTATCCACTAACATATGGTGAACAAAGGTGCACTTTTTAGGACCTACCAGGGAGATAATTTGGCATGAAATTAAAGACAATGGTATTTCACATTTAAGCATGTCATTTGAATAAAGACATCCATTTAAAAATTTCCTTCTCTTGTTCATATAAATAATAATAAAGATAATAAGCTGAGGGTTTTTTTCTGTATCATTGAGGCAATCCAACCAACAAGATTATCAAAATAAAATGCCATTATGCCAGCAAGAATATTAGAAAATTATCAAGGAAACTTTAAAGCACAAAATGGAAAGTGTTGGACAACCTAGAAGGTGAATAGGTTCTTTAGCATGATTTCAAGTTCCTAGCAAATAGAAGAAAAAAATGTGGAAATAAAAAGAGCAGTCCCAAGAGTTTGAATCCACCAAATAATACTCTTTTAGGCAGTGAATAAATCAATTACACAACTTAATGTTTCAATAAACAACCAGAAATTTGAGCCAAAAATCAAATGTACAAGTCACCAATTCACAAGATGCAATGATAATCACTCTAATTTGTAAATTACAAATTTGAGGCTAAAGTGATCAATATGATTTAACCAGTGGAAGGACAATGATTGCAAGAAAGTGTAAGAAATTCATGATTGTCAAGAGGAATTTTCAAATCTGAAACTAGGGTCTGCAGGCGTTCATATGAGTCGCAAAACCTAATTAAATAGTTGGTTATTTACAATCAAAGACATCTAATGAAGTAACCACACACTTGAAATGAGCTCGTGAGAAATATTGGGGGCTTGTTTGGTCCATCGTCAAAACTTTAACCTAAATAAGATCATTATACAAGGATATTATGATGTATAACTATAACCTACAGCCCCTTCGTGAACAAACAAAAACCCCTTAACAGTACCTTATGTCTGTTTCACAGAAGTTTTTCTAGAAAGAAAGAGAGAGTGGTTTAAACCATTAACAAAACTCACAGCAACCAATAGAAGTCAAAATTACAGAATAAACACACTATATTGAAGATAGGCAAACATTTTTCGGGATTCTATGGAATTCCCATGCAAGAATAAAGAGTACAAAGGGAACGAAAGATATATAAAAAATGATAATAACAAAAATGCTTCTCTAGTCAGAGATGAAGATGATGATTCATGAGTAATACTAACAATTTTCAACTTGTGATCAACAAGCTTCTTTTGGAGGAGATTTCTATAGAAGACAGAGGAGTTCTCTGTGTGACTTCTCATGGGGGTCTCGCTGCTCGGTATATAGGAGATTCCTAAATCCTAATCCATTTCTGTTTTGGGCCAATCTGTTTATGTATTTGGGATTAATATATAAACTCCCTTTTCTGATATTTTGACCTAGCAAACCAGAACCCCAGAATTCTAAAGATTGCACTCTCTCCGCAAAACCTAATAAGAATTTGATCTCTCCCTTTGCCTGTGGACTATCAAACACAATGTAATTCTTTTCTTTGATGCATTCGTCATAACATACATAAAATACTTGCACCGGCAATCATGTGGTGCAAATAAACCAACATAATCAAGAAAGTCAAGAACACATACAGACCCGATAATGCAACTAACTTTATAAAACATTAGGATGGGTTAAAACTCACCATCAGGAGATGAAGCTTTACAAGATCACTTTGGTAATACAATTTGATGGAGAATAGATCTATTGACCATCAAGCTGCACCTAAGAAATCCTATAGATCATGATACAATAGTTCCCATGGACAATGTAGCCTCAAAGCAATATGCACACATATTCAGAGATATCCAAGGCCTTAGTAAGATTGCATTAACCAAAAAAAAGCGACTAAAAAGTCTAATTACATACTATTAAATCCATTGAAGGAGGATGGTTCCACCATTGGAATAACAAAACAACATAATCTGATTCCATGAATGCCAAACTACTTGCTTTGACAACAAAAAAGCGAAACTCAATGTAATTCAGAATTCAAAACTATTATATTATCAATAAAAACATCCTGTAAAAGAGTACGAAAAAACAGAAGATACAAATCTACAATTTCTACTGCATCGGTGACCAACATATTATACCAAATTGTTGACAGAGGAAGAGCACACATATACACCTGGATCAAGAGGATTTTGATCGGCTACGATTGTATATAATTAGGGTTTTAAGACGAGAATAAGTCGAAAACGAATACAAAACTAACAGACATAATTGTTATGGACGATCATTCTGTTTCTGTAGGAGAAATCGGACATCGATTCCCAGTCGCCGCCGGTTACCGGCGGTTCTCTCTTTATTCTTCCCCTTATTTCTCCCCCGCCGGTGCCTCTTCGGAGTTGCACTTCAAATCTTATAATTCAATTTTACATCAAAGAGTAATTTACGTTTTTCGTCCCTAGAGACGTTTGTTAAAAATTGTGAATTATCACTGGATATATATATATATATTATTTGTAAATCGTATGCATAGCCGTTCTAGCTCAGTTGGTAGAGCGCGTGGCTTTTAACCACGTGGTCGTGGGTTCGAGTCCCACGGATGGCGATTTCTCTTTTTTTTGTGTGGTTCAATAATTATCTATGTGGTCTAATTTTATTTGTTTTTAATTTAAAACCATGATCATAGTAAATGAACAATATCATCTTTTATATATGTTTCAATCATAATTAATAAATCATGATAATTATCTATAAATGGCATTATTATTTTTTAATAGTTTTTAAATAAAACGGTTCTTATGTAAATATATACCCATTTTAGCATTTTTTAATAGTTTTTAAATAAAACAGTTCTTATGTAAATATGTACATGCATCCAAAAATAAATTGATAGCAGTCAAATAAGAAAATAACTAATCCAAAAATACAGAAATATTCTGACATTCGTGCCCAAAAGCAAAAAGTTTCTCTCACATAATTTCAAATAGTATGGATCTAGTAAGTTCCATAGCAAATTAATCACGGATCTGGTTTTACTGAATTATTTAATAAAAAGATATGCTTTACTTTAATCAATTGGTTCAACTAAACAAATGACATATTCAATTACGTACGGATACATGTAAAAAAATATTTTTAATGAAATATTAATATATTTATTGAATTATTATTCTAGTTGCATGGATCAATCAATATCATTTATATGTTCTTTAGTTCATATCTCATTTTAAGTTATGTTGGTTTTTTAAGTAATTAATGGATAAAGTAGTTTTTTGAATTAATTTGTCTGTATAAACTGTGAAAGTTTTTATTTGTAACGATTTTTTCATAGATGGTAGGAACGTTATTTTTATTAAGAGACATGTTTGACAAAAAACTTGACTTTCTGTATAAAATTTCATCTAGAAACTTACTGAATAAATCATTTTCTATATATTATCATTAAGCACTTCAAATACTCATGTATAACTAACAGAATAAGGCGTGAGTCACAGTAAACCGCTACAACACATATACAGCAACCATCATATGCTATTGGAGAACCTTTTATTCTTCTTATTTTTGGATTTAAGTTTAAGCTAAATCTATTCACATGTGAATTTAAGGAGCTTCGATTTTGGATGCAACCTAAAATTACGTCACGGTCCACGCACATATAATTGGAAATTGGTTTATATTATAATTTTTTAAATAATTATACACAAGGCTACAACTTTTATATTGGTATGTACAGAAAGGTTGCCCAATAGTACGATCATGATTTTGATCATGGGAATAAAAAGTGTTCCATGCACATGTTGATCATTGAATCAAATAATTTATTATATGAGATTTCTATTTGAATTCAGACTTATAACAGGGTCGGTCATATGGTGTTGAATGTCTTGAATAAAGAGTAAAGAAATGTCCCTAATTAAAGGAACAAATAATGCATTTTTAAGAGTTTTGCAACGTAGTTGGACTCTTGTATAAATTTACAGTGGGATGCTAGATTTCTTAGGGGAGAGAGTAGATCCAAGGCAAAAGGAAATCATTCAAATTGTCATATCATGAAGATAACAACAAATAAATGTCAAGAAATTAAGAAAGAAAACATATCTAGGTTCAAAACATATCTAGGTTCAAGTTTGAAACAAACTAATTGCAATTTGAGAACTGAGAGTGAGAGTCGAGACCAGAGGTTAAAAACTGAGTCAAAGTAACAGGCTGATTGACGATTGCCGAGAACAATAGTGGGCATTAGCAGCGTTTTGTGTCACATGTGAGAGGCAGAAGGTCAGTCGTGAATCGTGAGGGCAAAGGTGAGAGTAAGAGGCCAAGAGTGATAACTTTTTGGGGAATAAATCAAATAATAAGTCTACTAAACCCTGTTTGACTGTCGGATTGTGATGTCCTATAAGCTTTGATGCCCTAGACGACTGCCCTCTTTGCGCATCACTAGGGCACCCTGCTCATGAGACTACTTAATTAATTAATTATTCAAATACGTTATTTCATATTTTCTAATTTTATGTAAAGTGATTTTAGTAAAACATGTAGGAGTCACCAACCTGTTTTCGTGAGACTCGTGAGACTACGTTTTTCACTTGAAACTTCACAGCAACTCAGTGTGAAGGTTAAAAAAAATCAAACCTTCACATCAAAAAGACTATGAATGTTACTTTCACAATGTTTTGCTGTGAAGTTTCAAGTGTAAAAAAGTGGTCTCACAAAAACATCAATTTTTTTTACCTTCACAGTGATTTGCTGTGAAGTTTCAAGTGTAAAAATGTGGTCTCACAAAAACATCAAATTTTTTTACCTTCACAGTGATTTACTGTGAAGTTTCAAGTGTAAAAATGTGGTCTCACGGATCTCACAAAAATATGAATGTCTCACGTGATCCCAAGTCACTATGACCATATAGACATAATATTAATATTTGTGAATATATTTGGTCAAAGTTTAAGTCAAATGGATAAAACTCTAAAAAAACCACGTTAAAGTTTGAAGGATGTAATTACGACGAAGTAAATATAAAATTTTAACTTCTTAAATTAACAACCATTGTAACTTTTTTTCAAAGAGAAAAAAAAACCATTGTAACTTATTAATCACACTACTATATATTTAACTTGAGTTAAATACAAATTTGGTCATCGTGGTTTACAAATATTAATATATAAGGTCCTTTAAATATTTTTTTAACATTCAACGTCCCTGTGGTTTCCATTTTATAACAGCTAGGGTCCTCCATCCAACTTTTCCGTTAAATATTAACATTTTAGCATGTTTTATTTATTTTTCAAACCACATGGACCAAATCTGTAATTTACTCTAAACTATATAATTATATTTGTATTTTATTAATTATATAATTTTTATATTTTATAAGTTATATTACATATTTATATGCCTCTAATATTTTCATTTAAAAATTATTTATATATTTATCTTTTATAAAATGTATTTTATATTTATATTTATATATAAAATATAAATAATTTTATAAAATATATGAAATGTTCAATTTATATTACAAACAGTTGATTATACAAATTGCATATATGGAAGCTATAAAATTCAAATACATAAACAATAAATCAGACCACCATACAAATTACATAAATATAAGGTTCAAAATTCAGATACATAAAATATATAAAAATATAAATATAAGTACAAAATAAATTTCATAAAATATAAATATAATATAATATTAAATATATACAAATTAATAATTTGTGATATAAATATATACAAAATATGTATAGATGGAAGGTTCAAGTACATAAAATATATAAAAATACAAAATATAAATACAAATACAAAATAAATTTAATAGCATATAAATATAATATAATCATAAATATACAAAAAATTAATAATATGTAAATTATTGTTCTAAAAAAACTCGTCGCGACAGCCGCCATGGCATAAGGCTTTTAGTGTCTTATTTTTTTATTTTTAATTTATAACCTAATTTAAAATGTTTAATATCATTAACTCATTGGTTAATGGTAGAAAAAAAGTTACATATGTGTATAATATTATATATATGATATTTTGTCACTATAAGACACGCCTTAAAAAACGTCATGACTCGTCGTGGCTTCTAAGACTTAAGACTTGACCTCGTCGCCAAGCCACGTCTCACGCTATTTAGAACCTTGATGTAGATATAAATATATACGGTAAATATAAATATAAAAGTTAAATTTCAAACATATACAACATCGTTGTCATCGAAACGATCCTGCTAAAAATCTAATGTCTCACTTCCGTCACCATCTCTATTCACCGTACATATGTATATCTGCAAATTATTAATTCTTTGTATATTTAATATCATATTATATTTTACAAAATTTATTTTGTGTTTAGATTTTATACTTTTATATATTTTATGTATTTTATGTATTTAAACTTTGAAGCTTTAATATATGCAATTTGTATAATAAATTGTTTCTAATATAAATTAAATCTTTTATATATTTTATAAAATTATTTATATTTTATATATAAATATAAATATAAAATACATTTTATAAAAGATAAATTTATAAATAAAATATTAGGTGTATATAAATATGTTATATAATTTATACTATAAAATATAAAAACTATATAAGTAATAAAATACAAATATAATTATATAGTTTAGAGTAAATTACAGATTTGGTCCATGTGGTTTGAACAATAAAGAAAACATGCTAAAATGTTAATATTTAACGGAAAAGTTGGATGGAGGACCCTAGCTGTTATAAAATGAAAACCACAAGGACTTTGAATGTTAAAAAAATCTTTGAGGGACCTTATATGTTAATATTTGTAAACCACAGTGACCAAATTTGTATTTAACTCATTTAACTTATATCACCATCAATTTCGAGATTTATTTCTTGAAACACAAATAATCTTTTCTTCGATATTTAATCATTTATATGTCTTTATTATTAAAAACACATATGCATACATAGTCATGAGACTATGTATATGAGTCAATTCAAAAAAGTGTGCTAAAAATATTATTGTGAGAATGTAAGAAATAAACGTTACGTTAAAGTTTATATATAAATTATTTAAAAAATCAAAAATTTCAAAAAAATCAATTTTGAAAATGCATATATATAAACCAATATTAAAGATTATTTATATGAGTTCACATATGCATATTTAAATGATTTTTTCAATAGTTCATATATGAACTTTTTTAATTAACTTATCTTTTTCATCTTTTTACATTCTTTAATTTTCTTATTTGAATTTCTGCTTTCATTCATGTATAGACATGTATGTAATTATATATAAACTTTTGTACATAATTGATAATTTGCGCTATTAATTGTTCAATTTTGATTTTAGAGAATTGGAACATATTTGGCAATTATTTATTTCTAAAAAGAATTATGATATATAATGTCAACTTGAGCTAATAATATATTTTATAGGAATTAATACAGAAAAAAGGTGATAAAATCACATGGGAGGAAGAAGTTCTTGTTCCTAAGAATATGGTGTTTGAAAAGGGAATTAAATATATATTGTCAATTAACTAATTAACACAATTATTTTATTAAGTTGCTTAGAGATGAATCATGAATATATATTTCTTATAATTATGGTTTTGAAAACAAAAATTGGAGAATATTTATCTACAACTACAAGAAATCATCTTGTGTACGGTATCCACCACCATTGTTGTTTGCTTAGTTTTTACATGAATAGCCGCCGGATAATTTCCACATTTTTGTAGGCTCATCCACATGCATCTATCTATGTTTTATACTACTTTAAATGAAGCTTAACATACAAGTAACTAGCATTCATCATGTTGTAATGTAATCACATATTTATGTGTGTAATTAGGTTTTAAAGACAATTAAATTAGGACTAGTCTTGTATTGTTTTTTTACAGATTGTCACTAAAAATAACAATTTAAAGTACTTTAGATAGACGGGTCTCGAAATAAAACAAAATTGTCATAATAGATGTAGTGCTTGATGGTCATATATATATATATATATATATATATGACTAAACTATAAAACGTTTTATTTAAGAGTATTACAACAAGTTTTTAGACCGTTTATGAACGTCTTAACAAGTTATTTAGACATTACTAACTCGAAGAATGTCGTATTAAACTATTTTGTATAACACTTTCGAAAAACATGCATATCACTTTGTAGAACATTTATTTTGATAAGAATATTTATCAAAAAGTTTAATTCATATAAAAAATCGAAAAACGCTTAATTTTAGGTGATATTTTTAAGAAATTTATCGTGACACCAAAATGTTATTTATAAATTTATTGTAGCGCTTTAGATTGATTATGGGTTGATCATGTAAAAAACAGAACTTCTATATAACGATCCTTAACCTTTATATAACAATAAACTAAAACCTTTATACATGTTCGACGTTATATAAACCCGATTTTAATATAGTTTAGCTATAGGTTAGTTTTTACTTATTAAAATGAACTTTAGACAAGTTATTAATAAGCCAATGAATTTTTCCCCCATTTTTCTTTAACTATTTGTTTTATACTTAATTGGATAACTAAAAACCCAATGAGTTTTTTTCCCATTTTTTTTTAACTATATATTTCTTTTATACTTAATTAGATAACTTTTAATGTCTTTTAATCTATTGTACATTATCATATAGTTTATTAAATAATAATTAATTTATAATTAACAAAAATGTAACTTATTAACTAGTTTGTTAAATAATATCTTTATGTCTAATTATATAATCAATATTATTTACATGTATTAATTACAAAATTCGTATTCATAATTAACATAGTATCTTATTAATTTTGGAGGGAGAAATAAAGTATTTTATTGACGACCATGGTACATCGAAATTTACATGTTGTAATGATGGCATAATTAATGACTTACTAACACCATTATTAATATCAATACAAACCCACGATTCTCTCTCAATGAAAAAAAATGGCAGCTCGATCCGTATAACAAGGATCTCACCATTAATAACTTAACACGTTTCTAGGGTTTTTCAATGTCAACTTTCACTATACTTTGATCATACTTTTCATTATATTATATATATATTTTAATTATAATCATCATGCATCATACTATAAATTCAAACCCCATTACATATTTTTTGGGATCTCTCCTCAAATATCCATTTTCATTTTATATTTTCATACCTAAAACAAGATCAAGAACACAAAACCCTACTTATCAAATGGCTAACGTTTATAAGCTATCTTGGTCATTTTTGTTATACGTTTTTGTTCTCTTTTCTTTAGTTTCTTCGTCTTTACAAGAAGAAGAAGAAGATTCGGGTGGTGACATCAATTGGTGGTGTGAGACGACTCCTCATCCACAACAATGTAAATACTTTCTGAGTCGTGGGACCCATCAAGTCCCACGGCATAGGAAAGACTTTCGGATGCTGATTTTGCAGATTGCTTTAGAGAAAGCCCAAGAGGCTCAGATGTGCACTAGCGGCCTCAAGGAAAAGTGTAGGAGCAAACGAAAGAAGGCCGTCTGGATCGATTGTGACAAGCTCGTTAACGACACTATTCTCCAACTCAACCAAACCCTAATTGGCCTTAAACACAACCAGAGCTCGGATTTTGATGCTCAAACTTGGCTCAGTGCCTCCCTCACCAATCTTGAAACCTGTTTTTCTGGTTCTCGAGACTTTAACTTGACAAACTTTGTGTCTCCGATTAAATCACATAACCTCACGGAAATGATAAGCAATGGTTTGGCGATAAACCAGTTTTTCGTGAAGCAAAAGTTGGAAAGTGATGATCATAATGATGATTTTCCAAGTTGGGTTACATCCCACGACCGAAAATTGTTACAAACACCTTCACTTCGTACAAAGGCTAATTTGGTCGTGAATCAAGCAAGGGGGAGTAAGTTTCGAACCATTCAATCAGCCCTGAAATACGCAGCCAGTATTAATCGAAGAAACAGGAGATATATTATATACATAAGAAGAGGAGTTTATAGGGAGAATCTTGAAATTGGAAACAATCTTAATAACATCATGTTTCTTGGTGATGGATCAAGATACACCATTATCACCGGTTCCCGGAGCGTCGGCAGTGGCTTCACGACTTATAGCTCGGCAACCGTCGGTAAGATAATTACGTAATCCCGAATCTTTCAAGTTAATTATTAATTAAAATATATTTAGGAAATAGTCAATGAATTATAATGGTGGTTTAAGTTTATATATATATACGTAATTCTGTGATCAAAGTAAAGTAAAGTAGATGATTAATGTGTTCAAGAAGATATATATGCATGATGTTAACTAATTAAGTACGTTGCATGCTATTTCTTCACCATGCAGTTTGGTTATGAATTATGATTAAATATTTAATACGCTAAGTAAGAAGTCAACGATAGTTTGACTTTCTCTCACACACAATTACACATACTAAAGGTGTGAGGAGTCACAACAACAAATATAAAATGTTTGTTATAGAATGATTTATCAGATTTAAATTTGTGTTATGCAAGTAAAATTGTTATAATAAGCTTACATGACGTTTTTGTTTGCGGTAATAATTTTCTAGAGTATTTTTAAAATAAAGTGTTTTATTAATTAGTTTTTTATATATATTTTTGAGATATGCCATATAAATACATTTGTTACAAGACATTTATTTTTATAAATCAATTTTCGAATAATGTCATGTAAAGGAAAGGTTAATAAGAGGTTTGATTTTAAAACTCTACAAGATTATTAAAACGTCCAATAAACATATTATAACACATACATTTATATATGGTGCACATATATTCGATCATGTAAACTGATATCATATAAAACGGTTTATTCAAACATATTTGTAGTTATTCAATTAACTTTCTAATTAAATTCGCCGAAATTCAGGGGTGGATGGCATTGGATTCATTGCTCGTGGCATAACATTTCGGAACACTGCCGGCCCAGCGAAAAGCCAAGCCGTAGCTCTCCGATCATCATCCGATCTCTCAGTATTTTATGCTTGCAGTTTCGAAGGTTATCAAGACACTCTCTTCGTTCTAGCTCAACGACAATTCTACAAATTCTGCTACATTTACGGCACCATCGATTTCATATTCGGAAACGCAGCCGTGGTGTTCCAAAATTGCATGATCTTAGCACGAAGACCCTTAAAAGGACAAGCAAACATTATAACGGCTCAAGGCCGTGGTGATCCGTTCCAAAACACGGGAATTTCTATCCATAATAGTCGTGTAATGCCAGCACCAGATTTAAGGCCGGTGATGGGCTCAGTCAAGACATATTTGGGCCGCCCGTGGCAAGAATATTCAAGAACAGTTTATATGAAAACTTTTCTTGATAGTCATATTAATCCACAAGGATGGTCATCGTGGGATAATACTGATTTTGCATTTAAAACGTTGGTCTATGGGGAATATGCGTGTTTTGGTCCTGGTTCTTCAACAAGAAACCGTGTGAGATGGCCGGGATATAAAGTTATAACAAGCAAGAGTGTGGCATCTCAGTACACGGTGGAGAGGCTGATCGCTGGCAGATCATGGCTGCCGGCCACCGGCATTCCGTTCTCTCCAGGATTGTAAGACGATTTTAAGTCATATGTGTTATTTATTTATTAATTATTTGTGTACATTTTTTTTGATTTGATATTGGAATCAATACAACTCGTATTTATTCAATAAATTTGCTAATTCTTCTCGTTTTAATGAACAAATTAAAAGGTTGGGCCTTATAAGCCATAAGCCTGAAGGCTTTTCAAATGGATGTGAAATGGGCTTTAACGATTGTGGACCAATAAAATGGGCTTTTCAAATGATGGATGTAAAATTGATGGGCCTTAAATAATATTAAGTTTGGAAATAAAATGTTTATTTTAATGATGTTAAGTCTCAAACCATAAAATATAACCATCACAAAATATTAAAAAAAGGTCCCCAAAGTTTTTTTTCCCAGTTATATTTATCAAAAATAATTTATCATTAAATTTTAATAATATATACAGCAAATGCTTCGAAAAACCTTGAATCCGTAGACCACATCACCACACTTGTCTTTTGAAACAGAAACACTATCGTCAGATCATAATAAAAAAAATATTAAACTACAAATTTGGTTTCTATGGTTTGGAAAAAATAACATTTTTTGTCTATAGATTTCAAAATTACAAGATAACCATCGCAATTGTAAAAATGTTCAGATTTGATTTCTCTCTCTAACAACTACGTTAAATAAGAGACATTTCCAATCTTTCATCAATCTTTCTGTCTTTTTACCAATCAAAAACCACATGGACCAAAACCAAAATCATAAAATCGATTTTGATTGGGTAAAAAACAAAAAGATTAATAAAAAACGAAAATACATCTTATTTAACAGCCGTTACCCGTTAGCAGAAGAAACCAAATCTAACTATTTTTATAAATCACCATGAAGATTTTATAATTTTGAAACTATAAAGACAAAAAAATGTTATTTTTAATAAGCAAACTAACTAAATTTATAGAAAAGAAAAAAGGAAAAAAGAAAAAGAAAAAGAAAATGGCACAAAAATCCAATCCAAATCCAAATTCCTTTTATGGAAACGAAAGGGTAGGGAGAAGGTGGCGAGGAGGAACGGGGCTG
The DNA here is from genome assembly GCA_036898165.1 of Silybum marianum. NCBI lineage: Eukaryota > Viridiplantae > Streptophyta > Magnoliopsida > Asterales > Asteraceae > Silybum > Silybum marianum. The sequence goes on from CM072532.1 coordinate 1,703,299, forward strand.
GTTACAAAAGTGGGCCCAACAAATATTGAAGATGCCGCAATATTATTGGTTGAGTTACGATTCAGCCACCCACAGACGGCCACGTTAATCATAAGGGTTTGCGGGCCCACCTTATTTTCCACCTGGGTTAAAAAATAAAAATAAAAATAAAAATAACAATACAAATAAAAAATAAAACTTTTTTCGTAAGCCCAAAACAGCCATTTTCTTTTTTCTTAAATTTTTAAAGGAATCCAAATAATATATAGGCAATTTATGATCATCATGTTAACATAATCCAGATAATTAATCAATTAAAGTTAAGGATATGAATAAAACTTATCTTTAATTCAACAACATACCCTTGTTTAATTCTACAAATTTTATCATGTTTAACTTAAAATAGCAATAAAATCATAATTAGTTTTTGTGAAAAGTTTTTTTTATCTTAAATAACAGTTTAATTATTAATAATATTACTTGATATTGAACTCTTAACTATGATCTTTTTTTTTAAACAGAAACCAGAATTTTATTACGCTAGCAACAAAGGAGCAAACCAGAATTTTAACTATGATCTTTGATTCTCTGGCCTAGGGTTGTCGCTAAGCTAGTGTACTATTGTCCAAGATGAAGGTTCTAAGATTTATACCTTTTAAACTTTAAGTTAACTTTTTTTGAAGTATATATAAAATTTCAGTTAACTTTAACGGGCAACACAGCTTAAGTGAGGGGTGGATTTTTTATTTTTTATTTCAACTGTTGGTTATTAATTTATCATTGCGTAAATAACAATTTTTCGATAGATCAGGTTGATCCAACATAACACTATTGAAGCTATTTTCACACACTACTAGTTTAGGGATTTTAGAGATTTCTTTATATTTAAAAAAATTCTTCCCGAATCTCTAAAATAGCAAATCATATAACAATGCTATTGGAGCATTGCTCTAAGTTACTAATGTAAAATTAGGTACCAATCCAAGCAATATTTCAATTATATAATTATCTAATTATGTCTATTAAAGTTGAATTGTAATGGTTTTTAAAACATGCATCTAAAAGTAAAAGCTCATGGTTTTCCCAAGCGTAAAACCATCCACCATAGATGATCAGGATGAAACAAAGACATTTAAAGAAAACATATTTTTATATGTTTTGGAAATTTCAATCACATTTTATTTAAAGATAATAATACCATTTTTTTGTTAAAAGTTTAACTTGATTCAATTTTAATTAAGAAACAATTATATTTGGTTTATATATATTTATTTTATAAAATAGTATCTTTTATAAACATAATTTTTTATTAAAAATATATATCATGTATATATATATATATATATATATATAAAGTTAGTTTTTATAAAAGAAAACAAAAGAAATGAGTAATAATTTGTTAAAATAGGCGCACGGGGGAGAGAAGGAAGGTGGTGGCATGATTACCGTCGGTGGTGGAGGCAAGGCGTATATGTGACGACCACTTTCAACGCCATCATGCTATGCTGGCTCCATATATACATACAACCTTTTTTTTTCTTTTTTATTAATTTTATATATATATATAGAGAGAGAGAGAGAGAGAGAGAAATGTTCAAATGACAACTTTGTATTTTTAAATGAACAAAGGGACACTTGTAGATCACATATGATGTGGGTCCCACATAATATTAAATCATTTATGATTTAATATTATGTGGAACCCACATCATATGTGGTCCACAATTTGTTTCTTTATTTCTTTAAGGAGGGGTGGTTCTCATTTGATCTCTCCCATATATATATATATATATATGTATATATACTAACATATTAATCAATTTACATTATTAAGAATATAAAAATAAAAATAACATCTTTAGAATGTGTAAGTAAGATTTAAATTTTAACCACCAAATTAACTAACTTTTATTTGAAAAAAAAATACGAGGATCGAAAGAATTAGATGCTTTAATCATCTCTTGTTGTTGTCTAAATAAAGACAATTATTTGAAACTACTTTGTTTAAAGTAGAATTATTTCCTCTAAAAATGAAGTGGATATGGTGAATTGGTAATTATATTTGGTTTAGTTTTTGATTTGATAAATAATTCAGTTAAATACTTAGAATATATATAGAGAAATCAAACAAGAATATATACGGTTAAAATAAAAGAAGAACAAACATTTAAATAATATAAGATTTTACATATGTGATCATGAAACACGATTTAATACAAGGATGAGCAGACTATCTGGACATGTGATCGTGGCTGAAATCGTGTGAATAACATGTAATTTTATATGTGATTTAAATGTAAAATCATATATGATTCGATTATATATATATATATTGTTTTTGAAATGTTATAAATCCCTATATATATTTATATAAGAACACTTGCACGACGGTGCATGTATGTTCTTGATAGTTCATTTAGCATATCAAGGGATTTGAAGTTGTAGCCTTTTTATATCATCATCAACTAAAATACGCATATTTTTCTTTTGAACAAACAAATGCTTATCTTTTAAGTCGATTATAAAAAAATATATAGAGAAAGAATATGAAAATACATATGGAATCAATAACTGAATCTACACAATGTAGTTATGTACATAGGCATAAGATCGTGTGAGAAAAAGAGTTAATATGAGAAGCGTAAGAAGAGATCTTACCCGTTGATCACGTTTTAATCTTATACTCACCCATGAATTGCGTCTTAGAAGGGAGTTGATCCGGTGCTGCATCTCGGTGCACCTAATCTCTGTGCAACTCATCTCAACATGCATCCAAAGGTGGAGATCATTTATTAATTCTTCTTCTCACCGGAACCCAACCCTATATATATATATATATATAGGTTAAATATATGTTAACAGCCCACAATAAAAACAATAACAAAAAAAAGACATTAATAATTATGACCACTGAGTTTATCATGACTGATTTCTTACAGTCATAGCGTCAGACAGCATAGCTTGAGACATCCTTAAAAAAAAGACAAGTGGTTAATTTAATTAGCAACATTTATATATACAAGACAAAGATAATTGTGTCGATAATAATACAGTTTTGAATCAATTAACATAAGTTAACCGATAGATAATTTAAGATGGATATATAGTTAGATATTTGATACGTGTAATTTATATGAGAAGAGTTAAATAATTAAGGTCTCGATCAGTTGCTGGTGGGTTGGTGTTAGTCACCACTGCACAGATATTTAGGACAAATAAAATCTTAGCCACCAATTCAGCACCCCCATCTGATTGTGAAAGACAAAGATAGCCCATACAGACATCCATCTCTCTCTCTAGCCTTTATGTCATCATCTCTCATGATTAGGGTTTCTTGTCTCACTTTCTCTCTCTACACATATATAACTCTTCTTCTTCAATCTTCAATATTCTCACCTTATATAACCCTAATTCATTCTCTTGAGCTTTCCACTTTTAGAACCTTCTCATCCAATCAGATTCTTTTGCCTTGGGGTCTGAACCATTAATCTCATAGAACAAAAAAATAGGTTCAAATCCCCAAGGACACACAATATCTTTCTTGAATCTATTGAATTATCCCATATAAAGATTTTGAAACCCTAATTAATAAATTCTCAAAGTCTTGCTATATATATATGCTTGGAGGAACTGCAACTGCACTACTGATCATCACTTCTAAAAAGATCAGATTTTTCTTAAGTTGCCCACATCGATTTCGGTCTTGTTTGTAAGTCTCCCCGTCCATCCCTCTCGTTTGAATTTTAATTAAGTAGTCAATATATATCCGATCAGTAGCTAGCTAGATTGATTGATCGATATATATATATATATATATATATATCTGTGTGTATGTATTTATATGGTAAGTTTTTTCAATATTACATGGAGCTCTAGCTTTAACTTTTGTTTTTAATCTTTAGGTCTTCTTTTTGATTTGTTCATATAACCGAAAGCTATATATTATCATCAGTCATGATTTATTAAGCTTGCTCTACGCACTGTGCCGGTCGAACATAATTTCACTATATATGTGGAAAAAGGTTATTGATAATAAAGAGTTTGGCGATCAAATTAATATTTTAACTATATATATATATGTCTATAAGATTTAATATGATTAGTAAATGCTTGAGCTTTGATTTTGATTCATATTTCATGTTAGTCAACTTAAAGGAGATAAACTAGACTGCATTGCAAAACGAAATAAGTTATTTGTTCGATCTCAAATTGGCCGATAAAGAAAAGAAAAGGTTGCCATTTTGTTAGTTTTTTTTTAGTGAAGCTTTCTAGGTTAAATTTAGAGGTACCGATTCCGAATCCCATCATTTGGATTACTCAAATGCTATGTACTTTTGTATATATAGAGTAATGTTTTGGTGGTTAATTAGAACAGTTTACGATAGCAGAATGCCAAAAATATTTTTGGTTGTTGTTCTCTTTTGAACATTGCCTACTATGCCAAATACAAATGCTTTGATTGTAATAAGGATCATCCACAAATTTAACAGTAAGAGTTAGATATTGTTCTTCAGTTAATGATCGATGCTCTCTTGCACTTCTTCGATAAGATCAAAATATTTCAAGTTTCATATATATATATATATAGCATTGATTTGTTCATAATTATATGAATCTTCATTTTGAATCTTCCATTCCTTTTAGTAGAAGCATTAATTCAGCTTAGAGCACAATGGTTTCAAGTGGCATTATTTAATTTTTATCCTCTCAAGTTTACCCACTTTTGCTAGAGTTGATTAACATATATGAAATATTTAACATCTCTGATATCTTTTCATGTTTATTGAATGAAAATTCTGGAACTAAGATTCATGATCATGTTGGATGAATCAGAAAATTAGATGCAAAAATCTCAGTTTAATTACATGGCGGTTGCATTTTTCTTTGCAATCTATGTCTCTTTGTGTATTAATTAATCGTGAAACTTAACCGTAAATTACTGATCATAATTCAAGATGACGAATGAATTGCAGGTCTTAGGTTATAAATAGAAAGGGAAAAAACATGAACACTTTTTCACATGTTCCCCCTGGCTTTCGGTTCCATCCCACTGACGAAGAACTCGTGGATTACTACCTTAGGAAAAAGATTAACTCAAGAGCAATTGAATTGGACGTCATTAGAGATGTCGATCTTTACAAAATTGAGCCATGGGATCTTCAAGGTATACATTAACAATGAGTAATAAAAAAATTATCAACTATATAGTTAATTACTTAATTTCGATATATTATTACTTGTTTGATATATGCTAATTAATTTGTAAACTTAAAATAGAGCTATGCAGATTAGGTACAGAAGAACAAAACGATTGGTATTTCTTTAGTCATAAAGATAAAAAGTATCCAACGGGTTCTCGCACAAATAGAGCTACCGCAGCTGGATTTTGGAAGGCAACCGGAAGGGATAAGGCTATTTACTCTAAGCAAGATTTGGTTGGAATGAGAAAGACATTGGTTTTTTATAAAGGTCGTGCGCCTAATGGACTAAAATCGGATTGGATCATGCACGAGTATCGCCTTGAAACCGATGAAAATGCAACCACAACACAGGCAAGTGTATATATATATATATATAGGGACGGGTTCAAATGGTAACTCAAATTTGGTTGTGAACGTGAGGAGAAATGAGAGCGCGATACGTGTCATATTCAGACTGATTAATCAAATAAATATTCAGACTGAATAAACATTATTATTCAGTCTAAATAAATACTATATTCGTTATTCAGTCTGAATATGACACGTGTCGCGCTCTCATTTCTCCTCACGTTCACAACCAAATTTGAGTTCCCATTTGAAATTTCATCTCTCTCTCTCTATATATATATATATATATTCTAAGATCAAAATTATTAGATCGATTTTGCTCACAATATACGGTTTATATAATGCAATGTTCTTTTGTATTTGAAAATAGGAAGAAGGGTGGGTGGTTTGCAGGGTGTTCAAGAAAAGACTACCAACATTAATGAGGAGATCAGCTAGTGAACATGATCAACCTATGTGGTACGATGATCAACGAGTCTCATTCATGCCTGAAATCGACTCACCAACGCAGAACAACATTCGACCCAACTTGGATAACAATACTAATTACCACCAATACCCTTATGGTTCTTGCAAGAAAGAACTTGATCATATGCAAAATTACCAAATTACCCCTGGTCATTGCATCCAACTCCCTCTTCTAGAGACTCCAAAACTGCTCCAAAACTGCAATAATTCTTCAATGCCCATTTACGGTATCGATATAAACCAAGGAATCATTAATTTGCAGCCTTCATTGGTCACACAAGATTATAATAACAACAACAATATCCAACAACATCATCATCAAGGCCAAAACTTCAATGATCAAATGACGGATTGGCGGGTTCTTGATAAGTTTGTTGCATCGCAATTACTTATAAATAATCAACACGATGATCATGTTTCGATCAAGGGAAATCATGAGGAATCCTACCCAAATGCAGAAGAAGAAGATGAACAAATAGTAGTACCAGAAGGGACATCAAATTCCATCTCAAGTTGCCAAATAGATCTGTGGAAATAATGGGGAAAAAAAATCTTTTTTTTCCTTTTCTTGAAATTATTAATCACAAAATATAGGAGAATTGCAAAGTCTTGTTATTTCTTTTGTACATAATAAAAAGACCTAAAGTGCTCCATGTGTAACCCTAAATATTAACTCTTGTACCTAGGTTATATAGAGTATTATTATTATTATTATTATGCCCCTTGATTAACACTCTCATTAATTTATTTGATGGTCATTATTGTAACTAAAATTAACCATCAAGATAGGTATATGAGGGTGTTTCTGTATTTTTATGATTACTTGGGATTACAGCATTGTCTGATATATATATATATATATATATATATATATATATATATGTGTGTGTGTGTGTGTGTAATGGGCTTCATTATGTTGACCATAATTTGCAGCTGCATGCGCTGTTATTTTTTTATAAACAACTGTTTTCTATATGATAAAGATAACTTTTAACTATGGTAATTATGTTTAACATCTCATGCTCCAATTTTTTTAGAGACCCATGGAAACCATGGTTCGAATATTAAACTTTTATCATCCACTTAACTATATATCCACAACTTAACATTCTCCAATATGTATAGAAGGCTGAAGATCATGAAAATATATGTTTTAGTGTCAATTTTGGTGAAGAAAGCAGCAGAAAAGAAGAAATCTCTATGTGAAATTTAAACAAACAACATACTATACATAGAAGCTGTATATAGGGTTGGGTTCACGTGAGACTAACTTGTTTTCGTAAGACAGACCATATTTTTACACTTGAAACTTCACAGCAGAACATTGTGAAGGTAACCTTCATATATAATGTTCTGCTGTGAAATTTCAAGTATAAACATATATATATATATATAGAGGTGCTTTTCAAAAAAAAAGTTATATATATAGGAGATCTTGATCAATTCCTAACCCCATATATAAGATATAAAAAGCTTAAATCTTTATGTATAACCAGAAATCTTTTAATGAGAAGATATATATATGATATTTGATTAAATATGTGATGAACTATATCCCTTCAAGCCGGCAGATCATATCGGTTATTCAACTAACAAAGTGCATATCAACCGAAGATGATAGTTACAATACCAGATCTTTTCAAATATTTTACCAATCATATACATATATATATATATAAATAAATATATAGAGGCATCTTAAAATACAAACCAGTCAAATATTACAAACTCGTACAAACCAATATAAAAATGAATTTTTTTCATCAAATGCTATGATTTAAGATGTTATTTCACGTATGTTTGTTTCATAATGTAAAAGTTTCACATGCATTTGTTTTCATAAGGTGAAAGTTTTACATATATTTGTTTCACAACACGAGTTTCACATGTATTTTTTTCACATGCAATTTTTTCACAAGAGGAAATAACATCTTAAATCATAACATTTAATGAAAAAAAATCATGAAAAAATTTATTTTTATATTGGTTTGTACGAGTTTGTAACCTTTGACTGGTTTATATTGGATTCACCTCTTTGGAAACGGCTATTACTGGTATCGACTCCACTCAGATGAACACTCGGCTTCACAAAACTACGGGAGCCCATTTTCATGACGACATGTTACTCTATACGGTGTTTTCGCAATAGATTTCTATTTGAAAGCTCCAAACCAAGGTTAAGTGAACTGTTTGATTTCATTGTTGAAAAATCTTTTAGTTAGGTGATTCTTAGATGTAAGGAGAGTCGGAAAAACATCGTAGAGTGGAAAATTTCCCCTCGTAACTGTCTTGTTTTGCTGTAATCTTTCCGCTAGCCTCTTGCTAGCTTTGTTTTAATGAATTGCCGTTTCCAATATATATATATGTGTGTGTGTGTGTGTGGGTGGGTGGGGATTGGTTCAGATAATGCTATGTTGGCCTTTTGGGTCATAAATAAAAAAGAGTGCAGTATGTATGCTTTGAAATGAAGTTTGCCTCAACACATGGGCAGATAGGGAAGGGGTAAATGTGGGGGAGAGAGAGTATGCTTGCTGGTTACATATAATTACTCAAAACAACTTTCCTTTGAAGGCAGACATGAAATCATCCTTTCTTTTTTCTCATTTATGACAAAAAGTTCTTCACAAACAACTCTGGATACTTTTACATGAACCTTAAAAGGGAAGACAAGTGTCAAATAATTCCATGAAGCCTCAGATGGATTAGCTCAAACTGCTTATAATTTTCTGTAAAAATGCCAATTTAAATCACATATATATAGTCTAGTAAATTGACTGCGAATGCATTTTCCATTATTAGTATATATATATATATACACTATATATATAGAGTCAGGTTCAAACGATAAATTGCCTAAATAAGAGAATAAGAAATGATCGAATCACATGTGATTTTATAGTGACAACACTACAAAATCACATGTGATTCATGCAACTTTAACCCCTGCGATCTGAATTTGCGGCCAAAGTCGAGCCCACACACCTTTTTTTACCCGATAATGTAAAATGGCCGTTTTCATATTCTCATATTTACTTGCCGTTGTCATTTGATCCTCCCTCGTACACTATATATATATATATACACACACAGATACACTCTAAATGCAACATAATCTACATAGCAAGAGAGTGAGAATTAACAAAGATAAGGAAGAGGCAAGAATAGTTAACAGTAGGTGGTAATGGAGAGATCAACTGTAATATAATTACCATGAAAGAAAGTTGGAGAAGAAGAAAGCATAAACATAAGCATGCATGCATGGAATGGAGTCAGCAGCCTGATCATCAATATGCATAAAGGATCAATGACTGCATGCTATTGCTATTTGCTATCTGCTATCTGCTAGCCAGCTTGTTTTATGTTGCCTGCAGGCTGCAGAAAAGTGGTCCAGAACTTGAATATAAAAAATGTATGAAAGATTGTATGGTTATATATATATATATATATATATATAGAGAGAGAGAGAGAGAGAGAGATACATGTGTTGTTTGGGTAGTGGGGAAATCAAAATCTTGTTAAAGCAAATGAAGTTTCCAGACACCCAACATGTATCATTGATCACCTTGTCTCTTCTCAACATTTGGACCCTCATTCTTTGGATTCATTTCAACAAAAGTTTATAATTTGTCAGTTTATGAACTCTGTAAACTAATTAAATTGTAGATTTCATATATATATATATATATATACTAGAAGACGTACCCGCTGCAACGCAGCGAAACTTAAATATTTCATCAACATTAACGTCAGAAATCTCGAACTCTTTTAAAATATCAAATTATCTACATTATAAACTTATAAATCCGCATCCATTATTTTTACAAAACCCAAGTACAATCCTAATTTAAAAGAAACAAAGTAGCACATTTATGACACATTTGATTTGACGAAAATGTAAAAATGATGGATGTTGATTTATAAGTTCATAATGATAGATAATTTGATATTTTAAAAGAGTTCGAGACTTCTAACATTAATGTTGATGAAATATTTAAATTCCGCTGCATTGCAGGGGTACGTTTCTAGTAATGGTATATATAATTTGTAAAAAAAAGAAACATTTTTTTAATGTAATTTGATTATAGAGGTGTAAAATGAAAAATAAAATAGTAAAGGATAAGAACGAAATTAAAGAATTAATTATAGTATAGATAAAGGTGTAAAATGAAAAGGTAAAAAAATTAAATAAATAACCGTAGGGCATAAAATGTAAATTTTTTAAAAATAACTCGTCATGTATTCATGTATATAATAATATGATTAAATCGAAAAATATTCAATATTAGGCTCATTTTGAAGGTATTGACGACGCGATCATAATGGTATAATTTATAAAAATAGAAACTTATTTTTTAATTGTCATACGATTCATATATAATTATTTAGGTTAATATGATAAATGTATAAAATGAAAAATGAAAAAGTGAAGAACATAAAATAAATTAAATAACTAACTATATGGGTGTTAAGTGTAACTTAAATTTTAAAAATAATTTAATTTATAAATTTACATAGAAAGGTGGAGGTTGGATTAAAATCCTAAAGCTTTAGATGTTGTACCTCTTAAAAATGTAAACTTAACCGTTTAGCATGTTTTATATAATAGTATAGATATATATATACCCTATGATTAGAAAACATGTTATTTTTATACATAAATATAAAGGAAGATTCAGAGAAAAACCCTTAAAAAATGAAAAACTAGGGATCACACTACACTGATAAAAACATTCATAGATGCACATGTGCATACAAATAATAAAATTGTTTCTTGATTTTTATGCGTATATGCATAACAGACAAATTGCTTACAAATCACTTGTATGCACACATGCATACCTTCCAGATTTTACAGTTTTTCCCATCTATATATATAATATATATATTAAAAATATATATAAATGTTTCTTGTTAGCAATATTTTATCAGAGTAAGAAAAAAGTTTTGAGGGGCATGCTTGTTTTAAGATTTTATAAACAAATGATTAAAGGAATCAAATTATGAGGTTTCTATAAATGTGTTTGCTTTCAGAAGACGGTTGTGATCATATTTTTACTGTTTCGTTTATGTACTCGTCAACCGACATTGACTACGGTAAAATATTTAATAAATTTTTGAATCAATAAATATTATTCCTTTTTAATATTTAAATATGTAAAATCTTTTAATAAGACTCCGCAAGAAAAGCTCCTAAATTTTATACATGAACGTATTAATTAAATAAAAAAATGATTGATGCAATGAAAATATACTAATATTAAACTCTACTTATTTGAAATTGAAAATTATTAATTTTGATATATTTTCTAATTTTTAATTTCTTTTGTTAATATACCTTTTCAAGTCAGATTAGTTTTATCCTAGAAAAATCTAAAAAAATTCATACAGTAATTGATTTAAGACCAACCATATCAAGAAAAATTCGACAAAAAGAAAAACAAAAATTAGATAAATAGAAATAACCAAAGATCATATGGCCTTGTTGCTTTCACTACAAAAAGAGACTACAATTTCTAGCAACTAAAGTAACCCTGAAAATTTCCCTTTTGAACAATAAAATCTAACCTACAAATTCTTAAATCAGCATTATATTTCACAGTATGGACTGAGAGCTCTTCCCTATGAAAGTATGAATCTTCAAAAGCTCAAGGCCCGTTTGGTTGGAGGGATTTGAAGGAATTTGGAGGGATTAGGATTTCAAATAAGTAATTCCCAGTGCGGCACTCTGGTGATTTTCTTGAAATTATACTGTACTATATCTTAATATTATGTCAAACACTGCAGTCAAATAAGTCGTCGTGTCAGTAATCTGAGAACTATCCCCAATACAATGGATTGGATTGAAATCTCAATCCCTCAAAATCCCTTCAAATCCCTCCAACCAAAAGGGCCCCCAGTTTCTACCCACCTTCATTTCTTCACTAAAAACAACCATTATCATCTGCAAAATTCTAAAAACATTTGGACTTATGAACACTTCCGAATGCCAAATTGTAAGCAACAATCACGTAAAATGTCACACACATCCAACCATCACAACTTTAACAAACACAGTTGAGCATAATTGTTGCAAGCCATTAATCGGGGAACTGTGGTTGGTTTTTCATTAAGTCATTTATGGATCAAGTTGACTGGGTGAATTAGTTTGTCTGTATAGATTGTAAATGTTTTTGGTTGCCAGGGTTTTTCATAGATAGGAGTGTTTTTAATTGGGAGGGGCGACTTTGGAAGAAAAAAACTTGGCTTTCTGCATTAAGCTTCCCCTAAAAGCTTATGGAATAAGGCACTTTTTACATCATTAAGCCACTACCAAACAGTCTATGTATAACCCACCGAATAAGCTGGGAGTCCTATTAAGCTCATTAAGCTGTTAACAAACAGACCCTCCCTCAGTCTCGGTCTCCATCCCAAAAAATAAGTGTTCATTTTTTTTAGTTTGTCCCATAATATTATCAAGGGTTAAATTGTCATTTAGTCAACTAAAAAGTGTAATAATTACACATTTTCATAACTATCTCTTTTCATTGTGGACAATTCTTTTGGGACAGAGGGAGTAGATAAGCATATAATATAACAAACAAGTTTTGAGTCAAAATAGTTAGAAGCAAAACCTGCAAGATGTGACCAACAAAGGTTTCCGATGATACCGTTAGCTTCTTACTCGTTCAGAGGTCCACCCACAGGCAATAAAATATCCATATTTACAATGGTCAACGTCAATATTCTATATCCACAACTATTTGTACTTATATCCAACTACACCCACGAAGTTTTCTGATTCCCATTTCAGTCATTTGTTTCCTTACATGATTAACATCTGACCACTGATCCGAAGCTGCATACATATCAGATAACAACACATAATTTGCAGCATTTTGAGGTTCGATTTTAAAAAGCCGATCTGCAACTTCTTTACCTAAAGATACATCACCGTGAATCTTACAAGCCCAAAGAAGCGCACCCCAAGCACTGGCATTAGGTTCCATGGGCATTTCTTTAAAAATGTCAAATGCCTCTTTTACCCTTCCCGCACGACCAAGAAGATTAACTTTACACGCATAGTGATCAACCGAAGGAGTTATAGAGTATTCGTTAATCATAGAATCAAAAAGTTTACACCCTTCTTCAACAAGATCGGCATGACTACAAGCACTCAGAATAACCGTGAAAACCACATCATCGGGAATCACACCTTCTAGAAGCATCCGGTGGAAAAGGGCAACGGCTTGAACGCCATGGCCATGAACCGATAATCCTTGTATCATTGAAGAATAAGAAATCAAATCCCGTTTAGGCATTTTCTCAAACAGGTTTGATGCACGTTCCAAATTCCCGCATTTTGCATTCATGTCCACCAAAGCTGCAGCCACGTGATTTTGGCTAAGGTCGATTGAACTTTCGGTTATATAAGAATCAACCCACTTAGCCAACTCAAAGTCACCGGCTTGTGAACACGCTGACATTAAGCTCACCATGACGTATTCATCTGGCTTAATATTCCTAGAACGCATTTCGATAAATATTCTTATAGCTTCTTTCGGTTGACCATTTTGAGCATATCCAGCTATCATAGCTGACCAACTAACAATATCTTTATCGGGTGATTGATCAAATAAAGATCTCGCTGATGCCATATCCCCTGATTTGGCATAACCATTAATCATCGTGGTGAACGAAGCCGTATTCTTACAAGGCATTTCGTCAAATAATAATTTAGCGGTTAACAAATCACCAGATTTAATAAACCCATTAATCATGGCATTCCACGTAGCGTGATTTCTTTCGGGCATTTCATCGAACAACTTCTTGGCAAGTAAACAATCTCCATTAGTTGAATACCCAACAATCATAGAAGTCCAAGTAACTACGTTTCTTACAGGCATTTCATCAAACACCTTTCGAGCATTTACAATCTCTTGACATTTCCCATAGAGATCAATCAAACTAGATCCAACAAACACATCAGCTTCTGTACCATACTTAATTATCAACCCATGAATAACTTGACCTTCCCTCAACGCCAATGCTAAAGAACAAGCTTTAACCAACAAGGGAAACGTGTATTTATCCGGAGAAACATAATAACTTTGTTTCATTCGCTTAAAAAAATTGATAGATGTGACCAAAGATGAGTGTGAACAGTGCCATTTAATGAGAGTGTTCCATAGATAAATACCCGGATGAAGAACACGGTCGAAAACGGTTTGCGCATAAGTGAGGTGGTTAGGAGAAAGAGAGTTACAGGCAGAGATGAATTGGGTTATGAGGAAATGGTCTTGTTCAGAGCCTTTTCGGAGGATCTGGGTGTGGACTTGTTCAAGGTTTCGGATGTTTTTGCAGGCTTTTAAAAGAGATAAGGTTGAGAAGGCCAGTTCGGTGGTCAAGGTTGAGCATGGAGTAATCAAAGTCATATGAGGATGTGATTGTTTTACTACAATTTCTCTGTTTGCTGCTAGAGCTCTAGCCAAAGTAGCCTCTGCTTCTCCTAAATTAACATAAATAACATTGTTAAAATAGTTCTATATTTAAGCTTCTAAATTCCATATGCCAACTTACCCTGAACTTCCAACCTCATTGAGCTCTTCTTTCCATCAACAATGTTAACGTGTGGTTGTCTTTCTCCTGAAAAATAGAAAATTACAGATGCTAAATACACGAATATAGCAGAAATGCGTAAACAGATATTCAAGAATGCAAAATGACAAACTATCTATTACGGTTCCATTCACCCATGAAACGGATTAACACGTAAATCTTTAGGATCTCAGTACGAGTGACAAGACATGCAAATATAGGTTGTTAGGAGTAAAATGATGATTCCTAAGATTTCCCATATGCTTGATTATGTTCCAAAATGTCTCAATGAATTTACAGAAGATGAATATAGAATATATGGTATAGACTTCCAGAATGATAAGCATGCATGTTTTAGCACATGTTCGCCACTCCAGTGAAACAAATACACTAATTATGATGATATATGTTGCACTTTGTAAAGTATAAGGTATATAAACATCATCTTAGAGGGATTTTATTACCTTCCGACTCCAGAATTTGGGCTCTCTTTTTCTGCTCAGCTTCTGCCTGCATCTCCATAGCTTCTTTTATTACACCACGAGGAGGAGATATATCCCCTATATACAAAAGAGGTCAGATGTAAAGCAGAGTATTAATAACAAAGTTTTTCTGGAAAGTATCAACTTAAAATTATTATTTGCAACTATCAACTTAAAGTTTACTTGTTTCATTACGAAGACATTGCAATCCCCAATCTTTTGCAGCTTCATTGATGGCTATCTGGAGAAAAGTACATTATCACAGATTTGACTTATGTGCAAATAATTAATGTCCAGACTCCAACTCTTTTTCACGGCTATTATCACAATAAAGAGAAGATACATGTGTATGCTCTAGAACATGCAACGAGAGTCCTTTCAAATGTTGGCAACCAATTCACAATGATTTCAAATGGTAAGAAAGAAATGTGACATAGCTAGTTGTGTGAATAGCTCCAGAATTTAACTATTTTCAGCAATCTATACTCCTAATAGAACTTCAAAGAACTGTTCCTACTCTCCCACTCTATCTTGGACTCACACATGGTGCATTAGTTTGTTGAATTCATATATAATATCTCCCTTCCTTTTTCAGTGGCTGAACTTGGTAACTATAAGCATGTACACCAGCTGAACTTAAAAATCCAATGAGAAACACAATAAAAACCAAATCAGAGAAACCGTTCTAGGGGACATGCAATGCCAACATGCTTATTGTTAACATTTGACATTTAACGAATTGCAGTCTGCTACTCAAAGTGCAAATTACTTAACTTGCATTAAAACAGGGAGTGATCCCCAGAACCATATTAAGGTTTAACTTTACAATTTTATGTCGAGTCTTTTGACGTTTTCATTTATTAGTCTTGTATTCACCGAGTCTAGAGTCTAGGGTTGCATTCAATTGAAGTTTTATTTGGTTTTAAGATTAAAAAAGTTGTTTGCTTTGTACAATCTATAAAGATTGAATCTTTATAACCACATGTTTCCTGTTGAGACGAGCCCACTTGTCTTAACGAGCAAGTAGATTCAAAGATATTTGACTCGGTCACTGACATGCAAGACCATTACACACCTTGTGTACATGTTGTCTTTTGATGACCCATAGAGCCACTCAATGAATCATTACATGTTGTCTTTTGATGACCCATAAAGCCAATCAATTAATCATTGTCGGTCTTAGCATTGTCCTACAGAACTTTGTTTTCAGGTCCAATGGGAAATGTTGATTGCACAAGTTTCTTGCAACTTGTCACCATCTTAACCAATCTACTTTTATCTTAATACAAACATACTTGTCACTTTGTCTATCTTTTTTATAATATTGAAACATGTACGTTTTTTAATACTTGTGTGGTTATACATATCATCTTCCACTTCCAAATCAACAGCAAATACTGGAACTAAATGATCACCTTTCATTCATTAAGCATCCTGGTGTCATAATAATGACAAAATATTCCAATGAATGATAACATATTTACTTCCTTAAAAGCTCTAAAAATTTCTTCGGAAATACTATTAGAACCAAGAGTTTCAACTACTTCTATTACTTTTTGTGAGTATTTCTTAGTATCGGTTTGCCTCCAATAAGCAGATTTTACAAACAAAAGTTTATTAGTATCATCAAAAAGAGTCATCAAGCTTCCTTACACTCTCCTCCAAATTTACATCAAAAAAAACTATCAAATTGATATCTTGGTTCCAGTATTTGCTTTTTTCTTTTTCTTGTCAGCCTTGCAATTCAAGCCTCCTTCCTTTTGTCCCTAATTATTTGTACATTCTCCATATGGTTTTTTTCTTACTATTACCTTAGCCCCATCCTCATGCCTTTCACCTAAATATTTTTTGACCTGTCTTAGATACCGCATACAATTTCAAATGATGTACAGTTATGAAGTATCACTTTCTCTGACAGTATGCTTTCCTTGAAATCCTAGATCAACATGCTTTTAAGCATATAGACATATTTCATATAAATGAACACGGCACAACTACAATTAAGACCATTCTCATAAAAATATATATAACATATAATAAAAAGACAATTGCAATGAGAAACCCACCACTATCTTGTCGTTCAACGTGTCTCTTTCTTCAAATGTTTTATCAAGGGTGATCTTGCCAAGATCACCATGCATAGTGGTCTGTGCAAGCTGAATGACAGGATATCTTGGATTCTCCATTCGATATGATGGTGGCTTAGGGTCGACCATCTGTAACAACATATTCAAATACACAAATAAAAATAATCATCATTAAGTCAGTCCATAGTAAATCTTAAACCAAACACTGCATTCCCAGACCTTAACATAGAGCACTCCATCTACCAATATGCTGACATTGTCCTTGGTAATGGCAGATTGATCTGCAACAGGAATCGCCTCCTCTTTAAGAGAATGCACATGGGAAACCTTGTCAACAAAAGGAATCAACAAGTTTATCCCAGGCTCCAAGGTCTTAGCGTATTTGCCAAATCTTCCAATCACGTAAGCCTTCTTCTCAGGTACTATACGGATTCCCCAATTAACAGGTGGTGGAGTATCATAACTATAATTTCAATCATAACGTGTCATTAAGTAAACAAAGTCAAAATACACTAGCAGCTGGAGATTATATACCCCATAATAATGATCATAACATGGTGGTGCGTGCCAATGTGTGTGTTAACTTGATACGATGTAGAAATTGAAGATATATGACTGTATATGATCAAGAGTAAGGGTGAATCCAGGTTACCTATTGCTGGTATCGCGAGAGGCACGAAAATGGCGGACGTAGTTGAAGTTAATTGAGGAGAGAAGAAACGATCGGTTGAGAATGGTAGATGTGAACGAAGCTCTAATCGGAGATTGTTGTGTGCTGTTGAGTGCGTTAATGGCAGCATGGGATCTGAAGAAGCGATTCATTGCTATGAAATTGGCATTTGAAAGTGAAAGAAAATTGGAGAATTGGGGTATTGAGGAAAAGCCCTAGTTAAACCCCAAACGTTCATTTTTGTGTAAAAACAAGTTAGAATTTTTTATTTTATTTTTAAACAATTGGGCTGGGCCTGGACCGATTGTTGGGCCTACAATTCATAAAATTATTTTTAAATTTTTAAGTGTATTTATTAAGTGTCTAGTGAGAAAAACGTATATTTTTACTATATTCGCTTGACCCAATTAAATATTCTAACGTATATTTAATCGACCAAATTCTTTATAACAAAAACGTATTTTTTTAATTATTTCAAGTCTCAAAAGACGATGAAAGAAGTCAAACAAGGGGAAGATCTAGACAAGGAGCAAGTTAAAGAAGTACGAAAAGTTACGATCACAAGAAAAGCAAATGACATAACTAAGGAAAAATCCCATGATTGAGCGAAAATCATAAAGAAAAACACATTATCAAACACAAGGGATTGAAGTTACAAATAAAATTTATTGAAATTACTGTATTCAACCGTCATCGTTTTTCTATAATTTTTCGCAGACCTTTCTGAGATAAATAGTCTTTTTTGTGCAATTCCAAAGGTAAAGTCTCCGTATCTTATTGGTGAAACTAACTACTTGAAATTCAACAGATCTCCTGTTTTCTTTGTTTTCTTCTTGTTGTTGCAAAATAAATGAAATAAATGAATTTTTTATCATAAAAGAATTTCACACTCCCCTTTTACAAATATTTATTTTATTGATCAGTATCATTCTACAATTTGTGCATATAATCCAGCACCAAGACAAAAAAAACATAATTTACTATTTTATAAATTATAGGGACGACAATGACTACATAAATCCAAACCAAACCACTATATACCGGATCTTGTATCACCCCTAAAAAATAAAAACGCTATTTTCTATGACAACCTGGCTTACAAAATAAAGAATGATATAACAATTGCCAAGAATACCCTTGAAAATAGATTATATATATTTATACATAAATGACATAATTCCAACAGTATCTTTATAATCCATTAAGCAATAATACATATTCCAAAATTTCATTCAGCATCTCCAAATTCTATAAAGCATATACCAACCAGATCTCCAAGGTTGAAGCCTCCTATAAAGCAGTGACCGAAATTCCATCACCGGCGCCCATATTTCTCCGAGATTATTTACCATACCTTCAAAGACGTACTTTTCTAGGTTCAGGTCATGTCTGAACACAGTCAGCCATGACCTAAACTTGGTAACTTTACCATTAAGAACTCCGATGGTACACTTTTACTCACTCACCCATCATTCTTTTGTTTCTCAAAAAGTGTGTCTGTATGGGTATGGCTGTCTGTTTGAGTAAAATAATCAAGAAACGAGCCGAGAGCATGGCATCTTAACGGGTGAAAATGCGACAGTGAGACGGGCATGATCAGAGAGTGAGTAATCATCGGGCCACGTTCCTTTTTCTGCTTCAGATGGATAGAGTACCGCATTCTTTACGTTATACCCTATTGTTAGTTGTGTGCCATTCACGATATCTTCTTGGATCTTAATTGCGTCTTCTGTTGTTTGGTCATACTTCATAGGCTTCCATATCCGTTGCTGCTTTGTCAAAAGGCCGATATAAATTTAATACCACCATAACCCAATATGTGTGTGTATATATATATATATACAAACACGTATCTTTAAAAACTATATGTATGCATGCGGTGATTACTTCTAAACTTGAAATTAAAGGGATAACGCTTAATAAGTTGTTTATAGGTCTTTAGGGCCTGTTAGTTAGCAGCTTAATGAGCCTCAGCTTATTCGGTGAGTTATACATCACTGGTTGGTAGTGGCTTTTCAGTAAGCTTGTTGAGGGAGCTTTATGCAGAATGCCAAGTTTTTCCCAATTATACAGACAGCTTTATCCCTACAGGACTTGATGAAAATCCAACCAAACAGCCCCTTACCTAAATGCTTTAGAATGCAGTATATATATAGGGTTGATTTCCGTTACAAACCACGTTAATTCGTACAAACCGTACAAACCGCATGCAACCAATATTTTTTTTTAATTTTTTTCACTTTTTCTTAATTATTAGGGTTGATTAGTCAATAATATATGAAAAAATTTCATCAAGAATACATGAAGGTTGGTGAATCAAGAATATGCGAAACAAGATTCATCAAATTGAGAGTTTCATGAATCAATTCATTTTCATGTAGAAAAAAAAATCATGAAGGAACAAATTATATGAAACAAATTCATCATATTAAACACTTTCATGAAAAAAAATTATTCAAAAAAACAATGAAACACGCGGTTTGTACGAATTCACGTGGTTTGTATTTGAAATCTCCCCTATATATATATAGGGGCAGGTTCAAACGAAAACGCTACCTATTTAAGAAAAGAAAACTTTTTTCATGTACAAAATCATATATGATTCACATACAAAATCATATATGATTCACATACAAAATCATATATGATTAGCCGCGACTTTTCCCACGATTTAACCCACGACAAAAGATTTTGTACATGAAAAAATATTTTATTGTTTTCTTAAATACTTAGCGTTTTCGTTTGAACCTCCCTCTATATATATATATATATTTATATATATACATATATTTATATATATAGAGAGAGAGAGAGGGGAAGGTTCAGGAGAAATCCTCAACAAAAAAAACTGCAGAACACCCTGGAGCTCTCCATCTGGATGGTATGCACAAATGCATGCAAACGATTGAAGCTGTTTTTTTTCTATGCACGTGTGCATTTTACAAATTACCAGTATGCATTTGGTGCATATTGTCCAAATGGACTACCATGGTGTTCTTCAATTTTTTTTTTTTGAGGTTTTCCCCTTGAACTTGGCCCTATATATACACACATATATATAGGGGTGGTATCCGTTGCAAACTATTCAATATTTGCAAACTTGCAAACTCACAATTATCCAATAGAAATAAGCCATGTGGATAATATTGTTTTAATATTTTATTAATAGTTTATTAATCTATTAAGGGTATCATCATCATTTTATAATTTAACCATTTTAATTAATATTTATTAATTTCCTGCCATGAACACACTTTCCGACGACTTCGTCTTCTCCGGCGAGTTTTCCGACAAGTTTCGCCATTCATGAATATATTTTTGCCATTCGTGAATACACTTCATCATTCGTGAACACTTTCAACATTCCTGAATATCCAATTGGTGTTTTATCATTGTGTTCACTACGAGTTTGCACAGTTTGCAAAAATCGATTAGTTTGCAACGGAAATTCTGCCTATATATATATATATATATATATATATTACATGATGAAACAAACATAAACAAACATATGTGTAATAATATCTTAAATCGTAGCATTTGATGGGGAAAAAATCATGAAAAGAATTATTTTTATATTGCTTTTAACCGGTTTGTATAGTTTGTACCCTTCAACTGGTTTGTATTTGGACTTCCCTATATATACACACACACACACACACGGATCTAAATAACAAGGTGAAAGAAAACAAATTTAATACCTGGAATTCTTTATAATCAAGAACGCCATTGCCATCAATGTCGGCTTGAACCCAGAGGTCTTTCGTCTCCTCTTTACTGAGGCCATTTGGATGACCAATAAAATTAAGCTACATAAAAAACGACACAAAAGATTGACATTTCCGATGGAGGTGAAGATATACTTTGTACAATTTCTATACGATAAATGTAAATACCTGGCGCAATGCTTCACAAAAACCCGAGTAAGTAATATAATCACCATCATTATCAGCCTTAAGAAATGCAAATGCATCTTCTTCAATGAGTGATGCCCGTCTCACATGATACTAAAAATAGAAAAGCCTTGGTTAGAGATGAATAATGTTATAATCATGCACATATAGATATATACATATAGGGTCAGGTTTAGAGGAAAACCACACAAAAAAAATGAAAAACTAAGGAACGCCCTGGTAACCGTTCATCTGGAACATGTGCATACAAGTAATTTGTTAGGTATGCACATGTGCATAAAAACCAAGAAACAACTTCAATCACTTGTTATGCACATGTGCATACAAACCAAGAAAGAACTTCAATCACTTGTATGCACATGTGCATACAAGTAATTTGTCAGGTATGCACATGTGCATACAAACCAAGAAACAACTTCAATCACTTGTATGCACATGTGCATACAAACCAAGAAAGAACTTCAATCACTTGTATGCACATGTGCATACCATCCACCGTCGAGATGAAAGGTTACAAGGGTGTTCCTCAGTTTTTCATTTTTTGGGGGTTTTCCTCTAAACCTCCCTCTACACATATATACATATATATACGCATTGATAATGTCTTTTAAGCAAAGAAAAAATAGGAAAGGAAAGGAAAGGCCATCTTTCAAATTAAGCATCAAAAAGATTAGAGATAACTCACTGCTTAATAACACTGGCAGCCAGCATCAGAAAGCGATGAGCCATAACTGAATCCCCAAATCTAAAGAGTTACTGACTTTCTTTCATAGCCATAGGTTAAAGGCAAAAACTAATTCACTAATAACAAAAATCAAAATTAACAAATAACTTTAACCAAAAGCTTTTTGTACCTTAAATAGTCCAAAGACTGCATCACTCCAACTTGTTTTCAGTACTTTCCGATACTTATTCGGATTAAGAAGCCATATAAAATCTACACCACATATATTTCCTCGATGATTTCTATGGCTAACCCACTGCATAAAAACAAAATCTTTATCATAAAATGCCATAAAAACAAAATCTTTATTATAAAATGCCATAAAAAGGAAAATCTTTATGAATAAGTGGCTGAAATTGACCTTATGTGCATCAGCATCGGTGTAATGATGTGCAGTGTCATATGATGATACGAATCCCTGTGACCTAAGGAACTTGTAAATGTGACCTCTTTTGCTCCCATTCCAATCACTTAAAATAAAGAAACATATAAAGATTATATTTAGTATATAATAAAGTAAATATAAGAAAGTTTCCTCAAACTTTAGTAGGTAAATAGACCAATATTATAATTACCCGCAAAGAATGATGGGTAATGGACTAAGGTTGTTTTCTTTCTGATAAGCTTCAACAGATTGCAGGATCTTGTACACCTATTAAACCCAAGATTGGTATTAGTACACTGATCAAATACAGAAGATAATACAAACATATGCATATATAGAGAGAGGAGTTTCACGGGAAAACAAAAAATGAAAAACTGAGGAACACCCTGTTAACCATTCATTTTTACGATATATACATGTGCATACAAGTAACTGAAGTTGTTTATGGTTTCTGTGCATGTTATGCACATGTGCATACCGGACAAATTATTTACTTATATGCACATGTGCATACCGATATAAATGATACCAGGGTGTTCATCTATTTTTTTGCGGTTTTCCCTAGGACGGCTGAACCTGACCCTATATATATATATATATAACACTGGTAACCGTTCATCTAAACGGTATGCACATGTGCATACACGTAATTGAAGTTGTTTATTGGTTTTTATGCATGTGTGCATGTTATACACATGTGCATACCAGACAAATTGCATACAAATATGCACATGTGGATACTGTCTAGATGGACAGTTACTAAGGTGTTCCTCAGTTTTTAATTTTTTTGCGATTTTCCCTTAACCTGACCCTACACACACACACACACATATATATATATATATTATTGTGGAGGATTTTTACCTGGCGCAATCTCTCTAAACACATGCTCGAATCGTGTGGGAACAATAAGTGGGTGTTAACTATAAGCATTTCTTGGCAAGCAATGTTGTTTCTGCACTTTTCGAAGGGTGCAATTACTTCAACATGTAAAAGCTGAGCAACACGATCTCCAAAATCATTAAAGAGAAACTCTCGATGGTCTATAACCCGAAAGTAATCTTTATGGACCGCTGTCAACAACCCTGTTATATTCCAACATAAAAACCTCTTTAAGACTTGTAAAACAGAAAAAAAGGGTCTTCAATTCACCAATAATCACAGATGATAATGACACCAGTATAATATATATATATAGAAGAAAGTTCAAATGCAAACTCAAATTTGGTTGTGAACGTAAGGAAAAATGAGAGTGCGACACGTGTCTGAATGTAGATTATTCAAACTAAATAATCAAAGAAATAATCAGACTGGATATAGTATTTATTCATTCTTAATATACTATATTCAGTCTGAATATTTATATATATAGAGAGAGAGAGGAGGGTTCAAATGAGAACTCAAATTTGGTTGTGAAAGTGAGTACAAATGAGAGCGCGACATGTGTCATATTAATAATCAAAGAAATATTCTGACTAAATATAGTATATATTCAGTCTGAAAATTGCTTAATCAGCATGAATAAGCATTATGCAGACCGAATATATCTCTCTCTCTCTCTATATATATATAGAGAGAGGAAGGTTCAAATGAGAATTTTGTATTTTTAAAGGAACAAAGGGACACTTGTGGATCACATATGATGTGGGTCCCACATAATATTAAATCATTTATGATTTAATATGATTTAATATTAAATCATAAATGACTCAATATTATGTGGGACCCACATCATATGGTCCACAATTTGTTCCTTTGTTCCCTTAAGAAGGTGTGCTCCCCTATATATATATATAGAGAGAGAGAGAGGAAAGTTCAAATGTGAACTCATTTTTGGTTGTGAACGTGAGGACGAATCTGAGCCACTTATCCAAATAATAAAGCGCTTTCGACCCTGCCTCTCCTTTAATAATCTCCACCCTCCCATGAATCGCGTCAATCCTCCGTGATCGCGTCCATCATAACCGAAGATGTGTGGCTGAGATTCGTCCTCACGTTCACAACCAAAAAGGAGTTCACATTTGAACCTAACCCCATATATATATATATATATATATATAGTTGAAAACATTAAGGAACATAACAGAGAATAGATGCCCAAATTGAATTGAGTTCTTTTTGCAGACATACTCTTTAATTTGTTTGTGTTGTTGGGTAGGTAATGCAGACAAATTTTCCTACTCAGCTTTACAAATAAGACACAAAAAGAAACAAAAAAGATTGAATCTTTCTTTCTTGACCATATTCCCAATTACAAACAGAGAATGGAAATCATAAACAAATTGCAATTGGACAATAACTTTTAACTTACCATCACCACGATTGTTGGTACGTGCAAGCCTGAAATTGATGTATCCTGCATCACTAAGCCTTGTGTCATACATGTTAACAAATTCATCGTTTCCAACCCAAAACTCCTATTTCAAATTGGAAAGAAAAGAAAAAAAGATGAATATTTACATATAAATAAAACGAAAAAAGAAAAGGGTTTGAAAACAAGAAAGTTATTAGAACCTGTAGACAGATGATGGAAGATTTTTCACATAAGAGCAAATCCAAAATTCTTTCATTCCTACTCAACCAATAAGCTCTGATTTCGCTTTCTCTGCAAGCAAGATCCTGTTCTTACCCAAAAATACAACATATTTTGAAAAAAAGAATCAAAACCCACCAAGATTTTGAAAAAAGGAATCAAACCCACCAAGATTTTGAAAAAAAAAATCAAAAACCAACAAGATTTTGAAAAAAAAGAATCAAAACCCACCAAGATTTTGAAAGAAAGAATCAAACCCACCAAGATTTTGAAAGAAATAATCAAAACCCACCAAGATTTTGAAATAATATTTGCCAAGATGGCAAAATCTTGAAAAAAAGAAAAAACCCCAAATAACATAACATCATAAAGATTAAAGGAAAGTTTTGAATTTGATGTTGGAAAAATGGAAAATATGAAAAAGATTTGAGAAACAATAGATGGGTTTTTACCTGATGAACAAGGCGTTTATAGATGGGTGCAAGGATGTTGAAGGTTGTGCATGAAAAAGAATTAGGGTCTGCAATGGCAGCATAATTGCCGATTCTGGAGACTCTTTTCTTGGCCATTATTTTCCTTTTTTTTTGTTTTGCTTTGTTGTTTCTTTGGGTGTTTATGTAAAAGAATGTGTGAATGATGATCGATTTGAGTTTGGGTGGACGGGAAAATTAAAGAGAGAGTAAAGAAGATGATTGGGGAGAGAGAAAAAAATCTGTTTATGGAGAGGAGCCTATGGGCTGTCTATTTATTTCTGTGGGAGAACCGTGTTTTATAGTAGTTTCTTTTTAATTGTGGAAGTACGATATAATAATCTTTAGGGTAAGATATTTGAATGAATGTTAAGGACCCCTATTTATATACGAAATTTTATTTAGTTTAGTAGGGTTTTGATATAGATGGAAATCATTTTTTAGGGGTGTCATTTGTCTCTTATATTGTTTTATAAATTATAAGTTGTATGTAATATTTCAGATCAACTATATTATATATTGTATGTTTTGTTTATGTATCTAGACTCATAGTTTTAAAACGCGTCTGATAGAGAGGTATTAAATCTTTTATAAGGTAACTTTCGTTTTTTTCCCAACCGATGTGGGATCTTACAGGCCAGAATAGAAGTTATAATGAGAAAGGTGAGAATGATCATCACCCTAGAATCAATACTAATTGCAGATCAATTCTTGTAAAAAGTGTAATTCATGACCAAAGGGTTTTTGGCCTGACGGTATATGAGTTTTTGGCTTTCTATGAGGTCGCGGGTTCAAACCTTATCAAATTTGAGGAGAGTGTATAAAAAATGGTCCAAATTATTTCTTACGTTTCTCATCTTAATTCTTATTCTCACATAATATTAATCCATCGTCTATAAGTTATTAGTATATTTATGTATGATGTTTTGTTTATTAATGCAATTATCTTAAACTCAAGTTACTACAATTTACATAAATCAAACAATTGATTGATAAATACGTTTAAATAAATGATAATCAATTAGTTATCAATATCTATCGTCATCTATCATTATTTTTATCTAAAGTCGTATAAGTATTACTAAAACTAAGGTAAACTATATATTTATTTTGAAATTTAGAATATTTTAATAATAATAATATTTTGGAATCAAATTATATGAAAAAAAATAAGATCTTTAGTCTTTAATTTAATATGTATATCAATACATTTATTTCAGGTTTTTGTTTACTGTTTTTTAAAACAGCAAAAAACTAGTGTGTACCACCACGCGTTGCATTGTGATGAGATTATACTGTTAACAAATATGTAACTACGTTAAGTCGTTAAGATAAACTTAATTCATTGTTTGAAACTAATAAAATGCAATGTATCATTGTATTTGACTGTTTTAAATGTAAATTGTTTTAGCAAACATACACAATATTAGGGGTGAGCAAAACCCAAAACCCAAGAACCAACCCGAAAATATCACTAAAAACCTCCACCCGAAAATATCACTAAAAACCTCCACCCGAAAAACCTGAAACCTGAAAATCCAAATTTCAAAGGTTTTATCGGATAAGTAGGGTCGGGTTAGGTATCTAAAATAGACACCCAAATAACCGAAAAACACGAATATTTGTTACGCTTATACATGCTACCCCCTCTCTTTCTTATATAGTAGTTTTCTTCTAAAAATCGATGTGGGACGGCTTCAAGAGTGAAGAGGGGGAGGGAGGCATTGATGCCCTCATCCCACATCGCCCTACAAAGCTTTTTTTTTTTGCTTCTTTACTCTACTATAAATATGGATAGAGGTTTTTTTTTTCCTTGGGTTCCTCCTTCCTCTCTATGCTTGAGCCTTAAGCTTTTTCTAATAGCTTGAGTTGTATAAAGGGTTAGTTGGGATATAAGAATGCCCTATAAAAGGGGTGCACCTTCTTTTGGTTCAAGTTTGTTTCAAATTTAACTGAATAAACATGAACGTTTAAAACATTTTTTAGAAAATTGGGGATCGGATACCCGATCCAAACTACCCGATGTTTACGGGTTGGTTTAGTTTTGGTCGCATTTCGAGGTTATCATTTCCCACCCGATATCCAATCAGGTTTTGGGTTTAGGGCCCTGAACCAACCCGACCTGTCCGATGCACAGCCCTACCATAGACCGTTGGCCAAAATGAGTCAATCCAAGAGTTCGGATGGTTAGCCAACATGAGCCAACAACATGTGTTTATATGATTAGCCAAGAGAATCCAACTCCATGAAAACAAACACACCCTAACCCCCTCTCATATACCTACCATCAATTGTTAATCTTTCATCCCTCTATCAATGTGGGATATACAAAAATCTCAATGCAAGGATAATACTCAATTCTTAGGGTGCTACATCATTTCTTGTGGATCTTACTTTTATATATATAAAGATACAAATATAGATACCGGCATTTTGTTCCTCTTTTCACAAACCTACCAACTATATTCGAACACATCAATTTCTCATGGTAATTTTTTGGGTAATCTAAAATTAGTCAAGTCTATTATTTAACGAAAAAACATTATTGTACTAACTTGTTATATAAATTGACTTATTTTGCAAAAATAAAGTAGGCCAAATTAATCCAACCATATGAGTTCCATATGAGTTGACACAAAATTATTCACCCATTTATTCTTGTACGCACTTTAGATTTTTTAACTCGTATCTTCTCACCAATGTGAGATGATGAAACTCAACCACATTTTAATATTTGAGAATTGTCAAGTTATCATCTATTGTTTATCCCGTCATTTCTTATACTCACTTCCTACATCCAAACTTGTATTTCATTTCCAATGTGGGATAATGAAGCTCTACCACATTTCAAGATTTGACAATACACAAATTTCATTATGCCACCTCATGTCTTGAGGTTGTTGTCTTTGTATATATAAAGATATAAAGATAAAGATTTACCATTTGATTGGTTTGGTTTTCAGCCATGGTTAAATATTGCAAAAAGAGTTATCCAAAATAAGATATCTACTTAAGCCAAACCCATGAATTGACACAAAGAAATTAAATCCACCTTTCTTATATACACACACACTTTGTTCAAAACTTTTAACTCTTCACCAATGTAGGACAACTAAAACTCAACCATAATTCACTATTTAAGGACGCTCAATTCTCATGGTGCCACCTCAATACCCCAAGGTTTTCATTATATATATATATATATATATATAAAGATTTACCATTAGGTTGGTTTGGTTTTCAACCATGATTATATACATTGGGGTCATCCAAAATAAGATATCCCCACGAGCCAAACACATGGTTTGACACAAAGACATCAAATCCATCTTTCTTATATACACACCACTTTGTTCAAAACTTTTAACTCTTCACCAATGTGGGATAACTAAAACTCAACCACAATTTACTATTTGAGAATGCTCAATTCTAATGGTTCCACATCATTCTTTAAGGTTGTTCCTTTTATATATATAAAGATGTTCAACCAACTTCTTTTAAACATAAATTTCAGATTTATTTTTTTATTGTGGTTTATTTATTTATTTGATTTTCGGTTTATGATAAAATCTTAAGGTTATGTTTGGCAAAAGTAACTAATAAGATACCTTATGACTTATAAGATAGCTTATCAAAACCTTACTTTTAGTAACTTATCAATAAAATACCTTATAAGTTAACTTATGGTCATCTAAACAATTACATTAAAAATAATGTACTTTATAAGTGATTTATAAGTCACCTTATTTTTGTCAAACAATGCCTAAATCTTCTAATATCAAGCAAATATGATCTTAATATTGTATCTGGATAACCATAGGTTTTCAAAACAATTTACACGTAACAATTAATTCCCGAACAACCACGTATTATTTGTATGAATCATACATTACTCTTACATACGGTTAGTTCAGATGTACTTATAACTAAAGTCAACCTCTACTTTTATTTATTGTTGTACTAATAATAATTGCAATATGTCAACTATTTTCGTATTTATATATTGAATTAAAAGGAATAATTAAATATGCATTAGCCTGAACTGATTTGTTAATTCTTGATTTAAAAAATGTGTAGTATAATAATAGAAAACATCATAAGTCGTATTTTGGAAGTATAATATTTGAATTCGTTTGGTGCAAATGACGGTGTATAAATAATATTATTGGTTTCTTTCAACAAAAAAAAATGTTATTGGAACATTTTCACAAAAAAATATTTTTGGAAAATAAACAATGTTAAAGAAAAAACAGCCTGTCAAAACTCAAAAGGAGAACCAAAACCACAAATTGTATAATCATCTATTATAAATTTAAAAGTCATTAAAATATAAGAGTATTTATAAAATAATTCTTTAAAATAAACAAAATAAATTTTTTAATGTATTGTTTTAACAGTTTCTCTTTTTTGTTCTATAAATAAAAATTAAAAAAAAAAAACCCTTCAAACATGAAAAATTCCTCAAAACCCTCTAATTGTGAGTATTTTAATTCATCCAAATATTAGTCAATTATTTATCAACCAAATATCGTATGATTTTGTAGGCAAATCACGAAATGAACAAAATCATAAGAAATCTCATTGAATTTATAAAATTCATAATTTTTTACAAGTGCGATAGTTGGTTTATTAAAACATATCCGTATTTATATTTTGTACCTTGTGATGGATTTGTCTTTAGTTTTTCTTTAAAACACATATGTTATAGTAAAACATGAAGTTTAAACAGAAAATCAGAAATTTAACAAACACATGACTCAAACTTGTGCCCATTAGACAAACGAATCATATATATCATTAACAACTTGTACTATTATTATAGTTTTAAACATATATATACATAAGGGCAGGTTTAAATGAGAACTCAAATTTAATTGTGAACGTGAGAACAAATGAGATTGTGACATGTGTCTCATTCAAATAAATATTCAGATTGAATATAGTGTTTATTCAGTCTGAATATACAAAGAAATATTCAGACTGAATATAGTATTTATTCAGTCTGAATATTTCTTTGTATATTCAGTCTGAATAATCTATATTGAGACACGTGTCGCGCTCTCATTCGTTCTCACGTTTACAACCAAATTTGAGTTCGCATTTGAACTTTCCTCTATATACATATATACATATATAGGGAGAGGTTCAAATGAGAACTTTTGATTTTTAAGGGAACAAAGGGACACATTGTGGACCACATATGATGTGGGTCCCACATAATATTAAATCATTTCTGATTTAATATAATTTAATATTAAATCAGAAATGAATTAATATTATGTGGGACTCACATCATATGTGGTCCACAATGTGTCCCTTTGTTCCTTTAAAGAAGGGTGGTTCTCGTATGATCCCTCCCCTATATATACATATACATACATATATATACATATATATATATATATGAACACTTAGGTAGTGTTTGTTTTTTAAAAGGTGGTGAAGTATGAAGTTTGATTTAATTTCTGACTTATAAAGGTGATGCTGAAATCTGAATCAGTTATTAATATAAAAATCCTTAAAAATACGGGTGTAAGTGAATAAGATGAATTAAAAGGGTGAGGTTACCCCCTTTTTTGAAGATGGTTTTCAAATTAAAAAGGGTCTGAAAAAACAAAAAACAAACAGTCTAAATTTAAAAACATCTGAACATATAAATGATAAGAGGTGGTTAAAAGTTAATTTAAACAAACAAACATGACCTTAATAAAATAATCATGTGACATCCTTTAAATGATGCCACGCGTCAATCTTTCACTCTTAACTCATAATTGAAACGCCCATAATTATCAATATTATTTTTATGTTAACATAGAAAAAACAGGAGGCTTTTTTTCTTTTCTTTTGGCATGGTCGGCAAAAAGCACTAGGTTTCACAAACCTTTAAGTCATGATATCATTAATTTATATCAAAAAAAATATCATCAAATATTGAGATGAAAGCAAAATAGATGAATTTAGTCCAACCGACAATCCAATCATTTATTATTGACGTAAAGTGAAATATAACGCTTTAAGCTTAAATTCTTTCACAAATCACGTGTATGGATTATAATGGATATATGTTAGAAAATTAAACTCCGACCAAGTAAAAACTGTAGCTACTTGGAAAGCTTTGAAATCCATTGGTACGAAATCAGTTGTACTTCAAAGAGACAGTCACATTCTTGAACATTGTACCTACTGAAGACCCATGACTTCCAGTATCTCCAAATCGAGTATAAAACAATCCACACAATAGCCTTCCAAAAGTGAGTTATTGACCTTGTCAAAGAACTCGAATTCGTGCACGATATCAAGACATTGAGGGAAAACGACGACGAAAAAGACTCTATCCGCACAACTCCAAAGAATTGTAAAAATCTATAAGAACTTCTATATAGAATTGTAAGAGATTTGTTGGTTGCTT
This sequence comes from Silybum marianum, assembly GCA_036898165.1. Taxonomy (NCBI): domain Eukaryota; kingdom Viridiplantae; phylum Streptophyta; class Magnoliopsida; order Asterales; family Asteraceae; genus Silybum; species Silybum marianum. The sequence goes on from CM072532.1 coordinate 1,735,543, forward strand.
TTTTTGTCCTTGCACAAAAGAACCCATGCTCAAATGTTTTAATGATTGTTTTTTAATTCCTATAAAGTACGAAAGCTATTTAAAAAAATCCCGAATTTTAAGATGAAAAATATGAAATTTGACGAATTCAATCGCACCCTTTGAAGAAAGGCAAAAACATCAACCATCTATGTTATAACAAACTTTTAGTATTAATTTAGATTCAAAAAAATATTAAAATATGATAATATTCCTATATAAAGATAATGAAATAGATCGTGGCACCATATGCCTATGCGTAGGTCCGCCATGGGCCTGGGCGACATATCGAACGAGGTTTATAACACATACAAATTCCTGTAAGATAAGTCAAACGACTTGTTTTATCTATTTTTATTAATTATGATTAAAAAGGATTGTTTGTAAAATATATTTTTGTTCTACTATGGTTATGTTTAATAAATGATAAATTATTACAAAAATTTACCGATAACTTATAAGGTAAATTACGACTTATAAACTAAATTATGAGAAGTAATTACGACTTATATGAAATTATGACTTATAAACTAAATTAGTGATAAACTAGCTGATGAATAAGTTATGTTTGGCAAAAACTAGCTTATGAGCATGTAAAATGACAAAAAATGACATATTGAAAAAAATAGTCAATTACAAATATTTAATGATATAACTCAAATAAATTTCTGATGATATAATATGTTAATTATTAAAAATAAAATAATATAAAATAAAATAATATAAAATGTTAATTGAATGAATTTAAAATTGATTATTATATATATACTATGAATTTTGAATTTGTTCAAACGAATTTTAGAAAAATTATAATTATTTATGATTTTCAATAACCATTATCTATGAATATCAATAAAATTGATCAACTTTACATATTATAATTAATTAATACTTAAAAAATATAATTAATAATTAAAGTAAATATTTTATTAAAACTTTAATTTATTTATGAAATAAAATAAGTATGACGTTAATTTTTATGTATTCTACATTCACAGTTTTAGAATTATTATATTTTCTTTTTGATATCTTAACTTATTGAATAATAAATAATATAGTATAATTAGTATTTATTGTGTAATTAAAACTAATTAATAAATGATAGTTAAAATTAATTAATAATGTGTAATAAAAATTAATTGATGATTTTTAATTAATTTTAATTAGTATAAAATAATATTAAATATGAATATTAAAATTTATTTTATGATTAATAATTAGTATTTATTTATAATTAATATTCATTAATAATAAGTAATAATATAAATTAAGGGTAAAATTAGAAAAAGTCACAATAAGCTTCTCATAAGCTACTCAAAGTAGCTTATTAATAAGCTAACGTATAAGGTGACTTATAAGGTGACTTATAAGCTAACTTATGTACATTCAAACGATTATTCAAAAAATAAGCTAACTTATAAGTAGCTAGCTTATGTACATTCAAACGGTTATTCAAAAAATAAGCTAGCTTATAAGTCAGCTTATTTTTACCAAATTTCTATGCTTAATCTTGTTTTGACTAAAATCATAAATAGTGGGTATCCCAGATATCCAATTCAACAAACACAATGGCCCAAAATTGAATTAAAATTCATGGCCCACTAGATGTGGTAGCCCATTATCAGAAACCCAACATATTAGAAGCCCAGCACGGAATAAATCATTGATTTTCACCCGCGCATAATAACCAAACCCGGTTTTTGACCCGGATTTCACCCAAATGAGACTCAAACTTTGAAGATTTAGCAAATTAAGTCCCTCCTGTTTAGCCATTAACAATTTTGGCCATAACTCAACTTGGGATTTGGGAGATATTGGTTCTTAAGGTAGGAGGTAGTTCCTAATTCTAGATCAATCTGTCTTTACCAACGATAATGACCAACATATCAATATAAATACATAAAGTAGGTTCAAACAAAACTAACAACCAAATAAGAGAATATGGTAATGGTCAAATTAATATAATTTTATATAAATATCATGTGTAAAATTACACCGTGACCTAGGTCGTGGGCCAAGTCGCATACACCATGTTTCATAATCACATATGATTTGGTTGTTTCGTGTTTTCTTATTTTGAACATATTCTCGTTTGATCCTCTCTATCTATACACATATGTAATAAATAATTAATGTTAATTTATTAAATATATGTATAACATTACAATTAAGAAGGAAATTTCAAATGCGAACTTAAATTTCATTGTGGACGTGAGAACAAATAAGAGCACGACACGTGTCTGAATGTGGATTATTCAGACTTAATAATCAAATAAATATTTAGTCTGGTTTTTTTATATTATTCAGTCTGAATATGACACGTATCGTGCTTCCATTTGTTTTCACGTTCACAACCAAATTTGAGTTCTCATTTGAACCCGTCCCATTAAGATAGTTATTTATTTATTTAAAACAAAATAATTGAAGGAATGATTATGTTAGGGAATAAAACGTCATTCCCATACTTTATTACTCATTTTTATGTAATTGATTTATTGCATATTATTCAATTCCATTCTCATTAACTTCGGACAACTTCTACTTGACTCGTTAATTTTTCTAATTCTTTTTTAAAATGGTACTAATTTTTAATACATAAGTAATAAAAAATACTTGATGATTGTACAAAATTAAAGCTGAATTTAGAAACTAAAATAAGACAAAAAGAAGGGGACAAAATAACCGAAAGATCATGCGCATGCCTTTGTTGCTTTCACGATACGAAAAAGAGCCTCTATAATTTGTTCCAACAAACAAAAGTAAAAGTAAACCCTCCACAAATCATTAACATTCTCTAAATGACCCATAAAAATTCCCTTTTTCCTTTTTCCTTTTTCCTTTTTCCTTTTTCAACAACAAAATCTAACCAACATATCCTTATATCATCATATAAACAACAAATGCCACCACCATCCACCAATTTACCTTCCAAACTTGTCGGATGCTCGATCCACCCGAAGAAGACAAGCTTCTTTGAGGCCTGAAAAATGCAAACACAATGACATCAGTTAATGGTCTAAGTCTAGCTGATGTGAGACTCTAACATAAACTGTTAATTTAGGCAGTGTCATACTTCTGTAAGTGTCCTAGTTCCCCGCAAAACAAAGCATTATCAGGAACCGGCAATTCAGTTTTCTGGGCATGGTCTTCGGGATTTATGATTCTCATATAAGTTTCTTGACCTAAATACCATCGGTCAAGATTCACCGTTCTAAGGTTCCATGCTCCAACATTATCAAGATAAACAAATATTGCCGTCCATCCTCCCGGAAATACCTATTACACAAAATTAAATCAGTAGTTTTGTAACATTCTAATAAAACCTTCTCCTATACCCACATTTGGTATGCAAACAAGACTGAATAAAACTTAACAAGAAATTAGCAGGTGAAAAAATTGTAAAAGGTTTTAGGGTCTTAATTTGACAACCGTAGGTTAATCATTTAGGGTGCCTTTCCAGTTTTCTAGGAAAAATTTCCAAGGAAAATGAAAAAATTTAGAAAACCCGTTTGGTTCATTCGGTTTTCAAAAAATTTCATTTTCTAAAATCTTATGTAAATTAATAAAACTAGTTCTATTAATCCAAAATTTTGTTTTCTAATTTTCTAAAAATGAAAACTCCACCATTTCAACCAAACGCGTTTTCTAAAAATATTCATAGAAAACTGAGAATGAAAACCCAACTCCATTTTCTGAAAACATTTTTCCGGAATCAAACGCACCCTTATACACCTATTTTTTTTTAAATGCATTTTTGTCCTACTCAGTTCTGTGCAGTCAAGTTTTTGTTCAGTCATGTCATGTCTGTATTAAATGCATCTTTATAACAAACAAACCTGAATAGTAGAGCGTGAAATAGCATCCCATCGGTTATAAGAACCCCGGTTGTTTTCAGTCCATTCCCCATATGCCATCCTAAATATTATTAGATTTCATTCGTCATCCCACATGTTGAAATCTTCCGAAAAGAAGATGTGGAAACAGGGTTTGAAGTAAATGGAAGAAATACCCAACAACGAAAAACGAATAACCATCCATATGAAAGCTCTGAACTATAGTATCGTTATTCTGCAATATGATTTCCGCAAATCCTTTATATGTAGCGTTGATAATAGATGTATCTATTCGTGGATGACGTCCGTTAAGTGGCATATTTGGGAAATTCAATTTGTAAGCATTCTTCACTTTATGATTATCTGCAAGCCTCACTGGTGTATCGAGATTAGCAAATGAAATCCCGTTAAAAGAAGCACGACGTTTCCCATCAATATTTAACGGTGGGATACTTCTTAACAAATAAGTATCGGTCACATTTATCGAACCATAATGGAATGAACCCTGTGGGTTAGGCCGAGCTCCGCTAGCTGAGTTGTTCATCCTGATGAATAAACTTTGAATCATAACTTATTCTAATCACAAAGAATCACTACAAGAAAATCGGATTTATTAGACCCCAAATATGTCTTAATAGACTGCTTTATAAGATTTAAGTTTATAGAACTAAAATGACTGTACGTCCTATATAAAGGTGTTACAATAGAATATCATAGGTGTCTTATGAACCCATGTGTAATGAAACATTTGTTTTTTATAAAAACAGCTTTTCAGATAATCTCATATAAAAAGACTAATAGGTCGATTTATTTCAAAACTGTTCAAAAAACTTGTAATGACGTCCAAAAGTGTGTTGTCAACTTATTGCAACACCTTTACATAAAAGGTGTAATATTAAACTGAGAGTCTGTTTGTTAGCAGCTTAATGAGCTTAATGGGACTGACAACTTATTCGGTCCGTTATACATAACTGTTTGGTAGTGGCTTAATGATACAAAAAGTAGCTTATTCAGTAAGCTTCTAGGAGGAATCTTTATGCAGAAAGCCAAGTTCTTTTCTCCCTCAAACATGTCCCTTCCAATTAAAAACACGCTCTTTTTTCTATGAAAAAACTCTCCCAAACTTTCCCAATCTATACAGACAGATTAATCTACACATACAGCTTTATCCATACAGGACTTAATGGAAAACCAACCAAACAACCCCTAAGTCCTATATAGCAGTCTATTTGGACTTTTCAACATATTTGGAGTCCAATAAAGCCGATTTTCTTATAGGGAACGATAGAAAGAAGTAGAACGGAAAATATATATATATATATATACCTGATGGACATGGCCTGATTCAATGCAAATGAATGGTCATAAACGTCATTTGGAGCATCAGGAAGAGGGCCGGATGCTTGTCCTCTAGAATTTGCATAATGCAATATAGCAACGCCTGTAACTCTCTGCCAATCCGACCCATTTACAAATCGGGCACTTGCAATAACATAGTAATCACTACTCGCATTTTGATCCATAGTAACCAAAAAAGAATAAGACTGGCCAACATGGATATCGAAGCTACTATAGTTTTGTTGGGACGTATAATGCCCCTCGGTTTCCGCTAAAAGCAAATTATGGTTCTGAATCCGAAAGTTTAAACAAGTTGAAACTCCAACATTAATCACACGGATTCGATAAGTTTTACCTGTATAAGAAAATTTAACAACCAAAAAGATCCTTTCTTTCAGCAGTTTTGCACTTGAAAGACCAAAAGATTGCTTAACTCTCTCTCTATATATATATATAGAGAGAGAGAGAAAGAGGAAAGTTCAAATGCGAACACAAATTTGGATGTCAACGTGTGGACAAATGAGAGCGCGACATGTGTCTTAATGTAGATTATTCAGACTGAATAATCAAAGAATTACTCATACCGAATAAGCATTACCTAGACTGAATAAGCATTACTCAGACTGAATAGCTTTATTCAATCTGAATATTTCTTTGATTATTCGGTCTAAATATGACACGTGTCACGCTCTCATTTGTCCTCATGTTCACAATCAAATTTAAGTTCTTATTTGAATCCGCACCTATATATATGTATATATATATATCGTAAATTCAGATCAATGAGATCTACCTTGATCAACATTAAGTGTTGTATGATTAATTCCATCCGGAACGCTTGAATTATATTTAAAAGGTCCCTTGCCATTGATCAGAACTCCATCTGGTATACCAAGATCCTTTCCAGCATCAAGAGAAGCTCTTAGTGCCTTAGTACACAAAAGAGAGGAAAACCATAATTATTCATGATGAATACAGTGATAGAAATTAATGATGAATAATAGAAATGCATAATATTCATGATGAATAATTCATGAATAACTTTCACAGTTCTCAACATATTTATGTTTCATAAATGAAATCAAATAATATACTGACCGAATGGTTACTGATATACCAATCACCAATGGTAATGACGATATCTCCATCAGGGGTATCGAAAGGCAACTGAATAACTTTGCGATTTGTGATAATAAAACCACCAAATCCACCTGCTGCTCTTTGAAAATGAGTAGTTGGAACATAATGGTAGCTACCGATCTGATCCTTGACTTGAAAACGGTATGTCCAGTTCCAATTTGAAGGAATTGGACAATTTGTACCAAGAACTCCATCTTGCCAAGAAGAACGACGCATTTCTATACCCGGCCTATCAAACATAAGTTCCCATATTCAAAACATGTATAACTATAATTCAAATAATAGCAATCTTTATATATTCAGTTGAGTACCACATTGGCCAGACTTGGACCATTTATTCTTAATATACGCCTTTTCTCTACTTAAGTCTTTTTTTGGAAAGTAATCTAACGGGTTTCCACATATTCCTAACGGAGGTTAAATAGACTGCAGTTGTATACATTGGCTCTGATACCATGTGAAAATATGTGAAACTTCGATAGGAAATAACGGAGGTTCTAAAATGGTCCAAATCTAGCTATGTTTTTTTGGTCCCTTCAAATTATGACTACAAGAAATCAGTACGATAAACTCAGTGGCCACAATTGTTGTATATTTCTGGAATCAAATCCTGGACAGATGAGATATTTCACCACATCCACGGGGACCTCAACCACTACGCCATTGCCCTTATGGTTTACAAATCTAGCTAAATTGGACTCTAATGTTTAGATTATACCATTTTAACCTATAGCTAAACCATACATACCATGTGATTAGAAGGCTTTCGTCTAATTTGTTCTTGACGTTGACAACGACATTGTTATTGGTAGTAACATTTAATGTAGGACCTGGAAACTTCCCATTCACTGCTATAACCTGCAATCAATATTCACAAATAAAAAAATTACAATAAAATTTAAAAAAATGTTACTGCAAAAGGAATTTGTGATTCAATGCACGTTAACGTTTCAATTTTCAAATCAAATTTTGAATTCTATGAATCGTTCAATAAATTTTACCATTATCAAAAGAAAGAAAACCCATATTTCTTTTTATAAAGGTTAGAAACAAAATACCCTTCAAAATTTCGACATAATTGCGTTAAAAACCATCACAAACAGCACAAAAAATATTAAAAAACCCACAGAGGCATTTCATCGAACGCTTGAAAGACTTCCACTAAATCATCATAAATTAACAACAAAAACAGAAGGAAGAAGGAAGAATGAAGAATCCACCTGTTGAGGAACACCAAGTGGAGAAGCAGTGATGTAAGAAAACTCGAGTTCGAAATTAGCAACTGGATCAGCGGCAAAAGAGAAGCCACCAAGTAGTAGTAATCCAATGTGGAACCAACACAACAACAAGATGAAAAAATTGAAACCAACCAACGCCATTTTCGAGTTGATTTTGTGGTTGATTTTTGAAGGGTTTTTAGGTGATGATATAGAGAGAAGAGTGAAATAATAATAATCCCTTTTTCCTCAAAACTTTGGAGCGTGTTTTGCGGTGTCATAGTATTTGAGTGTGTTGCCCTACCACTCGCATCCATTATCGCGCTACACCGCCGTGATATGTGCCTTTTCTAACCGGAATCACGCTAAAGTCGTTACTGCCATGCTTGAACCACCTTTTTTTTTTAAATACATTCAAAATAGTACTCTATATGTCTTTAAACTAAACGTATTTATTTGCCGGTAATCATTACTTGTATAGTAGAAAACATTTATTTATTTTTGAACGACAATAACACATACACGTTCTTGGGGTATCCGGGATCCATTTGGGCACCCGACTAATCTCTGACGACCAGAACCCACCAAAGAATGGTAGATCAAGGTCTGTATATTACCACGTGCAACCGCGAGGATTCGAACCCGGGTAGTCAGGAATACCATCCACTGACCCCCCAGAATGTTACCTTACCACTGGGTCAAACATGCTTTGTTAGTAGAAAACATTTATATGAAGGAAATTTATCAAAATAGCCTTTTTTTACGGGTGGTTTTACCTCCTAACTTATGTCTCCTCAAAGTTACAAAAATAGTCATCAAGTTCGCAATTGCAAAAGATGAAAATGTAAAAAATGTGAAGGGGCGTTTGGTTCCGATAAGGGAATGAAAATGTGAATGAAATTGACAGAGAATGAAAATGAGAATGAATTTTCATTCCCCCCAGTTTAATCAGGAATGAAAATTTGGGCTTCTGAAGGAATGAGCTCATTATATTATATACAACCAAACAGTTTCTTTTATTACCATTCTCATTAATTTTTGCTTGATACCCCCAACCAAACACACCCTAATTTTTTGAACTAGGTTCACAATTTCAGGGACCAAATATGTAAACTTGGTCTAGGTTGTTAATATCAACTTCGCAATTGAGAATGTAATTTCCAAATTTTACGGTTCATGAAATTATGAACCTAGTTCAGTTTTTTTTATTCGTAACTGTATACCTGATGGTTATTTTGGTAACTTTGGGAGAAATTGACTACTTGGTGAAACCCCAAGTAAAAAATGGATATTTTGACAAAATTTCCTTTATATAAACAGTCAGTTCTATTTTTATGATATGGGTTATGTATGCATATATCTAATTTTCTAGACTCTATTTTTGAGTAAAAATTATTGAGTCTGATAGAGGTCGTCAGTTTTATTTTGTTGAACGTTGACATACAAACCAATTTGAACACATCTCGACTAATTCCAAAGGTTCTGAAAAATTGTTATAAAAATCCTTAGTTACCTTAAATGACTCAAACCGATAAATGTAGGACCATTAGTTGTGTACTTGATAACGTGACATGCAAGATCATATTATAAAGAGTGAATTACACCGGTGGTCCCTGTGGTTTGTTGAAATTCTGAATTTGGTCCCTAAAATAAATTATCTACACTGATAGTCCCTAACTTTTCATTCTCATTGCAGCCATGGTCCCTCGACTTAACAAGATTAGTTAGCAACCGTTAGAAAAAACTAACCGGTCATTGAACATACTATAGGGACCAAAAGTATAATATACTCTAAAATTTAATTTTATTCACCATTTTCTAATTTATTTATTAAAAAAAAATTTATATATCCATTTACAAATCAAATTTCTTAATTGTTTTATATATATTTTATATATTCAGTTATAAACTTGAGATTTACAATTTTATAACGCTAATGTTTTTTTGTAAATTTATCTTGATTTTACTTAATTGTTTCATATATTTTTTAAATTAAATTTCTTGATTTTCATATTTTTTTTTAAAAAATTTATTAAAAAAATATTTTATATATCCAATCATAAATCATTTCTTTTATAAATAAAATACATATTAAATAAAAATATTTATATACATTTAATAATCTCATGCAAGCCAAATTTTATTTTTAATATTTTGCTTCACATATTTTAAATATGTGGATTTATCTTAATTTCTTTTATTTTTGTTAACTGAAGATTTTTTAATGCTAATTTTTGTTTGTGAGTAAAATAGTTTTTAAATCTATATAAAGATTTTTATGTAATATATATTTTATTTTATAAAATTTGATTTGTAATTGGATATATAAAATATTTTTTAATAAAAAAATTTATAAAAATATTTGAAAATCAAAAAATTTGACATAAAAAATATGAAGCAATTAAAAATATTCAAAAAAAATTAAGATAAATTAAAAAATTATCGTTAAAAATTATAAATCTCAAATTTATAATTGAATATATAAAAATTATATAAAACTATTAAGAAATTTGTTATGATTGAATATAAAAAAAAAAAAAATTTTAATTAAAAAAATTAAGAAAAGGGTGAATAAAATTAAATTTTAGAGTAGATTACAGTTTTGGTCCCTATACTATATTCAAAGACCAGTTAGTCCTTTTTAATGGTTGCTAACTAACCTTGTTACGTGGAGGGACCATGGATGCAATTAAACTGAAAAGTTAAGGACCACCGGTGTAGATAATTTATTTTAGGGAGCAAATCCAAAATTTGAGCAAACCATAGGACCGCCTGTATAATTCACTCTATTAAAAATAACAAATAAAAGTTTGAAAAAATTAATACATTTTCTCATTGAGAAAAATATTGAAAATTTATGATTGAATAAAATATATTGCAAGTAGTGATTAAAATAAATACTCATGTCAGATTGAAAATATTATAAAATTCTAAAGAGTTTTTTTCCCGGTCAAATTATTTTTCTTTTGTCAAATTAGATATTGTAAATATATGTACACTTTTAACCCTCAAAAACTTAAAATTTTGAATTCGGATGCTCGTGCTACTGTACTTATGAACTTTAACCATCGTACCATAAAAACCCTTGCCTAAAAACAAGGTTCGATAACGACACAACCATGATTGTCGTTGCCGTGTGGAATACCACAGTTTTCTTGCCTAAAATTTTAAGAAAAACCAAAGGACTGATAATTTTCCAACCACACCCGATTGAAACCGAACTGTCGTGTTGTTAAAGACTTTATTCAGTCGTTAATTGTTACATCTTCAAAAAGTTTCTTAAAAGGTAGGTAAAACAAGAAAAATTACAAGAAAAACGATGGAAAAGTGTCATGCAAATGGAAATTTCAAGTATTTAAGTTGCAATAATGGATGGAAAGTAACAATTGTTGATTACTGTCACCGTAAGATGGAAAATGAGTTATCAATTTGGTTATTATAATGTGAGCAATATAATCAAATTCGGCAAATATCACAATTCTCTTGCCTAAAATATTAAGAATAACAAGTGATTGAAGATTTCACAACCACAAACGATTGAGACCGAACAGTTGTGTCGCCATCGTATTATTAAAGTATTTTATAGAAGGCATGAAAAAATTAGACAAAATGATTGATAAAAGCTATGATTGCCAAGAAAAACGATAGAAAGAATTATGTCACGTGTCTAAATGAACAATTAAACTTGTAAGAAAGAATAGAAAGCAACAATTGCTAGTTACTATCAAGTAAAATGAAAAATGAGTTCTAAATTTAGTTATTATAATTTGAAATAATATAATTAAAATTTGATTTTTGATGACCAAACTAATGGGTTCTCAAAAAACATTGTAATAACTTATACTAACAAAAAGTTGAATTTCGGTGAGAATGAAATGATAAGAAATAATTTTTACTCTTGAATCGATCGTAATTAAAGATATTTACCAGGTCAAATCCCTTCTAAAACGTAATTAATGGGTTGCTTTAAAGAATAAAAATGATCAAAAGTCCAAATCGTTTTTTACATTTCTTACCGTAACTCATATTTCTATACAATCATTTTATCTTGTAACAAAACTAACTTGTTAGAATAAATACGAAATCATCCAAACATCTATAAATGTAATACATTGATGAATCATAAGTTAAAAAAATATATAAAAATATATTATATTTAATAATAGATATACCATTGTTAAGTAATAAAGGTATAATTGATATTTTTAATGGAACTCAATACCAAAATAATAAATTGTTTAGATGATTTTCATACATAATTGTCACGCCATCGATTGGTGATGCTATTTACATTTATATCATCCTGAGAAAAAAAAATTGGATCTCACGTAATTTTATAAAACTACAAAAAGTACACATGACTTGGGATCACGTGAGATCAGTCTGTGTTTTCGTAAGACCCGTGAGACCGTATTTTAACATTGAAACTTCACAGCAAATCACTGTGAAGGTAAAAAAAATCGATGTTTTCATGAGACAAGTCTTTTACACTTGAAACTTCACAACAAAACATTGTGAAGGTAACATTCATAGTGTTTTTGATGTGAAAGTTTAATTTTTTTTTATCTTCACAATGATTTGCTGTAAAGTTTCAAGTGTAAAAACGTGGTCTCACGGGTCCTACAAAAACAGGTTGGTTTCGCGTGAACCCAACCCGAGTAAACACACCAACAATTATGTATATATATATATATATATATGTATTTATGACACATCAGTAGAAATTTGATGATTAATACAAGGGTGTTATGATATACACCTTAGGGGCTGTTTGGTTGGTTTTCCATTAAGTCCTGAATGGATAAATCTGTCTGTCTGGATAAATTCGTCTGTGTAGATTTAGATACATTGTTGTTTGTTTGTTGTGTTGAATAAACCGTCTGAATGTCAGAAATGACTATTTTAACCCTCGTTGTATATTAAGCACCGATTAACATAACTGTTTGGTAATGTGCTGAATGATTAATTCTAAAAAATAAATACTAATAGTTTAAACATTTAAAAAAAACAAAACTTCACCAAAATGCAAAGACATAAACACAACAAAATATAAAATTTACATGGTTAAAATAGATGAAATTCAAAAACAACAATTTACCATTACTTTGCAATTGTCCCTCTCTGTTAAAATAGATGAACACTTAAAAAAAATTGTTAAACAACAAATCATAAATGGTAGAAAAACCAAGATCCTCTCCTCCTTTTCTCGAGAACTCAAACGCCCCTAAGTAATTTAATTTCTCCCATAAAATTAATTCTTCCCACCTAAAATTTAATTTCTCCATTAACTCGAAAGTCTCCTGAGTTCTCCAGATGCTTTCCTCCTCCTTTCTGTGAACGAGAAAAGAAGATATCGTGGTGAACAAATTAATGCAGATCTAAAGGAAGCATTTAAAAAAAAACGAGAAGCGAGCAGACATGAACATGATTCGGACAGCCCTCATCGCCGGAGAGAACAGCTCCGGGAAAAAACACCTCGTCGACGGCAACAACAGCCCACTGGAGAAGATGGGTTTCAGCGCTGAGAAGAAGAGAGAGTGTTGGGGTGAAGGTTTTTGAAATAATGTAAGGTTTTGAGGGTTTGATATCTGATAGGGAGGGAGCTAAGCAAAGTTCTTAGAAGAAAGGGTAAACTTTGAATAGTAGCGTCTGTTTCCATAAAGGTGCTCTCCTCAAGCTTAGCGAATAAGCACTTTTTTTATCCATTAAGCTAGTAACAAACAACCCTATATGGCTGAGCGAATAAGCTCAATAGCTCATTAAGCTCATTAAGCCACTACCAAACTTAGTCTATATCATCTATTCCAATTGGATTATAGTATGTATGTCTACTTTGATTCTTTTGGAGTATTACTATATATTAATAGATTAGGATGTTATCATAGACCAATTGTGTGTTAAAGCAAATAGAAGAAATTTGGATGTATTTGAAAAAACCCTTGATACAAATAATTTAATAATTTCTTATTAATTTTTGACAAACATTGCATTTTTCATAAATTCTTACATTATTTGTGTTACATCATCAAAAAGTCAAAACAAATGCTCACTTTAGCAATTGTCAGTGACATGTCTCCTAATAAATTTCGTAATAATTATTTATAAAAGTCATATTTAACTTTTATGACAAAAAATAAGTTATATTTTAATTTTTCTTATTTTTGTAATTTTAATTCTTAACATAATATTTGATCGATATGTTTTAGAAAGATAATAAAAAAATATATAATTATAAATCGATTTTACATTTTCTCACAAGCACATCTCCAACATTATTGTAAGAAATGGATCAAATAGATATTGGGATGAAAAATAAAAAGAAAAAAAGAATGTGAAGATGAGTAATACAACAATAGGTTGACTTCGTAATGGCATACTCGTAATTTTAGTGTTGACCCAGGTTGAAATAGTCCATTTCTGCCGAATCCATGTTCCAAATGTTTACGTTTGCAGTTACAGCTATTCCTGTAGCGTTATTAAACAGGAACACTTTTGCTGCCAAATAAATTGCTTTTGTCGGATATACCCTTGAGGTTATAACTGTCCTTCCACCCTGCGCAAAACTTTCCACTATTGAATGATCGACCTGAAACATTTCATAAAATCGAATTCTTAGTTTATCATAACATTTTTACAATAAATAAAATATAAATCATTTTTAATTAGGATCATATAAAAAAGATAGTAAATTAGATCATACCAATAATCTCATGCTAAAATTTTCACCATCAAGTACAGGAACTGTGCTTCCATATACTAATTTGACAACGTCTGAAGCAGTTGATGATCTGTATATATAACTTTTATGTCAGTTATACAGTTTTCAAAGTAAAACTTCGTATAATAAAACACTTACTTGGATTGATCGGCACAAAAGTAAGTACTGGCGACCCCATTAGTGCCTTTGGCGATGTAGAAATACACAGGAGTTTGCTCTGTAAGCGACTCATCTGCGAGAACCACCAATCCGAAGGGTCCAAAAGCTCCTCTTGACGAGGAGCCGCCACTTGTCGTGCAATTGTAACCCACATCCGCCTCAAGTGCCGCCTCTAATGTTGCGCTATCGATATCGAACGTTGCTATTATGTCCAACTGCAATCATTCCAAAAAAAAGTGAGTTTCACACTAATCAAAATATGTATATGATATATATAGGAGTGGTTTCAAATGAGAACTCAAATTTGGTTGTGAACGTGAGGACAAATGAGAGTGCGACACGTGTCTCATTCAAAGAAATATTATAGTATATATATTCAGTCTGAATATACAAAGGAATATCCAGTCTGAATATATACTAAACTGAATATTCTTTTGTGTATTCAGACCGGATATATACTAGACTGAATATTCCTTTGTATATTTAGACTGAATATTACTATATTAAGTCTGAATATTCTTTTGTATATTCAGTCTGAATATTCCTTATTTTGACACGTGTCACGCTCTCATTTGTCCTCACGCTCACAACCAAAATTGAGTTCGTATTTGAATTTTCTCTCTCTCTCTCTCTCTCTCTATATATATATATATATATATATATATATTATTATTTGAAACAAATACGTAAGCTTACCTGTGTAGCTCCAACGTGTGTAGCTCCGCCTACGTCAAGTGGCACAAGAGATCCCGGTTCGAGCAATACTTTCTGATAAACAGTACTTTTGGTTCTCAACTTCTCTACCTCTTTAACGGGCCATTGAAGTATATTCTTCCCAGTCTTTTTGTCAAACACCACTTCTCTTGGAATGGTCTAAAACACGTTAAAATTAATAACAATATTTAATTTATATAATATATCATCCTGTAACAACCAACTGTATTAAATCCTAAAAGTTGAAATACCTGAAGGGAAGCCCACCCCTTTAAAATATCGGCAGCTTCGCTATCAGTTTCTCCGGTCCAACCCCAAAGAAGTCTCCTTTGCTTATTTTGGTCATAAAAACTCTTTGACGCATAATATTTTCCATAATCCACTCGTAACCCGATACCCACATCTAATTCCGGATTATCGGGCGTCCACTTATTAGCAATCGGGTCGTATGTCCCAAGTGCATAATAATCATGTTTATTATCATCCAAACTCGATTTCAACACATGTTTAATACCGGGCCCATTAACCGATGTATCCAACCCGTTTGACTCAGTTGTCGAAACCGGATAAAAGTCAACACATTCCCACATACCCGTACCCGGAACCGCATGCAAAATTTCATCCAATAATTCATAGCTCGTGAAATCGGTCGTTTCATAAACGATCGTAATACCTGTTTTATTAACTTTGGTACCCAAAGCAACCCGCCATTTTCCATTCGGGCCGACCCATGCGGTAGTTGGATCCCTAAAATCTTTATTGCCAATTCCGGGTGGAGGGGTTAAAACTGGGTTACCCGAATACTTGACCCAATCAAGGAGGAGGGGATCAGATAGGTTGGCAGGGTAGGCTACATTCTGGACCTGCACATTCTCATTGGTGTCTCCGGTATATATCATGATGATCTGACCGTTGGGAAGGATCGTAGCAGATCCTGTCCATACACCTTTGATATCGTACCATTGATCAGGGACCATTGCAAAAGGGAGATGAAACCAGTTAATCAGGTCCGTTGATATAGCGTGGCCCCACGTGATATTTCCCCATACGGCTGCATCCGGATTGTATTGATAAAACAGGTGATACCAACCCATGTGATAGAATGGACCTACGTTAACCAAAAGTGTAATTCCAATAATTAAAAATATAATTTCTTTTTTTTTATTTAATAGAAACGATAAATTAATTGAAAATAAAATTACAAAATAATGGTCAAAGTAAAATACGTGAAAAGTCAAATTAAAAATGGTTATCGTGTACGCCAGTTAATAATTGATTTGCCACGTGTTATCATGTGATTGGCTGATAAATGTGTAACACGTAACACATTATCCACGACGATGGTAAGTTTATCCGAAGTCCACGTCGGATCTGACTCAAATCTACTCATTTGATTTTGTGAGGGTGTGAATATTTATGGCAGCAGGAAATATGATTGGGTGACGCCTTCTGGTGGGCCCAGTTTTTTTAATTTGAATTTAATACCCAAAATAATGCTAACAACTTTTAAAGTAACCGATAATTCAAATTAGGGTTTTAAACAAATTTGTTGCTAATTCCATGTTTACAATTTCGTATAAATTATATCGTTTATATGCATTAATTTGTCAGTATAAATTATAAAGGTTTTGTTTGAGATGAGTTTTTTTTGGTAGAAAAAATAAATGTGTTTTTAATCGAGAAATATATTTTTGGAAGAAAAAAAATTGGTTTTTTGCATTAAAGTTCCCTTTATTAGCTTATTAAGTCCTTGCCAATTCAGATAGTTATGAATAATTGACTAAATAAGTTATCAGCCTCGTTAAATCTTACCAGATTAGATAGTCATGAATAAGACCAAATAAATTATGAGTCTCATTAAGGAGCCGTCTAACAAACACTTACCCGGTAAGTGTTCGCCGGTTAAGTTCAACACTATTATTTATTTAACGAGATTTTAGTCCACAAAAAATGTCATTGTATACAATAATTTACCCGGTAAACGCTTACTGTTGTAAGAGTCGTTACTTTTATTTACTGGATAAGAATTTTGATCTTTGTCTCACTCTTACCGAGTAAGATTTTTGATCCTTACCATAAACATACAGTAAGATAATATGACTTGGTAATCGCTTACTTAAATAAGTTTTGGTAAACAACTCTTAATTCATTAAATTACTAACAACAACTAGACTTTTAGTTTGATTGTTAAAGGTTCTTGACATACTATTATTAAACATATGAGAATTTTTATAAACATTTTTTCTTTATTTTAAAAAGGGTCATTCGAAAAACTCATACTTGCTATAAGAAATGCTAATTTAAGAATAAAAACTGATGGTATAATTGCAATATTCGGAAAAAAAAAGTTTGTCAATATTGGCTTTTCTTAATAGAAGCAAAGAAGGTTAGTTTTGAGTCTTTATTTGTCACGTAACTACTCGTTATATATAGCGACATTTATCTATTTCTTTTATGACTATTTCAACTCTCACAATTAAATGAATTTACTTTTATTAAGTTTCACAATTATTAGTAGAAATATATAAATTTTAGTTTGTAACTTGTTTGAGAAGAAGCAGAATATTAAAATAATTTATTCTTACTTTTCCACAAATATTGGCAAAAACCGTTGACCAACTAATTAATTATGAAAATTTAACGCTCTTAATCTTTTTTTGGTAATATTAACATAATCAGAATCTGTAACTTGGATTCATTTTCTCAAATCTCTCCATTAAACAAGTTATTTTCTTGAACAATTAAAAAATTTATTAACCGAAAAAATAAAAAATAAAACCAGTTATAACATTTCCAAGAAGGAAGAGAGAGGGAGAGCATACCGTTGGGATCTACAGAAGAAAATCAATCAGCAAAATCCAACGACCAGAAACCATCAATGGAGTTGAAGAATCCAAAAAATAAAATATATGAATCAGTGAAAATGAAAATAAACAAAATGAATTAATGAATAATGAAATAATTATGTTGAATATATATATATATTATATATGTATGTAGGGGATGGATCATTTGCAAATATCTTTTATATTGCAAACTTTGCAATCCTTCTATATAGCATATATTTATTTGGGTTATTTATAATATATATATATATATATGTGTATGTATATGTATATACCATTCATCCAGTTTTTTGGAGGTTGAAAATGGAAGCCAGTTCTTTGCCAAGATAACATAGCATTGGTCCAAGGGTATATTTCATCCACGGCGGCGGAGGACAGCTGGAAATTACTCTTTTCCGACACCCCTTGTGAAACCCCTCTTGAAATGGGTTCATAAATCTTGGTTGCCGCCGGCACTGAGTTCGAGGACCGCCGTGTTCCGTCACCGTCGATATTATGTTGACCATGTTGGTTGTTGATAAGAGCTATTAAAGACGAAAAAAGTAGCATGGAAAGGAAGATTCCGGACAAGATGGTGGTGGGTCGCCGCCATTGAGACGGCGGTGGATGGTGGTGGTGGTCGGAATCCGGCAACGGAGAATAGGAGGAGGAGGAGGATGTGGCATGTTCAAGATCGGTAGTAGTCATTGTATAGACTGGAATGTTGGGTGAAGAAAGGAAAGGGATTGAAGTATATATAATAGAAATAAACAAAGAAATTGATGGTTATTTATTTGTAGCATTTGCATGAAAGGTGGTTCATGGGTATGGGTTTGCCTCGATGGCATGAATGGTGGGTCGAGTCTGAGTCATTTTGAACTTTCCCAATGATTCTACAAATATTTAATCTTAAATAATGTCGGATAATCTGTATTCGTTTAGTTATCTGGTGAATGAATGATTGGACCGTTTCTGTATAAGAGTTCTTTTGAGAAATAATAAAATCGGGATCCATGTATTCTTACTTACGTACTCGTCTATCTCCCTGTCGACATCTTGGGACAATCTTTACCCATTCAATCTTTGTTGGAAATGGCGTATTAGAGTTCACATCAACTATACTTGGCCCGTATATTCCTTTACATATATGTTAACATTTTCTTTTTTCAGAAAACCTTTTTCAAAAATAATCTACCGAGGTTACGAATATTTACTATAGATAAATCTATTAAACTAGTTGAAGATTGTATTTGATAAAGTAGTTATCCATATATTATAACTATTAAAAAAAATCCAAAATGATGTTCTAGAGGGTGTTTAGTTCTGACAAGACAATGAAAATGTCAAAGAATGAAATATAAATGAATTTTCATTCCCTCATAACCTATATTGAAAATTTAAACTTATGGGAGAATAACCCGTTATATTATATAAAACCAAGTAATTTTTTTTTATTATCAATCTCGTTAAATACTGCTTAATACCTATAACTAAACAACTCTTTAAATTTTCTATGAGTTTTTAATAAACGTGACTGTTAAGTACCAACAATTAACTTATTAGCCTATAATTAGTTTTTCAACTAACACAAACTTTATCATTAAGAACCAACTTATCGGCTATTTTTCTAAATATAACTTAAATACAACAATTTAAAACATGGATGGTTGTATGGTGTTACGTAGCTCTCTTTGTAGATGTATCTCTTATATGATGTTGAATGGTGGATTTCCATAACAAATTTTGTTAAGATATGAACATTGCATTAATGTACATCATCTGTAATTATGTTTAAGTCATTAAATAAATCAGGTACTAAAAAGTTTGATATTTTATTATTAAGGTATTAAAATGAAGGTTTTAAAATATGTTATCTAAAATAGGAATTAAACCAAAGTTAATAAATCATAAGATACAATATGGTTTTGTATATTTGTATCCTAGCACATGTTTCGAATGAATTAAAGCCAAAATTAATAAATCATAAGATACAAATATATATGCACAAAGTACAAACATCTTGTGGCTTTTTCCTACCATCATTTAATTTATATTTTATAAAAAAAATATGTATTTATGAGTTTTGTTTCTTAATAATAAGCAGTCATCTTGTCTTAGTCGATGGGTCTTTTCTTGAATGTTCCATTCAAATTTTGAACAACTATTAATTACCTAAATTATATTTTCTAAAATTTATGCGTGTACTTTTAATATTCATGAATTTTACTTGTCTAAAAAAATAATGTAAAATAAATGTTGTTCAACTTAAAAAATTTGAAGACAGAGAAAATTCAAGATCTCTTTGATATATATTTTAAATTCATGAGATTAGAAATGTAGCCCATAATTTTATTTTCACATAACCACAAGACTTGTGAAGTACCGGTTAAGAGTTGTGGGGGATGAGACTAGATAATCCATCTACCATAGGTTCGAATCCAGACGCAAACAACTTATGCGCATTCACTGAGGAATTATCTCAGTTGCATGTTTTAACAGTATTAAAAATTATCGGATGTTAGTTTAGACAGATCCATAGGATACCTTTTACAAAATTTTATTTTTACATCAGTTTTGTTATATCCAAAAAATAATCCAAGTTCAAACGTGTGGTTTGGCTCTAGTGCCACGATTTAGTATGTTGATATAGATAACCTACGGAGGATGTGAAAATGGATCACATGGTTTTTAGCTATCTAACTTTTTTTTTAATCTGTCATCAAAACATAAACTAATTATGGTTTAGATTTGTTTGGGATAACATCAAGGTTTTATATTATTTTTTTATAATATAAAGCTGGGCTTAAGAGAAAAATTTGAGAAAAAAAATAGTACATAAAAACCTGCTATATTAATCCTCAATCCGACTCTTATCAAATAACATATTGGAAATCATAACATTTTTAACCAAAAAGGTATTATTCTTTTACATTTCACCAAAACAAAACCAAATTAAATATAGAAATTCTATGATTTGGGATTGGTTACATATTTACCTATACAAATTCATTGGAAAATCAATTCTCTCAATATTTGTTTGTTTTTATTTGTTGATTATTAAAAACATCTCCAACAGCTTCTCAAAAATTTTAAAAATGAAGATTTTGAACATCTATTTTGCCCCAACAGCTTCTTCATAATTATCTCCAAAATTGAAAAAGTAGGAAAGAGGATGATTTTTTCTCCAAATATGAAGTTCACTCTAAAAATGGTTACTAAATGAGATGACCAATATAGAATTTTAAAAAATAAATATTTAGAAAATAATAATATTTTAATATTATAATGAATGTTGAATTCTAGCTAAAATGTTGGAGATGAATGTAATTTTTTTTTTAATTTTTGGTTTTACATTTTAAAGAAATTTTAGATAATTTGTTGAAAATTTTTTAATATCAAGGGAACATTTTTAACTTTGAAATAATAATAAAAATACTTGAGTTTTTGTGTTCTTCTCCATATAATCATACTTTCTTTTCTCTTCATAATTTTAAATCTTCCATTCATGAAATAACACTTGTAAATATTAAATCTTTCACGTATGTTGATTCTTGTATACACACACACATACATACCCACCTTCCCCCCACCCCCACCCATATATATATATATATATATATATATATATATATATATATATATACACATATTTGAAATCACGTGAGACCAGTCTGTTTTCATGAGACCCGTGAAACCACATTTCTACACTTGAAACTTCACAACAAATCACCATTAAAGAAAAAAAAAATCGATGTTTTTGTAAAATCATTTTTTTACATTTGAAACTTCACAGCAAAACACTGTGAAGGTAACATACATAGTGTTTTTTGCTGTAAAGATTTGAATTTTTTTTACCTTCATAGTGATTTATTGTAAAGTTTTAAGTGTAAAAATGTGGTCTCATGAAAACAGGTTGGTCTCACGTGAACCCAATCACACACACACACACACACACACACACACACATATATATATATATAGAGAGAGAGAGAGGAAAGTTCAAATGAGAACTTTTGATTTTTAAGGAAACAAAGGGATACATTGTGAACCACATATGATGTGAGTCCCACATAATATTAAATCAGAAATGATTTAATATTATGTGGGACCCGCATCATATGTGGTCCATAATGTGTCCCTTTAAAAAGGGGTGGTTCTCGTATGATCCCCCTATATATATATGGGAGGGATCAAATGGGAACCACCCCTTCTTAAAGAAACAAATTATGGACCACATATGATGTGGGATCCACATCATATGTGATACACAAATGTCCCTTTGTTCATTTAAAAATGCAAAGTTCTCATTTGAAATTCCCCCCCCCCCTCTCTCTCTCTCTATATATATATATATATATATATATATATAGGGGTGGTATCCGTTGCAAACTTTTTAAGATTTGCAAACTTGCAAATTCATCATTATCCAATAGAAATAAGCCATTTGGATAATATTGTTTTAATATTTTATTAATTTTTTTAATAGTTTATTAATTTATTGTGGATATCATCGTCATTTTATAATTTAACCAATTTTAATTAATATTTATTAATTTTCTGTCATGAACACACTTTCCGACGACTTCGTCTTATCCGGCAAGTTTCACCATTCATGAATACACTTTCGTCATTCGTGAATACACTTTCATCATTCGTGAACACTTTCAACATTCATGAATTTATCCACTTGGTGCTTTATCATTGTGTTCACTACGAGTTTGCACAGTTTACAAAAACCGATTAGTTTGCAACGGATACCACCCATATATATATATATATATATAGGGAAGGGTTCAAACGAGAACACCTTCATTTTGCGAGAACGTGAACACTCTTTTATTATAGAGAATCACATGTGATACTATTATTCCATCACATATTATACACGTTTGATACTAAATCAAAGATGTGAACGACTTTTGACGTGATCTAGGTTGCAAGCCAGGTCGCTCTTACACCATTAAGCACCGTCACTTGTATTATCACACGTGATAAACGTGTTCTTGATGTGATATTATAATCCATCATGACCATCACATGTGATACTAAATCATAGACGCATACAATCTTTGACACGACCTAAGTCGTAGGACACGTCGTCCGCACATCATCAGGTCTCTGCACGTGTATTATCACATGTGATAAGGGTATTCTCACATTCTCGTAAAATACAGGTGTTCTCGTTTGAACCTCCACCTATATATATATATATATATTAAATATGTGATAATTGATGAAGCTATTGAATTTTTATTTTTGAACATAAGTTGAACACCGTGTCCATTTATTTAGGACCACATAACACAAAAACTAACCGACCCGACATTATGTAGTCAATTAGCACGTGACAGATCTATAACGTGACTCACCATTTTATGACAAAATGTTACAACTCAGAAACGGACCCACCCATTCCTCACCCATAACCCACCCACCCACCCATTCGGATAACTTGATTTTCATAAATCTAAATAAAGTGATAACATCACGTTTTGATTCTAGTATTTTCATTAATCATAACTTAAAATACTTATTATAATAGTATAGCAAAAATTAGCTACTAATAATAATATAACTACTTGGGTTGTTGTTGGTTAAAACCTAGGGTCGTGTACCAAACGAATACGAATAACTATTTATCGAATGTCACTTATCAGGTAAACATAATAAAAACAGGAAAATTTAACTGATAAGATGCATGACAACAATCGAGGTTCTTATCTGGTAAGCGAGGGAGAAGACTCGTATCTGATTAGCCCTTACCAAGTAAGTGAAATATTATTATTCACTTACTCTAAGTAGGCTACTTAAAAGAGATATTTTAATAATTTTTCCTTATATAAATTTGTTTAGTTTATAACTTTTTTTTATGTATCACACAGTTTATGAATTTATTTGTATAAACATCTTATTCGCTTTTGATTTAGGATTATGGTATTATTTGAATCTTATATCCATAAAGAAATCTTGATTTGGTTCAAATTCATGTTCATCTTCAAAGATTTTTTAGAAAATTGTTAAAATAATTATTTTAATGAGATCAAAATTAGTTAATGATGTGGATATTATGTAATTCTTTTTATTTGCCATGTCATTTTAAGGTGACCGGTTACTTGTTAAACAGGTAGACTTTTAAATAATTAAAACTTTATTTTACACCCTTAAATGATGTTTTTGAAAGTTGGTTCCTTAAAATAGAAATTAAACCAATGTTTATTTCATTTTAATATAATTTTTTCATTGTTAAACTACAAACTTTATGCATTATTCATTGGATTAAACTTTTTTTCCATTATAAGTTGAAACTTCATAAATTTCTAATCAATTATTTAATGATTAATCTTAGAATATATTTTTTTATCAGTTTAATAATATATAGATTTTGGGACACTCATATATACCCTATATAAAATATGAACTAATAATTCCTTATACTGTATAACTTTAAGTATTTTATTATATTTCTAATAACTCATTCATGAATTATTTTTGTAAAATAATTGAATCGTATATGTTTTTTTTTTGGAACTAACGAAACATAATGTAATAATAAAATAATATGTAATACTTCATTCATTATAAATTTATGAGTAAGCTCAAATTTTGGTCCCCCTGTTTTAGTGTAATCTTTGAAAATAGATTTAAACTTTGATAATTTTAAAAATCATCATCATAGTTTTTATTTTGGTTTAAAAGTGATTCTTCATCACTAATTTTGTTAAAAAAATTGTTAGTGTCAGAAACATTTTTTATCCATTTAAACTACTTTTCTAAATTTTTTTAAAAAAGGTAAACATACAATATTATATATATATAATATATATCTAGTGTATTAATATAGACTTGAGATCATGTGAGACACTGAGACTACACTATTTTCGTGAGATCCATAATGGATAATAACACTTTTTTACACTTGAAACTACACAATGTGTAATGATATCTTAAATCAGACTGAATATGCATTATTAAAACTGAAAAAATACTATATTCAGTTTGAATATGACACGTGTCGCGCTCTCATTTGTACCCACGTTCACAAACAAATTTGAGTTCTCATTTGAACTCGTCTATATATATATATATATATATATATATATATATATATATATATATATATATATATATACAGAGAGAGAGAGAGGCCCCTTCAAGTGTTAACTCAACTATTTGTGTTAACCGTGTTAACCCATCGTTCACTAGTGAACACCATGCTCGTTCACTGATGAATGGTGTTCACTAGTGAACGATGGGTTAACACGGTTAACACAAATTATTGGGTTAACACAAGAAGCCACCTCTCTCTCTCTCTCTATATATATATATATATAGGGGAAGGTTCAAATGAGAACTCAAATTTGGTTGTGAACGTGAGGACGAATGAGAGTGCGACGCGTGTCTCATTTAAAAAAATATTCAGACTGAATATAGTATTTATTCAGTCTGAATATACAAAGAAATATTCAGACTGCATGTAGTATTTATTCGGTCTGAATAATGATTATCCAGTCTGAATATTTCTTTGTATATTCAGTCAGAATAATCTATATTCGGACACGTGTCGCGCTCTCATTTGTTCTCACTATCACAACCAAATTTGAGTTCGGATTTGAACTTTCCTCTCTATATATATTATCAGTACAACAATATATGTTTATCTATTTTTAAAGAAAATCATGGAAGTAGTTTAAATGGACAAAAATATCTATGACAATAACAAAGAAAATTAACAAAGTTAGTGACGTGGATCATTTTTATAGCAAAATAAGAATCACAATGACGATTTTTAAAGTTATCAAAGTTTAAGTCACACTTTTAAATATTTCATTTAAAACAAGGGACCCAAAATTAAAATTTACTGTAAATTTATCCACAAATTAATAAAACAACATATGATGGTAATGTATTATACATTCAACTAAAAATGAGTGGAGAAAATAGCACCAACCAACCAAATCTTCAAGACTTCTAATACCAAATCTCTCCCTCTGTCTCTATATATGTGTACATTGTATATATATATATATATATATATCAAATAATTGTTTATAATTATATAATAAAATAAACAGGACACTTGCTGTTCATCTATGATTTTTTAAATATGTTTTTATAGATCTAAATTATTAAATAGATAATATCAAATTTTTCATTCAAATGGTCAAAGTTTATGCTATCTATAAGTGGCAAGTGCGTGCACGAATTAAGTAACATAACAGCATGTTAAATTTAGTTGAGATCAATGTCAGATTGATCTATGAATATTTTTTTTTGAATTACATAAAATATTATTACAACCACAAATTATCTTATAAATTAGTTTATTTTTTAAATTTTCTTGAAATTTTTCGTTTGATAAATCTTAAGGGGGCGTTTGGTTTGCAGAATGGAATTGGATGGAATGAAATCTGCCATAGGAATTTGACTATGAAATAATTGGAATGAAATGTTGTCAGGTTTGACCACATGTTTGATTGGTAGAATTGAAATGGAATCTATTGAAGGAATTATTAGAAACTGTCTGTTTGGTTCACATAATGTAGCTTTGGAATTGGAATGAAATCCCGGTAAATAACTAAAATACCCTTTTATTAATTTTTTTTTAAAAAACTAAAATTACTTTAATCAAATAACTATTAATTACTTCAATTTTTTTAACACTAAAAATACTTTGATAAAACAAACCTCCTTAATTTATACTAAAAAAATTACAGCAAAAAACCAGTATATAAACCAAAAAGAAATAGCAAAAACAGCAACTGTTTAATCTGATTTTTTGCAGCAAAAAACCACCATAAAAACATCAGTTGTTTAGTCTGATTTTTTTACAGCGAAAATAACATCATTAAACAGTAGAAAACCAGTCAAAAAACAGCAAAACAGCAGCTGTTTAATCTGATTTTTTTTACAACAAAAATATCAGAAAAACCAGTAAAACAACAGCAGAAAACCAGTAAAAAAACTGCAAAAAACCAGTAAAAAAACAGCAAAACAGCAACCGTATGCAACAATAGTATAGGACAAAACTGATATTTATAAAATTAGGTATATTAGATCAGGGGTAAAATGGGTATTATGAAAAAATATGATTCCATTCAATCAAAATAGGAATGAAAAAATCTATTGCTTGGGGAATTGAAAGGAATTGGAATATTCCATTTATGAAAAAGAGTCATCCAAACAAGGGAATGAAATCTGATCAAAGGAATTGGACATTCCAATTCCATCAGAATCGGTGAACCAAACACCCCCAAGTGTTTTTCAAATATGTTTGAGAAAACTTATTTAGGTTTTTTCAGATATTTTAATTATGTTCATTTTATTTTGTATAAATACTCATTGTTTTTTTCCTTAAAGATTATTTTACATTATGATTCAACTTATCAATTACTTTTTTTAATATCAAATGTAACTAGTTTTTATCATACGTGATTAGTTTATCAACTAACATAACAACTAACTTATTAGATATACCAACTCCATTTCTCACAGTTTAACAAACACAACCTAATTAATTATACTTTGTATGACTTCGACTAATTTTCTTTTTAAGTAATTTTTTTTGATTAACTTGAATATCCAATCCGCTATGCAAACTGACTAATCCCATGTCGACCATGCGCTTCGCGGATAGTCCGGTGTCATCGCATTTGAACCTCCGTGCAAAGGGGATTTTTATTCATTCCTGGATTCGAACTTGTGATCTCCTGATATTTTTGACCTTTGAAGCACAAACTCAAACTATTAAGGCACCACCTTTACGTTTAAAAGTTATTTTTTTACTATCAATAAAATAAAATCCAAATTAATCCATTTTCTTACCATGTGTTTGAATGTTTTAATATTTACATGTTGGTCTTATCTTAGTCTTATCCGGACAAGCATCATTGTAACCTTTTAATCATACCCGTTTTATCAAAGGACACTTCTTTTCACTTGATAAACGTGTATCATGTTGTTGGCTTTTGTATAATCATGACTTTTATCAATTCATCTTTAGAATTTTTTTTTATTTAAAATATTGTAATATGTTTTTGTTTACAATACGTTTCTTCTTATTCATTAAGGATTTTCTTGATTATTTTTCAAGACCTGATTAAATCAGTCGAATTATACAGAAGTTGGTCTGGACACCCATAGTCAATAAAAAAAACTTAAGATATAAAATATTTAAATAAACAATAAGATGAAACTTTGGATCATTGCCTTGTGGGCTGCAAGTTCACGTCAGAAGTTTGGGAAATGATTCAGAAATGGTGGAGTGTCAATTCCATCTTGGATAATTCGACAAGTCTCCTCCTCAACCACACCGGTGGTCTATGTTTTCAGATCCGATCTCAAGAATTTAACAAACAACGACTTGAACAACAACATATTTGATATGGGGTCATCATAACCACCTGGTTTTCTGAAACAAATCGAGTTTTGTGGAGTTTTTGTTCTCTAATATCCAGGTTTGCGTATATTATTAGACCTCGAGATGTTCTCATAAGGACTTTATTCCTTTGGACAACCGGCTTAAGGCTCCTCTCCAAAATCCCAACTTGAGCCTCTCGTTGCGCTCGGGTTTTCATTGTTTTGTTTGTTCAGTTGTTAGGGATTGCGTTCTCATTTTTTTTCCGTTTCCTTCCGCTACAGTTGGGAAGCCTTCGTTTGTTGCATGTTGTTGCATCTGACCTCCTTGTTGTGTATCTTTTCTTGCTCTTTTTAAATATATTTTACCGTATTTCAAAAAACAGATAAATTATGAAAACAGTTTAAAACATGAAAGATGGAGGAACATGACAACATTGAAAGTGTTGTATCCCTACAACCTCAAGGCCCAACAATTATGTTAGACATCATGGTCCACTAGTACAAAAATATGTGAATGGCAATAGCAGTTCGTTTTCAATGTTCGGTAGTTAAGTGCTTTATATATTAAGACCTCAAGGGGACCTGTCCTTTGGAGCATGCGAAAACCATAAAAATTTAAGGTTTAAGGATAATCTTTTTAAGTCTTTAAATGTGAAACTATAAGTTTTTTGAGATGAAATATGAAATCATCAATGAAATTATAAGGTTTTTGAGATGAAATATGAAATCATCAAAGTTTCTCGAAATAAAACCTTAAAGGCTTTTAATAAGGAACACTCTTAGGCTATGTTTGGCAAACTAGCTGATAAGGTAGTTGATAACTTATAAGGTATCTGATGACTTGTAAGGTAGCTGATGAATAAGTCATGTTTGGCAAAAAGTAGCTAATAAACATGTAAAATAATCAAAAATGACATCTTGAAATGTTAGTCACTTATAATATAATTAAAATAAGTATTTAATATAATAACATATTAATTCAAACAAAATAGTAAAAAATAAATAATATAATATGTTTATTTAAAAAAAATTAAATTGATTATCATAGATATTTTAAATTTTGGATTTATTAAAATAAAGTTTAGAAAAAATACATTAATTTATGATTTTAAGTAACCACTACATGTAATATATGAATAACTAATCAACTACATTCTAATTAATTAGTGATTTTTCAAAAAG
This sequence comes from Silybum marianum, assembly GCA_036898165.1. Lineage (NCBI taxonomy): Eukaryota > Viridiplantae > Streptophyta > Magnoliopsida > Asterales > Asteraceae > Silybum > Silybum marianum. The sequence continues at coordinate 1,765,043 of CM072532.1, forward strand.
TATAAGTAATAATTCTAAATAATAATAGTTAGTATTAGTGGATAATTTTAAATTAAAATGAATTAATTACTGATAATTAATTAATAATTAAAATTAATTAATAAAATTCAAAATAATAATAATTAATATTAATCAGGGGTATAATCAGAAGAAAATGACAAAAAATTCAATAAGTCACTTCCAACTAACTTTTCAATAAGCTAGCTTATAAGTCATAAGCTATGATAGTTTATTTTTGCCAAACAGTGTCTTACACTCCTAGGAGGATGGTGGTGGGAAATAAATCACACTTTTGATCTGTTAAAAAGTTTACTGTTTTTAATTACTTCCTTCCAGTTTTTTATGTTATATACTTATCATATTAATTAATAAATTACTAGGTTAAAATATATTAAAAATACGTTTTTTTAAAATTACACCGTTAGATAGATCTAGTTGATACATTCGAAAATGAACAAATATTGAATATTTTAAAATTAATTATATATTTAATGTTAACACGTATAAAAACATATTTTTAACGTTAATGGCATGCATGTATGATTAATGTAATGTTTAATCTCCATTGATAAACATTTGCCTCATATTTATCGGAGTTTTTCAGAAAAAAAAAAGTATTACTACTAGTGATAAGGTTGAACTTTTCTTTAATAAAATTTAACATTAATAGAGGGAAAAAATAGTGTATGTTTGGTTACAGTCAATTTATTTCCACTTATGCGATATTGTTAACATAATCACATGTTAACCAACTCTTTAGAGTTATGTTGTACATATTTATGCCAAGTCTATAAACTTTAGAGTTATTTATTTAGAGTTAATTTAAGTTTAATTTGTAGAGTTTAAAGTTAAATTGTTTACATTTGAGTTAACTCTTTAGACTTTAGGCTTATCTATATATATATATATATATATATATATATATATATATATATCTTTAGGTTAATATTTGTGTATCGACATGATCATCTAAAATCATTAAGGTAGCGTTTGTTTTTTAAGAGGTACTGAAGTTTGAAGTCTTATTTACTTCTGATTAATAAGAGGCAGTGTTGAAGTCTGAATTCGGAATCAATAATACTGTTTGTTTTTGTAAACTGATAGATGTCTGAATTTGTTTAAATTATCTATTTTAACCATTAAAAAATTATATTGTTGAATTTATACAATTTCACATATTTATTCATAATCATTACGAAATTTACATATAAATTATATAATTAGCATTCATTTAAATGAAAATATGTGAAAACGGTATTTAGCATATTTAAATTCTATTAAAATACATAAATTGAGAGAGATAAAGATCTACTTGATGAGGATCAATTGAGAGAAATGATCGATTAAGGTTAATCGATTGATAAATATCGTTGTCGAGAGTTTGGAGAATAATAAGAGGCAAATAAGAGGTTAATTTACCTCTTATCGGATAAGAGAACAATAAGACATAAGTGCCTCTAAAAATTTGAAAAAAACAAACAGTCTGAATGACCCTACCTCTTAACGATTCAGACATAAGAGACGATGAAGAGCTTATTTTGAAAAAACAAACAAATCCTAAAATGAAAAGCTGTAAATGCACCAACAATCAATTAAATTTAAAATTTTAAGAGATAATCTTTTGTAATTAATTGTTAAGCTTTTTATTCAACCCAAAATAATCAAGTCCTCATAATTTTGCAATTAATTATTAAGCTTTTTATATTACAATAATTATTTTGTAACACTACCATAAAAAATCGCTAGCATAGGTATATGATACTTCAATTTGTATTTTATTTTTAAATATATAATATTTATATACGGTAAATGAAATAGAAAAATTCATACTATCCTCACCTTCAATCCCATCAGAGGGTTCACATTAAGCGAAAGGCCCTCTGGTTCAATTTGTGTATTTTTATGACCAATAGGTGTCAACAAGGGTTCTTGATGATGTTGGTACAATCAAACAAGTTGAGTTTTATAAAATTAATTAATTAAGATATACACGTGTTATATGAATAAGGAATGTATTAAATATATGAGTATTTAACCGTACAAAGAACCAACGACATACAATGAAAAAATAAAGCCAAAACTTAGGCAGAAGGAAGAATTAAAAGAAACGAGATACACATTTAGACAATAATAATGGAATTGCCATGGAAATTAACAAAATTTACAAAAGAAATATAATTAGAAAAAATTAAAAGAAGAAAGTGATTTACAATTGCCGATAAGGACCTGGAGAAAGTGGTCATTTCTACTTCACTCCAAACCCCGTTGCCTCTGTTTTATTATATGTGATAAAAGATCATATCGTCTTCCTATGAATATATAATATATATATATATATGTCATCATGGAATGGACTTCTTATACATCACCAATGAGTTCATAAATTTCATCACCTACATATGTATAAACCAAAATGTTTTAATTAAAAAAAAACCGATTGCAACTTACTAATAGTGTCATTGTATGTAATATTAAGATAAATTTGTACCTCTGATGGATCGCGCAAAGAATAATATGCATTGCTTTCCTTGGGTTCAGAAGACACCAAGATACCGTAACCACGGTTACCATCTCTTAGAAACTGTAATAAATTATGTATCTTATTAAATATTTACATAAATTGAATTTTCCAGAAATACCATTATTATCACTATTGATTTTTACCTTAAATGCATCTTCATCGGTTCTATCGTCCCCTACATATATGGGAAGAACATCATCGCAATTATTCAAGCCTACAAAAACAACATTATCAGCTTCAGATATATTTTGTTATAAAAAATTTTATTCACGAAAAGAGAACTGCGAACTGGAACTTATTACTAACCAAGTGATTCAAGTAAAAACTCGACAGCCTTCCCCTTGTCCCACTTAAGCACAGGGCGAACCTCTAAAACCTACAAATAATGAGGCAAATAAACACAAGAATTAAAGCAAACAGAAACTGGGTATATGGTGGAATATCTTATCTGTCCAGGGTTCAATCCCAGACGTACACAACAGTTGTCGCCACCATTTTTATTAGGCTGCTTTCTTGCGGTCATAATTTATTGGGATTAGACTGTGCATAACCTGGGACACACTTTAAAGAGAAGTAAGAGTAAATTACGTTTTCAGTCCCTGTGGTTTGTTAAAATGTGCAGATTTAGTCCTTGTGGTTTTGAAATTTTGATTTTGGTCCCCATGATCTATAATTCATTACCTTTTTCGTCCTTATTATTTAAAATTTATTGCTTTTTTTGTCCCTATAGTTTAAAGTTCATTTCTTTTTTCCTAGCGTTTTGGTCTCAGGGACGAAAATAGAAATGAATTACAAACCATAGGGATGAAAAACAAGCCGCAATTTTTAACAAACCTCAAGAACTAAAAACGTAAATTTACTCAAAAAAGTAAAGACTGCATACCATTCGCCCATGTGTCAATCGCAGCCGCGGATATTGTTTCAAAATTTCTTGGACGCGTTGTGCTACTGTTTGCCAACTCTGTAATATTAAAAACAGATGTTGAAAAATCCGTCTTTAAGCAGTTAATAACTTAATATTACTACTATTGGTGAGGAAGTGTTGTGAAATGAATGTTACCTTCTCATCTACATTACGGTAGTGCACGGAGACACAGAACTTGTTGTCCTCAACTTTTGCTCCTTTTATGTCTTTGGTTATCTCAACAAGGGCCACAAAAACCTGTTTAAAACATACTTATTCTATAAGTATTTCCTAATACGGGAAGTCATGTGTATATATATGTGTGCTACAAAACTAAAAGCATGTTCAATATAATAACCTCATTGATCATTGGTAGAAATTCACTAGCAGGCTGGAACATGTTTCTATCTCTACCCTATTTTCAAAAAAAATAATAAAAATTAGATGACATTATAATAAAAATTAGATTCACATAGTTATTTATGTAAAATAATAAAAAAGTTGCTACCTCCTCATTAGGAGTGCTACTATCAGTTGGAGGCCGAACAGGACCCATGATGTCCATCCCATGACTACCAGCATAGTAGAGTTCGTTCAGTTGTACAAAGTTTTTAACCTGAAAAAGCAGAAACATTATACATATAACCAAGAAAAAAGAATGATTCAACTGAAAGAAAATTACTTTCAAATACCTTTTCACGGCTTCTTCCACTAATAATTGCTGTTGGGAAGCATTTTGCCACATTTCTCACAGCTACACGCATCTGTTTACAACTAGGTATTAAAATAAAATAAAATAAAATCCTTTTTTTTTGAGGGGGAGAGGGGGTGGAGCATATTTCCAAGATTGAAAAAAAAATTAAGGTTGGATTCTCACAGCAGAAGACATGAAGGCATGATCTGGATTGTTCACAATCGGGGATAGTGTTCCATCATAATCTAGAAACAAAGCTATTCTTTTCCCCTTTGCATTATTTATAATATGTTCAAAGGATGTAAGTGCAGATGGATACTTAAGCTGCAAAAGAAGGCAAAACAGTTAGTTGTTTTCCCGTTAAGCTAGAAAGATATATAAAAGTGTGAGAAGAGAAGAGAAATACCATCCAATCACGATAAGCAACATCCACATCATTTGATGAAAAATCAATGCCATTATTTTTGGCTCGATTCCTGGGAGAGGAGGATTTCATAGCATCCAACCAACCAGAATAGCGAACATCATCAAGTACTCCAGGCTTTTTCCATGGGAGTGTAAGAAAAAGGCCTTGAGAGAAGATTGTGCCTGGAGAGCATGGTAGTAACGAATCATGAATTCCTAATCTTTGTTTGTTAATGGGGGTAGGATCGGTAAGTATGGGGGCACTGTGATTAGCCTTAATATCCATCAGGTCCCAACCAGTTGTTTGATATATTTGAATTAGATGCTACGAACAGAATTTGCACAACGAATAATCAGTTACAATCCTCTTTAGCCGACCCTCTTGTCAATGAAAAACCACCTCTTTAAAGATTTTTTATCGTTGCTGGTAGGAAAGTGATCCATCAAGCACGGGATTGCTGGAAACTGCCAATCATAAGATGTTAATAAAAAAGGGAAAAAAATCAAGAGTAAAAGAACATAAAAAGAAAATCCAAAACTCTAATCTTACATATGCATCCTCACTTTCGGTAGGCAAAGGCTTTTCTGAATCAAGTGAGACAATTAACTGCAAAACAAAAAGGTTTCAATAAATTTCCTGATATGGAGTCTCAAACTGATATGAAATACCAAGATTAAAGCAAACGTTAGTCTAGGAGTAATACAACTCATAAGAGAGTGAAAAGCAACTTGCTAAAGGATGAAATCCTGCCAGGAGAAAAGAATTCAGTCAAGTATGAAGATGCCACAAAAGATGGGAATGAGTTATTTTCTTAAGTTGTGGGGATACCCATCCGTCCCTACTTACAGCAGTCTTATTTTCGTAGGGCCAATCTCATTCATGGATTCCCTTATTCCTTCACTAGAGTTCCATTTTCATTACCATCTCCACTATTCTAAATGAAACATATTCAAGGGGAAATGTAGAAAGTATCGATTGCTAAATGCTAATAAATGCTCTTGAAATCATTTCCTCACAGGATATAGGTTTACTCTGGTTTCAAGTTTTCCACGAACCTAATAACCTCCACTTATAATTACCATCTGGAGAATTATTTGCCAAACGAACAAATTTGTTCGTGGGACCATGAAAAGACAGCCATTCAAAGTCCAAATAACAGCAGTGTGTTCAGTGTAGAACTGTAGATGCATGTGACAAGGTCAAAGCATGATATTAATTCTATACTCAGAATCAGAACTAATAGCAGCACAGGGACAACCTAATTAGTACATGAATTATGAATATAACTGCAGCCCTCTATATGTCACACAGGTAAAAAGGTCAATAGCAGAAAATAAATTGTTGTATATTGTGCATTAAACCAGACTTTCCCCCTTCAGAAAAAGGGGAAAAAACTAAAATTGTTGTATATTTGCTTAGTTGTATACTAATAATCCAAAGCCACATGGTGGGGACTCGGGATGTAGAAAGAACAACAGCATATGTAACAAGACAATATGGTCCAACGTTTGGGAAGCATTGAATAGGACAAGAACCCAACAAAAAATACATGCCAACAAATAATAATATGCAAATAGATTAATGATAAATCATAGCTTGCCAACTCCAGAGACCTACGTATCCATATGCGATACAAACAAACATACATATACTAGCTGTCTGAGTATGACTACTCAATGTAGTGATAACAATGCACATCTATTTGCATCAAACTCTTAACAATATAAGAAAAATGCCACCGGAGTGCTCTTTTTTATTCAAAATCATCTAAAACTCTTATCTTCTTTTGTCTCTTTTTCCTTCTCTCCTATGTACACCACCTATTACTTTCTTTTAAACCTCACCTACTAAAAAAGAAATAAAATTAAAATGCAAAGAAACTGTTTGACTACATTAAAAAACACCAAATACTCTGCTATAGAGAAGGTGAATTGAACCTGGACAGTACACATCACACTCACGTTATAATACAAGTAAATAAGTCTGTCCAATTTACAGGATTAAACAAAAAAATCAGTGTGTTTTAGAATGAAGAATGACAAAGAAGCATGTGGAAATTAAAGCAATCAAGCCCATACTCCCCCTGTTCGAAAACAGAGAATCCCATTCGCAAAGATGCACGAAAACTTATAAAAAAGAATTCAGCAATACCATATAAGGATAATTTTGCGTTTGATGATGGAGATTCCAAACACCATTTTGCTAGTACACAAATAAATCTGTTTTGCAATGAAAAAATAAATGACTCATGAAGTACATAAAGCTTCAATTATAGGCACACAAGAACATGACATCAATGACAAAAACAAAAACTCAACCATACATTAAACAAAACCCTTGGAGCCAGAAAATTTGGTGAGAAATATCATCTGGTGTTAACGTAAACATATCATTTCCTACCACTAGAAATTCATGACGAACTCGACATAAATAAGGTCAAATACATACAAATTGCTCATACCAAAATCAGGAAAGAAAATAGTAAAAATCTGATTTCATGACATAATCAATTCTCAAAACACCTACTCAACCATACATTATACAAAACCCTTGGAGACAAAAAATTTGGTGAGAGATATCATCTGGTGTTAACCTAAACATTCATTTCCTACCACTAGAAATTCATGAGGATCTCAACACAAATGAAGTCAAATACATATAAATTCCCAATATCAAAATCAGGAAAGAAGAAACTAACAATCTGATTTCATGAAACAATCAAATCTCAAAAATACCTACTCAACAGTAAACACGGTAACAAATCATGTTGACTGAAACAGAGTAATTTCATTCAAACACCAAACGTAAAACCTACCGTCATAACAAACACGATTAACACGCTTTTGCCAAATTAAACAAAACCACGAGAAATTTCAATCTTACAATGATAAAATTAGATTCGTCATTCATTGTTACGGCACATACCTTTTTCCGTAAGAGAAACGAAATATCTATAACGCAACTGGAAGTAGAACCTTCATAAAACGCAAGAAAACGATCGTCAACAAACAAATCAATAACCAAAACGGAAATTACAAAAAAAAAAAAAAAAAATCAACCAAATGAAAAGATACAGAGAGATTCAAACGGCATTACCTTGTGGTCAAGAAAGCTTATAAGTACGAATGAACTGAAAATTACAGAGAGACGAAAGAGATATATTTGATATGGATATAGATATAGATATAGATATAGATACAAAACGCGTATACGTATAGGTAGAGGATGAAGAAGGAAAGAGCATAAGAGGGGTTATGGAGGAGGTTTATATAGAATTTTGTCGACGACTAATTCCTCCGTCCGTCGTAATGTTTGAAAGAGCGTGAGAGACGCGTTTGGTGGGCGCGTGAGTGAGATAACGCGGTCAAGGGAGTCATTTACACGTGGAATCGTATGAGGACACCTGTGACGGTGTCAGATCTGACGGGGCCATGTTTTACGCCGAGTGGAGAAAGTGTCGTCGTTTTCAGTTACAGCTGGATCGGAGAGAACGTCGGTGGCGGTTAGGAACTCTCCACCCGCCGATTGACTCTTACCATCCTTTTCTCCCACCTACTTTTTCCCATTTAAGCTTTTTAATGATTTTTTGTCAGTCTTTTAAAAAATAATTATTTATAATTCGGAAATCAAAAGTCGATTGATTTTAGTGTTATCACATATTTATAATTACGTCAGTTAGGGGTGATGGTCGGTCGTAGCTCCCTTTTGTTACCCTTTTGCTGTTAAAAAAATCAAATATTTATAATTATGTTTTAATTGAGATCAATAAAAATGATAAACACAAATATAAGTGAGTTAGAAGGCGTAGAATGCATACTCATAATATGTTACCCCTATCACCTTACATCGTGGGTCAAGGGGTTGCGACCCTTTGCATGGTTCTAGGGGCAGGTTTCCAAAGGACAGAGCCTCTTGGTTGTTATAACTACTATACAATTATATACATATATCTTATCTGTTAATATTTATAATTGCTCTACAGTTATATCTCAGTCATTTAAACCAACTACAATCATCAATCTCTCGTAAACGATAATCCAGGTAGTATTATATGATAGATGGAGTCGATCAAATCAATCATCCATTGGACGAGAATGGATTGGTTATCCACTGTTGATTGAATTTGATCGATTGGTAAAATCTAGAAATATCTCCAATTGGAATCGATCAAATCAATCATCCATTGGACGAGAATGGATTGGTTATCCACTGTTGATTGAATTTGATCAGTTGGTAAAATCTAGAAATATCTCCAATTGGATAAAGTCTTGTAAGAACTATCAGATTACTTGTAAAAAAATCACATGTTTTGACTTGTACAAAAACCTTGATTCTTACCTTGAACTTGGTATGAATGGTAAAAAAATAAAGTAGAATCTCATAAGAATCTCTATTGAAAATGCTTAATATCATATAAATTATTGTATTGATCAAATCTATCAAAATTCATTGGCTTTTCAATAATGGACATCCCTAAATCTTAATTAAAGTGGTCTTTACCAAACACACGATTTATCTGGATAAAAGTTATTATTACTCTCACTTAGTTTATTGATTAAAACTTTAGTCATCAAAATAACATATTATCAATATTTTTTTTTGATTAACCTGGATATCAAACCTGCTATGTGAGTCGACTAATTTCATAATGATTACCCGTAAACCGGGTAGCCCGGAGTTACGCATTTGAGGCACCACCCTTGTGGTTTCATGATATCGATATTTTATTCGATAAACATTGAGCGAATATGAATCAACACTCTGGATTCTTAGAGGGTGTTTCGGATTGCTTATCAAAACAAATTATTAACTTATAACGGTGTGGAACGGGTAAAAATAAGTTTTGAGTGTTTGGATAAGAAAAAAAAAAGTGATTATACCGGTGGGAAACCGGTGAAAAGGAGTTTTTGATAAGTTACTTCATGTTAACGTATCAAACTCCTTATGACTTTTAACTTTTTTTTTAAACCTTTTATATGCATAAGCAATCCCAAACAGTCTACACAAAAAAAGTTATTAACTTATTTCAATATGATACCTCTATAAACTAATCCATATAGTTTAATAAACACGTTTAGAAAAAACATGAGTTATTTTAAATAAACAATCCCAAATACCTAAAATTGTTGGTATAACCAACAATCTATAAAAAAAAAGGTGGGTGTCCATTTATAATTATTATATTAGAATATGTGATATTTGATATTTAAAAATATATATTTTAATTTGATTAACCGAATATCATATTTTTTTAATCACAAATAAAAAGCAGCCACATAAATGAGGAAGCGGTGAGAGTTTCTAGATAGAAATAAAATAAAATATATGTTGTAATTAAGGGCATATTTTAATGAAATAAATGCTCACATGGTAAATTATTATTAATTTAGGAAATTTATAATGGGGTGTGTGAGAATGACGCGCCATTATGGTGGTGGTTGACTGTGATCCAAAGGTTAGCATTGACTAGTCAAAGATTGACAATACTTGAGGAAAGAGTGGGTCCCACTCTTTTTGACAGTAAGATTTTATTTTCCTCTTGGAGAAAGTTGAGGCCACCATGCTCCCACTTCATGCCTGATCTCATGTGTTACTTTGATTTGGGTAAAAATTTATACAAATATTTTCTATAGTGTTCTTTATTTTTTTAGCTTTTTTATAAAAGGGTTTTTTCTTTTATATCTTATTCTATTTCTCTTTTGCATCATATTTTATTATATTTATTTATTTTAATTGATGATACACTAACATTCATGTTTATTTATCTATTTTAATTGGAAAACATATATCCAGATTAAATTTTAAAATGTAGAGTAAGATGTAAATGATAACACCCTTTTAAAGATGTCTCTTGAAAAGTCAAAGTTTATGATAGAAAGTAGATTTTTCTTAACGTAAAGATTAAAGTTTGATTTATTTTAAATTTTACATATTCTGCGTAAAAACTACTGATTGGAAAAAAACGCCAGTGTCTAAGAATATTTTCAACAATATTGCTATAATAGAAAAAACTAATTTTTTTTTCTCTAAAATACTCCAACAGCATTGCTATAATGTATTTTTTTATAATTTAAAAAAATTATAGAGAAAGCTCTAAAATCTCTAAAGTAGGAGAGGTAAATTATATAAAGTAGGAGACATTCTTTACGTAAGAACAAATTGTGGTAACAATTAACTAAAACTGTCTAACTAAAAGGTTGGTATGTAATTCAAAGCCTCAAATGTCAAAAGTCGAATACACTTTGTTCTCTCCCAATGAAAAATTCCGAAGTAAAAAATACGTAATGCGACTAAGAAAATGTTGTGGCGAATTTATACCGGCTACTTGAACTAGATGCTCAAACTTTTAGAATTAATCTTCTTCTCGGAACCTTTTACTTTTTTTCCATCATGTGGGAATTAGAATTAATTCTGATTTATCTAGTTCTATCTATACGAAATGAAAGAAACATCCACAATCACATAATCAGATATAGGAAATTTTACTCAAATAATCATTTGAGAAAATGTTTTTTTTTCTCCTAATCCATTTCTTTTTAAATTTGTCAAACTAGTCATTTGGATCGTTAAAAATAAGGTTGCAATTGTGACCTTACTAACAGACAAAAAAACTTATAAGCTTTCAATTAGGTATAAGAGTCGTAATGAGGTATATAAAAAAAACCAATTGGGTATATGAGGTATATCAAAAACCAATAAGGGTCGCCAAATGATAGGTTATTTACTTTACAATCCCACAAAAATGAGGTCGCAAGTCAATGTATGACTATTTCAAAGAATTCATTTAAAAATCAATTTGGGTCGTAATAGATGTTCACAAAAGAAATGAAGTCACAAATTTTAAAACTTTGTGTTTTGTTTGACAGTGAGGTTGTAATTGTGACCTTATTTTTAGCGACCCAAATGATTATTTTAACAATTTTGAAAAGAAATGAGTTAGGAGGCAAAATTGTTTTTTTTTTTTTTTTTTCTTTCTGAAATGACTACTTAAGTAAAATTCCATTAGATATTACCAAGGTCTCAATTTTAAACTAAATAAATAAATTAAAGTAGACTTAAACTATTTTTTTAGACTTATGAAATTTTATTATTATTTTTTAGAGGAAAATAGACTGTAGCGATGTCATTAAGAACTAGACTCTAAATCAATAAGAGAGACGTCTTGTTTAGCAATTTGCAATCTTTTGAACGATTCTTTACCAGATGTAAGTCAATATTCATCCAAAAGTGGCATTTTTGCTCTATCTCCATTTTTTCTAAAGAGTATCGTAGGCAATTGCCTAAACTAATCCCTGACACTTAAAGATTGCGAAAGCATGCAACCCTGAGATAAATTCCCAGTGACCACAAGTTGTTAATGCCTGGATTCGAACATGTGATAGATAGGTTATCTAGCCACATCCCCCACAAGTCTTAACCAGTACGCCGTAAGCCTTGTGTTTCTTCATTTCTCTTTTTGGGTTCTATTTCTCACCCTTTTCTGCTTTTCATGGTTATGATAAATTATTTTCTATTTTTTATCTTCTTGTTAAGTCGTTTTTTTATTTTTATTTAAAAAGTTTCATGTATTTTATTGGACATAATTATTTTCTATTTTTCAATTATAATTTTTATTTAAAACTTTTATTAAACGTTAATTTTCATTCATTACAAAATTGAAGGTAAAATAATACTTAATCATTTAGATTATTAATTCAAAAAAGTTTCCAAATAATATATTTCTATCTGACACTAAATCATATAAATTCTATCAACCATTGTAGTCATTAAAATCATTGTGTACTAAATGATTCAAATATTGCTAAACAAACTTAAACTAATTAATAGATTCAATCTATATATCCAAGTTTATTTAATAAAAAATCTCAATAAAAAGTGTAGTAAATTATTTTTGTAATAAAATAAACAATATATTAGACAACAAGTTCCAAAAAACATTGATGGGGTGGGATCCCCTGATTAATGTCAAAGAAACCATTTTGATTTGTAGTGTATTGTGGTTGGAGATGGATATAATGAATATGTTGGAGAGAAATAAATTAAAGATTTAATCGTATATAAAAGGTATAAGATCGTGTGAGAAGCGTAAGAAAGGATCTGAATCCTTGATCACGTTTAATCTGACACCCATGACCCATCCATGAACTGCGCTCCTTACGAGAATTGATCCGGTGCATCTTGGTATATCACATCACGATGCATCTCATTCTAATGTGCATTAAAATGCGGAGATCTCTTCTTACGCTTCTCACCATACCTTCATATCTTACCGGAGCCCAACCCTATACAAAATAACTTATATGTATATATTGTATGATTTTAGTTACTAGATTTAAGTCATGAGAGCATCTCCAACAGTTTCTCTAAAATAGAGAAAACCCTAATTTTCTTCTCTAAACTTCTCCAACAGCATCTGTATATCATTATCTAAAATAGAGATTTTTGAGAAAATCTATAAATATAGAGATTTCTCTATATCTCTAAAATGATGAAAGAGAAATATTATTTTAATGATTTTCCACAAAAAACAACCAATATAATTTTAGAGATTTTTGAAATAATAAATTTATTGCATATTTTAATAATATAAAATTTTAATAGATTTTCTAAAATAGAGAAGCTGTTGGAGTTGGGAGATAATAATTTTAGAGATTTTGACTTTACATTCTCTATTTTAGAGAAAATTTAGAGAACCTCTTGAAGATGCTCTGAATTATTAATTATTATTTTTATTATAATTTTAACTTGATACATGACTAACATGGGAAATCAATACATTATCCTTGAAAGTGTTAAGAATGATTTGTAGTCCCTCTAAATGGAGCGGGTTAGATTCATGTATCTTCCCCTATGGTGGTGGTTCACGGATCATCCACGGTTTAAATAAATTTGATTGATACTTCTATCATTCTTGTAGATCACTGATCACCTGAACCATCGCTTTTAGCTTCTGTTTTTAAAAAAAAATAGTTATTTTATATTTATTTGATTTCTTACGGTGTCATAACAAAGATATTAAAATGGTGTGGGATTGTGCCATCTTGGCGTACATCAAGTTATCGATTGTGAATTAGAATTTTGAATTTTTTAAATATAGATTAGGGGCCATTGTGAATAAAATTGACAATTCTTTTGTTTTTCAAAACTGTCTACACAAGTCAGAGGTTTTTACGAAAACAACGTTTCTGTTTATTAATGTAGAATAAAAGTTTGTCTCTATCCTTGAGGATTTTCTAAAGCGATACATACGGGTCCTACAAAAAAATCAATATGAATAAAGATAACAACAATCAATATGGAAACAACTAGATCCCAAATGCGTTCAATGTCTTAAGCAAACAATAATGGCAACTAACAATGTAACTACGATAAATAAATAAAAAACAAATATGAAAACGTTATTCTACTACCAATGTGACACAAAAAGAGACAAATATTTTGACATTGATAATCAACGGAGGAACAATAGAAGAGAGTTTTCTTGTTACAATGATCAACAAATAATCAAAAGTGGTTAAGGCTTGTGGGGGATGATGCTAGATAACCCATCTATCCCAGATTCAAATCCAGACGCAAACAACTTGTGGCTACCAGGAATTATCTCAGGGCTACATACTTTAGCAGTCTTAAAATTGTCAGCGATTAGTTTAGGCAAATGTATAAGATTCCGTTAAAAAAAAACTAATAATCAAAAGTAAAATCCCACTAACATTGGCACACAAATAAAAATACAGTATCCACAAGTGAAGGATGATAATCGACCCATCATTGCTTTGCAAACTCACCTAAAATAATTTTCTTCCCAACAATGTGAAAACACCTTCAACAAGTTTTTTATAATTTCTTTAAAATAAAGAAGTAAATTAAAATATCAGAAGAATTTGAATTAGAGAAATTTGAATTTGGAATTTTTGGTATGTTTGATTCGTAGGATTTAAATAAAAATAAAATTGAATTCATTCTTTATGAAAATGTTATAATCACTATTATATATAAATAAAAAAAATGTTTTTGACATATTTTAAGCACTATTATATATAAATATTACGAAATGACATAAAAATCGATGGAATTTGAATTTATCAAAGGAATTAAAATGTAATTTGATGAAATTTGACAATGTGATTAGTTGGATGAAATTGATTTCTTTGGGATACCCAATGGAATATTAAAATCTTTAATTTAAAAAATTCAATGTAATTCAAAAAATTCCATCATTTTCATGATGTGAACCAAACATAGATTTGGAATTTGACCAAATGAATTATCCAGTCCAATTACTTCCAATTTCATCAAAATCCATGAACTAGACACCTCTTTAGAAAATTCTCTAAACATGGAAAATGTTAATTTTTTTTCATTTTAAAAGACATTATAAAGAATCTGTTGGAGTAATACATATAAAGAATCTGTTGGTCTTGGATATGCTCCAATTACGCCACTTACAAAAATCACAATTACATGACTCTAATCCAGTACTATATTAACATCCCTAATATTAACTAACTCACGACTGTGATCATTTTCAAAAACCCTTTTTTCGGTCTATCAAATTGAAACCTTTGTGATTGTGTTGTGTGTATGTGCTTGGTGTCAAAATACAGCCCACTTCATCTCTGATACGAAAGCCAACATACCAAAGAGACTCAATTAAACAAAACATGACCCATATGCAGTTTCCAAAAAATAATGTAGAAATTTCTTCCCAAAGTTTTGAGAATTAGAAAAAAAATCATCCCAATTATTTAATAATTATTACAGAATACCATTAATAATGCATTTTAATCTACAAGAGATTAGACTTTAGTAACAGTTTTTTTTAATCAGCTAGTTAGTTGAGGAGGGATAGAAAGGGACCAAATGGAGAAGTTGAAAGAGGTAATTGGAAATAAACTGCTATCCAATCAACAAGACAGGTGGCGATGGACTATGGATGGAGCTGGTGAGTACTCGGTGGCTTCTGTTCGGAATTATATCGATTCCAAAACCTTGGAGATTGATCAGAACACTTCCAATTGGAACAAATTGGTGCCCATAAAAGTAAATATTCTTTTGTGGATGATAGGACTGAATAAAGTTCCCACTAGGGATACCATTGCTAAAGAGGAATAGATGTTCCTTCCATTCTATGTCCGATTTGTGAGGAGAAAGAGGAATCCGTGAACCACCTTTTTTCTTTGAATGCCAGTTGGCCTAAGATATTTGGAGGAATGTAGGGCGCTGGTGGAACATTGACATCCCTGCCATCAATAACGTCCCAGACTGGAGGGGTTGGATGGAGACGATGAGGTTGAAGAAAGGAGAAACATAATGCTTAGAAGCGGTAGTCTATACAGCTCTGTGGTCTCTGTGGAATTATCGCAACGGGACAACTTTTAAATATAAGAAACCTATAAAGGCAGTGCTATGGGATAGTATTGTTACGCACTCGTTTTTCTGTGTGAGTAACATGAGTAAGAAGCTGAACATTAATTGGATAGGGTGGCTACAAAACCCTCTACTGATCATAATTGCTTTTCTAGTATCTTGTTAGTTTTTATAAAATCTCTTCCGTTCAAAAAAAAGTTAGATTTTTTTAGAGTATGAGATTTTATTGACCATAATAATAATATTATAATTTAATAAAAAACTATAAATTTATGATGAATTTCACATTGGGGCTTTTGAAGGGGATATAATACGAGCCACATACCTTGGATCCAGAACCATGATTCAAGTGTCATGTGGCCCATTACAGCCCACAGGAATATACGTAATGAATATGGCCCACTCCACGGCCCCTTGTTTGAGTTGGTTCTCAAACTTTGTTATTTTTAATTAAATATATATTTTATCATCTACTTTTATATATGAAAAGAAAAGCCGACAATTAAGCGTTTAAAGACTTATTTTTGAGGAAAAAGGGAAGAATAATTTGTCACCTAAAAAGCTTAATCTCCTTTTCTTTTTCTTGTTAAAGTTCAGATGATTTAAAAATATAAAACAAAGCTTGGTTATTGTAGAAATTGAAATTTTGTAAGGACAATAAAAACTATATTATCAAGAAAAGTTTAATATAAATCAACATTTTCATATATTTATTTATGTTAATATTTTTATGTATATAAGGTTGGATTCATCTGAAATCAACCTGTTTTCATGAGATCTAAAAGACCATGAAATAACATTAAAAATTCATAATAAAGTATTGTAAATAATATAAAAAAATAAAAAAACTTTATAAAAAAACACTTTAAAAATTTATCTTCACATTATTTTACCGTAAAGATTAAGTGTTATTTTCATAGTTGTTTTCACAAAAACAAACTAATCCTATATTCTTACTATGATGTGAAGTTTATATATATAAATGTTAACTCATGTTTATAAATGTTATTTTTTTTTTTCTGGTACTCAACATTTACGACATAAATTGTAAAAGAGGGATATGGATTAGGTGGATACATGTAAGATTGGAATTGGTGAAAGGGCAAAAAGACAAGAAAACCCACATGCGCTCCATCACTGATTTTTCAACGCCGTACATCTAGATTCCATTTTCTATGTATACTGTCTAAGTAATTGAATAGAAATTACATTTTTAGATGTAGTACGTCTTAAATTCAGACTGAATAATCAAAAAAATATCTAGATAAAATAAAATTGAATATAATATTTATTTACAATAAAATTTAAGTTTTGATTTAAACTTTTCTCTACTAATGATTTCATATAAGTGAATTTCTATTTACATGCATCTAAATTAAAACTAACATTCTACATTTGATACCATCACTGATTTCATTCACATCAGCAATCCCGTAAATTAAATATTTGAAATTGACTGTGATGATTGGGCGTTTATTAATTTTCCAATTTTAACCCTGACGCACCACCGTCCATTTTCTTTTTATCTCCCTTCAATCTGTGTCTCTCTCAATCAGTATCACAACATCCGCCATTGATATCCAACCATGAGTCGAAACGCTAAACTTGACATCATCGATTACTTGTTATCTGAATCATTATCATCATCTTCCTTTTTCCCTAAACCCTTTGCTCTTCTAAACCCCTTTCAACCAACTACTGATCTTGATTTAGCTCTTGATCTCTTTAACCCTACTTTCCCTTCACTTGATCTCCTATCTCCATTTGATACCATCACTGATTTCATTCACGTCGAGCGAAAAACTCCCTCCGGCACTACTTCAGCTCGAAAGCTCACCACCAGACGCCGATCCACAGCCGCTGAATTGTATCTTCAGTCACTCTCCGACCGTGTCTCTGCTCTTGAGCTAGGGTTTGATCTGATAGACGAAGAGAAGAAGGAGAAGAAGAAGGTGAAGTCCGATCGGAAGTACACGTGGACGGCGGAGATTAACAGCTCCGACAAGGATGGTTTAGATCGGACGTACAAATTGGTAACGGAGATCAAAGGTGGGAAGAAGAAGGAGAAGAGCTGTAAATGGACGGCTGAGATTAAAAAGAAGGGACAGGATGCACGGAAGTACTCTTTCACGGCGTCAACTGCCAATGCCGCCATTGAAGATGATAGTGGATCAGAGAAGAAAGAGAAGAACAAGAAGAAGGATAAGAAGAAAGAGAAACCAGCTCGAATCGTCGAAATCCAAGGCTCTCCTGATCATGGCGCTCTTGTCTTAAAACAGGTCTGTTTCCATTAACTTTTTAATCCTTCAAATCGATGATCTATTTCAACTTCAAACTTCATGATTTGGTTACTGTTTTGATTTCTTAATCGAATCCTTCAAATCGATGATCTATTTGAACTTCAAACTTCATGATTTGGTTACTATTTTGATTTGTTAATTGAATTCATTCTAGTTGATAGATAGAATCATAGATCAATAAGTAGAATGGCTTCAAATTGCAGTGTGATTTGATAGCAGATTAGCAGTTAATATTATCAATTGATTAAATTTGAAGAACTGAGAACAGTAAACCCTAAGGACCAAGATCTATTATCTGATAGAAGTTTGAAAATATATTTGTAGGCATTTACTAAGAGGAACAAAGGGAAGAAGAAGGAGTTATCACCTCAAGATGCAGCCATGGTGATTCAGATGACTTTTAGAGCTTATTTGATCAGGAGGTCTCAAGCTCTTCGTGCCCTTCGTGAATTGGCTGTTGCTAAGGGAAAGCTGAAGGAGCTCAGGGCTTTGTTCCATAATTTCTCTTATCGTCGTAAGCTGGCTCGTGATGCAGCTGAGAAACAGAAGTTCTCTGAGAAAGTCATCGTCCTGCTTCTCACCGTCGATGCCATTGAGGTATATATATATGGTCTTTATATGTTGTGCAAGAATCCCAACACCCTTTGGTACTATGCAAATCTATATATATATATATATATATATAGGGGCGGGTTCATATGAGAACTCAAGTTTGGTTGTGAACATGAGGACAAAGTAGAGCTCGACATGTGTCATATTCATACTGAATATTTCCCTTCATTATTCAGCCTGAATATGATACGGGGAGCGCTCTCCTTTCTCCTTTGTCCTCATGTTCGCAACCAAATTTGAGTTTGCATTTGAACTTTCCTCTATATATATATATAGATTTTTATCATTCAAAGTATCTTGAGGATGATAAATAGAGTGTTATGTGGAATATTGATAGCAGTCATATTCATATATTGGTGTTTCAGTTATTCAGTAGCTTATGTTATTGGTCATCTTCAAGTAATCTTGTTTTTGACTGAATCAAAGGGGTTGTTTACTTGCTGCTGACTTAGTCAGCATCAACATTTTTTAACTGAGGAATGAATCTTTGAGCCATATATATTTACATCATTTGTTGAGTTTTTTTTTAACTTCAATTGAAACCAGGGTGCTGATATAATGGTGAGGGGTGCGAAAAGATCGATGGTGGATGAGCTGGAAGCAATGCTGGATGTAGTGGATCCATCATCAGAGCCAGCGGCAGGTGGGCGGTCCGTATCCATGAAGAGAAGGACCTTCGATATGCCAGATGGCGTGATCCAAAAGGAAATAGCAGAAGGTGTGGCCGAGGTGGTTCGAATGCTAGGACAGGAGAACCCTGATGGTTCTGAAACCTTTGAAGCCTGCTTATAAATTAATCAAGTCTTATTCCATCCATGATGAGATATGAGTATCAAAAACCCCAAGCTGAATTTCCTGTTTTTTCTTTATGTAGGTTTCATGTTTTGTGTGTTGTTTGTTATTTCTGTGTGTTCTATGTTAAATCTTTGACTTAGATTTGAGTAATCAGAAGTTGTTGCCTTTTAATTAATTCCCATTTTTGTTTCGGGCATTTTTCATTAAAATCCTACTTCTGATTTTCTATCTACGAATAACATGAATACACATGTATTAAATACATCAGTAAGAGAATGTGAAAATGAATTAAATAAAGTTATCTCGAATAAAAATCTGATGTGTATTCACGTGTGATGTGAAACAGGAAGGAGAGAAGGAATTTAACAATTTTTCTTTTAATCTTTGTACTTTTCTTTAACATGGAAATTGATCATCATTCCCACATGAAATTTCTTGTTTAAACTTTAAAGGTCATATAATCCCAGATTATGGGCTATGGCCAAGCCAAGCAGGCCGACATGAACGTCAAATTGGGCTTTAGATTAAGGCTTAAGGCCCAATGATACTAAAATACTCAGATCCGTCTTTTAAATATATTTGGGCGTCATTATATATATATATATATATATATATATATATATATATATATATATATATATAGAGGAAAGTTCAAATGTGAACCTATCTTTGATTGTGAACATGAGGACAGATCTTAGCCCTTGATCTAAATATTCAAGCTCCTCTTTAAATGTGGCTTGAGGGGTAATTCTGGAAAAAAAAAATCAAGCTGCTCTTTGATATCACTCCCGCTTATTTCTTCCTTCTCTGTTAATCGTCTTCTTCTCTGTTAATCGTCTTCTTCTCTATTAATCAGATTCATTGCTGTGAAGAACTTTATTAATTGGATTTGCGATTTCTGAAATTAAATCGATTGTGATCCAGTTGAAAATTCTACTTTTTTTGTTGATTGCGATTATGTTACATGTTTCGAAAATACAGACCTAGAATTTGGTTTCAATGTTGAAGATGCGTCGATCTATATCTTATATTCGACCGGATCTATAAACATAAATTATAAAAACACCGTATTGTAGTATATATTCGGTGCGAATATAAGTTAAAAATTGAAGTTTGTATAATCGTAGCTTATATTCAGACTGAATATAAGCTAAATTTTGAAGTTTGTAAAATCGTAGCTTATATTCAGACTGAATATAAGCTAAATTTTGAAGTTTGTAAAATCGTAGCTTATATTCAGACTGAATATAAGCTACAATTATATAAACTCATAATTGTAGCTTATATTCAGTCTGAATATAAACATAACATTTTATGCTTATATTCAGTCTGAATATAAACATAACATTTTATGCTTATATTCAGACTGAATATAAGCATAATATTTTATGCTTATATTCAGACTGAATATAAACTAAAATTATTCAAACACATAATTTTAGCTTATATTCAGACTGAATATAAGCTACAATTATACAAACTCATAATTGTAGCTTATATTCATTCTGAATATAAACTACAATTATTCAAACACATAATTTTAGCTTATATTCAGTCTGAATATAAGCATAACATTTTATGCTTATATTCAGACTGAATATAAGCTACAATTATACAAACACATATTTTAGCTTATATTCAGACTGAATATAAGCTACAATTATTAAAACACATAATTTTAGTTTATATTCAAACTGAATATAAGCTACAATTATACAAACCCATAATTGTAGCTTATATTCAGTTTGAATATAAGCATAACATTTTATGCTTATATTCAGAAACTTCCTGTGATAAAAGGATGAACAATCATATTAAAAGGGAAAAAACATTTGAATAACATTTTTACACTTTATCAAGAAAAAGAATCTGGATCTGAAAATGAAAAGACTTGTGATTCAAAGGAGGAACACAAAACAAAAACAAACTTGTGCGAAAATTTATTTTGGGGAAGATGATGAAGAAATTTGGGGCGGAAGTAAAATTTCTTTTGGAGAAGATGATGAAGAAATTTTGGGGAAGATGATGAAGAAATTTGAGGAAGATTATGAAAATTTTGAAGAAGAAGATGATGTCTGGTTCTTATTTAAATCGTCAGGTTATATTTAGGATTTAAGCCATGACCTGAGTTTTCCACTTATTTACAAAAATGCCACCGCGAATTTTCTCCCTTTTATTTTGATCTGATTTAAAATGGATGGTTGTGATTCGTCCTCATGTTCACAATCAAAGATAGGTTCACATTTGAACCCACCCCTATATATATATATATATATATATATATATATATATATATATATATATATCAAACTCTGATGGGGTCATCCAAAACGTGCATGTCACGGATCTATCGTTTTTAGACTTGTACGTATTCATACGTAATGAGTATTTCATAGATGTGGCAAAATAAACAGGTTGAGTAACGAATTAAAATAAATAATTTTATTACATTAGTCATAACCAGTTCAATTTGGGGTAACCATCGGGCCATTGTTGCCCAATGCCCACAAACGCTTTCTAATGCATCTTTTAAAATAATTTTGTATTATCCAACTACGTTAATAATATAACTTTTTATTAGTATCTTGATGTGTTTGTATGTATTTTGACTAATTTTATAGTGTCCTGAAGTTAACAATAAGACAAAACTTTAATTTATCTAAAAAAAATCAAAACTAATGGCAAATGAGTAGCAAATCCAAGCTCTAAAACCAAATTAAAAAGCTACCCATAAGGGTTACATGCACAAACATTAAACATAAGCAAAACCACTAAATTATATTTCAATTTCCTCTCATTTGTATAACATTATATAATATAAAAAGTTTAAATTTAAAATGCATCTATTTAAAAAACTACATATGTACATGATTTTCAAAGTTATATTGGCACATATGACATATCTTGATTTCATGCAAAACGCATACTTAAGTATCGAAAACTCATTTGTTATGAATTGGTGATTTTCGATGAGGTGGTTGATAATCTGTTACTACAATATCATCAGTTTCAGGACTGGTAACCTCTTCTTTTCCATGGTATTCAGACGTTATCAGTCTTTTTAAACCCTACATATATAAATCAACAAAGATACGTTATTAACTTAACTTTTGCATTCTAAAACTCTATTATTTTGTGTTTTCGTACAATGTGAAACATGAGTTTTGGTAATCTTGAATCAATTTTCTAATTGGATTGCACAAATGTTGATAGAAAAATCACTTAATATCGAAGCAATCTAAGGTCACATGGTCAAAGTCAAAGTCAAAGGTCAAAAGCCTCCTTACATTATGGGAGTATTCTCCTTATGTACCAACATTTTATTCAAGAAAAGTGGTGTTAATGTTTGGATCCACTTAAATTTTCCAAGCATTTAGGTCTTAAAACAAGTATCACCTTTTTCTTATACTACTATTTTAGTTTATAATAAAAATAATGTTATAAACTTTTAAAAGTAAATAATAACGTTTTTATTTTACACTAATTTATAAAGGAAGAATTATCTTTTCTTTTTCTCAATTAAAGGTAAAATTGTCTTTTCGTTAATTTAAAATTGTAATAATTATTCGTTCTTAAAATCGGATCCTTTTTTTATTGTGTATATTTATTTTAGGACGGAAAGAAGATTTTTATTTGTTTAAATAAAATTAATATTAATTAATTATGAAAGTAAATAAAAGTTCTCTTAATATAATTTTTTTTATAAAACTCCCCTCATTTTGGAGCATAAAATTGACATTAATGTTTTTAGTTTTGAAATATTTCATATAATACCAAAAAATAATAATTCAAAATTCCCATCAATTTCTTAATAATCATTTTTTATAAGTAGATGGTAGGATCCTCCACATTTTTGGATGTTTTTTAAAATTGATTTTAATTAAAAAAAATATATGTTTTTAATTAATTAATTACCTTTTTATGTGTTCCCTCTAGCAAAGCCACATGATTTGAGGAAGATGATTCAACATTATCACTTCCTGCATATCAATCATTACTTTTTGTTTAGAAACAAAAACTAATACTAAAATACCAAATAAATGAACATATAGATATATAGATATGCATTTAACCTATGTTATAAATATCTGATTCGGTCTAATTGAACATATATATCAACAATCGTTATAATTAAATTACTTTACGCAAAACTCTTAAGCAAACGATTAAAATTTATTATCATAAATCAATAAAATCGGTCAAAAAAAATTATGTCATGCTCTATATATAAAATGTTAAACGATCTCTACAATGTATATTAATTGTGAGAGGGAGGGCGTGTTCTCGGCCTCGAGTAATCCGAATAAAACACACCAAGATGATGTTCGTTATAACTAGACGAAATTGAAACAAAAGATTTCGTATGTTGAATTATATCGATATTATGATCACCTTCTTTAACAACAAGTACCCCACCATAATTAATCTTCTTCTTACTATCTTGTTTCAAGATTTCTTGAAACTCAGCCTTCAAATATGGAGTAGTTGTAGGAGATTGAGCATTAATTCTTTCTACTACCATCTCATCTCCACCATTCTTTTCTGCAACCTGTTTACAATTTCAACTTATAATCATCAGTTTCTTTCTCATTTTTCATGTTGGTAACATGAAGTACAAACCCTAAACTTATATAAACCCTAAACCTTAATTTTTTTTGGAAAGAGTATCTTAGGCATTTGTCTAGACAAGCCTCTGGCAATTTTAATACTGCTAAATGCATGCAGCCCTGAGATAATTCCTCAGTGGCCACAAGTTGTTTGTGTCTGGATTCGAACCTGGGGTAGATGGGTTATCTAGCCTCATCCCCCACAAGTCTTAACCAGTACACCAAAAGCTTTGGGGTTCTAAACCCTAAACTTAGAGATAGGGAGAGAGAGTAACCTGGAGAGAGATGGAACCATGATGTGGGTTTGTAGAAAAAGGTTTAAAAATGGCAGAAAGAAGGCGAGCATTGGAGGAATGCATGCAAATAACCAAGTAAAAGAAAGAAACCAAGAGCAAAGAAGCCATTGAAACCATATTTTGATCAATCTTTTCGACAAAAAAAGATCGATGAAAGTGAAGAATAAGGTTGATCAGCAGTTAGCAGTTGTTGAAGAAAAGCTTACAGATTTTGAGTTTAAATACAAAGGTTGTATATAATATGGTATTTATTATAATTAAAGAAAAGAGAAGAGAAGAGAAGAAAAGAATAGAAAGAGACATACACATGCAAATGAAGGGTTTTGAAAGTACCAAATATTCACAAGTTCAAGAAAGGGTTGTGCCCTCCTTGTCCCCTATCTTCCTTCATCTTTCACTTTCAATCTTTTGACTCCCTCCTCTCTCTATCTTTGCTTATAAATTAATCATATTTATTGAAAACTGATCACGTGATTTGCTCCCATGTTTGTACACAATTTCACGAGACTACGTACTGATGAACAAAATAATATGATACAATCATGATAGTTATAACGTTTGTTTTATTCTGATGTACATATAAATATTAGAGATTGAGATATTTATGAAAATGATGAATGTTTATTTATTATGATTTGAATACTTATGAAAGATTATCGGAGTTTATTTATCGTAATCAACGTTTTATGTTAAAAAACAACCAAGATATTCATTAGACTAAGATGTATGATTGAGATTGATTTACAAAGTTTGTACTAATATGACGTTTTGTAAATGACTCTGAGTCTCTCTCTCTTTCTCTCTCTCTCTAGGTAATCAAATGAGAACTCGATTATTTGGTATGACCGTGAGATCCAATCTGAGCAACGTATTTAAGATATTATGAAAGAAATACAACTCACATAATACTTTTAATTAGTTTATTATCTCCATAGATAGGAAATCATAACTCCCATAAATAAGAAATTAATAATTCTCTACATTGTATTATCCTTGAATATTAGATGTCAATAACATAAAGTGTATTTTTGTTGTTTATATTGTATTACATTGTGTATCTTGGATATCACAATTCACAACGTGTATACAGTGGGTATCACATTGGACATCAGTAGATATAAGTGGGCATATAGAACAAATGATCCTAGTTAATATATGTACCGTAACATGTATACAATGCATATCGCAACGGAATTGTTCATACAAAAAGAATAGAGGAGGGAGAAGATAAAAGATTTTTTAAATACCTAAAATGTCATTGTTTAAAATTTTAAGTCAAACTAAAATTATTAATTTTCTAATTTAAACTAAGATTTATGGTTGAAATTAAATCTCACAAATCATACAAAATATTGAATTTTGTTTTTAACGACCCTTTTTATATATATACTAGAAGGGTAGTCGCGCAATGCAGCGAGATACATCTCAGTTTTAAGTTTCATTTTAATTTTTATCTCTATCGATGTTCTAATGGTTTTATGTGTTTTTAAGAAAACGATTTTAATGTTTCATTTAAAAGTTATTTTTTTATGTAATTTCTATAATTCAAAATTTTTATCATAATTAAATTTAGGTTTAATAACGAATATAACTTTTTATATAAATGATAATTAAGTATTCTGTTATAACTTAATGATTATTTTAATTATATTTTAGATTTTTTATATAAAATTAGATGTTTATCTTATATTTGATCGTACTTATCTGTAGTTAGTTACCCGGATTCTCTTTAATAAGTTGTATTTATGCATACTTTATTTGTAATCTTGAAAATGAAGTAATTAGCATTAAATAGCACCTGAGGCTTAGAAAATTGTTTTTAAGAGTTTTTAGCCAAATGCTTTATAATATAGTATAGATACCCAAGTCACTTATAACTAATTCGGTCAACCATGCATATCATGTAATCTTACTGGTTTAGAAGTTTTTTATGTAGTCAAAAATTAAAATAAAATAAAAAACATGTCATATTACAATTATATAATTTTGGTTTTTAGGAAAATAAAAATAATCAAGATCATATTTAACAATTATTAGTTCATCTTTCATGTAACATACTTTTAATATAAAATAATAATAAAAATATATTTTTTTATAGATTTTATTTTATGGAAGAGTATGAATGGGTAGGTTGTCTGAAGAAATTACGGTGGCTCCGTGTTTTGTTGCCGGTTTTACCCCTCGCAATTCACACGCAACGAAACCCGATGAGAAGATGAAGACACACCATTCATTCAAATCATTTTTTTATAACCTCCCAATTTGACCAAATTTCATCTAAAATAAAATAAGTATTTTTATTTTATGATTCAAACGAGAATAATACATTTGATTTTATACGTTTTTTTTCCATCATATATATACAGAAAGAAAAAAAAGAAATTATGTCTAATTGATATTGAATTCTAACAAATATAGTATGATAAAAGTATCTGATAAATGAAAGGACGTTATTTTGTTTTTAAAAGTGTTGGATAAACCCGATAATTATTCTCCTGTACGTACGTATAGTACACACATGTTTTGGTTTCAGGGTGGGGTTGTCTTTCGTCCTACCAACCCATACATTTCCAAATCCGTCCTTTTCCCTCTTATCCATTTTCCCCTTTTGTTTTGAATGATACTATTTTCGTAAGAGAAAACGTAAGCGGTAAGCCCTACTGATTAGATTCCTGTAGCCAAGCAACAAGTTGTGATTTACAGGCCACAAATTATGCTATTTTTTTCTTTTAGAAGTGAAAAAACAATCATATATATTTGTATATGGTTTTAACTTGAAGACCCATCAATAGAACCGTAAACTAAAGTAAGTCGATATAACAGTCTAATCAAAATTAAAATAGCAACCCAAATTCAGATGCATATCTCACGTAGAGCAATATGGATGTTATAACTTTTTGATCACACACTCAAAGATACTAGCTTTTGTGGGATTGAACAAAGTTAAAGTCAGAGTTAACAAATCATTAAAAATTAACTACTTTGGACTAAGAAATAAAATCAATGGACTAATGCTATGCTTGAAAACTAGCTAATAATAAGTTAGTTGTTATTTAAAAAACAGTTATTAGCTTATAAACTAGTTGTTAGTTAACACATTAGCTAATTAACTAGTCACAACGTGTTGATATAGTAGAAGATAATGGAAAATAATTTAAAAAAAAATCATGTTAGAAAAACTACTCATTTTTAAGTTTTAACATGGAAAAAATTCACATTTTTTTAAACCTACATTTGAGAATTTAGTATTCTACTTTTGAAATTGGACATTTATGGGTATTAATCATATACTTACCGGATAAGTGTTAGATCAATTACCTTACTGCGTGAGCATAGAAAGAATTAATAATACTACCCGGTAAAAAAGAAAACGAGGATTAAGAGTCCTACCTACTAAGTGAGGGTGGTAACTCTTACCTGGTAAACGTTTACCGGGTGATAAAACACTTACCATCAATCTATTTTGATTGGCCGAGAATAGAACCCAATAAGACAAGTAATGGTGATGACTCTTAACTGTAAGCACTTACCCAGCAAGTGCTTAGATAAACAACCCCTTGTTTTAAGACAAACATGAGTAGAAATGTCCATATCTACTTTAGAACAAAAGAAGTAATTTTTTCAATAATCTCAAAGATTGCTTACCCAACACTTACTAGATAAACAATTACCCTATAAGAAGCGGGTTCAAATGAGAACTCAAATTTGGTTGTGAACGTGAGGACAAATAAGAGCATAACAAGTGTCATATTCAGACTGAATACAAAGAAATATTCAGACCGAATAAAAGTATTTATACAGTCAGAATAATGTTGTATTCAATTTAAATATTTCTTTGATTATTCAGTCTGAATAATCTAACATTCGGACACGTGTCACGCTTTTATTTATCCTTACATTCACAACCAGATTTGAGTTCGCCTTTGAACTTTCCTCTACCCTATAAATGTTTAACAAATCCATAAAATTAACTTATATTTAGCAAAGATGGCATGAAGCTACACGTTGAGTTGAGATACAATTTGTATTTTTCTATAAATTGTAGGGCATAAATGACAAGCAGGTGACGGTACCGTACGACGCGATAAAAGAGGTAATGACCCTGGAATTAAGTGCTCATTTCATTTCTTGTTTCCAAACCCATAAATATATATAATTATATATATATATATAGAGGAAAGTTCAAATACAAACTCATATTTACATACAAACTATACAAACTGATTCAAATCAATATAAAAATAATTTTTTTTTTCATGATTTTTTTCATCAAATGCTATGTTTTAAGATATTATTACACATATGTTTGTTTCATAATATAAAAGTTTCACATGTATTTGTTTTCATAGGTTGAAAGTTTCTCATATTTTTTTATAAAAAAGTTTCACATGTTTTTGTTTTATAATGTAAAACTTTCACATGTAATTTTTTTACAAGTTGAAACAAACATATGTGCAATAATATCTTAAACCATAACATTTGATGAAAAAAAATCATGAAAAAAATTTATTTTTGTATTGATTTGAACCAGTTTGTATAGTTTGTACATAAATATGAGTTTGTACTTGATCATCCCTCTTATATATATATATATATATATATATATATATATATTCATGTGAAAACTGTCCTCCGACAAAGACCTGCATTAAAATTTGAGCCTTAAATATCCCATCTCTCCTTTTTTTTTTCCTTTCAGATTGCTGCAATCTCAGTTGACCCACGTAATAATAAATTATCTTTTCATCATTATTGCACCCAAAACATAAATTAAAAATCATACAAGTTATCCATCTCTAAAACTACAATGGGATATAATATAGTTTTACTTCCACAATTTTTGACACTTTGTTTCTTCTATGTACATTATGACCAGTAGTAGTTTTTTCCTTATTACTTCATTCAATTGCTTACCCACTTCACTTACATTTGAAGAAGATTATTCACAGTAACCGACACAGAATTCGTTCGCTGCAAATCCTGCACATTTCAATTCAATCCATCAAACCCACAAACAAACCCTCATTTTCCACTAACTGTACTAATCCCGGCAAATTATGACTGCAATACATCAGTCCGAATAAACTCAGTAGCCACAATTGTGGTATACGCCTGGATTCGAACCCTGGACAGATGGGATATTCCGCCACATCCAACCTTCCTTTTCCACGAACTTTTTTTTTGGAAGGGTGTCCCAGGTACTAATCCCGACAAATTATGACTGCAATACATCAACCCTGATAAACTCAGTGACCACAATTGTTGTGTGCGCCTGGATTCAAACCCTGGACAGATGGGATATTCCACCACATCAAACCCTCCTTTTCCACTAACTTTTTTTTTGGAAGGGAGTCCCAGGTACTAATCCCGGCAAATTATGACTACAATACATCAGCCCTGATAAACTTAGTGGCCACAATTGTTGTGTACGTCTGGATTCGAACCCTGGGCAGATGAGATATTCCACCACATCCTGCAGGGCCTCAACCAGTATGCCACAACCCTTGTGGTTCTTTTCTACTAATATTTTAAGGTAAAAAAAGAACTTTAATAAGCTATATGGAATCATACCCGCAATATTAGTTCATCAGGGACATGGGGAAGCACTTCACGAACGGTTTCAGCCATTGCAAGTATATTTGATAAATCATCATCCGAAACACGTGGGGCCGTCCTAATGACTGAACCACCACCATTTCCACCTCGATATCTTATAGTACTCGGAGAAGGATTGTTTGACGTAGATGTACTAGCAGCCTGAGCGGGATTTATAGGCCATAGGTTCCATGCAGTGTCTTCAAGGGCAGTTTGGGCATAAGTTTCCCCAACGGCTGCAAGATGTCTCATCATCATCTGAACTCTTCCCAAACCCACGGATCTCGATGGACCCGCCCCATCAAATCCCAACCAACCTGAATCTGGCCCTGACCCCCTATATATGCCATATAAAATTAAATATGTATATATATATATATATATATATAGAGAGAGAGAGAGAGAGAAAGGAATGTTCAAATGCGAACTCAAATTTGGTTGTGAACGTGAGGACAAATGAGAGCACAACACGTGTCTGAATTTGTATTATTCAGTCTGAATAATAGTATTATTCAGTCTGAATATGACACATGTCGCGTTTTCATTTGTCCTCAAGTTCACAACCAAATTTGAGTTCTCATTTGAACCTGCCCCTACATCAATTATGATATTGAAAAGTGGTGTAGACTCTGAAATGTAAAATAAACGGATATTAACAAACCTCCAATCATCAGGTTCTAAGGGGGTCTGAATTTGATTTGGAATTACACCCGTAGGCAAGGTATGACCTGG
The DNA here is from genome assembly GCA_036898165.1 of Silybum marianum. Taxonomy (NCBI): domain Eukaryota; kingdom Viridiplantae; phylum Streptophyta; class Magnoliopsida; order Asterales; family Asteraceae; genus Silybum; species Silybum marianum. The sequence continues at coordinate 1,795,872 of CM072532.1, forward strand.
AACGTTTTGCCGTTCGAGTCTAGAGCTTAACTGACGAGCGAGTTGTTCATCACTCGAAACGTCTACAGAACGAGGTGCATCGTTTCCTTCAGGTGTGCCAACAAAGAGTGGCTTTCGACAAGTGGGACAGGAATAATTGTCACTAAGACCTTGGTCTAACCTGCCGTTGAAATGCCACCTCAGCAATATCAGCATTTATATTTTATAATCATATCATATATATCCCTATATATCAACTGTAACCAAAAAAATATGAAATTGTACCAAGATCTAAGGCATGAAAGATGAAAAAGATGATTACAGGAGAGCTTCTTAGCCTTGGCCATTGGTTCCTGAATTTACCCACCATCAGAAACATTGAAATTAGAATTTTAGATACGAAAAATAAAACAAAATTTAAATAATTACCCGGCAAATGGCACATTCATCGTCATAAGTTTGTATCTCTTCAGATGTTGCATCAGGGAGAGCCCCATGAAGGGTTCCCAAAGCTATTCTTAACTTAATAAACCCTCTGGTACGTTTCAGAACTGCACTTAATAAGGCCTGCCTATGAAAAAAAGATTAATATAAGCAAAAAAATAGCTTTCTATTAATTATTTGGGAGGAGGGGGATAAAAATATATAAAATAATGGAGATTAGAATTGCAACAGATGAAAGCATATTAAAGAACTAACACGTATATTTAGGAAAAGCACTGCATCTACAAGATGGAATGTCATGCCATGAAGCCGCCAAATTTGCACATAATGACCAAGAGCCATTAAAAACGTCATAATATCGAGGAAAAATCCCACATTCCGTAATATCACACTCTTCCATTCCCACAATGACCCTGCACATTATCGACGTAAAATAAATCCCATATTTTTTTGCCAAAATAGTAGAATAATAAAAATGAGTGTGTGTTACCTGCTGCTGACATATCCAAAAGCTTCGATATTTTGGAATTTGTGGTGTTGCCTGCTGAGTGATGAAGCCATATATCAAGTAGTTGAAATCCATGAACCAAAATGGCCTAAAAAGCAATATAATTTAGACCCAAAAACTTATCAGCCACGTTGTGAAAATCTAACTGATAAAAAAGAAAAAAGAAGTACTATAAATGCGGATGGAATTTGATTTGAAGAGGAGATACAGTGACTATACCTGTAGTGTTTCAAAAGCAATACTAAGAGGCTCAAAGAATAATAACAAAAATATAGACGGTGCAAAACTAATAGAGGATGGCGCTGCTATAATTGCTTCAGCGGGTGTCGTTTGGTAGATCAGTAGACACACCCTTATCCTGCAAATATGAATAAAGAATTTAGAAGATAACTTGCAAATATTTTTGGAAGCATTCACTATCAATCAACACTTTATCGGAAAGAGTTTCTGAGAAACCAGAATCAATTAAGCAAATAAATGTCACTTGTTCGATTCTTGAATAATTTTTCTTCCAAGGGGTGAGAGGTATCAATGGAAATAATTTGTGTAGCAGATGACAGGCAAACATGAGTTAGTCCGAATCTTACGAATACGGACATGACAATCCCAGTTTATTTGCAAGCAAGAGATGATCCTAAGGGTATAGTGTAATATCCCAAGCCAACTGTACCAAATATTGTCCGTTTTGACCACACACCTGGACTCACGGTTTTAAAACGCGTCAGATAGAGGAGGTATCAAGTCCCTTTAAGGCTAACCGTACCAGATATTGTCCACTTTATCCACACACCTGGACTCATAGTTTTAGAAACGCGTCAAATAGAAAAGGTATCAAGTCCCTTATAAGGCAACCTTTGTAACCAATGTGGGATATTACAATCCGCGCCCCTTGGGAGCCCAGCATCCTTGCTGGCACACCAGTCATCAGCTCTAATACCATTTGTAACATCCCAGGCCAACCGTACCAGATATTGTTTGTTTTGTCCACACACCTGGACTCACGGTTTTAGAACGCGTATGGTAGAGGAGGTATCAAGTCCCTTATAAGGCAACCTTTGGTCCCCTCCCCAACCAATGTGGGATATTACATATAGGTCCACAAAAGATTACCCACTGAGACAAGTAATACAGTTGTGTCATTTCCTTCTTTACTAAAAGACTTAGCTTCCAGCACAGAGCTACCAAATGAATTTAGAAAACGGGTGATCTAATATAGAAGTATGCTAAGCCCAATATGTGTTACTCCAAGAAATGCCATCCTTGATGCTCAAATTACCATTCATTTTGATGTATTAGCACAACGACTAGAAAATACATTAATAACTATGATCCAGAACTCTAGATGCATTTTATAATATGCACAAAAGACTAGAAAAATACAGAAATTAGGAACTCGTTAAGATTTAAGGTCGGGCAAATACCAGACTGCGTTGACAGTGACAACCAGCAATAAAACACAATATACACGGAAGTAAGTCCAGGGAGTTGCAGAAGGAGATGCATTCAACCGTTCAAGGCGATCCCTGGCTAAAGCTTGAAACATCTGTAGAAAATAAACAATAAAATCCATAAAAATTTGCCAAATTCTTCGCATCCCTACAAATAAACTCCAAAATCACAGTGTAATACTAATAATACCTTCAAAGTGCATAGGACAGTCAACCATGTTGACCACAATCCTGCTTGGACTACTGTTTGTGGGATTACCAATGGAAGAAATGTTCCCTACAAGAACAAGACCAATAGTAAATCAGCGATCAGTGATTAAATAAAAGCCAAAAATTTAATAACAAGTTGACCATTATATCAATAAAATCCAAAAGCTACAGGCAAAAAGGTAGTTCAGGATTTTGGTTGTCATTCAATATGGTGTCATAATCTCGTTGAAAATAATATTAAGCAATCATTTACACTGTTTCTCTTGGCACATCAGCTTATCACAAACAAACTAGACATGATATCTGTCCAGAAGGACAAGTTGGTGGCTATTCGGCCACCATGATCATAATAAGCTACATATATACATCATATATTATATAGATATGAAGCCAAAGATCTTAATCATAATTTACTTCACAAAACACTATTGCCTACCTTGTAGATAACATAATTAACTAGTCGCTCCACCAATTTCCGAGATTCAGTTGCATGCAGCTCAACAAAAAATATTGTCTGCATGAAGAAATACATCGTCAAAAAAGTCAAGGCACAGTATGCAACAAACAGAAGATTATGAATGGATAAATACACATGTCTCTATGTGTATTTATGTATATATATATAAGATATAGAAAACCTGAATACCTTAAGAGACAAGACGATCAGTATAAAAACGTTGAGGACAAAATTGACCACCAATGCAATTGTGGTATAAGAACCCAACAACAGTTCCAGTACACGGCTAGCAACCCCAGGGTCAAGAAGATTTTCACCCATCAAACCATCTGACTTTAGCTTCGCAAATGAAAGTTCTGTCCAATATTGGAGGCCTATAAAGCTCAACACTGTACAGACTGCTGAAATCGATAAATAGCCCACACCCATGGGATACAAAGAAAATTTCATTAGGGCAACAAAAGTTCCAGGATTTCATGAGATAAAAATATGCATGACCTCCTTTGCCCAATTAACTGGTCACTGTGCAAAATTTATGGAGAAGCCCACAAACTATAATTTAGTTTGTACACCTCCCCAAAGGAACCCTTCAAGGTATCTCCTGGGCTCAGATCTCAATATTCGTGACCTGTATCAGAATATTTCAAAATTAGTAACTGATACAGCAAAAAGGCACCATATTAAGCATACTTTTTGTGAACGTCATGATTTTCTAACTGATTATCTTATGTTGCTCTTTATCGCATGTCTAGAAGCTATGCTAGCTAGAATATAATCCAATGTGAACTCATGTCCACACTGTTGAGTTATCCCATTCAATTTCTTTTACTTTGGAAGGATATTTCATTTAGCCATACTACACTGCTATTGCCCTCTAAATGATCTAGAAGTTTGGCTCCCCAACCTCTAGTTCTATTTGGTACACCAACCTACACAATCACCTATTTTTTCACTTCATCCTCATTCTGGTCCATATAGGAGCATGAAGATAAAAAAAAATGCAAGGATCACACTTGGCAAGACAGAATCACTCAAGGTAGGAAAATGTGTTCTTTCCTTTTTTTCGCATTTGGTTAAGTAGGTCAAATCACCATGGAAAGTAGCCATGTTCGGCAACCATAAGCTAGCTTGTTTTTTGAGCTTATTGATGATATATGTGATTTATATACACGTTCGCATGTTCATTTCTTTCAGCAACTAACTCGTTTTTTTTTTCTGAAGTAATAAATATTCAAAGAAAACAACTGAAAACCATCAATCTCCTTCCCCTTTCCAACCCAAAGAAAAAAGGAGCAAAGTTCACCTATCCCCAAAACAAATCTATTATATACTAGGAACAAAAGGTGACAAGAATTTCAAACTAAGTGAAACGAATTCAAAATTGAATTGATAACTGAAAACAAATGCTTGGAAAGAACCAGGCAACACACTTATCGAGTACAAATGTGATTCTGGATCCAATTCGAAAAGTCAAACAACAGCCTAGAAACCCTAGAATTCCCTAGAAATCAAATAAAAAACTACGAAAAAGAAGAAATTAGGATTATATACACAAGTCCTTACATACAAATCGTGTAAGTAGATAATAAGAAGAAAGAGATAATCAGAAAGCAGGTATATTGATGAGCTGATTGCATCTAGATACTACGATATGAAATGAATGATTATGAAATCAGGTTACAGAAATGAAATCGTGATGAATACCTAACCTGCCTTGATGAAGATGTGAAGTCTTGACCGAAAATTTCTCGGATCTTGATTAGAGAGAGATAAAATTGGGCAAATTTTGCGGGAAAGCTAAGAGGAGAAAAATTATAAAAGAAAGAGAAAAAGGTTGATTTAATTTGCAAGTGATATCTTCTTCTTGTTCTTGGGGACTCTGGTGCCCTTTTTTGTCCTCACTTCCAAGGTAAAAAATATATGCTCAAATCAATGTAATTTTAAAACGGGTTTTTCGAATTACATTCTAATCTAATTATCGTTTACATTCTAGTCTATTGTTTTATCTATTTCAATTAAGGAACATATTAATACTTATATTTATTTATCTATTTTAATTAAAGGACATATGTGTAAAACAAGGTTTAATATATAGACTATAGTGTAAATAATAACACCATTTTTAAAATACAAAACTCAAAATTTCAAAATAAAATCATCTTCGATACATTCTTTAAAATAAATAATTAAAAATGTCTAATTTTCTTTATTTTAATTTGTTGGAGATGCTCTGATGATTTATTTTTTAAAAATTGTTACATAAATCATTCATCTTATTTTTTGTCAAATACTTTAATCAAATTCAAAAAATATGGTAATACAGAAAAAAGTTAAAATAAATTGCTATTTATTAATGTGGATCCCCTTCCGCTTCTTCCCTATATATTTGTTTTTGTTGTATTTCATGTCAATAATAAGGTCGAGGCTAGTAAGAGTATTCGTAATTCAATATGATACCTAATTAGAACATCTTCAATAGTATCTTTATAATTTTCTCTAAAATGGAGAATTAAAATTAAAAATCTCTACAAAATATTATATTCAACTCCAACAACATCTCCATTTTAGAGATTACAAAATTTATTATATTATTATTTTTAGTAAAATATTATTTATCTTATCTAAACATTTAATTTCAAGTTTCTTATTGGTGGAACATGATGAAAAATAGTTTATCTCTCATGATAATCATTTTTAGAGATGTCTTCAAATTTGAAGATTTTTGTAATCTCGTTCATACTTTCTATATTTTAGATAAAGTTTTAGAGATGTTGTTGGAATGAAAAATTGCTCAAAATCTCTATTTTTTAACCATGCTATCAGCATTTACATCAATTTAGTACTTTTAAATAGACGTCAGATTTGACATATATTTTGTATAGTTACCTTGAATTTGGACAAATAATTCTTTGTAATTTAAAAAAAAAGTTGACTGCCATGTATCTCGAAAGAAGGCTGTATGTTATAAAGATGTCTTAATGAGCCAATGTAAATTGACTTATGTATGTCAAATCTTTTATGTATTGACATTATTTAAATAATTTTTTGGTTTCTTTATATGAAATTATACGATACGATTGATTGTTATTTTTGTATGATTAAAGAATTTGTAAATTTCAAAAATGTATATAAATGTTTTTTAAACTTGCATATATTACTTTACAAATATCACCATATAATCAAAGATAACAACGTAGGAATTAGGAAGTATGAAAAGACACGTCATTTTATCTGTACATTATATTTGTATGTGCAATACAAATCCCGATCCTGATCAGGTCCGTTGGTGCTTTTATCAACCTTTACGTGTATATGTGTTCCATACAAAAACATACACATTATTTTCATTTTTTCCTTAAATAGTATAAGGGGGTGTTTGGTAGAGAGAATTGAGAGGAGAGAAATGGAATTCTCTTGTTTGGGAGAATTGGTCTTAAATTTGGGGGAGAATTGAATTCCTGGGAATTGGTCTACAGTGTAAAAGTAGAGAAATGCATTTCTCTCCACTTTGAGGAGAAATGCCGAGAAATGGTCCATCCTTGCCACCCGTCCTTGCTGTCCGATCTTCACCTTGACATCCGCCCTTGCCGCCCGCCTTTCAACTTGCTCCCCACACCTTGCCGTAGAGATGGCCAAAAACCGGGCTCAGGCCGGGCCTCAATCGGTCCCTGGCCTCAACAGTAATTTTCGGACCGGGCTTTTTGGGACCGGTCCAGGTCCCGGTCCCGGTCCTAACGATTTCAAGTCGGCCCGTTTAGTGTGTGTTTTCGTAACCGGTCCCGAAAACCGGCCCCGGTCCCGGGCCCAAACCGGGCCTTCAATAAAAAATTATTTTTTATAAAAACACTAATTCTATTTATTAATTTAATATATTATATATGTAATCATTATATATATGCAATTGGGTCACTCAAATACATCTTAAAACATGTTTTATTGTAGTTTTATAATTGTTTTTCAAATAAACACACTTAAAAAATACGTTTATTATAGTTTTATATTTGGTTTTTAGTCAAATACATTTAAAAATACGTTTTATTATAAATTGTAATTAGTTTTCAATCAAATACACTTAGAAAGTTAGAAATACATATAAAAATATATATAAAAATAAAATTTTGTTGTAAAAATCGGGCCGGTCCCAAGCGGTCCCATGACCGGTCTCGGGCCGGGCCGATCCTACAAATCGCTCAAAGATGTAACCGGTCCCGGTTTTCGGTCCTATAACCGGTCCTTACCGGTCCCGGGCTGGGCTAGGCTTTTATCGGTCCCGGTCCGGTCCTCCGTCGATCCTGGGCCGGGCCGGGCCCACTTGGCCATCTCTACCTTGCCGTCCGCCATTTCTCTGTTTCATTTCTTTGATGATACCAAACAAAGGATCAATTCCAATTCTCCACCCAATTTCCATTTCTCCCCATTTCTATTTCTCCTCATTTCCATTTCTAATTCTTCCCAATTCTTTTCTCTATACCAAACACACCCAACGTTGTGTAATAACTTTCATAATAAAATAAAAACAGAAAACAAAAACACGGCGACTAGAAAGCACTTTCCAAACCAAATTAACATTATTTGTGAAATTATTATATTATAATTGTTTTAAAAAAAGCCCAATTTGACAACTAGATCAAGGGAAATCTTGATTTTTTTTAACATTGTAAAATAATAATCACGTGGGCGGTGGATAAGTATGTTTAAAAAAATATAAAATTGACTTATGACATATTAGTTAATTAATATAATATAATATGATTGTTATTTCTATAAATTGTTGATGAAAATGAAAATAACATTTTAAAATTGATCTATATTACCAGAAAGATAAAAGTACTATATATTTGATAGTGGAAAAATATGTACATTTATCGTTCACCAAATGATCATAATGTCATCGTAGTAGTTGTATAACTGTATACATAACATTATGATTGTTTTTAAATAATATATAAAATGGTAAAAATATCGTGATTATATTCAATAAGAATCGGATTTCAATTTTTTTTAGTACTCAATCGATAATACAATTATTTCAATTAGAAATGAAGAAATATGTTTCAGTGAGTGTTGTGATTTTAAAAAAATCATGCGACTACGTGATTATGAAAGACTACCAAATTTTCTTACATCACTCAGTGTCCTATTTCATTATCCGTTTTTCTGTAGGTTTAGAAATTAATATTAATACTTTCAAGCGATTGACTCGTCCATATTAAATTAAAAGCCTCAACTCGATTAACCAACTCCAAGAGTTAGCAACGATAACAACACAAAGTGTTGTCTACTAATCCTATGTTCGACTCACATCTACACCTAATATTTAACTCAAAATGAGAGTTTTTGCTGTTACTATTAATTTATAAAATAGTATACTTTTTAAAAATTTGTCTCTATGTATGATCAATTCAGCACCTCAAAATTTGAAAAAATAGCTAAAACTTTGCTTAGGATACGTTTTTATCTCGTAAAATTTTATTTTTGGTTAACCATGAATGTTTAGGTCACTTTACACATACTTTGACTAATTTCATGAGACCTTGTAAAAAATATTCTCAATGATCTTAAAAAAAACTCTAACCAGTGACCTATTTGAAAGGAAGCTAAGGCCCAACGGTTTGTTTTTCAATTGAGCTTGTATTCTAAGGGCCCTTTTGGTTGGAGGGATTTGAAGGATTTGGAGGGATTGGGATTTCAAACAAGTCATTCCCAGTGCGAACTCTGGTTATTTTCTTGAAATTATACTGTATTATATCTTAATATTCATGCCAAACACTGCAGTCAAATAAGTCGTCATGTCAGTAATCTGAGAACTATCCCCAATACAATGGATTGGATTGAAATCCCAATTCCTCCAAATCCCTTCAAATCCCTCCAACCAAACGGGCCCTAAGAGTTATCCTATTGACTTTGAGAACACGGAAAAATGAAAGTTATGGGTTCAAGTTGATACAATGTGAAAGTGATAGATTCAAGTTGATAGAAATTGAAAGTTATGGGTTCAAGTTGATTGTTGTAAAAGTATTGTTACCCTTAAAATTCAATACAGAAAATAAACCTCGGCGCAAGTATACGCCTCGAAATACTGTCGTATCAAAACAAGTAATAATGGTACAAAGTACCGTATTTATCGTTCCCACAAAGATGGTGTTAAAGCTTGTAAGGATGAAAAACTAGACCTTTATAAAGACTGATTTCAGAGGGTAAAAAAATAAGAGGAGTTTGTTGATTAACTAGATTTGTTTGGTTGGTTGGTAACGTTGAGAGAATACAATTGAGATGAACTTAATAATGAAATAAAGAGATATTTTATAATAATAATTATTGTCTTAGAAAATTGATACATTTTATAACCTCATTGAGGTTAAGCCGCTTATATACCGATGGTTAGTTGTCAGTTAACCTTAGGGGAAATTTCACGAAATATCAAAGATCTAAAAATGACAAGTTAATAAACTATTATTATAAAGTTAAATACACCTCTTTATTTATCACTAACGTAAATCTCAATTTATGAACTTACACCCCAAACTAAGGTTTTTAGCCTTCCATTAAAATGAGTTTTTATAAAGTATTATGAAGATTATAACTAAGATGACACGAAATAATGTAAACAGTTAACTATGACGATAATTAAAACTAATTATAAACGAGAAGTAAAATAAGCAATTAATTAAGTTGATAACTAAACGTAAACGAGAAATTAACTAATGATTATAAAAGCAATTAAAGAAAACATACTAACAGAAAGCATAATATATGGACAAGTTTGTCATTGACAATCTTGAGGAAATTAAAACGGACAAGTTTATCGATATTATTCTTGAGTGGAATATTTAGGACAAGTTTACCATTGGTGATCTTGAGTTAATATTCAAGGACAAGTATAATATTAATGATCTTGAAATTCAACGGAATAATAATGCGATAATAATAAAAGATGAAGATGAAGACCGAAGCACTCTTGTGGAGAAATTCGAACAATATGTAAATCTTGAATGCTTTTGATGGTAACATGCAAACTTAAGAGGGAGATGAATGTAGAAAACTTGAATCCTTTTTGAACATAAAATACCTACTTGTATTAATAGTGAAGACCCACTTGTATAACAAGGAACTTACTAAACATGAAGAAATGCTTAGTAGGTGACTTGTAACCAAATGATTTCTTCTTCTTGAGACTTAGAAAGATGAACCACAAGTTACTTAATTTAGTACTATCCTAAGACTTTCTAAACAAAAGATGATGCCTTATGTAAGTGAACAAGGAGATGCTAAAGGTGGTGATCCAAAGTGCATGGCAACTTTCAACAAAGTGTGACTTTTGTGGTAGGAGACTTAAAGGAGTATGGAGTGTGGAGTGTGGACTTGTATCAAGTATGGCATGTCTTCTTTTCATCACCTTGGCCTCCTTTATATAGCATCTTCCTAAACAGCCGTGGCTTAATGATTAAGCCGGATCCACAATGGGCTGTTTGGGCCGAAACTACATGGCCCACAAAACTATACAATTTTAACCCAAAAGATTTTAAGAGTAGCAAGACCCAATATGTTTTAAGAGATTACAAAAATTAAACATAACCCATACACATCATGGGCCTTCAAAATCTCTTTCACAACTTGCCTATCATTGGTTTGCTCTCTTCTTTTGTCTACTGCATTCCTTCATTCCTGAAATTAAATAAAAACATGAATAATGGTTCGTAATTAAACAGTTTGGTGACCAATAATTCATATTTCTTTATTTATATTATATATATTAAACTACTATAATTACTTATAAAAAACCTAATAAAACGTTAGGAATTTAACTCAAATTAACTAAAATGAGATATAAATAAGGGTAATAAATTACCCGTATCATTGATACAAAATGAAAGTGATAGGTTAGAGTTGATACAAAATAAAAGTACTCGGCTTGAGTCAATACAATATGAAAGCCATGGGGTTCAAGTTTATACAAGGGAATATATTGGCACGGTAGATAATGCAAGGGTTAATTTGATAAAACTGAAAGTAGTGGGTACAAAATGCCAATCATTCCAAAACTTAAGGGAACTTTTGGCTAATTATCATCCACCGTGAAATCATGCCGTCCTTCCATAGAAGGTTTATATTCCACCGCCTTGTACGGTGGTCACAGGTCACTGCCACCTTTCAGAACCTTCTTCTCCGATCAATCTCTTGTCAAAAAACCAGAGGAGGATTCAAAGACAAAAGAGGTATTGATCATTGTATTCTTTGAAATTCCTTTGCCATATCGCTCCAATTTTCGAAACCCTAGAAGAAAGGATGGGATAATAAGAAACAGTTTTTTCATTCATGTTAGGAACAGCATGTGGTAGATACGTCGCTTATTAAACTCGCCGACTCTGCAATTTCAATGGAGATACAAATCGACGTTTAGTTTCATCAGGTTTTTCTATCATCCTCAATGTTCTATTCATCTGTTAGTATAGAGATAATAAACGATGATAAAGTATGATTGATCGATAGTTTAAATCTGTCGTCACTAAGAACATTTGTAGCTTGATGATATATTTAAAGATCTCGCAAATTAATGGCCACTTATTTTTGGATCAGTTACAGGCTAATTGAAATTTTGCTTAATAATTCATACGCAATTGTTTATAGCTTTTGTAAATTGCAAGTGTTTGATTTGCACCTACGCTTAAATATTTCGAAAGCGACCTATTCTTCATCATCTTTGTCAATGTTCAATCTATAAACATTAGCTCTTAGGCGCACACCTTGTGTTCGATGAAATGCCTCAATAAACATGATAAACTAATGCTGTTACTTAAGTCGCGTTCATCCTGTCACTTAACTCACTACATGCGACCATTTAACTGATATAAGCTGTATGCTAAGGTCATTCTCTTTCTCATATTCACCATGATGTGACCTAGTCAAGTCATGTTCATCTATGCAATAATGCAACTCTCGTAAGCAACTTTTCTTTTAACTCACTATTTGCATTTTTTTTTCTTGTAACTTTTCGATCCATCGATTAATTATGAGTTATACACCAGTCCACACACAAGTTGATACACAAAGCACTTGCATCGTCATCAGATCACTCACACGTTGTTGCAATGTCCACATTGGAGATGCAAACATTGTCACGTGAAACAACTGAATCACTGTCTTTCAGGTTGCCACGAAAGTCCTGTTCATTGGGGCCGATGCCCAATCGGTCATCCCTGCCACCATAGAAAAGTCTTAGAATTCATGTCTTAATTTCCGGTCTAAATGATGTCACTCACATTGTAATTTCTAAAACAGGTTTTGTCTAGTTCCTTCTCATACTAAAGCCTCAAGAACAACAAGCAACTTGAGGTATTAATTATTATCTTATTCTGTTGGTTATATTATCTTTGTCAAAAAGTGTTCCAAGTAGCATCTGCAATGGTAAGCTTTTTCATGAGAGTTTTTTCAAATAAAGTGGGTTTCACTTTCAACTTTCAATTCTCAAATGCTTTGGTGATAAAGTAAAACGACTTATTGAAAACTTGTACATTTACAAGCGGAAATAAGTTTCTTTTTTGTTGCAAGGGCTTTTTCAAGACGTGAGGTGGCCAAAAAGCTTTTGAATAAGCTTCCATTGTGGATGCTAATATGTCTATCCAAAATGTGAAATACAGTAGCACAGATGATTTTAGGTTGCGAAAAGGACTCATTATTCTTCTGACCTAGCATTTGAACTTCCAGTTCGGTTCACATTCTAGCTCTTATATGTGAAACTCGAATAAACTATCTGGCTTAGGCCTTGTTTGTTTTTTCATTTTAAGCTCTTAATCACCACTTATATCTGATTCGTTTAGACGTTTCATAGCCATTTCAGAACTGAAATCAGATTTCAGACTTCAGCACCTCTTAAAAAACAAACGCCACCACCTTAGTGTTCGTTGATCCCCCAAGGTAGGACAGTGATGTACATGTGATTTTGTATCTTATGAAGATATAAGTAGGAGTTTGTTGCATTAAAAATTAGAATAAAGAATAAAAGAAGCAACCTACATATAAACAACAAAAATGTATATGCAACAAAAACCTTTCAGAAGCACGTAGAAATTAGAATAGCTTTGGATGAGTTTCTATAGAGTTCTGTTTAGCTTTGGGCTATGTTATATATTAAACCATTCTGATTTCTAGGTGGTCACATGAGTTATGTTAGTATGCCCAAATAAGCCCAACAACTAAGGTCAAACAACACCAGACCAGATAACTAGGTCCTAAGCCCAAATTTAAGGGCTAAATAAGCCCAAACTTAATCAAGGAGGGCCCAAAAGGCAGGGAAAGACATAAAGAGGCCCAGAGGAGCTGTCACCAAGGGGATACTTTCTTTTTCCAAAGAATCTGTAAGAAAAAGTCTGACACCGCAAGCAAAATGTAGCTTGCGGTGTCAGCCTTGCTGGTCAACGGACAAAATTGAAAATAAATAAATTTAGTGGCTAGTTTTTAAAAAAGGTAACCCATGGCTATATATTTTTGGTTAATTACTCAGTTTAGAATATCAAATGGGATTTGGTTGGGGGATAGGATACAACCCATTCTACAAACTCCAAATAGGATTCATGTTGATTTAGTTTAAACAGATTTTACAGTAGCTTTACATATATACTCACCTTTCTCAAAGTAAATGTTTACGTTGCTATGTTAGTTTTTTGAAGTAAATGTCCATTTTCTCTACTCTCCTATTCTATCCTTAATTATGTGATGTAGAAATTTTCCTCTTTCTAATTAATAGTAAAACTCACAGTTTGTTAATTAAAAAGTACAATAATTAATAATCCTAAAACTGTGTGTCTTTTTTCATTGTAGACATTTTAGGCACGATGAAGTATTAAGAATCAAATTTGTTTGTCGGTTTTTTTAAGGGTGTTGGTGGTGCTTTTTCTTTCTTTTAAAAGTATATAACTAATATATACGTCAAATTAACATCAAATACACTTGTCTTGATTTGGTTATTTTGATACAAAATACAAATAGCTACTTCTAGGCCAAAAGGCGGTTTGGTATAGCCACAAATAGCTTAAAAGTCGCACATATTGAATACAAAAGGGTGAAGGAACAGCAACCACATACAATTGGTATTGGCTTGTTTGTGGGCATAAATTATGGAACAGTGACGTAGACGGTTAATTCGTGGTGTCCAAGCATCCCCTACCCTAGACTAGAAAATGAAATAAAGATTAAAAGCATTAAAAAATGGTCCTACATGAAATTTCATTACTGGAAACAATTCAAGCACATGAAGATCCCATCCACAATTGTATCTTTTTTTTAATTTTATGTGCAAGAGGGATTGACAAAGTGCTTTCTTGGTCCATTTTGGTTTCTTTTTAAAAAAAAAATTGTAAACCTAATATTGGCTATCCATCCATTTCTTGTTACCTAGTATGTGGTGGAGTGGAGCATGTTCTCCATCATTGCTCTTTTTTTACTGCAAAATTTCCATTGCCTCTTTGATTTTGTTCTTACGTATTTTAATTTATGTTCAAAAAAACAAATACTGTTATGATTAGAAAAACTAAATGGTTTTAAATGATGTTAAATTTCCAGATGTTTGTGATTTTTCTTGTTAAGAAATAATAGTTAAAGTGTATATATATATAGGCATAAGATCATGTGAGAAGAAGAGTTAAAGTGAGAAATGTAAGAAGAGATCTGAACCATTAATCACTTTTAATCTCATATCCACCCATAAATTGCGCTTTAGAAAGGAGTTGATCATGTGCATCTGGGTGCACGTTATCTCGGTACATCTCATCTTAATGTGCATCCAAGGGTGGAGATCCTTTCTTACACTTCTCATCTTAACTCTCTTTCTCACCGGAACCCAACCCTATATATATATATATATAGGGTTAGGTTCAAACGTGAACTCAATTTTGGTTGTGAACGTGAGGACGAATCTCAGCCACACATCTTCGGTTATGGTGGACGTGATCACGGAAGATTGACGCGATTCATGGGAGGGTGGAGATTATTAAAGGAGGGGAACCAGGTCAAAGCCGTCTTTATTGACCGGATAAGTGGCTGAGATTCGTCCTCACGTTCACAATAAAAAATGAGTTCACATTTGAACTTTCCTCTATATATATATATAGAGGGAAGTTCAAATACAAACTCATATTTATGTACAAACTATACAAACTGGTTTAAATCAATATAAAAATAAATTTTTTCATTATTTTTTTTCATCAAATGCTATGATTTAACATATTATTACACATATGTTTGTTTCTAATGTAAAAGTTTCACATGTATTTGTTTTCATAAGTTGAAAGTTTCTCATATATTTTTCTATGAAAAAGTTTCACATATTTTTGTTTCATAATATAAAACTTTCACATGTAATTTTTTCACAAGGTGAAACAAACATATGTGCAATAATATCTTAAACCATAGCATTTGATGAAAAAAAAATCACGATAAAAGATTATTTTTATATGATTTGAACCGGTTTGTATAGTTTGTACATAAATATGAGTTTGTATTTGATCATTCCTCTCTCTCTCTCTCTCTATATATATATATATATGGGCAGGTTCATACGAGAACGTAACTTTTTACGAGAATGCGAGTAGCTTTGTTCATGTACAAAATCATATATGATTGATATAGTGATTTTGATTCACATACAAAATCATATGTGCTTTTGATGTTAGTACAAAATCACGTGTGATTTTGTAGATGAAATCTTTGTGTTCTCGTAAAAAGATACCGTTCTCGCATGAACCTCCCTATATATATATATGTGTGTGTGTGTGTATATAGAGGCCTCTTCAAGTGTTAACTCAATTAATTGTGTTAACTTTGTTAACCGGGCATTTTCGTCTTTTGGATTATTGATATCACATTCCTTAAATATCTTGTTCACTTAATTATTATATTCTTTAATTAACACATTCGTTGATTATCTCACACACTTAATTGTTTACCTATAAAATTTCTGATTTCACCTATGAATTTATTTAAACTTTCTTAGTTATCTCATTCAGTTTCTGGTTTCACCTATGAACTATAAATAAAAATCATTTTTTCACTTTAAGGTTTCACCTATGAAATTTGATTATATGGTTTCACTTGTGAACTTTAAATAAAAATCATTGTTTCATTTTCTGATTTCACTAATGAACTTTGATTATATGGTTTCACTTATATACTTTAAATAAAAATTATTGTTTCGTTTTCTGGTTTCACCTGTGAATTTTAAATAAAAATCAGTGATTCGCTTTCAAGTTCACCTATGACGTTTTTTAATTTTATTTTTAAACAAAAATACTCATTATTTTCCAAAAATAAAATATGATTTCTTCAAAAAGATAATATATACATATTATTGATTATCTTTTAAAAATAAAATATGATAATTTGTTCTAAAGTTGTCATTCATTTAATATCATTTATTTTATTTCTTTTTTTATCAGATTATAATCTTCATTTACTTACAATCGTTGATTAAAATAATGAAAGACTTAGATCGGTTAACAAAGTTAACATAAAAATTGAGTTAACACTTGAAGGGTCCTCTAAAATAGATGATATATACATAAGAGAGAGAGAGAGAAGAGAGAGAGAGAGAGAGAGAGAGAGAGAGAGAGAGGATGTGATAAGTCTAAAATAGATGGTATATATACATAAGAGAGAGAGAGAGAGAGAGAGAGAGAGAGAGAGAGGATGTGATAAGTCTAAAATAGATGGTATATTAACTTATTAAGTACCAAAAAAACTGGCTCAAAAATGTTGTCTAATTTGAAAACTCATATTTACGTGGAAGGTTGTGGCTGAAAGTCGTATGGGGTGACGTTAAAAGCCATAAGGACCACTTCCATTAATGGTCTTGGTTGATCTAAACTAATTGGATGATAATGATGTTCATTAAAACTACAACCACAATAAGATACAAAGCTTTGCCTTCTCGTTCAAACATGGGCCATTTTTCAACCAATTCCAACCTGTTTTTCGCGTCTATTATTGTTTTCTATCTTCTAACCATACTTTATTCTATTCGTGTAGACAGGTTTAAAAGCAAACACTTGATACCAAAAAAAAAGGTGTAAAAAACATCTAATTAATATTTGTTTCATTTTCCGGCAAAAAAAATAGGATTTGAACCATCTTGAGTTCCTTATATATCATACGGTTCAAATATTACCAAACTAAATGTTTGATTTGATGACCCGGGTACTCGTTATTACATGTACAAACATTAGAACACGATCATCTCGGCCATCTCCTTGGAGAAAAATACAGATGTATACAATGGCCCCTTTCTCCCTTCTCTCCTAATATTGAATTGAAGCAGAGACCATAAAAATGGCGGAATTTTGCACACACATCACACACTCCTATCAAAAATCTTGGTCTTCACACTTCTTCAACCGCACTAGACCGTGGACTCGAACCCCCTTGCGATTCTTGACATTTTGCAGTCACCTCCGCCACCACAAGTTTAGTAAGAAACAAACCCGCCACGAATGCCGCCACCATAAGCATAGTGAAAACCGCACTCCAGCTACTAGTTGAAATGTAACCGGTTAGCACCGGTCCAATCGCAGCACCGATCGAACCAGTCCCATCGATGATTGCGGTTACAGTCGCAAGTGCCTTCGAGTTTCCCCTGAGAGACTGATGGGTTCCAAGATCAGCAGAAACCGCTGTCGTAATGAGAGCATACGGCCCGTTAACAAACATCCCTGTAGCTAACATAAGGATAATGTTTATAGGCATCGACACATGTCCATAACTCCGATATAAGTATAACACTGGAATAGCACAATACATAAAGCTTGCTGCTGTAATGGCACGAGCATTTAGCTTATCGGAAATGTGACCGGCTAGAATTCCTCCGACCACACCTCCTACATCGAACAATGTAGATAAGTTTCCCGCAGCTTCATTCGATAAATACTCGCCATTTATAGCTGCAAAGTTCAGAAATTAACTATTAGATCAACATTCAACCCAAATCACTTGGAAAAACTAAAACCACTTTCCGCTACTGATAAACGCGTACCTGTATGACTAATGTAAAACGGAAGCCAATAGAGGAATGTATAAGCAACCAATTTCGCGAAAAAGAGGCATAACGCGAAAGGAGCCACCCCGGGAATTCTCCAAGCTTCGAGAAATCCGACAGGTGATCCTTTCTCGTTATCAATCTTTGGACTCAATAGATTCTCGGTTAGTCCCTTTTTAGGTGGACCCGATTCATCTTCATCTTTAGCGACTCCCACCGATTCAGGATCAACCGGCAAGAACATAAAAACGACCACACCGACAACCGCAATCATCAAACCAGGAACCACCATGGACCAACCCCAGCCGTACTTCAAGAAATACGAAGCGGTCAACGAGCCCGCAATATTTCCTACAGACGTGTGTGCATTCCAAATACCCATTATAAGCCCTCTCTTACTCTTCCCAAACCAATTTCCAACGACCGCAACTACAGACGGCCATCCCGTAGATTGAAACAACCCAGCAATCATTTGAACAATCAAGTAGTAGTAAAACACATGAAGGTTTGCCCAGTATCCAAAACCGAATAACGAAGTGAATAAACCAGTTCCCACCATTCCGATTGTCAAAAAGATCCTTAGATTCATTCTATCACCTATATGGCCTGAGAAAAACATGCCAACTGCGTATACAAATAGAAAAGCGAGATCAAGATCTCCGAGTAATCCTGTGCCATTTGCACCATTGAACGGAGCCCAACCGTTTCCTAAAACCCATGAAAGTACATTCGATCTTTGCAAAAAGGAGACCGATGATTGAAGGGTTGGGTCTGGAGTTTGAGGATCGAGAGCACTTTTGATAATGCTGGTGGTTTTACGAGAAGCATGGTAGCTTGCGTATGCTAGAAACGTAACGATTAGAACAATGGCTTGGTGGGTTTTGAAAGAAACGTTTGATTTCTTGGTGCATTCTATGAATCTGATTCCTGGGGGTTTAGTGTTTGTTGTGATCGAATCGTGTTCTGGTTCCGAAATCGAACCCATTTGAACGAATTACTATCTGATCTTCAACTTCCTTTTGTTAAATCAAGAAATCCCAGCTGAAAAACTAAAATCAAACACAAAATTAGGCAAGATCAAACACTAAATAGGATAATAGACATAGAATTAGAATTAGAACCCAGTATATGATATTATATTAATAGATAGATACAAGAGAAAAGGCCAAAAAAAGTTATTTGATAAATCAAAAATTATTCCTCATATCATATCCTTAAAACTCTAAACCGACCTTAATTAACAACATCAGTAGAACCAAAAGGAATTCATGGCAATTTAACAGCAAAATCAATGGAGATCTTGCACCAGGAAGACAAAAAAAAACCCATAAATTTTCTAGCAAAATTCTCCAATCTCTTGAAGTTGACAAATCCGATGAACATCAACCAAAGTTGGAACAATTATTTATAATTACATTTACTTTGCTTTGCAGTTTCGACTAATCTCTATTTACCACAATTCTTAAATGAAGAAGTGATACGAAGATGTACTTCAAATTAAACAAATCTAGAAGTAATCCAATATGATGAAGAACGTGAATAAATTAATTAAAAAGTGAACGATCGAAGGGGATAAGATCGTAGATTTCACGTACTCAGTTTTTTTAGATTATATCGAAATCCATTATAATCTGATCTTAGTTCCAATAAGGAAAAGATACCACCATTGAAGATGATGAAACAGAAAAGAAATGCTAACAGATTTGTGAATTAATTGAAAAGAAAAAAGGATGAAGAATTTAGAACAATACCTGTATATCAGCTTTCCGATCAAAATCGATTGTTTCTCTCTCTCTCTCTAGATTCCTTCAACTTCTCTCTTTATATATATATATAGATAGATGTATCTATAATCTATATCTCTTTATCTTCTTCTTTCTTTTGTTGCTTGGCGAGTGCGGCAACCCTGGTTCTCTGCACTTGCTGTGGAAGCCAAAGTAAAACTTCGTATTTTATAGAGGATGGTTTTAGTAACTTCATATATCCAATTACCAAAATGCCCTTGTTTGATTTTGTAATTTCCACTTTCCATCACAAACCATGTTTTTATGCGGGTGGAATTGAAATGACGATATTACCCCCCCCTTGTTGACGATGTTATCTTAAATTTGCGCCTGCAACACTTTAGAGTTTAGAATTTAGACAAACCACGTATCTAAAAAAATATATTAAAAGGATTTTTAAAAAGGAAATTATTTTAATATTCATTTTAAAAAAACAAAATATCCAAAATTTCTCATAAGTTACAAAAATGACCAAAACGTCTCTGGACCTATATACTCCATTCTGTGAGTCCATTTCGTGAGTCTGTGAGTCCGTGAGTCACTGTATGGGTTCATGCACTATTTGGTCATTTTTGTAATTTGAGAGAGATTTTGGATATTTTAGGTATTTGTTTTTTCAAAATGGATATTATTAATAATTTTTCCGGAGGGAAAAAAAATTAAAACTCAAAAAAGAAAAATAATTAAAAAAAGTGTTATTAAATACCTAAATCAAAGAAGGAAAATAATTATAAAAAGTGTTATTAAATACTTAAATCAAAGAAGGAAAATAGTTATAAAAAGTGTTATTAAAAAAACTTAAAACTCAAACAAGGAAAATACATCAAACAAGGATTTTTGGTAATTCTTCAGAATTTAATTTTAGCTTTCAAATATGGGAAAAAAATTACTCCAGTGAAGGTTTTGTTGGGTAACAAAACTGCAAAATCCTTATTTGATTTATTTTAGAAGCTTTGTTGGAGATTAAGGATGTGATCGGGACTAGAACGGTATCGAAATATTTTGGATGGAAAACAAGAACAGAATATTAAACCGAATATTAAGTTGTACATTTTTTGTATACAAATGTATTACGATAAATTACAATATATTAAAAACTTTGATTTTTCATGTTAAATTAACATATCAACGGGTATGAGTAGGCTCTATATATATTCTTCGTAAGCATCAAATCTATGTTGATACGGTATACATATTAAGTCGTATGTATTTTTCATGTTAAATCAACGTATCAACGAATACGAGTACGCTCTATAAAAAATATTTTTTCATAGTATATATATAATGACTATTTTAATTAAATTCTCAATTTTTTACACAGATTCTCCTACATCTTTTTTGGAGAAACTTTTGAAAAGTTTGTTCTTCATTTTAAATCCGTTGGAAATGTTATTATTTATGTAAAAATTAATAACTTCTTGTCTTTTGAATTTTTGTTTTTATATTTCTAAAAATTCATAACTTGTTATTTTGAATGTTTATATACAAATGGCATGAAGCATCCCCAGTTACCTTCCAAGAGTCCTGTTAATTAAACTTCAATGTTTTATTCTTTCTTTTTTTCTAGAAGTGTCTTAAAAACAAAATATTCGATCTACTTCTTTTTGGTTGGCTACCGTTGGTTGGAAATGTGGGAGAACTCTTGAGAAAGAGAGTGGAGAAAAGAAAAAGAAAAACAACACATAGGGTGTAAACTGATTTTCTTTTATCTTTTAGTACACAATAAAATAAATAAAAACATATTTATAAATAAGTTTATCATAAAAATCATATCTGCTTATATTTTATTTTATTAAACCAATAGACATTTTTATAACGGTGTCAAATTTGTATCATAATAAACCAATCAATTGCATTACCAATCGTATCAACTTAGTTGGTATAGTACCAACTAAATTGATTGGCAATACCGTACTAACTTCATAAACTTGGTTGGTACGTGGTATTGAAAATCATCTGCCACGGTAATGCCGTACCATACCGACTTATATATAGATATTATTTATTAAATAAAAAAATCAATTAGTTGAACTATATGTATATATTAATACATCTAATTGTTCTTTTAAAGGAATTTAGGATATGTTTGGCAAACTAGCGGATAAACTAGCTGGTAGTTGATAAGCTAGCGGATGACTGATAAGCTAGTTGATGGCTTATAAGCTGGTAGCTGATAAGATAACTGATGAAAAAAATCATGTTTGGCAAAACTAACGTATAAGAATGTAAAATGACCAAAATGGGTATGTTAAAAAATAATAATTAATATTAATGAGGGTTATAATTAGAAAATGTGACAATAAGCTACCAAAACGCTACTTCAAGTAGCGTTTTAATAAGTTAGCTTATAGTTTGTCAAACATGTACACTGAAAATAAGCTAGCTTATAAGTCAGCTTATAAGCTAACTTATTTTTGTCAAACATAGTTATAACTAACATTTTATCGTTTAGTGTTTAATTTAACTTTAGTACATTACTTGTTACGTCTATTAAGGAAAAAAAACATGACACCATAGCATGTTCACTCCTACTTTTTTATGATATCTAGACCAACGAACTTACGAACATGCACCGACTAATTTACCTAGAGTAATTGCATGTGAACTTTCATGACTATAAATTTTTTAACAACAGTTAATATTTGAAATATGAGATTAATAAACTTATATAATGTTTATTCCTAGTTGTACGCTTATTTCTTCAATTTACTTGTCAGATAATATATGTGATTAATTGATTATAGATATAGTAAAAATCTTATCAAGTTGATATTTTAAACTTATTTTAAATCATGATCACTAATCAATCAAGATGGTAAAGTATAACTAGAAATGTTTGAAAGTGAATTGCTAAAAACAACAATAATAGATAAAGAACCTTTAAATTAAATAAAAAGATGATTACGTAAATTATAAATCAAAATTTAAGATACCTATCCATCATTTTGAACCCACCCAATTGGCCAGCTTAAGATTCCATTGGTGAAATTGACTTTATTTAATAATTATGTGATAAATTTAAAATATTTATTAGAATTATAATTTTATTTTTAATTGATCAATATTAGATGGCATATTAAGTACTTCAATTTGAGATGAAACCTCTTACTAAATTATGCATAGAAACTAAAAAAAAGTGCATTTTTTTTTAAAATCATAATATATTTAAGATCATATTTTAACATCGAGGGTATTGCGGGATTGAATGATAGAGATTGTGATGGGCCGGTGGTTTAATATATTGACATCGACAACAATAGTTGGCCAGGTTTTCTTTTGTGTGTGGCCAAGTTTTAATTGGATAGGGTCCAGCTTAATCAACTTAATACTAACATTAGGTTTATGGTTTGTCTTAATGCTGAGTTTTTTTTATCTGTTGTTAAGAGTTACTCAAGTAGTGCAGTACTTCTCACTTAATTATGAAGTATTTTAGTCTCTTTGACCTAGTTAAAACTGTAGCCAATTGTGGCATAGATTATGGTTGATGTAGGTTGGATAAGTAAGATCATGCTATTTTGTGGATATGACGTTTAATTTTACGAAAATTTTATGGTATACACAAATCTGATGTCAATTGTATTTTGTAATAAATAATAACAATTGACAAGAAAACGAACATGAAATCTCAAAGGAATTTTATCCAAATTCAACCCGTGTAGGACATAAAATCGTGATGCGGCCATTTGACATGACCCGATAAATGGTATATGAATTTATTTGTAACTATCATGGGTCGAATCATTTCATTTGCAATATATAACACGTATAAATCACCAACTTGAACTTTTGTACAAACTTTTGATTTTAATGGTCAAAGGACTATGTCATTGGTCTTATATATCTGACCTTGTAATGAATTACAGGGTTTGTACTTTTCCATTCGGTATATAAAAAATTACATGATTTATAAGAATGACAAACATGATTACATACTTCAACTAATGTAGAAATTAAAATAATTAGGCCGGCTGGTAGTTGAATTGTGTGTTTAATTATTTATGGCATGATGGGTACGGAACTAAGGATGCTCTTTACCATTTTTTTTTCTTCAAATCAATACATTCAAAATGTGATAAGGGTTTAAATTTGACATGTATTTGAGGAAATTTGTATGGGATGTATTATTTGGTATAATAAGATTTTATTTTGAGTTACATTTTTTACATGATTAAAAGATCTTTAACTTAATATTATTTGAGTTTTTGAATTTAGTAGGTTAAAGAGTTCAAACATCATCAATGTGATGATATCTAAAAGTTCATTTATTAAATTTATCATACATAAATAACATATACTTTAAAAAAGCATTCAATTTGAATTTAAATATGCGCATATGAAGTCTCAAAACAAAAAAAATGGATAAAATATGTCTTTTTTTTTATTCTCGTTTTTCGTTTTTAGAGTATAATAATAGTATACCATAAATTAACAAGAAGGAATGTGAATATAATTATCATAATAGACTCTACGCCCTGTGATCTTTTTTATAATCGATTAAAACACTTGATATTTAGGTGACATTTGTTTTTTTAAAAGATGTCGAAGTCTGAAATATGAAGAAAAAAAATAATTTGGATGTATGACTGATTCAGACATAAGAGATAATTAAGAGCAAATAAAAAACCAAACAAGGTCTTACTAACCGCTTATTCGGTAAACATTTATTGGATTATTTAACTTACCATATAAACATGTCAATGTTAGAAATTTTATCTTATAAGAGTGATGATAAAAATGAAGAGTCTTACCCGACAAGTGACGGTGATGACTTTTACCGGGTAAATTGTTGATACGGTACCATTTTGATGGGTAATTTTTTTCCTGCGAGGGTGTCTCAAACTCCATGCTATATATGAACTAATTCCGAAAACTTGTGACTACAATAAATTAGTCATGAAAAGATTAGGGTGCGTTTAGTTAGCGAAAACTGTTTTCATTTTCCAATAAAACGTTTTCAGAAAATGAAGTTGAGTTTTCATTCTCAGTTTTCTATGAAAATTTTAGAAAACACGCTTAGTTGAAATAGTAGAGTTTTCATTTTTCATTTTTAGAAATTTAGAAAATGTGTTTGGTTGTGCATTTTCTACCACTTTACATTTTCTATTTTCCATTTTTTTCAAATTAGAAAGTGTGTATGTGTGTGTGAAAATGGAAGTGTGTGTGTGTGTGTGAAAATGAAATTGTGTGTGTGTGTGTGTGTGAATGTGTCTGTGAAAGTATGCATGTGTGTGTGTGTGAAAATGAAAGTGTGTGTGTGTGTGTGTGTGAATGTGTCTGTGAAAGTATGTGTGTGTGTGTGTGTGTGAATGTGTCTGTGAAAGTATGTGTGTGTGTGTGTGTGAATGTGTCTGTGAAAGTATGTGTGTGTGTGTGAAAGTGTACGCATGTGTCTGTGAAAGTGCGCGTGTGTTTGTGTGTGTGTTTGAAAGTGTGTATGTGTGAATGTGGAAAAGTTTTTTAGAAAACAAAAAAGTTGGAAAAATGGTAAAAGTAGTTTTCTAAATTCAATGTAAATTTAGAAAATGAGAATTTTCGTTTTATTGGAATTTTTTTGAAAACTGAACGATTAAACGCGTTTTTCAAACTTTCATTTTTTCTGAAAAATTTTCCTAGAAAATATGAAATTTTTCTGTAGCTAAATGCACCCTTAGTAACTATAAGTATTGTATACGTCTAAAATCAAACCCTGAACAGATGTATACAATCTTATCTAATAAAATAAGTTAAAATGTTAGACTCTATAAGCGTTTGGATAAAATAGTCCCATATATATATAATCAATTTTAAGTATTTGATCACCTTGGTAAGGGTTAAAAATTTCTATTGCAATATTTTTATGTTTGAATTTCACATGTGTTATCAACGTTTTCAATGACTATTATTAATTAAAGATATTGAAAATGAATATTTGTTAATTATTACTATTTACATGTTAATCCAAATCATAACATATGATATTTCCATATTGCGTGTGGAAGGCAATCTATCCAGAGTAATCCATTATGTATTTATTTATTGGTGTCATTTGACTTTAATACATGTAGGCCACACTCTTTCGCATTAAAAAATAAAATGAAATATTAATTTAACTTTTAATAGTAATTGATTATTACAACTAGTTTTACATAATATTTGTTAAAAATAAAATAAAAGAATTATGAACAATTAAACTTGTTAATTTCAACTAATTATTATTAATGTAGAGATGTTTAAGGTTTACATCAAAAAGATATCTGTTTTTCGATAGTGTATAAAGTTAAATTATTTTTCAGCTTAAAAGAACACCAAATTCAAAATTGTATATGTTTTTATACAAATGTTTTGTAAATCTACAAAAATCATATTTTTTTCATGTGAAAATAATGAAAAACATTTAGAAGTTTGCTAAGAAAATTATTGTTATATTTAATAAAATTTAAAATTTATCCGTATTTTTTATATTTTATAATCTTTTTTAAAGAAAAGAACGACGTGTAATATACCATGAATAGACATGCGTGGGAGCATTAACCACGAATTTCCTCTTTTTTTCTCTTTCTTATTTTATTCACAACTATTTGATTGGAGTTTGTATTTGTCGCTTTATTGATCTAAAAACGATGTTCTACATCGACCTTTAGACTAAACGTGGATTCTAAAGGAGCGATGGGTCGTGATGATAAGTATTATATAATTGAATGAATATTCAAGACTTCAATATATATATATATATATATATATATATCAGATAAACCAATTTTATGTATTATATTGGTTTTTCTAGTTTATTGCATAGACTTGAGATTATGTGAGATTAAACTGTTTTCGTGAAACCACTTTTTTGTACTTAAAATTTCAAAACAAAATAAATGTTAGATTTTTTTTACCTTTACAATATTTTTACTATGTAATTTTAAATATAAAAATATGTTCTCACAAGTCTTACAAAGACATATTCGTCTCCCATAAACCCTTTTCGTATACATTGAAATATGAGACATAATTCATTTCCAAAAATCTAAATATCATCATATTCTTCAAGAAATATTCTTTAATAAAGAATAATAATAGTTATGATTAGATTATTTAAAATGAAATATAAATATGTGGGCAGTGAGCAATTGGAAGGGGGAATAATGGAGGAGGGTAAAACCGTCAATTGGAGGAAAGGGGCAAGATGGGAAATTAAGAAGAAGGAAAAGGGTATTTTAGGAAATTAAGCAGCCGACTTGGTGACAGAAATTATTGAAAGCCCATTCGTTGGTTTGAGAGGCGGGAGGAGGGAAAGCATATTCGCATATAGGCATAGCATTATTCCTTTCGTCTTCTGTTTAAGGATTCGATTCGAATATACCCGTGGGCCCCCACCGTTTATCCTACATGGCAGCCATGCTGACGTCCACATTTCCAACACCCACTCACAGAACGACACGTATCAACAACGTTTTCAGCACATCTATTACTTAAATATAATTAACTTTTAACTCCTATATTATATTTCGATATGTTCGAAACCGTGGCTATTTTTGTTTAGTAAGAAAAAAAATGGGTTAAAAATTGGAGATGATAATGCAAACTGTTATGGTGCGTTTGGTTAACGAAAACTGTTTTCGTTTTCATTTTTCAAGAAAACGTTTTCGGAAAATGGATTTAAGTTTCCATTCTCAGTTTTTTATGAAAATTTTAGAAAAAACGTTTAGTTGAAATTGTAGAGTTTTCATTTTTAGAAAACTGCAAAATGCGTTTGGTTGTATATTTTTTACCACTTTTCATTTTACTTTTTTTTAAAATTAGAAAGTGTTTGTGTGTGTGTGTGTGCGCGCGCAAATGAAAGTGTGTGTGTGTGTGAAAATGAAAGTGTGTGTGTGTGTCTGTGTGTGAATGTGTGTGTGTATGTGTGAAAGTGTGTGTGTGTATGAAAATGAATGTGTGTGTGTGTGAATATGCGTGTGTGTGTGTATGTGAAAGTGTGTGAAAATGAAAGTGCATGTGTGAAAAAATGAAAGTGTGTGTATGTGAAAGTGTGTGTGTGAAAGTGTCTCTGTGTTTGTGTCTGTGTGCGTGAAAGTGTGTGTGTGTGTTTGTGTCTGTGTGTGTGAAAGTGAGTGTGAGTGTGTGTGTGTGTGTTTGCGCGTACGTGTGTATGTGTGAATGTGAAAAACTTTTTAGAAAACAAAAAATTATAAAAGTGATAAAAATAGTTTTCTAAATTCAAGTAATTTTAGAAAATGAGAATTTTCGTTTTCTTGGAAAAAATTTGAAAACTAAACGAACTAAACCCGTTTTCCAAATTTTTATTTTCTCTAAAAAAAATTTCTAGAAAACAGAAAAATTTTCTGTAGCTAAATGCACCATTAGTTTAGTCAATTTTCATTAAAAAATCATGATAAGTTTATTTTACGAAACAATATTTTCATTCTTTTAAGCGGATGTAAGTTTTATATAATTTTTCCTAAACTCGTTCTTCTTTTTTTGGAAAAAAGAATTTTGATTGACAAATTAGTCCCTAGTATCCTCCTCAATTTTGATTTATCAAAATCATTGATCTACTAATCAACCTTCTCGATTTTCATTGTCGATAGACAATAAATCAGAATCCTCCTCAAGCCTCTCTCATCAGTCATCTTTATTTAAATGATAAAACTGACACTGAATGATTTTTTTCATGTATAAAAGCTTGACAATAAATTAGTTCTATATGGACTTTCTCCAACATGGATCTCATATGAAATATTGTGAAAAATGTTATCTATACTATATTATAAAGCAGTTGATAAGAACTTTTAAAAACCACTTTTAATGCATTTTATGTAAGTACAACTTATTAAAACTTAATGTTTGAATTTGTATAATTAGCTGTAAATAAATGTAAAAAATCTAATTAGGATAACTATTGAGTTCTAATAGAATATTTAATTATTATCCTTATATCTATATATATATAAAGGAGAATCATTGGGAGTCCACGTGGCGAAACATTGGGAGTCCACGTGGTGCCTCCTCCAATTTTCTTGATTTTTCATTTTTTTATTTTTTACATTTAGTTCAAATAAGAAACCTTTCATTTTCTACGGTTGCACTTCTTTGATCTTCTCCATCAAAAAAATTTCGCAACCCTTCGTATTTTTTTTGGCTTTCAATGATGAATGGCCAAGAAAGACCCGTATTCAAAGCGGATTCTTCATATCTCTCCTTCAAGCATCATCGACTCCCAGTATCGAAGCTCAAATTCTGTATTTTAAGTTTTTTTAAAAGTATTTAGATGATGAAAATGCATTCAAATGGGTTATCTAAAAGGAAAACCTACAAATGATGATGTGACACAATGTAAGAGTAACAATTGTGTAAAGAAATTTTCTCATTGTTTTGAGTTTTTTAAATATTAAATAAGTTAAAGATTATTATACCCCTAAATGAAAAATACCTATTTCACTACAAAAAGGTTTCTTTGGTAATTTTACTTGCAATTTAATTAATTTTAACTTCTAAACTACATAACTTCCTAGAGTCATTCATTATATAGTTTTTTTCAGTTTTCTCTCTATTAACTAAAGAAAGAAAAGTCTATAATAAATAATATGGTATTTTTCTTTTTCTTAGTTATATGTCTACATTTATGCATAACCCACCATGTCCTTTCAAATGTCAACTACCTTTGGATTTACTTTCTCTTTTATTATTTGGTTATAATGCCATTAAATGAAGAAGTTCAAAGGCTTTTATTAATTTTTCAAGGTGTCAAATGAATGCTTCATTTCTCCATCTTGCATATAAAAGGACATCATGATTGTTGACATCCATTGGAACATGTTAAATACCTATTGAGATACAAGATGTTTGCACTTCACTCCACCAAGTCATTGTTCACCAAGTCATTGTTCACATTTCTAAGGTTACTTTTGAATGCTACAAATATGTTTTAGGCTATTTTACTTGCCTTGTATTTGTTAACCTAATATATGTTAGAACAATTTTCTTCCAATATTTTGATTTTTTTTTGCTTATGTAAGGAGTTTTGTAGGTTATCTTTGGTTGTTCAAGGGTTACCACTTATTTTATCGTCAACCCAAGTATCCTCATAGATTTCCTTTTGCAATTGATCTTCTTACATAAAATGTAAGTTGAAGTTTTGGAGGAGACAATATTCTTTTGTAGAGAATTTTGATTTTTGAGTTGTATCAATACTAAATATTGATGTTTATCATGTGAAATTTTTGGTTTCAAATTTGTAATTTTAAGATGTGACATAATTTATGTAATTCAGAAAATTAAGTATTAAAAATGTAAAATATTTTTTGTAGTGGTCATTGAAAATTGATATATGAAGAATTCTAAAAAAAATTGTAATAAAAGAACGAATTGTATTGTGTTATGATATGATATATAAACACTTATATTTTGTTTTTCTAAATATGTTTGTATTTTGGCAATATTTTTCTATAGAGATGAAGATTTAATATTCAATTAATAAATTACAATTAGTATTCAATGGTTATATCATTTTAGAAATCGTTGCGCAACGCGCGAAGCCAAAGACTAGTTGAAATATATTATTAAAAACAAAAATAAACTACTTCGGTATCAAATCTAAATTAAAATATAATAAAAAATAACTTTTAAATAGTTAATTTGATATTAATATCCTTTTTTTATCAAACATTATTATTTCTTAAAATCACATAAAAGATATTATAATATTGATAGAGATCAAAAACAAAATAAAATGCTACAAGATGTATCTGTGTATATTGTCGGAGACCCCTTCCATAACTATTTACGCATTGTTTGGCAAAAATAAGGTGACTTATAAGGTCACTATTTTTGCTTATGTTTGGTAAAAGTAGCTAATAAGGTACCTTGTGACTTATAAGGTAGCTTATCAAAATCTTAGTTTTATTAACTTATCAATAAGGTACCTTATAAGTTAGCTTATGGTTATCCAAACAACTACACTAAAAATAAGGTACCTTATAATGTGACTTATAAGTCACCTTATTTTTACCAAACAATGTCTAAGGTACCTTATAAGGTATCTTATTGATAAGTTAATAAAAAGTAAGGTTTTGATAAACTATCTTATAAGTCATAATGTACCTTATTAGTTACTTTTGTTAAACATACCCTTAATGTGCCAAAGTAAGAAACATAGATATCATAACCTGGGCCACTTAGATTTGGTTTAAATAGTTGAATTTTATATAAAATTATAATCTAAAATGTCATAAATTATAGGGCAAAATGAAAGAAATAGCAACATACTTTCATAAATTTTCTTATTATAGCATTGTATTTTAAGTTTTTCTTATTACAGCAATGTACTTTCAAATTATTTTTTATTATAGCATTGTACTTTGAAAAATCTACCCATTATAACATTGGATAACCTTCTCTTTTAAATTTACCCACTATAGTAGGCTTCCATGCCACCTCATTGTCCATGTAGGTTGTCCACAAGTAATATATTGCTGATGTGGCATTTTTTATTACAACAATGTACTTTCAAAACATTAATTTTACATAGTATTTAATAAATATAGTAGATTAATTTACTGAAACTAAATTATTCATAAATATAACAATATTAAGAAAGTTTGTAGATTACAATTTATTTTCTCTATATTCCAAAAAATGTTTAAAAAATATTTTTTAACTAAGAAAATAAGAGTTGTTACGTTTTATTACAAATAAGATATTTATATTGAAAAAATTATATCGACTTGGTTTTAAAAAAATGAATTGATATATCATTAAATAAACATATTTAATTAATTATATTATTTCTAAAATATTCATTAAAATATAACAATATTAAAAAGATTTGTAAAACACATTTTATATCGTTAATTTTTTTTTTAAAAAGTACAAAATAAGTATTTTCCGAATTAGAAAAATTAAATAACAGGTGTTATGTTTTCTTATAAAAAAATATTTATCTTGAAAAAAAATATCCTGTTTGTTAAAAATGTTGCTCTAAATTATTTAATTTGTACAATTTAAAAAGAATGCTTTTTTTTTAAAGAGTGACGACGTAAGAAAATTACTAAAAATTTGAGAAAATTAAGAAAAAATAAATAAACCGGGTAAAGTGAGAAATTTTAAAAAAAAAATTGCAAGAGATTTTTTTTAATAATGCCATGTAATCAAAATGACGTGGCATCCATGTAATCACATTTAAGCCATGTAAGTAAAGAAAAATGGAGGTTAACTTGTTTAAAAGGTAACAAGTTACCCATTGCTATTTTGGATAAATTTTTCAAAGTACAATGCCTTAATAAAAAATAATTTAAAAGTACATTGCTGTAATAAGTAAAACTGAAAGTACAATGCTATAATAAGAAAATTTATGAAAGTAGGTTGTTATTTCTTGCATTTTGCCCTAAATTATATGTTCAACAAATTAACGAGTATTGGGCCACCTCAAATAACGGGCCCAAATTGATCTTGTGTTAGGTTAGGTTCAAATAAGTGGAAGTTTGTTTTAACTGAGTTGACCAATCTTGACCCAAAACTGATTGATTATTGATGAGTTGATACGAAGCTAGTTAGAGCATCTTCAACAACATCTTTATAATGAAGAAAATAAATATTTTTAAGGTTTTGAGTATTTTTTTTTGCTTTAATAGCATCTTTAAACTTTTTTTCAAAATGGAGGAAACATGAAAAATATTACAAAAATCTTTAAATTGGGAGACATCTCCAAAAATGATTACCATGAGAGAGAAACTTTTTTTTATTTATGTTCATCCAATAAGAAAATTTGACATTAAATAATTTGATGAGATAAATAATATTTTATTAGAAATATAAAATATTTTAATAATATAATGAATTTTGTAATCTCCAAAATAGAGATGCTGTTGGAGTTGAATGTAATATTTTTTAGAGATTTTGATGTTTGATTCTCCATTTTGGAGAAAATTATGGAGATGCTCCTGTATACTTATATATAGTTTTTTTTTTGTTAAAATAATGTAGTTAACCAAAATTTTAACGTATGATGATTTATTTTATTCAAAAATATGTTTAGATGTTTATTTATTTAAAATGAGAACGATTCAATTATAAAGACTCTAAGGGAATGTTTGGTTAGTGGAATTTAAATGAATTTGATGGAATCAGGATGACAAATTATTTTGACCAAATTCCTTAACACTGCTGGGTTTGTGGAATGAGTTAATTGGATTCCATCAAATTACACCAACTTCCACGTTTGAGAGATTTGATCATTACTTAACATATATGAATTTTTTTGAATTCTATTTCATGGCAAATGCATCATAATTTATATTTTCATTTTGAAAGATAAAAATAAATGTAACCACTGCTTTCTCCCCGCCCCACCTGCACTACCCACGCCGACAACGTATCCGCAGCCATCACCGCCATTGCTACCACCATCGCCACCGATGTCCCTGCCACCACCACCATCATATAATAATTATCATACCACCACCGCCACCCCAATCCCACCATCACCACCATACCACTATTTTTTGTCGTCATAATCGCCACCCACCCCACCTACCCACCACCACACCACTAACATTGTCGACATAATTGTCACCCTCACCCGATAAATGAGATTTCTATTTTTTGCAAGATTCCATTCCAATTTCTATTTTTTTTCAAGATTTCATTTCAATTACTTTAAAATCAAAATTCATTGATAGATTCTAATTCCATCGAATTCTATTTTACGAATCAAACACCTTCTAAGGGTAATATAAGAAAGAGGCTAAAGTCATTGCTTAAAATCCGAAAAAAGGACTTTTTTTAGTTATTCATTAAAACAAATTCAGATATTTGATTAGTTAAATTGGAAAAGCTCGTTATGTTTTTTAAACTTTTACCGATTTTAATTTATGATTTTAGGATAGAAATATTAAATTATGATATAATAAGTAGCAAAACGTGATTTACGTGGAAGGGTGAAGCTAAAATTTGAAAGCCAAGGGACCGCTGCCATTAATTGGATCATCAAAACTACAAAATGCATACCCTTTTCGTTCATACATCTCACATCACCCAATTTGCAAACAAATTTATATCTGTATGAGAAGCGAATGAAAATATCTGAATTTTTGATCATTTTTAATCTTATACTTATTTATAAATTATATTTTAGAAGATAGTTGATCTGGTATATCTCTTGTGTACTTTATTTTAATGTGCATTTAATGGTGGAGATCCCTTCTTACACTTCTCACTTTAACTCAACTTTTTCTAAACAACACCATATATGGTATAATATTTGGAATCATGTAAAATTATATTGTTTTGGTGAGATCAATAAGACCAACTTTTCATACTTGAAACTTCACAACAATACATTGTGTGAAGGTAACCTTCATAGTATTTTTGTTGTGAAGGTCCAGATTTTTTTACCTTCACAATAACCTTCATAGTGTTTTGTTCTAAAAGTTTTGATTTTTTCGTCTTCACAATGTTTTGTTATTAAGTTTCAAGTTTAAAAATGTGCTCTTACAAATTATAAGTCTCATAAAAATAGTCTGGTTTTATGTGAACCCAACCCTATATTCTAAATTCTAAATATCATTTATTCTTATTTTATTCATACGCACAACTTTGAAAAAAAACCCATTACTTTCTACCTATCGCACTTTTCAAATATTATAAATATTAGGATAACGTTTGGTTCATAAAAGATTTTTTTTTTGAAATTGGAACTTGTTAAAGAAATTATGAATCGGATTAAGTGAAGTGGAATTTTATTAGGATTGATAATTTGCTTGGTTGACATAAATAAAAAAGAAATATGTCAAAGGAATTAGAATTTGCCTATATAATTTGGTTATTCGAATATAGGTTTAGAATTGTAATAAAATAATGATAACCGATTAAAATACCCATTTACGATATTTACATACTTTATCGCATGACACACACACGCACACACACACACAATACAATAATAAGAGTCGAGTTTAACCGTAATAAATGAAAAACTAAGAATCACCCTAGTAAAATTATTTTGTACAGTAAGCACATGCGTATAGAAATAATTTGGAAGTAATTTTTCTAGTATGCAAATGTGGATACCAGGCACACTTGCATAAACCATGAAACATCTTCATTCTTCAACCATTTGTGTGCATATGTATATATCATATAGATGAACGATTATCAAGGTATTCCTTTGTTTTTTCAGGGGTTTCCTTGATCCTCACTAATATTAATAACAATAGAAACTGGTGTGGTGGCCGTGGTGGTAGTGACGATGACGAAGGTGGTGACGATGTTCATGATGATCAAGACGATGGTAGTGACAACAATGACAATGAGAACAATGGTTTTATTTTTTTGTATTGTTTTTACTTTCTGTTCACTTAGTGAACAGCTCTGCTTCTAAATTCCCCAAAGACTAATGTATCCTTGTGTATACAGTGGTCCAACTACTTTCTTACTCCTTTCTAACATTGAATCTATCGAGAAGGATATATCGGGAATAATAGATTCAAGTCAATGGAATACACATTGATTTGGTTTTCCTGCCCCAAATATTAAAAACATTTTATATTCATCTTTAGATTCAAACAATAAAGTTTTCCTCAATAATAATAAAGTGTTGAACTTTATTGTTTTCTAATTTCAATTATATATTTTTCAGCAATACATTCCCGTAACTCTGATACTGGTATAGCATCGGATATCAGGCCTTCGACATCGATCATTTCCATCCATACTTGAAGAAACATTTTTGAATTTTTGACGATCAAAACACAAAAAATTAAATAAGAAAAAGAACTGGGAAACCAAAAATCCGTTTTATCATTGGTTTTGATGAACAACAACAAAAGTTGAAAGGAGACAAATTTTAAATTACTTCAATTGAAGCAATCTCTATTTAGGAGGATGTGTAATTGAAGAAGTGATATGAAGATGTTTCATCCCTAAGGAAAAACCTTGATTCCCATCATTAATTTTTTTTATTAACCTGGATATTCAACCCGTTTTGCGAGCCGACTAATCCCAGGGCGACTATCCATTTCACGGGTAGTCCAAAGTCACTGCATTTGAACCTCCGTGGCCACAGGGGGATTTTTTTTACCTCTTCCTGGATTTAACCTGAAACCTCCTGGTACTATATAAATCAAAGAAGATTTTGGTCATGGTTTATACTAATGTTTTACGCATTTACATAAAACCTATTTTCAAATTAAATAAAAATGAAAAAAAAATTATTTATGTAAATGGGGATCTTCATACAAATTTACTTTAAAAAATTAATCTGAAAATAGAATTTATATAAACGCATAAGAATTTTACATAAGCTGGAGTTAAAAATGAAATATGATTAAGAAAATGGCTAAAAAACAAATTTGACTGGAAATTTTAGCTACTTTGGTCGAACTCTTGTAAAAAAGTGAACCATAAGGACCAATTTTGTAAGTACTCAAAATTAAAAAAACAAATCCGTAAAATTAAATTTCATTTATAATATTTCACTTCGACCTCGTCTTTCTTAACTTCTATTTATAATATCATTTTATTTTGGTCAATTTTTTCTATGATTTTTTTTAACATTATAGTAAATAAATAACTTTTAAGAATAAAATTATAATTAACTTGTATTAAAAATAAAATTATTCTGTTCAAAAGTAAAAATCACAATAAAAAACAATATTTACAAGAATAATATTAACATAAAATGAGATATTTTATTTTTAAAGCCAATAAGGAGCAGGTTTGTCAAAGCAGATGGTCGAGCCTCGAAACAGTGATGTTTGGTGACCGTTTACTGCTGGTAAGCTATCACATATGGACCTGCATTCGCTGTTTTGCTTGATGATCGGATCTAAAGGAGCAATTTTTTTTCCTTTTTAAACCGGGATACTTACCACCTGTTTGGTTGCTGTATTTTGGTGCCCTGTAGATGTTTGTTTTAAACAATTTTGGGTGTTAAATAAAATGCAATCTGTCGTTTTAAAAAAAAAATGAGATATTTAAATTTGTACAT
Source organism: Silybum marianum (assembly GCA_036898165.1). Classification (NCBI taxonomy): domain Eukaryota; kingdom Viridiplantae; phylum Streptophyta; class Magnoliopsida; order Asterales; family Asteraceae; genus Silybum; species Silybum marianum. Next base: position 1,832,681 of record CM072532.1, read on the forward strand.
AGATTATAATTAAATTTATTGATAAATACGTGATTGTAAGTAAATTATTATACAATGAATCAACCAAACTAACGTCGAATAATTGAGTAAGTTGGACACCTTCCTAGTTAATAATTGACAAGGGAAATTTGAATTTTAAATAAAAAAAATACTATTTTAACCTTTAGGGAAATTTGAATTTTAGATATACATTCTCGTCTTATTTTTTATAAGATTTTCTTGATTTCTTCGATCGTTATTTTAAATCTCAAAGAAGATTCTAATTCTAAGTAACATGGGTATTGGGATCAATGTAGAAATGATTATTTGTTTAATAGATTTACAATGTGTTTTTAAGAGGTTAATTTTATTTAAATCGATTGTATCTGCAGATTCTTAAAGTTCTCAATAGGTTCTCCAAATTCTTTTTTAATGTTAGGCGAATATGAAGCGCACGGATACAAGTTAGGCCTTGGAATGAAAGACAGTTCCAAATCTGTTTTGTTTACGAACAAGAAAGCTATAAGTAATGTAGTCAATTTTGTACGTGACTTGATAAATATTATGAAAATTTGAATTTTTCTTTACAATTCATATAATTTGAAGAAGGAAACATAGGAGGATGAGCCTAGTGACTTATGTCACTTTCCTTAAAAAAAGGAATAACTAGTGTTCACTATTTGCTTAAAAAATGATTATTGTCCATGTTGTATATCAGTATATGAACAAGTCGTAAAAGATCCTATTTTTCTCTGAGGTATGTCTTTGTTTGAGAAGGATTCTAGACATATCAATATAATGAGATTTGTCTTTGGTGTTCCTGAAACACCAAATGATGCAATGTATGATTTGTGATCACATTATTAAAGGTTTATTAAATGTTAACGTAAAAATACAATAAATTATTATACTAAAAAGCAAAATAAAAAAAGATAAAACAAAACATTTAACATACCAATAAGAGGAATCAATTTTTTAAGGATGATATCAAAACAAATACGATAATAGTATCTTGATTTAATAAATTAAATAAAATTTTAAGTAATTTTTAAAAATTGACATGGTCTTTGAATCTTGATTGCATGATCAATTTTAAGGCAACTATTTTGCCGACATTAATGCTTGAAATAAATAAAAACCACAAACAAAACAAGAAATTTGGCATAGTATTTTGCATAATATGGCTACAATTTATTTTATTTTAATTAATTTGTGTTCAATATTTTTAAACTATACATAAAAGACAAAAATGTGTTATAGGATAATGAGAAAATAATATTGTCCATCCATAAATAACTTAATTTTATCCAAAACTACCCCTAACTTGTGGCTCTCCCTCCCACCCCCACCATTATTTCTTTCACAAATCACACTAGTTCTTTCCCTTAGATTTTACACACCACACCATGAATGACAAAGTAGACAAGCTTGTTATCTTCTTAGCAAAAAGGGATGGCATTGATAAGCTTGTCAAAACCTTCCAATATGTCTCCAAGCTACTTGTTTGGCACCTCGAAACCACCAATCCGACTGCAGCCCATCGAGCCAAACAGTGCGAGGTGGCATCAGGGCTCAGTCGGAAAGCCTTTAGGACCGGAAGGTTTCTCACAGGGTTCAACGCCCTAAGGAGAAACCCAGGTCCAACCCCTACATACAGGTTTCTGTCTGTCTTTGCCAACGCAGGGGAAATGGTTTATTTCTTTTTTGACCATTTCCTATGGTTGTCACGAACAGGGGTTTTGGATGCAAATTTGGCTCGGAGAATGAGCTATATATCAGCGTTTGGTGAATCGCTTGGGTATGTGTTTTTTTGTGTTTTGGAGTTTATTATGATCAAAGAAGGGATTGAAGAAGAAAGGAGGATTAAAAGGTGTTTGTTATCAGAATCAAAGGAAAAAGGTGATGAAATTAAAAAGATTAAAGTTGATAGAGTGATGAGATTAATGGCTGTATCTGCTAATTTGGCTGATTTGATTATTGGGCTGGCTGATATTGAGCCCAATCCATTTTGTAATCATGCTGTAACACTTGGGCTTAGTGGGCTGGTCTCTGCATGGGCTGGCTGGTATAGAAATTGGCCTTCTTAAATTAAAGTAGGAGAAAAGAAATAGTCAAAAAAATATTGTTTTGTTACGTATCATATTTGTAATAAATTTGGTTTTATTTATTTAATACTTGTATGATACTATAATTTGCACGTATATTTATTTATAATTGTATTAAGTTAATTAATGTAAGTATGTAATTTTGTGATAACAATACTGAAATATTTTTTAAAAGACATTAATTTATTAAAAGACTTCTGAATAAGAGGTACAAAGTCAAAGAATAAAGAGTCCAAACACAAGTGAGAAATAACAGTTTGGTAGTTTTTTTTTTGATATATATAGTTGTAAAATTATTTTCAGGAACAAGTTCTAGGAAAAAAATTTCATTACTCTTGTTAACAGTAAAAAAATAAAGTAGAGTCGATGTTTTTATAAGCTAAGTTGACATCTCTTGTAATTTTACTATTTGTTTTAGTAAGGTTAAATAAATATATGATCAATGAAACGGAAAGAGGTCATAACTCAATTAATTAAAAAAATATCACGAAAACCCAAAAAAACAAGTCTAGTGAATGAGCGAGGATTTTATGTTTTTTTTCCTTCATGAAACACTCTATCATAAACACTATTATAGAGTGGCGATAAGAGTGTTTTGGAGCAAATGTACTTCATGGAGTCTTTTCGAAACACTTTAAAAAGTTTCTGACAAAAAAGACACTGCGTAAAGACTGGTTGGTTTATACGTGAAAACCTGTTTTGGGCAGTGGCGGACCCAGGATTTTTCCGAGCGGGTGCACCCTTAAATTGTATCAAATGTTCGCAAAACTGTTTGATGTATTTTTTGGTTGATTTCGAGGGATTTTTTTAGTCGAATTCCCCGTTTGTGGACTTTTTTAAGTTTTTCGGTTGATTTCGATGATTTTTTTAAGGTTTTTGGTTGATTTCGAGGGATTTTTTAAAGTTATGCTCCTTCAACCCTTGAAATATCAAAAGTTTAGCAGGTGTATCTTATGTAAAACTTACGAAACACAATTTTTTTTACTCTTACGGAACACGGTTGAGCGGTAACACGGGACCTCCCTTCCCATATGATGGGTCCGCACCTGGTTTTGGGCTACCCGAAAACACTTGATCAAAGCCCAAAAACAAAACAGATCAATATGCGTTTACCGAATTATTTTTATAACTAAAAAATTAAAACAATATTAAATGTGATTATGAATAGTAAATTAGTGGAATCATTGACTATAATTAATTTAAAGATATTGTCCTCCACTTTTTCGCATGTCAGTTTAAAACGGGTGCTTATTAAAACAAATATTTTATATCTAAACACTATTCAATTTAATTACTTGTAAAAGTTAAAAACAACGAAGAATATGAAAACATTCAATACGAAATAGTTTTAAAAATCAAAAACGCCAAAAAAATTTATTAGTTTATCATGATTTAAATATTTTTCTATATTTTTACGATTAATTTTCAAAACCCAAAAGTACCATTTAAGTTGAAAATTTCCGTAACCAAAATACCTTTTTTCCCCACCGACTATTGCGTAAGCAGCAAATTTTCAACCCAAAATTTGGACTTTTTTACTTCCTCTGTTCTTCCACCGTCTCTCATCCATTAAACCCTTCCATGGAGATCCACTGCATTTCTCACCACTGATTCTTATAAGTTTTCGAGTTTCTGTGTATCGTTGTGAATCCAATCGAATCGAATCGAATCAAGATGGCGGATGGAGATAATCAGTCGCAATATGTGAAGTTGAACAAAAATCAAGCTCCTATCGACATCAAACCTGGAGAGCTTAATCAACCAATTGAAGTTCCTCAGGTTCACTCAATTGCAATTTCTCCTTTCTTCGCAATTCTGGTTGATGCATTTATTTAGGTTCATTCAATTGTTATCGTGATTCATGAGTTTAGAGGATGGCTAACGAAATCGACATTGGTTGATGTAGAAATTTACTTACATGTTAAGAAAAAACCCTTTCGATTCGTTGTGCTGACCAAATTCAGTCAAGATTTGGACTGATATCCTTGGAGTTATATATATATTCTAGTTGATACATTTTCTTAATTGGATCAGAATAAGCCCTAAATCTCACTTATCTGCTTCTGTTTGAGTTCGATAATTCGTGTGTTGTCAAGATCTGTGAAATGTTTATCCCCAATTCGGCACAGATAAGAGATCCATTCACCATACCAGTGATTCACAAAATGATACCACTGGATATTACTCCATGATCATTAGAATTCATTCACATTACTCAACCTCTAGTTCTTGATTAATCTTGATCTATATTGTCATTGTTTCAGTTGGAAGAAAATGTAATTTGAGTTTTCATACCAAGAAAATAAAAATATGATAAGATAACATATGTTTTCACTGATTACATTTTCCATCTTTTTGACTTAATTTACAGTTAAATGTTCGCAAGTGCAATGAATGTAGACAGCCTTTACCCGAGAGCTTTGAGCCTCCTGCCGTTGAACCTTGGTCAACTGGGATATTCAGTTGCACTCAAGATACAGAAAGCTGTAAGTCTTTCTTGATCTATCAATGCCTTAAAAACCAAAAATATTATTTAAGTTTCTTTATTTGATTGATATTTTGAGTTGATACAAAGCTATCACATCTCAAGCCCATTTTTATGGTTCTTGCAGGCTGGACAGGACTTTTTTGTCCATGTGTTTTATTCGGTCGCAATTATGAGAAGCTGAGAGACGACGTACCTTGGACCACACCATGTGTTTGTCATGCGATTTTCATTGAAGGGGGTATGGCACTTGCTTTAGGAACCGCAGTAGTTCATGGGTTCGACCCTGAGACAACATTTCTCATTTGGGAAGGATTGCTTTTCAGTTGGTGGATGTGTGGTATATACACTGGCTTTGTTCGACAAACTTTACAGAAGAAATACCATCTTAAGGTGCTCCAAATTCCCTCCCTTTTGCTGTTTGGTTGGTTTTCCATTAAGTCCTGTATGGATAAAGACGTCTGTATAGATTGGAAGATTTTGTTCGGGAGGGTTTTTTATAGATGGAATAAACACGTTTCTTAATCGAGAGGGACAGGTTTGGAAAAAAACTTGGTTTTCTGCATATCTCCCCCCCCCCCAAAGTTTACTGAAAAGCCACTTTCTATAGCATGAAGCCACTACCAATCAGTCATATATATATATACACACACACACACACACCCACCCATATATAGGGCCAGGTTCAAGGAAAAATGCCAAAAAAAGAGAAAACTGAAGAAAACCCTGGAAACCCTCCATTCGGATGTTATGCACTAATGCTACTGGTAATTTGTAACGTGCATATGTAATTATATATATATATATATCTGGCCGGATAAGTTGTGAATCCTATTAAGCTCGTTAGGATGCTAATAAGCAAGTTCTTAGTGTGTTTCTAGTAAAGATGAAATGTAGTTTATAACAATGCAAGTTATAATTTGTTGTTTGGAATATTATATATATGCAGAACTCGCCTTGTGATCCATGCTTGGTGCATTGCTGTATGCACTGGTGTGCATTGTGCCAAGAACATAGAGAGATGAAGGGACGACTCTCTGATGATGCCGTGATGCCAATGACCATTATGAATGCACCTCCAGTTCAAGTGATGAAGTCTGATCATGGAGACTCTTCTTCTGCACCATCATCATCCTCTGCCAATGGCCATGGTCATCATTTAGAGATGCAACCATTGTAATACACGACCTTAGTTTTTTGGTTGGATTAAGATGGGTAGTAAAAGCTTTAAAGGAGTTGGTCATGGAGCAATTAAACTCCTAGATGGTTTGGTGTCAATGGTACTTGTGTTCATTTCCTTATCTCAAGTTTGAAAAAATAACACAATTCATCTAGCTTTAAACTGAACTACCACAAACCATGAACCGATTTAAAAAGAAAACCTCAAATCAAGAATCAAACCGAAAAGGTATTTAGAAAAAAAAAAGAAAACATTGAAACCAAAAACTGATAGCTAATTTTATGATTAAAGTATCGAGCACGATCTATAATCTTCTTCTTTCTTCTTTCATGTTTTTTTCTTTCTTATCGGACGAGCAACTTCACCTGCAATTACATTGCCGTTGTTCATCAAGATGCTAATCGTCTTTGTTTAGAGTGCTATAGCTTTATGATAACAAGCGTAAAATTTGAGAGTTTTGGAGAATTTAGCAACATAATCGAACTAGGGCTTTCTTAAGAAATTGCTGTAAATAACAATAACGTTTTTTTTTTGAAAGGGTGTCCCAGGCTCTACCTGGATTAAGGCTGACAAATTATGACCGCAAGATATCAGTCTGATAAACTTAGTGACCACAATTGTTTTGTATGTCTGGATTCGTACCTTAGACATATTAGATATTCCATCGTATACCTAAGACCTCAATCAACATGCTATTATAAATAACTAATTGAAGTACTAATATGGAAAATTCAATTTTATCTATCCGGTTTTTGTATATATTTATATGTTGCTGAATACGTTGCATAAATAAATGGGTGGAAAAATGTTTGGATAAGTAACTTTGGAGATGCTTAACCGTAGAAACCGCAAACATCAAACATTCGCCAACCATATAAAGCCACGTGTGCATGGCGGTTAATATTTGAAAATTCCTGTAAAACCCTCACTGGTAACGTCTTGCCAACCATTTGCAACATTCATTTCAAACTTCCCTCTGTAAAATCGATCTTGTTTCTTCTTTCAATATCATCATCAATGGCGTCTCTGAAAACCAGATTGGAACACGCCATCACTCCCGCTGCACTCAGATCTTATCTCGCAGAGTTCCTCTCCACTTTCTTCTTCGTCTTTGCTGCAGCCGGTTCCGCCATGTCCTCAAGTATATACATATATTATATCTATATATATATCTGTCTAATTCTATATTTCTGTGTTTTTTTGCTGAATTGTGATGAATGAATTTGTGTGTAGGGAAGATGTCGACGCCGGAAGCAGCAGTAACTGATCCGTCTAGCCTGGTAGCGACGGCAATTGCAACGGCCTTTGCATTGTCAGTGGCGGTTTATCTCGCCGTTAATATTTCCGGTGGCCATGTGAATCCTGCAGTGACGTTTGCAATGGCGGTGGGAGGACACATCAGCATCCCGTTGGCCATCTTCTATTGGATTTCTCAAATGTTTGGTTCTGTCATGGCGTGTATGGTTTTGAAAATCTTCACTGTTGGACAGGTATACACTTAAATACTTCCTCAAATTATATATATACATACATGTATATAAGAGGTTCAAATGAGAATTTTGAAAATTTAAAGGAACAAATGAATTCATTTGAGATCACATTAGATATGCTTTTTTTATTGGTGGTACCCACATCATATGTGGTCCCAGATAGTGCCTTTCTTCCTTTAAATTGGGGGTGTTCTCATTTGAACCCTCCCCCATGTGTGTGTGTATAATTTTTTTAAATTCCATACTAATTAAGTCAAAACTTATTTTCTGTTGAAGCATGTTCCCGTTCACGGGATTCCGTCCGAAATGACAGGATTTGGGGCATCAATTCTCGAAGGTATAATGACATTTGCGTTAGTTTACACCGTTTATGCTGCCGGAGACCCAAGGCGTGGTGCATTTGGTACAATTGGACCATTGGTCATCGGGTCCATAGCCGGAGCCAATGTGTTGGCTTCAGGTCCGTTTACCGGTGGATCAATGAACCCGGCTTACTCGTTTGGGTCTGCCGTTACTGGTGGAAGTTTCAGGAACCAAGCGGTTTATTGGGTCGGACCGTTGCTTGGTGGAGCCGTTGCGGGTATAGTCTACGATAATGTGGTGTTCCCGGCTCAGTCACCGGAGGATGCTATCCGTGGAATTACTGACGGTATCGGTGTTTAAGTTGTTAATTACCATCTTAATTAACCCTTTAAAGAACAAATTGTATGTTATCTTTATTTTGAATTATGTAGGATAATAAATGTGTTATGCGAATTAATGTTTTTATTTTTTGTATTTAAGTTAGCATTTTAATTTTCATTGTAAGACCAAAAGAAAAGAAAAAAGTTTGTACATATCACTAGTGATGCACACATACATCAATGACCCATTTGTTAAATTACATAAAACACCCTCCAACGACTTCACATTTTTCCTTCATTAACAAAAGCAAATGTACTTCTTCTATACCAATCCCCCACCACTAATTTAAAAGAAAAAACTCAAATTAATCCCCAAAATGGAAAATAATAAAAGAAAAGGTAAAAAAAGCATAAAAAGAGACCGAATCTATTAACATTCAACGATCGGTTTTTGTGGTGGCGGCGGTGGAGGTTTATCACCGCTGTTAACCACCATGTTCTCAGGCGATTTCCTCTTTGGTTTTGCTTCTTGCAACATTGATACAACGTCCCTCATTGAAGGTCGGTCAGCAGGGTTTCTACTGGTACATAACAATGCCACTCGTAATAATAACATCATTTCCTCCCTCACTGAGCTACATGAGGCCCCTGCATTTTGATCCAATACGTCTTTGATGCCTTCTTTGCTTTTCATTTTCGACCTCACCCAATCCACAATACTGTTCCCATCCCCAAATTCAGAATTCACCGATGTCTTCCCACTAATGATTTCCATCAACACCACTCCAAAACTGTATATATCACTTTTTTCATCAACTTGTAAAGTATAGGCATATTCTACATAAAACATTAAACCAAAATAGATTAGTACCAATTTAAACATGGATTATCGGTTATAATAAAAAAACAACAAACTAACTATTGAATTAATTTTTTCGTTTTGAAATGGCTAAATCAAAACCGTTGGATTTTGTGGGGTCCACGATAACGAAAAAGTACACATTTAAAAGCAAAAGGTACTTCACGCGTATTATATAGTGCGCTTAACAGTTTGCACTCAATGGCGGCAAAATTAATGAAATTACAAATTAGTCCTTTATTTTTAAAGGTTTTGCACTTTTTTAGAAGGATGATTCCTGTAGTATCTTCAAACTCTAGGGGTTGTATAGAAAATAAATGTACACAACTCAAGTGACTCACCACGTCAGTGACTTCACCATGATCTACACAAAGAAACATGCAAAATATGTACATGTCGATAATGCAACAAACTGGAAATCAAATGTACAAGTTAGTAAAGCGTAAATACCTGGTGCAATGTAGCCGTACGATCCGGCGATAACCGACATTGATTCGTCGCATTGGATGAGCTTTGCGACGCCGAAATCCGCCACCCTGGCTTCCATCTCGCCGTCCAATAGGATATTGCTCGGCTTCAGATCACGGTGGACGATCACCGGATCACAGTCATGGTGGAGGTAGCAGATCCCCTGAGCCACTCCTAAGGCGATCTTATAGCGTGTAAGCCAATCCGCCATTAAATTGTCACCTTTGTTCTTCCCATGCAGAAGATCATCTAAACTACCATTAGGCATGTATTCGTAAAGCAGCATCGTGCACTCTCTGTTACTGCAACAGCCGAGCAATCTCACGATATTCCGGTGCCGGACGTTACCTAATACTTCCACCTCCGCCAGAACTCCTCTCCGACGTCTGATTGTCTCCTTGTGTTTCCCCCAAAGTTTTTTAACGGCTATGATCTCGCCACCTGGCATCTCTGCTTTGTAAACGGTTCCAGTGGATCCCATCCCGAGGATCTTATCCGTCATTGACAAGCATTCCACTACATCATCGGCGGTAAAGTTCAACCGTTGGAAGGCGGTTAGTTTCCACGGTCCGATCTCGATTTCTTCTGTTACAAAGCGACGCTGGTAGTTTGATCGGAAGCATCGGCTACCGGCGATGAGGATGAAAAGGCCTACACCAAATGCAGCCGCTAATATCCACACGATAGCTCCGGCGGTCTTCTTCGGTTGCTGTGGTTTTACCTCTGTTTCAGTTTCGGTACCACACGGCTTCCGGAGTACTCCACCGCAGAGTTCTTCGTTTCCGGTGAATGACGAAGGATGTAGGCTTGAAAATGCAGGTCCAAAGGAAGGTACTGGTCCAGTAAGCTGATTGTACGAAACATTGAAACCTTCTAACGTACTGCAGTTTCCAAATGTGGAAGGAATCGTACCAGTAAGGAAATTGTGAGAAAGATCAACCTCCGTTATCGAAGGTAGAGTTGAAATCTCCCATGGAATTATGCCTGTTAATGAATTATGCCTTAAATTCAACGAGATTAACTTCATACAGTGACCAATATCCCAAGGAATGCTATCACTCAACTCGTTTCCTTCCATTTCTATCTTGTAGAAGTTTTCACAGCCTTGAAATTTGGGGATTTTTCCTGTAAGTTTACTTGAACTCGCTGAAAAAATCTGTAAACTCGGCGCACTCCAGATATTTTCCGGCAAAACACTGTCAAATGAGTTTCCTGAGATGTTTAGATACTCTAGTTTAGCCGCATTGGCTAAATCTGCTGGAATTGGTCCGGTGAGATTGTTATCGCTAATCTCCATGAACGTAATATTTGGCAAACTTCCGAATCCAATAGGAATTGAGCCATTAATTCTGTTATTTTGGACTCGGAGCCTCATTAACGACGTGCAATTAGCTAAAGACGATGGAAGAGCACCGGAAAATTGGTTCGAGAACAGGATGAGTTTTGCTAGATTGTTGCCGAGGCAGAGATTAGGGGGGATTGGACCAGAGAAAGAGTTTGAAGAGACGTCAAGCCTCTGTAATTTTGAATTTAACCCTAGTTTTTGTGGCAGGATTCCGGTGAGTGAATTGTTCCACAGGAACAGAAGTTCAAGCGCCGGAAGCTCGCCGATACCATGAGGAACTTCTCCGGTTAACTTGTTGTTCATTAGACTTAACGCCTGTAGGTTCTTCAACGACGACACTTCCTCCGGTATGCTCCCTGAGAATTTGTTATTCGACAAGTCGAGAATCCTCACGTATTGGAAACGGCCTATACTCGCCGGAATTTCACCGTACAAATTGTTTTTGAAAATTAACAATGTCTCAAGCTTCGTCAAGTTAGTTAAAGCGACAGGAAAGTCACCGGAAATATTAGCAGATGACATGTCAAGAAAAGTTAAATTCAACAACGAAGCGAACTTCGTCGGAACGGCGCCGGAGAAAGAATTGTATCCTATTTCTAAATGCTGGAGCGACGTTACAATCCCTAACTCCGCTGGAATTTGACCACCGAGACTGTTTCCGGCGAGATATAAGAACTTCAACCTTTGAAAACCGCCATAGCTTTTTGGAATTTCACCTTCGAAGTAGCTTCCACCGAGGTTAAGGTGTTCCAGAAACGGCAAACGAACAATCTCCTGAGGTAAAGGACCAGTGAAACTGTTGCTGTAAGCATTGAAGAATGTAAGAAACTTCAACTTCGAAATTCCAGGTGGAAATGTCGAATTGAAAAGGTTATGGTTGAGATCAAGAGTCTTCAGAAAAGTCAGGTCGAAGATCGCCGTCGGGAGGATTCCGGCGAAAGAGTTTACACTGATATTCAAATGGTGTAGGTGAGTCAAGTACTTGATGTCTCCGGGAATCGTACCGGAGAGGTTCCGATTAGAGATATCCAATGAATTGATCTGAAACGTTCTCGGGTCACATTTGATACCCGACCATGAACACCAAACGGGTTCGGACCCTGGTTTTGATAAAGAAGGTGATGGATCCCAATCTTGTAACGTATTAAGTGGGTCAACCAGAGATGACCGGAGAGAAAGAAGTGAAAGAAGCTGAAGAGGAATGGCGGTGGTGGGAGCAGAGGAGAGAAGAAGAGGCAAACGGAGGAAGAAGATGAAGAGGAGATACAGACGGTGGTTCATGGCGGCGATAATGGTGGTGGGATGGAAGAAAGAAAAGTGGTAAATTTAAGGGAAAAGAGAAATGGAAGGTGTTGATTGTTGCTTTTTAGGAGTGGTTGCTGGAGGAGGTTTCATGATGATTGTTTTTGGTGAGTGGAGTTTGAAGAATTAAGAAGATGATGATGATGAAATCTTTGCTCTTCTGCAACAACTTGTTCCACTGCTGGTAAGGTAAGGTTTCTATACAAATTCCAATTTCACCTTTTTCTTTTTCTTTTATTTTTTCTAAAATCAAATTATTTGTTTTACTTTTGTAAAATTAACTTAAGCTGGGAACTAAATTAAAAGATAAGTGAACCTATGAATACAAATATTTATATTCTTTTTAAAGAACATATTAATTATATTATTAATAAAATAAAGAGATTTGTTTAAAACTTTTATCTTGGGATTTCATATTTGAGAACTTTACTTTTGATGATTATTCCTGGGCAATCTTTTCTCTCTTTTTCAGCTTTATCTTTGGCTGCATTTGGTAACAGTTGCAGCTGTTCCTCCCAGGATCCAAGAAAGTCCCTGTTTTCTAATATTCAACAAGTACCCAAACATCCTATTTCTATATCCATTAACAATATATCATATTATATATATATATATACCACAAAGTAAATTCCATTTTTTTAATTATAGATGCTTCAATATGACCCTTCTTGTTTTTCTTGAACTTAGAGATTTGTGATGATTTTAAAGATGGTATTCAGAAATAGAATTCTTTTATTTAAAAATGATATTATATTGTTTGAACATTACATTCTGATTGAATAAATTTGCATCTTGTTTTGTAAAGAAGGCAAATTGAAGTTGTTCAAAGAATTTTACATGAACCATTTAACTATAAAATATTAAAGCAAATCATCAAACAACTGTTATTTACATCAAACATGACAAAAACTTAAACTTATTATGCGATCAACATTAATATGTAAATTTTGTTGGTCAAAAGTTGAAAAAAGATTTTGAAAAAGAAAAGGGGTGGCAATGAATGTGATGTATGGGGAGGGACAACATCGAACGGTGGTGCACAAGGCAAAGTGATGGGACCGTCACATATTGTACGAGAGGGAGAGGGGACGGACGACGGTGAATGGGTAATGGAGAAAGACATGGGTTGAAACAACAGAGTGCTGTGTTAGTGACGGATGATGTAGACGGTGATATATCTGAATTATGTGTTATCTTTAATACTTTTTTTTCAATAACTTATATGTACAAAGTGTAGGATCCCACGTTGGTTGGGAAGGATAACAAAAGTTGTCTTATAAGGGAGTTGGATACCTCATCTATCAGACACGTTTTAAAACAGTGAGTTCAGGTGTGCAGATGAAGCGGACGATATCTGATACGATTGGTTTTGTAATTGATTTACAAACCATAACTGAATAATTAAAAGAGAAGGTTTAAATATAATTTGGCCATACACCACCTCAAATACCCATGCTTGAAGGCTTAAAATTGTTAATTTATTTAAATGAATATTTATTGTGTTTTAAACTAAAGAAAAATATAATAAATACACGTCGACGTTTATATGGTATGAGATATACATATGTATTGTGGCAAAAACATTATCACATGCTTGACTTTTGATAAGGAGGGAAATCATGATTTATTTGGTAATGTTACTTTTATATTTATATAACGTGACGTTTAAAATACAATCATTCCTCCTATATTTTTAATCATCAAATATATACATTTGGTGGCAACATCATCTAAGGGAGGACCTACATAGAGAGGAGGGGTGCACATGCTATGCAAAGAAATTTTTTTAGAAGGCGTGTTATTTTTTCAGATATCATATATCAAATAAATTATAATTGGTACGTAAAATTTTATATGCCGTATCAATTAATTATATTTTATACCAACTAAATTAATACCAATTTTTTTGATTGGTACGGTTTTGTTTTAACTAAAAGTTGAAATTATAAATTCATTTACATTAACATTTTTACCAATTAAATTTAGATGCACTGAAATCATCGACTATCCAAATAACATGTTGATACGTGCTATACAACTTAGCACTGATATATACAATCATTCAAATAACTTTCATACAATACAATCATTTATTAATAATATAATACAAATGACCATTGGGAAACGACAACAGACCGTGGAAGTGTAGGTGTACGAGTTACTAAGGTTGTTAAGGTTGGACGAATGAATTCAATCAAATTTATTGTGTGCCTTTATATTTCTTAAACTAACTAAAGATAGAAATTTATGCTAGTATATTTGGTGTACGACTGTATCTCATAACGACAAGCTTCGTCCTTCGGAAGGTTGCGGGTTCGAATTTTGCTACAAAAATCTTTATTTTGAACTTTTAATTTAAAAAAAAATGGAAGAAATGCGGCCACATGACCTTTATTTGCAGAGGCATTTTGCATTAACATTCTATAAACTTATTTATTATAATAAATAATGTTATAATTTAAAAAATATAGTCGATTCGTCCTAAAGGATTAATTTGCAATATGGGTTTCTATTTATTAATAGTGTTGTATGCTTTCTTCTTTTCCTTTCTTGTAATTTGTTTTGTTTTTCCTAGCCGCTCACTAGTCTTTTTTAATAAAATTGCCGCTGCTGTTAAAGAAAAAGTACTTCGGCCTTTTTTTTGTTGCTTCAATAGGTTTTATAAACCTTTTTCTAAAATAAAGAAAGTTAGATTACAATGTAAATTTTTTTTTGAATAAATCCTCAAAATATGAGAGAGAAATAATTTTATTATGTTTCTATTTATAAAAAACTTTAAAATTAAATATTTAATAAAAAAAATATTTTAACAAAATCATTAACTAATATTGTCTTCTCCAAAATAAAAAAATCCGTTGGATTTAAATATATAGTTTAGAAATTTTGTATTTTTTTATTCTTCATTTTAGATAAATTTTAAAGGGTGTGTTTAAAGATGCTCGTTATATCCTCTAAAATAAGAAATAAAAGTTAAAATCTCAAAAAAATATACATAACTTCAACATATTCTGCATTTGAGATATTAATTTTAATTATATTATTAATATATTTCATTATTTTATTATCACGATACAACTTTTAAAATAAAATTTATATAAAATAATAATAATTTGATTTAATTGATGGAGATAAAATGAGAAAAAAACCAATCCTCTCATTCTTTTTTAAGTTTTAGAAAATTCTATAGACCCAAAGTTTTTTTTTTACTTTTTTATTTATTTTAAAGAACAATAAATTTATTGTTAAACCAACTAGAATTTATTTTAAAGAAGAGAATAAATTTATTGTTAAACCAACTAAAATACAACACATTTATTTTTTATTTAAAATAAATTATTTAAAATGTTTTACATAAGAGTTTTTCCTTTTACACCTTACTCTATTTCCTTTTTACACCCTACTCTATTGTATTTTGATTGGTGATACTCTAACATTTATGTTTATTTATCTATTTTAATTGAAAGACATATATCTAGATTTAATTTTAAATTGTACCCCATACATAAACTTATTAAAAAAGATGATGGTTTAATATAAAAATATAAAAAAGAAAATGATAGGGACAAGGCAAATTGGGGGTGGGAGTGGGAAGTGGGACCAAAAATTCTGTTTGTTTCCCCTTTGAAAACACTTTGGTTGTTTGGCATTATTACATAAAACAAATGGAATGTGCATGCTCACCCTTCTATACAATTCTTTAATTTTTTTTCCTTTTTTGTTTGCTAATTACGTAATTTTTTTTAAATTTAAAATTACATTTTAAACAATATGTTTTTATAGTTATTCTATATCATCAATTTAAACTTATTATAGATGATATACAAATAAAATGGACATGGTTGAAATTGATATGTAAAATCAATACACATTATACAAATAAACAATTATATTTTATTTCTTTTTTTGCAAAATTAAAAAATTTATTCAAACCAAGAGAAGGAAAACTTATGATTTATTATCTGATATTGAAGATGAATATTCAAACCTAATCTTAAATAAGTTTTAAGATGTCGATGATTTATAAACAAATGAAGAACATTGACGTGGTGATGCCCGAAAACTCAAAAGAATGGAGAAAAAAGGGCCAAATTCCAAAGGAATATATGTGTACGTTTATCTCCCTTTTTAACTGGTCCATTCTGTAATTCCAACCTTTAATAAAATTGTTAGCAAAGCTTACAACCCTCTTCTCCTTTTGTCTCGATTCTGACATACAAAACAGTTTTGTTCCTAAAATTTGGGACCATTTGTGCAGTCAATAACGACATGTCATGGATTTCACTCCTAACCATCCAATGGTACCATTGTGATTTTATAACTTGTAAGTTGTGAGATCAAAGTTTTCGAGAAAATATTAATATATCTGTTTAGCAATTGTTTCGAAAATATGTTATACCAAAAAAATGGTCATTAGTTATATCCCTTGTTTTATGTGGTCCCCGAGAGGGAGTTAAAAGATTTGGAGTAATACCTAGTAGTTTTTGTTCATGAAAAGATATGATGTTTGCCACACTTGAATAACTGTAACTGAAGCATTCGTTCAAAATGTTCTAACACAAGGTGACAAAAAAAAACATTAGGGGTTGAAAAATAGGAACAACAATTTGATTTGATTTTAAAAAAAACTTAGGATAAAATCAGTTATTAATAAATAAAGATAATTAGAAGATATCGAGTCATAACATTAATAATGAACGGGCCTATAAAAAATTGAAGGGTCTCTGTCAACATGTGAATGGCAATTGTAATCTTTTGATGATGGGTGACTCTTCATACTTTCAAGTGTTAACATCAATCCATATTCAATACAATTCAAACAAAGAAAACAACAACACTTTGGCCACAAAGAAACACACCAATTCAAGAAAAACAAATGGGGATTTCAAGAAAAATCAAAAGCTCATGTGGAAGAGGGCTATTTTGATTCATATCCATTAGTTCTTTTTTTTTCTTCTTGAAACCACACCCCCACAAAAAAAGGGGGGAAAATAAATAAGAGAAGGGTTATTTATTTATTGAGTAGATTGATTTAGAAAGTGATGGTTTGAATAGCTCCAAAAATAAAGAATAGAAGAAGGGTATGTGATATGATATAAGAATGAGACTCTTTAACAGCATGATGCTGTAAAAGTAAAGACCAAATGACCAATGGTTCACCACCACCACCACCAACACTCCTACTATTTCTTTTGACTTTTGGACTCCAATGGATATGGGTTTTTAAGTTTTAATCCAAAACACTCTTACTATTATAACATATGGTTAGTGGAAGATACCATCATCCATTGACTTAAGTTTTTATCCTTTTTTTTTTCTAATTTTTACGGATTAGCTTAACTGATAATGAAGTATTGGTTTTTGGGAATTTATTAGAGGTCATCAGTTCGAGTCTTGTAAAATTACTGAGAATTTTTTCTGACTGTTTTCCAAAGCTCTTGGGATAAGTCGAGGTGCTTGCAAACTAAGCCTGACATCCATGTGAACATAAATAAAATATTATTAAGAGATCATTTACTAAATGTTTACCGGGTGTCGTTAAATTTACCTGGTGAGTATTGCAAAACCTAAGAATCTTACCCGCGAAAAAGCAAAGCAAGGACAGTTTTTTTTTTGTCTGATAAGTGAAGGAGAAGACTTTTACCCGGTAAGCACCAACTGGGTAAGACACTTATTAACAATTCATTTTGATGGTTGAGAATGTTACTCGATAAAGTAAGTGAGTGTAGTGACTATTGCCAGTAGACGCTTACCCGTTAAGCATTTGGTAAACGACCTCTAATTCTTTTTAACTTCTACAATGTATCTCGTGGACTTGTATTCTTCTGGTCACCTCCACGGTTGCATCTCTCCTTTGTTGTTCACTTGTAATTTGGTATTTTCTCTTATTTTTGACACATAATATTATCTCATGAATTATCATAAGCCAAAATAACCTAAACAGGTCAAATCATACATTTTTCAAAAAAAAATGGCAAATCATCTTTACAATTGGGAGAGGCTAATGACACCCCTACATAGTGCTAATGACACCCCAACAGATGAATGTCATCCTCACACACATCTACATCAATACTCTATGATAGTACCAAAAATTACATGCACACCTCTATTAAAGGGGTGCCATTAGCACTCCCCTTACAATTTAGTTTGTGGTTTGAAAGATTAAACATTCAAACCAAACTAATAAATCTTTTAACGGATTAGTGCGATATAAACGAGATTCACGTTATTTGGAACTTTTACGAAAAAAATAATAAGATTTGTAGAATTGAAAAAGGAAACATTTAAATTGTCTCCACTTAATGGATCTTTGTTATGGATAAGTAAAGAAAACATTTGAAAGTGCAAGAATTTAGAAAAAGTAATTGAGAGTGGGTCCAAATTCACATGCCATATTTCATGATGGCATCTTAAAAAAAAGTTGCTTTGGTGTCATGGGTGAATATTACACCATGGGCTAAAAACCCCATTCCATTTTCAAAACTAAATTCATTGTTAAAGATTATTGTATCTTTAAGATGGATAACCATTTATATATCTAATAAATCTTATAAATTTACCGAATGGTCTTTGGTCTAACATTATATGAGTTTTTGACCTTTTAGAAGGTCAGGGGTTTAAACATCACCAAAGATAAGGAATGTGTGTGTGAGTTTATTTGTTTTTGTTGCCGTATATAAATATTATATACTTTAAAAAAATATTGTATAAACTTATAAACCCGTTTTAGATGTTGTTTCACTTATGAAACAACACGTATAAACATGTATCGTTTATACAATGTTGTTTTATATATGAAACGTTCAAATCTTATTCCGTCTGAAAAAAAACAGTCTTGAATGTTTCTCATATGAAACAACACTGTATATACACTGTATTTTTACAAATGTTGCTTTATATGTCAAAACAACACAAGAAAACTGATCTATAAGTTTGTAAATAAGATAATTGCTTTATAGGTTTTTATGAATAATTGGGTTAGTAAAAGAAGAAATATACATCATTTACTCCCCTTTAGTTTAGTAGGCTTCAATCTTCTTCATCTCGTCATTGAAAAAAAAAAATATTTGCAAGTTTTTTGTAGATCTTTAATTTACGGGTTATCAATAACATATATTATAATCTTAAAATAAATTGATCTCTTAAAACGTGTTGTTAGATACAATATTAGTTATCAAAACATGTTTGGCCTAGTGGTAAGGTAACATCCTGGAGTGGTCAATATTAGGTATCCTTAACTATCCGGGTTCGAATCCCCTCAGATGCATGTGGCGATATCCAGTGTAACATCTCAGGCCAACCTACCAGATATTGTCCGCTTTGTCCACACTTGGACTCACGGGTTTAAAACGCGTTTGATAGGGGAAGTATCCAAGTCCCTTATAAGGCAATTTTTGTTCTCTTCCCCAATTAATGTGGGATCTTACAATCCACCCCCTCTGGGAGCCAACGTCGTCACTGGCACACCAGTCCGGTTCCCGGATCTGATACCATCTGTAACATTTGAGACCAATCGTACCTGACATTGTCCGCTTAGTCCACACATGGACTCACGGGTTTAAAACACGTCTGATATGTGAGGTATCAAAGTCCCTTATAAGACAACTTTTGTTCTCCTCCCCAACCAATGTGGGATCTTACATCGAGACCTTGATCCACCACAAAATGATGGGTCCTGATCGCCGGGGATTAGTAGGGTGCCCGAATGGATTCCGGATACCCTGAGAATATGTATATTATTGCCGTTCAAAAAAGGATACAATATTAGTTGTAAAAAATATGTTCGGATGCTATTTTTGAAATATGTGAAGCAAAGTATCATAATATTGTCGTGGAAATATTTTTGGTGCTTTTAAAATGAAAAAAAGGAAGTCTAGATTATAATGATGATAATAAATTAAAGGAGGAAAGATATCGAGTGTATATAATTAGCAAATGCATGAGTTGCTTTCACTTCATTGCCCAATGGGCCCTGGGCCCACTCCTACAAATCACCAACCCTATTTTTCATGACCCACTTCACTCCATCAACTCTCTCCTTTCATTATGTCAAATAAAAATATCTGTCAGAGATAAATAACCGTGGGTTTTTTAATCAATTTATACATACCAAGTTACCAACTAATTCTTCAGGTTATTATAAATTATCTGGAGTCATTGTAGGTGGACCTCTATAGTCATAAGCAGTGATGGAGCCAAAATTCTAATTTAGCAGGGTTGGAGATGTAAGGGAAATTAACTTAATTTGTAGGGTATTCAAAGAAAATGTTGATGTGATAAATGCGATTAATGTTAGTTGTAGTAAGTCTTGTGCGACTTGAGATGAAATTTGAGTCATGATGAGTGAATTATTAGAACATCTTCAATAGCTTCCTCAAAATAGGGAAAATGGAGAAAATGAGGATTTTGAGCAAATATTTTGCTTTAATAGCTTCCCCATAATCATCTCCAAAATGAAGAAAGTAAGAAAGAGAGTGGGTTTTTCTCCGAAAATGATTACCAAATGAAATGACCAATAGGAAACTTGGAAAAATAAATATTTAAAGAGAGAAATTATATTTTAATAGATGATGCAATATTTTAATATTATTTTGGAGAAATTATAGAAAATTTGTTGGAGATGAATTCAATTTTTTATTTAAAGATTTTGTTTTTAATTATTCATTATGGAGAAATTATAGAAAACTTGTTGGAGATGCTCTTAAGAATTTTTACAGATCATAGAAAAAACACAATTTTTTTGTAGACCGTAGAAAAATGATAAATATTTCATAGTAAGTGTTAATTGAAGCAAGCACGCATTTTTTATCAAGTGAAACATTATTTCACTAATTTATAAATAAAACCGTAGAAATTTGTTATAAATTTGTTTTTAGTTGTGGGTACTATTGGAGATGCATGAAGTACAATGGCAATGCAGGGGAAGGGGTAGTGGTCCATTAATTTCCACTATAGAATGGGTGGGTGGAGAATGCGGTGAAGATCTTTACCAAAGTCTTGATACCACTCCATTACATCTTTTGAAATCAAACCATTTTGCAATAATTTAATCTTTATTTATCGTACAAGATGTTTACAAATTGATTCATCATATACCTCTGACGTACAGCTCAGTTGGTAAAAAGATGGAGAGACTTTACCCAAACACATAACAGGTTATGGGTTTGATCCCAGACCCCTTCGCTAACCTCAGTTGCTGAGTGGGCATTTTAGGTTCCGTATGGGGCCGGTAATCAACTTTTTCCCCTAAAAAGATTGATTTATCTGGTTTGAGGGCTAAGATTTCGAATCAAACTGTATTGACTCTTAGTTGAACCAGCGAAACCATATGAAACCATTTTTGTTTTGTAGTTTTAGTCATTTTATTATTTTATACTTAAAGTACATGTTGTGAATAATGCTAAACATAAACAGTTATTGTTTAACCATGTAAAAAAACTGCAAACAATTGAATACAACATTGAATCATCATAAATAGATTGAGCTATTTATTGTTGTTTGAAATATATGTCTGTGTATATATATATATATAAAGAAAATTAATGATGTAAACGTTTGAACCTTTGTTACTTTACAAAATATACGTGTTTATGATCAATATATATAAATCACTAACATATATACGGTTTGTTTGCTAGAATGGACGGTTTGTATATATAAACAGTCTGCCAAACAAATATTTTTAAGTTCTAAGTCTTTCATTCTCATCCAAACGTTTGAACCCTACTTGTATTATTTGATTTCATCTTTTGATAATATCTATTAAAATCTCTCACGACTTCAAAAAAATTGTTCTAGCATTACATAACAACAAAGTTTCACAAAATTAGCAATTTAGTCCCTCAAGTGTGTTCTTGTATGCATTTATTTCTTAAACATTAAAAGCTAGTCTAATTGTTGTGAAAATAAGGTTGATTTCGATCACTACTTAACATATAATCTATATACTATATTAAAAAGCATTTGGCCACAAACTCTTAAAAGCAACATTTTAAACTTTAGTTACTGCTATTTAATGTTAATTACTTAATTTTCAAAATTAAAAGTAAATTATGCGTAAATACAACCTATTAAAGCTTCATATCTAAATTCGTGTAACTAACTACAGATAATTATGATCAATACAGAATAAACATCTAATTTTAAATATAAAAAATCTAAAATATGATAAGATAATCATTGACTTCTAACAGATAAAATAATTATACTATTAAACCAAAAATAAATTATTTGGTTGTTAAACCTAAATTAAACTATGATAAAAAAAAATTGAATTAAATAAATTAAATAAAAAAAGAGAACTTTTAATTGAAATACTAAAATCTTTTTCTCAAAACCATATAAAACCATTAGAACATTGATAAAAAAATTTAAAATAAAACTTAAAATCAAGATATATCTCGCTGCATTCTAGTAATCATAAAAATATCCTTGTTTTAAAATTTTAGTTGCTTAAAATGTTACACTTAAAACCTTAGTGGCAACTATTATAATCATAAAATTAGGAATGTAAAAAGATGTCACTTATTATAATAATGTTAGATGCTACCGTATATATTTTAAAACTACAATATTAACAAGATTGTTTTACAAAGTTGATTTTGAGTTCTGGACGGTTTTTCTCCTATCCAAGATGCAGGTTCGAATCTCGTTCCAATCATTTTCTTAGTTTTAGACTTTAGTTATTAATTTCATATTCATTATGTTTTTAAAAAAAAATCCGTAAAAGAAAAAAAAATATAGTTCCACAATTCGTTTCACAAATTGAAATCCCACTTGGAAGAGACAAAACATACAATTACAAATTATAATAACACAAAAGAAAAGAATCCAACTAAAATTTTGTTCATTTCAAAATATATATATGTCATGCAATTAAACATCTAGCGATAATAGAAACTCAAAAATCAAAACTATTTAATAAAAAGTATCAAATACTTACCAAAATAAATAATAAAAATCGCTAACGATATCGAGGAAGAGAAAGAGTGTTGTTTCTTTTCCAAGTAGCCCTTCGAGAAGGTCGAGCCTTATGGTTCAAATGTCCTTTTCCACGCAGACCTCTATATTTCTTACCAGCAGACGTTAACCCACGAAGCTCTCTATGTTTATGAACCGGGTTACAAATCCAGTTGATCCGTGGGTCATTACGGATACCCGTATGAGCAGGATCCACCAAGATCACCTCATAGTACTTGTAAGTTGAGTCCTGAATTTATTAAGACAACCAATTCAGACCCCAAATTATTATATAACAAAATATAATTCATTTATTTGTGTTTTTTTCAAATAAATGCTTACCTCATTAAGCCAGTAGGAATTGAGGACCTTAAGACCAGCTAATTTCCTCCCGGCTCGTTCCTCTGCTACAGACCTTTTGCTACGTTGAAATTTCAGCTGAGTGACACCTTGGTTTGTTGGTTTTCCATAAACAATACCTTTTGGAACTGGCCTCTTTCGTCCACCACGCCTAACACGTACACGATAAATCACATAACCCTGCAATTATTAACTAAATTAGTATCAATCAAGAGTTCAAGATTGCTACTTAACTTTTTAACATTTTAGTTATATATATATATATATATATATATGATAAGTCTGTTAACTTTCTAGTTCATATAAGTTTCTACCATTTACATCAATATTTCACCAAATAAATAGCCAAAAACAACATTGATGAAAATATACAATTTCTGATAGAAATGTTGTATTAAATATCGAATGCAATCCATCCGTTATCCATATGTGTATCAACTATATGATACAGCTTATAAAGCACAAAGAGACCAATAATTTTGCAAATTATTCAATATTACAACATAATCCATATTTTCATTAAAAGAAATCACTTGAATTTTATAAAACAGATACATATGATTAGAATGTATGGATTTCCCCTTTCGGACGAACTGTTTAATCATCACACGTGTACAAGGTAAGGTTAAGAAAAACGCAAAATGATGAAAAAGTGAGGAACACCTAAGTAATCAAAACGGTATGCACATGTGCATACAAGTAACTTGTTCCGATATGCACATGTGCATAACATGTGCACATGCATAGAAACCAAGAAATAACTTCGATTATTTGTATCCACATGTACATATCCTAGAAAATATAGATCATGTAAGACCCATGAGACCATATAAATGCACATTGCAAAGGAAACTTCATAGTGTTTTTGTTGTAAAGGTTCGATGTTTTTCGTCTCATAAAAACAGGCCTGTTTCAAGTGATCCCAACCCTATGTGTGTGTGTGTGCATATATATATATATATATATATATAAACAAACATATAAATGGGTGAAGGAGAATATAATATGTTGCTTATGATCAGCATATCAAAACCCTAATGAATACCAAACTAACAAGGCATATAGATGCATGGGTAAAGTAAATTGGTACCTGCTTAGCTTTGTAACCCATACGACGAGCTTTATCGGGTCGGGTAGGATGA
Source organism: Silybum marianum (assembly GCA_036898165.1). Taxonomy (NCBI): domain Eukaryota; kingdom Viridiplantae; phylum Streptophyta; class Magnoliopsida; order Asterales; family Asteraceae; genus Silybum; species Silybum marianum. Next base: position 1,856,978 of record CM072532.1, read on the forward strand.
GTGACCCGAACAATGGAAGGAAATTGACGGTACTCCCAGACCCTCGTCCTCTTCATAAACCTCATCACATCCGACTGCTTCTTCCTCCATAGCTCCGATACATACGCATAAGCACCTGTTATCATCAACCAAAATCGCAAACAATTACAATTAATTAAAACGCAAATTAGTCAGAATTCAACTGATCATAACAAAATAGAGCAATCAACAATCAAAAATTAAAATAAAAAATAGCAAAATCCGAAACAAAAGGTAAGAATTTGCAAACAATGTATAAAAGTATGAAGGAATTGAAGAAGAAACATGTGAAAATTGAGAAAAGACGAAGGAATTCTTACCCATTCTTGTTACGATGGATGGGTTTGAAATTAGGGTTTTAGAATCGATCAGACGAAAATTAGGGTTTAGAAAAGAAGAATTTATAGGAGTTTGAAATTTGAATTAATATTAAACCTATTTCGTAATTGGACTAATGGCCCATTAAATAATGTAGCCGATAGCCTACATTTCTTTTATTATATTTCTTTAAAATAAAGTATATTAAAAAAACCACTTGTACTCTGTTTGGAAGTAAATCATATCTGTTTTCGAAACCATTGTGATTTATATTTTATTAACTCGATTCTATTACCATTAGTCAACCCTATCATTTAATGCCAACATTAATGCTAAAAATCATTCTATATCAATATATCATTCATACAAATATGAAAATTAAGAGGCCTCCTACCTAAATATAGAATACTTATTCGGTAAGTCTTTATCGGTAAAGTTCAACATTATTATTTATTTATCGGGTAAAATTTTAGTTTACTAAAACGGTCTTGTATGCAACATTTTACCCGATAAGCACAAACCGCGGTAAAAATTGTCGCACTTATTTACCGGGTAAGACTTTTGGTCCTTGTCTTCCTTGCCTTTACTCTTGTCGGATAAGATTATTTTTACTTACAATATTAAGAATATGACTTGGTAAAGCTTACCCGGGTAAACGTTCCCCCTAAAATCGTCAAAATGTTGGTATTTAAATTTTCAATTATTTATATATTCACGTAACATTATTTTTGTAAATCTGTATTTTTTTTTTCATAAATAATTTTATGTGTTTGTATACATTTTGTCTTTTAGAACTTTAACTTCGAATAAAATATCCTGGATTTAGTTGATTTTCATTAAAGATAAATAATATTGTAATAAATTATCGAACTTCAAATTTAAAAAGAATTGTACATTACTAAAGAATATCTAATTCTAAATAAGTTGTTTTAATCTTTTTACTTAAATGTTTAATAATATAATTAAAAGGGTATTCGTGCGATATAACGAGATACATCTAGATTTTAATATTTCATTATATTTTTTTTTTGTCTCTGTAGATGTTATAACGGTTTTATGTGATTTAAAAAAACGATTTTTAGTGTTTTAATTAAAAGCTCTTTCTTTATGTAATTTCTTTAATTCCGTTTTTATTATATTTTAATTTAGATTTAATAACGAAGTAATTTATTTTTAGTTTAATAATATATTTTTTATAAAAATAATAATTAAGTATTTTGTTAGAACTCAGTGATTATCCTAATTATATTTTAGATCTTTTATATTTAAAATGAAATATTTATCCTGTATTTGATTATGTTTATTTGTAGTTAGTTACACGAATTTATGAATGAATGTTTAATAAGTTGTACTTAAGTATAATTTGAATGTAATCTTGAATTTAAATAATGTGTATCAATAAACAGTATTACATGTATAAAAACGGTTTTTAATGGTTTTTGTCAAATACTTTATAATACAATATAGATATATATATATACCATAAATAATAAATATATTTATCGATAAATACATATATTACGAAGATGAAATGAACCCCATGAAAAATTACCAAGGAATATTAAACATCTAAATTAAAAAGAATAACAATATAATTAATTTTTAGATATTTTAAATTTAAAATAAATGAATAACTTGTTTTAATGAAAAGAAAATTAAAATTAAGTGTTTAACTTATATTTAAATACGTTTATTAATTAATTATATAAATTCAAACATATACTTTAAAATTTGGTTTTTAAGGCTTTATTAAAATATTATAAGTTGGTTAGACTAGGTCTTCCTAATTAAACCGATCTAAAAAAGTTTGTTTTATGTTTGAGAAAAATGTGATTGGGATGTTTTAATTATACAAATATTCTGTCAATTTCAAACTTATAAAGTATTTAACTTTACAATGTTTGATTCATTTTATTTAAATTTTTATTATGTTACGAAAACAAGAATTATAGGTTAAGCTTATGAAAATCAGATGTTATCTTGTTCTTAAAATCCATAAGATTTTAAGGATATTAAAATGATCAATTTCAGTAAGGTAAAGTAAATCAATAATAGGCCTTATCTAAATATAAAAGGGATCTAATCTGAAACATATCTCGTGCATATACTTACCTTCTTCATCAAAAGCTTGCATTGATAGGGAATTCCCTCAAATTTCAATTCCTTTCTTTAGTTTTCTGTTAAAAATGGATGAAATTCTTTGAATTTCATAAATTAACGAATATCATTCATTGACATAAGTGATAGAAATGAATTCCACCCCCTGACATCCAATTTAACCAACACCGTCTATCCCAGCCCCCATCACAACCATGTTACTGCCGTCACTGGCACGCCCCCATTTCTAACCCCAACCCCCACCATCATGCCGCTATTGCCGTCGTGATGGCTATCGCCCCTACCCCCCTAAACAAAGATTGAGATTCCTGTTATTTTGAGATATCCCATTCTAATTTGTACGAACCAAATGCATAGTAGAATTTCATTTCAATTTCTTCAAAATCAAATTCATTTGATGAATTCCAAAATTCCATTATTCGAACCAAAGCCTCCTTTAAAAACTCACTCCATGGAAAGTTCATTTACATATGTTCTATGTTATAACATGGCATCATTCTTAATAAAACTTGTTCTAAAATAAAAGAAAATATAAGAGAGCGAAATTCTACAAGAACTCATAGAAAATAATTACCACAAAATAGAAGTAATTGAAATATTTTAATAAAATAATTTAATTTCTAAATTGAGAAAAGTGTGTAGTTTTTAGATTTTAAATTTGATTCTCTATAACCAGTCTATAATACATTAAAGAAATTTTGAAGAATTTCAAGGGGGGTCATATAGGAAATATAGCATACTTCAAGGACTTGATAGGAAAATTCCTCTCGTGAAACGAAAAACCGTGTTGCTAACTTCAATGGCAAAAAAACACAAAGCATCTTATCCATAGATTCTTTCTTCCCCCAATGAATAAAGTAAAAATACCTTAAAAACTCCAAAGAGATAAGCACCAGATGAAACCAATGGGCGGTGGCGGAGGGATGATGAAGACGGTTCACAGAGCCGTAAGGGCTGCCACCGGCGGCCATGGCTCATCGCAAGAACCCTTTTCTCATTCCAACTTTAATCATAATTGCACTACTACTACTACTACTACTACTAACCCACCCACATCAAAACCCACTTATAAACTATCTTCATCTTCATCTTCATCTTCATCTTCATCTAATAATAATAATAGTTCCAACACCCTTTCTTTCTCATCCAATGACCATCTATCACCACTGAACCACCCTAACTCCGCCGGCGGTGAGGAATATGATGGTGGTGGACATGGGTGGTTTTATGATGATTCTGTTTTTAGTACTGTTCCATCCATGGATGAAGTTGATTATGCACTCTCCTCTCTTCAACAGTAAGAATCTCATTTATGTGTATATATATATATATATATATTTCATTTTGTTTAACTGTTATATATACCTCTAAATCAGTTGTCAACTTTAGGGTTATTGATCTTCCAACTGGTTCTCACGAATCAGGTTTGGAGTTAGATTGGATTGAGCCCTCGAGAAGCATGATGGTACAGTCTCGTGGTTCTCAAAGTGTTTATGATGCTTTCCGTTTACTGCAAACTGAACCTTCTGTTAAGGTACCTTTTAGCAACTTACCACAAATACATTCCTAATTTAAGTTTTTATTTAATATGTATAACGGCATTTAAGGCTTAATTGTTCAGAGAATGGTGATTTCGTTATCATCTGATAAGTCCGTTTGGGAAGCGGTTATGAACAATGAGATGGTTTGTGAGCTTCGAGATTCGGTCTATGAAGGTTTGTATGAGATAATCAACGAAATGGGAAGTTTAAAAAGCTTACAGAATGTCATTTAAATTGTTATTTCTGCGGATATTTGCAGCCAAAAAGGTTGAATCTTGTGATGATGACTCTATTCCAATTCCAGTTCCAGATGTTCAATCTGGGATCTTTATCAAAACGAAAGCAAAAGTGATGGAAATAGTTGAGAAAATCACAGAGATGGTAAACAAGTTATTTCAGTCTCCAAGAAAAGAGAAGAAGGGTGAGGAAGAAGGTGCAGCCATTGAACCATTTGAGAAGAAACTAAGAAGTTCTTTATGTCTTTCGGTTATGGTCATCTTGATCATAGTCGTTAGCCGGGTCCACAGGTCATAATAATCTATTTTCGAACAAAGGGATTTTACGCAAGTTACGGGAAGTAAATCTTTTTTACTCTAGTGGATCATAGTTTTTCCTAAGTAGCAATAGACAGATTCTAGTTGTTAGCAAATTATAGACATAGCCACAGTAACTAAAGTTTACAAATTTACCTAATGCTCTTTTTGTCAGCTGGCTTGATGAATCTTTGTAGAATTACTGCAAGTTGATGTTGGTCAAAACAGAACTCAATTCCGGAGTTACGAGCGCTTGTTTTTCGACTAATCCGACCACACAACAATCCTTGCTTTTTGTATTCATAATTGCAACATCTTGAGCACATTCACGAGGTGTACCAGAAGAAACCTACCAAAATTAACGATTTGTATAAATAGTTAAATATAACTTATCAATTGTATTAAAAGATAAATGTTGAATCCAAGAAACTTACATCGAAGGTTGTATCTCCAAGCTTGAACTTGATCGCTCCACTTTTATAAACCAGCATTTTACCCATGAACCCATCTGGTAACTCTTTCAAATCAGAACAGTTGTTGACACCATCTTCTTTCGATGAACTTTCGACTTTCTCTTTTCCCTTTGAGCTAATCGGAACTCGTTGTGTTAATGTTTGCTTATTTAACGGAAATTTAGGCGGAAACTGGAAAAGGATAAACTGTTTTTCCTCATTGTTTTCCTGCCCATAGTTTTAAAGCAATTCAAGGGTATTGGTAAAAGGTAAAAAAGTAAAGAAAATAAAGTTTGAATATTGTAAAACCAAATGAACCCACCAACAGCCCAAGATCTAAAGCAGAGTTGATGTTACTCTCATCATACTCCTTTTCCTGCCCAAACTCTTGTGCATTAAGAAGCTCTACGAGAAAAAGAAAAGGTAAAAAAAAAGGATTTTTTGGACAAATTCTGTGAATCATTACAACCGTTAAAAAACGGTTTTAACCATTAAAATTTAAAAATCGTACCTGGATTTCCAGAGCCAGGGCGTCGCCATGGAAGGCTGATGGGATAATATTTTTCGTAATCCTGTGATTCACACAAATAAACAAGCAATTTTTCCATCGAAATGAATACACGAAATCTTCATTATACACATAAGAATCACATATTTGTGTGTTATTTTTGTAAAAAGGTAGGATTTAAAAATATAAGAAGTGTATCTCACCCATGGTTCTTTGTACTCTTTGCGAGTCTTGCTTGAGGATTCAAACTTGTTTTCATTAAGATCTCTATCTTTTGTAGGGATTGAGGATGAAAACGTGATGTTTTTCTCAACAGACTTTCTAAAATCCGAACCCTTTTTGTTGTTCCTATCTTTTGGCTGGCCGTGAGTCCTCAACTGAGTTGACGATGATCCATCTCCAAGAGATTTTGTAACATTGTCTGAGGCTGCATATGTTGAAAACTTAGTAAATACAGACTAAATAAAATAATTTTTGGTAAGAGTCTCAATGTTTGAATGTAAAAGGAGTTCTGAAAGAATTACATTTCTTTTGGACTTTAGACCCTTTTGTGCCACCAAGATGTTGCTGTATGACACAAAAAATATAATAAATGAATTATACGTAACAAGCCGGATGATATATAAATGTGTGAGACCAAAATTCAACAATTTGATTATGCGCAATATGGAAGATACGTCTTGGGAATCCATAGTAGCTTAGCATAAGAAGGCCAATCGTTCAACACAATGGTGAAGGCAGGATGATGATAATACTTGTGAACATACCAAAAAATATGTACGGACAAGTGGATTTTTTAAAAATGACTCTCAAATTACATCTATAAAGGTGAATTTTTGTTGTTAATTCGCTAACACACCCCTTAAGGTGATATTGAGATTTAAACATACCATCCCTAAGTAATCATGAAAAACTAACTAATACAAAAAGAGAACAAAGTTATCACAAAAATGAGCGGATAAACTATAATAAACCAAACATGCTTCGAGTGTTTATTTGTTTAGTTATATAAGAGTGTTTCATTACGGTTTATTCGTTAAACCATCGAGCGGGGTCCAAGTATTTTTTTTGGAAATGAAACATGCACCTGCTAAACTTTGAGCGGTACTCTGGGATATTAGACAATACAAGGAATATCTACCAAAAAAACCGAATAAGTCATTCGAAATCAACATAAAAAAACAATCCCTCAAAATCAACCAAACACTTTAAAAAAATTCTTAGAAATGATGGAATTTGGTTAAAAACACATCGAGGGACTTTACGGGCCTTTGGTCCACCTTAAAGATGCATCTGCTTGGTGAAGATCCTAGGTTCACAACTGGCCACCACAAACAAATTAATACTAGAGAAGCACTAAAAAATTATTATTTTTGCAAAGCAACTGACCTATTTGCTTACAAGGGGACCTTCTTTTGAGAACCCATGAAATAACTTTGAGAATTTGTATATCATGTGTTGTTTCATTTTCATATGATTTTTTTTCCATCTAAGACTAGAATTTAGAATATTGATTAACGTATATTTATTTTGCATGTGTTCGGTTCACAATGTGAATATTTTTACATGCTTATGAAACAAAAAATATACATAAAAAATGTTTCAAAACGAATACATATAAAACAAACATATTGTGAAATAAATATATGTTAATCAATACATTAAATAATATGTCTAGATAGATAAAAATCATATGAAATAACACATGATGCACAAGTTCTTAAGATTGTCACAATTTTAAGGTTCTAAAATGATTAAGCCTTGATACAAAATATCAAATATGAACGAGAAAACTTAACGAGAAAATAGTCATAAAACGAGAAAAATATCAAGATTTATGTGATTCACTTGGTTTGCGATTTATAAGATCATGGGCGAAATAAGACGTAGGATTCAAGCGATCAATTTGTCAAAATGTTAAAATCATTTCAGTGCATCTTAAAAAATAGATTTACTGAAAATCAAGAGAGGTTACATTGACTTTGCGGACGAATTCCCGAGTGGCTTCAGCATCATCATCACTACTATCACTGCACAAATCACAGATTTTAATTTTCAGAACTACGACAACGATAAGGATCGCATACTAATAATCACTATGAAACAAACATAAACGATAAACTATAAAGAATAATCCAAAATTGCACACAGAAAACACACCTTTTAGGCAAGAGAGGAACGGTTTTCCTGCGAGTCGGTGCTTTGGGGGTAAATTTCGGCTGTAAAATCGAGTACTCGTTAGATTGATGGATTCAGATCGTTGTTTTTTAATTATGATAATATTTGATTCAGATCTGAGATGAAAACATAGAATGATTGAAGATTAAAGAATAAACAGAAATGGAGTTGAGAGTTAAGACCTTCTTGGGAGCTGAAGAAGGCGGTGCTGGTGGATCTATATCCATGGACACTACTTCCCGGAGATCGAGACCGGAGGTGAGGTTCTGGCCGGAGATCTGCCGAAAAACAGGACGACGACGGAGAATCGAAAGCTAGGGTTTGAAACGGAAAAAGCAAAAATGCAAGCCAAGGGATTCGAACTCGGGAAACCCAAGTATTGAAGTGACATCTTACCACTACGCTATCAGAGTGCTTTTTAATGTCCTTCAGAAATATAATTATTTAAACAAACAGCACATTCAGAATGTGCGTTCCCAATACAGAGAATGCTAAATTTGACCGATTCAGATGTGGGATGTGAATGGTACCATTCAGACCCAAGAGAACAGCCCATTAGGGGATGTTTGACAATTGCCGGAAGGTTTGGGATGAAATGATTAAGTGGTTTGAACGATTAAGAGACTCTTATGATATAACGCAAAATGAAATATAAAAGTTTGTTAATTGTTCAATATGTAATTAAGGTTCTTAATGGTTCAGGAAGATACGTGATACAAATTTATTCAAAGGGTTTTGGAACTATTAAGAGGCAAGTTTGCTCTTAGCAATTCAGAGGTTGTCTCTCAATGGAACTGTTAAGAGGTAAATAAAAATCCCCTTACATTCTTTTCCGTAAGTTTTTTTGTTGACATATACAAAGAAAATGATGGTTAACTTGTAATAGTTATTTTTCTCTCTATAAAAACTTGTGGGTACCATGCTCTTTATTTTTACAAGTTTTCTTTGGTAGAATTGGTTTGTAAAGCTTTTTTATACATGTAGTGTTAGCTCAAGTGGTTGAGGTTTGTGTGGTCTAAAGAAGAATACCAGGGTTCGAATCCTCATAGCGACTTTTAACCACAAGGCTTGTGGAGGATGAGGCTAGATAACTCATCTACCCCAGGTTCGAATCCAGGCGCAAACAACTTGTGGCCACTGGGGAATTATCTCAGGGCTGCATGCTTTAGCAGTCTTAAAATTGTCAGGGATTAGTCTAGGCAAATGCCTAGGATACCCTTTCCACAAAAAAAAACTTGTGTATGTTAAAGTCATATGTGTAGATAAATTTGTCCTTTTGAAAAATAGATGGGTTTGAGGTTAAGACAGTGTCGGATCCAAAAAGCTGGATTAAAGGCCCACAAAATCACATGTGTTTTAGTCAAATTCCACCATTTCGAGAACTTTTTTGGTTAAATTCAAAAGATTTTTTTAAGTTTTTAGGTTAATTTCACATGTTCTTCAAAGTTATTTGCTTGATTTTGAGGGTTGTTTCTGGTTTTTTTGCTCGACTTCGAGAGACTTTTTCGGATTTTTTGTTTGACTTTGGATAATTCCTATGACTTGGTTGGTCTTAATTTGTCAAAGGTGGCTTGTACGACATTTCATGTATTAATTTGTTTGAGATGGCTTTTACGACATTGTCAGATATTAATTTGTCTGAAATGACTTGTACGACATTTCAGGTATTAATTTGCTTGAGGTGGCTTAATGAAGACAACTGAGAAGTACTAGGCGTACTCCATATGCTATTCTGGCTTAATGGCTTAACAATAAAGCCTTTAAGAAACACTCGTTTCTAATCAATGGTGTTCAGCAAATCAATTTCTGATCCTATCAAAAGTAGAGCAACAATATTAGAAATACAAATTCAGGTCATTATCAGGTTAAATGCTAGCCAACAAAGTTACAAATAAAACAGAAAATTTTCTTAACACTTAATCATTCCAACCATTTAATCATTATATATATATATATATATATATATAATCCTTCAGTTTCTACAAAACAAGCCCCTTAAACATTGATGGTATAAATTTTAGATCTAAAGAGTATAGTAATTGTTTCGGCAACTAGTAGATCACGATCTTTAATCCAATTTTCATCCGAGCTGGACCGGTCCAGCCAAATTTTAACCAACAGACCACGTATGGTCCTTTAGTCCATATAGATCCTCTTTTTACCAAACATGACCGAAGGCCGATTGACCACAGTTCACAAGGTGTCGAGCCACGGCTACCAATAATCTCGACAAGAGCACGCACCATCTTTGAAATGATGAAACCGAGTTGCATCCCTAACAACAATTTCCCTACCAACAAGTTTAGAAATGAATTTAATGGCTGAATGACAATCTTTACAAACCCTCAAGTTCTTCATAATCCTCAAAGTACTGTTCTTAGGAGTCTTCATTAACGCAAAAGCAATAGCAAGCTTTTCGCTATGATACATAAGTATTTCTTCTTTCACTTCTTCATCAAGATCATGTAACACAGCTTCAGTTTTCGGGATAAACCCTAATTTCTTGATTTCCTTCCAAATCTCAGCCATTGTTCGATAGATTTCTTCTCTTTCGGGATGAACACTATCTTCAGCTCCAAATACATGAACTTGGTTCCTAATCTGAACCCAACTAAACCCTTGATCTTTTTTAACTTTTCTAAACCTCATTGACTTTCTAATTTCAGCCGCATCTTCCCAATTCCCACAAGCTGAATAGACGTTAGCTAGAGCTGAATAGGCACCACTGTTATCTGGTTCAATAAGCAGCAACCTTTCAGCTGCAACTTTTGCAAGCTCCATGTTTTTGTGAACGAAACTAGAAGCTAAAAGCGAACCCCAAGCTATAACATCTGGTTCAATCGGCATATTCTGTATCACATCCCATGCTTCTTGAAGTTTTCCTGCACGTCCCAATAGGTCAATCATGCACGCATAATGGCTAGCCGTGGGTTCGATCCCATGTTTTTCTTGCATCAATTTGAAGTACCAACGACCTTTTTCAACTAATCCCATATGGGTGCAAGCCGAAATCACTCCAACATAAGTTATATGATCAGGGTTTATATCAAGATTCAACATTTTTTCAAATAATTCCAACGATTCTTCTCCATGGCCATGTTGTGCTAAAGAAATGACCATGGAAGTCCATGAAACCGTATCTTTTAAATAACTTATTAGATCAAACACACGCTGGGCGTTACTAATGTTTCCAGATTTAGCGTACATATTAATTAATGCGTTACTTACAGAAACCGATGGTGCAGATTCGGATTTTATGGCTCTTGCGTGAATTTGTTTACCATGGTCCAAAGAAGCTAAGCTCGAACTTACACTCAACATAGCTGCTAAAGTGTAGCTATTAGGTTCTGGGCCGTTTCTGATCATCGACCTAAAAAGATCCATTGCTTCATTGTTGAACCCATTCTGCATATAGCCAACAATCATGGCTGTCCATGCTACTACATCACAGTCTTTTAAAGAATCAAATATTTTTCTGGCTGAGTTCATATCTCCTTGTTTAATATATCCATCTAACAGAGATGTAAACGCTATTATGTTTAGATTCGAAATCCGATTTTGTTCTATAATCTTTTGAGCTATCTTGATGTCACCAAGCTTAGCGTACATGGAAATCAAAGCATTTCCAACGGCCCCAGATAAGTCGAATTGAGTTCTGATAATGTGGGCATGAATTTGTTTCCCTGAGTTTAAATCATCAAGATTTGAGCATGCAGATAAAACACTTGCTAAGGTATATCTATCTGGCTTTAGTAGTACTTGATTCTTCAACATATTGGAGAACATATCAAGAGCTTTAATGTCGAAACCATGCTGATTGTAACCAGAAATCATTGAATTCCATGTAACTAAATCTCGTTCAGTCATTTGTTCAAATTGAGTGAGTGCAAGATCATACCGTCTACATTGCATATGCATTGCTATTAATGTATTCCAACTTGATGTGGTCTTCAATTTCATCCTATCGAACACGGATTCAGCCATTAATAGATCACCTGATTTCGTATACATGTTTAGGAGAGAATTTGCAACGCTAGTATAGCTACTGAGTCCAACTTTAACGATAAATGAGTGAACTTTCCTGCCAATTTCTAAAGACTTCATTGCAGCACAAGAAGCAAGAATGATCGTAAATGTGTACTGTGTTGGCGTTACTTTGGAAGATATCATGTCAATGAACATCTTGATAGCATTTTCGAAACGACCCATCTGATTATAACCCACCATCATCGCAGTCCATGAGACAGAATCTGGTTCAGGCATTTCTACAAACAGTCGGCGTGCATGATCTACCCTTCCCTGTTTCGCATAGGCAGAGATAATCGTGTTCCATGAAGATGCGTTCCTAACAGGCATTTCATCAAACACCACGCTTGCATCTTCAAGAAACCCTGTTTTGGCATACAAATTCATCAAATTGTTCATGAGAAACACACCAAGATGAAGACCCGACTTGATTATTCGAGCATGAATCGATTTCCCCAGACATGGATCTTTGTTAACCAGGGTTCTCTGAATTAGAGAAGAATAGTGATCAGATAAACACGTCTGATGTTGGTATTTAGAAGTTCCCATGCAAAAAATTATCTAATTGCATGCCACTGCACAATGGGGATTGAAGTGGAAAGCAAGTTCATAGAATACAATTAGCTTACAGATGTAAGAAATTATACACAAAAATAGAAATGATCAGAAACAATCTTTTACAGAAACCAACACGAAGGCACTCACAATCACAATTCACAGATGTAAGAAATGATGTACAAAATAAACGATAAAAGAAAATTGATTATAAATAAAATGCAGAAGCTTTCAAAACCCCTTTAAAATAAAAATAATGAAATGTTACATTTTTGGTCCTCCGTTTTTGTATTTTGTTTAATAACGGCATATTTCATAAAAATAACATACAAATGAATCAGACTTTATATTTGCTCCCTTAATTTTTAAATTTGGTGCACCTTTATCGGAATATCCCAGAGCATCTCTCAATTTTTAGCGGATGCACCTTTCGTATCCTAATATAATTTCTTCTTACAATTTTAGATTAAATGACAGGACCCCAATCCCCAAGTTATAGGTCCTCCCATGTTTATCACACTAGTCAATTAGGGTAAATTATATCAAAACATGTCTAACCCAGCGGTAAGGTACATTTTGGAGGGGCAGTGAATGGTATCTCTGACTACCCAAGTTCGAACCCCACAGTGCGCATATGGAGATATCCAGATCATGAGTCTGCCACTTAGTGGTACCCTTAATTGGGCTGGGTCGTAGTTGACGGAGATTAGTCGGGTGGCACCCTTTAGTGGAAACTCAGATATCCCGGGAAAGTGTGTGTATTAGCCTGCTTTTCAAAAAAGAAAATAGGGTAAATTATAAAAAAGAAAACATTTTCTCTGGGTCCTTATTTTGTTCCATAAAATTACAATATATTATATTTTGAGATTATCTAGTAAAAATATTTTCGTTTTAGTATTATGGGAGGAATTTTGAACAATTGAGGTACAGTTACAACACACTTTGCATACCAAACTACTATACATACTCTAGAAAGTCTTTTGCAGCAATAGTTTCATCATTTTACAATTAGGAAGATCCAACATACTTGTTTTTTTAAGGTTATTCAAATCGTCATTGTAAACTCTTGTACCCTAATGATGGGTTGTTATTACAAAAACTTGATTCTTAAATAAGAACTTCAGAGTTAGTTTATTGGTTGTTCTTTTAAGGTTCATAAAATATAGAGTAAACTCTTAACTTTTGTCTTTTAAGGTTTAGGCCTTGTTTGTTTTTTCATTTTAAGCTCTTAATCACCACTTATGTTCGATTCGTTTAGACGTTTATAACCATTTCTGAACTGAAATCAGACTTCAACACCTCTTAAAAAATAAACGCCACCTTAGTAAAACGTCTGAAAATAAGACATGAACTTGGATTATTAATAGAGTTAGGAACTAGAGATAACTTTCAGAACAAAATAAAAACCTTAAAAATGTTTTATAGACTTACCAAAGTTCAGGCCCCACTAACAAGACTTTACTAAAGCGGGCCAAAATTAGAGTTCACTACGAAATATAGAGTAAATTTCACTTTTGGTCCCTAATGTTTGTCAATCTCAACATATATCATCTCTTAACTTCAATAACTCGAATTTGGTCCCTAATGTTTGTCAATTTCAACATATATCGTCTCTTAACTTCGATAACTCGAATTTGGTCCCTAATGTTTGTCAATTTCAACATATATCGTCTCTTAACTTCGATAACTCGAATTTGGTCCCTAATGTTTGTCAATTTCAACATATACCGTCTCTGAACTTCGAGAGCTCGAATTTGGTCCCTACTAATGACCATTAACTTTAAAATCTAATTTATCTTATTGAGGGGTATTTTAGTCATTTCTAATCTTAACACCTGATTTTAACAAAAAGAAAAGACCTTTGTTTCCATGAGTTTATAGAAGAAAGTGATAGGTCAACAATCTTGTGATGCTTCCTTCCAACTATACATAGGTTAACTGGATTTATCACCACAAACTTCAAACCATTTTGATTAGCATCTGTAAGAAGGAAAAAAACCCAATCTATCAGAGCCAAGCCACAGCTTTTCAAGAAAATGTCAATCATTGTCTTTTTTTTTATTCAGCAATTCTCCTTCAACCACTTCAGCTTCAATAACCCCTATAACTGAAATTACTATATTAGTAACAAACCACAAGGGTAGTGGTGGAATATCTCATCTGTCCAGGGTTCAAATTCAGATGTACACAATAATTATGGCCACTGAGTTTATCAGAGAGGCTGATGTCATGCGGTCATAATTTGTTAGCATGGGACACCCTTCCAAAAAATCAAAACATCCTAAACCAACAATTCTGTTTCTCAGAATTATTCAGCAATCCAACTTCCACCTGCCTGCCACATATGAACTAGCAAGAGAAGATACCATAAGAATATTATTGTTCCAAAATATATAACCACAAAAGGCATACCAAACGAGATAGCCCTTATACTTGTCTGTTCCCTTTAGACACGAGAAGCAAAAAGCCATACGTCTGTAGAGCAATAACATCTATAAATATAAATGATCAGGTTAAATAACAGCAAAACCATCAGGAATTAGTCCCTTGGAAAACATAATGAAATGATATAAATCCCACAAAAGAACAAAATACATCCAGCTCTCTGCACATATTAAAAACAACTTAGCAGGTTAAAGGTGTGTGAGTGTTCCCAAACTTCCAACAACAAGTCACTGCAAGAGATAAGAAATGCTCCATCCTGCCAAAGTTTAAATATCATCACAAAGAAAAAGGTTAAAAATGAAAAGATATTAGTAAATAATAGGTCTTTCCATCACTAATGGAACATTTCACAGATACTAACTTCCCACTGCACAAAAAGACTTGAAAGTAGTCAATGAATCAACAAGATAAATTTTTGGAAGAACAAATAAGTTTCAACTTTCAACCAACTATTGAATGCAAAGTCTTTGCACAGAATTGATTCCATAAATTCCAGTTGTAAAGTAAACTCTGTGACATAAGGGAACTTTTTATTCAAATTCTAAACTAAAGCATCCTCTTTAATGACACAGAAAACATATGGTTTGACCTGAATGGTTGAGCATAGTAGTATATTCAAGTTCAAAGAAGCATTTAAATGCACATATAATTCAAGTAGATACATAAGTTTGTCTATATTGGCAGAATAGAAATCGCTAACTTGGTTGCTCCACCTAGCTCTTATCAAGGGGATGTGAAAAGAATTATTTGGCTCTATTCTTATAATTGAGTTTTGTTAGAAAGAAAAGAATTATGGGATAATTACATTACGCCATTTAAAGCAAACTATCAAAGGTTTTCCTGATAGCAACCAACCGGCAATGATCTGCAGGAGCAAAAGAGCTTCTGCAAACTACTGCATTATATGGCATCCCTTTAATCAAACCAAATGTCAATGGTCACCAATTAAGAAATAATAGCTCAAAAAGGTTTAGAATACAAAGGCCTTACCTTTCTTTCAACCTGAATGCAATAAGGGAAGGATGAAGGATCATTTCGTCTCTGCCATGAATTTTTCATATTCCATATCCACACCAGATGTATTTATCTCAACTGATATAGCAGGCGGCAGAACAACTGGATTTGAGGCCCAGGGAACATTTGCAATGATCTGAGAATGGTCCATATTTGACTGAGGCATATTGGTAGTATTAGTCGTAGAAGGAGGTGCACCATAATATGGTGCATAAGCAAATGTAGGCGTTGGATATGCAGGTGGAACAGCAGCAACTGAGTTACTATAAGCATAAGCAGGGACAGACTCAACAGATGTCCCATTTTGTGGCTGCACCCCAACACCATAGCTTTGCTGCATCTCACCAGATATTGCTGGCACGGCTGGGGGATATTGTACCCCAAAAGGGGGATAGATGGTGGAACCTGGAGTTGGAGGTGGAGGTGGATAAGGAGAATAAGTAGGAGGTCCAGGTGGACACCATGGAACAGGATTACCAACAAATGTTCCAGGAGGTGCACCGGCTAAAGCCGCTCCAGCTACAGGCTGCTGAGATGGATAGGACCCAGGAACTTGATTAGGAGCTGAATGGGGGACTGTTGGTTGAGGAGGCTTTCCAGCAACTCTAACAGCAATTGTTCTCCCATCTAGGTTATGACCATTCATGCTAGCAATAGCAGTATTAGCTTGCTGAACGTCTGAATACTTCACAAAGCCATAGCCTTTACTCAGACCCGTGATGCGATCCTTAATAACCTTCGCCATCACGATTTCACCAAAAGGTGAAAACAATTGGATCAAAGTATCATCATCCATTGTAGGTGGCAAGTACCCAATATACAAGTTTGTTTCATCGTACTCCTTAGAGGGTTTCAGCACATTTACCCCTAATCCACCTTCTGAGATACTGCCACTTGTCAAAGCAGGATTGGTTCCTGAACTACTCGAACCAAGAGCAAGAGTTGAAGAGCTTTGTTTGGTTAATGATTCAGGGACCGTCCCTCCTAACTCAGCCAAAAAGTTTTGATATTCGTCATCCATTTTTTTACCGGTAGTTCCTTTAACTGGACAATCAATAGTT
Source organism: Silybum marianum (assembly GCA_036898165.1). Classification (NCBI taxonomy): domain Eukaryota; kingdom Viridiplantae; phylum Streptophyta; class Magnoliopsida; order Asterales; family Asteraceae; genus Silybum; species Silybum marianum. The sequence goes on from CM072532.1 coordinate 1,873,745, forward strand.
GGATGGCCACCATCACCACATATTTTACACAAAACGTCACTTTTAAAAGTCGAATTTTTAGATGGACATGCAAACTGACGGTGGCCAGGTTCACCACATAATCTACAATACTCTTCATCTCTTATGGTTCCATTCAGAGCAGCAAGTTCTCTAAGCTGTTGTCTTTTATGCTCATTAAGCACTTCATCAACTGGCTGTAAGAGCTTCTCAACCATCCCTGCAGCAGCATCAACTGCTTCCTGTGTTTCAGCCTCGACCAAAACATGCAAATCCTCATTTTCCGAAGGATCGGGTTTCAAATCCCTTTTCTGCTGTATCCTACCTTCTTTCACTGATCCTTTACCTCTAATCACAATTTTGGCACCTGTCTCCCTTTCCATCCTCTTTTGTGTATTACCCCTTGGCCCGATTATAAGTCCAATAAAATTATAACCTGGGTACTCTTTCATAGGTATGTAAAGCTTCTTCTGAACTTTTGGTGGCCTATAATCTGCTGGAGGCTTAAAAGATGGATTTTTCTTTATAATCTGTGATATGATCTCTTGTCTTTCTTTATTTAATCTTCCCCTAGCTCGATATTCTCTTGTATTAATTCGAATCCCCATGTTATCGTAAATAGGTTCAGGAGAAGGTGATCTAGCACCTTCAGGTCTATCATCTAAAGGCATTCCGGAATAAAATTTCCTACTTATTTCAAGAAGTCTACTATTAAGTGATTGAAGTTCGGGATCGAGCTCGATACCTGCAGTGAAATCTTTCATAAAATCTGGTAGCTGTATCACCGGCTTTGGTTCATCATCTGACCATCGCGATTTCCTCTTCCTCTTAACCGTTGTTCCACTTCCATCGCTGACTGTACCGGTTTCTTCGCTCGGCGGAGGATCCCAACGGCTTTTCCTCCGTCGCCTGCTGGTTGTTTCCTCTTCCCCACCCGAACAATCTTTATCTGTGCCGCTATACGTGTTGTTTGCGAGACCATTTTCGGATAACAACGGTTTATGAATAATCTGAATTAATGGTTTCTTCGAGGAGGTATCAATAGCATGCCCGTTTGTAAGATCCGAAGCCGATTTTTGATTTTCTTGACCAGATGCTAGGGTTCCTACAGGGTGAATGCCGTTCTTCGTATCAGAATCTTGGATCTGGATATGGTTAATTGAGTCTGAGATTTGAGGGTTTGTCGATGAATTTTGAAAACCGCAGGAGGAAACTAGGGTTTCAGATTGAAGCGGATTCTCCGATTGTAGAGACGACTGATTATGATTGGGGTCGAGAGTTTCCATAAGACTCTACAACGTTGAGAATTGACGATGGCGGTGCCACGGGCTGCCGGAGAGAGCTGTGAAGAAAGAGTACGACAAATGAGTGATGTCGATCGTCGATTTGGATCGGCGGTATGATTTCTACGGGTCCGTATCGTGTGAAGGGTATATCCCAATAAACCTGAAAATTCTAGAAAGAACCAAAAGGGACGGATTTATTTGGATTTATGGTGAGAAAAAAGTTGCCTCCAAAAGATACCTTTCAATTTTATTTGAAGTCAGTATTATGTTAGTAAATTTATCGATAAAATTTAGCGGAGTGCTAATGGCACCCTTAATATATGGGTGTGTACGGAATTTCATGTATTTTATAGGGATGTATACGGAATTTTTGGTCCTTTAATAGGTGTTGATGTTGAGTTGTGTAAGAATGACATTCACTCTTAGGGTGTCATAAGCATACATTAAGGGTGCCATTAACCTCCCCCAAAATTTAGTTTTTCCTTTTACACCCTACTCTATTGATGTGTATGTTAACTCACGAAAAAGTCAAAGTAAGGATAAACTCTTTAATTCTATTGGTGAATATGGTATAGTGTAGGATGTAAAAGATAACACCCAATTTAATATCAGGATTTTAACTGACAAGCGTTAATTATAGCAAGAGTTAGGAGGGACGGTCCCTGAATCATTAACCAAACATGGATGGCCGGATGGACCAACTCACAAAGGGGGTGTCCGGATTCAAACGGGCACTAACTGATTCCCCACGCCCATGGATTGGTCCTATGGACCGACCCATGAACTCGCCCCTGAACCGGCCCAAGAGCTTGGTACCGCAGATGTCGTCCCGTGCGGGGTTCGAACCCTGGCCAACCAGGGATACCATCCGCTGGGGACACAAGGATGTTACCTCCACTCGCTAGGCTAGACAATCGTTGGTAAACGTCTTTATATATATATTCATCTAATATTTAATATAACTTAATAAACGTTTATCCAGATAAGTATTTGATAAATAATTCCTTAAACTGTATAATATCATTTTTGAAAATAGTAACGATAGAAATATGGATAGATAAACTAATCTCACAACCTCATTAACAATTAGCAGGGGTAGCCTTTCACTTATATTCTTAAAAGTTGATTAGTTCATATTATTGTGAGTTATACCGACTTATTTTAAAAACTAAGGTCGTACACGAAGTCATCACCCTCACACATGTCCTCAAAACTAACAAAATTTTATTTTAATCAAAACATTTTTAACAAACTAATATTTCTTTTATCCATTAAAAAACACATGAAATAAGATGATTCAAAACATATATATATATATATATATATATAGATGAGAATAGTGAGAATAGGAGTTAAGATAAATTATGTTTTTTATAAAAATTGATCTATACTTCTTATTAATATCAATATTTAATTAAAACTGATTACTCTTTTTATCGTAACTTTCATTCTCACTGAAACCCAACCCAACGCATATGACAAACATATCATCGCTTATCCAATTTCCTACATTGTTGATGTTCTTTCCATATTTAAATTTACATCTACACTTTTGCAGAAATCCTCTCTCACGAGAATGATACATATATTATATAACATTTGATCGAATCCGATCATGTGGTCCTTACACAAACTTGCATCAATTCTTCCAAGTGTAAAAGCAATTCGAAATCCCAAATGCCATAAAACTTCACTTTTCCGCTCCATCTGGTACTAGCACGACTGATCCCGAAGTTTTTCGACCTGCCAGGTCAGCATGCGCTTGAGCAGCTTGTGATAACGGATAAGTATGATTTACACGGACCCGCAAAGCACCCGAAGCTACATTTGTAAGTACCTCATTGGTAGCTTCACGCATCTCTTCCTTAGATATACCAGATGTCCTCAATGAAGGCCTAGTCAAGAATAGCGATTTAGCCGCCAGCGCAGATAAAGGCACGGGCTCAGGTGTGCCAGAAGATTGGCCATAGCTCACCATATACCCACGAGGTTTCAAGCATGCCAACGATCCCTAAAACAAGAAACCCTATTACCAATTAGAACCCGAACCTCAAATATGGCTTAATGATATAGAATGTGGCTTATTCAATAAGCTTCTAGGCTTAATGGGACTCACAACTTATTAAGCTCAGCTATACATGTTTGGTAGTGGCTTATTTCATCAAGCTTCTAGGTTTAATAGGCTTCATGGGATTCACAACTTATTAATCTCAGCTACATGTTTGGTAGTGGCTTAATGATATAGAAAGTGGCTTATTCAATAAGCTTCTAGGGAGAACTTTATGCAAAAAGTCAAGTTTTTTTTCCGAACCTGTCCCTCCCAGTTAAAAAACAGCTCCTTCTATCTATGAAAAACCCTTCCCAAATAAAAACCTTTCCAGTCTATACGGACAGATTAATACACACAGACAACTTTATCCATACAGGACTTAATGGAAAACCAATTTTCGTTTGGTTTGATTTTAGTTGTGTTAATACAAGAGAAGAAAGAGAGGATCCCGGTTACCTGAAAGGTATCTTTTCCTACAGAATCAAAGACAACTTCGACTCCAACTCCAGATGTTATCTCATTAACACGAGTAACAAAATCCTCTTCTTTATAAATGATAACATAATGACATCCATCTTCTTTGGCTTGCAAAGCCTTCTCCTTAGTTGATACAGTTCCAATAACAGTGGCACCAAGCATATTTGCCCATTGGCATAACAAAGATCCAACCCCACCTGCTGCTGCATGGATCAGTACTGTATGTCCTTTCTCTACCTACACACAAGACTTGCCTCTTTCAAAAAAAAGTAAATAAATAAAGAGAAAATTTCATCTATATCCTTTAAAACTTCCTATATTATATCTTTGTAAAGGTTGATACTACGTATATATCCTTCTAAACCTCTAGAACTCACATATATGTAGGGCTGTAAACGAACCAAACGTTCACCAAACCGTTTGGCGGGAAGTTCGTTTATGTTCGTTTATTTAATAACCGAACGAACATGAACACATTTTTTTGTTCGTTTAGTTAAATGAACGAACATGAACAATGGTCTTGTTCGTTCGTTTATGTTCGTTTATATTCGTTCGTTTACTTTTGTTTATATATATAAATATATTTATATATTATGACATTAATATGTAAAATCAGTAAGTAAATTTACCCAGTTTTTTATTTTGTTATGTTACTTTTTAGAAACAAAATAATAAGTAATGGTAGTTTTATTCTATATTTGTGTTTGTTCGTTTATGTTCATCTATGTTCGCTTATGTTCGTTTATCTTCATTCACGTTCATTTATGTTTGTTCGTTTACGTTCGTTTAACAGCTTAACAAACGAACATGAACAAACAAAATTTCTTAATGAGCACAAAAAATTTCGTTCGTTTATCGTTCGTGTTCGTTTGTTTGTTCGGTTAAGTTAAACGAACGAACACGAACACAAAAAAATTCGTTCGTTTACCGCTCGTGTTCGTTCGTTTGTTCGGTTAAGTTAAATGAACGAACACGAACAAGCCTCCGTTCGTGTTCGTTCGGTTCGTTTACAGCCCTACATATATGTCCTTCTCCCTAATTTAATTATTCGGTTCGTTTACAGCCCTACATATATATCCTTCTCCCTAATTTAATTATTATTAAAACATTTAAAAAATACAAATCATTATCTCTAAATTGGATTTATTTTCTAAATTACTTAACTACCCTTCTGAATATCCTTCCTAAAATCGTGTGCGATTACTCTAGAACAAAGGTTTTAAAGAAGGGGGCGAACAGAGTAATCGCACACGAAGATGGATCGATCGGAGAAGATGGATGATTTGGGGCGAACAGAGTAATCGGCGATTTTGGGAGCAGGGATAATCGCACATGATTTTGGGAAGGAAATTAAGAAGAGTAATAAATTCAAAAGAGTAGTTAAGTAATTTAGGAAAAAAAATCAATTTAGAGATAATGATTTGTATTTTTTAAACGTTTTAATAATAATTAAATTAGGGAGAAATACATATATACGAGTTCTAGAGGTTTAGAAGGATATATACGTAGTTTCAAACTTTACAAAGATATATACATAATATAGGAAGTTTTAAAGGATAGATGAAATTTTCTCATAAATAAAAAACCCACGAGCCCATAAAGATAACAGCCTGAAAAATCCCCAGTATCTTGAATTGATAATTTAAGTTGAGATCTTGGTATGCTAATCTAGCAAATAATATATATATATATATATATATATATAACATTCTTTGTTTATATTTATTAAAGTATTTGTGCATCTTATTCTTACCTTGAACCAAGTTCGGACAAGGAAGCGAGCGGTTAGTCCTTTGGCCATAACAGAAGCAACTACTAAAGGATCAATAGGAGGAAGAGGCATTGCTTTATCTGCTAAAACAATCTGCTCTTCTGTATAAGTTCCCATCGCACTTCCGGAATGATAAATGGCATCTCCAATTTTCCAATCGTTTACCCCCGGCCCCACAGCCGTCACCACGCCTGCTGCCTCCACCCCTACAAAACTTTGGAAAATCTTGAGTTCTATTGACAATCTTTAAGTGATAATTGTATCGTATAGTATTTGTTAGCAGCTTAATGAGCTTAATGGGACCCACAGCTTATTTGGCTAGTTAAACATGACTTTTTGGTAGTGGCTTGATGATATAGAAAGTGGCTTATTTAGTAAGCTTTCAGGGGGGGAGCTTTATCAGAAAACCAAGTTTTTTCCACCACAGCCCTCCCAATTAAAAACAAATTAAAAATTATGCTCCTTCTATCTATCAAAAACCTTAATAATCTATACAGACAGATTAATCCACACAGACAAACAACTTTATCCATACAGGACTTGATCGAAAACCAACCAAACAGCTTCTAAAGCTAGATATTCATAGAATTCAGAAGACAAACCTGGTGTATAAGGGATTTCAGGCATCTTATAAACTCCAGTACGGAAATATATATCAATGAAGTTAACACCAATGGCTTTGTTCTTCACTCTTATCTCTCCTTCTTTAGGATCCCCAATTTCAACATCCTCCCATTTCAGTACCTGTAAAAACCATTTTCTTCAGTAGCATGTACAAACACAACAAAACCTTTCTTCCACACCAGATAAAATAAGCAGCAAAATTGCAGATGATTTAGACGGATTCAATTCCAGCCGAACTTTTTAGACGATTGAAGGCATCATAAAACCCTAAATTTTAAAAACGCCAAAATGAAATGGTACTAGGGTTATCGAGTCAAGTGAACTTCAACAATGATGACTGAGGGGGTGTTTGGATGGGCTTATAAAAACAACTTATTGACTTATTCCGGTGTGCCACCGGGGTGCCAAACCGGTAATAAGTCATTTTTAAAGAACTTATCAGATTTTCATAAGCACTTTTTCACACCGGTAATAAGTTATAAGTCAATAAGCTCATCCAAACACCCCCTGAAAGTCTGAAATACGATATCGATTCAGAATAGTAATAAACAATTATGAGTATGATTGTTTTTCCCTGTAACTTAACAAGAACCACACAATAAAACACATTGGGGGAGATTAAAAGAGATGATCAAACCTCAGGACCACCAAGCTCATAAACCCTAATGGCTTTCACCATTGTTAGTTGTTGAAATCAGCGAGGGTTATGTGGAATTGAGTCTGAGTAATCTTTCCAGATCAACAAGAAGGAAGATTTAATCGGAGATGGTGAATCGAAGCAAATTCTTGTTTCGAAAACAAGGAGGTACGAGTTGGCAGACGGAAAATTCGACGGGGCTCTGTTCCAGTTTCGAACACAAAGAAGATATATGTTCGTTTAAAAGTTAATATATGGTCCTTGCATTTATAATTTATACCATATTGGCCCCTATTTTTTGTTATTATTTTTGCTATTATTTTTTGTTATTATGCTTTGGCATTTATACCACTTGGCCGGACCACCACTATGTACCCTAGATTCGTAAATCGTAACGTTAACAAGAACAACATAAGATGAATCGAACTACTGACGGACCCATGATTTTTTCTGAGCGGGTGCATCCTTAAATTGGATCAAATGACTGCAAAGCCGTTTGCCCTTTCGAAAACTTTTAAGTTTTTCGGTTGATTTCGAAAGGGGTTTTTAAGGTTTTTGGTTGATTTCGATAGATTATTTATGGTTTTTGATTGATTTCGAGGGATTTTTTAAGGTTTCTGGTTGATATCAAGGGATCTTTTTGGTTTTTTCAGTTGATCTAGTAAGGGTTGGGTATCATGTGCTCCTTTAATTCTTAGAAAACTGAAATAGTACAGAGCACTCCTTAGGATTTAGTGGATGCACCTTACCGTACCCCAAAAAAATTACCCTTACAAAACGGAATTGAGCGGTAGCACGGGACCCCCTCCCTAAGGATAGGTCTGTCCCTTAATCGAACAACACTTTACCTATGTCGGTAATTATAACAACGACCACCACAAATACAACATAGATGGATTCATCTCTAACACATTACACGATAAATTAAAAAAATCCGATTGACACACGAAATTAATCACTCGTCGTCCAATAACAACACAATCAAACACGTCGTTTTTTCGAGCCTAGAGATCAGTATGAACCATGTGCTACTTGAGACAACGGATACCTATGATTAACTCGAATCTTCAAAACTCCATTTGCGACATTGGTGAACTAATCTTCAGCAGCTGCAAGCAGTTCATGTCGTTCCTGGGTGTATATCCCCATTGAAAAAGATGTATAGAAGAGCCCTTTGCCGGAAAATGTAGCACATGGAACTGAATCGGGTTTTCCGAATGCCATCCCAAAATGCACCATATATCCACACTTCTTTAAGACCTCAAATGACCCCTTTTCAATATAAAACACATGGATATCGTCAGTTATATTGGGTTGTTTACCAAACGCTTACCCGCGATAGATAAAAGTTGATATTTAAGTATAGTTGATTTGTATTGTTTTCAGATGACAATGAGTGATTGGTTAACGTTTTGCAAACTAGTTAATAAATATTAAACGGTTGGTAATAAGTTATATGCACAAAACTAGTAAGAATGCGCTAACCGAAAAAAGTTGATACCAAATACATTTGATTGGTATACAATATAAAATTTTATCTGGATGTTAATAGAACATAACGTTAAACAATAAATAGTAATAGAGAACAACACCTCTGGCACCAACATGTTAGGGGTTGTTTGTTTAGGTCTGAATGGTGCCATTCAGAGGCACGCCTGAATCGTGTAAAGGTAGGATACTGTTTGGCAAAAAAAAAATGGTCCTTTGAAGTGGGACAAGAGCCTCTGAATGATGCATGCCCTAACCCCTTGCCAAATGATTCAGACTTGTTATTTTCTCCAAAATACCCTTGGCTTTTGTTTCAGCGCCTCCTCCATCCACGATTCTTGCCTCTCCCCTGTGATTTCTCTCAAGCCCTTCACCGACCACCGGCTGCTGTCCCTTCCACGCCTTCGTCCACCCTTCCTCCCACGATTCTCAGGTATGGTTTCGATTTCTTTTCTTTTTTCTCTTCTATTTCTTTTGTATTTCTTGTCCAAATCCCACGATTTCTTTGGGTTTTTCTCTTGGATTTCTTTTGCATATCTTGTTCAAATCCCACGATCAGAAGTGGGTTTTTAGTTTTTGGTGTTTAAATTCCAAAATCAGGTTTGATTACAAACATGAATTGAGATTTGATTACAAGTGAGTTTCATGTTTGGTTTAAAAAACTGGAATACATATAAAGATTGGTTTTATAATGATCTATGTGATCTCATTTATCATTGAGATTTGGTTTAGAATATTTTTGAAATGATGGAATATATAAACAGAATGAAGGCAGGTCTGGGCGATTCTTGTTGTGGTCCAATAACCATTTTTTAAAATGGTAATTTCTTCATATCCAATCATTTTTTCATTCTGCAAAGAGAGACTGTACCATCCAACTATATTTAAATCTATTAATATTAAATAGAAAAAACATTTTGTCCAGAAACGCATCGTAGATACAATTTGGCCATGCCATGCGAGATTTGTGAAGGCGAGCCAACGATCTTCTTCTCCGATCTGAAATTAATCCCCAATTCATGAGATTTTTGCAGGTGAATTTCTCTGTTCTAGATCTAGCTACTAAATTGACGAGCCCTAATTAGCACAATTAAGGTACGATCATAGTAGGAACATTCATACTAACTTGATTTTCAGTTTTATGATTACAAAATACAACAAAACCACAATCAAAATATTTAGGGTTTTTGTGTTCTTCGCCTATATGAATTCATTATCATCTTCTTCGCACACATATCTCTTCCAAAACCAATGCTGCTTCCATATCCGATCCATCTTCTCAATCGGCACGCTTTTAGTCTCAGGAAGAAACAAATACACGAATACAGTCATCACAGCTACCCATCCACCGAAAAAGAAGAAGGTTCCTGATTTCAAATGGCAAAGCATCGATAGAAATGTTTGAGCAATTATGAAAGTGAAGAGTAATCCCACTGCCACAGTGATGCTTTGTCCTGCAGATCGTATCTCCAATGGAAAGATTTCACTAGGAATTAGCCATCCCAATGGACCCCATGATAACCCAAACCCAGCCACATAAGCAGCTATTAAGATTAACACCAAAAATCCATATCCTTTGCTTAATACACCATGGTCCCCTAGTTTTGATGCCATTATTGAACCAATTAGCATCTGGGAGATGAACATTTGGACACCTCCTATGGTGAATATAGTTCGTCGACCTAGTTTATCAACTATTAGTAATGATATAAAGGTCATGGTAAGTCCCACTAGTCCGGTTACCACTGCTGACATAAGTGAAGCACTTTCGCCAAACCCTATCGTTCTGAAGAGGATTGGAGCGTAGAATGAGATGACATTGATTCCTGTAACCTGTTGGAAAAATGGGATAAGGATCGACATCACAAGCTGAGGTCTATATTTTGGCCTCATGATGTTTCTGAAAGGGTGTTTAATGGTTTTTGAAATTTCATTTGCTGTCACAAGATCATCAAATTCGGCCTCAACATCATCAGTCCCTCGGACTTTCTGTAGCATTTTCTTAGCCTTATTTGGATCCTTGTTGTGTTGTATCAAGCTGTTGGGTGTTTCTGGGAGGAAAAGAGCTCCAATTGTTAGAATTGAAGCAGGAAGAGCAGCCATGGCTAAGGAGATTCGCCATCCCCATCCACCTTTTATCTTTTGGGTTCCATAGTTTAGAAGATTTGCAGATAAAACACCAACCCCGACACAGAATTGGAAACCCATGTTGAATGCTCCTCTGTATCTTGATGGTGCCATTTCTGATAGATATAATGGAACCGACTGATGATCATAAGAAAGATATGGCCGTTTAAAGCAAGCATACACACACACACACACACACACATATATATATAGGTGAAGACGGAGGTTTAAGGAAAAACCCCCCAAAAAAAGAAAAAACTGAGGAACACCCCGGTAACAATTCATGTGGACTGTATGCACATGTATATACAAGTAATTGAGGTTGTTTCTTGGTTTTTATGCACGTGTGCATGTTATGCACATGTGCCTACTGGACAAATTTCTTACAAATTAACAATATGCACATGTGCATACCGTCCAGATGAACGGTTATGTTTATCAAAATTTCAAATTCTCTTTGTGGTTTTCCCCTAACTTGACCTAGGTGAAATTGTATAAAGAAAAGGAAGAGTAGAGCTCACCTGGTTTGCAAACCCAATTCCAACACCAAGAAAGACACGACCGATTATAAGCATGTATATATTGTAAGCCGCGCCCCCAAGGGCAGCACCAGCAAGAAACGCAACTCCACCAATAAGAATTGATGGTTTACGCCCAAAGGCTCTAGTGACAGGTGAAGCAAAAAAGGTAGCAATGAGACCGGCTATATATAGTGAAGATGTGAAGGAAGTGAGGAGTTGGCTGTCAAATTTGCAGTAATTGCTTATCTTGGTATCTTGTATCCTCTTATTGTACACATCTGGGAAGAATTTCAGTAAAAATGGCTTCATAGAAGTCACTCCACCTTCAAATTGATAACTTTCACAGGTCAGTTACTACAAACATGTTACTTTTATGTTTTAACAATGATCAATTCCTATATATATTATGTTCATATACCATTTACCACTTCATTCTTCATAGAGCAGTCTAATTAGATATATATATATATAATGGTAGTTTAAGTTGGAAATTAAACCTGAGATTCCAATATCATATCCGAAAATGATTCCTCCGGTTGCAGCAACCATGCAAGATAACACAACAAATGATGTTATCCAACCATTGTACTTACCGGTTTCAGTGCTTACTACTGACCCAACAGCCATAGATTTCTAGGTGATTTTGGTGGTATGTTTTATGTATGTATGTATACATATATATATATATATGTAGTATATAAAATGTATTGCAGAAGTGAATAGGTGGTTGTTACTAGTCTAACTCGACTGCTGGAGAGATGGATACCAGTCCAACTTGACTGCTAGATATCAGCATCATGTCTAATTGAGGACAAAAAATCATTAATAATTAAGTTAAATGTAATACTTGTTTCTCAAAACAGGATTAAATAGAGACTTAGACCAAATTTAGTATAAAATAAAAGATGGAAAAGAGTCTAGAAATCAACTAATTCCTGCTTATATTTTTTAAAATTCTTGATCAAAATGTACAACACTTAAGGAGTAAATGGAGCTTTTAGAAGAGAGTGAGTTAGAAACATAGAAGGGTGTTGCTATTTGAGTTAAATAGGAACTTTTGAAACTAGAAAAAGATGTTGTTTGTAGGGTTATGTGTATTGACTATTAAAACATTCACAAAATTCAACATGTCCAATTCTATCACAATCATATTATTGACTATAAATAAATAAATAAAATTGAAGTGAATTTTGGTGTTGATTGCCATTTAAATAAGAAAAAAAGATAGCAATTCTATGGTATCCGAGCAATGTGGGTTGACTATATAAATCATTTTCTGGAAAAGAAAATGTGTTAGAAAATAACTCAATAATGTCTTTTCCAGATGAAGTTAAGGTGAGAAGCTTAAGAAGGGATCTTGACACTTGATCACTTTTAATCTTAAACTCACCCATGAATCGTAGTTGATATGGGAATTGATCCGGTGCATCTTGGTGTATCTGGTCGCGGTGCATCTCATCCTATTGTACATCCAACAGTGGAGATCCTTTCTCACCATAACTTCAGTTCTCATCGGAACCAGAACCAAACCCTATATCCCTAATCCTTTATTTCAATTTTATTGTTTTTAAAACCACTAAATAAAAACTAACCTAGAATTTAGAAAACCGTTTTACCAATATTTTTTTATTTATGAATCAATAATTTTTATAGTATAAGAGCATCTCCAACAGATTCTTCAAAAAATTTCTAAAATGGAGAACCAAAAGTTAAAATTTCTAAAAAAAAATTGCACTCATCTCCAACAGATTCTTCAAAAAATTTCTAAAATGGAGAACCAAAAGTTAAAATTTCTAAAAAAAAATTGCACTCATCTCCAACAGATTCTCTATTTTGGAGAAACAACATTAATTATAATCATTTTTGGAGTATTCTCCAAATTTGGAGAAAAAACCTACTAATGGAGATAGTTTTGGAGAATCTGATGGAGCTAAAAATTGACTTAAAATCTCCATTTTCTCTGTTTTCCCTATTATAAGGAAGCTATTGAAGATGCTCTAACTTTATCTTACCACATCAAAATGAAACCGCCTTTACACCCAATGAACATACAAATAATGTTACTTTATGATACTTTGGGTATTGTTTGGTTCGTGGGAACATGAAGATATGAAATAATTGTCGGTTAAATTCTATACTTGTCCCTTACTTTTTTTAATAAGCATTTGATATTTTTTTTGTTCTTTTCAACTTTAAATTATTAAGGTTTTTAATTTGGACGAAGATGTGTTTTTTTATTGGACTAGGGTAGATCTAAATATGGTTAAAGATACAAAAATATTAAAATTGTCCTACACCTGAAGATCGATCATAAGTTGAGAGACTAAACTTGTAACTTAGTCAAACATCTTTTTAATTTGGATAGTTGATTTTGATTCTCTTAATCGTTTCTGTTTATGAACTACCGTTGTCTGATTTCAAATTCATAAGGATAAAAATAGAAATTTTCAATAAACCAAAAGGATTAAAAACGTAATTTACTTTATAAAATAATAATAATTCTTACCTGTAAAAATAAATAAAAAATCAATTTTCTGGCGTCAAATTTCAAATGATAATTAGAGTAAATTACGTTTTTCGTCCTTGTGGTTTGTTAAAAATTGCGGATTTTATCCTTGTGGTTTAGATATTTTGATTTTCATCCATATAGTTTATAAATTATTGTTATTTTCGTCTTTAGGGTTCATACTTTATTACTATTTTCGTCTATGTGGGTTATAATTCTTTACTATTTTGGTCCCTGAATAGGGATGGAAACGGGACGGGTATTGGGCGGGTAATCATTCCCCGCCCCCGACCCCGTTTAACACCCCCGTCACCCCGTCCTGACTAATCCCCGACGGGTTCGGGGAACCCGTTGGGTACCCGTTTAGTAAAAAACTACGTTTTTAAAATTAAAATTATAAAAAAATCGTTACTATATTAATCAACAATATTGAAAAACAAATATATTTGCTATTTAATAATAAATAAATACATATATACATATTTATTTATTTATACACACACTATATACATATATTAAATAAAACTAAAAAAATTAATCGGGTATAATAAGAGCGGGTAATCCCATCCCCGACCCCGTCCTGACCCCGCTTCAGGTATGAAAATAAATCCACGTCCCTGACCCGTTACCCGTCCAACGGGTAAAATTTCCATCACTAGGTAAGCATTGGTTCAGGGACGAAAATAGCAAAATATTTCAAACTACATGGATGAAAATAACAATTTCTAAACTACAGGGACGAAAAATGCAATTTTTAATAAACCATAGGGACAAAAATACAATTTTTAACAAACCATAGGGACGAAATATGTAATTTACTTTTATCTAAATTAAAAGAAATTCTCTTATTTTCTGTAAAATCTATTATTATAATAAATAGAAAAACATTTTCTGGAAACGCATCAATCCATGCCATGCGAGATTGGTGAAGGCGAGCCCAATGATCTTCTTCTCCGATCTGAATCAATCCCCAATTCATGAGATTTTTGCAGGTAAATTTCTCTGTTATAGATCTAGCTAGTAAATTGACGAGCTCTAATTAGCACAATGAAGTCATGATCATAGTAGGAACATTCATACTAACGGGATTTTCAGTTTTATGATTACGAGATACAACAAAATTACAATCGAAATATTTAGGGTTTTTGTGTTCCTCGCCTATATGAATTCAGTATCATCTTCTTCGCACACATATCTCTTCCAAAACCAGTGCTGCTTCCATATCCGATCCATCTTCTCGATCGGCACGTTTTTAGTCTCAGGAAGAAACAAATACACGAATACAGTCATCACAGCTACCCATCCACCGGAAACGAAGAAGGTTCCTGATTTCAAATGACAAAGCATCGATAGAAATGTTTGAGCAACTATGAAAATGAAGAGAAATCCCACTGCTACATTGATGCTTTGTCCTGCAGATCGTATCTCCAATGGGAAGATCTCACTAGGAATTAGCCATCCCAATGGACCCCATGATAATCCGAACCCAGCTACATAAACCGCAATCAAGATCAACACCAAAAATCCATATCCCTTGCTTAATCCCCCATGATCCCCTAGTTTTGCTGCCATTATTGAACCAATTAGCATTTGTGAGATGAACATTTGGACACCTCCTATGGTGAAGAGAGTTCGTCGACCTAGTTTATCGACTATTAGTAATGATATAAAGGTCATGCTAAGTCCAACTACCCCGGTTACCACGGCCGACATAAGTGAAGCACTTTCGCCAAAGCCTATCGTTCTGAATAGGATTGGAGTGTAGAACGAGATGACATTGATCCCTGTAACCTGTTGGAAGAATGAGATGAGGATCGACATCACAAGCTGAGGTCTATATTTTGGCCTCATGATGTTTCTAAAAGGGTGTTTAATGGTTTTTGAAATTTCATTTGCTGTCAAAAGATCATCAAATTCGGCTTGAACATCATCAGTGCCTCGGACTTTTTGTAGCATTTTCTTCGCCTTATCTGGATTCTTGTTGTGTTGTATCAAGCTGTTGGGTGTTTCTGGGAGGAAAAGAGCTCCGATTGTTATAATGGAAGCGGGAAAAGCAGCCATGGCTAAGGAGATTCTCCATCCCCATCCACCTTTTATCTTTTGGGCTCCATAGTTTAGAAGATTTGCAAATAAAACGCCAACCCCAACACAAAATTGGAAACCCATGTTGAATGCTCCTCTGTATCTTGATGGTGCCATCTGATAGATATAATGGAACCGACTGATGATCATAAGAAAGATATGGCCGTTTAAAGCAAGCATATATATATATATATATATAGAGAGAGAGAGAGAGAGGGTTGGGTTCACGTGAGACTAGCCTGTTTTCATGAGAGCTGTGAGACCACATTTTTACACTTGAAACTTCACAACAAATCATTGTGAAGGTAAAAAAAAATTGAACCTTCACAGTGTTTTTATGTGAAGTTTCAAGTGTAAAAAAGTGGTCTCACAAAAACATCGATTTTTTTTACCTTCATAGTGAAGTTTCAAGTGTAAAAATGTGGTCTCACGGGTATCACGAAAACAGTCTCGTCTCACGTGATCCCAAGTCTATATATATAGATGAAGAGGGAGGTTCAAGGGAAAATCCCCCAAAAAAATGAAAAACTGAGGAACATCATGGTAACCATTCGTTTGGACGTATGCACATGTGCATATAAATAATTGAGGTTGTTTCTTGGTTTTTATGCATGTGTGCATGTTATGCACATGTGTATACCGGACAAATTGCTTACAGATTAACAATAGGCACACTCGCATACCGTCCGGATGAACGGTTATGTTCATCAGTTTTTATTTTTTTGCGTTTTCCCTAAACCTGACCCTAAGTCAAATTGGATAAAGAAAAGGAAGAGTAGAGCTCACCTGGTTTGCAAACCCAACTCCAACACCAAGAAAGACTCGACCGATTATAAGCATGTATATATTGTAAGCTGCTCCCCCAAGGGCGGCACCAACAAGAATTGATGGTTTACGCCCGAAGACTCTAGTGATAGGTGAAGCAAAAAAGGTAGCAATGAGACCGGCTATATATAGCGAAGATGTGAAGGAAGTGAGGAGTTGGCTGTCAAATTTGCAGTAATTGCTTATCTTGGTATCTTGTATCCTCTTATTGTACACATCTGGGAAGAATTTCACTAAAAACGGCTTCATAGAAGTCACTCCACCTTCAAATTGATAACTTTCACAGGTCAGTTACTACAACATGTTACTTTTATGTTTTAACAATGATCAGTTCCTATATATATTATGTTCATATACCATCTACCACTTCATTCTTCATAGAGCAGTCTAATTAGATATATATATATATATATATATGCATAATGGTAGTTTAAGTTGGAAATTAAACCTGAGATTCCGATATCATATCCGAAAAGTATTCCTCCAGTTGCAGCAACCATGCAAGACAACACAACAAATGATGTTATCCGACCTTGTACTTACCGGTTTCAGTGCTTACTACTGACCCAACAGCCATAGATTTCTAGCTGATTTTGGGGTATGTTTTATATATATGTATACATATCTTTATATATGTAGTATATAGAAAATGTATTGAAGAAGTTAATAGGTGGTCCGTGGTTGTTAGTTTTTACTAGTCTGATTCGACTGCTGGAGAGATAGATACCCAACTTGACTGCTAGATACTCTGTCAGCATCATGTCTAATTCAGGACCAAAAACCATTAGGGTCCGTTTGGTTTGCGGGAATGGAATGGATTTGGATGGATTTGGATTTCAAATCCATTCCAATCCTATGTTTGGTTTGTCGGATTGTCCGGGTTTAAAATCCTAGGATTCAACTGAAAATCCTACAAACATAGGATTTTGAAATCATTGGCGGATGCTCGGGATTTCGTAGGATTTGCATGAAATAACGTTTTAAAAATGTTAAAAACATTTGTTTTGTAATAAACTAATAATTGATTAATAAAAATGCAATTTAATTATTTTTATAATTATTTATATTTTTATATAAATTATTTATAAATAATGAAAATCCAATTCCATTCCAAATCCTACAAACCAAACACACCTATGATTTTCAAATGCAATCCAAATCCCTCCAAATCCAAATCCTTCCATGAAATCCAAATCCCTCAAAAACAATCCCGCAAACCAAACGGATCCTTAATAGTTATGAGGAATTTGCATCATATGACCATTCTCCTTATTCAATTTATCCTCATAACCATTTCTCTTCCAGTTTCACTCATATGTCACTAGGTCCGTAAGTATTGATGTCCCCTCAAACGGCGTTGTTTTTGGCCAAATGTCATTTGGTCCGTAACCCAGGTCCGTAATACCAAAATCGATTCCATCAGTGTACGACACCTGACACCTGCCAGTGGCAGGTCCGTAAGTATTACGGATGTGGCCCAAAAGGACGTCGTTTTGTTGGGTCCATAATACTTACGGAGCTGGGTTACGGACCCCAGTGACAAGTGGGTAAAAATAAGAGAGAAATGGTTATAAGGATAAATAAGAAGTGTACTTTGATCATTTAAGCCAATAACTCTTAATAGTTAAGTGAAATGTAACACTTGTTTCTCAGAATAGGATTAAAAAGAGACTTAAACAAAACTTAATATAAAATAAAAGATAGAAAAGAATCTAGAAGTCAACTAATCCTGCTTATATTTTTAAAATTCTTGATCAAAATGTACAACACTTAAGGAGTAAACAGGTGTAGACTGAGCTTTTAGAAGCGTGAGTTAGAAGGGTGTTGCCATTTGAACTCTTTTGAGTTAAAACTGAACTTTTGAAACTTGAGAAGATGTTTGTAGGGATATATTGGCATGACTATAAAGCATTCAGAAAATTCAACATGTCCAACTCTAATCACTATCATTATCGACATAAATAAATATAATCGAAGTGAATTTTGCTAGTGATTGCCACCAGTGGCGGATCCAGGATTTTTGTCCACTAGGGTCTCATTAAGGTAGACTAAAGGCGCGTAAGGTCACCCGATGTGTTTTGGGAAATTTTTAAAGTTTTTTAGTTGAGGAGAACTAAGCCTAAATTTTACTGAGGAGAACTAAGGCTAAATTTAGTATTTTTGATATTTTTTAGCATGTATAATTTTTTTTAACATTTCACTAGACCCCCCTTTTTCAAGCTACATCCGCCCTTGATTGCCATTTGTAAGAAAAGTTCTAAGGTTTGGGTTGGTCCATCCAAAGAAGAATGAATTCTCCCTGTTGCGAAAAGAATATCGAATGACTAAGATAGCAATTCTATGGTTTCCAAGCATGTGGGGTGGACCGTAGATGTCATTTTCTGGAAAAGAAAATATGTTAGAAAATAGCCTTCTTCATAAAGAAAATATTGTTTTCGAAATGTTTTGTTAACGTATATTCAGTCCGAATAATATATATATATATATAGGGTTAGGTTCAAATGTGAACTCAATTTTGGCTGTGAACGTGAGGACGAATCTCAGCCACACATCTTCGGTTATGGTGGACGCGATCACGGAGGATTGACGCGATTCATGGGAGGGTGGAGATTATTAAAGGAGGGAATCCGAAAAGCCGCCTTTATTGACCGGATAAGTGGTTGAGATTCGTCCTCACGTTCACAACCAAAAATGAGTTCACATATGAACTTTCCTCTATATAATATATATATATATATATATATATTGTGCTCTCATTTGTCCTTATGTTCACAACCAAATTTGAGTTCGTATTTGAACTCCCCCCCCTCTCTATCTCTCTCTCTCTCTCTCTATATATATATATATATATTATATATATATATCTTATTCTTAGGGGTGTTTGTTTTAGCTTATCAAAACAAAACAACTTATTGACTTATTCCGGTGTGGCACCGGTAATAAGTCATTTTTTAAGAAGTCAAAAAATTTAACTTATCAACTTTTGATAAGCTCCTAAGCACTTTTTCAAGAAGTCAATAAGTTATAAGTCAATAATCTAATCCAAACACCCCCTTATTCTTGCAGGCATGGGAACACGTAAAAAATTGTAGTTAATGTGAGAAGCATAAGAAGAGATCTTGACCCCTAATCATTTTTAATCTCAAACCTATCCATGAATCGTGCTTGATACATGGATTTGATCCGGTGCATCTCGGTGTATCTCATCTAGATGCATCTCATCTCAATGCATCTCTTTCTAACGTGCATCCAAAGGTAGAGATCTCTTCTTACCCTTTCTCACCATAACTTCACTTCTTACTGGAACCCAACCCTAGTCTTGCATTCTTTGAATTAGTGTTTTGGCCTCAGAGACAAAAATAAAAATAAATTGTAAACCATAGAAATGAAATCCACAGTTTTTAACAAACCACACGAAGGATAACGTAATTTACTCTATTTTATGTAAAGTTTTTTTAAATGTATTGAACTATTGATGCTAAGATTACAGAATATTTTAATAAATAATTAATGTTCAAAATTTTAAAATAAAGAAATTCTTAAGAGTATTTTAAAGATAGAATTTGAATAAGTTAAATTTGATTTTTTAAAATTATAGATAACTTTTTAGAGATGTTATTATAACTAAAAGGGTACTCGTACAATGCAACGAGATACATCTCGATTTTAGGTTTTATTTTATTTTGTATGGTTTTATGTGGTTTTGAGAAAACGATTTTAATGTTCATTTCTTTAATTCAATTTTTTTTATCATAATATAATTATGTTTAATAACAAAATAATTTATTTTTGGTTTAATAATATAACATTTTATAATGATAATAATTAAGTTTTCTGTCATAACTCAATGATTATCTTAATTATATTTTAGATTTTTTATATTTAAAATTAAATGTTTATCCTGTATTTTGGATGATGGTTATCTGCAGTTAGTTACACGAATTCAGAAATAAAGTTTTAATAAGTTGTACTTACGCATAATTTACTTGTAATTTTGAAAATTAAGTAATTAGCATTAAATAGTTGTATCTAAAGCTTAAAAGGTTGTTTTTAAAAGTTTTTGATCAAATGCTTTATAATATAATATAGATAACAACTATTGTAAGATGAAAATATATTCGTATAAAAAAATCTACAACATATTTATCACCCCCTCCCTCTTCGGCATTGTCATTGCCACCATTATTACCAATTACCGTTATTATTAATTCTATTACTGTACAGTATTTATAATTTAAGCAATAAATATGTGAATACCATAAAAAGATATTTTGATTATTTTATTACAATTTCAAAATAATATAGAGTGCTAATGGCACCCCTTTAGTAAGGATGTGCACAATTTTTTTTGTACTATTATAGTATTGAGAACATGAAAAATTGGTTTTGATATAGATGTGTATAAAAGGAATTCATTTGTAGGGGTACCATCAGCCTCCCCCAGTAATATTTATCGAATCAAATAGACAAATTTCAATTTATTTAAATTCCATTCGTAAACCTGAATTTCATTCCAATCGATGTTTGTCTCTTACCTTTTTCATAACCATTTGTTTTTTTTTCTTTTCAACTTAAAATCATTAAGGTTTTTAATTTGGATGAAGATGTCTTTTTATTGGATTAGGGTAGTTCGAAAAATGGTTAAAGATACAAAACATTTAAAATTGTACTAAATTTGCATATTAATCATAAGTTGAGGGACTAAACTTGTAACTTACTCAAACATCTTTTATTCCCTTTTCCTGGGAAGCCAGGTGGACTCCATCGGGAAACTCTCCCATCCGTCTGCGCTAAAAAATGGCTGCCGTCTTTCATCTCCTTCTCATCGCGCTGCTGATTTCCACGGTAATTTGTTGTTATTATCTCCATATATCTGTTTATAGATTGCTGCTTCTCTTAATCGTTTCTGGATATGAACTACTGCTGTCTGAATCAGAGGCAATACCTCACTTGATTTCAGCATATTACTGTTACGTATGTTGTCTGATTCTCTAGATCATATCATCACTTTATTTATTGCAAGGATTTCAGATGAATATCGATTAAACCTAGAGAAAATACACACTATAATCTGTTAATTAATTTCTTTTCAGAAATGGAATTAATTAAAGCTTATGGATTCTATTTTAATCTGCTCTTAAATCATATGAAATGGACCACAATTATCAAATGTTCTTTATCATATAGATATAGGATTTTGAAAAATGACTACCTTTGAGCAAAAGTCAAATTCATTAGTAAGATGTAAATCAATATAGATATCGTTCCAACTTCCATCAGGTCCAAATTAAAATTGGTGACAAAAATAGGCCATCAGTTAACAGGGTTTCACTTTTTAACCATTTTTTTTACTCAAATTCACTTTTTAGCCAATATTTACACAGCAGACTTACAAGTGGAATCCTTGTACAGAAAGTGATTTTCTAATAATCCTTACACTAGAAAGTGGAATCCTTAAGCAGAAAGTGGTTATCTGCTAATAGATTCTACTTTCTGCTTAAGGATTCTTATTTTTTTTTACTTTCTTTCCGAAAACCAATCCTTATGTATATGCATAAGTCTTCTGCGTAAAGATCGGCTAAAAAGTGAACTTGGGTTAGAAAATGACTAAAAAGTGAAACCATCTATCAACTTTGGCTATCTATGTAAATTTCCCCAAATTAAGGCTCAATTTTGACCTTTTAGGGTCAAACAGGTGGATCTTTAACTTCAAAACCATTAAGGTTTTCTTTGGTTATACTGAATGAATTTATTGCTACATTAATCTGTAGAAAAAAAGCATTCAATGGAATGATTTTGAGCTCAGAAAGTAAAGCATCAATATATTTTATTAGATATACAACTATATATACAAGTATTTGTTGATTTTGTGTTAAAGAAAATGAATCATTTTATTTTCATGCCAATTGTTATCGTTGCTCTTTCTGTTTGTTTTTCTTAGGTAACTGGACATGAGATTGAGAGTAGTTCAAGTAAGTTTCCATTAGTAATAAGCACCTGGCCCTTCTTAGAAGCTGTTAGAGCTGGATGGAAGGCCATCAATGATGGATTATCTTCCATTGATGCAGTTGTAGAAGGTTGTTCAGCTTGTGAGCTACTTAGATGTGATGGTACAGGTGTGTTTTCTTTTTCTTCAAACCAATATTAATCGACAATTATTCATTTATGTGTTCATCATTACCGAAAATTTATATATCTTTAAAGAAATTATCATATTGAACAGTTGGACCTGGTGGGAGTCCAGATGAAAACAGTGAAACTACAATCGATGCCTTAATCATGAATGGGGTAAACAAACACTTAACATCTCTACTATACCCACTTAACAATTTTGGATTTTCTCCATGAAATCACAATCTTTTTTTGAATCTTGAATCTTGGTGCTGCCCATTTTATGATTTTGTATTTTTGTTTAAAAAGCTATTAACTTTGGAGTGTATATTAAGATTCATATAGGCAACAATGGAGGTTGGAGCTGTTGCTGCCATGAGATATGTGAAAGATGGCATAAAAGCTGCAAGATTAGTAATGCTTTACACAGAACACACTATGCTTGCTGGAGATCAAGCCTCTGCCTTTGCCATTTCAATGGGTCTTTCTGGACCTTCAAATCTTAGTTCAACAGAATCAATGGAAAAGTGGAGTAAATGGAAAGAAAACCGATGTCAACCTAATTTTAGGAAAAATGTTGTACCGATCGACAGTTGTGGTCCTTATCATCGGAAAAAAGATGAGAAGATATGTTTGGTGGAGGAGATGGCAAAAAAAGAAGTAATAATAAAATCATCTCGTGTGGATTTGCATAACCATGATACAATATCCATGGCAATATTTGATAAAGTATGTTGCTTTTTTTCATTATTCTTGTTTTCTTGGTTTCTTTTAATTAAAATGTGTAACTTTTCTTTCATGAAATCTTGTTTTTGGTTTCAGTATGGACACATTGCTGTTGGTACATCAACCAATGGTGCTAGTTTTAAGATCCCCGGCAGGTTTGCATTTTGTCTTGTGATTTTTTTTCTAGTAGTCTTAGCTTTTAGGTCGTCTTAACAAAAAGATGCTCTGTAATATTTGATGACACTAAGGGGCCGTTTACCAAATCTTACCCGGGTAAGTGCTTACCGGCAAAATTCAACACTATCATTTACTTATCGGATAAG
The DNA here is from genome assembly GCA_036898165.1 of Silybum marianum. Classification (NCBI taxonomy): domain Eukaryota; kingdom Viridiplantae; phylum Streptophyta; class Magnoliopsida; order Asterales; family Asteraceae; genus Silybum; species Silybum marianum. The sequence goes on from CM072532.1 coordinate 1,897,296, forward strand.
ATTTTAGTCCACAAAAACGACATCGTATGCAATAATTTTCCCGGTAAGCGCTTACCGTGGTAAGATTCGTCGCAATCGCTTACCCGGGTAAGACTCTTGGTCATTGTTTTCCTTGTCTTCGCTCTTACTGGGTAAGATTTTTGGTACTTTTTATATTCCTCCGGATCGTAATATGGCTTGGTAAGCACTTACCCGGGTAAGCGTTTTGTAAACGGCCCCTAAGGTTACATGAGTTAGAATTCAAATGGATATGTAGGCATTTCACACAATCACAGACACTTACATCTATGATAAAGATGGTAATCATCGTAGATAATGTGATTTGGTAAGCGCTTACCAGTGTAAGCATTTGGTAGACGGTACCTAAGAGTGGCATGTAACCGGTTCATCTGGATGGTATGCATATGTGCATACAAGTAATTTGTAAGCAATTTGTGTTTTATGCACATGTGCATAAAAACCAAGAAACAACTTCAATTATTTGTATTCACATGTGCATACCGTTCAATATCCAAATGAATGGTTACTAAGGTGTTCCTCAATTTATCATTTTTTTGGGGGTTTTCTCCTTAACCTCCCTCGTACTGATTTATCCCACTTATTTAGTATAGGGTTGGTGATGGACCGATTGTTGGATCTTCTTCATATGCTGATGATGAAGTTGGAGCTTGTGGTGCAACTGGTGATGGTGATATTATGATGCGTTTCTTGCCATGGTAATCTTAAATATTTGCCTCTTCTCTCTCCAAGAGTTAACCATCATATTCAGATACTAGAATATGTCATCTTAATAGATATATGTTGAAAATATTGACACCATGAACACACACACACACACACCAAGTCGTGTTTCTCCCTTCAATAGGTTGTAAAATGTCCATTAATAGAAGCGTTGTTTTCGTGAAGACACCTGTCTTGTGAAAAAGTGTGAATACTTTGAAGTTTGATTTGTGTATAAAATTGATCGATAATTTCAGTTATCAAGTTGTGGAAAGTATGCGATTAGGAATGGAGCCAAGGGTTGCTGCAAAAGATGCAATATCACGAATAGCAAGAAAATATCCAAAGTTTGTGGGCGCTATCTTTGCAGTCGACAAGAATGGGGTGCATGCCGGTGCTTGCTATGGATGGACGTTTCAATACTCGGTCAGAAGCCCGGCTATGGATGACGTGGAGGTCTTCACTGTTTATCCTTAACCATTCAGCATAACCATTAAGCCATAGATGATTATTCTGCACTCTGGTCTACAATCATTTGTTACATCTATTGTAAAACCTGTTGCAATTAATTGGAGAATCAAAATGATGTTATGCCAATTAATTGGATTCAGCAAGTTGTAATAACAATTCTATTTTCTTTCTTATATAGGGTTAGGTTCAAATGTGAACTCATTTTTGGTTGTGAACGTGAGGACGAATCTCAGTTACACATCTTCGGTTATGGTGGACGCGATCACGGAGGATTGACGCGATTCATGGGAGGGTGGAGATTATTAAAGGAGGGGAACCATGTCAAAGCCGCCTTTATTGACCGGATAAGTGGCTGAGATTCGTCCTCACGTTCACAACCAAAAATGAGTTCACATTTGAACTTTCCTCTTCTTATATATATATATATATAGTTAGGTTCAAATGTGAACTCAATTTTGGTTGTGAACGTGAGGACGAATCTCAGTCACACATCTTCGGTTATGGTGGACGCGATCACGGAGGATTGACGCGATTCATGGGAGGGTGGAGATTATTAAAGGAGGGGAACCAGGTCAAAGCCGCCTTCATTGACCGGATAAGTGGCTGAGATTCGTCCTCACGTTCACAACCAAAAATGAGTTCACATTTGAACTTTCCTCTCTCTCTATATATATATAGGGGCGGGTTCAAATGAGAACTCAAATTTGGTTGTGAACGTGAGAACAAATGAGAGTGCAACATGTGTCCCATTCAAAGAAATATTTAGACCTAATATAGTGTTTATTCAGTCTGAATATACAAAGAAATATTCAGACTGAATATAGTATTTATTCAGTCTGAATAATCTATATTCAGACACGTGTCGCGCTCTCATTTGTCCTAACGTTTACAACCAAATTTGAGTTCGCATTTAAACTTTTCTCTCTCCCTCTCTATATATATATTTGTGGTCTCTAACCTTTTTGAGTGTAAGTAATTCATGGTACTTAGTCAATATGTTATTTTATATAACAAAGGATCTAATAGATGGATGTGATAATTAAGGAATCGGTGGCACATAAGAACTTCTATGTCATTTATAATGTTCATATAAAAAATGATCATGACATAATTGATATTGTATACATAATAATTTTTGGTGTTTTAATACACATTTAAAATTTCATATAATTAAGAACTTTTAACATTTTTGTTGTCAAAGTCTTTAAATAGATATGTAATTGACTTAAATTGTCCTAACATTTTATAGCATGTGTCGAGAAACTATAATGTAATCCTTAAGAATAGCTTAACTGGTAAGATCTTGAATTTGTTGACTTTATTCTGCAAGTCTTGAGTTTGGGTCTCATGAGGGTCTTGGATTTGCTTCCCAATTCGAGTCCTTAAGTTTTTCCCACCTTTAATTTTAGGGTCTCATTAGATTAATCAAAAAATATGTAAAATTGGTTTTTGATAGCCACATTTATATAAAATATATTTCTAAGTATGAGTTAAATTTTAGGGTCTCATGAGATTAATCAAAAAATATGTAAAATTGGTTTTTAATAGCCACTTTTGTATAAAAAATATTTCTAAGTATGAGTTAAATTTTAGGGTCTCATGAGATTAATCAAAAAATATGTAAAATTGGTTTTTGATAGCCACATTTAGGGGATGTTTGGTAGAGAGAATTGAGAGGAGAGAAATGGAATTCTCTTGTTTGAGAGAATTGGTCTTAAGTTTTGGGTGGATAATTGAATTCCTGGGAATTGGTCTATAGTGTAAAAGTAGAGAAATGCATTTCTCTCCATTTTGAGGAGAAATGCCGAGAAATGGTCCATCCTTGCCACCCGCCCTTGCCGTTCGATCTTCACCTTGACATCCACCCTTGCCGCCCGCCTTTCAACTTGCCCCCCACACCTTGCCGTAGAGATGGCCAAAAACCGGGCTCGGGCCGGGCCGGGCCTCAATCGGTCCCGGGCCTCAACAGTAATATTCGAACCGGGCTTTTTGGGACCAGTCCCGGTCCTAGTAATTTCAAGTCGTCCCGTTTAGTGTGTTTTCGTAACCGGTCCCGGGCCGGGCCCAAACCGGGCCTTAAAACATGTTTTATTGTAGTTTTATAATTGGTTTTCAAACAAATACACTTAAAAAATACGTTTATTATAGTTTTATATTTGGTTTTTAGTCAAATACATTTAAAAATACGTTTTATTATAAATTGTAATTAGTTTTCAATCAAATACACTTATAAAATTAGAAATACATATAAAAAAAATATAAAAATACAATTTTTTTGTAAAAATCGGGCCGGTCCCATGACCGGTCTCGGGCCGGGCCGGGCCGGTCCTACAAATCGCTCAAAAAATGTAACTGGTCTCGGTTTTCGGTCCTATAACCAGTCCTTACCGGTCTCGGGCCGGGCTTTTATCGGTCCCGGTCCCGGTCCTCCATCGGTCCTGGGCCGGGCCGGGCCCATTTGGCCATCTCTACCTTGCCGTTCGTCATTTCTCTGTTTCATTTCTTTGATGACACCAAACAAGGGATCAATTCCAGGAATTCTCCCTATTTCTATTTCTCCTCATTTCCATTTCCAATTCTCCCCAATTCTTTTCTCTGTATCAAACACACCATGAATTTTTAGAATCCTTTTAGAGCATCTCCAACAGCTTTTCTAAAATAGAGAAAATAGAGATTTTGAACATTTTTTTTGCTCCAACAGCATCTCTAAAACTTTCTCTAAAATAAAGAAAGTGGGAGAAAGAATACCAAAATCTCCAAATTTGGAGAAATAAATATTTCTTGAGAAATAATTATCTTTTATCAATAAGAAACATTGACGTTAAATGTATAGGTAAAAGAAATAATATTTTATTAAAAATATACAATATTTTAATAATATAATGAGTGATGTAATCTCTAAAATAAAGAAACGGTTGAAGTTAAATGTAATATTTTTTTAGAGATTTTAAATTTTAATTATTTATTTTAAAAAAATTATAAATAAACTGTTGAAGATGCTCTTAGCATTCATTAGTCCAAAATCGACGACCTAATTTTATTGCTTCACCCACAAACTAGAGAAACCATTGTCGCATACAGGCTAGGAAACCCAAAAAAAAAACCCTTTTTTTTGTTTACTTTATTCTTTTTTTTATTCTGTTGAAAGTATTCTTAACGAAAATTTTAAGAAACTTTTAAATAAAAAATAAAAAATTAAAGCCATATTGCATGTAATTTTAATAGCTTTTATATTTTATATCTTAAAGTTTATGATAAAAAATATTTTATATAAATATTTTTATTATTTCTCTCATATGATTATTTAATTCTAACAATTTTAAGAACTATTGTCGATAGGGATTACACTTATACTTAAATAATGTTTTTTTCTTTTTTTCTGAATTTTTAACAATCCCTTTCATACCTTAAAAAATAAAAGAAAAATCTGTTAAAATAATCAATTTTTTTACAAACCTATTGGCTATTTTGATAACTTACAAAGGAAGAAAAAAAACTATGGAGTTTAAATCATATATAAAAATTGGCTATTTGATAAATTTCCTAAAATGAAAACACACTTTAAAAAGTTATCCCAAATTTTCTAAAATCTCGAAATTTGTTTCTTGATATCTCTCTTTCTCTCTCACCCGTATATGATCCCCTGTAAATCCGTAGCAAACCTTGATATATAGATCCTTCCATTAAAAAACAAATCAAGGGTTTGACTGTTTTGTTACTTTTGACTTGAAAAGATTCAGTTTTTCAACAGATCTTCAAGAAGACACCATTTATCTCGTTTTCTGATTTTGTTATTTTCCCATTTGCTTTTGTGGGTTTTTATATGATTATGGATTCGCTCATGAGAGATGATGGTTCTCAAGCGAACACTCAATATATTATTGGTGGAGAAGAACCGTCGATTTTGACTTCCAATTTCTTCTTGGATCATGTTGGAGAGGTTTCTCTTACCCTTAAACCAGATGGGTTATCATGGAAATTAATGGAATCCCTTTGCAATGTTAGTTTTTCCAAGGTTATCTTAGACTGCTTTTGTGTTGTATTTTTGAGTTTTTAAATCGTGAATTTAATTTCTTATCAAACTGATTTAATTGATACTTACTAATCTGAATTCGTTCCAATTGATGATTGTAAATACGTATAATTGTTGGTTTGCATCAGTGAAAACAACAGTTAAAATTGAGGGATAACAGTAGTCTGTTAACAGTTATAAAATTGATAATCAAGAATTTCTCCCTTTTCCCCATTATATGTCTCCAATTTAATCCTATAATTTTCTTAGTTTGTAATTGATATGGATGAATAAACTTTGTTCTTTAATATGGCTTATTTTGTTGATAATTCTCATCAATCTTGAATGCTTTTGATACAATTTGTGCAATTGTAATTGTGGAAAATGGTTTGTTAATATATATATATATATATATATATGATGGTTATTCTCCTATAAGTGGTTTTAAGCATATAACATGTTGTTTCTTGTTTTTTCTCCCAAGATTAGTATATATCACATGTTTAGTTGCTAATCGAACGGTTTTATTGTTGTTATGTTGAAGGATCAGGAAAATGGGTCAAGTTGTTTAGGAATACAAATTGTTTCCAAAAGTGATACCTCAATCAACATTTCAGATGTGTATGGTGTCGAATTTATAGATTGGGGTTTGGTACATGAAACCCTTCTCACAAACCCCGGATTATTATTGGGTCATTCTTCAGAGGTTAGTTTTAGTATATCTCTAGATTTTTTGTTACTCCTTTTTGTCACTCTTTATGACACCATCACACATACCCTCATGCAAACTTTTGGTACGTGGGACTGGACCGGACAAAACTCACTGTCCTATGTTTGGCGCGACATGGCACATGACAAAATCCGTTGTCCCATGTTTGGTGCTACATGGCATGGGACAAAATTTACTGTCCCACGATGTGGGATTGGACAAAAACTCACTGTCCCACGTTTGATGCGACATGGGACAGGAAAAAACTCACTGTTCCACGTTTTGGGACAAGAAGAACCGGGACAGGGTGGGACAGGATGAGAAAAAAATGGCTTTTTTGTTGATTTGTTCCACCAAAATAGGTGGAATAAGAAGGGATAGATTAGAAACTAAAAAATTACTATTATATAATATAAACCCATCAAACAACTTTTAGGGGCAACCTATCTAGTTCTAGTCGTACCAAAAACCAGACTGACAACTTGTCTTGTCTATTATGTCCTGTCTAGTCCCATCCAATCATGTTGTCTGAGTACCAAACGCTACCTCAAGGATAAAGGAGTGCCAAAAGTCACCGTTACGTTGAAGCAATGTTTTGATAATTTTCTAGACAATCCTAATCCTAAAAGTCCGATCCTTGTATAAAGTTCACACCTATTTATGGATATGGGGGTTGCTTGATTGTCGTCTTTAATTTGTTCTGAAAGTGATTAGTTTCTTGCATACACTTCTTGTAGATGTATCGTTTCACGGTGCATGGTGTCGAGAGGTCCAAGTCACAGCCTTCTCTTTGGGCTCCAACTGTATATACTTTTGGTCATGTGGATAAGCAGATATGTCTAATGTGGGTTAACCGGATGAAAACTTTTCTAAGCATGGAAACCGACCGCCCTAAGAATCTTCTGGTATGTTCCATCTTGCTGAAAATGTGTTTTAAGAAAATTGTTTGACTTTTTGTTTCGTTTATGTTTACTAGGTTTATGTTCATCCTGGAAGTGGAAAAGGAAATGGTTGTCGAACTTGGGAAAGTTTAGCTCCTATCTTTTCACAAGCCAAAGTGAAAACAAAGGTTCATGTCTTATTTTAACAAATGACACTATTATAATTGTTTCGTCAATATTTGATATTTTTAGATTTAATCTTATTAATATATATAATATATGGTCTTTGTTATTGGTTATGACTATTTGTATTATTTATGTTTTCTACAGGTTATGGTTACAGAAAGGGCTGGGCATGCTTTCGAGGCTGTGACTTCTATGACAAACAGGGAGCTTAATTTGTATGACGGAGTTGTAGCTGTTGTGAGTATTATATTCCTAAATTGGCATTTTTTTAGAACTTTAGTATTCATAGTTCCTTTTTTTTACATCTATAGTTACGGGGTCAGGTTAAGGGAAAAACCGTAAAAAAATGAAAAACTGAGGAACACCCTGGTAACTGTTCATCTGAATGGTATGCACATGTGCATACAAGTAATTTGTAAGCAATTTGTTTGGTATGCACATGTGCATACAAACCAAGAAACATCTTCAATTACTTGTATGCACATGTGCATATCGTCCCGATAAATGGTTACCAGAGTGTTCCTCAGTTTTTCATTTAGCTGGTATATATTTTACGATATTGATAAAAGGGCACAAAAAATTTCAAATCTTATTAATTTGTTCTTTGATTAACTGATGAGGTTTAGGGTGGTGATGGATTTTTTAATGAGATTCTTAACGGAATTCTCTTGTCAAGACATAAAGCTCCTTATCCACCTACCCCTCCAGATGATGATGATGATCAAACCGTTGAAACAAAAAGTGACGAATTGCTTCATGATCCAACCGTAACTATTGGGAAGCCTTCGGTTTCTGGTGATGATGAGTCTACTCTTCTCTTAACACCACCACTTGATCAATCACAAGCCGTAGATCTCAGTACGCACCTTTTTAAACGAACCACCATTTTTTTGCTTCTTTTGATTGTGGATTATGCAATTATTACCATAAATCTTGCTTGCAGGCATTAGAAGTAATTCTTCCAATAAAGGTTAGATCATCCACATTTATAATATGAATATATGTGGGACTCTTTTTCATGTTATTTTATTGTGGCAACTACTTTTGTCTTAATTTAAACAGATCAAGATTCTGAAATGTCTTTCCCAAATGATCGATTTCGATTTGGGCTTATTCCTTCTGGTTCGACTGATGCTATTGTAATATGGTAATTTCTTATTTCTCGTGCCGTTCTTTTCTATGAATCTCCTTTTTTCGCTTCAAGTTTTTATGTGAATACTTTTTGCACTTTCCATCAGCACAACTGGAGTTCGGGATCCGATGACATCAGCGCTTCAAATTATCTTGGGTAAAAGGGTATCTCTTGATCTAGCTCAAGTCGTGAGATGGGAAAAGTCAAAAAAGTCCAAGAACGAGCCTTTTGTACGATATGCAGCTTCGTTTGCTGGGTAGAGACTATTTTTAGCATTTTCTTTTAAAAAAGATTGGAACTTTTTCCATCTTTATGTGTGTTTTTGGCATTTTCTTCAGAAAGATTGGAACTTTTTCTCTCTTTATGTGTACTTTACTCTTTCTTTGTTTTTTGGATCTTACCAGTTATGGATTTTATGGAGATGTGATTACAGAGAGTGAGAAATATCGTTGGATGGGACCAAAACGATACGATTATGCAGGAACAAAGGTGTTCCTTAAACATAGGTATTCATTTAAATGTTTGTTTTGGAAACTTTATATTAATTACTTATATGTTTCAGCCTAGTTTTTTATTTATTTTTCTGTTAGGTCATATGAGGCCAAAGTAGCGTATATGAAAGTTGAATCAGAAAAACCGAATGTGGGTTCCAATGCAAGAAGGATAAAGACTTTTTGGGGCTTATCTAAAAAGCCGGAAAGACTGCCTTGTCGTGCTAAATGTGATATTTGTAACACCAATTCAGCCATCCCGCAAAGAGAAACACCGGACCCACATCAAGAATCAAATTGGGTGAGAGTTGAAGGACGGTTTCTTAGCATTGGGGCTGCTGTAATCTCTTGCCGAAATGAAAGAGCACCCGATGGTTTGGTTGCTGATGCACACCTTTCAGATGGGTTCTTGAATCTTGTTTTGATCAAAGATTGCTCTCATGCTTTCTATTTATGGTAAAATCATACTATTTGATGCATTTTCTTTATTTTTTTTAAAGTAAACTTTAATTTTGGTCCTCGTGGCTTACTAAAATCTCTGAAAGTGGACCTAAACTTTTGTAACTCTAAAAATCGTCCTCATGGTTCTCATTTTGCTCTGAAACTGGTCACTCATCACTAACTCCGTTAATTTTTTTGTTAGGGGTATTTTTGTTAATTTTTGTACATATACATATATAGAAAAGTTCAAATGCGCACTCAAATTTGGTTGTGAACGTGAGGACAAACGAGAGTGTGACATGTGTCATATCCAGACTGAATAATGAAGGAAAATATTCAGACTGAATAATGAAGGAAAATATTCGGACTGAATATAGTAATATTCAGACTGAATGTAGTATTATTCAGACTGAATGTAGTATTATTCAGACTGAATCAGTCTCTGAATAATACTACATTTAGTCTGAATATTATCCTTCATTATTCAGTCTGAATATGATAGTTGTCGCGCTCTCATTTGTCCTCACGTACACAACCAAATTTGAGTTCTCATTTGAACTCGCTCCTATATACATATATTACAATTATTATATGTTTATTGTTTTAAAGAAAGTTAGTTAAGTAGCCAAAATGGACAAAAATACCCCTGGCACTAACAGAGAAAATTAACGTAGTTAGTGAAGAGGGACCAGCAAAATGAGGACCACGAGGACGATTTCTAGAGTTATCAAAGTTAAGATCGCACTTTCAAATATTTAAATAAACCACAGGGACCAAAATTAGAGTTTACTTTTTTTAACTCAATTTCCCAATGGGGTAGAGAAAGAGTGAATGGATGACTAATGATGGCTGATTGACATATATGCAGGCATCTGACCCAGTTAGCAAGAAAGGGTGGAACCCCTCTGAATTTCGATTTCGTTGAACACCATAAAGTATAGTTTCTTTTTGGTATTTTTAGATAAAAAAACCCATATCCGTCTTGTTATTTAACATTCCGTTTATTTCCACAGACTACAACTTTCACTTTCACTTCTTCCGGGAAGGAGAGCGTGTGGAATGTAGATGGCGAGATCCTTAAAGCACAAAAACTCTCCGCACAAGTCTTTCGTGGACTTATTAGTTTGTTTGCTTCTGGACCCGAAACGTAGGTTTGTCAGATGATAAATTGACGATTCTACCCTTGCTGATGTTTCACATGTATTTGTTTGTAAATCATTATTAATGTAAATACAGGAACAAGCACCATACCCCCTATTGCAGACCCTTTTTTTTGGTTCGTTTTATTGTTGATTTCTTTGGCAATATTGTAGACATTGTGAACTATAACCTAAATAGCGAAAACATCATAAAAGTTAAATAAAGTTTCTTTATTTTATTCTGGGCATTTTTAGGGGAAAAGTTTGCATACATCCTATCCCCAGACCCTACTTATTTATTGGGATTTACCGGGTTTATTTTTGTTTTTATTTTTGTTTTTATTTTTGTTTTGCTATTTTGGGCATTTTCGGTTGACCCTGAGTCAACTGTTAGTGCTCCACCAAGATTATGACTAACGTGAAGAAGACTGCAGCTTGACCTATTCAAGATAATGAGTTTCCGTTGACAACTGCACTTGAATCCAAATTCTCTTTGGGCCCTCTGATGATCCCAAGGAAATTTCCCAAAATTAATGATTATTTTTAACTTTTTTGCTAATTGTATATAAATGCCATTTTCTTGATTTCTTGATTAGTTGCAGAAGAACCAACTTCCATCATCAACAATGTCTACCCCTATGGAGTAAGTCCCCTTTTCTCTGTTTAACCATCTAATTCTTAGGAAATTTATCATCTTTGTGTATTCTGGGTTCTGAAATCTATAAATATCTCTACTTTTCTGAAAGAATTGAAAAAAAAACAAGATTTAATTCTCTAAATTGGGTTGATTTTAATGAGATTGATGTTATATGATGATCAATCTATGTGGGATTATAATCTTTTTTTTTTGTATATGGTAATTGGTACATGTTACAAGTATATAATAAAGATCAGGAATCTTGATTTATTCTTTTAAAAGATTGGTCTTTTTTTTATGTCACTTGAAATTCGCTCAATATAATCAGGTATTATAATTCGTTACCGCCTGTGGCAAAGACGTATGCAACCATCACTTTTGTAATGGCTGCAGCCTGTGCGTTTCCGTATTACGACTACCGGATCATGGCTCTTTTTTACGGAGATGTTTTCAAGAAGTTACAGGTAAAGATCACTGGTTTTTAACTTTTTATGCAAATATTAAAAACATCATTGGGTAGTGAAACCGCTAATGTTTCTGTGATGCAGATTTGGAGGCTTTTAACGAACTTTCTCTTCATCGGATCTTTCTCTTTTTCATACGCTTTTCGCTTATTGATCATGTAAACATTCCCTAATCTCATCATAACTTTAAAGATTTTCTTTAAAGTTGAGATTTTTTGTTTAAAAGTTAGTGTTGGTTTGTTTCAGATTACGATATGGGGTTTCTTTAGAGAGGGGTCCTTTTGACAAGAGGACAGCGGATTATGTATGGATGTTTTTCTTTGGAGCGTTTTCGCTACTGGTATATATGCTAGCAAATAACCCATCTTTTTTATTTCTTTTTTAGTGTTTTATTTTAGTTAGACTAATGGCATGTTTTCCTAGCCTGTGGCTGCCATTCCGTTTTTCTGGTCTCCTTTCATGGGATCTTCGTTGGTTTTCATGATCGTTTATGTCTGGAGTCGCGAGCTCCCTAACGCACGTATAAACATTCAAGGTCTCGTAGAATTGAAGGTATCTTGATTCTCTTATTTCTGAAGCTTACTCAAGTAGGGGCAATGAATATTCATTATGAATAGCATGACTATTCATAATGAATATTCATTGATTCTCATGGTTCTTAAGTTATTTACTGGTCTCAAATAAGCTTTCCTCTTCTGAGTAATTAACTTTATCAAACATCATGCTTGTTTTTTGATGCAAACAAACCAAAAAAACTAGAAAATTTTGAAAGAATGATTGATTTTGATGAATTTTTTGTTTGTTTGTTTTGTGAATGAGAATTTAGGGGTTCTATTTACCTTGGGCTATGGTTGCTATAGATTTGGTGATTGGAAATCCATTGATGGAAAGTTTATTAGGAATTGGTGTTGGCCATTTGTACTACTTCTTGACAGTTCTTCACCCTCTTGCTGGTGGCAGCAACTTCTGCAAAACTCCTTTTTGGGTGTATCCTTTCAATTTTTCCTTAATCTTTTTTGCAATTTTCTAGTGACAAAAAACAAACATCGATGACCACAATGGCCAGCATTGTGGATAGAGGCAATATCTGTGTACATCTTTACCCTTCTAGACCGTATCTGGGATATACTGGATTTGTTTGGATTGATTTATTATATGTTTGGTTATTTGTTGTCCTTAAATCTTGTTTTATAGTCACAAGCTCGTTGCGTATTGGGGTAAAGGATACCAAATGAATAGTCCGGTTCGGAGAGATCCGGCCACCGGAGTTGCTTTCCGAGGGAGAAGCTTTCGTGTTGGTGGAACCTCTGGTGGTTCAACAAGGGGTCAAGAGAGGGATAGTCGAGAGGCCGAAACAAGAATACCGCCACCAAATGGAGGAGGAGCTTTTAGCGGCAGGAGTCGTCGGCTGGATGGACGTAGCTCGTGACACTTTGATATTTTTGTTATTATCTCGTACTTATATGATTTGCGAAAATGAATCGACAATTACGAATCTTGTTTAACATAAATTGTACTTCCATTATTTTATATTCACTTTGCATTTATGGCATAAGGTTAGGTTTCAAACTAGAAGGCAGTCAATTTACAAGGTGAGAAATTTCAAGATCATATATGAATGTAAGTAATATGCATATTTAATCATATATGATTGTACGTGATATGCATGCTTAATTATATATGATTGTAAGTGATATGCATGCTTAATCATATATGATTAAAGACATGTTGCATCGACCCAAACATAGCAAAAGACTTCCTGCGACCGAATCACTAAGTCACCCGTGTCCATTTTGGATGTGTTTAGTCATATATGATTAAGCGTTCGTATCACGTATAATCATATATGGTTTTACGGTTTTACTTCCCAGCCCATTTCTTCTAAGTTTTACCAAATAGTCTTCAGGTTTGTAATTGCGAAGAGGTGAAAATGTAAAAAAAGAACCAAAATTGTAAATTTTGGATTTACATTCGCAATTGTGAATTCAATATTGCCTGTCATATATAAAAAATTTACATTTTTGGTCCCTAAAATTGTGACTCTAGTTTCAGAAATTTCAATTTTTTTTTACATTTTTCACTTAAGGTTTTTTTTGGTAAACCTTAAGAGAAATAGTAGAACTATCTTAAATAAATTTCCCTTTCTGTTTTGCTATTTTGGGCATTTCGGTTGACCCAAAGTCAACTGAAAGAGGCTCTACCAAGATTATGACTAACGTGAAGAAGACTGCAGCTTGACCTATTTAAGAAAAGGAGTTTCCGTTGACAACTGGACTTTAATCCAAATTCTTATTTTTTATAATTTTTTTAATTATAATTTAATTTAGTTTTAATAACGAAGTAATTTATTTTTGGTTTAATATATAGTCTTTAATATAGATAACAATTAAGTGTTATTTTGTTAGAATTCAACGATTAATATAATTATATTTAAAATGAAACGTTTATCTTGTATTTTATTATGCTTATCTTCAGTTAGTTACACGAATTCAAACATAAAATTTATTAAGTGTAACTTACGAATAAATTACTTGTGATCTTGAATTTTAAATCAATAAAGAGTAATTCATGTATAAAAATTGATTTTTAAGAGTTTTTATCAAATACTTTATAATGTAAGTATAGATATAGATATAGATTATCAAATACTTTATAATATAATATATATATATATATATATAAATGCTATTTCGTTGATTTCTTGATTAGTTACAGAAGAACCAACTTTCATCAACAACAATGTCTACCCCTATGGAGTAAGTCCCCTTCTCTTTCTTTCTTTCTCTGTTTAACCATCTAATTCGTAGAAAATTTATCATCTTTGTGTATTCAGAAATCGATTCATAACAGGAGCTAGAACACAAAGATTCTTGTTTGATGGTGGAAATCCATTGATGGCAAGTTTATTAGGAATTGGTGTTGGCCATTTGTACTACTTCTTGGCAGTTCTTCACCCTCTTGCTGGTGGCAGCAACTTCTTCAAAACTCCTTTTTGGGTGTATCCTTGCAATTTTACCTTCACTTTTTTGCAATTTTCTAGTGACAAAAAACAAACATCGATGCTCACATTGTGGGTCGATTTTGTTGTTTCCATTATACTTTTTGGGATAGAACCATAGAGGTAAGATCTGTGTACATCTTATCCTTCTAGACCCAGCCTGGGATATACTGGATTTGTTTGGTTTGGTTTGGTTTATTATATGTTTGGTTATTTGTTGTCCTTAAACCTTTTTTCTCTAGTCACAAGCTCGTTGCGTGTTGGGGTAAAGGATACCAAATGAATAGTCCGTTTAAGAGAGATCCGACCATCAGAGTTGCTTTCCGAGGGAGAAGCTATCGTGTTGGCTTCAACAAGGGGTCAAGAGACGGATAGTCGGGAGGCCGAAACAAGCACACCGACACCAAATGGAGGAGGAGCTTTTAGCGGCAGGAGTCGTCGTCTAGATGGACGTAGCTCGTGACACTCCAATGTTTTTTCTTATTATCTCGTACTATTTCGATAATGAGATACTTATATGATTCGTGATAATGAATCTTGTTAACATAAATTGTACTTCCATTCTTTATGTTCAATTTACAAGAAGGTAAGAAATTATTATTAAGCGTTCGTATTATGTGTAATCATATATAATCTTGAAAACTTCTCGCCTTCTTGCAAATTTATCAACTTTTTGGTTTTATAGGGAAGATGAAGGATCGTGTGTGAGAATAGGAGTTAAGGTGAGAAACATAAGAATAAATCTGGACCCTGATCACTTTTAATCTCACCCGAACCCCATGAATTGCACTTATCACGGAAATTGATCTGGTGCATTGCATTAGTGTTGATCTTCAATTACAACTGATCTAACGGTGGAGATCATTTCTTACCCTTCTCATCAGTCATCATATAACTTCCATTCTCAATCCGAACCCAACCCCTACTTGGAAATTGTCCAAAATAGTCATTTTGGACTCCTCAATTATACTCATATTGATAAAAGCCGAAATTTCGCAAGTATCATTTTAGCAACTTGTGAAATTTACTTTTTATGAGTTTAATATTCATAAAATAACACTTTAATAAGTTACTAATGTGTTATTTGCCAAATAGTGACGTAAAAGTTACTTACTTAAGTTGCTAAAGTGCTACTTATCCAAGTTGTTAAAGTGTTACTTATCACTTCAACAATTTGTAAGTAGCACTTTAGCAACTTGCTAAAGTGTTACTTTACGAATATTAAATTCACAAAAGTATATTTTACAAATTGCTAAAATAATACTTTCAGAATCTTCAACTATTTTGATCAATTGAGTAGAAAAGCAGCTATAAAACGGCTCCAAACTGTAACAAATATTCAATGGAACATGTACATTTATATATAAAAAAAATTCAAATTCAAAGGTTCATATCAATTATCATACCCAAATAACATCTTTTAACTTCAATCAATCAAACAAAAACATATACATAAAACAATCCTAATTAAAAAAAAAAATCCAAAATTATCATTATTTTCTTGATCTCCACTCCATTATTGCAGAAACAAGTGTGTAATTTGTGGTTAAGCTCCTACTCGCCAATGGCAAATTCGTCATCGGAGAACTATCGCTCTCATTCAGCCATTTCTCTATCGCCCTGCGATCATAAGTATACCCATCAGCAGCAACACAAGGATCAACCATAACATCCTGTATGTATTAAAACCATCATCAAATTCATCAAAAAAAAACCGAAAAAAATACCATCACTTTTTCGGTCGCTTTTAACCCAACCGTACCTTAAGTATCGGGCACACAAAGTGGTTCGGTGGGGTGGTTCGAGCCATGGATGCAATCCGTTGAGCTTCATCTGCAACTTCTTTCAGCCGTTTCAATACCGGAAGGACCGTATCTTGCAAATCCGGTCTATCTTTCCGACGAAGCTCAGCACAACTTAACCCCAAAACGGCTAACTCCTTTGTTTCATTAACCGGCCATTCACCCGCTTCTGGGTCCACCACTTTGGCTAACTCGTCATCTTCGATAGCGGTTTCGACCACATGGGTTATCGCGATTGCCGGTTTTGCCGTTATCAACTGCAAGATCACCATTCCGAGAGCGTAAACATCGGATTTCGGAGAAACTAATCCTGTCCGTTGATATTCCGGATCGATGTAACAAAGGGTTCCGGCTGGATTAGTGTCTTTATAAATGGTCGATGTCGAAGAAACGTCTGAATGAAGCATTGTCGAAAGACCGACGTCGCCAATTTTGCTCACGAGGTTTTTATCGAGTAAAATGTTTGCGGGTTTGAGGTCTCGATGGATGATCGATTTTGGCTTTGCGTTGTGAAGGAAAACGAGGGCCGATGCTACTTCCCACGCGATTCGGAAACGTTCGAACCACGTGAGCGGAGGGGTGTCGTCTTTACGGAATAGTCTCTCGTCTAAGCTCCCGTTCTCCATGTACTCGTAAACTAAGCAACCGTGATCGACACAAGCACCGATGAGAATAAGCAAATGGGGATGTCTTATTCTGCTTAAGACATCAAGCTGCAATGCAACATCAAATGGTTTAGTTTGAAGGTGAAAAAAACTTCCCAAAAATAGAAATATTGCAAGCACTGCAACAAAATCAGCTGTATAGGACGTCAAATAAATGTCTTAATAGACTGCTTTATAGGACTTCAGTTTATGCGGCCAAAAAATTGTATGTTACGGAATACTTGGGCATCCTAACAAGTTTTTTAAGTTTTAGCATTTTTATAGCAAATTTTTGTCAAGTGTCTATGAACCCATCTTTTTATAGAGACTTGCTTTTATATGACACTTTTTCAAATAATGTCATATAAAAAAGACTAATAGGACTTTATATTTCAAATTGTCATAAAAACTTGTTTGGTTCTGTAAATAACTTAAGTCTTGTAAAGCAGTCTATTAAGACATTTAGGGGATGTTTGGTTGGTAAGATTTTTGTCTGTGTGGATAAAGATGTCTGTATGGATAAAGATGTCTATGTGGATAAAGATGTCTGTATGGATAAAGATGTCCGTGTGGATTAATTTGTCTGTGTGGATAAAGATGTCTGTATAGATTGGGAACTTTTTTGTTTTTTCATGGATGAAATGAGCGTGTTTTTTAATTGGGATAGGCAGGTTTGAAAAAAAACTTTGCTTTCTGTATAATGCTCCCCTTAAAAGCATACCAAATAAGCCACTTTCTATTTCATTAAGCCGCTACCAAACCATAACTGACCGAATAAGTTGGTGAGTCTTAATTAAGCTCATTAAGCTTTCTAACCAACAGATTTGACATGTTATGAAGCCGATTTCGTTGTAGTAAAAGTTTCGATTCATACCTCCTGCTGAAATTGCTTAGTTCTATGAGCTTCTTGGGAATGAAGAACTTTAACAGCAGCAACTGTATGATGAAAGCTCGATTTATATACAGTTCCATTCCCTCCAGTTCCGATCTTAAGCTCTTCAGAAAACGAACAACACGCTTCCACTATTTCTTCCCACGTGAACTTCTGGTACTTCATCGAAGTTCCTGTTATAGCATTTTGAAGCTTTTGCTTTTCTCGAGATTCTTGTAAAGCCTTCTCTTCGGCTTCTTTTCTAATAGCAGCTTCTCTTCGTAGACATTCTTTTACGCATTCAGCTTGTCTTTTTGCAGCTTCAGCTTGCTGCTTCTCTTTACGAGCTAATTCTTCTGCTTCTTCTTCTTTAACTTTTAACTCTTTGAGTTTAATCGATTCCTCGAGTTGCTGCTTTTGAAGATCGTTTAACTGAAGAAAAAAAAGTAGTATGTTTTTAGAACTTTCTTAAGAAGGTTCTAGAAAAATGAAGTATTCTAGTAGGATGTGAAAATGGAAGTTACCTTTCTAGATGCATCAAATGTTTCACTTTGTGCAATTGCATACATCCCGCGAATGTGTCGGAGCTCAACTCTCAGTTTTTCTAGCTCAAAGTTGATATCGTTAGCCTGCACAGCCAGTTTTTCAAGTGCTAAAGATTAAAAGAACCCGAAAACGCATTTAGAAGGGACAAAACACTACAGAATCGGCTTTATAGACGTCAAATATGTTTAAAGGGCTGTATGGAGAAAGTTGTCTGTGTCGATTAATCTGTCCGTATAGGTTGGGAATGTTGTTATTTGGGAGGTTTTTTTCATATGACATAAATAGTGTTTTTTTAATTGGGAGGGACATGTTTGGAAAAAAAAACTGGCTTTCTGCATAAAGCTCCCCCCCTAGAAGCTTACTGAATAAGCCACTTTTTGTATCATTAAGCCACTACCAAACAATCATGTATAGCTGACCAAATAAGTGGTGAGTCCTGTTAAACTCATTAACTTGCTAAGAAACATACCCTACTTGTCCTAATAAACTACTTTATAGGACTAAATAATTGTGATTAGCAAGACACTTTTGGGCGTCATAACAAGTTTTTTAGAACAGTTTTGAAATAACGCGTCCTATCAGTCTTTTTCACGAAATTATTTGAATTTTTTATAAGAACAAGTATCCTACAAAAAGATTTTGTTCATAGGACATTCTCAAAAAGTGTCACGCTGAAAAGCTAATATGACACTTTATGTCAAAAAGTGTCATAAAAAGTAAAAACCCTGTTAGGACACCAGAATCGTCTTATCAACTTATTGCAACACTTTCAGATACCTGGATTTCAGATGAAAATTCCGAAGGAGCGCCAGATGTGGAAGCTTGTTCAGACGTCCAAGATTGGTTTTCAGTCAAGAAACTCCGATTACTAGAAATTGTACTACTTGCACGAAAATAATCAGGATTACTAGCAGCATAAGAACCCGTTGTTTCATCTCCTTCACACCCATCTGGAAAAGTGAACTTATTTTGCGGACTTTCTAACGAACCGCTTCTTTTGTGAAGAAGGGTTCGGTTTATGGACGAAAGTGCTTCAAATCGTTGCATCGGTAACGAAGGTGAAAACAACTGGGAGTATGAAGTAGCTGAGCCTTGGTCTGTCCACTCTGTTACATAAATACAAATTTTGACTTTTGAGGTCAAATCTATAAATCTTTGAAATCAAATTTTGATATGGATTTTGGTCTATATTTAACACCCAATATCTTTTTATTGTGGTATTTGTTATAATCTTTAGTGGGTTATGAATCTTTTTGAAAAAAATTGAAGAATTTAGATTGAATTTTGAAGTAAGAAATTAGTCTCTTTGACTTCAAAAAAAGTCACCTGTTCGAGCTAAACTTGAAGAATTGGTTACAGAACTAGAATCACTGCTGTTGCTATCATCGTTAGTGGATCCGATGGTCTCTGAATCAGAAGCACGTAGCGAAGATAACTTCCCTTTCGAAATAGCATAAACTGTACAAAAGCTCGGAATGCTTTCAGAGATTCTTGCCGATAAATTTCGCCCCCTAAAACATCAAGAAACATTATTATATATATTAAACAAATAGATATAATATTAATAACCTTGAGGGCTAGCTCAACTGGCAAATCTCCCTACCCATAGGTCGCTAGTTCGATTTTCCTCTGGTGATTTTCCTGACTGTTATCTTTCCATGGGATTAATCGAGGTGTGTGCAAGCTGGCCCGGAAATCCACAGTTTCAAAAAGTAGAAACAAATATTATTAAAAAAACATCTAGAAAGAATTAAGTACCTTGAGAATATGTTATTTGATGAAGCTCCAATTACAAGTTTGCTGATATTTCCTTTAGAAATTTCCTGTTTTATTGCATCTGCAACATCGTCTGATTCGATTAAGACAATTTCTACCTGCACCTGCACTCGAAAAAACAAAGATCTTTATATCGCGATACTGTATATACGAATTTGATATAAATCAAGAAATGATGATAAAGATCAAACCTTTCTTCTAGCACACATGTTCTTGAAAGGAAGAAGCTTTTCGTATGCTTGCCATTCGACATCTTTCTTGTGAGCCATCACTACATCTTCTCGAACTTGCGAAAGAGGAACAGAACCCACTGCAAAAAAAAGAACAGAAATCTTGAAATCTTGATCTTGAAAATTGGGGAAATATTTTCTTTTTATGGTAAGTTTTATGAGATAAAACTATCATAGTTTGTTTCAAATTTCTGAAATTATATGAATATTGAGTGAAATAAACTCACTTGGTGTTGGGATCCTGGTGATTAAAGGGCGGATGAAGAACAACTTGAAGAGAAGCATACCCTCAGGAACAAATTTATCCAATGCCCATTTAACAATATGTTTGGTTTTTCTACTTCCATTGACAGCTAAAGCAACCACCAAATATGAAGGAGTTGCTAGTTCTTCTACCCCTTTAATCATTCGATCGTCCTCCATTTTCTGCAAAATTACCCATAAAAATGTAATCATTTGAATAGAAAAAAGAATTAATAGGGCTAATTTCAGGTTTTTCACCCCAATTAAATCATAAATTTCTTAGCCATGTGAAAAAGATTTCTTGAAATAATTCTTGAAACCCAGAATTTCTTGTGAGAAATTTGAAGAACTAAAAGGGTTAATCTCTAAACAAGTTTCTTGAAATAATTCTTGAAACCCAGAACTCGTGTGAGAAATTTGAAGAACTAAAAGGGGTAATCTCTGTAAACAAGTTTCTTGAAATAATTCTTGAAACCCAGAATTTCTTGTGAGAAGTTTTAAGAACTAAAAGGGTTAATCTCTGTAAACAAGTTTCTTGAAATAATTCTTGAAACCCAAAATTTCTTGTGAATAGTTTTAAGAACTAAAAGGGTTAATCTCTGTAAACAAGTATCTTGAAATAATTCTTGAAACCCAGAATTCATGTGAGAAATTTGAAGAACTAAAAGGGTTAATCTCTAAACAAGTTTCTTGAAATAAACGTTAGAAATCAAGAAGCTAAAAACAGAGCAAGTGTGTGTAATTGTGTGAGAATTTCTGAATTTCGCATTCTTGAATCTTGAAAACCCAACAAGAATTGCTTCAAATAATCCTTAAAAACCCAGAAAATTATGAATATAAAGCTCCAAAATCAAGAAAAGGAAAACCCATATTACCAAATCATATGAAGTCTTTCAAATCAGATTGAAGAACTCATAGCTTGATTAAAAACCATTTCTAAGAACAACAAATCGCAGGTTTTCTCTCTCTAGAATCCCTTCAAATTCGTGACTTTCTCTCTCAAGAATCACTTTGATTTCGTAGTAGCAAGATTGAATCAAACTTGAAATTAGTTAGTTGGGTGTCAAAGATTTTTAGTAGAAAAACCCAAAAAAACCCAATACGAATTCTGGTGTTAAATTAAAGAAAAAACCCTGCCGTAATTGCAATTCCCAAAATTGATTTTATGATTTTGTTTTTTGTTTTTTTTTTGTAGCGAAATTAACAATACATATACTTGGTTCTTACCGTGCCAGATTGTTCTTCTTGTTCAACGACAATGAATTTAATATCCAAAATAAATATTTGATTTTGGCTCTAGGGATTAATTTATTTCAACTTTGGATTTAATATTATTTTCCTTGTAATTATCACTTTTGACAAGTAAATTTCCAAAGACTTTACATGTTTTATAACAAATTTCTTTTCTAAAAATGTGTTGTTTGTTATTTGTAATCTTTCATTTAGGTATTTCTATATAAAGAATATAAAAAAAATCTCAAATATTATGATATTCAAGATCAAGAATTAAAAACATGGGATGTCACATCATATATATGAAAAATTAGAATTAAATTTGACTCTAAATACTTCTTGCTTTCAACCGTCATAAATAAACTTTTAAATAAATTATACATTGTATTTGTTAGGGGCGGGTTAAAATGCGAACTCAAATTTGGTTGTCAACTTTTAAATAAATAAACGTGTTTCAACGTGAAAACAAATGACAGTACGACACGTGTTCCATTCAAAAAAATATTCAGAATTAATATAGTATTTATTCAGTCTGAATAATGTTTATTCAGTCTGTATATTTCTGTGTTGAATAATCTATATTCAGACGTGTATCATGCTTTCATTTGTCCTCATGTTCACAACCAAATTTGAGTTCGTATTTGAACTTTCCTCGTATTTGTTAATTTTATATATATATATATATGGGAGATTTCAAATACAAACCACGTCAATTTGTACAAACCGTACAAACCGCGTGTTTCATTGTTTTTTTGAATAATTTTTTTTCATGAAAGTGTTTAATATGATGAATTTGTTCCATATAATTTTTTTCTTCATGAAATTGTTTTTCTTTCTACATGAAAATGAATTAATTCATGAAACTTTCAATTTGATGAATCTTGTTTCACGTATTCTTGATTCACCAACCTTCATGTATTCTTGATGAAATTTTTTCATATATTATTGACTAATCAACCATAATAATTAAGAAAAGTGAAAAAATTAAAAAAAAAATTGGTTGCATGCGGTTTATACGAATTGACGTGGTTTGTAACGGAAATCAACCCTATATATATATATATATATATATATATTAAATACATGTATTTTGAGAATTACTTTTTAAATGCGACAAATAATAAAATTAAAAATTAACTTTAGAAGATGGAGAAGGTTGGTGTTTTTGGAATATTCGATTTTTTTTCCTAAGTGTAGGGACTGGTTTGACCTCTAGAAAATAAGGGTTAGTTCGAAAAAGAGGGGACCATGCTTTTTTTAATATATAATCTAATTTAATTAAAATATATTTGAGTAAAATATTTGGCAATAAAAATCTCAACCATCAACTTCCACTTGGACTTCGTCAAAAGTCGTCTTTATTTATCATTTTGGTTTTATTGTTTAATCCATTTATAATAATTTGTTTTAATTTGTTGTTTATTTAAAAAGATTACAGATGTTTCACGATATGAGGTCACTTTTCATGGGTCTTACACTTTATTTAGGATATAATTACGGATTTTCAAAATTTTATATTATAGTATATTTATTTTATATTACGATAATTATTGTATGTTATTTTTTGATAATTTTAGTGTGATTTACTTGAGATCGATTAAGTTGATAAATCAAATAAAATTAGTTGGGGATACAGGATGTGAGGTGCACATTCATAAATATTGTCCCTACCATTTTAGATCGTTAAAAGATGGGGGTCAAACAGGTCGCACCCCTGGTTTATAGTTGCAAGAAGAGTTAGACTTAGAGAATTTTAGTTTCGAGAGAAAGTTGGAAACTATCTTGAAATTGTTCCCGAAATTGGTAGAAATTTGAATAAGGGGTCGTTTACCAAACTCTTACACGTGTAAGCATTTATCAAGTCATGTTACCTTACCGGGTGAATAAGGTAAGAACCAAGAATTTTACCCAGTAAGAGCAAAGCAAGGACCAAGAGTCTTACCCGGTAAGTGTGGAAAATGACTCTATCACTATAAGCGCTTATCGGGTAAATTGTTGCATACGAAGCCGTTTTGGTGAACTAAAATCTTACCCGGTAAGTAAGTGATAGTATTGAATTTTACCGATAAGCACTTACCGGGTAAGTGTTTTGGTAAATGACCACTAAGTCTAGTTCAGAGATAGAGCAATCAGAGCTTTGGATCGTAGAATCAGAGTTCTGGACCTTAGAACCAGAGTTCTTGATGTTGCTTCTAATTATGATATAACAACTCCCAAATCTTATTCGTTAATAGTAATAATTATCATACAGTTATGTTTTAACCACCCGTTAACCATTGATCCCTCATATAAATACATAAATCGTGATATGATGAATATATATATGAATTTGTGCCTTAATTCGTAGATAGTTTTTGGCATATCCATAAATCTATCAAGGTTTTCTAAAACCACAAACCATTCCCCAACATTACTATTGGTGAAAAAATTGTTTCCGCTTCTAACTAGAGAACAAACTAGAGCTTTTACAAGTGAAACTACCCGAAATGGTTATGTGTGCATATATATGGCATGTTCAAACTCGAAAAAACTCATATCGACTAGGAAACATGGTTGTTTTGTCCCAATTACAAAAGGAATAGTCCTTTTGGATTCGTTTGATACTGTGAGTTATGATGGGATGGAAGATGACATTACAAAAACTTGTAATTTCACATTAGATGAGACATTAGACTGAAACAGAGACAACAAAAATGAATAAGATGCGACAATATTGATAACTCATTAAAGTGTGTCAAATTAAAACCCTAAAGTTTTGAATTATTATATTGACTTACTTACCAATAACATTTAGCAATGATATGCAATGTTGTAAAAACCTAGTAAGAGGATATCCGGTGGGTCGGCAAAATGCCCTTTTTGTTGATCGTGTTCCTCCAATCGGTCGGTGTAGTCATCCGTAAAATAGTGTTTCTCAACAGTGTCTGTCAAAGATCGCAGTCCAGTAATCACATGCCAAAATTCCAAGAACTATTTTTTTGTTTTCCACTTTATTACTACATTTAATAATGTTTTATATATTGACAAACTGACTATAATGATAATACAGATATTATTTTTATCATCATAATATAGTATACATGCTTTTAATGTTTATTTTAATATGATAATGAAATTGAAATAAGTTTTTATGCTAATGAGCCACCATTTGAGTATGTGTTTTTCGTGTTATGATTGAATATGGTCCGAAAGAACCATCAATGTTGATGCTCGCTCTCATATGCAACTCTATCTTGGAGGTGTAAGGATTTGAGATTCTGATTGGATGTAGACTTATGAAAAGTCAAGTGTATCTTTCGAAAATAAAAATATACATAAATACAAGACATAAATAAATCATTTTCTTTTAAAAAAAAAATCATTTTAGATATTGCATTTTATACATGGTAGCAGTATTGTTGACGAGACGTTGACCAAAATAACCAATCTTCTCAGCTAAATTTACTTTTTAGTCACTTTTGAAATCAAATTCTCATTTTAGTCAAAGTTTACGTAAAACTTATTTTCAAATTGATTTTTTATGCAAACAGAAATTTGTATAAATTTTTTTTTTCCTTTTTTTTTCTTTTTTTAATCCAAAAATAAGCTTTATATTTAAATTATAGTTAAAACAGAAATTGGATTAAGAAATAATAAAAAGTGAATTTTGTTGAAAAATTAATTATTTACACTTATGTATGGTGACTTGCACATGACCCTTTGGAGTCAGCGTCAAATTGTGAATATGTCATGTGTGGACCATTCTCCATTTAACATCACACGGTTCGGTGAACCCATAGGCCAACCTTTTTTTAATGAATTTATTATCATGTAGTATCTATTAAATGTGATCCACGATATAAAGAAAATGATTTTTGTAAATGTAGTTTTAAATTTTTTTGGTTCGTTTTATTTATAAAAGGTGTCGTTTTTAACTTTTATTAAGTATTTATGTTTTATTGGATAAGAAATTAAGCTAAAAAGAGTGTTTGTTTGTTTTTTTATTTAATAAAAGATTAAAAAAATTCACTTTTTTATTTTTGAAAGGCAACGCAATATCATTAAAGGAAAAAAGAGAGTTAAAAGTTAAAACCCACGAGATCTGCGAGGAGCAGACAAACCAACACCCGAAAAAACAAACCAAACCAAGTCAAAAGAGACCGGAGAATTCACTGTTCTATTAATATATAAATGGTAAATTCATGTCTTATTAGTCTTTTAATATATGATTAAACTGGAAGTAGAATTTAAATTATATTAATAAATCAACAACTATATTTGGACAACTAAATTATATATTTAAGCGTCGTTTGTCGATTTTATCTTTCTAATAAAATAATTGAGACTCTAATGATAACAGGTGATGGTCATGTTGAAGCTCGTTAGTTTCACAATGTTTACTCTTTCAAAAAAAGGGACAACGTTATTTATCATATTGTAAGTTATGCTTTATAATTTTTTTGAAACACTGATTAATAATTAGGTGAAATTTTTGGAGAAATGTTGAAATAAATGGTAATGTTGAAAAATTTTATTGTTTGAAAAATAGGTGTTAAAGTTAGAAAAGATATTTTGATAATTATTTTACATATTTACAAGTAAAAGTATAATTCTATTATTATGAGAGGTAAAATTATTATTTATAAATACACTTTTTACAAAAGTAAACACTCTTTATCGATTTTTTTTTTCCAGATTTTAGCATCACCTTTTATCAATCAGGAATGAAATACGAATGTATATTTCAACATTTATTGAAACACAAACAATAATAATTGACTCAAAAAACGAAAGCAAACAGCCAAATTGGTCTCCTAGTCATTTCTCTTCCTTATTTACCCAAATGTCACTACATTCGCAAGTCTTACGTATGTAGATTGCGGTCCTAGCTAAAAAACAAAAAAACCAGATTCAACTAGTTTAGCAAGTGGTACCGTCGTAATTGCAAATGTGGGTTGAACCTGGTTTTTTTTTGTCTTTTAGTTAGGTCCACAAGTTTCAGACATAGGGACATTTAGGTAAATCAGAGAGAGGAATGACTAGGAGACCAATTTGACGTTCTACTTTATCATACGTATGTGTTATAAATATAAAAGTTTGAAATTCAAGTATCATACATATAATGACTAGTGAAGATATGTGAATTCAAATCCTACATCTTTCAACCAATATATTGTGTTGATTAATGCAAATTCATCGAACAAAAATCTTCAACATTCCATGATTATTGCTCTAACTTAACTAGGTCGCTAAAAGCATTGTATAAAGTCTATGGATTGTCAACAACTAATTTATGTTTTATTTGTAGAATTATGGATCTTTTTATTCATATAGAGGCTAAATTAATTAAATGTATTTATGAGTTAATTAAATTACTTTTTATTTTTATGTAATAAATAACATAATTATATTAAATTAATGGCTCACATCGGATCTTAATGATCTTATAATTTTTTGGTTTTCATTTGATTAAGCTCCTATCTGTGTGTTCAAACGAGAATACTATCTAAATTTCATCCAATCATTTATTTACATAACAATTTAAATAAAATTTTCTTAAAATCGTCTAAAATGAAATATGTATCACGTTTATTGCATATGGATTATATATGGAAATTAATTTTTTTATAAGGGTTATTTAATGTATTTAATTAACGTAGTTATTTATGATTTCTTTTTTACAAATTTATTATTTTAAGTATAATTAATCTTTCATTTGGTTAATTTTTTATATTTTTATGGCATTTAAAATAAGTGTGATTTAGTTTTTTATTTAAAATATTTTTTTTATTAAAAGAATTTATTTAATATTTTTTATACATTTTTTTTTGTCAAAAATACAAGTGATATTTACAATTAATCGATTTTTTTTTTCAAAACAAAATTGTTAATGTTCGTCAAAATATAAGATATGATATTGATTATAGTAAACTTAAGTGGATTAGAAATGTAAGTTATTTGAAAATTTATGAATTACGTTTTGAATCACATGATCTTATAAATATTAAATGTGTTCGGTAATCAGTTACATTACATGTAGTTTTATTTTCATTAATTTTTTCTAATGTTTAATTTGAATTGTTATTTTTAAGTTCACATGTTGATTACATAAAAATTGGGAAAAAAAACACAAATGATTTTAATCAAAATTGTAATTTATTCAACATGTTACCTTAAATAAAAAAATAAATCCCTTAAAATAACAATAAAATTACACTTATTCTAAACGCCTTAAATATTAATAATTTTTAAATAAAAGAAATCAAATCTTATTAAAATCACAAAAACAGTAAAAAATAAAATTTAAAATAAATGCTTTAAATAACTTTTATATAAATAATGGCTTTTAAGCCTTTATTTATTCATTTTTTAATTTAAGTTATTATTTAATAAATTGTATGGTCCTTATTCATTCTCTTATTTTTTATTTTTTTAGGAATTGTTTTCGTATGAACTTGATTCTCTCAATATATAAAATTACCCTTAATTACCAAAAAGCCCATGTTCAGCTCACTCAATAACCAAACCAAATAACCCTAAAATTGTTTAGATTAATCTTAAATATGTTCGATTATTTGTTAGTTGTAAAAAGTTGAAAACAGAATAACTCTAAAGCTAACCAAATTAACTCCCCTTATTTGTTACTTTAAGATATACGATTGAACATAAACATAAGTTAGCACAAGTATTAGAAGCTCGATAATAGACGTTATATAATGAATTCTTTAATCAAACTTTATCGATCATTGGTTCATTAACATGATCAAGAAAGTTTAAACGATTTTGAGTTTGTTTTGATTCTACCATAGAGCCAAACTTTACAACCCTAAGACCAATGTTTTAAAACTTGGGTTCTTAGTTGACCCAGTGTGGTAACCGGGTTCCGAATTAACTGGTTCAACCGGTTCAACCACCGTGTTAACCGATTTCAATAATTCTCTTGTATTTTTTTTATTTTTCTGCGTACATACATATATATAAAACCAATAATTTGATGTCTACAAATTTCAACATTAAAAATACACAAACAACAAGTTTTACATCAATCCAAATACATTAAAAAAACACATATAACCATAAGTTTTTTTATCAATCCAAATACATCAAAGAGATCGAGAGTGTGCATTGTGCAGAGGAGATCGAGAGAGTGTGCACTGTGCATAGGAGAACGTGTGAGAATGGAGATTGAGAGTGTGAGTTGTTGAGACTTGAGCGATCGATGGGAGACTGGAGATACAGAAGGAACAGTCGAACAGATGAGAGGAGCAGATGGGAGTCGGCTGAAGTTAGGGCTAAGAGAGGAGCGATCGATACAGTAGTTTTGTTTTTATTTTTTTGTATTTTATTATTTCGGTCGGGTTAACCAGGTTTTTAACGGGTTACAACACCGGTTCAACCGGTTTTTTGTGAAACCCGGCTGGGATGCAACGGGTCGGTTATAACTATAAACCTGGTCGTAGTTTACCCGGTCACTCCCTCGGGTCCTGGTTCAACCAGTTCGATCGGTCGGATTAAACCGGGTTTTAAAACACTGCCTAAGACGGTGTTCTGAATCTTGCATGAGGCACCTTTAGTAGACTAATAAACCTATGGAAGTTTGTGGGTGTCTTGTTAATTTGCGCAACTAGTTCATAAAGTTTCCTTTCTCAAGTATAAATGCCTATTTATATTCCTAAAACATGAGAACTTTTCGTACTATAAAATCCATGATACATTTAATGACAATTAAGATTGTTGGAATTATTACGATCTAAAAGTTTTAATGAGGATGAAGGGCAAGTTTGACGCTAACACTCGTAGTAATTTCAACTATAATAACGTATATATAAGTTGTTGCAAATTGTAATTTAGAAAATTGTAATTGGATTTTGGTTAGGTCAATCACTACGCTTTCAAGTGTGTGCTAGATTACTAGGAATTTGGTAAGGTATGTTTGAAGTGATTAATAGTTTGACAATTTTAGCTCCAATAAAACGTATATATAAGTTGTTGCAATTAAATAGTACACAATTGAACTTTTGGTTAGGTTAATTGTTCCGCCTTCAAACATACATCAGATTATTAGGAAGCTGGAAATGATTAAAATTACAAGACATGTTTGAGTGTTGTATTAGACAATTGTCGAATAACATTGTAAGGTTTTCAAATGTACGTCGAAAGAGATTACTATGAAATTCAATAAATCATAATCAAATAATTAGAACAAATCAGAATTAAATAATTAGGGTTTATTAAATGCTACAAATTTAATTACAAAAACTCAATACCTTGGTAAAAAAAAAAACTCATTAACCAGTTTCGTAAAACATCCAAATTCAGTAGATAATATTTGAATGCAAGACTTACAAAACAATGGACTTGAAAATTTTGAGACGTAATAAGATTGATAATTTTCTTATTTGAATTTAGCGATAGTTATCTTTTTATGTCAGTCCTAAAAAAAATCAAATCTCCACCTAATTTTTTTCAAATATAATTATTGTTGATGTTAACAAATCAAAATTGTAATTAAATTTATCAAATTTTATAAAGTAATTGTAAGAAAAGATATGAGCTTGATCAATTTTAATCTCATGTCCACCATACGATACGTTTTAAAAGTGAATTGATCTGGTGCATTTAATTAGTGTTGACATTCAATTATGATTGATCCAACTGTGAAGATCTATTCTTACGTTGTTCACTGTAACTGTCTTCTAACCGGAGCCCAACCGGCCAACCCTATAAACATATTCGTACAGTTTAACCGTAAATATATCAATTTCGAGTCCTATAAGATCATTTAAGATTTTTTTGATTGTTCTTAAAATATATGAGATTAGTCGAGGTAAACACGAGGTGACACATAATTAAAATAATGAAAAATAATGATTTAGGAGGTTTGGAAACATTTGCTACTTGTGTTAGATGAATATTTCATATCGTCTTCAAAAAGAGGGCTTTTTTTTCTTGTACTTATAAAAAGCTTCTATTTGTGCCGTAGGATGCAAAAATCCAATTCGAATCGGGACTGATAGCAATTGATGGTCGGAATCAACATGCACAGTCATCGACGGTAGCTCGGAATTCAATTATATATTGCCGGAACGTGATTCGGTGGCCGCCGGAGAAACAGAAAGAAAGTTGAGATAAGCGGTGACGATGAGGACGAATATAAAGCGGTATCGTAAGTCTAAGAAACGCAACGTAGATGAATCGGAGCACCAAGTCATTTTATCATCAGCCGATTTAGCTTCTCACGATGATGTGTTGACGGAAATCTTGCTACGATTACCTATCCGATCACTCCTCCGATCAAAATGTGTATCTAAGCATTGGCGCTCTCTTATTTCAAACCATCGTTTCGCTCTTCTTCGAAACCCTAACCCTAATCCCCCTTGCGGTTTGTTTCTTCGACGGATTGCTGATGTTACTCCTCCTAAGTATGACTTCGTTCCGTTTGATAGCGGAAAACATGTTAAACCTCCGTTCAAAACCCTGAATTTCAATGGAAATGTGTCTAATTCAGGTATAGTAGTTCTGCATTCTTCCAATGGTTTAATGCTCTGTCATAGCCTGCATGAATATTATCGCAAGATGTCAAAAGAAATTGTGTACAATGCCAACTATTATGTTTACAATCCAACAATCAATCAAGTTGCCACCCTTCCGAAACTTGAAGGTTGTGATTGGTTTCAAAGACGGCCTCGTGGTATGACTTTGGCTTTTGATCCTTTGAAATCATCTCATTACAAAGTGATATGTGTTCGTGGATATTTGTGGAGTGATCATCTTTACAATATAGAGATTTACTCATCAGAAACAAAGAGCTGGAAGATGTCTGGAAAGCCTTTTGCCAATCAGATTGACACAGAGTTCATGTGTGGGGTTTATTGGAATGATGCAGTTCACTGGATCAACAAGAAAGGATACGTTTTCTATCTAAAGATGGAAGAGGATCGCCTTGATCAAATTCCTACACCCATAGTGCGTGAAGGCTGGAATGTTAAGAGGCATTGTTATCCTCTTATTGAATCTCGTGACTGCTTGCTGTTTATTGACATATTTCCACCATTTAGTATGAAGTTTGATATTCATGAAATGAATAGGGACTATTCGGGTTGGTCAGTGAAGTACCACATTGATCTTAATGAGTCTATTACCAGATTCCCAGAGACGACTGAAATGAGTCTGAGCCTCCTTGGTATTTTCCGGCCCATTCAGTCGTTTGTAATACACTGTCTTAATTTGGGAGAAAGGGAAGAAGACTCATTCCTAGTGTTGGAATTCCCTGGGAAAGCTGTAAGATACAATATAGTGTTGAAAAGTTGTGATGAGCTTTGTGATCTTGAGATATCTCGGCCCTCTAGGTTGTCTGTTGCAGATGATGGCTTATCCAAAGTAGGCCGATGGCCAGGTGCTTTTCAATTTTTCGAGTCTCTTTGCCATGTCTGATGGAAATATTGGTACCTGCTCCTTTTTTGTGGGACAGTTGTTCGTTATGTGCTGGTTAAAACATATAGTCATCGTTTTTTAGTTTCATCTTTCATAGTAGTACTTAGCTAGTGACTTTTGTGTTCACCCATCTTCTGTCATTTCGGTTTTGAGTTTCAAAACTGGGGTATGTATGTTTGATATGGATAGTTAATGATGCATTTGATACCAACACCAAAATGGTCCAAATTTATTTTTTGGAGTTTTTTTTTTTTGAAAGGGTATCCTAGGCATATGCCTAGACTAATCTCTGACAATTTTAAGACTGCTAAAGCATGCAACCCTGAGATAATCCCCAGTGGCCACAAGTTGTTTGCGCCTGGATTCAAACCTGGGGTAGATGGGTTATCTGGCTTCATCCCCCACAAGTATTTTTGGAGTCTTGTTAGAGGCTTCTACAACTTGACCACCGGTTATTAGAACCAAATATGCTTAATGTTAAAGACTTAAATCTCTGCTCCATGGAAGCAAATTTCGTATAGCTTTACCCTCATATTCAACTTCCTTTGAAGCTGCAACTGTAGTTATGTTTGAGATTATAAATGGTTTCCCTTGTATGACTTAAATCTCTGCTCCATGGAAGCAAATTTCGTATAGCTTTACCCTCATATTCAACTTCCTTTGAAGCTGCAACTGTAGTTATGTTTGAGATTATAAATGGTTTCCCTTGTATGACACAGTGTAGCGTTTAGTTCAAATTTAAAGAAACCCATGGAAACTAACGGCATTATAGGAAATGCACCATCTGTAGCACCAAAATCCTAGCTTGCTTAGAAACAAATGACTGTAAACTGGACCAACTCTTCCTTCTATCCGTATTTTTTAAACCCTAGGTGGCTACTAAATCTTCAATCGTCTTCAGTCATTGATGTGTCTATAAAGAGTTCGGTTCAGTATCTATTTAGTGCCAGTAGATATCATATCCTTCCCATCGCCCGAATCGATTTCTATTGAATCTAAAGATGATAAATGTAGCTTGATTTTTGTTTATTATTTATAGAAACAGTTATTGTAGTTGGAATGTATAACTTTATGCAGTTTGAGATTGCTATGGTTTATACAGAAAGATGAGTGTCAGACTTTTAGCAAGATGTTTGGTTCTGCCCTCAGCAGATAGTGTCTTTTAGTTTTAAATTTAATGTGCAGTCCTCCTTTTTGGCATTAATATTATATTTTGGAACCAGTGGCAGCTAAAACTGACCACCATCACCCATTATTGATGCATCACCCTTCTTCATAATCAAACTCATCCAACCACTTGTTTTGCCAACATTAAGTCATCAACCATCCTGTGCCAGCTAAATATTTAAAGAAAATGAACTGGAATTGCTCTTTGTGTCTGATGATATATATATATATATATATAAAGAGAGAGAGAGAGAGAGAGAGAGAGAGAGATTATAATAAATGGAATGCTTGATTTGTCATATCTAACAGTTGTATTGAATCTAAAAAACAATTGGTCCCTTTGAATATTCTCCATAATTGACAATTTGATGTTTGCTTTTCTTGGTGAACAAAGAAGAGTAGTGCCACCACAGTAGAAGGGTCAACCATCAATGGAGGCACTGATTTTGACTTTTCTAAGTACAAGTTTGACCCATATCAAAAATACCCTTTTCAAATAGAGATGTGTTTGGCCATCATCATCATCATCATCATCATCATCATCATCATACTAAATCAGTAAAATCCACCCCTGATGCCTTGTGAGGAAACCAATGCAATAGTACAACTCTCTACTGCATCTGAGTACAACTTCCAAGCACCATTGCTGAACCCTCATCCCATTGTTTCCAAGATTTGATGGATTTTGAGATTTCTGACCTACATTTCAAAACTTCACTAATGTCAACATGAATCTTCAAGATTTTGATCCAATTTCTTCAAGCTTTTTGCAAATCTGCTTTATATCGGGCCTGATAGAAGGCGACGGAGAACAACAAGCCAATGCAAGCTGAACGAATTCCAGAATTACACCTTCACTAACATCTTCACTTATGAGAACATCAGGATGGTATAAATCTGACATCCGGTGATCCAAGATTGCACTCCTTATCGACATTGGTAAATGGAAATCTTGATCAGGGTTTGCTTTCCCATTAAGAGGTTCTTTTCCGGTTACTAATTCTAATAAAATCACCCCAAGATTATAGATATCACTTTCCTTACTAACATCTTTCATTTTACTTAACTCAGGTGTCGTATAACCCTCGGCAGCAGCATCTTCCAGCATTTCTTGTACTGCTGATGGATTCAGAAGGAGATGCAGGCCAAAATCAGATATGAATGGATGCTGATTTCTTCCCAAAAGTACGTTTTTCGACTTTAGATTTCCATGGATAATTGGCTTTTGAAGTGCTGTATGTAGATAATCTAATCCTTTAGCAATCCCCATTGATATCCTATAAATGACTTCCCATTTGTGGGATTCACCATTCTCATCTGGTAAATTAAAATTAAAGAAAAACACAAGTTACCAAATCTATAAAAGTTGCAGTATGTGAATGAGATTTAAATATAAAAAGATAATCAGATAAAAACAAAGATCCAAAATAGATGACTAAAATGAGCCAGCAGACACTCCCCCACATGCTTGTTTATTTCCAATCAAGACTTCCTTAAATCAAGAATAATTTGATTTTATATATGAAGATAATTGGTAGGAAGTAATAATTAAGATGACTAATTAATTATTACATGAGCTTTCACATAATTGCAGTTCCTGTCTCTTCCTAGAGACAAATTTTGACTTTACATGGTCAAATTGGTCATTTTAGAATATGAAAATGATGGGTAAATTAAGATTTTAAATAAAACAATAGTCTTGTTTTATAAATTAAATAACAAACAACTACCCTTCACACCAATCTTCAAGAAATCAACAAAACCCACAAAGAGGCATCTGAATGAAAGCAAATATGAATCAAAAGGTGTATCAAAAGCATAAAAGGAAAAGGAACAATTAACAATACAAGAAAACCATAAAAGAGAATCTTTAAAGAAAACCCATAAAAAAAATCAAATCTTTATTGAAGATAAGTATCATTTTTACCAATCTTTATATAATTATGAACACCAAGAAAGTGAAAAGATAAATGAAATTATGTAAAAAGAGAAAGTCACCTCTGATGAACTGAGCCAAATTTCCTCTTCTGTAAAAGGGATGAACCAGAAGCTTTTCACCTCTAGGCCCAGAATAAAACCCACAAAGAGGTACCAAATTAGGATGCCTAACTGACCCGATAAGTTGTACCACAAGCATCGTATCTTGTACCTTCTGATTACAAGCAGCTGGTCTCAAAAACCTTAACAGCAGAACTGAATCAGTCAGCAAATTAGCTCTATACAAAGTTCCATAACTTGATTTTCCAATCACTTCACCAGGAGCATCCAATATATCAAAACAAGTGAGATCTTCACCACCTTCAAACCTAATTAAATCTCCTTTCATCTCTATTTCTTCAACACCACTTTCTTTACACTCATCTTTTTCTTCTTCATCTCTTTCAGACCCTTTTCTTCTAAATACACAAATCAAGAAAAGAAAAACAAAAAATATAACAAAAAAAGAAGATATTGTGACAATAAGTATAAGCATGTGTTTCTTCTCCATTTTGTGGGTTTGTGGGAAGAAAATGGAAGTGGGTTTTTGTGGCTGAAGATGAAATGAGATGAGATGAAAGAAACAGGATCTGGGTCGGGTCGGGTCGGGTCAAGAGATTTAAGCTTGACCCGTTTTGGTGAAGTATGAGAGAAGAAGAAGATCTGGGTAGGAATATGTTTGGTGTTATATGGAGATGAATAGAAGAAAGAAGAAGACAGAATGAGAAGGCATTATGATTATTGGATTGAATGTGAAAAGAAGCTTTTCTTTCCTTCTGTTTTGAGGAGCAGACAGAGAAGAGAAAGAGATGTGGGGCATTGTCTCATGGTCATGGGGAATCAAATCATCTTTCAAGGTACACCAAGGAAACCTTTTTAAATGGACATTGGAAGGAGATAATTAGTTTTCCAAATAATTTAATATATATATATATATATATATACATAGAGAGAGAGAGAGGAAAGTTTAAATGTGAACTCATTTTTTGTTGTAAACGTGAGGACGAATCTCAGCCACTTATCACAAGATAAATGCGAGCTTTGACGCTGCTTCCTCCTTTAATAATCTCCACCCTCCCATAAATCGCGTCAATCCTCCGTGATCGCGTCCACCATAACCGAAGATGTGTGGCTGAGATTCGTCCTCACGTTCACAGCCAAAATTGAGTTCACATTTGAACCTAACACTATATATATATATATATATATATATAGGAGGGATCATACGAGAACCACCCATCTTTAAAGGAATAAAGAGACACATTGTGGACTACATATGATGTGGGACCCACATAATATTAAATCATTTCTGATTCAATATTAAATCAGAAATGATTTAATATTATATGGGACTCACATCATATGTGATCCATAATGTGTCCCTTTGTTCCTTTAAAAACCAAAAGTTCTCATTTAAACCTATCCATATATATATATATATATATATTATATAGGGGAGAGATCAAATGAGAACCACCACTCCTTAAAGGAACAAATGAACAAATTGTGAACCACATATGATGTGGGTCCCACATAATATTAAATCATTTATGATTTAATATTGAATCATATTAAATCATAAATGATTTAATATTATGTGGGACCCACATCATATGTGATCCACAAGTGTCCCTTTGGTCCTTTAAAAATGCAAAGTTCTCATTTGAACCTTCCTCTCTCTCTCTCTATATATATATATACATGGGAGGGATCATACAAGAACAACCTATCTTTAAAGGAACACCTTGTGGACCACATATGATGTGGGTCCCACACATTAAATCATATATGATTTTTTAATGTGTGGGACCCACATCATATATGGTCCACAAGGTGTTCTCGTATGATTCCTCCCCTATATATATATAGGAAAATTTAAATGCGAATTCAAATTTGGTTGTAAACTTGAGGACAAATGAGAGTACGACATGTGTCTCAATGTAGATTATTCAGACTAAATAATCAAAAAAAATATTCAAACCGAATAAAATTGAATATAGTGTTTATTCACTCTGAATAATGCTCAGACTGAGTAAACACTATATTCATTTTTATTCGGTCTGAATATTTATTTGATTTTTCAATCTGAATATAACAAGTGTCATGCTCTTATTTGTCTTTACGTTGACTATTAATTTGAGTTCTCATTTAAACCTGCCCCTATATATATATTGTTTTATAATAAAGTTACAAATATTAAAATATGATAATTGCTCTATCTTATAAACGTGTTAAAGATATGATGGCTAATTTAAATAAAAAATGTATTCGCATTATTATTAGAAAACTTTGTCCTCTAATTTGTAGTGAATGGGTCAAACTTTCGACTAATAACTTTGATTTTGATTGATAAAAAAGATGGATTTTTTGTGGGTCACAAAATAATGTTTTTGGACACATGTATGTATGGATTGATCGTAGACGTGGGCCTTGTATATTTATTTCTTAGGTCTTGGACCTCGCCTATTAGAATGAGTTGTATAAAAGATCTATCCTGAACTATGTCTAACAGAACCCTATTCTCATCTGTTTTTTGTAACATTTATTTATTATTAATCAATAATTGAGCACTCGTATACATATGATTACAAAGTGATGCATTTCGATTTTATAGGTGTTTTATGTTTTGTTATATTCTCCATATCTCTTGATTTTATTTTTATGGTTTTGTACGTTGTATTAATAAGATTCTATCATTAACTTGTATTTGAATATGTTTATCAGTTAATTTTATAAAGTTGGGTTAAAGAAATTATATGTATATATACAACTTGATTTTAAAAAAATTAAAATAAATTTTGTCCTTGTGGTTTATTGAAATTGATGACTAAAGTCCCTACACATAATTTTTAACTAAACAAATCCTTATTTTCATATTATTTTTTTTCCCTACATGTTGGGTTTCTTTTGCTAATGTCTGTTTAAAAACTCGTTTGGATATAGGGAATTTTTGTTTTAACGTTTTCCTTTAAAAATTTAGGAAAAAGAAAGTTATATCATACACATTTGGTTCTTTGGATTAAAAAAAAGTGATTACATGGTATTATTTTTAATTTGTGGGTTTTCTTTCATTTAATGGAGCAAGGACTTATCAATATCAATTCTTCTAATTTTTAAAGAGAAATGACAAAAAAAAAAAATATTAAAAATACTAAAATGTCCCTAATTTAATAGGCTTTTTGAACAGTTGTTAGTAAAAGGGACCCGTTTTGTTATGAAAATGAAACTTCAAAAAAGTATTTATATTGAATACATTATATTGTATCATAATAATCTTTCAAACAAACACATATTCCCAAGAATTGTGATGATAGTCTTGTCCTCATATTCCTTAAATTCCTGTTATTAGTTATAAAAAATAAAATTTAAAAATCACGGTATTAGCTTAAACGTAAATGCATAATATTGAATCAAAACAAATAAAACTATAAATTATTTTCATTCTTATTTTTCCCTTTCATAAAATAT
Organism: Silybum marianum; assembly: GCA_036898165.1. NCBI lineage: Eukaryota > Viridiplantae > Streptophyta > Magnoliopsida > Asterales > Asteraceae > Silybum > Silybum marianum. Next base: position 1,935,947 of record CM072532.1, read on the forward strand.
TACAATTTCCAAATTGTTCTACTGCAATAAAAGATTTAACTGTGGATCAAAAATAAGCTTTTTCGTAAATTTGGTTGATAATTTTATTTTTATTTTTTATTTTAAATGATATAAAATATAATTAATTTTTTTACTAGACAACATAAAATACGTCAGACAGTTACTGTTAAATAAATGGGCCCACAAAAAAGAAACTGGAAGTAATGATGTTTAGTCCATTTGTGTAGGACTGGGCCCACTAAAAGCACGACAATTTGGCCCACTTTCTTTAATACCTCCTCTTTTAAATTTCCAAGGGATGGTGTGGTGCCGGTGGGGTGCCGCAATTTATATCTTCCTTTCATTTTCTTTATATAAAAAAAATACCTTTTACTTTATATTGTTTAAGCTAAGAAAAAACTTTTTTATAAACCTTTAAGTCATTTATTAATTATTTAAGTAAAAATTGATTACTGATAACCCTAATTTTTTTTTGTGAAAGGTATTCCAGGTAAAGTCCGGACTAATCCCAGTAAGGTTTTTTGACTGCAATATGTCAACCCTGATAAATTCAATGACCACAATTGTTAAGAGCACTTGGATTTGAACCCTAGATGGATGGGATATTCCTCATCCCCTAGATATTCGACCAGTAGGTCACAACCCTTGTGGTTTACTGATAACCCTAATTAGTTCTATAAAGGACTCTTTACCAAAGACACCAATATAAGAAAGATTTTTTGACTCACTCAACAGTCTGATATTTTACCGAAGACATCAATGTGATACAGGAGGCTCGGAATCAAACATGGGACATGTCTCGTATTTTAGACTAAGAAATTATTAAAAGTTCAATGTGGTCCAATTTAACTGTACTTAATATTATTCTCGAATTTTATAAATATCATATGTTAAATACTTAAATATAAGAGAAAAGGCATTTACCAAATAGAATTTAGAAAAATATATAGGCATGGGAAGTACCTAGTGGTCCAGTGAAGCGTGTACTGTCTTTTGGGGCTAAATGACTGAAGTTGTCTCACTTCACTTCACCTAGCCCCACCCCACATCACCTATTCATTAATGTCTCAAAATCAATATTTTGTATGTAAATATAACATTTTTTTTATATATTAGAAAATAATCGAAATATTTATTAGATTTGATCAACGGTATAGATTGGTTTTTATTAATACTTGAGTTTGTAAATAGAATCATCTCTGTTTATATACACACACATATGAATAATTAAATACGATCAGGTTCAGTGGAAAACGTCAAGGACAAAAAAACTGAATAACACCTAGGGATTCCTCTATCGGGAAGGTATGTACAAATGCATATTGAGAATTTATAACATGCATTAATGCATATATATGCATTGATGCATAGAACATAACAACTTCAATAGCTTGTATGCATTTGTACATACCAACCAGATGGAAGGCTCCCAGAATGTTCTTCAAATATATATCATATATTTAGTAAAATAAAAAATTTAATCAAGGCCATTTTAGGGATGGTAATTCCATCCCTGATCATCTTTTGACCTTCGCTTTAGATATGAAAATAAACCTTTCGATTTTCTGAAATACCCACGTGGAAAAACAAGATCTACTGGCGGCATTGAAACCACTTGGGTTTAGGTTTTCAAAGTCATTTGTAACTACGGACGTCTATAGGCTACAACTCTAACTGTTAAATTCTCAATTTTGAGTGTTTAGCACGAATTGGTGATGCAGATGACGTTAGAGTGACGAAGATGGTTATTGGGTAGTTTTGTTAATTTAGCACATGATTTCAAGATACACTAGCCGTAAAATCCATATCAATATCCTAAGACATGTAATTGCGAGTTTATGAGAAGTTAGGGGCTGTTTACTAACTGCTGACCAGACTGACTGGCAGCAAATCTGACTCGGTCAGCAGTCAGTGCGTTTAGCAAATCACGGATCTGACCGGGATGTTGACCGAGATCTGACCGAGCCAACACCAAAATAATGCTTACCCGGGTCAGATTTTGTGTTTCCAATACGTACCCCTCATTTATGTTTGTCGTTTTCTTTTATAGTGGGGGCATGGGGTTATAATGGTCATTTTATTATTGGTAAACACTTACCAAAAACATTTGGTAAACACTCTTACAGGGAAAGTACTTACCCCGGGATAGCACTAACTCGGGTCAGCACTCTTACTCAGACAACACTTACTCGGTAAGAGTTGGTAAACGGCACCTTAATCTCTTTTTGATGGTTCATTTTATAATAATATTAAATCAATTTCTAAACCTCAAATGCATGATTCAGTAATGAGGTGATGTTCAAGGATCGACTAATAGCCTCCTTACAAGTCCTAAGTCGTTTCAAATTGATTGGCTACATTCGTCTAGCCATTAATAATTAATCTCGTTTCAATATTAACTTCGACCCTTATAATCTACTTAGAGTTATTTTTATCAAAACCATGTGTCTAAACCTCAAATTATAAGGTTCCAGGACTAAACCCTAATTTTCCCATAATCAATATATTAGAAACATTGCCTAGAATCATAAGTTTGATGTATTAGGAATTACCTGATCTTTTTTAAACTTAAATAATTACTTTTATCATTAAAATATTAATCTATTAATTCATCTTCAAGAAGTTATTTAAAGTAAGAACTCCATATTCCTATCTACAATTATTTATATTTGTCTTTAAATTGGATTTTTTTTTCCTAAATTTAGGAAATTAATAAAATTTACATGCAAGAAGAGAGAAATAATTTTCTTATTTATTTCCACCAATGAAATTTCAGTTATTATTATTATATAGATGTATGCATAATTTTAAAGTAAGCTAAAATAATTAATTATAGGATATTTTAATAATATTATTAATTTAAAAATTTACAACATGGAAAATCGGTTGAATTTAAATATAATCTATTTTAAAATACTAGAAAGGTACTCGTGCAATGCAGTGAGATACATCTCAGTTTTAAGTTTCTTTTTAATTTTTGTCTCTATCGATGTTCTAATGGTTTTATGTGGTTTTAAGAAAACGATTTTAATGTTTCATTTAAAAGTTTCTTTTTTTTAATGTAATTTCTCTGATTCAAATTTTTTATCATAACTAAATTTAGGTTTAATAACGAATATAACTTTTTATATAGATGATAATTAAGTATTCTGTTAGAACTCAATAATTATTTTAATTATATTTTAGATTTTTTATATTTAAAATTAGATGTTTATCTTGTATTTGATCATAATTATCTGTAGTTAGTTACACGGATTCAAAAATCAAACTTTAATAAGTTGTACTTACGCATAATTTATTTGTAATCTTGAAAATTAAGTAATTATTATTAAATAACAATACCTAAGGCTTCAAAAATTGTTTTTAAGAATTTTTGGTCAAATGTTTTATAATATGGTATAGATTAATGTTTACTTTTTTATTTTAACAAGTTAATGGGTCAAATTCATGAAAGAAGCCCAACCTGATCCTTGAGGATCATGACCCAGCTTCCGATGGCCCAATACATTTTTAAATTAAGAGAATTAAAATTTTAAAAGTAAATTTTGGACCAATTCAACAAATTTTTCTTTAAAATAAATTAAAAGACTATTCGGTATAACAAAACGAGATATATCTTTATTTTAATTTTTTTCTTTGTCAACATAATAATACGGTTAATTTTTTTTTTGAATAAAATATAAATTTAAAGATCCCATAAAAACTTGAAATTAAAATATTGATATTAGTATTAAATTAAATATTTTAAAGTTTTTTTTTGTAATTTCTTTACTTCAATTTTTACTATAATTTGATATAGGCATAATGAAAGAGGGTATTACACTTTTGATCCGTTTGTTGATTTCTTTGAAAGAGAGTATTTCAATAAGTTAAGTTGTATTCCCTTAGGTTTGAATTTGCTTTGAAAACGGGACCGGGTCACTAAATCCGTCTATTATGTCCGTTAGAGTCAGGGATAATTTCGTCCAACCATATTTCCTCTTTGCGTGAACCCTTTTTGTTTTAATATGAAAACTTCAGGGACCAGCTAAGTAAATTTTATTTATATGAAAAAAAAACTTTTAGTAAACTACAAATTTGGTTCCTATGGTTTATTGTTTAAAAATTACAGTTTTACCACTATAAATTTGAGACCAAAAGTGTTATAAAAAGTAAATCATAGGGACCAAATTTGTAGTTTACTCAAAAACTTTTTTCTCTCACTCATACGTTACACCCGGGGGGATCTGCCCTTATGAAGGTGGGGGAAGGGACCCATTCAAATGGTTAGAAAAAAATTTATACGGGCTAAAAAAGATAAAAAAAATTACAGTATTTACCTTTAGTTCCCCGAGTAAAAAAAATTCAAGAGACACTATTTTACCGGCGATCGCCAAAAACACTAAAAAGTTTCTTGAAATCAATAAAAGAAACCGAAAAGTCATTTGAAATTAACAAAAACATTAAGAAAATCCATCGAAATCAACTAAAAACTTTAAATAACCCTCGGAACGGGGTAAAAACACGTCGGGTGACCTTACCCGTCTTTATTCTATCTTAATTGGGATCCCACTAAGAAAAAATCTTGGATCCGTCACTGGTTACACCCTATTCTATATCATATCTACCAATAGGATTACGATGTTCATGCCTACTTTAACTTCTTTTTTTAGTGTTACCATACGTATTATAGACTAGGGTGTACCATAGACTAGAGTATAAAAAAAAACCATGTGTTAAATAGGTAATGAGTTTGACCATAACCATTACAAACCCTAGTTGGGGAGTCACGTCCATCTGCAGCCATGAATGGCGACCTCTTTTCACAGGGTTTTGGAGCCGTTTTCTATTTCTACTAATCCTCGATGATTCGTTCGTGCCTAGGAATCGACATTCGACGAAACCCATTGATCTCGAATCTTCCCTATTATGTACTATTTGTATCAACATCGTTTTATAAATCTGTTCGTTATGATTCATCGATTAAAGCAATCATGAGTTTCCACTGACCACCATCAAGACGAATTCAAGAAATCTTGATTTGCAAGACTTTTGATTCAACTAATCTTCATCTGCCACCATTAAGAAATCTTGATTCAAGAAATCTTCATCTGCTGCCATTAAAGAAATCTTGATTTGCCGCCATTAAGATCTTGATTCAAGAAATCTTGATTGGCGCCCGTGAAGAACCAATGGATGTCGAATATATATATATATATATATATATAGGAAAGTTCAAATGTGAACTCATTTTTGGTTGTGAACGTGGGACGAATCTCAGCTACTTATCCGGTCAATAAAGGCGGCTTTGACCTGGTTCCTCTCATTTAATAATCTCCACCCTCCCATGAATCGCATCAATCCTCCGTTATCGCGTCTACCGTAACCGAAGATGTGTGGCTGAGATTCGTCCTCACGTTCACAACCAAAATTAGTTCACATTTGAACCTAACCCTATATATATATATATATATATATATAGAGGAGGGATCATACGAGAACACTACCAATTTAAAAAAACAAAGAAACTCATTTGGGACCACATATATTAAATCATTTATGATTTAATATTAAATTATATTAAATCATAAATGATTTAATATTATGTAGGACCCACATCATATTCGATCCACAATTGTCTCTTTGTTCCTTTAAAAATGCAAAGTTCTCATTTGAACCTTCCTCTCTCTATATATATATATATAGTCCCTTTCCACCCCAATAATTTGAATATTGTTCTTGAAACAATATGGATGCATTGTAAATCTTTCTAGAAAACATATATGGCTGCCATTATCAAACCTAGTTTGAAGCCATACGAGAAGGTTTTACGGCTTGGGATCAAGATTCTTGTTGACAGGCCGTATCAAGAACAAAATGATTGTTACCGTTACAAATACGAATACAAAATTTATAAATGGGGCCAAACTCGTTTAGGCTAAGGTTTTAAGGTTTTTGTACTCTTTTAAGACTACAAAAAATAATTTTCTTAAAATAACGTTTTCGAAATTCTCAGCAGTAATAACAGCCATGTATAACCGCAATTGCATTTATGTCAGAAAAGAAGAGAGAAAGGGGTTCCGGATGACGAAAGACCTAGTAACTCAGCTATATGTAACACCATAAAATAACGATAAGTATAACATAATAATTAAGGGGTTGTTTGACGGTTGTCGAATAGTCTAGTGTAGAATGATTAAGTGGTCAGAATGATCGATAGACTTTTGTATTATAGTGGAAAATGAAATATAATTGTTTGGTAAATGTTCAAAATGAAATTAGGGCTCCGAATTAGTGGTTAACAAAGTCCATAATACAAAATGGTTTAGAGCGTTTTGGAACCATTAAAAGGAATTAATTTTTGCAAAACAAGATTTACATTTTAACGATTTACAGAGAGAATCTATGAAAAATGAAGACCATAGGTTGAGTGGTTATTAGTCAAACCCTAAAGAGACTTTTTCTAATGAAACTATATATTATTCTAATTAGGTATATTATATTCTGAAATGTATATTGTAGGTGTCATTGAATACTTAATACTATAAACAAGATGTATATAGTAGAAAATTTACTCATACTTAGAAAAGAACAAACAAAATTACATATGTACCATGACTTTTGTAAGTAACATGTAGTGGTAATTAATGTACTGTCTACAACATATCAAGGTATATGATACATCGGATTTGAAAGTTTAAACGATCTGCTGGCTGTTGAATTACCTAATAAATCGCTCCATTGGTCACCCGAGTTTCCAATAATCCGATATCCCTCCATCATAATCTCTTTCCTCTTTTCCGACTTAAATGCAATTGCTGATTTTGCATGGTCGCTGTCACCTCTATGAAATTTGAAAATATTAGTTTAGAAAACTTATTTATTTTTGGAAAAGGTATCTTAGACATTTGCCTAGACTAATCCCTGACAATTTTAAAACTGCTAAATCATGCATCCCTGAGATAATTCTCCAGTGGCCACAAGTTGTTAGCGCCTGGATTTGAACCTGGGGTAGATGAGTTATCTAGCCTCATCCCCCACAAGTCTTAACCAGTACGCCACAAGACTTGTGGTCTAGAAAACTTATTTATTATGGGTTAATTATACAAGAATCTTTGGAACATACCTTAAAATGAGTTGGTCCCATTTGTGGAATCCAACATTCATAAGATTTGTAGCGGTAACATTTCTTTTGTCCTCGTTACGTCCTGTCAACAAGATGATCTTGATCCCGAGCCTTAAAACCTCTTCGTATAGCTTCAAACTGGGTTCGATCACTGGTGCCACCCCTTCGAGAACCCATTTGTCGAATTGGTCACAATTGAAAGCTTCCAACCTACGTAGACCCCAAAAAAACATATCAAATAAATCGCGTTTTTGTTAGAAAACAAAACGAAAGACGATTCTTGAAAGAATTACAATCCATCTATTTTGTTTCAAGAATATTCAAATCAATGGGGAGAAGGGGGGAAAATTCGAAGCCAGTTCTTGATGGTTAGTGGCAAATCAAGATTTCTTGAATCAACATCTTGAAGTTGATGGTGGCAAATCAAGATTTCTTTGAATCATTCTAAAGTGTTCACCAAATTTTCTTGAATTAAAACCATGATGGTGGCATATCAAGATTTCTTGAATCATTCAAAAAATTTCACCCAAGTTCTTGAATCAAAATCTTGAAGATGGGAAATCAAGATTTCTTGAATCATTTACAAAGTTTTAACCAAACTTTCTTGAATCAAAACCATGATGGTGGCATATCAAGATTTCTTGAATCATTCAAAATTTTCCCCAAGTTCTTGAATCAAAATCTTGAAGATGGCAAATCATAATTTCTTGAATCATTTACAAAGTTTTCACCAAACTTTCTTGAATCAAAACCATGATGGTGGCATATCAAGATTTCTTGAATCATTCAAAAGTTTTCACCACCCAAATTTCTTGAATCAACATCTTGATGGTGGCAGATCAAGATTTCTTGAATCATTTCTAAAGTTTTCACTAAAATTTCTTGAATCAAAAACCATGATGGTGGTGCATATCAAGTTTTCTTAAATCATATTTCAAAGTTCATTCTTTCAATCAAAATCATCTTAATGGTGGCATATCAAGATTTCTTGAATCATTCAAAAAATTTCACCCAAATTTCTTGAATCAAAATCTTGATGATGGTGGCAAATCAAGATTTCATGAATAAAAAAAGGTGGCAAATCAAGATTTCTTGAATCAAAATCTTGGTGATGGTGGCAAATCAAGATTTCTTGAATAAAAAAAGGTGGCAAATGAAGATACCCGAAACCATGTTCGGCATAATAGGGAAGATTCGATAGCAAGGTCTCATCGACATCGAAAATCCAAGCATCCATTCCATCTTCATTCAATTGCAAGCTCTTGGCATAAACTCTAGCCTCCTTCGAAACCGTTTCAAGATCAAATTTATACGACCGGCCCAACATATAAGCTCTCACGTAATCTGCACATTCGATTGGAATCGTTCTCCACGGACTCAAATTATTCGACTCACCCGCGACTCTCCAACTCGTGCATTGCATATGAAGCTCTTCGGTCATGTTTTTCAATAGGGTTTCTGGGTATTCGATGATCAAAGGTCTAGGAAGGAGATCGAGGTCGATATCCATGGTTTCTTGACAAAAAGCCATGGAAATAAGACACAAGAACATGGTGAATCCTAGAAAATCCATGTTTTTTTTTAATAAAATAAGATCAAAACGACAAAAATCGAGAGATTAGAAAAAGCTCTGGATTGTCGTTTTGATCTTTTTTTTAAATTGATTTCAAGAAGTTAGAACAATGGTTGAATGTGGCTGCCAATCGCCATCGGCTGAGCAGTCAGAGGGGAAACTCCGGTCTGGTTAGCCGGTTGGCGAGGTGAGGAGATGGATTTCTCAACGGAATTAACGTTTTGTTTATATAGTTTTGTAACGATAAATTATGGCCAGAGCTATTTTATTGGGATAAATTGGTTGACAGAACCAAAATCACTGCATTGAGTTGTTGTACTTTCTTATTCGTAAGTTATTTTACGTTTCTGTTGTATGGTTTGGTATTTATATAACTTTATGAAATTTTTTAAATACATTGTCCAATTTATTATATGTAGTATTTACTATTAAGGGTCAGATTCAAGGGAAAACGTCAAAAATAAAGAAAACTGAAGAATACCCTAAGAGACCTCAATGTGGACGGTATGTATAAATACATAGTGGTAATTTGTAACAACATTTGTACATGTGCATTAATTTACATGTAATCATAGAAGCATTGGTGTATGTTGAATCTTAGGGAAAGGAATACTTGATAACTTGAGGTTAGCAGAGCATTATCGAAGATTCTTAAAGGGAGCATAGTGTAACTTCAGAAAATATATAGGGTAAATTACAATTTTCGTCCCTGTGGTTTGTTAATAATTTCTATTTTTATCCCCATGGTTTAGAAATTGCCATTTTCATTTTTATGGTTTAGAATTTATTGTTATTTTCGTTCCTACACTAATTCCTACCTTTAAAGTACAAGAGACCTAAACAGTAAAAATTGTAAACCACAGAATCGAAACAAACAATAAATTGTAAATCATGAAGATGAAAATAACAATAAATAACAAACCATATAGATAAATTCCGCAATTTCTAAATCATATTTTTTTAACTAACTACTAACTGCTAACTTGCCGTTTAAAAAAAATAAAAAATAAAAATATATATATATAGAGGGAAGTTCAAATACAAACTTATATTTACGTACAAACTATACAAACTGATTCAAATCAATATAAAACTAAGTTTTTTTCATGATTTTTTTTCATCAAATGTTATGATTTAAGATATTATTACACATATGTTTGTTTCATAATCTAAAAGTTTCACATGTATTTGTTTTCATAAGTTGAAAGTTTTTCATATTTTTTTTTATGAAAAAGTTTCACATGTTTTTGTTTCATTATGTAAAACTTTCACATGTAATTTTTTCATAAGGTAAAACAAACATATGTGCAATAATATCTTAAACAATAATATTTGATAAAAAAAATTATGAAAAAAAATCATTTTTATATTGATTTGAACCGGTTTGTATAGTTTGTACATAAATATAATTTTTACATTTCTGTTGATGAACAGATAGAACTCGAACTTATAACACAAATCAAGATCAAAATCGAAGCGCAAGCCATGGCATTGGCAGACAAAAATTGGTTGTTTGACAAGCGTCCGTTTAGGCATTCGGACTCTCCAGAGGGGTAAACATGAAGTTGCCGGAGAACATCGATTCTTTATCTGTGTATCACAATCATATCGTCAATTTCGAATTCTGTAAACCAAACAAGTTCAATAGTAACGGCATAACACAACCTCGTATTAACACTGCAACAATTTCTAGTTTAGGAGCTTTTATAGGATAGTTATGATTTCATAGGATTTGTTTATAATAATGTTTTAGAATTTGTTAAAAACATTTGTTTTGGGATACTTGGTATCTATAAAGAATGGAATTCAATTCCATTCCAAATCAGCAAATCCATAAATTAATCACATCAAAGATCCCAAATTCTTCCAAGAAATCCAAATTGCTAAAAGTCATTCCGGCAAACCAAACTAGTCAAAATGATTTATTTGTACTTTTATTGTTGTGACAAATAAGGATATGCATGGCGAATGCAAAGTAAATCCATACGAGAAAATGTACGTTATGTACCTGTTAATGACAAGCAAGTGCATTCTCGCCGGACATATCTTGAGAAAGCCTGAAAATTGTGCAAAAAAAATATTAAAAAAAATCAAGCAGCTCCTCTTAGCCAACTCAAAAAGGCCATAAAGAATAGGACAACTAAAAGACACTAAGGGGCCGTTTACTAAACGCTTACCGGGTAAGTGCTTATTGGCAAGAGTTACCACTATCATTAACAACATGGATTAACATTCTCGGCCATCAAATTGGATTGATAGCAAGTGTTTATAACCCGGTAAGCGCTTACCGGGTAAGCACTTCATGACACCACAGACTGTGTAAAGTTTATTAGTATACATAAGTAGGGGAAGATTAATTTGAGAACCATATATATTCTGAAAACCATGAGAACCAACTATTCATGAATTATTCATGATGAATAAACCTAGATATTCGTTTAAAATTATTCATCATGAATATCATGTATTCATCGTGAGTATTTATGAATAGTTGATTCTCACGGTTCTCAAATGAACCTGTCCCTACGTAAGTATTGGTCAAGGCATATGCTCTATTGCATCTTGCAAAAATGGAAAAAAGATACAATTTCATGTTCCAACTACTGGTGATATTATAGCAGAGATGAAAACTTGCCAGGACAGCTGGTAATGCAGTAGCATCATATGTTGGTGAACCATCATCGGAGAATACATTCCTACAGCACATACAAAGAAAATTAGGAAATCAGAGTGGACTGAAAAACGAATAAGATATCAGGGTTTGGTTCCCGTGAGAATGGAAGTTATGGTGAGAAGAATAAGAAGGGATCTCCACCCTTGGATCAATCCTAATTGAAGATTAATACTAATGAGATGTACCGGATGTCCGGATCAATACCCGTGAGGAGCACAATTAATGAGGCGGGGGTGAGATTAAAAGTGATCAAAGGTCCAGATCCATTCTTACACTTCTCACCTTTAACTCCTATTCTCACACGATCCTTCGTCTAGCAAATCAATGGTCAAACTCTTATTTCAATAGAAGTCCTTCTCACACCCATGAATATGTGTCAGCAACTATATTAAGTACTTAGATGAAGATGTCACAGAAAAGTTGTGCACTAAAAAGATGTAAGATTGTGCATACGAAAGTTGTAGTAGGAACATTTAGTGAATGTCTTACTTCCATATTGCATTTTGCAATTCGTCCGATTTAGCTTCTGGAAGCATGGCAGTATCATAAGCAACAATATTACCATAAAATACTTTTTCCAACTCCCTCATCCATTTAGACAGCAGCAAATTAACCTGCATTCCGATCAGAGAAGGAATTATATCACTGACTTTGACATTTGTGAAAATATCCATGTGCAGCAAACAGAGATAAAAGAAAGGAACACTCGAACACCCTTCATCTCAGAATAGGTTCAAAGATAATAATGATAATAATAATAATAGTTGCATCTTTATTTTGTTGGATTCACAATTTCATGGTCAAAACCCGAAACAATTCAAGATTAATATAAGTTGAACAAGAAGATATTTTCTAACTAGCAAACAGAGTAACTATTATGAGAGCTCAATAAGCAACAACAATGGAAATTTAGTGCATAAATATCATCAAACATAGATTACTAACCCCAGCTTTAGAAACCCTCATCTCTAAATCATGATTGTATATCTCGTACACATACTGTCCCAGTTCAACGCCTTCCTTTCCTTCCACTTTCAAGCGGCGCAAACAGAGCCACATGTGTAACATGAGCATCGAGAATGTGGTTCTAAAGGTCTTCTCTAAGCAAAGAACTGCATGTGAAGATGAAATTTCTGCATTAGAATAAGTTTTGTTGGAATCACACAAATAAAGATAAAGATTATATGCAAATTGAGCTATCAGCTGAGAGATGGCTTCTCGGTTGTTAGTAACGACTCAGACAGGGTGCCCTCGATTGACATTTATCATCGAATAAGGAATCCTTCAAACTCATGGCCTAGTTGGTGAATGAGCCTACAAGTGGTAACCGCTCTGTAAAGATTTGGGGATTAAGCATTGAATTGGCCATTGAGGCATATAGATTGAAACTCAATGTTTCCCATACAAGAAACACACCATAAGGTTTAGGTCTTCATTCGCTTATGTCTAGTAAGTGATCACAATAGAGATAATACAGTCTAGACTCTAGATGGAAGCTTATATGCCCTTAAGTTACTGAAATCTTCTAAATCATGTGTTGTAGTTATAGAACTTGATCAATCTTTAGAACTGAAGTTATACAATCAGCACCTTTGTTATGAAAAGATCAAACTTTTAGAACCAATAGCCTAGATAAATAAAGGGGTAAATGAAAGGGATGGATAAAGACTAGTTTAAAGTATAAACCAACTTAATTTAATCAGAACTTTGAGGTAAAAGATTGTGTATATCATCATGATGAGAATAAGAAAATGCTAACCATCATAAACTGATGATTTATCAACTTGAGAAATAACACGGTGATATATAACATTTGCTGCTCGAATAGACATGCTCTGTTTACTATAAAAGAGCATCAATCTGAGGATAAACCGGCGGATACCCTCATAATTAGGTTCGTTAATCCTCTTTGGGGATCCAGGTGGCAAGGCCAACGACCTCGGGTTAGTACGAAACATCTTGTTCAAATTTACCTGTGGAAATCACTGCACCCTAATCATCACATTTAAGCAAGTTGACAACCTTGAATAGTACAAAATCTTGTTGATTATTCAAAAAGCCAAAATTAATCCACACAAAGTTTGGAACAATTACTACAAATAGTAACATATAGAAGTTAAATCAAGAGAATAACCATCATTTGATAACAAATGTTAGGAGAGTGTATGAATTTATTATCTGTATATAAATATTATATACTTAAAAAACATATGAGCATGAAGGGAAGTACGGTACCAGTTGCTCCAAAGCTTTCCCCTACATTTACAAATAAGAAAAAGACATAAATGTCGATTCAAAAGAAAAAGATTGATAATGTATAAAATTTACTAATTTCTACCTCTGATTTAGCTGCATAACTCTTTCTGGTAGAACCTGAAGCTATTGGAATCTCAAAAGAGGCAACCCTAGAAATGCTCTTGAAAGAAAACCCATATACATCTCTAGCCACTTCTGACTTCTTCTGCTTCCCTACCCTGTACATATGAGCTAGGGTTCTACTCCATGGAAGCACCATTGCAATCACAGTAATCTAATAGATTGAAAACAGAAAGAATTACAAATACTTCAATAATGAAGTGTAATTCCCAAAATGAGAATGAATTTGGTGTGAGAAACAATAACAAATGGCCTGTGATGGCACACTCTTAACAGAGATCTTTCTGCCAAATTCCCATGAAGGTCTTAAACCCTAAAAGAGTAAGCGAAAGAGTGTACAGTGTGATTCATTTGGTAGTTTTCCTCTTTCAACCATTCCACTCTGTACGGAAATAATGGAGAAGATCTAATTCAGAACTTCCGTCAATGGATTTATATAATAATCATCTAGAATCATATTGCATCAAAATTATTAGTTTTTAGGGCTTATTGGAATGAATTAACTATACTTGAGAACTCAAAAGTTCGTGGAACAGATGGAATAAAAGGAATTTTGTCTAAAAGAACGATGGCGGTTTCTGTGATCTAGGGTTTTTCAGTTTACTTACGACTTTCTTGCTCGCAATGGTAGCCCTTTTTCTCTTTTGTGTATGGATTATCCAACAACAATCTCACCATTCAAGACCTTCATTCAGCTTCAATTCCAGATTCCTCTTCTCCATTGCAATCGAGAAGAAGATTCCCCGTGATAGATTAGACTCGGGTTCTTCAGAAGGGGAAAACCGACCCGTTTGAATCGTGGATCAAATTTAATTATTTTATACGGCTAAAATTGATTAGATCATTAAAATCAAATCATTAATTATAAATAAAAATATATCTAAAATTATGATTAGTTAGATGAAATTTTTATATGTTTACGTGACATGGGATTATGTTAGAAGTGAATTTAGTAAGAAGAGATGTTGATTCTTGATATTTTTAATTTTTAATTTATTTATGAATCGTGTTTGATACAATAATTGATCGATGCATCTCGATGTTATTCATCTTTATTATACATTCAAGGGTGAAGATCTATTCTTACCTTTCTCATCATAACTTAATATCTCATCAGAACTCAACCCTATATTTACATATGAAAAGTTATATTTATCAACCAATATGAGTTTGATAAATTTGAATATTTAAATGATATGCATATGTAAGGGTTGGGTTCTTGTGATAAAAATTATGGTATGAAGGTAAATAGGGATCTTTACAATTACATCAGTTATAATTGAAAATCAACATTGATGTGGTGCATCTCATCAGTTCTTGTGTTCTTGTGAGAAGCGTATTTCATGATGGAGTATTGGAGTGTAATCATTAGTTCTCTACATAATGGAATCGAATGGGGGACCGATTACCCAAACTCTTATCCAATGAGTGCTCTTCTCTATGTCATCATGTAAGATTCTAAACCATCAAAACATCATCATGTGTAACAATTTATCCAGTAAGCGTAACGGATAAAAGTGGTCATCCTCACTTACTAGGAAAGGAAAAAGAAAGATAAGGAAAGTACTAGGGAAAGAAAAAATATTTTGTAAGCGACAATGTGACATTAATGGGTGTGACATAAATTGGTCTTAGCTGCGAATGAAATGACTCAAAACATAATACAAAGACCAAATGGAAAGAAATAAAAGCAAAACAAAACCATATAAGCCTTTGTGGTGAAAATGAGAAGCTGTTTGTTCTCTACCATGATTAAGTAACATTTTTTTACAGTCAAAAACTTGAACGCAGGTATCTTCTTTCCTAAAATTCTATATCTGATTAAAAAATCAAACGAACCACACATTTTTCCCTAATGGTGTAAATACTCGAGGCAAAAGCAAAAAAAAACCACATTTCACCGTGAAAGGCATGCGTTAGTCTCATGGTCATGGACCTACCGGTGGATTTAGGGGATTTTGACGAATACCTGTACAACCATAGAAATTTTCTGAACAGTCTAATTTTGTTTATGGTACTTAAGGATGCTAAAAATAACCTTCCGGATCCGCCTCTAATGAACTCACCTTTTAACTAGTTAGATACGTTAGTCTCAAACATTTCCAAGATCTTCTAAATTGCTTTCGTAATATTCCAATCGTACTCTTATGAATCGGTTGGTTTTATTAACATATATAAAATTAACCATATTGAAAGAATAGAAGTATACTATAACCATAAAAGAAGACCGGAAAAAAGATTTAATGAATGCTTTAATGATTATCTGAATGTGCAATGGAAGAATCCAACAATAATCCAAACTTAGTTGGAATGTTATTAGATATTATCCGACAACAATTCTTAAAAATACATAATATATCCAAAAATTATGAATAAGAAATCCAGACACTCAAAAAACAACACACCATGATAATATGCATATGACAAGCCTCCACTTATCGAGTTGTCCCCTCTATATGCTAAAATATAGTAGATGGATAGATCATATAAACGATATTTCTATTTTATTTATCTTTTTTATACTTAGTCATATTATTGAATTTCGTAATTATTCACGTTAATATTATGCAATAAGGGACCTGAACTATTGATCATTTTTAATGTCACCCCATGTAAAAAAAATTGTGCTTATCACGGAAATTAATCTGATGCATTTAGTGTTGATATTTAATTATCATTGAATATGGATGAAAATCTCTTCTTAACATTCTTACCGAACTTAATCCCAATATTTATAAGGCAAACAGTTGTAATTCGAATATATGTAATAACATATTAAGGCTATGTTTGGCAAACTAGCGGATAAGCTAGCTGGTAGCTGATAACTTATAATCTAGTTGGTAGTTGATAAGCTAGCTGATGAAAAAATCATGTTTGGCAAAACTAGCGTATAAGAATGTAAAATGACCAAAAAAATTATATTAAAAAATAATAATTAATATTAATGAGAGTTATAATTGAAAAATGTGACAATAAACTCCTAAAACACTACTCCAAGTAGCGTTTCAATAAGCTAGTTTATGGTTTGCCAAATGCGTACACCGAAAATAAGCTAGCTTATAAGTCAGCTTATAAGCTAGCTTATTTTTGTCAAACGTAGCCTAAATATTATGAATTTAGACAATTAAAATTTGAATATCGAAGAAACCTAATGTTCATCTTTGGGTAATTGTCTATTTATTTTGAGGAACATCTAAGATTTGACATGATAGACGGATAATGGATAAAACCATGTAATGTAATAATTTTTAATCTTATCCATTCGAAATAAAATCTAGTTTATATCGAAATTGAATGTAGCTTTATAATCTTTTGAACAAAAAATCATCTTTAAGAAATTATTAAACTGTCATTTTTAAATGTTTTATCCTAAATAACAATATATAGTTTTAGTTTGATTTGATTTGATTTGCACTATAAATAATGAATGATATCAAATATTGAACGTAAAATTCACAACATAGTAGGTATTTGATTGCTAACGACCAAAAGCATGTGACCATATTTAAAAAAAAAAGAATCTCATTTATTAAAAAAGCTACAAAAAAAAGACGTTAGTTGGTTACTTTATTAAAGGAAAAAGTAGATACAAATGTGACCGTATATTTACATTTTTTTTTGTTAGATGAGTGGTACCTATGAAAATGAAACTTATGATAAGATTAATAATAATGATATATATATATATATATATATAGAAATTTATCACATCAATTTACATAAAAAAAACGTAATTTATACGATAATATGAAATTAAAAGTGATTAAAGATTCATATCTCTTTTTTCATTATAATTACCTGTAAGATCCTACATTGGTTAGGGGAGGAGAACAATAGTTGCCTTATAAGGGACTTGGATACCTTATTTATCAGACGTGTTTTAAAACCGTGAGTCTAGGTGTGCGGACAAAGTGAACAATACATGATACGGTTGGCCTGAAATGTTACAGATGATATCAGAGCCGGGAACCGAACTAATGTGCCAGCGACCACATTGGTTGGGGGAGGAGAACAAAAGTTACCTTGTAAGGGACTTGGATACCTCTTCTATCAGACACGTTTTAAAACCGTGGGTCACTGTGTGTAGACAAAACGAACAATATCTGATACGGTTGGCCTAGGATGTTACATTACGCTGATTACATTTTTTTTTTCCTAACTTTAACCAAACTACTTAACTTGGAGTTTAATTTATAAAAAGAAACTCTTTAAAATATCTGATTGCAATGTTAATTGTAACTGAGAGATGATAAAAATATGTATACATAGATATTTAAACATTCACCCGCGAAATGAAATCAAATACAAATACTGTAAACTGCAAAATGTCATTTCGTTGCTAAATCGTGCACTCATCGCCACGTCCTATTCTGCTTCCTTTATTCTTAACTTGGAAGCATATCTCTCTCTCACGTCATTCTACTTCTATATTATATCATCAATCGTTCCAATTTTTTGAAGATTTGCTTTGATTGTCGAGGCGTATACGGAATGCAATATGAGAAACGATGCGTTTGTTCATCGGAGGAGGTTGCCGGAGGTGAAGGTGTTTTCAGTTGTACTCAATCGGATGTTTCGTCCGCCGATCATCTCGTTGTCATGATCAATGGAATCCTTGGGAGGTCAGGCATATCAACTGGTTTTTATCGTCTAATTTACGCTTCAAATATTTGAATTTTTCAGTTGTGAATTTGGAGAATTCATACCGAGCATATATATATTTGATTTAGGTTTTTGTTTGCGATGTTCATGTTTTGCTTTGAAAAGGTTTAGGGTTTTTAGCGGTTGGCTTATCAGTTATGCTAATTAAGAAGATTGGAGTTTTATATTTGCATCACGAAAAAGCGATTTACATTATTTGTTTTTTTAATGGAATCAAGTCAGCATCGCTTATTGAAATTCATGATTTTATTAACTCTTTCCCTATGCGGGCAAAGTAAATTTGTCATCTCCGTTGATCAATCCCAAAGTAGATTTGTCATCTCCATTAAAATCAATCCCAACTACAAGTCCCATAAACTTTAGTTCTCTTAGTTTATCTGAAATTAAAACAAGCCTAATTTTATTAATATTATTTACGCGCAGTGGATCCAGATCAATTTAAATGTGCATTTTGGCATCCTTTTCACACGATTCAGTCCTAATTATATCAAAAGCAGAGCAAAAGGAATGGATTTGCCAGGAAAAAGGAACATCAAGTGAAAACCTGTAATTCCTTAGATTAGATGATATTATTTCAAAAATAATTGAAATCAAGACGATTTCCATTCAAGATAACCAAAGTTTGATATAGGAAGACTGAAATATTAATAATAATGATATGAAGCTTCTAATCTGTTATGATTGCATGAATCTGAACTTGTGTTATGGAATAAAATGCTATGAAGATGATAACATACAAAGAGAGATATTTGAGTGATATAAATCCAAAAGTAAGTAGAGATTAGCCATGATTCACATTGGAAATATTGTGTGGAATATTACCAAAAGAAGTTGGCCTAAGAATGCATGAAAGTCTTTCATGTATAAGAACCAGAGGGCAGAGACCAGAGGGTATTCACCTCTTGATGTTTCCCTTTATGATTTCTTTTGGGTTCCTTTTCATTAGCGTGACCAACTGTAGTTTGGAATAGAAAGGCCTTAAAAAACTATGTTTCTTGATTTCTTTAATAATAGTATTTTTATTGTTTTAGCAGTTCTGCAGATTGGAAGTTTGCTGCTGAGCAGTTTGTTAATACAATTCCAGATAAAGTTTTGGTTCACCGTAAGGATTTTCTATTGGTATATCTTTTCAACAGCACCTGAATGCCAATTGCCATGCTCTCTTATTTTCACTTCTGTGTATTGCTGTCTTTATGCACAGACTCTGCCCCTATATCTCCTCTTGGGTGGCACTTTATTTGATCTTTTTCTACACTCTTTACTTTTCGTTTACATTACTTCCGTATTATTATGGTAAAAAGCATGTTCATTTATTTAAATATCTAAATAATCTTCCATTCTAATGGGACATGTGATCAACCACATGACTGTTGTGATGTGATTCGCTGCTTATCGAATGTAGGCAGCGAAAGGAATGCAGCTATACAAACGTTAGATGGTGTGGATGTAATGGGTGAGCGATTGTCACTAGAGGTTGGTTTCTCAATTATACATTATCTCTTATTTTTGGCAATTATTGGGTTTGTGTTCAACTTATATCAACATCCTTACACTTTTGGTTTGACATCAGGTCCTTGAAGTTATAAACCAATATCCAAATCTTCATAAGATCTCCTTTGTTGCACATTCTGTGGGAGGTTTGGTGGCAAGATATGCAATTGGGAGATTATACAGACCTCCTAAAGAAAAGTTAGAGGGTTTATCAGATGAAGACTTTAAAGAATCGATGGCCACGATTGGTGGTCTAATTCCAATGAACTTTATTACTGTTGCCACACCTCATCTTGGTTCAAGGGGCAACAAGCAGGTAATTTCTGTTCTCTCTTCTTCAAGAATCTCAAGAAGCATGTTCATTATCATTTAGGTAAAGATGCATTCTAGGTGGTGATATGTTCATTGCATATATATATACATATATATATATATTCATATGATTGATCTAATTGCATGATTTTGCAGGTTCCCTTTCTTTTTGGTGTATCTGTATTAGAAAAGGCTGCTGTTCTTGTTATTCATTGGATATTTAGAAGAACTGGCCGGCATCTTTTTCTAACAGACGATGAAAAAGGAGAGCCTCCCCTTCTTAAACGCATGTTGGAAGATTTCGATGATTGCCATTTCATGTCAGAATGATTAAATCATGAAGTTCTTGGATTCTTACTTTTCTATAATATGGTTGTTGATATTTTCCAAACTTTCCAGGTCAGCACTCCGTTCATTTCATCGCCGGGTGGCATATTCAAATGTTGGCTGTGACCGTATCCTTTTCTATTTAGTCGATTCTGTTGAAATAATCTAGTATGCTGTTACTTTGATGCATCAAATGTTATTGTTTTCCCCTTAAGTATATAATTAGATATCGTTGGATGGAGAACATCATCAATTAGGCGTAATGTAGACCTGCCAAAGGTACATCATTATCTTAAAATGGTCCTATGATCTTCTATAGCAATTCATACTTAAAACATCTTTTGTTTGTAGTGGGAGGACTCTGTAAATGAGAAATATCCTCATATTGTTAATGAAGAATTCTGCAAGGCATATGATGACAAGCAAGTTTTCACCGATGATGACATTATATTTGATTCGGAAGGTTTGTAACTATAATTAATGACGTTTTGACGCATTTCAATTTCCGTTTTGACATATTTCTTCTTTAATGCATGTTATATATATATATATATGTATGTATGTATATACGTATATGTATATATGTATATATGGGTGCAGAGGAACTGGTGACCGGCCTTTCTCGTGTATCTTGGGAAAAAGTTGACGTTAGTTTTCACAATAGCAAACTGAGTTTTGCTGCTCATAGTGTTATTCAGGTATTCATTTTCTTTAGCCCTGCATAAATACACACATACATATAGAGAGATAGAGGAGGATCAAACGAGAACAGTAACTAAATAAGAGAATACGAAAATGCTAAATCACGTGCAAAATTACATGTGATTTTACATCAATGGGCAAAAAAAGGTTGCATGAATCACATGTGATTTTGTACATGATGTTAGTGTAAAATCATATGTGATTCGACCGTTTTCTTATTCTCTTATTTAAGTATTATTCTCGTTTGAACCTGACTGTTATATATATATATGTAATATATAGGCCCTACATATTGTTTAGTCCATTACATAGATTTCATTTTTGAGTTGGATACAGGTGAAAGATAATTACCTGCATACAGATGGTGTAGATGTTATTCAACATATGATAGATCATTTTTGCGTTTAAAAGTCCCATCAACCATTCAATATCAATCCTATTGGGAAAGAAAGCAGAGGGTTTTGTGTAGGTAAAGAAAGCATCATATATTCACATGTGAAGTAAAGCTTGTTCACATTCAAGACAACAACTACAAATTCATCAATTGCAGTTGGATTATGCAAATCATTATATTTCATTTCCCAGGAAGCTGCAATCCATAAAATGTTTTTCACTTTTCAAGTACTTTATTCATCTATGAATTTGGGTGAAAGCATTTTAATTGTATTGTTGTTTCTAGTTTATCCAGAATTGGATGTCCTTGTACTAGATTCTGATCCTTCTTGTTGTAGTCTCATACTTTTGACCAAAAATGCCTCTCTTAAGGGTTGTGGCGTACTGGTTTCGGGGATGTGGTGGAATATCTCATCTGTCCAGGGTTCAAATCCAAGCGTACACAACAATTGTGGCCACTAAGTTTATCAGAGCTGATGTCTTGCGGTCATAATTTGCCAGGATTACTCCAGGCATAGCCTGGGACAACCTTCCAAAAAAATGGCTCTTAAGGAGATTAATATGTGGTTCCATAAATTCTCACATGGTGTCAGAATCAAAGTCTATAATTCTAATAATTCGATACTCTAGCGCAATTTGTCATCGTCTAAGCCTCCTCAGCCTTCTAGCGCCCTCTCGACACTCTACGATAATTTGTTTGTGTGTAGCCTCCTTTGTAGGGGCGTGTTAGAGTTCTATATTGGCTAGACTCAGATCATTTCGCATGCATATATTTTAAACCTTTCAGACTTTCTTTAAAAAACACTTTTAAAGACTAATCTGGATTCCACGTGTATTCTGACACTTGTTAGTTATGAACTTGTTTTGTGGCATCATGCAAATATGTAATGGGCAATGCTATTGGCACCAATATACACTGAAAGTTTTGTACTTTTATTACATTGAGAATGTAAAAAACTGGTTTTGATGTTGACGTGTGTGAGGAGGAACTCGTGCCATCTACACGAAACCTCACTTGCATGAAACAAGAACGCGAAAGGTAAACAATGGAGAGAATTATTCATGAAACATGATTGTTAGCATTTTGGAATCTTAAAATATCAACAAATTTTGGATTGTTGGTCTTAAAACAAGTGTCCACGATTAAAATGGTATACATTTTTTTGCATATATAATTATTAATTTTTGTTGTTAACCAAATGATATGTTTAGCTTTATTTAATTTTTCTTTATTCACAACTCTTAAATATTTGTGCATTAATTAAAGATGAATTTGAGAATTTGGTTATTTAATTTTGAAATGGACTCATATATTTACGACAAATATAAATAGAAATGTGAACACTTAATTTGAAACGGAGGGAATAATTTATTTAATTTTAAATATTTAATTATTGGTGAACATCTGGAAATTCATCTAAGGTTATGTTTGGCTAAAATAAGTTAGTTTATTTTCAGTATACACGTTTGACAAACCATAAGCGTTATAAGTTGGTTTATAAGCTTAGCTTATTGAAACGCTACTTGGAGTAGCGTTTTGGGAGCTTATTGTCATTTTTTCCAATTATAACTTTCATTAATATTAATTATTAATTTTTATTTTTTAATATGTCATTTTTGTTCATTTTACATTCTTATACGCTAATTTTGTCAAACATTATTTTTTCATCAGCTAGCTTATCAGCTACCAGCTACTATATCATTCATCCGTTAGCTTATCAGTCACCCGCTAGCTTATCAACTAGTTTGCCAAACATAATCTAAATAGTGACAAAATAAAGTTGTCGTGTGTAACAAAATCGACCACTAACCATTTTAGAATAGTTGTTACCAACTGAAAAAAGGGACAGGTTATTGGTGTTTTAGCTTTTCGTGAAACATCATGTTTTTTGTTTGAATCTCGTAAGATTTTAGCAACTTTTAGATGCTACATGCCTATATCCATTATTCAAAAACGCCTAAAGATGACTTTCTTTAAAGATTCATTATAAGCCTATTTTATACAAGATCGGTTGAAATTTCAAATAAGATGACTAAATCTCGTTAGAATGTAGGAAATACAGTTTAGGGAAGGCTCATATGAAAACTATTGTAAATCAATTTAAAAACGCATATATGAATCCATATGAATATCGGTAAAGTTGGTTCAAATGTGTTTTTTCAGATAGATTTTTTTTTCGGGCGATGATTCACGTGTGAACTTTTTTAAAAAGCCCGATTTCTCTTAAAAAGGTTTTAAAAAAGTTCATACATGAATAATTGAAAAAAAAAATTGGCTTCTTTCAATCATATGCGAGTCTGGTCGCATAGGACGTTGTTTCAGCTCCTAAAACATGATCTTTTAAAGATAAATTGGACTTCTTTCAAACCCGTTTTTTTTTCTACAATCAATCCTCAAAAAGGCTCATTAACTCTCATATCACTGATACATCATTAACATATCTATAACAAATTCAAACATATATAATTAAAAAAAAATCAAGTGAATTTAATAACAATATATCCATCATATTTTGACTTATTTAAATAATTGATACAATAGAGACCTATCAAACAAGTTGCCTTTCATCCCCATCCATCATTTGCAGCTGTCTTCTTTGTCATCAATGGCCTCCATTTCAACATCATATATCCATTTGTTTGTTCCAACTAATTGAGTGAACTCATCCATCACCCACTTGGGTTTACAACATTTTATGCTATATGTACAACTATTTATCCACACCCACTTGATAATATGGTCCCGGTCCCCTTAATTTAAAACGTACGTTATTAATTAATAACCTTGATTCATTGTCGAGGTACATACTAAATAGCAGTTTAGTTATTTATGAATTCAGGTTCATGAATTTGCTCCAATTATTTGTGTTTTTTGTAGTTTAGCAACAAGTGGGATTTGCAATGATCGTAAGAACACAGACTTGGCAATTACACTTAGTATTGTAGGGTTTGTTGTTTTTTGAAAGCAAAGTGTCGACTTGTTTCTGTTTTCATTGCGTGTATCTTTCCAATTATGGAAATAGTGTAGACTAAATACACATCTATTATTTGTTAAATACATATCTAGTTATTAATGTAATTTTCTTACATATCAACAACAAAACATATTTATTTTTTCATATTTTCAATGTGTTATTTGATCTGATTTTGATATAAATAGACATGTGAACAACAACACCAAAAAGAAATATCAATGATTTGATGATTTAGTTTTTCAGTCATTTGAGAGTTACTTAATTTATGCTCTTAACAATTGAAATAGGACGAAAACAAACAAATCTTGATATGACAATAATATGTTTTCGAATAAAATTGTTTTAAGCATGGTATTTATAATAACAACAATAAAAAAGAGGAAAAAAAACTTCTTTCATGGTGTTATTGGAATTTCATTTGTTAATTAGATTATAACAAAGCCACGTCCTTGTGTGGTTAAAAATCATTTACTCCAGTCTATTCGTGGAAAATCACTTGAATTATGACATACTGGTTAATTCTCTAGTTACGTAAGGGAAAATCTCATTTGTCATGAGTTCGGATCCAGACGTTACCAAAGCTTTTGTGGGCTTAATCTGGTTCGAAAAACAACCAGTAGCAAAAAACCATTTACTTATTTACTAACAGTTTTCAGCCTACATGAGTATAAAAGACGAGGTTAAAAACCTTGTGTATCTAACATAACATAATAAAGTTATGATCCAACTTGTTAATTTGTCACTCTCGTTATCAGTTTCATATTATAATTGACAACTTGACATGCATGCAAGTTATTGAATGTAACAATATCAGTATGACAATAGGGGGTCAAATGAAGATAAAGTAAGATGAATTGAAACTTTTTTAAATCGTTCGAGAAAAAAAACATTTTGTTGCATTAAATACGTCCTATTATCGTCTCTGTGATTTGTTTATATGTATCTTTGTTATCTTATTTTCCAGTGAAGTGAAAATTTTAAGCAAAACAAGATTTTGAAAAAGATTATTGGAACGTCCATATTAAAATAGTATCTACTATGTTTTTTTAAGTCAATTATCAAAATAGTCATTTTTTACATAAATGTTTAATTTCTTCACGCAAATACATACATTTTTACATAAATTTATATTTTTTTATGCAAATGCCATTTTTTTATTTTAATAAAAGTATATAGTCTATACTATATTATAAAGCATTTAGCCAAAAACTCTTATAAACATATTATTATGCAAGAGGTACAATTGATTAAAGTATAATTACTTAAAATTCAAAAATACAAGTTATATATGCATTGGTACAACTTATTAAAACTTCATGTTTGAATTCGTGTAACTAACTATACAACTAACTATATAGATAAACATATAATTTTGAATATAAAAAATCTAACATATAATAAGGATAATCATTCAACTCTAACAAAATGCTTAATTTATTATATTTATAAAAAAATTATATTATTAAACCAAAATATATTATTTCATTATTAAACCTAGATTATAATTAAAAAACGGAATTCAAAAAAGTACACAAAAATAAAATCGTATTATAACATCGGTAGAGACAAAAAAAATAAAATAAAACTTTTAAAATTAAGATGGATCTCGCTACATTATGCGAGTACCCTTCTAGTTTATACAAATACATAAAACAATTACCTTAAAAATAACTAATTTGACAATTGACTTGAAAGTCTCCTTAAAAATTAAATGACGATAATAAAATTAACTATTTTAATTAATTTTTTTAAAAACAATCACTCATCAACAAAAGTTTTTATGGTGTTGATTTCATGTATAAAATGTGCGAATTATATCTTCCCATAAATCCATAATATATCTAATCACGTCTAATAATAAATTTATTGCTGCATAATATATCACGTCTATTGTTTTTGCTTTAGAACATTTTTTATTTAGTTTTTTGAACTTCTTTTGTATTCACCAAATTGTTGATATTTAATTTCTATTCGTTCGTTTAAAATAAACATCCATAAATTGTTGAAAATTCTTACTTTGCAAAATTTAGATATTTATTATTTTCTCGAGCTGATGTGACAAAGAAGATATTATATATGTAGAAATCTTAAGAAACATTAACTTATATTTATTGTCTTTGTCTTTTATTTATTTGTTTATAATATTATTTTAAAAACATATATTGGTTTTAGGAAATTGTATCTATAAGCAAAGATGTTCTCGTGTAATTATTATTTTTCTAAACATATTTTCACACATAAACCAAGTAATTTGTATAAACCGTATAAATTTTATGATTTTATTTATTTGATTTTGTACATGAAAAATTTTATGTACAAAATAATTGGCTGAGAATTGTCTTTGCAATCTCGTAAATTTATATCGTACTCGCGTGAACCTCTTTCTATATATGTGTATATATATACTATATTATAAAACATTTGAACAAAAACTCTTAAAAACCAATTTTTATGCATTTAATACCGTTTATTTATGCATATTACTTAAAATTCAAGACTACAAGTAAATTGTGTATAAGTACAACTTATTAAATCTTAATGTTTGAATTCATGTAACTAACTAAAATTAAAAGTAATTAAATACAAGATAAACATTTCATTTTAAATACAAAAAATGTAAAATATGATTAGGATAATCATTGAGTTCTAACAAAATACTTGATTATCATCTTTATAAAAAATTAAATTAGTAAACCAAAATAAATTACTTCGTTATTAAACCTACATTATAATAAAATTTTTGAACGAAATAAATTATACAAAAAATAAATCTCTTTCTCAAAACCAATAAAATCAGATTATAACGTTGATAGAGACAAAAAAAAACAAAACATTAAAATCAAGATTGATTTCACTGCATTCAAGGTTCAAAATGGCGTGGCGGCGAGATCAAAGCCTCAAGCTTTAGGAGCCACGGCGAGACCGTTGCGTTTTCAAGGCGTGACTTATGACGGCAAATTTTTCTATCATATAAGTTGTTATACATGTAGACATATATTTTATACTATTAACTAATGAGTAAATGATATTAAATGATTTAAATTATGTTATATATTATAAACTAACAAATAAGACATTAAAAAGAGTAAGAAAAACCAAATATTACGTTGTAAAAATCGTGCATTAGGTCATGGCATGCCACAACCATAGCGTGGCATGACCACGAGCCTTAAGCCACGGCGCGCCATGACTACCGTTACGACAAGCTTTTTTGAACACTGACTGCATTACACAAGTACCCTTCTAATATAAATATATACTATGTATGAAAATACATATTATTCGAAAAAGTATGCCGGTTTTCTTGCGTTCCTCATTTTTCCTTTATTTTTATATTTTGTTTAGCTGTCATTCCAAGAAATGCCAAAAAGTTGATTTTTAATTTTGATTTTTTAGCAATTCAAAACTCCCCCGACACCCTCATGTGTTGTGTAATCGTTCGGTCTGTAATTTATTTTATCATTATACGAATATGTTTGAGATGTTCTATTGTCATAAAAGGATATTATTTGGCACGAGATGTTGAATTTTATACCAAAGACCATTCTGCTTACGTACGCATCACCTATTGTTTGTTAGTCGTGCACGACTCATGCTTTACTGATCTTTTGAAAAATAAAAGGTCGCCCTAGGAGAAATAAATATCAAAGTGAAGAGACATGTAGAAAGCGACTATTTTCGTGACACCCAAAAGGCCCGTGAAAGAACATCACCAATCAGAATTTTTTTACACAACTAAGGAACTTTTTTTCTTGTGTCTGTTCCATTCAAACAAAATCATTTATCTATTGTTTTCCTTTGATACAAGAAAAGACTTTTGGTTCAACAAAAACTAGCACGTATCATATGCTTATACGGTTTATAAAGGTTCATTGTTGAATCTGAAGACACAAAGAACATAAAATTTTCAATTCTACCCGATATCACTCAACATACATAATCAGGTACAAAAATTTGAAGTTTCTATTACGGTCAGTGCAAAAAAAAACTGAATAAAGTAAAGTCAAGATTATATAGAGTTGTTTTTGTTTCTAATCAGCAAATTCTGAAATTAAATAGTCGTTTTTTTTATTTTGAAAAATTATACGGCCATTGGGGTATATAAATTCGGTCCCCAGTTACAAGTAAAAATCTGGGCCACGAAATTTTCAGGACTCTTTTTAAAAACCAAAATTTAATATATTAATCGACAGCCCTGAATATATATTGTAAATATAAATAAATAGATCAACATAAGTCCACACAAAATAATAAAATATTAGGTTTTATTAAAATATTGATAAAAATACTTTTTTTTTCTGCAAATAACAATGAAAATTCTTGAGATTGCAAAGATATTATAAAGATGAAAATTCATCACATCCTTTTCACACCCAACTCTTGGAAAATGAAAGATGAGGAAAGACATTAAATATTAAAGAGAAAAACAACACCCTATTGTTAGTAAAATCCAATTTCATGATGTGTGTGTTGAACTTACTTAATTTCTATGCAATGTAGAAAGTGGCCCATTTTCGAGATGACTAAATTAGTTTGTGGAAAAACCAACCAATTTCTTCACCCATTTTTTAATTATTATATTAAAATGATATTCATGACAAAAGCTATATTTGACAAACTAGCTGATAAGTTAGTGAATGATTGATAAACTAACTGGTAATTTATAAGCTAACTGGTAGCTGATAACAGTGGCGAATCCAGGATTTTTGTCCAATGGGGTCCCATTAAGGTAGACTAAAGATGCATAAAGTCACCTGACGTGTTTCATAATCTTTTTTAAGTTTTTTAGTTGATTTCAAGATATTTTCTTAGTGTTTTGTCGATTTCGAAACATTTTTTCGGTTTTTTTATTGATTTCAAGAGAATTTTTTAGTGTTTTTGTCAAACGCCGGCTAGATGGGGTCTCATGGAAAATTTTACTGGGGGACCTAAGACTAAATTTAGTATTTTTGATATTTTTAGCCAGTATAATTTTTTATAAAAAATTCACTAAGGTCCTTGGACTCCCTCCCCCCCAATCATACTGCATCCGCCCCTGACTGATAATATAGCTGATGAAAAAAAAATCATGTTTAACAAAACTAGCGTATAAGAATATAAAATGATCAAAAATGACATATTGAAAAATAATAATAACTAATAATAATACTAATGGAAGTTATAATTGGAAAAATGAAAATAAGCTTCCAAAACGCTACTCCAAGTAGCGTTTCAATAAGCTAACTTATGGTTTGCCAAACGTGTACACTGAAAATAAGCTAGCTTATGGTTTGCCAAATGTGTACACTGAAAATAAGCTAACTTATTTTTACCAAAACATAGCCTAAATTAGCTTGTGGAAAAACCAATTTCTTCAGCCATTTTTTAGATATTATGTTAAAATGATATTCATGTCGAGCTTTTGTAATTTAATTCTTAATCATTTAAAGTAGCATCAAAGTTTAAAGAACCCATCAATAATATATGGTTGATTTAAAAAAACAAACTGTTATATGAAAATTAACTTAAACATGGACCAAACATTATCGATCTAAATTGATTTAATTTGACAAATCATCAAACAATTTATCTATAATGATGTGTATCATCATGGTGCTCTCAAGGTTCGAAAAAGATATCAAATAACAGTTACATAAATTATGTATTATATCAATCAATCGAGTTTTAATTAATTAACAAGTGGATTTAGTTCCCACATACAGTTTACTAGTTCGAGTTCCATCTAAACCCTTATAAATTTTATGATTGTTAATTTTAAGATTCTATAAAATTAATTGAAATATACATAAATTAATCCGAACATCCACAATTATAAAAAAAAAATTAAAGCTTGTAGGGAATAAATATTGTAAAACCTATCGTACGTAAACAATAATTGATTCACCCACCACGATATATCGTTATAAATTCAATAGGAACCGGAATATTAACATATTTTACGTATTAAAATTAATTAATATGAAGATTCTTGATTTTGCCGATAGATTTGTCTGTTAGGATACCTCCTTGTTTAGTAACACGTATCTATATATTATTATAATTTATTATTATATTTTTTTACTTTCTAAAACTGTATTTATCCCTTAAACTATTGAATTAAAAAATAAAAAGCACAATAATCAAAAAAGATATTTCTTAATTATTTAATCACAAGTAAATTACTACTAAATAAATACCATGTGGTGTTAAATTTAAAAATAAATAATTTATCACATCCTCGATTCGTTACAGTAGGTGAAATTCCTCAACAATATATTTATTATTAAATTTAAATTCACCATATTATAATTATTAATTATATATAATTTGTAATTGAAGTTATTGTTCTTAATATATAAAGATCTATTATAGATAAATCAAATACAAATAAAATAAGGGAAAATTTCATATACGTCCTTACAAACTTGTAATATTACGTATATATATTATATCGTTGTAAAACTTCAAATTACGTGTATATCCTTCTAAATCTGAAAAACTCGCGTATATATCATTCTTCTTAATTTCATTATTATAAACGTTTTAAAAATACAAATGATTAAAACTAAATTGAATATATTTTTTGCCTCATTAAAAGTTAAAACTAAATTAAAAATACATGTAAAATGATTGAATTTAATTAATTATAACTAATTATTTATACTAAAAATCATCAATATATTTATAAAACCAAATATTTGGTTAACTAAATGAAAGTTAAATGGATTTGTATACTTTGCATTAAGATATTTGAACAACTTAATTCAATATTTGCGGTTTGAAAAATCTTAACAATCGTCCAAAGCCTAACTTTTTTCTGCAACAATCGTAATAAATCCATAGTATATAAAAGCATTGGGTTCATCTGATTGGGTTCCAATTATCTCAACCCGATTCCAACTCAATAGACACGGTTTGGCTTTTTTTATCGACCATGTGTCGGTTTACCTCAGATTGAGATGTTTTAAGTTTTTCCGAGTCGGACTGGTCGGTATTTTGAGCACCTCTAGTTTGCATTGGATGAGGCCTCTAAATACATATTCATTAAATACATTATCTTAGTTTACAAGATATATTTATTGTACCGTCGATTTTTGTTTACATAATTAATGGTTAAAAACAATATATTCCCTAAAATATTTATATAATAGATGCCTATTCGTTTTGTAAATGATAAAAAGATTGTAAACTATATAAATTAACATTTAAGAAAATGATGATGGTTCAATTATTATTATTTGAATATTTAATAAATACGATTAAAACTTATTAACTATAATTAACATTTTATATTAGAAAACAAGTGACGTATTTATGAAATCAGATGCTTGTTAAACTTAATCGGCGGTTAAAATGCAACTCTTATATAATATAATAGTGTATATATATTTATAGGGTTACAAGTGAAAAAAAAAATGACTCTTCCTTTTAATTGGAAATTATGCTGACGTAAAAAATAAATTATTTAGTTTTTAATAATAAAAAAAATAGAAGGAATACGTGGAAACTGCTTCTCTAATCTCTCTATGTACAAAACTACACAACTCAACACCTTCATTTTCTTTTTCTTTTTTTCTAAAAAAAGATGGCGGTGTGGATAATACTAAACGGTACAGTCCTAACGCCGTTTGTCTTCCCCAGATTTAGTAAACACCGTTAAATCCTCTTTAGATGACCATACAGCCAGACGAAAAGCCAACAGTAGGATACGGTGATAACGGAGGCACCTCGAATATTCCTTTACCGTTACCATCACCCTCACCACAATCCCAAACCGCCGTCCAGTTTGACGGCGTTAACGGCCCACCAGCAGCATCAGTCATTTTGATGTTGCTGGTGGACTGTACTGCCTCCGTGGCAGTTTCCTTTTTCATTTGTTTTTTATTTTCTCTCTCGTCCATCTCAGCTTCTCTAACCGCCGCCCTTTTCCGACCGTTACTTTTCACCACCGGCGTCACCGCCACCGCCGCCTCCTGATTTAAATTTCCGACTTCTAGCGGGAAATTCAATATCGCCTTGCTTCCACGAAGCTTAAACGCCGCCCTATCGTACGCCTTTGCCGCCTCGATGGCGGTATCGAACGTTCCAAGCCAAACCCTCGTTCCTTTTTTATTCGGATCTCGTATCTCCGCCGCAAACTTCCCCCACGGACGTTGTCGGACTCCTCTATAATGTTTCTTTTCCTCAAAAACCGCCGCCGCCGGTTCCGGCGGCGGTGATTTCTCCACCACCACCGATGGTGGAAACGGAATAGATATATTCAGATTCGGTTTTCGTTCATTAAAACTAGTACCACTTTGTTTCCATGGATTAAAACTGAGCATCGATTCAGGTCCGACGTTGAATTCAAACTGTTGTTCATCGAAAACAGGCGATGAAGAAGAAGAAGATGGAGAATTATTAGTATGGAAAAAGAAATCAGATTGATGGGTATTGTTGGAATCATTATCAGAAAAAGTAGAGTATGTTTGAAGGAAAGATATATCATCAATAAGGAGGTGTTGACGGATGAGGTCTAGAGCTGAAGATTCATCAGGTGACGCCATTGTTGAACTGAACTGAAACTCAAAAGCTTAATTAAAGATATATATATATATATATATATATAATGGTTTTTTTTTTCTAATTAGAAATCAAAGGGAATTTGGTTGAGTGGAAAAGGTGGAGTGAAGGGAAGTTATATATATAATGGATATAGAGTATAAAGAAATAAAAGAGAAGATAGAGACAGCCAAATTGAGGATGGAAAGAGTGAGTTTCGACGATGGAGAGAGGAAGCATCTGTAAGTTTGTGATGATGATGGAAAAACAATTGACTGCTTTATATTTTATTCTTTTACATTTATGGTCCCTAAGCTTTTATATTTCTCTTTAGTTTACTATATATTAAGTTTTCTAACTTATTTGGTCCATTATAATACAAATTTTCCCTTTGGTCCATTACAATTACGAATCAAATCCATTATTTTGGGTATGTTTGTTAACAACTTAATGAGTTTAATAAATTTCACAACTTACTTGGAAAATTACAGATGATTGTTTTGTTGTGGCTTGATGATATAGAAAGTGACTTATTTGATAAGTTTCCAATGAACAATTTATGTTGAAAGTAAATTTTTTATACCAAAATTGCATTAATTAAAGATAAATTTAAGAATTTTATTATTTACTTTTAAAGATGAACACTTATTTAGAACAAATAAAAATAAAAATGTGAATAATTATTTTTAGACGTAGAGAGAGAGAGAGAGAGAAAAAAAAAACATACTCCTTCAATTTACAAAAAAAAAACCCTCCTAGAAAATAACCCTTCCAAATTATATATAGCAGATTAATTACATACTCAATATTTTTTATACAAAATTTGATGAAAAACCAACCAAACAATCTATTTGTCTAAATAATCAATGTGCATCAATTAGTCAAAATTGTTAATTAATAGTTAATATAAAATTTTCAGTACATAAATATCTAGATACATATCATATTCTAATATATGAATGTTTTTTGTAATTTTTAAATAAAAAAGATTATATTACATCTAATTTATCTAATTATTTAAGTCTAATTCTTTAATATAAAAAATTGTGGATATATTAGTTCTTAAGAATGAACTTGACCCCTCTTACTTTTACGTTATATAATTTCTAAGATGGCATTACATTCATGAAAATAAACTAATCAAAAATCTGTTACTCCTATAGAAAGCAATGAAGATATGGATTAAAACCCAAAGTTGGGGGTGTAAATGTGTAATAAATTCATAGTTGAGGGGTAAAAAAAGAAACTTGTTTGTAGGGTCGTGCAGTAAATTTGGATGACTGCGATGATCGCTTATTTAAATATCCAACTTCTTTTTACTTCCTTCCAGGTTCCTTCCGTACGCACCCATACATCTTTTACAACACACTTTTTATTAACTTTAACAAAGTGCAATAAAAGTTGTACATCGTTTTTACCTTGTTTGGTAAAAATTAGACCATGAAAAATTTACATCACACCCAAAAAAATTACAGTTGTATAGGAACCCACCAACACCCAATCCGTTACAAATACCTTCATTTGTAATTTTAAATTGTGGGCTTTTTTGGTAGCTGTGAATTTTGGGTCACTGACACCATCGATATTTGATAAGATATATGATAAGAATAAAAAAAAAATTATTAAATAAATAGTTTAATGATTTTACCTGGGTAAAAGACAATTATCAAAAACATTACATCGCTATCTTAATAGCCGAAAACCTTATCTAATGATAAGTGAAGGTAGTGACCATTACTTAATAAGTATTTACCTGGTTACCATTGGTAAAAATGATTCTTTAAATAATAAAACGTCTAGAATGATATAATAAAAAGTTTTTTAATAGATACGGTTTAAATAGGTTATCTAGATCAACTCGTTGAACAAACAAACCAAAATTAATTAAATAACGAGTGTAAAATAAACTGGACAAACTTGTCTTTTTATTGAATGAAGATTAACACAAATCGATTGGATATTTGGATTGGATGAGTTATATTTTTATGGGTATTTTCTATATTTATACGATATGAAGTATTAAACGTATTTTGACCAAACACAAGTCAAGAAAGATCGGCCATTAATTGTTGGTTTCATGTCACGTGATGGTGAGTTTGTGTCACGTTGACCATAAATCTTATGGTAGCTCTCTTTTCTATGTGTGGAATTCATCTTGTGATTTGTCTTTTTCAACCCTGAACTCTTTGTTCTTTTTTTTCTAAGTGCATTAAATGTATAATACTTGTGATAATGCCTAAAATATGTGTTTAATTTTTATTTATGTGTCTTTTGGAAGGGGAAAACAGTTTCAACATATAAATATATATTCAATGTAAAACTATATAACATGTTATATCATACAGATGTTAGATAAATATATAAAGGTTATAAGATTAGACGAGTATAAATTGTTTCAGAGTATTTTATGCCTAGATTGATAAATATTGGTTCTAATATCATGTAAGAATATATATATATATAACACCATTATGTTTACCTCCGAAAGAGTCAGCAAGGAGAGATCTAAGGTTCTAGTATATATAGAAAATAAACTATCGAAGTCTAACTATTGTAGAAATTAAATAATCATTATAGATAAGTTTCTGTCTTTTTCTTTGATATATTTATTTGTTTCTTGGATAGTCGTAGGTGCATAGTTATCCTCTGTATGTCTCGAATAATTTTATGAGGTTTTGAAATTAGCATGTGTATTTTGTTGATTGCTAGTGATTTCATTTCTTATGTTTTGTTTTAATGACCACTTTGTATTAAAATTGTTATAAAAAAGGGTATAAAATAAGTAAATTACTTTATGAAAAATATAGGTCTCAATGTTTGTCTTCAGGGACCAGGGGTGATAAAAGGGACATTTTATGTTAGTTCTATGCTCAAAATGCCTCAATTTGACACCTACGGGTCTGTTTTGTAATCTCGTCTAGCGTTTTTATTAAAATGTCGTTGTTCTAAAAAAACCTACACCATGTATATGGTTTCACAAATGAAAAGTATTCGATGGTGCTAGATAATGTATGGTTCTGGAGTGTTATATATGTAGGCGTGAGATCGTGTGAGAAAGAGAGTTAAGGTGAGAAGCGTAAGAAAAGATCTGAACCCTTGGTCTCTTTTAATCTCAGACCCACCCATGAATTGCGTCTTAGAAGGGAGTTGATTCGGTGCATCTCGGAACACCTCATCTCGATGCATCTCATTCTAACGTGCATCCAAGGGTGGAGATCCCTTCTTATGCTTCTTACCGGAACCCAACCCTAGTACCCAACACTACAACAAAAATGATTTTATAGGCGCCTAAAATGAAAAAAAAACGTCCTAAAAGAATATTTTATACGACCAGTCGACCAAACCATAAAGCGTTCCATCTAAAAGCGTTACAATAGGTTTTCATGACTCTTTTAGGCGTTTAAACAAAAAAATTACGACGCTTTTAAAATAAGCGTCATATTAGCTATTTTATAGGACATTTTTGAAAAGTGTCCTAGAAACCCATATTTTTATAGGACATTTTTCAAAAATGTCCTATAAAATAGCTAATAATAACAATTATATTAAAAGTATCGTAAAAAATTTGTTGAAGTGTCTAAAAGCGTCTTAAAACCCTATAGTAAACGCTTTTCGATAGGACACTTTATGGTTTGGTCCTATAAATTAATTTTTAAGACGTTTTGTTAGGCGTCCTTTAAAGTCATTTTTGTTGTAGTGCTATATATGTATGTGTATATATATGTATGTATTTATATATAAAGAGAGTGGGGAAAGATCAAATATGAGCATGGTTCAAAGTAAGAAAACAATTAAATCACATGTGAATCACATATGATTTTACATGCGTAACGAAACATGGTTAACAGATAACCTGACATGTGGTCAAGGCAAAAGTCGTGTGAATCATGTAAATTTACACATGATTTAGTGTAAAATTACATTTGATTCAACCGTTCATGTGTTCTCACATTTGGTTAGTATTCTTGTACTAACGTGACGTTGAATTACTAATGTAATGTTGCAAAATTTAAGATTGTACGTGCTACTTAAATTCAAAGTATTTTTTTTCCTCTAAATTTTCAAGTCACTAACAAAACCGAATAGGTAGGACATATTATTCCTTGGTCATAATTAACCTATATCTTTGGTAAAAATTTAAAAAGCAATCCCA
The DNA here is from genome assembly GCA_036898165.1 of Silybum marianum. Taxonomy (NCBI): domain Eukaryota; kingdom Viridiplantae; phylum Streptophyta; class Magnoliopsida; order Asterales; family Asteraceae; genus Silybum; species Silybum marianum. The sequence goes on from CM072532.1 coordinate 1,973,210, forward strand.
ACTTGTTTAGAAAAAAAAAATCAATTCATGTAAGAAACAATTGGTTGAGAAAAGTTAATAAAAAACCCAAAAAACACGAGAACAAAATCAAAATCAAAATAAGAAATCGCGTATTGAAATTACATGCGATAGTTAAATACGGTCAACGCAAGTGTATGTGGGCGATTTGGCCAGAGACCTCATGTCGCAGCCAAGGTCTGGTAAATCATATGATTTTATACGTGATTTTCATGTAAAATCACAAATAAATTAAACATTCTCGTGTTTTTTATGTGATCATTGTTTTCGTTTAAACTCGACATTTTCTGGTGTATAATATATGACACACCCTTATCGTTGTGCACGTTCTTCACTCAACCCTGCTTCTCTCCTATTTTTCGTATTCATCCCATCATGATCATCTCGTTTAATGTTTATTATTAACTTTTTTCTTTTGAACTTGGTGAAACTTCTACACCATTATATATGATGATCTCACTTCATATTATTAGAGTGTATGTGTGCGTATATATATAACAAATTCAGATTCAGACGATAACAATTTAAAATAAGAAAACATAGGAACATTCATGATTTTATAATAAACTCAAGTGTAAATCACATGTGATTAGGTGTAACATTCGCCACTGGCACATCTAAAGCTTTCTTGGGGAACAGTTATGTCAAAAGGAGTTCTAGCAGTGGTTCCTAAAGAAATATTTGGTTCCTACTAGATATATAGTTAAATCAGACTCTCTGCATGGCAAGTATGTATTGGATCAATAGAATACTCTAATTGCTAGGGAAAGAATATCGGGATTAGTCTCCTTGCCATTGTTATTGTCTTTGAAAGTCTAGCTATCCTTTCCTTGTCATGCTTAGTTATTCTGCATTGCTCCTTCTTCTGATCTTACTTTCTTGCCTTATAGAACTGACCTTTATCCCCTCCTATCGGTTTTAACTCACTTAGGTGACGTTTGTTTTTTAAAAGATGCTAACTCTTAAGTCTGATTTATGAAATGGTTATGAAATGTTTAAACGAATCAGACATAAGTGGTGATTAAGAGCTTAAAATGAAAAAACAAACAAGGCCTTAAAGTCCATTCATAGTGTTTTTGTTGTGAATAATCGAGTTTTTTTTTATCTTTACAGTGATTTGTTGTGAAATTTCAAGTGTAAAAATATGGTTTTATGGGTCTCACGAAAACAGGTTAGTCTCACGTGAACCCAACCCTTGTTGTAAAAGTTTTGAAGTTACAAATTAATCATTCAAGTTTGAGATTTATTTTATCACATAATGGCATTTTATTTCATATATCGTATTATAAATTGGATTAATATTTACTTTTTAGTTCTAACACATTTTTTATGTATCTAGCTTATTATATAAATTTATTATTGCATTTTAATAATAAAAAACCTAACAACACATTGAATAAAAATATACCGAAAATATTATATTCTATTTTAATTTAATTTAATATATAATACAGTAAATTTTAAAAATAAGATAAATGTTTACCCTGTTTTTATATCAATATATAATGGTTTGATAATGAATTTGTAGTTTATTTAGTACACACGAATGAATTATGTAAGTATGGGATACATGAACCATGGTCAAAGTAGAGGACCAAGTCAAACTTCCATGTTCAAAAGTTTGACGTTTGACTATTTTTTCAGTCTTTGAATTTCTTTCCTTTTTTTACAAATTTATTAAAAATCGATGTTGTGTACGTAAGGATTGTAAACTGGATAAAATATATACCGTTACAATCATTTAATTAGTTTATAATATATGTTATTTTATTACAACTTAACTTTAAAATTATTTATTTCTATCATTGTCCTTGGGGAAAAACAATTGCAATTCCTACTTAAAGAAATCAATTTTTAAAACATAACTTCAATTAGTTATGTAATTGTAGGTGACTTAAAAGGGTGTTTGGTTCGTAAAATGTTTTTGGTTTGAATCTTTAGAATGGAATTAGAATGAGATTTTATCAGGTTTGACTATATGTTTGGTTAATAGACATTAGAATGAAATATGTAAAAAGAATTGAAATATGTCTGTTTCTTTCACATAATGTAGCTTTGGAATTGGAATGAAATATTGGTAAATGACCAAAATACCATTTTTGGTTATTTTGAATTCAAAATCCAACTATTGTGGTTTAGATCGGTTGTGGTCAAAGGTGGTTGATGGTGGTTCAAATCAACGATGGTCAGCGGTGATTCATATTGACGGTAGTTCAGATCAGCGGTGGTCGATAGTGGATTAGATCCGCAGTGATCGATTGTGGTTCAGATTGGCGGTGGTTGATGGTGATTCCAATAGGCGGTGGTCGGTGGTGGTTAGCGGTGGTTCAAATTGGTAGTGGTCGGTTATGGTTCAGATCGATGGTGGTTCAGATCGGTGGTGGTCGACGGTGGTTCAAATCGGCGATGATCAACAGTAGTTCAGATCGGTGGTGGTCGACTGTGGTCGACGATGGTTCAGATCGATGATGGTCGATAGTAGTCCAAATCGACGGTAGTCGGCAATGGTCAGTGGTGGTTTAGATTGGTGGTGGTCGACAATAGTTCAGATCGGTAGTGGTTTAGATCGACGGTGGTCGGTGGTAGTCGATGGTGATTCAATCGGTGATGGTTGGCGGTGGTTCAAATCGGCGGTGGTCGACGATGGTTGACAGTGGTTTAGATTGGAGGTGGTCAGCAATGGTTCATATCAATGGTGGTTCAGATCAAGTAAAAAAAATGGGATAATTTTGTCTTTTTGAGAATATTAGATGTAATGGAATTGAATTCATTTTCAATTGTGATGGAGTGACCAAATCCATGGATGGTGAAATGTGTCGAATTCAATTCCATTCCATAAGTAAACCAAACGCCCTGAATGAAATTTGGTCAATAAAATTGATCATTTCAATTCCGTCGGGATCTTACGAACCAATGCCTCCTTAGTGGTTTGTTTCTAGACTTTTGGTCTTTTGTAGAAGAGTTTTATCTTAATTTTTAAGTTTAATAATTCATTATTTATGTATATTTCATTAAGAAGTGATCCGCTAACTCAACATAATGTATAAGAGGTTGGTTGGATTATACTTTTTAATGGGCTGTGTTAGGTTTTATTGAAACAGTCATGACTGGTTTGATTATTCAAAGCCATAACCTGATCAGTCCAACCCATGAAACAACTTCGATACATCAATTAAGGGCAAGGATCAAACTATTATCTTTATAAAAGATGAGTTGTCTTACACTATAAAACAAATTCGATACGTCAACTTTTTCGGTTTTGATCACATCATACACACCTTATTTCTTGAATGTAATATTGTTTTAAACGAATAAAAAGGGAAGTCGAAATACATATAAAAGTCAGTAGTACCTTTTGTTGTAAGTTTGTCAAAAAGAAAGAATTTTTAAGCAAATGATGGATATCTTGTCGTCTTATTTTAGGATTGGGTCGATATCATATATTTAATATCGAAAAGGTGGTTTGAAATTGTTGGCAACTATTTGAAAAAAAAAATCATAGGTAACATGTATTGTTTTACGATATGCAAATCTTACAATATTTCTTTTTATATTTTTGTTACTTAGATTTTAATGGGTCAAGATACCAATATAGCATTGGGCGAACTTGAACGTAATGTCTTATTATTTGATTATTCGATTTTTTGTTGATTCTACGTTAGTTTAGTAGCAACTTTGATGACCCACATAGATTCATCCTTAAAAATCTCTAATTTATTATTATTATGTTAATAATGGATTTACATGGTTTATAAGATATGTACGTATATGCAGAGATGTATAACTAGGCTCATGTCACAACCGAAAAGACCCATTAGCTAGGGCCCAATGGTTAAGACTATGTTTTCGGTTTATGAATTGAAAAGACCCGGTTAACGTCCAATCAAAAAACTGAGTACATTGGCAATTCATAAATTATATATATATATATATATGTGTGTGTGTGTGTCCACATACTAAACATACATAGATATGGTTGGGTTCACATTAGACCATCATGTTTTCGTCATACTCATAAGATCACATTTTTACATTTTGAAACTTCACAGCAAAACATTGTGAAGTTAAAAAAATTTGGATTTTCATAGCAAAAACACTCTGAAAGTTACATTCATAGTGTCTTCTTGTCAAGTTTCTAGTGTGAAAAAACGATCTCACGGGTCTCACGAAAATAGCATGGTCTTACAATATGATCCCAACTCTACATACATATATACATGTACACATAGATACATATCATATACACAAACACACATATTTTATAGACATACACACATAACACATACATATATAGAGTTGGGTTCCGGTGTAAAAAGTTAAGTTGAAAATCTTAAAAAGAGGACTTCACTCCTTGGATGCATATCATGATAAGATGCACCGGAACAATCCCTGTATCAAGCACGATTTATAGGTGAGTTTGAGATTAAAGATAATCATAGGTTTAGATATCTTCTTACGTTTCTTACATTAACTCTTTTTCCCCACACAATCATACACCTACATATATACACACCCCACATATACAATTTTAGAACCGACTCAATGAGGACCCTGCCTAAAAGTACTTGTTAGAATCAACAATCCAAATTTAGTTGTAGTATTTAGGCTCAAGCGTCAGAAACAGTTCAAATTAAAATGACAAAAATGTTGAAAATTTGGGAAATGAAAAACAGTTGAAAAATGTAACAGTACGATGTCAAACTAAACAAATCTCCCTTTTTATATAATTTGTTTGGCTCTAGAATAGTCTGTTGTTGTATCTTACCTATTTTTAATTAAAAAATAAATAAGATAACACATTTTATGTCTAAAAAACAATTATAATCCTCTATTTTTTTCAATCTTATGACTACGATCATCTCATCTCTAAACCATGATTGATTATTAAACTGTATTTTTTCCGTCCCAAAATAAATGTGTATATTTTTATTTTTATTTTCATTTGTATCAAAATAAATGTCTAGTTTTTTTATCATACAATGGATTACAAAATAGAGAAAATATCTCCCCATACCATCAAAGGTAAAACTTTTATACCAAAGGGTCTTTGTCGAGTGGTATATGAACCTATGGGCTCCTAGGAAATCGGGAGCTCAAACCTCATCAAAGGTGAGGAGTCCGTGAGTTTATTTGTTCCATTTTAGTGTATAAATATTTTATATTTCACAAAAGATATATTTTTATTTAGTTGATTAAAAATATAACAATTATATATTTGTAAAATTGTTTAGCAATTTTATTATTGACGTTTATTTTGACACAGAAAATAAATATAATAATAGTTTCAAAAATTAAGGATTTTCATATTTATACAATTAAGTTTTCAAGATATTTATTTATTGAAATTCAAATAAAAAAATATTTCTGGTTATTACAGTAAAATAATATAACCTTAATCATTCAAATAATAAAATTTTAATATAGAGTTAAATACAAATTTAATTCATATGGTTTACAAATATTAATGGACAAGGTCCTTTAAAGATTTTTTTTAACGATTAAGATTCCTATGGTTTCCATTTTATAACGGATAAGGTCCTCCATCCAACTTTTCCAATAAATATAACCCTTTTAGCATATTTTTTTTATTTTTGTAATTTACTCTAAACTATTTATATTATGTATTATATAATTATATTTGTATTTTATTAATTATATAAATTTTATATTTTATATTTTATTAATTATATAATTTCATATTTTATAAATATGTAAATTATTATAAAATAAGAAATTTATATAATTAATAAAAATACAAAGATAATTATATAATACATAATTTATATAGTTTAGAGTAAATTACAGGATTGTTCCATGTGGTTTGAAAAATAAAAAAAATATGCTAAAATGTTTATATTTAACGAAAAAGTTGGATGGGGTTCTTATCCGTTATAAAATGGAAACCAGTGGGACGTTAATTGTTAAAAATTCTTTACAGGACCTAATCCGTTAATATTTATAAACCATAGGGATCAAATTTGTATTTAACTCTTTATGGTATCTTATTCAAAATTTCTTCTACAATAAATCACTTATTAGAACCATATTTTCAACCCTCTTGATTCATGATTCAGACGTGATCCGGAATGTATCCGCCCATCATTATTTTTTTGGGCCACTAGATATAATATTATTGACAACGGTTTCGAGTCTTTTGTTGAATTAATATTTATGAAGCTGTAATTAAAAATACATTAAAACTTCAACTTATTAAATAATATTGTAAAAACTTGTTGATTAAAATTAATATTAAAGATTAATTGTAATGACGGCCACTAAATACATGTTTTGATTCTTTAATTATTAGAAGATTTTTTCTTCATATGATGTATTATATATATTATGAAGTTTATATTTATTGATGGTTTTAAGAGCACGTAGAATAATGAATCTTTTTATAGGTTCATGATCTGTACGTAAATTTTATTTTTCTGTTAAATAATTTCTATTTGCATATTTCATAAATATTTCATCCTAAGTTATGGTAGATCCATGGTCTATAATAAAAACTATAATCATAATAGTTAAAAATTATTTAGTATAATTAAAAGACAAAAATTCAAAACTTAAAATCATAATTATTAAAATTACAAAAATAACCGATACATTAATAAAAAAAGTTACAATAATTAAAAATGACAATAACAAAAAACAAGTTGATGATATATTAATTGGGGATGTCAGGATATGTATTAAAAGAGTAAACGAACGTACAAAATAGAAATGAAAATGAAATAATTTAGATTGAAGTAGGGAATTTTCATAATAATGAATGAATTCAATTAATTATTATGTAATAAAAATATTAATTGAATTAATTTACTAATTAATTAAATTGAGTAGAAAAAAAAAGTAATCAAACTAATTAAAAGGTCTCGCTGTTTAATATTATGGATCGTTCTTTACAGATGGTACAATTTATCAGAACAGAAAACTCTCACTATTTTTTTTTAATAATTAAACACCACCATCACATTAAATTGGCGTTCATGGACTCCACATTAGATATGTTCAATATTATAGGCTAGACATGGAGATAAATGAAATATAAAAAAACGTTCATCTTTGAAATTTATAAGTTATAATATTTATTAAATGTCTTAAACAATTATAAACATCTTATACTGTATGTGATAAACCGAATATCGTGGTTCACACAGATAACAAACACACTATTACATTAACATCATCATGGAAAATGAAACCAAAAATCATTATTTGTTTTGAAAAAACGAATTATGATAATGACGAGGAGAAACACAAATTGGGCACGTTTGTTGGGAGTGTTTTATTTAACAAATATTTTTGAGATGCTTCCATCTAATTTCCTAAAAGTTAACGTTGTTTTTGGATTAAATAATTGTTTAATTTCGAAAACGACAAATAATAAATTATTATTACTGAAATCAAGTTGACAAAATCCAATTAATTAATGTCGGCAAATCTTTATTTTGAAATTAATGACCCTTTTATTATTATTTAATTGACTACACGACAAACCTCTCAAAAGGCTGCAAAAGTTATCATGGAATCTTGGATGTTTATTTATTTTTAGCTTCATAGTTTAATTAACGATTAAAAAACAAAATCGATGTTTTAAATCTTGGATTATTTGTTGATTTTCAAAATCAGTTGTCGAATAAGTTAAAATGAGAAATACAAGAAATAAGATAAATTATTAAAATTCTTCAAAAAAAAAGATAAATTATTAAAAATATAAAATAGGATTTAATTACTAAAATGATGATAGTTGGATATTTGAATTAAATATTGGTGAGCGAAAGAAAAGTTTAAAAAATACCTTAAAACAGATAAATGAATGAGTAGTTAATCTAATATTTGAATATAACTATATAATTGTAGATTTATTTTAGACAAAAGTTTACCATTATTATTATTATTTATAACCATTGAAATAAAATCTTAATAGTTCATAAGTCTTTTCTAATTCTCTTTACGTGATTTTAGTGTCATAAACTACTTGTGGTTAAATTATGATTAACATAAGATTGATTAGATTAAATAAACAACATAAATGAGTTAGAAGGTGCGGAAATCATATTAGGTCGTCATAAGGCAGGAGTCAAGTTGTCAAGGGCAACGCCCCCTTGTGGGGTTCGAATAGGAGCACCCCTGGTGTGGTTCTAAGGGGCAAAGCCTCTTGGATTGTATGAAAAGTCGAACTTGGTGAAAATTTTACTAAGTATAAGTCTGAGATAGTGTGATGAGAGATCTGATCCATCTGATTAGAGTTATAAAGTTACCGTTGAAATAAATTAAGGCCGATCAAATTTGGCTAAGTCTAGAACTTTGGACTATAGAGTTAGAGTTCGGGTTTGCACATATTTGTCCAAGTTTCAAACTTCGCACATCCAGACTTATAAAATTGGCTAAGATTGAAACTCTCAACCGTAGGGTCAGAGTTTTATCTATGCACCCGGACTTACCCTTGGGGTCTAATTTTGGCTTAGTATGATTAGAATTTTTTTCCTGCAACTCCAATTTAGGTGTAATTATTCTTCAATTTTATCCATCAACAATTATAACAGTCCGTAACTGACGATCTCTCATATAAATAGGAAAAACTAGAATCTTGGCATATATGATCTCGGTCTGACAGCCTTTAAGAGAGATATCTTTCTCTAGGATTTTCCGAATACTAAATTTGTGAAGGACAAAGCTATAAGGGACGAATTATTGTATTTGATAAGTGCTCTATATATGATCCTAAAAATCCATCCAGTCATATACTCATCTCCAAATTCTCGTTCCTAACACTTTTTTGAGCTCAACACTGTATATTATATATATATATACACCTAGGCAAAGGAGGGAGGGAGAGAGTCAGGTTCAAACAAGAAAAAATAACCAAATAAGAAAACACGAAAATAATCAAATTACATGTGATTCGTACAACCTTGACTGCAACATTAAGTGGCGGATCAAGTTAATTGTCTGCACAATCTTACATTTACCATGTTTCGTAATTGTATGTGATTTCGTCATTTTCGTGTTTTTTTTATCTTAACCATTTTTTTGTTTGATCCTATTTCTATATATAGTGAAAAATTCAAATAATAAAGTTAAATATCGTGAAACGTTAAGGAAATATTCATATGCAAATCATCAAGAACTCCATTTAAAAATACATATAAAAATCTACAAGAATAATTTATATTGTTTTTTCACATATGCGTTTTCATAAGATTTTTAGATTTTTTCAATAAATTCCCCTACAAATCTTTTATTTGTATGTTCTCGTAATATTTAAGTCTTTTATTTGAAAATGCAAATAAAATGAAAGTCATTCAAATATCATAAACCCATAAAAATCAATATCAATCATTTAATTAATTTTTAAGCTATTATTAAAGTGTCACATATTTGTTCTTTATTAATTTGCATATTAGGTAGGTTATTTCGTGTGTGTGTATATATATATATATAAATAAAATATGTATATGGCACACGTGTGCCTGAGGTGGAGTCAGTTCGCAACACCCAAAAATAAGAGGAAAATATAATGCGGTTTAATTATTAAAAAAGGTAGTTGGATTAAATATTCTAAAAAAAAACGAACTTGATAATTGGTTGACGTTTGTGATATGTATATAAATTTATTCTTATAAAAATAAGTTTTTTTTTCTTGCTTAACTATGACAACAGAATGACAGATGAAGGAGTTGTGTTTTTTATTATTATTTAATGACCTAAAAAGTATATTAAATCATACATGGGTGTTTGTTTATGCTTATTCATTAATGTCATGCCTTGATCCATATGTAAATGGCATAAAATTGTATCCATTAAGACATTGTTTTGGTAAAAATAAGCTAGCTTGTAAGTTAGCTTATAAGCTAACTTATTTTCAGTATACATGTTTGGATGTATATAAGCAGATTTATAAGCTAGCTTATTGATAAACTACTTTGAGTAGCTTATGAGAAGCGTTTTGTCATTTTTTCCGATTATACCCTCGTTAATATTAATTATTATTTTTTGAAGATGTCATTTTTAGTCATTTAAATTGTTATCAGCTATTTTTTGCCAAACATATTTTATTCATCAGCTAGCTTATCAGCTACCAACTAGCTTATAAGTCACCAGCTAGTTTATAAGCTATCAGCTAGCTTATCAGTCATCAACTAGCTTATCAACTAGTTTGCCAAACATAGCCTAAGGTGTGAAGACTAAAGATCACAGTTCCTAACTAGAGGTGGCAATGAGTGAATTTGGGTTGGGTTGGGTTTGGGTTCAACCTATTTATTAAACATGTTGAAAATTTTAATCCAACACAACCTATTTTATTAAATAAGTTGGATTTGATTAAGATTTGTTAACCAAATGTGTTACTTAAATGAATTTACAACAAGTTGACATGTTTATGATATTTTTCAACCTAACATGTTAGTTGACAAACTTGAGATGGTTTCAAATTTTCAAATAAAAATATTGGATATAGTAATTAAAAATAAATAAAAATATATAATATTTTAAATGAGTTGAAAACATGTCAAAAATTTCAACTTAACACAGTCCATTTATTTAAATGGATTGGACGGGTTGACGCATTTAACTTATATGGGTTGAAAATCTCAACCCAACCTGTTTTCTTTATTAACATGGATATCCAACACGTTATGCGAGCCGACTAATCGTACGGTGACTACTCGCTTTGCGGGTAGCCTGTAGTCACCGCATTTGGACCTCCGTGGCTACAAGGAGATTTTTATTCCTCCTTGGATTTGAATTTGGGATCTCCAGTTACGTTTGACATTTGGAGCCTAACCTTAAACCAATCAAGTACCAACCTTGTGGTTTGCTAATTTTGGGTTGCATTAACGAGTTGAGTCACTTTTTCCCACATCCACTTCTAACCATCTCTCAAAGCCTGCCTATTCCCTCTCTAATGGATGTTAAAAACTTCAAAATGAAAAATGTTCCTTTTCATGATGCACCTCTCTGTCATCTCGTGCTACTATATATTGTTCCCCTCCTTCGTCGTCTTGTACTGTTCGTGTTCCATGCTGCTGACTTGTTCTTTGATTTATATTCAAAAGTTTGGTCGTCTTGAATCCATTAATTTGTGCTTCAAATATGTATGTGCTGATATGTGGTTTGATTTATTTAACTTTAAAAGTTTGCTTCAAATGTGTACATGTTTTCTTCTTTAAATATTGTTGGAAATGGAAAGAAAAAGTTAAAGTGTAATGAAACGAAATCCAACTACTATTTATAGTTCATAATAGTGAGAACCCATCAAAATGGACGTAAACAATTTTAAATTTCAGAATATGATATCACAATGGAATAAGGATCGTTTTCCTTCTTTTGTTGTATGAGGGGGTGCTAATATTATGTCATAGTCTTTCAATTAATTGATCTCTAGACCTATGGCATGGCCGTTACATTGACAATGACAATAATGTATCATCTTTTCATGAGGGGATCGAGTGATGCCAATTATACGATAAGGGGTAAAATGGTCAACTATGTAATTCAAGCACTTTATTTAACATAGCTTAATCTATATATGATTTAATGAAAAACAAACAAATAAAATTTAAGGGGTTAACTTATTGACAGTAAGTTTTAGGCCTTTGCACTCTTACTCATAAGCCACCAGTTATAGTATTTCATAAGTCATTGTGGATTTTCCTGACTGTTCTCCAAGAGTTCATGAGATCGGTCGTGGTGCACCGAATGCTCTCATGTATATCGATGATTACCATAAAAAAACACATACATTCAATTAAATTTGAACAATGATTGGTAACTTGCTTTGTTTTGTTCGATTTTATTGAAATATGAACTAATCTATTACAATTTAATTATTCTTAGATATCAAATTTTAGTAGATTGATTGTAATCGGAATTTACGGTTTTTGCACATATTTATTATTCATTGACATTGATATCTATTCTATTTTGCATAATTGTTATATGGAAAAACTTATGATTAAATCAAGCATTTTTAGTAAACTAAACATAAATTGGGAGCAAGTGATAAATTAATAAATTATAAGGAAATATTAAAAGAAATAAAATATTACGTAAATAAGAAATTGATGCGTCAAGCCATGACGTCAGCAACATAATGGTTCGTACATTCACCACGTGATATACATTAATCTTTGTTTTTTCTTTTTTGTTATCTCAACTTGTCCACTTGCCCACCAAAGCTAGACAATTTTCACAAAACCCCCTCCTACTTATCAATATTTACACTTTATCCCCTCCACAGTCCCACCTCTTTCATCTCATATATAAACCCATCATCCCCTTCCTCTTTCCCAGAATTTTTCTTTCAACTCTTCAAAATCATTAAAAACCCATTTCAAAACCATGATGCAAATTCCGTCATACGGTGTTGATACTTTTCCGACCAACAATTCCGGCGAAGTTCCGGCCTTTTGCCGGAGCCTGAGCTTCAGCAGCCTCATCCCATGCTTGACGGAAAATTGGGGCGACTTGCCGTTAAAAGTGGATGATTCAGAAGATATGGTGATTTACGGCATTTTACGCGATGCATATAGCGTCGGATGGACTCCGTTTAATTTTTCCGGCAAAGAAATTAAAGCCGAGCCGAATGAATTCGTAACAGAGCCAGCTGCCAGCACGCCTCCGTTAACGCCGGCGCCGGCGAAGGTAGAAGAAGCGGTTTCAACGTCCCTATCGGCGTCGCCATCGCCGAAGGGAAAACACTACCGGGGTGTGAGGCAGCGGCCGTGGGGGAAGTTTGCGGCGGAGATAAGAGACCCGGCTAAAAGCGGCGCGAGGGTGTGGCTTGGGACGTACGAGACGGCTGAGGAAGCCGCAACGGCGTATGATATAGCTGCATACAGGATGCGTGGCTCCAAGGCTTTGTTGAATTTCCCACACAGAATCGGCTTGAATGAGCCGGAGCCGGTCAGGGTTACATCCAAAAGAAGATCTCCTGAGCCGTCATCTTCGTTTTCATCGGCTTCTGTAAGTGGCTCACCTAAAAGAAGAAACACAAAAGGGTCGACAACAGCTGAACAAGTGGAGCTGGAAGTTCAAAGCCGATCATTAAATGTGATTGAAGCCGTTTCTGGTTAGGTAGATATTGAAACCAGCTAGCCGAGCCGATTGTTAAGACTATACTTGCCAAATTGCAAATTGTGTGGACCCCATACGTAAAGTAGAAGATACACACACGGGTCAACCCGGATGTATTCGGATTGGATTTGGGAGAATGTGACATGAAATACCCAAAAGGCCCCTGTTCCCACTAAGGTTTATGTAAAAAGATATGAGGTCATAAATGGAAATTTGCTACATTGCAACAGCTTTCTTGGTATATTTATAATGTGCAGCATTTTAATGCGACAATGAGTGTTTTTTTTTTAAATTATTATAAATCCTTAAAACATATAAAAATGAAAAAAATATTTAAAATGTGTTTTTTGTAAATAACAAATATAAAATTAATGTATTATAAAAACTCAATCCAACAATTATCGTTAAGAGTTAAATTAAAAAAAAAAAGATTAGTATTTATTCAAATTGCTAAATAAAATCCATGAATCAGTTAACTTGATATAAAACCATCTAGATATTTAGATAAACTGAAAGCTACGTGTTTCTAATAGATATTGTTATTTTATTTAGAATAAAATAATATCGGCCTATAAGCCAATAAATAAAAAAGAAGATAGGGTCTAATCGTCATTAAATAAATAACAATTTAAAGCATGATGAAGGCCACTAGCACCAAATATTAAAACAACTAAAATTAAATATTTTTATTTTATTTAAATTTTTATGGAGTCAATTATTCAACCTTTTAGGATAATATTAACATATTTGTATTTAAAGAACAACTAATTAATTATCAAATTTCGACGATCCATTTAGTTTTTTCCCTTTAAGACATAATGATCAAGGTTAATAACGTGAGGCGTGGCGTGACGGCGAGGTCAAACCTTAAGCCTTAGAAGCCACGACGAGTCATAGATTTTTTAAGGCGTGTCTTATGGCGACAATATTGTATATCATATATAAACTTTTGTTTTCTACTATTACTCAATAAGTTAATGATATTAAACATTTTAAATTACGTTATATATCAAAAAACAAAAAAAATAAGACACTAAAAGGGTAAGAAAAATCAAATATGATGTTACAAAAATCATGCATTAGGTCATGGCATGCCACAGACATACCATGGCGTCAGACACAAGCCTTAAGCCATGGCGGCTGTTGCGGCGAGTTTTTTACAATAATGATAATGATTAACATAAAAATGCTATCAGTCTATCATTTAAGAATTAACATCTTTTTTTCGCAAATATCAATGAAACTGTTGGGATGGTGTTGTCTTTTGAATGTAGATACGATGCAATTAAATTTCGTAAGAAAATACTTTAGCAGCAATCTCACATGCCAAACAAAAAGAGGTTTAACCTAACATCAAATTAACGCATTTTTCTACGAGACTCTATTAAAAAAGTTTAACTTCAAATAGATAAGAACGTTGAACTATTGTTTATTTGTTTATTTTAATTTTTATGAATGAAGTTTCAGACTATGTCTGAATAAATCCTGACAAATTATGACTGTAATAAATAAGCTCTGATTATTTTCCGACTCTTTTTAAAGAGAATGAATGGAATGTAGTAAAAAGCAAGGGAATCAAACTTGTTTGTTGATTCACGGCCAATCACCAATGTATGATTGATTGTGTTTTTTTAGAGTGTGATACCCACATTGTTCAACTAGAATTTTACAAAATTGATTAGTCTCATATCCTGTAATGTTCTTTAAATAGTTTTTTAGAACATCTTTAACAGCTATGTTATAACAGAAAAAAAGAATGATTTTAGTATATTTGTTGATCCAACAGTTATGTTATCTCATATGTTAAAATAGAGAAATGAGAAGAGATGTAAAAAAACTTTAAATTCATATAGAAAAGAGAGAAATGATAATTTAATTATATCTAACCAATTAAAATTATTGAATTGACAAATGTTTTAGGAGATAGAAATAATATTTTATTAAATTTATTGAATATTTTAATAATATAGTTTAGTTAGATTGGAGTTGAATACAATTCTTTTTTAGAGATTTTGACTTTTTATACTTTATTGTAGAAAAATTATAACATAGCTGTTGAATATGCTCTAACATTTACGTTGTATTTTTCAAATTTAAGAAAAAAAGAGGGAAAAAGATGATTTTTTTTTATAGAGACCAACAATTTGCACCTCTAATTTTTTAATGTTTTAGTGTTGAATTGGAGATGAAAACAACTTCATTTTTGTGTTTTTTGTGTTTTTAATGGTGGATTGGAAATGGTCTTAGAGATGAAAACAACTATATTTTTGTATTTTTAGTTTAGGTTAAAAATAATTTAAAAGACAAAAGAAATAAATTAATTTTCATCTTATTCAATAGATTTTACAATAGAGTATGATTAATGTGTAAACGTTTAATTAATAAATATCTTAGGTGGCGTTTGTATTTAAGAGGTGCTGAAGTCTGAAGCCTGATTTCAGTTCTAAAATGGTTATGAAACGTCTAAACGAATAAGACATAAGTGGTGATTAAGAACTTAAAATGAAAAAACAAGCAAGGCCTTAATCAATATAATATATTCTATTCTTTTTTTTATTAACTTAGATATCCAACCCGCTATGCGAGTCGACTAATTCTTTTTTGAACCTCCATGGCCACAAGGGGATTTTGTTTACCCCTCTCTGGATTTAAACCTAAAATCTATTAGTACTGTTGACCTTTGGAATTCAAACTCAAATCATTAAGACATCACCCTTGTGATTTCATTTCCTCCTTTAGGAGGAAATCAACATTAGTTATTTATTCTCGTTTTTCTCCTAAAAAAACTCAGTACTACTGTACTACAACGAGATTTTTTCTTTCCTCAATTTTTTTTTGTATAAAAGAGGATTTGAGAATATAATGGTAAAGAAGGAAGACAATAAATATATACAATGAGAATAAAAAGTTGGAAGTTACATTTCACACGAGATTGTTTTCATTTTCAACAAATTGACAATATTTTCTTTATTTTTTTAGTCAATCTTTCTAATTTCCTTTTAATAAGGATGTTATTTGACATATTTTACATAACTAATCCACATGATTAATGTAAAACGTGTATATTTTTTTTATATTTTTCTAACAAATTTTAAATACTTTTTTTTTGTTATTTATGGACTTCTGAATCACTTCATGAACGAATTGATTAATACTATAGTACCTTAAAAAAACAAGAAAAATCTTTCGTTAACTAGACAGACTCACACCTTGTTTGTTTTTCCTGAATAAGGTTTTAATAATCACTTATGTCTGATTCGTTAATGATCATCTAGACTGTTAGTCTTTTTCAAATTTTCAAAGACAATGATATCTTATTGTCCTCTTATCTAGAGGTAAATCAACCTCTTATTTGCCCCCTTATTATTCTCTAACTTTTAGCAACTGCATTTTTCAATCGATTAACCTTAATCGATTATATCCCTCAATTGATCCTTACCAAGTTGATCCTCATCTATCTTAATTGATGTATTTTAATAGGATATAAATGTATTAAATTTAAATGAATGACAATTATATAATTTAGATGTTAATTTTATAATGATAATGAATAAATATGTGAAATTAAATTCAACACTATAATTTTTTAATAGGTAAAATAGATAATTTAAACAAATTCAGACATGTATCAGTTTATAAAACAAACAGTCCTATTGATTTAGATTTCAGACTTCAGCATCACCTCTTATTAATCAGAATTGAAATAAGAATTCAGTACATCTTAAAAAACAAAATTATAAACTATGGAGAAGAGTTCCAAATTCCAAAAGGCCTAAACCTTTGTTGACGATTAACTAATCCCTTCAAGATTACAAATTTTAAATCTTCCGATGACATTAGAGCATCTTCAACATTTTCTCCAAAATGGAGCAAATGAACAAAAATGTGAATTTTGATCCAAAATGTGCTTCAACAGCTTCTCTAAAACCATCTCCAAAATGGATAAAATAGGAGAGGGAACACATTTTTCTCCAAATATGAAGAACGTCTAAAAATGATTACAAAGTGGACCCTCAATAAGAAAATTTGAAAACAAAATATTCGGAGAGAGAAATAATATTGTAATGGATGATTAAAATATTTTAATATTATAATCAATGTTGGCTTCTTCCAAATAAGGAATCTGTTGAAGATGAATGCAAATATTTTTAAAGATTTTAACTTTGTATTCTCCATTTTGAAGAATCTGTTGAAGATGCTCTTAGTACATTTTCATTTAAAACCTTTTAAATTAAGAAATTAATCAATAGTTTGAAACCAATATAGACAAAGTCAATGATTCTATTTCTTTTCTTACTACGAGGAAGGTGAGATTGCTTCATTTAAAATCATAATTTGAACTATTATCAATCATCCTCTCTTTTCTTATATATGTATCTTCTCTCCTTGATATTGGACTTTTCGGATATATAATTTTCCAACATACAAGTCTTGATAATTATAATATAATTTTTTTACAATTAAAATATTTAAACAATCTATATATATATATATATATATATATATATATATATAACACCCACAGTTATTTAAAAAGACTCTAAAATCATAACTAATAAAATCTTATTAATAAAAAACAATTAAAATAATATTTTACATCTCAACTTTAAGTTTTAGAAAGTCTAGAAGACATAACACCAAGTCTTTTTTAAATCTCGTAAACTTGCCATCGAGTCGTTATCCTAATGGCGACCATCATGATTTTAAAAAAGAATTAGGATGATAAATTTTTTAAACTACAATATTAATCTTTCAATTTTTTATTATTACAATATACATTTAAAGTATTTTTACATAGAATATTATATTTTAAATCTACCACCATTATGATAATAAGGGGCTTAATATTAAAAATTTATGAGATCCATAAGAACTTCTAACTTAGGGCTTCGTTTAACATGATTTTTTTTCTTCATATAAATATAATATTTAATATATTGATTAACATATATTTGTTTCACAATGTGATTATTCCATATGTATTCGTTTTACATTGTGTAACTTTTTACGTATATTTTTTGTTTCACAAACATACCAAAAACGTTCACATTGTAAGCTGAGTACATGTGGAATAAACACATCAAGAAACAAATATATGTTAATCTATATTTTAGATCCTAATCGTAGATGAAAAAAAAGAATCATATAAAAAAGCTCACGAGACTAATTCTCAAGGTTATTGTACTTTCATGGGTTCTAGTCCTTATCATAATAATTAATAACTTGTTAACTTTAATTTTGAGTTTTTGCTGACAAAGATTTAGCCATTTAAGTATCCTTGTCCATTCCTGAATTGGATCAGAAGCCTAGTAAAGGCCCAAAGTTGTTCCTAATGTTTAAGGCTGTGGCCCAAGTACAAAGACCCAATGACGTTCAAACTTCAAAGTATCATTCAAGGAAGAGATGGTCAAATGAGTCCGGTCCAGTTTGATGAAGGATTGGGACCAACTTGGGACCAGTGATGGGAGGATCCGCTTTTTTTAAAAAAAATATCTTTTTATATATATACATATATATATATATATATATTTTCTAACTTTGTAAGTGTATTTAATGGTATACCGATAATAAAAATATAAGTAATTTTTAAGTGTGTTTGATTAAATACGAATTATAAAAGTATGATGAAATGTATATTTTAAGTGTATTTGATTGATCTAATTACATTTTTTAAAGTGTATTAGAATAACATTATGTATTTTTTTTAAATCCAAAAAAAAAAAAATATTGGGACCGATTTATGGGTGACTCAGGACCGAGACCGGCTTCCCATAACCGGGTGCATATAAACTTAACTGGGCCGAGATAATTTGATCAGGACCGGGACCGGTAACAGCAAAGATGATTTGGGCTTGGTCTAACCCAGGAACAGTATGTCTAGGTGTAAATGAACCGAGTCAAGTAGCAAATTACCTAAGCTCAGACTCAGACAAAAGAATACAAGGCACTTATCACACTTGAGCTAGAAACTCTTTTAACAAATTTAAATCACATTATACCGAAAATTTAAGTTTTATAAATTCGTTTCTTCCATGTTCAAATTTTGAGTTTGGACTAAACCGAACTCAAATAATTTATGCATTTTAACTGTATGATTTATGAAATACAAAAACGTTAACTCAAAAAAGTGTCCTTAAATAGCTTGACTCGACTCGAAAAATTTTGATCAAGCCGAGTAAAACATTAAATTTTTATTTTATATTCAAAATCGACTTGAGCTCCTATATTATATATAAAGCAAAGAGCTCATAGTAAATGAGATGAAGCTCGATTACATAATCGTAAACGGCTGAATCCTTTAACACCCATTTCCCCCCTTCGACGTCCTTATAACATAATAAGACAAAAAACACGTGTCTCCATCTAAAGCAAGCAACCGTCAAAAGACAGCTCTTTGTACACGTGACATCACCCATCAAACACGTGCCACTACGCCACCACCTCCTCCCTTCGTTATAAACCCACTTCCCACTCAGAAAAACAATCACAACTTCTTTATTTCACACACATCACCGTATCTCCACCACAAGCAAAATGGCTCAAGTCTACCACCACGAACACGAAGGACGAGCAATGCAGCCATATCAGCAGCACCAGTCGTCCTACTACACCAACGAACCAATGGCTCACCAGATCATGAAAGGGCTCACCTCCGCCTTAGCCGGTGGTTCACTCCTCGTCCTCTCCGGTCTCACCCTAGCAGCCACGGTCATCGGACTGACAGTGGCTACACCACTATTGGTCATATTTAGTCCAGTGCTAGTTCCAACCGTGATCACCGTGTTTCTTCTGGTAACTGGGTTTTTAACATCAGGAGGATTGGGTGTAGCAGCGACCATGGTGTTATCATGGATATACTCATACGTGACAGGTGGACGGCCAACAGGGTCAGACTCATATGATGAAGCAACGGATAAGATGGGATGGAAGGGACGTGAGATAAGAGAAAGGGGTGAGCATGGAACTGCAGGTAGGCATGAGGGTGGTCACTACGGCCAGACTTAGAAGAGTTAAAGAAGCAAGATGTGTGAAGGTTACGTTGTATGGTGTTTATTTGAGTTTGTTTTTTGTTTTAATTAATTTTATGTTAAAAATAAGAAGTGTTTATGTTTATGTTTACGTATACATACATATAATGTATGTATATGTGGATGTAGTAGTAATAATAATAATGAATGTGAATAAAAATTTCGTTATAAAAGTTGTAATATCGATCCAACAGGCAGCAAATAGATGAATTTTTTTTGTACTACATAACAATTGAGGAGGAACAAAAGAATGTTGAAATAATTAAAGTGCATAAATTACAACATCTTTTTTTAGTAAAGGTGAAAGAAAGAAAGAAAGGTTGATTAGTTATTGGGTGGGTTTTGGGTTCTATATTGGTGTTGATATTTGTCTAGCATGAGGTGACATTTGTTCATGGTTTTAGGGTCAAGAAGACCATGATTCCATAGCTTAACCATGAATAACCTCCAACACCTGCAATATTATTTCAACATTCTTTGTAAAATTAACACTTGCAAACTCTAAAATCTTTTCACATTATGTATTGGTTAATTAAGTAACAATCTGAATCCATTTGGAAATTATGTATTTTATTACTTTATTTAACTTTTCAATATGTTTCACCTATTTTGTTGGGACATAAAAGATGATTTTGTCTCATTCAGTCGTTTGTCTTAATCTGATGAGGTGCTGAATGTGGGATAGTCGTGTCTTGTCTCGTGTACGTTAAGCAGTTTGGCAAAATGTTGTTGAAATGATATCCAACAAACACATTGCAGTCCATAAAGAATATGGAGGGGGTTTTTCCTTCTACACCCTAGTCTAATTCCCAATTTCCAAATACACCCTAGTCTATTCTTTTATCTATTTTAATTGCAAGACTATTTTAATTGAGGAACATATGTGTAGACTATGATTTAATAGGTTGACTATGTGTAGACTATGATTTAATTGGTGATTTAATAGATTGACTGTGTAGACTATGATTTAATTGGGTATTTATTTATCTATTTTAATTGAGAAACATATGTGTAGACTATGATTTAATAGGTAGACTAAAAGATAAAAAAGGGAGAGAGGATACCAGTGCAATTGTGGCGTACGGACAAGGTCTTTTCCATGCAAGTTCGAAAATGCTTCACACGCCCACGCAATGTGTGCATCCGCTAGCACCCTAATTATCAACATATATATATATATATATATATATTGCATTACATTCAATATAATGCCATAAACAAGCATATTATATACATAGGGGTTTTAACCCTTTAAGAACGGATTCCATGAGAACTTCAGCCTTAGGCTTTAATTTTTCCATCTAAGTATATATTTGATATATTAATTAACATATATTCGTTTCACGTGTATTTTTTATCAAACAAACGAATAAAAACATTCATATTGTGAACCAAGATACATGTGAAAAAAAATATATGTTAATCGATATTCTAAATCTTAGTATAAAAAAATATTATATAGAAAAACACATGATGCACTAGTTTTCAAGGTCATTATAATTTCATGGATGGGTTTTCAATAGAAGGTCCCCTATATGTATGTATATATATATATATAGAGAGAGAGAGAGGGGGGGGAAAGTTCAAATGCAAACTCAAATTTGGTTGTGCACTTGAAGACAAATGAGAGCACGACATGTGTCTGAATGTAGATTAGTCAGACTGAATAATCAAAGAAATATTCGGACCGAATAAAACTGAATAAAGTATTTATTCGGTCTGAATAATGCTTATTCAGACTGAATAAATACTATACTCAGTTTTATTTTGTCTGGATATTTCTTTGACATGTGTCGCGCTCTCATTTGTTCTTACGTTCACAACCAAATTTGAGTTCTCATTTGAACCCGCCCCTATGTTGTTAAGTGTAGCGGTTATCGGTCATAGGTCATAAGCAAAATAGCAGTGGAAATAACGGTTTCGACAACAACGGTGCAATTTACCGCTATTTCACCGACATTTGAGGTAAATAGGGGTCCGCAATACCAATGTTTTCAGTTGGGCCTCTTTTGGATTTGATGCTTACATTTTTGTCTTTTTGGGGCTTTTATTTTGATTTAAGACTTTTATTTTGATTAGCTCGTTTATGAACATTTTTCCTATCTTGTTTTGTGAAACTTATTTAAGTTGATGTTTTGATATTGGAACTATATTTTCAATTAATGCATATAATATGTTTATGTATGCATGCATGTATGTATAATTATAAGAATTATTATATGAACCACTATTTTTGGACTGATATTTCAAATATCAGTTATGCTGCTATTTTATAGTTTGACTGCTTGTAACAGCATAGTATATACATATATCATATATATCAAGTGTGTGTATGGAAAACATGTAAGTGGAAGTGAATTAGAATTACCGTTGCTTTCTGACAAAAGAGTTCCAGAGATGCATCATTTGCTTCTCATCTTGGGTAACATCCACAAAGTCATCAAGCATCTGAAAATATGACAAGTGAATGTAGCTTTTTAATTAGATCAGGTTGTTAAAAGTAGTGTAATGAAAACATAAAATAGAGTTAGAATATAATTCACATGGTGACTGTTGATATCAGTTATTTAAGGTCACATTAAAACAGAAGAACATACCCGTCGGTCTTCAAGATCAGCAACATCATCGTCGACTTCATCTTCACTATCTTGCTCTGCATACACTTGCTCCAATGCCATTGGCTAATAGTTGTTGGTTTAAAAAATTAGATTCACATACATTATGTTTTGTGAAATAACTTAGATATTTACCCACAAAACAGTAATTCATAACAAATAATAATAATAATAAATGCTGCATGATAAACCTGTGCTCTATGCGAGTGAAAGAATTGCCGCTTCTGCAACAGCACTTGGCTGTAAAAAGAAAAGGAGAGAATGATAAGTGAAGATAATTACATATTTATAACTTAT
Organism: Silybum marianum; assembly: GCA_036898165.1. Taxonomy (NCBI): domain Eukaryota; kingdom Viridiplantae; phylum Streptophyta; class Magnoliopsida; order Asterales; family Asteraceae; genus Silybum; species Silybum marianum. The sequence continues at coordinate 1,996,248 of CM072532.1, forward strand.
AATAAGATATCATTCACTATGCATCACTTCATACTAACTATTTTTGTGACAGGCTTTATTCAAACAGGCAACCTGCCTGCCAGAAATATTTTATAGCCTATTGCAAAGGCAGACAGTCTTAAGGGGCTGTTTGGTTGTTTTTTCATTAAGTCCTGTACAGATAAAGCTGTCTGTGTGGGTTGATCTATCTGTATAGTTCGGGAAGGTTTTTGTTTGAGAGGGTTTTTTCATTGATGGAAGGAGCGTATTTTTTAATTGGGATGGGTAGGTTTGGAAAAAGACGTGGCTTCTGGATAAAGCTCCCTCCTAGAAGCTTACTGAATAAGCCACTTACTATACCATTAAGCCACTACCAAACAGTCATGTATAGATGACCAAATAAGACATACTTTCGGGGATCGGATCTTTCAACTGATAATTTCCTTGACTTTGCAAATTGTAGCAACGCAGGAGGTGCAAGGTTGCTGGCAGGTACTGATTGGGCGGATTCTGGTCCAGCAAATGAGACACCAGTAGCACTTGACAGACCTGTTGCATTAGGACTACAAATATCACGTTCCACATGCTCAGAAACACCTGAAATTGAAGAAAAAATAACAAAATTAACAAGGCCTTTTCACCTCAATAAGCAATTATATTCAAATACTATTTGTTTAAGTTTATCCCAATTTAATAACCGAATCACCATAAACTAATTATACCACTTATGAACATCTTAGCATTGAAGTATGCAAGTATATTTGAAAAGATATTATATGTTCAGAAAAAAAAATGCAATCTTGCCTCTTAAGTCACTGATGGTTGCAGTCATATCTGGATCCAATGCAAGTGGATGAACATCAAGTGCATTTGGAGTTATGTTCCCTGGTTCCCTGCGTCTCAAGGGCTTATGACTGCGGGAAGTTTGTTACATTTATAAGTTAGCAATCACTTCTATCGAAAATAAATAAATAAAACCAATAAACCTAATGTCCTTGGACTGTAGTGGGAAAGAAAACATTACGACTTACCAAAAGAAAAGCGACTGTTGTCTAGGATCAACAATGTTGCCAAAAATCTGAAGAGTATATATTTCCAGGAAAAAGAGTGTTACATAAGAGAAATACAACCGTTTTCATAGGTAATTTTAAAATGGAAATATCTAGGTTCATGTCAATTAAAGTGCATCTTTTATTTTAATAATACCCGCTAATAAGCTATGTTAAAATGGAAAAGTATACCGACCTCAGAATTGCATGTATCGGTCTTCACAGATACAATTACAACTTGATAATCTTCATTTGCCTATGAATCATCGATAACATTATCAGAGTAAATATAATTCCAACTAAATGCAGAAACCAAAAACGGTGGCAGATTCATGAAATTTACCAACCCAGAACTCATAGCGAAACAGATCATGTGAAGAAACCAAGTGAAGTCTCAAACCCTAAAAGACATCAAGAGAACCATATCACAATGTAAAAATAGAACTAGAAATATATTAAATTTTATGATATACAACAATATCGGAAACAGAACCATATCTACCTTATAACTTGCACATTTCATCAAGCAAAATGGACATGAATAATCTTCTGTAACTGCAAAATGTGGAAACAGTTGTTCAAATCTCAGCAAAATCAGGTGGCAAAAAATGTATTACAGCCACAAACAAAAAAGTTGGAGTCAAGAAACGTGAGTTACCTTCGCTTCTTTGCAACATATTGTTGTAGTATTTGTAGTTAAAAATGACATTTCCAGTTCTCAGCCTGAAAACAAAAGCAGACCAAATTGCAATTTCAATCCCAAAAAGCAACAAAGGTAGCGAATTAGGAGGAATATATTGCATTAGAAGAGATACAAGTTACACAAAAATGACAACTACCTTATAACATGAGGCAGAGAATTAGGAGGAATGTTGTTGTATGAGTATAAATCATAAGGAGATATATCTTTTGCCCCAAGTTCTTCTGCGGAAATCATGACTGGTACTTGCTGCAATATACTCTTTTGGTAACCATAAAAATGACATCATGCCCAGTAAGGAACATATTTATTAAATAAGTAAAAATTTCATGCCACAAACACATGAAGTTAAGAGAGACATACCACAGCTTCAGAATTATATGGAAACTGAAAAGATAGACATTTCTCCTCGTCTAAACAACTCAACTGCAAATTCAACCCATTACCCCTCAATAAAAGTAGAAACATATATATATATATATATATAATAAAAGGCTAAGAATACGAACCCAACCCCCTAATTATGTTTACCTTCATAAAACAGGACTGCATGCTAACAGTTGACATCAACTCAATTCTCTCTCCTAAACTTAGGTTTGGAGAATTCTCCCATGATAGATGAAGAAAATCCATCGGAATCTTCCCCAATAAGCAGTAACCCCCGATATTTGCTGTGAGCCAAATAACAAATTGTAGATGAGAGCACAGATACATGAAATAGAAAATCATTCATCTTGTGCAGTAATACTAATGCTTACAAGAAACATAAATAACAATGATAGAATTAAAACAAAAAAGAATTCATATTAACCCAATACATTCATAAAGCATCGAAGAACACAATTATAGCTTATGTAAAGCATATCTTACATGCAGGAGAAAACATATGGTCCTTGGTTAGATCAATCTCTTTAGGATTGGTGATATCAGCTGCAAAAAAATTCATAGATGTTAACTACTACAACAGAAAGATCACAATATTTATCTGAATACAACCAAACTAGCAAACATGTCATACCACAGCTCACCAACAACATAGCAAGAGAGCCAGATTTGACCTCTGTTGATAGCTTATTAATTTCGGGCAGAATAAATTTTGCTCGAGCTGAACTCACTGACGGAGCTCCACTAAAAGCAGTCAACTTGCAGGCCCGTTTGAAGCGATAAACACTAGAACGCTGTGTCTAGAAATCAAGCCAAGAAATAGACCACATGGCATCAAGAGAAAGCAGTAGAACATATAGTTTCAAAGGAAAAACAGTGAATAAAAGAATTAACCCAAAAGGAAAAACTCATAGAGCTACCTCCCCATTCAGAGTAGAAACTGGTCTAGCCAACAATATGTACAAGGGGAAAAGACTCTGAGTTTGCAGTCCACCAATAGCTCCGCTTATGGATATTGATATTTGTACCCTGGAATCAACAGAAGCAAGACAGTATCTTTATATTCGTAAGACATTATCTGTATGTCAACCTTATTACTGAAATATCTATGAAAAATCAAATATTAACTAATACAATATTTCTTAAAATGGCTCCACCACTTCCACTCAGATACTAAATGGAAGTATGCAATCATGGAGGTAGCTCTGTATTGATCTCCGGTTGGGGGGGGGGGGGGGGGGAATGCTTTTATTGTACAAATGGCGCTAACTGGCGGAGGCTTGCCTAATGCCTACTTAACTTCATCATGGAGCTAAGGAAACACCACTAAAAAAACACCACAACTACTATGGAATCAAATATCCCAAGAGCCAAAAACTTTACGGAAAAGAAACTAGATAATGTATATCAACGATAACTAGTTCACTTGCCAGTGAACGTAAAAATCAATTATGAGTACAAAAAGGCTGTGAAATTATGATGTCATATATCTTGCCTTCTTTTGTGTTTCTCTTGTAATTTGTAGTGCAGACATCTTTGAAGAAATGACGGCTGCATGAAAATCATACCATCAGTTAGAAACCGAGTATACAGATACCTTAAAAAGATTAAGACTTTCCATGTGCGTCATCATAATCATGGGTCCCAGTAGAAAAGAGGGCTAGTGCCAACTTCTGACAACATTCTCCAACCAAAACTTCCTAGGTAGCCGTATAATTTGGCAACCAAATTTCAGTGATAATGTGATCAACTAGAAGCATGGTACTTGAGATTGAAAACCAGCAAACACTAAGTATTTAAGTTATTATACAATGAACATAGATCAACCATCAACGGTGCCCTAAAAGCTATATATATATATATATATATATAACAAAAAATGGAAAGCATGCAAAACAAGCAACTTACATTTTTAATAGCACGGCGTTGAAGAATGTTGTATAGTTCTACAGGCTTGCAATAAACTGAAAGGCTTTCTTCGGCTGCAGTTTGCTCTTCCTCAGACAAATGAACACGGGGTTCTTGGCGACACATCTGATCTGAGTCTCTGGAGTAACTGCAAACACAAACATAACTCCTGTTACATGAGTCCATCAGACACAAAACAGAATGGACAACAAATAAATGAATAATAATAATAATAACAGTACGAACTATAATGACATGAAATCCATACATTAGAGACCATAATCTATTTAAAAACGCTTAATTGTCTAGATAGATTGCCTGAAATTTCAAGATAACGTACTTGGCTTCACGAGAGACTAAAGGTATGCCTGGCATTCTTGTTAAACAAAGCCAAATCGCAAACTCATTGCTGTCTGCACCTCTCTAGGGTCACTTTTTGGCCCCTGCAGACCTGCATTTAGTAAACGTGAACTGATCCAGTTTACAGAGTGTGGATGAAGGGTAAAGTGAGGATAACAAGCCATTCGATAATTCTCACTAACTCTGATTTATGGTAATTACTTTAAGCATTGTGACTTTTCCAAGTGAGCACCTAAACCTATGTTCCCACTGACCCAAATTGTCTTAATCAAGTTCTTTGCAGTCTATCCCTTGGTTGGTCTACATTTATGGTACCTCAAAACACTCTTCTTTCGATGTTTCCTTTACAGAACTTAGTCAGATTTTTCGGTTTCATTTTCATGATGTTGTTTGCTTTCAATACAATTAAATTCATCCAGGACCTAAAAATTCAAATATTAACAGTCTAAAACCACTGGCGCGATTCTATAATAGACATGGTTTGCAACCTCCTATGGCTAGTTAACATACACTTGCCATCCAAAATTTTGCAATTATGAAACGCAAGCAATTAATGTGCCTCCTGCACAATATGGTAAAAACTGCTAATAAATACATAAACCATTGATTATATATTTGTATTTGTGGCATTATTTCCTTACTTGGAACCCAGCCTTCTACTGTCACAATACTTAACGAATTAATTATCAATGAAGCAAAAGAAAATGCAACAGATTCAACACGAATTATTAAATAAGTTCCATAATCGATAATCAATTAAACAAGTGTTCATCTGGAAATTGGAATCGAACTCTATAATAGGCCGCCCAAAATACCAAATGCCTCGGTGGTCCAATCCAAATCCCCCTCCTTTGCCAATTCAAAATAAATATAAATAAATAAAAACTTAAACAGGGAAATAATGACCACATTCTCTGAAATCTCAACGTAAAATTAGGGCAAGAAAAGGCTGATCAAAAGAACGTTGACATATAATTCAAGTTATTTTCTCCAACTGGAATTAATCAATGAATCAAAATGCATATAACTGATTGAATTATAAACCCTAGTTTTAAGATTGAAACACAGAACGATTATTACCTGAAATGTTAAAAAGCCCAAATACCGGTTGTGGAGATATGATGGCAGAGATGAAGGGTGTTGCCGCTGAGTTTGATGATCAGCTGGTGACTTCTGTGACGGTGATTATGTCACCAGCTCCGCATTAGGCGTTCAGCGTTACAGCGTTACAGACTGGGAAATTGTTTATGCTATTTATTTAATAATCTCCATTCTCAATTGGGCTTATCTAATGGGCCTATGTAAGCCCAAACCTTTTGACTATAACGGTTTTATTAAAACCTATGACCTCTTTGACTTGTTTAAAATTTGGTTGGGTGTTACCTTTTACACTTTCCTCTATATATTAAAACTTAATCTATATATGGCTTTCAATTAAAATTAATAAATAAAGATAGGAGTTAGTGATTATCAATTAAAATAGATAAATAGGATAGAGGAGGGTACATTTAGGAAGTAGAGTAGGATGTAAAAGGAAAACCCCAATTTGGTTTCATTAATGAAAAAATATTATATTTAATTAAAAATTCATTTAAGTTATGTATCTAAATATACATAATTACTTATAGATTATAGGGTGACTTTTACATTTTTAAAAAGACAAAAGTTGAATTTAAACTTCATATCTGTAATTGTGAATAAAATAGGATTACTTTTACTTTTGATTCATTATAAACAATCTCGTGTAGAGACCTTATGCGACACAGATTCAATTTCGATATATAGACTGTGATATCTCCCCATGACGATGGTGTTGGATATCGGGTTTTGTGGTTGTATATAACTTGGATAGTTTTCTAGATCGTGTTTGGAAATCTCTTTTTAAATATTATATTTTGTCCCTACTATGCCTTAGATTTACAAGAAATCAATACCGGGGTAATCTAGAAAATTCATACACGAGATAAGGCATTGATCTCGTATATCTATGTACTCAGATCACGAATTATGTATTTATAGGAAAGATCAATAAGGAGGTTTAACGGTTGAAAGTAGTAATTAAGAGTTATAATCGTTAATGGATAAGGTTAAAGGATAGTTATACCGAATCTAATAACTGAAACATGCAGGCTAGAAACACTCGACCAGAGATGAGCCGAAGACCAACCAGGGCCAACTAGCTCGACCAAAGGTACCTCCGGACCAGAGACTTACCAGAATTTCTAAATCTGAAAATCACAAGTCTTGGATGCACAACTCCAGACTTCGCATGCATTGTTTCAGAGTTCCGTTTTAATAAAAATTATATGTCTTGATTGAGACTTTAGATCCGACATTTTCGTCCTAGAATGAGCTTTACATTTTAAGAAGACCATGATTTATTTTAAACTCGATACTAGTAATTGTGAATAAATTAGGATTACTTTTATCTTTGACTCATTATAAAAAATATCGTCTAGAGACCTAGGTGGCACAAATTCGAATTTGTGTGCGTGTTATCTCCCATTGATGATGGTTGATGAAACAATATTATTTCCATAAAGTAGATATGTCAAAATGGTTATACGAATACTATTAATATCACATTGATTATGAATATAATAAATCCAAAAGTTGCAACAACCTTTATCCAACCCGACATCAATTGGTGCATGTGGGTTTCAGATAATTACGTGAAAATACCTAGAAAGATGTCAATAATTTAAATGTCTAATATTTTTTAAATGTATTGTAAAACCGTAACTTTTTACAAATCTATGAGAATCAAACCTAACGTATTGTTTCACGTTATTTTTTTCATATAAAACTAATATTTAAGATATTGTTATACATATTATTTTTTGCAAACAAATCAAGCGCCTTCTGTACATGGGTGACCTACTTTATTGGATACAGTGACACGAACCACCACTTCATTCATCCGTCGTAGTATAAAAAATTATAGAGTTGTGAAGAATGTCTATCATTTATTATGTGCGACCATATATATTTTGAAACTGCAATAATAATAATAATAATAATAATTCTTTATATAGTTGGTTTGCATGATTTTCTCCCATTTTAGACAAAGTCTCCGTCGTGTCTGACCCCCTCAATCTTTCTATCCCGAGTGACTCAGAGAATTGAGTATTTATCCGTTTGATTTCTTTTTAATGCGGTACAATTTCTTCGTAACGTTTCCACTAGACTGAGAACATAGTAAATTACTTAATACAAAATAGATAAAAATTTCTATAAAATGTTCTCCCTTCTTCCACCGTTTGTGTTTGTTCGTTTGTTCGGTTAAGTTAAATGAACAAATATGAACAAAAGTCCGTTCGGTTCTTTACGGCCCTAAATATAAGTATTGTAACATCCCATATATATACTAAACCGGGTTAAAAGTACATAGAGCAACCAAGGTAATTTGCTTAACAAACTATTCATGGTTATAGACCACCAAAAGTTAAGTTACATAATATTTACAACCAAAAAGTAACTATACAAAAGTGTGGTCGTCTATCAAGTTAGCCTCCAAAATCCACTCCTGGTCTCTCAACCCGGATACACCCCTAGTCAGTCTTTAGAAACCTGCCACGGAATAACAAACGTGGCTGAGCAACAACTCAGTGAACAGATCAACAATATAAATAATAAGCAATGTTCAATACGAATAATAATCAACGATGGATAAATGATGAAATGATAGAAATCGATTGAAATCAGAAAGATATAACAAGTGGGTTCACATAATCACCCAATTCCGTGTTTCGTGTTATCAAGTTCACATAATCACCCGAATACACTAACACGTTGTTCCCAAAAAGGATGTACGGTCCTATGGGCATAGGTGAGAACTAGCAGTGTGGGCACAACACCTACTAGCCCTCGACTACTATTAAAGTAGTCCTAATTATGTTCGGTTCCTAGGATATCCATCCGCCCCCATGGCCGGATCAAGGCCAGCGTACTCACCACGCATATACAAGGACGCCATGGTGATTATAGCCACCATGGAAACATCACATGATCGGTGCCCCCGACCAAGTGTCTGGGTAAAGAATAACAACAAATGCAATGTAACGGAATCACAAGAATTGATCAATAATCATTTTTAGCAACAATCCATTCGCGCCTCAGCATTCGGAGTAAGACTCAAGAACCGGGCCAACGGTTCCTATTAGGAGCAATCAACCTTGGAACATTCCTAAGTTGTGCTCAACTAATGGAACACCAAATGGAAATCAAATAAGGAATAATAACAATGAAAACTAAAGAATATACGATTATTGAAGTCTTTCGTACATCAAATTTACCATTAAGTAAATCAATTTCGAATGGAATGACCTTTAGCAATAGGTCACTCCCGTGTCAAAGTAATAAGAGATCCGTACCTTTATATAACCGAGGTGATCAAAGACGAAGCTCGAATGCCAATATTATTGACCCTTGCTAGTCGGGTTTCCTATCAAATATAATGTACATTTAGAATTGAACCACAATCACCTATGTTTGTCCAAACCATATATCCTACATGTACCATTGTTTTAACTTAGTTAACGTTTATTTTTATCCTAATAAACATATAGTTCATTGTTAGTGTTGGTGAGATGATGATAGGTATTAATAATTGAACATGACGTATAAAAGAAATTCATCCCCTGTACATTTCAGCTTCTGTCCATCATTTTTGTGGACATTTATATTATGCTTAGGAGTCAAATTAAGTTATACACTCTACATAAAAGTTGTAGATATGTGTGTTATGAATTCAACCCAACAAGACTCATGTCATTTGAAGCTATGACCAATTCAATAAGAAGTTTTTGCCAACAGTGTGCAATTCCCGAGTACAATGTGACCAGCTACTATAATTCACTGTTTTGACACACTTAAACTCCGAATTAGCTCTCGGACTCTTCATGACAGTTGTAGTAGACGTTCTAAGCTTTCCAAAGACATATTATACACCTTAATTGAATCAATGGTTGATTTTATACAAATTTTTAAAACCAACAGCTCCTACTGTTTACTACCAACAACACCATTTTAGTTATTTGAAGGTACCATCACTACCAAATCACTACCACTTGAATTGGTAACCATTCTAAACCAACTATTGACTAATTTAGAACATTTGGGTTTGATTGAACAACCCCTAACATCATGTAAACCAAAACCCAATTGAATCTTAGGTTACCAACATCTAACTCAAAGATTTGCAAAATTCTTACCTTAGGGATGATTATAATATCATCAAGATATTGATTCCTTCAATCCCTTCAAATTTTCAGCACCTAATCAATACATATACACACACTTAGCATATGTATTACAACCAAATAACATAGATTCAAGTTATTCCATGGTTTACCTTCAACATTTGGCTTCAAAATCTCATCTTTCATCAAGATTTGAGGTTTAATTTGGAGGATGATGATTTTGGTTCTAGGGTTCTAAGAAATCGTGAAGGAGAGAAGAAAGTAATCAGATTTGAGTCTATTAATTTCAATTTGGTATTTATATTTTTCAATTTTTCACTTTTAGTCCCACAAGTTTCAAAAATTGCATTTTTATGATAATTGGTGAATTCTTTTACATTTAAGTTTAATTCTAGTTTCAATTGTCCATGTTTAATCCCTCACATGGTTATGTTTGACAAAGTTAGTTTGGATTCAAGTCTTTATGCCTTATGTACAAGCATACAAAGCAATGACTAACTCCAATCGCTAACTTTTCACTTAAAGTTCGTTATAAAAGTCCAGTTATTATAAGTATTTTTTTCATTCAAAAATTATCTAAAAACTTAATCATTCTTGTTCGAATCATACTTATGTCATTTTCTTAGGTTTCAAATTTTAATTTCAGATTTATATATTTTCAAAAAAGAATTTATAATAAGACTTGGTCAAAAAGCCACACATATAAGTTTATGAAAAATAAATAAATTAGGTTCACATATCATAATCAATTACAAAAACCAGTAAACCGCTATACATCATGAAAACAAATAAAACGCCACGATGCAATGAAATTACCCAACAAAATTTGTAATAAATGTTATAAACATTATCAATGCTTATCATAACTGTAAACTATAATTTTTTTTATAAAAATATCACATTAATATTGAAGTAAGAAAAAGAAGGCAATAATTGAATCGATAATGATTTTAAAAAAAAATGTTAGAATTTTTAGCAACGAGCTAGTTTCCTAAACTTGTGTCGAGCTTGTGACCGCCTTTGTGCGTAGATATTCGAAGATCAATCATGTCTGAATGTGGATTTTGTAATCGATTCGTAGCAGTTCTATCGGCATGCCGTTTCGGTCCTCCTTTAATTCTTGCAGCAATTTTTTCATTTTTGATCGGCATATTAATGTCTGCAGATCAAAATTATCAAATCACGATCGTTAACAAACGCATCAAGCATGATTATTGATTAATGTAACTCAAATCATGATTGAAGAAAAAAAACACATATAGAAACATGGAAGATGAACCAGAGATGGAGATCGAAACTTCAGTATACGAGACAAAAAAACTGCAAATTATATGAAATAACTAACAAATTTGAATGCAAGTATGTAACAGAACGCATATCATTTGAGTTTTTTTTTCTTCAAATTCGAGTTTTCTTCATCAATCATTGATTCAAATCGGATATACTGGAGTATGTAATAATCTAAATCACCGAATTAGAAGCAATTTCAACTAACAAATTGAATTTAACAGAACGCACATCATTTTGAGTTTTTTTTTCAAATTCAAGTTCTCTTCAACAATCATTGATTCGAATCGGATATACCGGAGTGTGTAATAATCGTAAATCACTGAATTAGAAACAATTTTGAAGAAATTGTTATGGAGACGCGAATAAACGTAAGAAGATCCGATTGAAAATTACCTGGATTTGAGAAGAACCAGAGAATGAGAGCACATAAAAGGAGAACGAGAGGGATAAGATGAACAACTTTTTCTGAGAATCGAACGCGCCCAAATCTATCCTTCTTAGACGTCGTGGCAAGCGAAGGTTCGTACTGCGGCAATTCGTTGGTTTCCAAAGCTAATGCTCTGAGCGCCGGTGATACTGACTTTGACGTCGGTGAATGATTGTAGATACTGTAGTAAGTATCATCGGAAACTTTGCTACTGCTCGCCGATCTGAACATTATTTTTTTTGTTTCTTTCGAAATTTGTGAATGGTGTTCCTTGATTTATGAAAATTTGGAAATGGAAAAAGAACCGAAATTATGGAAAGAGAGAATTGAAAAATTCAAAAAGTTCGGCTTCGATTTCGGAGAATCAGTTGTGTTAGAAATGTTTGAAATTTGACTTTTGCATGGTTTGGACAGATAGCATATTGGGAAGCGAGTCTCGTATATCTTGTCTTATTTAGTTTGATTTTAGAGTAAATTACACTTTTGATCCTTTATCTATGGCCACTTTTTGGTTTTGGTCCCTCGAAAGGTAAAAGTACATTGGTGGTCCCTCAAACGTGTTTTTGATGACATCCTTGGTCCCTCCGCCTAACGCCGTCCAAAACCCTACCGTTAGGCGTTCCATGTGCCCCTCACGTGAGGGGCATTTTGGTCTTTTTAACATTGTTTTTATTTTCTTTAAAAATAAATAAATAATATATAATATTTAATAATATTTAAATTTCCTAGAAATTATATAATATATAAAAAATTAATTATTTTTTAAGAATTAAACCTTTAAAACCCACCTCCCCACCAACCTAGTTAAAAATCACCTACCCCCTTTTACTTCTTCACCTTCCCCTTTCCCTTCCTCCCTCTACCCACCTTAAACCACCATCACTTCTTCATATTTCAATTACAAAATATATTTATTAATACAATTGATGTCTTTTAGATCCATTTATCCATGTTCTTTCATTTCCTTCTAAACTTTAATCCAATCGCCTCCCCTCCCTTCACCGGAAATAGAAATCATCGTCGTTGACCGCCATCTCTGTTGACCGCCATCGTCGCCACTGCCATCGCCGGTGACCACCATCGCTGCCACTGCCATTAATCGCCATCGCCGCTGCTGCTATATATGAAGAAATCGTCGACCGACATCGACGAATCTTTCTAGATCTTGAAGAAATCTTTCACCCAGACGCAGGTTTTGGTTTAAATATTTTGATTCAAAGTTCAGATATGTGTTCGAGAGGTTTTTCTTGAAGATTTTTGATTTAGATTCGAAGGGATTGGTTCAAATATTTCAGATCTGGACTCAAGAGGTTTTGTTTCAAAAGTTTCAAAGGGCTGCTGCACGTGCTCTGTTTCTACTCAAACTTGGCTGGAAAGTTAGCATCTTGCTGTTTTGCTTTTGTTGGTTTTGGGTTCATAGGTGGTTCCCACTGTCTAGCTTTTGGGTTGATGTTGTAACTAATGAAAGAAAAGTTTTTTTGTATATTCTTCCACTTTTTTTTTATAGATTGTTTGAAATTTGTAGATGTTTATATGTAATTTGTTCTTTTTGTATATAAATATGAAGTTTGGTTGAAGTTTTTAAGTTTTTGAATTAATGTTAAAGGTTTGGGTTTGCATCTGATTAAGATTTATGTTTTGAAATTAAACTAGATTTAGGATCTATGTTTTGGGGTTGAACATGATTTAAGATTTATATTGAGTTGGAATCTAAATTTGGAATTAGAATTTGTGTTTGAATCTGATAGCGGTGGTGGCCGGCGGTGGTGGCAGTGTCTTGGTAGGTGGCGATGGCTTGGTATTCTAAGAGAGTAGATGAAAAGGGTTTGGTAACCCTTTTTTTTTTTTTAATATTATATAATATATTAAATGATTTAATTTGTTTTTAAAAATTAAATATTATATAATTTTAGTTTATATAATATATATTATATTTTAATAGAAAATTAAAAGCAACATAGTGAAAAGACCAAAATGCCCCTCATGTGAGGGACCATCAATGTACTTTTACCTTTCGAGGGACCAAAACCAAAAAGTGGCCATAGATAAAGGACCAAAAGTGTAATTTACTCTTAATTTTATAATAATGATTTTTAGTGTTACAAATTCTATTTTTGGTCCTTCTAGTTATACTAACTATCAAGTTTAATACTTTAATTCATGTTCTTTGATTACAAGGGATGTGGCGTACTGGTTGAGTCTTTGGAGGATGTAGTGGAATATTTCATCTGCTCAGGGTTTGAATTCGGGCGTACATAACAATTGTGGCCACTGAGTTTATCAAATCTGATGTATTGCAGCCATAATTTAACTGGATTAGTCCAGACATAGCCTGACATACCCTTCACACAAAAAAAATCATGTTCTTTGAGCTAAGTATAGCTTTAGTTGTTGTACGTTATTTTGTTTTACTTTTGATTCTTTAAATTGACAAACTTTTTTAGAATTGGAAATCACAACGAACAAAGCTGTAATTAGTTTAAAATAAAAACCAAAATTAGTAGTAAGGGGCCATTTACCAAATCTTACTCGGGTAAGTGCTTACCGGCAAAATTCAACACTATCACTTACTTACCAGGTAAGATTTTAGTCCACAAAAACAGTATCATATGCAACAATTTATCCGGTAAGCGCTTACCGTGGTAAGATCCGTCGCAATCACTTATCCGGGTAAGACTCTTGGTCATTGTTTTCCTTGTCTTCGCTCTTACCGGGTAAGATTTTTGGTACTTGTTATATTCCTCCGGTAAGATAATATGGCTTGGTAAGCACTTACCCGGGTAAGCGTTTGGTAAACGGCCCCTAAGTGTCAATCGTAAAGACCAAAAATGTTAATTTACTCTATAATAAATTATGGGAAAAGAATTTGATTCCCATCAAAACAACATCCGTTTGCCTAATAAATCGAAGGGAAACTGGAAAAGGAACAGGTATAAAATGCAAGTTGGTCTTGTGCATAAATCGATTTGTACCATATATCAAACGAAAACGAATTCAAAGCAATCAAAGGGGGTTACCTCAATTGGATAGGTAACATTCTAGGGGGTGTGGGGTGAAAGCCACACTATTTGGGTTCGAATCCCACGAGCAACACTTTTCTGAGATATCCAGACTCTGGGTCTGGTCCTTTGGTTTTATTTAGATATTATTCTCAAATGAACCTCATTCTATTAAAATTTATTTAGTACTTCGATTTATTTATATGCGAAGGGTTTTCCATATAATGTTGGTTCGCTTAGCACCAATCAAGAAATCTGAAGGAATATCAAATATACGCAATGCTCTTGTAAACCAATTACATTAATCAAAGAATAAAGATGGACAAGATGTAGTTCAAATTTATAAAACCAAAATCTATGAACGTAATACATGTGAGATCAAAATAAAAAGACTAAATATTATAATAAGGTAAGAAACAAACGTTAAAGGATTTTTTTATGTAAATCATTAAAAAAATTGCATTTAAAGATGATAAAACCCCATATGAATAGTTTGTAACGTAGATATACATGTATATCTTCAAATATATTTTTTCTCCCGAATTTTATCAATGATCCACATTAACTTTTCTTTACCTTCCATTCTCATGTCATGTCTTGTTATTTGAACCGGCCCCTAAAATACGTGATTCATTTTGTGATCAACAAAAATCTCAGATCAAATTAAATTATTTTGAATTAAATATCTAACAACTAATATAACTCTGGACAAAAACATTTTTTCTCGTAAAGTTCATTTAAAAGTAAAAAAAAAACAAAACTAACGCTTCAGTTATTTAATCATCAATACCTAACTGATATTTATTTTGGTTTGATGTCCGTTGACCTACAAGGTGAACCAAACAATTGATAATTAACCACAAAAGTGGTGTTTCAATGGTTTAAGTTTGGGTTCCAAAAATCAACAGTAATAGGAGGTCTTAGGTTTATTTAAATCCAAAAAGGGATAAAAAAAATCCTCTAGCAGATTGGATCAGATTGAATATCCAGGTTAATAAAAAAAAATAATGGAACGACGACCTATCATAAATTTCACGGAGGTATCTCTTTCTGAGAACAAAAATGATGATGATAAAATTTCCTGCAGCATAAAGCTTTCTATACACCCCTCTTTTATCGTGGAAAACAGGCCTTTTTTTTTAAAGTCAGTAAAGATATACTTACTATCACATAAAGGCATATTATACCCAATTAACCAAAATCAATCATAGCCCAGCATTTCCGCTAGTCTTGTATTTCTGGCAGCATGTTTTAGTTTCTCCAGTGCAACAAGCCCAACCTGCCTAACTCGTTCCCTTGATAAACCCTTCCTGAAATAGTAATGAGGTAATGCATTTAGATCTATATGTATAGTGTTTGGGACCAAAAATAATGTGGAAGTTTAAAGAAAGATTAATAAAGGTCAAGTTGGGGTTTGTTTACTGAATTACACCATATTGGATGAGTTATTCGTGTAAAAATGTCCTGCCATTTACCAATGCTAACCGGGTAAGTGTTTACCAGGTAGAAGTCGCCACTATCAGTTACCTTACCGGTAAGATTTACTGCCATCCAAATGGCAAAGTAAAATTGTTGGGAAGCGTCTTTTACCCGGTAAGCGCTGACTGGGTAAGAGTCATAACTCACAACCCTCACTTACCCGGTAAGATTATCGGTTCTTGCGATACTCATCCTTTTTTTCATTTTTGAATAAAGTTGTTTGTGTGGATTAAATCCGTCTGTATAGATCGGGAAGGTTTTTGTTTGGGAGTGTTTTTCCTAACAGATGAAAGGAGGATGTTTTTTAATTGGGAGGGACATGTTTAGAAAAAGTCACTTTCTATATCATTAAGCCACTACCAAACAGTCTTGTATGGCTAACTGAATAAGTTGCGAGTCCTATTAAGCTCATTAAGCTGCTAACAGACAGACCTTACTAAGTTAGCGTTTGATAAACGGCCCAAAAGACTGGTAAAAATTAAGCAACAGATAAATAAAAGGTAGTGGATGTGTTGTACCTCCTACTGATATCCTCCCAAGTAAGATATTCATTATCCAGACCGTAGTAAAGATGGATGATCTCTCTCTCCCTTTCCCCTAGAGTCATGGTAATCAGCTTTCTTACTTCATCCTGCAAAAATAAGAAATAAGTCACAAATCATAATATTATTAATTGGTCCTATTTGAGAAATGATTTTTCGTTGTTTAAACTGCACCAATAAAGGCATGTACCACTCTCCCAATTCCTTCATTATCATCACTTTCCACTTTTTGTGGGGAGACAAGATCATCTTTAATTGTTGGCACGGTAGGAATATGTTCATAATTTGGTTATTGGGACTTCTGTATAGAAATCCACATTCGGCAAGTGTTTAATGAAGAGCATGCTTTTGGTGATGTTTGGCAACTATAAATCAGCTTGTTTTTAAACTTATTTAAAAAGCTTCGTTTGATAAGTCACAAGCTAGCCTTTTGAAAAAGTTATTTCTATTTACATTTCAATAAGCTCTAGGGCGTTATTTGTTTTTTTTTTTCCAGATATCCCCCTCATATTTTTAGAGTTAAGTAACTTTTCAATATGTCATTTTATAAGGTAGTTTTATCAAACATGACTAGTTTATCGGCTAGCTTATTAAGTTAATAATAAGGCGTGGAGCTCATTATAGCACGCCATGGCGCGTTAAGTCCCTTACATTTTAAAATTAAGTAACTATTCAACATCTCATTTTACATTGTCATCTATAAGGTAGCTCTATCAAACATGACTAGTTTATCGGCTAGCTTATTAAGTTAATAATAAGGCGTGGAGCTCGTTATGGCACGCCATGGCGCGTTAAGTCCCTTACATTTTAAAATTAAGTAACTTTTCAACATCTCATTTTACATTGCCATCTACTCCCTCCATCCCAATTTAAGTGTCCATATTTCTATTTATATTTGTCCCAAAATAAATGTCTACTTTCAAAAGTAAATGACTAAATTCTTAAATTTACCCTTAATTAATGCATAAATATTTAAGAGTTTCTGAAAAGGGAGAAATTAAATAAGGGTACGAATGTCATTTTGTTTACCAAAAAGTGTATTAATTATACACGTCTAAAACTGTGTGTCATTTTTATTGTAGACACTTCAAATTGAGATGGAGGGAGTATAAGGTAGGTTTATCACACATGACTAGTTTTAATAATATTAACTAACAACTAACTTATCAGCTAGTTTGACAAATATAGCTTAGGCAACAACAAGACGCTGAAAATCAAATAGATCAGCACACAATATCATAGAGTACACAACAAGAGTGCGTCCACTAATGCAACGTGTTTTTCAGGGATAGGTGTATAAGATGAAATGTGTGATAAAAGAAACAAAGATATATATATATATACCTAGAGAAAAGTTCAAATGCGAACTCAAATTTGGTTGTGAATGTGAGGACAAATGAGAGCGCGACACGTGTCTGAATGTAGATTATTCAGACTGAATATGACACCTGTCGTACTCTCATTTGTCCTCACATTCACAACCAAATTTGAGTTCTCATTTGAACCCGCCCTATATACCTATATATATATATAACAAAGGAAATCATAAGCATGGGTTATGTAAACATGTTAAAGTACCTTGAGAGCCCCTTCATCTACTCCATGCCATGGGTTATTTTGGGGGGAATCATCTGCAATGTACTGCAGCAATTACAGAAGAGAGGTCAATAATGAAAAAGGGGTGGCAGTGATTTCATTACTTTGATCAACTAAAAACTTACACTGTGAAGTGTATCTCCAGGAAGACCATTTAAAGAAGGGAAAGCTTCCTTATCAAGTGAGAACACTTTATAGACTGCCTACATGCAGAGTCATTTAATATTAAGAACATGGCAAAAGGATAGAAATTAATGTGGATTGAAAGTTTGTCAAATATGTTTAGTACCTCTGTGGCATTTGTAACTTTCTTTCTGGACATCTTTAGGCTTTCCGCAATTTTCTATAGGATAATAAGAGTGAAAAAAAGGGCAATAGAACATAAGAAAATACATATAGAAAGAAAGAACAGAAAAAAGGCCCAAAGATAGAGCTAGACAAGTTCATAAATACAGCAATTGAGATTGCTTTCAAGTAATTATAGTGTTTAACTTACATCAATTGATGGGGTTATTCCTTTTCGCTCTAGTTTAGACTTGGCATTTCGGATTGCACCCAGTCTTTCATGCAAGTGAGTAGGCAATCTAAGGGTCTTGGAATTTTCAAAGAAAGTTCTTGTGACACCCTGGCATTAAAAAGATATAAAGTAAGCAAATACAGCTTTATCCGTGTAACTTCTTTAAATATACTTTCCATCACAAATGCATGAAGAAATACGGTTGTTACAGGAACAAATAACCCAGATTTTAGAATTAAGGCAGTTACAATTACTTTATACTACACCAATCAGTGTCTACAGTCTTCTTCTAAAAGGTACATCCATAAATTGGCTGTATAAATCATCTGTTTTTTTATGGGACAAAGAACTAGGCACACAGTATCAATGTAGACATCATATACTGAACCGATCATATGATTCATATCATAAATGTATTTATAATCCTGACCTGCCGTATCCACCAATAAACATATGTAGAGATTTTGTGTCCCCTAGATGAATCGTATTTCTCTATCCCTCTGAGTAGTCCAATCAGACCTCCCTGCATGAATACACGGTCAAATTATGAATTAAGAGAATTCCACAGCTATAGATGATGATATAACTAGCATCCTTAAGTAGAGATCAGCAATAGCCACCTGAATTAGGTCAGACATGTCGGCTCCCATGTGTTTGTATTTTTGTGCAACAGACATCACCAGTCGAACATTACTCAGTGCCAGCTTCTCTCTTGCCAAAGTGCACTCAGTCTGTTTAGTTTGCAAGTCAAGTTGGGAAATCTGTAGGGAAGTTGCAAGTTGCTTCTCTGAAGGTTCGGATCCCAATCTTTCCTTCAGTCTGAAAATTCAGATCCAGTAAGTTTGGCAAGACTAGATGGTTGATATATTAGTTCTCTACTTCTCTAGTCTTAAGGGGTTGTTTGACAGTTACGGAATGGTTCGGTACAGAATGATTAAGTGGTCGGAATGATTAAGAAGCTCTTATGATATAGTGCAAAATGAAATATAATTGTTCAGGATGTAATCACGACTCTTAATGGTTAAGGGAGGTCCAGGATACAAAACGATTCAGAGGGTTTTGGAACCATTAAGAGGCAGATTTATTTTTTGCCAAACAGGATTAACCTCTTAACGATTCAGAGACTGGCTCTTAATGGGCTCTTAATGGAACTGTTAAGAGGTAAACAAACAGGATCTATGACTCACACTGTCGCACATGATCTATATATCTTTCAAGTGAAAAATCATTTAAAGTTTACTAGTTTTAGAGATAAATTTTGGTTCATAGGATTTGGGGAGTGCTGACAGACCACAAACACCCATTTATGATCATTGAGAAAGTCCATTACCTTGACTTCTCCTCCTCTAAGTGTAGACCGATTTTGATCTTTTCTGATAGAGCAACCACCTCTGAGTGAGTGAGCAACGCTTCATTTCTTACACCTTTTAGATAACCTCTTTGACAATTTTGAAGGAGTTCTGGACTGATTATGGATCTCAACTGCCTACTCCCACCAACTTGATTTACAGAACAATTTCTACTTGGTGTTTTATTCTGAGCATCTATCCGACGCCTTCTTGCAGATATCCCTGAACCAGTGACATGTACCTTTCTGCTGTTTCTTTCTGTGGGATTAGCTGTAGTGGTCCTCTCTGTTGAAAGGGTCCACTGCTTTTCCAGTAAAGACTTGTGTAATAAGAGCATAGCTTCAACTGAAAACTCATGGTCAGATGCTTCCTCATCTAAATGGTCAAAGTTCTGAACCCATTGGTCTGTACTCGGAAGATCTAAAGCCGTATCTACATGTTCCTTCAAAGCTCTAATGGAATGAGTATCCCGGCTGTTTATAAAACCATGTCCATAGTTGGATGACTTTTTTGAAGCGATCAAACTCGTAGCTGGTACACATATGAACCCAAGATTGCTGCTGCAGGATAGCTTGTCACTGACATCAGAGTAATAAGGTGATGAACCCAATAACCTATTTACTGCTCTTAGTCCAACAACTGCAGTTGTATTTGTAGACATCATATATGTTGCGTTAGTCAACTTACAAGAAATAGTATCACATCCATTGAGAAAGTCGTTTTACAGCAACCATGATTAAGCAATAGAGTTGCTGAACAGGCCTTCAGGTTTCCTGGAGATCACTTTCTGCCAATTACAAAAAGAGAAGAAGATATATAAATAAGAGTGTCACGGAAGAAAGCGCTTTTCACTAAATAGTTGGGCTTTTCACGGTACCCTTTTGTGGACAGTGATGAATGACAGGTAAAACAGCTTTATGTGTTTAAAGAAAGTTTAAAAAATTAAAAATTAAGAGATAAATAGGTGGAAATTACAGACTTATTTGGTATATGAGCTTTAACTAGCAATGATGTGATACAATCAGTCTTAACTCTTAACTCAACGAAGCTGCTAAACTTTTATGAAATGTTTTGGAACTCCAATTCCATGCTATAGAATTGGAAATGGAATTGGAACGAGAGCTCCAATTCACTTCTCCCAAACAATATCTAGCATTAATGTTCATGTTAGTGGGGACTACCCAACACGTCCAGGTTATTTACCGAACTATGCAGGACCGATTGTATACATCCCAAGCTACCAATGGTTACTGTACTCTGACTCAACTCAGAAATCTATAAATAGCAGGCCCAAAAGAAAGAATATCACTTCTTTTCTACATAACCGAGCTCTTTACTCACTTGAGATGGATCAAGGGGGTAAATCGCTCTTTAGAATTCATCCGTGCAGGTCTTAGGGGTTTACCACAGGCTCACAGCTTTAGAGAATGGAAAAGATCAACATTATCATGTGCATAAACTCAATAAAAGTCTACTATCCGAGCTCAATGTCGGTGCTAATTTGAACATGATTTTGATCATATTTTTAGCCATAAAATTTATCCTCCCACCCTAACCTAGCTGCAGCTTCAACCATAGTTGAATTTTATAACATCACTGGTAGTTCACTTGAGATGTAACAGTAATGACATCAACCATAAATTACTCTAGACATTTTATCATACTCTAATCTCAAGCCTGAGATGCAAATGAAGTACTCAGACCTCATATCCCGAAATAATCATCCTCCATCATGAACATAAGCTTCATCAAAATGCTATCAAAATTCAAAAGTCCACATGATGTGTTCATTGTTATAGATTGGAGACCCCATTATAACTAAACAAAACTTGATTAATAATCAATCAAAAAATTTGCAATTCACATCGATACAATTTACTGGAAGCCGGAGGAGAACGTTTCCATCACATTTTCCCCGTTTTTACTGCCAAATTCAATTATTTTGACAGAATTATATACCTACCACATCAAAAGTAAGCTATCATGCCAAACTTCCGGAACTTTTAACAGTTCTGATATATGAATACTTTCAATATCAAATTATCATACTTCAGCACCACAAAATTTCGCAACGATAAACAAAATCAAACAGACAAACACTGTTCGATGTTTTGTTTCCATAACTACATAAATATTCCATCTTAAACAATAAACAGTCTCGAATTACACATTGTAATGGCGTCTACATCACAAATTATCACATAAGATCACAGGAAAGTTCATCGGCATTACCTTTAACCGGCGGCGTAGGTGGTGACGGAGATCTAGGAGTGGAGTGAGATGGAGAGCGTGGTTGATGTGTGGACTGTGTGGTGTGGTGATGGTAACCTCAACAGTTTTTGAATTTTTATAAAAAAACATTTATATTTTATTATATAGATATATATTAAAATACATATCGGATAGAAGTTGTTGAAGTTAGGGTGGGCCCACATAACTACATACATGATAGAATTCGTGGATCTCTGGATCACATATCCAATCTATTCGGTCATAGATGGACTTATGGAGATGTGACACGTCACATCTTTTGTAATGTTTTTCTTTTCTCACTTCTCAGCCACATACCCTGATCGTCTATTTGGAAGGAACTGTGTTTGCCATGTTACTCTTTTAGCCCAAAATATTATATAATTATATTTAGAGTAAATTACATACTTGGTCCCTAGGGTTTATTGGTTTTAACAGTCTGAGTCCCTAAAATGAAATATCTATGGCTTGCATCCTCGTGGTTTCCATTTTATAACGTATTAGGTCCCTAAAACTAACTTTGTTAGACTTTTCCTGTTAAGTAGGTTAAGTAAGAGGGGCATTTTGGTCATTTTAAGTATAGGGACCAAACACGTAATAAGAATCATAGGGACCAAACATGTAATAAAAACCATAGGGACCAAATATGTAATTTACTCTTTGTATATTTTATATATACTTAATAATTAATAATTCATAACATATATATATATATATTGTGGGTGTATATATATATATTATATAATTTATCAAATACTTTCACAATTTTTTTTATTATAACATTTTTTTTGTTTTTTCTTATTAAAATAATATATTTTCAAATTGTATTTTTGTTATGGCATTATAGTTACATTTTTTTATTATAGTAATATACTTTTATTTCTTTTTTTACACATTGTATTTTTAATTTTTTTTTATTAAATTGTATGAAAATTAAATATTTTAATGTAACATATTTTTTAAACATATACATTTTTTTCTTCAAAAAAACACATACTTTTTAATATTTTTTAAACGTTAGCAATGTAAAATGTGTTTTACATTTTTTGAATAACTTCATCGCTTTCTATAAGATTATTCATATACCACCTATATTATGTTTTTCATCTATTTTTTAAGAATTATTTTAAAAATGTATGAATAATCGGAAGGTAAAGTGAGGAAACTATCTAAAAAACTTGATGGTCATTTTATCTACATGCGCGTAAGAAAAATATGTAACTATAATGACATAATAAAAAAATAGTTTGAATACATATTGCTATAATTAAGAAAAATATAACTATAATACCATAATTAAAAAATAATTTAAAAATATATAGCTATAATAAACAAAAATTTAACTATAATGACATAATAAAAAAAAATTAAATATATTTTGCTATAATAAAGAAAAATGTAACTATCATGCCATAATAAAAATACAGAATTTAAAATATATTGTTGTAATAAAAAAAACAATGTTATAAAAAATAGTGAAAATTATGGTGATAAATTATATACAATATATATGTTATTAATTATTAATTATTAATTATTTATTATTAATTATTAAGTATATATAAAATATATAGAGAGTAAGTTACATGTTTGGTCCCTATGGTTTTTATTACATGTTTGGTCCCTAAACTTAAAATGACCAAAATGCCCCTCTTACTTAACCTACTTAACAGAAAAAGTCTAACAAAGTTAGTTTTAGGGACCCAATACGTTATAAAATGGAAACCACGAGGATGCAAGCCATAGATATTTCATTTTAGGGACCCAGACTGTTAAAACCAATAAACCTTAGGGACCAAGTATGTAGTTTACTCTTATATTTATATGTCGTGTTTATTAAATATATCATTAATAATGTGATTATAGTCATTTTCATCGTTTTAATTTTAGATTCACATAGTTTTGATTATTTTATTATTATTTTGATTCGCTTTTATAATTTTTATTTCCAGTTAAATATATCCATTTATATAAAATTATTATGAATAACGAAGAATAATGTGATAATGAGAGTTAAGCTGATAAGTATGGTAAAAATCTGGACCCTTGTCATCTTCAATCTCAAACCATCCATGAAACATGTTTGATACAAGAATTAATCCGGTACAACTCAGTGCATCTCATCCTAATGTGCATTTAAGGTGAAATCCTTTCCTACGATTCTTACCTTTACTTTCTTTTTCATTAAAATCCAGCTCTAGTTCGCATTATTTATTAAGATAAATATATGTTGTTTTAAAAAAAATCATATTATTATAAGTTAATTATGGTTGTTTTAGAGTTATGAGGATCTTTGAGTATTTATTTGAAATCAGGTTGGTTTCGTGTAGACAATTGTCTATCTATTTTTAATGTGTCTTTCACGCCTATTTGAAAGTTAATTAAAGTATTATTTACAAGTAAAGCTTAAAATTTATTGTATGTGTATCAACTATTAAGTATTTATACAATACAACTGAATCAACCATCATCCCTAATTTTACCATCGACCCCATTCGTCGCCCATCAAGTGCATCTAGTATCATCACCATTGACGACCCTTTTTTTTAACATAAAAATGTTTTTATAGTTTAATTACCAAAAGATGTATCTTACATACTTGAAATTTACATTTTTATGTTTTAGTCACTTGACATTTTCTTAAACATAGTTTGTGTAAATTGTGTTATGTTGTATACAACATCAATTACATGATATTTTTACAATCTTTATTGTTTAATGATATAGCATTTACATCCATTGTTCTTTTTAGTTTTGTGAAATCGACATCCTTTTCCGTTGACAAGTTACTAGTTCAAAATATTTAACATTGCTCCCTTTAATTTTGATGTATGCGTCTTTATTATTTAATTTTTTAAACATACATTTTAAACATTGAACTAGTCGTACCATAATAGCATCCCAAAATTTGCACTTGAATGTAAGTATGGATGAATGAAGTTCAGGGACTCAATTGGCATTATGAGAAAACTGGGGACTTAATTGAAAGTTTTAAAGAAACGTGTACTCAATGCTCATACTTATAGCATGTGAATTCCATTTTACTTGGATAAAACTTGAAAGGGGATGTATATGTCCCAATCATGCCATGCTTAGAAACGAGATTCAAAGTGAGTCCAAGCCTGTGTTTGAACTAGCATCGGTTTCTAAGCGACTTCAGTATTGCTTACAATATCGCATATACCTTTGTGGTATCTGACATTGTTTGGTGCAGTATATAAGTTGAAGTACACGTTCAACATGTGTGTTCAAGACATTTATAATCGTGCGAAATACATATAGTGTTGATTCAAGAAAGTTTATAGATTCTACAGGATCAAGTGATGAATTCACGTGTGTATTTACGAAAATTGAGACACGTGCTATTATATAGCATTCTTATTGACACTACTGAGTTCTAGTGAGAAATAAGTAATGATGAGAAGTGAAAGAGATTTTTCAAAATCCTAATTGAATGTCAACACTAACAAGGTGCACTGATCAATTCCCTTATAAAATGCAACTTATGAGTGTGTCATTGCGCATGAGATTAAAAGTGATAAATGATTCAAATCTCTCTTTAGACTTCTCACATTAATTATTCTTCTCACGCGATCTTTAACCTTCATTTGACTTATGTTGTTGTTTAAGAAAATATGGTTACTACTTAAATTGAATTAAGTAAACATAGGACCGTGTGAGAATAAGGGTTAATGTGAGAAGCATAAGAAGAGATATGTACCATTAATCACTTTTAATCTCATGTTTACCCATGAATTACGATTTAGAAAATAGTTGATCAGGCGCATCTCGGTGTACCTCATTTCAGTGCATCTCTTCCTAATGTGTATCCAAGGGGGAGATCTCTTCTTATGCTTCTCACCTTAATTCTCATTCTCACCGGAACCCAATCCATATTAAGTATACTACAACATTTTCGTTATAATTAAGTATTCCCCAAATTATTCAATTGAAGATTTGCATGGCATGATTATACTGTTATTGTATGAGAGTGTCTTAATTTGTATACGTGTGGATGTATAGGTTCGATCGTTCATCTTAAAGATATCTAAGTATTTGACATCGCATATTCTATCAAGATAATTTTAGAAGTACAAACGAGCCGCAATAAAACCTACTTTGGAATAAGTGGAAATTGCGTTCATGGCCTCACGAGTATTTAATTTTTGAAGCATTTCAAAGTTAAGATTGAAATCCAGTGTAAATGGAAGCTATGGCGAGAAAAGTAAAAAGAGATATCTATCCTTATATCAATCATAATTGAGAATTAACACCAGATCAATTCCCGTGCCGTGAGGAGTGCAATTTATAGGAGGGATGTGAGATTAAAAGTGATCAAACATCCATATCCGAGAAAAATACGAATTATCGGGTTGGGTTAAGTTCAAATAAAAGTAATCTAATATCAACCCAGTAGCTATGGTTTGAAGATTTTGAAACTCGATTAAACATCTTGTTGCTTCGGATTGATTTATTTCATGTTGGATTGGGTTTGGTTGATCGGGTTGGTCTGACACCCCTACCTTACACCATCGTAAGATGTAGGTTTTAGTAGGGGTGAGCATTGGAACCGGTACCCGCATTTGGAACCGGAACCGCTTTGGAAATGCCGGTTCCGGAACCGGAACCGATGTGATTGGTTCCGGTTCCTAAAATACGGAACCGATCAGGACTGGTTCCGGTTCTCATTTTTTTGGAACCGTTACCCGCTGGGTACCCGCTACCCGCCACTTTTTAATAAAAAATATTTTATATATTCATAAATAATAAATAAAAACTCAAATTTTCTAGTTTGTTTATGTAATAATTAGTTTTTATTGGATTCGTTTTGACCATTTGTTGTATTTATTACTTATAAGTCGGTATTTTGTAGTTTATAATTATATTTTTATCGTATGCAATGTAAAAAATAAAAATAAAAAAGTTGAAATCGGGTACCCGGTACGGGAACCGGTTCCCATCGGTTCCGGTTCCAAAATATAAGGAACCGGTGTTAGCGGTTCCGGTTCCGGTTCCAGATTTTCAGGAACCGTCGGTTCCGTTTCTGGTTCCGGTTCCATAAAAAATGACCGGTACCCGGTTTTGCTAAGGGGTTTTAGGGTCCAAAGTTAATTTTATATCTAATACAGGGACTAAAAGGCAAATATTGTTTCCGATTTAAAACTTGTCTACAACTTTAATCACTCGCCAAAACCAGAAGAAAGCCAGAGAAGATGGCGGAAGAGGAGAACGGTGCGACGGCCGGCGGGGAGTTTTACCTGAGATACTACGTAGGGCACAAGGGGAAGTTTGGACATGAGTTTCTGGAGTTTGAATTCCGACCTGACGGCAAGCTCCGTTACGCCAACAACTCCAACTACAAGAACGACACCATGATCCGCAAAGAGGTCTTCCTTACCCCTTCCGTCCTCAAAGAGTGCCGTCGTATCGTCTCCGATTCCGAAGTTAGTGTTTCTTCACATCTCCATTTCATTTTGGCTTTGATTTGGATTTTGTTAGGGTTTTAACATCCATTTAGGTTTTAATGTTTTTCTGATTTCTCGTCATTATTTGAGTCTCTGACTTTCGTTAATTAGTGAAGAGTCGGTAATTCAGTCTGAGAGGTTGAGATTCCGGTAAGATGGAAGAGACGTATGCTAACTAGGGTTTATGGATGTCATACTGAATTTATGGATTTATACGTAGCGTACTGAAATAAATTTGCAATGGAAAGATGGTAATGTATGGGTGTTTTTGTTGTAGATTATGAAGGAAGATGACAACAATTGGCCTGAACCAGATCGTGTAGGACGACAAGAGCTTGAGATTGTGATGGGGAATGAACACATCTCTTTTACTACTTCGAAGATTGGGTCATTGATGGATGTTCAGACCAGTAACGATCCTGAAGGCCTCCGTATCTTCTATTATCTCGTTCAGGTATGTAATGAATTTCTGTTGTTGATTTCAACTTTCAAGCGCAAATGATCAGGGCAATCGCATCAACTGCATATTGCACATCAACCACATATTGTTTTTTGGTTCATGCTTCTATTGTCTTTTGCAAAAACTTGACCTACATGGTGTGTTTCTTATGTTATATATATGCGTCTGTGTATGTAGTGTATGTATAGTTTTCGAGGATTATGGCTGAACAGAAGTTTGTTGGAAGATGGTGCCTAATAAATTCCCATTCAACAACAGCAGAATAAAATATTCGCCATATTGGATTTCTATTTTCCAGTTTTCTGATTTCCTGATTCAGATTTACTGGAATCTTGACTGTTTTGTAAATACTACTTGATATGTGTCTTTGAAAACTCTGAGTAGTTAGTATGATGGGGATTTCGTTAATCTGGTCTAAGAATGTTCTGGATTCCTAATTTCTAAATGTCCTGTTCTCTTATTTTTATGCAACTGAGTCTTAAGTTGATATTTATCTTTGAAAAATCTCAGTATGATCTGAAGTTCGGTATGTAAGGCAGGGTTTTATTAGTCTGGTCTAAGAATGTTCAGGGTAGAGCAGTTGTGGGATGTAAAGTATATCTAGGAGTCAATTATGATGGAAACTTTAGGAATATGTTTAAATCATATACAATTGATTCATATAAGTGGTTGATAAGTAGCAGGAAGGATCTGTGGCTAATCTTTCCGCTGGTCCGCTTCATGCACAAGCTTCACATATCAAAGAGGATCATTTTTAACAAATGTTTTTGCAGTTTAACATTCATAAGCAACATCAATGGATTCATCATTCATGTTATCATAACGTCTAGTTAGTTACTTACTTACTATGAATCGTTGAATCTATTTCTTCAGTCTTAAAATTTGAAAATTCGATATAGCAGTTTAACTTCCCAGAGGATAGTCTAGTTCACCATTGTTAGGTATAAGTATAATGTAGTGAAGAGTGAGCAGAATATATTGCTCAACACATGAAGTCTAATATGATGCTCTTTAGCCAATCAGCATCATCCATTTCCTCTCCCAAGATGGAACAGTTGGTTGTTGAATCTTTTATTCCTACTTTGTGGTAATCCTTTGAAATATATCTCTTCCTATTTCACCCTCACTATGTTATTTGCTGGTTAATTTTCAAAAGAGGGTTATTCCGTATGAGGGTAATTATCCATCCTCAAGGAACATAAAGATAATGCTTTTTGGTCTTATGGAACTCGATATTAGATATACAAGTTTTGGTCTTACATTTATTGATCTATTGCTTTTGCACCAACCTCACTTCATCGCATAAGTATACATTATTCACAGAGAACTTCATTTACATATTATATTATATTGTGCTAATTTTTTGGGTGACTCAGAGGTAGAAAGGGTCGAATCTTGGTAACATTTTTGTTATGTTCACTGGATTGGTACTTCACTTGTGCTTCCATAAATCAATGGATGCAACTAATTTTTCTTATTTTGAAGTAACCTTGATCCGGTGGGATGATGAGTGTTTATTATTTTACATTGATTTGATCAAATTATGTGAAAATTTGTATACTTTGTAGATGAACTTATATTGTTTCTAACTTAAAATTTAACGTTGCAGGATCTAAAGTGTTTTGTGTTCTCGCTGATCTCACTTCATTTCAAGATCAAACCAATTTAAGAAAATCTCAAGGTACAACTTAGATGTTCGGATTATGCACTTGCCCTAGTCGCCTTTCATGTTCATTGATTTTTTACTTTGTGTGGATCATTGCCTGCTTTGGTATTGAAACCTTCGTAGTTCAGTTTGAGGCTCGCTTAATATGAATTTATACCACCGGCTGTTATCTTTTTCTGTTGTTACAATTTATTTTTGTTTACAAATTCAAGTGTAGTAGGTTGAGGCAACCACCAATTTTTGGTGTTTAACTGTCAAGTATTATATAAAATGATAGCATTTTTATAATTTTTGTGAAGATGCAGGATTATGTTGTTAAAGGTACGTTTGGTATGCAGACAGGAATTGGACGGAATTAGATTTGACAGACGAGAGTGAGGTTGGCATATGAAACTGTGAAAGGTTTTAGGTTTTTAATTTGACATAGGTAACGTATTTTACAAAACTTGTCTATCTCTGTGATTTTAAGGGACCGTTTACCAAACGCTTACCCGGGTAAGCGCTTACCAAGTCACACTATCTTACTGGATGAATATAGCAAGAAGCAAAAATCTTATCTGGTAAGAGCAAAGGCAAGGACCGAGAGTCTTACCCGGTAAGTAAGGGCGACGACTCTTATCATGGTTAGCGTTGACCGGGTAAATTGTTGCTGACAGTACCATTTTGGTGTACTAAAATCTTACCCGGTAAGTAAGTGATAGTGTTAGAATTTGTTGGTAAGCACTTACCTCGGCAAATGTTTGGTAAATGGGCCCGTATTGGATGTCACTTGCTTTTTTTTGGAAAGGGTATCCTAGGCATTTGCCTAGACTAGTCTCTGGCAATTTTGAGACTGCTAAAACATGCAGCCTGGAGATAATTCCCCAGTGGCCATGGTATGGAAGTGATCAAGAAGCTTATCCGGTAAGAAACATATCAAATGACTTATAACTTACACGATAAGTAGGGGAAATGACTCTTACCTGGTAAGTGCTTATCTGGTAAAAGACGTTTATCAACGATCCATTTTTATGACAAAAAAACGTTACCCGATAAGGTAAATGAGAGTGACTATTGCCGGTAAGCGTTTGGTAAATCACCCAGTCAAATATCGACATGCTTGTCCTGTGTACGAAATGCTCAAGAACCGCAATCCGTTGCAAAGGATGTAATATTATGGTCCCATGTGCTGATCTTTTAATCCTTTTGTATTTGTTCAACAATTATTTTTGTTTGGTGCTTTTTCACAAGGAGTACGAATATCATATCCTATAAAATTATGACTAATGATACATGTATTTGAATAATACATGTTCTTCTTTTAATATAATTATTTAACTTTAGATCTCCAACAACTTCCTCATTTTGGAGAAAATGGGGATTTTAAGCCAATTTTTAATTCCAACAAAAAGTATGAAGGAGAAGGTTTTTTTCTCCAAATTTGGTAAACACCCCAAAAATGATTACAATATGAGACAACTAATAGGAAAATTTAAAATCAAATATTTGGAGAAAGAAATAATATTTTAATGATGGATGTAATATTAAAATATTATAATTAATGTTGGTTTCTCTAAAACGGGAAATCTGTTGGAGATGAGTGCAATTTTGTTTAGAGATTTTAAATTTTGATTCTCTATTTTAGAATTTTTTTTTAGGGATATTGAGATATTGAGGTTGAGCAGGTGTAATAATGTAATTTGAATGATTGGGGTGCGAATTTTGAGCTAGATTTAAGGAGCAAAACTTTTAATCATGCAATGTAAAAGACTTGTTTTTGGACAAGCCACGAGTGCACGACAAATTAAACAAAGAAAATTTTGTTGACTTCCTTTTTAAACTTAAAAAGTCAACCAATATTTCTGTCCATAGATCCTTAAGGTGGAGTCGAGCGCACTGGATAATTGCCATGCCTGTTAAACGGTCAGCTGTGGATGATGATGATGTTGAGATTGGCAATCATCTTCGTTGGCGGAACAATGATCTGCGCCTATGGTAAGAATTTGTGGAGGTGAGCGTAGAGGAGGAAATCCCATCATCATCATCTCTGTTTGGAGGTATGTACAGTAGTCATGGAAGGTGTTTGGTGTCACGTTTAATTGGAACCCCATATCGAATAAGAACTCGACTTCAAGCAGGTTGATCTCAGCCGTTGATATCCCTCCAACTTTAGCGTAGTATGCATTATTATAACATCTGATCCAAAAATAAAAGAAAATAACTATGAAAACTTATAGATCCAGATCTAAATTGAAGTTTTAATAAGAGCTAGGAAAAAAAAAATAACAAACATTTCTATTTTGAATGATTTAGTGTTTAAATTATTATTTTTAAATGATAAAAATCATGAAGTCCCTAAACATTTTATTTTAAATAAATAAACTATTGAACTTTTAAGATTAAATTATTAAAAGCTATATGAAACTTGTGAGAACCGATTTAAAACTATTTTTTACATGAATTTTTTTTATCCGATTAAAGGATTTAAGATATTGTTTTATATATTTATTCCATAAATGGGTAGTGTTACCATGTGAAACTCTTTTACTAAATGAACAAATAAAAAAGTTCCCCATGGAAAATTTGATTATCGTTCGTGAAACAATACCTTCATAGTTTTTAATGGAAAAAAATCATGTAAAAGATATTTTTTTTATACCGGTTCTTACGGATTTGTATTATTTTTGTTGTTCTAAATTTGATTGTCGTTCTACGTATATATGAAGAGCACGATCAAATAAGAACAACAAAAAGATTTGAAAACAGTAAAGCCATTAATCATGTATTGTGATTGCATCACAATGTGAAACTCTCCCATGTGAAATTGTGAATTAATAGTGAAAAACAAGAATATCGACATTAAAAATGTTCACATTCTGAAATAATGAAATAATATATGGAAACTGGTTTTCACAAAGTAGTTTTCTTAATTAGAGTCTTAAATATACAAAAAGGAATTGGAAAAGAGAACTCACATATCATCCATGAATTTGATCGAAGCAAGGACACTGGTAACAAGCAATCGATGGACATTCATGGAGGTAATTGGCAAAAGCGGTTGTTTCTTCACAAATCGATCCAGATAAATAAAAGCCACCACAAAGCACGAAGGACTGCAATTGGCGTATTTGAAGATCCGCTCCAGGTATCTCCCAATACTTATATTCGGTTTAATCAACGCATAAAATACAGATATCTTCTGCGTGTTCAGAGGACGCTCGAAATCGTTGGATTCAGCAACTCTTTGAAGGAGAGACGATAACAGATTTATGAGGTTGGGCATAACCAGATCCGCCATTGATGATTCGGAACAGAAGGTTCAGAAACACACATAGAACACCGTGGTACTGTGTGTGGTTATATACACGATGAAATTGAAAGGAGAAGGGTTTTAGAGAATGCGTTGGGTGTGAGCTGTGTGGCTTTTTTGGAAAGAATTCATGACATGCATGTCTTCAACCTCCAGGTCAGACTTAGCTTGCTTTCTTTAATACATATATTTTTTACTTTTTAATTTTCTTAAGTTTTTTAATTAAAAAATAAAGGAAATTATACTCCAACGATCACGCTCGTTTATATATATTTTACTTACCATACTTTATTTTATTCCTTAAAAACATTTATTTTCAGTTTTTTAATTTGATTTTGCCGTAATGGACAAAATATTGAGGTTGGATTTGGGTATATATAGTCGTGGAGGAGCATCTTCTTCGAGATTAATAATAATTATTATATTGGAGTTTTGAAGATTTTATTTATTCAATTAATGGAAACTAAATAAAATCTGTCCGAAAATAAATATGGGTGAAACAATATATTATTTTTTCTTATGATATTTAAATCTGGATTTACCAACTGATTTTTCTGGGTGATATTATTAAATTTTGTTATTACATTTAATTGTTAATTTAGAAGAATTTATCAAACAAAATGTTACATGAACGCTGTTGCGTTATCTTAGGATGAAGTGAGCAGGATTTTTTTATTGTTATCAAGATATTTAATTTATAATTAAAATTTAAATATCTTAAATATGGACAAAGTAAATAAAACCCAACTTACCAAAGTCCAAAACTAGTCTCACGTTTATTAATGTTTATTTTCCTTCTTTTATATACATCAATTAATAGCGTTATTTTATAACTAATATTTATTTTGCAAATCTTACAAGAGTATCTTTATCGCTATGATCTCAAGTTTTAGAAGGAAAGAAATAAAAAGAAAGGAAGAGAAGATTCTATTTTTATTTGTGTCGTCAAGAGTAAAGAAAAAAGGAAAGAAAATAAATAAATAAAGATGCCATTTTAATAAATATATTCTTATTTATTTTGTACGAGAATATAATTAATGAATATATGTATAATTTTATAAACATTTTTAATTATTAAAGAAAAATTATTTCCTTTCCTTTCCTATTCCCTTATGTTTGGGTGAAAATCAACATAAATTTATTTCCCTTTCTTTGCTTAAAAAAACTCGAGAATATAACATTTTTTTATTTCCTCATACTTTCTTTTCTTTACTTAATAAAAGAACTCAAGAACATATAAAAGATTGAAATTTTTTTCAAAATAAAGAATCATAAATCAAATCTTTAAGAAAAAAATTACTTCTAATTTTAACATGTTCATTTTAAATGTTACAATATTAATTGAATTAATAAAATATATTTTTTTTTCATAGACAACTATTCGATGAAAATAATAAAATTTCTCGCTCCTAACCTAAATCATTTTTAAGGAGTTATTTAAATTGTAGAATTTTATTTCTCTTACTCACTTTCTTTATTTTATAATCTTTTCTTGGAAGTTATTCATATTGATATTTGAAATAAAATATTGATTTCCAGATTTAATTTAAATTACTATATTTTTATTTTTATTTTCTCGTTTTCAATATATATATATATATAAAAATTTTGTTTACAATTAGTGATACATATTTTTCAAAATCTTCGAAAATAAATGCGATTAATTCTAAAACGTTATTTAAAGACGGTTATTATCAACAAAATCAATCAAATGGGACCACCCCAAAAAAGTCAAAAAAGTCTCATTGGTCAAATTGACCAAACCTATAAATAGGGTTTAGAACGGTTATCGTCTCATTTCGATTTTGATGTTTCTGAAAGATTTCCGTCTTCAATATTCTCGTCGACACTTTCTACTTCTTGATAAAAGGATCCCAATGTTGGAAATGGAAGCTTAAAGGTTGGAACTTTTCATCCATCCCACATAGGAAGGGAGGTGAAAGTTGAAGTGCCTTATAAGGCTTAACCCTCCATTGGGCCTTGAACTAGTTGATGGGCTCATGGTGGGGGTTGTGGATGGTTGGACCAACGCACACGCGCGCGTGGCCGTGGCCGAGGGCGCGGGCGCGGGAATTCGCGGAGTGGCGCACTTCGCACGCCGCATCGGAGCAGAAGGAGCCTCGCCCCGAGCTCCCGAGTACCTTTTTGGTACAGAAAACGTTTGAGAAAGAGAAGCAGTAGATATTATCAGTTTAGATATTTATTCACGATTTTCTCATCAGCTTTTGACCAAGTCCCTCAGTTGGTTAAAACTGATTTTATTAAATCTTTATTTTTTTTTAAAACGTGATATTTATCAGCTTGAGAATAGGTCTCTCTAACTGCCCGATTCTTGGGGCTCAAGCTGAGAGAAACGTGGTATTCACCCAGTATAAATACTGGGTTAAACCTTCTGGTTTGATACACTGAAAATCAAAACGATTTTGCTCTCTTTCTCTCTCGGTTTTCTGCAAACTGCTGCCATCTCTCTGCTGCTTCCTGCTTCACATATTTTCTGCATCACTCCTGCTTTGTTTCGGTAACATTGCTGTTGTTAACGAAACGTGAACCTGCATACAATCCTGGGGCTTTGCGGCTGTCATACTCACAGCTAATAGAGTGCCGTATAAAACCTTAAAGGACAGGTTTTATACAAACCGTGCAGTTTCTTTCTCTTCTCCGAAAACAACAAGAGGTTAGTATTTAAATTCCGTCTTGTATTTAATTACAGTTCACTGAGTGAACGATCTGCTTCTCCTCTTTTTCTTTCAATTAAATCTATCGCGAAGGATAGGTTTAAATAGTGGGTACTTAACAATTGGTTTCGAGAATCCTTTATAATTCATTGGACCTATATTTTAATAAAGACTCTATCTTGGTTCAACAAGTTTAATAAAGTCTCCACCTTTATATATAAAGCTTAAATCCTTCTATATAAAGATTTAATTTTTACCGTTTCTAATCCTGTCTTATAAACTATTTTCAACAGATGATATGAGGTTAGTTATTCGATTTTTTCATCTTGTGGATCGACTCATGACTGTTAACCTAGATCCTTTTTGTTTGATGTTTAAATAAAAGAAACAGAGACTGATTCATGGTAGGTAGGGTGCAACATGATTTTTTCTTTCTGTCAAATTTTTTGTGTAGATGGAATTTAAGAGAGTATCCGTAGAAACATGGAGCTTTGATGATGCAACCTTTGTAGTATCTTGATTCCTGGAATTGTCACCTCTAAGAACTTGTCATGCCGACCTTCTCTTTTCTATCAAATTGGAACACACTAAAAGGTTTTTCTGGTATGTATGTATGTATGTATGTATGTATGTATATATATATATATATATATGAATGCTATATTGAGGCAACCTCTTCAGATGCCAAGGTCATGTTTGAAGGAATTAAATCCTCATTTAAAGGTAGATTCAGCCATTCAGGTATGAACTTGATCACCCCAAATACTTAAAACATTTCTATTTCAATTGACTTTACATGATTCTCACTAATATTTTTCTGTGTTACTTGATTTGCTTTGATAACTGTCATTTAAGATAGTCTTTTTAACAAGTTTAGTACAATGAAAATTTGGCCTGATCTGATCAAGATATTAGCTAGTATATATGGAAAAAGAACTATTAAAGGCCCAAATTAGTTTTAATCAAGGCAACAATTCAAAATATCCAACTAACCAAATACTCGTTTGTAAGCTTAGTGGTTCCCTGTTTATATGGAAAAAAAAAACTATTAAAGGCCCATATTGGTTTTCATCTACGAAACAATACAAATAAATCCAACTAACCAAATACTCGTTTGTAAACTTAATGGTTAGTGGGGGTCTTTGTATTCTTGCCTTGATGAAAACCAATATTGGCCTTTAATAATTTTTTCCCCTGTATATACAGGGAAATCTTGAACAGATCGGGCCAGGTTTACATTCTGATAAATTCTTTAAAAAGACTACAGTTTAAATGGTAATCATAACAGGCTTCGAGTAGCATTTAAATCATTTGCATACGTTCATGATTGAGGACCATGGTAAGTTACCATGAGGACAGCTGAATTAGAATGCTACTATGCATGTTGCTTTCTTTGTTACATTTTGAATTAGAATGCTACAGGCTTTGAGTTCGTATTTAACTCATTTTCATATTTGAGTTTCTTAATTTTATAGAACTTGATAATTTTGAAGTCTTTTCCTTTTTTATTGATTCTAGAAATTGCGGCTGCTTTTTTATTTGGTCACTTCAAGTGCTAGTGCAACATATCCCCTAAGCCACAGAATATATGGTTCCCATAACATATATATGTAAGTAGCTTAAGGAATGCTATATATATGGTTCCCATAAAAGATACATGGTGCTTTAATTAATTGCAGGTACTGGAGCTCAAAGTTGGCAGCAAGACACCTATAAGTTGCTTTACATGGGGTAATGGTTGTAAGTCCATTTGTTAATTTCATTTCACTAGTATCATCATCTTATGCTATGCCAAACTTGTGTCTCATTATTTGAACTCTTAAATGTTTTTAACATGAAGTTTCCTGTGTTGATTTGTACATAAATGGTGATTTCATACCTTTGTTTCCTGGAGTGCTAGAGATTCTGAAACTGCTGATTTCTTCCTGACAGGGGTTGGTCCTCTAGCTATGCAGCAAGGACAAAAGTTGGGTGTTCTTGTATGATCCCTCCCATATAGATATATAGATATATATATATAGAGAGAGAGAGAGGCGGGTTCATACGAGGACGATACCAATTTACGAGAATACGAGAACAATCCTCGGTCAATCATTTTGTACATGAAAAATTTCATGTACAAAATCACATATGATTCACGTACAAAATCATTCATTTATAATTTGAATCCTGATTTGAATCCATAATGGTATGCTCAACAAAGTAGAAAGGGAATCTCCAGATTGGATCTAGACCGTAGAATCATTTGCATGAGGGACCAACATGATTTTATATTTAACGTCTATGAGTAAATAAGAAAACACCTTGGTTCAAGCTTGAAAGAAACTATTTATCATTTGAGAACCGAGAGTGAGAGCTGAGACCGGAGGTTAGAAGTTGAGTCAAGGTGATTGCCGAGCAATGGTGGGCATTGGCAGTATTGTGCGTCTTAGGTGAGGGGCAGAAGGCCAGTCGTGGAAATCGTGAGGGCAGAGGTGAGAGCAAGAGGCCTGGAGCAATAACATTTTTTTTTGGAAAAAAAATCAAATAATGAGTCTAATAAACCCTATTTTACTGTGGGTTGTGATGCCCTTGGTCACCGCCCTCTTCGCCCAGCACTAGGGCCCACCCTGTCATGCTATCAAAACTAAATTATATACACAAACAGGGATCTCAGTTCACATTCATAATATTGAGGACTAGGGTAAGTTACCAACTTACCATGTGACAACTGAATTAGAATGCTACTATGCAGGTTTTGCTTTCTTTTGCTACATTGAAGTCTGAAGACATATCCAGGTGAGTTTCTTCCTCTATTTCTTTGCTACTTAACTTTTACATAAACATGTTGATGCACAAAAGGCACCACACAGCCTCACTTTGTTTTTCATTGACAAAAACCAATTGATAAACTCAAGTGTTGTAGCCAAAAAGTTTTCTTATATCATGAATATCTGGATCGATTTACACATACTTACTAGTCATGGCGACCACAAATGCTCTCGAGTCATTGCATATAGCCATAGCATCTCCAACATAGAGAAAATAGAGCTTTTATGCATGTTTTTTGTCCGATAGATTCTCCAAAACTGAAAAAGTAAGGTGGCAAAAAAGATTACAAAAATAGAAAAATACTTTTTTAATATATTTTACCCTTTGAAATATTTTAATAATATAATGAATGTTGTAATCTCAAAATTTGAGATTTAATACAAAGTGAATTAAATTATTTTGATTTGTGACCCAAATAAAGAAGTTTTACCCTTCATTTTGAATTTAATTTTGTTTATGTAAAGGAAAAGAAATAGAATTATATATAAATGTCTCCATCAAGATTAAATCTAAAAGGGTTTATTCAATACATATAGGGTTGGTTCCAATAAGAAAAGTAGCTATGATGAGAAGAGTATATCTACCTAGGTTGTCACAGTTTCACACTTGTATTGTCTTCTCCATTTCTAACCAAAACTGAACCATATAAAGAATTTGCGTTGAGATTTTTAGTTGAAATCTAACAATTTTTAAATGGGACCATATAAAGAATTTGCGTTGAGATTTTTAGTTGAAATCTAACAATTTTTAAATGGGACCATATAAAGAATTTGCGTTGAGATTTTTAGTTGAAATCTAACAATTTTTAAATGGGTCGTCAACTATACCGATCACATTTTATACACATAATCTTATCAATTTATATTAGTTTTGAAAATAGTTAAATCAAGTATTAAATGTAAAAGATTGCAATTGAAATATCCACTTTACTATGTATACTAAGGCTATGTTTGACAAATCTAAGTTACCTTATTTTCAGTGTACATGTTTGGCAAGCCATAAGCTAGCTTATTGAAACGCTACTTGAAGTAGCGTTTTGGGAGCTTATTGTCACATTTTTTAATTATAACTCTCATTAATATTAATAATTATTTTTTAATATCTTTTGCCAAACATGATTTTTTTCATCAAATTTAATAACTTATAAGTTATCATTTTATCATTCTTTATTATCCGCTACCAGCTAGCTTATCCGCTAGTTTGACAAACATAGCCTAAGTAATTTTTATTATTTGCCATAGGTCATTACAAATAAAAACAAGTAAATTAAAGTTTGTAATTATATATAAACTCAACAAATGTATTGACAAAGACACTCCAACCCACCCATGAAATTCTCCTCAAAGACATTAACGTCAAAACCAACTTTTTACATTCTCAATTCAATAAAATACATAATTTTCTCAGCGGTATGTTTTAGTCAGGTCAGGACAATCTAGGCACTTCCTTTACTGTCACAATTCACAAACGATCACGGTCACCATTCACGACTTCTGGGTTATAGCTGACTGGCTTCATCTCAATTCTCAAACGATCACGACTAAAGTATCAGACACAAGAAACTTCTCTGATTTCCATCTGATTTGCATCCGATTTCCATATGATTTTGCTTCTTTTAAGGACTCCCAGGAGTTTAGTTCTAGTTCTCTGTTCTTATCTAGTACTATGAGTTTACACATCTAATCTAGTTATTTGCAATTTAGTGGTTTACTGAGGTTATTTGGATTATTTGCAATTTTGCATATTTGGACAAGGGCATTTTTTGGACGAGAAGGGATAAAGGGCATTTTTTGGCTCTTGTCCTTGGCATCCAAAACCATTGGACCAGACCAGGCGACCGGTCCTAGTTTCTGTTGTAAAATTATTTTCAACCACCTTCCGTCTAAAAACTCGTGGCTTACTTGTTTTCTGATGCTCGCTATATTAAGAAAAAGTGGTCTGGGTTTTTTGGGTTTAAATAAAGTGTTTTTGACTAAAAATGTCTGACTGCATATGACTTCATTTTTTTGAGCTAAATAAGTAAAAGTCATAAATACCATAGAGGTCATTAAGCCGCTATAGAAGTTCATTAAGCCATTAAAGATTAGCCCCTTATTCCCATAATCCCATCTAGCTAAAGACTTCCACTACAAAAAAAAAAGATTGGTAATCTTACGCAAATATTGAACAAGAGAAACGCATTTAAAAAAAATCCTTCAAGTAACAAAAAAAATCCTCCAAGTAACAAGAGAAACGCATTTAAAACAATAAACAACATGAGATTCAGAAGCATCTTTTCACATCTCTTGAAATTTAATTTCTCAGTCCAAGTGTTGGAATTCAGATTTTTGCTTCATCATCATCTCATTATGATTTAATCACACCGTAAATAACAAACCAAAAGTAAGAAACAAAAACTAGGCATCGATGAACAATTTATAAGACTATTTATTTTGATTCACAAGTGAATATTGATTGCTCAGTAAGCAGGTTATCGACACGCAAAATTCAATTAAGAATCCTGCATTCCGGTCTGTTGAGCTTGAATTTTACTAAGTCCTCACAGCAATCCTTAAGTAAACGATAACAAATTCATCATTGAAATAGGAATTTTCGGAGTAAAACTTCCAAAAGTAAGAATAAATAATCAAAATCATATCAAAACTTATAAAATAAGATGAATTTAAAGAGATTTAATGATGAAAGTGGAGAAGTGGATTACTCAGATGGCATGATAGTTAATTAGGTTCGATTCTGCCAGCAGAGTTTCCTCAGACTAATTCAGAAGAGGGAGCTTTTTATCCTCATTGTAGTCCACTTCGATTCACACATAAACATAAACATCAAAATCATCAATCGTGTATCAAATCAATCAGAAACACAAATAAACACACACACACATCAATGGATAGATTGAAAGAGAAGATCGCTCAGTTCAGCGGGAATATCGACACGCAAACGAATCTCTATGAAGAGATAAGCCTGCATTCCGGTCTGTTGAGCTTGAATTTTGCAAGTCGTCATTGCGATCATTCTCAATCTAGCTGCAACCCATTACAGATTAAAATCAGAAGAAAATCTCATAAAACAGAAGGAATAGAAAGAAGAATCGAAGGAGGTTTTGGTGAAGGAGGCGATGGTAGTGTGATTGTTGAGAAGGGGGTGGAGAGGGGATTAAATAGGGTTGAAATTAGGGTTTTGTTTAGTTTGCGCCCAAGCATCGTCTTCCGTTACCGTTTAACCGCCGATTAAATGTATACATTTTACGGCTTTACCCGTTAATTTTGTAAAAAAATTATTTTTCTTAATGAAGTTTCAAATCTATTTTATTTTTGTTCATAGACTATTCACAGAATAAAATAAAATCAAATATTTTATTTCACAAAATAACCAAATTGTTTTTTTGTACCATCTTCTTCTCTAAAACATAGAAAACTTTAAATATTATTAAAATTTCTAAAACTCTAAATATTTGTTTTTATATAAGGTTTTAAAAAAGATGCACTTAGATAAATTATAAAATAATTTTAATAATACAATTGATATTGAGGTTCTTTAAAATAGAAAATCTATTTAAATTAACTATAATCTTTTTTTAAACATTTGACTTGTATTCTCTGTTTTTTAAAAAATTATAAAAAAAAATCGGTTGAATATAACGTATACAGTATACATAATATGTGCACTCATTTTTGTGAAACATAGCTTTTCTCGAACTTTTTTACTCTTAAATCTTAATTGATCGCTCCTTGTTAGTCCACGTGCATCAGGCTCGTTGGCTTAGTTTGGAATGAAAATAAGTCACGTAGCCTTTTGACACATCCTTTGTTTGACAACTTTTTTGCTTCTGGTTTTATAGGGTCCATGGAACCATGAGGATGATTATTTGGTGGAACATTGGTTGCGATAGGCAAGTATAAATGAAGTAGTTGTTTCTTATGATCTCTA
This sequence comes from Silybum marianum, assembly GCA_036898165.1. NCBI lineage: Eukaryota > Viridiplantae > Streptophyta > Magnoliopsida > Asterales > Asteraceae > Silybum > Silybum marianum. The sequence continues at coordinate 2,038,571 of CM072532.1, forward strand.
TAATTTGGGGTCAAATTTTCTTTTTTGTACTATGAATCTAGGTATATTATGTTGTTTTTTCGGTTTTAAAACACTCTTTTTCAAGTCTTTTTCTCTGTACTTGCAATTTGATCATTTTAATGCAAATCTTCTTCTTATGTTATTAATTAATACCATGATGTTCGTATCAATCATTATCTTTAGATGAAGAGGAAAGACGGGTAAGATGCAAAATTTGGATTTTAAAACTAGTTTTCATTTGAGTGATGCATCTCTAAGCATGGTCCTTCAATTTGTTGGGATACGTCTGATCAATCACTAATAGAAGTGGCACATGGAGTGAACATGTGGTTCTTGTTGTTGATGTTAATATGTAAACGATTATATATGAATGTTTTACACACAACAACACTCGTCGCCCATCAGATCTATGTCTTCGAGTGGGATCATGACCATAATATCCCTATTTCAAAATGTGATATGTTGGTTTCGTTTGGTTTATTGACCATAAGATCCCTACCCCATAATGAATATGAAGGGTAGGTCTGGTTTCATTTGGTTTATTGTGCTATATCCCTTTCAAGCAAGATATACATAGTTTGTTTCGTTTTGGTTTTGTTGTTGCCATTAGATGATGTATCTAACTTCAAACTTCTTATTGAAATAGAAAAAAATACTACCGTCAAATGCTACTGTTTTAGGTTCATTCTGTCTTTCTTTCATTTTACATACTGTTAATACATGGCCTTATTCTCTTCTTCTTGTTGCTCCTCCCACTTTGTAGCTTGTGCATATGTATAATTACAGGAATATATGCGTGAATATCTTGAAATTTTGCTTTATGCATTCAATCCACATTAACTAAGGAATCATTTAAGTCGTCTTATTTGTTTCCATGGCTATTTTTTACAGCTCTTTCTGATACTTCATGTGCTTAGCTTTAGTTACTTAAACCGTTTGTACAATTAAGTTGTATCATATCATTTAATTATACTTTGCTTCCGATACATTTTCTTTTAGGGTGGATTTTACAAAATGAATTTCAATTTTTGGATGTGGGGTTTTGTTGTTGATCTTGATCAATTTTGAAAAAAGGTTTAACAACAAGGCTTGATTTCAATAAGGTGCAAGTAATTGTTTCTTGCATGCAACTTCTTTTAGATTGTTTCAATCAACTACCAACATCATCGATGAATAGTTGAATCTTACATAGCCATAACATCATCGTACGATTTATGATATCTTGAAAGAATTTGATATTTGGAATGTTTAATAAATCTTAATGAACCTTTTAAATCCCGTCGTATTATAAGGATACATAAATAGTAATATAATAATTCATAAAATATGCATCAACAACCACAAGGGTTGTGATGTATTGACAGGCCCAGTCTTGAGGGAGGGCGGGCCGGGCATACGCCCAAGGCCCACAAGAAACAGGGACCTAATTTTTTTATATATATACTATATACTATATAATATATAGTAGTATTTCAAAAAAAGTTAATAATCAATAAAAGAGACATTTTTTTATTATCTAATATGATCCAAAAAGAGTTTAACATTATATTAAAAATCTAAACATGTAATAATTAATTACATTAGAGAAGAAATTTGTAAAAAAAATGAATTGGTTGTTCATTTTATAGTATTGATTGTTGTGTCTCTAAGTTTTTTTTTAATTTACTACTAAACTCTAAAACTATCTTCTCTAGAAGACATTGATACACTGTCCATCATTCATCTCCCAACTGCATAAATTTATATTTTTGTATTAGGATATAGTAGATTTTGTTGTTATCAATTAAGAAACTCCTGCCTTTTAGAAGAAAAATAATTATATAACTGTATAAAACGATCCAACTTATATCTATATTTATGATTTCAAAACTACTATTGTCTTTTTATTGGTGCATGAATCTTAACTACTATCATGTCTCTAAAACAAAATAAGATTTCAAACTATAATAAACATGGAATTTTGATTTTAAGATTGATGGTTCTAAACAATATGTTTTAACCCTAAAAGTTTAAAATGGTGATGAAAACATTAACATGATCTGACATTGAAACTCAACTCATTTATATTGATTTACATAAAGTGTTACTCTAAATCATCAACATTGTGACCCTAAATGTGTTTGGCAGTGGAATGGATTCACGATGTTCTGTAAAAATTACATGATAGATAATATTAATTTAGAATTATTGTTGATTGATTTTACGTTTAGGAATACTAAAAAAACGGTTATATATGAATTATTAGTGTTTTTTTATTTCAATAATATATCTGATGATAAAAGAAACATATTGAATTTTTTTCATACTTATCGAGGGCCCATTTTTTCATCTTTCTCCAGGCCTAAAAAATGTCAGCATCGGGTCTATGTACTGATTTGAGGGTGTAGTGGAATATCACATCTGCTTATGATTCGATTTTAAAATACACAACAATTATGACAATTAAATTTATCAAAACTAATTTTTTACGTTCATAATTTAATGTAGAGTGAGATATCCTTAAAAAAAAAAAAATATGATCAGAAACCAAAAGTTTTTATTTATATCAACCTACAAAAATAAATAAATTACTTAGAACAAAACCAATAAACATTATCCATTGAACTTTTGAAACATCAATCCATTTAAAATAATTCAAATGAATTGAAAGGTAGCTCAAATATCCAAACCCATTTTGGATTTTTGTGTTGGAGTCCACATAATTATTCCACCAATCCTTCATCAAATATTTCAAATTCTACATACATCAATTATCCATTAAAGAAACATGGACTCATATGAAATGACAATCAACCCCCTCAAAGTTGTAGTTCGTGGTCCCCCACCCTCCTTCTTGATATCGTATAAATTTGCAATTCATATCCATGTAGAATAGAAAATTTTATAAACATTTAATAAATTTATCAAAAATTTGTTTGACATTAACTAAAGATACCTCTTTTGAAATTAAATAAATTATATTTAGATTTTAACTATTATTATATCAATATCATGTCCTTGAAATTATGACTACTCGCATTTAGAACCGAAACCGTTTTGGAATTGTTCCGGAACCACTTCCTAAAATACGGAACCGATCAGGACTGGTTCCGGTTCTCACTTTTTTGGAACCGTTGCCCGCTGGGTACCTGCTACCCGCAACTTTTTAATAAAAAATATTTTATATATTTATAAATAATAAATAAAAACTCAAACTTTATAGTTTGTTTATGTAATAATTAGTTTCTATTGGATTAGTTTTGACCATTTGTTGTATTTATTACTTTAAGTCGGTATTTTGTAGTTTATAATTATATTTTTATCGTATGCAATGTAAAAAAAAGTTGAAACCGAGTACACAGTACCGGAACCGGTTCCCATCAGTTCCGGTTCCGGTTCCAAAATATAAGGAACCGGTGTTAACGGTTTCGGTTCCAAATTTCCAGAAACCGCCGGTTCCGGTTCTGGTTCCATGAAAATGACCGGGTACCCGGTTATGGTCGCCCCTACTTAAAATTATGAATATGTCTTCTAACTGACCAATATAATATTATAGATATTTAAATAATAGTAAAAAAAATTGATCAAATCATATGTTAATGTGTGAGAGGAAGAAATTAGTAAGTAGGAGTATATTTGCTCTTTTTATAAGTTATTCGTTTAGTCAATCTATAGTATTATTGATACAAAATATAAAAATACAGTGCAAAGATTGAAGAGAGCAAACTTAAGAGATTAAAACAAAGCTGTAGAAATTCAGTGTGCTATTTGTCAATTTGATAGAGATACAGGGTAGTTTATGAAATTTACACCAAAAAAAGTTAAAAACAATTAAAGAAAAGAAATAATGCCCATACACGTGGCAATAAACCTACCTTCTTCTATCAAAGATCCGGTACTCGACTATGCTGCATATGTTGCTCCACCCTCTCGATTCTCTATTGTCGCTACCTGCAACCAACCATCAACTACACACACCACTGTGTGTGTGAGAAAATTCATATGCCAGAGTGAATCTGGTTAGGGCGACTTGATAATCGGAGGAGATGGTATGTTCGGCTCGAATACTGGATGTTTCCTACCCTCTAACGCCGTCGGTTTCTTCTCATATTCCGGCAGCACATCATAACTCGAGGTATCTTTGTAGAAACCTAAAATCTACCGTCAGATGGCGGTTGATGTCGTCGTCGTCGTCTGATCCAGATGCTTCTAAGTTTGCTGCTGCTGCTGCTGCTGCTGCTGCTGCTTCGATTGACGCTGATTCAGCGGAGAAAAACGCTGCAGGGTAATCATTTGTGCTTTTTTATTTATTTATGTGAAAATTAATTGTTCGTGTCCGCCAAAATTATACAGTTCTAATTGTTGATCTAGTACTTGATTTGGAGTAATCAAGGTGTTTTGTTGAGAATTTGTCTTGTTCTCTCAAATTCGTTACTTCACAGACGTAATTAATGGAATTTTTTTGGCAACACGATGTAATTTTGCTTTGAATAGAGATGATTATTGGAATCCTCGAATAATATGAATCAATTTATTGGTGCAGGTTCTGTATAATCGAAGGACCTGAAACGGTACAGGATTTCGATAAAATGGATGTACAAGAAATTCAAGATAATATTAGGAGTCGTCGGAATAAAATATTTTTGCACATGGAAGAGGTGAGCAAGTTTCTCAGAAATTTCATCTGTAATATTGTTTGAATTCTCCAATTGTGATTTGATCTGGTATCCAAAGATGATTGATGTTCATAAGAACATTTTTTTTGGGGGGGGGGTGCTAATTTTTGGTTGCAACTTCTTGGGAACTCCTGATAAACAAACTAATGGCTTGAGAAAATCAGGGAAGAAAACTTATTAATGCTGAACTTCCTAATTCTACTGTCACATTATAGTGGTGGACTTGACTTCATCAGGGACACAGAGACACGAAAGTCACTAGATATGTCAATATCTCATAAAGCTACCATTAATGGTTTGCAAGTCTACTTCATTATGTCATGTATTGCAATGTAAACTTCTAGAGGCACTTCTACGAATACTGTAACGACTAAGAACAGTGCTTAGAAAGATCGTGAAGACTGTTTTTACCGTCAGGTTAAGTCGACTTTGTTGAATCCTTTAAATTGTTAATACATGTAGAGTTCTTCCCTAAATAAAATTAATTATTTGAGCTTTTTGATCCAGTAGGATTACCTGCTTGGTAATTACATAAATACTCGTTGTACTGTTTCATGTGAAAATGCCAATCAACTTCTTATTTCTTTTTCTATTTTTAGCACATCCTTTTAGGTGAGTATTTGTTTATAAGTACAGCGTAATGTCATGCTTTTTTCAGGTTCGCCGGCTAAGGATACAACAGAGAATAAAAAGTGCCGAACTTGGAATCCCAGAGGAAGAACAAGATGGCGAACTTCCAAATTTTCCATCATTCATCCCCTTCTTGCCTCCTCTGGTAGATAACTTTCTCCTAATTCATTGATATCCTAGAGCATATTAATTAACTTCTGATACTAGTGGTAGTATTATTGTATATCCTTATGTAATTAATCATATGGGAAGCTCGGTCATTGGTTTTTTCTATGTTTTTGTTTTCTTTATTATGTTCTTCATTTGGTAACTAATATTTATCATATTTTTTGCAGTCCTCTGCAAATCTCAAACAATACTATGCCACCTGTTTTTCTCTTATTTCGGGAATCATCATTTTCGGAGGTCTGCTTGCACCTACTGTAAGTTCTTTTGCATTTGTAATACAAAAATAAAACACATGTACTACTAATCTTGATCAGTTCCTGTATTCAGAAATGAATGATAGTTCTTTTTTCCTCTTCCATTCTCCTCTTCGCTATATATTATTCCCTTGTTGATCATGTTGCCCATAGTTAAGATTACAGTTTCACCAAGTTACTACCTATGTGCCTTGTAATAAAGGGAATTATCCCACAGAACTTTCATCGGTTAGGACCATATTTCTTTAAGCTAGTAGCAACATTATTATCAGAAAATGCCGACTTGAACACATTGTGCTTATATTTAAAAAAATATGAAGTTTATGTATCTACTTACCCTTATTTATTCTTATGATTTCTCATCTCAGTTGGAGTTGAAATTGGGAATAGGAGGGACATCGTATGCGGATTTTATTTCTAACATGCATCTTCCAATGCAGTTGAGGTATACATAAGCCAATAATTTCATTTCTCATTGCACTTGGTAACTTTGAACAAGTATATTGTTCATCTAAATGTATATGATCTCCCACCTTTTTTTTGTTATTAAGTTTGACTCTACGCTTAGTCTAATAGAAGTTTCTGACTACGAAAACACCTTTCAGTAATGATAAACAAGAGAATCTAATGGATCAATAGTAATAATAGATGGTAATGGTAAGAGTGAGCAGATTAGTATTTATATAATTATATCTCAAAATTTCCACAAAAAAGTAAACATTGCATTTCTGTTGACATCCCAAAGTAGAAAATTGTTCCATTTTTCAGAGGAAGGAATATGTTGAATAGTAATGATAATTTGTTATGCTCTAAAATCATAAATCTCGAGAATCTGCCTTGCTGCCATACTGAGAGTGCTAGAATATTTACATAATCTTTTATCACCGTTTTCATCTATATGATGCATGACCAGTTGGATCTCTGAAAGATATTGGATTCTTCTAATATGTTAACCTTTTTTATATCAATTAATCAAATTATATGCTTAATAATGTTACACCTATTTCTTCTGCTTGCTTCAATGAGTTTTTTTCTTTCTTTTTCTAAATGCACAAATTTAGTGACGTTGACCCCATCGTGGCATCGTTCTCTGGAGGAGCAGTTGGAGTGATTTCAGCCTTGATGGTGGTTGAAATAAACAATGTAAAACAGCAGGAGCATAAAAGATGCAAATATTGTCTCGGAACAGGTAAATAATTAATTTATCAAATTCTTAATTACTTAACAAAGTGAATCATATAATAATGTCAGTTTTTGAGTGTTAATTGATCATGTTATCTGATGCATGCAGGCTATCTAGCTTGTGCTCGTTGTGCTAGCACAGGGGCAATCGTTCTTATTGATCCAGTTGCATCTGCTAATGGCGGAAATCAACCTCTATCTCCACCTAAAACTCAAAGATGTTCAAGCTGCTCGGGTGCAGGAAAAGTAAGCGTTTCTTTTAGTATTTTTAACGATGATAATTAATTGAACAAGTAATTTTAACTTGAAAACATTATAAAAAAAGAAAACATTTCGAAAAGGAAAGTTGTTGGATTTTATTAAATCTTATGCATGTTTGAACTTAATTTTGCAGGTTATGTGTCCAACTTGTCTTTGTACAGGAATGGCTATGGCAAGTGAGCATGATCCACGGATCGACCCGTTTGATTGATAAAGTTTGTAGATTGAACTTTAGCTTGTGTCTGTATGCAACATACAAAATCCAACCCTTCTTCCAAAAATTTACATTAATTCTGTTATACAACTATTTTAATATATTTTTGCATAAGTTTATATAGTATAGTCGGTTATCTTATATAGACCTGGCAAACGTGTCGTGTTGGGTTCAAAGTTAAACGGGTTGAGAGTGTCTAACCCTAACCCGACCCGTTTAATTTTCGTGTCGTGTCGTACCAACCCGTTTAATTTTCGTGTCCTTTTCGTGTCAACCCGTTTACTTAAACTGGTTGAAATATATTACCCAAATCCGTTTCGTTCGTGTCTAGTTAGCATGTTGTGCCAGTTTTTGTCAGGTCTACATGGAATGTACAATCAGTTTTATTATTATTTAGTATATACTTTGTTAAAAAAAAATTTAAACTGTGATTTGTTGACGTTATTTGCCCAAGTGCCAAAGGGGCCTAATATAAACGGGTTATTCGGGTCATTTTCGAGTTGAAAATTTTGACCCTAACCTTACCCGTTTAATTTTCGTGTCGTGTCGTGTCAACCCGTTTACTTACACGGGTTGAAATGTATTATCCAAACCCGTTTAATTCGTGTCGAGTTCGTGTCGGGCTAGCGTGTCGTGTCAGTTTTTGTTAGGTCTATCTTATATGGCAGCTACACCAAGCCATCATGTTAATGATTTCTTTCATTCAGTCTCGAATTTGGCAATTGCATCTTCGTTCTTTGTTTGGTAACTATGAGTGTCTAGCCATCTTATGTGCAGCTCGACTAATCCCATGGGACTCTTGAAGATAACAGTTAGGAAAATTGAATCCTTGACCTATACCCCAACCCCAAAGTCTGGCTTTTATATGTCCGTGGAGTTACATTTTCAAATCATACTCCTTTGCAGTAAACGACATTTCAAGCCACCAGATATATTGAGATTTGAGAGGTGTTATTTACACACCGAAAGTGTACTTATACTTGAATTTTTAAACAGGTCAATCCCGTATATGGGACAAGAACACGAAGAGTATTATAATGCAACTGATACGTGTTTAATTCAAGTTTTTAAGTGTAAAATGAAAAAAAGGGGAACGTCAATGCATCGGGGCAAAAACGATTCATCTTTATCAATAAACCTGCCATACCAGCATATGCCATCGATCCATACCTTCAACTCCCACGGCAATTGTCTTATCAGTAGAATGCAGACCAGGCTCTCTCTTATCAATAGCAGAGATCTCAAGGTAAGGAAGATCCATGGGTGAGGTGGGCTAGGAGTCGTAGAAGAATTCCTCGCTCTATCCTGACGGGGAGGGAATTATGAAGAAGACTGACTGTGCTCTTCCTGTAATCTGCCTTTACTATAGCTTTCTTAAAGCTATGTTTCGTATACTTTTAGTACAAACATAATCATATCGTAGTTAGTCTTAGTAGTTACATATATAAATATGTTTTACAATATGTAAACCACAAGGAAGAAAATCGTAGTTCACTCTAATTTAAAAATGAACTTATGACACAAATAGGACAACCGACGTAGTGGTTTTTCCCAACTAAATTAAAACTTCTTATAGAGATGGTTCCAGTTTCGATCCTAGCTTGATGTTAATAATTAAATTTTTTGGCTATCAACTTTATATAATATTTAATAATATACTAAATACTCTATTAATTTCGTACTGAAATAAAATTTAATAAATACTCTATTAATTTCATATTTAATCATTAATTTTTTCAAAGTATTTTTAGTTACTTTTAATTATTAAAGATCATCAATATCAAAAACAAAAAAACTGAAGGAAAAAAAACTCTTGAAATCAATAGAAAAAAAAACCCAAAAAAATCCCTTGAAATCGATAAAAAGCTTTTAAAAAGAACTCTTAAAATCAACCCCAAAACCAAAAAATTCTCGAAATCAAGCAAAAAAAACTTTAAAAATCCCCCGAAACGGTAAAATAAGGTTAAAAACATATGGAAAGATATTGATCGTTGGTAAGAACTTAAATACACGTCGATATAAAAAATGTATTTTTTATAATTATATTTTGTCGATATTATATCGTATCACCATGTAATTTTGTGTAAGCATCCCTATCATAAAATATTATTTTATTTTTCTTAAATTTTATTCATAATAATAATTAAAGTAAAAGCAATGAGTCTTGGACCCAAAAAGAAGTCCGAGTTTTGATCTCTTCTTTTTGGGCTTTAACAGGTCAAATTATGTGACCATTAATTTTCTTTGATAAAACTAAACAAATAGGGATAATTTGATAAAACTAAACCAATAGGGATAAATTAAAAGTTAGGTTGATTTAATAATTCATTAAATTTGATGATTTTTTATTATCTATATTATATTATAAACCATTTGATAAAAACTAAACCAATAGGGATAAATTAAAAGTTAGGTTGATTTAATAATTCATTAAATTTGATGATTTTTTATTATCTATATTATATTATAAACCATTTGATAAAAACCGTTTTTATGTATATTGTATTGGCTATTGATACATATTACTTAAAATTCAAGATTATAATATGCATAAGTACAACTTATTAAAACTTCATTTTTGAATTCATGTAACTAACTACGGATAAATATAATCAAATACATGATAAATATTTCATTTTAAATATAAAAATATAGATTATAATTAGGATAATCATCGAGTTCAAACATAATATTTAATTATTTATTTTTTTTATAAAAAGTTATTATTATTAAACTAAAAATATAATAAAAAAACTGAATTAAAAAAATTATATAAAAAAGAGTGCTTTTACATTAAAAATTAAAAATCTCTTTTTCAAAACAGTTATAACATCGTTAGAGACAAAAGATAAAATGAAACATTAAAAGTAATATATATCTTGCTGCATTACGCAAGTACTCTTCTAATCGTTATTAAAGTATTTAGCTTTTTTGACCTCTAGATCACAAGCAAACTTCAACTTCACGAGGATTATATATATTTTCTTAGAACAAACATTACAATTTACAAGCATTTTTTGTAAGGTTGTTTTGGAAAGTGAATTATCATCGCAAAATATCGAAGTCTATTAAGACGACAGATAAAAGTTAAGAGCAATGCATAACTTTTTATTACGTTACTTGCAATAATAAATATATTATTTTGTCCTAAAATAAATGTCCATATTTATGTTCACATTTATCTCAAAATAAGTGGGGTCCCAAATAAGTGTTCACTTAAAAAAAAGTAACTAAATCTCCAAACCTACTTTGTCTAAGAGTTGATAAGATAGATACATTAATTAAGAATAAAGTTGTTATTTAATTGATAAAAATGTAGTAATGGTTAATGTCTAAGATTGTATTTGGTATCCAAATAAGATATAAAAAAACATGACATGACATAACAGTTGTTCAACCTTTGGTAAGACAGAATTGAACAAGACAAGAATACAAAATTATAAATACCTTGATTGGTTGTTTATATATGTTAATTAATTTATGTAATTTATTACATTATAAAAAAATTAACAAAAAAATATATCATTAGAAACTTTTTTTCAAGACGATTAAAACGACATAAAAATAAAAAGTTTACGTTGTGTTCTCGAATGTGGAGAGAAATGGATGGAAAATAAATTTTTAATGTGTTCTCGAAAGTGAAGTAACGGAAGAAAATGAAATGAAAGGAAATAAAATAATTTTCATGTTCTTGAAGAGAAAAAAAAGGAAAGAAAAATGTCATTTTTACTAATATGTCATTTAAGATAATATAATTTAAAATGAAAAATTGAATAGTTTTGTAATTTTATTAATTTTTAAATGATTTTAATTTATTTATTTTACTTTTCTTTCATTTCCTTACCTTTCCTCCCAAATATGGGAGGAAAGTTTTGGAAGAAAACTAAGGGGGTGTTTGGATGAGCTTATTGACTTATAATTTATTACCGGTGTGGAAAAGTGCTTATGAAAATCTGATAAGTTAAAAGATTTTACTTCTTAGAAAACAACTTATTTCCGGTTTGACACTGGATAAGTTGTTTTACCCAAACACTTAAAATCACTTATCACCGGTGTCATACCGAAATAAGTCAATAAGTTGTTTTGATAAGCTCAAACAAACACCCCCTAAGTCTTATTTTTACTTCAATTTCCTTTCCTTTTCCCCCTTAAAAAAGTTTCGAGAACACGAGTTTTTTCACTTTCCTCAACTTTCTCTCCTTTTTCTTTCATTTCTTTCGTAAAATGAGTTTCAAAAACACAGTGTTAGGGAGTTTCTAATTTTTATTTTATACCTTTTTATATTTTTTGTTATTAATATTTAATAAATTATATAGATTAAATAAACTATAAAAATCATATAAAAATAATATTTTGATTTCTGAGGACAATAAAATAAATGTTTAAATAATATAAAATACGATAAATAATATTTAAAGATTAAATAAAATATAAAAAAGAAAACGTATTTAATGTTTTAGAAGATGATTAAGTTTTCCTTTAAGGTTATATCGATAAAATACAAGTCTATTTTATCTTGTGCTATAAAATAAAGGTGAAAGACACTTATTCAACTTTATTCTTATCTATTTCATATTAAAGTCTACCAAACATACAATAATGATTTTTGTTTTATTATGCTCAGCTTACCAAAAACGTATGGCGTGTGAACAGTAAAGTATGAAAGGAGAAAAGATATAATTAATTTTCAACTTTCATTCAGAGTTTCACACCTACTTTATTATTCTCCATTTTTAAACCCCATTCCCCACCTCTGAACGAGTGTACCAACTACCAAGTCATCCATGGGTGGAATAGTGTAGTGTAAAGTCATATGTTTGTTTGTTTCCTCTTTAACCCATTAAACCCGTTAGCCTATTTAACATTTATAAAATTAAAACTTATAGTTCAAACTTACAGAACACGTTGGAGATTTCAATCGTCAATTCGAAACAACTCTTTGAGTCTTTGTTGAACACCAAAATGTCGTTATTGGCTGTTTGCGCCTTGCGCTGTCGCCTACTCGCCTTGATCGAGCCCTTGCCTGTGGACCTGTGGCCTAATGGTGCTAATATAAATGGGTTATTCGGACATTTTCGACTTAGAAAATTTTGACCCTGACCTTACCCGTTTAATTTTCGTGTCGAGTTAACCCGTTTACTTGAACGGGTTGAAATTATTACACAAATCCGTTTAATTCGTATCGGGTTAGCATGTTGTGCTAGTTTTTGTCATGTATAAATTTTAGGGTTTGTATTGTTTGCATTAAGTTAATATTAATACTTAAATATGAAATTGAATTAAGATTCATTTAATACTAAAATTAACTTTGTGCATGTATTTTATTATAATTTGTATTCTAAAATTATATGTTTATTTATAACCACATATAATTGATATATAATAAAAGATGCTAAGAAACCCACATTAATACTATCTCATAACCATATATAAAATTGAAAATGTAATAATACACTATTTAAAAATGTAAATAATACACTACAAAATACCGAGTGATTGGTTCAATTCTTTTTATTTTATATTGCATACGATAAAAATGTAATAATACACTACAAAATACTGAGTTAAAGTAATAAATACAACAAATAATCAAAACTAATCCGATAAAAACTAATTATTACATAAACAAATTAGAAAGTTTTAGTTTTTATTTATTATTTATAAATATATAAAATATTTTTTATTTAAAAGTGACGGGTAGCGGGTACCCAGCGAGTAACTGTTCCAAAAAAATGAGAACCAGAACCGGTCCTGATCGGTTCCGTATTTTAGGAACCGGAATCGAAACCAATCACATCTGTTCCGGTTCCAAAGACGGACACCCGGTTCCGATGCTCACCGGTACTACTATCATTGCCTTTGACGGCAAAATATGACCACTAGTAAGATAGAAGCCGATTCAAGATGGCTTAGTCTCCAAAAAGAAAGCGAGAGGGTAAGAGAGAACTTGGAGCAATTTTAAGATATCCTTTCAAAATGTAAAAGTACAGTATAAGCCACCACTATCTTTAAGAATTAAAAACCCATGCATGCAGAAGGGCAAAAATTAAGAAACTTCTCTGTAACTTATTTTTGTATCTAATAGCAAAAATCAAGATTATTTTAATAATTAAATATTTTTATTAAGGGAGAATTTCATACACGTCCTTAAAAACTTGCATTATTATGCATATATCCTTGTAAAGTTTGAAATTACGCATATATCCTTCTAAACCTCTAAAACTCACATATATATATCCTTATCCCTATTTTAATTATTATTAAAATATTTAAAAAATACAAATTTACTTAACTACCCTTCTAAACTATCCTAATTTATTTAAGAAAAAAAATCAAAATAAAAAACAAAACCTAACCTATGCTACCCCAACCCAATCTTCCCCACCACCCATCTTTTAAAACCCACCTATCTTTTTTCCGGCCACCACCATTTTTTCCGGTAACCTATATTCTAAAACTCACCTTCTTTTTTTCCGGCAACCACCCTTCTAAAACGCACCTTCCTTTTTTCCGGCCATCACCATTTTTTCCGGCAACCACCCTTCTAAAACGCATCTTTCTTTTTTCCGGCCACCACCATTTTTTCCAGCAACCCATCTTCTAAAACCCACCTTCTTTTTTCCGGCAACCACTATTTTTCCCGGCAACCACCCTTCTAAAACCCACCTTCCTTTTTTTCGGCCACCACCATTTTTTTCCGGCAACCACCCTTCTAAAACCCGGGAAAAATGGTGGTGGCCGGATAAAAGAAAGGTGCGTTTTAGAAGGGTGGTTGCCGGAAAAAACGTTGGTGGCTGGAAAAAGGAAGGTGGGTTTTAGAAGGGTTGTTGCCGGAAAAAATGGTGGTGGCGGGAAAAAAGAAAGGTGTGTTTTAAAAGGGTGGTTGCCGGAAAAAATGATGGCGGCCGGAAAAAATGGTGGTTGCCGGAAAAAAGAAAGGTGAGTTTTAGAAGATAGGTGGTGGGGAAGATGGGGTTGAGGTAACATATGTTAGGTTTTGTTTTTTATTTTGATTTTTTTTTCCTTAAATAAATTAGGATAGTTTAGAAGTGTAGTTAAGTAAATTTGTATTTTTTTAAATATTTTAATAATAATTAAAATAGGAATAAGGATATATATATGTGAGTTTTAGAGGTTTAGAAGGATATATGCGTAATTTCAAACTTTACAAGGATATATACGTAATAATGCAAGTTTTTAAGGACGTGTATGAAATTCTCCCTTTTATTAAACTATATATCATTATTTTAAAATAAAGAATATTTCGAGTGAGTTGTCAAAAGTGTTCAAAGGGTAAAGTTTTGGGTCATTCCAATAATGGAATTGTGATGGGTATTTGATTTATAAAAAATTCATGTGAATTAAATGTTAACAAATATTTCTCTAAAAATCAAAGTTCCTAATGGGAATAAAGATTGAGAACTAGTATTTATTTGTAGGTCAACATAAAAGACCATTAAAATGTCTTTGATGGCGACGATGGAGAATATCAAAAAAGAAGTTGAAGAAAGTTTCTTTGATTGAAAATGGTGCTTCTTAGAATGTTTTTCCTTTGTCCTGTTAATTACAGAATTCATATAAATCATTTTCTATAAAAAGGTTTGAATAAATTTTCAAAAAGGCAATCACAACAAACATATTTAAATGCAATCACATCAAACATAAATAAAACCAAACCAAATCAAATCCAAAAATTAATTTGTTATTATAATTTATACATATATTATACCATTAAAAATATAAACAAACAATGGCGTTAACCATTATTAAAAATTCTATAATTAAGAACTGCATCTAATGACTAATATAGCCGATTCTGATTCCAAGTATGTTCCTTTGTTTTGTCTGTCAAGCATGGACGGACCACAGTGGTACCAACGATGACACATGTCTTCGTATTATTTCTCCCTCGAAGGGTAAACAAATTTAAGTTCGTGAAAGGTGCAATTTTATTAATTTGTTAGGTGTCACTGTATGTATTTTAAAATTATAATGAGAACAAGTTTTTTTTTTGGTAGAGTTGATTTGCAAGACTTTTATTCCACACCTGATCCAAGTTCAAATCTTATTAATATTATTTTCTTAGTCAAATAATGTTTTTTTTTCTTATATTTATTTTTTATAATCAAATAATGCAATCATTTTGAAATGAAACTTTGAAATATCAATTAATGAGAATTAAAAGTGTCCATAACTCAACTTTCATAACAAGTTGGAGAACAAACCAATAGATTGATGTGTAGACGAATAAGATCATATAAATGTGGACATCACTTTCACCGTGTCTATCAAATTACACATCAATTGTTTTCTTCAAAAAGGGAAAAAAAGGTTTAATTGCTTCCCCTCCGACCATGCTACATCGCATTCGTCTCTACTTTCAACTTATTTTCCCTTCTTTTCACACAATCCTATGTCCTTGCACCATTATATATATAGGGTTGGGTTCCGCTGAGTAAGGAGAGTTAAGGTGAGAAGTGTAAGAAATGATCTTCACCATTGGATGCACATTTAAATGAGACGCACCGAGATGAGGTACTGACATACATCGGATTAACTCCCTTTTAAAGTGCAATTCATGGATGGGTACGAGATTAAAAGTGATCAATGGTCCATATCTCTTCTTTGTAAATCTTACAAGACTCGGACAATTTAAAGTTCATTTATTTTGTAAAATTTTAGAAAAAAAATAAGAGGATAATTTATAATAAACAATTAATTACATTGATTTAAAATTTTCTACCAATATCGGTGATACTTGTTTTAAATTGTTTGTAAATTAACCATTGGCACAAATTTTGTGGAGTTCCATTCTTTGGCCATTTAACAAGTACCGACGTGAAAATATGTCCATGAAGAAAAAAGTACGTAAAAATAATAAACATAATATAAAATAAACCAAAGACTAATTTGGTTACAAAAGTCTTGGTCAATTCTTCATCCATATGTATGCAAGGCAAGTGGGTATATATATATATATATATACACACACATATATGGTGTGTGTGTGTGTTTATTATCATTTCTATAAGCACTTGATATGAAATCTTTAATTACGCTTTCTTGGCTTCTTACTGTTTTAGTTTTGTGTTCAAATTGTGTATGTGACGGCAGGCGAAAACGGGTTCTGTGCATCCAGAGCGAAAGAGTGGCACTTCTGCAGTTGAAGCATGATCTGATTGATGAAGCTAACCTGCTCGCTTCATGGAACACTACTGCAAACATCGACTGTTGTAGATGGTCTAGAATCGTTTGCAATAACTTAACCGGTCATGTCCAAGAGCTTCACCTTCAAGGACCAGCTGATCAGAATCAGCTGTATGAATCATCCAGTCAGATGATGTTATCAGGAAAAATCAATCGTTCGCTACTTTCATTGAAAAAACTCGAGTATCTAGACTTGAGTTGCAATGATTTTTCAGCTATCAAAATTCCTAGTTTCTTGGGGTCTGTTCAGAACTTGAAATATCTGAATCTCTCAATGTCTGAATTCAGCGGTGAAGTCCCTTATCAACTAGGGAATCTTTCCATGTTGGTTGTCCTTGATCTCAGAAACGCGCCATTGTTAGGTAATGTTGTTATTAAGAGTCTAGATTGGTTATCGGGTCGTTTCCCTTTGTTACAGCATCTAGATCTGTCTGGTTATGATCTTAATAGCGTTTCGAATTGGCTTCAAGTGATCAACACCCTTCCTTCTTTGACGGAATTGCACTTATCTTCATGTAATCTTTCTGAAATCCCTTATCGTTTATCTAAAGTTAACTTCACTTCACTTACCATCCTTGATCTTTCGTATAACGTTTTCGATAGTTTGATGCCTGAATGGATTTTTAGTCTGAATAAGTTAGTTTCCTTGGATCTTTCTAGATGCTTCCTTCATGGTCCAGCTCCTGGTGGTTTTCATAACATGACTAATCTAAAGTTTCTTCTTGTTCCTGAAAACGATTTTATGAATTCATCATCGGTTTTAATGGGGTTGTGGAGCCTAAATAGTCTTGTGTCACTAGATATTAGTACCTGCAATATTTCAACTTCATTTCTAAGTGGCCTTCGGAATATGACTTCCCTTGTTAGTATCGATTTGTCAAGAAATCAAATTTTGGAGACTTTGCCAAACTTATTCGGCAACCTTTGCAACTTGATTTACATTGACATCATAGATAATTACATTAGCGGAAATATATCAGAGATTATAAATAGTTTCTGTGAATGTGAATCGCCTAAGTTAGAGCATTTAGGATTTGCTGCAAACCGCTTTTCTGGTTATATACCATATAGCCTAGGACAACTTAAAAATCTAGTTAGTCTTGATCTTGGATTCAATCGTAGAATTTCTGGTACAATTCCAGATTCTTTGGGACAATTGTCATCCTTAAAGGAGTTGAAACTTAACGTTAACTCCCTTTCTGGTCCTATCCCTGATTCAATTGGAAACCTAAAATCATTGGATTGGTTAGAGATTTCTTTCAACAATTTGAATGGAAGTCTACCTCAAAGTGTAGGTCAGCTAGGGAAATTGACGTATTTGAGTGTGCATCGCAATTCGTTAACGGGTGTTTTAACTGAAGATCACTTTGCGAATCTAACGGCATTGACGACTATATGGGCAGATGCAAACAAGTTAACTCTAGAACTAAGTGCTGATAACTGGGTCCCTCCTTTCAAGCTTGAAAGACTGAGAATAGGTTCTTGGAAAATAGGCCCTCGTTTTCCTTCATGGCTTCGGTCACAAACAAACTTGATGGAATTGGATATAGCCGACGCAGGAATTTCAGACATTGTGCCAAGTTGGTTTTGGATCTCATTTCCCTATATTAGTTTCTTGAATATGTCTCATAATAATATCCGAGGGATGTTGGTAGGAGATCTTATTCTAGCACCAAATGCAGTAGTAGATCTAAGTGACAACCAATTTGAAGGCCCGTTACCTGGAAAGTTCAACGAAGTTGACATTCTTCTTCTAGATGTTTCCAACAATAATCTTTCAGGATCTCTTGACCAATTCTTGTGTCCTAGTTTAGAGATCGAAAGACAGTTGCAAGTTCTTGATTTAGCAAATAACAACCTTTCAGGTGTTATTCCAGATTGTTGGAAGAATTGGCAAGCTTTATCTGTTGTTAACTTTGAGAACAATAATCTTTCTGGAGAACTTCCACAATCCGTGGGGAGCTTATCTTCCATCCAATCATTCAACATCCGCAATAACAAGCTCTCTGGGAAACTACCTGCATCTCTTTTGAATCTGAAAAGTTTACAAATTATCGAGCTTGCTGAGAATGATTTCACTGGAAGCATACCGTCGTTGTTGATAGATGGAGAAGAAACAAAGTTGAAACTAGTCAGCCTCAGGTCAAACAAGCTAGAAGGCGAAATCCCAGATGAACTTTGTCGTCTCACTTCTATTCAGATCTTGGATCTTGCTCATAACAATCTTTCAGGAACCCTACCGACATGTTTCCACAACTTCAGCATCATGTCTGGAAGACAAACGTCGAGTGCAATTGTGCTATATGATTTGCCATTTCAGGTGCAAGTTCTTGGAAGTGCGTCATTGGTGACTAAAGGAAGAGAGTTTGAATATAGCACCATTTTGTATTTGGTTACAACTTTGGATCTTTCGGGTAACAAATTCTCCGGCCCCATTCCCGTGGAGCTTATGGGACTCTTAGGCTTGCGCTATTTGAATTTGTCAGGAAATCATTTAACGGGAAGAATTCCAGAGGCGATTGGTGAAATGGCGTTACTTGAATCTCTTGATTTGTCTGTGAACCAGCTTGATGGGAGGATTCCTTCAAGCATGTCGAGATTGACAACGTTAAATTGGTTGAACTTGTCTAGCAACAAATTGATAGGAGAAATCCCAACAAGTACTCAGCTTCAGAGCTTCGATGAGTCCAGTTTCATGGCAAACAGACTCTGTGGGCCACCACTTGTAGAGCAGCCATGCAACAGGAAAAGGGTCTCACCTGGGGATTCAGATGGACTGAATGATGATGATGATGATGAATCAGATGGAGTGAAGTGGGGATTGATCATCAGCATTGTGGTTGGATTTATAATTGGGTTCTGGGGTGTGGTTGCTCCTCTGATTGTCAGCAACGTATGGAGAGATGCTTACTTTTATTTTCTCTACAAAATGTGGTTCAAGATTCGTCTTGCTTTGTCGTAATTAGTGTTTCTTTAACATACCACTGATCAATTCAGAAAGATTGTGCATTTCTGCTAGCCATCAGATAGTTAACGTAATAAGATTTGCAATTCAAAATATGTCCTCCATAAGCATGTGATTTGCCACATTTCTGATTCATTCCGGATCTTTTTATTTAATAGAATATTTAATAAGATTTTAGATCATTACACAAGAATAATTGCCATTACATAAGAATTTGGAAACATTACTAAAGATACATTTTAGAAAAGAATTTAAACGGCAATAATACAAGCATTATCTACAAGGGGTACATGTTCAAGATTCATATTACTTACTTGTCATAAGTGTTTCTTTAACATTTGAGAAAGATTGTGCAGTTCTAGCCATCATGATACTTGATGTTTGCTACATTTAAGATGTTCCTGTGATTCATTCTGGATCTTATGACGCCTAATTTTTCTTGTTAATTGGCTTTAATATATATATATATATAGAGGAAAGTTCAAATGTGAACTCATTTTTGGTTGTGAACGTGAGGACGAATCTCAGCCACTTATCCGGTCAATAAAGGCGGCTTTGACCTGGTTCTCCTCCTCCTTTAATAATCTCCACCCTCCCATGAATCGCGTCAATCCTCCGTGATCGCGTCCACCATAACCGAAGATGTGTGGCTGAGATTCGTCCTCACGTTCACAGCCAAAATTGAGTTCACATTTGAACCTAACCCTATATATATATATATATATGCAAATAATTAATCTAGTTCAGTTTGTGATTTCTATATCAATTTATATCTACAAAAGTATGAATTGATTACACTTGTATTGTTTGATAAAAACTTAATTACAGATTCGAGGAGGGCATGCCCTCGATAGTCATTAGGAATACAAGCTTGTAGCTTTATTAAGAAACAGTTAATATTTCATGAAAGTGAAACTTAAAAAAAGATTACAATATCATGTCATCCTTCATCACTTGGGAAACATGTTACAACAGTATTTACGAATAACATCATAACCCATATACCCCACTCTCATCAACAAACCAAAATATGCAATCCTCCATGATCTGCTTACTATCAACGGACCAACAATCATCCAGAAACCCACAACAAGTCCCAACACCATGCTAATGATCAACCGCCAATCTGCTCCATCATCTTCTTCTTCTCGATGTCCATTTGGTACTTGTACAAAAGGCTTGGTGAGTGGATATCCATAAAGATTGTTGCCAAAGAAGCTAGATTCATTGAAGCCCTGCAACTGAGTACCTGATGGTATTCTTCCCGTAAAATTGTTATTGGATACGTTTAAGTTACTCAAGAAACTCAAGCTTGACAAGCTCGTGGGAAGTTCCCCAGAAAGCTTGTTCAATGATAAATCAAAAGATTCAAGTGAATTCATGTCTCCAATCTTCTCCGGGATACTTCCTGTCAGTTGATTTCTTGATAGATTTAGTGACTTTAACTCTCCAAGGACAGTTAGCTCACTTGGGATGCGCCCAACAAAATTGTTACTCGAAAGGTCCATCATCATGACGAGACCAAGAATACTGTTATATATGTCCTCTCGTCCCTTCATCACCAAAGATTCACTAACGAGATACTGTGTAGTCCTATTTGAATAGAACACATATGAAGCATCCTGACCAGATCTTTTCCCGGAAAGGACACTAAAGTTGTTGAAGCATCTTGGAATATTTCCCGAGAGATTGTTGTAAGCAAGGTCCAGGATCTTAATATTTGTAAGATAACAGAGCTCTTGAGGAATATTTCCATCAAAATTGTTTGATTTAAGGCCCAGACTTCTCAGATCAGACAATTCTGTCCCAATCCATGTTGGAATGGATCCAACAAGTTCATTTCTACCAAGTTGAAGGAGCTGTAATTTCCTCAACTTCATCAGAGAAGAAGCAGGTAGTCTTCCCGAGAACTTGTTCCCACCCATGTTCAATGACTCTAGGTTAGATGAAAAACCCAAAGATCTTGGAATCTCACCAGATAGATTGTTGTTCTCCAAGTTTAAGATTCTCAAAATCGGCCAATTCACCCAACACTCTGGAACGACACCCGTCAAATGATTATTTCCCAAATTAAGAAGCACAATCGAATTTCCATCATAGGGACAGAGCAAATCATGTAATGATCCAGAAAAGAAATTATATGATAGATCCAGATCGTTTAGCATGGAACGATTTGAGAGATTTGGTAATTGTCCAGTAAAGTTGTTAGAACTTAAGATGAGAATACTAACTGTTGCAGGGACTCTGGACAACGTTCCTTGGATTTGATTATGTGACATATCTAAATAGTTTAGATTAGGGAATATCCTCCAGAATAAATGAGGCAACGGGTGCTGAAATGTTTGTGTTGCTTATGTCTAAATACTTTAAATTCCTTTGCGATTGCAACCACATTGGAAATTGAGGGCCTAAATCCCAAGAGTTTAAATACAGGGAGTGTAATTGGAAAGGGGGAATCCAATTCGCAAGTTGCGGTCTGAAGATCAACTTGTTACCTGTTCCATTTAGGTATTTCAATCCGGTTAGGTTAGCAAAATGAGTTTCTGTCACAACACCCGTCAATAAATTGGAGGAAAGATCTAAATAATACAACTCCGAAAGTTGAACATGAATATGAGGAAGGTTGCCATTCAATTGATTATTCGAAATACGTAAAGACTTCAACTTTGAAAGTCGACCAAGGCAACCAGGAAGGCTGCCATTGAAACGGTTGCCCGAAAGATCTAATCGATACAATTTCAAAAGATGACAGAGGGTATGAGGAAGGCCTCCATTCAACTGGTTGTACGAAAGGTCTAATTTGTCCAATTTCGAGAGATGACTGAGGCAATCAGGAAGGTTGCCATTCAATTGATTGTATGAAAGATCTAATCGATACAATTTCGAAAGATTACAGAGGCAATCTGGAAAGTTGCCATTCAATTGGTTGTGCGAAAGATCTAACTGACCCAATTTCGGAAGGTGATTTAGGCTGGCAGGAAGGCTGCTACCATTCAGTTGGTTATTCGAAAGATCCAACATCTCCAACGATGATAATCCTCTTATCCACTCTGGAATACTGCCAACAATATCGTTTCTTGATAGATCCAAGTGGACCAGATGTATCAGTTGTTGTTCTCCAAGTTGATCTTGTAGATGGTCATAAAGTCCTATCCCCTTTAGAATTAACGACTCCAAACTAGATGGTTTGCACTCGAGAGAACTTTCAAGAAAGTATCTTAAACCGATATCTAGAAAAAAGCTACCTGACAAATCAATCTCTCTCAAGCCACAAAGGTTACCCAACGATTTGGGTATTGGCTTGGTGAGTTGATTATATGACAGATCAAGGCTAAGCAGAGAGGTCAAGTTGTGAAGGGCAACTAGTTGTGAACTTGAAACATGACATCACTAATATCTAATGAAATGAGATTACTACCTGACAACCCTTTTAATACTGATGAAGAACTCATGAATTCGTTACCAGAGATGTGAAGCAACTTGAGAGAAGTTAAGTTTTGGAAGCTATCAATACTACTATGAGGACGACCTAGGAAACCACACCCACTTAAATCCAATGAAACTAGACTTGTTGTACCAAAAATCCATCGTGGTACAAAACTGTCTTCAAACCGCCAGTTATGAGAAAGATCAAGCAAGGAAAGGGATGTGATATTAAGGCTAGAAACATGGGGATGTGCATTTGAGAGTTGACAATAAGACATATGTAGTTCGGCTAAAGAAGGAAGGGTGTTAATCACCTGAAACCAATCGACTGCTTTGTAAAGATTCACACCACTCATATCCAGGTGGCTTAACAAACGGAGACTTGACAACCACTGCATGTTCAACATGCTAGTTGATTCATATCCATAAGAAAAACTTCCAAGACAAAGGACATGCAATTTTGAAAGATTCCCCAGTTGAGGAGGGATAATTCCACCAAAATTGGAACTCGAGAGGTTAAGATATCTCAAGTTTTTCAAAGAACCCATAAAGCTGGGAACATGGATGCCTTCAAAATCATTGCAGCTCAAGTCAAGATGAACGAGTTGCTGCAGTTGCAACAATGATGGACTTAGATCCCCTCCTAATAACATCTGCTTTAAGGCTTCTTCGTCAAAGTTATAATA
The DNA here is from genome assembly GCA_036898165.1 of Silybum marianum. Lineage (NCBI taxonomy): Eukaryota > Viridiplantae > Streptophyta > Magnoliopsida > Asterales > Asteraceae > Silybum > Silybum marianum. The sequence goes on from CM072532.1 coordinate 2,062,219, forward strand.
AGGAGGATAACAATTACCATCGACTCCACGAAGACGAATTTGATGAACGTGACCAGTAAAATTGTCACAAACAATCCCAGCCCAACTACAACACTCTTTCTCCTCACCGATCCAAGAAGCAAGTTTGTTTGAAGGATCGATGAGACCGTGCTTGAATTGAAGAAGTGCTTGTCTCTCGACGTCCTTACATAGTACATGATTGAAATTTGGAGTGGATAAGCAGAAATAAAAAAAGGACATAAGAAGGAGAAAGCAAAGGTAGGATGAACGACTCATATTGATCACTAATGAGAATAACAATTCACAAGTTTTATCTATAGTTGTATGTTAAATTGTTTTCATTTTTCCAATGGCGATCGGGACATTTCACTTTGGGAAACATGAAGGAAATTGTACTAATGCACAAAAGTCCACCGTGGGTCAAGCTTGTCAATTCTTACGAGTAATTAGTTTTATCATATTATAAAGAGTAAACTACGGTTTTCTTTCCTGTGTTTTGTTATTTATAATTATTTTCGTCATTGATCTTTAAATATTGTTTTTCTTATCACTGTGTTTTTCATTTTGTTTTTCGTCCCCGGGGCTCAAAACAGAACCGTCCTATAAAAAGATGGGTTTGGTACAACATTTTAAAAAAATGCCCTATAAAATAGCTAATAGTACACTTTATATTAAAACATCCTAAAAACTTGTTAAAATGCTTTAAAACGTTCTATAAACCTATTGTAACACTTTTAAATACGATTTTTTTTGGTTTGATCCTATAAACTGAAGTTTTACAAAATATTCTATTAGAAAGCTTAGGGGTTATTTGGAAGTTGTTGAATGATTCAGTACGGAATGATTAAAAGGCTCTTATAATATAGTGCAAAATGAAAATTTACACCATGCAGCACCAAGTGAGTGGTTCCAAGAGATCCCAAGGGCTAACAAGTACAAGATTAAACACTCGAGACCCTATCTTCAAATAAATACTTGATAACCCCTTAATTACTTTGCAAGTCTTTGGCTGAAAAAGTATTTATATTGAGGACCACAAAGTCTTAAACGACAACCATTTTATTAGAAGAAGCTTCCTAGATTGTGTGGTTTTTTTATTACAAGAAATTGAAGTTTGGAAATTTTGCAAAATTGGACAACAAAATTGAAGTAATTAAGGGACTACCCACCCCAAGTTTGACCTTGTCTTCAGGGCACACGGTTGAATGGAGATATCTTGCACGCAGGATATTTCAGTCACATGCATTGTTTGATCACAAGATAAGATGAGAAGAGTTGATTAATTTCTTGATATTTTTGGTGTAACTGACTGATGCAATGAAATCATCTAAATACTTTTAAGGGTGGATGTTCTTAGAAATTATGATTGCATTCCGCCTTCTTAAAATGGTTCGTTTATTTATTGAACTTCTAAAATATTTTAGGAAAAGACAAAATAACAGTTGTGTTGGAGATTCTTATACCTATCTGGGAACCAAATAATCCCTCGAAATTTTGCAGGACATATTGCACAAAGAACATAAATGAGTACTAATAAGTTTGAAGACTTCATTTGGAGGGAATCCAAGACTTTGCAGGTTTCCACTATCCAAGCATTGTGAATATCTAGGCTATTGCTGCTGGTTCATTATGCATTTAGAAGCCTTTGGTTCGTATTTAAGGTGGCAAGTTTTATAGTGGTTTTTATTTATTTTTAACAATGTTTGTAGTTCCTATTAATAAATAATAAAAATGAACTTTAAAGATAGAAATAGAAACAAAATGGAATTTAAAGTTAAGAATTATCAAGCTCATACGGTCATACCTCCATCTTTTTTTTGTTAAGCATCAGGATTTGAATCGGTCTGCTTAAAGGACACACCCCTGGCAATAAGAAATCCTTTAGAAAACAAATGTGTACTCTCATGTTGAAATCTACTTTCAAGAATGCATCAACAAAGGGAACTTGAAGGAAGATGAGTTCATATATGAGATACGAGGGAACTCAACATAAGTTAAAGATGCTGAATTTAGTATATCTACCAAGTACCCACAATGGATTGAAGGACCATATATTGACTAAATACGGAACTCATATATGAAAATCAACTAAATACGACACAAATTCCATTATGATTGGCTCCCAAAAATCATAGATTTTGTGAAGTTTGTGTAAGTGGTACTTTTTATACCTATTCAAATTGTTTTGTGGAGTTCCCTCTTAAGATCTCTATATCCTATCATTCATATACAAAGAAAGTCTCACAAGAAACCATAAAAAAGTAAGAGTTCAAACATGACCTCGGCATATATGAAGACAATGATCAGAAATGGCATGTGGAGGGATGAGCTACAGAAATTCAGAAATTTTTGGTTCTTAGTTGCTCAACAAAACCAGCTTTGAGCATGATTACCTGCAAAGAACAAAAAGATCATTGAATCGAACATTTCCAACAGAAAAATCTTGCAATTTATGTCACATCCTACCATCCCTAACAATATTGGAAAATAGAAACAATCCTTCACAAAATTCCCAAGTGCCCATGTGAAATGCCAATTAATGAAAATAAAGATTATATACTCACTATGAAAATAAAGATTATATACTCATTGTGAACCAACAAAGGACCATGTCTTGTATCATTAGCTTCCCATATGTACAATAGGATGAACATACGTTAACTTCAGTCCATCCTTGGGATGAATATGGAGCCAAGCTAAAATATGACAGCATATTGGTTGGAAAATGAGCATTTATTGAGGTTTCTGATTGTTAGTCTCACCATTTGCAGGTGAAAACAACTTGGACCTAGCAGTTTGGACCTAACAAGGCAGATTTAATTTAATTTAATTCCTCCAATTGAAAAAAGATAGGTTAACCAACATTTCAAATTACCTCCTCGAATAGTAAGTCTTCAAAATTTACATCATAAATTAGGTCTTGGGTAATTGTCTAGCATACCACCTGTGAAATAAGTGACAACTAATGCAGCACCCTGAACCTGAATACATCAAGAAAACAAAAACAAACTCTTGAGAAATGATGGAACATGATATTTGATGCCACATTTTCATCTCCAATAATAATTTACCTCACTTGCATCATAGCTGCAGCCACCTGCATGATGAAGACTATGCAGGAAACAAATTGAGTCCAAGGATAAAAGGTAGATAAATACAAACCGTACCCAAGGGAAGAGAGGTATAAACAATTTAATAACAATTGGTTACCTGGTATTCAATTTGGTTCCTACCAAGACTTCTGAAGTTGTTTATAGTTCTTATGGCTGTTTGTAGTTTAGTTGTTTGCTGGCCTTTTTGTATTACGAATGGATCGCAAAGATACAGTCGAAAATGGCAAAGGACACAAACTCTGACAACCACATCCACTGACACTTGAGCCACAAATTAAGAGCAGAACACCTGTTGAAGACATGGAAACGGCTGGAAGCAGAACCTGAATAGAAAGTTATTTTTAGAATTTTAGGTGATTCCACTAATTAAGCAACTTAATTACTTGTTTTAATAGAGTAATAATGGTCAAATAATGAATGCCTTGTTGATTATCCCATCATCAATTACAAGACAGCTTATGCAGAGACGCAACAATCATAAAAAGCCACTTAAGTTAGAGCTCACCACTGCATGCTAATTGATAAACTTTTTTTGACACCATTTTTGATGGTTTGTTAGACTAAAGAAATCCTCTTGTCACATGATCATCCATCAAGAATCAAAAGAAATTTTGAAATAAGCATCATCAGTTGGAAAGAAAATATCAAAAACTAAACAGCAGAACAATATGCATAACAGATTATCGTGTAGATTTGAAAATAATTCAATTTTCTACTTTTGTCTATTAAAAATATATGCACATTCGACAACAAAACTTTCAATGGTACCTCAGGTTGGCAAGCTGATGGAAGATAGCTTTGTTACTTTCTCCATGTTTTGCATGACAATATCATGTAAACAGGATCAACAGAAGTGTCTGAATAAATTTTCAAGAGGAAGATTTACAAACAGAGAACCTGAACTATAAAGATAAGGGTCAGACCACAATGTTCTATATAGACTAACTTTTTAAGCAAACCACAGTGATGCTGTGGAATACAATGATGATTTAAAAACAGAAAACCTGCATATTTGACATGTAGGTTAAAAGGTGAAGGTTGTATGTAGAAAAAAGTGAGTACAAGGATAACAGGAAGATAAACACAAACCCTGCCCGGAAAATAAAGCATTCCAAACTATTGAACCAAGAACCTGCTTATTAAGTTAAAAAATGAGTATAAGCCATTTGAAAATTCAAAGTAATTTCAATTACAAAATATATGGTTTACATACAGAATAGCATCACTAACCCTAATAACTTCTATATCTTTCAGTAGCAGGAAGGGAGGTATTGCAACATAGCTATCAGCTAACTTTAGTGATTTTAATAGTACCCCCCCCCCCCAAAAAAAAAACAGGGTAATCTTGATCATATCGGTCAGGTTCTGATAATAAATTGATGACATGACATTGTGGTTGCTACAACCTTACTGGTGAAGGGAAATAACCAGATTTCAAATGATTCTTGACAAAGAAAAACAAGAAAACAAGAAAAATATTAATGAGAATCAAGTATATTTAAGGCACAAATCACCGACGAAAAAGAATTTGATCCATTTGATTCTGCGTGTGTATATGACTCTATTCCCTAGGGTTTGGTTGACTTGTCTCAAGAACTCCAGTTGTAGTTTGATCCCAAATGATGAGATTCTTGGCGAATTGAATCCCTGTTTCATGTAATTTTGATCAAGTCACTGATCGATGTTTTGATCCTAATAAACAAGAATATGATGTTTTAATTGCAGAATTAAAAATAGAACGAAGAACATCAACACTCACCAGTCACCACCGATTAATGGTTAAGTGAAAATATTAGTGACAATCAAGTATATTTGAGGCACATACCATCGACGAAAAAGAATTTGATCCAATTTGATTATGCATATGTAGATGACTCTACTCCCTAGGGTTTGGTTGACTTGTTTCAAAAGATGAGATTCTTGACGAATTGAATCCCTGATTGTTGCTTCATGTAATTTTGATCCTAATAAATAAGAATTAAAAGTCGAACGAAGAACATCAACACTTACCAGTGACCACCGATTAATGTGAAGTGAAAATTACCATATGAATAAGGAAATTTCTTGAAACTTGGCGTGTTTCTTTCTTGCAAATGGTTCAACTATTCTCATGGTGCTTCTACTACATAAGAAAAAAGTGATTTATCGGAACCCTAAACCCTTAAATCAGAATGAGACGGTGATGATGGATGATGAAGACGTTGTAAACCCTTTTTATAGGTTTCTTTGATAGATGGAACCGGAATTGGCATTAATGTTGACCAAATTTTTGCATTTAATTTAGAGTAAATTACGTTTTTGGTCCCCATGGTTTGTTAAAAATTTCAATTTTTGTCCTTATGTTTAAGATATTATGGCTTTTGTTCCTATAGTTTATAAATCATTGCTATTTTCATCCTCATGATTTAGATGTTATTGTTGTTTCAGTCCTCGTGGTTTACATTTCTTTACTATTTTAGTCCCTTATACATAAAAAGAAAAGAATTAGTTCATGAATGAAAATAGCAATAAATTTCAAATCATAGGAACCAAAACCGCAATTTTTAAACCATAAGGACCAAAATTGAATTTTCTTTTAACAAATTATATGGAGGAAAAATGTAATTTACTCTTTAATTTATAACGGACAAAATCTTTTACATTATTGTCAAAATTAATTGTATTTAATTTCAAGTTCAAAATTAAATAAATTGAAAGTGGAGGAATATAACATAATTTTGAATTAAATTAAAAATTATTAAACAATTTTATATCTTTATTCAATACGGAATGTTCGTGTTAGGATCTCTCACTTTTTTTTTTAAATTTAATTATTTTGTTTTTACAAAAAAAATGGAAAACTTAAACATACATGTCCACCAAAATCGACGTGGTAAATCTAAATTAACGTATTGCAATAAATAATAGTCTTTTTTAAAACATATTTGATAAATATTATAGTAATAATAGGTTTTTAAAAAAAACATATATGATAAATATTAGAGTAAACTACAATATTCGTCCTTGAGGTTGGTGAAAGATTATTATCTTCCTCCATTTGGTTTTGAAATTTTATTTTTTGTTTTTGTAATTTATAATTTATTATTGTTATATTTTTATGTTTATGATTTATTATTTTTATATCTATATTAAATTTCTTTCATTTAACTTGGGAGTATTTTAATCTTTTTAACAATTTTTTCTTTTTGTTCCTTTTTTGGTAATTTATTATTTTTATTTAATTAAACTATATACTTTTTTGATAACAAAATAATGCATAAAAAGATATTATTGTTTATTGTTTATAATAAAATAATTAAATATTTTGCATACAATTCATTGTTTCATATAGAAAAAAAATCGGATTTTACCAAACTACTGGTATTTTCTAAGTGATCTGTGGTAATCGTCAACGGAAATTTCCCTGGGTAATTTCTGTGGGTGAAAGTCATTTGTTCTGTAGTGAAACTTTATATTTTCTTTGATTAAAGATCATCGGCTGAAAGCCTGAAACTGAGGTGGCGTTTGGTTTGTTGGAATCTGAAGGAATCGGAAGAATTGAAATAGTCAAGATTGTTATCGGCAAGGTCCAATATTTGAATAGTGGTAAGACTACACTCATCTTTTATATGTACGTCAAAATTGTTCGATCGGAGGTTAGAAATTCTCAAACTTGAAGGTTCTCTTACAAACCAAGCTGGAATTCTCCCAACAAGTTTATTTATAGCCAGTTGAAGGATCTGTAAATTCATTAAGTTCTTTACATAAACCGACAATCTTAATTCCAAAGAGCTTGTTGTTGCACTTGTTCAATTATCGCAGGGAAGATAAAGATCCCAATGTTCACTACTTTGATGAATGATCAATTATTCAAAGTTTCAATAACATTGACTAATTTAAGGTAAAATTTCGATGTTTCCAAACTTGTAATAAGATGTATCCTGTTTTCGACTTAAATTCACACCAATGAGACCATGACCCGAACTTCAAGAGAAGTATAGTTTTAGTATAGTAGACATCTTACCAACTCCACCATGGGTTAATGTTGGATCTTCAGACTTCTTCGATATAATAAATTTCTTCTTTGAAATAACGAATTAGAGTACACACTGTCTAAAAGTTAGTATAAAGGTCCATATAGGTAGTGGGCCAATGATGTATTATTTGTGTTCTTGAGTGGTTTATACAAGTTAGCATAAATTTCAAATGCGCAAGTCATCTTATATTTAGCAGCAACGGTAGATTTCCTGTTTAAAATTCTTTGTGGTAGTCAAAGTCAGCCATATCAATGTGATCACGAATGAGGAATCGAGTCAGTTTCGTTGCAAGTGGAAAAAATGTAGAAGAGAAACGCACCATATACATTTTCATGAATGATAAAGAAACATGCTAGTGAATTCTCTAGCATCATCATAAGATTTTCTAAGATTGAGGACTTGCAATTTCGAAAGATTCCCCAATTCAGGAGGGATAATCCCACCAAAATTGCCCATATCAATGTGATCATGTCATTACAACAAAAATGATTTTATAAGACGTCTAAAATGAAAAAACGTTCTAAAAACATACTTTATAGGGGACTAGTTTATATGACCAAACCAAAAAGTGTCCTATCTAAAAGCGTTACAATAGGTTTATAGGACACTTAATTTTAGGCGTGTTAACAAGTTTTTACGACGCTTTTAAAATAAAGTGTCATATTAGCTATTTTATAGGATACTTTTGAAAAGTGTCCTATAAACCCATATTTTTCAATGGTTCCTTCTAAAATTGAATGTCTGGTTTTAACAGAATCAGTCCCAGAAAATTAATTGTTATGACTTATGAGCAAGGTCCAAAATGTGAATAACTGTAACACCTCACATTTTTCAAAATTGGTTAAAACCTAAGAAACTGGTTGAAAGTTGAAACCCTACACTTGCAACACTTAATTGACCAATTCACATTTTCAAATTTCAAGTGTTCCTTTTCTAACTGTGAATTTCTTTTTACTACTAATACGGATTTTCTTTCACCAAGTTATATTTCGTTAAAAAAAAATTCCGACACACATGATGTAAAAGATATTAATTTTTACGAGTTGATATAAACCGAAAAAATAACATATTTGTTTTATTGGAAATTATACAACTGAAATGATTGCTTGATACATTTGTAGTTATACTTCTTGTTTAAGAAGTTTTCAAACAGATTCTGGGATCACAAGCCTAAATAAACACAGAAACTTTGTAGTTAGGAAGGTCAAAACCTATAACTTTATTAAGAATCTTACATCATCCGTCATCACTTATGAAACATGTTACCACACTACTAATGGAGTATATTCCTCAATTTGCTCAATAAAAGAAAATCTGCAATCTTCTGTAGTGTGCCAACCATCAATGGAGCCACGACGACCCAAAAACCAATAACAAATCCTAACACGATGCTAATAATCAACCCCCAATCAACTCCATGTGATTCATCACCTTCTTTTTGACCTCTATCAGGTAGTACTACTTCTCTGCTCTGCTGAATCAATGGATCTCCAAACAGTTTGTTGCCAAAGAAGCTAGACTCACTCAATCCTTGAAGTTGTGTGCTTGATGGGATACTTCCGCTCAAATTGTTGAAGGATACATTGAAGCTACTCAAGAAACTCAATCTTGACAAGCTAACAGGAAGTTCCCCGGAAAGCTGGTTCAGAGATACATCAAAGGATTCAAGTAATTCCAAGTCTCCAATATTCTCCGGGATCCTTCCCATCAACTGGTTTCTTGATAAATTCAATGATTGCAACCCTTGAAGGGCCATTAGCTCACTTGGGATGCTCCCAGAAAAATTGTTTGATGAAAGGTCCATAACCATCACCAATCCAAGAAAAGTGTTGTATGTATACTCCTGTCCCTTTGTCACCAATTTAACAATACCCATAATGTTTATATAGTCAAGTTGAAAGAACACCAACTGACGATCTGTGGCATTTCTTTTCTTTGACAGGACACTGAAGTTGTTGAAGCATCTTGGAATATTTCCTGATAGATTATTATGAGCAAGGTCCAAGATCTGGATAGAGGTAAGATTACATAGCTCATGAGTTATATTGCCATCAAAATGGTTTGATCGGAGGTTGAGAATTTTCAAACTTGGGAGTTTTCTACCAAACCATGTTGGAATTCTCCCAACAAGTTCATTTCTAGCAAGCTGAAGGATTTGTAAGTTCGTCAAGTTCTTTACGGAAACAGGTAATCTTCCAGAGAGCTTGTTATTGCACATATTTAATGATCCTAATGAAGATAAAGATCCCAAAGTTGTTGGAATTCCCCCTGATAAATTGTTGTTCTCCAAGTTTAAGAATTTCAAACTTGGCCACTTCATCCAACACTCGGGAATGAAACCTGATAGATGATTATGTGATAGATCAAGACTTTGTAGCCTCTTCTCACCATAAGTACACAACAAATGATGTAATGATCCCACAAAGGAATTATTTGACAGATCTAGGATCAATGCAGATGAAGTATTTGCATGTTGAGGTAATTGTCCGCTAAACTTGTTAGACCTCAAGTTGATTAGAATAAGCATTGCAGGGATATCAAACAACCTTCCTTGAATTTGATTTTGCGACATGTCTATAACTTGTAGATTGGGGAGTGATCTCCAAAAATGTTTGGGCAAGGTTGATGAAATATTTGTGTTGCTTATTTCCAAATATACTAAATCTCTTTGCAGTTGCAGCCATAAAGGAAATTGAGGCCCTAGATTCCAAGAATTTAAAAACAAGAACCGCAGCTGAAAAGAAGGAATCCAGTTTGCACGACGTGGTCTTAGGGTTAAGTTGTTGTGCATACCCTGTAGGTATTTTAATCCGCTTAGTTTGGCAAAATGGGCTTCTGTCACGACACCCGTCAATAAATTGAAAGAAAGATCTAATACAATCAACTTTGAAAGTTGACCAAGGCTATCCGGAAGCTGCCATTCAATTGGTTATTTGATATATCTAACAACTCCAACGATGATAATCCCCCAATCGAGTATGGAATTGGACCAGAAATAAGATTCCAGTCAAGTTTTAATGACCTCAGAAAAGATAGTTGTCCAAGTTGATCCGGTAGATGACAAGAAAGTCTTGAACGTGTGAGGAATAATGACTCCAGCCTCGGTGATTTGCACTCGAAAAAACTTTCAAGAAGGCTTGTTAAACAAATATTTGAAAATTGGTTAAATCCTAGATCAACATGTCTCAGATTGCAAAAGTTACCCAATGATTTAGGTAGGGGCTTAGTGAGTCGATTTCCTGATAGGTCAAGGCTGAGAAGAGAGGAGGTCAAGTTTTGAAGGGAATTGAGAATCGGACCTGAAACACCGCAAGAACTAATATCTAAAGAAATGAGATTACCACCTATGCTAGACAACCCTTCTAATACTAAAGAAGAATTCATGAAATCATTCCCAGAAACGTGAAGCAATTTGAGAGAAGTCAAGTTTCGGAAGCCATCAATACAATTAAGAATTAGACTGTGAAAATAACACCCACTTAAATCTAGCGAAACAAGACCAGTTATACTGAATATCCATCGTGGCACGGAACTACTAGTAAAATCGTTGTTAGAAAGATCAAGCAAGGAAAGGGATGTGAGATTAAGACTAGCAACATGGGGATGTATATGCGGGAGTTGGCAATAAGACAAATGTAATTCGACCAAAGAGGGGAGGGTGTTAATCACCTGGAACCAATCGCTTGCTTTGCTGAGGTTTACGCCACTCATATCCAGGTGATGCAAAAAACGAAGATTTGACAACCATTGCATATTCCTCATGCTAGTCGATTCAAGTGAAGAAAAAAAATTATCATCATAAAAACTTCCAAGACAAAGGATGTGCAATTCTGTCAAATTCCCCAATTGAGGAGGGATAGTTCCACCAAATCCAGAACGTGAGAAGTTAAGATATCTCAAGTTTCTAAGAGAACCCACAAAGCTAGGAACTTGGATTCCTCCAAAATCATTGTTGCTCAAGTCGAGATGTTTGAGTTGCTTCAGATAGAGAAGGGATGGACTTAAATTCCCTCTCAATCTTTGCTTTAAGGATTCGGCATATTCTTTGCCTGTGGTATATTCGTCAAAAGGATAAATAGCAGGAAGATGAATACTATGAACATGACCGGTGAAATTATCACAAACAATCCCAGTCCAAGTGCAACAATCGTACTTCTCAGGAACCCAAGAAGCAAGTCGATTGGCTTCATCTATGAGGGCATGCTTGAAGTCAAGAAGTGCTTGTCTCTCATCATCCATGCATAATATATGATCATGGAAGTTGTTATTAGTATTAGATAAGCACAAACGAAAGAAGAGCACAAGAAGAAGAAAGCGGAAATAAGAGGAAGAGAAATGAGAACTCATATTGGATGATTGAATTTGAGAATGAGGAGTATAACAATCACTAGTGAATTTCGACTTCTATTTAAAGACAATTCCTACCTAAAGAGAGTAGAGACCTTGTCGTTTTCTAAGGACAAGTTATGTTCAACATAACGCGTCTTGAATTTATCGTAATAATTGGGAATTTATCGTAATAAATAGGAAGGGAGTACTTTGAAAAATTTGGTAGAAAATATAGGAACTTTTTGTTTTGGAGCCCACAACTTTATTTTTGCAATTGAGAAATGAAAACTACAAACACAACATCACCGAGGAACCTTTTTCTAACTGTGCCATTTGAGCCTACAAAATGAGAAGTAAGGCATGTGCAGTTTTGACAGTCCAGATCACTAAAAAACGTTCAAACCGTAGACCGGATCAAACCATCAGGTGACCGGTGTGGCTATTATTCAAAACGTGTTCAAACCATTGACTTGGTTTAGCGGTCTAACTGTTTTTTGAACACCCCTGTTTTTAAAATCAACCCTATTTTTGTAAAAAAAACCCAAAAGAGCATATAAAAAGTATGCTTCAAGAGATGATCGACACAGGAAACTTAAAATTCTGAAAATATTAAGAGTTGAAACATGACCTCAGCATATGCAAAGATAATGATTAGAAATGGAACGTTGAGGGATGGCCTACACCGATTCAGAAATATTTGATTCTACCTTGCACTACAGAACCAACTTTGAGCATGATTACCTACAAAGAACAAAAAGATCATTGACATAACATAAGCATTTAAATTCAGATATTTCCTAAGGTTCGTGTTTGTGGTGCCTTTTGCGCATCAACTTGCTTGTGTACAAATGTAGGGTAGTACCTGGATATGTCTTCAATGTTAATGGTTTCGAAAATTCCCAATCATGATCACTCTATTCTATCATCCATGTAACAAATATGCATGGAATACCCTATAGATTGATAATCAACACAGCCTTGAAGAAACTTAAAGTTTTCCAAAACAGAAGGCAAAAAATTGTAACTAAGCCATTTATCTTTCCTCAGAAACACAAATCTTACTGCCTCTGTAGTCTTACTTCAGGGTTCACACACTGAAGGAAGAAATATTTGTTATTTTCTCCATGCTTTGACAGTATCATGATCGAAATAAAAAGCAAGTGTTTGAAAAACAAATCAAGAGATAACTTACACTATCACAATAGGGGTCAGATGTCAATGAACTATATAAGTCAACTTTTAAACAAAAACAAGGGTAAGTTGGGCCAGATTTTGATTCTAATAAATTGATCAGATGCCATTATCGGTGAAGGGAAATAACCAGATCTTGACAAAGAAGAGCAAGAAAGACAGAAAAATATTAATGAGAATCAAGTGTATTTGAGGGAGGCACATACCATCGACGAAAAAGAATTTGATTGTGACTCTATTCTCTCCCTAGGGTTTGGTTGACTTGTCTCAAAAGATGAGATTCTTGGCGAATTGAATCTCTGTTTCATGTAATTTTGATCAAGTCACTGATCCTGATAAAATAAAGATTCAAAAGCCGAACTAAGAACATCAACACTCACAGAAGGAAAGTGAAGTGAGGATTACCATAAGAATAAGGAAATTTCTTGAAACTTGATTCTTGCAAAAGTTTTGAATTACTCTTGCAGAAGGAACTTGTATTACAGAAGGAAGGAATGAAGGAAGAAAGTGATGATTTCCGAAACCCTAAATCTGAATGATGGATGGATGAAACAAAGACGTTGTAAACCCTTTTATAGGTTTGTTTGGAATTGAAATTAATGTTGACGGAATTTTGCATTTAATATTATAACGGACAAAATCATTTACACCATTGTCAAAATTAATTACATTTAAATAAATTAAATTAGGAGTAAATTACGGATATAGTACCTGTGGTTTAACAAAAATTATTAATAGAACCCCTAAACTCAAAATATTATGAACTTGGTCCCTGTGATTGTGATTTTGTTTTGATTATAGTCCTTCTCGCTAACTTTGCTAACAATGACTCTGTTAACTATGGGGATTTGAGTCTTTAGCATTTTTATCATATGTTTTATTAAAAATTGGAAAGTAAATTATATTATATTATATTTAATTATTTTATTTTATATTTGTATTATATATATAATTATATTATTCGAGTCTTTTTGCATTTTTCGTATATGTTTTATCTTCTAAGTCCAGTCATATCCCTATTCTTATTTGCATCCGACCACACCACCAACTCCAAACACAAAAGGAAAATCAAGGAAATTGAGTATATGTTCTATATTTAAAGTCAAAACCAAAATAAAGTATTTACTTCTATTTACATCTATAACTCCAATTACCTACAGATATAACAATAAATCAGCGTACAGAAAAGAACGAGGGAGAGAGTATGTCGTGGAGATAGAATTACTAGCCATTTACTTGTCCCATGCATATACATCCAATGATCCTCGAAAAGCAGTCATCATTAACTTGCCTTTTCAGCTGCAAGTAAAAATTAGGTGAAATTGCAAATTGAAGACGCTTAATCCAATGTCTGCTTGTTTATAGTCAAACATCAAACACTTCATAAGCTTCACAGTAAGTGCCCCACTTGCACCATCTGTATCACCATCACCATCAATAGTAAATATAAAATCCACAAGCTAAGGGTGCATAAGAAATGGGGATTTTTTCCCCGTTCATAAAAACTACTTTAAATTGCATCCGACCATACCACCAACTCCAAACACAAAAGGAAAATCAAGAAAATTGAGTATATTTTCTATATTTAATGTTCTGTTTTTTGTGTTTTTAGTTCTTGATTTAAGTTTTCAATTTAGATTTAGGTTCTCTCTCATCTTTTTCTTATTTAATTCTCAAGAACTTCAATAAATGTGTTTCATAAACACTAACCAATAAGATGATTTTTATTCATCCTTGGATTCGACTAATCCCCTTACTTAACAGATTTATTTAATAGAAGTTAGGTAGAGGGGCCAAGAGTGAAACAATGTGATAACCACAATGACTAAAAGTGTAATCAGTTTGAAAAATGAGTGACCAAAGACGTGTAAAAATGTAAACCACAGGGACAATCATGTAATTTACTCTTTACTCTAATATTTACCTGGTCAATATTTTTAAGGGTTTCTTTTCACACCCTAGTCTAAAAATACACCTTAAATGATAACACATGTAAAAAATCTAATAATATAATTTATACTATATTTTAAACTTTTGAGGGCCCATTTGGGATCGTTTCTTATGAACAAATCAATGCCAAGTAAAATACGGTCAGTGAATGAAATTTCTTTATTTCATCGTCTCACAAGAAATTCTATAGAGAAAAAATTAACATCAAAATAATCCATAATCTATATCTATAATTTATACTATATTATAAAACATTTGACCAAAAACTCTTAAAAATAATTTTTTAAGCCTTAGGTACTGCTATTTAATGCTAATTACTTAATTTTCAAGATTACAAATAAATTATGCATAAGTACAACTTATTAAAACTTCATTTCTGAATATGTGTAACTAACTACAGTTAAGTATGATTAAATACAAGATAAACATCTAATTTTAAATATAAAAAATCTAAAATATAATTAAGATAATCATTGAGTTCTAACATAATACTTAATTATGGATAAGTACAACTTATTAAAACTTCATTCCTGAATTCGTGTAACTAACTACAGATAAACATAATCAAATTCAGGATAAACATCTCATTTTTAATATAAAAAATCTAGAATATAATTAGGATAATCACTGAATTCAAACAAAATACTTAAATAATTATTTTTATAAAAAAATTATATTATTAAACCAAAAATAAATTATTTAGTTATTAAATTTAAATTTAAATATAATAAAAAGTTGAATTAAAGTAATTACGTAAAAAAGGAGCTTAAATGAAACGTTAAAAATCTCTTTTTCAAAACCATATAAAACCATTATAATATTAACAGAGACTAAAATAAAACATTAAAATCAAGATGTATCTCGCTGCATTGTATGAATACATTTCTAGTGATTAATGAACGCGTGCAAGACCATCCAAAACTTTTTTAAAATAAGTTAACTTTTTAAAAAATAATTACATTCATATTTTAGATATTTTAATATAAATTATATTAATATAATATTCTATAATCTATTATCCCAATACACTCTTTAAAAAATACATAATATAAAATGATAAAAATTTAATCTTACTGGTGAAATTGAATAAAATAATCATTTATCTCTCCCAAATAAAGTTTTAGAGCATTCTGTAGATTTGAATTTTTTTAGTTTTCTCTGTTATAGGGAATTAGGGATTAAGATAGCAAATCTGTTGAAGATGTTTAAAGGATAATTTTTTTTTTCTATTTTAGAGAAGTTGTTGGAGATGTTATAAGAGCCTCCCCACCAGATTCAAAATGTAGTTAATGAAGATTTTGAGCCAAAAATTTGTTCCAACAGCTTCCCTAAAACTCTCCAAAATGGATAAAGTAGAAAAAAGAAGGGCTTTCTCCAAATATGAAGAAGACTCCAGAAATGATTATCAAAAGAGACTACCAATAGAAAACTTTGAATACAAATATTTAGACAGAACTAATATAGTATTATAATCAATGTTAGCTCCTCCAAAGTGGAGAATTTGATGGAGATGAATTAATTTTTTTAAAGATTTTGACGTTTGATTCTCCATTTCAAAATCTTTTTAAATTACTGTAGCTTCTTATGTCATTTTTTAATTAACAACTAATTAGGAAATTAGTTTTTAGTAGTTGTTAATGTGATATAATTTTTGTACGCTGATGTGGAAGCAGGCCCGGCCCTGGCTATATGCCAGAGGGGCGATGGCCCAGGGCATCATCTGCTCAAGCCGAACAGTAATAGAACCTGAAAAATCATATGTTTCATTTGACTTTTTTATACATTTAGGGGCATTTTTTGGCCATTCCGTCCAGGGCATGTGAAATCTCAGGACCGACCCTGTGTGGAAGTGAATAATATACTAATAACTTCTAAGAATTAGTTTCTTAATAAAGAATTGTTTTATGTCATGTCATAGGTTTTGATGTTTTATAAAGTACATTTATAAAAAAAATGAATAATTTATTAAATAAGATTTCGAGTATAAAAAATACAAATAGTTTGATCATTGATTAATATTGACATAATTTTAAAGAAAATGCTTAGTACTGTTAATATTACAATACAAATAACATCATGCCCCACTTAATATAGTTTTTTGTTTTTATTAATAGATCAAATATGGGTAAAAAGAATAAAATTATACTGTCAAAATTTTAAGATAAATATGAATACTTCTTTATTAAAAGAAACAAAAAACAAAAGAAATTGTATTTAATTAACTTATTGTGCTGAAAAACACAAAAAAAAGCGGTCAACAATGCAAAATTTAAATTGCAGGTGTGAATTAAGATCTTAAATTTAACTTGTCGAGTGAATTATTCAAACATATTAATATGATATATACAATTAATGGTTGTTTCTTTAAGTTTTGTGTGATTTTGATGGTTGTGGTATGTGGAGATAAAAAAACCATGAATATCATGACTTTTGTTTATAAATAATAAAACAAATATACATATTTTATATTATAGGGTTAATCAAAACCAAAAACATGTTATTTCCATTACTGAGTTATTAATTACACTAATTTTTTGATATATAAAAAATAAATGAAATCAATATAAATATCTATATTATAATATATACATACACAAATGAAAAGTAGACTTGAGAGGCGATTATAAAATCTATGATTCAAATATATTTTTTTTATAAAACCTCTCTATATATTTTTAAAATGTGTACAATAATGTTAATATTGATTTAGTTTATTCTTTTATGTAATAATATTTTTTAATAAATTTTTAAATCAAAAAGCAATAAAAATTAAATTGTTATTATTGGTAATATAAACGTAACTATTAGACATTACAAATATAAATATTTTAAACGTTAACAAAATTTAAGTGGTGAAAAAAAGTATTAAAAAATTGACTCTTAAATAAAGAGAAAAGTTGAAAAAAGCTTAACAAATTATCCTATTTTGAATGGTTAAAGCCTTCAACTATTTTTTTGATTGGAAAAACCATTAAACTTTTTCTTTTTGAATAATCAAGTCCCTGAACTATTGATTTGAATGAAAAAATATTAAACTTTTTCACTTTGAATGATTAAGTCCGTAAACATATTTTTTTTAATAAATAAATCATTGATCTTTTAAAAATTAGTTACCTACATATATATATATATTTTTTAAAGTAACCTGTAACTCACAAAAAAAGTTTTAAAGTAAAAATAAACTTAAATTGGTTTTACCGTTCCAAAAACCCTACGCAATTAAAACCCCTAGCATACAATGGTATCGCTACTCCTCGTCACTCCCCATTACCCCAACGTTGTCCGTTCTCCATTTCGTCTAACACGTTGTTGGCCCCTCATCGATC
The DNA here is from genome assembly GCA_036898165.1 of Silybum marianum. NCBI lineage: Eukaryota > Viridiplantae > Streptophyta > Magnoliopsida > Asterales > Asteraceae > Silybum > Silybum marianum. Next base: position 2,080,144 of record CM072532.1, read on the forward strand.
TTCCTCTTTTGATCTATTTTTTATCTATCATAAGAGGGATAATCAAAAGACAATTGATTAAAGATAGTTTATTTAGCTCAAAAAGTTAATTTTTAAAAATTCGATGGTTTAATTTCTTGAAAAAAATTCAAGGACTTAATCATTCAAAATAAGAAAGTTTAATATTTTTTTATTTAAAGTGAGAAAGTTTAATGGTTTTTTCATCAAAAAAAATAGTCCAGGGACTTAATCATTCAAAATGAGAAAGTTTAATAATTTTTTCATTCAAAAAAATAATTTAGGGACAAAACCATTCAAAATTGGATAGTTTATTGGACTTTTTAAAATATTTTCCTTCGATAAAAAAACATAAAATGAAAGGAAATAACAAAAAAGGGGTCCAAAGATTCAATTTTAGAAATTTTAGCATTAATTTATTACTAAAATAAGCAATACGTTAATAAAATATTGTTTTTCTCTCATAAATCATTTTACTTCAATGACTCTTATTGATGGAAAGATTAAAATAATATTTCTCTCTCTTAAGTATTGACTCTTAAGTATTGAGTTTTAGAGATTTTTCCAAATTTTGAGATTTTTATCCTCTCTCGCTTCTTTTCTCTATTTTAGCATATCATATAGCATAGCTATTGGAGCAAAAAAAATCTCTAAACCAATAAAATTTCTATTATAGCACATCTCTTGGAGATGCTCTAATATGCTTTTAAGTGGACAGAGGAGGGGTCAACACCAGTCAGTCCCCTACTGTCTCCACCTCTGCTTCAAACAAGTTCATTTTTAGCAAGTTGAAGGATTTGTAAGGCCATCAAGTTCTTTACGGAAACATATAATCTTCTAGAGAGCTTGTTATTGCACAAGTTCAATGATCCTAGGGAAGATAGAGATCCCAAAGTTCTTGGAATTCCCTAGAGAAATTGTGGTTCTCGAAGTTTAAGATTTTTATACTTGGCCACTTCATCCAACACTCGGGAATAAAACTTGAGAGATCATTATGTGCTAGATTAAGACTTTGTAGACTTTTCTCACCATAAGTACACAACAAATGATGTAATGATCCCACAAAAGAATTATTGGACAAATCCAACATTATTGCTCTTGAACTATTTTGCGACATATCTATAACCTATGTGTTGGGGAATGATCTCCAAAAACGTTTAGGCAAGGTTGAGGAAATCATTGTGGTGCTTATATCCAAAAGTATTAACTCTCTCCGCTGTTGCAACCACAAAGAAAATTGAGGCCCTAGATCCCAAGAATTTAAAGACAAGTGTTGCAGCTGGAAAGAGGGAATCCAGTTTGCATGATGCAAAGGAATTGCATTTAGAGTAGACTTAGGGGCTGTTTGGCTCGCGGAATTCAATGGAATTTGACAAAATTGGAATGACAAATTCCTTAATGATGTTTGGTTCGCAGAATGAATTGATTGGATTCCATCGGATTCCACGATTGAGGGATTTGATCATTCATTAGCATATGTGAAGGATTTTGAATTCCATTTTGTGACAAATGTAAGATAATCTACAATTTTCATTAAGAAATACAAAAATAAATGTAACCACCACCCTCTCCCCGCCTCACCCGCACCACCCTTGCCGGCAACATATCCGCCACCACCACCACACCACTATGTTTTGTCGTCATAGTCGCCATCCACCCCCACACCCTACCCGACCCCCATCCCACCACCACACCACTAATGTCGTCATCACAATTGTCACCCTCACCCCCGAAAAATACATATTTCTATTTTTTTTGCGAGATTCCATTCAAATTTTTGTCAACCAAACGTGTTGTCAAATTCCATCAAATTCCATTTCAGTTCCTTCAAAGTCAAATTCCTTAGATGAATTCCAATTCCATTCTGCGAACCAAAGACCTCCTTAGAGTAGTGGTTGACCGACCTGTCTTAGGTTCAAGTTGTTGCCTATTCCTTTAAGGTAATTCAATCCGGTTAGTTTGGCAAAATGAGCTTCTGTCATGACACTCACAACAAATTGGAAGAAATATCTAAAACCCTCAACTTTGAAAGTTGACCAAGGCTATCAGGAAGACTACCATTTAGTTTGCTATTTGACAGGAATAACAACTCCAACGATGATTATCCTACAATAGAGTACGGAATCGGACCAGAAATAATATTCTCGTCGAGATTTAATGACCTCAGAAAAGGTAGTTGTCTAAGTTGATTGGGTAGATGACAAGAAAGTCCTGCAGATTGTAGGGATAATGACTCCAAGCTCGATGACTTGCATCCAAAAGGATTTCCAAGAAGGCTTGTTAAACTAACATTTGGAAAATAATTACTTCCTAAATCAATGTCTCAAAGTGCATAGGCTACTTAAAGATTTAGGTATTGCCATCGAATTGGGTATGATTGTATGTGTGATAGCATCTACTATACCAGGAATATCAATGAATCCGATTATTACAATTGCTCTTGATGAGTTGATTTTGTGATAGATCAAGGCTAAGAAGAGAGGTCAAGTTGTGAAGGGAATCTAAAGGAATGAGAATACCACCTATGCTAGATAACCCTTCTAATACTATTGAAGAATTCATGAAATCGTTCCCACGAACGTAAAGCAATTCCAGAGAAATCAAGTTACGGAAGCCATCAATACTACTCAGAATAGAACCGCACACTCACTTAAATCCAATGAAACAAGACGAGTTAGACTGAAAATCCACCGGGCACTGAACCGTTAGTAAAATGGTTATGGGAAAGATCAAGCAAGGGAAGGGATGTGAGACTAAGACTAGAAACATGGGGATGTATATCTAAGAGCCCTGTTAGTAATTAATTAAGATGAACTTAAAAGATAGAAATAGAAACAAAAATTAGAGTTATCAAGCTCATACCTCCATTTTTCCGTTTAATTTGTTGAGCATCTGTCTGCTTAAAGGACCAACCCCTGGCAATAAGAAAACAGCAGTTACAGAGGAATATGAGTTCATATATGAGATACGAGGAACTCAACATAAGTTAAGATGCTGAATAATATATCTAATAAGGGGACATTTACCAAAACTTACCAAAAATAGTTGAGAGGAAGGAAAGATCATTAAAATAACACGTTCTTGGAGAATGATGATCAGGGAAGAAAAATCAAATGCCTTAACTACTTATCTCTTTTAGCAGGACGTAGGACAGGGTAGGGGATCAATATGGGGAAAGTGGCAGTGTTAGTGTTCTTCACAAGCTAACCGTTGGACATATCCTGCATGTATTGAATAAGTTTGAGCAAACAAACACATGCCATCTGCCTATACCTATACCGAGATGTTGCATGTATAGAATCACCTGAAAGGAACGTTCCATCTCTTGCAACCAACCTCCCACATGAATGAAAAACTCTATCCATTGATAACACAACCTAGAAGAACTTAATAGTTTTCTGAAACAAAAAGTATTAAGATTGTAAATAAGCCATTTACATTTTCATGAAACTCAAATCTTACAGCCGTATTTTTTCTTTATGGTTCATACTATATCAGAATTCAAGAAGAGTCTCAAAATAAAATTCTAGCAAAACCCGTATGTAAGCAAATAGTTGAATCACGTAATATTGTGTTCTTATTTTCTTTCCTATAATCAAGATTTTATGTCTTCCAATGGCGTGGCTGTCCTGGGCAAGAAATCATCCTGCTTCAAGAACACAGCTGGATTATAAATAAATAAAAAACCATCGAATTTGTTCAAAATATTTCACCGATTAATGATTACAGAAAGCAATTAACAAATCAAGATTACGAAAAAACTTGCCTGGAGCACAACAGAATTGATAATGTCTGCATATCTGACCGCCAAATTCAGTGACATGCATCTGGCTGGTGCGATGGAATAGCATCGGACCCTTTTCCGGTCAATATTCCCCAACTTATCTCGGTTTTTAATTACCCACCATCGCCAACAATGCCGCCACACCTGACCCGTAAGAGTCAAAGTATAACTCGGGTACCTCTCTAACAAGTCCTTCAAAGTGTCACTTTCTGCCTCTAATACAGATGAACTATCTTAGAGTTCAAGTAATTACCCACTAAACTTGATGGAACTCAATTAGATTTACAAAAAAGTGTTGTAGGGATACCAAACAACCTTTCTTGAATTTGATCTTGTGACATATCTAGATATTGTAGATTGAGGAATGATTTTCAAAATGATTCATGAAATCTTTATGTTACTTATCTCCAAAAGTACTAATTATTTGCTTTTAATAGGTGAACCAACATTTCATTACCTCCCTTCAACAGCAGGTCTTCAAGATTTACATCACAAATCGGGTCTTGGGTCCTTGTGTAACATATAACATGTGAACCAACAGAAAACTAATGTAGATTCCTGAAATCATCAAGAAAACAAGAACAAATTAGCTTCTTAAGGAATGATGGGACACATTGCCAACGTTTACAACTTATATTTAAGTAAACACCCATAGTGACTACCGGTTGAGTTCGTGATATTTGATGCCATAGTTTCTTCTACAATAATAATTTACCTCATTTGCATCATAGCTACAGCCACCTGCATTCATGAGCAACAAGTAAACAGCAGCACCAATGGGACTTAGATTCAAACTGAAAATGATAAAAGCTTATAAGATACAGATATCATAAGGTTTATGTTTGTGGTGCCTTTTGTGCATCAATTTGTTTATGCACAAAAGTAGTGTAGCACCTGGATCTATTTTTAATGTTAATTGTTTTGAGCTCGAATTCCCAGTCATGATCACTCTATTCTATCATCCATATAACAAACAAAGTCTCATGAGAAATGGCAAATATGTATGTAAGGAACAGAAAGATGATTGAAACGAACCTCCAACATGCATGGAATACTCTATAGATTGATAATACACTGCCTTGAAGAAGCATAAAGTTTTCCAAAACATAAGGCAAAAAATTGTAACTGGGCCATTTATCTTTCTTTGAAACACAAATCTTATTGCCTCTGTAATCTTATTTCAAGTGATACTTGTAGTTCACAAACTGAAGGAAGAAATATATTTGTTATTTTCTCCATGCTTTGACAGTATCATGATAGGAATAAAAAAGAAGTGTTTGAGAAAAAAAAATCAAGAGAAATTTTGCTCTATAATGATCCGGGTCAGACCTCAATGAACCATATATGATATATTTCAGCCAATTTCTAGGCAAAAGACAGGGTGATTATATGGAAAACAACGATAATTTACGGCTTTTGCATCATAGCTACAGCCACCTGCAGATTTGACAATGTATGAGATATTAAAAGATAAAATTATATGGAAAACAAATGTGAGTATTAAGGATAAAAGGTAAATAAATACAAACCATGTCTAGCAAGTGTGGGTAAAAAAGTTAAGGCCACATAGAATCTGCATAGAATCACCTTTAAGCATGAAAGCTAATGAGAAACTTCCTTTGGGGTCCTCATCTGAGAAAGAAAGCAACTTCATATGTCAAATGAACAAGATCCAATTATAAAATATATGATTTACATAGTTGTGGCCGCCAGCAAAGTCAACAATGCTTGAAGTAACATTAAAAGGTGAAGATATATGGAAATTGAATATGAAATCAAGGATAAACGATCGACAAATACAAACTGATTAGACATACATAAAACTGATTCTTAATAAACAAATAACATAAAACTGATTCTTAATCCTTGACTTAATATTATGTATATTCATGAGTAACAAGAAAACAGCAGCACATATGGTCTGTTGAAAATTCGCAAATATGCAAGTTTTAAAAGAGTCCAAACATAAGCACAGCATCTACAAAAACAATGATCAGAAATAACACATGATATCATTCACCTGTAAAGAATAGAAAGATCATTGATGACCTAACTAATGAAAATTTCCATCTCTTGCAACCAACCTCCCACAGTCCCACATGAATAGAAAAAACACCATCCACACCCAGAAGAAGCTAATAGTTTTCTGAAACAAAAGGTATAAAATGGCACTCTATAGCAAGTACCTTAGACAGAAATGTAAAAGCTTCACCAGAAAACACATATATTAGTAAGGATCAAGTATATTCGACGCACAAAACAATTACAAAGGAACCTTAGACTAAAAAAAGATTTGATCCTTAAATTGTTCTTTCGTTCTTGTATGTATAGAAGCTAAATTGCTCTATTCCTTACAGCGTGGTGTGCAGAGCCCAACTCCTTTGGCTGATTTCTCTCAAGAACTCCAATTTGGGCTTGGTACTATCAAATCTTGTTTGTTGCTTCACACAATTAGGGTAATTTTGATCATTGTGAGTCCTGTTTTGGTCCTAATATTGATATGATCAGCAAGATGAAGGGGAAATAACTGGATTTTAAATGACCCTTACAAAAAAAAATCAAGAAAGTAAAAGCCCAGGCATACAACAATAACAAGAAAGTAAAAGCCATTAACCAAAAGCCTTCCAAATTCTCTCAAGAACTCCAATTTTGGGGTTGGTGCTTTGAAAAAAAATGAGATTATGTCCTGTTTTGGTTCAAATAAATTGATAAATAAGATGTTAGAATCAATGGTTAAATAAACATCAACACTTACCACTAATAATCATCAAGACCAAGAGTTACCACATGAATGGAAATTTCTGGAAACCTAATCTGTTTCTTAGAATGTTTACACCAGTTCTCACGCATCACTGAAGCAGCCAGTGAGATTGACTTTGTAAATCCAACATGGAGATCGAGAATCCAAAGGAATTGAAGAATCCATCATCCTAAGACTAAAGAACCAAAGATAGTGCAATCCATTGAAGCGTCAGCCGTAGATAACCACAAGAACCAGTGAAAACCGCAGAGAGATTTTAGTCGGAAGAAAAGTAATTGTGGTTAGGTTTCAGAAAAAGAATCGGAATGGAAATTTCTTGAATCTTCATTGGAATGTTTTCACCAGTTCTCGCACGTAACTGAAGCAGAGAGTGAGATTGACTTTGTAAAACCAAAATGGAGATCGAGAAAGCGCAATCAATAGAAGCATCTGCCCTAAATAACCACAAGAACCAGTGAAAACCCTAGAGATTTTAGTCAGAAGAATGGGAAAGAGATGATTACCCTCTCTCACTCTTTAGGTATTTATAGGTTAGGTTTGGTGCACGATCGAATCCGGAGATAAATCGATGATAATAAATATTGCATTTCATTTTTTAACGGACAAAATCTCCATCGCGTATCTTGACGATATATTTTAAAGAGTAAATTACACTTTTGGTCCCTGTGATTACCACCTACTATCAAGAGTAGTCCCTATTTTCTAACGGACAAAATCTCTATCGCGAATCTTCACGATATTTTTAAAAACAAATAGTTATTTTTGGAGAAAACTACTATTTTAGTCCCTATGATTTGATATTTATAACAATTTTTGTCCTTGTAGTTTAAAAACTTTTTTTTAAGTCTTATGTTTACATTTTATTTTCTTTTTAGTCCCTCAAACCAATTCTATTAAATTTAAATCATTAAATCAAGGACATTTATGTCTTTTTCTAGTTTATTTAATTTTCTAATAAAAATTATTTAGAAATATTAGAAAATGTAATATATTATTCTTATTTTTGAATCAATTTCTAAATAATTTTGAATTAGAAAATTACATAAAACAGAAAAAGACATAAATACCCTTTATTTAATGGTTAAAATTTAATGGAAATTAGTTTGAAGAACTAAAAAGGAAAGAAAAGGCAAACCATAGGGACGAAAAAAGTAGTTTTTAAACCACATGAACGAAAATTGTTATAATCATAGGAACGAAAATAATAGTTTTAAGTTATAAATCATTCTTATTGTTACATTTTATTTTATTTTATTTGTTGATATTTACGTGTAAAGTGATTTAATATTTTAAGTTGTATTTGTATAATAATATTATTAAACCTAATTTGATACGTAAATGTATTGATTATTTTGATCAATGTGTAAATAAATAATTTGTCTACATGACTACGTGATAATTTAATCACTTCATTCACAAAATAAGTGTAATAATTAATTGGTATGATTTATTTTTTCCGACCAAATTTATATGATCTTTTGTTTAGTGATTTTTGTTCCCTTATAACTTATCATAAAATACACAGTTGAAGTAAGTAAAATTGAAAATTAATTTAGATCAAAATATATGAACAAAAAATCATTATTTTAATACTTGAAGAGCAAAAACATCAATTCAGTTTGAATTAATTGAATAAATGAAAGTATGAAGCTCCAATATATCATGTATTGTCATTTTTGAAGAAAATGCCCCAAAATATAACTTCAATTTCTTGCCAAACTCTACAAAAATAAATTTTATTCTTTGATTATTGATAAAATGGATTGATTGGTTTTGATTTAAAGAAATTTCAATAATATTCAAAAAATATATGAATCATCAGTTATTTACAAATTTTTTAAAAAATGTAGAAACTAGTGACAAGTTGAACACACTCATGTTGACATATTTCAGAATTCAACTAATTTGAATCATTACGAAATCAGAATAATAGGACAAAAAGGGGTTTAAATAGAGTAAACTCATGGATTTTATGTTATCCATGTTTGAGAATTTTGTGTGAATAAATAGGAAATTTTTAATTCGATTAAAAATAAAAAAAATGGTGAAATAACCAATTTTGTATATGTAGTTAACCTATTACGTCATAAAACAAATTCAAAATAAAGGGACTTCGGGATCTAGCTTTGTAACTCTCAATAAATGAAGAACCAAATCCATAATTCAATTATTTTTTATGAGTAAATTATAAATTTCGTCATGTGGTGAAAAATTCGAATGGAAGCGAAATGATTACAGCTCCGTTAAATCAGGGAGATATTGACGTTATTATTTTCTGTTAAAAACATAAAAAATTATAGTATCGATTTATCTATTTTGATTGTAACACACTAACTCCTTTGTTTATCTATTTTGATTGTAACACACTAACTCTTATGTTTATTTATTAATTTTAATTGGGGGCCATATATATAGGGTTTAATATATAGAGTAGCGTGTAAAAGGTAACACCCTATATATATGTATACATATAGGGTTGGGATCACGTGAGACCACACTGTTTCCGTGAGACCACCTTTTACACTTGAAACTTCACAGCAAAAACATTGTGAAGGTAAGAAAAATATGATGGGTTCATGTGAGACCGACTTGTTTCCGTGAGACTTGTCGGAGACCCGTGAAACCATTTTTTTACTTTTGAAAACTTCACAGCAAAAAAACTGTGAAGGTAAAAAAAAATCTGAACCTTCACAGCAAAAATACTGTGAAGATTACCTTCACAGCAAAAACACTATGTAGGTTACTTTCATAGCAAAAATACTTTAAAGATTCATATTTTTTTTACCTTTATAGTGTTTTTTCTGTGAAGTTTCAAGTGTTAAAGGGTGGTCTCACGGGTCTCACGGAAACAGGGTGGTCTCACATGATCCCAACCCTATATATATATATATACATATACATATAATAGGAATCATGTTAAAGTTTGTTCCATTTTAACGCAATTTTTCCTTTTGTATTCCTAGTTAACCTATAAAACAAATTCAAAATAAAGGGAGTTCAGGGATCCAGTTTTGTGATTCTCTATAAATAAAGGGCATGTTGTGGAATGGAGGTGAAAGTGGAGAAGGATATCAAGGTAGTCAGTTCTAATTTTTGTATATTTTTGCCTTTGTATAGGGTGCCATTCCATTTGGTTTTCATGAATTTATAATATAGGAAACACGGTCAGAACAAACTATTAAGACAGAAAGTTCTTTTGTATATAATCTGTCTGTTTTTAGTTTTATCGCCATCTTCCGATTATGTATATAATCAGTGTTGAATTTCTTTTCAGTCATTGATTTTCTATATAAAGTTGTGGGTTTGAATGTTGAATGATTGGAAAACTGTGTTTTACATTCTTTTTACTAACAAAAATACCCATATCTCTTCAAAATTAAACTATATATGTTCCAACTACTCTTGATGAATTAATAATGCAGGAAGAAACATGGCTTTTTGGCTTAACGGAGGAGACTGTAAGGAGTAGAAAACACAAGGTGTGGTGTTTTCCACATCATTCAGCTTCTAAAGCTATATATATTCATTGTTGAACAAATCCTACAACAAGATGTCTACTGATGCAAAGAAAGTCTTTTTTTTCAAAAATTAGATTAGTTTCATCGATCATCACCATCTTAATCCCTGTCACATATATATATATATATATATGTCTCTCCTTTTAAGGATGTATAACAAACCTTTACGTTTTCTAATCGGGTCTTATGTTACAGTCAGGTGACATGCATGAATACATAATACATAATATATGGATATCATCTAGCTACCAGGAAGGAGTCAGACTCAGACCCATGGCTAGCTTCCGTATGGCTTTCTTCAAACTTAATTTATTTATTATGAAACAAACTCAAACGTATTACAACATGGCTACATTATTCAGCACTAATTATTATGAAACATGTTACAAAAGTACTTACGAAATGCATCATATAACATAAACCTCATATCACTCAAGAATCGAAAAAACGTGATCCTCCATCTCCTGCTCACTATCAACGGAGCCATCACAATCCAGAAACCCGCAATGAATCCGGACACAATGCTAATGATCAATCCCCAATCCACTCCATGTGCTTCATTGTCTTCTTCGTCCTGGTCTCTATTAGCAGGTACAGGTACTTCAGCTGCACAACTTTTGGTGAGTGGATCTCCACAAAGTTTGTTGCCCAAAAACCCAGACTCGTTAAAGCTTTGAAGTTGTGTGCTTGATGGGATTCTTCCCGTCAAATTGTTGTAGGACACATTGAAGCAACTCAACAAGCTCAAACTTGATAAGCTCACAGGAAGTTCCCCAGAAAGCTGATTAAGAGATACATCAAATGATACAAGTGACTTCATGTCTCCAATATTCTCCGGGATCCTTCCTGTCAACTGATTTCTTGATAAATTCAACGATTGTAACGCTCGGAGGGACATTAGCTCATGCGGGATGATCCCTGAAAAATTGTTACTCGAAAGGTCCAACATCATCACCAATCCAAGAATACTGGCATATGTGTCCTCTCGTCCCTTTATCACCAACGAAGCACTTCCTACACTTCCCCCTATAGATGTTTCATAGATGAAGTTCTTATTTGAGGAAGTTTCGTTCCCAGATAGGATACTAAAGTTGTTGAAGCACCTGGGTATATTTCCTGATAGATTATTATCCGCAAGGTCCAAGATCTGAACAATGGTAAGATAACAGAGCTCATCATTTATATGCCCGTCAAAATTGTTTGATCGTAGGTTAAGGATTCTCAAGTTTGAGAATTCTCTCCCAAGCCATACTGGAACTCTCCCATCAAGTTCATTTCCAGCAAGTTGAAGGATCTCCAAGTTCCTCAACTTGTTAAAAGAAACAGGTAATCTTCCAGAGAGCTTGTAGTTGCACAGGTTCAATGATCCTAGAGAAGATAAAGTACCCAAAGTTCTTGGAATCTTACCAAACAGATTGTTATTCTCCAAATTTATAAACAATAAATCCGGCCATCTCTCCCAACACTCGGGAATGACACCTGATAGATTATTATTTCCAAGATTAAGAACTCCTAGTTGCGTTTTCTCACTGTTGGTACACAACATACGACGTAAAGACCCTCCAAATGAGTTATATGATAGATCTAAGACAGCTATCCATGAACTATTTGAGAGCAGAGGCAATTCCCCGCCAAAGTTGTTAGAACTCAAGTTGAGAAAGACGGAGCATGGATACCAACCAACGTTCCTTGAATATGATTTTGTGACAAATCCAGAATTTGTAGATTAGGTAATGATTTCCAAAATGACTCAGGAATGGTTGTCGAAATTCTTGTGTTGCTCATCTCCAAAACTATTAGATCTGTATGCAGTTGCAGCCATAATGGAAATTGAGGTCCTAAATCCCAAGAACTTAAATACAAACTCCGCAGATGGAAAGAGGGAATCCAGTTTGGAATTTGTGATCTTAGGATTGTATTGTTCCCTTGTCCATACAAGATTTCCAATCTGGTTAGTTTGGCAAAATGGGTTTCTGTTACTATACCTGTCAACAAATTGAAAGAAAGGTATAACATTTTCAACTTGGAAAGTTGACCAAGGCTATCAGGAAGGCTACCATTCAGTTGGTTATGTGATATATCTAACTCCTCCAATGATGATAATCGTCCAATTGCGTATGGAATTGGACCTTGAATAAGATTCCCATAAAGATTTAATGACCTCAAAAAAGATAGCCTTCCTATGGAATTTGGAATAACACCGACAATACTGTTATTTTGAAGTTGAAGGTGAACTAGATGCATCAGTTGTCCTAGTTGATCCGGTAGATGACAAGAAAGTCCTGATGACTCGAGGGATAATGACTCCAAGCTCGGTGACTTGCACTCAAAAAGACTTTGAAGAAGGCTAGTTAAACTAATATTTGGAAAATGGTTACCTCCCAGATCAATATGTTTCAAATTGCAAAGGTTACCAAATGATTTGGGTATTGCCTCGGTGAGTTGATTTCCTGACATGTCAAGACTATGAAGTGATGTCAAATTGTGAAGGGATTCAAGAACTGAACTCGAAACACCACAAGAATGAATATCTAACAAAATGAGATGACCACCTATGCGAGACAACCCTTCTAATACTAATGAGGAATTCATGAAATCGTTCCTAGGGGCGCGAAGCAACTCAAGAGAGGTCATGTTATGGAATCCATCAATACTACCAGGAATCGTACCGTGAAAATCACACTCAGCTAAATCCAATGAAACAAGACCGTTAGACTAAATATCCATCGTGGCATGGAACCGTTAGTAAAATAGTTATAAGAAAGATCAAGCACGTAAAAGGGATGTGAGATTAATACTAGGAACATGGGGATGTATATCCGAGAGTTGGCAATTATACAAATGTAGTTCGACCAAAGAAGGAAGGGTGTTGATCACACGAAACCAATCAATTGCTTTGCTAAGGTCCATGCCACTCATATCCGGTGGCGCAACAAACGGAGACTTGACAACCACATCATGCTAGTATCGTAAACGAATAAACTTTGAAGGCTGAGGATGCGCAATTCTGTTAGATTCCCCAATTGAGGAGGGATAGGTCCACCAAATCCGGAACGTGAGAGGTTAAGATACCTCAAGTTTCCAAGAGAACCCATAAAGCTAGGAACTTGGGTTCCTCCAAAAATAATTACCACTCAAGTCTAGATGCCTGATTTGCTTCAGATTCAACAAGGATGGACTTAGATGTCCTCTTAACAACCCGTCTGAGAATTCATTAGCAGAAAGATGAATACCATGAACATGACCGGTAAAGTTATCACACACAATCCCAGCCCAAGTGCAACAATCCTTCTTCTCAGGAACCCAAGAAGCAAGTCGGTTAGCTTCATCTATGAGACCATGCTTGAATTCAAGAAGTGCTTGTCTCTCATCATCCATGCACAATACATGATCATGGATGTTATTAATATTATTAGATAAGCAGAAACGAAAGAGGAGCACAAGAAGAAGAAAGTGAAAATAGGAGGAAGAGAAATGAAAACTCATATTGGTTGATTGAATTTGAGGATGAAGAGTATAACAATCACTAGTGTTTTGGGGTTCTATTTAAAGACAGGTTCTTAATTAAGAGACCTTGTTTTAAGATGAATATCAATTAATTTGTAGAAATAATGGATCATGCAAAACCAATCAGCATCAAACATTTTCTACTGCCCACCAAGTCAAATTCTATTCATCATTTTGTCGTATAAAATATTTAAAAATATGAATTGGTGAGATAAAACTAAAAAAAAAAAGAATGTTGTATATCAATATGAATATCAATTAAGCTGATTAGTGACAATATAAAATTTGAAAATCCATTACGCCATTATAGTATATACCTGTGCTCAAATTAAAGAGAATCATTTATTATATTTATCCATGTTTGTATACATTAACAGAGTTGTGATCGTGAATTAAAATGTATTATAGTTACAAATTATAATACAAAACACCAAGAAATCAGTTCCAATTGCTTCAATTTAAGTTTTGATACGAGTTTCTGTATTCCACCATTATTAACCAATTATATTCAAATATTTAAGCTTCGATACTGTTAGTTTTGGTATTTATAGCTTCAACAAACGACGAATAAGTGGCTTCAGAAAAATTAAACTATGCGACACCAAGTGATTGGTTCCAAGAGATCCTAGAGTCTAACAAGTTGCCTACCCACCATCAATCAAGACTTTGACAACCCCAAGTTCGGGTGAGCTTCAAATGTCTTCATGGACAACTGGATGTAGATCTCTAAAAAAAAAGTTATATCCAACTCTTAACTATTCTATTTTAGCAATTATTTATTAAGATATTTAATAAAATATTATTTATCTCTCTTAAAACGTTTATTTTCAATCCTTTTTATTGGTTGAAAATAATTAAAATATTAGTATTTCTCTCCTATATAGAGTTATAGAGCATCTTCGACACCTATGCTATATATACCATATACTAAAATAGAGGGGGGCAGAAATCTCCAAAGAGTAAGACGCATTCAAAATTGTACTCGGTTACATCCCGTTAACGGATGCTTGAGAGGGAACGAAAGACCACATATTAAATTAGCTTTAGAATCTGACTCCAACAAAGATAAAATAAAAAGTAATCTAAGAAAGAATAGGATGGACGCTAATTACCAGCGACTACAACCACGTGTGTAAACCAGACTCATGAGCACCAGCAACCACATCAGTCAGCATCCAGAGCCAGGCCATGTTGAATCCAAAAAGAAAATCATTACCAGCATCCACTACAAACTTAATGATTATCCGGGTAAGTAAGAGACATAACAGGGATCGAGTCTTACCCGGTAAGTGATGGAGATAACTCTTACCGGTAAGCACTTACCTGTTTAAGACGCTTACCAATAATCCATTTTGATAGCCGAGAATATTTCACGATAAGGTAAAGCATGGGCGACGCTTCTTGACGGTAGTTGTTGTCGGGGTTGGGAAAACATTTGTTAACAGCCGCTGTCAGATTGGCTAGAGCTGCGGTAAGGGCCGCATTCATCTTGTCGAAATCTGCTTTGGTCGCGGGCTGTTGATCTGCCATGGTTAGCGAAAAGACAGGCGAATCCTGCTCTGATACCAACTGATGCAGCGGAAAAGTGCAGTTAGGTCAACAAACGTCTAAACCCTTTTGAAATAACGAGCCTTACAACGAGACGCTCAAAAACTAAGAGAAAACTCTTATAGAAACTAGAGATAAAACTAAGATAATTTTATTGATCAAAAACTTGATTAACAAAGTAGAACTCAATCCTATTTATATCTAAACTAGGACTAAAAGATAACTATTAAACGTAAACTTAAAACTAATCCTAATCAAACTAGGAAATTAAAAGATAATTAAAACTAATAAATAAACTAACAATTATCTTATAAAAGAAAATAAATAAAGAAAAGATAATTAAAAGAAAAGAACTAAAAGATAATTACATGCATGCATAAGGAAACTTGATAGTGGTGGAGTTATGCGTGTGCCACGATGAGATGAGGAAATGAATCAAACACAAACAGTGAATAAGTCGACCACTCATGTGGGTACAGCTGCATGCCTACCCGCCAGGGCGGTTTGGGTGCAGGTCGAGCCACTTTACAGATGCGTCCGTTTGTGTTTTCTTTATTCGGTTGCCAACTTTCGAGTTTCCTTCGAGCTCGTTTCCTTTTTCTCCAAAGATCGAAAAAGAACCCCATTAAGCCTCGAAACCTCTCTGTATCAAATTCTTGAGAACTTGGTGAAGTTTACTTGGAAAACTTAATTAGTTGTAATCAAGGTCTGTTTTTCAGTGGTAGCACAAACAAACTTAATTAGCACAATACAAAATAAAATTTTGTTGTAGTAAGAAATTACGAAACAAAACAATAAGAAATGAGTTTCAATTTTTACGATAATTATTAACAATTCAAATTCAAATTTAAGCTTCAATATGGTATTTTTGACACTAATAGTTTCACCAAACTGGGAAAAAAATGACTGTACTGTTTAAGTGGCTTCAAAAAATTTATACTACATGACATCAAGTGAGTGGTTTAACGAGAACCCACCAGCTAACAAGTGGGTCCGTCCTTAGCAGGTAGTTCACAAGATTAATCACTCAAGACCAAGACTTGCTAACCCCCTAATTACTCTACAAGTCTTTGGCTGAAAATTATTGTTTTGGACCACAAAGAGTTCATTGGAAGACTTCATTCCTAATTACTCTTATTGTGTTGTTTTCATCACATGAAATTGAAGTTTGGAAATTTGGCACAACTAGACAAGAAATAAAAGAAATTAAGGGCCTACCCACCATTAAGACTTTGACAACGCAAGTCTTTCATTCACATGCATCGTTTGATCACAAGATAAGAAAGTTCATTAATTTCTTGATATTTTTTGTATAACTAATTTAATGCAATGAGGATGCCAAAACGAAAGGAATTTATGTTAGGGTTATCAACTCATACCTCCTCCTTTCTGTTTAGTTTGTTGAGCATCAGTCTGCTTAAAGAACCAACCCCTGACAATAAGAAATCAGCGGTCAGAGAATCTTTGATACTCTCATGTTGGAGTAAATTACATTTTTCGTCTATGTGGTTTGTTAAAAATTGAAGATCTGTCGTTTTGAAAATTTGGTTTTCATCTCTATGGTTTGCGATTCATTTTTATTTTCATCGTTGAGGCCAAAACACTACTTTTTAAGTACGAAGGACTAAAATATAAGTGAATTGTAAACCATAGGGACAAAAAAGCAATAAATTTTAGATCATAAAAACGAAAAAAGTAATGAATTATAAATCAAAGGAGTGAAAATTTGTAATTTCAAAACTATAAGGACGAAAATAGAAATTTTCAACAAACCACAGGGACTAAAAACGTAATTTACTCCTCATGTTGAAAAATCTACTTTCAAGCATGCATCAACCGAAGGAAACTAAAAGGAAGAAGAGTTCATATATGAGAGATGAGGAACTCAGCATAAGTTAAGATGGTGAATAGTATATCTATAGAGTAGCCACAATAGATTAAAGGACCATTGACTAAATACGACTCAAATTCCATTATGATTGGCTCCTAAAATCATAGATTTCGCGAAGTTTGTGTTTGTGGTAGTTTTTACACCTATTCAAATTGTTTTGTGAATTTTCTCTTAAGATCATATCCTATCATTCATGTACAAAGAAAGTCTCATGAGAAACCTTATAAAAAGCAAGTATGTTTCAAGAGATAACGACAAAGGAGACTTAAATTCTGAAAGTTTCAAACATAACCTCAGGCATATGCGAAGACAAAGATCAGAAATGGCACGTTGAGGGATGACCTATACCAATTAGCATGTGATATTAGAAGACAAAAGCAGCTTTGAGCATGATTACCTGCAAAGAACAGAAAGATCATAAATATAACCCCATTTGAATCGAACATTTCCAGCAGAAAATTCTTGCCTACCATCCCTAACAGAACCAGAAAATAGATACAATCATTACCAAAATTCCCAAGTGCCCACGTGAAATGCCAATGAATATAATTAATATTATATATTGGTATAAAGATTGATTATAGATAAGCTTCAAATAATGTCATGTATCGTTATTCATTACATGTGCTTCCCATTTGTTCAATAGGATGACCATAATTTAATGCCATGTTTTCTTCTACAATAATAATTTACCTCACTAGCATCATAGCTGCAACCACCTGCATGATGAAAACAAATTGAGTACAAGGATAAAAGGTAGAAGTGTACAAACAGCTTAATAACAACTGCTTACCCGGTACTCAAATTGGTTCCTAGCATGACTTTCAGCACTTCTGAAGTTGTTTATAGTTCTCATGACTCTTTGTAGTTTAGTAGTTTGCTGGTCATTTTGTACTGATAATGGATCACAAAATCCAATCCAGACTACAGAAATGGGGATGCAAGATACCATTTCAGGAGCTACATTGAAAACCTAACCAAACTGAAATAATGAATCACTTATTTATATCCCCATTGAAAACCTATACAACCGAATAAATCTTGCTTACTGGAACAGAAAAAGATGGTTCAGACCAAAAAGCACAAACTCTGACCACCAAACCCATTCACACTAGATCCACAAATTAAGAGCAGAACACACGTTGAAGACATGGAAACGGCTGGAAGCAGAACTTGAATAGAAAGTTTTTTAGAATTTTAGGTGATTCCACTGAGCAACTTACTTGTTTCTTGCAAATGTCTACCTAGATTGCATTCTTACGTTGTATTTTCTGAGGACCAATGATGATGATGGGAAATCATTTCAGAAAAATGATGATTGAAAACAAACTCTAAGTCTAAGACCCCTGCCTTAGCTAGGTCACACAATTTTTCTGAGCTTCATTTCTTGAATTCCAAACTAAAGAATCATGCAGCTCTCTGTAAGTTTACAAACGAATATTAGCCCTTAATAATCCGAAGTAGTTTTAGATTAGGCAATAACTAATAGCATCACTAACACTAATAACTGATAACCAGGAACTTGCACATCTTTCAGAAGAAGCAGGGAGCTAGAGAGGTGTTCTTGGGAACTTCATTTAAAATACAGAAGATGAAAGACAAAACAACAAGCTCAAAAAGAAAGAATAGGATGTTGCTAATTACCAGCGACTACAACCATGTGTTAACCAGAGTCACAAGCACAGGGAACCACATCAGTCGGCTTCCATAGCCAAGCTATGTTGAATCCAAAAAGAAAATTATGACCAGCATCCACTACAAACTTACAACTATTGCCCAATCGAAATTTAAGAGGAAGTTTAAAAATAGATGATACAGGATGCCTCCAATTTCAGGGAAGAAAAATCAAATGCCTTAACTACTTATCTCTTTTAGCAGGACGTAGGACAGGGTAGGGGATCAATGTGGGGAAAGTGGCAGTGTTAGTGTTCTTCACAAGCTAACCGTTGGACATTCCTGCATGTATTGAATAAGTTTGAGCAAACAAACACATGCCATCTGCCTATACCTATACCGATGTTGCATAACTTATTTGGTTTGGGCCCTAATTTCATTTGGATCAATAATAGACAGGAGTGGCATTAATCGATGTTTTGATGCATGTAGCCTAGAAGATGATTGTCCAAAACCAACATGTCTCTCTTCTGAACTCAACCTGTCCACCTAAACCCACATATGTTTTCCTGGAACAGAAGTCCAAGACCCCTGTCTTAACTAGGTCACTCAAATTTTACGAGCTTGATTTTGAGAATTTCAAACTAAAAAATCAAGAACCTGCTGTAAGTTTACAAATGAGCATAAGCCATTTGAAAATCCAAGTTAAACAATTTTAAATATGTGATTTGACACTAACAACTTCTATATCTTTCGGTAGCAGGGAGGGAGGTATTGCAACATAGCTATAGTTTTAAAATCAATAATAACACTAAAAATCAATGTTTTGCTAACTTTAGTGACGTTAGACATTTCTTGGACTACAAACCTTAAATTTATCAGCAAAACTAGATCGATTATATGGAAAACAATGACAACTTACCTCTGTTGCAACATACAGATGTGGCCACCAGCAAAGTCAACAATGCTTGAAGTGATACTAAAAGGTGAAAGTATATGGAAAATGAATTTGAATACAAAAGGATAAATGATCAATAAATAAATACAAACTGCACCTTAGGGAAGGAAGAAATACAGAAATAGTATCACCTACATTTGTCATCAATGTTTAATTGTTATGTGAATACCCTGTCATGATCCCTCTATTCTATCATCCATGTAACAAACAGAGTCACGTGAAAAATTGCAAATAGGATTGAAGCTAATAATTTTATGAAACAAAAAGCAAAAATTTGTAACTAAGCCACTTATCTTTCCATGAACCTCATTTCTTCATGTCTCCGCAGTCTTATTTCAACTGGCGTCTCTGGTTCGCAAACCGAAGGAAGACATAATAGTTACTTCCTCTATGCTTGGCATTATCATGTAAAATAATCAACAGATGTGTTTGATTGAAATTTCAAGCTCTTGATCGGCTCAAAGATAATGTATACTATAAATATACAGGTCAAACCTCAATGAACCATATCAGCTAACTTTTGGGGAAACAAACAGGGTGATTGTATGAAAAACAGGGTAATCTTTATCAGATCAGCATCGGTTGCTAGAACCATACAGGCGAGATTAGTGTCTATGTAAAAGGTCTGCAGCCCAACTCTCTTGGCTGACTTGTCAAAGAACTCCAATTTGATCCCAAAAGATGAGATTCTTGGCGAATGCTTGTTTGCTGCTTCACACAATCATGTTAGTCATGTTTTAATTTTAACAAAAATTCATAAATAAGAAGATGTTCAAATTGCAGAACTAAAAGTCGAAGAACATCAATACTTACAGAAAGGCAAAAATTACGTACCAGATTCTTGAAACTTACATGTTTCTTGCAATTGTTTTTGACTATTCTCACGGTGCTTCTATCCAGAAGCGAAGGTGATGGAAACCACAAAGTGTTTTCTCCATTGTAAACCCTCGTTTGGTATATATAACTAGTTTCGTACATGTTACTTAAGTTTATGATCAAAAATGCAGACAAGCAGTTTTGTTAATCGATGATACACAAGTTTCATTTTTTTCCTGATGCACCACCACCCAATCTTGATCTTGCCATGAAGCTTGCCACTGTTTATCATAAAATGTGGCCTCATCTGCTAGATTCTTGAGATCCTGTAGAGACCTGGTTTGCCTAAAAAGGACTACACACCCATAGCTGTCCCGAACAAACCAATCTTGCATATAAAATTACCACTTTGCCCCACAACATCCAGCCTTGTCAAAACATGCACAAGATAAGCCATAAAGAACCCAATCATTGCCGCTCGACCTACACCATCATAAATTAATCAGCTCAAATAGACTGATCTAAAACTACAAACTGAAACGAGCAATTCAGCCTCATTAGTTGTATATTGTGAATAACTAGTTGTACAACTACGTATGCACAAGGTACAAGTATGAAGTAGAGGACGTAATGAGAAGTAACCATTGAGCAACTCAGCCTCGGGTAGGTGAGAATGTGTAACCCAAGCCCACCAGGGTATAGGGAGCTTCAAAACAGCACATGATCTTGATTTGTTGCTTCTTCTGGATACAATTCAAGAAACTTTCTCCTCCTTGCTTCTGCAAAACCAACAAATTCAAGCATAATGTATAAAAAACTTATCTCCTATATGTTATGGCAGGCTTTTGTCATGTACTTCTTTCTTGATCTTCTTCCACTTTTATCTTCATCAGGCTTGTTAATATTTAAGTGTATATCGAAGTTTAATTATTTTTATATTTCATATATAAACAAAGATATTTGTTGATTGCATGAAAGCTAGTGAGAAACTTCCTTTGGGGTGCTCATCTGAGAAAGAAAGCAACTCCATATGTCAAATGAACAAGATCCAAAAGGAATCAACTGTGGATAACCCTCATTCACACCAAATATGGGATTCATCTAGGCAATTGGACTCCTGATGGTGTTCAGTATACTAGTCAAGTGAGCTTACAACCATCACTCCATGTAAAGCCATTTCAGGCTTTCAGCTGCCGACTTTGAGCTCCAGTACCTGCAATGCTATCCTTTGAATTAAATAGTCACTTTGATGCCATTTCAGCTGTCAGAAACATAAATCAACAAATGAACTTACAACCATCGCTCCCTGTAAAGCAATTCATAGGTGTTTCAACTGCAATAAGCCTTCCTTCACATGCAATAAGCTTTCCTTGACAAAACAGTAATGTACCAAGAACATAAGCTGCACCGATTTCTTTAAATCAACCCATATATCCATGTCAAAAAACTTAAAGTCACGCACAGACAACAGGAAATGTAAAAGCTTCACCAGAAAACACGTATATTAGTGAGAATCAAGTATATTCGAGGCACAAACAATTAATACAAAGGAACCTTAGACGAAAAAACAATCTGATCCTTAAATTGTTTTATTAGTGAGACAAAAAGAATATTAGTGAGAATCAAGTATAGTCCAGATACAAAACAATAATAAGAAGGTAAAACCATTGACCATTACAAAAAGAAATCAAGCCAGACAAAAAAGATGCGAAGAACTTTCCAAATTCTCTCAAGGACTCCAATTTGGGTTTGGTGCTTTAAAAAAATGAGATTCTGTCAGAATCTTTTAAATCTGATCACGTCCTGTTTGGTTCAAATAAGTTGATAGATAAGATGTTAGAATTAATGGTTGAATAAGACCAACACTTACCACTAATTAATCATCAAGATCAAAAGTGACCACATGAATGTGATGAATGGAAATTTCTTGAAACTTGATCGGAATGTTTCGCACAAGACAGAAACAGAGGGTGAGATTGATTTTGTACCCAACAAAGGAATATGAGTTCATATATGAGATACGAGGAACTCAACATAAGTTAAGATGCTGAATAATATATCTAATAAGGGGACGTTTACCAAAACTTACCACGGTTTTAACAAGAGAAAAGAGATGCAAATGAATATGAAGCTTCAAAAGAGTTGACATGCCTGGTCAATAATTGGAATCATTTTCTTGTTGAAGAACTTTGAAATCCTCCAGGCATCTCTTAGTGATAGACCTGGGTAACAGAGTATCCTGGAAGATATGTCAAGTATATATACTGTCCAATACTCTGTAAATAAACAAAGAAAAGCTAATAGTAAAGCATCTCACCGCAAGAAGGTTCAATAACAATTGGTTATTTGGTATTCAATTTGGTTCCTACCAAGACTTCTGAAGTTGTTTATAGTTCTTATGGCCGTTTGTAATTTAGTTGTTTGCTGGTCTTTTTGTATTATGAATGGATCACAAAGATATGCCAAAGGACACAAACTCTGACAACCACACCCACTGACACTTGAGCCACAAATTAAAAGCAGAACACCTGTTGAAGACATGGAAACGGCTGGAAGTAGAACCTGAATAGAAAGTTATTTTTAGAATTTTAGGTGATTCCACTAAGCAACTTGTTTCTTGCAGATGTCTACCCAGATTACATTCTGAAGACTGGTGATGATGATGATGGAAAATCGTTTCAGAAAAATAATAATCACCCGATTTTTCTGAGCTTCATTTCTTGAACTAAAGAATTATGCACCTACCTTCAGAAGCAGGGAGAAAGGTGTTCTTGGAAGCTGCAGTGGGTACCTGTTCTTTTCCAAACCAGAAGCAAGCAAATGAATTCTTAATTGCTCTTTAATAGTGTGTGTATCCATCTCCATAGATTCTTCAGTCTTCCCCACCTTTTTACAAAACAATTCAATATCACAAGGAAAACAAATGATGTCATTTTTTCTTTTTACAAAAGAGACTCTTACCTGGTAAGGCAAGTGAGGGCGGCGACTCTTACTGGTAAGCTACTGTTGCTTTTTTTTTTGCCTCAAGTATTCAGCATTTTCCTGGAACATCCAACAGCCTTGCAAACATCATCTCCACCATGTAACCTCATCTAAACCCTCAACAACTGGTTTTCTAGAGATTGCAACGTGATCATCTGAAAATTTATAACTAGTTTCTTACATGTAACTTAAGTTTATTACCAGAAATGCAGACAAGCAGTGTTGTTAGTCGATGATACACCCGTATCTTGATCTTGCCATGAAGCTTGCAACTGTTTATCATAAAATGTGTATTGCCTCGTCTGCTAGATTCTTGAGATCCTGTAGAGACTTGGTTTGCCTAAAAAGGACTACACCCATCACTGCACAAACAAGCCAATCTTGCATATAAATTTACCACTTTGCCCCACAACACCAAGCCTTGTCAAAACATCCACAAGATAAGCCATAAAGAATCCAATCATTGCCGCTCGACCTACACCATCATAAATTAATTAGATCAAATAGACTGATCTAAAACTAGAGACTGAGAGACCAGCAATTCAACCTCATCAGTTGTACATTGTGAATAACTAGTCGTACAACTACGCATGCACAAGGTACAAGTATAAATTAGAAGATGTAATGAGAAGTAACCATTGAGCAACTCAGCCTCAGGAAGGTGAGAATGTGTAACCCAAGCCCACCAGGGTATAATGGAGCTTCTAAACAGCACATGATCTTTATTTGTTGCTTCTTCTGCAAAACCAACAAATTCGAGCAAAATGTATAATATACTACCCTGTTATAAATATAAAGTCCACATTTGACTCAGTGCTAACCCAAAGTCAAATATACATATATATATATATGGATGATATATATATATATCAGGGCACCTGTTCCAATCCCCGTCCCCACCGGAGAATACAATCACATCCCAATCCCCGTCCCCGACGGGGAACGTGTAAAAAGGATCAACAGAAGTGTCTGAATAAAATTTCAAGAGGCAGATTTACAAACAGAGAATCTGTACTATAAAGATAAGGGTCAGACCACACTGTTCTATATAGACTAACATTTAATCAAACCACAGTGATGTTGTGGAATACAATGATGATTTACAAACAAAAACCTGTTACAAACCTGTTTTAGAAATTCTAGGAGATCTACATCGGTTAAATTGACATTTGACTCCCATAATACAAGGCACCTGTTTGCCAAATAAAAAATGGATATGTCACACTAGTAAGAACTAACAAGTGAGCTTTTTTCCTTCATAATTTGCAAACAGAAAAAGGTGTTTAAATTGAGAGGAAAGTAGCAAGTAA
Organism: Silybum marianum; assembly: GCA_036898165.1. Classification (NCBI taxonomy): domain Eukaryota; kingdom Viridiplantae; phylum Streptophyta; class Magnoliopsida; order Asterales; family Asteraceae; genus Silybum; species Silybum marianum. The sequence goes on from CM072532.1 coordinate 2,104,830, forward strand.
TAAATATGAATGACTCGGGATTTCAGAAGAAAAAATTATAGCTCATATCCTAAAATTGTCTTTGAAGTTGTTCTTTTTTCCTATTTAAACCATTGACAGTGAATACATGTATATCTTTGGAGTTTCTCAAAATTTTATATAACGACAAGGTTTCTTACATTAAAACCTCCAGGCTCGAGTATAAACATATAAAAGTGCACACTTATAGATGTGATAAGGCATAAAAAAGATGAACAGAAAGTTAAGAATTCTGACTTACTGCAGTAAATGTAGCAACAGAGCGCTGACTGCAAAAAGTTCAAATTCCTGTGGAAGGAAATGGAACGACCTTTCAGAAATGTGAAAAAAAATGCAAATTTGTCTCAAATAGTAGGTGAATCTAATTACTTTTTGAAGGATACTGAACTCTGAGCTTGAAAGTTGCAGACTCAACCCCATTTCTGGATCTGTTCAGAATAATTGTTCAGTAATTGAAACCCACTTTCCGGCAAAACCTGTGTCAAAGATGTAAACAATCCATCAGAAAAAAAAAATCCCATAACCAAAATACTAGGTGGAAGTTGGAGAAAGGACACTGAAGATTAAGACTTCCTATACAATGCTCAAACAATAATTTAATTATTTAACCGGTAACTGAACAACTCAATTGTTACGAATAATGATCAAGTTATCAAAAACCGTTGTGTAGAGTTACCAATTACCATAAGACATTCCTTGACTCCAAAAGCATGAAACAACTTTCTTAATGAAAGTAAATATATATATAGGAACCCAGTCCTGAAACCAAAGGGCACATCATAAGACAAAGGTTATAAGTAGATGCTACCTTGAATGCAACACAAGTCTTGGTAGGTTCAAAGCTTAAATCATACTGAGCTCTTGGGCAACTTAAGTTCAATATTTACATTGGAGATGACTAGCACCTGCTTCGCTTTCCATATTGGGACCTAATGTCAGCTTCAACAAATCTGAAGAGATGTGAATCGTAGGCACCTGAGTCAGCAATTTACGTAGTGGGCCTCTAGATGTATATCTTGAACTGATATCTTTGTTCAAAGGTCAAAAAGAACAAATATGGTAATATATTTTTACCCATTTATCTACCCATAAACCTATTACCCGTAAAGCCATTTATAATTTTACCAAAGGGTCATTGGACCAGCGGTACCCAGTTACCAGTAAAGCCCAACCTCCATGTAGGTCAAGGGTTCAATCCTCACCAAAGGTGGGGAGTACTGTGGGTGAGTATTTTCTATATATAAATATTATATACTTCAAAACCCATGGATACAAAAATATACCTTAATTCAGAAAGTTGTATTTTCTATATATAACGAAGAATGGAAGCAATGCAAGAACATGGATACAAAAATATTGGAAGGCCTGCAAAATAAGCAACCTTGAAATGAATGATCATAAAAACAGTAGAAAAGAGAATATTTGAAGTATTTAATGTCAACAAACATACCTTAATTCAGAAAGTTTCACAAGGGCCAAATATGGTATCCAGAAAGCCTTAATTCGCCCTCATATGCATCCAACTTATGTAGCGAACTGGTAACCTCGGTTCCAAAACCACTCGTCAATAGGATACAAACAAAGAATCTCATCATCACTGCATGAAGATGACATATCTTATCTTCTTAAACATAAAAACTGAAAACATATAAGAGCAAGAGCAATTCTCAGTATGCATTCTTTGACAGAGTGCAGAACCTTTTTGGGGATTCCAATATATGCAATACCAAGAACGCATTATATCAGAGTGCTTTGATACTCCTCATTCCCCAATAACAAGATAATGATACCATGTTTTCATCACTCCACCACTCTGTGTAGCACACGCACACCATACAACTGAATTTATTAATACAAGCTTCATCACATGCTTACGTCACCATATTTCTCACAAACCCTAGAATTAGTCTTCTCTGCAAACCCATTTACCCAAAATACATAGCCATACAATGTATCATAAACTCTATAAGAGAACACCGCTGTATTTAGGATTTCAAAGTTTTATCAAACTCATCTTTAACAGAAAAAAAATTCAAGATGAAATTAATATAATTAGTAAAAACTTCGCTGCATACCTCCGCCCTCCAATTTTTGTTGTTAAAATGTAATATAAATCAGAAAATCAAGAATATTCAACCCAAAATTTAGGCATTTTGATTTCTTAAAGAACAATTTAAGAATAATTTGAGAAAAACCCTAACTAGCATCAAGAACACAGTCACCAAAAAAACGTTATTCCAAAAAAAAAAACCAGAAAACCCCTACCTGCTCTGTTACTTATTGATTCTGAATCACTAGAAACCCATTTTTTGTGATCACCATCCTCGCTAGAATCAGGAACACCATCATCACCACCGTCCTGCCAACAAAAAACCAAGAACAGCCACTTTGCTATTTTCACTCTCTGCAAAATCAAAACCAAAATCGAGTGGGAAAGGTTGAACATCGATGACCAAGTACAAAATCAATGACCAAAACCAACAACAAAATCGGTAAACCAAACCAAAACGAACAGAAGAAGTTGAGAATTTAGGGTTTTCGCTCCTTGCACAGAGAGGGAAAGAGAGAGAGGGGGAGGGAATGGTGTTGACGGAGTGATGGCCGGAGATCGGAGAAGGGAACCTGTATTTTTGGGGGTAAGGGCCGCGGGAAATTAAACGGATTAAAATATAAAAATAATATTAAGAGTAAACTACAAATTTGGTCCCTGTGGTTTATTGCTTATAACATTTTTGGTCCCTACAGTTTAAAAATAATATTAAGTGTAAACTCTATGAGGTTCAATAAAAAGTCTAAAAAAGTGGGACTGATCTATTAAGTGATTTCCATTTTGATCTGAAAGTGGTCCTTAATCACTAACACCATTTATTTTCTGTGTCAGATAAAAGGGCAATTTCATCTATTTAGATTATCCCTCTCTTTTCCTTAACCAAACCCCCAACCCGTTAAAATATCAGCACAGGACATTGTTGACTTGCTTCATCTTAAAACTGATTTTAAGAAGGTATGGAAACAAAAAGGAGGAAAAAAAAGTCGTATTCTTTAAACTTTTTTACGAGATAAAGGAAAGAAAAGGGAAGGAAATAAACAAGTTTCCTCCCAAAACTTTCCTTCCACATATGGGAGGAAAGTGAAGGAGAGGAAAAGAGAGAAATCAAAAAATTATTAAAATTACAAAACTACCCAACCTTTCACTATAAATGATATATTTTCAAAGGTATATTTGTAAAAATATTATTTTTCTTTCCTTTCTCTCATGTTCAAGAACACCAATTTTTTTTCCTTTCCTTTCAAGAACACAAATAAAAAAAAGTTAGTTTCTTTTCTTTCCTTTCCCCTCCGTTTCTTTTCCTTCCGTTTCTTTTCCTTTCTCTTCTCTCCGGGTTAGAGAACACGGTGTTAAGATGAAAAGGAAAAAAAACAAATTTGGTAAGTGCCTTATCGAATGAACATAACAATGATTGAAAATCTTACCCGGTAAGCCCTTACCGGATAAGAATGTTCCATACAATACCGTTTTAATGGGCAAAAAATTTACCCGGTAAGTTAAATAAAAGTGATTACCCTTACCGGCTAAGTGTTAGGTAAATGGCTCCTTAGTTTCACGACTTCATAAATGTGAATTTTTGCAACATTGGCGGTACAGTAGTTGCCAATTCTACAAGACCACCCGACTCCATCAGAAGGTAGGCATTCCTTGAAACCAAAAGCATGAAATGGTTTCTAAATGAAAGTAAGTATAGGATCTCGGTCCTGAAACAATGATACAGATAGTTCAATTATCAAAATAGAAACCAAGACTCCAAACTTTCCATCAGAAAGCCTACGGATGAGACTATTTTGAGTTTTTGTTTCAAAACATTCAAGAAATGGGTATGACGTAGAAGATATATCCACATCATATAAGGAACTCGTTAGTATTAATTTATAATTACACACCAGCAAGAAAAAAAGGATAACATGCGAAGAAGCTTAAATGTGCTAACTTTTTGAAATCTCTAAGCAACAAACAAGTCAATATGGCAGAGTAAGGGGCTGGTTGGTTGGTTTTTCATTAAGTCATGTATAGATAAAGCTGTTTGTGTGGATTAATCTGTCCGTATAGATTGGGAAGGTTTTTTCAATTCACAAGTTCATCATTCGTGAAAAGATGTATTATTGAAGGGTGGACAAGGTGTGTTGGTCCTCTCATGTTTCTGATTCGCCTACATCTCTTCATAGAATCAACACACATACTTGATCAAATTGCAAGCAAATCAAATAAATAATATATGAGGAATTACTCACAAGTCTGATGAAGTTTCCAAGAAAAAAATGGTTGGGTCCCTCCAATCCACTGCTCTAAATCCTTGTCCAATTAGAAACTTTGATACAACAAGTAGAAAGTGAAAAGGTAAATAGGGGATCTTCCCAGAGAAATTGCTATATCATTAGAAATGATAGTACTGCAATTTCTTGAAAGACTGTGTTGATTCAAAGATCTTGGTATAGATATAATTGTCAACTATGATTGTGGTGTCAATTTCATCCAAAAATTTCTAAAGGTACGGTCCTGTGCAACTATGTATAGTCATTTTCCATAACAAATTTTATGTTCAAACCCTTCTTTAAATGATTCATACCTTTATGACCTGGTGGTAGCCATTTGTCATTCCATGTGCCTTTGTAACAACTTCTAATAAAGAAACGTCAGAAAGGCAAAGCTTTCTGGAACAGATTTCGAATCAACCTGCAGCTCAAACTTAGAAGTTGCTTCAAATAACATAAACACAATCATACAACACTATTACATACCTTACCGGGTAAGATTCTAGTTCATCGAAATGGTAAGCACTGACTGGGTAAGAGTCACGACCCTCACTTATCAGGTAAGACTCTAGATCCTTGCGACCACTCTTACCGAGTAAGATTCTTGGTCCTTGACATGTTAATCCAGAATGGTAATTAAACCGGTAAGTGCTTACCAAGGTATGTGTTTAGTAAACAACGCCTTACTGAAACTATATAGATACTTACTAAAACTATATACATGTCAAAAATGTTACATTCGAGTCTTCCAAGGGTTTCTTATGGATTATTTCAATCATCTCATTTTGGTGATTTTAGCCATGTTGGTGAATTTGGTCCTTTTGACATACTTTTCGATCTACAAGGTTCACAATAACATGTTATATTAAATCCTTTAAGTATATACAGCTTGCATGCAAAATTTCTGTAAATGATAAAACTATATTCCTTGCTTTCTAGGGTTTGATTTTCTTTTATTTACTAGTTATTTGTTTATTAGGCAATCCGACTAGTAGAACAGTTATTCCCCGACTTTGAGTGCTTGATGAACAAAGTGTGATCCCTTTGACTTTGATTGAATCCTAAGGCTAACAGTACTATAGAGAATCTCCCAAGTCATGCCCGTGGAGATTGTTTAGAACCAAAGACTCCCAGAAAAACCTCAAGGCAAGGCAACTTTAAGGGAATGTTTGGGAAGTTTTAACTTAACAGCTCACCTGAAAAGACAATGAAGTCCTCATAAGCTCTTCAACAATAAGAGAACATAATTGAAGGGAGTGATGTGTTTTCAAACATAATTGCACCTATTTATGAAATCATCAATTTAATTAAGAACACATACACACATATACATATATATGTGTGTGTGTGTGCTGATGGTTTACAACTTCCTTCAGAATATGTAAACGATTTTATAAGAATTTTTCCTGATAACTCTGCAAAAAGGTCAGAAAATATGCAATTTTGTATGTTGAAGTAAGAAGCTACACATCCTAATACATGTAGGTAAGAAATTGTGTTCTTAAAGATGTGGAGGTAAATTGTTGAGAAGTGAAGGATGTACCCCTGCAAGCTTTCAAATTTAGTACCAGAAGAACAGCTTGTGGCATTACTGATGATAAATAGGTTAGAATCAGAAATAGACTGCACAATCAAAAGAATGGAAAAAACAATTCGAGGATAAAACTGAAAGACAGCCTCAAAAGACAATAAGCAATTACCAAACCTTAGACCGCGAATCATTTCCAGAACATTCATTTAGTGCCAAGTAATCAACACCTGATGGTTTTTGTATGTGCATCACACAACTGTCTTCTACATGCCAAATAGATAAGAGTTAGAATGGGCGGATAAATGGGTAAATATATTTCCAAATAGTCTGGATTCCATTTGGCATCTGAAAATTGGTTCACGTGCTTCACTGAATTGCTCCCTACTACACTTGGTCTCTGAGTAAATAAATACCTTTCGAAGAAATGTAGTTGTTAGGTACTCCCTGAGGTTTAATCTGTTGGGGTATGGAGGTTGGGCATTCTGGCAGAGATCCAGCATCTCTTGTGGGGGTGATAGTGTCTTGTGCCTTCTTTGGAAGTCCATAATTATTCTGGAGATCTTATTCACATGATTTTACTTCAAACAGTGATATCGAAGGAAAGATAATTACCAGTTGTGCCAACATCTTGTCTATCATCATCAATCCCTGCATTTGCACCCCTGAAAAAGTAGAAAAAGAATTAAGAAAAGCAAACTGCAATGAGATATAAACGTAATAGAACTGCGAACAGATTCTGGGAATGCCTTAAGATATATTTGATCTAAACAGATGTCATAATTCCAGGGTTCATACTTCCAAGCTTAGCAATCTGTTTACGCAAGACCGACTCCGACAGGTTGATGAGGGGCACAGTTGTAGGTCGACCATGAGCACACTGAACCACATGACAAATCACATTTTTTGCTGCTTAAAATACACCAAAAATTTAGAAGCCTGTTTTACATAACAACTCACCTGAAAAGACAATGAAGTCCGCTTAGGCTCTCCAACAATAAGAGAACATAATTGAACGAAGTAATGCATCTCCAAACATGATTGCACCTATTTATGAAATCATTAGTTTAAGTACAAACACACACACACAGACACAAACATATATGTGTGTGTGTGTGTGTGCTGAACGTTTACAGCTTCCTCTAGCATATGCAAACGATTTTATAAGATTAATTTTTCTGATAACTATGCAAAAAAGGTATGCAATTTTGCATGTCGAAGTAATGAACCTACACATTCTAATACATGTAGGTGAAAATTTATGTTCTTAAAGAGGCGGAGACAAATTGCTGAGAGGTGAAGGATAAGCTTTCAAATTTAGTACCCGAAGCACAACTTGTGGCATTACTGATGATCCAGAAGTATCAGCAAGATGGTAAATAGGTTAGAATCAGAAATAGACTGCACTGCACAATGAAAATGGAAAAAATAAAACTCAAAGACAGCCTAAAAAGACAGTAAGCAACTATACAAACCTGTTCTAGAAATTCTAGGAGATCTACATCAGTTAAATTGACATCCAAAATAAAGCATACCAGCACGTGCTCTGCATCCAGATTGGTGTTAATAAAAAAAACCCGGTACACTATTAAATCTATTAATGACACATCCAGCAGAAAGATGGAACTACATGCATTTTTTGGGTAACTGTGGTGTTCAGGCCAGCTCGGGTGCACCTTGACTAACCTCATGATCCTGAAGAGACTTGAAACAACGACCCATTAGGAGCAGCCTCAAAGCCTAGCCTTTATTTGCAGGTTGAGCTGAACTTCAAGGTTAACTACATGCATTATAAAATTGCTTCTATACAGAAATGGTAACCAAAAATACATCCATCAATAAAAAGTCAAATCCATGTTTAGCTAGAGAAAAGACATGCAAAGGAATTACAGCTTCAAAATAGTTGATAAATCGGGTCAACAATTGCAAGGATTCCACCGATGAATTTCTCGTCAACTAGTTTAAGAACTTTAGAATCCTCCAGCCATCTCTTAGTGATAGACTTGTGTCACAGAGAATCACCAAGGAGATGCAATATCCCAAAAGATATGTAAAGTATTACAACTTGCTGATGCTACTCATTTACAAATAGTAAAGCATGTTTGTAAAACTATGGAAAGTCGAAAGTTCAATTTTGATGGGACAGACCGAGTAACAAAATTTTAGCAGGCAATTTTGTATGTCGAAGTAATGAAGAAACGCTATTCCTAAAGACGTAGGTAAGCTGTAAAGGACGTACCCCTGCACGCTTTGAAATTTAGATCCCGAAGAAGAACAGCTGGTAGTATTACCGATGGTCCGTCAGTGTCAGCAAGCTGGAAAATAGGTTAGAATAAAAAATAGACGGCGAAATGAAAACAATTGAAAAAAGAATTCAAGGATAAAACTCAAAGACAGCTTAAAAACAATAAGAAATACACCTATAAACCTGTTCTGGTAATTCTAGGAAATCTACTTCGGTTAAATCGACACCCAAAATACAAGGCACCTGTTTGCCAAACAAAAAATGGATAAGAACTAAAAGTGAGCTTTTTTCTTTTGTAAATTGCGAACAGAAAAAGGTTCGTTTAAATAGGGAGGGAAGTAGTAAGTAATAAATATGAACAATTAAGGGGATTTCAGAAGAAAAAATATAGCTCCTATCCTATTATTGTCTTCAAGCTTCACTTTACATTAAAAATCTCTAGACTTGAGTATAAACGTTAAATGTACACTTATACATGTGATAAAGCATAAAGAAGATGACCAACCAGTTAAGAGTTCTGACTTACTGCAGTGAGCATAAGAACGTCCGCTGGGTAAGTTTTATGTTTGCCACAGGACTTGGAACGTGTCCCCTGAATTGATGCAACTGGACTGTCCGGATGATTGTTATCCTATCTAAAGAACTATCTAAAGAACTATCCACTTGCATATTAGCAATGGTGGAACATCATAATCACCACTCCTTTCTTCTAATACAAGAGCATATCTACAAAGATTTATGTATAGAAGTCATCTAAGCATTGGACTCCCAAAGATGTATAGTCATCATAGCATAAGTATGTGTGTTAGTGATATATTATGAGAGTACGTGACACGTGGCTGTCACCTACTGGATCTCTATTGTCAGTTAAGTGAGTAGGTAGGACTGTTACTTGGTATAAATACATGCATGTGCAGCTGGTGTATTCATCATCAATGATAATAATTCTTCCTCTCTCACTAGATCTCTGTCTGTCACATATTTTCTTTCTCTAGTCTAGAGGTCTATATGGTCAGAACATTGATTCGATCTATGATACCTGTTAGTCAGTTCAGTGGCATAAGATTGGCTGTCCAGTAGCTTCATCTGTGGAGCATCCAGTGGTCCAAGCAGTGGTCGCGTTTGTAATTTGTCCAACTGACAGTGATTTGTCCAGTGATCCTTTTCATTGCAGCCCTCTAGATCTGAGTTTTTCTTGCTGTGATCTGTTCCTGTAATTCCTTGAAACAGAAGAGCGGTTGTCTCTGATTTGGTTGTTATATCTGTAAGTTGATTTAGTTCAAATAACTAGATTTAAAAAATGATGACTGAAAACAAACTCTAACAAACTCTAGGTCACCCCATTTTTCTGAGCTTCATATCGAGAATTACAACTAAAGAATCAAACACCTGCCTGTAAGTTCACAAACGAGTATTAGCCATTTGAAAATCAAAAGTAGTTTCAATTATAGAATATGACTTACATACAGAATAGCATTACTAATACTAACAACTTCTATATCTTTCAGAAGCGTGGTGGGAGGTATGGCAACATAGCTGTGGCCGCCTGCAAAACTAGGTCGATTTATTATATGGAAAGCAATGATAACTTGCCTCTGTTGAAACATAGCTGTGGCCGCCTGCAAAGTCAAAACCAAAATAAAGTATTTACTTCTATTTACATCTATAACTCCAATTACCTACAGATATAACTCCAAAAAGAAAACTATTACCAGCATCCACTACAAACTTACAACTATTGCCCAATCAAAACTTAAGAGGAAGTTAAAAATAGATGATACATGATGCCTCCAAAATTTAAAAAATATAATCAGGGAAGAAAAATCAAATGCCTTAACTACTTATCTCTTTTAGCAAGACGTAGGACAGGGTAGGGGATCAATATGGGGAAAGTGGCAGTGTTAGTGTTCTTCACAAGCTAACCGTTGGACGTATCCTGCATGTATTGAATAAGTTTGAGCAAACAAACACATGCCATCTGCCTATACTGATGTTGCATAACTTGAACCGGTTTGGGCCCTAATTTCATTTTGATCAATAATAGACATGAGTGGCATTAATCAATGTTTTGATGCATGTAGCCAAGAAGATGATTATCCAAAACCAACATGCCTCCCTTCTGAATTCAACCAGTCCACTTAAACCCACATTTCTTTTCCTGGAACAGAGAAATATAATGCTGAGATTTTTTATCACATTATACCATTTTTTCATTTCAGTTAAAAAAAAGTATAATGTGGTTAAAATCTGAGCACCAAAATGAATACCCTTCAATAAAGGCATCATAAACCTAACTTCTCCCTCCCAAGCGAGTTGGGTGGGGGCTGATACTTATTTCTAGGCAATGACTGCCAAAGAATCTTTTAGGTTCCACATAACTAATAAATGAAGTTTCCAAATTAACGAATACTACCTTCATGATTTATAAGTCGAAACCTCTGTTTCACATGATCAATAAATTGTATAAATCAGGGCCCAAATCCTTAAGTTACAAGGCATGATTCTTTTGAAAACTTCAAAAATCTACTTAAGCACCTTGATTTTCACTGAAATGTGCCCTACTACACGTGGTCTCTAAGTAAATATCTTTCAAAGAAATGTAATTGTTAGGTACTCCCTGAGGTTGACTCTCTTGGGGTCTGGAGGTTGTGCATTCTGGCAGAGTTACGACATGTCTTGTGGGAGTTCCGTCTCTGCTTGCTAAGGCATCAACTCTTTTCCATATAGCATCCTCTTCACACATAGGAACACCGTGAAAATACATAACACATTGGATCTTCAATTTAAATATTTGATTAGTAGTTGAACAGCATAAATGGAAAAAATAATGATTTGAGTTCATAAAAACTGATGTTTTGAGTTACCACAAGGCATTCCTTGATTCCAAAGGCGTGAAAGGGCTTTCTTCATGGAAGTAAATATAGGATCGCAGTCCTAAAACAATGATACGGATAGCTTAATGGCAAAATAGACTTCAAAGTTCCAAAGTGTCTCGTGAGTAAAACTTTACAAGAATAAGCTCAATCAATAAAGAAAAAGCACCATAGCATCAAATGCACATCATAAGTATAAAATTATAAGCAGATGTTACCTTAAGTCTTGGTGGGTTCAAAACTTAAATCATAATCAGCTCGTGGGAAACTTAAGTTCGATATGTAGGTTGGACATGTCTGACACCACCCCTGCTTTCCACATTGGGAACTAATTTTAGCCTTTAAAAATCCGAGAGATCTATGCATGGTAACCAACTGATTCAACAATTTATGTAGTGGGCCTCAACATATATACCTTGAACTGATATCTTTGTTCATAGGTCAAAAAGAACGAATGTGGTAATATATTTTTGCTGGAAAAATAAGAAACCTTGAATGAGAAATGAACGAGGACAAAAACCAAGAAAAGAGAGGATTTGAAGTGTTAATGTCAACGAACATAACTTGACAGAAAAAGTTCCTCAAATGCCAGATGTATATCCAGAAAGCCTTAATTCGCCATCAAATGCATCCAACCTGTGTAGAGAACTGGCAACCTCTGCTGCATAACCACTCATCAAATTGGGCAAAGGGAAGATAAAGGATACAAGCAAAAAAAGCTCATCACCGCTACATGAAAGTGCCATATATAATTATCTATACTTTTAAACAGAACAAAAACCATATATAAATAAATATAATATAATATATTAGGTAACAATAAATCAAGGGTGATAAAAATTGAGAGAGAAAGGGGTAGTTCAGTAATTTAGTAAAATAGTCCCATCTCCCTAGTTTTTTTTCGGTGTCCCACTCAGTCCTGTCCCCAAGTGTAATGTCTCGCCAAATGTGATACAACAAGTTTTTGATATTTCAGTCCCACATAACATACCAAATGAACCCTAAAAGTACATACAACATGAAACATGTCAGATTCGTTCCTTATGAAGTACAAGTGAATTACAAGACGTATTTGATCTAAACAGATGTTCATACCTTTAGCATTGCTGCCAACTCGATACTTGGTCTATGTCGATCCAAACCATGCCACTGTCCGGATGAACCAGGGTTCATATTTCCATGTTTAGCAATCTCTTTACGCAAGACTGGTAGGTTGACGAGCGGCGCAGCACAGCTGTAGGTATGTGATTTGTCTTGTGGTCCAGTGTGCTCATGGTGGACAATGAAGTCCGCTTAAGCTCTTCAACAATAAGAGAGCATAATTGAAGTGAGTAATACAATTTCAAACATGATTGCACCTATTTATGAAACATTAATTTAAGTAAGAACACACACACACGGATACATACATATATGCTGATTGTTTAAAGCTTCCTCTAGAATATGTAAATGATTTTATAGGATTTTTTCTGATAACTCTGCAAAAAAGGGTAAGAAAATATAAATAAGAATGGTTTGTACCCAAATAGTTACCAAAACTCTGTAACTATCATGTTCTATAGAGGTGGAAATTAGAGGGATAATAAGTTGCAATAACAAACACCTCTGATGCCTTAACTTACCACCAGATTAGTTTTTCAGGCCACAGTCTTGGCGGCAGCCTGACAGAACCAGGGGTGTCGCAAACACTGCTATGCCGTTGGCCACTTATCTGGTGCAAAATAAAGATTAGTACCTGAAGAACAGCTTGTGGTTTTAATCAGTATCAGCAAGACTGCAAGAGGGTAAATAGGTTAGAATCAGAAATAGACTGCACAATGAAAAGAATGGAAAAAGAATTTGAGGATAAAACTCAAAGACAGCCTCAGATAGGTAATCTTGATCAGATAGGCTGTGTGGTTGCTAGAACAGAAATTTCAATACAGAAAAGTATTAGTGAGAAAGAGGTATAGTTGCGACACAAAACAATAACAAAAACCCCCCACAAACAAATTTGACCCTTGAAGAGATTCTTGATTTAGAAGGTCTATCACTCTAGACCTTTTGATTTTATTAAATTCATAAACAAGAAGATGATCAAATTAAAAGTTGAAGAACATGAATACTTACTCACTGATTTGATGGAAACAAAACTTACATGTTTCTTGCAAATGTTTCAGACAAGCGTAACTGATGAAACCTTAAATCAAAACGAAGTTTCAAATAAAAGCAAAAACCCTAAAAGAAATTTAATAGTTTTTGATTTGTAAGAGTCCTTACGGTGTGATGTGGTCTCTGTTGCCTGACTTGTTTCAATTTGATTCCAAAAGAAGAGATTCTTGGCCAAAAATAGGGTAATTCGAACAGCATACCCAATTAAACCAAAATAGGTAATTCGAACAGCATACCCACTTAAACCTTAAATCATCCATATAACTTATGAATCAAGTACCAGATTCATACGAAATTTGTTGACACTTAGATGTTTCTTATAGCCAAAGTGATGAAACCTCAAATCGAAATGAGGCGGTGATTGATCGCTGAACTGTTGTAAACCCTAGGTGGTATGTACTATTTATAGTTTAGTGATGGAGTCAGAATTGGAATTGATTGACTATTTGACTTCATTTGAATTTCATAACGGACAAAATCCAATTGATTATTTGACTTCCTTTGAATTTTAACAAAGACTTTGATGAATAAAATATTAAGACTAAATTACATATTTCGTCCCTATAATTTGCATTTGGTTTTGGAATTTGATCTCTTACTGAATAATTACCATTGAATTTTGAAGTTAAAATAACAAATATATGTTAATGTATTTTTTTTTTAAATTTCATTTTAGTGTATCAAATTTCGTTTTGTTAATATTTTATGTGGTTTATTAAAAATTATATTTTTTTTATATTTAAAAATTATGGTTTTCATCTTTATAATTTATAATTCATTGATATTTCGTTTTCATAACTTACAAGTTAATTGTTTGTTTCAATCCCTATGGTCTAATTTTTTTTACTGTTTTGTTTATGATATTACAACTATTAAAAATCATCCATTTAACTAGTCTATTTGATTTTTTTTCTCTTTTAGGTTCCTTTTTTGGTAATATGTTCAATTTTGATTTAACTAAATTATACATTTTTAATAAAAGTAAATTAATGTATAAAAAAGTATATTATTTTGTTATTGTTTATTATAAAATAATTAAAAGATTTTTCATACAATTTGTTGTTTTATATTTTTTGTTTGTATAATTTTAGTTTCTTATTAGTTCGACTTTTGTCACTAACGTCATTTAAGTACAAGTCGTTGACTATCCCTTCCATGATAATCTTTTTTTTTTTTTAAATTCTTCATTAAGGACTAAATAATTAGATTTTTTATAGGACCAAACAATTAACTATTTTATGTTATTTTTATCAAAAAAATGTATATGATTTTACTAACAGGATGTATACTTTTATAAATGTATTATAAGACATACATTTGTTTGATATAATAGAATGACTTATAAGATTAATTGTATGTCTTATTAATAAGTTGTATATATATATATAGGGATGGGTTCAAATGAAAACTCAAATTTGGTTGTGAACGTAAGGACAAATGAGAGTGTGTGACACGTGTCACATTCAAAGAAATATTCAGACCGAATATAGTATATATATATTCAGTCTGAATATACAAATAAATATTCAGACCGAGTATATAGTATATATTCAGTCTGAATAATGTTTATTCAGACTGAATATTTCTTTGTATATTCAGTCTAAATAATGCTTATTCTGACACGTGTCACGCTCTCATTTGTTCTCACGTTCACAACCAAATTTGAGTTCGCATTTGAACTTTCCTCTCTCTCTCTCTCTCTCTCTCTCTATATATATATATATATATATTGTATGTCTCACATTCATCTATATCAAAAGCTACAATAATACAAAAAAAAAAGTCGTACACACCTTTACTAAGGGATGTCATTAGGATTCCTCTTTAAAAAACGTGGGGTCAAATTTAGTCGGGTAATTTTAAGTTTTGAATAATCTATACCATTTTTGCTTTTATTATAATAAAAAATTTGTTTTTACGTAGAAAAGAATGTAACCATCATTTTTTAATACTACAATTTTGGACTTTTGGTTTGTCAGTTGTAATATTTTTTGTTTTGTAGTTTCGTAACTATAAATGATATAACCATCTTGGTTTGTAAAAAACGTTTGAATTTGGTCCCTTACCGACGGTTACTTTTTTTTTTTAAGTTGAATATGAGTTGAATACCTTGCTTCATAATGTCTCATTGCAGGTCCCTGAGAGTGATTTGTGTGTGTGGTGGTTGATGAGGATGGTGATTTTTCGGCCAGTGCTCTAATGGATTTGGTTGACGATATAAAATTTTGTAGGTTTTAGAGCAGAATATTCAAATTGAATGTTGCTCTATCATCTTGAGGAAAGTTTGCATCTTCATATTGACTCTATTCAATTCTTTACTTCAATATGTCTTGTCACGGAGAAGTCTAAGCAAATTAAACGGTTTGAAAACATAAATCAAAGCTATAAATAAAACTTCATTTAAATGTAAGAAATTCATTGTTAATCCCTTCATTATCGGTTTTGGTTGCAATTTCAGAGAGTTAAATACAAATTTGGTTATTGTGGTTTACAAATATTAACACATAAGGTTCTTTAAAGATTTTTTTAACATCCAACATCCCTGTGGTTTTTATTTTATAACACTAAAGGTCCTTCATCCGACTTTTCCGTTAAATATTAATCTTTTAGCATATTTTCTTTATTTTTCAAACCACATGGACTAAATCTGTAATTTACTTTAAATTATATAATTATATTTATATTTTATAAATTATATAACATATTTATATGTATCTAATATTTTTATTTAAAAATTATTTATATATTTATTTTTTATAAAATGTATTTTGTATTTATATTTATATAAAAAATACAAATAACTTTACAAAAAATATGAAAATTTTAATTTATATAAAAAACAGTTAATTAAATTTAATTGAATATATGGAAGCTTCAAAATTCAAATACATAAAATATATAAAAATATAAAATATAAATACAAAATAAATTTTTTAAAATATAAATATAAAAAAATCTTAAATATATAAAGAATTAATAATTTGTAGATATACATATATACGATGAATAGAGATGGTGATGAATGCGTGACGGTAGATTTTTATGAGGATCATTTTGATGACAACGAAGTTGTATATGCTTGAATTTAACTTTTATATTTATATTTACCATATATATTTATATCTACATATTATTAATGTTTTGTATATTTAAGATTATATTTTATAAAATTTATTTTGTATTTTTATATATTTATGTATTTAAACCTTCCATCTATACATATTTTGTATAGATGTATATCTATAAATTATTAATTCTTGTATATTTAAGATTATATTATATAAAATTTATTTTGTACTTGTATTTACATTTATATTTTTATATATTTTATGTATCTGAATATTGAACCTTTCGTTTATGTAATTTGTATAGTGGTCTTATTTACTGTTAATGTATTTGAATTTTGAAGCTTTCATATATGCAATTTGTATAATTATTTGTTTTTAATATAAATTGAATCTTCCATTTATTTTATAAAATTATTTATATTATACATAAATATAAATATAAATATAAATATAAAATACATTTTATAAAAGATAAATATATAAATAATTTTTAAAATAAAAATATTAAATGCATATAAATATTTAATATAATTCATGAAATATAAAAATTATATAATTAATAAGATATTGATATAATTATATAATTTAGAGTAAATTACAGATTTGCTCCATGTGGTTTGGAAAATAAAGAAAATATGTTAAAAGGTTAGTATTTAACAGAAAAGTAGGATGTGGGATCTTCAATGTTATAAAATAAAAACCACAGGGACGTTGGATGTTAAAAAAATATTTGAAGGACCTTATGTGTTAATATTTGTAAACCACAGTGACCAAATATGTATTTAACTCCAATTTCAGAAGAAAATATTCCTCAAGAGTTATGTCATCTTACAAAGATCCATATTTTGGCCTTTGCTGAAAATAATCTCTCTGGTTCAACAACGTTAGTGTACTTTCTAGAAAAGAACATGGTTTGATTGATGCATGTTTCTTTTTGCATTTTGAATTCATCTTTATAGGGTTGTGATTATGGTATTATGCTATTACCAATATGTGTACATCAAGAGGTAAAAACCATACAAAATATATATACTCAACAAAAGTATTTATAAATATTGACACCAAGCACATAAATGACTTATTTTTGTGCATAGCTTTTTATCTAGTACTTTCTCAATTTTTAGAAAAAGTTTTGAAAATTTTGTTGAAGAAAAAAAAACTTAGCCTAAAAGGCAAAAACATTTCCAAAATCTTTATTTAATTTTTCGATTTGAAGGGCTTGTTAAGAAGGCCCGACATTTCTTAATTACCAATCGGATGCTTCTAATTTTTATTGTATTTCTTTTTTGGACAAATTTATAACATTTGCCTTTAAACTAATTAATTTAGTACTATTATTTAGAATTTTATAATATTTAAACTTAATATATACACTTTAATAAAATGCTTTCAGTACTAATTAAACATGTACAATGCAAAAAGCTGACCACATCAACAATTCAACATATAAATATCGATAACAAATATATCATATTTTATGGTTCATATCAACTCATAAAAATTAATATGTTTATATCATGAGTATAATAAGTAAAAATAAAGTTTAACTTTATAAATTTATGGAAAAAAAGAGCTTAACTTCATTATAAAAAATGTAAAAAAAAAAGGTGTAACCTTATAAATTTGTGGAAGAAAAGTTTAACTTTATAAAAAAGGTTTAACTTTATATGCCAATAGATATGCCAATAGAAAGAAGTTCACACTTCAAAATATATAGAATTATTAATTAGTCAATTTTTGTTCCTGTAGAATTTTAACCAATTAATTTTTTTTAAATTGACATGTTGATGATAAGTTTATGTATATTTTATGATAAACTATAATTAAGGTGGCGTTAAGAGGTGTGAAGTCTGAAGTCTGGTTTCAGTTCTGAAATGGTTATTAAACGTCTAAACAAATCAGATATAAGTGGTGATTAAGAGCTTAAAATGAAAAAACAAACAAGGCCTAAGTATTTTTGATTAAAAATGTTCTTTAGTTCTAATAATTCTAGATATGCCAATAGAAAGAAGTTCACACTTCAAAATATATAGAATTATTAATTAGTCAATTTTTGTTCCTGTAGAATTTTAACCAATTAATTTTTTTTAAATTGACATGTTGATGATAAGTTTATGTATATTTTATGATAAACTATAATTAAGGTGGCGTTAAGAGGTGTGAAGTCTGAAGTCTGGTTTCAGTTCTGAAATGGTTATTAAACGTCTAAACAAATCAGATATAAGTGGTGATTAAGAGCTTAAAATGAAAAAACAAACAAGGCCTAAGTATTTTTGATTAAAAATGTTCTTTAGTTCTAATAATTCTTCTCATTAAATAAGGGGCCGTTTACCAAACGCTTACCCGGGTAAGTGCTTACCAAGCCATATTACCTTCCCATAAGAACATAACAATTACCAAAAATCTTACCCGGTAAGAGCGAAGACAAGGAAAACAATGACCAAGAGTCTTACCCGGGTAAGTGATTGCGACGACTCTTACCACGGTAAGCGCTTACCAGGTAAATTATTACATACGATGCCCTTTTTGTGGACCAAAATCTTATCCGGTAAGTAAGTGATAGTGTTGAATTTTGCCGGTAAGCACTTATCCGGGTAAGATTTGTTAAACGGCCTCTAAGTAACAAATCGACAATTTATTTCTTCTTTATCATTCTTATTTTTATTAATAATATTTATATAATTAGATGTAAATACAAGCTTTTATATTGTGGTTAAATGCAAGAAAAGAGGGTAAAAAAAATACTTTGCTCTAAAAATCCTTCAAGAGTAAAAATAAATGAAACCGAAGAAAATTTAATATAGAGTTTTCTATCAAAACTTTTCTTGAAAAGATAAAAAAAGGGGAGTGCTAATGACATTTCTTTAATAGGGATGTGCACGGAATTTATATACTATAATAAGGTTTTGAAGTAGACATGTGCGAAACAAAATTCACTTTTTAAAAGTGTCATCTATAGTATATTATAAAGCATTTGGCAAAAACTCTTAAAAACATATTATTATGCGGTTAGTACAATTGATTAAAGCATGATTACTTAAAATTCAAAAAAGGTATTATTTTGGTTATTTTGGTTAATTTCCTTATTAACCCTATATTATAATTTAAAATAAAATCTGAAATAAATAAAGTTTACAAAAAATAAAATCTATTTTTTCAAAACTAATAAAATCATATTATAAAATTGATAAAGACAAAAAAATAAAATACAACATTAAAATTAAAATGGATCTCGCTGCATTGCGCGAGTACCCTTCTAGTTAATAATAATTGAATAATGGATTTGGTTCTTCATTTATTGAGAATTACAAAGCTAGATCCCGAACTCCCTTTATTTTGAACTAGTGTTCGACATCGCACGTTGCGCGATGATCCAAATTTATGTTAACAAAAAAAATATAATACTTGTTTTATTGACCATTTTCATATATATGAAATATGTTGCAAGTTCATATATAACAATTTATTTTCGATATAGATTGGTTTGAGCATATGCAATTAATAGCGTTAACGAAAAATTGATCACATCCAAGCATTTTCGTGGTCAAATCCACACTGAAAATTATCAATAATAACCATAATTTAAATATTTATATATTAAAATAAATCAATACATAAAATAGAAAAATAAATCAACAATCACCAACGTATTTGGAAGATTTAGGATAACCAGTGCTCAACACTACAATTTTTTAAAAATAGAAACAACATATGTACAAAATGTATCAATAATTTATTAAATAAAATTACATTATCAAATAATTATATGATCATTAAAATATACAATTTAAATAATCTTTTTATTTAAAACCGAATAACATAATATTTTCTAGAACTACAATCATCTTCTAAAAAATACGACAACACGTGATAAAATGTAATAGATTATTTGTATTTATCAATATTATTATTTTTATGAAAAAAGTAGAAGTCGTTAAATTTATAAGAAATTATTTTATCAAGAGTTCACTTTTTCTTCCAATATTTTCTTCCCCTTCATCAACAATTCATTGATTTAAACTTTTTTGACACTTTGGATCAAAATGTTTATTGATTCATGTGCACATGAACACGATTACATAACATTATCAATCAACTTCATTTTTTCATCTTTTTTGTGTAAAGATGGTTCATCAGCTACATTTTCTAAATCAATTATCTTCGATACATTTTTTGACACTTATCAATCTAATTCGATTGCAGCAAAATTTCAATGCTGAAAGTGTTAAGTTGTATGAACAAAAAAAGTACATTCACAAAATGAAATCAATCTAGTTTTGAATATGATTCAAAATCAGTGAAGATCAAAAAGGCAAACTTCAAAGAAAATTAGCCGATTTATAATCTTGTAAAACTTTGATTTTTATAACGAAATACTAAAAACATATATCAGTAACCAAAAAGCGAATATAAAAATGAAGATGTATTGTCCCTTTTGTGGGTTATACTCCTGAAAAAAGAAACATGTAAATTAGAACTAAAATAATAATAAATCACGAAATTACAAAATAGACAATCAAGAAATATAATGAAAATTGAATGAGTCCTTGAATGAAAAACTTACATGTAATAATAATATGTGTGTCTTGACGATAAAGTTTTGATATTATTCGACATATTTCACGATCTTTAGATAGCTTGTTTTTGCTTGTCCCGCTTACTACAAAAAGACTACATAAAAAGAATATCAGTCAACAGAATAGCTAATAAACTAACAATAAACAAAAGATCATAACCAAGATTGATCTTTTAGCAAGAAAAAGATAGTGACATAAAATGTGTTAGAAGAAGAGATTGAGAGGTGGCTTGTTGTATTACAAAAAGGTTTAAAAAATTCATAACATAACCAACAAAAAACAAAGTATCACTTATGCTTAAATAATATAAGTGAATGATTAGTAACATAAATAAAGGAAAACAAAAGGTTAATCTACATAAATTGTAATAAAAACCAATGATTAATCAAAATAAATAATGACAAATGAATAGTTAGTAACATAAAACAAATGCTTAATTAACATTAATTACAACTTGTGTATAAATTTACTAAAAGGACCCTTGTTTGTAATGATGACATAATTTAGATACAGGGACAAAAAAGTCTTTAACATATTCATCATTTTAAAAGTCAAAAAATTGAGAAAAATAGGTGAATACATTCTAAGGATTAGATGGTGCCACGTCATGATGCTTGGTTCTTCCTTTACTATGTATATAGTGCTTGTCCCGCTTACTACAAAAAGACTACATAAAAAGAATATCAGTCAACAGAATAGCTAATAAACTAACAATAAACAAAAGATCATAACCAAGATTGATCTTTTAGCAAGAAAAAGATAGTGACAGAAAATGTGTTAGAAGAAGAGATTAAGAGGTGGCTTGTTGTATTACAAAAAGGTTTAAAAAATTCATAACATAACCAACAAAAAACAAAGTATCACTTATGCTTAAATAATATAAGTGAATGATTAGTAACATAAATAAAGGAAAACAAAAGGTTAATCTACATAAATTGTAATAAAAACCAATGATTAATCAAAATAAATAATGACAAATGAATAGTTAGTAACATAAAACAAATGCTTAATTAACATTAATTACAACTTGTGTATAAATTTACTAAAAGGACCCTTGTTTGTAATGATGGCATAATTTAGATACAGGGACAAAAAAGTCTTTAACATATTCATCATTTTAAAAGTCAAAAAATTAAGAAAAATAGGTGAATACATTCTAAGGATTAGATGATGCCACGTCATGATGCTTGGTTCTTCCTTTACTATATATATAGATTTGTTTTATGACGTAATAGGTTAACTACAAATACAAAATTGGTTATTTCACCATTTTTTTTTATTTTTAATCGAATTAAAATTTTCCTATTTATTCACACAAAATTCTCAAACATGGATAACATAAAATCCATGAGTTTACTCTATTTAAACTCCTTCCTGTCCTATTATTCTGATTTCGTAATGATTGAAATTAGTTGAATTTTGAAACATGTCAACATGAGTGTGTTTAACTTGTCACTAGTTTCTACATTTTTTTAAAAATTCGTAAATAACTGACGATTCATATTTTTTTTTGAATATGTATTGAAATTTTTTAAATCAAAACCAATCGATCCATTTTATCAATAATCAAACAATAAAATTTATTTTTGTAGAGTTTGGCAAGAAATTAAAGTTATATTTTGGGGCATTTTCTTCAAAAATGACAATACATGATATATTGGAGTTTCATACTTTCATTTATTCAATTAATTCAAACTGAATTGATGTTTTTGCTCTTCAAGTATTAGAATAATGATTTTTTGTTCATATATTTTGATCTAAATTAATTTTCAAATTTACTTACTTCAATTGTGTATTTTATGATAAGTTATAAGTGAACAAAAATACTAAACAAAAGATCATATAAATTTGGTCGGAAAAAAAAAATCATACCAATTAATTATTACACTTATTTTGTGAAAGAAGTGATTAAATTATCACGTAGTCAGGTAGATAAATTATTTATTTACACATCGATCAAAATAATCAATACATTTACGTCTCAAATTAGGTTTAATAATATTATTATACAAATACAACTTAAAATATTAATTCACTTTACACGTAAATATTAGCAAATAAAATAAAATGTAACAATAAGAATGATTTATAACTTAATACTATTATTTTCGTTCATGTGGTTTGGTGGTTATAACGATTTTCGTTCATGTGGTTTAAAAACTACTTTTTTCGTCCCTATGGTTTGCATTTTTTTTCTTTTTTAGTTCTTCAAACTAATTTCCATTAAATTTTAACCATTAAATAAAGGGTATTTATGTCTTTTTTTATTTTATGTAATTTTCTAATTAAAAATTATTTAAAAATTGATTCAAAAATAAGAATAATATATTACATTTTCTAATATTTTTAAATAATTTTTAATTAGAAAATTACATAAACTAGAAAAAGACATAAATGTCCTTGATTTAGTGATTTAAATTTAATAGAATTGGTTCGAGGGACTAAAATAAAATAAAATATAAGCCATAGGACTGAAAAAAAAAGTTTTTAAACCATAAGGACAAAAATTATTATAAACATCAAACCACAGGGACTAAAATAGTAGTTTTCTCTAAAATTAAGTATTTGTTTTTAAAAATATCGTGAAGATTCGCGATAGAGATTTTGTCCGTTAGAAAAAAGGGACTACTCTTGATAGTAGGTGGTAACCACAGGGACCAAAAGTGTAATTTACTCTTTAAAAATATCGTCAAGATACGCGGAGATTTTGTCTGTTAGAAAATGAAATGCAATATTTATTTATTATCATCGATTTATCTCCGGCTTCGATCGTCCACCAAACCTAACCTATAAATACCTAAAAGAGTGAGAGAGGGGGTCATCATCTCATTCCCATTCTTCTCTTCCGACTAAGATCTCTAGGGTTTTCAGTGTTTCTTGTGATTATTTAGCGCTGACGCTTCCATTGATTGCGTTTTCTTTAGATCCAAACTCAACTTAACCACGATTCTTTTTCTGAAACCTAACCACGGTTATTTCTTTTCAGACTAAAAATCTCTCTGCGGATGAAGGTTTTGACTGGTTCTTGTGGTTATTTAGGGCTGACGCTTCAATTTATTGCGCTTTCCATGTTGGTTTTACAAAGTCAATCTCACTGTCTGCTTCAGTGATACGTGCGAGAAGTGGTGAAAACATTCGCAGAAGTGATACGTGCGAGAAGTGATACTTTAGGTTTCAAGAAATTTCCATTCATGTGGTAACTTTTTGGTCTTGATGATTATTAGTGGTAAGTGTTGATGTTTATTTAACCATTGATTCTAACATCTTATTTATCACTTTATTTGAACCAAAACAGGACATGATCAGAATTAAAGGACATAATCCCATTTTTTTTCCAAGCACCAACCACAAAATTGGAGTTCTTGAGAGAATTTGGAAGGTTTCGGATACGGCTAGAGTGATATGGCTTTTACTTTCTTGTTATTGTTTTATGCCTGGGCTATTACTTTATTCCCCTAATATTTTTGTCTTTCTTATTTTTTTGTAAGGGTCATTTAAAGTCCTGTTATTTCCCCTGCATCGGTAAGGTTCTAGAAACCAAAATACCATATTCTTGTTTCATCTTGGATCATATCAATATTAGGACCAAAACAGGACTCACAATGATCAAAATTACCCTATTTGTGTGAAGCAACAAACAAGATTTGATAGTACCAAGCCCAAATTGTAGTTCTTGAGAGAATTCAGCCAAAGGAGTTGGGCTCTGCACACCACACTGTAAGGAATAGAGCAATTTAGCTTCTATACATACAAGAACGAAAAAACAATTTAAGGATCAAATTGTTTTTTCGTCTAAGGTTCCTTTGTAATTGTTTTGTGCCTCGAATATACTTGATTCTCACCAATATACATGTTTTCTGGTGAAGCTTTTACGTTTCCTGTTGTCTGCGCGTGACTTTAAGTTTTTTGACATGGATGATTTAAAGAAATCGGTGCAGCTTATGTTCTTGGTATGTTACTATTTTGTCAAGGAAAGCTTATTGCAGTTGAAACACCTATGAATTGCTTTACAGGGAGTGATGGTTGTAAGTTCATTTGTTGATTTCATTATGTTTTCTGAAAACTACCCTTTAATTCATTGCAGGTACTGGTGCTCAAAGTTGGCAGCTGAAACGGATTTACATGGAGTGATGGTTGTAAGCTCATTTGACTACTATACTGAACACCATCTTAAGCTGTATTTGAGTTTTCTTAACTCATTTTTGATCCTTATGTTCTTGCAGGAAAACCAAGTTGATCATGTCTATAGCGATTTTTCTCTCACGTCCAGATTGAAGGAGAAAGTAAGCACTCAAGACGTCTCTTTGTTTCTAAGGTTACCATCTGAATTTCTTTATGAGCTTGTTGTATTGGTTTTCGTCTTATGTATTGGTAGCTTCCAAGAAGAAGTGGAGCTTCCAAGAAGAAGGCATCTTCGATATGTATAAACTCATGTTTTGTTGTTGAATTAACATAATTTGATTCAGATTCCATGTGTCATTCAGTTTCATCAGCTTCTCAATTTAGAAACCGTGATCTCTGATAAATCATAGGGGTTGTCAAACTTATGACTCTTCTTTTTCTCAAACTAATTCAATTCTGTAATTGCATGCTGGGTTTGTCCAGCATCCACTAGTTAGCCAGTGAGAACATGGAGGTCTTACATATCATCTATTTTAAACGTCTTCTCACAAATTTTGAATGGTCAATAACTCCTTTCAGTTGTTAATTATCGCAATAATTCCCTTTTCGGATTCAACATGGCTTGACTCTGGATGCTGATCAATTAGCATGTTCGTGCTCATGACATGGAGATTAAGAATTTTTAATTTGTGAGTTACCTTAAACATGGAGATTAAGAATTTCTAATCAATTTGCCTGGATGAATTCCATATTTGGTATCAACGAGGTTGTCCACAGATGATTCCTTCATGCCACAACCTTTTGGATCTTGTTCATTTGACATATGGAGTTGCTTTCTTTCAAGGAAGGAACAGCCGGATGACGTACATAACAGAATTGCCATAGAGACTTTCAGCATGAAGGACATGCAAACCAAGTTTAGAGAGAAACAAGATTGAATCATCAAAAGCTCGTAAAATGGAACACCAGGAGTGTTCGTCTTCATGTCTCTTTCTGATATTTTCTGCAATTTGCAAATTTGTTAATATCATTCTGTGTTTTGTAGGAACGTTTAAAAGAACAAGAGACACTGATGACTCTTGAGCAAGCAGCATGACAGAAAGTGTCATGGAAACCAAAAGGTGGATCGGTTCTGAGAGCAATATTGCAAGCAAAACTTTCAAATGCAATAGCGAGAATTTATGGAAGGATGGGCGGCTTTATGGTAAGATTTATTTTAAACAACCAGACATATATGAGTCATCTGAGTTGCACTGTAATAATCACAGGATCTTCAACCGTTTTTTTCATTTTTGTTTTGAAATAATATTATGGGAATCTGATAGTATAATTGATACAGTTTAAGCAATGATGACTCGACTAGTTGAGCGAAAGGGGACAAAGACCACAGGCACAGCAAAGAACACCTCACCAACAAAGAATCATCTCAGCTTGGAACCACGCCCTGGATGTTGAAGAAAACCACTACATTTTCAGAACCAAGAAAACCACTACATTTTTCGCTTTGGATGTTGAAGCCCAAATGGCTTTAAACACACCTGGAGAACAAAATCACAACAACAATGGAGTCACAATTGGTGATGGAGCAGACACTTCTTGTGTCAAATTTGCTGATGAGCGATGGAAACATGGGACTTGGGATCTGAATATGTTTGTGAAATCTGGAAAAATGGATTGGAATGCTCTGATTGTTGCGGTGAATAATTATCATCCACACACATATATATATATATATGTATGTATATTTGACACAATTGGTTTAACACCGAGTCAAATGTGGACTTTTTATTCAAACCAAGGGTAGTAAATTGTACATTTTGCTTCAGTTTGTTGGTTTTGCTGAAGCAAGGAGGAGAAAGTTTCTTGAATTGTATCCAGAAGAAGCAACAAATAAAGATCCCGTGCTGTTTAGAAGCTCTCTTATACCCTGGTGGGCTTGGGTTACACATTCTCACCTTCCTGAGGCTGAGTTGCTCAATGGTTACTTCTCATTACATCTTCTAATCTATACTTGTACCTTGTGCATACGTAGTTGGATCTTCTTGGTCTTCAAAGCTAGCCATATCATCAGGCCCACAAAGGTGGATCTTGCTAACATGATCAGTTTGATTGTTGCAGGTGATTCCATACCATTTGCAGCAATCTTCATTGCTACTGTTCCCGGAAAGGAGCCGGTTCCCACCGTCAGTGAGGTCGTTCTTGAACTCCAAAAGAGCAATTTTCTCGTATTCGATGCATGAAACATTACCGGGGCTTTCATCAGACAAACAAGGATGAAACAATAAAAAGATTGAGAGATCCCGAAGGTATGAGAAAGAGAATATATGGGAGATCATTGCTTGTTAGTTAAGAATCAGTATTTTGAGAGAGCCCAGGAGTGTTCGTCTTCATGTCTCTTTCTTATATTTTTCAACATCTACTCTTCTTTGCAATTTGCAAATTTGTTAAAATAATTTGAAAAAAATATGGGGTTTGTTTTCAGGTTTTTCTAAAGATTAGATGGTTTGAATATTGTAAACTAATGTCAAGTGAATGTTTCAATGGTCAAGAATGGAAGAACCAATTAGTTGCCTTCTCTTCCCATGACTACAGATTATGGGCTCAGATTCGGTATGAAAACAAACCATTGTTTTTTTTCAATGATAACTACTTTTCTATAATTCATCAGAACGATTAGTTTATTGGCAAGTAAAGAGTAAAAAATCAATAATAGAAGGCCACTTCTGTTGTTTATACAGTAAATTATAAATAGCCCTGGCCCGGCCCGGGACCGGCCCAACGATCCTTAACCGGTTACAGTTAAGATGCATTACATGTAACTAAAAAGCGTGCAAAAGGGACTTTGAAACAACTCATGTATTCACTTTCTTTGGTAAAACCGTAAACTTAATTAAAATGATTTTGAATATAGGTTTTCTGCCTAAGGTACTTGCTATAGAGTGCCATTTTATAAAAATATGAAATCATATAACCATATAAAGCATAGATATGAATTATGATGCTGTGGAATGAAGAATCTACTGATATAAAAGCAACAATAACCTTCACATGTATGTTGATCAAGTTGTTTATGTCTTTATTTCTCGAGGCATGGTTAGTAGTTATATATTTACCTTTTATCCTTGTATTCAAAATTGTTTTCCATATAACCTTCATCTTTTAATACTAATTCATGCATTGTCAAACGTGTAGGTGGTTGCAGCTATGATGCAAATGCCGTAAATTGTCATTCCGTTCCACATGTTCACCTGGTTTTGCTTAATAGCTAGTTGATATTGTTCATCGAGCTCTGACCCTTATCCTTATAGATCAAACATCTTAAATTTTTATTCGAACACTTGTTTTTCATCCTTTTACATGATACTACCAAAGCATAGAGAAAGTAACAATTATGTCTTCCTTCAGTTTGCAAACCAGAGATGACACTTGTGACTGCAGAGGCTGTAAGATTTGAGTTTCATGAAAACGTAAATGGCTTATTTACAATCTTATTCTTTTTGTTTTAGAAAACTATTAACTTCTTCTAGGTTGTGTTGTCAATGGAGGTTGGTTGCAAGAGATGGAATGTTCCTTTCAGCGGAGGTCATTAATGATCTTTTTATTCTTTACAGGTGAACGTTATCAAAGCCTTCTGAGTCACACGAGGTCATCTCTTGATGTGTTATTTCTGATCATCGTCTTGACGTTGCAACAAAGGCAAGTTATTGTTGTTTTTCATATAATCGACCTAGTTTTGCTTAAAAGTTAGCTGATAATAAAACACAATTTGCTTATAGTGTCCACTAGAACATCTATTAAGTATACACAAGCGGCCTTTGGAGTATCATCTTAAGATGACAACAAAAAGGAATGTAGTTAAATAACCTATGTATTTGTGTATTTGTTACTTATGGTACTTAATGGTAGTTCTAACTATAAACTTGTTGTTTCCAAGATTACCATTTGAATTTTCATATTAAGCTTGTTGTGCTTTCTTTCATCTTATGTATGTGTAGCTCCATCGAAGAATATATGTTGAAGTGAAGTTCCCGAGAACACCTCTCTCTGCTTCTGAAAGACGTACAAGTTGCTAGTTATCGGTTATTAGTGTTAGTGATGCTATTAGTTATTTTCTAATCTAAAACTACTTTGGATTACATAGGGTTAATATACGTTTGCAAACTTACAGGCAGGTGCAACAATTCTTTAGTTTGGAATTCAAGAAATGAAGTTCAGAAAAATTGGGGGACCTAGCTAAAGCATGGATCTTGGACTTATTTTCTTGGAGTTAGTTTTCGATCATCATCATCACCAGTTCAGAAAATTCAACGTAAGAATGCAGTCTAGGTAGACATATTCAAGAAACAAGTAAGTTGACCTAAAATTCTAAAAAACTTTCTATTCAAGTTCTGCTTGCAGCCATTTCCATGTCTTCAATGGGGTGTTCTGCTCTTAGTTTGTGGGTCACATGCCAGTGGGTTTGGTGGTCGGATCTTGTGCCTTTTGGGTAGATCTGCTCTCAGGGGGAGGGGCTGCACCATCTTCATCTGTTGGATCTGTGTACGATCAGCCATCAAGTTCCAGTAAGCAAGATTTTGTACACATGAAGTTGGCTACCACGAGAAATGAAAAACTAGGATACAATAACTGATTCGTTATTTCGGTGTGGTTAGGTCTTCAATGTAGTTCCTGAGATGGCATCTTGCATCCCCATTTCTGTATTCTCAATTGGATCTTTGTGATCCATTATCAATACAAAAAGACCAGCTAACCACTAACTACACAACCATAAGAACTATAAACAACTCCAGAAGTGCAGAATGTGTTGGTAGGAACCAAATTGAATACCGGGTAACCAAATGTTATTACATTGAAGAACAAAATCACAACAACAATGGAGTCGCAAACTCGCAATTGGTGGTGGAGCAAAAACTTCTATTGTCAAATTTGCCGACGAGCGATGGAAACATGGGACTTGGGATCTGAATATGTTTGTGAAATCTGGAAAATGGATTTGGATGCTCTGATTGTTGCTGGTGAATAATTATCATCCTATATATGTATATTTAACCTTCGGTTAGCACTGAGTTATAGGTGGACTTTTTATTTAAAACACGATGGTAAATTATACATTATGCTTTAATTTGTTGGTTTTGCAGAAGCGAGGAGAAAGTTCCTTGAATTGTATCCATAAGAAGCAACAAATCAAGATCCTGTGCTGTTTAGAAGCCCCCTTATACCCTGGTGGTTACTTCTTATTACATCCTCTAATTCATACTTGTACCTCATGCATATGGAGTTGTACAACTCATGAGGCTGAATTGCTCATCTCTCAGGTTCTAATTTTAGATCAGTCTGTTTGATTTAATTAATTTATGATTGTGTACGTCGAGCAGCAATGATTGGGTTCTTTATTGTGGATGTTTTGATGAGGCTTGATGCTGTGGGGCAAAGTGGTAATTTTATATGTACATGAAGCCACATATTATGATAGACAGTGGCAAGCTTCATGGCAAGATCAAGATTCGGGAGGTGGTGCATCAGGAAAAAGATGAAACTTGTGTATCATCGATTAACAAAACTGCTTGTCTGCATTTCTGATAATAAGTTTTTTGCAAGAAACATGTAAGTTTCAAGAATCTGGTACGTAATTTTTGGTTTTCTGCAAGTATTAATGTTCTTCCACTTATAATTCTGCAATTTGAGCATCTTCTTATTTATGAATTTTTGTTAAAATTAAAACATGACTAACATGATCAAAATTACCATATTTGTGTGAACTTCACACAAAGGAAGGTTCAAATGAGAACTTTGCACTTTTAAAGGAACAAAGAGACAATTGTGGATCACATATGATGTGGGTCCCACATAATATTAAATCATAAATGATTTAATATTATGTGGGACCCATATCATATGTGGTCCCAAATGAGTTCCTTTGTTCCTTTAAATTGGTAGTGTTCTCATATGATCTCTCCCCTATATATATAAACCTAAAATTTAGTTCTAAAACATAAATCACTTTAAATCTTTCAATTTATATCATAAATATTATATGGCTAATGAAATCTTGATTTACATTAAAGAATTAATTGATTGTTGTCTTTGTATAATGGCGTAAGACAATTGTCATCCTGGATAAAAAGTTGGGATTTTTACTTTTTTATATGGTTATGTTATGACACATTAATGCTTAATAAATGAACGATAGGTTATTTATATGGTTATGTTACAAAATATATGTTTGTTAAATTTTGAAAGGTTATTTTGAGATATTAGAAAACATAATAAATTAATTAAATTAGGATTAGATATTCATTTAAAATTCCGGGCCGGTTCCGGTTAATTACCCGAAAAATTGGCACCAAACCCGGTTTGGAACCGGAACCGAATATGGAGGATTTGAAGAACCGAAAACCGGACCGGTTGGACTATACCGGTGCCGGTGCCGGTCCCGGTTCGGTCCCGGTTCTTATGGGTCAAATGCTCACCCCTAGTGTGAAGCAGCAAACAAACATTCGCCAAGAATCTCATCTTTTGGAATCAAATTGGAGTTCTTGAGACAAGTCAGCCAAGAGAGTTGGGCTGCATACCTTTTACATAGACACTAATCAAAAACTTTTAAATGATCAAACTTCTTTTCGGGTTTTAGCTACTGTTTTGTGTCTCAACTATATATCTGGCATCACTTATAAGGTTCTAGCAACCACAATGCCGATCTGATCAAGATTGCCCTGTTTTCCATATAATCACTCTGTTTCTTTCCCCAAAAGTTAGCTGATATAGTTCATTGAGGTTTGACCTGTATATTTATAGTTTACATTATCTTTTAGCCAATCAACAGCTTGAAATTTTAATCAAACGCATACTTTTATTGTTTTACATGATACTGCCAGTTGAAACAAGACTGTGGGAGACATGAAGAAATGAGGTTCATGTAAAAGATAAAGTGGCTTAGTTGCAAAAATTTTGTTTTTTGTTTCACAAAACTATTAGCTTCAATCCTATTTTAAATTTTTCATGAGACTTTGTCTGTTACATGGATGATATTGATAGAATAGAGTGATCATGACAGGGAATTCTCAAAACAATTAAACATCTGGTAACAAATCTAGGTGATATTGTTTCTTTATTTCTTCCTTTCCATAAGGTGCATTTTGAATTTATTGATCATTTATCCTTGTATTCAAATTCATTTTCCATATACCTTCACCTTTTAATTATCACTTCAAGAATTGTTGACTTTGTTGGTCGAGTTTGTATCTATGTTGCAACAGAGGTAAGTTGTCATTGTTTTCCATATAAGCGAACTAGTTTTTCTTAAAAGTTATTCACTACTAAAATGGAAGGCTTTCACCTACGGACATTTCCCTGGGAAATCTGTCGCTAAAAGGTGATTCGTCACAAAACCGTCACAAAAGTTCCTTGCTAAATTGTTGGTGGGTAAATTAAATCAGTGACAGATTACCCAGGAAATTCTTGGGTAATCCGTTGGTATTTTCTTGAAAACATCGGATTTCTTCGGAACCATTAGTATTCCTGGGTGATCCGTGGTAATCACCCGCGGCAATTTTCCTGGGTGTTTTTTTGTGGGTGAAAGTCATTTGTTTTGTAGTGATTCGACAACTTGAAGGTGTGATTCATAATATTGTAGGCCAAGATCTCTTTAAAATCACTAAAGTTAGCTGATAGCTATGTTGCAATACCTCCCTTCCTGATACTGAAAGATATTGAAGTTGTATGTAAACCATATATTTTGTAATTGAAATTACTTTGAATTTTCAAATGGCTTATACTCATTTTTGAACTTAATAGGCAGGTTCTTGGTTCAATAGTTTGGAGTGCTTTGTTTTCCGGGCAGGGTTTGTGTTTATCTTCCTGTTATCCTTGTACTCACTTTTTTCTACATACAACCTTCACCTTTTAACCTACATGTCAAATATGCAGGTTTTCTGTTTGTAAATCATCATTGTATTCCACAGCATCACTGTGGTTTGCTTAAAAGTTAGTCTATATAGAACATTGTGGTATGGCCCTTATCTTTATAGTTCAGGTTCTCTGTTTGTAAATCTTCCTCTTGAAATTTTATTCAGACACTTCTATTAATCCTTTTTACATGATATTGTCATGCAAAACATGGAGAAAGTAACAAAGCTATCTTCCATCAGCTTGCCAACCTGAGGTACCATTGAAAGTTTTGTTGTCGAATGTGCATATATTTTTAATAGACAAAAGTAGAAAATTGAATTTTTTCAAATCTACACGATAATCTGTTATGCATATTGTTCTGCTGTTTACTTTTTGATATTTTCTTTCCAACTGATGATGCTTATTTCAAAATTTCTTTTGATTCTTGATGGATAATCAACAAGGCATTCATTTTTTGACCATTATTACTCTGTTAAAACAAGTAAGTTGCTTAGTGGAATCACCTAAAATTCTAAAAATAACTTTCTATTCAAGTTCTGCTTCCAGCCGTTTCCATGTCTTCAACAAGTATATTTGTGGCTCAAGTGTCAGTGGGGTGTGGTGGTCAGAGTTTGTGCCCTTTGGGTGGACCTGCCTTAGGTAGAGGGGCTGTACCATCTTCGTCTGTTCCATTAAGCAAGATTTATTCAGTTGCATATATGAAGTTCACTACCTCGACATAGAATACAGGGATAGCAGTGTGGTTATGTCTTCAATGTAGCTCCTGAGATGGCATCTTGCATTCCCATTGACTGTATCTTTGCGATCCATTCATAATACAAAAAGACCAGCAAACAACTAAACTACAAACAGCCATAAGAACTATAAACAACTTCACATATGAATAAGTCAGCTTATAAGCTAGCTTATTTTTGCCAAACAATGCCTAAGTATATAAGATGAAACCAAAAAACATCATATCTAAAAGCATTAAAATGGATTCATGACATTTTTAAAATAAAATGTACTATTAGTTATTTTATAGGGTATTTTTTTTTAAATGTCCTACAAACTCATCTTTTTACAGGATGCCCCAAGACGAAAAACAAAATGAAAAAGACTATGACAAGAAAAGCAAATTGTAAAGCTCAATGACAAAAATATTTATAAATAACAAAACGCAGGAAAGAAAACTGTAGTTTACTCTCTTATAATATGAATAAAACTAATTAGTCGTAAGAATTGACAAGCTTGACCCACGGTGGACTTTTGTGCATTACTACAATTTCCTTCATGTTTCCCCAAGCGAGACGTCTCGATCGCCATGGAAAAGTGAGAACAAATTAACATACAACTATAAATAAAACTTATTGTAAATTGTTATTCTCTTCATCAGTGATCAATATGAGTGCTTCATCCTACCTTTGCTTTCTCCTTTTTCTGTCTGTTTTTTATTTCTGCTTATCCACTCCAAATTTCAATCATGTACTATGTAAGGACGTCGAGAGACGAGCACTTCTTCAATTCAAGCACGGTCTCATTGATCGGTGAGAAGAAAGAGTGTTGTAGTTGGGCTGGGATTGTTTGTGACAATTTTACTGGTCATGTTCATCAGATTCATCTTCGTGGAGTCGATGGTGATTCTTATCTTCCTTATCTTTACACTGATGAAGTAGACGACAAACTCTTAAAGGAGAAGTTAGGAGGGTATTTAAGTCCATCCTTGTTGCATCTCAAACAACTCAGGCATCTAGACTTGAGTTGCACTGATTTTGGAGGGACCCAAGTTCCTAGATTTATAGGTTCTTTGAAAAACTTGAGATATCTTAACCTCTCGAGTTCCAATTTTGGTGGAATTATCCCTCCTCAACTGGGGAATCTTTCAAAATTGGAAGTCCTCGGTCTTAGAAAATCATACTATGATGCTTTTGATATGGAGCGGACGAGGAACATTCAGTGGTTGGCAAGCCTCCGTTTGTTGCATTACCTGGATATGAGTGGCAGAGACCTTAGCGAAACATTTGATTGGTTTCAGGTGATTAACACCCTTCCTTTTTTAACCGAACTACATATGTTTGGTTGTCAACTCTCAAATGCACATCCCCATGTTTATAGTCTTAATATCACATCCCTTTCCTTGCTTGATCTTTCTGGAAACCATTTTCCTAACTTTCTTGTGCCACGGTGGATTTTCAGTACAACAAGTCTAGTTTCGTTGGATTTAAGTTGGTGTGGTTTCCAAGGTCTTACTCATAGTAGTATTGTTAGCTTCCGTAACTTAACTTATCTCAAGTTTCTTGACATCTCTGGTAACAGTTTCACGAATTCTTCATCAGTATTAAAAGGGTTGTCAAGTAGTAATCTCATTTCATTAGATATTAGTTATTGTGATGTTTTAAGTTCACAACTAACTGCCCTTCACAACTTGACCTCTCTGCTTAGCCTTTACCTTTCAGATAATCAACTCACCAAGCCAATACCTAAATCACTCGGTAACCTTTGTAACTTGAGAGAGATTAATTTGTCATTTAACAGTTTTCAAAATACTAGTTTAATATACCTTCTAGAAAGTTTTTTCGAGTGCAAATCATCCAGCTTGGAGTCATTAACTCTTAAGGTTTTCAGGACTTTTGGGCCATCTACCATATCAACTTGGACAATTGATACATTTGGTCCATCTTGATCTAACGGGAAACAACATTGTTGGCATTATTCCAGATGGGATAAGAGGATTATCAATGTTGGAGATGTTGTATCTTTCTAATAACCGACTGAATGGTAGCCTTCCTGCAAGACTTGATCAACTTTCGAAATTGTATCAATTAGATCTTTCGGGCAACCAATTGAGTGGCAACTTTCCTGATAGCCTGTGTCATCTTTCGAAATTGTATGAATTAGATCTTTCATACAACCAATTGAATGGCAACCTTCCTGGTTGCCTCGGTCAACTTTTGAAATTGGAACGATTAGATCTTTCATATAACCAATTGAATGGCGGCCTTCCTCGTATCCATGGTCAACTTTCAGAGTTGTATTATTTAGATCTTTCCTCCAATTTATTGACGGGTGTTGTGTTAGAAGCTCATTTTGCTAACCTAACCGGATTGAAATACCTAAAGGGAACAGGCAACAACTTGATCTTTAGACCACAACTTGCAAATTGGATTCCTCCTTTCCAATTATACTCCCTGTATTTGAACTCTTGGAATTTAGGGCCTCAATTTCCAATGTGGCTTCAATCGCAAAGGAATTTAACATATTTGGACATAAGCAACACAAACATTTCAGCACCCTTGCCTCATTTATTTTGGAGAATATTCCCTAATCTAAGAAATTTAGATATGTCACAGAATCATATCCAAGGAACGTTGTTCAGTGTCCCTACAACACTTGATATACTCACCTTAAGCTCTAACAACTTCACGGGACAATTGCCAGATATCTCAAATAGTTCAAACCTTAGATATCTGGATCTATCATATAATTTCTTTGTTGGATCATTACATGATTTCTTCTATCCTTATGATGGAAATTGGATTGAGCTTCTTAATTTGGGAAATAATCATTTGACGGGTGTCGTTCCAGAGTGTTGGGTGAATTGGATGCATTTGGAAATCTTGAACTTGGAGAACAACAATTTGTCTGGTGATATTCCAAGAACTTTAGGTTTTTTAGCTCAACTAAACTCATTGAACATGCGTGGGAACAAGTTCTCTGGAAGACTACCTGCTTCTCTAATGAATTTGACAGGATTAGTTCTCCTTCAACTTGGTAGAAATGAACTTGTTGGATCCATTCCAACATGGCTGGGGAGAGAATTGTCTGATTTGAGAAGTTTGGACCTTAGATCGAACAATTTTGATGGAAATATTCCTCAAGAGCTCTGTTATCTTATAAAGATTCACATCTTGGACCTTGCTCACAATTATCTTTCAGGAAATATTCCAAGATGCTTCAACAACTTCACCACCCTTTATGGGAAAGAATCTGATCAGGTTATTTCATACGAGTTCCATTCAAATAGGACTCATCGGTATCTCGTTAGTCAGTCGTTGGTGATGAAGGGGCGAGAATACTTATATAGCACTATTCTTGGACTAGTCAAGATGATAGACCTTTCAAGCAACAATTTTTCTGGGCACATCCCAAGTGAGCTAATGTCCCTTCGAGAGTTAAGGTCGTTGAATCTATCAAGAAATCATTTGACAGGAAGGATCCCGGAGAATATTGGAGACATGAAATCACTTGAATCTTTTGATTTATCGGTGAACAAGCTTTCTGGGGAACTTCCAATAAGCTTGTCAACCTTAACTTCCTTGAATAACTTCAATGTGTCCTACAATAGTTTTACGGGAAGAATACCGTCAAGTACTCAGTTGCAGAGCCTCGATGAGTCGAGCTTCATCGGCAACAACCTTTGTGGAGATCCACTCACCATGCCTTGTGTAGTCGCGAAACCTTATACATCCCAAGAAGTGGACGACAGATCATATGGAGCGGATTGGGGCCTGATCATTAGCATGGCGGTTGGATTAGTTGTCGGTTTTTGGATCATTATGGCTCCATTGATAGTCAGCAGATCATGGAGGATTGCATATTTTCGTTTCCTGACTAGATTCGGGTATATGGTTTATGATGTTATCCAGAAGTATTGTTGCAACATGTTTCTCAAGTGATGTTAAATGTCATGATGTTTGTAACATGTCTCAAGTTGTAGTTTGAAATATTAGAAACTGTGTTATCAATAAATTACAAGTTTATATTTTGAGATGACTATATGAGTCCTGCAATGCTTGAACTTAAAAATTTCTTAAACAAATTTTATAATTGAATCTACTGTTTTAATCAATCAAAATCAGATAATTCCAAACAAGAATAGTTCAAGTTTATAATTTTTGGATCTATCAGTATCAGATAATTCCTTTGCAGGATCATTACATGATTTGTTATGTCCTTATGATGAGAATTTGATAATACATCAGCTTAATTACACGAAGAAGAAAAGTTAAAACCCTAGCTATCAAATAATAGTAAAAAACTAAAACTTGTGAACGGATTTCGAGACTAACCGACGACGAGAGGCCATGAACATCCACCAAACAAGAAATCTTCAACTGATTGATGATTTCATTGAAGAACCGGCAACAAATTCCACTCTTCGATCACTGTTCCTCCCTCGATCGTCGTTTTCGTTCTTTATTGTTTTCCTGTGTAACTGATCATCGTTTCGGTTAAGATGGATTATGTACAGGCTATGGTGATGGTTGGTTTTCTTGATCAATGGACGGTTTTTAATTGGCCGCCGGTGGTGACTGGTGCGTAGAGGTGAGGGTTGGTCGGTGAATCAAACTGGTTGGGGACTTGGGTACCTCCCTATTCGGAGGAGAAAACGGGCATGTTGATAGGCTCTATAACACCGGGTCGAACGATTCAAATCGGATCCAAGAGAACAGGATCCGTGTATTGGATTAAAAGTGAGAATTCGGGGTTGGCAACCCCAGCCCCTGAGAAATTAGGGTTTGCTTGTTCTTGGTCGATTCATAGATACTTAGATATATTATAATGATACTCACATAATGCAGATACATTTTGTCAAACAAGACCTGTTATATATTCTCGATTTTTTATAAAATAGTTTTTTTTTCTAAATTATATAACAAGTTCTTCAATCTGAGCATCTTC
The DNA here is from genome assembly GCA_036898165.1 of Silybum marianum. Taxonomy (NCBI): domain Eukaryota; kingdom Viridiplantae; phylum Streptophyta; class Magnoliopsida; order Asterales; family Asteraceae; genus Silybum; species Silybum marianum. The sequence continues at coordinate 2,143,289 of CM072532.1, forward strand.
AATAGACCATCAATTACCTATATTAACTATCGAAATCCATTCTAACCGGCTGCTAAAATGAATAACAAATTACCTGATTCACATTTTGACTTGCATATATGCCGTGTAGAAATGGAACTACAAAATGAAGGTCCCACACAAACTCCATTATATATATATAATTATTTTATTTTTATATTATATTTCTATTTTATGTATATATATATATATTGAAGTATATAATATTTATATACGACAAATGGAACAAACCAAACAAACTCACAGACCCTCCTCACTTATGGTGAGGTTTGAACCTCCGACCTCCTAGGAGACAAGGGGTTCATAGTAAAGGTGGCAGAAAGTGACCCAATCCGTCAATCCAACCTGAACCTAACCCATTAGTAGTAGGTTGGGTTGAGATTTTCAACTCGTTTAACTTAAATGGGTTAACCCGCCTAACCCATTTAATAAATGAGTTGGGTTGAAATTTATGATCATTTTCAACCCATTTACAACTTGTTTGTAACCCACTTGTAACATGTTTTCAACCCATTAGTAACCTATTTACAACTCATTAATAACCTGATTTAACCCATTTAATATATTTTATTTTATTTTTAAAATATAATTTTTAAATTTTAGTGTTAAATAAAATGATCCTAAATAGGAAAACCCTAGATTCATTTAGATTTTAGAACGCCTCCATTAAAAATGAAAAAAACCCTAGTTTGCTCTCTCTTGTGTGGGATATGCTCTCGTCTTCCTCCGGCGTCTCTGCTCTCGTCTCCCTCCGGCGACTGTCGTCTCTTTCTCTTGTCGGCGCCATCTCTTCTCTTTCTCTCGCTGGCGCCATCTCTTCTCTTTCTCTCGTCGGCGTCATCTTTTTTGTCTCGTGACTCTCGTCGGCTTGTCGTCTCGTTCTATCGTTCATCTCAGCAGTACCACCCACGTCGCATCGAGAATATTGTCGGCGTACTTGGTTTCTACAGTAAGTTACATATTACTTGCTTGGTGGCTATGTGGTTGATGTTTTATTAGAACTTTAAACAATTTATTTGCATTTGTCGTTGTGTTTTATTTGAATGTTGAGGTTGTGGACTTTGAGCAGTTTATTTGTTTTGTTTTATGCATTGTAAAATTAAATGGGTCAACCCAGGTTGAACCCATTTCTTTAACAGGTTGGGTTAAAATTTTGTAAACAGGTTAAACCCAGGTTGAACCCATTTAACTTGTAGGTTGGGTTGGGTAGGGTTGAGATTTTCAACCTGTTTAATAAATGGATTGAACCCGAACCAACCCAGATCGACCCATTGCCACCCTTACACATACCGCTAGGCCAAAAAAATAAGTTTTCCTTGACAGAATTGGTTTGCAAGGTTTTTCCTACACTCAAGACCCATGTTTGAATTTCATTAGTGTCATTTTTAAGTTTTCCTTGGCAGAATTGGTTTGCAAGGTTTTTTCTACATCCAAGACCCAAGTTCGAATCTTGCTAGCGTCATTTAATTAATTTATTTTATAATCATAGTATATATATATATATATATATAATATCAAAAATCTGAGGATAACATTCTTTTGTTGTTTTTGGGTTCTACTTTTGAAGAGAGTAATGTTACATTCAACGAAGAAGAAGATGTAGTTTTATATGTAATGAATAATGATACATGACTCCATTATTTGAAGCTTATCTTTAATCAATTTTGATACCAATATATAATATTTATATTCATTGACATCTCAGATGGGCATTTGGAAATTGGGTTGGGTTCCGATGAGAAGGATAGTTATAGTGAGAAACATAAGAAGAGATGTACGTCCTTGGATGCACATTAGAATGAGAAGCACTGTGATGAGATGCATCGAAATGCACCAAATCAACTTCCTTCTAAGGTGCAATTAATTGGTGGGTATGAGATTAAAAGTTATCAATGGCTCAGATCTCTTTTTACGCTTCTCACCTTAACTCTACAATAGGCTGTTGGGAATCTTATTAAAGATTGTATTTGTTAAAGTGTAGGGGCCAGGACCGCCAAGTCCCAAAACTTCTAAAATGACCACACGCGGATCCCATTCGGGTGTTGACCCGCCTGATAATTAACCCGAATATATAAATCCGTAAAACCCCGATTTTCTCGGTTGGATAATATCGAGTTAATGACCAAATGGGTGTTATTTTCAAACATAATTACCAAACAAGTGTAGTTTTACACTTATTTACCAAATAGGGGTTCTTTTCCTTGCTAGGTTAAAAAATTTTCTTTTACCAGTATTTTTTTTTACAGCCTCTTTTTACCCTACCTGTGCACGCTCCCCTCCCCTCCCGTCGATGCGATCTACTTGGGTCGCGAGCTTCCATCTCCGGCCATCCTCCGCTGCCGTCCTCCTTTGTCGTCGCACGCCCGCTGCCGCACGCCCGCCGTCGCACGCCGCCGTCGCACGCCTCCGTCGCACGCGCCGTCCGTCGCCCGCCGCGTCGCACGCCTCCGTCGCACGCCCGCCGTCCGTCGCCCGCCGCCCGCCGTCCTCGCCCGTCGCCGCACGCCGCGCGCCGCACGCCGCGTCGCACGCCTCCGTCGCACGCTGTCGTCCGTCGCCCGCCGTCGCACGCCTCGTCGCACGCGCCGTCCGTCGCTGCCGCCCGCCGCCGCCGCTTTGCCGGTCGGACGCCACTCCAGTCGCATTTTCAGAATCAAAGGTTCGATTTCTTGTCTTGTAAGTGGTTCGATTTCTGAGTTTCGAATCAAAGCTTCGATTTCTTCTATTAGGCTTCTTGTTTGATTTCTTGTCTTGTAATCTAATCATAGATCCTCCCTTTACCAACATACATGATACAACCATCTTTGATGTTCTGTATGCTTTTTTGTATTTTAGTTTTTATCAAAGATTCGATTTGTTACCTTTTACTACTTGTTGGTTTATGTATTTTACTACTTGTTAGGATTTAGGACTCCTCAAATATGTCTCTGTGATCTCGATTTGTTTGATTTGTTGGTTTCTTCTCATTTAGGTGGTTTATGTATTGGGTTTGAGATCGATTTGTTACCTTTTACTACTTGTTGGTTTATGTATTGGGTTTGAGAAAAAGGGGCTCCTGGAATGAATATATGTATATATATTTAAATGTATTTGGCTTATTTGTTATTGTTTGATTTTGTTCATTTTGTGCTTACTATTTTCTATTAATTTATGGGTGTATTTTGATAGATGGATCTTGTTACGTTGATTCAAAATGAGGATTTCTACGCAATGTCTCAAGTTCTTTGTTGCAAGCAATGCAATAATTAATGATAATGAAGTTGATGAATATGATGACATTGGAGATGAAGAAGAAGAAGATGGAGTTGAGATCACTCAAGAACATGAAGTACCCTCAACTTTTACTAGTATGGAAGAAACAAACACGACTATTGATGGAAATTGGATTGTTTCACAATCAAACAACAAAAATGATATTACAAGAGAGTTGGAAAAAGATTCTTTTAAGGATAAAGAAGAACTTATTAGAGCCATCAAGCTCCACAAAGATAAAGACACATAAACAATTTGAGGTCACAGAGACACGCCCAACTTTATGGAGCATAAAAATGCAAGTTAAATTTACAATCCGGATGCAAATGGCACCTTCGTGCTTGTAAACGAAAACGAAGTGGATATTTTGAAATTACAACATACACCGGTCCACATACTTGTTTACATAATGCTATTTCTCAAGACCATCCAAACCTAGATGCAAGCTTGATCGCTCATGAAATCAAACACACTTATAAAAGAGCAACCTTTCTATTAGTATTTCGCTTTGAGAGCCGAAATAGTGGAAAAGTTAGGGTATACTCCTTCATACGTAAAGGTTTGGGTCGGAAAACAAAAGGCAATTGAACGGGTGTTTGGTAATTGGGAAGAATCTTATGCTACTTTACCGAAATTTCTAGGTGCACTTCAAAAGTTCAATCGGGGACTATTGTCGAATGGTATGTTGTGAGATCAACCGATGAGGAACATGTGGAGTTTAGACGTGTTTTTTGGGCTTTTGCTCCTCTATCAAAGGGTTTGTGCATTGTCGGCCCGTGATTAGCATTGATGGTACACATTTGTATGGTAAGTATAAGGGAAAGATGTTGATTGCAATGGGAGTTGATGGTAATAATCGGATTTTTCCACTTGCATTTGCTATTGTAGAAAATGAATCTTATGATAGTTGGGATTGGTTTTTCTTTCTCATGTCAAGAATCATGTGGTGAAAGAAATGCTGATGGCATTTGTTTAATATACGATCGTCATATTGGAATCCTAAAGGTAGTGAATAAGCATGGATCTCCATGGTTAGAGCTACGTGGTTTTCATAGGTATTATTACAACTCATATATATGAAATGTATATAACTTCTTTCACATAAACCGTTTATGACTCATATTATTTTGTTTGTTTTATAGGTATTGCTTACGGCATTTCATCAGCAACTTTAATGACAAGTTTCGTAATTCAGAGTTGAAGTCTTTGGCTTATCGTGCCGGGAGTCAAAATCAAGTTCGAAAGTTCGAACTCCACAATGGAAGAAATTGGGAAGCTAAATCCGGAAGCTCGACAATGGTTAGAAAGACATCCACTTGATAGATGGACAACTTGCACATGATGGTGGAAAGAGATATGGGTTACTCACAACAAATCATTCGAGATTTTTAATAGTGTACTTAAAGGTGCTCGTTTTTTACCCATCACAGCATGTGTTCAACTTACTTTTTATAGATTGGTGCACTATTTTGAGGTGAGACGTCCTTTAGGATCTAGTGCAAAAGCTAACGGAGATGTGTATACTCCCCATGTTGTTTCAAAACAAGTTGCTTTGATGTCAAAAGCAAGTGCACATTTCTTGAGATCGTTTAATCGAGAGAAAGGTATATTTGAGTTGATAACTCGAGAAAGAAATGTGCAAGTAGTTAATTTGAAAGAAAATGTTTGCACGTGTGGTAAGTGGGAGATATTTAAATATCCTTGTTCTCATGTCTTGGATGCATGTGCCAAACTTTCCTTGAATAGTTGGCAATATGTTGATAGATGTTACTCAATTGTTGAATATTGTCTTTCTTGGGCATCCGAGTTCTCCCCGCTTCCTCATGAAGCGTATTGGCCACAATCATCGATTAAAGAATTGCTTCCAAATTTAGAGCTCTTACGGAATAAAAAAGGTCGTCCTCGCTCAACGAGACTACGAAATGAAATGGACACCAAAGAAAGAAAAAAAGCGAACCTTTGTGGAATTTGTAGGCAAAGTGGTCACAACCGAAAAGGATGTCCATCTAGCGCGGTATATAAAGAAAAATTTTAGAAAATTTATTTGGTTAATTGGTATGATATATCTCTCATTTCTTTGTTTTATTTTTGCGGATAAAGATTGGTCGCGGTTCGAAGATATTTGGAAGAAATTGGGAATATGTTATTTGTACTATGGTTTTTGTAAAAGTTTATTGTCGGTTTAGTACCTAAAACAATAACTTTGATAATGTTGGTTTTAATTTTTCTTTATTGTTAGCATTGTTCAAAAAATTGTTGTGATTGTTACATAAAACATAATAAAAAATGCAGTAAAACACACAGCAGTAAAAACAGTAAAAAAATTGTAAAAAAATTTAAAATCAGTTAAAAAATAGTTTATAAAAGTAGTAAAAACAATATATAAAAGCAGTAAAAAAATAAAAAATAATTTAAAAAAAACAGTAAAAATCAGTTTATAAAAACACTAAATCAGTAAAAAAAAGAAGTAAATCAGTAAAAAAACAGTAAAATCAGTTAAAAACGGTAAAAAAAGCAGTAAAAAAAAAGCAGTAAAAAAAAGCAGTAATATCAGTTAATAACAGTAAAAATAAAGTAGTAAAAAATTGATTTAAAAAAAACATTAAAATACCCATTAAATAGTCTACTACACCTATTTACACCTATTTGGTAAATAAGTGTAAAACTACACTTCTTTGGTATTTGATAAAAAACTCGATAATATCCTCTCAACCCGACACAAACCCTAGACCCATCCTCCTACGAGATCCGGTGAATGGCACCGGCCTCCGCCGTAACTGTACATCAAATCACCTCTCTCAGTTGTCCCCGGCGACACCAACAATCTCTCAAACCGAACCTCGACGGAAACTCTGGATTTCTCGCTCGATCTGCTGTGAACAACAACGGTTCACGACATCACGAAACTCGGTTCTACACATCTAAATGGATCTCCTCGTTGCTTACAATATGTGTCGACTATTGGACTGCAACAACCAAGTGACATGGAGTTGGAATTTACTTGAAGGTTGGTTGAACAATCAATAGTTTAGGTTTGGATCTGAGGATCTGAATAAGAGTTGCTGGAGAAGGCGATGGTGGTCCAAAAGGGTATATAATTCAATTCAACGCAACTGAGTTGAATGTGTCATAAACTCATCACTTTCGTCTTGAGTATGAGCAATAATGCTATACCGTCTCATCATTTTCATAGGTACGTTGAATCTGTCTGTTTTTCTTCTTCTTTGCTTTGCTGCCTACTTGATTACCGACTCTATTTGTGAATGAATTTTACGAAGATTTATATCGGTACCAATAATCATGCATTATGCCTACCTGTCGTTCTGCTCTTGTTTCGTTTATGCTTATCTAATAATAATAACTTCCATGATCATATATTTATATTAATCAATAATTAATAGTAATAAAGTGCTAAAAGGCTCCTGAACTTATTGAAATTATACTCCATATGGCTTTTGAGTTAAGAGCAAGGTTTTGATTCAAATAGAATAGCCCGTCTTACTTTCTTTGAATAGGCCTAAGAGTTTGGGTTTCGATTTCGAAACACAAAAACTGACCATCAACAAACTTTATGAATTTTAGAGACCAAAACCAAAAACCAGACATAGATAGGGGGCCACGGATGTAATTCACTCACAATTATATAAAAAACAATAAAATCTTAAAACAAACTGTTCTATGATAATTTTAACATTAGGTCATATTATTGTTCAAAAAAATTCGTAAGAACCAATCAATTTTTTTTTTTAGTATGATTTATTTTCTATTAAATTCTAGAATTTTAAGACTTTGTTTCATATGTTTTTGCTTTATAATGTGAAAGTTTTACATATATTTGTCATAGTTTCTCATTGTGAAACTTTTTTACGTGTATTTTTTATTGTATTTTTTATTTTATTATTTTGCATGGATTTTTTCTGACTATATAAACACAAACATATGTAAAATTATAGTGTTCGAAGAAAAAAAATATATATATAATATTTAATTTGTCACATTACCCGTTTCCATATATATCTATTTTGGACCATCAATATAGACTTTGACTTGGGCATTGAATGTCTGATGTTGATTGATTTTGCATGATCCATTATTTCTACAAATTCATATTCAATTTAAATCAAAGTCTCTTTAGGAACTGCCTTTAAATTGAACTCCAACACCAGCAGCAGTGCAGCACACTGTTAACCAATATGAGTTTTCATTTCTCTTCCTCCTATTTTCACTTTCTTCTTCTTGTGCTCCTCTTTCGTTTCTGCTTATCTAATAATATTAATAACATCCATGATCATGTATTGTGCATGGATGATGAGAGACAAGCACTTCTTGAATTCAAGCATGGTCTCATAGATGAAGCTAACCGACTTGCTTCTTGGGTTCCTGAGAAGAAGGATTGTTGCACTTGGGCTGGGATTGTGTGTGATAACTTTACCGGTCATGTTCATGGTATTCATCTTTCTGCTAATGAATTCTCAGACGGGTTGTTAAGAGGACATCTAAGTCCATCCTTGTTGAATCTGAAGCAAATCAGGCATCTAGACTTGAGTGGTAATTATTTTTGGAGGAACCCAAGTTCCTAGCTTTATGGGTTCTCTTGGAAACTTGAGGTATCTTAACCTCTCACGTTCCGGATTTGGTGGACCTATCCCTCCTCAATTGGGGAATCTAACAGAATTGCGCATCCTCAGCCTTCAAAGTTTATTCGTTTACGATACTAGCATGATGTGGTTGTCAAGTCTCCGTTTGTTGCGCCACCTGGATATGAGTGGCATGGACCTTAGCAAAGCAATTGATTGGTTTCAGGTGATCAACACCCTTCCTTCTTTGGTCGAACTACATTTGTATAATTGCCAACTCTCAGATATACATCCCCATGTTCCTAGTATTAATCTCACATCCCTTTCTGTGCTTGATCTTTCTTATAACTATTTTACTAACAGTTCCATGCCACGATGGATATTTAGTCTAACTGGTCTTGTTTCATTGGATTTAACTGAGTGTGATTTTCACGGTCTGATTCCTGGTAGTATTGATGGATTCCATAACATGACCTCTCTTGAGTTGCTTCGCGCCCCTAGGAACGATTTCATGAATTCCTCATTAGTATTAGAAGGGTTGTCTCGCATAGGTGGTCATCTCATTTTGTTAGATATTCATTCTTGTGGTGTTTCGAGTTCAGTTCTTGAATCCCTTCACAATTTGACATCACTTCATAGTCTTGACATGTCAGGAAATCAACTCACCGAGGCAATACCCAAATCATTTGGTAACCTTTGCAATTTGAAACATATTGATCTGGGAGGTAACCATTTTCCAAATATTAGTTTAACTAGCCTTCTTCAAAGTCTTTTTGAGTGCAAGTCACCGAGCTTGGAGTCATTATCCCTCGAGTCATCAGGACTTTCTTGTCATCTACCGGATCAACTAGGACAACTGATGCATCTAGTTCACCTTCAACTTCAAAACAACAGTATTGTCGGTGCTATTCCAAATTCCATAGGAAGGCTATCTTTTTTGAGGTCATTAAATCTTTATGGGAATCTTATTCAAGGTCCAATTCCATACGCAATTGGACGATTATCATCATTGGAGGAGTTAGATATATCGCATAACCAACTGAATGGTAGCCTTCCTGATAGCCTTGGTCAACTTTCCAAGTTGAAAATGTTATACCTTTCTTTCAATTTGTTGACAGGTATAGTAACAGAAACCCATTTTGCCAAACTAACCAGATTGGAAATCTTGTATGGACAAGGGAACAATACAATCTTAAGATCACAAATTCCAAACTGGATTCCCTCTTTCCATCTGCGGAGTTTGTATTTAAGTTCTTGGGATTTAGGACCTCAATTTCCATTATGGCTGCAACTGCATACAGATCTAATAGTTTTGGAGATGAGCAACACAAGAATTTCGACAACCATTCCTGAGTCATTTTGGAAATCATTACCTAATCTACAAATTCTGGATTTGTCACAAAATCATATTCAAGGAACGTTGGTTGGTATCCATGCTCCGTCTTTCTCAACTTGAGTTCTAACAACTTTGGCGGGGAATTGCCTCTGCTCTCAAATAGTTCATGGATAGCTGTCTTAGATCTATCATATAACTCATTTGGAGGGTCTTTACGTCGTATGTTGTGTACCAACAGTGAGAAAACGCAACTAGGAGTTCTTAATCTTGGAAATAATAATCTATCAGGTGTCATTCCCGAGTGTCGGGAGAGATGGCCGGATTTATTGTTCATAAATTTGGAGAATAACAATCTGTTTGGTAAGATTCCAAGAACTTTGGGTACTTTATCTTCTCTAGGATCATTGAACCTGTGCAACAACAAGCTCTCTGGAAGATTACCTGTTTCTTTAAACTAGTTGAGGAACTTGGAGATCCTTCAACTTGCTGGAAATGAACTTGATGGGAGAGTTCCAGTATGGCTTGGGAGAGAATTCTCAAACTTGAGAATCCTTAACCTAAGATCAAACAATTTTGACGGGCATATAAATGATGAGCTCTGTTATCTTACCATTGTTCAGATCTTGGACCTTGCGGATAATAATCTATCAGGAAATATACCCAGGTGCTTCAACAACTTTAGTATCCTATCTGGGAATGAAACTTCCTCAAATAAGAACTTCATCTATAAAACATCTATAGGGGGAAGTGTAGGAAGTGCTTTGTTGGTGATAAAGGGACGAGAGGACACATATGCCGGTATTCTTGGATTGGTGATGATGTTGGACCTTTCGGGTAACAATTTTTCAGGGATCATCCCGCATGAGCTAATGTCCCTCCGAGCGTTACAATCATTGAATTTATCAAGAAATCAATTGACAGGAAGGATCCCTGAGAGTATTGGGGACATGAAGTCACTTGTATCATTTGATGTATCTCTTAATCGGCTTTCCGGGGAACTTCCAGTGAGCTTGTCAAGCTTAAGTTTCTTGAGTAGCTTCAATGTCTCCTACAACAATTTGATGGGAAGAATCCCGTCAAGTACACAACTTCAAAGCTTCAATGAGTCTGGGTTCTTGGGCAACAAACTTTGTGGAGATCCACTCACCAAAAGTTGTGCAGTTGAAGTAGTTGTACCTGCTGATAGAGACCAAGATGAAGAAGAAGCCGATGGAGTAGATTGGCGATTGATCCTTAGCGTAGTGTCCGGAATTATTGTTGGTTTCTGGGTTGTGGTGGCTCCGTTGATAGCGAGCAGGACATGGAGGATCACATATTTTGGATTCTTGAGTGATATGAGGTTTATGTTTTGTGATGCATCTCATAAGTACCTATGTAACATGTTTCATAAGTACTGATGAAATATAAGAGCCACTTTGATGATAAATTTGCAAGTTTGGACCTTCATGGACAACAAACTTTCTTGGCCTATATATTTTAATGTTTTCTATGATTTTAGGAGCCATCATAATGGAATTTGAGTCGTATTTAATTGATTTTCATGCTTGAGTTTCGTATTGATTTTCATGCTTGAGTTTCGTATTTAGTCAATATGAGACTTCAGATTATGAAGGAGAGGCAGCCTGTCGTGGCTTGATGTTTACAATGCAGAAAGGTATTTTGGTTATTAATCGTATAGAATAAAGTGATAGTCTACCAAGAATTGTAGCTACATATTCTTCTCTTATCCTCTTGGTAAAATTAAGAAGAAAAAAACAGAATAATTAGTAAGTAAAAGAAAAGAAAACAAGGATTGTTTTTCATCTAAAGAAATTTTGCATGCATATGATGACACAGAACTTATATTACACATCTATTCCTTCAGGTTTCACCTTGAGATAAAATTAAGGTGCGTTAGATTTTGGCGGAAATGGCTGAATGGCTGTACGAGGACTACAGGTGAGTACCCTTGCCAATCTTATATACATTCTGGTTTATTCCTATCCAAAATGGATTTGAGAAATAATATTCCAATTTGATAAGCCTATCTTTGTTTATTGGCAGAGTATAGAGAATTCCTATGATGTTATGCTGATCTCCTGTTAACTACTCCGGTTTGCACACTTTTTGTCGACTTAAATGACAAGGGAATCCTCGGTGATTCTCAGTTACCCAAGTCTATCACTAAGAGATGCCTGGAGGATTGTTAAGTTCTTAAACAAGTTGACGAGAAATTCATTCCAATTGTGGGTGGCGGAATTCTTGCAATTATGACCAGGCATGTCAACTCTTTTGAAGCTTCAAATTCCTTTGCATGTCTTTTCTCTAGCTAAACATAGATTTGTCTTTTTATTGATGGAGGTGTTTTAGGCTAACATTTGTATCCGGAAGCGATTTCATAATGCATGCAGTTAACCTTGAAGATCAGCTCAACCGGCAAATAGAGGCTGCTCCCCATAAGTTAGTCGGCTCGAGTCTCTTTAGGCCCCATGGATCAGTCGAGGTGCACCCAAGCTGGCCGGGACACCATAGTTACCCATGGTAGTTCCATCTTTAACCTGGATCGGTCATTGATAGATTTAATAATGTAGCGGTTGTTTTATTACCATGTGAATATTAGGAGTACATCTTGGTGATGATGCACACAGCTTCTTTAAGCTTAAAGGGTCAAGTTAATGAAAGAATATGACTTGAAGATTTTAGAGGAAAGGTAAAAATCTACTTCTTGAGCTTTGATATGGTCTAAGGGACCACAATATTGACCAGACTAGGGTGTAAAAAGAAATCCTTAAAAATATTGACCAGGTAAATATTAGAGTAAAGAGTAAATTACATGATTGTCCCTGTGGTTTACACACTTAATAACATTGTGCGTCCCTATTTTAAATTAATTATGGATTTAGTCCCCGTGGTTTACATTTTTACATGCCTTTGGTCACTCATTTTTCAAACTGATTACACTTTTAGTCATTGTGGTTGTCATATTGTTTCACTCTTGGCCCCTCTACCTAATTTCTATTAAATAAATCCGTTAAGTAAGGGGATTAGTCGAATCCAAGGATGAATAAAAATCATCTTATTGGTTAGTGTTTATGAAACACATTTATTGAAGTTCTTGAGAATTAAATAAGAAAAAGATGAGAGAGAACCTAAATCTAAATTGAAAACTTAAATCAAAAACTAAAAACACAAAAAACAGAACATTAAATATAGAACATATACTCAATTTCCTTGATTTTCCTTTTGTGTTTGGAGTTGGTGGTGTGGTCGGATGCAAATAAGATGAAGAAGAAGCCGATGGAGTAGATTGGCGATTGATCATTAGCATAGTGTCCGGAGTTATTGTTGGTTTCTGGGTTGTGGTGGCTCCGTTGATAGCGAGCAGGACATGGAGGATCACATATTTTGGATTCTTGAGTGATATGAGGTTTATGTTTTGTGATGCATCTCATAAGTACCTATGTAACATGTTTCATAAGTACCGATGAAATATAAGAGCCACTTTGATGATAAATTTGCAAGTTTGGACCTTCATGGACAACAAACTTTCTTGGCCTATATATTTTAATGTTTTCTATGATTTTAGGAGCCATCATAATGGAATTTGAGTCGTATTTAATTGATTTTCATGCTTGAGTTTCGTATTTAGTCAATATATGGTCCTTTAATCTATTGTGGGTACTTATTAGATGTACTAGTCGCCATCTTAACTTATGTTGAGTTCCTCATATCTCATGTATGAACTCTTACCTTTGTTGATGCATTCTTGAAAGTAGATTTCAACAGGAGAGTACTGCTGATTTCTTATTGTCAAGGGTTGGTGCTTTTAGCAGACCGATTCAAATCCTGATGCTCAACAAACTAAACAGAAATATGGAGGTATGAGCTTGATAACCCTAGCATAAATTTCTTTTATTTGGGCATTCCTCATTGCATTTTTGTTTCTATTTCTATCTTTTAAGTTCATCTTTTATTAATTATTAACAGGAACTACAAACATTATTAAAAATAAATAAAAACACCACTATAAAACTTGTCACCTCTAGCATCAAAATGGAACTTAGCAATACGAACCATAGGCTTCCAAATGCAGAATGAACCAACAATAGCCCAGATGTTCACCATGCTTGGATAATGGCTGCAATATGCCAGATTAGTATTTATTTTTATTTTTTCTTTTTGTTTCATGTTCATTGTTTAAATGAAAAAAGACGGACTGATTCATAGGCAGGATGCACCAACTTGTTTAAACTTTTTAGGTCACATTCAAGTCTGTTATTTTTTTTGAAGAGGCATTTAAGGGAGTATGTGTCCTTACTCCTTAATGCATACATATACGTGTCTGCTAATGATGCATATGTGAAAGGTAAATATGCCTGTTCTGATAAACTCCTTGATGATATATATAACCTTTGTTTTTTAATACTTCTTTTGCACTTCAACTATTATGAAATATCTTGATTCCTCAATTGTTGTAACTTGTAGCTAAGAATTAGAAAAAAGGCATTGATGCCTTCTCTTTTCTGTATAATTGGAACACAATTTAAGTTCACAAAGTGTTAATTCAATAATTGCAAGGGAAAAAACATTATATATATATATATATATATATAGAGAGAGAGAGAGAGAGAGGAAAGTTCAAATGAGAACTTTGTATTTCTAAAGGAACAAAGGGACAATTGTGGACCACATATGATGTGGGTCTTACATAATATTAAATCAGAAATCATTTAATATTATGTGGGACTCATATCATATGTGGTCCATAAATTGTTCCTTTAAAGAAGGGTGGTTCTCGTATGATCCTTCCCCTATATATGTATATATATATATTTTAAGGCAAAGGTTTCTCGTATGACCCATATCATATTTTGTTTTGGTAGAAACATACCAACTTCATGTTGGACTGATTTAAATCCAAATTCAATTTTCAGGAATTTGTGCTCAACAAATAGCAATAAATTTTGGTAGAAACGTACTAACTTCAGCTTTGACTACATATGTTGGTTACCCATTTTAAACTATGCCAGACTTGTATCTTATTTTGAACTCTTAAATGTCTTATAACATGAAGTTACCTCTGTTGAAAAAAGCAATAAAATTATATATCATATATGTTTTCTGACTATTTAATTTAATTTATTGCAGGTACTTGCTATCACATTTTCATGCTTGTGAATTTCCAGCTTACAAATCAAGGAATTTGGGTAATTAGGTGATTATATTTGTGTCTCTATATTATGACCATTGGGAAGTTGCTTCAGATGGCCTTTGAGTTTTCTTGTCTCATTTTTTATCCTAGAAGTTCATGAAGGAAAAAGAAAACAAGTTGATGATATTTCCATAGTAATTTTTGTCTCATGTCTAGATTGAATAAAAAAAAAGTAAGCACTTCATCTGATCAAGATGAAGATGTAATAATGGAATGGGGAACACTCTTATAACCAATGATATTGATCAGGTATTTACACTACAAGAGAGCTCATGACCAAAAAATAATGATCACTAAATAATTATTTATGTTAAAAGAATCAACGGTACCCATTAAAAGGAGGTTCTTATAAGAACCACCATTGTGGAATTCTTGTTGACGTGGACTTAAGGTGGCAAAAAAAGTACAAAAAAGAGGTCCTTGCAAGAACCTCCATTGGAGATGTTCTAATATTTTAATATTATATGTCGTTTAAATGTAAAATTGGCATTTATATACATATAATATACATCAACATTATGTGAAAAATCAAATTGTATTGATGGGGAAAGTCTTTGATGGAAATTGGGATAAAATCTTATTCCCCACGGGGATGAGGATGGCAATTAGAAAGCGGGGATGCGGATCAGATTGTGATCCCCACTACCCCGACCCATTGCCATCTCTATTGGCATATGTCGAGGTCATGTTTGAGCTTTTAAAACTTTCAGGAACCGTGCAATAAGGTCACCCATAACACGGCTCTCCCATTTGAGTTATCTTAGCCCCCAGCCATGCTATTCAATAATATTATAAAAATGGCAGCGTAAGATGGAGATTCCGTGTGGTCAGAAATTAATACAGACACAAAGGGCTTGATAAGCTTCTTTGTGAATGATCTCTTGAAGCATGATTTATTCGATAATAATGGTGGAGCATAAATATCATAAGTACCATATTGAAGCTTAAATGTGTTGAATTATAAATGTTCCATCTAGAATACGCCTTATGAGATTGTTGTGCATGAGATTTAAGACTTCAAGAGCAATGATTTCTGTAAAACTTCGAGGGGTTAGACGGTTAGTCGATTCAGAGATAGGTCTAGTACAATTATTATTAAAAATTAATGAACTGTTCTTTTTATGGTCAGTCACAATTTTAATATCGTATTCGTAAATGATCTATAGTCCCAAACTGATAAAAATAAACCAAAGTGCAAACTGACTAAAAACAACAAATGTGGATTAAAGAAATTTGAATATTTTATATTGCAGTCCAATGATTCATATCGATCAAGAAACGTAATATAACATTTATATCAATTATACAACCAAACAACACATGTGGATTAACGAGACTTAAATATTCTATATTGCAGCCTAATTATTTGTATTGATCCACAAATGTAATATAGCATTTATATTAAATATACGAATAAGTTATTTTTCTTTAGTAAACGAACCGTTAAAGCCAAAAGCGAATAACTAGAAACCGTTTCCGTTTAGATGAATTATTCGGTTTCAAAAAAAAATTGACACCCTAAAATGTGCCCCAACTAAAAACGTTTCTGAATGAATCCGCCACTGCTTCCAAATACAAAGTTACTAAAATATATGGAAACTATACTAAGGGGCCGTTTACCAAACGCTTACCCGGGTAAGTGCTTACCAAACCATATTACCTTACCGGAGGAATATAACAAGTACCAAAAATCTTACCCGGTAAGAGCGAAGACAAGGAAAACAATGAGCACGAGTCATACCCGGGTAAGTGATTGCGACGTATCTTACCACGGTAAGCGCTTACCGGGTAAATTGTTGCATACGATGCCGTTTTGGTGGACTAAAATCTTACCCGGTAAGTAAGTGATAGTGTTGAATTTTGCCCGTAAGCACTTACCCGGATAAGATTTGGTAAACAGCCTCTAAAACTAACAAAGCGAACTTTGAGGGGAAGAGGAGAAAAACGTTGGAAGCAAGTTCATGGTGAAAACAAATATAAAAGTTATGTTTATTTTAATTGGTTGTATAAGTTGGAAATACTATGATATTGTAATTTTGGCCGGTTCACAAAAGAAAGTTATGTTTATTTATAAGTAAAAACGTGACTAAAAAGAATAAAAAAACCCATTGTATTAACATAAAAAAAAAACAAATTTAAAATTAAATAATTATTAAATGATGATAATAATTGTTATCATATAATAATAACTATTAAAAATAAAAAGAAATAATAAAAACAGATGAGAGAGATTTAATAATAAATGTAATTGATTGTGAATTTGTGTAAGTAAATTGTTTATAGCATGTATAACGTTATAGGGGGTGTTCCTATAGCAACACCCATTACTAATCCAAGATGTTCACGAGATCTTGGATCAACGAATCAACTACCTAAAAGTTTTCCAAATATAAAGTTACTAAAATCTACAATAACTATACTAAAACTAACAAAGCAAACTTTGAGAGGAAGAGGAGAAAAACGTTGGGAGCAAGTTCACGGCCGAAACAAATATAAAAAGGTTGAAGTCCTTTTCCTTTGCTGCTTAAAGTTTCGGCTTTGACCCATTTAACTCATGCATTATTGAGTTATACCTTGAGCTCCAAGATTTGTACGACATCAATAAAACAAAGGTCTTCTAACACTTTTATCTCATTTTGTACTCAAACACTGCATGTGAATGGAAAGACTTTTATCTCATTTTGTACTCAAACACTGCATGTGAATGGAAAGGGTAGGAGGAGTTGTCAAAGTCTTGAAATTTGGTAGGTAGGCCCTTTTGATTAATTGCTTTTATTTCTTGTCTAGTTGTACAAAGTGTTCAAATTTCGTTTTCATGTAATGAAAAGCAACATAATTGAATTGAAGTTGCTTCTTCCAATGAAGTCGGTTGTCGTTTAAGCCTTTACGGTTCATAACAATAATACTTTTCAGACTTGCAGTTTAAGCCTTTACGGTTCATAACAATAATACTTTTCAGACTTGCAGATTAATTAAGGGGTTATTATCAACTATTAACTCTTTGATGTTGATTGATTTTGCATGACTCATTTCTACAAATTCATATTCATCTTTAAAAAAAATCCTCTTTATATAGGAATTGTCTTTAAATAGAAGTCGAATTTCACTAGTCATTCTTCAATCAACCAATATGAGTTTTCATTTCTCTTCCTCCTATTCTCACTTTCTTCTTCTTGTGCTCTTCTTTCGTTTATGCTTTTCTAATAATATTAATAACATCCATGATCATGTATTATGCATGGATGATGAGAAACAAGCACTTCTTGACTTCAAGCATGGTCTCATAGATGAAGCCAATCGACTTGCTTCTTGGGTTCCTGAGAAGTACGATTGTTGCACTTGGACTGGGATTGTTTGTGATAACATTACTGGTCATGTTCATAGTATTCATCTTCCTGCTACTTATCATCTTGATGAATTTACCACAGCCAAAGAATATGAAGAAGCCTTAAAGCAAAGATTGAGAGGGGATTTAAGTCCATCCTTTCTGTATCTGAAGCAACTCAAACATCTAGACTTGAGCGGCAATGATTTTGGAGGTATCCAAGTTCCAAGCTTTATTGGTTCTCTTGGAAACTTGAGATATCTTAACCTCTCACGTTCTGGATTCAGTGGAACCATTCCTCCTCAATTGGGGAATTTGACAGAATTGCGCATCCTCTGTCTTGGAAGTTTTTATAATGATTATTATATTTCTTCACTTGAATTAACTAGCTTGAGGAATATGCAATGGTTGTCAAATCTTCGCTTGTTGCATCACCTCGATATGAGTGGTGTAAACCTCAGCAAAGCATTCGATTGGTTCCACGTGATTAACACCCTCCCCTCTTTGGCCGAACTTCATTTGTCTCGTAGTAGACTCCCAAATATACATCCCCATGTTGCTAGTCTTAATCTCACGTCCCTTTCCTTGCTTGATCTTTCTAACAACGATTTTACTAACAGTTCCATGCCACGATGGATATTCAGTATAACTTGTCTTGTTTCACTAGATTTAAGTTGGTGTTATTTTCACAGTGTAATTCCTAATCGTATTGATAGTTTTCGAAACTTGACTTCCCTCAAATTGCTTCGCATTCGTGGGAACAATTTTATGAATTCATCTTTAGTATTAGAAGGGTTGTCTAGCATAGGTGGTAATCTCATTTCTTTAGATATTAGTTCTTGCGGTGTTTCAGGTCCGATTCTCAATTCCCTTCAAAACTTGACCTCCTCTCTTCTCAACCTTGACCTATCAGGAAATCGACTCACTAAGCCCCTACCTAAATCATTGGGTAACTTTTGCAATCTGAGACATGTTGATCTAGGATTTAACCAATTTTCAAATATTTGTTTAACAAGCCTTCTTGAAAGTTTTTTCGAGTGCAAATCACCAAGGCTGGAGTCATTATTCCTCACACGTTCAAGACTTTCTTGTCATCTACCGGATCAACTTGGACAACTATCTTTTCTGAGGTCATTAAAACTTGACTGGAATCTTATTTCTGGTCCAATTCCATACTCGATTGGGGGATTATCATCGTTGGAATTGTTAGATATATCGAATAACCAATTGAATGGCAGCCTTCCGGATAGCCTTGGTCAACTTTCAAAGTTGATTGTATTAGATCTTTCTTTCAATTTATTGACGGGTGTCGTGACAGAAGCCCATTTTGCCAAACTAAGCGGATTAAAATACCTACAGGGTATGCACAACAACTTAAACCTAAGACCACGTCGTGCAAACTGGATTCCTTCTTTTCAGCTGCGGTTCTTGTTTTTAAATTCTTGGAATCTAGGGACTCAGTTTCCTTTATGGCTGCAACTGCAAAGAGATTTAGTATATTTGGAAATAAGCAACACAAATATTTCATCAACCTTGCCCAAACATTTTTGGAGATCACTCCCCAATCTATAAGTTATAGACATGTCGCAAAATCAAATTCAAGGAAGGTTGTTTGATATCCCTGCAATGCTTATTCTAATCAACTTGAGGTCTAACAAGTTTAGCGGACAATTACCTCAACTTGCAAATACTTCATCTGCATTGATCCTAGATCTGTCAAATAATTCCTTTGTGGGATCATTACATCATTTGTTGTGTACTTATGGTGAGAAGAGGCTACAAAGTCTTGATCTATCACATAATCATCTATCAGGTTTCATTCCCGAGTGTTGGATGAAGTGGCCAAGTTTGAAATTCTTAAACTTGGAGAACAACAATTTATCAGGGGGAATTCCAACAACTTTGGGATCTTTATCTTCATTAGGATCATTAAATATGTGCAATAACAAGCTCTCTGGAAGATTACCTGTTTCCGTAAAGAGCTTGACGAACTTACAAATCCTTCAGCTTGCTAGAAATGAACTTGTTGGGAGAATTCCAACATGGTTTGGTAGAAAACTCCCAAGTTTGAAAATTCTCAACCTCCGATCAAACCATTTTGATGGCAATATAACTCATGAGCTCTGTAATCTTACCTCTATCCAGATCTTGGACCTTGCTCATAATAATCTATCAGGAAATATTCCAAGATGCTTCAACAACTTCAGTGTCCTGTCAAAGAAAAGAAATGCCACAGATCGTCAGTTGGTGTTCTTTCAACTTGACGATATAAACATTATGGGTATTGTTAAATTGGTGACAAAGGGACAGGAGTATACATACAACACTTTTCTTGGATTGGTGATGGTTTTGGACCTTTCATCAAACAATTTTTCTGGGAGCATCCCAAGTGAGCTAATGGCCCTTCAAGGGTTGCAATCATTGAATTTATCAAGAAACCAGTTGATGGGAAGGATCCCGGAGAATATTGGAGACTTGGAATTACTTGAATCCTTTGATGTATCTCTGAACCAGCTTTCCGGGGAACTTCCTGTTAGCTTGTCAAGTTTGAGCTTCTTGAGTAGCTTCAATGTGTCCTTCAACAATTTGATCGGAAGAATCCCATCAAGCACACAATTTCAGACCTTCAATGAGTCGAGCTTCTTAGGCAACAAACTTTGTGGAGATCCAATCACTAAAAGTTGTGCAGTTGAATTACCCGATTATAGAGACCAAAAAGAAGACGATGAAACAGATTGGGGATTGATGATTAGCATAGTGTGTGGATTCATTGTTGGTTTCTGGGTTGTGTTGGCTCCTTTGATAGTCAGCACCACATGGAGGATTGCATATTTCAATTTCTTAAATGATATGAGATATATATTTTATGATGCAATTTGTAAGTACTGTTGCAACATTTTTCACCAATGATGAAGAATGTAGTAATTAATGGTGTAATATGTTCAATTTTAATTTCAAGAAATAACAGCTACTACTTTCATTAGCATTATATCATTAAGTTGTTAGTCTTTACCTTTTCATTTCAAAAACTAAGTAGTGTGTTCTTGTTTAATCACTTATCTCCTTTTGAAGGATCATTGCTATATGGGCATCATCCTATATATCAATAGTAAGTTGAACCTAATCATATCTTTTCCATCCAAACCGTAACTTCTCATTCATCGACAAATCAAGAGCTTCTAAGAGCATCTGATCACCAATCTACGGTTTTAGTCAATTGATTTTCTTTTTGCATTACCGTTACGTGATAGTTATTCTTTCTCGATTTTTATTTTTTTCTTAATCAAAATTCATTAGCCTTAATTTTGTCCGATATCAAAAACAAATTCTACTAGGAAGTAAGAAATTAAAACCCTAAATTTTATTGAACTTAGATAAAATTTTAAGAAATTAATCACAATTCAGCGGCCTGTATGCATTATTAAATTGGGATTAAGAGAAAGACGGACCTTGGAGTTGTAATTTTCATGCTTCGTTCGATCGACATCTGTAAATTATCCTCCACCAGAAAGTTGGTGGTCTCGGTCGATACTATATATCCCTCCGCATGGAATGGAATGATTGAAAACACTGTCAAGGAGGAGAATGGGGTTTTTGTTTCCGATGAAGCTGATTCAATCGCACCGATTTTGAATGTCAGACGGCCGACGATCATCTATCAGGGTCTAAAAAGCAAAATAGATATTTAATTGAAGTGACGTCGTTTAGAGTAGGAAAAGATAAAGAAAAAACAAACAAAATTGACTCAATCGACCATATTTGTATCGTGATCAAATTCTCATTTGTCCTCACCTTCACAATTAAATTTGAGTTCTCATTTGAACCCGTCCTTATATATATATATATATATATGCCGCCTTAGGGCATGTCTTGAAAAACGATGTGGTTTCGCTATAACTCCTAAGGCTTGAGGTTTGACCTTGCCGCCACGTCTCACGACGTTGCAAAAAACATATTATTATATAAACACAATTTAAAATGTTAATTCACATTCACATTTACATGTAAATATGTTTTCTTTTAATATAATAAATTAAAATAATACATTATTTGAAAAGTCGGTATTAGTGATTAATTTACTTGTTCATAGATCCAATAATACATGGTTAAGAAGTATGATTTATAAACGATTTATGGTATCTGAAACAAACATATTACTTTTTGGCTTAACTAAAGAAATAAATAAAAATCATGTTGCTATTTTTAATTTTAATTTCATTCTAATTATTTAATTTTAGTTTTAAATTAAATTATATTAAGAATATACCGTTTCAAGATTTCTTTTTCCTATCTTTATTAAAATCAGTATTTATTTAAAAAAAATTGCTGTAAAGATACGCAATTAAAGGTTTTGTCCGTTAGAAAATTTAATTCAATGTTGAGTCCATCCACTAAACCTATAAATAGATAGAGAGGGTTTAGATGCATCATCTAGTTCCGATCTTTCTTTTTCAAAGAAAGTTATTAGGGTTTGTATTCCGACTTCGATCCGAGGGTTTTCACCGTTCTTGTTGTTCTAATTCCGATCTTTCTTTTTCAAAAAAGTTATTAGGTTTTGTATTCCAAGGGTTTACAGTTCTTCTTGATCTAATTCCGATCTTTTTTTTTCAAAAAAAGTTATTAGGTTTTGTATATATTTTGAGGGTTTTCACCGTTCTTGTGGTGATCGAGTCTGTGATTTCCCAAGAGCCGAACTAAAATTTAGTCTTAGATCATATATGAATTCTTGTTTCGTTCTTCTCTCACTCTTGGCAAGATCCATCCTACTCTCT
Organism: Silybum marianum; assembly: GCA_036898165.1. Taxonomy (NCBI): domain Eukaryota; kingdom Viridiplantae; phylum Streptophyta; class Magnoliopsida; order Asterales; family Asteraceae; genus Silybum; species Silybum marianum. Next base: position 2,165,760 of record CM072532.1, read on the forward strand.
ATCTGCTACTGGTACGACTTCCTTTTACTTACCGCCTAGGGATTTTTGTATAATATTATTGGGCGCCAAACAGAGGGGATGCTGTTGATGATAATGATTGGTGATTATAAGAAGAAGTTCAGTATATACTCACGTATTTTTTGTGGGTATTTATTGTCAATTTCATCATGCTTTAAGAATGTGTTATTTCAATCATCTTTCCTTCCCTCTCAAATATTCAGTATTGGCTATTTACTATACTTTTGAAATCTTCATAAACTGATGACTCTTTTTTTAAACTATCGACAGGGAAACCGAGATTTTTGCTAAATCATGGGATTTCCATGGGCATAATTATCTTATTTGTTGCTGTTTGATACTCTATTTTTGTTATTTGGTTTGGTCCGATTCTTGTTAAATTTATGCATTCAACCATCAATGCAGGTAGACAAGGTAAGGAAGGTATCTATTTTAATTGTAATGATTGGTAAGAAGATCTGTATATGCATAGAGATGTAAGCCAAGTAGCCAACTATAAACTTATTTGTGAGTATTTAAAGTATCTGTATATCTCTGCTTCTTTTATGAAATTGATAATTTCAGTATGCTTTACGCTCTGTTCTCGAGTTTTTAATGGAAGGAAAGGAAAAGAAGAGAATAAGAAGGGAAAAGAAAGGAAAGGAAAGGAAAGAAAAGACAAATTTTTAATTGTGTTCTCGACTAGGAAGGAAAGGAAAAGAGAAAAATAATTTTTCGTGTTCTTTCCTTCTCTATCAAGTATTCATTATTGGAAGCCACCGAGTACACTTTTGAATGTTCCATAAACTATTTGCTAAATCATTGTCTGTCCATGACCATGACCATGAGCATGCTCTGCTTCTTTTATTATCCTTTATTTAAACTTTTGAATGGCATCTAACTTACCAGGTAATTACATTTCTTCCCACCGTTCTTCTTCCCATAACAATGGCTTCAATCTATAGCAACTAGAGAAAGTAAGACTCCGATTATATATAGTTTGGCTACAAGGTGCAAAAGTCTCACATTCTGGAACCCTTGGCCACAATTGTTGTTTTATAACAATTGTGTGTGTAAACATTAAGATTAAGGAAGTCTAATCGAATAAGGAAGTCTATCATTCAAGTGATTTAAAGTGTATATGGACGTTGCTTTTTGTTTTGTTTTTAATGCTTATTCAATACTGTTAATACATGCAGGATTTGTCCCGGACATGTCAGCATCGGCCGGTTACCCACTGAAAACACTGCCACCTTCCCAGTATTGATCCCCCTACCGTACCTAGGCCCTGGTAAAAAACATAAGTAGTTAATGCATTTGTTTTTGCTTCCAAATTCAAAAAAAATGTTCCGACACTTTGGTCAACCCCCTTCTACTGTCTATTATGTTTGTAGACATGCTCTTGTATTAGAAAGGAGTGGTGGTTATAATGTTCTAGCACTGCTAATTTGCATGCCCTTAAACATTTGCCTATTTTGCAGTCTCTTTAGGTTTTAAATAAGCAGATCACAATTACTATAACTCAGGCTTCTCAGATTCTTTGACGAATGTATTTCATGGTAATGCTTGTTTTTGGAGGCATGGAGAAATTCAGGTGAGAATCAATTGGATGGAGATTGGAGCTTGTTTCTATTCTGTTTAAGGAGCTTCAGCAACCTACAACATTGTAGGCGCTATTGTAGCTATGATGATAAACTGATTTCATCTTTGATCCCGATATGGTCAAGGTGAGTCACATTTTTTGCTGTGGGTTGAATCCTTGATTGGTTTTAAACTGATGATGGATTGCTGAAGATTGTGATTATTTTGTTTTGTTATTGGACTAGTTTCAAGTGTCTTGGTAAACGTCTTGTCAACTTTCTATGCATGTGAAGCAGTCACCTTCATAGCATAAATATTTTCAAGAAATCTCGATGACAAAGAAAATTTGTAGGAATAGTGATGGTGGCATTTCTGCTTGCCTGAAACCCTGTCAGACATCAGTGTCCATCACTTGTGTTTCATACATTAGGTAATTTGATGAAGCATTGACACGAGGTACATAATTCCCTTCGAAAAGGATGATTATGCATGCTTACTCTTTTAAAGTTCTATCTGCATGTTTTGCAGTCTCTCAGTTTTAAGTTGGTTGATGATGAACAGAATCGCCTTTGTTCCGAAGGCCTAGCGAGTTAAGCGAGTTCCTTTTTTCTTTTTCAAAGGCAGTCCTTTTCTTTCCCCAGACCGATGACTCGCTTGTTCAGTACTGCCAACCATTATTGGAGGAATCCGTCCCCTCTACTACTCTAATTATTGCAGCCAGATTCTATGAAGCATGCGTGCATGCCTTTGCTTTACATCCAGGTATATGCGTGGTGCTTCGGTACAAAACATCTTGTCTGAAATGACCTACTATAATTATTTGTTTTCCTATTACATACTCTATATTAATCTTCTTCTCTGTCGTCTTTTCAGTTTAAAAATGTTTAATTAATTGATTTTGGTAGATTTAGAGTGGTCGTATACATGCAGGTTGACAGAGGGAATGTACTTTCTATTTTAATGTTATTGATTGGTAAGAAAATCTGTATATGCATAGAGATTGTGCCAACTATACATGTATTTCTGCTCCTTCTGTGAAATTGACAATTTCATCATGCTTTAAGAATGTGTTATCCATTATTGGCAACTGAGTACGCTTTTGAATGTCATAAACTGATGATTCTTTTTTTGACTATGAGGGTAGTGAAACCGATATTTCTGGTAAATCATAGGAGTTGTCAAGCTTATGACTCTTCTTTTGAATATGAATGTGTCACAAACTGATGACTCTTCTTTTGCTCAAAGTTATTCAATACTGTAACTACATGCAGGGTTTGTCCACGTTAGCCACTTTCCCCATATTGATTCTGTATGGCAGCCCTACCCTGTCCATAAGTCATGCTAAAAAAAGTAAGTAGTTAATGCATCTGATTTGCTTTCCTTGTATACATTGGAGGTCTTACATATCATCTATTTTAAACTTCTTCTCACAAGTTTTGAACGGTGAATAACTTCTTTCAGTTGTTAATTGTCAAATAATTTCCTTTTTGGATTCAACATGTCTTGGCTCTGAATGCTGACCAATATGCATGTTCATGCTCATGACTCTTGTACCATGGGGTTGTAATTGCAGGTAAGCATTTAACCGACCATAAAATTGAGGTTCATGTAGAAGAGTAGTTAGAGTTTTGGACCAACATATGGATGTAGCGTGAAACATTTTGTACTTCTATTTGTGCTTGATCAAGAAACCACAAATTTTTAGACGATCACGTTGGACATTATTGTATAATGTGTGCAAAGCTATTGGACATTATTGGATATTCCACGACAATGTTGAATACTTGAGCCAAAAAAGAGCAACCATAGATGCATCTAAGTGTGAGTTATGGCTTGAGTAATGAAATGCACATGTATAGACCATCCTCTTTCCTGATCTATTATAATTATTTGATTTTTGGTTGTGTGATACTCTATTTTTGTTCCCACTATATCGTCTTATTGTTTACTTTTTTATACTAACCCAAAATTTAATTGATTTTATAGATTTGGAGTGGTTCTATTCTTGTTATCTTTATGCACACAACCATCATTGCAGGTAGAAAGAGGGAGTGTATCTATTTTAATTGTAATGATTGGTAGGATCTGTGTATGCGGTTGCCATTTAAGGTTCAACATTAAATGATTTTTACTTAGTCGTGTGCTAATTTAAGGTAATATTGGGCATTCTGTTCATTTCCATAGGAGGCCATATGGTTTACCTGTGTCTTGCTTCTACCCAATCTCCAATTCTCCATTATAATTTCCATAGGGGGCCATATGTTTAACTACCTATGTTCATTCCATAGGGGGCCATATGTTTAACTACCTATGTTCATTCCATAGGGGGCCATATGTTTAACTACCTATGTTCATTCCATAGGGGGGCATTTGTTTAACTACCTATGTTCATTACATAGGGGGCCATATGTTTAACTACTTATGTTCATTTCCTAGGTAAGTGTTTGGTAGCTGGCCCACAAGTGTGGGTTTTGGCTTTTTCCAGGGTTCCATACTTCCATTCCCTTTTGTGAAGACAAAAAATGAGTTTTGGCTTGAGTGATGAATTGCACCTTTACAGACCACCCTTATACCCTCATTCCCGATCTACTAAATCTATTTGAATTGTTTGCTGTTCGATACTCTATTTTTGCTCCCTCTCTCTCTTTGTTTATTTTCTTACTAACCAAATTTTTTGATTGTTTTTTAATAAGATATGGAACGATCCTATTCTTGTTAAATTTATGCATTCAGCCATCCTTGCAGGTAGACAGAGGATTGTAGTTGGTGTATATCTATTTTAATCATAATGATTGGTAACAAGATCTGTATATACATAGAGATGCATGTCGTCTATAGAGTTGTGGTGAGACTGAGAATGCTTTTATTCATTTATGCATATACATTAAATGAATTTCGGTGAGTATATGCATCCATGTATATATATATATATTTTCATACATAGTAGATGGATTTTGTCTTCCTTTTAATGTTAAGTAGAGAGAGTATGATCCAATGGAGCTTGTAGATAGCCTCTACATTTCATGACCTTGGTGAATTTATCAAACCATGTTAATGGAGATTGGGTTAGCCCAGATTTGAATTGTAGCAACTTGAATGATTTCTACTGGTGAAAAGGCCTTACCCTTGACATAGTATGGTTGTTATATTGTCAAATTCGCATTGGACCAGGTCTGACTTTAACACAACTGCATAGGAATTGGGCCCTGCCCAGGCCCAGATGAGCCCTTTGTCTTTGTGCTTGTGCCGTTGTGCATGTGGATTTGTGGACCATGCGTTGGCAACTCGACTCCCGAATTTCATAAAGAGACAAATATATGAAGGTTCTTTATGTGAAATTCCAAAACATCGGCTTTGGTAACCAGCCAAGATTTATGTTATCAACCTTTTGGGGTAGATTTAGGGGTCGCATGTCTAACATATTCTTCAAATTGGAGACTATATATTTTGGGAATTTTGGTCTATTTTTTTGTTACATCAGATTCTCCAAAACACTTGTCAAAATGGAGAAAGTAGGAGAAGAGACATAAATTTTGCAAATTTAGTAAACTTTCTAAAAACGAATACCATGAGAACTTGATAACTGGCTTCCTCCTTTCCAGCTTGATATCCTGAGAATAGGGTAATGCTTGTTTTTGGAGGCATGGAGAAATTCAGGCGACATCACTTGGATGGAGATTGGAGCTTGTTTCTATTCTGTTTAAGGAGCTTCAGCAACCTACAACATTGTAGGCCCTATTGTAGCTATGATGATAAACTGATTTCATCTTTGATCCCGGTATGGTCAAGGTGAGTCTCATTTTTTGCATGCATGCATGCCTTTGCTTTACATCCAGGTATATGCGCGGTGCTTTGGTCAAACAGATTACGTACTCTATATTAATCTTCTTCTCTGTCTTCTTTTCAGTTTAAAAATGTTTAATTGATTTTGGTAGATTTGGAGTGGTCGTATCCATGCAGGTTGACAGAGGGAATGTACTTTCTATTTTAATCGTATTGATTGATAAGAGAATCTGTATATGCATAGAGATCGTGCCAACTATACATGTATTTCTGCTCCTTCTGTGAAATTGACAATTTCATCATGCTTTAAGAATGTGTGATTCATTATTGGTACACTTTTGAATATGTCATAAACTGATGACTCTTCTTTTGACTATGAGGGTAGTGAAACCAAGATTTCTGGTAAATCATAGGGGTTGTCAAGCTTATGACTCTTCTTTTGCTCAAAGTTATTCAATACTGTAATTTCTGGTAAATCCTATTGTTTACCCTGCACTCTTATTGTTTACCTTTTTATAATAACCCACAATTTAATTGATTTTTATAGATTTCGAGTGGCCCTATTCTTGTTATATTTATGCACACAGCCATCAATGCAGGTAGACAGAGGGAGTGTATCCATTTTAATCGTAATGATTGGTAGGATCTGTGTATGCATAGAGATGTAAGCCAACTATAAACTTATTTGTGGGTTACATCTCGTAGCCTGTCCGTGACCATGAGCATGCTCTGCTTCGTGTTCTGTTTTCGTCTCATCATTTCTTTTACTATCGTTTATTTAAGCATTTGAATCGTATCTAAGGTACGAGACAGTTGCATTTCTTTTATTATCGTTTTTTAAATCAAGTGATGTGAATTGTATGGACGTTGCCTTGTCAACGGGTACCATAAAAAACCACTACTCACCTTGTATTTCACTAGCAAAACAGACTAAACAAAGTGGTCCTCTAGACTTGTCGAGCCTCTCATCACAACTTGTATCCTTTGCATGGATGTGCACCTCAGGGAGAGCATAACAAATTCCAGATTAGAACGGGTGCTCTTGGCTACCATTTGCGAGTTAATCATCCATGGCCTGATTTAATTTGTCTTGGGAAAATAAAGGATTTTGAACACTTTCAGCATTAGAATCAACCCAATTTTCTAGGGTATTCTTTGTTTCTTGAAATCACGACGAGTTCCAGAAGTAGGATCTATGGTGCTCCAGAACCCCATTAATTATCCTCCTAAGGGTTGCTGATTGCTGATCAACTATCTTAGACCCGTCCGAAATCTAGAAGAAAATAGGTTTGCATTCTTTATTGCTCCCTCTCAATCTTCTTTTTGTTTATTGTTTTTACTAACCAAACTTTTTGATTGGTTTTTATAGATTGGAACGGTCCTATTCTTATTTAAATTTATGCATTCAGCCATCCTTGCAGGTAGACAGAGGGAGTGTAGTTGGTGTATATCTATTTTAATCGTAATGATTGGTAATAAGATCTGTATATACATAGAGAATTAGAGATGTATCATTATGTCAACTATAAACATACATTTTGTGGGTATTTAAGAAATCTGTGCATCTCTAGTCCTTTTATGAAATTGATGATTTCATTGAGCTTTAAGAATGTGTTATTTCAACAGTCTTTTGAGTACACTTTTCAATGTTTCATAAACTATTTGCTAAATCATAAGTTGTCCATGAGCATGCTCTGCTTTGTGTTCTGTATTCATCTTATCATTACCGGTTATCATTTCTTTTATTATCGGTTATTTGAATTTTTGAACGCGTCTAAGCTACCAGATTTCTTCCAAGTGTTCTTCCCATAGCAGTGGCTTCAGCACTATCTTCTGTTTCATGTACAATAAGTGGTGAGTTTCTCTTAATCATTGACTTTCTGGTGAATGCATATATAAAGAGAGGGTGTTGTTAACCATATGCTTTCATATATCCTTTTCATGTCGTGATTTTCAAGTATCTAAGTAGACTTGGGATTGTGTGAGAATAGGAGTTATGGTGAGAATGCGTTTATTCATTGATGCATATACATTAAATGAATTTCAGTGAGTATACACTACGTGAAAATTGAGTCTTTTCAACGGAAAATGTCGTTGAAAAATTTCTATTAATTTTAAATGGATTATTGACAAAGTATAAATTTTTTACGAATTTCCGTTGAAAATCTCTCACAAAATGCATTTTCAACCAAAAACCTTTTGACGAGATATTCCGTTGAAATTTTTTTTGGTTGAAAATGCATATATGTTTGTGAGAGATTTTCAACGGAAATTTGTTAAAAATTCGTAGAAAATTTATGTTCTGTCAATAATCCTCTAAAATTCGTAGAAAATTTTCAACGACATTTTCCGTTGAAAATACTCAATTTTCTAGTAGTGATATATGCATCCATGTATATATATTTTCATACATAGTAGATTGATTTTGTCTTTCTTTTAATGTTAAGTAAACAGAGTATGATCCAATGGAGCTTGTAGATAGCCTCTACATTTCATGACCTTGGTGAATTTATCAAACCATGTTAATGGAGATTGGGTTAGCCAAGATTTGAATTGTAGCAACTTGCATGATTTCTACGGGTGAAAAGGCCTTACCCTTGACATAGTATGTTTGTTGGATATCGAGTCAATATATATATATATATATATATATAGGAAGATTCAAATGAGAACTTTGTAAATTTAAAGAAACAAAGGAATACCACATATGATGTGGGTCCCACATAATATTAAGTCACTGATTTAATATTAAATCAGAAATGATTTAATATTATGTGGGACCTACCTACATCATATGTGGTCCACAAATTATTTCTTTGTTCCTTTAAAGAGGGGTGGTTCTCGTATGATGTTTCCCCTATATATATATATATATACATTGGCAACTATGTATTTTGTTGGACTGAACCCAGTTCGGTTTGTATCGGATTCGGACCTAAATAGCGAGTCAATATATTGTCAAATTTGTATTGGACCAGGTCTGACTTTAACACAATTGCATAGGAATTGGGCCCGGCCCAGGCCCAAATGAGCCCTTTGTCTTTGTGCCGTTGTGCATGTGGATTTGTGGACCATGCGTTGGCAACTCGACTCCCGAATTTCATAAAGAGACAAATATATGAAGGTTCTTTATGTGAAATTCCAAAACATCGGCTTTGGAAACCAGCCCAAGATTTATGTTATCAACCTTTTGGGGTAGATTTAGGGGTCGCATGTCTAACATATTCTTCAAATTGGAGACTATATATTTTGGGAATTTTGGTCTATTTTTTTGTTACATCAGATTCTCCAAAACACTTGTCAAAATGTAGAAAGTAGGAGAGATGGAAATTTTGCAAATTTAGACAACTTTCTAAAAACGAATACCATGAGAACTTGATAACTGGCTTCCTCCTTTCCAGCTTGATATCCTGAGCATAGGTGGTTCTTGGAAATTAGGCCCTAATTTCCCTTCATGGTTCCGGTCACAAATAAACTTGGTGCAATTGGACATAAAACAATGCTAGGAATTTGAGACACCGTGCCATCCTTCAATCACTTATTATTTTTTGAAAGTGAAACTTAAAAAAAGATTTACAATATCATGTCATCCTTCATCACTTGGGACACATGTTACAACAGTATTTACGAATAACATCATAACACATATACCATAGATCTTTCAAGAAACTGAAATATGTAATCCTCCATGAGGTGCTAACTATCAATGGAGCCAAGACAACCCAAAAACCAACAATAAATCCAGACACTGTGCTAATAATCAATCCCCATTCTGTTCCATGCGAATCATCATCATCATCATCATCTTCTTGTTCGGCTTTATCTGGTGCTTCGATTCCACTACAACGCCTAGTGAGTGGATCGCCACAGAGTTGGTTTCCAAAGAAACTGGACTCATTGAAGCCCTGAAGCTGTGTGCTTGATGGCACTCTTCCAGTCAAATTGTTGTAGGACACATTGAAGCTACTCAAGAAACTTAAGCTTGACAAGCTCATAGGAAGTTCCCCAGAAAGTTGGTTCAAAGATATATCAAAAGATTCAAGTAATTTCATGTCTCCAATCTTCTCTGGGATGTTTCCTGTCAATTGATTTCTTGATAAATTCAACGATTGTAATGCCTGAAGGGTCATCAGCTCACTTGGGACGTGCCCAGAAAAATTGTTACTAGAAAGGTCCAATATCATCACTAGTCTAAGAACAGTGCTGTACGTCTCCTCTCGTCCCTTGGTAACCAAAGAAGCACTACCCAAAAGGTCTGTCCCAAGTTTCGATAACGTAAAGATTCGACCATCTGGGGTGGTATCTTTCCCTGAGAGGACATTGAATTTGTGGAAGCATCTTGGAATATTTCCTGATAGATTGTTATGAGCAAGGACCAAGATCCGAATCACAGTAAGATCACATAGCTCATGAGGAATATATCCATCAAATTTGTTTAAACGAAGGTTGAGAATTCTCAAACTTGAGAGTTCTTTCCCAAACCATGTCGGAATTCTTCCACCAAGTTCATTTCTTGCAAGTTGAAGGATCTCCAAGTTCTTCAACTTCCTTAGAGAAACAGGCAATCTTCCAGAGAGCTTGTTGTTGCACATGTTCAATGTTCCTAGTGACGATAAAGATCCCAATGTTCTTGGAATCACACCAGAAAGATTGTTGTTTTCGACGTTTAAGAATGACAAAACTGGCCACTTCACCCAACACTCAGGAATGACTCCCGACAGTTGATTGTTTGCGAGATTAAGAAAATCTAGGCTTTCCCCACCATTGAGACACAACAAATGATGTAAAGATCCCACAAAGGAATTATTTGATAGATCAAGGGTATTCACCGAAGAACCTTTTGCGAGTTGCGGTAATGGCCCGCTAAAGTTGTTAGAGCTTAAGTCGATAACTGCAAGTGATGCAGGGAAATCAAACAACCTTCCTTGGAAGTTATTTTGTGACATTTTTAAAGTTTCTAGATTGGGGATTGATCTCCAGAACAACTCAGGGATGGTTGATGAAATGCTTGTATTGATTATTTCCAATCTTACTAAATTCCTTTGAAACTGCAGCCAAAATGGAAATTGAGAACCTAAATCCCAGGAGTTTAAACCCAATGTCTGCAGCTGAAAAGAGGGAATCCAGTTTGCATCGCGGGGTCTTAGGAACAAGTTGTTGCCGGTTCCCCATAAAACTTTCAATCTTGCTAGTTTCGCAAAGTGAGCTTCAGTCACGACACCCGTCAGAAAATTGTAAGAAAAACCTAAAAGTTCCAACTTTGAAAGTAAGCCGATGCTTTCAGGAAGGCTGCCATTCAGTTGGTTAATACGTAGATCTAATATCTCCAACGACAATAATCGTCCAATTGAGTTTGGAATTGAACCAGAAATTAAATTGTCTGAAAGTGTTAATGACCTCAGAAAAGATAGTCTTCCTATTGAATCTGGAAGATGGCCAGATATTTTTGAGTTTGTAAGAGATAATGACTCCAAGCGAGGTGATTTGCACTCGAAAACACTTCCAAGAAGAAATGTAAAACTCATATTTTGAAAATTATTGTTTTCCAGATCAATATTTCTCAAACTACAAAGGTCAGCTAATGATTTAGGTATTGCCTTGGTGAGTTGATTATTTGACATATCAAGGCTGTGAAGAGAGGTCAAGTTGTGAAGGGAGTTGAGAACTGAACTAGAAACACCACAAGAACCAATATCTAACGAGATGAGAGAACTACCTACACTAGACAACCCTCTTAACACGATTGAAGAATTCATGAAATCGTTCCCAGAGACATGAAGCAACTTGAGAGCAGTCAAGTTACGGAAGCTATCAATACTACCAGGAATAGGGCCATGGAAATTACACTCAGTTAAATCCAATGAAACTAAACTTGTTATACTGAAAATCCACCGTGGCACGGAACTGTTATCAAAATAGTTGCCAAAAAGGTCAAGCAAGGAAAGGGATGTTATATTAAGACTAGGAACAAAGGGATGTATATGCGAGAGTTGACAATTAGACAGATGTAGTTCGGCCAAAGAAGGGAGGGTGTTCATCACCTGAAACCAATTGGTTGCTTTGCTTAGGTCCACACCACTCATATCCAGGTGATGCAACGAACGTAGACTTGACAACCACCGCATGTTAGATAGCCGAGTTGATTCAGATCCAAAAGTTTTATCATAAAAACTTCCAAGACAAAGGACGTGTAATTCTGAAAGATTCCCGAGTTGAGGAGGGATAACTCCACCAAATCTGGAACTCGAGAGGTTAAGATATCTCAAGTTTCCAAGAGAACCCATAAAGCGAGGAACTTTTACCCCTCCAAAATCATTGCAACTCAAGTCTAGATGTCTGAGTTGCTTCAGATGCAACAAGGATGAACTTAATTCCCCACCAAACATTTGTTGTGAAGCTTCGTCGTATGGTGTGGTAGTTGAGTAATCATCAACACGACAATTACCATCAACTCCACGAAGACGAATCTGATGAACATGACCAGTAAAATTGTCACAAACAATCCCAGCCCAACTGCAACACTCTTTCTCCTCACTGACCCATGAAGCAAGTTGGTTTGCATGATCTACAAGTCCATGCTTGAATCGGAGAAGTGCTCGTCTCTCGACGTCTTTGCATAGTACATGCCTGAAATTTTGAGTGGATAAACTGAAATGAAAAAAGGACATAAGAAGGGCTAAGCAAAAGTAATATGAAGAACTCATATTTATTGATTGATGGTGAATAGAATAACAATCACTCGATATATTTTACTTACAAATAGACATGGGATTTTATTTATACTTATGTTTTCAAACACTTCCTTTTCATTTTTCCATTGCTTGGAAACATCATAATGGAGTCCAGTCCATATCTTGACTTCCACAAATTAGAAAATCAAACCGTGTCAACATTAATGGAATCTTTCTTTCATAAAACTAAAAAAATAAGGATAATTAGATGTCAAAGTGATTTAATAATCCGTTAAAGTCGATATCAATTCAGACGTTGTGAGTCGTTATTGCCAAATTGTTTTAGAATCCACTGCAAAGTGTGAAAGCTTTTTTGTCGGTTCACTTAGGATGACTTTAGATCATTTATGGTTGTATGCAAGAGGGATTATTCAGTATGCTTAAGTTGACCGGATATACAGGTTACCAAAAAGGGTTTTTCCTTTGACATCCTAGTTTAGGAATACACCATAGTCTATTATTAGATAATAACACACAAAAAAAGTCAAATAGGTGGATATGCTTTAATATAATTGAATAACATGATATAGACTAAGGTGTAAATGGTAACACCCTACCAAAAAAACCAAAAAAGGAAAAAAAAATGTTTTAAAAAGTGTGTCAAAACAAGAAATAGTTGTCTTTTTCTCCACTTGCAAATCGCAGACCCCACCTCATAGACTAGACAGTGGAAAATCAACGTACCAAGTCCACCATAAGTCTCCGCTCATTCATCATTTCTCCTTTACTTTAATGTGAATTAGAATTTATTTTGTCATAATACAAAAAGTAAAATAAATAGTGATAATATTTAATATTCATAATTATGTATAAAATATGGTAAGTAATTATATCAAATGAAAAAGAAATAAGAAAAAGAAAAGGTGTAAATAAAAATTACTTTGTAAATGGGTTAAGAGGGACTCATTTCCTTGTTCTTAAGGGTGGTTGGGATTGCTTATTTAAAATAACTTATGTTTTTATTTAAAAATGTTTACCAACTTATGTGGTGTTAAATCGAAATTTTATAAAAAAATGTTTAGATTAGCTTATTATGGTACCAAAACATAAGCTATTAAGTTGTTTAGGAGTGTTTGAGATTCTTATGATAGTGAAATTAACCAAAAAGATGATAAGTTGTTTCAAATAAGTAGGGATTCTTATTATTGTAAAACATAATTCTTTTAAAATAGTACAAACATAAAAAATTGTTTTTTTAGTAAAAAAAAATGTATTAATTTTTCAGTTTCCCATTAAGGTCTTGAGTGGAAAAAGAGGTCCAATTGCTCCGATGGTTACGGTGGAACAATTTCGATCCTCCAGAAACAATTTCGTCAAGGGAACCCAGAGTTGGTGAATGGAAGATGGCATCGTTTTCATTAGTGGGAAAGTCATTTTTTTTTTTGCTGAATGTGGACGAGAAAGCTCACTTGCTGATCAAATAAGCCAAATTTAAGTAATAAGTAACAGATTGTTTTCCAAATTAAAAATGAAAAATCTTAAGTAACATTGACTGAAACAAGAGATTTGATTGAGATAGGAGTTGTTATTGAACTAAGTGATAAATAGAAAACGATGCTTGCATAATATTTCATAATAATTAATAAGCATCAACCGAATAAAATAATCACTATACACTTTTGTTTGAATACTTCATAAAACAATATCTACTTTATTCTTTACAATAATTTTACATGTATATAATTAACTAATTATAATATTTAATATTATTATGTAAATTTGATGTACAATTTTTAACTGAGTTTAATTATATTCACGTAAACCACATCTCATCCAAATTTGCCCAAATAATTTACTTTAAGAAATAAATATTTATATATTCCAAAGAGTTTCAGGTTAATATAAAACGGGTATAGCAGGGTTCATACAAAGACTTACACTGGGCATTGGGCAATTAATTAAGATCTGGCAGAGAGATATATGCAGGGAAAACCGTTGTTCTAATTTCTCATTTTACAGATTACAATTTAAGACATATATTTACAACATCATCATCATATTTTGTATCACTTGGAGAACATGTTGCAAAAATACTTGTGCATAGCATCATAAACCAAAATATGCAATCCTCCATGATCTGATCACCATCAACGGACCCACAATCATCCAAAAACCGGTAACCAATCCAACCACCATGCTAATGATCAACCCCATATCTACTCCATCGTCATCATCTTCTTCTTTTTCTTCTTCTTGGTTTATGGCACTGGCACCTCTTTCAACTGCACATTGCTTCGTGAGTGGATCTCCACAAAGGTTGTTCCCAATGAAGCTGGACTCGTTCAGGCTCTGCAACTGAGTACTTGACGGTATTCTTCCCGTAAGATTGTTGTAGGACACATTGAAGTTGCTCAAGAAATTCAAGCTTGACAAGCTCACAGGAAGTTCCCCAGAAAGCTTGTTCAATGATAAATCAAAAGATTCAAGAGATTTCAAGTCTCCAATCTTCTCTAGGATACTTCCTGTGAATTGATTTCTTGATAGATTCAATGAATTCAACTTTTGAAGAGCCATTAGCTCACTTGGGATGTGCCCAACAAAATTGTTACACGAAAGGTCCATCACTGAGACGAGTCGAAGAATAGTGCTGTACATGTCCTCTCGTCCCTTTATCACCAATGACTCACTAATGATAAACTTACTAGTACTACTTTCAAAGATTATCAATGCATCATTTAAATCACTTCCTTTTCCAGAAAGGGCACTGAAGTTGTTGAAGCATCTTGGAATATTTCCAGAGAGATTGTTGTGAGCAAGATCCAAAATGCGAATCTTTGTAAGATAACATAGCTCTTGAGGAATATTTCTGTCAAAATTGTTCGATCTAAGGCCCAGACTTCTCAGATCAGACAATTCTGTCCCAATCCATGGTGGAATGGATCCAACAAGTTCATTTCTACCAAGTTGAAGGTACTGTAAGTTTGTCAAGTTCATTAGTGAAGCAGGTAGTCTTCCGGAGAGTTTGTTCCCACGCATGTTCAATTGAGCTAGGCGATTTGAAAAACCCAATGTTTTTGGAACCCCGCCAGACAGATTGTTGTTCTCCAAGTTTAAGAATAACAATCTCTGCCACTTCACCCAACACTCAGGAATGACACCCGATAAATGATTATTTCCCAAATTAAGAGCCTCTACTTGTATCTCATCATAGGGACACAACAAATGATCTAATGATCCCGTAAAGGAATTATTTGATAGATCTAGAACGTATGCAGCAAAACCATCTGACAGATGAGGTAATTTCCCTGTAAACATGTTAGAACTCAAGTCGAGTAAATCAAATCTATCATGTGTTGGAGGGATACTCAGCAATGTTCCTTGGAGATGATTCTGTGACATATCTAAATACGTCAAATTTGGAAATGAACTCAAAAATGACCGAGGCATGGGTGCTGAAATGTTTGTGTTGCTTATGTCCAAATATTTTAAATCCCTTTGTGATTGCAACCATGATGGAAATTGAGGCCCTAAACCCCAAGACTGTAAATACAATAAGTTTAGTTGGAAAGGTGGGATCCAATTGGAAAGTTGCGGTCTTAAGATTATGTTGTTGTCTGTTCCCTTTAGGACTTTCAATCCGGTTAATTTGGCAAAATGAGCTTCTGTCACAACACCGGTCAACAAATTGGAAGAAAGATCTAAATAATTCAACTTTGAAAGTTGACCAAGGCTTTCAGGAAAGCTACCATTCAGTCGGTTCTCCGAAAGGTCTAACCTCTCCAACGACAATAATCCTCCTACTGAATTTGGAAACGAAACTGTTTGACGCAAGATTCAGGTCAACCAAATGTATCAGTTGACCAAGTTGATCCGGTAGCTGACCCGAAAGTCCTGTAAATCTTAGGGCTAATGACTCCAAGCAAGGTGATTTGCAATCGAAAAAACTTTTAAGATGGTGTGTTAAACTCGTATTATCAAAAGGGTTAAATGACAAATCAATCTCTCTCAACTTACAAAGGTTACCAAATGATTTAGGTATCCCCTTGGTGAGTTGATTATGTGACAGGTCAAGACTAAGAAGAGAGGTCAAATTGTGAACGGCAGCTAGACCTGAACTTGAGACATGACAAAAACTAATATCTAACGAGACGATATTACTACCTAGTACTAATGTAGACTTCACAAAATTGTTCCTGGTGGCATAAAGAAACTTGAGAGAAGTCAAGTTATGGAAGCCCTCAATACTACTATGAGTAGGGCCTTGGAAAAAACACCAACTTAAATCCAATGAAACAAGACTGGTTGTACTAAAAATCCACCGTGGCATAGAAATGTTAGCAAAATAGTTACGAGAAAGATCAAGCAAGGAAAGGGATGTTAGATTAAGAGTAGGAATATGGGGATGTGTATGCGAAAGTTGACAACCAGATAAATGTAGTTTGGCCAAAGAAGGAAGGGTGTTGATCACCTGAAACCAATCGATTGCTTTGCTTAGGTCCACACCACTCATATCCAGGTGGCGCAACAAATGTAGACTTGACAGCCATTGCATGTTCAAGATGCTTAAGTGACCATCATCATGAAAACTTTTAAGACTAAGAACTTGCAATTCTGAAAGATTTCCCAATTGAGGAGGGATGATTCCAGCAAATCCGGAGTTTGAAAGGTTAAGATATCTTAAGTTTCGAAGAGAACCTAGAAAGCTGGGAATTTGGATCCCTTCAAGATCATTGCAGCTCAAATCTAGATATCTGAGTTGCTTTAGCTGCAATATGGATGGACTTAAATCCCTTCCTAACTTGAGCTTGTTCATTCCGGCCGCTTCTTTGAGATGACAAGTATCATCAAGTCCACGGAGCTGAATCTGATGAACATGACCCGTATAGTTATCACAAACAATCCCTGCCCAACTACAACACTCTTTCTCCTCACTTACCCATGAAGCAAGTTTGTTTGCGCCATCATCTATGAGACCGTGCTTGAATTGGAGAAGTGCTTGCCTCTCGACATCCTTGCATAGTACATGATTGAAATTTTGAGTCGATAAACAGAAATGAAAAAAGGACAAAAGAAAGAGTAAGCAAAAGTAGCATGAAGAACTCATAATGATTGATGATGACTCAAAACATTTACATGAAGTTTTATTTATAGTAGTTGGAAGTTTATGTTTCCAAACATAACAATTTTGATTTCATTTTCCCGTGACCAAAGTAGCACATGGAAACATGAAGAAAAAAGTAAAGGATAGAGCCATGCATATATCTTATCTTCCACTAAACTCCACCGTGGGCCTCCTCTTGACATGTCAATTCATATATATATATATATAGAGAGAGAGAGAGGGGTTCATGGAAAATTGCTAAAAATGAGAGAACTAATGAACAGCATGAGAGCTCGTCATCTGGACGGTATTTTTTTCTATGCATCAATACATATATATATATATAGGGGAGGAATGAGAACAAAGGAATAATTTGTGGACCACATATGATGTGAGTCCCATATAATATTAAATCATTTTTGATTTAATATTATGTGGGACCAACATCATATGTGGTCCACAATTCTTTTAGAAATCAAAAGTTCTCATTTGAACCTTCCTCTATATATATATATATATTGTATGATCCCTCCCCTATATATATATATATATGTATGCATTAGTGCATAACTGCATATGCACAAATGCATACAAACTACTAGAGCTCTTTTTTCTATGCATCAATACATATATATGCATTAGTATATATATATATATATGAATTAGTGCATATGCACAAATGTATGATTGGAGCTCTTTTTTTCTATGCATCAATATATATATATATGCACAAATACATATACACAAATGCATGTTATCGCATACCGTCCATATGGAGTACTATCACGCCTATATATACATATATATATATATATATATTCTTTATTTGTATTTGAAAATGTCTCTTTTTTATATTAAAATATAGTACAGTCACTGAAAATAAATTACTGTTTGTACCAAAAATTATACAATTTGATGTGAAAAATTGGTGTTTTTCATAGGAGATATATAGTGATCATTACCTATCATTGTACATCATTCCAAATCAAAACAGATTGATCAACCAGGAAAGGTCGCAGAAAAATGGTTGAGAAGAAAACCCATTAGAATAGAAACTTGATAAGTGAATCAAAAGTCGAAGAAGAAAACTGAAAAATATGACGACAAAGATGAAATACTGTAAACCCAAAATCAAAACCCTGATCGAAATAATGTGAACCCTATTTTAATCACGAAATAACAAAAACTAAAATTGAAACCCTAATTTATGGTTTAAAAGATTGGAGTCGTTCGTACCGTAAATGCGTGGATACCACCATATCGATTTTGATTCTCCAATGGGTAGAAAGCAAGATACGATCTTGACCGACTTTGACATGTTTGGATAAAGAGGAAAAAGGAAAGAAGAAGAAAATCTTGTATTTGTGTTTTTGAAATGGAAAAAGGAAAATAATTTTTTTTTGTGTTCTACGAAGCGACAAGAAAAAATAAGGAGAAAAATATCACTTTTATTAATATATCCTTTGTAAACATGCTATTTTTTTTTCCAATTTAAATATTCATATTTTATTTATATTTATTCTAAGATAAATATTCATTTTTCAAAGTAAAATAATCAAGTTCTTTATATTTTTTCTTAATTAATACATAAATATTTAAGAATTATAAGCAAGGAGGAAATTAAATAAGAGTAAATATTTTTAGGAGTTTTTATTTTTATATCTTTTCAAGAAAGCCAAGAAAATTTTATATGTACTTCTTTTTTGTGTCATTTCATTTCTTTTTTTCTCTCTATTTTTTATCCTTTCTTTCATTTTCCCGGTAAAAAAGGTTTTGAAATACAACATTGAAGCTCATATTAAGTATGAATTTTTTTTACTATTTCTATTCGTAGATAAAGTGAAACTTTTTCATAGAGTTCATCAACTTTTCTTCCACAAATTTATAAAATTAACTTTCTTTTTGTTTTATAAAGTTAAACTCGAATTTTCAATAAATTTATAAAGTTAACCCTTTTTTTATAAAGTTTGTTTTGAGCAAACCCCTTTTCATAAAGCTGAACTCTTTTTTTTCCACAAATTTAGATAAAACTCCTTTTTTTCCCATAAATTTATAAAGTTAAACTTTATTTTTATGTATTTAGCTACCAATATTTCTGATGACTACATATTTGCTATGAATTTTACTTATTTGACTACCAATAATTTCGATTGGTACAAATTGGTAACAATACGATACCATAATCACAAACATGCAAAACACGATCAACGGTTAATAATTTAAAGTTTCAATCAGCTTCAACTAATTAAAGTATGCACTATACCCTACACGTTACTATAAAGTTCCACATAGGTGGTAGGGCGATAATATTATTAGTGTTCATGAGTGGATTACAACTCGGCATAAATTCCAATGCCGAGTCCTCTTATATTTAGGAGGAAGGGTTTAAAACTCCTCTTGGTAGTCAAACTCGCCCATATCAATATGTTCACACTAATGAGGAATTGGTCCAGTTTGGTTGTTGCCAAGTGGTTTCTTTTATCACTCCGAAAGAAAGAAAAGATAACATCTTTTGAAAAGAAAACCCATACTTCAAAAGGAAATAAGATAACATCTTTCGGGATCCCTTTCGGTCACTAATTAATGTTGACCTCGACAAAACTCTTATCTGATTTCTTTTTAGTAATAGAATTTGTTCTGGAGAATAAAATTTAGGGTTTTGATTTACAAAAAAATCAAGAAACAATATGAAGGTAAAGAGAGACTGAAGGTGAATGGTCGACACCTCAGTTTCTATTCTTTCATAAAAACATCAAGATATTTTTCAACACTTATGGAAACATTTTGCAACAATACTTGTGCATAACATCATAAATCATATACATCAGCTTCGTCAAGAAACGGAAATATGCACTCCTCCATGATTTGTTGACTATCAATGGAGCCACAATGATCCAAAAACCGCAAATGAATCCTAACACGATGCTAATGATCAAACCCAAATCCGCTCCATGTGATCCTTTGTCGTCGTCTTCATCTTCTTCTTGGTCCTTGTCAGGTACTTCAACTACACATTGCTTCGTGAGTGGATCTCCACAAAGGTTGTTGCCAAAGAAGCTGGACTCATTCAGTCCCTGCAACTGAGTACCTGATGGTATTCTTCCCGTAAGATTGTTGTAGGACACATTGAACTTACTCAAGAAACTCAAACTTGACAAGCTCACCGGAAGTTCCCCAGAAAGATTGTTCGATGATAAATCTAAATATTCAAGCGATTTCATGTCTCCAATATTTTCCGGGATCTTTCCTATCAAATGATTGCTTTCTAGATTCAGCGATTTCAACTCAACAAGGGCCGTTAGCTCACTTGGTATATGCCCAGAAATGTTGTTACTCGAAAGGTCCATCACCGTAACTAGTCCGAGAATAGTGCTATATATGTCCTCTCGTCCCTTCACCAGCAACGACTGACTGATGAGAAACTCTTGACTATTACTTATTGGATAGAACCTATATGCATCAATCAAACCAGTTTCTTTCCCAGAAAGGACACTGAAGTTGTTGAAACATTCTGGAATACTTCCAGAGAGATTATTTTCAGCAAGGGCCAAAATATGAATCTTTGTAAGATAACATAGCTCTTGAGGAATGGTTCCATCAAAATTGTTTGATCTAAGTTCGAGACTTACCAACGAAGAGAGTTCTGTTCCAATCCATGTTGGAATGGATCCAGCAAGTTCATTTCTACCAAGTTGAAGGAACAGTAAGTTTGTCAAGTTCATTAGAGAAGCAGGTAATCTTCCCGAGAGCTTGTTCCCACACAGGTTCAATGCGACTAACTCAGATGAAAGACCCAAGGTTTTTGGAATATTACCAAACAGATTGTTGTTCTCCAAGTTTAACAATGACAAACTCGACCACTTCTCCCAGCAATCAGGAACGACACCCGACAAATTATTGTTCCCCAAATTAAGAAGCTTTATCGATTTCTGATCATAGGGACACAATAAATGATGTAATGATCCTGTAAAAAAATTGTTTGATAGATCCAAAACGTATGGCCTTGAACTATTTGAGAGATGAGGTAATTTACCTGTAAACTCGTTATAACTCAAGTCCAACATATCAAGTGTTGCAGGGACACTAAACAACGTTCCTCGGAAATGATTGTGTGACATATCTAAATATGTTAAATTGGGAAATGAACTCCAAAATGACCGAGGCATGGGTGCTGAAATGTTTGTGTTGCTTATTTTCAAATATACTAAATCCCTCTGAAATTGCAACCAAAACGGAAATTGAGGTCCTAAACCCCAAGAGTTTAAGTACAAGTACTGCAGCTGGAATGGGGGGATCCAATTTGCAAGTTGTGGTCTTAAGATTATTTTGTTGCCTGTTCCATTTAGGTATTTCAGTTCGGAAAGTTTGGCAAAATGAGCTTCAGTCACAATACCAGTCAACAAATTGGAAGATAGATCTAAAGAATTCAACTTCGAAAGTTGACCAAGGCTACTAGGAAGGCTGCCACTGAATTGGTTATACGAAAGATCTAACTGATCCAATTTCAAAAGTAGACCGAGGCTATCAGGAAGGCTACCATTCAGTCGGTTATGCGAAAGGTCTAACATCTCCAACGAAGACAATCCTCCTATTGAGTATGGAACTGGACCAGAAAGGGAACTCTGATAAAGTTGTAATGACCTCAAGAAAGATAGGCTTGCTATCGAATCAGGAATAATGCCAACAAAATTGTTTTCCCCAAGATTAAGGTGGACTAGACTTTTCAGTTGTCCAAGTTGATTCGGTAGATGACCAGAAAGTCCAGAAGACCATAGAAATAATGACTCCAAGCTAGGTGATTTGCACTCGAACAAACTTTCAAGAAGATATGCTAAACTGGTATTATGAAAACTGTTATTCGACAAATCAATCTCTCTCAAGTTACAAAGGTTACCCAATGATTTAGGTATTGCCTTGGTGAGTTGATTATGTGAAAGATCAAGGCTAAGAAGAGAGGTCAAGTTATAAATGGAATCTAGACTTGAACTCGAAACACTACAAAAACGAATATCTAACGAGATGAGATTACTACCTATAGTACTAGACAACGCTTTTAATACTAATGAAGAATTCATGAAATTGTTCCCAGAGACATGAAGCAGCTTGAGAGAAGTCAAGTTACGGAAGGTATCAATACTACTAGGATTAACACCTTGGAAATTACACATACTTAAATCCAACGAAACTAGACTTGTTAAACTGAAAATCCAACGTGGCACATAAGTGTTAAAGAAATAGTTACCAGAAAGATCAAGCAAAGAAAGGGATGTTAGATTAAGACTAGGAACATGGGAATGTATATGCGAGAGATGACAATTAGACAGACATAGTTCGACCAAAGAAGGAAGGGTGTTCATCACCTGAAGCCAATCGATTGCTTTATTAAGGTCGATGCCACTCATATCGAGATGATGCAATGACTGAAGGCTTGACAACCACTTCATGTTCAACATGGGAGTTGATTCATAACCATCATATAAACTTCCAAGAGAAAGGACTTGCAATTCTGAAAGATCCCCAAGTTGAGGAGGGATGATTCCACCAAATCTGGAACTAGAGAGGTTAAGATATCTCAACTTCCCCAAAGAACCCATAAAGCTAGGAACTCGTATCCCTCCGAAATCATTACAGCTCAAGTCTAGATGTCTTAGCTGATTCAGACGCAACAAGGCAGGACTTAAATCGCCTCCTAACTTCTTCTTTGAGACTTCGTTGTACTCCTTTTCCGTGGTGTAATCAGAACGATGACAATGACCATCGACTCCTCGAAGACGTATATGATGAACATGACCAGTAAAATTATCACAAACGATCCCGGCCCAACTACAACACTCTTTATTCTCACCCACCCAAGAAACAAGTCGGTCTGCATGATCTACAAGACCGTGCTTGAAGTCGAGAAGTGCTTGTCTTTCGACATCCTTGCATAATACATTATTGAAATTTTGAGTGGATAAGCATAAATGGAAAAGGGACATGAAAAGGAGTAAGCAAAGGTACAAGGAAGAAATCATATTGATAGATAGATATATTGATGATGAAGAGACTAATAACAATGAATTTCTTACATTTAAATGAGGTTTTATTTATAGCTTTGATTTATGTTTTCAAACCGTTTAATTTGCTTTGACTTTTGCATGTCACAGGACGTCTCACTTGAAAACGTCAAGGAATTGAATAGAGTCCATATATATGTTATCTTCCACTAAACCCCACCATGCATATATATATATATATATATATATATAGTGTCTTTGTGAATTAACATCAAGTGCAATTAAGCACCGAAAAGGATTTTGAATTTCACACGAATTAGGGTTTAATTTCAATAAAAATTTGGGAATCTGATTTCTCTTTTTTAATATAATGATCTATTTTGATTTTCCATTAAATTAGGGTCGTTTTGTAGTTTATAAAATTTAGTTTTAAAAGTTCAAGAATATGATGGTAAAATTGGTCGAAACATGAAAAGTAATACTCCGTAGTTGGTATAAAATACGTTTCTCTTTTAAAGCAAGTACTTTTGTCGAGTTCTTTAAAAATTTGAAGAACTTTGTTCGATTCGTATTTTTTTCATTTTGGGTAAAGGTTTTGGAAAATCTAATGCAGCAAAAAACTTGTCTAAAATTTCAATTTTCTTCATTTTAGAGGATATAAAATAAGATCTCTTAGTGTTAAATCGCATGTTGATTGTTGTGAAAAATAGGAATTACATTTTGTTTATTTCAATAAGTTAAGTAACAACTTTATTGATGATCATAAATGGTTAAATTTAGGCTATGTTTAGCAAACTAGTGGATAAGCTAGCTGGTAGCTGATAAGGTGGTGGCGGATAAGCTAACTGGTGAAAAAATCATGTTTGGTAAAAACTAACGTATACGAATATAACATGACCAAAAAAACATATTTATAATTAATAGTAATTAATATTAGTGAGGGTTATAATTGGAAAAAATGACAATAAGCTCGCAAAACGCCACTCCAAGTAACGTTTCAATACGCTATCTTATGATTTGCCAAACGTGTACCCTAAAAATACGTTAGCTTATAAGCTAACTTATTTTAACCGAACATAGCCTTAAACATAAAAATACCTCTCTCGTTTATGGCTGATCTGTTTGTTTTATGGATCATTACATGAAGAAAATAGTTATCATAAAATTCAACTGATTAGAATTCTATATCAAGCAATGATTCATTTATAACTTTCTTTTAGAAATTTAAATATTCAAACATGGCGGGCATTAGTTGGATGGTCAAAGTCAATATCCATTAACACAAACTTGTAACTTGAATGATTATGATAATGTAGTTTCAAGAATCCATGATGAAACAAGGGGATGACTAGACCTAATAAACGTGTCGTGTCGGGTTATTGGGTTAAACGGGTTGAAAACACCTAACCTGAACACGATGCGTTTAATAAACGGGTCAAAAAATCTTAACCTGAACACGACCTGATTTTAGCCGCTTAACCCAACACGACACGATTAACCCGTTTATCTTCTTAACCCGCTAACCTGTTTAATATTTATAACATTAAAACTTAAAAATCGAAAATTCTGATTTTATAGTTCAAACTTCAAACTATCCAAATCCAAAGCATAAAAAATCCAAATATAAAGCATAAAAATATTACAACCCCAAAATCTTTTAAGTTCTAATTTCTAAGTTCCAACATCTTCTTCATCCAGATTCTTGAGTTTGCTTCTTTGGTTCTTCACAAGTTCACAATCATCATCATCCTTTAATCTTAAAAGCATATTGCATAGTTCCTCTTCATCTGGATGCATTGATGCATTGGGCTATTTTAGATTTTGGGCATTGGGCTATAATTTATATGCCAGGAACAAGGCCCCCAAAAAATATAGAATTACTAATAAGCCCCCTATTATAAACGGGTTATACGGATCATTTTCGAGTTGAAATTTTTGACCCTGACCTTACCCGTTTACTTAAACGGGTTGAAATATATTAGCCAAACCTGTTTAATTCGTGTTGGGTTCGTATCGGGTTAGCGTGTCGACGTGTCGTGTCAGTTTTTGCCAGATCTAGGGATGACAATGATTATGATAATGTAGTTAACATCTAAATAAGCAAAATTTATCAAAACAATAATAGAACAAATTTAGGGGCTGTTTTTGTCAAACCATCTCACAGGTTCAACTAATACCTATATGTTCTTCATCAACACACAGAAAAGGTACAAAGATTGAAATAAGAACATGACTCCAATAGATATAATTTTCATATTCACAAGTATTAGACTTTAAGTTTTGATATTGGATAAAATTAGGATTCTTTTGAAGTTTAGAAACTAGTAGATTCAAGCATAACATACCTCTAATACAAGCTTGTAACTTCATTGAGTTTGATTTTTTTTTTCATAATACAACTTAAGACATGTTGTTGCAACATCATGGCATTTTTCATCATTTTGCAAACATGTTGCAACAATACTAGTGCATGACATCATAAGCTATATAGCTCAGTCTCCACAAGAAACCAAAATATGCAGTCCTCCATGATCTACTAACTATCAACAAACCAAAATATGCAGTCCTCCATGATCTACTAACTATCAACGGAGCCACAATGATCCAAAAACCAGCAATGAATCCACACACCATGCTAATGATCAAGCCCCAATCTTCTTCTTTTTCTTGGAGGTACTTCAGCTACACAAGGCTTGGTGAGTGGATCTCCACAAAGGTTGTTACCGAAGAAGTTGGACTCATTCAGGCTCTGCAACTGAGTACTTGATGGTATTCTTCCTCTAAAGCTATTGTAGGACACATTGAAGTTCCCCATAAAGCTTGTTCAATGATAGATTGTTGTTCTCCAAATTTAAGTGTGACAATCTTGGCGACTCCACCCAGCACTCAGGAATTACACCCGACAAATTATTGTTTCCCAAATTAAGAATATAAGTCCATTTCTCATCTTAAGGACACAACAAATGATGTAACGATCCCCCAAAGAAATTATTTGATAAATCCAGAAAGGTTGGCCCTGACCCATTTGAGAGATACGGTAATTACCCACTAAACTCGTTATGACTCAAGTCCAACATCTTAAGTGTTGCAGGGATACCGAACAACGTCCCTTGGATATGATTTTTTGATATATCTAAATAGCTTAACCTTGGGAATGAACTCCAAAATGACAGACACATTGGGGCTGAAATGTTTGTATTGCTTATGTCCAAATGTGTTATATCCCTTTGCGATTGCAGCCACAATGGAAATTGAGGCCCTAAACCCCATGAGTTTAGATACAACTGTTGCAGCTGGAAAGAGGGGGGGGGGGTCCAATTTGCAAGTTGAGGTCTTAAGATTAACTTGTTGCCACTTCCTAGTAGGTATTTCAATCTGGTTGGTTTGGCAAAATGAGTATCTGTCACTACACCTGTCAACAAATTGGAAGAGAGATCTAAGTAATTCAACTTTGAAAGTCGACTGAGGCAAGTTGTGAAGGGTGGCTAGAACTGAACTCGAAATACCACAAGAACTAATGCCTAACGAAATGAGATTACTACCTACACTAGACAACCCTTTTAATACTATTGAATAATTCATGAAATCGTTCCCAGAGAGGTCAAGCAATTTGAGAGAAGTTAGGTTATGAAAGCTACCAATACTACGGGTAGGGCCTCGGAAATAACACCAACTTAAATCCAAAGAAACTAGACTTGTTGCACTGAAAATCCACGGTGGCAAAAAAATGTTACTGAAATTGTTTTGAGAAAGATCAAGCAAGGTAAGGGATGTAATATTAAGACTAGAAACATGGGGAGGAATATGCGAGAGTTGACAACTAGACAGAAATGTAGTTCAGTCAAAGAAGGAAGGGTGTTCATTACGTGAAACCAATCGATTTCTTCGCTAAGGTTCATGCCACTCATATCCAGTTGGTGCAACATATGAAGACTTGACAACCATTGCATATTTGACAACGAGAGGTTAAGATATCTTAAATTTCGAAGAGAACCTATAAAGCTAGGAACTTGGATCCATCCAAAATCATTGCAGCTCAAGTCTAAGTGTCTAAGTTGCTTCAGATGCAACAGGGATGGACTTAAATCGCCTCCTAACGTCTGCTTTAAGTCTTGGTCGTCTTCTTTGTCAAGAGTGTAGTGAACATGAGGACAATAGCCATCAACTCCACCATGAAGATGAATACGATGAACATGACCGGTAAAAGTATCACAAATAATCCCAACCCAACTGCAACACTCTTTCTCCTCACCAACCCAAGAAGCAAGTTTGTTGCACGATCGATGAGACCGTGCTTGAACTTGAGAAGTGCCTGTCTTTCTACGTCCTTGCATAATACATGATCGAAATTTTGAGTGGATAAGCATAAATGAAAAAAAAGACATAAGGAGTAAACGAAAGTAGTATGAAGAACTCATATTTATCACTGATGAAGAGAAAGAAGTTGAGCAAGTTATATTCATAGTTGGATGTTAATTTATGTTTTCAAACTTGATAATTTGTTTTCAGTTTTCCATGGTGAGATGTCTCACTTGGAAACATCAAGGAATTGAAGTTAAAAACAGGTCCATTTATTATCTTGTTCAGATTCCACCATGGCTCTCCGCTTGACTTGACATATAAATTCATATTATAATATAAAACACTACCATTTCCTTCTATTCACCATTTACAAGTTAAATACAACTAATTCGCAAGTTGCAGTCTTAAGATTAAGCTGTTGCCACTTGAATGCGATGGGGAATTGAATACACTATGCCACCAGTAAAATAGAAATAGAAATATGAATTTACTTGAACTCATTTCATTGAACACAGCAAAGAAATTGGAAGAAACATTCAAGATTATTAAGAAACACAGCAAAAACCTAATTTTAATAGAACAGATACCTACTGTAATCAAAGCGTAAATTTGCAAACTAAAATCCAACCTATCCATCTTCATCACACATTGAACTCGTTTATTTACTTCGGTTGTCGTGATTCAACTCCAATGACCTCTGTTTTCCTTCGTAGTCTTTGATCTTTGGGATTCTTCCATTTCGAACGGGAGAAATGGGGATTAGGGTTTGTGCGATTTAGGAAGAAGGGAGACACTGATTCGGATGAGAAAACGGGTATGTGAGAGGCTTTATAGTTCCGGGTCGAAAGGTTCAGGTCGGATCCATCAGGATCCGTATTAAAAGTGAGAACAGCAGAGAGCAAAAGGGGGGGGGGGGGGGAACCTGTTGAAAAATTAGGGATTTTGGGATTTTTTTTTTCCGAGCACAGAGGCGGAACCCCATAGGGGCCTTTGGGGGCCATGGCCTCCCCGCCTCTTTAGTTAAATACGAAATATCAGCTAATAAAACGTATGTGATGGCTAGCTCAGTTGGTTAACGCTTTGTGGCCCCCTAGTTGTGGTCACGGGTTCGAATCCTTTCCTCCCCAATTCCTATTTTTTTATATCTATTTTGTCATTTTTAACCCTGCACTTTTTTATTTTGTCATTTTTAACCCTGCACTTTTTTATTTTGTCATTTTTAACCCTGCACTTTTTTATTTTGTCATTTTTAACCCTGCACTTTTTTATTTTGTCATTTTTAACCCTGCACTTTTTTATTTTGTCATTTTTAACCCTGCACCTTCTTATTTTGTCATTTTTCTACCATTTTCTTGCAAATTTCATCTTGTCATTTTTTTACCATTCCTTTGTACATTTCATTTTGTCATTTTTCTACCACTACATTTTAAATCATTAATTTCAATTATATATAAAGATTAGTTTTTAAATGATATAAAGAAACAATATGTAAGTTAATATATATTATTATATTATTAATATAAAAGTTATTTTATTAGTTCATAATAGTACAAAACATAACAAATCTATATTACCATTTCTAGTTAATTAAAAATTCTGAGTTTTATGGGTCATTTATCCGGTAAATGCTTACTAGTAACTTGACAATCACTTATTTTATCAGATAATATTTTTACTCCATCAAAATCTCATCATATGCAACAAGTTACCCATTAAGTTCTAACCAGATAAAAATGGTCACCTTTGCTTATTGGGTAAGACTTTTGTCCTTACCATCGCTCTTACCGGGCAAACGCTTACTAAGTAAGCATTTGGTAAACAACCCCTTAATCTTACGCTAACAAATTTTAAAAAAAATTAATATTATATCATAGAAAACCGAACAAAAAAAACTACGTACGTATGATCATATTTCGGCCCCGGGGGTTATAATAGTCGTGTTCCGCCCCTGAGACCGAGCAGGTGTATTTTTCTAAAAAGAATCACAAGTGTCAGTTTAGACGAATTTTATGGTTTTGTTTCATTGATTTTTGGTTGATATGAAACAATTTTTTAGTTTTTGGTTGATTTCAAGATATTATTTTATTATATATAAGGTATTGTTTATTTTTTTATTTCAATCTTTTAATTATCACTTATGTCTTATTCGTTTAAACGTTTTATAATCATTTCAGAACTAAAATAAGACTTTAGACTTGAGCATATTTTAAAAAACAAACGCCACCTAAGTCTTTGAAGTTTGAAATCTCAAGTCTCACTACCTTCCATAATTTAATGTGGACATTAAAACTTTTAAAAGAATAATGGGCATGATGTTCAATTTGTTGTGGATTGATATATACAAGCCACTGTATATCCAAGAATTTTCAATTTTGATGGATACTAATATAAAGGAAGGTTTATGTAAGAACGGAAATAATTTATGAGGATGCAATGACAGTTTTTAGCCAATTATTTTTATATATGAAATTTTTTATGTATAAATGATATGGACGACTTTCTGTGCGACTTAAGTGGTCTCAAAAGTGGTCCACTACAGTTAATCCAAAATCACATGTGATCTTGTACATGAAAAAAGCTCATCGTATTCTCTAAAATTATTACCGTTCTCGTATGAGTCCGCCCCTACTAATGTTAGTTCATTTAGAAACTTTACGAATGGTAGAAACTTTGGCAAATCAATATAAAAAACTGTTTCTTTTATCAAATGCTATGATTTAAGATATTATTGCACATATGTTTGTTTCATCTTGTGAAAAAAAAAATTACATGTGAGACTTTTACATATGAAATAAATACATATGAAACTTTTCATTAAAAATATTTAAGAAACTTTTAACTTATGAAAAACAAATACACGTAAAACTTTTACATTATGAAACAAACATATGTACAATAATATCTTAAATCATAGCATTTGATGAAAAAAAATCAAGAAAAAATATTAGTTTTTATATTGATTTGTCAAAAAATTTAGGTTTCTACCATTTTTAAAGTTTTTTTTAAATGAACCAGCCTCTATATATATATATATATCTCTATATATATATATAACATCTTTTTTTTTTCAAAAATGATGTATTACAAAATACCAACAAATTTATTTAGGTCCCATCTGGTTTGCATAATTTAATAGAATTTGGAATTGAAATCCATTTCAAATTCAATATTTGGTTTAAACGAAATTTTAGATTTAAAATCTTGATATTTCATTGAATCTTACAATAGTAGTTGGTATTTTGCGAAATTTTATATGATTTGTTTGTGATAAATTTTAAAACATATCAAAATTTTATGTAACACTTTTATTTTATTTCAATTATTTTATTTTATTTTACAACCATATCATGTATATAAAATAAAAGATCAGTAGGGTAACATTCTTTTACTGTTTTTGAGTTTTATTTTTAGAGAGAGTGGTATTATATTCAACGAAGATGTAGTTTTATATGTATAAACTTTAAATGAAAACACATTTAAGGTTTTGATCTAAAAGAAATTTGTCCATCATTTCCAAATTATGAGGGTTTATGGATTTTAATTTCCATGTTCGATATATGATTTTATTTGTTGTTTAATTTGTACAAATTTATTCTTGGTGCATAAGGAACACATTTATTGAAGTTCTTGAAAATTAAATAAGAAAACGATAAGATAGAACCTAAATACAAATTGAAACCTGAATCAATAACTAAAAACATAAAAATCCAAACATTAAATATAAACCATACACTCTTTTTCCTTGATATTTCTTTTATGGTCGGAGTTGGTGATGTGATCGGACGCAAAAAATAATAGGGGTATACACGAAAAATACAAAAAGACTCAAATAAAGTAACTGTATAGGTATAATATAAATATAAAATAAAATAAAATATTATAATATAATCTAATTTATTTTCAAATTTTTAATAAAATATATGATAAAAATGCAAAAGACTCAAATCCCCTAAGGCTATGTATGGCAAATTAGCTGATGACTGATAAGCTAGTTGATAGCTTATAAGCTAGCTGATGACTTATAAGCTAGCTGGTAGCTGATGAACAAACTATGTTTGGCAAAAACTAGCTGATAACCATTTAAATGACTAAAAATGACATCTTGAAAAAGTAATAATTAATATTAACGAGGGTATAATCGGAAAATATGACAAAAAATTTCTTATAAGCTACTCAAAGTAGTTTATCAATAAGCTAGCTTATAAGTCAGCTTATGTGCATCCAAACATATATACTGAAAATAAGTTAGCTTATAAGCTAACTTATTTTTGCCAACAATGCCTAAGTTAATAGAGTCCATTGTTAGAAAAAGTTAACAAAATCATTGTTAGCAAAGTTAGTAAGGGGGGGTATATCATAATAAAATCACAACCATAAGAACCAAATCCTCAATTTTTTTAAGTTAAAAGATTTTAATCATGATTTTCCGTTAAACCACAAGGACCAAATCTGTAATTTACTCTTAATTTAATTTAAAGTTCCGTTATATTCCTCCATTTTATATTTAATTTTGAACTTTGCAATTAATTTTGGGGAAATTGGGTTAGATGAACATTTCACAAATGAGATTGTGATCAGTAACAATCTTTCTCTCCATTTAACCAAAATAGTCAAACCTTCGTCAAAAAAATAAACCTCCGTCAAATTCTTTTTGGAACCTCCGCCAAATTTCCTTTTGCAAACCTCCGTGCCAATCTCATTTGATACACACACATACATACATAAAAGATACATACACACACATACATAAATAAAGATACATACACACACATAGAGATGTAAATTGCCCGGATTCGGACCGGATCGGGTCGGGCTTTTGGCCGGATTCGGGCCGGAACACTATTCCGGAAAACCGGATTTGACCAAACCGAATCGGGCCTCGGGGGTAAAACCCCGATCCAATTAGGCTATCCTAAAACCAGATTTTGAAACCGGGCCTAAATCGGATTTGCCGATTTTGATTTTTTTTTACAATTTTAATTTTAAAGATATATTGCATTGGGTCACTCAAATACACTTTAAAAATACATTTTATTATAATTGGATACATGTTACGAAGCGGCCATCATGATTCTTGAAAATAATAAGTAAGTAATAACAAAAATAAAGAGAGAAATAGATGAGAACTAGGAAGCAATATTATAAACCGAAATAAAAAACTAGTCGAAAACACGAATTATAGAGAGATTTGTGATCGTTTTTTGCTTTGTGAGTTTGGTTTCTAAACCCATTCAACATATATGATATTTATAGTGTCTTGGGATGAAAATAATCCAAAACAAGGGTAAAAAACTCATCAACGGTCATATAACATCTATAAAAACGGTATTTTTTTGAAAAATACCGGATCGGGCCGAAAACCAGATTTGGGCCGGGCCGAAAACCGGATCGGACCGGGCCGTGAAAAAACACTAAAAATCCAAACCGGATAGGGCCCGCTGGCCTAAAACCGGATTTTGACCGGATTCGGATCGGCTCGGGCCTTGACCGGATCCAGATTCGGGCTTTGACCAAATTCAGATTCGGATCGGATCGGGCCGGAATTGACATCTCTACACACACATACATACATAAACATACATGCATACACATACATACATACATACATAAATAAATAAATAAACAAACATACATACACATACATACATAAGTTACATACATAAACATACCCATACATACATAAACATACAAACATACATACATAAATTTGTGGAATGTTTCATTTTTTAACGAAAATTTCAATTTTTTGACAGAGGTTTCATTTTTTTTGACGGAGGTTAAATTTGTGGAATGTTTCATTTTTTACGGAGGTTTCATATTTCAAAAAAAAATTGACGGAGGTTTTAATTTTTTGACGGACATTTAGCTATTTTGGTCAAATGAAGAAAGATGGTTATACAAACTACTTTTAAATAAATAATAAAATTTTGATTAAATAATAAAAAGAATTATTAATTAAAATATTAAAAAAGTTATTTATTTTTAGTAATTATAAGTATATGAAAAAGTATCAAAATATATATAAAAAATAACATATATGTAGCATTAAAAATTAAAATATATTAAAGAAGAAAAAACAAAAATGATAATATATATATATATGTGTGTGTGTGTGTATATGTGTGCACGAGCACGCCAAATTATAATTAGTAATACAATAAATGAAATTTAGGATTAAATATTTAAAATTTGTATAACATAAGGACTAGATATGTAAATTTTTAAAACTTTTTTAACAGTCCGGTAAGTCTTGTAAGGACGAAAATAGAAGCAAAATGAAACCACAAGGACCAAAAAAACAGTTTTTAAACCACAAAAACCAAAATCGTTATAAATGGTAAACCACATGGACCAAAATCGTAGTTAACTCTAAAATTTATACATTTGTGAAATATTTATCGGAGCCAATTTCCCTTAATTTTGAGAATGATGTAAAAGATTTTGTCCGTTATAAAATTAAATGCAAAAGTCCGTCTAACAATTAATTCAAATTCCAAAGAAACCTATAAAAGGGTTTACAACGTCTAGGTTTCATCCATCCATCATCACCGTCTCATTCCGATTTAGGGTTTTGGAAAATTTCAGTTTCTTCCTTCCTTCCTTCTGTAATACAACAAGCTCCTTAAGAAAACATTTGCAAGAATCAAGTTTCAAGAAATTTCCTTATTCATATGGTAATTCGATCTCACTTCACATCAATCGGTGGTGGTAACTGGTGAGTGTTTGATGTTCTTCGTTCGAGTTTTAATTCTTATATATTAGGATCAAAATTACATGAAGCAACAAGCAGCCAAGAATCTCATTCTTTTGAAACCCTAGGGTGGGAATAGAGTCATATACATACGCAGAATCAAATTCTTTATGGTCGATGGTAAATATACTTGATTCTCACTAATATTTTTCTGTCTTTCTTGCTTTTCTTGTCAAGAGTCATCCGGTTATTTCCCTTCGCCAGTAAGGTTATATATATCAACAACAATGTCATCTGATCAAGTTATTAGAATCAAAACCTGACCTATATGATCAAGATTACCCTGTTTTTTGAAGGGGATAACCACTAAACTAGAAGTAGACATAAGATACAGATATAGAAGTGCAGAAAGTTTTGGTAGTACCAAATCAAACACTGGCTAACCAATCGTTGTTGTTTGTTGATCAATTGTTTACGTCTTTCTTTCCAGAGACATGGTTTGTATTTATTTACCTTTTATCCTTAATACTCATATTTGTTTTCCATATAATTTTATCTTTTAATATCTCATACGTTGTCAAATCTGCAGGTGGCTGTAGCTATGATGCATACGCCGTAAATAATCATTGTTTTACATATAATCACCCTGGTTTTTGCTTAAAAATTGGCTGATATAATAGTTCATTGAGGTCTGACCCATATTGTTAATAGTGTAAATTTTCTCTTGAATTTTATTTCCAACGCTTAATTTTTTATTCCCATCATGATACTGGCAAAGCATGGAGAAAATAACAAATATTTCTTCCTTCAGTTTGTGAACCACAAGTATCACTGGAAATAAGATTACAGAGGCAGTAAGATTTGTGTTTCAAGGAAAGATAAATAGCTTAATTATAATTTTTGTTTTGGAAAAATTTAAGCTTCTTCAAGGCCTATAGAGTATTCCATGCATGTTGGAGGTTAGTTGCAAGAAATGGAAATGTTCGTCTCAAATATGGTCATTAATCATCCTTCTATTCTTTAGAGGTAAATGTAGCCTTCTGAGTTGCTCAATGTCATGTCTTGATGTGTTTGTAGGATTTTAAACTTTCCTTTAGTCGGTGATATCTTAAAACATACATATCTGCAATTTCACATGAGACTTTGTTTGTTACATGGATGACAGTGAAATCATACATATATATATCCAGGTTGGTTTTGTTCTCTATTTCTTGCTACCCTACTTCTGTACATAAACAAGTTGATGTACAAAAGGCGCCACAAAACATTGTGTTCAAGAATTGGTAGCAGCCGAATTGACAAAAACAAACCAACCAATTGTTATTTGTTAGTTGATGAGTTGTTTATTTCTCCCTTCCCTAAGACATGGTTTGTATTTATCTATAGTTCATCTTTTCGATCATCAGCCTTCAGAAAATTCAACGTATGAATTCAGTGTAGGTAGACATTTGCAAGAAACAAGTAAGTTGCTGAGGGGAATCACCTAAAATTCTAAAAAACTTTCTATTCAAGTTCTGCTTGCAGCCGTTTCCTTGTCTTCAACGGGATGTTCTGCTCTTAATTTATGGATCAGTACAGGATTTTCTTGATTTTTTGGGTGGATCTGCTTTCGGGGAGAGGGACTGCACCATCTTCGTCTGTTGGATCTGTGTATCAGCCATCAAGTTCCAGTAAGCAAGATCTATTGGGTTGGATATATGAAGTTGGCTACCACGAGAATGAAATTCAAGGATAACTATAAGTGATTCCTTATTTCAATACTGGGTAACCAGTTGTTATTATTCCCCGAGGCAGGGTTTGTATGCATCCTTGGACTCATTTTGTTTCCCATATGGCCTTCATCATGCAGGTGGGTGCTACTAATCTGTTCTTGTTTTCTTGGTGTATTCAGGGTTCTGCATTAGTTATCATTAATCTCACAGCCGTTATGGTTGACAATTATCCAAGAATCCAATTTGTGATGTAAATTTTAAAGACTAGCTGTGGGAGGAGGTAACCAAATGTTGGTAATTCACTTATTTTTATTTTCCATAGGAGGAAAAAAGTTAAAAATGAAATCTTTCATTGTTAGGCCCAAACTGCAAACATTTTTCTACTGGAAAACGGGCTTGTGATAGGCTCTATAACACCGGTTCAAGTCGGATCCAAGATAACAGGATCCGCGTATTTCAGTTTAAAAGTGAAAATTCGAGGTTGGCAACCCCAGCCCCCTGAAGTTGGTTGCTGCAGGAGCAGCAGCAGCAGCAGCAGCAGCAGCAGCAGCAGCAGCAGCCGCAGCAGCAGCAGCAGCAGCAGCCGCAGCAGCAGCAGCAGCAGCAGCAGGACATCATGCTGATGAAACAGAGCAGCAGAGAGAAGAGAAGGGCAAAGCTGTTGAAAAATTAGGACTTGTTTGTTCTTATACAATTTATCTAACTCCCAATCATGAAGAAGAAGTAGATGTTGCTTTTGCCAAATGAGGTACTTTTTCTACTAGTCTTGTCTTATCAAGATTTTATGTAAAATTTCGAGTGATGATACTATCTACAATCTTCCCAGGTTCTAGAATCGGAATTTGAATTCCTTTTTAAGATTAATGATAAGGACCAAGTTCTACAACTGAAATATTGCTGAATAATTAGCAGTACCAAGAAACATACACTTCACTAATGACTAATGGAAAAATGATGAACATTACTAAAACATGTTATAATTTCACACAAAGCTTGTGCCATACTTTATACAAATACCCGAAATATGTGTGTCTCCATACTTTGTTGACTGCCAAAGGTCCAACCACCACCCAGAAACCAAAGAAGAATCCAACCACTAAGCAGGCTATCAACACCCAGTCAACTTCAGTTGCTTCATCAATCTTTTCTTCACCTTTCGACCCATCTCCATTTCTTGCTAATCCGCATAAATCCTGAAGAGGAGGTCCACAGAGTCTGTTGCCAATGAAACTGGATTCATTGAAGCTCTGAATCTGAGTGCTTGTAGGGATTCTACCTGTCAAACTATTGGAGGACACGTTGAACCAATTCAAGAAAGTCAGATTCGACACACTCCATGGAATTCTTCCCTGAAGCAGGTTGGATGACAAATCCAGAGATTCAAGCAATCGCATGTCACCAATGTTCTTTGGAATTCTTCCGGTCAACTGATTTCCTGATAGATTCAAATAACGCAATCCCACAAGGTCCGTTAGCTTATCAGGAATGTTCCCAGAAAATCTGTTACCTGAAAGATCAAGGGTTGTCACCAAATATAGGAT
Organism: Silybum marianum; assembly: GCA_036898165.1. Classification (NCBI taxonomy): domain Eukaryota; kingdom Viridiplantae; phylum Streptophyta; class Magnoliopsida; order Asterales; family Asteraceae; genus Silybum; species Silybum marianum. The sequence goes on from CM072532.1 coordinate 2,203,135, forward strand.
GGTGCTATATGAGTTATCTCTTCCCTTGGTCACCAATGATGCACTGCCCAAAACTTGATTTTGGACAAATTCATCATAAATAATGATAGGACTTGAGCTTTGCTTTCCAGACATTATGCTGAAGTTGGAGAAACATGTCGGCACGTTCCCAGAAAGGTTGTTGTCAGCCAGGTCTAAGATCTGAATTGAAGTTAGCCGACAGAGTTCATAAGGAAACTTTCCATCCAACCTGTTCAAACGGAGATTGAGAAGTTTCAGATTTGTAGCTTCTCTCCGTTTTGGGGACAAGGTGATTCCAGTGAGTTTGTTTTCAGCGAGATCAATGATCAACAAGCTCTTTGAACTCATCACAGACACGGGTATTAATCCAGAAAGATTGTTCTTGCGCATGTTCAGTGATCTAAGCGAAGAAACTTCTCCCACAGACTCTGGGATTCCACCGGATAATCTATTGTTTTCAAAGTTTAAGACAAAAAGAGAATCCCAGTTTTTCCAACAATCTGGAATAGCACCTGACAGGTTATTGTTGGCAAGATTAAGAAGTTTTAACTGCCTCGGTTCCTGGATCCTAGGACACAAGAATTTCTCTAGAGAACCTGAAAGATGATTTGTTGAAAGATCAAGGAATTCTATGTCAGGAAGGTTGAAAGAACCAGGTAGTGGACCCTCGAAACCATTGTCGCTCAGATCAACTATTGCATTTGTAGCGAGGAAATCAAGATCTTGCATCAACTTTCCTTGGATTCTATTGTGGGAGATGTTTAAGAATTGTATAGCTGAGAATGTAGTCCAAAACCTATCTGGCATGATGTCTGAAATGTTTGTATTTGCTATATCTAACTCGGTCAAGTTTCTCTGAAACTGAATCCATGAAGGAAAACGAGGGCCTAAATTCCAAGAGCCTATTCTCAACACCTCCAATTGGAAAGGTGGAACCCAGTTTTCAACACTTGGATGCAGTGATAACTTGTTGTTCTCAGCCCTTAAAGTTGTCAATGCCGTGAGATTGGTAAAGTGTTGTTCACTGACCGAACCATTCAACAGATTGTTATATACACTGAAAAACTTCAAATTTTGAAGGCCCCCTAAGCTGTCAGGAAGACTTCCGGTGAACAGGTTGTTTGAAAGGTCTAACCACTGCAATGATGAAAGCCTTCCTATTGAATTTGGGATTGGGCCAGAGATTGAATTCACGTTAAGTACTAACATCTTTAGATTCGGCAAATTTCCTATTGAATCTGGAATTTGACCGGATAGAAAGTTGAATCCAAGGTCAAAAGTAACCAGATTCTGTAGATGTCCGACTTTATCAGGTAAATAACCAACCAGATAATTTCCCCAAAATCCTAAAGACTCGAGCTTTGATGTTTTACATTCACAAAAGTTTTGAAGAAGTTCAGATACACTTCCATACAAGTGGTTAGATTGAAGAGCAACAAACCTCAAGTTGCAAAGATTAACCAATGAAGCAGGCAGCGACTCGTTGATTTTGTTATTGGACAAGTCAAGGCTAACAAGAGAACTCATGTTCTGAAGATCATGGAGAATCGACCTTGTTAGACTGCAGGTACTAATATCTAGAGAGACAATATTTGTTAAACTAGATACCCCTTTAAGCAATGATGAATGATTCATAACATCATTCCCAGAAACGTGAAGAATCCTGAGGGATGTCAATTTCTGAAAACCAACACCAATTCCAGGGTCTAGATTATGAAAGAAACAGTTAGTTAGATCAAGGGAAACAAGGCTAGTTAGGTTAAAGATCCACCGAGGTAGAAAACTATCTGTTAAAGTGTTGTAGGAAAGATCAAGGATGGAAAGTGAGGTAAAATTAATGGTGTTTAGATGATGAGGGATTTGTCGAAGTGAACATGAAGCTAAGCGTAGTTCTAACAAAGATGGGAGTCCGTTAATCACGTGTAGCCAATCACGCTCATTACTTAGATCATAGCCGCTCAAATCTAGGTGCTGCAACATATGAAGACTAGACAACCAGTGGAGATTCTTGACGATAAAAGAACTTTGCCCTAAACTGTCAGGAAGACCTTCTATTTTAGTAGTGTATATCATTATTTAAAATAGAGAATTTTGAAAATACAAACCACAATAACATAAATTTATTTAGTGAAATTAAGGGATGAAAAATAGAGTTTTGCTAAACCATGTGGACTAAAAATGTAACTCACTCAAATTTCTAAGATAGTCTGTGATCGATAAAGTAATTGATGAGTAATGACTGAAAAACTAGCTGATAAAAAATTTATGTTTGACAAAAAGTAGCTGATAAACATGTAAAATAACAAAAAAACACATCTTAAAATGTTATTCACTTGTAATATAATTAAAATAAATATTTAATAAAATAATATATTAATTCAAACAAAATTTAAAAATAAATAATATGATATGTTTATTTAAAAAACTTAAATTGATAATCATATATATTTTAAATTTTGGATTTATTAAAATAAAGTTTAAGAAAAAAATTACATTATTTATGAATTTAAGTAACCATTATATATAATATAATAATAATTAATCATCCACATTTTTATTAGTAATTTTTTAAAAAAGTATAAAAAATAATTTTAAGTATTAATTAATTAATTTAATGAATAATTTAAAATTAAAATTATTTAATTAATTAATAAAATAAAGTTGAGATCCATTCCTCCGTTTCCTATATCGGATTGATGAATCCCACCTAATTTAAAGAACCAAGAGAACCTGCCATTGGATAGGGCCTAGAAGGGCCTTTTCGGGGGCTAAGGGCTCCTCTCATAGTGCTCGAAAAGAGCTTCTCAACAATTTTTTTATTTATAATTAAAACTAATTCATAAAATTCATAATAATATAGATTAATAATAATAAAATCGAAAAAAATGATAAATAGTTTAATAAGTCACTCTTAAATTTTAACTAGGTTTTTATTAAAGTTAGGTTATAAGTTCTTAGAACATCTTCAACACCATCTCTAATTTTTTTTTAAATGGAGATTTTAATGTTAAAATCTATAAAAAAATTCATTCATCTCCAACATCATCTTTATTTTGAAAATCCAAATATTAATTATATTATTAAAATATTTAATATATTTAAAAAAAAATAAAGCAAGATTTATATTATTGGTGGAAGAGTAAAGTATGAATAAAAGATTAATTTCTCTTATTTGGTAATCATTTTTAGGGTAATCTTTAAATATGGAGAAAAAAACACTATTTTTCGTGTTTTCTTCATTTTAAAAAATGTTTTAAAGATATTCTTGGAGCATAATTTTAATCTAAAATCTCTATTTTATTCATTTTCTTTATTTAAAGATGCTATTGAAAATGCTTTTGACTAATTCTCAAAAATATAATTAAAAAATTAGATAATTATAACTTGACTTGTAAGCTACTATTTTTTTTTCCTAAATAAATCTTGGGGTGTAGAAATGTAACCGTATAAAGCTCTGTTTTGCCTTTGACCTTGGGGATTCTTCGACAGAAAAATGGGTGATAGCTAGGGTTTCGACGATTGAGGAAGAACATGGTGGGAAACTGATTCGGATGAGAAAACGGGTATGTCTATAACACCGGGTCGAATGGTTCAAATCGGATTCAAGATAGCAGGATCCGCGTATTTGGATTAAACCCTGTAGTTGGTTGCAGATTCTCCACAACGCGCTGATGAAACAGAGCATCAGAGAGAGAAGGGAAGAACTGTTGAGAAATTAGGGCTTGTTTGTTCTTAGTCGATTCATTTAACTCCCAATCATGAAGAAGAAGAAGAATAAGAAGAAGAAGAAAGAAGAAGAAGAAGAAGAAGAAGAAGAAGAAGAAGAAGAAGAAGAAGAAGAAGAAGAAGAAGAAGACGTTTCTTTTGCCAAATGAGGTACTTCTTCTACTGGTCTTGTCTTGTATCCCCTGTCAAGATTTTAAGTAAAAATTTGAGGTGATGATACCATCTATCTATTTACAGTCTTCCCAGGTTCAAGAATTAGAATTAGCCCAAATTTTGATTTTCTTTTAAGATTAAAGATAAGGACCAAGTTCTTTCAAATGAAATATTACTAAATAATGAGCAGAAACATACACTTCACTAACTGCTCATGAAAAAATAATGCAACATTACTAAAATATGTTATAATCTCACACAAAGCTTGTGCCATACTTTATACAGATACCCGAAATATGCGTGTCTCCATACTTTGTTGACTGCCAAAGGTCCAACCACCACCCAGAAACCAAAGAAGAATCCAACCACTAAGCAGGCTATCAACACCCAATCAACTTCACTTGCTTCATCAATCTTTTCTTCACCTTTCGACCCATCACCATTTCTTGCTAATCCGCATAAATCCTGAAGAGGAGGTCCACAGAGTCTGTTGCCAATGAAACTGGATTCGTTGAAGCTCTGAATCTGAGTGCTTGTAGGGATTCTACCTGTTAAACTATTGTAGGACACGTTGAACCAATTCAAGAAAGTCAGATTCGACAAGCTCCATGGAATTCCTCCCTGAAGAAGGTTGGATGACAAATCCAGAGATTCAAGCAATCGCATGTCACCAATGTTCTTTGGAATTCTTCCCGTCAACTGATTTCCTGATAGATTCAAATAACGCAATCCCACAAGGTCCATTAGCTTATCAGGAATGTTCCCAGAAAATCTGTTACCTGAAAGATCAAGGGTTGTCACCAAATATAGGATGGTGCTATATGAGCTCTCTCTTCCCTTGGTCACCAATGATGCACTGCCCAAGACTTGATTTTGGACAAATTCATCGTAAATAATGATAGGGCTTGAGCTTTGCTTTCCGGACATTATGCTGAAGTTGGAGAAACATGTCGGCACGTTCCCAGAAAGATTGTTGTCAGCCAGGTCTAAGATCTGAATCGAAGTGAGCCGACAGAGTTCATATGGAAACTTACCATCCAACCTGTTTAAACGGAGATTGAGAAGTTTCAAATTTGTAGCTTTCCTCCGTTTTGGGGACAGGGTAATTCCAGTGAGATTGTTTTCAGCAAGATCAATGATCAACAAGCTCTTTGAACTCATCACAGACACGGGTATTTTTCCAGAAAGATTGTTCTTGCGCATGTTCAATGATCTAAGCGAAGATACTTCTCCCATAGACTCTGGGATTCCACCGGATAATCTATTGTTTTCAAAGTTTAAAACAAAAAGAGAATCCCAGTTCACCCAACAATCTGGAATAGCACCCGACAGGTTATTGTTGGCAAGATTAAGAAGCTTTAACTGCCTCGGTTCCTGGCTCTTAGGACACAAGAATTTCTCTAGAGACCCTGAAAGATGATTCGTTGAAAGATCAAGGAAATCTATGTCTGGTCTGTTGAAAGAACCAGGCAATGGTCCTTTGAAACCGTTGTCGCTCATATCTACTACTGCATTTGTAGCAAGAAAACCAAGATCTTGTGTCAACTTTCCTTGGATTCTATTGTGGGAGATGTTTAAGAATTCGATAGCTGAGAATGTAGTCCAAAACCAATCTGGCATTATGTCTGAAATGTTTGTATTTGCTATATCTAACTCGGTCAAGTTTCTCTGAAACTGAATCCATGAAGGAAAACGAGGGCCTAAATTCCAAGATCCTATTCTCAACACCTCCAATTGGAAAGGTGGAACCCAGTTTTCAACACTTGGGTGCAGTGTCAACTTGTTGTTCTCTGCTCTTAAAGTTGTCAATGCTGTGAGATTCGTGAAGTGATGTACAGTCACCGAACCATTCAACAGATTGTTATATACACTGAAAAACTTCAAATTTTGAAGGCCCCCTAAGCTGTCAGGAAGACTTCCGGTGAACAGGTTGTTTGAAAGGTCTAACCACTGCAATGATGAAAGCCTTCCTATTGAATTTGGGATTGGGCCAGAGATTGAATTCACGTTAAGTACTAACATCTTTAGATTCGGCAAATTTCCTATTGAATCTGGAATTTGACCGGATAGAAAGTTGAATCCAAGGTCAAAAGTAACCAGATTCTGTAGATGTCCGACTTTATCAGGTAAATAACCAACCAGATAATTTCCCCAAAATCCTAAAGACTCGAGCTTTGATGTTTTACATTCACAAAAGTTTTGAAGAAGTTCAGATACACTTCCATACAAGTGGTTAGATTGAAGAGCAACAAACCTCAAGTTGCAAAGATTAACCAATGAAGCAGGCAGCGACTCGTTGATTTTGTTATTGGACAAGTCAAGGCTAACAAGAGAACTCATGTTCTGAAGATCATGGAGAATCGACCTTGTTAGACTGCAGGTACTAATATCTAGAGAGACAATATTTGTTAAACTAGATACCCCTTTAAGCAATGATGAATGATTCATAACATCATTCCCAGAAACGTGAAGAATCCTGAGGGATGTCAATTTCTGAAAACCAACACCAATTCCAGGGTCTAGATTATGAAAGAAACAGTTAGTTAGATCAAGGGAAACAAGGCTAGTTAGGTTAAAGATCCACCGAGGTAGAAAACTATCTGTTAAAGTGTTGTAGGAAAGATCAAGGATGGAAAGTGAGGTAAAATTAATGGTGTTTAGATGATGAGGGATTTGTCGAAGTGAACATGAAGCTAAGCGTAGTTCTAACAAAGATGGGAGTCCGTTAATCACGTGTAGCCAATCACGCTCATTACTTAGATCATAGCCGCTCAAATCTAGGTGCTGCAACATATGAAGACTAGACAACCAGTGGAGATTCTTGACGATAAAAGAACTTTGCCACAACCCATATCGGAGATCAAGAGTTTGCAACATGGTCAGATTCCCTAGATGGCGAGGAATCTGGCCGTCAAATTGAGACATGGAGAGATTAAGGTATTTCAGATTCTGAAGAGACGAGATGAAACTTGGAATTGGGATCCCTCCAAAGTCGTTGCAGCTCAAGTCCAAGTGGTTAAGTTGCTTCAAAGACAGTAGCGAAGGATTTATATTCCCGCCCAACATCTGTTTTGATGCGGCTTCAAATTCAGCATCTGTGTCATAAGGACCATGACAATGACCGTGAAGGCTGTCATCAGGTCCTCCTAGTCGAATCTCTTGGACATGACCTGTAACGTTATTGCAAACGACACCACGCCATTTGCAACAGTTGTTGTTGGAGGCAGTCCAAGAAGAGAGACGGTTAGCACCATCAATGAGATCGGTTTTGAACTGCAGAAGCGCTATTCTCTCACTTTTGATGCATAGAACGTGATCAGTTGAGTTTTCATCACTACCCAAAGAATAACAACAATTACATAATAGTGCTAAAACGGTCAGAAACCAAAGGATAGAAGAAAAAGAAGATAGAAGTATGAAAGGTTTCATATCAATATATATATGCCTGCATTAATGACTGACTTGCTGGTAAGTAAAGATGGTTCTTCACTTAGCTGCATATAATATATATATATATAGGCAATGAAGCAAGACACACTAATTAGGAAGTGTGCATGTTTTCAAGTCTTGCATTCACACCCATTATATATTATTTTCAAACCCAAAAACCCCACTTGGTATATATAAGTTGACATAAAGTTGGTAGACACTCAGAAAGTTGGCATTATATAATTTGGGTCCACCCACATATTCCATATATATAGTGATATCATTGTTTTCTTCTTGGAAAGAGATTCTAAACTAGTGGACTATACATGGAAAGGCTTGGAAATTAGGAGTCAACGGTAGTCAACAAAGTCCAAGAGATGTCTCTCTCTGATATATATTCATGTGTATGAATTAGTTTTTTTCTTTTTTTTTGGCTTCATTAATTGAATGGAGGAAAATAAATGTTGCTAAATTAAGTGATAGTGTCTTCCAAATTTTTGAGCTTCTAGTAGTCGACTTAATTGTGTGAAAGAAGTCAAAGAATGATTACGTCATGTTGGTTCAATTCGTTCCAGTAGTTTTATATTAATCTTCGTATTTTTTATATACAATGTTTCATTCGATTTTGGACCAAACTAAATGGTTATGTTCATTTTTACGATAACGTGGTTTTTTCATATTCTTCATAGAAATAAAGTTTGGTTTGTATTTTAATATGTTTTTTTTATGAGTTTGCTTAAAATTCTTTATAATAATCTTTAATTTGTATGTATTAGAAAATTGAAGTACGATATCTTCTTTATATGTATTAGATATGTTTATTGACGAATTTATATTGAAATTCGGATAGTGTAGTGAAACCCAGAAAGAGTTTCATATACAAGTCTTATTTATCATGTTTTATAAAACTCAAGTTACTATACATAAAACTATATCGAAGATTGAAATAATTAAAAACACTTAGATTCAACCATAAATATCGTTTGAGAAAATCATAGATAGATTCAACCATAAATATCGACTAAAATCGTAGATTCAACCACAATTATTTTCTACTTTTACAAAATACAACTTAAGACATATTACAACATTATAACATTTTTTCATCACTTGGGAAACATGTTGCAACAATACTTACTTCTGCATAACATGATCATAAACCATATACCACACTCTCATCAACAAACCAAAATATGCAATCCTCCATGATCTACTTACTATCAACGGACCCACAATCATCCAAAAACCCACAACAAATCCCAACACCATGCCAATGATCAACCCCCAATCCGCTCCATCTGATTCATTGTCGTCTTCTTCTCGGTGTCCATTTGGTACTTCAGCTACACAAGGTTGGGTGACTGGATCTCCACAAAGGTTGTTGCCAAAGAAACTAGACTCGTTGAAAGACTGCAACTGAGTACCTGATGGTATTCTTCCTGTAAAATTGTTGTTGGATACGTTGAAGTTACTCAAGAAACTCAAGCTTGACAAGCTCATGGGAAGTTCACCAGAAAGCTTGTTCAATGATAAATCAAAAGATTCAAGTGATTTAATGTCTCCAATCTTCTCCGGGATCCTTCCCATCAATTGATTTCTTGATAGATTCAACGACTTTAACTCTTGAAGGACAGTTAGCTCACTTGGGATATGCCCAACAAAATTGTTACTCGAAAGGTCAATCAACATGACGAGACCAAGAATACTGTTATATATGTCCTCTCGCCCCTTCATCACCAAAGATTCACTTACGAGATATGGATTACTCCTATTTGAAAGGATCGCATATGAAACAGCAGGATCAGATTCTTTCCCAGAAAGGGCAGTTAAGTTGTTGAAGCATCTTGGAATATTTCCTGAGAGATTATTGTGAGCAAGGTCCAAGATGTGAATATTTGTAAGATAACAGAGCTCTTGAGGAATATTTCCATCAAAATTGTTCGATCTAAGGCCCAGACTTCTCAGATCAGACAATTCTGTCCCAATCCATGTTGGAATGGATCCAACAAGTTCATTTCTATCAAGTTGAAGGACCACTAATCCTGTCAGATTCATTAGAGAAGCAGGTAGTCTTCCCGAGAACTTGTTCCCACGCATGTTCAATGAGTATAGTTGACGTAAAAAACCCAAAGTTCTTGGAATCTTACCAGATAGATTGTTGTTCTCCAAGTTTAAGATTACCAAAAGCGACCAATTCACCCAGCACTCAGGAACGACACCTGTCAAATGATTATTTCCCAAATTAAGAAGCATAATCCATCTTCCATCATAGGGACAGAAAAAACCATATAATGATCCAGTAAAGGAATTATATGATAGATCCAGATCGTTTAGCATCGGACTATTTGAGACATCCGGTAATTGTCCTGAAAAGTTGTTAGAACTTAAGATGAGAGTATTAATCGTTGCAGGGACTCTGGACAACGTTCCTTGGATATGATTATGTGACATATCTAAATAGTTTAGATAAGGGAATGTTCTCCAGAATAAATAAGGCAACGGTGCTGAAATGTTTGTGTTGCTTATGTCCAAATATTCTAAATTCCTTTGTGATTGCAACCACATTGGAAATTGAGGCCCTAAACCCCAAGAGTTTAATTTCAAGGACTGTAATTGGAAAGGGGGAATCCAATTCGCAAGTTCGGTTCTGAAGATCAAGTTGTTGCCTTCTCCGTTTAGGTATTTCAATCCGGTTAGGTTAGCAAAATGAGCTTCTGTCACAACACCCGTCAATAAATTGGAGGAAAGATCTAAGGATTTCAACTTCGAAAGTTGACCAAGGTTATGAGGAATGCTGCCATTCAATTGATTATTTGAAAAATGTAACGAATTCAACTTCGAAAGCTGACCAAGGCAACCAGGAAGGCTGCCATTGAATTGGTTGCCCGAAAGATCTAATCGATACAGTTTCAAAAGATGACAGAGGGTACGAGGAAGGGCGCCATTCAATTGATTATACGAAAGATCTAATTGATCCAAAATTAGAAGTTGACCGAGGCAATCAGGAAGGCGGCCGTCCAATTGGTTAAACGAAAGATCTATACGATCCAATTTTGAAAGATGACATAGGCAATCTGGAAAGTTTCCATTCAGTTGATTATCCGAAAGATCTAATCGAGACAATTTCAAAAGATGGCAGAGGCTATCAGGAAGGTTGCCATTCAATTGGTTATACGAAAGATCTAATCGATCCAATTCGGAAAGTTGACCGAGGCTAGCAGGAAGGCTACCATTCAGTCGGTTATATGAAATATCCAACATCTCCAACAATAATAATCCTCCTATCCAATCTGGAATACTGCCAACAATATTGTTGTTTTCTAGATCCAGGTGGACCAGATGTATCAGTTGTCCAAGTTGATCTGGTAGATGGCCAGAAAGTCCTATAGACGATAGAATTAATGACTCCAAGCTAGATGATTTGCACTCGAGAAAACTTTCAAGAAAGAATGTTAAACTGATATTTAGAAAAACGTTAAAGGACAAATCAATCTCTCTCAAGTTACAAAGGTTACCCAACGATTTAGGTATTGGCTTGGTGAGTTGATTATATGACAGATCAAGGCTAAACAGAGAGGTCAAGTTGTGAAGGGCAACTAGTTGTGGACTTGAAACATCACAAGAACTGATACCTAATGAAATAATATTACTATCTGACAACCCTTTTAGTAATGATGAAGAACGCATGAAATCGTTACCAGAGATATAAAGCAACTTGAGAGAAGTTAAGTTACGGAAGCTATAAATACTACTATGAGGACGACCTTGGAAACCACACCAACTTAAGTCCAATGAAATTAGACTTGTCATACCAAAAATCCATCGTGGTACGTAATGAAATTCATTATAAGAAAGATCAAGCAAGGAAAGGGATGTGATATTAAGACTAGAAACATCGGAATGTGCATGCGAGAGTTGACAATGAGACAGATGTAGTTCGGTCAAAGATGGAAGGGTGTTAATCACCTTAAACCAATCAAATGGTTCATGAAATGTTTCGCCAAGGTTTGTGCCACTCATATCCAGGTAATGCAACAAACGGAGGCTTGACAACCACTGAATGTTCCTCATCGACTCCATATCAAAAGCATCAACATATGATCTTTTGAGATCGAGGACTTCCAATTTTGAAAGATTCCCCAGTTGAGGAGGGATAATTTCACCAAAATTGGAACTCGAGAGGTTAAGATATCTCAAGTTTTTCAAGGAACCCATAAAGCTAGGAACTTGGATGCCTCCAAAATCATTGCAGCTCAAGTCTAGATGCACGAGTTGTTGTAGTTGCAACAAGGATGGACTTAAATTCCCTCCTAACATCTCCTTTAAGACTTCTTCTTCTTCTCCTTCATCTCCTCCTAACTTCTGCTTTGAGACTTGGCTGTACTCCTTTTCAGTGATGTAATCAGAAAGATGGCAATGACCATCGACTCCACGAAGACGAATTTGATGAACACGACCAGTAAAATTGTGACAAACAATCCCAGCCCAACTACAACATTCTTTCTCCTCACTCACCCAAGAAGCAAGTTTGTTTGCATGATCTATTAGGCCTTGCTTGAATTGGAGTAGTGCTCGTCTCTCGACATCCTTGCATAGTACATGATTCAAATTTTGAGTTGATAAGCAGAAATGAAAAAAGGACATAAGAAGGAGAAAGCAACAGTAGTATGAAGAAGTCATATTGATAACTGACGAAGAGAAAAACGATGGGTAAGTTTTATTTATAGTTGGATGTTAATTTATGTTTTCAAACTTAATCATTTGATCGACATGACTCGCATGGAAACATGAAGGAAATTGTAGCAAAGAATTGTATAGTCCATAAAAAAAGTCCATCGTGGCTCAATTCTTATATATATATATATATATATATCCAATTTATTTACTAGTAAATGGTAGATGCTTAATTGGAGTAATTAATTTTATTCATATTATAAAGTATAAACTACAATTTTCTTTCCAGTGTTTTGTTGTTTATAATTATTTTCATCATTGATTTTTAAAAATTGTTTTTCTTGTCAATGTGTTTTTTAGCATGTCTTTATCAGTAATTCCATAATTTTCAACTAGTTTTTGTCAACGTGGTTAGTTTATCAACTAGTTTATCAGTTATCAACTAATAACTAACATATTTAGCTAGCTTATCAACTAGTTTGTCAAATGTAGGTGTGTTCATGAGTGATTTGCAAGTTAGCATCAAGCCCAAATATTAGACAAGTTTTCATTATTAAAAGATAGAGAAAACATACACTTTGAGAGAGAAAAATATATGCATAACTTGTAGCTTATCTATGTTTCCATGGATCCATAGCTCCCCTAATTGCCTATTTAAAGAATCAAGTTGTTTTTCCTTCGTGTCATTGCCATTTAATCAGCTAACGAAGCCACCAATAATTTTGGTCGGTACAAATTGGTAATGATACAGTGTCATAATCATAAACATATAAAATTGAATTCACAATACAAAAAACATGCAAAACACAATTGAGGTTCAGTACTTCGACGAATAATCCTTTATTGAAAGTTTCAATCAACACCGACTGATTTAAGGTTAGTTTTTATGTTCCAAACTTGTAATAAAAGGTATCTTGTTTTTCCACTTAAATTCACACCCATGAGGCGATGACCCGACCTCAAGACAAGTATACTAAGGGAGCGTTTGGTTCGTCGGAAAGAAATGGAATCCGGTGGAATTTGAATCTGAATTCCTTTGACCAGATTCCAATTCCTTTGTTTGGTTCAATATTTTTAAATATTGGAATTTGATAAATTCCAAAGAATTTCATAATTGGGCAATTTGAGATTCCTTACCTTAGTGGTGAGAATTCATAGGAATTGAGTTGGTTGTTCTTTAATACCTAAAATACCCTCCTCCTGAAAAACAATTAAACCCTAATCTCAAACAAAAAAAGTCGACACCTCTCCACTTGGATTTTCGGTTCGGTTTTCTCGGGGGTCTTTTCAGTTTTCGGTTTTTCGATTTCGGTTCGGTTCAGATTTTTCGGGTTTTCGATTTCGGTTCTGTATTTCAGGGGTTTTTTTAGTTTTCGGTTTTCGGCTTTTCGGTTTCTCGGTTTTTTTTTTCAGTTTCGGTTCGGTTTTTCCTCACCCCTAGCAGTTAGGTTCTCCATCGTCTCCTGCAACAACAAAAATATGTGTTGCCCTAACAGATGTTGTCTTGCTGTAGTTTTTTGCTTTTTTTCTGCAGGTTTTAACTATTTTTGCTGTAAAAAAATTATGATTTTTGCTATTTTAGCATTTTTCTGTAGTTTTTGGCTGTTTTATGTAGTTTTTAGCTGTAAAAAAGCTCAAATTATTTTTAGTGTTAAAAAATTGAAGTAATTAATAATTATTTTATTAAACTAATTTTAGTTTAAAAAATTAAATTTAATAAAAAGATTATTTTAGTCATTTACTGAATTTCATTCGAATTCCAAAGCTACATTCTGTGAACCAAACAAACAAATTCCAATTTTTTCAACCGATTCCATTCCAATTCTGTCAACCAAACAGCTGGTCAAACCTGACAACATTCCAATTCCAATTCCTTCAAAGTCAAATTCCTTTGACAGATTCCATTCCATCCAATTTCATTCTACGAACCAAATGCCCCTAATAGTATAGTAGACATCTTACCAACTCCACCATGGGTTAATGTTGGATCCTGGACTTCTTCGATATAATAGTATGCACTATATATATATATATATATATATAATGTCCACCCTATCTACAAGTTAGTATAAAGTTCCAGTGAGGCAATAATGTATTACTTGTGTTCTTGAGTGGTTTACAAGTTTACCATAAGATCCAAATTAAATGGGCAAGTCGTCTTATATATATTTAGCAGGAAGGGTTGATATTCCTATTAAAATTCTTCATGATAGTCAAAGTTGGCCATATCAATGTGATCATGAATGAGGCACCGAGTCAGTTTTGTTGTTGCGAGTGGAGAAAAAGTAATAGAGAAACACACACTCTAATCTCTATATGTTTTCTTAAATAATAAACAAAAGGCACTATAAAAGAAAGAAAAAAAAAATCTTTCAGCATTAATCCTTTTGAACAATGCATCAAAGTCCTTTATAAAGGACACTACCAATTTAGCTGTTTATCAAACTCGAAGCATTTGCCGATAAAATTTTAGTTCATAAAAACGACATTTTATGCAACAATTTACCCAGTTAACGTTTACGATGGTAAGAGTTTCACCCTCACTTACCGGGTAAGACTCTTGGTCCTTGTCTTACTCTTATCGGGTAGATTATTGGTTTTTACCATAATCATCCAGTAAGGTGATAGGATCAAATATCCTATATTAGGAAAATTTTATAAAGAAGAAAAAGATTTAATGTAACATTTCAAATTGTGTTTATTTCCTTGTGGGTTTGGGCTTACCATGTAATATAGACCCTACTATATAAAGGAGTCTAGGGTAGTTGATTTTTTAAAATGAGAGTCGTTTAATTTACTTAGTTACGCGTTTGTAATTCTTTATGCTTTCATCAATAAACATTCGACTCAATGATTTTCGTATGCTTCATCTTTTGATCTTGTTGAAACGGACCTAACATAAGGTAATGTGACTTGGTAAGCGCTTAATCAGATTAGTTTTGGTAAACGGCCCCTTAAGTCTTATTGGCCTTTTTCTCTTTTTAAATTTTAAATTTAAGTTGTTTGATTTTGTATGCATACTAATAAAAATTAAGTTGTACTTAAATTGGTCAAATTTATGATAAATTCAATTATGTAATGTTTAGTCATGGGTTGTGATAAATTTTTGTTTGATTTGGATTTTTAGTTAGATTTAGGTCGCATATAATTTCCATTTTGATTTTCAGTTAGAGGAAAATTCATTCTTTTAATTCCTGAGATGTGCACATAATCAGTATCAACGGAATTTTTAGTTAGAGGAAATTCCATTCAAGATTTGTTAATTTTTAGTTACTTTCCCACTAGCAGTAAAACATTTTCTGTGTTTTCTTTCACAGACAATAACTACAATAACAGATTGCTAAAACATTCAGAGACCAAATAGTAACATTCAACTACAAATCTTGTTATGTTATCATGGTTACAAATCCACTTTAGCTGATTCTTGCTTAATTGGGTGGCATGCTAAAGAACTACTTACGGAGAGCAATACGAATCTTGAACCACACTTTGTATAGAAAATCGAAGTAAGCACTTCTCCATACTTTGTTGACAATCAGAGGAGCAACCACACCCCAGAACCCAATTATAAATCCAACCACAATGCTGATGATCAATCCCCACTTCACTCTATCTGATTCATCATCATCATCATCATCATTCACTCCATCTGAATCCCCAGGTGAGACCCTTTTCTTGTTGCATAGCTCCACAAGTGGTGGCCCACAGAGTGTGTTTGCCATGAAACTGGACTCATTGAAGCTCTGAAGCTGAGTACTTGTTGGGATTTCTCCCGTCAATTTGTTGCTAGACAAGTTCAACCAATTTAAGGTTGTCAACTTCGACATGCTTGAAGGAATCCTCCCATCAAGCTGATTCACAGACAAATCAAGAGATTCAAGTAATGCCATTTCACCAATCGCCTCTGGAATTCTTCCCGTTAAATGATTTCCTGATAAATTCAACCACCGCAAGCCTAAGAGTCCCATAAGATCCATGGGAATGGACCCCGAGATTTTG
Source organism: Silybum marianum (assembly GCA_036898165.1). NCBI lineage: Eukaryota > Viridiplantae > Streptophyta > Magnoliopsida > Asterales > Asteraceae > Silybum > Silybum marianum. The sequence continues at coordinate 2,219,116 of CM072532.1, forward strand.
TTACCTGAAAGATCCAACGTTGTAACCAAATACAGAATCGTGCTATATTCAAACTCTCTTCCTTTAGTCACCAATGATGCACTTCCAAGAACTTGCACCTGAAATGGCAAATCATATAGCACAATCGCACTCGACTTTTGTCTTCCGGACATGATGCTGAAGTTGTGGAAACATGTCGGTAAGGTTCCTGAAAGATTGTTATGAGCAAGATCCAAGATCTGGATAGAAGTGAGACGACAAAGTTCATCTGGGATTTCACCTTCCAGCTTGTTTGACCTCAGGCTGACTAGTTTCAACGTTGTTTCTTCTCCTTCTATCAACAATGGTATGCTTCCAGTGAAATCATTCTCAGCAAGCTCGATAATTTGTAAGCTTTTCAAATTCAAAAGAGATGCAGGTAGTTTCCCAGAGAGCTTGTTATTGCGGATGTTGAATGATTGGAGGGAAGATAAGATCCCAACAGATTGTGGAAGTTCTCCAGAAAGATTATTGTTCTCAAAGTTGATAACCGATAAAGCTTGCCAATTGGTCCAACAATCTGGGATAACACCTGATAAGTTGTTATTTGCTAAATCAAGAACTTGCAACTGTCTTTCGTTCTCTAAACTATGACACAAGAATTGGTCAAGAGATCCTGAAAGATTATTGTTGGAAACATCTAGAAGAAGAATGTCAGCTTCGTTGAACTTTCCAGGTAACGGGCCTTCAAATTGGTTGTCACTTAGATCTACTACCGCATTCGGTGCTAGAATAAGATCACCTATCAACATTCCTTGGATATTATTATGAGACATATTCAAGAAATTAATATAGGGAAATGAGATCCAAAACCAACTTGGCACAATGTCTGAAATTCCTGCGTCGGCTATATCCAAATTCATTAAGTTGCTTTGTGACTGAAGCCATGAAGGAAAACGAGGGCCTAATTTCCAAGAACCTATTCTCAGAATATCAAGCTGGAAAGGAGGGACCCAGTTATCAGCACCAAGTTCTAGAGTTAACATGTTTGCATCTCCCCATATAGTCTTCAATGCAGTTAGATTTGCAAAGTGATCTTCAGTTAAAACACCCGTTAACGAATTGTGATGAACACTCAAATATGTCAATTTCCCTAGCTGACCTACACTTTGAGGTAGACTTCCATTGAAATTGTTGAAAGAAATCTCTAACCATTCCAATGATGTTAAGTTCCCCATTGAATCTGGGAGCAGACCATCAATGGAGTTAACATTAAGCATCAATTCTTTCAAGTTTGACAATCTTCCTATAGAATCTGGAATCACACCAGAAATGTAATTAAATGCAAGATCAAGAGTGGCTAGCTTTTGAAGATGTCCTAATCTATCCGGCAAACGACCAGAAACGAGATTTGCACTGATCGCGAAATACTCCAATTTCGGCAAATTACATTCACATAAGTTATCTAGAAGCCTAGATACACTTCCGGTGAAATAATTAGCTCGAAGATCAACATACCTCAAGTCGCAAAGTGTACCAAATGAGTCCGGCAAGGTCTCCGTGATTTGATTTTGTGACAAATCGATACTAACAAGAGAAGTCATATTCTGAAGACCACCAAGAATTGAAGTTGAAAGATTACTGGTACTAATATCCAATGAAACAAGACCAGTAACGCTCAACAACCCTTTCAAAACGGACGATGAATTCATAAAATCGTTTTCAGAAACGTGAATGAATTTTAGATCAATCATGTTATGAAAACCACCAACATTACTAGAAACTGGACCATGGAAAAGGCATCTTGTTAAATCTAAGGAAACTAGTTTAGTTAAACTAAAAATCCACCCGGGCATCAAAGTGTTGAAAATGTTATACGAAAGATCGAGGATGGTTAGTGAAGTAAAGTTAACAGTGGTTAAATGATTAGGGATTTGAGAAAGATTACATGAAGATAAGTGTAATTCGACCAAAGAAGGAAGGGTGTTGATTACTTGAAGCCAGTCGGATGAACCACTAAGATCATAGCCAGACATATCTAGCCGCTGCAACAAAGGGAGACTCGACAGCCAATGGAGACTGTTCACCTGAACGTTACTTAGCCATGGTCCGTTTCTGAGATCAAGAACGACCAACTTGGTTAGATTCCCGAGTTGTTGAGGTACTCGACCATAGAATTGAGACATTGAGAGATTCAGATATCTCAAGTTCTCAAGAGAACCGATGAAACTAGGAATTTTGGTAGTTCCAAAATTGTTGCAGCTTAAATCTAGATACTTAAGTTGCTTCAAAGACAGTAGCGACGGATTTATTTTTCCTGCTAACATTTGAGTGGATGCTTCTTCAAGTTCTGGATCGGGTCCTCGAAGATGAAGCTCTTGGATGTGACCGGTGAAGTTATCACAAACGATTCCAGCCCATTTACAACAGTCGATATTTGCACTGTTCCAAGATGAGAGCCGGTTGGTATCGTCTATGAGATCATGCTTAAACTGCAAAAGTGCCACTCTCTCGTTCTCATTGCACATAACCCGTCTCGAATTGGTTTCACAAAGACAAATGGTACATAATTCGAAAACAATTAGAAGCTGGAAAAGCATAAAAGATTTCATCAGTAGAGTGGTTAGAATTATAGAAATTTTGTGAAGTGAAAACTGTGAATGCATTCTGAATACGGTGGTTATCAAATGCTTTTGATATATAATTATATTATATTATATATATATATGGGTGTGTGTATATATGTATATGTATTGTGAAGGAACATGGAAGAAGATGGTATGAAATGAAATATATATATATATATATATATAATTGTGCAAGGGTCCCTCCTTTTGACCATGCTTTAGAATATATCGATTCATACAAAAGAAAAGATACTCGATTAATGACTTAGTGCTTTCCTAATCAATCCCTATCTTAGATAATTTTTATAGATAATCATAAATTATATGTTAACTTTATAAATTAAAATGATGTTTTATAAATCATGTTTAAGAAATAGTTTGAACAATCAAGCCTTAAATTCTAATCTTATTAAGTGATATCAATTTATTACGAGCCATGACGATTACAATTTATATTCATAATGGAAATGTTTTATATGAATCATGTTACTAATCAAACAAAAAACATTTAAAAGTAAAATTTTCAATCAAAAGAAACTTTATGTTATATCCTCCAATCGTCGCCATCGAAGACATTTTGGTCGTCTTTATGTTGGCCCACAAACACTAAAAGTTCCGAAAAAGATGCGATCATTATTCCCAATTAACAACCACCACCACAAACAAGGCAAATTGATCTTTTGAGAAATATTTATTAAACGTTTACATTAATCTATATCTATACTATATATAAAAGCTCTTAAACGGTTAGTTTACACTTTTTAATAGGTATAATATATTAAGCTTGATGTACAATACTCTAATGCATGTTATCATCTATTTATTTAAAATAAAATTAATTTTAATTTTAATTTTTAAGTTACATTTTAGACCCTTAAATTTTGTTATTTAATTGATTTTATATCCCTTCTTTTAATATTTTTCATTTCACACCCTTTTCAATTTACTATATAAAATCTTATATCAACTAAATTGTATTTAAAAAGATATTATATTTTATATTAAATTATATCATTATAATCGTTTTCTGAATACCTTCGAAATGAGCCCAATATCATGTATTTTACTATTTATAAATATTATAAAAAATGATGAATATGTATTAACTTAATTTAATTTTAATTTTTAACTTACATTTTAGACCCTTAAATTTTGTTATTTTATATCTCTTCCTATTATAATTTTTATTTCACATCTTTTTATAACCAAGCTATAACACAAGTTACAATATATATTTTTCTCCATTTATGATCAATTTACTTAGGGGTCATTTACTTTACCAAGTCATATTACCTTAACGGAGGAATACGATGAAAACCAAAAATATATAACATACATAATCGTATATTAACTCAAATATATAAAAAACATTTTTTTATATATGGTTATAATCATTTCTTCAATATTTTCAAAAAAGACCAATATTAATATTTTTGGATTTAACAATAATATTAAAAATAATAAATGCATGCCGAGTTATTTTTAAAATTTAATTTAACATCTTAATTTTTTATTTTTAGGTTTTCATTTTGCATCTTTATCTATCTATATATATACTATATTATAAAGAGTAATCATTGTTTAGATATTAAAGAGTTACAAATGTTTAAAATACTTGTTTTGTAAAAATAAATTAATAATGAAATTCAATTTTATTTCAAATTCTACAAACCAAACATATCATTCCAATTCTTTCCACAAAATCAAAATTATTAAAAAAGCATTTCAAATGTGCTACTTTATTTTTTTAAATTAGGATTGTATTTGACTTTTGTAAAAATAATGGATTTGATTTATATGTGCTACTTTGTTATAAGTTAACGTTAATGAAATACTATTAAATCCCGCTGCCTTGTAGTGGGTACCTTTTCTGGTTATATTATAAAGGTTACTAAACGGTTATGTTTACACTTTTAAAAGGTACTAAAAGCTATGTCTAATGTACAACACCACAAACATGCAACTCTTCATCAATTTAACATAAAACTAATTTTAATTTTTAAGTTACATTTTAGACCTTTAGATTTTGTTATTTAATTGACTTTATATCCATTTCTTTTATAATTTTTATTTCACACCCTTTTCATTTTAACATATAAAATCTTATATCAACTAAAGCGTATCCAAAAACATATTAAATTTGTTAAAAAAAATTATACCATTATAATCGTCTTCTTGATACGTTCGAAATGAGCCTAATATCAAGTATTTTAAGATTTATAAATCTTATAAAAATGATGAATATTATTAACTTATTTTTTAATTTTTTCAATTAATATCTTAGCTTTTGATTTTCCATTTTACTTTTACACCCCTCGTCTATCTATATTTTATCTATACTATTTATAATGTATGTACATGTTAGTGATGTATAAATATTTCTCCTCTCAAACATACTTGAAACCACTTGTTATTCAAGTAGCTTGTGATTTTATTATTTATCATTGAAGGAAAAACATTCTTGATACTATGTATTTAACGACCTTTTCATAATGAATGTATGTGAGATACGTGTTGGGTTCCAGTAAGAGGGAAAGTTAAGGTGAGATGTAAAAGAAGAGATCTCCACCCTTGGATGCGAATTAGGACGAGATGTACCGAATCAATCCCCATATTAGCCATTAGGTGCACTTATCACGAGTTTTGTCAATACATGTGAATGATGTTTGTTTAAATATATTTGTAAAGATTAAGTATAAATCCTATAATCATAATTCCTTAAAATTATTTTGTAACAAAATAAAAAAAGTAATACATTTACGTTTAGCTGCATTGCAGCGGGTACGCTTCTAGTTTTTTATAAATCAAATACCCATCACAACACCACAATTCCATTCTTGGAACGACCCAAAACTTTACCCTTGAAACACTTTTTGCTATGGACTAGAAGCGGTCTTGTATACAGGTCTTATGGTCAATATGAAACTTTCGTAATATGATGCTTTTTGAAGCAATGAAACCTAAAAAGACGTTGTTATGGAATAGTATAGTTACACATTTGTTTTTCTAAACGCAATATAGAAGTAGGAAGGGAATTATCAATTGGGTAGGATGGTTGTAAAACCACCTGCAAGCTATTTCTGTTATGTAATCGTTTTCTAACACCCTGTTAGTTTTAATAAAAATGCTGACGTTCAAAATAAATTATAAGATTGAAAAAGATGAAATGAGTCATGGCCTACAGCCTACCCACTACACGTAGGCGACGATGTAAATTGAAGAATACCCACCTATCACTTGGCAGTCGGTTGACAAAAACATGAGGAGTTTGTAACTTTGTATTTTCTCATTGTAAATGAGGTACGAAATGTAATTAACCTATAGTATAGGGGTCTTTTTGAAAATTCTGCATTGCAGGCTTGCAGCCGCCGGGCCCAGGCCCATTCTATTGACGGCTTTTACACAATTGACTTGTATGATGACTTTCATAATTATTATTTTTTTAAAGTATATAATATTTATATACGACAATTGAAATAAACAAATAAACTCATACACCCTTTTTACCTAAGATGAGATTTGAACCCCCGATCTCCTAAAAGACAAGGGGTTTACATACTGTTAGGCCAAAGGCTCTTTGATCATATTATTATTTTTGTTTTAACCATTTTTGTAATCTTGGTTTTATTTTGTAATAGCAAGCAAACTTGATCATATGTAGCAATATCGATATTGCTAGTAAAGAAATTATTGTTAAAAAGTCGGAGCCACCACTAGTCAAGTTAATAAATATAAAAGTCATGATGGCCTAAACCAAAGTTACCCAAGAGCCTTTTTTTTGTCAAATTATTATTTTTTAGCGAAAATCATATTTTTGATTGTGGCTTAAAATCTTTTATATTTTCTAGAATGGAAAAGTAATGACAAATTGCATCTTGGATATGAACGATGATTGTGGTTGGATGGTACAATATATATAAAAATATTTTTAATATTGGCTGGAAAAAGAGTTAAAATGATTATTGTAAGCTGCGTGGTTGGTAATTTTTTTTAGAAGAATTTCATATACGTACTTAAAAACTTGCATTATTACGCATATATCTTTGTAAAGTTTGAAATTACGCATATATCCTTGTAAATCTATATATATATATATATATATATATATATATATATATATATCGTTCTCCCTAATTTAATTATTATTCAAATATTTAAAAAATACAAATTTACTTAACTACCCTTCTAAACTATCTTAATTTATTTAAGGGAAAAAAATCAAAATAAAAGACAAAACCTAACATATGCTACCCCAACCCCATCTTCCCCACCACCCATCTTCTAAAACCCACCTTTCTTTTTTCCGGTCACCACCATTTTTCCGGCAACCACCCTTTTTTCCGGCCACCACCATTTTTTCCGGCAACAACCCTTCTAAAACCCACCTTCCTTTTTCCGGCCACCATCATTTTTTCCGGCAACCACCCTTCTAAAATGCACCTTCCTTTTTTCTGGCCACCTCCATTGTTTATGGGTTTTAAAAGGGTGGTTGCCGGAAAATATAGTGGTGGCCGGAAAAAGAAAGGTGCGTTTAGAATGGTGGTTGCCGGCGGGGAAAAATGGTGGTGGCCGGAAAAATGAAAGGTGCGTTCTAGAAGGGTGGTTGTCGGAAAAAATGGTGGTGGCCGGAAAAAAGGAAGGTGCGTTTTAGAAGGGTGGTTGCCGGAAAAAATGGTGGTGGCCGGAAAAAAGGAAGGTGCATTTTAGAAGGGTGGTTGCCGGAAAAAATGAAAGGTGCGTTTTAGAAGGGTGGTTGTCGGAAAAAATGGCGGTGGCCGGAAAAAAGAAAGGTGCGTTTTAGAAGGGTGGTTGCCGGAAAAAATGGTGGTGGGCGGAAAAAAGGAAGGTGCGTTTTAGAAGGGTGGTTGCGTGGAAAAAATGGTGTTGACCGGGAAAAAGGAAAGTGGGTTTTAGAAGGGTGGTTGTCGGAAAAAAAGAAGGTGGGTTTTAGAATATGGGTTGCCGGAAAAAATGGTGGTGGCCGGAAAAAAGAAAGGTGGGTTTTAGAAGATGGGTGACGGGGAAGATTGGGTTGGATAGCATAAGTTAGGTTTTGTTTTTTATTTTTTTTCCTTAAATAAATTAGGATAGTTTAGAAGGGTAGTTAAGTAAATTTGTATTTTTTAAATATTTTAATAATAATTAAACTATGGAGAATGATCTATATGTGAGTTTTAGAGATTTAATATGCGTAATTTCAAACTTTACAAGGATATATGCGTAATAATGCAAGTTTTTAAGAACGTGTATGAAATTCTCCCATTTTTTTTACTGATAACTACTTTAGTTGTTTTCTAAGCAAAGAAAGTGACACTTTGAATGGATTATTTTAGAAAGAACCTCAGAAGGTTCATGGAAAGCTCCAAGCATGTGCCCATTCACACATGGTTGATTCCCACATGGCATGGATAGGTCCATGGTTTATTCACACTGCATGGATAGGTCCATGATTCATTCTTACATGGCATGGATAGGTTCATGGTTTATTCACACTGCATGGATAGGTCCATGATTCATTCTTACATGGCATGGATAGGCCCTTGATTCATTCACACATGGCATGGATCGATCTTCAACTAGGCCATAAATAGATACAATCAAGATATAGTTCTACAACTTCATAGCCACAAATAAAATGAAGAGAAAACATTTAGAATAATACGAAGTAACGACATTTTTGTTATCTATGAAACCTGTTTTTGTTGGAAGAGTAGTTGGGAATACAATCACAAAACTTGTACCAAATACCATACACAAATTCAAAAAATGACACCCTCCATGCCTTGCTACCAATCAATGGAGCCACTACAACCCAAAATCCCACCACGAATCCAACCACAATGCTTATAATAAACCCCCAATCTGGTCCACCATCGGAGCCACCACTTCCATCTACTTCACCACTATCACCCGCCCTTCCACCCCGCCTTTCGCACGTTAAGCTAACCGGAGCTCCACACAGCTCGTTACCAACAAAGCTCGATTCTGGAAGGCTCTGAAGCTGAGTGCTCGATGGGATCCTTCCTGTTAAATCATTATACGACAAATTCAACAGATTCAAATAATTCAATCTTGACATACTCAAAGGAACCATCCCATTAAGCTGATTCATCGACAAATCAAGAGATTCTAACAACTTCATATCACCGATCTCTTCAGGAATCCTCCCTGTTAATCGATTACCGGAAATATTGAAATATCTCAACTCCACCAGCTTCGTGATCTCACTTGGAATAACCCCGGATAAATCGTTACCTGCAAGATCCAAAAACGTCACTAAACCAAGAATGCTACTATACCCATTCACCCTCCCTTTCATCACCAACCAAGCACTGCCCATAAATTCATCTCCGGCTAACGCCACGCTTTGATCTGGATCCGCTTTTCCGGTCATGAGACTAAAATTATGGAAGCAGTTTGGTACTTCTCCTGAAAGATTGTTATTAGCAAGAATCAGAATCTGGATAGAATCAAGTCTGCAGATTTCATTTGGGATCTTGCCATTCAATTTGTTCGAGTGAAGGCTAAGAACCTTCAAACTTGTAGCTTCTCCGCCTATTGGTATTGGTATGCCTCCTATGAATTCGTTTTCAGAAAGGTCGATAATCTTGATACTCTGTGAATTCATTAGATTCATGGGTAATTCACCAGAGAGTTTGTTATTGCGCATGTTTAAAGATTCTAACATGGACAAATTTGCCAAAGATCTTGGAATTTCACCGGTGAGATTATTGTTTTGGAAGTTCAAGATATTCAAGAACCCCCAGGTTTCCCAACAATCAGGAAGAACACCTGAAAGACTAGTATTACCCATATTCATATATATAAACAGTTTCTCTTCTGCATCTATTTTAGAACAAAAGAATTCGCTCGGAGACACAGATGAGAAATCATTATCGGAGAGATTCACATACTGCAAATCCAAGAATGTAGTCCAAAACCAACTTGGAATGTTATCAGAAATCCCTGTGTTGGCTAGATACAAGATGAACAGATTTGTTTGGTTTCGAAGCCAAGAAGGGAACTTTGGACCTAAACTCCAAGAATTCAAGCTCAATCTTATGAGTTGGAAAGGTGGTTCCCAATTATTAGCCGATATCTCGAGTCTTAACATGTTTGCATCTGCTAGTAAAGTGTCTAAACTGGTCATATTAGCAAAATGATCTTCAGTCACAACACCTGTTAACAAATTGTTCTCAATGTTTAGGGTCACCAGCTTCGTAAGTTGGCCAACACTTTTGGGAAGCGTTCCATTGATTTCATTATTTGAAATATCTAACATCTCCAAAGACGATAATCTTCCTAAAGAATCTGGGAGTGGGCCAGATATCAAATTGTTGGGAAGATACATTGATAGCAAGGATGACAATCTTCCTATCGAGTCAGGAAGCGGGCCTGATAACGAATTAAGCCCGATTTCTAGAGTTTGTAAGGATAATAAATTTCCTACAGAATCGGGGATCGACCCAGAAATTGAATTTCTGGTAAGATCAATAAGAACCAAGTTTGTCATATTTCCAAGTTGTGGTGGTAAATTACCAGAAAGCCCACTTCCTGCGAACCTTAAAGACTCGAGTTTAGATGACTTGCATTTAAACAAACTTGCAAGGACCTCCGATAGACTTTTCCCATCAAATTTGTTCCAAGAAAGATTGATTTCCCTCAAGTTACAGATATTCATAAGAACAACAGGAATTGGACCATTGAAATCGCAGTTAGCAAGGTTTAAGGAAACTAGACTCTGTAAACTAGATATCCAACTAGGTATCGAGTTAGTACTGAAATTGTTATGGGAAAGATCAAGAACTGAAAGCGAGCTAAGATTAACCATGGTTAAACTAGGTGTAATAGGAGGAAGTCCACAAGACGAAAAATGCAGTTCTACAAGAGAAGAAGGGAGAAGGGTTTGAATCACCTGTCGCCAATCGAACACTTTGCCAATTTGAACCCCACTCATGTCAAGATGGCGCAAAGAAGAAAGACCCGATAACCACTGCAAACTCTTCGCTGTTTGCTCATACTGATAAACATTCCTATAAACCTTCCCGACACTGAGCACGCGTAAAGCGGAGAGATTCCCGAGTTGACTCGGGATCTCCCCAGAAAAACTCGAGTCAGAAAGATTCAGATAAGTCAAGTTTTGGAGGGACCCGATGAAGGTAGGAATCGGGTTCCCTTCAAAATCATTGCAGCTCAAATCTAAGTACTCGAGTGAAGTCAAATTACGTAAAGAAGGGTTGAGTTTCCCACCAAACCTCTGTATTGATGCTTCTTGGTAGTCAAAGCTATCGATATCAGGACCACGAAGGCGGATCTCGGTAACGTGACCAGTTTGATTGTTGCAGGTGATTCCATACCATTTGCAGCAATCTGCATTGCTAATGTTCCAGGAAAAGAGTCGGTTCGCACCATCATTGAGGTCGTTTTTGAACTCCAAAAGAGCAGTTTTTTCGTATCCTATGCATGAAATGTTACTGGAGTTTTCATCAGATAAAGAACGATGAAACAATGTAAAGATTGTAAGTATCCAAAGGTATGAGAAAGAAGAAATATGGGAACTCATTGTTTGATAATCAAGAATCTGTTATCTGAAAAAAAAAAGATGGGGTTTTTGTACTAAGGATTGGATATTTGGATGCTGGAACACCAGCTTTGATTATTATAAAATTATCAACTCAATTTTGAATAGTCAACAAAAGAAGAACCAAGTTGACATCCCTTCACATGGTTGCAGTTATGGTGTATGAAAGCAAATCAATTATTCCTTGAAAGATACAAAAAAAAAAACTCTATTATACAAGAATAAAATATACTTTCAGATAATTTATTCGATATTATCCGTTCATATCAACTTTTAATATAATGATTTGTTTATTTTCAGTGAAGAGTAAAAAGTCAATAATACGAGGCCTCCTCTATTTTTATATTATTAGAATGAATGAGAGCATATCCAAGAAATTCTTTAGAATTTTTTAAAATGGAAAAATAAAATTTAAAACCTTCAAAAAAAAAGATGTAACAGATTAATTATGTGTTTGGTTCGCGGGATTTGTAGGGATTTGCATTTCAAATCAATCTATTGTATTGGAGAAATTTTTCATATTACTCATATGACGACTTATTTAACTGCAGTGTTTGGCATAAATATTAAGATATGGTGCAGTATAATTTCAAGAAAATCACCAGAGTTCCCACTGGGAAGGATTTATTTGAAATCCAAATCCCTCGAACCAAACGCACCCTAAGTATAATATAAAAAATACTTCTCTCTTATCGTATTTGTGTTTAGAAAGTTCTCTGAATTTGCAAATTTTCTGTCTCTCCTCATACTGTCTCCATTTTGACAAGTGTTTTGGAAAATCTGATGGAACAAAAAACTTGACCAAAATTCCGTAAACATACAGTTTCTCCAATTTGAAGAATATGTTAGACATGCGACCCCAAAAGGTTGATAAAATAAACCTTGGGCCGGTTTACAAATCCGATGTTTTGGACTTTCACATAAAGAACCTTCATATATTTGTCTATCGAGTTGCCAATGCATGGTCCACAAATCCACATGCACAAGACTGTTGAAATAACACATTCTTAAAGTTCAATGAAATCATCAATTTCATAAAAGAACTAGAGATGTACAGATTTCTTAAATACCCACAAAATGTATGTTTATGGTTGACATAACGATACATCTCTATGTATATACAGATCTTATTACCAATCATTACGATTAAAATAGATATACACCAACTACACTCCCTCTGTCTACCTGCAAGGATGGCTGAATGCATAAATTTAAATAAGAATAGGACCGTTCCAAATCTATAAAAAACAATCAAAAAGTTTGGTTAGTAAATACAATAAAGATTTGGAAACATCATATCCACGATCATCTGAAAATTTGTGGTTTCTTGATCAAGCAAGAATACAAGTACAAAAAAATATCATGGTACATTCATATGTTGGTCCAAGACTCTAACTAGTTTCGTACATATAACTCAAGTTTATGATCGGAAATGCAGACAAACAGTTTTGTTTATCGATAATACATAGGTTTCATTTTTTTACTGATGCACCACCACCCGAATCTTGGTCTTGCCATGAAGCTTGCCACTGTTTATCATAAAATGTGGCCTCGTCTGCTAGATTCTTGAGATCCTGTAGAGACTTGGTTTGCCTAAAAACGACCACACCCATGACTGTCGCAAACAAGCCAATCTTGCATATGAAATTACCGCTTTGCCCCACAACATCGAGCCTCGTTAAAACATCCACAAGATAAGCCATAAAGAACCCAATCATTGCCGCTCGACCTAAACCATCATAAATTAATCAGCTCAAATAGACTGATCTAAAACTAGAAACTAAGACGAGGAATTCAGCCTCATGAGTTGTGTAGTGTGAATAACTAGTTGTACAACTACGTATGCACAAGGTACAAGTATGAATTAGAGGATGTAGTGAGAAGTAACCATTGAGCAACTCAGCCTCAGGAAGGTGAGAATGTGTAACCCAAGCCCACCAGGGTATAATGGAGCTTCTAAACAGCACAGGATCTTTATTTGTTGCTTCTTCTGGATACAATTCAAGAAACTTTCTCCTCCTTGCTTCTGCAAAACCAACAATTTCAAGAAAAATGTATAATTTACCACCCTGTTTTATATAAATAGTCCATATTTGACTCTGTGCTAACCCAAGTCAAAATTTACATATATATATATATATATGGATGATAATTATTCACCAGCAACAATCAGAGCATCCCAATCCATTTTTCCAGATTTCACAAACATATTCAGATCCCAAGTCCCATGTTTCCATCGCTCATCAGCAAATTTGAAACCAGAAGTTTCTGCTCCACCACCAATTGTGACACTATTGTTGTGATTTTGTTCTTCAGGTGTGCTTAGAGCCATCTGGTCTTCAACATTAAGAGCTACAAATGTAGTGGTTTTCTTGGTTCTGAAAGAGGGCGTGGTTCCAAGCTGAGATGGTTCTTTGCTGGTGAGGTGAGGAGAGCTGCAAGCTCTGTGCATTGCAGCATTGATGCCAATAGAAGCCATAGCTGCTGTTTTAGGACAAAGAAGACTTCTTATGGTATTATGTTCACTTTATTTGAATAGCTTCTTCATATAAGAAAAACTAGTGACACTAAAAAGAATTAAAAAATGTATAGCAGCCCATAACTTGACACAGAAGGGAAAAACTTATCTCCTTTATGTTATGGGAGGCTTTTGTCATGTACTTCTTTTAATTGTCATCCACTTTTATCCTAGAATACATTGAATTTTCATTATTTCTATATTTCAAATTTAGACAAACATATTCGAACAAGAAAGAAAGCAACTCCATATGTCAAATGAACAAGATCCAAAAGGCTGTGGCATGTCGGAATCTTCTGTGGATAACCCTCATCAAGGTAATGACTGCCAAATAAACTTTCAGGTCTCAAATCACTAATAAATAGGCTGTCAAAATTAACAAACATCACTTTCATGATTTATAAGTCAAAACCTCTGTTTCAGATAACCAAAAAATCGTATAAATCATACCCAGATCGTTAATTTACATGGCATGGTCCTTTCATAAACTTCAAAAATCAACTTAATCTCCTTTATTTCTTTTGCAGGAAGGAGACTCATTTGAACATGCTCAGCGATGTTTCTCTAGTCCATCACAACAGGAAGTATGCTTCACGAATCACATGTCTGTGTCAAAGCACAAGCAGAAAGTGATAAGAGATTGCTTTTCAATATTTATAATCTAGGTAATCTCTTGGCTTTGACGATCCATAAGAAAATTTTAAAATTAGCATATTTCTTACAGAGAATTAAATTTCTTTTCCATGTTCATTTACCCTAAAACGAATATTAGTCAACCATGAGACCATCTCTTTGATGCATTCACCAGAAAGTTGATGGCTAATAAAACTCACCAGTGATTATACATGAATCCGAACATACTGCTAAGACAATAACAGATAGAAGAAATGTGACATACCATTGTAACTTGGATTCTGCTCAAAAGTTTTAAATAACCGATAATTAAGCAATGACGAATATGCCAAATCATCTTATAATGGAATGCAGTAATGCAGAACATGAAGAAGATATGTTCATGGAAAGCCTAAGATTTAGCAAACATCTAGGTTTCACTGTCGCTCATGGTCAAAAGAAGATTCATCAGTTTATGATGATTTCAAAAGTGTACTAAGTAGCCAATAATGAATAGTTGAGAGGAAGGAAAGATGATTGAAATAACACCTTCTTGGAGAATGATGAAATTGTAAATTTCACAGGACAACCAGAAATACACAGATTTCTTAAATACCCACAAAAAGTAGGCGTATACTTGACATAGATCGATTTGCATTCCCTCTGTTCGTATATACAGAGATATAGATCGATTGCATTCCCTCTGTTCGCCCAATAAAATCATGAATACATTGTCCTAAAAACCCTAGGCGGAAACGGAAATTAAAAGAAAATCGTACCCTTAGGGGATAGAGAGGTTGATGGATCGCCAAGAGAGAAGAGCAGAACAAAAGTTGGAGCGAACAGCAAGAATCCATAATCCTGAAGACTAAATTTTAGTTCTGCTCTTGGGAAATCGCAGTCAATTGGAACAAGAACAATGAAAACCCTGAGATTACAAAATCTACCTTTTGGAAGAAGAAAAAACCCTAAACTTTCTCCCTTTCTTAAGACCTTTCTCTCTCTCCAGGCATTTATTTATAGGTTTCGCGGATGGATTAAAAATTTAATTGACGTTGACGAATAATTTCGTAACGGACAAAATCTCTATTTACGTATCTTTAGGGTAATTAATATTTAATGCTGATGTTTATAGTAGCGGAAGAAAATTAAGAAAGAAATCTTTAATTGGTATCGATCTTCTTGTATAATTTATAAAAGAGTAAACTACATGTTAGGGTTCAATGGTTTTAACACTCTAGTCCCTAAAGTGAAATATTTATGGCTTGCATCCTCATGGTTTCAATTTTATAACGTGTTGGGTCTCTAAAACTGACTTCATTAGTTTTTGGCCGTTAAAACCCACATGTGCAAGGCACATGATGGGTATTTTAGTCATTTTACTTTATCACTTTAAAACTCTTTAAATAACAGGGACCAAACATGTTATTTACTCAATATATATTTCTTTTCCGGTGAACAAAGGGATCACCTCCCCCCTTTTTTTTCTCCGACAAACCCAATGACCCCCCTCCCTTCTTCTCAGACGAACACAATCACCCCTCCCCCTCTCTCCTCTTAAATTGCCTCATATTCTCTAAGTGAATTTGTTTACATTACACATCCAAATGGGAACACAACTTAATTTGCATAAGAAGCTCAGAATTGCAAATATGGAATCTGACACCACCATGGCTGCAACTCGTTGCCATTAATCCGTTAAATCAATCCAATACAAAAACAAAATTTTGTGATACAATTCAATAAATCAAAACCCTAAAATAAGAAATTGATCTGGTGTGTGTAAGAAAATAGGTTAAATGAATCTAGGGTTTGTTGAACCTAAATTCAGAGAAGAAAAGGGATGAGAAGCATCAAAACTCAGTGACAAATTCCAGAATACCCCTTTGTCTTTATATGAAATTGGTTTCTTTTATGAAGAGAAATTGAGATCTGATGAGTAAAAAGATGATGAAAAGGGATTCATCTTCTTATGTGTCGTACGAGGATGTTAAAGATTTACCGCCATGGATACATATAGTTGCAACCCTTCTACAAATTTTGTCTACTCCCTAACGTCGGAGACCATCGCTATTGTCGGAGACTAACCCTCACACTTTAGGAACAACACAGCCCGATGACCATCTCTGGTTGCCGCACCCCCTACTATCGTTGGTGAACCCTCCATCTTCCATCTCCTCCTTGTCTGCGCAACCTTGTTGTCCCTGCATCTCTTTTCCACTGTTACCGCCTTCTCCCCACGGCCACACATCTTTCTTTGTCTTTCCCAGCTTCATCTTCGATCTGTTCTTCTTCTGCAACAAGACGGTGGTCGTGGACTGAAGAGACAAGTGGTGGGTTAACCCATCGTTGGCCTCAAATCTGGATCTCTAGATATGAAGAAAATACGGTGGTGCAGAGGTTGCCGACAAGATGAAGAAGGTTGCCGGCAGGATGAAGAAGACTTAATGGGTTTTTATTTTCCATATATATTTATTTACTTTACTTTTATATTAAAGTACACAGTTGGTCATATAGTTTTTAATAGAAAATAAGAATAAAAGTTAGAGAATTCAAATGACTAAAATGACTAAAATACCCATCATGTGCCTTGCACATGTAGGTTTTAACGGCCAAAAACTAACGGAATCAGTTTTAGGGACCCAACATGTTATAAAGTTGAAATCATGAGGATGCAAGCCATAAATATTTCACTTTAGAAACTCATAGTGTTAAAACCATTGAACCCTAAGGACCAAGCATGTAGTTTACTCTTTATAAAATTAAAATTAAATAATTAGATTAAAGCACCAAAAAAAAGGCAAAAATAGTAGTAGTAAAATTTCATTTTAATTAATTCAAAAAACATGATATGTTTATTTCAAATAGTTAACTTAAATTATAATCGTTCTTCTTACCATATATTATTATGTCGAAAAATAAATTAATCATCGAGCTGACTTTTCAAATCTATATATAATTTTTGTCTTTTTTTAGAATCGGTGGAGGATAAAGTTAGTTGTTAGTTCTCTACTCGAGCACGTTAGAGCGGGTCAGGTACCCTGACGGCCCACAAACGTCTCTCTTTTCAACACCATAATTCTCCGAATTCGCTTGAGGAAAAGTCTCTTGCAAGGCTCAAACTTGAGACCTACAAAGGCAAAACCCCCCAAGGTTTTCCTTGATGGCCAACTGTGCTAGCCCAGTTGGTTAATTTTGTCTTCTTGATTTATTTTTCATTATGTTGAAAGAAAACATATTTATATGATTTGTCAAACTTGGGAAAAGAAGGCAGTGTGGTTGCATAAATGGCTGACTGCCCGTAACTAAATTTTCTTTCAGTTGGAATGTTTGGATGGATTATTCGATTATAAGTCATACATAATTGTTCAGTTGTAGCTTAATGATTCAGTTAAAAGCTTATTCGGTTAAAGAGGCAATGAAGCAAGACACATCAATACGGAAGTGTACGTCTTTTCAACTCTTGCATCTACACCCATTGTATCGTATCTTGTCCATTATTTTCAAAGCTCAAAACCCCACTTGATATAAAAGTTAGTATTAAATTGACACCCAGAAGTAGAATGGCCAAAATTTGGTCTCAGGTCGGGATGGGTCGGGTCAAAATTGGTCCTGATCCTAATTTGCCTTTTCCATAACTAGACCGGGCCAGGCCCAGTATCCATGTTTTATAACCGATCTGTTCCCGGACCGGTCCCAAAGAAAAATTCTCCAATAACCAATTTTGAAGGTAAAAATATATTGTATGGAGATTTTATTTTTTTTGGGCAATAAAATACACTTTTAAATCTTTAATCAAATCATTCAAATATACTTTAACAATATATTTTTTAAATCCTTTTAATACAAAAATGTTATAGATGTTTTTATAGTTATTATTTTTGAGATTTGGTATTGGAACACTACCAAAAATTTGAAAAGACGTAAAAAAAACTCGTAAATCTTGTAGAAATATCGAAAAAACTTGATGTATAATTTATAAAATATTAAATAAATAAAAAATCGGGCATATGTATACCCGGTCCCGGTACCGGTCCCATAACCCTTCCTGGGCCATGGAATTTCTTAAAAATCATAACGGTTATGGATTGTCCGGCTTGTCCCGGTCCAGTCATGTACTTCTAATCTTCATCTGTCTTGTTAGCATTCACTAGTGAATCACACTCAATTTTATATAAATCAGACAAACTTGAAACAATAGAGAGGAAAAAGCCTGCTTCTTAGCTCATAAAACAGAGAACAATGGAAGAGGAAAAAACCTTTTCACATAGTCATAGTCATCTCAAATACAAGCTTGTAACTTTATTGAAAACACAGTTTCTAATATCTCAAAACTACAACTTAAGACATCTTTCATCATTTGGGAAACATCATGTTACAACAATACCTGTGAGTAACATCATAAGCCATATACCGCCAATGAATCCAACCACCATGCTAATGATCAATCCCAAATCCGCTCCATGTGATCCATCTTCTTCTTCTTCTTCTTCTTCTTGGTCTTTGTCAGCTACTTCAACTCCACATCGCTTACTGACTGGATCTCCACAAAGGTTGTTACCAAAGAAACTGGACTCATTGAATCCCTGCAACTGAGTACCTGATGGTATTCTTCCTGTGTAAAATTGTTGTTGGATACGTTGAAGTTACTCAAGAAACTCAAGCTTGACAAGCTCATGGGAAGTTCTCCAGAAAGCTTGTTCAATGATAAATCAAAAGATTCAAATGATTTCATATCTCCGATATTCTCCGGGACCCTACCTGTCAATTGATTTCTGGATAGATTCAGTGACCTTAACCCTTGAAGGGCCATTAGCTCACTTGGGATATGCCCGGAAAATTGGTTACTTGAAAGGTCCATCGTCTTGACCAGTCCAAGAATAGTGTCATATATGTCCTCTCGTCCCTTCATCACCAATAACTGACTAGTGAGAAACAATTTAGCCTTCCCTGAAGCTGAAACCAAATATGACATACTTGGAATAAAACGATTTTCTTTCTCAAAAAGGACACTGAAGTTGTTGAAGCATCTTGGAATAGTTCCTGAAAGATCATTGTGAGCAAGGTCCAAGATCTGAATTTTTTTGAGATAACAGATCTCTTGAGGAATATTTCCATAAAATTTGTTTGATCTAAGATTTAGACTTCTCAGATAAGATAATTTTGTACCAAGCCATGTTGGTATGAATCCAACAAGTTCATTTCTACCAAGTTGAAGGAACCGTAAGTTTGTCAAGTTCATTAGAGAAGCAGGTAATCTTCCCGAGAGCTTGTTCCCGTGAATGTTCAACGACGTCAGAGAAGATGAAAACCCCAATGTTCTTGGAACCTCACCTGACAAGTTGTTGTTCTCCAAGTTTAAGAATTCTAAACGTTGCCACTTCACCCAGCACTCAGGAATGATACCTGACAGATTATTATTTCCCAAATAAAGAACCTTCATGAACCTCTCCTCAGAAGGACACAACAAATGATGTAATGATCCCACAAAGAAATTATTTGAGAGATCCAAGAAGTTTGGCCCTGAACCATTTGAGAGAGAAGGAATTTGCCCGGTAAACTCGTTAGAATTCAAATCCAAAATATTAAGTGTTGCAGGGATACTGAACAAGGTTCCTTGGATATGATTTTGTGACACATCCAAATAGCTCAAATTGGGTAAAGAACTCCAAAACAACTCAGGCACGGTTGCTGAAATGTTTGTGTTACTTATGTCCAGATTTACTAGATCCCTCTGAAATTGCAACCACAATGGAAACTGAGGCCCTAAACCCCAAGAGTTTAAGTACAAGTACTGCAGCTGGAAAGGGGGGATCCAATTTGCAAGTTGTGGTCTTAAGATTATTTTGTTGCCTGTTCCATCTAGGTATTTCAACCCTGATAGATTGGCAAAATGAGCTTCGGTCACAACACCCGTCAACAAATTGGAAGAAAGATCTAAATAATTCAACTTCGAAAGTTGACCAAGGCTATCAGGAAGGCTGCCATTCAATTTGTTAAACAAAAGATCTAACATATCCAATGACGATAATCCTCCAATTGAGTAAGGAACCAAACCAGAAACAAGATTATCATGAAGTTGTAAAGACCTCATGAAAGATAGGCGTGCTATTGAATCCGGAATAATTCCACCAATATTGTTTCCCCCAAGATTCAACTGGATCAGATGTATCAATTGTCCAAGTTGATCGGGTAGATGACCAGAAAGTTTTGAGGACTGTAGGAATAGTGACTCCAAGCTAGGTGATTTGCACTCAAAAAGACTTTCAAGAAGGTATATTAAACTAATATTATGAAAATAGTTATTTGATAAATCAATCTCTCTCAAGTTACAAAGGTTAGCCAACGATTTAGGTATTGCCTTGGTGAGTTGATTATATGACACGTCAATGCTAAGAAGAGAGGTCAAGTTGTGAAGGGAATCAAGAATTGAACTCGAAATACGACAAGAACTAATATCTAACGAGATGAGATTACTACCTACATTTGACAACCCTTTTAATACTAATGAAGAATTCATGAAATCATTCTCAGAGACGTGAAGCGATTCGAGAGAAGTCATGTTACGAAAGGTATCAATACTACTAGGAATAGGGCCATGGAAATTACACCGACTTAAATCCAATGAAACTAGACTCGTTATGCCGAAAAGCCACCGTGGCACAGAAGTATTGTAGAAACGGTTACCAGAAAGATCAAGCAAGGAAAGGGATGTTAGATTAAGACTAGGAAAATGGGGATGTATGAGGGAGAGTTGACAATTAGACAAATGTAGTTCGACCAAAGAAGGAAGGGTGTTGATCACCTGAAACCAATCGATTACTTTGCTAAGGTCCATGCCACTCATATCCAGGTGGCGCAACAAATGGAGACTTGACAACCATTGCATGTTCAACATTCGAGTTGATTCATAACCAAATCTTTGATCATAAAAACTTCCAAGACTGAGGACTTGCAATTCAGACAGATTCCCTAGTTGAGGAGGGATGTTTCCACCAAATCCGGAGCTCGAGAGGTTAAGATATCTCAAGTTTCCTAATGACCCTATAAAGCTAGGAACTTGTATTTTTGTAAAATCATTGCAGCTCAAGTCTAGATGCCTAAGTTGCTTCAGATGCAACAAGGATGGACTTACATCCCCTCTCAACCTTTGCTTTGCGTCTTCCACCTGCTTTTTGTAAGGTCTTTGATAATCAATAATACAATGGCCATCAAGTCCAGGAAGATGAATTTGGTGAACATGATGAGTAACGTTATCACAGACAATCCCCAGCCCATCTACAACAATTACTCTCCTCACCAACCCAAGAAGCAAGTCGACCTGTGTCATCTATGAGGCCATGCTTGAACTGTAGAAGTGCTTGTCTCTCGCCATCCATGCATAATACTTGGTTAATATTTTGATTAGAGAAGCAGAAATGAAACAAGGCCGAAACAAGAAGCAAGAGTAAGTAACAAGAACTTGAAAAACAAGAACTCATATCGGTCGATTATGAAAAGAATAATGGTCACCAGATGTTTAATTTACAAAGTGGGTGCATTTCAATTTATTGGCAACTGGATACCAATTTTTATTCAAACTTTTCTTTGTTTAGTAATTATATCACAATTGACAATGACACGCTTAGAATAATAATGATTCTTAAACGACTTTTTATCCAAAAATTTCCTTGTTTGGTAAATTTGGGTTGAAAAGTCTCATTACTCTTCAAGTCTTCTGTTGAAAAGTATTATTGTTGACTGCAAAGATCTAAAACGCCAACCAACTTCCTTGGAAGAAGCTTCGTATCGATAGTGTTGTTTTTTATTATAAGATATTGATGTTTGAAAATTTAGCACAAGTAGACAAGAAACTAAACTTAATTAGGGGCCTACCCTCCAAATTTTAAACTTTTATTATATGGGTTCCAATTTCACCAAATTCTATTCTACAAACCCAATTATATGGATTCTAATTCCACCAGATTCTATACTGCAAAGTTCGAACCAAACGATCCACAAGTCTTTCATTTACATTCTCATTCCTTACCCTCTACTACGCTCAACCAAACAATAATTCAAATATATTTTGTGTTAAACTAATTAATTAATGCAATGAAAACATCTAGCGTTTTATTAGTAATTATTGCATTCCGTGTCGTTACATTTATACATTTGATTTAATAAGTAAAATAATTGTATATTCATTCAACTTAAATACTCGAAAATACAACAGAAGTGGTCTCCTCACATTTGGTAAAATACAACCATTTAGGCCTCATAAGTGCATGTGAACACCTCAAAAGCTCTAAATCAGGCAACAGATAGGAGAAAATGTTTTGAAATCTAAAGAACTCAAGAGAACTATTATGATATTGGAAAGGGAGACACATACCTTGATATTTTCAAGGGGGATTCTCTAATAGAGTAATGCTTTCAGGAGCTTTATCCGTGAATCACCAAGTTATGTTAAAATATCACCAACATGTTAATGAATGCTTCATAGAATCAGATCTGTTATAAAATTGGGGATTGGAGATGATACGTGGACCGGATAATCACTTGGATCGAGGGAAGTATGCTTTCTGAATACTATAATTTGACCCTTATTGCTTTGGGTATCATGAATTTCGTATTGAGATAATCCACATGAAAACTCTTTATCTTATAGGCTGTAAGATCGAGTCCTATATACATACAGATTCTCATTCACATGTTTATATAAGAAATCGACAGTTACAAACGGTTAAAAACATAAAGCTCAACAGTTACAACTGTTAACGGAAAAGATTCTAGAGCAGTTAGTACAACTGACTCAGAGCGCCAGAAGCAACGAGTCCAAAAGAGAAACCACCATCAGAGGCTCTGATCATCTATCAGACTCAAATTCGTCTCTGATCATAGGGCCAGAGGCTCTGGTCCTAACACTTAGAATCTGAGAACTCGGAGGAAGCTGTTCAGAATCAGAGGCTTTGATCACATAGAGCTGAAACTCTAATCTTAAGGCGATCTAAGGTGATAGAGGCAACATTTCTGAGTGTGTTCCTAACTCACTTATGTTCTCCTTTCTTACCCAATCAATCTCAAGTAAATCACAATCACACTAAAATCACCAACAAGAGCTCCCTTATTTAGATTAGTAGTTATCAACAAAACTTAAAACCGAAATAGACTGCAAAATATGCACATAGAGCTGTAAGGCGTATACATGCATAATCATCCTTTTCAAATAGTACAAAATATGTATCTGGTGTCAATGCTTCATCAAATTACCTAATGTACAGAAGACAAACATTACCTGTATGATATACATTCTTCAGAGAATCTGAGAAGTCTGAGTTATATATAGTAATGATGCATCCACATATTTAAAAAACCAAATAAGACTGCAAAATAGGCAAATATGTAAGGACATGCAAATTAGCAGAGTCTGTAATATGATTTTCTTTTTAGAAGGAATAGCTGTTATTTTTTCAAAGTAAAAATATTGCGACATTATTTACTACATTCTCCATCACTTATGAACTTTTTTTGCAACAACACTTATGAATAGCATCATAAAACATAAACATCATATCACTCAAGAATCGAAAATATGTGATCCTCCATGTCCTCCTCACAATCAAGGGAGCCACCACAACCCAGAAACCCGCAATGAATCCGGACACTATGCTAATGATCAATCCCCAATCTGCTCCATCGTCTTCTTCTTCTTCTTGGTCTCTATCAACAAGTATTTCAACTGTACAAATTTGAACCAGTGGATCTCCACAAAGTTTGTTGCCCAGGAAGCTCGACTCATTGAAGGTCTGAAATTGTGTGCTTGATGGGACTCTTCCGATCAAATTGTTGTAGGACACATTGAAGCTACTCAAGAAGCTCAAACTTGACAAGCTCACAGGAAGTTCCCCAGAAAGCTGATTAAGAGATACATCAAATGATACAAGTGACTTCATGTCCCCAATATTCTCCGGGATCCTTCCTGTCAACTGATTTCTTGATAGATTCAACGATTGTAATGCTCGGAGAGACATTAGCTCACTTGGGATGCTCCCTGAAAAATTGTTACTCGAAAGGTCCAATATCATCACCAATCCAAGAATACTGCTATATGTGTCCTCTCGCCCTTTTATCACCAATGAAGCACTGCCAAGAATGTCTTTGTAGTCAACTCCAAAGAAGTAGAATCGAGGATTTGTGGTAGTTTCTTTATTAGACAGGAAACTGATGTTGTTGAAGCATCTTGGAATATTCCCTGATAGATTATTACGAGCTAGGTCCAATATCTGAATGGTGGTAAGATGACACAGCTCAAGATTTATGTTCCCATGAAAATGGTTTGATCGAAGGTTGAGAATTTTCAAACTTGGGAGTTTTCTACCAAACCATGCTGGAATTCTCCCAACAAGTTCATTTCTAGCAAGTTGAAGGATTTGTAAGCCCGTCAAGTTCTTTACGGAAACAGGTAATCTTCCAGAGAGCTTGTTATTGCACAAGTTCAATGAACCTAAGGAAGATAAAGATCCCAAAGTTTTTGGAATTCCCCCTGACAAATTGTTGTTCTCCAAGTTTAAGAATTTCAAACTTGGCCACTTCATCCAACACTCGGGAATAATTCCTGATAGACGATTATGTGCTAGATTAAGACTTTGTAGCCTTTTCTCACCATAAGTACACAACAAATGATGTAATGATCCCACAAAGGAATTATTAGACAGATCCATCATTATTGGTCTTGAACTATTTGGGAGTTCAGGTAATTTCCCGCTAAACTCATTAGAATTCAAGTCGATTGCTAAAAGTGTTGCGGGAATACCAAACAACCTTCCTTGAATTTGATTTTCCGACATATCTATAGCCTCTAGGTTGGGGAATGATCTCCAAAAATGTTTAGGCAAGGTTGAGGAAATCTTTGTGTGGCTTATAGCCAAAGCTATTAAATCTCTCTGATGTTGCAGCCACAAAGGAAATTGAGGCCCTAGATCCCAAGAACTTAAATACAGGTGTTGCAGCTGGAAAGAGGGAATCCAATTTGCACCACGCGGTCTTAGGGTTAAGTTGTTGCCCATTCCTTTTAGGTATTTCAATTCCGTTAGTTTGGCAAAATGAGCTTCTGTCACGACACCTGTCAACAAATTGTAAGAAATATCTAATGAACCCAACTTTGAAAGTTGACCAAGGCTATCAGGAAGGCTACCATTCAGTTTGTTATTTGACAGGGACAATGACTCCAACGATGATAATCCTCCAATAGAGTATGGAATCGGACCAGAAATAAGATTCTCGTGAAGATTTAGTGACCTCAGAAAAGAAGTTGATCGGGTAGATGACAAGAAAGTCCCGCGGACTGTAGGGATAATGACTCCAAGCTCGGTGACTTGCACTTGAAAAGACTTTCAAGAAGACTTGTTAAACTAATATTTGGAAAATAGTTACCTCCAAGACGTATACGTTTCAAATTGCAAAAGTTACCCAATGATTTGGGTATTCTTTTGGTGAGTTGATTCCGTAACATGTCAAGATGATGAAGTGATGTCAAATTGTGAAGGGAATCAAGCACTGAACTTGAAACACCACAAAAATTAATATCTAACGAAATAAGATTACCACCTATGCTAGACAACCCTTCTAATACCAATGAGGAATTCATGAAATCGTTGTCAGGGACGTGAAGAAACTCGAGAGAAGTCAAGTTATGGAAGCCATCGATATTACTAGGATTAGGACCGAGGAAACCACACAGACTCAAATCCAATGAAACAAGACTAGTTAGGCTGAAAATCCATCGTGGCACGAAACTTTTAGTAAAATCGTTGTTAGAAAGATCAAGCAAGGAAAGGGACGTGAGATTAAGAGCTGGAAAATGGGGATGTATATGTGAGAGTTGACAATGAGACAAATGAAGTTCGACCAAAGAGGGGAGGGTGTTAATCACCTGGAACCAATCGATTGCTTTGCTTAGGTTTACACCACTCATATCCAAGTGATGCAACAAACGTAGATGTGACAACCATTGCATATTCCTCACGCTAGTTAATTCATATGGATAAGTATTTCCATCATGAAAACTTTCAAGACATAGGATGCGCAATTTCGTCAGATTCCCCAATTGAGGAGGAATAGTTCCACCAAATCTAGAACGTGAAAGGTTAAGATACCTCAAGTTTCCAAGAGAACCCATAAATTTTGGAACTTGGATTCCTCTAAAATCATTGCCGCTCAAGTCCAGATGTTTGAGTTGCTTCAGATAGAGAAGGGATGGACTTAAATCCCCTCCCAATCTTTGCTTCAAGAATTCTTCATATTTTTCATATTCTTTGGTTGTGGTATAATCGTCAAAAGGATTGGTAGCAGGAAGATGAATACTATGAACATGACCGGTAATGCTATCACAAACAATCCCAGTCCAAGTGCAACAATCCTTCTCAGGAACCCAAGAAGCAAGTCGCTTAGCTTCATCTATGAGGCCGTGCTTGAAGTCGAGAAGTGCTTGTCTCTCATCATCCATGCATAATACATGATCATGGAAGTTATTATTACTACATAAGCATAAACGAAAAAAGAGCACAAGAAGAAGAAAGAGAAAATAGGAGGAAGAGAAACGAGAAAATGAAAAACCAACACTCATATTGATTTACGAATGAAGAGCATAACAATCACTAGTATTCAGTTTCTATTTAAAGACAGTTTCTAAACATCAAAAAGGAAATAGCAAGTACTAATAAAGAGACCTTTGTATAAAGATGAATATCAATTTGTAGAAATGAACCATGCAAAATCAATCAACATCAAACATTTACTCCCAAAGTCAAAGTTTATATATCGTCGATGGTCCAAAATTGATATGGAAACCGGCATCTAAAAATCTCTTGTTGAAAAGTATTATTTAAGTCTTGTTTATCATTACATCAATTAATGTTGGAAATTTCGCAACAACTAATTAACAATAAAAAAGTATGAACCAAAACTAATACTACAAATATCTTGTAATGACTAATGGTTGTGAATGAACAAACATAAGTACAATT
The DNA here is from genome assembly GCA_036898165.1 of Silybum marianum. Classification (NCBI taxonomy): domain Eukaryota; kingdom Viridiplantae; phylum Streptophyta; class Magnoliopsida; order Asterales; family Asteraceae; genus Silybum; species Silybum marianum. Next base: position 2,246,419 of record CM072532.1, read on the forward strand.
TTCTTACCATTTTTTTAACATACATACAAGCTCAACAAGGTGTTCATGATATTGCTTCTGGGATTAAACTTATTTCAAGCCTTCAACTTAATTGAAGTGATCTTAAACCCATATTTGTATCATCCTATATTATTAATTTTTGGGTTTTCTTAGGGTAGGCAGCTTAGCTGTGATTATGGAGTCAGATGTTCATGATATTGCACAACTAGATAAGAAATAAAAGTAATTAAGAGCTTACCTGCATTGCCGTTCTAGCTCAGTTGGTAGAGCGCGTGGCTTTTAACCACGTGGTCGTGGGTTCGAGTCCCACGGATGGCGATTTTCTGTTTTTTTTGCTGTTCTAAAAAAAATAAAAAAATTAAGGGCACTTTTCAAATCTCCAAAACGGCGTCGCTTTTTACGGACTTTTACCTTTTAGCAAAATGACCGCTGAAAAGCCGTACACCAAACCAGTTCTGTGCGAAACAAACAAAAACCCTATTCTACTCTTCAGTAATCAGTAATATACGGCGGAGTGAGATCAAGAGATTCGAGTTTATGGCGGAGAGATTCCAGTTGATAAAGTTGGATTTCTGTTTCTCTCAATGCTAGAACGCGCTTCTTTCTAGGTTAAACGGTTAAAGGCTCACAGATGATCTACTTTAGGGTTTTCTTTTCTCTTATTTGGTTGATTTAGGAATTTGGAGGATATGAATTATAGATTGAAGAACAAGTAGGGGCGTTTCGTGGAATGCAGGCTAAAGTCGAGAAGGATATGGGTTGAACTCAAGGTATTACTTCTAATTTTTGCATATTTTGGTCTTCTATGGTGTTCCATTTGGTTTTTCGTGAATTTATAATGTTAGAAAACTTGGCTGTATTCCAATCGGTTATCTGAGGATGATGAATCATGCATCGATTAAGTTTTATTTGGTAGATATTTGAGACAGTTGTTAAGGGAGAAGTAATGGTTGTGGGCTTGAATACTATGCAAATTAGAGTTTGATATTCAGATTACCTTTACTTATTTGTTGAATGGTAACTAAAATCTTATCTAGAATGTTATTCAGAATGTAAAACATTTCATAAGAAATATTATTCAGAATGTAAACATTTCATCAAGATTCGTTCAATTTTGAAATTTAAAATTTAAAATTTAAAATTTAAAATTCTTTCAAGGATGCCTAAATTTCAGCCATTGTTCAAAGCGATGTACAGTGGGAGGGGCCGATATGCAAATTACATGATTAACAAATGGAATACAGAACAGCCGGTCCGAATGTTGGATATTGAGAGCTGGCCGATATATGTTAATTTAGATTCCACCAAGAACGTGAAAGCAAGGCATGCGATGGGGACAAAAAATCTGAGGCTGTTGCATTGTTGCAGGTACACAACTAGTAGAGATAGAAATGTCTTTCTACTTTTAAATGTTCTTCAGTTAGATAATCGAATCAAAGAACTTATCAATGGTGTTATTTAAATTGATTTTGTCCAATTTTAATCAAATAAACAAACATAATCTGTGAATTTCACAAACTGTTGTGCAATTATCTATTAACTGCCTAACTAACCCCATGGTCAACCTCTCTTGTAAATATATAAAACTGTTAATCTAGTGTGTATATACTCTAGTTTTTTTGTTTTGAGAAGAAGAGTGACTTCTTGGATTATCTCAATATTGATTTCGTGAAACCTAAGTCAATTAAAGGGTCGAAATATAGTATTTAGGAAGTGGAATATATACATGATCCAAGAATTATCAAAGTGATTGTAACCACAAAACCTAGAGTACAACTTACAACATTATAGCACTTTAATATTAGTTAGGAAACGTGTTGAACCAATACTTTTGCAGAACATCATAAGCCATAAATCTTAGTCTCGTGTAGAATCGAAAAAATGCAATCCTCCATGATCTGCTGATTATTAATGGAGCCACAATCATCCAAAAACCGACAATGAAACCAACCACCATGCTAATGATCAAGCCCCAATCTGCTCCATCTGATCTATTGTCCTCATCATGGGGTCTATAAGGTTCTGCGACTACACAAGGCTTGATGAGTGGATCTCCACAAAGATTGTTGCCAATGAAGTTGGACTCATTGAGACTCTGCAGCTGAGTACTTGACGGTATTCTTCCCGTAAAACTATTGTAGGACACATTGAAGTTATTCAAGGAAGTTAAGGTTGACAAGCTGATGGGAAGTTCCCCATTAAGCTTGTTCAACGATAAATCAAAAGATTCAAGTGACTTCATTTCTCCAATATTCTCCGGGATCCTTCCTGTCAATTGATTTCTTGATAGATTCAGTGACCTTAAATCTCGAAGGGCCATTAGCTCACTTGGGATGTGCCCAGAAATTTGGTTGCTTGAAAGGTCCATCAACTTGACGAGCCTAAGAATGGTGTTATATATGTCCTCTCGTCCCTTCATCACCAACGACTCACTAATGAAAAATTGTTTATCCCCCACTGTGGAAAACATAGAATACATACTCAAACTAAAACGAATTTCTTTTTGAGAAAGGGCAGTAAAGTTGTTGAAGCATCTTGGAATCGATCCAAAGAGATTATTGTGAGCAAGGTCCAAAATCTGAATACTTGTAAGATGACATACCTCCCAAGGAATATTTCCATCAAAATTGTTCAATCTAAGTTCAAGAATTATTAGAGAAGAGAGTTCTCTCCCAAGCCATGTTGGAATGGATCCAACAAGTTCATTTCTACCAAGTTGAAGGAACACTAATCCTGTCAAGTTCATTAGTGAAGCAGGTAATCTTCCCGAAAGCTTGTTCCGTGCGTTCAATGAGAATAGGTTGGACAAGAAACCCAGTGTTCTTGGAAGCTCACTTGACAGATTATTGTTCTCCAAGTTTAAGGCCAACAAACTCGTCCACTTCACCCAACACTCCGGAATGATACCCGACAAATTGTTATTTCCCAAATTAAGATACTGTGTCGTCGGTTTCTCATCATAGGGACACAACATATGATGTAATGACCCCCCAAAGAAATTATTTGATAAATCCAAATCTTCAGGTGCCCCTGAACCATTTGAGATATAAGGTAATTGCCCCGTAAACTCGTTAGAACTCAAGTCCAACATATTAAGTGTTGCAGGGATATTGAACAATGTTCCTTGGATATGATTTTTTGATATATCTAAATATCTTAACTTTCGGAATGAAGTCCAAAATGAGTGAGGCAGGGGTGCTGAAATGTTTGTGCTACTAATGTCCAAATCTCTTAATTCCCTTTGCGATTGCAACCGCAATTTCAGGCCCTAATCCCCAAGACTTCAAATACAAGGACTCTAGCTGGAAACGGGGGATCCAATTCGAAAGGTGAGGTCTTAAGATTAAGTTGTTGTCTGATCCGTATAGGTATTTCAACCCGCTTAGTTTGGCAAAATGAGCTTCTGTCACGACACCGGTCAACGAATTGGAAGAAATATCTAAATAATTCAACTTCAAAAGTTGACCAAGGCTATCAGGAACACTGCCATTCAATTGGTTATGGGAAAGAACTAATCGATCCAATTTCGAAAGTTGACCAAGGCTATCAGGGAGGCTACCATTCAGTCGATTTTGCGAAAGATCTAAATAATTCATCTTCGAAAGTTGACCAAGGTTATCAGGAAGGCTACCATTCAGTCGATTTTGCGAAAGATCTAAATAATTCATCTTCGAAAGTTGACCAAGGCTGTCAGGAATGTTGCCATTCAATTGGTTATCCGAAAGATCTAACATCTCCAATAACGATAATCCCCCAATTGAGTGTGGAACTGAACCAGAAACAAGATTATGACGGAATTGTAACAACCTCATGGAAGATAATTGTCCTATCGAATCTGGAATATTGCCAACAATCATGTTATCCTGAAGATTCAAGTCGACTAGATGTTTCAATTGTCCAAGTTGACCGGGAAGATGACCAGAAAGTTTAGAGGACTGTAGGAATAGTGACTCCAAGCTAGGTGATTTGCACTCGAAAAAACTTTCAAGAAGGTATATTAAACTAATATCTTGAAAATTGTTATTTGACAAATCAATCTCTCTCAAGTTACAAAGGTTACCCAACGATTTAGGTATTGTCTTAGTGAGTTGATTATTTGACAAGTCAAGGCTAAGAAGAGAGGTCAAGTTCTGAAGGGAATCAAGAATTGAACTTGAAACACCACAAGAATCAAGAATTGATCTTTCGTTATGAGAAAGATCAAGCAAGGAAAGGGATGTGATATTAAGATTAGAAACATGGGGATGTGCATGCGAGAGTTGACATGCATGCATACGTAGTTCAGACAAAGAAGGAAGGGTGTTGATCACCTGAAACCAATCGACTGCTTTGCTAAGGTCCATGCCACTCACATCCAGGTGGCGTAACAAATGGAGATTTGACAACCAGTGCATCTCCAACATATGAGTTTGTTCATGAATGAGAGAATAAAAATTTCCAAGACTGAGGACTTGCAAGTTCGAAAGATTCCCGGGTTGATGAGGGATAAATCCACCAAATCCGGAAGTCGAGAGGTTAAGATATCTCAAGTTTTCCAAAGAACCTATAAATCTAGGAACTTGGATCCCTCCGAAATCATTGCAACTCAAGTCTAGATGCTTGAGTTGCACCAAATGCAACAAGGATGAACTTAAATTCCCTCCTAACATCTGTTTACGAAGATGAATCTGATGAATATGACCAGTAGAATTGTCACAAACAATCCCTTCCCAACGACAACACTCTTTGTCCTCACCGACCCAAGAAGCAAGTTTGTTTGCACGATCAATGAGACCATGCTTGAAGTTGAGAAGTGCTTGTCTCTCGAGGTCCTTACATAGTACGTGATTGAAATTTTGAGTAGGTAAGCAGAAATGGAAAAGGGACATAAGAAGGAGTATGCAGAAGTAGGATGAAGAACTCATATTGATTGATTGATGATTTGATGATGAAGAGAATAACTATGACTCGCACATTTATTTTATAGTTGGATATTTATGTTTCAAACAACTTGTTTTCATTTTTCTTGCATAATAATCGTCCTCTCTCTCTCTCTCTCTCTCTATATATATATATATATAAGGGTGGATTCATACGAGAATGATACCTATTTAAGGAAATAAGATAGCAGTACAAAATCATATATGATTTTGCACTAACAGGTACCGGGCGACTTTTGGGGCCACTTAAGTGGCATGGAAAGTCGCCCAGATTTTTAGATCATTTAGTATAAAATCATATATGATTTTGTACATAAACAACCATTCTTGTATTCTTGCGAATAGGTTTCATTCTCGTTTGAACCTCCTTTCTTTCTCTCTCTCTCTATCTCTCTTTATATATATATATATATATATCATACAATTATTAACCCCTAATTACTCTGCAAGTCTTTAGCTGAAAACCCTAATTACTCTGCAAGTCTTTAGCTGAAAAAAATGTAGTTGAGGACCACAAAGGCTTAAATGAAAAATGTAGTTGAGGACCACAAAGGCTTAAATGACAACCAACTTCATTGGATGAAGCTTTCCTTGATTGCGTTGTTTTTCATTACATGAAATAGAAGTTTGAAAATTTTGCACAACTAGACAATAAATAAGATTAATTAAGGGCCTACCCAACTTTGAAATCCCCAAGTCCATGGGTACAATTGAACGTGAGGTGCAGGATATTTCACTCATATGCACCATTTGATCACAAGATAAGATCAGAAGAGTTCATTAATTTCTTGTATAACTAATTGATACCATTTCTCTCTCCCTCTCTTAAAATTATTATAACGTTTGATTTGACGGTTTAAGTAAAATATTTGTATGTTTATTAAACTTCTAAAATATTTGAAGAGAAGGATAAAATAACAAATTCATTGGAGATTGAATCCTTAAACCTATCTTGGAATAAAAATAACATAAAAAATAATAGTAACAAAATTCAACAACCTTAGTGAATCAAAAGTCGAAGAAGAACAGTAAACAATATGAAGAAATTGGTTATGATTCTACACTTATACATGTGCACCATCGATCAAGTTACATTTTTAAATGTTCTTTTTACCATTTTCATTGATCAAATGTATTTTGGTCACGTGAACTTTTTATGATTATTATACATTTATGAGTATGGAGTTTCTTTTACTATTTCCACATATTTATAGAATTGACCTTTTTACGCATATACTTGCATGATATAGATTTATCATTTATTATTTCGCACATTTATATAAAAAAACAACTGACATATTTGATATATTGGTAATCATATAATTGAAATGATTGCTCAATAATATATTTGTAGTGTTATATATCCAATTTCTTTCATTAAGTTTTGTTTTTACTTATTCATGTCTGATGTCGTTCGTTTTGATTCTGATGCATTTTTTTTGCCTTTTGACCTATATGAGTTTCATTATAGATGTTTGATTAGTACTGAAAAATTGATATAAAATTGTAATTAATAAATACTGCAATTGATATATTTGTGTTTACTATTGCTCTTATACAAATGCGACAACTATTTGGTTGATTTGAGGTTTTAACATAACATGAAATCGACACTTACATATGTTATATACATAAAACTATTATGTCAAAAAGCTAAATTGTTTTAAGTGCAATGTTCCTTTATGAGCTTTCTTATTGGTTGCTGATATCTCCTGGTACGAACCAAAGATTCCATCCTTTATCCCAAAAAAAATTGATTTCCAAGATATATATATATATATATATATATATATTTTAAAATTTTTTTAACTCGAATTGTGCTGCTAATCTAGTTCATCTGCATTCTATCATTTTGTGAAAAAAAAACTTCACCTACATAGACAATAAGAACTTTTTATATGTTTTTTACTGTTGCTATTCTTTATTTTTTTTGCTTATATAACATATGACTCCAATAGCTAGCTATGGTTACCATTTTCATAACTATTATGAATCTTCATCTCAAATATAACTTTATTGATGACGCAATTTCTAATATTTCAGAATACAACTTACAACATCATGACATTTTTATATTAGTTGGGAAACATGTTATAAACAATACTTCTGCAGAACATCATAAGCCATATATCCAAGTCTTGTGTAGAAACGAAAATATGCAATCCTCCATGATCTGCTAATTATCAATGGAGCCACAATCATCCAAAAACCGACAACAAGTCCACACACCGTGCTAATAATCAATCCCCAATCCGCTCCATGTGATACATCGTATTCTTCTTCTTCTTGGTCTATGGCAGCTACTTCAACTACACATTGCTTTGTGAGTGGATCTCCACAAAGGTTGTTGCCAATGAAGTTGGACTCATTGAGGCTCTGCAACTGAGTACTTGACGGTATTCTTCCCGTAAAATTGTTGTAGGACACATTGAAGTAACTCAAGAAACTCAAGCTTGACAAGCTCATTGGAAGTTCCCCGGAAAACTTGTTCAATGATAAATCAAATGATACAAGTGACTTCATCTCTCCAATATTCTCTGGGATCCTTCCTGTCAACTGATTTCTTGATAAATTCAACGATTGTAATCCATGAAGCGTTGTTAGCTCATTTGGGACATGCCCAACAAAATTGTTACTCGAAAGGTCCATCAACATGACGAGTCCAAGATTAGTGTTATATGTATCCTCTCGCCCCTTCGTCACCAATGACTCACTAACGATGGCTTGTTTACCCTTTGTAGGGACCTCATATTCCATACTTGAAAAGTACCTACTGTCTTTCTGAGAAAGGACAGTAAAGTTGTTGAAGCATCTTGGAATCGGTCCTGAGAGATTATTGTGAGCAAGGTCCAAAATCTGAATGCTTGTAAGATGACATAGCTCCCAAGGAATATTTCCATCAAAATTATTCGATCTAAGTTTGAGAATTAGCAGGGAAGAGAGTTCCGTCCCAAGCCATGTTGGGATGGATCCAGCAAGCTCATTTCTACCAAGTTGAAGGAACGTTAATCCTGTCAAGTTCATGAACGAAGTAGGTAAACTTCCCGAGAGCTTGTTCCCTCGCATGTTCAATGAAAATAGACTGGATAAATAAAAACCCAATGTTCTTGGAATCTCACCTGACAGATTATTGTTCTCCAAGTTTAAGGTAAACAAACTCGACCACTTCACCTGACACTCAGGAATGACACCCGACAAATTGTTATTTCCCAAATTAAGATACCAAGTCATCAAGTTCTCATCATGCGGACACAACATTTGATGTAATGACCCCACAAAGAAATTATTCGATAGATCCAAAAGGTATGTCCCTGAACCATTTGAGATGTGAGGTAATTGGCCTGTAAACTTGTTAGAACTCAAGTCCAACATACCAATTGTTGCAGGGAGACTGAACAACGTTCCTTGGATATGATTTTGTGACATATCTAAATAGTTTAACTTTGGGAATGGACTCCAAAATGACTGAGGCATCGGTGCTGAAATGCTTGTGTTGCTTATGTCTAGTGCTAACAAGTCCCTCTGCAATTGCAGCCACAAAGGGAATTGAGGCCCTAAACTCCAAGACCTTAAAAACAGGAAATCTAGTTGGAAAGGGGGGATCCAATTCGCAAGTTGAGGCCTTAAGATTAAGTTGTTGCCTCCTCCATTTAGGTATTTCAATCCGCTTAGTTTGTCAAAATGAGCTTCTGTCACAGTACCTTTCAACAAATTGTAAGAAATATCTAAATGCTTCAACTTCAAAAGTTGACCAAGGCTATCAGGAAGGTTGCCATTCAATCTGTTAGACGAAATATCTAACATCTCCAATGACGATAATCCTCCAATTGAGTATGGAACCAAACCAGAAACAAGATTATCATTAAGTTGTAAAGACCTCATAAAAGATAGGCGTGCTATCGAATCCGGAATAATGCCAACAATATTGTTTCCCCCAAGATTCAAGTTGACCATATGTATCAATTGTCCAAGTTGATCGGGTAGATGACCAGAAAGTTCTGAAAAGCGTAAGATTAATGACTCTAAGCAAGGTGATTTGCACTCGAAAAAACTTTCAAGAAGGTATGTTGAATTGATATTATCAAAATGGTTGAATGACAAATCAATCTCTCTCAAGTTACAAAGGTTACCCAATGATTTAGGTATTGCCTTGGTGAGTTGATTATTTGACAAATCAAGGCTACGCAAAGAGGTCAAATTGTGAAGGGCAACTAGACCTGAACTTGAAATTCCACAAGAACTAAGATGTAATGAAATGAGATTACTACATATAGTACTCGACAACCCTTTTAATGTTGATGAAGAATTCATGAAATCGTTACCAGAGATGTCAAGAAACTTGAGAGAAGTTAAGTTACGGAAGATATCAATACTACCAGGAACGAGGCCGTGGAAATTACACCCACTTAAATCCAATGAAACAAGACTTGTTATACTAAAAATCCACCTTGGCACGGGAATGTTTTCAAACGAGTTGGCAGAAAGATCAAGCAAGGAAAGAGATGTGATATTAAGACTAAACACATAGGGATATGCATGCGAGAGTCGACAATTAGATAGATGTAGTTCGACCAAAGAAGGAAGGGTGTTAATCACCTGAAACCAATCGACTGCTTTGTAAAGGTCCACGCCACTCATATCCAGGTGTCGTAACAAGTGGAGACTTGACAACCACTGCATGCTCAATATGCTAGTTGATTCATAACCAAAATCATAAAAACTTCCAAGACTCAAGACTTGTAATGCCGAAAGATTCCCGAGATGAGGAGGGATAATTCCACCAAATTTTGAATTTGAGAGATTAAGGTATCTCAAGTTTCCCAAAGAACCTATAAATCTAGGAACTTGGATACCTCCAAAATCATTGCAGCTCAAGTCTAGATGCCTGAGTTGCTTCAGAAGCAACAAGGATGGACTTAGATCCCCTCCTAAAATATTCTTTGAGACTTTGTTGTCTTCTTCTCCTGTGATATAATCATAAAGATGACAATGACCATCAAGTCCACGAAGATGAATCTGATGAACATGACCAGTAAAGTTATCACAAACAATCCCAGCCCAACTACAACAGTCTTTGTCGTCGTCGACCCAAGAAGCAAGTTTGTTTGCAGGATCTATGAGACCGTGTTTGAAGCTGAGAAGTGCTTGCCTCTCGTTGTCCTTATATTGTACTTGATTCAAATTTTGAATGGATAAACATAAATGAAAAATGGACATAAAAAGGAGCATACAGAAGTAGGATGAACAACTCATATTGGTTGATTGATGATTTGATAAAGAAGAGAATAACAATGGCATACCTTTATTTATAGTTGGATGTTTCTAGGAAACAATGTCAAGTAAAGTATGGGGTCCAATTGGGATTATTTCTATCATATATAATTATATATGAACAAGTCAAATGCCAAGTAAAATATGGCGAGTGGATGAAACGTTACCTTTTCTTTAATTATGAAAAATAAAGATTAAAAATGATGGTAAGTTTCTAGGAAACTTGATAAGATTAAACTACAAGACTTTATTGATCATATCACAGTCCCACATGAAATTCTATGGGAAACAATAAATAAACATTAAAATAAGATTACAATTTTGGTTCTAGGATTGTCACTTACTATCAACTATAGTTTTTATTTCAAACTAATTATATTTTTGGTTTTATTTCATAGTTGGTCCATTTAACTATAGATTATGTTAACTCAAAAGGTGTTCAGGTCATTTTAAGATATTTTTAATTTTATATTAAAAAGTAAACAAATAAATTATTATTATATTATTGTTGTTATTCGATTCTCCTATATATTAATATTAGAGTAAGCTATGATTTTCGTCCATGTGATTTACTGTTTATAACAATTTTCGTCCATGTTATTTAAAAACTGTTTTTTCGTTCTTGTGGTTTTATTTTGCTTCTATTTTCGTTCTTATACCTAACAGCCGTTAAAAGTTTTGAGAAATTACATATTTGGTCCTTGTAGTATGTAAAGTTTAAAATATTGTTTTATTTTTTATTTTTCTTCCTTTATTATATTTTAATATTATATATATATATATATATCAAACAAATTTGATAAATTAATATAAAAAAAACAAGATTTAAAATTAAGTATTGGTTGGTGCATATTTTTCTTTTTAATTTTTAATGATGATAATAATAAATTACGATATGATAATATTATTTTGTATTTGTTTTTAGAAGAAAATTTAAAAAAGTGACAAAAAGACTAAAATACTCTTAAGATAACAGGTTATGTTAACAGGACTTAGTGAAAGGGTCCAAATCTGAAATAAAATGGCAACCCAATGATCAAAAATGTAATTAGTTAAAAATATGAACTATAGTTGACAACGAGTGACAATCATAAGGACCAAAAGTGTAATTTACTCTTAAAATGATGAACGTGTGAGCCTGTCAGGCCATTCATCATAATTTCCTATACGATTCCTTAATTCATACGTAGGCTTTCATAATTAAAAGTGTATTTTTTAATATAAAATTGGTTTTGGATAATTGTTAATGTTATATTAAAAAGTTGAAACTAATATGATAGTAAATAATATAAAAAATATTGTATATAATTTTTTTAATAAGAAATTGTTCTGTCATGTATTTTTTAATGTTTTATGAATAATTTATTATTTGAGATGTTGGTGATAAAAAATATAGGTAGTTTGATCATTGATCAATATTGATATAATTATTTCTCTATGAAATTGTAATTTTTTTAACGAATATCAAAAAATAATAAATATAATAAATATTACAATACAAGTAAAATATACATCATAATTATGTCTTAGTATTTTGTTTTTGTGAATAAATTAAATACAAGTAAAAACAATAAATATATACAAAACATTTATTGAATTAAAATATTTTATAAATTACAAGTAAAATATTTTATTTGATTTATTTATTTCAGTTTATAATAAATAATTAATTAACTGTTATTAAGTTATAGTAAAGCATATCCTTAATTGTTATATTGATTTAAATATGGTCTTTTTGTATGATGATGTGTCAATTAAGAGATTGTTTAAAAATCATTATAGTTGACATGATAGTAGCGTTGATCGTGTTATAGACCTATAAAAAGAATGTTCTAAGAGCATCTCCAACAATTTTTCTATAATTTCTTCAAAATAGAGAAGCAAATAACAAAATCTTTAAAAAAGTTTGCATTCATCTCCAACAAATTCCCTATAATTTCCCCAAAATAATATTAAAATATTGCATCATCTATTAAAATATTATTTCTTTCATTAAATATTTATTTTTTAAAATTTTCTATTGGTTAATTCATTTGGTAATCATTTTTGGAGTTAACTCCATATTTGGAGAAAAACTCAACCTCTCTTCTAATTTCTCCATTTTGGAGAAAGTTTTGGGAAAGCTTTTGGAGCAAAAATTTTGTCCAAAATCCCCATATTCCCCCTTTTCTCCATTTTATGGAAGCTCTTGGAGATGCTCTTATAAGAACTTTCATTGTGGAATTTTTAATAAGTTTCTAGTTTAATGAGTTGCCATTGATGTGACAAAAAAGTATAGAAAAATGAGGTTATTATAAGAACCTTCATTGAAGATGCTCTAATTCAACCCGCTAGAAAGTGTAGCCTGACCCTTGGAGGCTGTGTCGAGTTGTCATCATTACTTTAAATAAGGCTATGTTTGGTAAACTAGCTGATAAACTAGCTGATAAACTAGCTGATGACTGAGAGCATCTCTAACAATATCTGTTAAATAGAAAAAATGAGGAAAATGGAAAATTTGGAATAAAATCATGCTCCAACAACATTTCTAAAAGTTTCTCCAAAATAGAGAAAAGATAACAGCGAATGAATTTTTCTCCATATTTGAAGATTACTTCAAAAATGATTACCAAGTGAAAAAAAATTAGTATTTTATTTATAGTATCCCTCTTCTACCAATAATAAAAGTTAATTAATTTTTTTTAAATATATTGAATATATTATTCTTCAAAATGGAGATGCTGTTGGAAATGATTACAATTTTTTTTAAAGATTTTGATTTTTGTGTCTCTATTTTGAAAAAAAAATTAGAGATGTTGTTGGAGATGCTCTAATAAACTAGTTGTTAGCTTATAAGTTAGTTGATGACTTATAAGCTAGCTGGTAGCTGATAAACTAACTGATAGACAAGTTATGTTTGACAAAAACTAGCTGATAAACATATAAAATGACCAAAAAGAAAATCTTGAAAAAATAGTCAATTATATTATTTTATAAAATAATTAAAATATTTACTTAATAATATAATATATTAATACAAACAAGATAATAAAGAAAAGTTAAAATAACATATTAATTACAAGAATTTTAAGTCGATACTTTCATATATATAATATAATTTTGGATTTGTTAAAATAAATTTTATTAATTTTTCATATTGATTTATGATTTTAAACAACCGTTATTATATATATAGTATGAATAAAAATAAAATTAGTGAATCTTACATATCCTAATTAATTAATTATTTTAAAAAGTTATAACTAATAATTAAATTAGATATTTTACAAAAATCATTTAAAACACCCGGAGAACCCGTAAATACTTCTGCTAGCACCTACTCTGCATAGATTAGGCCTACATGCATTCCTACCCGTTTTAGTTTTATTATCTATAAAATAAAATATATATAACTTATATTTTTATGTAACTTACATAAATATTGTTAGAATTATTATATTTGTTTTCTGATAACTAAATGTATTGAATAATAATTAAAAAAAAATGATATGATTAATAATATTTTAAATAATTAATATTAATATTAATGTATAATTAAAATTAAAATTATGTAATAATTTTTAACTAATATTAATAATAACTAAATAATTATTTATGGTTAATATTTATTTATGATTAATAGTAATAAATAATAATTAGTATTAATAAGGGTATAATCAGAAAAGGTAACAAAAAGCTCCTCATAACCTATTTCAACTAGCTTATCAATAAGCTAGTTTATAAGTTAGTTTATACACATCCAAATATGTACCCTGAAAATAAACTAACTTATTTTTACCAAACAATACCTAAGTATGAATTTTGGATTTTTGGTGACTTATGAGTATTGTCTTTCACTTAAATTTAATCATGGGTTTTTTTTTTACATCCTAGTCTATGGTACACTCTAGTCTATGATTTGTTTGGTAACACTAAAAAAAATTAAAACATATATAGACACGTGGATATGATATAGATTAGGGTGCAAAAGGTAATACCCTTTAATCATATACACGTATTTATAAAAAGGTATTAATAATTTAAATTTGGTTTGGCTGTAAAATAAGGACAAATAAAAATGCGACATGTATCATATTTGATTTAAATAATAAAGAAAAATATTCAGAATCGTACGTTTAAGTTGAATAATATCACGTTAAATCTATATATTTTCTTTTATTATTCTGTACAAATATATAACAAATATGTACTATTGAATTATTATTGATACAACGGTAATCAGGAATTGCACCCTAAAATCATCTTTTGCGAAGGAAACAAAACCCTTCAACCCCCCCCCCCCGTTCTCCTCCTCCACCGTTAAGAGCCAATTTATATGGATTGCACGGCGGAGCAAGATCAAGAGTACTCGGTTTATGCGGAGAAATACCAGATGAAATATGTCGAAAAAACGAAGCCAAGAACAACAACTCTAAGGTCGAATTTCTATTTGTCTGAATGCGAATTTCTCTTGGTTAATGATTAATGTCATACTCATACATACAGGTGCTCTGTGATTGATTGACTTTAGGGTTTTCTTTTTCTTGTTCGGTAGATCTAGGATTTGGAGGATATGAATTATAATTTATACATTGAAGTAGAAGCGAGGGCGGTTCGTGAAATGCAGGCGAAATTCCAGAAGGAGATGGGCTCAACTCAAGGTCTCTCTTCTAATTTTGGATTTTCCTCATTTGATACTGTTATCACTGACTGTTCCATTTGGTTTTCGTGCATTTATATCATTGTCCAATTCTTTAGAACTGGGTGAAATTTACTTCGAAAACTTTGTTGTTTTCCAATCGAGTCTCTGAGGATGATGCATCCATTAAGTTTAACCTGGTAGATGGTTATGGTTTGATATTATGCAGTAATTGCTGTGAACATGAACATTATGCAGGTATTGTTTGATATTTGGAATACCTTTACTTATTTAATGAATGGCAAAATCTTGCCTAAAAAGTATTGATAAATCTTTCAACGGTTCTCTGCAATCTGCTGAAGATGGAACTAATGGTCACATCCATTGACTACAAATTATAAATGCTTAAAGAAGAACTAGTAGGATGAGAAGGCTTAGAAAATAGGAAACTGCAATGTCTCTTATGAGCTTTCTTACTAGTTGCTGGTATCTCCTGGTACCAGTACCAACCAAAGATTCCATCCTTTTTCCCAAAATTTGTTATAGTCTTTTATAGGACACTTCTGTTTAAGAAGTTTTCAAACAGATTCAATTCAAGGATCACAAGCCTAAGATAGTTTCATCAAGAATAAATACAGAAATGTTGTAGTTAGGAAGGTCCAAACTTATAACTTCATTAAGAATGTTACATCATCCATCATCACTTATGAAACATGTTACCACATTACTAATGGATAGCACCACAAAACATATGCCTCAATTTGCTCAAGAAATGAAAATCTGCAATCTTCTGTACTGTGCCAACCATCCATGGAACCACGGCGACCCAAAAACCAACAACAAATCCTAACACGGTGCTAATAATCAATCCCCAATCCACTCCACGTGATCCATCGTCTTCTTTTTGGCCTGTATTAGGTTGTACTACTTCTCCGCAACGCTGAGTCAATGGCTCTCCACACAGTTTGTTGCCAAAGAAGCTAGACTCGTTCAAGCCCTGAAGTTGTGTGCTTGATGGGATACTTCCGGTCAAATTGTTGAAGGACACATTGAAGCTACTCAAGAAACTCAAGCCTGACAAGCTCACAGGAAGTTCCCCAGAAAGCTGGTTCAAAGATACATCAAAGGATTCAAGTAATTCCAGATATCCAATATTATCCGGGATCCTTCCCATCAAATGATTTCTTGATAAATTCAATGATTGCAATGCTTGAAGGGCCATTAGCTCACTTGGGATGCTCCCAGAAAAATTGTTAGATGAAAGGTCCATAACCATAACCAATCCAAGAATAGTGCTATATGTATACTCTTGTCCTTTCTTCACCAATGAAACAATACCCATAATGTCTATATTGTCAAATTGTAAGAACATGAATTGAGCATCCGTGACAGTTTTTTTCTTAGATAGGACACTGAAGTTGTTGAAGCATCTTGGAATATCTCCTGATAGATTATTATGAGCAAGGTCCAAGATCTGGATGGCGGTAAGATAACAGAGCTCATGAGTTATATCGCCATCAAAATTGTTTGATCGGAGGTTGAGAATTCTCAAACTTGTAAGGTCCCTTCCAAACCATGCTGGAATTCTCCCAGTGAATTCATTTCTAGCAAGTTGAAGGATTTGTAAGTTTGTCAAGTTCTTTACGGAAACAGGTAATCTTCCAGAGAGCTTGTTGTTGCACATGTTCAATGATGCAAGGGAAGATAAAGATCCCAAAGTTGTTGGAATCCCCCCTGACAAATTGTTGTTCTCTAAGTTTAAGAATATCAAATTCGACCACTTCATCCAACAATCGGGAATGACGCCTGATAGATGATTATGTGCTAGATTAAGACTCTGTAGACTTTTCTCATCATAAGGACACAACAAATGATGTAATGATCCCACAAAGGAATTATTCGACAGATCCAGGATCATTGCAGATGAAGTATTCGAGAGTTGAGGTAATAGCCCGCTAAACTCGTTAGAACTCAGGTCGATTGCAGAGAGCGTTGCAGGGATATCGAACAACCTTCCTTGAATATGATTTTGCGACATATCTATATATTGTATATAAGGGAATGATCTCCAAAATGGTTCAGGGATGGTTGATGAAATCTTGGTGTTGCTTATATCCAAAAGTATTAAATCTTTCTGCTGTTGCAGCCACAGTGGAAACTGAGGCCCTAAATTCCAAGAATTTAAATACAAATACTGCAGCTGGAAAGAGGGAATCCAGTTTGAATTGCGTGGTCTTAGGGTTAAGTTGTTGCCTATTCCCTTTAGGTATTTCAATGCGGTTAGGTTGGCAAAATGAGCTTCTGTCACGAAACCTGTCAACAAATTGGAAGAAAGATCTAAAGTATTCAACTTCAAAAGTTGACCAAGGTTATCGGGAAGGCTACCATTCAGTTGATTATTTGATAGATCTAACAACTCTAAAGATGACAATCCTCCAATCGAGTATGGAATTTGACCAGAAATAAGATTCTCATCAAGATCTAATGACTTCAGAAAAGATAATCGTCCTATTGAATCTGGAATCATACCAACAATTTGGTTGTTTCCAAGTTGAAGGTGCACTAGATACATCAGTTGTCCGAGTTGATCCGGTAGATGACAAGAAAGTCCTGAGGACTCTAGGGACAATGACTCCAACCTCGGTGATTTGCATTCGAAAAGACTTTCAAGAAGGCTTGTTAAGCTAATATTTGGAAAATAGTTTCCTCCCAGATCAATGAGTCTCAGATTGCAAAGGTTACCCAATGATTTAGGTATTGGCTTGGTGAGTTGATTTTCCGATAGACCAAGGCTAAGAAGAGAAGAGGTCAAGTTTTGAAGGGAATTGAGAACTGAACTCGAAACACCACAAGAACTAATATCTAGTGAAATGAGTTTATTACCTATGTTAGACAACCCTTCTAATACCAATGAAGAATTCATGAAATCGTTCCCAGAGACGTGAAGCAACTCGAGAAAAGTCAAGTTACTGAAGCTATTAATAGGAATAGGACCCTGTAAACCACACCGACTTAAATCTAGTGAAACAAGACTTGTTATACTGAAAATCCACCTAGGCACGAAAGTGTCGGTAAAATGGTTTCTAGAAAGATCAAGAAAGGAAAGGGATGTGAGATTAGTACTAGCAACATAGGGATTTATATGCAAGAGTTGACAACTAGATAAATGTAGTTCGACCAAAGAAGGAAGGGTGTTAATCACCTGAAGCCAATCGATTGCTTTGCTAAGGTCTACACCACTCATATCAAGATGATGCAACAAACGGAGATTCGACAACCATTGCATATTCTTCATGCTAGTTAATTCAGATACGTCAGTATCGCCATGAAAACTTCCAAGACCTAGAATGCGCAATTCCGTTAGATTCCCCAATTGAGGAGGGATAGTTCCTCCAAATCCAGAACGTGAAAGGTTAAGATATCTCAAGTTTACAAGCGAACCCATAAAGCTAGGAACTTGGATTCCTCCAAAATCGTTGCAACTCAAGTCTAGATGCTTGATTTGCTTCAGATTCAGCAGGGAAGGACTTAGATTCCCTCTTAATCTCTGCTTTGAAGCTTCTTCGTATTCTTTGGCTGTGTTGTAGTGATCATTACAACGACCATGAAGATGAATCTTATGAACATGACCAGTAACGTTATCACAAACAACTCCAGCCCACTTACAGCAGTCCTTATCCACACTGACCCAAGAAACAAGTCGGTCTGCACCATCTATGAGGCCATGTCTGAACTGGAGAAGTGCGTCTTTCTCATCATCTATGCATAATTTATCAGATAAGCACAAATGAGATAAGGCCACAAGAAGAAATAAGGTAAAGTAGCAGGAAAAGAATGGAGAAATTGGAGAAGCAGTAATCATGTTGATTGATGATGAAATTGAAGGGTATGCTAGTCACTCATGTTTTAAGTTACAAGCATGAGCATGAAAATGGGAGGTTAGTGAATGATGAAGAGTCACTTATCTGGAGATAGATATATTTAAGTGCCAAGTCAAAGTCAAAGTCAAATGTCGATTCCGGATGTATCTGGTGCAAAATCATTTCCTTGGTTGTTCTATAATTATATTACAATTGAAAATAAAAGATATTTAGTTGTGCAAAATATCTGGTGGTGGTTTTTGTTTGACCAAGTCAACTTCATGCATTCCCCTGTCCTGAATAACACCTGGTTGCTTGGTCATGAATCAGTGGTGTTTTTTTTTGGCTTAGGACCGGTTAAGACCCAAAACTGGGATTGGTTAAGGTTGATGCTAAGGGAAAGGTCCGGTTATATATATATATATATGGAAGGATCATACGAGAACCACCACTTTTTAAAGGAATAAAGGAACATTTTGTGGACCACATATGATGTGGGTCCCACATAATATTAAATCATTTCTGATTTAATATTAAATAATATTAAATCATTATGTGGGACCCACATCATATATGGTCCACAAGGTGTTCCTTTGTTCTTTTAAATTTACAAAGTTCTCATTTGAACCTTCCTCTCTATATATATATATAGGGTTGATTTCCGTTACAAACCACGCCAATTCGTACAAACTGCATGCAACCAATATTTTTTTTTTAATTTTTTCACTTTTTCTTAATTATTAGGGTTCATTAGTCAATAACATATGAAAAAAATTCATCAAAAATACATGAAGGTTGGTGAATCAAGAATATGTGAAACAAGATTCATCAAATTGAGAGTTTCACGAAACAATTCATTTTCATGTAGAAAGAAAAATAATTTCATGAAGAAAAGAATTATATGAAATAAATTCATCATATTAAAACACTTTCATGAAAAAAATTTATTCAAAAAAACAGTGAAACACGCGGTTTGTACGGTTTGTACGAATTGGCGTGGTTTGTATTTGAAATCTCCCCTATATATATATATATATATGATATACTTAACACATGCATATATAAACTACCTCTTGATTTCTGTCTTCTGTCAGGTGTAGTGTCTTCAGGTCACGCTATTTTACAGTTATTGCAATGCAGCCGGTCCATTTGCTTAGAAGGGACTGTTGGCACCATCTGTTCTGGACTCCAGCAGGTCGATCGATCACTTAATCTGATGTATAAAAAGTGATCTGAGTTCTCATCCAAATGCATAACAATGGTTCAATGCAAGAAGCAGGATCTGAAGTGTTTTCTTTTTGAAAAGAAAAGAAAGTGTTAAATTGCTCTTAAGTTCATCTTTTTTTTATTTCGTTTCAAGCCCATTTGTATCATGGTTTGGTTTTCAAAGCTCATGTTGTAGCATATATTTTTGAACAAATATGATAAAATTGTGATGAAAACTTTGTATTAATGATGATAAAAAGGTAATGATGTTGCTTTTGAAGGTATTTTATACAAATGAAACTACTTCTAAGCACTTAGAGTTATGATTACACTATGGTGGTTTGTTAGGTTTAATTTAATGTTAAAATGGGTAATATGATATACAACAACCCAAAGGAATCCCAGTATGATTCGATTGCTAAAACAAGGTTTTTTGGAATTTGGCACAATCGTGACAACTTCGAGAAAAAGTTTTATGTTGCACTTGTGGAATCAAACAAAAGGCTAAGCAAATACGCATAGACCCCAAAGAAGATACCCTCGCTCACACCTGAGTCGGATTCCCTTCAGGAAGGATACAAGAACGTGTGGGAGATTAGATAAGCTAGCTAGGGATTTTTATATTCTTTTTACTGAAAATGCACCGAAGGCAACTGCCATTGAAACTATATAGCTTTATATATAGGCTGCAGGGAACTCCTCATAGACCGCCATAGAAAGAATCATATGCGGGGCTATCAGAGTCCAGGAAATGCATGGCAGGAAACTTCTATAGACACTGAAAAATAGGTCTCATAGATTCCTGCAAAAGTTTCCTTCCAAATGTCAACAACATTATGCCTATGTTTGGCAAACTAGCTGATAAGCTAGCGTATGACTTATAAGGTAGCTGATGACTTATAAGCTAGCTGGTAGCTGATAAGCTAGCTGATGAATAAGTTATGTTTGGCAAAAACTAGCTTATGAGCATGTGAAATGACCAAAAAGGGCAAGTTGAAAATAAATAAATAATATTAGTTAGGGGTATAATTGGAAAAAGTGTCAAAAAGCTTCTCATAAGCTACTCCAAGTAGCTTAAGCTGACTTATAAGCTAGCTTATGTGCATCCAAACGATTACTCATAAAATAAGCTAGCTTATAAGTCAGCTTATAAGCTAGCTTATTTTTGCCAAACAATGCCTATACCTTTTAGCTTTCACTAATTCGTTATCATCTCTATAACCCCCGAGTCTATAGCTAGAATCGAGGGTGTCATATAACATGACAAAGATACAACGGCTGTACACAAAGGACAAGTACAAGGACTGTTTGTGTATTTAATTTTAAGATGGAGGGTATTAATGAAATTATCCTTGGTTTCCATTTTCCAATAGTTAAATTGAAAAGATGTCCTCTTAATTAGACACACAAGTCCGCTTGTCCATTGAATTGAGGTCTCATCCTATATCCCACTTAGTTATGTTAGTTGTGTCTTTGAATGGCTTATATCATATCATATTCCCTCTTTCTTTACTTTCTTTATCAATCAAATTTATTCAACATGATGATCATGATCATCATCATACTCCATCCATCTAACATCACATCACATAACATAACATAACATCCATCCACCCACATCCACCCACATCCACCACCAAAAACTCGCCGGAAAAACACCATTAATTCCGTCGTCATGAGAGCTTTAGAACAAGATGCATCACTGGATCAACACCCTAAGGCTCGATTTCTTCTTGGCCTCTGGATTTTCTCCCTTGCATCTCTTGTTATTATCTTTCTTGGATCAAATAAAGATGGATCTTTATCTATAACAAACATAACCCATAAGTTTTATCGTCCAAAACTACTATCACCACCACCATCACCATCACCATCACCATCACCATCACCATCACCATCACCATCATCATTACCATCATCACCATCATCATCACCATCATCATCACCATCACCATCATCACCATCATCATCACCATCACCATTTTCGGCGGTGAGCGTCTTGTTGATCTATGCTCGATATTTGATTCGTACCATATTTCCGTCCTAATAGTCGTGTGTGTTCATGATCATATCAACATTTTGCAGACCAACGATGATCTCGAGGAGTTTCATGGAGATGAGTTAGAAGAGGCATTGGCAAAAGCTGCAACTGAAAACGATACTGTGATCATAGCGGTTGCGAATAAGGCTTACACCGAAGGCGATAAACCAATGCTCGATATATTTCTAGATGGGTTTTGGCTCGGATTAGATACACACCCGCTTACGAAACACCTTTTAATCGTTGCAGTTGATCAAACCGCTTACGATAGATGTAACTTTTTAAATCTTCATTGTTACAAGCTCGAAACGGAGGGTGTGGCCTACGATGGCGAGAAGCTTTTCATGTCGGATGATTTCATTAAAATGATGTGGCGAAGAACACTCTTTCTTGGAGATGTTCTTAAGCATGGCTACAACTTCATATTCACGGTTAGACCAGCAATACACGACAATAAAATTGGGTTTATAAAACGTAAAAAATGTTTAAATTTCTTAATAAACTGTTTGATGAGATTTAAGTTTGTTTACAAGACCAAACAATTGTGCGTAACATGTAAAAACGTATAAAATAAGTTTATAAGACGTTTTTAGACGTATTAACAAGTTTATTAGACGTATTAACAAGTTTTTTATAACACTTTTAAAATAAATTTTGAAAAGTGTCTTATTTAACATATCTTTTCAAATAATGTTATATAAAAAACTAATAGGACAACATACTTGTTTCAAAATTATCCGAAAACTTTGTTAAGACGTTTAAAACCGTCATATAAATTTATTATAACATTTTTACATATGACACACAAGTGTCAGATTCTATATATTTAAGTACTATAAAACAATCTATTATGAGATATTTAGACATTTTTTTACGTCTTACAACCTGATTTTGCTATAGTAACATCTAGTTATATATTTTTATTTCTTTTAAAAATGGGCAACAAAGTTTAAATTGTTAAGCCTTTACTGGAAAATCTCATCTATCCTGAGTTCGAATCCAGACACTACCAAAGCCATTGTGGCTGGCGGCTATGGTGGTTCACCTGTGATGACTTCATGTCATTCATGATTGCCCAAAGTAACAGTCGGTGCGTTTAAACGGGCTCGAAAACCCACGTTTACCAAAAAAGAAAAGTTTTAAAGTGTTGGTTAATTAAAGTTTTGAGTTGTTGAAATTAACAGGATATGGATGTATTGTGGCTAAGGAATCCATTTCCAAAATTAACAAACGAAAGCTTGGATCTTCAAATCAGTGTCGATAATTTTAACGGCGATCAATGGTCAGAAAACAACCCGATCAACACCGGTTTCTACATGATCAGATCGAACGAAAAAACCATTGCATTATACGACCAATGGTACGACGAAAAAGACCGTTCACCGGGAAAGAAAGAACAAGATGTTTTATTCGATCTGATGAGAAATGGAGCATTTAGAAAGTTAGACCTTCAAGTTAGGTTTTTAGATACAATATTTTTCAGTGGATTTTGCCAAAATAGTAGAGATGTTAAGGTGGTATCAACTATTCATGCGAATTGTTGCCGGAGTATTAAAGCCAAAGAGGCCGATCTGATCGCCGTTATTCATGATTGGAAGAGGTATAAGGCTTCCTCCGGCGATGACGTGTCCAATTTTAAATGGACGGAGCATATAGCATGTAAGAATTCTTGGCACCGACGAGGATGATCAGCACAGTGTTTTCGAGTTTTTGTTTTGATTTTGTAATACTTTAAAATTAATTAATTATATATAAATAATTTATCAAATCCTACAAATTAAACAAAACCTTAACTTTTCAAAAATACAATTTTTAAAACATTAATTAATAAATACAAAATGTTTTGATTTATAGAATATTGATATTTTACCCTTTTTTTAACGGTCAAGAACATAAAATTTGAAACTTCTACTCCTACTCGATCCAAATACAAAATCAATCAATCAAAACAAGAAGAAAATATTAGAATTTTTTTGGAAATCTTATCTCATAATTGATACAACAAAAATTCATAAAAATAAATTTAAACAATTGATTCAATTTACAATTAACTTTTACAATTTTGCAACGTATGGATACACTTCTAATATTTTTCTAATTAGTTTTTCAACATGATATCTTTTTTAATTCATTTTACATCATCAGATATATTTTTTATCAAACATCACTATTTTATCGGTTTACTTTTTAATCGATATACAATTTATCAACCAAGAGATACCTTATTAATTAATCAACATTCAAAACATATAAGCTAGAAAATTATTATACTCGATATTTATAACAAGAAACAATAAATTCAGAATATTCAAACAACTCGAAAGTACGAAACATTAATTCACAGCTTATCTTGCAGATATATGTATCCATATAAAAACCATCTTTTACAATTGATATCCGATCATCATCAATCTCACCATCAAATCTACAAACGGAATATCGAACAAAAAAGCTTCAATTAAGATCTCCATGAATTCCGGCAAGCCGAATGAGGAGACCATCTAAATTCCATCGTTTGATTTCCATCAGAAACATTAACCGATGATCTCTTCCAATCATGAATAACGGCAGTAAGATCGGCAACCTTTGCAGTAATCCTCCGACAACAATTGGCATGAACAGTTGAAACAACCTTAACATCTCTGCTATCTTGACAAAATCCACTGAAATAAATGGTGTCCAAAAACCTAACCCTAACACCCAACCGTCTGAAAGCTCCTTCTCTGGTTAAGTCAAGAAGAACATCTTGTTCTTTCTTTCCAGCTGAACTGTTTCTTCTTCCATACCATTCATCAAATAAAGCAATCGTTTTATTGTTTGATTTGATCATATAGAAACCAGTGTTTATAAGGTTTCTTTCCGACCACTGATCGCCGTTAAAGTTGTCGACGCTGATCTCAAGGTCAACACTTCCGTCGAGGGTTAGTCTTGGAAATGGGTTTCTTAGCCATAATACATCTGTATCCTGTAGTGGATTCAACTTGCAACCATTAGTCAACTAATTAATCAAATTTCAACAAAAAGAAAAGTCATGTATAGGTGTATGTATTGGTAATAGTCACATCCATATGGTACCATTCTAGACCCATAATTCGTATAAATTTAAATACATTGTTTATGTGTTATTTCATAAATAGGAATTTTGGGACTATTGCTCCTAAAGAATTTCCAAAATTATATCTCCAAAATGAAGAAAGTGGAAAAGAGAAGAGTTTTTTCCTTAAAATATGGAAAACATTCAAAAAAATTATGATCAAGCTAGATCATCGATAAGAAACTTTGAAAATAAATATTTAGAGAGAAAAATAATTTTTTAATAGATGAATGAAATATTTTAATATTTTAATCAATGTTGGATTCTCTAAAATGAGGAATCCGTTGGAGATGAATGTATTTTTTTTTTGACATTTTGATTTCTGATTCTCCATTTAGGGTCTTTCATCAACGAATATGAAACTATAGCCTACCTTAACGTCTCTCTAATTTCCAGCAAAAGACTAATAGGTAGTTGCCTCTATAATTTGTATATATGTGTGTCTTTGTTATCTAATTTTGCAATGTAATCAAAACTTTTAGATATAACAGGGTCTCCATAAATATCCCTACGAAACAACATATGAAAGTACAACGTTCATATAGTCTTGTTTTATATGTAACATGTTATGAATCAAACAATACTAATATAAGTATTCCATTTTCATGAAAATTGATTTGTAAATTTATATGAATTATTAAGTTTGTTAAAAAAAATGAGACTCTGCCATCAAAATGTATTAGAGCAATCTTACATATTTAAATCTCGTGTCTCTTTCAGTCCCATTAATTACGGAAAACGCAATATCATTTTACTTGGTATAAGTTAGTTAGGAAAATATTTATCTTGGGTACCGTAATGGATAAAGAGAAATGAGATATAATTTTTTTAATCCTATTTGGACATGAATTAGGTAAGAAATGAAATTAAAGTAAGAAATGTAAGAAAAAATCTTGATCCTTGGTTACTTTTAATCTTAAATTCATTCATAAATTGTGTTTAATACGGAGATTGATCTGGTGTATCTTGATGTATCTCATCTAGATATATCTCATTTGAATATGCATCCAAAAAGGAGATCTTTACTTACCCTTCTCACCATAGTTTCACTTCTCACCGGAACCCAACCCGAATCCCAAGTCCAACTCATTTACTAAATAATATTTAAAAAGACCGGTACAATTTTATATGAATAATTATTGTTTGACCTTACATAAATTAATGTATGCAACTAAGATAATATACTTGAATTGATATTTTTTTCAATTAAATTATTTATGCACATGCTTTCGAGTCCAACAAAAAATAACTTAAAGACATAAATTTGTAGTTGCAATGGGTTTTTACGTAATCTTATAGTCAATTAGGGAGTTGGTCTCTGTTTATTTATTATAATTTGGTTTGTGATATTATTTTTAAGTGGAAAAAGACAAAAAAAGATGGTGGAATCACCAAAATGCCTCTAACTTATATAATTGAGGTAGCATAGTTGTTTTATTGGTCTAATAGGATGTTTGGATTAGCTTATCAAAACAATTAAATTAACTTATACCGGTGTGGAACCGAAAAAAAGTAAATTTGAGTGTTTGGATGGGAGGAAAAAAAATGCTTATACTGTTTTCCCACCGGTGAAAATGAGATTTTGATAAGTTAAAAAGTTTTCACTTATCAAAAACAGCTTATGACTTATGAGCAATTTTTTAGTCATTTTGCATGTATAAGCATTTTTTTGCCAAACACTAAAAAACAACTTATTGTATTATTCCGGTGTGAAACCGCCATAAGCTAATCCAAACATTTTTTTTTAAAACTCTATTGTGATACCACATAAGTTGATAAACACTTTTTGTAAAAAACATAAGTTGTTTTAAATAAGTTAATCCAAACACCCCCTAAATTAGAGGAACCATGATCGCAACAAATTGAATACCACATGACCAAATCCAAAAACATAATATAAGGACCTTAGTCATAATAAACATCAAAAAACAGGGACCAAATTTGTAATTTAATCAATATAGAAAGAAAGTAAAACATATGTATTAAGGGCGTTTACCAAAACTTACCAGGGTAAATGTTTATGAAGTCACATTATCTTACCGGATGGATATGTTAAGGACCGAATATCTTACCTGGTAAGACCGAAACAAGGACCAAGAGTTTTACCCGGTAAGTGAGGACAACGACTCTTACTACGGTAAGCGCTTACAGAAAAAATTATTGCATACAGTGACGTTTTTGTAGACTAAAATCTTATTCGATAAGTAAATAATAGTGTTGAATTCTACCGATAAATTACCTCGTAATCCTTAGGTAAAATTCGTTTAAATTCTTTGTATTGTAATACGTACTTGATTTTTTTAAGCATGGCAAAATCTTACAAAGTTAATTAATATGTTATAATTGAATATTGGGACAAAGAATTTCAAAATTCACTAGAACTAATTAAAGTTGGTTTTAGAACGTTTTTTTTATAAATATATCATATAAAAAAAGTAACATAACAATTATTTCTTGATCTATTATAGTCTAATTTAATATAAAAAAATCATGTATTTATTCTCTAAATATAATAAAACTTGTTAGATTGTTCAATTTTATCAAAAACAATCCATTATATATATATATGTAGGATTATAAATAACTTGTTACCTTACCATTGAGCTAGACATATTTTGATCCTTGTGATGTCTCTTGCCGAGTAAGATTATAAATTCTTATCATAATCACTGAAAAAGTAAGTAACATCCGATAAACATTTACCCCGTAACAACCCTTACTTTTAGAAAGTTTATTTACAGATAATCAGGGTGTATTTTGATCCATTTATGGCTTTTAAATATTAGAAAAAAAAAAGTATTTTCTTTGATTTTCTGCAGCTTTCAATTCACATGGTATACGTTTCCTAAAAAGAACACCAAATAAACGCATTAATCAAAGAGTCAAAAATCTTCAAAAAAAACCGACTTACCGTGAAAACGAAGTTGTATCCACGCCGGAGAACATCGCTGAGAAAACGCGTCCGTTGCCACATCATCTTTATGAAGTCCTCCGACATGTAAACCTTTTCTCCGACGAAATCCCCACCCTCCGTTTTCAGTTTGTAACAGTGTAGTCCAAGAAATCTGCACCGTTCAAACGCCGTCTGATCAACCGCCACGATCAACAGGTGGTTGGTCAGTTTCCGTGTATCTTCTCCCAGCCAAAACCCATCTAAGAATATATCCAGCATGGGTTTATCGCCTTCTGTGTAGGCTTTATTCACAACCGCTATGATCACAGTTTTGTTCGCCATGGAAGCTCCTTCCAATGCCATTTCTAACTCATCTTTATACATCATAGTGTTGTTAAGCTGAAATCACAAGATAAAAGATAATTAGACATATATATATATATATATATAATAAGTTAAATGTGTTTTCAGTTTCATTTATGTAATTCAAGAAAATCTTTTAAATTACCATGGATAATGAGGGTTTTGAAGGATAAAGCTTTTGTCTTAAGGCAGTTATGGAAACCGATGGGTTTTGTTCTGATAAAAGATATATAAAAACTAAGGATAGAAGCAATATAGTGCAAAGGGCAATAGGAAGTTTAGCCATGGTTGATTGCTCCATATTGCTGCCGCTAGCTGGTTCTGTTGTAACGTTGCAGGTTGATTAATTTGACGATGATCTAGTGGCGGAGGAGTACGGTGGTTTGTGGTGGTCGGTGGTGGCTAAGTTGGTTTAATGATTTAATGAATGTATGTATATGAGGAGGGATTTGCTTAATTGTGGTTTGTAATGGTTGAATGTGAAGTTCATGTTGGACTTGACTTCATAATATAAGACTTTGCGGGGGGTTTTGATTTTTATTGGTCTATTTTGGTATTTATGTTTCTTTTATACGTTTCGTAATAATGATAAAAATGCAAATAATATATTTTTATAAATGAAATAATAAAAACACAACTATATCTTCCATTTTTACATTGTGTATATTTGTATTATTTTTTTGTTTGTTTTTTCTATTAACCTGAATACTCAACTCGTTATGCGAGCCGACTAATCTCAGAACAACCACCTACTTTGCAGGTCGTCCGGAGTCACCGCATTTAAACTTCCGTGGCCACAAGGGAATTTTTGCTCTTAAATATTTTGGTGTAAATTTTAATTTACAAGGGATCAAGTAGGTGATAACTAATAAGGCACACATAACATGAGTTAGGAGGTCGGTAGTCAAGGGCGGAGCCAAGATATTAGTCTAGAGGGAGCTTAAATCTTGTAAGTAAATTCATGATTGTGAGGTTGGTTTTTTGTTATATACTTGTTCAAAGAAAGTAGTTATTAGAAAATAGTTAGAGATGCAAAATTGAGCTAAATAATATACATAACTACGTCTATTTAACACAAGACCAAAATGTGGCTACATGTATGAATGAATAATTAAGCACGTAATCAATAAAAAACCTTGAAAAAATTACATGAAAATTATCGTACAAATTTTATTTATTCAATAGAAGTTCATGTTCATTTATTCAACTGAAAACCAGAAAATAAATATAATTTTGAAGCATGTATTATATAAACAATAATTAAATAACATTAATTAAATGAATAAGAAAATGAAACAAGTAATCCACGTCATTACAGTTTACACTATATTATCAATGTTTAATTGATATATAGTAATTAACATGTTTAAATTGTAATTAATAAAACAATTATTTATATTGAACTGGTAAATAAAAACAAATATTTTTCAATTTATAAATATAGAAAAGTAGTATATTTTATTTTGTATAAATTAATTACTTTTATTTTTTTTATTATATAAAAATGAAAGTTGAGGGTGGGCATGGGCACCTCCTGGCCCCTTAGTAGCTTCGCCATGGTGGAGTGTACGTTAATAAATGTTGCACCTATCACATTTGATTGCTATAAAGTGTGGGTTTTGGTTATGCCGCCTTCGGGGTTCTAAGTAAAACATCAGTACAACAAATTTGGTTTTATACATAGGAGTTCCAAAATATTTAAATGTCAAAATATTTTATAGGTCTTGAGCTTATAGAACAAAATCAAAAAAAAATTTATCTAAAAGTGTTACAATATAATATATGTATAGAATATTTTTAGACGTTTTAACAAAAAAAATTAGGACACTCTTAAAATAAAATGTCATAGCAATTATTTTATATGTTAAAATG
Organism: Silybum marianum; assembly: GCA_036898165.1. Lineage (NCBI taxonomy): Eukaryota > Viridiplantae > Streptophyta > Magnoliopsida > Asterales > Asteraceae > Silybum > Silybum marianum. Next base: position 2,276,556 of record CM072532.1, read on the forward strand.
CCGTATTTGAGTTGGGAGATGCATATTACACACACACAAATATTGTCTTTAGCACCAGAGGCTGACCCAAAAAAAATTCTAGTGGTGGAAAATTTTAACTTTAAAAAATATCTAACTTTTTTCTTCACAATATTACTTTATATTTGTTGGTTGGTTCATTGTCCTTACATAGAAGAGACTCATGTTCGAGTTCTGTCTACATATATTTTTTAAACACAAGAAATATATAAAAATACACCAAAATTAAAGCTAACAAACAACAAATTTGACAACAACGGGGCACTAAGCCGGGTTTTTGGTTAAAGGCACGAGTGTTTCCCATCTCAGCCATTAAATTTTTGTTTTAACATGTCAGTTTCAAAACTATATGGTGGCACCCAACAAAATAATACAATGACACCCTTTAGAAACGTAATTTTTTCATTTTATGACGGAAGCATAAAGCGGCAGTCCGTGTCACCGTATCACTCCATGTGAGTCCCCTCCTGTTTATCACCTTAGATTGCCATAATACGGATGTCAAAAGGAAGTCCTAGGCAATAAAGGGTCGAAATATAGCATTTTAAAGTGCAATATACACATGGAATAACTTATAAAAGACTTCCAAGTGACTATAATCACCGTACCCAAATTCTCAACAGTTTTTTGCGTGTATATCTCCTTCCTATTCGCTTTTCATGTGTGTGCCTTTTATCCTTGTGCATGTTCTTTTACGTTCATGTTTTTTTTGCATGCAAGAGATAATTGTTTAATAAAAATTAATAATCTATTAGTTAAATATGCATATACATAAACAGGGTTGGGTTCCGGTGAGAAAGAGAGTTAAAGTGAGAAGCGTAAGAGGAGATCTCCACCTTTAAATGCACATTAGGATGAGATGCACCAGATCAACTCTCTTCTAAGGCGCAATTCATGGATGGGTATGAGATTATAAGTGATCAATGGTTCAGATCTCTTCTTACGCTTCTCACCTTAACTTTTTTTCTCACACGATTCTAAGCCTATATATACATATACATATACATATACGAAAGTTGAAGACGTTACTTCTTTTTAATTTCGATATTACAGGTCATACGTTCTCACATCTATCAATTTAAACATTTATTTGATTAGCCATATGCATATAACTTGGACCATTTTGAAACAACAGTATTACCTAGTTATTTATGAGTAGATTAAGTTTTAAAATACCCTTATATGTTGCACATATCAGTTGAATAATATATGCACCGTGATAAAATTTTCGGTTATTTTGATTGATCAAACAATGTTTAACATCACTAAATGTAGAGAACATCTCCAACAGCTATACTATATTTTCTCTAAAATAGAGTATTGAAAGTCAAATTCCCGATAGAAAATTGCATCTAACTTCAACAATTACTCTATTTTAACAATTCTAACATTAACTATGTTATTAAAATATTCAATACATTTTATAAAATATTATCTCTCACATAAACATTTCTTTCCAATACTCTTACCGGTGGAAAGTATTAAAATAATAGTTTAATAAAGAGGCTTTCTAAATTTAGAGATTTTTACAGTCTCTTTTCTTTTTTCTCTATTTTAACATACAAGATAGTATAGTTGTTGGAGCAAATTGTAAAATCCTCGTTTTCTCCATTTTAACATAGTTGTTTGAGATGCTATAACCTAACATGTTTCACATCTTTTTAGTGTAGTCTTAGTCATAGGATAAGCGATTTTTGCTACTTCTTTTTGTGAATATTTGTATTTTACAATAGTTTTAATATCTCAGGATTAAATCATTGTATAAATCTTTGGCTTTGCGAATTACCTAGAATGTGATATTAACAAAAGTATGATTAAAATTTCATTTTTTTGGCAGATTTTAATAGTAACCGATAAAAAGGAGTACTAAAGTTCACTTGTCATGCTTTTAGTGCCATTGTTAGCTAGGAATGTAGTCGATGAGTCATGGATTTTGTAAGATGTAAAATATAGTTATTTCTTCATTTTTATTTACTTATATCCTTTTTAGACAAATATAGATACAAGAAATACAAAAATATTGGGGGAAAATAATCAAAATAAAAGAGGCAAACCAAAGAAAGCCACAAAAGAAATTAGGAAGAATTTTATACACGTTTTTAAAAACTTTCATTATTATGCATATATCCTTGTAAAGTTTGAAATTACGCATATATCCTTCTAAACCTCTAAAACTCACATATATATCCTTCTCCCTAATTTAATTATTATTAAAATATTTAAAAAAATATAAATTTACTTAACTACCCTTCTAAACTATCCTAATTTATTTAAGAAAAAAAATCAAAAACAAAACATAACCTATGCTACCCCAACCCAATCTTCCCCACCACCCATCTTCTAAAACCCACATTTCTTTTTTCCGGCCACCACCATTTTTTCCGGCAACCCATATTCTAAAACCCACTTTTTTTTCCGGCAACCACCCTTCTTAAACCCATCTTCCTTTTTCCCGGTCACCACCATTTTTTCCGCGCAACCACCCTTCTAAAACGCACCTTCTTTTTTTCCGGCCACCACCATTTTTTCCGGCAACCCATCTTCTAAAACCCACCTTTTTTTCCGGCCACCACCATTTTTTCCGCCAACCACCCTTTTAAAACGCACATTCTTTTTTTCCGGCCACCACTATTTTTTCCGGCAACCACCTTTCTAAAACCCACCTTCCTTTTTTTCGGCCACCACCATTTTTTCCGGCAACCACCCTTCTAAAACCCGGAAAAAATGGTGGTGGCCGGAAAAAAGGAAGGTGCGTTTTAGAAGGGTGGTTGCCGGAAAAAATGGTGGTGGCCGGAAAAAGGAAGGTGGGTTTTAGAAGGGTTGTTGTCGGAAAAAATGGTAGTGGCGGGAAAAAAGAAAGGTGCGTTTTAAAAGGGTGGCCGGAAAAAAGGATGGTTGCCGGAAAAAATGGTGTGCCGGAAAAAATGGTGGTGGCCGGAAAAAAGAAAGGTGAGTTTTAGAAGATGGATGGTGGAGAAGATGGGGTTGAGGTAGCATATGTTAGGTTTTGTTTTTTGTTTTGATTTTTTTTTCCTTAAATAAATTAGGATAGTTTTGAAGGGTAGTTAAGTAAATTTGTATTTTTTAAATATTTTAATAATAATTAAATTAGGAAGAAGGATATATATGTGAGTTTTAGAGGTTTAGAATGATATATGCGTAATTTCAAACTTTACAAAGATATATGCGTAATTCAAACTTTACAAAGATATATGCGTAATAATGCAAGTTTTTAAGGACATGTATGAAATTCTCCAAGAAATTATACGTCCATAAGTCACATTTTCTTGCCTTTGTCTTTTCAATACTGTACATTACCTGTCCAATCTTTAACAAACCACAACGTTTAACTTGATATATAATTTTTGAATAGTATTTAATTAATTTATTTAGATACTTTCTGAACAATAATGCAAATTAAGTTGAAAAAAAAAACAAATCAACATAACAAATATGTAGTCATGATTGGCAATATATTAAGAAAAAATCATTTTTTAGACTATTCAAAATGAAAAATATTAAAATTTTAAGTTAAACAATTAAATAACAAATTAATTCATTGTTTTTTATTTTCGTATTCATTGAATAAATAATGCAGAATTTACACGAGGTTTGAGGCATGATTTCATACCAAAAGAAGAAAAATTAAAAGACCCCAAAAGAAAATTGAAGCATGAATATATGCAACTACGTGCACGTCTTTACATTTAGATCTTTCAACTTTGGTCAATAACGTTTCCAAAACGTTCATAATTAATAGTGTTAAATCATATTAGTAAAATAGTAAAATTAACCATTAAAAATAACTCTATCACTTACATGATCAAATAATTATTTTTTGATGCATTAAAATTATTTTGTATCATTTTTTTAAACTGTAGGTGTTCGAAACAACTTTCATACATCGTCTAATCTTGTGGGCTCTGAAGGTAATAGTTAGAAAAATCATATTTCTGAGTTATGAATAAAGAAGTAGAACCGAAACAAGTGTTTCATTTTCATGTGGATTTTATTTTTTGACAAGTGTTTCGTGTGGATGCTCAACTAAAGAGAAATAGTAATCGAGAAAACGTAGAGAGTTGCATGGTGGTGGCATTGAAATAGATCTAGGATGGGGGAGGGGAATACAAATCTACTGTCTTAAATTTTCATGTCTCGTTCCTGTCACTTTATTTTTCTGATTATGTGTATTAACACTATAAAAAAAATGATTTTCACTCACAAAAAAACACTTGGAGAAATTTCTATTGGTGATTAATACAGATCACCCAGGAATTAATAATGGTTCTGATGAAATCCGATGTTTTCAATAAAACACCAACGGATTACCCATGAAGTTTCTGGGTAACCTGTCACTGATTTGATTTACCCACCAACAATTTAGCCACCAACTTTTATGACGATTTTATGACGGATCACCTTTTAGTGATGGATTTTCCAGGAAAATGTTCGTAGGTAAAAACCTTCCATTTTAGCAGTGTAATAAAATTGATGGATATAAATAGGACATGAGAATTTAGCACGGGTAATTTTATGGTGGGAAGGGGGTTTGAAAGTTTAGATTATTCTAAGGAGAATTAGACATGGAAGCCGCTAATGGACTAAAAAATAAAGCATGAAGCAATTTTTAAAAACCTTGGGAAAGAATAAAAAGAATAAAACTTGTATAGTTCAACTTGACTTAAAATTTCTAATCGAGTCTTCGAAGAAGATGAGTCGAACACTGGTTTTGTGGAACTTGACAGGTTAAACTACACGATCACGATCTTTATTTATGTTCGAAATCGACTCGGATTCGGAAATTAGTAAGCTAAAATTCTAACTCATGTAACTCATCAAATGCTCAAGTGAATAACCCCCTACATGCAATTCATTCCGACCTTCGGTTGTTTCAAAATCACTTTTTCAAATTACCATCTTCACGCCTAGAATTATAAATCTCTTTACAAATCAAAACACTTTATGATTTAAAATAGAGTAAATTATGTTTTTAGTTCCTAAGGTTTGTTAAAACTTGTTGTTTTTATGTATGTGATTTTAAACTTATCTTTATGGTTTATAGTTTATTTTTATTTTCGGTGCTTATAATTTAAATATTGTTGTTATTGTTGTTGTCCATCTAGTTCACAATTCATTTCTATTTTAGTCTCTTATACTTAAAAGGTAGGAATTAGTCATAGGGATGAAAATAGTAATGATGTGCAAACCATAGGGACTAAAACTGCAATTCTAAAACCACAGGGACAAAATCTGTAGTTTATATCAAATTATAGGGACGAAAAATATAATTTAATATAATAAAATTATCAGTAAGCTACAAATTTGGTCCTTGTGGTTTGTCCGAAATAATATTTTTCACATGTAGTTGTAAAATTATAAGATTACTATCATTGTTTGAAAAAAAAACATATAGATTCGGTCTATTCCTCTAACAATTGTTAAAAAATTCTGTAACAGTATTTATCTAATAAAAAACACAGGGGCTAAATCATAAAATCTATTTTTATTGATTAAAAGACAAATTTTTTTGATAAAATAACGAAAATGCCCCCCTCATTTGATGGGATTTTTTAACGATTGTTTGTGAGAGGGACTAAATTCAAATAGCTTACGAATTAACCATGATAATTATCTAGTAAATTTGTAGTTTAACAATTATCTATAAGTTAAAAAAAAAAACATGTTGAATGAAACTAATTTTTATTAATTTAATATAACTTCCTACTTCAAATTATTTAAAATTTGTTTATAGAATTAACATAAGATATTTTATTTACATATTTTATTTTATTTTTAATTGCTTATAAAAAACATATGTATATATAAATACTATAAGGCAGACTTGTTTACATTATAAATGCATCAAAATCTATAATGTGATAAATAAAATGTTTATCAAAATATAAAACAATTCAATTTTTATATATTATCGTTAAATTGTTAAATATATTATATAGTTTATTCTTTCATAGATTAAATATTTTTTAGGAAAAATTTACTCAAATAGTCATTTTAGTCCAAAACTTCGTCTCCTAGTCATTTTCTTCTAAAAATTGACAAAATAGCCAATAAAATTGTCATTGATAGGGTCTCCATTACGACCTCATTATAAAACAAAAAATTTAATTGCAATTTGGTCCCTGGTATGGCGACCCTAATCCTTGAAGTTTCAAAAATGACTCGTTTAGGGGGGTCGTCATGGAGTCCAAGGGTCAACGGGTCATTTTTGAAATTTCAGGGGTTAAGATTGCCATAACAGCCTAACTGTTCGACGATCAGGGACTAAATTGTAATTATTTGTTTTGTTTTTTAATGGAAACTCTATTAATGGTGACCCTAATGGATAGTTTGTCAATTTTAAAAAGAAAATGACTAGGAGACTAAATAGTTAGACCAAAATGACAATTTCATCAAAATTCCTTATTAGTTAAAGTATTAAACAATGAATAGATAGTTATTGAGAAATAAAACAAAATTAAATAGTTTATTAATCGTGGGTGGCAACATACAAGTCGTTTGCATTCCTTTGTGATGACTTTCGACCATCCACATTATAATAACGATCACTTTTCAAAGATAGTAGACTTTTTAATTATACTTTACATTGATATAATACCATGCATTAATTATAATTATAAGTGATGTGATGATTTTTTTTTATCATTCATACTATAATTGAAAATAATCATCCTCAAAAGTAGCGGATTATATTTTCAACCATTCAAACACTAAAGGTTGTTTATCAAGTCATATTATTTACCGGATAAATGTCGTAAGAACTAAAAATCATATCCGGTAAGGACAGCATAAATAAAGACAGTTACCGAGAGTCTTACCTTCGCTGATGGAACACATTGCTAAGGGGGCCATGGCCCTTGCGGGTTTATGGATAAATATCATATATTAGCAATTTGTGAGTGATTGTGAGACAGAGTCCAAGTTGCTTGTTTATTTTTTATTTTTATTTTTATTTTTATTGCCAAATACTATTATTCTTCTTTCATTATCAAAAATCTTTGCTTCTCATATGAGGCACATGTTTATTGCATATAATTTTTATACTTAGAGTTCTATATAATATAAATAATGTGAAATATCTAGATTAGTAAAAAAATTAGATTTTAAAAATCTACATTTTAAATTAGCTAAAAGATTTCCTACTTTTATTTTTATAGAATTTATTAGTATATCATATTAAAATTTCTAATGAAATAATGTTGCTATATTTTGGGTATTCGAAATTTTGTAATATCATTTTTCGGCCCCCGAAGTGTTCTGCCAGTGCTTATCAGTCAGTGAAGATGACGACTCTTACCATGATAAGAGCTTTCCGGATAAATTGTTGCATAAAATATCATTTTGGTATACTAAAATCTTATATTATAAGTAAGTGATAGTGTTGAATTTTATCAGTAAACACTTACACGAGTAAGTTTTGGCAAACAGTTACATATGTATTTAAGACGTGTTTGAAAGTTCAGACTAATCCCAAGGTGACCACCCACTTCGCGAATATCCCAACGTCATCATATTTGAACCTTCATGGCCACAAGAGAATTTTTTATTTCTCATTGGATTCGAACCTGGGACCTCCAGACGCTTTGACATTTGGAGCCCAAACTCAAACCAATCTAACACCACTCTTGTGGTTGTATATTCACTTTTAGAGTAAAAAAGTGTGTAATAATTGAAAATGAGTTACTCTTTACATCATTTTAATACATCAAAATGGAACAAACTTTTATATTTTACATTGAAGATGCTAGAAATAACTATCATTTTCTGAAAGTATCATATGAGAAAAAAAATTATTATCTTTTACCTTAACTCAGTATCATACATCTAACATCGGTAATGGTATGACTTTTTACCACCGATACCATAATAAAAATATCAGGTTAGAGTTTGTAATGATTTACATTATTGCTCTATCATGTATCTATTATGATTAGTTAATATCATTTAAAACTAACATTAATATTAGTGATTTATATTATTTATATATATAATTTTACAACCACAAATATATAAATATATATTTTTAAAATGCACTTTAAAACATCTATCGTTGAAAATCATCTTGTCAAACTTTAAAAAGTCTTTGCACTTATGTAACCGGCATTGCAATGTCAATTTGAAAGATGGGGTGGATTTTAAAGCATTTATATTCTTTATAAAAAAAATTAAATAGAAAAACAAAATTCAATTTTTTTTAAAATAATTGGAATTTAATAATTTATAAAAACTTTAAAAGAAATAAATCAACCCTATAAATAACTGGTCCTGGTCCCTTTCATAAAATATGTAAAAGGTTTCGGACTGTCTAACCATAACTGGTCCTAATTGCGGACCCAAAGGCCCATCTTTAGATCGGACCGAACTCTGAAGTAGAGCCCAAATGGTTGGCCCATCAATCCAATAGCTAACTTACTTCCAAAAATAGGCCCAAAATCATAAATGAGGTAACTGGAGCCCAACAAAAATTCGTAGATACCTGATCAAAGCCCACTAATTATAACAAAAGCTATAAATTGAGCTATAAAAATCAAACATATTTTAATTTATTTGTTTTGTATAAATTTTTAAAAAAAATCATAAGGATATAAAAAAAATATTATTTCTTAACTTAAAAAAAAGAACGTATTATTTCTAGAAGGCATATAGTGAATATAATCATCAACAAGTTGCTAATGTTTTTGTCTGGAATGTTTTTTCATGGATAGAATAAACCCTTTTTCTAAATGATAAGGGTAGGTCTAGAAAAAATTTAGTTTTCTATATAAAACTCTATTTAGAAGCTTACTAAATAAGTTATTTTTACTATTATATTGTCACGTATAAATGATCGAATAAGATATGAGTCTCGTTAAGCTCCTAACAAATAAATATTTGTAATTGTTTATAAAAATTTAACTAATTACTAAAAAGAAATGTCCTTTTGTCATTTATGTAAGATATGAGTTGAAAAAAAAGTAAAAAAAAAAACCCTCCCCCCCTAAAAAAAGTTATAAAAGGGAGCAAACCGGCCGGTTCTATCCATTCATTAAACCGGACTAATTTCTTTTTAGCCACTCGGATAAGATACGGGAAGCAATCTGAGCACTCTCCTTTCTTCCGTCTGCAGGGAGAGAAGATAAGAAAGTGCTCTCTCTAATGGCGGTTTTTGCAACTCTATGCTTCACTCCTCCATTTACTTTCTCTGCAAACTTAACCCACAACTCTGCCATTTTCACTCACAATCGTATTCTTGGTGGAGGGTCAACAACAACAAGAACAAAACGTCTCGCTTTGGGCAATGATTCTCTCGGTGATTTTGGTGCTAGAGACCCTTTTCCGGCGGAAATTGAGACCAATTTCTGTGATAAAGTGGGTGTTTATGATACTGAACACAAGATTTTAATCCCTACTGTTGCTGCTATGTCTCTTTCTCAACAAGAATGCACACCACTTTCCCATTTGCGGTTTCCGATGGCCGAGGAGGATGCACAGAAGCTATTGAGAAAGGTTAATTTCACAATACCCTTTTCGTATTTTTGGGGATTTTAGTAATCTTTTTGCTTAATTTTGTGTTTCGGGTGTTGGTGTTGTTGAAGGCAAGAATTTTCTAGTTGTTATGTATGATTTGGAAATTAAAAATCCAAATGAATTTGTTGGGTTTGGAGAAATTATTTATAACTATAGAAACTTTACAACATAAGCTACAAATAGAGAGATAATGAATTCTGCTGTAATTTAGAACTTGGAAGGTCATAGGTTGACTTCAAAAGTCAAAGAAGTCTTGTCTTCATTCAGCCACAGCCTGGTGAATTCATTTACCTCTGTTTGTGGGACGGGGGACTGTGGGTCCTTGTAAGGCTGTAGGTGGCATATAAGATAACATGCATGGATGAAACAAGATTGTTGTAAAGGAGGATGGAAGCTAATTATCCTGGTTGGTTGTATTTCTGAAGGGTGTCGTAGGCTATGCCTCATTGCCTTGGTTAATCCTCAGCGGTCACAATTGTTGTCTGCGCCTGGATTCAAACCCTGGGCAGATGGGATATTCCACCACATCCCCCTGGTCTCAACTACTATGCTACAACCTTTTTTTTAATGAGTATCCTAGGCATTTGTCTAGACTAATTCCTGACAAATTTAAGACTGCTAAAGCATGCAGCCCTGAGGTAATTCCCCAGTGGCCACAAGTTGTTTGCGCCTGGATTCGAACATGGGATATATGGGTTATCTAACTTCATCCCCCACAAGCCTTAGCCACTACGCCACAACCCTTGTGGTTATGATCGTGGGTTTTTGTGTTGAGAGAAGACTACAATATCTTGTTTTATGAAGTTTTGTCGTTTCTTGTTGTTAATTGCGTTATCGGATAATAAGTAATGATGCTGTGATCTCTAGGTAAAGATCATTGACGATAAACATGCAGAAGTGATTAGGCATTTAATGCAAACGAGATCTATTATGAGAAATAGGTGTAACACATCAGTAGGAAACTAATAGCACCTTTTATTTCATATCTTTCATACTCACCGCAGTTAGTGACTTGTAACACATCTACCCATTCACATGATCATCTCTAGATTTATTTCTTCTTTTGCGTGGCTATTGAGAAAAGCTGATTTTAGCGTTTCTATCCGCTGCTTAGTAGTGTAATGTTCTTGCTTAATTATCTTCACTGTGTTGCTGTTGGTATGAATTAACTTTGAGTTTGATATGAATTATTATAAATTCCTGATAAATCTTTAAATGATCAAACCAAATTTTATGCTACAGTGATACTACAAATAATGTTTTTTTAAGTATATAATGTTTATTTACAGTAAATGCAACAAATAAACTCACAAACCATCCTCACCTTTGGTAAGGTTTTGAACCCCTGACCTCCTAGAAGGTCAAGGGCTACATTACCGCTAGGCCAAAGACCCTTAGGTCACTAACCTCTACCATCATGAGTATTCTAAGCTCCTTGACAGAGAGAAACAAGTGTGGCTTTCCTTTGAGTAGAATACAGTGATATATGTCAACTATTAAGGGAAGGAGTAGGTAACTTGGGCGTCTTTTAAGGTGCAACATTACCAGTTTACCCCCTAATAACACTTGCGAGTTTTTTCTCTTGAAATACCAAAAACTCCCTCTACGAGAGTTAATTAGGGTCCACATGAACAATTCTATTGATTATAGAACTATGCCTTCGTGGGATTTGTTGCTCGATGACATACTTGCATTTATTCCTTATTTGCCCAAAACTGTGGTAGGAAAGCACTAATTTCCTTGATTATAACTCTGTAAGTTGTAAATCATTCATTCAACCTTCCATGAATCTTTTTCATTCCTAATTTACCAATAACTAAATATGATAGCTAGAGAGCGAGACTTTCATAATTTTGTAATCCCTTTTTCCGAAAGGTCTAAAAGAGAATAAATATGCATGCTTTTTGTGGAACGGTCATTCTATCTGGTCGGTTTCAAGAAAATCTTGTTTTGTGTTCTTTAGGTTATTGGGTGGAGACTAGTAAATGAAGACGGAAAACTAAAGCTACAATGCTTGTGGAAGCTTAGAGATTTTGAATGTGGAGTAGAACTCATAAACAGAATCTTCAAGGCTGTAGGATCTACTGGCCATTTTCCTAACCTTCATCTGGAACAGTCCAATCAAGTTAGAGCCGAGCTCTGGACTTCTTCTATCGGTAACCACCATTCTTAATTGTTAATCAATAATTATTTTCTATTTGTTCATAGACGATCTTAATTATTTTCTCCTAAACTTTTTTATTGCTACTTTCAGGAGGCTTGAGCATGAACGATTTCATCGTAGCTGCAAAAATCGACGACATTAGAACTTCAGACCTTGTTCCCAGGAAAAGAGCTTGGGCATAATCTGCAGAAAAATATAATCTTCAATTTGTATTCTTTATTTTTCTTCTTGTTATATAAATACATTTTTTTAAGTTTTACCTATATATACAAATATGTTGTTCTGATGTTTGTATGTTTTTTAGCAGTCAAATTGTTTGTTCAAGAACTGTTCTATCAAGAACAATGACTCATTCAAGTCCGAGGTGTAACCATTAATCCGGATATAAGTAAATGCTTGTATATCGAATAACAATTTCATATTCATGATAAATATTTCATTTCATTGATAATATATAATACCTTCAAACAAGACAAATATTTCTTTCTCAAAATCAGAATGACCTTAATAATATATAGTTGTTAATTAAACAGCCATATATAGTTTCTCCTAGGAACGATAAGGAAGAACGATCATAAAGCAAGTGATTTTGGGGGCGTTACACATGGGACAGACCTTGACTTTCTGATCACAAGCCACACAGACGCATAAATGTCTGCATGGAAACCATAACATGTTTGCTGGTCGATTCCTGCAGGTCTTGCATTTCACATCAACCCCTATCATACTGACTGGTTCAACTTCTGGCTGAATCTGTGGCCCATTCAGCTGATCAGCAGGAACTTCTGGTGGAGGAGGATAGGCTTCTTCTCCGTCTTCATAGATGCTGCTGATGCTCCTCTTAGGCGCCATTTTTTTCTTCTTCTGAAAATTTGATCAAAAAGAGTTGGTGTTAGAAAATAAGAGATATATAAGAATCAAATGAAACTTTGAGATGGCGATCTACCGACGGAATAACGACGGTGGCCAACGACGGCGAGGTGGTGATTGAAAGAGAGCCTGAGGATGGTTCTTGCACTGGATCGATTCCATGAGTAGGGTATATATATATACACAAGAATGGTAAAAAAGATTCGAAGTTATCTGAATTATTTCCGACGACATAAGGAGTTTCCGACGAACATAAATGGTTTTCCGACGTGGAATAATGCTGTAAACTGGTTTTATGGGGGTAAAGATGTAATTTTTCAGGTCCAAGAAGATGAGTACTATTATTACCGTTGATAAAGATATTTAGATTTTTTTCCATATATGTCATGATATTATATTTGATTTAAAAACTCTTACAATTAATTAATTCAATCGGCTTGTTAGACATTAAATGCAGACTTTAAATTAATTGTTTTTCTCTTTCAATAATTAATATTAAAAAATACATTAAAAATTTCAGGCTTTTTATACATTGAAATGAAACGATTTTCATATTAATTATTGATTTTTTAGGACATCTCCAACATAAAACACTATAAGAAACACTAAAAATGGTGGGTCATTTGAACACTAGAAAAAATCCAACTCTAATCACATATTAAAATAAAAACACTTTTGATAATAAAATAAAATATTTACTTATTATTATACTATTTTATTAATTTATTAAGCTATTAATCTTTATATCTAATTAGAAATTTAAATTAAATATCAGTATATTTTTTAATGGTCTATTTTTATGGGCCTTCAAATATAGAGGCCAACAATTTGGATCTCTATATTTTTAGTGTTTTAGTGGTGAGTTGGAGAAGAAAAAACTCTATTTTTATTATTTTAGTGATTTTAACGGTGGGTTTGAGGTATATTTCTTTTGATGGAATGAGTTTGGGAGACCGTGGAGAATTTTACAAATGAGAGATTTGAAATTTTTGATCAATTTAAAATGAAATTGAATTCTATTTTAATAAATAATTTTCTAGAAAATTTAAAAGTAATTATGTTAATTATGTTATTATTAATTGATTATCACAAGGAAATAGTTTCAACGTATTTTTAAATATTTTACATACAAATCATAAAAAAATTGCCAACAAAGCCCAATAAAATTTCTAAATTCTATGTTTACGAGATTTCAACGAATTCATGGGATTATAAATTTAAATCCAATATTTGGTAAAAATAAGTTAACTTATTTTCAGTGTACACGTTTAATAAACCATAAGTTAGTTTATAAGCTATATTATTGAAACACTACTTGGAGTAGCGTTTTGAGAGCTTATTGTCATTTTTTTTTTCAATTATAACCCTCATTAATATTATAATTGTTTATATTTCAGTATGTTCTTTTTGGTCATTTTACATTATTATACGTTAGTTTATCGAACATGATTTGTTGATCAGCTAAGTTATCAGTCATCCGTTAGCTTATCAGGTACTTTGTCAAACATAGCCTAAATATATTTGACCATGTTTAATATTTAATGCAATTGATAAAAAATATTACAAAATTTGTTGACGAACATTAAATATAGATATGAACCAACATACATAAATGATAAAACTAATAATTAAATAATTAAATTTGAGTGAATATTTTACCAAAAATATATAATTGGTTTTAAATTACTAATTGCATTAAATTGGACATATTTTATTTGTAATTATATTTGAAGAAAAAAATAATAACAGTTTTAATGTAATATAATATACTAGATATTTAATTAAATGAATATACTATAACACTTGGGATCACATAATATCGGTATGTTTTCATGAGACCCGTGAGATTATATTTTCTACACTTCAAATTTCACAGCAAATCACTGTGAAGGTAACATTCATAATGTTTTTGCTGTGAAGGTTCGAATTTTTTTTACCTTCACAGTGATTTGCTGTGAAGCTTCAAGTGTAAATATTGTCTCACGAAAACAGACTGGTCTTACGTGAACCCAACCCTATACTATAAAAGGAGGTTCAAAGAAAAACAATAAAAAAAACTGAAAAATACCCTGGGAGTCCTCCAACTGGATGGTATGCACTAATGGTATTCTTCGATTTTCTCTTTTTTAGACGTTTTTCTCTGAACCTGACTCATATATTATAAATCCGCTTAAAATGTCTAATAAAGTTCGAAACAAAAAAAATCTAAAAAATTTACCTTTAAATTTTTTGAGAATAAACTTCTTTCAATTAATTAATACAATAAAGGCAGCTTTGACCTGGTTATGGTGGACCTAATTTTGGCTGTGAACGTGAGGACGAATCTCAACCACACATCTTCGGTTATGGTGGACGCGATCACGGAGGATTGACGCGATTCATGGGAGGGTGGAGATTATTAAAGGAGGGGAACCAGGTCAAAGCCGCCTTTATTGACCGGATAAGTGGTTGAGATTCATCCTCACGTTCACAACAAAAAATGAGTTCATATTTGAACTTTCCTCTATATATATATATATATATATGGAGGTTCAAATGAGAACTTTGCATTTTTAAAGGAACATCCTTAGGACACATATGATGTGATTCCCACACAATATAAAATCATATTTTATTCAATGATGGTTCCCATTTAATCAAATATGATTTTATATCGTGTGGGACCTACATCATATGTGGTCCTAAATATGTTCCTTTATTTTTTAAATGAGAGGTGTTCTTGTATAATCTCTCCCCTATATATATACACACACATACATGTGAAATAGTACATTAAGATGACAATTCTCACTAATATCATAATTTAATTTATAGGTTTTAAACTAATTGAGCCTTGATAATAACTTGTCTAAGTATAATTGTCTAACTATCCATAAAATCGTCATTTTAACAACACGTCAAATGCTTAAGGTTATGGGAGATATCTTATCATTACGTTCATTTGTATAGCAATGTTGCTACAATCAGAAACACCGACAAAGCTAATTAATTGATAAATTGATGATGTGATGAAACTAATTTACAATAGAAATGCATTAATTAGTTGCGCAAACAATTATTACAAATTAATTAATTTGTTAAAAAGGCATAATGTTATTTTATGGACACGGGCAAGATGTGTAATTGCCTATGTCGAGTTTCACTACATTTTGTTATAGAATGTTGTTACGGTACTTTTTGCAAATGACATATGTATACTTACTTATCATCATAATCCTGTAGGAGACATACATTATAACCTTATTACCTAATTATAGAAAATATATTTGATAAAATCTTCTGTTTACTCTTGAATTTTACATTTTCTATCTTTCAAATTGTTGTCATTTGCTTGACCTCATTCCACCTCTTAATTAATTGGACCCACGTCATATATGTCACTTGATTTCTCGAAACCTAGACTTGCAAATTTTCATGTTACATTAATTAAGCTTCGAACATACGAGGGTTTTCATGATATCTACATAAATTCATAAAACTTAATTTTTCGACGAAGTTAAATTCAATAAAAACATATTGTAGGAATTTTATGTAGCAAAATAATGTCACCACATAAATAGGCTATATAAGTTAGGAATCCTTGTCTTTTAAGATCATAGATATATTATTTTTCAAATTCCCAATAGAAATTCGTGGAATTTAATATATGAAGATTAATTTTTTTTAAAGCCAGGCTAACACACACTTTTATGGGGTATTCGGACTCTCACTTAGGGGTGCCACCCGACTAATCCCCATCGACCACGACCCAACCCAATTAAGGGTACCACTAAGTGGCAGGTCCATGATTCGAATATCTCCACATGCGCAACACGGGGGGGTCGAACCCGGGTAGTCAAGGGATACCATCCACTGACCCCCTCCCCCCCCCCCCAGGATGTTACCTTATCACTAGGCTAGACATGTTTTGTTATGTGAAAATTAAAATGAAAACCGACTATTTCTCTTAGACCAAAGCATGGTTGCAGTCAGCTGACTCCGATAGTTCCGGGCTTCCGGCATGCCAAATCCATGCTTGGTCTACTGCTCGTGTCAACAAAATCCGACTGAACTTCTTCTTATGTAGCAGTGGCGGCGGCCATATCGGTGAAATTCAATTTGTTGAGATAAGAAATCATATGAAATATATATTTTTATAATTCAATAATAACCGGATTAAACTGGTCCGTAACTAATGGATGTTGAACTACCATATATGAACAACTAATAGAAACTTAGATTGAATCCAATCCAAGATGGCAATTGAATATTCAATTTCCTAGATCATGCATTAGATCAGTCGGTCGCAATTAAATTCATATAACTTTCTATAAACACGTACTTATCCTCTTAGGGAAATGTTCACGTGAGAAATGTTAAATATTTGAGAAGTAAATAAATAATCTTATGGGTATGTGAAAATAGAGGGGCGGTTTCGTAACTTCTACAAATAGACGTCAGACGGGTTCAAATATGAATCAGTTAATTACTTCATATATAAATAACGCATGTTCATATGTGAATCAGTTAAAATAATTCATTTGTTAATTACACGAGTTTGTATATGAACATATAATCCATACATGAATCACACATATTCATATATGACTCCGTCTACAACTTATTTGTATCCCTCTATTTTTCTCATAGCCCTACTTGTTGACCATTCAAAGTCGTAATTATTGACCTGTCAAATCCGATCTTGACCGTAAGAATGACTAGAATCACTTTTTTATTTTTTCAAATATTTACCACTTCTCAAAGTATTCTTTAGGCCATCATCTTAATTATATAAAAAAATTACTTATTATAAATCATGAGATTTTACCTTTAATTTCCACCAATAACTCGCAATCGAAATCCTATGCTTAACGCATATATATCTTTCTAATTGCAACATTCTCTTTCTAAGTTAACCTTAACATTCTCCAAGTAAGATTTGGCTATTTTTATAGATAAAATGAGTTTATATATGTTTATAATTAATCACATCACATGTTTATTGTATCATCAAAATTTGTATAGGAACGATTTCATATATATAGCTAACCAATTTAATTTATCAAATACATGAATAACAAATCCAAAGAAAAAAAACATATAATAATAAACTTTCTATTATATTCCAATAAAATATTAATACGTTACTATTAATTTCACAAAATTCATAAAAATTATAAACTTTATTAAATCATTTCACTGTAATAAGGAGTGATGCCATTAATTAACTAAAATACAACAAAATTAAGCACTCTTCTCACGGTATGATATTAATCGTAACACTTTCGATTTTCTTCTCACTGCAAACCGGACAGTTGTTCACCTTATTCACACACACAAAACACACAGACAAATGGCGGCATGGCAGCAACACCATGGTTGCAGGCCCATTCAAGCAGCTCAAGCATTGCAAATGCAGTTTTTTGTTAACAGCACAGCCACAGGACTCGGCTTCTTCTTCTTCTACAGCGGTGCCGGCGGTGGCGCTGCATCCTTGACCGGCGGTCATCAGCTGCATTTTTTCCATCAGAAGATTCGTCCTTCCCTCATAGAAAAAGTACATTTCTCTGAATCGACCAGCCTGTTGTTCTTTCTCCTCCAGTTTTGCTTCCAATTCCTTCCTCTTTCTTCTTTCTTCTGTTAAGCTTCTACGTAAGACTTCCTTACTGCTAATTAGAATCTCCCTCATCTGCACATGAAAAGTGAAAACTAGTGTTTGAAAAAAAAAAAAAAGAGTAATAGAACGAGAAATAATGCAGAAATCAGAAAATTTTGGAAAATCGAACAACCTGTTTAGCTTAATTAATCTCTTACAGATATTTTATCACTCTTCTGATGTGGGAAAAATAGTTTACCTAAAGCCCGTATATATAAGTGGCTACTAGAAGTAAGATTTCATTATTTTTCTATGTGGGACAAATATATAAGTATATATATATGTACAACAAAACCCCCACAAGTTAAGTGGTGGATTTATGACTTGAAATTAAAAAATGTTAAGAGGGAGTAGTTGGTTAGTTACATTATTAAAAAAAACTTCAAAGTTTGTATATGAAAGGCCTGAAATTTAGGCCAATTTATAAGAGTAAATGAACATCTTCTACACCTTCCATAATAAAGAAAAAAAATTGAGATTTTGTTCTCTATTTTACTGAAAGGAGGAAAACCTCTAGATAATTTTATAAGCAGCAAAAAACAAATCAATAGCAGCAGCTCCTACAACTCGGACAAGAAAACCAAGCCATAAGAAGCCAATGCAAACAAAGACAACTCAGATAAAAAAAAGTTGGCTGTTATTTTATCCACCTATTATTTATATCTTTCATTGATGTTAGATGCAAATAATAAATTTATAAAAAAGTTGGTCCTTTTGTTCTCTATGGTGTCCTCTAAAATAAAGAAAACAAAAAAAAATCTTTAAGTTTAAAGAATTTTTTAAAACTTGATGTGTGGTAACATAAATTGTTTTTCAATTCATTTCCACCCATAAAATTAAACTATTTTAAATAAAAAAAATTATAGTACATTGAGATAATAAAACTATACAATATTTTAACAATATAATTAATGTTGAAATCATATAAAATAGAGAATCTGTTGTAATAAAAGCTAATTTTATTTAAAATTTTTGACTTATGAGTTTCTAATTTGGAGAAATTGTAGAGTGCATGTATTTACTCCTTATTTTAAATTTTTAATCCCACATCGACCAAGTAAAGCCTTACCTTGTCACCCTCTTACAAAAATAAACTTTATTACTTATCCTCATCCCACATCGGCTATCTAAAGGAATTCAACCTCGTGACCACTATATAATAAACTCGATTATTTATCCCCATTTCACATAGGCTATATAAAGGGATTGTAAGGGTTGTTGACCGATCTGGCTAAGATTTTTCCTATTTTATCTCTATAATTTTAAATATTTCAAAATACCTCTTAAAATTAAACATATATCTTTCAACTTTTAAAAAAATCTCTATTGGAATTTATTGATTATCTCTACATATGTCCGCCCCTACTCGAAGTGGGCATATCATTATTTTGTATTTTATTACAACTTTTTTAGTTTTAAGGATTTTTAAAAAATACAATTAAATTGATCAGTGTCTGTATTATTCAAAAAATTATGCCCATCTAACATATCTTTATTAGATAAAAAGGATACTCAAACAATGAAGTAAACATATAACAAATTAATCGACTATTCATAACAAATTAGTTTGTTATAATTTTTTTTTAATATTATGATGGCTAGTTTTTTAAGAAAATAGTATATACGTTTATAATGGCTCCTAAATATTTACATTTAAGCCCTTGCACTTAATGACTTTCAAAACAACACTTTCTACCCCGGTTTCCCCTTTTTATTCTGTTTTCGTCTTTCTCGTTTCTATATCCGAGTATTACAAAATGAAGTCAACTAGTACACTTTCCTTTTATGAGCAATTCAAATGTACAAATTTAGGGGAGCGAATATATATAGTCAATGATTGAAAATAATGTTTTATTAAAAATAATTCTTTAACGGATTATATTAACCAGTTAAAAAATAAATACCTTATTAAAGACTAGAAGGGTACTCGTGCAATGCAGCGAGATCCATCTTAATTTTAATCTTTTATTTTATTTTTTTGTCTCTATCGATGTTATAATACGATTTTATTTTTTGTGTACTTTCTTTAATTCCATTTTTTAATTATAATATAGTTTTAATAATGAAATAATATATTTTGGTTTAATAATATAATTTTTTTATAATATAATAATTAACCATTTTGTTAGAGTTGAATGATTATCTTTATTATATGTTACATTTTTTTATATTCAAAATTAGATGTTTATCTATATAGTTAGTTGTATAGTTTGTTATACGAATTCAAACATGAAGGTTTAATAAGTTGTACCAATGCATGTATAACTTATATTCTTGAATTTTAAGTAATTATGCTTTAAGCAATTGTACTTATTGCATAATAATATGTTTTTAAGAGTTTTTTGTCAAATGTTTTATAATATAGTATAGATATATGGGCATATGGTTCCTTCCCCAATAATCAGACCGTTTGTCAACAAAGTCTTAGGGTTTGTTTATTTGCTATTTAAGTGTATCCAAGTTTATTTGTTCAGTCGTATCAAAAGTGTTTGTTTTCAATTAAATTACTATAAGCGGAAATAGTTTTATTATAGATCAACCCTAATCCCTTTCTTTTTATAAATTCAACCATTTACCTTTGTTTTTTCCAACGGTTCTCTTGTTGTTCAAACATAGTTTATTATTTGATGATCTATGCCTCATCTCCACTGCTTCTAATGTTGTTACCTCTACCGACTATTAGGTTGTTATATAGAAAAGCTAATTGATCTACGGTAGTCATTTAATTCCATCGTCAGTTCTTGTATTCAATATATACACATGTTTCTCGTTTTCTAATTGTAGCAATTTCCATTTCGCTCTTTTGATTCTTAATTATGCCACCAGGTTTTTTTAAACCTTACATCTTTCCGAGATGGCAATGCGGTTTTGAACGGTAATTAATAAACGTGTTTAAGAAAAGAAAATGTATCTAATTGCACTGTTCTTGCATCTTTAGGAAGTTTGGGTAGAAGCACACATAAATTAGGTAATACATAAACTTTAATTTTAAATTCCCAATAAATAAATAAATATGTATTATAATTTTATTGAAAATAATTTACAATGAGTAGCATAAAATGAAATACATGAAAATTAATAAGTATACATAAATTAAGCAGTCTTGTATGATCATGGTGATGAGAGATTGATCATGAAACTTCCAGTTTTCTTCTCACCACAAATCGGGCAGACCTTAACCCTCCTTTCACACACCAAACACACACACAAATGTCGACATGGCAGCCACAGCATCGTTGCAGGTCGACTCCTGCAGTTCTTGCACACCATTTCCATATTTGCCACTTCATTCAGATCCACAAAACACGACTGAACTTCTTCCTCCGCAGCGCCGCCGCTGAATTCCTCAACGCCGGCCATCTTCCGCTGAACCATGTCCTCCAGAAAACAAGTTCTCTCCTCAAAGTAATGGTACATTTGTCTGAATCGATCCACCAGTTCCTCTTTCTGTTTTAACGATGCTTCAATTTCCTTCCGCTTTTTTACTTCTTCGGCTAAGTTATTCCGCCAGAATTCATTCACACTCAGTAGCATCTGATTCATCTGAATGAAAACAAGAAAAAGAAACCCCATAAGTGACGATGGATTTAATTTATATATAAATGGAAAATTAAATTATATATATATATATATATGTAAGAGAGTAAAGTTATTTACATGATAGTTGATGATGAAGTTTTGTTGTCCGATTAACGAAGATAAAAAATCATCACCGGCGGCGGAGTCTTCTTCGTCTTGACGCTGTGGGATTGGTGACGGAGGAGAGAGGTGGAGACCGGTGCCGATGACGGTGGTGTTTTGTGGCGGATTGTGGTGTTGCTGGAGGAGAGGAATCGATGGAATCTCGGCGATTGGGTTTAAGAATTCAATCCTTCTTCGTTTGCTTGCAGCCGCCGAGGATTCACCTTCATAGATCATCTTGTTCTTGTTCTTCCTTGGCGCCATTTTCGTAAAATTCAAAAGAACAGATGCTTAATTGGATGACAAATCGATGAATAGTTAGCCGTGGATTTGGGATTATAAAGGGTGTTAACCGGTGGCAAACGATGGTGGTGATGGTTCGATCGAGGAGACGTGTCGGATTATGACGTCACGACGTTTCTTGAACAATTGTGTCGTTTCCATCAATGTGTATAAATCGAGAATAACCGTCGTATTTTGTTTGACGGAACTGTGACGGATGTCCACTTCTTTTTTTTTCTGGTTTTCCGGCGGGGGTTAATATGATCAAAGTGGTTTTGTGGGTGGTTTTGTCGATCGGAGAAGATGGTTGCGGCAATATTGTAATTTGCTAGGATAACGTCAGATAAAATAATTTGACTTTTGAAAATAGTTGGTATTATACTATTTTTTTTCTTTTTAATAAAATAATTATTTTATGATCAAATTATATTATTTTGTAACGTATAAATATAGTAACAGTTTTCTGATTAGATATCAAAAGAACTTTTAATTAAAAAACACATCACAATCGATCACATACGTATATTATACCAATATTTGCTGAAGAATGGAGATTAAATCATTAAATGTGAGGTTTTTGTTGAATCATTAAATCTTGTAAATGAAATTCAAAATTTCTTTTTGGTAAGATTTTGAGGACTTTTATTGATAATATTATGGATATACGGTAAAGGGTTTTCCTTTTACACCATAGTGCAATTCTCATTTGCATTATATTCTATTGTTTTATCTATTTTGATTGGTTAACACACTAACACTCATATTTATTTATCTTTTTTAATTAAAGGACGTGTATAAAATAGGGTTTAATATATAGACTAGGATGTAAATGATAACATACATTCGGTAAATGATAACAATCATGTTTTGAGCAATTTTATAAACAAAAATTATCCTTTTATCCCTTGTATTCTTTGAGATTTGGCAAAAACGAAAAACAAGAGGATGAAAAGAAAAGAAAGATTTTTTTATTTATTTATGTTTGTGAATGAAATTGGAAACTAAATAAATTTACATGTTTTTAATTGAAACAGAAATGAAATAAATATGTTGTTTTCAGAATACAACTTTTTTTTTTTAATTAATGGAGGATGCGTAGTTTTTCAAATATTTTAATTCTTATAAATTATTACTTTTCCTTTTGAAAAATTAACATGATTTATCTTACCTACCTGTTCCTTTATCTCCTTAAAAAATTTTAAGAACAAAAGATTTTTTCTTTCCACCTTAATTTTATTCCCTTTCACAACCTTTCTTCATTAAAAAAAAAACTTAACAACTTAGCATTAAAAGCTCATCCCAACATGGTTATAGACATGTGTAAGGCTATGTTTGGCAAACTAACTGATAAGTTAGCTTATGACTGATAAGGTATCTGATGACTTATAAAGTAGCTGATGAACAAATCACGTTTGGCAAAAACTAGCTGATGAAAATGTAAAATGACCAAAATGGACATCTTGAAATATTAATCACTTATAATATAATTAAAATAAATATTTAATAAATAATATATATTAATTCAAACAAGATATTTAAAAAATATATAATATATTTATTTAAATAAATTAAATTGATTATTATATATATTATAAATTTTGTATTTGTTAAAATAAAGTTTAGATCTTTTTACATTACTTTATGATTTTAAATAACCACTACATATAATATATAAATAACTAGTCATTTTAATTAATTAGTAATTTTTTAAAAATTACAAGTAATAATTAATTAGAACAATTTAAAATTAAAATTAAAATGAATTAATAATTAATATTAATTAATAATTAAATTAAATAATAAAAATAAAAATAATTCATAATTACAATTAATTAATTAATAAAATTCAAAATAATATTAATTAATAATTAATTTATATTAGTCAGGAGTATAATCGAAGAAAATGACAATAAGCTCAATAAGTTACTTCTAACTAGCTTATCAATAAGTTACCTTATAAATTAGGTTATAAGTCATAAGTTAGTTTACCAAACATGTATCCTGAAAATAAGCTATCTTATAAGCTAGCTTATTTTTGCCAAACAATGCCTAAATTAAATTTTCTTTCCAATATATTGTCACCTACATTATAGTTAATATATCATCGAAAATAATTTATTTTATGAAATTAATTAAAATTTGACAATTTATTAGTAGATAACCAAATTTAATAACAAAGTTTCCGATCAGATTTTTGTGATGAAATTATGGGGTAATATTGATTCCATAAAAGATGAAATTGGTAAACATTTAAATCGAATGAAATAGTATTTTAAAAAATAGATAGAATGAAAGAAAGTGAATAGGTTATGATTTTAAAGAATGGATAAAATGAAAATTGACGTATTTGATATTTAGAAAAGAATTAGATATTATTTTAAAAATATATTAATAAAATATCAATGTATTCTACCTTATTCAATGGTACAATGATGTAGTTCTTTATGCGTGGTCTTGGGGTTATTACACAACCATCAAAACTTTGCACACCCCTCAAATTTACAATTCAATTATCATAAAAATGAATTTCATAACTTCAAATTATTTTAAAAGATAAACTTTAGTTTTGTTTTGAAAGATTTTTCATGTTTTCCTTTCTCTTTACATTATTGTTTATCTCACATCGGATGAAAGAACAAAAGACACGAATGCAAACTTTTTATCAATTTACTATTTACATCCCATATCGAATGAGGGAATGAAAGATACAAATAATAGGTGAATATAAAAAAGAACCAAATTTTTTATCAATTTATTATTTGCATCCCACATCGATGAGAGAATGAAAGATAAAAATAATTGATGGATATAAAAAAAGTGTTAATTTTTTTTATCAATTTATTATTTCCATCCCACATCGAATTAGAGAATGAAAGATGCAAACAATAGGTGGATATAAAAAAGGACCAACTTTTTTTTATCAATTTATTATTTGCATCCGACATCCAATGAGAGAATGGAAGATACAAATAACAGGTGGATATAAAAAAATGGCCAACTTTTTTTTGCATCCCATATCGAATGAGAGGATGGAAGATACAAATAATAGATGATAAAAATGGGTCATTTTTTTAATCAATTTATTGCATCCCCATCGAATAGAAGAATGAAAGATACAAATAATAGGTAGATATAAAAAAAAGGTCAATTTTTAATGAATTTATTATTTAATTGCATCCCACATCGAATTGAAAATGAAAGATACAAATAATAGGTGGATATAAAAAAGGGTATTTTTTAATTAATTTATTATTTAATTGCATCCCACATCGAATTAGAGAATGAAAGATACAAATAATAGGTGTATATAAGAAAAGGACCAACTTTTTTATGAATTTATTATTTGCGTCCGACATCAATTGAGAGAATGAAAGATACAAATAATAGGTGGATATAAAAAAATGGCTAATTTTTTTTTATCAATTTATTATTTGCATCCCACATCGAATGAGAGGATGGAAGATACAAATAATAGATGGATAAAAAAAAGGGCCAATTTTTTTTATCAATTTATTGCATCCCGCATCGAATAGGAGAATGAAAGATATAAATAACAGGTGAATATAAAAAAAGGGCCAAATTTGTTATCAATTTATTGCATCCCACATCGAATAGGAGAATGAAAGATACAAATAATAGGTGAATATAAAAAAAGCGCCAAATTTTTTATCAATTTATTATTTGCATCCCACGTTGAATGAGAAAATAAAAGATAAAAATAATAAGTGGATATAAAAAAAATGCCAATTTTTTTATCAATTTATTGCATCCCACATCGAATAGGAGATTGAAAGATACAAATAATAGGTGAATATAAAAAAGGGCCAGTTTTTTAATCAATTTTTTATTTACATCTCATATCGAATGAGAAAATAAAAAGATACAAATAATAGATGAGTATAATTACAACTTAAACTCCTTTTAAAAAAAACCAAATTTGATAAATTCATATAAATTAACCACACATCTTAATAAAAAGGGTTTTTATCAATTTTTTATTTGCATCCCACATATAAATTATTGTTTTACATCACATTGTATTGTATCCAAAAACAATTCTCAGCATAACATAACGTTGGTTGAGCTAACACAGAGTATACACTGAAATACGACAAGTGATTTAATTCTTGAAATACCGAAAAGATAAATTAAAATGGTAATTTAAAGAAAATCACGATAAAAATTATCTATCCTAAATTCGTATGTCTCATTCCGATTCTATAAATGAAATTAAGACAGCTTTTTATTTATTTTAAATTTATTTTATTTTCTCCGTCTACTTTTACATATGCATCGATATGATTGATGAATATGAATCTAACATGAAAAATTTGGGGCAGATCATAAAAAGTGGTAAACAAGAGTCTTCTATGGCAGATCTTTGACCTCCTCTCACACACGCACAAATGCCGACATGGCAGCCACGTAATGGTTGCAGGCCGACTCCGACACTTACCGTCCGACACTATTCCGGTCGACAAAAGACGATTCGACTTCTTCCAACGCAGCAGCGGCAGCGGCGGCGGCGGCGCTGCGATGTTCCTCACCGGCCACACTCCGCTGAATCATTTGCTCTAGAAGAAAAGCCCTCTCCTTATAGAAATAATACATTTGTCTGAACCGATTCACCAGTTCATCTTTTTGTTTTAACCTTGTTTCCATCTCCTTCCTCTTATTAACTTCTTCAGCGAAATTTCTCCGCCAGAATTCCTCCACGTTCTGTCGCATCTGGTTGATCTGCACAAACATCGAATCCCCATAAGTGATTAATTTGCAGGAATTAAAGTGAAATTAAAAGCATGAGATAATTAAGTTATTTACATGGTAGCTGATTAAAAAGTTTTGTTGTGGTATTAGAAAAGATAAAGGATCGTTATCTGGGGCCGGAGGAGAGAGGTGCAGATCGGTTCCGATGGCGGTGGTGTTTCGTTGCTGAGGGAGATGAATGGATGGTAAATCGGTGAGGAGTTCAATCCTTCTTCTCTTGTTTGCAGCCGTCGTAAAGTACTCATCTTTGATCCTGTTGTTCTTGTTCTTCCTGGGCGCCATTTTTAAGAAATTAAACAAAAGTTATATGGAAAGATAAACCAGATGTGAATCTGATGAAATCTTGATGGTGGCATTGGGGATTTTAAAGGGTATGAAACGACGGAGATGGTGGTGGTTCGAGGAGACGCGTTCGAATATCAAAGTCACAACAATTCTTAAATATTTATGACTAGTGGTTTTCCGGCAGGTTTAAGCCGCCGGCGAGTGGTTTCGTAGGTGGTTTCTGCGACTAGAGAAGAATGCGAAAAGTTATCTGAGGGGTAAAATTGTAATTTCACAAATTGGCGCGTGGCAATTAACATTCCTTTATCGCTGTTTCGATTTGGCCGTTATTTTTCTGCTTTCACAATTTTTTGGCCGTAATATTACAAATTTTTTTTACTTTCATATTTAATTCTTTTGGTTTTTTGATCTAACATAATTTTGTTACTTTATTCTTTGAAAAATTCAGATAATTTAATAACTACTAAATGTTTTATTAATCAAATCGTTATGTTCTTTTAATCGGATCAATTGAATAAAAAAAATTAACAACCTTTCTTTCTCGTTAGTCGATACATTCGATTTTTTTTATTGATCAAGTGAGTTAGATCCATATGATCGGGACCCGCAAAATCGTATAAATTTGTTTTCTAATCATCAAAACGAAGCTTGTACATGAACCGTTAAACGCTATGCTAAAAAGTTAAATCTTTGATCTATCTTATAGGAAACGCCTTTGACGACAAAATGCTATACGGTCTCTTAACCGGTGGCAACGGCCCGAAGATCTCCCAAAACCGAAGCGTTTCATCCGCACCCGCCGACACCAAGGTTAGCCCATCTGGGTTCTGAGCCAGCTGCAAGACCCGCGACGAGTGGCTCGTTAACTCACCCGCTTTAACCATTGAAGGATATCTCCATAACGATAAGGTATTCTTTCGTTCATCGCTTGTACTATACCCATGCCCACTTACTATCTCCTTATAATGCTTGTTCCATTCTAACCCACAAATCTGCAAAATGTACAACTATTAATGCACAATGTACAACTACATAAAGCAGTAAAATCGAAAATCAAGAAAACCATTCTTGCCTGTGCTTCTGTGTTGACACTAGTGATACAAGTCCCTTGTTGAGTGTTCCATAACTTAATGCAACCATCATCTGTACCACCACCAGATGCCAATACTTGAAAGTTATAAGGGCACCAAGCTAGAGCCTTGACCGCAGCCTCGTGGTTCGTGAACCGGTGGACGAACCGGGCTGAGTTCATCCTCGATGCTTCCCAAATGTAGACAACGTTATCGTCACCACCGCTAGCTAGTAAGTTTCCGGTCATTGACCATTTCAACCCACAAACTCGACTCCGGTGTGCTTTCACGTGTGATACCAAACTGTTTCTAACCCTCACTGCAAACCAAAATGCTTTTTAACATTTTTCGTTTTATGAACGAAAATCGGAAAAAGGGTAAAAAAATAAATAATACCATCATGATTCATTATGGCTTTACTGCTTCCTGATGTTAAAATGTGGCCATTCCATGAAGTTGCTCCTACCATTGTTTGATGACCTTCTAGTCTTCTGATCTGTGCAATATAACATTTAGATTTGGATATATGCATATATATATATATATATAGATATAGATAGATAGATAGTCTAGAGAGAGAGAAAGTCGTACGAGTTTGTAAGTTTCTGTATCCCATAGTTGAATCTGGGAGCGTGAATGACCAATAGCCAGCGTTTTGCAGTCTTGGGACCACGAAACGCTGGAAGGATGGTCATTCACGCTGTTGGATTTAAATAAATGATGTATGCCTTCATTCACAGCGTTCCAAAGGTATAAATCTCGACCCAAAGCAACCGCAAGAATGTTGTTCTTCCCCCAATCCATTACGTTCATGTAGAAATCGTCCTTTAGATTAGGAGCATCGAGTATTCTACTCTCTTTCTGAAGAGATTAACAAGTAAAAATCTGTCTTAAAAAAAAAAGAACACGAAAAGATCTTTAAAGAAAACTCCATAAATAAATAAATACCTTTGGGAATTTTCTTTGTTGGATTGGGATGTTGTTATGGTTGAATAGTTCTTCATCACTGTTACGAAGTTCATCGATATATCGGATTGATTTTCTACTCGATTTCGGACTTCCTCTGAAAACAAGCATTCTAAAGGGTCTGCCTTCCCTATCCAAAGTAAGATTATCATCCATTATTCTTCGGTATCCGGCCTGTTACAGCGAAGATCGATTAGAAAAATGAAAAAAAACCCTTTCAAGAATTTCAAGATTTGCATCATCCAACCACCAAGAACACCCAAAATCTGGAATTCCCACTATCAATTTCGAATCAAATTGCATAAATTTGAAGCAAGAACCAAGAAGAAACAAAATTACAAAATCTTCCAACACCCATGAACAGATTTGAATAAAAAACCAATAAGAAAGATATAAAGATGGAATCTTTTGGAGAAAGAAAATAACAATTAGAATGGAAATAGACGAACACTGAAATTGGATCTGGTAGAATAATTGGTTCTGTTGGTCAACAGTGTGTAGGCTTGATCAAGATCCATCAAACTTCTGTTGGGTATGAAACGATCGCCCTAAATGAACAAAACCCATAAAAGGAAAAAGGAATTAGGTTATCAAGAAACAATTAAAGTGGTCGGAAAAGAATGCAGTGGCTCACCGGAAAATCATATTCTACGGGGTTGCAATGGAGGCGAGTTGGAGGGTACCAATTCGATTGCAATTTCCAATCTCTTAATGGGTCTGAATTCACTTCCAATTCCATGTTTTGAGTATGAATTTGTGATCTGAAGAAGACGAGAGGAGGAAGAAAGACCTTGTTTGTTGCTCATGAAATTGGCGCCAAAACTGGGGTTTGTAAACGGAGTGTCTCAACGGAAAAGTGTTAACTTCCCTTTGTTTATCTATTGTTTTTGAAAAAAAAAATAGATATATACACGTGTATGTATAGATCCCCAAATAATTATTGGTTCAAAGGGTTTTTTCCCAGTAGACCTCACAATTAAGTACATGAGGATAAATTTATGAGATGTACCATCAATTACCTTAAATTACATATAAATTCTATATAAACATTTTTAAAATAGAAAATTTCTATAGTTGAATTTTCTTTTTTTGGTAAAAATAAACTCCAATAATTAAGAAAAGGACTCAACTCCAATCAATGTTAAGGGGGTGTTTGGGATTGCTTATTTGAAACAATTTATGCCTTTTCTGAAAAATGTTTATCAACTTATGTGATGAGAAGATAGGTTTAAGGTTAAAATGGTAAATTGGTTTTCATAAGTCATAAGTTGGTTTTGATAAGTTAACACATTTTAACTTGTTGAAAACTCCTTTTCACCGGTTCCCCACTGGTATAAGCCGTTTTTTTTTTTGCCATCCAAACACTTAAAAATGCTTTTCACCGGTTCCCCACCGGTATAAGTCAATAAGTTGTTTTTATAAGCAATCCAAATAAATATTGATTTGAAAAAAAACTAAAGTTTTTAATACATGAACGACTTAAATCTAGTCCTAAAAGTTCATTTAAATGAAACAACTATAATGATTTTACTTAAAAGTTCGAGCATTTTTCAGTAAAAATGAACTCCAATACTTGATTACAACTTGCAATTCCCTTAAACTCTTTATTGCTAAAGAAAACTTTTTTTTATTACCAATTTGACACTCATACATTTAACATCGAAGTCATTCTAATTTTTACATTTTTAATGTATAATTTGGCCCGAAAGAAATTATTTAACAATAGCTTTTCCTTTGATTCAATTTGACAAACTAAATATCTTTGTATTTTCTAACATACTATTATGATGGTCTAATATCACTTTAGGGTGTGCTAAAATTCAAGAAATCTTATTCCACTCCATTCAAGATTTCACAAAAACTAAACCACTGAAATCAAAATGCAAAAACAACTTATACCAAACATCATGTTCTAAATTGTGCAATAAAACCCTCAAATAACAAGTCTCAAATTGCTTACCTACATTATGATATACTAAAACATGACAAATTAATATCATAATAACCACAAAAAAATGATATATAATAACAAGAGTTCTGTGGAGCTCTCTCTATACATTACTGGATAGACTCATCTTCTATCCAAATATGATGTGAATGAAGTTTCTTCCATAGCCATTCTGATTCATTTTATGTAGCAAGAAATTTACATCTGATGGCACTGAAAAAAAAAGATAGAATTTTGTTTTTTAAGGAACCAAAGAATGGAACAAGTAACAAAGCTAGAATCAATAATTCACCTTTATAAGGGGGAGGTAGAAATAGAATGTATAATTTACGGTTTTCTTATCCTCCTTAGCGATGAAGAAACTTGGTATCATTTGTCTTATTGCCCCTTAATGCTGAAAGAGAGAAGAATGACCTTGTGGCTGAAAAACAAAAATAGATGAAAATATTGGAATTTACAAGGGGTAATAAAACTAATTAGGGAATGTGGTTAATTACAGTTTATTTGTAATTACTGCAGAATCTTCAACTTTACCTTTTGTTGTATTCATGGAAGCAGAGACATGTCCCTCTGGTAACCTTCGATGATTCTGAACGGTAAATCTACTGAAATTTGATTGACCTGCATGGATAATACTTGTTAACAATGAAAACTGGAATCTTTTCATCAGGTTTAATATTTGCGGATGGTAAATAAAGTAGAATTTATATTTTTTTTTACCTTTAGATTCCTCTGTATCATCCTCTCCTGAAAATGTTGATGGGCTGGACCAACCAGTTAGATGTGAATCAGCTTTAGTTTTTCGAGCAAATTTCAAGAGTCGTTTAAACCCTCTGGGTGCATCTTTTTGGTAGACCATGGTGGGAGGGTGTTCAGCATTTCCCCACTCACCAATATCAACTTCGTTGGTCTCCTCAAAAAGCATTTGAGATAACGAATGACGAACACGTGAAAATCCAGGTGGCGCAGTCACATTGGCTGGAGATGCAATCTGAATGGGGCTGCTTTCCTTGCATGAAATTATCTCATTACTTTCCACCCATGCAGTTGGGGAAATTTCTAATTCTTCTTTGGTTGTAGTGTTTTTAGACACTTCTGCCCTTGAATCCTCACCACCACCACTACCATAGAGTTGAGTAGAGCTCTCTGATTCCTCACATTTGGCTGGGCTAACCACCTGGGGTTCCAAATCTAAGCTAGCATGGTTTTCAGGCATTTCACATTCCGTCTCCTGATTTTGACTCATTATATCGATCCTTGTGATCACTTTATTCTCCTCGGATTGGATCAGACCTTCAGAGATTCCAAGAGTTTCCTCTGGCTCGGCCACAAGTTTTGGCTTGCTAACAACTGGACCAACACCAGGGCCGATCCCAGAGCCTTTACGAAGGAAAGGCTTTGTCTCCAATGGGACCACACTGCTTTTCTTAGTAACCTTGTTATACATACTGGGTTTAGCAGTACCATTAGGGTCTACCTTAGGAGTCTGAACTTTGGTTTTTGTCGTTTTTTTTATATTCTTGTTTTCAGTAACTGTGGGCTGCTTCTTCTCATTGATGGCTTTAATTCTCTTCTTAGCATCCGGTTGTGTTTCCTTTAGAGTCTTCAATTGTGGTTGCAAATTTTCGACTTTTGTGTTTGAACGAACAACTGATGAAGTGGAGTGAGGTTTACGGTTTGTTGGTGTAGTACTTCTAGAGGTGGGGCCAGTCAGAGTCTTAGCGGATGATGATCCTGAAGATTGTGTTGATGGCCATGATGTGCGTGTAGCATGCAAAGGAGTTGACTTTGATTTGAATTGCTTCACATCGGAAGGTTTTGTAGTTCTGGAATTTAATAATTGAGTTGAGTTCATTTGAGTTTTCGCATTGGTGGAAGCCATCTTGGCTTTTCTCTCATCAACAACGTCTTTCTCAACCTTCTTTCTAGAAGCTTCTCCTTGGAGCTTTTCTTCCCTTTTTTTCTTATAATGGTCATAAAATCCACCTCTCTGCTCCTTTGGAATCTTGACTTTGCTATCTTTACTGGTCACATTTTGAGGTCTAGCCGGCTTGCTTTCCATCAGTTCTGTGAACAACTGGTTCAGTTCTGCTCCTTTCTGTTGGCTCCATTCAATGGGATCAGGATTCTTTTCACAACTTTCCTCTTTTTCAGGTTCAAATGTGTCAACTTCCACCCCTAATTTCTCATTTCCTTCCTTTTCAGGTGAGAGTGATTTGATGTTTTCAGTCTCGACACAAGTTTCAGTGTTAGAAATACCATTATCAGGCGTTATATTGCCATCTGGAGCTATATTTGTGGGGCGGTTTACAGAAATCTCAGTGCTTTCACCCATTCCTGAACTCCATCTTTTAAGTACAGCTTTGTTTGCACCCACTGTTACATTTACAGATGCTTTTGTCGTTTGAGTTTCTACACCTCGGTCTCTTTGTTTGCTTTCGAATAAACTGATTTTATCTTGCACGCTCATTCTTAATACATTGTGCTTAGGGGGTCTCTCTGAGTCTTCCTCTTCACTACTGTTCTCAGCTGCGTCTCTCTGGGACGTTGACTTTTCTCTGGCGGGAAAATGGTTGAGACTCTTGATGTTTAGTGCAGCTGCTCTCCGAGAACCCGATCGTCCAATCTGGATTCTTCGCATTGGAGATGCCGACCTTCTAGGCATAGCAGATCTTGCAAGAGACCGACTTCTTTCAACTGACGGTTGATCCTCCTCACTTGAAAAAGTTGGATCTTCATCATCTGTTGAGCTCTGTCTATCAATATTCACAAGTGATTCCAACTGTGGAGGCTGAGGCATGAGAGCACTTTTTATGGGCTTATTCATACTTCCGTTATTTAAGTCCTTATCTGATGGGAGTGTGCTCAATTCAACATACTTCTGCAATAAGTCCCTGAAACAAGTGCAGAAATAGTAACCTTGATGTTCCCAGTTTTGTCAATGGGAATGCAGGACACAAAGGAAGAAACAAATGCAAAATATCATTACATAAATATTATATACTTCAAAAAAAACATGGGGGGATTAAAGTATACAAAGATACCTTAGATCCTTGGCTCCAAAATGAAGAGCGAAGTTTCCCACGTCAGAAATATCCTTAGGCGAACATTTGGAACCAATAGCATGGTTGAAAGCAGCAGCTAGTTCCTCTTTCAATGCTGCCAATCTCAAGTCAACTGCTAGCAATAGTTCGTTCCTATAAGAAACCACAGCATATGTTGGTTAAGGAACTGCACTAGATAAGAAAAATAAAAGATGGTAAAAAGGAACATACTTTGATTCAATTGATGTTGTTATATCAACTTCAGCCTGTTAAAACACAAATCATAGTAGTCATTTACTTCTGCATGTAATATACATTATTTGAAAATGTGTTTGATATAAATGCTCGAACATAAAGAAGGGGGTGATTCAGGATTTACCTTATTAGACAATGAGAGTTGAAATTTTCGGGTCTCCTCTAATTGAGAGATCTCTTCTTCAATGTTAAGGATGTCTGGCAAACCAGTAAGGTGTAGAAATCTAACAAAATTAAAATACACTAAGGTGAGCGAAAAGAAAACTAAGCATTTTAAATCATGCAAAATGAAGAAACATGGAAATTGGAATTGAGATACATATTATATGGACCTTGTCAATGTGGCTGTTGTAAACCAGCCGGCATCCTTTATGTTGTCAGGTGGTAAAATCTTGAACTTTTTGCTGGAGCCTTGGGAAGACAAAAAATTTATTTCAGGTGAATGCAACAACAGTTGTTCCAAGGGTCCAGAAGACACTTTCTCTTCTCTGTTGCTACTCCATACACTTGCCTCATACCTACAGAAAAGAAAAGGGAATTATAGTTGGAATAGCAGTTAAGCACTGATAAGTGATAACACTAAATTATTGTATTAATCGACCCTAGCTAAGAATGAGGTCAAGAGCCCTCATCTACAGCCTACAGATAAATACTATTTTCTGATCCTGACCCATGTAACCTTTGTGCCTAATTTTGTTCTTGAAATTGGTTCGAGAATTAGCATGGTCTAGTATATAAATATGGCTATTTTCACTTCTAAGCATTGACAAGAAAAATCAGTTTGGTGCTTCATAAATGCTTAATTGGCATACCCAACCTAATACCTACAACAACTTGCAGAACACACAAGTCGCCTTACATCCTTAACCATATTATACATATACTTACATAACCTATACAGATAGATGCACTGCACCTTTCAGATTATGGAATTTGGTGTGCAAGTGGTCATTCATTTTAGTATAAAAGTGTAGTACAGAAAAGTGAAAATGCTGATAAACATAGAGATATGCAATCAGTTCAAAATGCTGATAATTATCATTTTAGTTTCTGCACAAACAGAATGAAGATTAATACACAAAATCAACTTATCAATGACCAAGAGAAACAGTTGGTAAGCAAAGTTTCAGTCAAAGAAATTCCATAGAGAAATAACCTGACCTGTTCTGGCTTGGAAATATGTGGAATTCAACATAATCAAGTATCGCATCAGGATTAATTCCTCCCTCCATCTCTATAGCCTGAAACAATGTAGCCAAACCCTAACTTAACTCGATTTCCTCCTTCAATTTGTTAAATTCGTTTTCACATACTACACTGACCGACTAAACTACAACAACAACAACAACACAGAGCACCATCATAATTCATACGCATCGTAGATTTTCATTAAGAATACCATTTCCACTAATAAAAAAATGCAAAACACCGCAATTTTTCAAAATTCACAGATAGAATTACGAACTAGTAAAAAATGTCAGTGGACTACCAAAATTCCAAAAAAAAATGATAATACAATAGACATACACCTACCATTGAAGATAAGATCTAGACAAATAATTGCTAAACTTAAAGCAACGAAAATAGCAGCTCACCGACGATGAAAAGGCAATTTCACCACAGATTACAGCAACAACTCAAATCAATCAGCAGTTCATTTCAAATCTCGCAAATGCACCACCAAAACACATAGAGGAAGCGTATGTGCGTGCGTGTGTGTGTATATATATACAGCTTTGAAGTAGATACGATTAAAATTGGTCGATAAAAGTAGTTTTGCAGATCATAAATGCGAAATTGAATTGAAGGAGTGTAACCTTTGGCTTATGTTGTGTAAGAGAGACGGAGGAGACAGCAGAGAGAACACGTCGGTTGGTGGAGGCGCGTGGGTCTCCGATTAAAGAAAAAAAATGCTTTTAAAACAAGAAATAAAGACACGTAATGTCGTGATGTGATGCTATATGTCATACATTCTATTCTTATTAGAAGAATATTTAAAGGTGAAAGAATCCATATCCAAAAATTTAAATATCAACCTAATTTAAAAAGAAGTTTTAGAAGAATAAATTGTATTAAAGTAATTTATTTATATTTAATAGGCCACAAACCAAAATTATGATTAAAAAATGGTAATTTGAATTTATGGTTTTATCGTATTAAGAAAGGGAAGAATCATACGATTACCGTTTATACTGAAATCATATGTAATTATAAAATATGGTCGATGAAGAATGTGTGGACAATTTAGGTTGCATATCGTATGTTATTTTACACATGAGTTAATTATATAATTACATGTTACTTGACCGTTTCGTAATCTTGTATTTGATTATTGTTCTTGTTTGAACCCTGACTTTTAACAACTGTTATAAAATATAAAATTTAAATGGGTCTAGTAAAAAGGACCGTACATTATTTTATAAATTAGTTTAGTAAATTGGTTTCTATAAAATTCACAAATTCTACTGATTTTTGATACATCCATGGTATTCAAGTATGCATATACAAAGATTAGTTTTGAGCATATACTCTGTAAGCCATTTCATTTTTAATGAACTTATTAAAAGAATTTAAATCATTGGAATAAATATTGGTAGTTGCACAAGATTTATATGTTTCATAAACATTTTCCATAAAATCATTCTACAAGAAAACATGGATGCATTGATAGGTAAATTGAACTACTTCATGTAACTAGTACGAAATGATGGTTCTTGGACTCTTTTATAAAGTTCGTGATCTGGAATGTAACTATTACACCTTACATGACTTGTTTAGGAACAAGTTATCCATAAATCCTCTTTCTCTTAAATTTATAACTCGATTCAAGTATAACATTTCATAAATGAAAAATAACCTAATAATGCAATAATGACAAGTATATGAATGAACATATTAAATGCATAGATAAATAATCGAACCAATTTATGTAACGCTTAGAAAATGGGAGTTTGTGCACAAGGGTTTTTCAACTAGCAACCTTTGAGCCAATCATAACACCCTTGGGCCAATCAACCCAACCAAAAAAAAAACCTAAAATACAACAAACCAAAGTAAATTGATGCATAGTTGATACAAAATTAGGTCACACCGCATCTGTTGGGTTGGAATTGAGTTAAAATAATTTGAACTCAACCCAAACTGATAAACCTGATGTCTTTCTATATGGATTTAATATGATTGTTCTTGATTAGTATATGTAAATTTGAAATTAACCCAACCCGTAATTAGCTATATTCAAAATTATATTACAATTTCAACCGTAATTCTACTTTCTTATTTGCATGAACCTTCAACTTTTTTTAGTTTGTTAGCCTTTTCTATGTCTTTTCATTTTGATTTTATTTCATTTAAAAACAAACGTTTTAGCTATATTATAAAATGTTTTATCTAAGTTTAAAAATCCGACCAACCCAACCCACACAGTTTGGGTTGGATTGTAATTTTGCTTGGGATTGTATCAGTTGGGTTGTAGTTTTGCTTAAGTTGGGTTGATAATTTTCAAACCACAAACACCGAGTTGTGTTGTCCAAATGCTTTCAACCCGACCACCCCAACCCATGTGTACCAAAGAATAGTAAAGCATCTGTTAGATAGCTTATAAGCGCAACCTTCAAAGAATTGCGACACAAACCACGACTACCAAACTCGAACCATCACTTGTTTATGCAAGTATACCACACCAGTTCAAGTCTAACAAGACCATTAAAGATTATCCTGGTTGTTTCTCCAAAACCCACAAGTTAGTCAAGGTGTACACAAACTGACACAAAAACATACAACTAACAAAAACAAGAATCATGTAGTCAATGAATGGAAATGGTTCCACATACTTTTGAGTCCCAATTTACAAAAATGTCAAAGAAAATGAACATGGGTAGTTGGATTGTGATAGGGCAAAAGAAGGGCCACCCACCCCATGAGCATCAGCTTAGACCACACACTTGCACAAGCCATGTTGGTGATGTGCTGTAATTCTGACAATTCCCCATTACTGCACCTTTTTTTCTAACACAGTAAGGAAAGGTACCCCCTTTTTATGGCCTTTTACCAAACTTAACTTACAATCTTTACATTATATCATAAAAGTAAAGCCCCCACCTCATAATAATGCAAACAGACTGTAATCATTCAACAACAAATTTACCATTTTACCCCTTCACAAGAACAACATATATGGCATTGCCACCAATCAAACATCATCTACAACAAAATGAAGGAAAAAAAAAACTACCCAGATGGATGCCATTATAACCCATCATCTTGAAAATCTAAATTAGGTTGAAAACAGCTTCTTTTATAACAAATTTTGATCATCAGTTAGACCACACATGGATCAAGCCGAACCTATTTCCGGTATATATCTCATTACGTTCTTCATCGTAGAAAAGGGCGGTTATGTCCTCTAGTGCTTCTGTAACACTGGAACCTTGGATCCTTCTTCTTGAGTTGCATTTGCATCTACGTCCACTGTCGTTGCAACTGCATTCATCTATCGGAAAATTGTTCGTTGCCTTTACTTTAGCAAGGCATTTCCCTGTTAGAATATTGCTGATATTTATCGAACCTGCTACATGACCAGAAGAAACAAACGAAATTCTCAAGAATCAAACCACCAAAAAAATATAAATAAACTTATAATTAATTATAAATTGAGCAAATTTACCGTTTCCTTCTGCTAATGGATCATCAGATTCAGCTTTGCAATATGAAATGATAAGATCCTGATCACTTGTGATGTATATATTGTTAGTATTGCAGTCGGGATGCCATAATAAATGATCCTCAAAAGAAGTCACAAGTTCTCCTCGGAAGTTCCAGACGGCCACCGTTCGGTTTCTGAATGTTAAAAATAACTGGTTTTCATATAGAAAGATGAATGCGGATGGAGTCATGAATTCTGTCCTGCTAACTTCTATTAGGTCGGAATTGCGTACCTATGTGAAAAATAAATTTAGATTATCATCATTGGACTGAACTAAAAAAAATGAATTGAAGGAAATAAGAAAAGATACTTACATCAAGAATCTGAAGATTCTCATTCTCTTGTTTAACAAGAAGCTTTTCATTAAACTGTTCGATAAAATCCACCTTCTTATGTCGATGAAGGAGATGGTTAAAAGATTTTAAAACAGTCCCATCTTCAATAGAGAGAATCTTGAGAGGGACATGGCCACTAGATTTATTAAATATCAACAACATGATTCCAGGACTGTTTTGGAAAAAATGGGAAAAAAAAATCAGTTTTGAAACTCAAATCATGTAATTCAGAAAACTATTGACATAAATCATTCATTATTTTTCAGAACCAAGGGAAGATTTTTACCTTATTTTGATCTCTTGTACATTTTTATCTGATATGGAGTATAGCATTGTATAGTTTTTCAAGTCAAACACCTTGTAAATGCTGACAAAATTATTACACGACAATGAATTAATGGCATCCTCAAGAATTAAAAAAAATTATGCAAAAGGATAAGGTTAAAAACTTACTTATCTTGTGCCGAGAATGTGAGTACTTTCCCATTTACATCATCAAACTCTACAAAGCCGGGCCATTTCAAGGATTCTGATGTGAAAAGAGCAAAACCAGCATCCGGTTGACCTCTTCTTATGTACCTGCCAAGTGCCACCATTATATTAGGCACGATAACTTTCACTAAAAAAAGTTAAAAACTCTGAAATTTTTCGAGTAATAAGAGATGAATATCAAAATATATCACATACTCAATCCTCGTCGTTCTACATTTCAAGGAACTAAAGCTGTCTGAAGCATAAACAGAAACTGTAATGAGTGAATCATTGTTCTTATTGTAAAACAAGCTTCTTATAACTTCATCAGGACTGACATTCAGAAAGCAGATCCTCTTGTTAGTTTCTGCATCAAACAAGTAACATGTCAATTGCCCCTTTCAGCTAGCGTTTGCAATGAAGAAGATCGCTTATATATATATATATATATATATATATATATATATATATTATCTCTTCTTCACTATACCTCGGTTGAATGCTGCACATACTCCAGATTGTGCAAGAGCGAATACTATATCATGAGCAGCTACAATCTCAATGATCTTTGACCTCTTTTTAAGAAATGGCAATACCGTTGAGCAGTGTCCCTTTGGATCATGGGTGTCATATTCCTCCTGAAATAAGTATTCATCAAATAACCCATCAAAAGGAGGATTTCACTTCTCAGTGAAAACCCAAGGCAACATCATACTAACTCAGAAATAAAGAAACATAGTGGATACTGAAATAGAACAAATAGATTATTAGAATTGTTAAAAAGTATCTTTTAAGTACAAAAAAAATTTGCATGATCAATACATGCATCCAGGTGATGAAATCGAGATTGCCAGAATCGTTAAAAAAGTATTTTGATTCAATTCATGACCTTTATCACATTTCCAATCAAAAGAAATATGAACATCCACCACGGGTCCACAATAACAGAACCTATATGCAAAAGAAGTCCAAACTAAGGAAATAGCAGTGACTCATTGTCCAAATTCATTTTAGCATTTCAGCTTCAGAAACCAAAGATAGTACTTATCATTTTAATCGAACACATTCCTCTTTCAGAAAATGTAAACTCACATCATGAGTCATAACGTTAATTCTCATTCTTTACCTACTCTGACCACCAATAACCTAGCTTCCGTGCATAAACGATATTTTGAAAGAGCCTTCCCAATCTGTATGATTTATAAGATTTGCATAAAAATACAAAACTCCTATAAAATTCAGATTTCTGTAAGATTTTTCCCCGAATAGCTATCATCGTATTCATTAGGGCATCGAATTGCTACCTTAAAGTGTCATTATAGAGCTCATCAAGAAAATGATATGAAAACTAAAAGGGGGAAATTATTGTTGCAAAGGGGTCCTAGTTATTCTAAGTTTCTAACCCTTTTTTATCATGCATATAAACACTTACACAAGTCCATTCATTCTACATCCTACAAACCAACCTAAATTCTTTCTGAAATTTAAGTGGGAAGCTTCATTTCTATTTTTTTTAATTAGAACCCAGTACATGCAGTATGGCCGATATCGGAAAGTAAACAAATCAGAAATAACCTAACCTAAAGCAAATCAGAAAATAAAAAACGACTGATGAATATAAAAGTTTTATAGCAATCTAGAAATGAACCTGCAATCGAATATTTCTGAACCTCTCCTGAGCATCACACATACTAAAAGCACGTCCACGCTTCGAACATATCTCCCTCCTCTGAAGCTTCTTAACGCTATTGACAAACCCATCAACACCTCCGCGGGTTCGCTTCTTCGCCACCACTCGCCGACCAGTAGACGGCCGTGGATTTGCCGTTATCCTCCTTCCGTCCATCACCGCCAATATCCACTCCCCCCCCTCCCAACTGGTACGATAAACAATCCCTCGAATCAACCCCCCACAAGAATTATTTATCTGCTTTGTATGATTCGGTTGGACCACCACCAATCAAGCACCTGCAAAAACCCTAAATCTAGGACCCCCAGAAGAAACTCTAGGGTTTTTGTATTGCTCGTGGTCCTGACCAATTAATATGCTCGAATGAAACCAATTAGGAAAGTGAAATTCAAAAAATTTCACGCCAATTCGCTTAATCCAGGCGGCAATTCCAGATGCATAGCAATCAATTTATGCATCCAAATCTTTGATTGTCTCTCTGATGGGGGAATTTGCGTCGATTTTATTCCGTTTGGCGTCCGACTTATTTTTGAATCGGGAAGTTTCAGTTACATCCCTTATGTTTCTAAACGTTGTAAGTTCAGTCCCTTAAAGTATGACCTAATTTTTTTTTTTTTTTTTTTGTATCGAGCTGGAATTGAACGTGGACCATCTCTATAAGAAGTCTTAATTAAGTTGGAAAAAGTCACTATGACAGTTACCTTATTTGTAACTATGACCTAATTTTTTATAAGCATTTCTTTTTTATATGCAGTTACTATGAACGAATATGTAAAATAGGTTAGGTTAATGAATATGTAGAAGAGATCTACATATTTCGATTAATTTTTGTGAGAAGCATAGTTTATGGGATGAATGTGAGATTAAATTAAGGGTTCAGATCTTTTTTTATGTTTATCACCTTCAATCATATTTTCACACGATCCTTTGTCTAAGTAAAATTATCTATATTTGAATTGATTATTCTTTTGTAATTAGTTGTTTGAAATTTTTATCTTTTACATTATGACAACCTTTTTAAAAATAAATATCGAAACACCGATTAAGGGACATATGTGCTAAGAAGGGACTGCATCC
Organism: Silybum marianum; assembly: GCA_036898165.1. Taxonomy (NCBI): domain Eukaryota; kingdom Viridiplantae; phylum Streptophyta; class Magnoliopsida; order Asterales; family Asteraceae; genus Silybum; species Silybum marianum. Next base: position 2,319,344 of record CM072532.1, read on the forward strand.
CCAATGTGTAGCATCAGTTCCAGGAAACCGCTCAAGTTCTAGTAAAGGCCATGAAACACGTTTTTAAGGGCTTATTGTAAAATCAGACATTATCCTCATCTTAGATATAGACATGAATTTACAGATTCTCAAGAGTGTGCTTTAAACCACTAAATTTGTGATGCAATATTTACTCACGTCGTCAATGTATGTATATACACAAGTTAAATGTAATTAAGATTTTTTTGAAATCTTAAATATCAAATATTTTGGGTGGAAATTTTTATAGCTAGTCCACTGACAAATTTGTCATTGGCCAGTTATGAGCGCGAACTAATATAATTAATTGAATGCCGAGATCTTTTTATCATCTCGGGCAAGCTTCATTTGACCTAAAATACGACTTCCCTAGACAACTACATTTTCGAGTTTACTACCTTCTATTAATGTATAGATAAAATAACACAAAATATAGTAGCCTTTTATGTTTTTTATTTTGCATGATAAATTTAACAGATTAAATTAAACAGAGTCAAATAATTAAAAGACAAAATTTTATCACACTCTATATATTTAGAAAATCAACTTCTGGTTATATTTTTATGGAAAATGAAAATACACAACTATTATATGTACACATGTAGAAAAAAATAACCATAAAGTATAAAATCTCCACATTATAATTAAAGTCACCTAACAAATAATGTTTAAAAATTTCTACATTTAAATCATACATTTGCCATGAATGTTATTCAAACCATGCCAAGTAGCTTTAGGGAGCAAATATCCAAATATCCAAAAACAAAAACAAAAGTATTGTACACATTTTGTCCATGTGGCTTTATGCATGCGTGTCGAAAGACAAGATATAATACAGGAGTTTATGGAGACATGAGACTAAGGTAGTAAGCACACTATATGTGAGGACTTGTGGAAATATAGGTGAGGATTGGGGATCGATGAGTTAGAGAGTCGAGTGGTAGGTATTGATGTAACAGGATGGTGGAATAGGTAACAGAGTCGTATATAAGGGAGGCTTGAAGAGTCGACAACTATTTTGTTTATGATTAGTCTAGCCATCTAGTATCTTCTCATATATATATATATATATATATGATTATAATGCCTGTAAGTTTTTTAATTGACAAATGTTATCAAAATGCTGGATAGAGTCCTCTATATATACTCCAAGATTTTGCAAATTCATAAGCATCGTTCACTACTAGAAAATCGAGTATTTTCAACGAAAATTTTCAATGAAAAATATCGTAGAAAATTTTCTATGAATTTTAAAGATGTTATTGACAAAACATAAATTTTCAACGAATTTCCGTTGAAAATCTCTCACAAAATGCATTTTCACTCAAAAACATTTTGACAAGACATTCCATTGAAAACTTTTTGGTTGAAAATGCATATATGTTTGTGAGAGATTTTAACGGAAATTCGTTGAAAATTCGTAAAAAATTTATGTTATGTCAATAATCCTCTAAAATTCGTAGAAAATTTTCAATGACATTTTCCGTATTTTTCATTGAAAATTAATTTCCGTTTAAAATACTCAATTTTCTAGTAGTGGTTGCAGACATCCAAGCTAAGCATTTTCTGAAATCTAACTAATAAACTATAATCACCTTATGAAATGTGATAATCTAAATGTGTGAAACACCTCACGTAAAATAAATATATACTTTACTTGAAATGGCTAAACTTTTTATTTCTTTTTCCTTCTGGTAATATTTTTTGTTTTATATTAAATGTCAAAGTTTTAGACCAAAGTAGTAAAAGATAAATACGTGTTTCATAAAAATACGTTTGACACTAAATCTAAATGTTTTAAATCATTTATTTTTCATAGAAGGATTTGTACATTATAAAACTCATTTTCATAAAATTTTGCAAAATTTGTTTTTGTAATATCACATTCATTTTATAATTTGTATCATTTACGTATTTATATTTGATATGAAAATATGTGAAGCTCAAACATCATTTATTGACTCGAATTAATTAATTAAGTATGCATTGACAATCTTTATGGCATGCATATATATATATATATATATATCCTAATTTTTCTTCAAATTACGTTGCTACATTACTTTTTTCAAGTTGATTCGTGATTTTATTGAAATTTGCACACTTGTATATATGTTTTCCATGATAATATGATATTTCCATGATAATATGATATTTCCAATGTGTACACCAACTTCCTTTAATTTGTAACGAATCACGATATAAGTGCTCGTCAAATGTAAATATCTTTTAACACAAAGTAAAACATTAAACATTAGTATATAAAATGACGCACTTTTTACACTAAAATCACATATAAAATTGTACATGATTCACACGGTCCGCATACCCTTTTGTGGATCGTTCATGTAAAATTAAATGTGATTTACACGCCGCACACTTTTTTGTAGGCCGTTAATGTAAAATCATATGTGATTTTACACTTGATTTGACATTTTTCATATTCTTTTATTTAGTTATCGTTCTCATTTGAACATCCACATATATATATATATAGTGGGAGGTTCAAATACAAACCAACTAAATGTTACAAACTATACAAAATCGTACAAATCAATATAATATAAAAATCATGATTTTTTTCCATCAAATGCTATGATTTAAGATATTATTACACATATGTTTGTTTTGATAATCTAAAAATTTCACATGTATTTGTTTTCATAAGTTGAAAGTTTCTCATATATTTTTTTATGCAAAAATTTCACATATAATTTTTTCACAAGGTGAAACAAACATATGTGTATTAATATCCTAAATCATAGCATTTGATGAAAAAAAATCATGAAAAAAATTATTTTTGTATTGATTTGTACGAGTTTATATAGTTTAACTGGTTTGTATTTGAACCAACCTCTTTTTTTTTCTCTCTCTCTCTCTCTCTATATATATATATATGGACAATCTTTTAAAAACTCTAGGAAGAGTAGAAACCTTGGAAAACAAGGGGAAAACCAATATAAAATTAAAAAATTCATAATTTTTTTTTCCATCAAATGTTATAATTTAAAATATTGTTTCACGTATGTTTTGTGTTCATATGAAAAAAATATGTTAATAAAAAACTGATGGTTCACTTATTTGTTTCATCGTATGAATCTTGTTTCATATGTAAAAGTAAACCAACGTTTTTGTTCACATATAAATTTTTTTCTTATGAACACAAAACATACGTGAAACAATATTTTAAATCATAACATTTGATGGAGAAAAATATGATTTTTTATTTCATATTGGTTTTCCCCTAGCTTGATTTCCAAAGTTTATATACACTTCGTAAGTTTCTAAATGAATCGTGTAAGAATATAAGTTAAGGTGAGACACGTAAGAAGGGATATAGACCCTTAATCACTTTTAATCTCACCCCACCACATGAATTGCATTTCTTACGGGAGTCGATATGGTGCATATATATCGTCAATGTTGATCTTCGATTATGATTGATTCAAGGGTGGAGATCATTTATTACTTTTCTTATCATAACTTTTATTATCACTGGAACCTAACCCTATATATAGATACCCTATATATAGGGTTGGTTCCAGTGAGAATGAGAGTTAAGGTGAGAAACGTAAGAAGGAATATCTGCCATTGGATACATATTAGAATGAGATGCACCAAAATGCACCTGATCAATCCCTGTATCAAGAGCAATTCATAGGTGGGTTTAAGAGTAAAGATGGTTACGGTCTTACGTTTCTCAACTTAATTCCTTTTCTCACTGATCATTCGCCTACATGTGTGTGTGTGTGTTTATATACATATATATATATAAACTTAATCATTTGAGAATCACATATATTGTGATAACTACATGAGAACTTTTATCTAAGCATATTATTTCACCTGATTTTTTTTCATTACCATTTAATATTTTAATGTGTTGATGAACATATATTTGTTTCACAATGTGTCGTCTCATATACATGGGGTTCAGAATGTGAAAAATTTTACGTGTAACTTTTTGTTTACAAACAAAACTAAAACGTTCACATTGTAAAACAAGTACATGTGAAAAAATAAATTATAAAACCTGTATATGTTAATCGATATTTCAAATCTTAGTCTTCAATGAAAAAAAGAAAATAACACATTATACATTAATTAGTTCTCAAAATTATCATAATTTTATTGGTTTTTAAAAAAAATGTGTTATATATAACACGTAAGGACAATAATTAATTGTCATGAAATTATAAATACAATAATATTAAAATACTAGTTCATACATATTCGGACATAACAAAAAAAAGTGTCGACACTAATTATACACGCATAATCGCTTAAACCGCTTACTCTATTATTTTAGATCACTTTTTTTTTACTTTGAATACCGTAACAAAATTAAATATAACTTTAACAAATAATTCATATTCTAAAATACAACACACAAACACAGATAAATTTAAATAAATATGAAGTTAATTTGTAATTAATTATAAACAATATATAAATAAATATATTGCCTTTAAAAAAAATAACAATTTGTTTTCATTTCTAATATAACACACCACAAACATAAACTTAACAAAAAAACATATATATATATATATGTTATAAGAAGGATGATCAAATACAAACTCATATTTATGTACAAACTATACAAACCGATTCAAATTAATATAAAAATAATTTTTTTCATTATTTTTTTTCATCAAATGCTATGGTTTAAGATATTGTTGCACATATGTTTGTTTCACCTTGTGAAAAAATTATATGTAAAAGTTTTACATTATGAAACAAAAACATGTGAAACTTTTTCATACAAAAAATTTATGAGAAACTTTCAACTTATGAAAACAAATACACGTGAAACTTTTACATTATGAAACAGACATATGTGTAATTATATCCTAAATCATAGCATTTGATGAAAAAAAAACCATGAAAAAAATATATTTTTATATTGTTTTGAACCAGTTTGTATAGTTTGTACGTAAATATGAGTTTGTATTTGAACTTCCCTCTATGTTATAACTTACAAATCAGTTTTTATATATGTGTTAATTATTTCATATATCTACATAACAATGTAATATACATATATATATATATATAATATACAATGTACAGTATTGTTTCATCTATTAAATACTCCTAACTATTTTATGTGTGAAGAAAATACAAGCACACATTTGATATAAGATATACATACAAAAATAAAAATATGCATATATATATATATATATATATGGGGATAATCATCACATGTTAAAAGAAATTTTATACCATTTAATTATTATAATTTAGTCGTTGAACTTAGCAAACCCTAAAGAGCATATTTGTGGTAATTTTGGTCCTATGGGCATTCATGCACATGATATTTAGTATATAAAAATCAGCAACCATAACCAACCAAGTGTGTTGTGGCTTCTTTCCATGAAGTGTACTTTATTCAAGAATCTTTCCACTAAAGTGCATTGTAAAAGCACAACTTTTTAGACATGTTACATACTGAATAGTCCACAAATGGCTGTTTAAGGTACCAAATTAATGAATAATAAATACTAGTTCAAAAAGGTATCTTGGATGACATAATCATCTTGTTCAACGGTCCATCTATCAAACCTTATTTTATAAACAAGCTGTCGTTACTCGACAAATAAACCAGACACAACATGGTGAAACTTCAATTCATGACGACATGGTTTAATTTCTTTGGTGGGAAACACGAGGTCTTATTTCAATACAAGAAAAATGACTATCGCCCACAAAAAAGCAACCAGGGAAATTTCCTTAATCACCCAGGAAATACTAATGGTTTCGGTAAAATCTGATATTTTTAAGAAAATACCAACGGATTACCCAAGAATTTACCCACCAATAAATTAACCACCAGCTTTTGCAACTATTAATTTGCCTCAAGTACGAAGACATGAGGCATTGGATATGAATCATAGACGAAGGATCTTGTGAGAATAAGAGTTAAAATGAGAAATGTAAAAAGAGATATTCACCTTTGATCACTTTTAATCCCAAAATAACCCATGAATCGTGCTTTAAAAAAGAATTAATTTGGTGTATCACATTAGTTTTGATCTAGTGATTCTCTTTAAGTAGGATTGATCTAAGGTTGAAGTTCTCTTCTTATCCTTCTCACCAAGGTGAGCTTCCGTGAGAAGGGAGTTAAGGTGAGAAGCGTAAAAAATGATCTCCGCCCTTTGATGCACACTGGCATGAGATACACCAAGATGCACTGGATCAATTTTCTTCTAAAACATAATTTATGGATGTGCGTAAGATTAAAAGTGATCAAGGGTTCAAATCCAAAGAAATGATAATATGGATAAGGATCTATTTACTTATTATAAGAATCAAGAACAAAAAAACCTAAAATATTATAAATTGCTTTTCATTATGAGATAATTCAAGCTTCCATGAAGAGCAATCCCTCAAAATTTGGATAGAGTTCAAAGGAATTACTCTTTGGGAATTAACTAACACACACATAATCATATAAAAAAAGCGTAAATATTTAGCAAATTCATAGGTAGTTAATTAGTAATTAGATGTGGGTAGGAGATGAGAAAAGAACGAGGGAGCTCCCTTCAGTCCAAGCACAGATTGGAAAGGGATGAAAACTATCTCCCGCATCATTCACTCAATCAAAGTAGCATAAATCAGATCCTTTTCTACTGAATGGTTAAATGAATGAGTCGGCAGCTAATTCAATTCCTTAATCACATCCATGAGTGGGCTGAAGGGAGCTCCCTTCATCGCAACCTCGCTTCCATTATAGAATTCAACTGCATATAAATCAAACAAATCGAAGTTAATCATTATATGCTACCTCTTTAAGTTTAGATCATGAATAAAAGCTTTAATTAACATTGAAAAAAAGAAGAATTATAACAAATATAAAAGAGAAGTTTTGAAATTTGATTATAGGAAAAAGACTTTGTACAAGAGAATTTATACAAACATTCAACCACTAATCTAGCAAACAAGAACTAAATCAGTTAAGGATTAAAAAGACAAAACTACCCTTTAAGCATGATCATAAAACTGTAATAAGAATTGATTGCACCAAAAAAAAAAGGGTTTTTTTTATATATTAATTACCAAGATCCAGAGAATCTATTGAATTTGCATTTACTGTTTTCATTAATTACTTCTTGAAGCTGAACATAAGCATGTGCAGAAATTAAAAGAATAGATAGTACAAACATCTTCATGGCAATTAGTTGAATAAATTAAACTGAAAACTAATAAGAGAAATCACTTAAAATAAACTCGATTTAGAATTATTAACACCGTTAAATCTCCTGTTTAATTTTCTTCTTTTAGGTTTGTAGAATTGATCAGAAGGTAAGATATTTAATTTGAATTCAATACTTACATAATAAAAAATACTATTGCTCTCTGTGATATATATATATATATATGTATATGATGATATCAAGAATTAGTTTAGTTTTTCAAGATTTGTGTTGTTGTTGATAAAACCCTTTCTAGAGCATGAAAAAAAAGAAGAAGAAAAACAGGTGAAAAAGGCATATATTACAAACCTTCCCTTTTTGGTTCTTTCTTGACGTTCTTGATATCGGCTAAAGTTACAGGTGGTTTCTATATATTTATGATCAGTTTCCATCCCACGGATCTAAATCAGTAATAAAATCAAGAATCAGTACTAACCCAGAAGATTGATTTTCCAGAATAAATTAAAAAACCTAAAAACTCAAACAGAAAAAAGGGATATAATTATGGAGAGTCACCTACAAACCCTAATCTTGAAAATGGCCATAGCCCATAAAGACACCATAGTTAATTAGTTAGATCAACCAAATAGAAACCTTAAATACACCACTCGAAGTGTGTTTATAGATAGAGAGATATGAAGATTAACTGTGTGTATCTATCAAGAAATCTTGAAGATGCCACTGTGGAGTGTGTGTGTGTGTGTATGTGTTGGAGAGAGAGAGAGAGAGAGAGATAGAGAGCTTAACTGGGTGTGTGAATTCTTCTGTATCCATCAAGACAGCTGATTGAAATGGGAATTCATCGATCACTGGATATCTGAAACGAATGAATGCCAACAGTGACCGTTTATGGGGGTGTGGGTTCGCAATTTTCACGGAAGGAATCAGGTGAGTTTGTAATTATGGAAAAGGAAACAAACAGCTGAGGGGTCGCTTTTATCATGAGAGTCAGAGTCAGAGTCAGATTATTAATATTATTATTATTTTTTAAAAGTAACAAAAAAAAGGCAAAATATGTAATCAATTAGACCCCAAAAAAAAAAGCTTTCAAAGATCTCCATAAAATCTTTCACTCCACAACAAAAACACACCCATGACATATATGATAAAGATTTACACACACAATATCTCTCTCAATTAGTTGACAGTCTGGAAAATACATCGCTGTTGGTCTGAAAAAGAAAATCCCACTTTCACTGTGTGATGTATGTGTGTGTGTGTGTGTGAGAGAGAGAGAGAGATGAATTGGAAATTGCAGATTTTCAATGGCTGAATGGAGATGTATATAGAGATGGATGGATGATCTGGATGGCCGCAGCAATGCGTCAGTGTTACTGTGTTTTGTTTACCCTTTGACCACTATTTTACTCCCCACTAGTTTTCTTTCCAAATACAACTTTAAAAATCCAATAAGAAGTTAACAATACTAAAATATATAAGAGTAGTTTATAGATGGAAAATCATGATCGTACAAGAATTAAATACCATTTATAAATATAAATATAACATGTATACGTTTACGTGAGTACTAATAAATCTTTTGAGTGGAGAAAGAATACAGAGAAATTAAATAATAATTAAGTGGGTATAGACAGTATAAAGTAATGTGATATGTGTCATGACCAAGACCACACGAGTTTGCTATCATGGTGCGGGGTCTTTAACGAACCATTATGTTTTCTTGTTTGAAAGGTTGTCAATTTGTCCAACATTAAACCAACTACCTCAACTACTAGTAAGACTGGAATTATAGGATTCCTAGGTTTAATATTCGGTTTGTAATTTCTACTATGGCAGAGAATAGTAATATCACATCAACTTTACCGGTATAAATAGATTGATGATATATGTATGACTTACACAAAATAATGGTTTTTGATTTTGACACTGTTTTTTCTTGTTATTTACTGGAAAAAATGTGACATATATATTAGGAATGTTTGATTGCCATTTGGATGGAATGATTTGTAGAACCGAGAAGTAATTCTTGTTGGACAAATTTATCAAAGCCACTAATTCAACTTTTTCCTGTTTCTAGGGCTTCATCGTGTATCATTTAGGGGTCGAATATTCCATGATCACCCTTCATCGTATTTGATCGCCGGCTCTCATCATCTTATGCATTTTGCTCGTATCTCATCTCTCCATCCATATCATAATTGTTCATTTCCAACAATGCCCAAGCTAAAAAGGTGCGTAAATTTTTCAGATATAAATATTGTACTTAAAAAAGGCAATACAACTAGGAATTTGGAAGAGACTAGTGAATAGCAAAGATTCATATTTAAATCATGTTATATAAAATTTAAAATATATATACTAAGTGGATTTAAAATGATAGAAGATATTTAATAACATAAAAAATATGAATCATAAATAATTGTAGTGATTTACAAATAGAAAATATGTTCAGACTGTTAAAAAAAGTAAAATTCAAAATCGTATATTCTAGCTAACATACAATTATTTATTCATTAGTAAGTCTTTAATCATTTTGGTTACTTAATTGGTATATACCAAGTTATTTATAATATGTCAAACAATTCCAAATTATTAAGAGACACATATATAATTAACTATAAGAGTCATGTAAAAAGAGTCATTGTTATAAAAAGATTATGACAAATAATAAACTAGATATAATAACCTAATCCAAGTTTGACAAAAAGTAACTAATAAAACAGGCGAGACATATAAAATGACTTTATATTGAAAAAAATATTTAATTCTAAACTTACATAATTAACTAATATATAACACTAATACATTTTAATCATATTAAAATAAATAGTAACAAAATAATAAATAAATTTTATATTTTTTATATTTTAATGTACATTCATTGCATTTCATATCATATTTGCAATATTATCATGATTTTTCACATCATATATATGGCACCCTAACAAACTCTCTAAAATCAACGATTTCAGAAATTTTGTCACATTACATGATAATTTTAATTGAATAATCTTTGTACATAATATGAATTATAATCCATCTCAATTTTCTACTAAACTAATCCATGTGATCTTCTCCTAAACTAACCATATCTTCTCCTAACCAAACATACCTTCTCTTTAACTATTATTTTGATGAATAAAAAAACAGCCCTATCATCGAAGATTAAGTGGTTTGTAATTGGTTTGATGCACATTTGAAAGATTTTCAAACATTACGTACTTTTGATTGTTGAAATTCTGCGATTGGTTTTGATAAACATTTGAAACATTATGAACTTTTGATTGTTTTTTAATCCACTTTTAGTTTTCGGTCCTAAGTGGTTTTAATACCGATTTTTCCGACCTGAAATCGAACCGATACTGAACTTATACAATCGGTTTGGTTTTCGGTCCTAGTTTTGAGTCCCATTAAAAATCAATACCAACCGGTTCAGTCACGGTCAGATACCGATCTCATCCTAACCCCTACCCAACAAAGCCTTATGGTTTAGTTTCACAATGTTATCGTTTAATAAGCTCTGATTCACATTGAATTGTTTAATTTTGGCCGTTAATTTCAACTTATTAACGTCGTACTTATTATTCATTCGTACCATATTACATAATTTATACATTAAAAACGAGAAATATAGTAACAATTAGTAAAAAGATATAAAATTATCTAAAATAAAATAAAAATGATTGGTGGCATGGGGTAATGAACCAAAACAAGACCTCTCAATGGGTTCTGTGAGTCTTTGGTGTGTGTGCTCTCTGAGCCAACTCCACTACCTTCTGTTTTCTCTCCTATATATGCAAGTGGATACTCATGTTTTTTAACCTCATTTAAATACATATACAAGGTTGGTTTAAAAAAAAAATGAAAGTTATGATGAGAAATTTAATAAAAATATTTTTATTTTTTATCAATTTTGATCAAAGATTAATAATAATAAATGCATCTAGGTACATTCGATTTATTTATGTGAGAAATGTAATTAATGGAATGAATGTGAGATTAAAAGTAATCTAGATCAATTTTTACGTTTTTCTCACTTTAACTCTTATTCTCACATTATCTTCTCTCTCTCTCTCTCTCTCTCTATATATATATATATATATGGAGATTCAAACGAGAACATCTCCATTTTACAATAACACGTACGAGATCATCTCCATTTTACAGGAACGCGATAACACTCTTGTCACATGTGATAATGTACATGAAGGGAACTGATGACAGTGCGGACGACGTGTCCTACGACTTAGGTCACACTAAAGGTCGTTTATGTCTATGATTTACTATCACATGTGATCAAGGATGGGCCCAAATAAAATTTCAAGTGGTGACACCATTTAACTATAACAAACAAATATAAGATATTTTTTATAAAATCATCATTGTTCTGTTGGTTAGTTTATTAATTTTCATATATGAGATTTTGTGTTCAAATCTTTTATTGCATTTCTTTTTCAGAAACATAATAAATCTGAAATTAAAAGTTAAAAATTAAAAAAATGACACTAATGGGATTCAAACTCATGTCTAGGATGGAAGAAAATTCTTGTAAACCAACTTCACCAAAGGGAAACTTGTGTTCTTGTTTAGTTTCAAAATATATAAGGTAAAACACAACAAATTTAGTTTCAAATTTTCTTCATTATTGCAACCAATAAAAAAAACTACTTTCAATTAAATGTTTAGGATAGAAAAAATAATACATTTAATAATATATTTAATATTGTAATCGTCAAAATGAATTAAACCGTTGAAGTTAAATATTTTTTAGTTATCCTTCGTCCTTTTAACTATGAAAGGGCGTCTTTAGTTTGTGGGGTGGCTTCTATTACGTGATCGATCTCGGTTGAGGAGTTGATCGATTGTGTAGACTCTCACGTTATTCTGTCTTCTAGGCGGCTTATTTAGAAGGTGGTAATTTGGACAACTCTGCATTCGATTTGGAGTTATCGCACAAGAGAACCTTTTCGTGTGGGATAATTCAACAAGTGGATCGACTTTTCGCTCTTCAACTTCTTCCCTTCCAATGGATATCAAAATGTGCAAAAAACTTCAACATAACATGGACGGAGTGGTTTGGGAGTCTAAGGTGGCGTTTGTTTTTTAAGAGGTGCTGAAGTCTGAAGTCTGATATCACCTCTGAACTTTAAGAGATGGTGCTGAAGTCTGAAATCTGAATCAGTTAGACTGTTTGTTTTTTGCATGCTGACAAACATCTGAATATGTATAACTGTCTTTTTTATCCCTCAAAATGTTATACTACTCAATTTATAAAAGTATCAATTCATTTTAATTAAATTATGCTACCATCCAATGTTAACACATTCAAAAGTTTAACTTAAATACGTCAATTGCTTCAAATACAATAGAAAACATGAACAAAATCTTATAACAATTAAAATCAATCTCACCCAAGTTTCTTTTCTAAGGCTACCCCCGTTTCGACCCACTTTGTTCTAGAAAGCATTTGGTCATTTCGTTCGACACCGTACTTTCATCAGTCTCATCCATCACTAATAACATATCAATTACCACCGTACTCGAGTTCAAGACCTGCCATTCCTTTCCTCTTTCCCACCATGGAATCACTTTTAGATGACACCTATTTAGAGGAAACACAAAGGGTTTGCTTTATTAGATTGAAATCCCCACCAGAAAGTTAAACTCACCAACAAAACAGTTGGTAATATGTAGGAATAAAATTAAAAGTTAATCTCGTTAATAGCTTTAAATTTTATTAAAACCCAATTCATAAGATTTCCCAAGTCTTCTCTAATAGCTTTGACAATAGCAATTCATCAAAAACCTACATAATCACAGTAATCGTCATCCAATCCCTGTTGAAAACTCCAAATCCTTTCAATGATTTCTGCCTAGCATACTATTTTAACCTAGATTGTAACCATAGTTAAAGATGTGTTTGCTGTCAGAATCTAGAAGACCCATCACACTCTCCAATTCATATCAAATTTGAAACAAATATCAAATCTCAATTTCACATTAACAAGAGCATCAATTTTAAAATCTAAATCAAGAACCAAGAACATACGGATGTCATCAATATTCAACACAGACCGATCACAAAGACTACATTTTTACGAAACAAAACCCGCTAATGCGAATTAAAGATTACATCAAAATTGAAAAGGGGAATCGTTACTATTGGGGAAAAATATCAATTTCATTGTTGAAATTGGGAGAGCTATCCATAACAATGTATAGAAGATTGTAAGAAATATGGTTAATTAGGGTTGTAAAAAGGGGGAAAAGTAGATAAGTTTTGGATTTTTTATAGGGTTGAGGATTTTGATCAAGTTTCGGACAAAATCGAACAAAAAACCCACACATAGCAAAAACCCACAAAAACCATTTCATCCAAAACCCCCCAAAACCCATTTCATAGCAAAAACCCACAAAAACCATCGAGAGATGATACCTGTCAATTGAGATCGAGAGATGAGATGAATACATGAGACTGAGAGAAGAGATCGAGAAAAGAGAGAAGAGATCGTACCTGTTTTCTTGAGAAGATGGAGAAGAGAGCGCGTCTGGAGGCTTGAGGAAACAGGAAGGAGGCGTGAATGTTATGTTTAAGAGGTAGATTTACCCCTGAAAGTTTCAGAGGAAAAAGGGATAGGTTTAAGCTCTTAATCAGAAAAAATATCAAACAGTCTGAAAGCAAAAAACCTTTGACCGAATCAGACTTCAGAGGCTTTCAGTGCTTATTTTCAAAAAACAAACAAAGCCTAAGGGTTGGATGGCTAGTTTCTACTCGAGTTTTTTGTTTGTGGGGTCCTGTTTTTGTTGACCCGGCTCTTTGTGCGACTCTGTCTTGTTTTTGTTAACTCTTGTTGCCGTTGTTTGTTGGGGCTATTTCCGTCTTGTTTTATTTTGTTATTTAATGTATTGTTTTGCCTTTGAAAAAATGTAATTTTTATCCTTATAAATTGTAAGTTTTGATTCTATATTCTAAATATAATTTAAAGAATTTGATGAAGTCATAAAATTGTTAATAATTAGTTTTGATACAAGTACAAATGTACGATTAGTCTATAGACCTACCTATTTATCTCACTTTTGATCAATGAATAAGGAGTGGGCTAAATAAATACATTAGTATAAGAAAATTGACAAAAATAATTAATCCATCTAAATTGTTTCACCTTTTTAATCATGTCCGGAGCTAACATCCCAATATAGTCATAATTTGATTTGACTTCAGACAAAAAAAACCTTTAGTCTTATACCTTATGCCTTATGCCTTATGCTTTATGCGTAAGATTTAATTTCAGCCAAAAAAAGTAAAGAAAAAAGATTATAAAAACAAAGTTTATGTAATAACCCAACTCTCTAAATTCAATATCCGGACTAATCATCCTTAGGCTTTCTTCTAGTCCTTGCTAGGGCCCTTTTTGTTTAGGGATTTAGGGTAATTAGGAAAGGGTCTCCTAAAACCCTCTCATTTGGAATGAAACATTCTAAGGTGAAATGTGTGTGTTCTTTGGCTACTATTCATTTGTATCATGCTTTCGACGAATTAAACCAAAGTCAACACGTGTAAAAACCACTACAACAAAAGTGATTTTATAGGACGCCTGAAATGAAAAAGCGTCATAAAAGATTACTTTATAGGACACTAATTTATAGAACCAAACCAAAAGGTGTCCTATCTAAAAGCGTTACAATAAGTTTATATGACGGTTTTAGGCGTCTTAACAAGTTTTTAGACGTTTTTAAAATAAAGTGTCCTATTAACTATTTTTTAGGACACTTTTCTATAAACCCATATTTTATAGGACCCTTTTCAAAGCGTCCTATAAACCGATATTTCATAGGACACTTTTCAAAAGTGTCCTATAAAATAGCTAATATGACACTTTATTTTAAAGCGTCGTAAAAAAGCTTGTTAAGAGCCTAAAACCGTCATATAAACTTATTGTAACGCTTTTAGATATGACACTTTTTGGTTTGGTCCTATAAACTAGGGTCCTATAAAGTATTTTTTTAGGACGCTTTTTTATTTTAGACGTCCTATAAAATCAATAGTGTTGTAGTGAACCCGTCGGAAATCCGACACTAACCTTTTTTTTATAAAAATAAATAAATACCATCATAATATAGTTGTGACGGATTTCCGACATATTTGATCGCGGAAAAAGACTGTTTTTTTAGTAGTGTATATATCGTCAAATACATTTTTACCTACTAACTCAACATAATATCAAGACTCAACTATTATAATTTTTAATACATGATTACTCTGATTTCAACTATATGTGGAGTTGCATATAACAATACCTATATGTAATTCGAAATTTCAAATGTTAAATATCTTTTTAGTATTTGATAGCTTACCTAACATATCTATTTATAAATACAATAATAAATATGATGTTTATCTTAATACGTGGTATAATGTATTAATCTTATTCAAAAAAAATATCATATAATAAAAACGTTTGACTCGTGATCAAAATAATTATTGAAATTTATTTATAGTAATAAAAGAATAATAAATTAAACGAGCGTGGTAGATGTTTCTTTTAGTGATAAATAAAATTGAATTCAAATTTTACCCTAAAACATGTTTTATTTATGTTAACCTAATACAATTTTATTACATTTAATAATAAATAAAAAAGTAATAAAATGGATTTTACGAAAGAAATGTTTCAATATATATATCAAAAAGACTCTGAAAACAAATTAATCAAGTATGGTTTCATTTTAATTCATAAAATAGATAAAACGAAATTGAAGATAAATAATTTGGTTTGAAAGTTTTCAACCAATTAAAAATAGTTTAGTATATAGTTTTGATTCAAACCATATCTTTTAACCAAGTTAACAAAGATAGAAAGGCATCTTTAACAGTTTTTTTAAAATAGAAAAAAACTACTTTTTCTTTAAACTCTTTTAACAACATTTCTATATCATTCTTTAAAATAGAGATTTTTGGAATAATAAATTTATTGAATATTTTAATAATATAATTTTTAAATAGATTCTCTAAAATAGATAAGCTGTTGAAGTTAGAGGATAATAATTTTAGAAATTTTGACTTTACATTCTCTATTTTAGAGAAACTGATGAAAATGCTCTAAAAGGAGGTTGTTGTATTACCTAAACGTCAATTTATAGACAATAGAAACGTATAATGCAAAAAGTACATCTTAATTTATTGTTTTCTTTTTCTTTTTTTGTCTCTAACAATTTTATAATATAATTTTGTATAACTTAAGAAAATCATAATGTCTTTGTATTTGAATAAACTATTATTTTGAAGACGCCATAAAAATGTGAAAAGAATATATCGATAATTTGATATAAATATCAAATTAACAATTTAACAGTTCTTGTTTTTTTGTTATAATTTTTTAGTTCAATTTTTTTTAATTTTGTTTAGGTTTAATAATATATTTTTTTTTATTGGAGATAAGTTTTAGTTCAATTATAATTTAATTTAGATTTTATAACAATGTAATTTATTCTGAGTTTAATAATATAATTTTTTATAATATATAATGATTAACGGAACTCAATTACTATCATAATTATATTTTAGATTATTTATATTTAAAATGAGATGTTTATTTGTATTTAATTATGTTTAAGTTAGTTATATGAATTCAAACATATACCTTTAAATTGTTGTTTTCATGCATCATTTATTTGTACTCTTAAATTTTAAATAATATGCATCATTAAATAATACTTTACGCAATAAAAATACCTTTTAAGATTTTGTCTCAAACACTTTATTGTATAACTAGAAGGATATCGGTGCAATGCATCAAGATAAATCCTGATTCTAATATTTTATTTTATTTTATTATTTGCATCTATCGATATTATAATACGGTTTTATGTGGTTTTGAGAAAATAATAATATTTTTATTTTTGAATAAAATATAAAATTGAAGACATCATACTTTATTTTTCTAAAAAATATATCGACTTTAATATTAAATTAATTATTTAAAAGCTCTCTTTTTTATGTAATTTCTTTAATTTGATTTTTTATTATAATTTAATTTATACTCGGTTAGAACTCAATGATTATCCCAATTATATTTTGAAACTTTTATATTTAAAATGAGAAGTTTATCATATATTTAATTATGTTTATTTGTTACACAAATTCAAACATTGAGTTTTAGTAAATTATATACTTACGCATAATTTACTTGTTATTTTAAATTTTAAATAATATGGATCAATAAACATTACTTAATGCATAAAAAGTGGGTTTTAAAAGTTTTTGACAAATATTTTATAATACAATATAAATATAGATAAGTACAAATATAAAACAATATTTTTAATGTTTTTTTATTTAATTATATTACTATAAAAACCCGACTAAAAGATATTAAAAAACTATATGATTTATTTTTATGGTTATTTTAATAACATTTATTGATTAAAAAATCACACATCCATATCGTCACAAGTATATCAAACATGTGGTTTTGCCCGGCTACCATTCAAGATAATATTATTTATAAAATGAATAAAAAAACAACGGTGGAATAATTTCAACCTGTAAAAAATAATTGATTTAAACTTATTATTTAATCTGTTTATTTTATGTCAATGACGTATAGTTTAGTTGGTTAAAGGGCGAGGAGACGTTTGCTCCAATAACCCGTTGGTCTTGGGTTCGATCTCAGACCCCCTTGCGATCCTTTTGCCGCTAAGTAAGTCAGGTATGTCCAGTGGCGGAAGTAGTTAAGAAAGGGGGGGGGGTCCAAAGACCCCACTAATGTTAAACAATAATTATTATATAGGGTAAAGAATATCAAAAATACTTAATTTAGCCTTTCGTCCCCTTAGTAAAAAAAATTCAAGGGACCTCATCTTGCCCGCAATTGATAAAACACTAAAAAAGTCTCTTGAAATCGATATTAAAACCGAAAAAATCCTTCGAAATCTACAAAAACACTGAGAAAACCCTTTAAAATCGACAAAAACACTAAAAAAATCCCTTGAAATCAACTACAAAACTTATAAAATTTTCCGAAACACGTCGTGCAACTTTACGCGCCTTTAATCTACCTTAATGTGACCCCAGTAGACAAAATTTCTGAATCCGCCACTGGGTATGTCCCTTACATTGAGAATTAGCAGTTTGTGTGAGTCGGTTTGCGTGTCCGGAAAATACACGTTTTACTTCAATCTGTTTATTTTATATAAAAATTTAAGCGTAAAGTTAAAACAAATAAATAAAAGCAAAAAGGTTGAATGACCACTTTCTCCTTGGAATGTAATGGGTTGGTGAAAGAGATGAAGCAGCCACTTTCACCACCACGACGTGATCTCATTTCTCTAGGGACTAAGTTATCAACTTATCATCTTTTATTTGAAAATATGAACTAATGCTTTGAAGTCAACTTATTTTTTTATATTAAAAAAGATACATAAAAAAAAGTCAACTCAACCAAATTTTGGTTTGGGTGGAAATGGGTTTGGTGGCAGACATACCACTAATGGATTTCAAAACATGATTATCACTTGAATGTGGAATGAAACGTTGCACCATTTGTATCAAAGTTTTACCAACATAACTCAAATATAATATATATATATATATATATATATAAAGACGGGAAGGGTTGATTCACATGAAATCAATATGTTTTCGTGAAATCATAAGATAACATTTAAAAGTTCACAACAATTCATTAATGAAGATATGGAAACAATGAACTTTTGCAGGAAAAATATTGTGAAGGTATACCACCATCGTCTTTTTTTTTTATGAAACACAAGTTAATACACACATACACACCTTCCCGGGGTATATCTGGGCTCCCACTTAAGGGTGTCACCTGACTAATCTCGTCGATCACGGTCCAGTCCAATTAAGGGTACCATTAAGTGGCAGACCTATGATCTGGATATCTCCACATGCGCACCGCGGGGTTCGAACTTGGATTGTCAAGGATACCATCCACTGATCCCCCAGGATGTCACTTTGCCACTGCGCTAGATATGTTTTGGTCATCACCATATGTGTATATATATATATATATATAGAGAGAGAGAGAGAGAGAGAGAGGAAAGCTCAAATGCGAACTCAAAATGGTTATGAACGTGAAAACAAATGAGTGATACATGTCTGAATGTAGATTATTCAGATTGAATAATCAAATAAATATTCAGTCTCAATATGACACGTGTCGCGCTCTCATTTGTCCTCACGTTCACAACCAAAATTGAGTTCTCATTTGAACCCACGCCCTATATATATATATATATATATATATATATATAGTCTTTGATGCGAAGGTTCAATGTTATTTACGTGGTTTCACATGTATCACAAAAACAACTTGGTCTCCCATTATCCCAAGTCTATATATAAAGAGAGTCAGGTTCATACGAGAACAATAACTAAATAAGAGAATAAAAAAACGGTTGAATCACATGTGATTCATGCAACCTTAGGTCACGAGCGATATTGCCCGCACACCCTTGCCTTGTCTATAGTATAAAATAACATGTGCTTTTCTACTTAATTTGTCTGTTTTTGTATTCTTTTATTTTATTACTATTCTCGTTTAAACATCCCTCTCACTCTATATACATATATAAATATATTCAAAACTTGTACGTATAACCAGAGATAGATTAGAAAGAATCGGGTCGGTTAAGAACCGGTTACAATTGAATTAAGGGCAAAATGCAAGAAATAGCAACCTACTTTCATAAATTTTCTTATTATAGCATTGTACTTTAAGTTTTTCTTATTACAGCAATGTACTTTCAAATTATTTTTTATTATAGCATTGTACTTTGAAAAATCTACCCATTATAGCATTGTGTAACCTTCTCTTTTAAATTTACCCACTATAGTAGGTTTCCATGCCACCTCAATTGTCCATGTAGGTTGTCCACATGTAATATATTACTGATGTGACATTTTTTATTACAACAATGTACTTTCAAAACATTAATTTTACATAGTATTTAATAAATATAGTAGATTAATTTACTGAAACTAAATTATTCATAAATATAACAATATTAAGAAAGTTTGTAGATCACAATTTATTTTCCTATATTCAAAAAAATGTTTAAAAAATATTCTTCAACTAAAAAAATAAGAATTGTTACGTTTCATTACAAATAAAATATTTATATTGAAAAAATATATCGACTTGGTTTTAAAAAAATGAATTGATATATCATTCAATAAACATATTAAATTAATTAGATTATTTCTAAAATATTCATTAAAATATAACAATATTAAAAAGATTTGTAAAACACATTTTATATCGTCAATTTTTTAAAAAAAGTACAAAAGAAGTATTTTCCGAATTAGAAAAATTAAATAATAGGTATTATGTTTTCTTATAAATAAAATAAAAAAATAACATATTTGTTAAAAAATGTTACTCTAAATTATTTAATTTGTACAATTTAAAAAGAGTGTTTTTTTTAAAGAGTGACGACATAAGAAAATTACTAAAAATTTGAGAAAATTAAGAAAAAAAATAAACCGGGTAAAATGAGATTTTTAAAAAAAATTGCAAGAGATTTTTTTATTAATGTCATGTAATCAAAATGACGTGTCATCCATGTAATCACATTTAAGCCATGTAAGCAAAGAAAAATGGAGGTTAACTTGTTTAAAAGGTAACAAGTTACCCATTGCTATTTTGGATAAATTTTTCAAAGTACAATGTCTTAATAAAAAATAATTTGAAAGTACATTGCTGTAATAAGTAAAACTGAAAGTACAATACTTTAATAAAGAAATTTATGAAAGTAGGTTGCTAATTCTTGCATTTTGTCCGTTGAATTAATATAGGATTGGTTGAGAGTCCAACTAGTTAAAGGCTTTTTTTTAAGTGGCTAGTTATATATGGACCGTATTTTCATGGAGCGGTTACAAATACCGAATGTTAACAACTATTGGTGACATGAGCATTTTCGAATATCCACTACAATTCACTTTCTTCTATTGGGCCCATTTGTGTGGTGTAATGAGAATCAAAATATCGTGTTAAAAGACCATGGAGGTTCGATTCCTCTTGTTTTATTGTGTTTCTAAAGTTATTTTATTTTTATTTTTAAGGGTGTTAGAAGTTATGTGTAGATTAATTTCGATAAATTATGATTATAAGAAATCAATTTTTGGAAACGAACCTTAGACAGATGAGATATTTCATCACATCCACCAGGGTCTCAACTAGGGGAGGCAATGGGTCAGGTTGGGTTGTGTTCGGGTTCAACCCATTTATTAAACACGTCTAAAATCTTAACCCATTTAATTAAATGGGTTGAGATTTTTCATCCCAACCCAACCTGTTAAATAAATAGGTTGAACATGAGTTGACCCATTTAATTTTAAAAAAAAATTAAAAAATAAAAAAATTTAGATTATTTCATTTTATGAATAAAAACACAACCACAACCACAAATAAAAATAAATTGTTCAAAGTTTCAATAAACACATAACCATAAATGCAATAAATTGTTCAAATATCTAAGCGTGTACTTAAGTTACTTTAATTTCGGTCGAAGCCTTGCATGCGGACGAGAGGAAGAGAGAGAGAGCCGAGAAGGAGACTTTTTGAGGTTGGTTAAATATTAGTATTTTATTAGGGTTTCACGCTTGACAAAACCGAGAGAGTTTCAAAATTTCAATGTTTCATTGATTATATTAGACACTATAATTAAAAATAAAAATAAGATATATAATGTTTTAAATGGGTTGAAAACATGATGTAAATAGATTGAAAACGGGTTGTAAACAAGTCGAAAATTTCAATTCCCATCCCATTAATTTAAATGGGTTACACGGGTTGACCCATTTAACTTAAATGGGTTGAAAATCTCAACGCAATCTGCTAATTTTTTGGGTCTTTGTTCGGGTTGAGTTAGCAGGTTAGGTCACTTTTTGCCACCCATAGTCTCAACCACTACCGGTGGTTAAATCGTTAAACCTGATCTGTTATCTATTTATAACATTAATCAGTTAACCAGTAAGCACTTACCAGTAAGATTCGACACTATCACTTACTTATCCGGTAAAATTTTAATCAACCACAATGATTGTGGCATAGTGGTTGAGGCCCTGGAAGATGCAGTGGAATATTCCATTTGCCCAGGGTTCGAATCCAAACGTACACAACAATTGTAGCCACTGAGTTTATCAGGGCTGACGTCTTGCAGTCATAATTTGTCGTGATTAGTCCAGGAATAGACTCGAACACCCTTCAAAAAAAATAGATTTTAGTCCACCAAAACGGTTTCGTATGCAACAATTTACCCGGTAAACACTAACCGTGATTAGAGTCGTCTTCATCACTTACCGAGTAAATTTTTTGGTCTTAATTATATTCATCCGGTAAGGTAATATGACTTGGTAAACGTCCCTAAAAAACGACATCATATGTGAGTCATAAAAAGGATCACCTGTAACAACTATAATGTAGTTTAATTAATAAACACAACCCATAAACTCGAACACATTTGGCGGTATTAATGCTTCAGGCTTGGTTCGAGGTGTAGGGAGGTGGTGTTGCCGGTCGTTGATGTTTGGTTTTGCATTTGTAGGAGATGATGTCTTCATCGACGGTTTGCCAATTTACGATTGATGCCTTAAACAAGAAGGGAAAATGACAAAATTACCCTTCGGCACTCGAGGGAACTAACAAAAGGTATAAATAGACGGTGTTAAAGAGAACCTATTTGGCACTGAAATGCAAACCACAAGGCCCAAATCCAAAACAAAATGCAAACCACAAGGCCCAATATCGTAATTTTCTTCATACTAGGGATCTAATCCGCAATTTTCCGCAAACCACAGGGACCAAACATGTAATTTACTCTTCATATAGTTGTAATGTACCTGGTGAAGAAATATAATCATCCTATACAGTTGGTATGATTTCCAGATGGTATTAAAGAATCCTCTCTCATGTATTATATATATATATATATGTATATATATAATGTGTATATATATATATATGTGTGTGTATCAATATATTGAGGCACAAGTGCTGTACAATTTGAGGGGAAAAAAGATTACCAAAAAATGACTCAATTCTACTTATAATAACGTTTTAACGAAAAGTTATACGTTGAAGAAGAAAGCACACGGTCTGCATATACACCCAGAGACTAGAACAACTGGAAGAACAAACTCGTTGAACCATCCCCAAATGATCGTATATCCGCTGGTCTCACCAACGCTCTACATAACGGACAAGTTCTTTCTCTTTCAAACCTACCATTTATTTTAATCAAATTTCAGTATCTCATAATATGCATATATTTTTCTTTAAAAACAAACCATTAAATAAAAACTAACCATTCTGAAACACAATCTTCACAGAAAATATGTTTACACCGCAACAAGATTGGCGCCTGCATCTTTTCTTGGCAAATCGCACACAAATCTCCAGCCTCACTCACCTAGTCGTTAGAAAAAAAGTTCGATAACATGAATAAAATGAAATAAAAACATACGAAAAATTAAACAAAAATACCTGTTCTGGTGTTGCATAAGTTCCATAGTTAACTTCTTTTCTTGATAGTGCTTTTAATGCAGTATAGAAAGATCCAATCTGAGAAATGAATGCTAATTAATTCATTTCGGTATAAATAGAAGGTTCCATGGAACCATGATGAGTTAAAAAGGCTGTACCTTTTCTACAACTGAAGTGAGCTTTAGCGTTAAATAGAGTCCAGTTGTTAAAGATGAAAAAAGACTGCCATATTCTTTGTTCAAAAAGAATCGGTACCAAACTGGAGCAGGTAAAAAAGCTCGATATAATAAAAGAGTATACTCAACAAGAGTCAGCATTTGACCCTGCCTACGAAAACTATGTCCCCTTCCATTCTTATAGTACATAAGTAATACCAACTTAAACCCCATTGCTGCCTGCCGAACCATCGTATCTGTAATGCAATAATTAAATTTCTTAAATACCCACAAAAACATTCAAAAGTGTATTCATTAAGAAAAACAATAATAAGTGAAATATGTCATAAAATGTTAAAATGCATACATAATTACATACCATTTACAATGATGGTGAATATAGCCTGCCAGAATGGTGGTATTGCTTTTGGTGGAATCATAAACAATGGTAAGCAAAGATCATCGTTTTGATACCACCAATAAACTCCAATCACATGAACCATGAAAACTATACAATACCCACCAAGAACAGATAGTTTTCTCTCCCCCTGAAAGAATTTCATCAATCATTAAGTTCACAAGAAACACTTTACATTTGAACATTTATATTTAAGTATTTAACACCAAAACAAGAAGATGGAAATGGCATGATACCTTTAAAGCAGTCTGCTTCCTTAGAATATCATTCGATTTATACATGAAAGCAGTTATATAGATTGTAACAAAGAGTCCTATATATATGATCACATATACAAAAAAGAAACAGTTAATATAAGATCTTATGGTAGTTTAAAAGATAAAAGTGAAGTGAAACAGTACCTTGTAAGTGTTGACGAATGAAAACAATCAATAAGAGCAAAGAAAATGGAAGAATCTGTTCAATCCATCTTGAAACCTGCTGTAAATCATACCGCTGTTGATAAGCTGAATCCACGTTATTATTACTCCCACTATTACCACCAGATACCTCACCGGAATCAGCCATCTCTCTTTCACCACCACCACCGCCATCTCCACGGTTCACGGCAGCCGGTTCACCATCTTCACCACCACGATCCTCTTCTTGGTCTGCACCACCGATTATCCGAATCGAAACCTCTCCGTTACTATTATCACCATTACTACTTCTATTACTAGCCGTACCGCCGGAACTAGTTGAGTTATGATCGTGATGGTGATGATTTGAAATTAGGGTTTCTGATTCGTGATAATCGTTGTTTGAGTTTGACCTAGGTCGAAGAACACCCGAGTATTCAATTAAAGTAGTAACAGGCGCTTGTAGGAACCTGATTATCGGAAACGGAGAAGATGACATCGTTCTCGGCGACGAACTGCTGCTACTGGTTGTCCTCCTTATCGTCGTCGGCGATGAAGGATTTGATGAATTTGGATTATTACTCACATGATGCGAATCAGAACTGGTGGAATCAACGTCAACACCTGCTGTTTCCATTAATCGACGCATATAAATCCGTCTCTGATTACACGTCCAAATCAAGAAAATCACCAAAACACCTAAAAGATTCTCAAACTCTTAATAATAATTACGATAATCAAGAAGAACACAAAGATAAAAAGGTCAAATGGGTCGGAGGTAACAAGGGTTAGATAATATAGATAGCGATCTTGATGTATGTATGTATGTATGTATATATATATATATGATTGTATGTATGTATATAATGAGTCAAGAAACGGAGAAAGGGGGAGAAATGGCTTCCAATATCGTTATAAACAGAATTACAGAATCAAAATTCTAGGGTTTTTTTTGGTTTTGTTAGGAATCGAAATGAAAAAATTCCAAATTGGATTCCAGCAATCAATGTGGAAAGAAAAGAAAACAGTAAATTGGAAAAAAGGATTGAATTTGCATTAAAAATGGAGTAACGTGTGATCGCTGCAAATTGGGGAAGATTTTTCTTGGAAAGAAATTTTTAATTTTATTTTTTTAAGAGTAAAGTTCACTTTTGGTCCCTGTGTGATGTCGATTTCAACACTTTTCGTCCCTAAAGTTCATTTTCTCAAATTTAACCCTCACGTACGACACTTTCCACCAATTTCAGTCCCTCCCCCTAACGGCTGTTAACTTTTTCTGTTAAACGAGGGGTATTTTAGTCATTTAACTTGTTTTCTTAATTTTCTCATTTTTACAAGAAAATAAATCTCAGGGACCTGTTATGTAATTAGCTATAACATACTATTTATATATATATATATATGTGTGTGTATGCATATATATTTATAAAGATATGTTATAGCTAATTACATAACAGGTCCCTGAGGTTTATTTTTTTGTAAAAATGAGAAAATTAAGAAAACAAGTTAAATGACTAAAATACCCCTCATTTAACAGAAAAAGTTAACAGCCGTTAGGGGGAGGGACTGAAATTGGGGGAAAGTGTCGTACATGAGGGTTAAATTTGAGAAAATGAACTTTAGGGACGAAAAGTGTTGAAATCGACATCACACAGGGACCAAAAGTGAACTTTACTCTTTTTTTAATTTTAATTTTATTTTATTAGAAAAAAAAAGAAATTCAATCGCTCTCTTCAAACAGTGAAGTCGCCAGCTTGAAAGCCATCCAAGGATACCGACGCGTTTTAGTATCTGAATTTACCTTTATACCCTTTTCCTTTTTCTTTAATCTATAGTTTCTTTTCTTTCAAACAAAAAAAAACCAAATATATGTCACTGAACTAGGGGTGTTCACAGGTTGGGTTGATCAGGTTGAAGGCATTTCAACAATCTAACTCAATGCTTGCGGTAATACGGTTTAAAAAATCTCAACCCAACCCAAATCAAAGTGCAACCCAATCCAACCTGTACGGGCTGGTCGGATTGGCCGGGTTGATACTTTGGGATAACAAAATATTCTCTTAACCTTGAATATGTTGTTAAATTTGGTACAACTTATCCATACTTTTTAAATGTTAAGTATATCACATTCAATTAATTTTCTCAATTTATATATATACATGTTCACAGTTACTTTCTGATACATACAAAGATAATTATATAGAGATAGAGAATAGATAGAAAATATATGTATATGAAGAGAGTCTGTGATGGGTGTAATTGTTTAATTTACATGTTAATAGAGACTCTAAAATCATATTAAATCCAAAATATAAAAGAATATCAAGTTCATCGGGTTGGGTTGGATTCAAATAAAACTAACCCGATATCAACCCAATACCTACTTTACAACTCGATTAGGCATTAATTTGCTTCGAGTTGAGTTACTTTGCATCGGATTGGATTGGGTTGATCGGATTGGTCGATTTGATCAGGTTTTTGAGCATCCCTACACTGAACTTAACTTTGAAATTAGTGTCATTCATATTAAATTTGGTCAAAAAGTAGAAGATGAAAAGTTGGATTATTTGTCAAGTAAGGGGCCAAAATGAAACTATGATAAAGTTTAGGGTATAAGTTGTCTATTTTATAAAAGATGAGGGATCTGAATGTTCTATGTTTGGCAATAGACCACCGACAAAGGGACGGACTTTGATTTCTTCCACCAAACTCTTGGGGTGCAAGTTTTGACCCCTTCTATTTATACAACTTTTTCTTTCATTGACTTGTACAACATTTTTGTTACAAACAAGTCATTTAGATGATAGGGATGTATCAATCAAAACATTAATTATTAGTAATCCCACTCGATTGAAACATCCTCTTTAATTTTGTTCAAATCATACATACCTATGTAATATTAGTAAAAAAATGTTTAAACATAAAATTGGTCAAATTATTGAACTCGACTGAAGACAATAAAAACAGTTATGTTTTTTATTTCGTTCAAATCATACACACTCTTGTTAGCCAATTGAAACCGAAACAATGTCTCATTATTGTAAATCATAGTTTTTTTCTTAATAAATAAATTCATGTGCCATTCTCATTTTTCGTAAGATTTGAAATTCTGACCTTTTAGGAAGCTAAAGGCTCTTATATTGCTGCCGTAATATTTATGTTTTTGACAAAATGAAAATGAAAATTTTATCTTTAAAACTTTTCTTTCAAATAAAACAACCTGATTTTTGTTTTTTTGTACTTTCTATAATACATATTTATAATCTCTTATAAAATAAATCTATTTAATAGCTATTTTGCTTCAATTTATTCGCTACAAATCAAAAGGAATACAGAAACAAAAACGGCAATTGGACCAGAGAATGCGATTGCATTATAAGGTCGCAATTGAATTATATTTTAAACATTTTTTTATTTAATTTTATTGTTAACCTTGAATTTTGTTTATTGTATAATGCATGATAACAAAGTGGGTGGAACTTAATTCTTGGTGTGCATTTGCAACAAATACTTATTATGATGGTAATTGCTTTTTATTGCAATTATGTTGACACTTTGCCATCTTATGAAGATTCTTCATTACTTCTTTTGATATCATTTTTAGTGTTTCAAGAAATCATCACATTTAGGTGGCGTTTGTTTTTTAAGAGTTGCTGAAGTCTGAAGTCTGATTTCACTTCTGATTTATAAAAGGTGGTGCTGAAGTCTGAAATCTGAAACAAAAAAACTGTTTGTTTTTGTAAATAACAAATGTCTGAAATTTGAATCAATTGAAATCTCAAATTCTATGGCTTTGGTTGCTAGTTTAAAAATTAAAATGGAAAAGCAATTATTTTGATAGATTTCAAGAAATGAAAAAGAAACCCTCAAAATTTTCATCACTGGGTCCAGCCGTCCACCACCAACACAACAACACTATCTTCCTATCTTCAAAGGGAAAAACCCTAAAACCCACAAACATCCAAGAAACCGTGATCCTAAAATTAAACAATAAATCGAATTCCTCTAAATACATAGAGCTCTCCACTGCCGTCCACGATCACCGTCTCCATACCATGACATCGCCGTTTCAAAATCGTCACTGGTGCAGACCCGTTTGGTTGTGCTCTAAAGGATGCCCTCGTCTCAAAATCGCCATGGAAGTAGAAGATCATAAGCTCCTCCAGCACTTCCTCAGTAGTCAAGAAAGGGAAAGTTAAAAGGGTTAGGTTTAGCAAAGATGGTGGTGTCTTGTAGATCATGACCCTGATCTTTGGGGCTTTGAGAGGTCGAGAGTTTGAGGAGAGGGCGAGACCTGGAGGCGGAGAGGAGAGAACGAGATCTGGAGAGTTTTAAGAGGTTAGTTTTCCACTTAATATTTCAGACGAAAATGAGACCATTTAAGCTCTTATTTGAAAAAAAAAAAAAAAACACTCTGAAAAGGAAAATGTCTGACTGAATCAAACTTCAGAGCACATTAAGAGCCAATTTTGGAAAAACAAACAGAACCTTAGAGTTTTTTTTAATTTGTTGTTTGCTTTTAAAAAATATAAAAGTATTTGATAACGTCTATGGTGTTTATGTATTTACAAATATATGTGATTCTGAAACAGCCCAAATGTAGGAAATGTTTAAATGATATGAACACAGTTTTTTTCTTTTTCTTTTTTGTATTTGAATAAAAATATAACCCGTGAATAAACGTATGCAACAAACAATAAAAGGCAATAAGGGCATTGGACGTATGTAGTAAGTTAAAAGAATGAATAAAACACTATATAAACCCGTGAATGGGATATAATTATTCTTATCTTATACTATGAGTAATTAGAAATTAGAAATGGACGTGAAACCTTTATTTTTCTTCTTTTATTACTCAAAAGTTTAGATATAAATCACGTGCAAGGAAAAATCTGCCAAGAAATTAAGAGTAGGATTCAGTCCCTCTCAATTTTTTTTATAATCTTTGAAGTAAATAATTAAGCGTTTACCAGGTAAAAAACGTTCACCAACAATCCGTTTTGATGGCAAGAATATTACCCGATAAGATAAGTGATGGTGGTAATCTTGCTACTAAATGCTTACTCAGTAAACATTTCGTAAATGATCCCTTAGTTTTAATACATCAGACCACCAAAATTACACGACAAGTGCTTGGCACGGATAGACTCGACTACTTTGTTATAGATGGTCAGAAAAAGATGGTCATTTTTTACGAAAACCATTTACACCATATCTTATTTCCTATATATAATAGGTTCATCCATAAACATGATGCACAACCGAACCAAATATATAATATAGAGGGAAATCGACCTAATAAAAATTACCAATTCAGTTATAAGAAAACGATGTTTGTGGTATGATCATATGAATACTATAGTTATTACATCTAATCTACAACAAAACAACCAATCAACCGAACTTTTTATCTAACATGTGTATGAAACAATGGAACCCAAATAGTTAAGAAATGCTTTAATTACCAACTAATTATTCACAATTGCAAGCTATAAAAGTACATAATTAGATTATTTGACTTTCAAAAGTCAAATTATAAACCAATGGAAATGAACATTGTATTTATATGATTGTGTTGATGAAGCATCTAATTCCTTTAATTGAACAATTAAAAAAGATACAGACAGCATATAAACTATAAAGCATACACACACCCTTTCATTCAACATCAAGCAAGGTATAAAATCAAGAGAACCTAATAACATCTTTAGGGTTCTTTTACACACACTCCTATTCTTTAGAACCCTAATTCCCAATTTGACTCCTTTTAGGGTTTATAAATAAAATAAACACATTAGTCCCCCACCACCAACAGGATAAAGATTGGGAATAAAGATTGCAAAACCAAGTATAGTATCTTCTTAGAAACTCCAATTCTTCATAACCCATATCTCAGATTGTAATATCCCACATTGGTTGGGGAGGAGAACAAAGGTTGCCTTATAAGGGACTTGAATACCTCCTCTATCAGACGCGTTTTAAAACTGTGAGTCCAGGTGTGCGGACAATATCTGGTAAGGTTGGCCTGGGATGTTACACAGATCTTATCACCCAACTCCCACTCGAATTCATAACTAAATCTCAGCCAAGGGCAATATCGTCTTAAAGGCGGGGATCAGGAATCCTATTAATCATCGAATGAGGAGATTAGAGGAATGGAATACTAAAGATTCACCAATTAGAGTGATTTTTGACATATCGGGTGTTCATCTGGTAAACTAAGTTTCATACATTATTGCAGATAAGTCGACAACAAACACCTCCTGATATCATACATTATTACAGATGATGTACATAGAAAACATGCACGAAAACAGATATAACGAAAAACTAGAGAGAAGTTTAGTTGGAAATTACGTGATTACCCTCTCCAATTATCCTTTCGCTGTCTTATCTCCCGCAATGCTTCAACAGGAGACTTGCATCCAACCTTCTCCTGCATCATAAGAAAACTTCACCTCATTAATAATATGGATTCAAAATGAGACCTTTCTTATTCCAATTTATGATAATTTTTATATCAAAATTAAGAATGTTGTATATGTTCATAAACGTATTATTATATTATTTTATGATTAAGACAGATTGGTTGCATTGGGTTTTATGATTAAGACCTGAACTTGTGGTAGATCAGCCCGCATGAAGGGATTAGTTTCTAATTCCTCTTCAATGGTTGATGGAATAGTTGGAAGCCCTGATTGCCTTTGCTGCTGAGCCCATGATAACTTTTGTGATATCTTGGCGTTATCTGGTTCAACTGTTTGAGCAAACTGCAAATTCTTCACTGTATACTAAGAAAGTAACAAATATGATAATATGGTCAAAAGAAAGAAAGTAAAAGAATCAACTCTAAAAATGGATATTATTTTAGTATCTTATAAACACCTAGAAATACGAAAACAACATATGTGAATTAAAAAATCATAATACTAAGTGTACCTCATGGCCACAGTAAACTCGAGTTGGTTTTGGCAAAGAAGCCAAAGTCACACACAACGACTGATACATCTGCTCTGCTGTGCCCTCAAAAAACTTGCCACAACCAGCAACAAACTACAAATTAAAAGATAAATCTGATGAGCTTTCAGGACCACTGATGTAACTAACATGGGAACACATTGACCACCTGTAATTATCGCTATCTAAACCACTAAACAACTGATATGGACATATGGTGATTACAAAATTTATTTAAAGAAAAAACAACTATCAAAACACCAATGTGTTCGACGATAACAAAGATTGACATTTCATTTCTAGATGGAGAACCCCAGTCTGTTATATGATTCAGCCAACTTCTGTAAGAACTTTGAGAGATATATATACCCACCAGTGTGTCCCCTGTGAACACAGCAGGGTCCTCTTCTTCTTTCCCAGTCAAATAGTAACTTATGTGTCCTTTAGTGTGGCTGAAAAAGCAGCAAACCACATCGAAATGTTAATACCAGAATGCTTAAAGATACTCACATTAACATAAACCTAACGTAACCACGAGATGCATTAGCTTAATTCATAAAGCAGTAGCTAGGTCTACCTTGAATACTATAGTTGCTTAATGGGTGCAAAAATAACATCCAACAAGGGTAGAAAATAGGAATTCAAAGTAACTTTAAATTGCAACACTTTCCACAATGACCCATAAAGTTGTGACCTTTACTTTTTGGGAAGAACTTCAAGCT
This sequence comes from Silybum marianum, assembly GCA_036898165.1. Taxonomy (NCBI): domain Eukaryota; kingdom Viridiplantae; phylum Streptophyta; class Magnoliopsida; order Asterales; family Asteraceae; genus Silybum; species Silybum marianum. The sequence continues at coordinate 2,351,680 of CM072532.1, forward strand.
AAAAGTATATGTTTCCCTATTGTCATTGTAACAAATTATTGATGCTATTGCTTTTGGTCAACAAGATTACTCTAATTTCTCATTATTGAAGATTGCCAATTAACTGATAGTAAAATAAAACACTTCTATTAAACTGCATGTGATATTATATAAAACATCGAAATGTTACCATGGTGTATGGAGAGAAAGTATGTTAATATCCTCCCCAAGCGATAGTTTATCACCATTTTCCACCTTATTAGTACACCCTTTTACGTTATCAACAGAGCCTCCATAAACTTTAATCCCTGGCACCAACTCTTTTATCTTCTCATTGCCACCAGCATGATCCCTAACATCAAATTGAGCATAATTTAAAAAACAACATATAGATCAATAAAGTATTCAGTCACCCTCCATAAGGGGGATTATGAATTTCAATTATAGTTTCAAAGACATTCTTGTGTTTGATAAATGACTCAATCACCATAAGTTCACACTCATAATAACATTTATCCTTCATCCTCATGTACTTTGTCATCTAGACTACAATTTTCAAACAAAGAGAATGCATCCTTAAAATCACAAATTGTTCTACAATTTCAGTAGTTCACCACAAATTATCAACCAAATTGAGGTTTTATTTCTTTTCTAAACATATGTAGCACTGAGCGCATTCAATCGTAGAAACGACTCAACTTTCCAATTAAAATTATTAATCAACAATAAGATTTTGGATGAAAAATGAACAAACCAGTGGTGATGAGTGGTGAGAACAAGCTTAAGGTCAACACCATTTTCTTTAGCAACTTGAATAACCTTCTCAGGCTCAACTGGATCCACTACTGCTCCTTGTTTCGTTTTCTCATCAATCACCCTAAAAATCACCACACAAATATGTCCAATAAGACCATAAACCGTAGTTTGTACGGAAAAACCCTAAATTGAAAGCGATAAACTACTCAAAACTTAAAAAAGAATGATCAAAATCGAAGTTCATACAGGTAAGAGTAGTTATCTTCCAAGCAAGGGATGTGAATCACCTTCATCTTCAACTTTCAACTGTACGATCAATTGTTCCTATCACCAGGATGATCTCGAATAATCGAAATCGGTCGCCATGATAACCCGCCTGAGTTTTGGGCCGATACCCGATAACATTTAATTGGGCTCAAAAGTAGAGGCCCAAAAAATGTTTGGACCCAATAAATTCGGATTCAGATTCGGATTCGGATTCGGATTCGGATTCGGGTCCTCCAAGAAATCACATCAGGATGGCAGGCACACAGTAACAGTCAACCCACTGCCTCCTTCCTCTTTCGAATCAAAGTTGCATCATATATAAGCTAACAAGCGTCTCTGTGGACTAATTAAGTAAGGTCAAACAATCAACCGATTTGATTTCGTTTGATCTCTTCGAGTTTGTGTTCTTCGTGAATCTAAATAATTTCAGTCCAATTATGTCAAAACCCTCTTCTTCCAAATTGATTTTCCTTAGGTTTCTTCATCACCAGCGTTCAACACCTTCGTCACCACCGAAACCCCAAATTTCATCGACTTCCATTTCTCAAATCCTACATCGTAACCCATGGAGTCCATCATCCAACAGACCCCACTTCATATCGTCTTCAATTTCAAAGATTCCCCAAAACCCATCTCACAATTTGAGCAGGAATCTTACTGGGGTTGGATCCTCTTCAATTTCGAGAGTTTCACAACCCTCACAAACCAATTTGATTAGGAACTTTATTGGGTTCAGATACATTTCCACTGGGAGTTCGAATCTGGGTGGTAAAGTAGACGTGAATTTGTTGAAGAATAAGGTTAAAGAACCTGCGACAGCAGTTAAGAAAGCGTTTTCAAGATATAAGCAAGCTGTTGGACTGCAGATGGAGGCGTTTTGGAGGAGAAACAGCATGGTTTTGTTGGGTGCTGGTGGGGTCTTTGTGTGTATCTTGCTTTGGAGGATTATGTTTGGGATCGCAAATACTTTTATTGGGTTATCTGAGGGTATAGCCAAATATGGTTTTCTTGCTCTTTCTTCTGCTATTGTCGCATTTGCTGTGAGTTTCTTCTTTCATTTCTATTCCTGCAATCAATTGTTGATATTATTTGATACAATTGAGGCTTGTGTTCTTTAAGCTCAACATAGGTTGTCTTCCATTACCAAATGTACTGATTTAACTTAAGGAATTTGATGTTATACAAAGCAAATTGCAACTAGGGTAACACTCAATTTCACACTTAAGTGTGCCTTCTGAAAATGGCGTGATGAATAGGTTTAATTCCTTGTTCCTGCTTTATGAAAATACCCTTACATGTTCGTTATAGTGCACATTTGAGGTAGGGAGGGGCGCTTTTATCTTATTTGTTTGTAAGTTTAGTAATATGACTTATGGAATTTCTGTATAGAGAAAGTAACCAATAACATGGGATGTCCAAAGAAGGAAAGAGGGACACTTAGGGGCTGTTTTATTGGTTTTTTATTAAGTTCTGTATGGATTAGGAAGGTTTTTGTTTGGGAGGGCTTTTTCATCTTAAGCGTGTTCTTTGATTGGGAGGGGAAGTTTTGGGAGAAAAAAAAAATTGGCTTTCTGCATAAAGCTCTCCCCTGGAAGCTTATTGAATAAGTCACTTTCTATATCATTAAGCCATTACCAAACAGTCATGCATAGCTGACCGAATAAGTTGTGAGTCCCATTAAGCTCAATAAGCTGCTAACAAACAGGGCCTTAATGTTGGATGGAGGGGGTATGCAATAACTTGCTTCTGAGCAAATTTTGTTATAAACTCCTATTATGACCTGTTCGAAACTGAAGTTGTATAGATAATCCATTCAAGAAGTCCACTAATATTTCATCTTTGTAATAAAGACTTGTATTTGACCTTAATTTTGTTGTTTTTAAGGGCTTGTATCTGCGTTCAAGATTCACTATAAATCCTGACAAGGTTTACCGGATGGCAATGACAAAACTGAACACATCAGCCGACATTCTTGAAATCATGGGTGCTCCGCTAACTGGAACAGATCTAAGAGCATATGTTATGTCAGGAGGTGGTATAACATTAAAAAACTTCAAAGCAGCCCTCAGAAGCAAGCGTTGTTTTCTTATTTTCCCAATTCGTGGTGCTGAGATGAAAGGTTTAGTTAGTGTAGAAGTCAAGAACAAAAAGGGCAAGGTTAGTGTTTCAAGATTTCGGTTTAACGCCTTAATGTCTTTGATTCTTCTTTCCCAAACCCCTATAGGGGCTGTTTGGCAGTTGCTGAATGATTAAGTGGTCAGAATGATTAAGAGGCTCTTATGATATAGTGCAAAATGAAATATAATTGTTTAGTAATTGTTCAAAATGAAATTAGGCCTCTGAATGGTCAAGGTTCCAGGATACAAAATGATTAAGAGGGTTTTGGAAACCATTAAGAGGCAGACTTATTTTTTGCCAAACAGGATTCACTGCGTCACCTCTTAGCGATTCAGAGGTTGCCTCTTAATACAATTGTTAAAAGGTTGCCTCTTAATAGAATTGTTAAGAGGTAAACAAACAGGGATGATACCCAAAATGCAGAATGTGCACTACAACAGAATTTGGCTTTATAGTACGTCAAATATGTGTAAATGTCCTAATAGACTGCTTTATAAACTCAGGTTTACAAGACCAAATAATTGTGTGTCCTATGTAAAGGTGTTACTTTTACAATAAATTGGTAGGATGTTTTTTGGTGTTCTAACAAGTTTTTTATGACACTTTTGAAATAAAACGTGATATTCGTTCAGTCGTTTTTAAATTCAGACCGTTTTTTTTTCCAAGACCCTCTTAAGTCTGAAAATCATCTGGAAAAAAAGTGGTAACCTCGCCACTAAATTCCTATTATTTGCTTACACCCGCATTGTTAGGGATTTATAAATCAATGATTGATTCCGATTTCAGGCTTCAGATGTAAAAACAAACAAACAGTCTAACTAATTCAGACTTCAGATGTAAAAACAAACAGTCTAACTAATTCAGACTTCAGCACCACCTCTTATAAATCACAAGTGAAATCAGACTTCAGCACCTCTTAAAAAACAAACGCTACCTTAGTCTTTTTGTATGGCATTATTTGAAAATATGTCTTACGAAAACAAGTATGTATAAAATAAAGTGTCCCATAAAAAGCTAACAGTACACTTTATTTCAAAAGTGTCCTAAAAACCTTTTTAGGACACCTTTACATATGACCCACAATCTTCGGTTCTATAATTTCAAGTCTTATAAGGCAGTCTATTAGGACATTTAGACATATTTGACGTCTTATTAAGCCCATTTTTTTTTGTAGCAGTGGTTGTCATACACTATTTCTTTGTTGTTCGAAGTTCTAATTCCATTCTACTTTTGTTGCAGTATGATATGAAATTGCTATCAGTCGACATTCCAATGGCAACAGGACCCGATCAGCGTCTATTTCTGATTGGAGACGAAGAAGAATATAGAGTGGGTGGTGGGTTGATATCAGAACTAAGAGATCCTGTTGTGAAAGCAATGGCAGCAGCTAAGGAGTTTGAAGCCCGCGATATAATAGAGGATAAAGAAGATGCGGAAAGAGAACTTGCGGAGGCAGAAAGAAAACATCGTGAAGAAGTTGAAAAGATTGAAAGAGAAGGTTCATAGTGATCCTTTTTTTGGGTACGATTTTTCGAGCTGTTCATACCCTTTGTAATTGGGAGAAAGGCCAAATTGAATGTTGTTTTTAGGATGCATTTGAAAGAATGTTGTTGGCAATACAGAGACTTTTGCATCCCAAAAGGTTAGGTTTGCCCAACTAGGAGAAATGGGTAAAAAATAAGTTTGTAAGTTGGCTGCATTGCATTACAGATTTGGCTATCAAGATTTGATTGTTTGTTTGTCTGAGAACATGAACAACTTTCTGGCAAGAATCAAGTGCTAATATGGCTATTCAACAATGTATTGTATGTACTAAATTTGACATTTTTGTTGTACGGAAATCTGGATTTAACAGAACAAAAACTTGTTTCATGTTTGACATGATAATAGAGTGGGACTGAAGAGAAGTTTGATTCAGAAACTCGACTCGAACAGTTAAAGAAACGCGGATTTAAGCTTTGTTGGATAAAATATCGAAAATTGAAAAAATATATATATATATACATCAAAAAGTACTTATATCCACACTATAGTAGAAAACATCCCGAAAAAGCTCTTAAAAACAACTTATTAATATATAATATCTTAGATTTTAACTAAAAACTTCATGCTTAAAAGTTAAAACCCTATAAAACAAAGTGATAAACATGTCTATATAGTTTAGATTTTTTTGGCGTTGCTACTTTTACGGTTATACCTGTTGTTGAAAAAAAACTTCAAGTGAGCCACAACGAGGCTATACAACATTTTTCAGGGTGTGAATTAATGTAATAAATCTATGTATCATATTTTTACTATTGCTTGATAAGTAATGATATTAAACAATTTAAATTGAGTGGTACATTAAAAATTAAAAGTAAGACGCAACAAATATAAAAAACAACTATCATATTACAAAACCGTACATTAGGACATCGACTATGACAAAGTTAGCGTGACGTGAGATAAGAATCTCGAATGCCACGATGGCTACCGACGTGTCAGAGAACTGTTTGGGTATAAATAAAAAGATTATGGGGCCTACTATATACACCATAGTCTATATCATATTCTCCATTTAAATTAAAGTGTATATGTTTATTTTGACTTTTCTTTTTGGTGTTACCATATAATAATAGACTAGCTCCTTCTATAGAAAATGGTGTATTTGGAATAGGGACGAGCTCGGTACCGGACCAGTACCGAAACCGATAGTGGAAAAAATCAATACCGAATACCGAACCGATAAGAGAAGTTCGGTACCGGCACCTGTACCGGTTCGGTACCGGGATTTTCGGGACTAGAACCGTTTGGTACCGTTTTTTGCGACGACAACCGTTTTTCACCGTTGACCATTAAACACAATAACAAAAACCAAAATCACTTAAGCGGAAACCGGATTGGAGGAGCCGATTGTGCAAGAACCGGGTTTTGGATAAATTACGGAACCGATTTTGGAGGATTGCAATAACCGAAATATGAAGAATTGCAAGAAAAAATCGGTATTTGAGTATAATATACGAATAACCGAAAATTGTAATATCTTTAGAAGGATTTTCTATAAGAAAAGGAAAGAGTTTGTTACCAATTCAAATAAAAAAATGATTTTTTAAATTCTCCAGTTCGGTTCGGGATTTACCAGGACTAGTACCGTTACCGGTATCGAAAGTACCGAATCCCGAATATGGAAAATCTTGGAACCGAACACCGAACCGGTAATGATATTCGGTATCGGTTCGATTTCGGAATTTCGATCCGTATGTTGTTCCCTAATTTGGAAAAACCCAAAGATTATATACTAAATAATATTTATATTTCTTTTAAAGATATTCAAATTACATCACACAGCAGCAGACATGAATTGCCGCCGTCGCTGTTAAACTTTTCAGATCAATCAATCATCGTAAATTCTACACTCTTCGGTTTCTGGATTTCCAGAGCATAACGATTCCAGAGGCTCTTCTTCATGCACTAACTTCGGCCGGAGATGAGCTTTCGCCTGACTAATCTCTTCCATCTTACACTCATCGGAGACTTCATCGCCGGTACACACCTCCTGCGCTTCCGTCACCTTGTTTTCTATCATGTCCGCCAACTTCTTCTCTCTCACACGCGTCCCCTTAAAATTCGCCCCTCCCGCCATCGCTACCACCGTCGAAACCGCTGTCAATCGCAACTTCTGACCAGAAAAAACAGAGAGAAGAAGCAGCCAATTTGTGGCTGAATAACGAAGATCTGACATGATTTACGTCTGCGATTGATCCAACGAACGCAGTACTAAAAGTAGCCATGGCTTACATAAGACGATTAAGAGTATGTTAACTTCAATACTAACCTATGGAGATGTATTTGTATGTGTAACTGTAATTGTAATTGTCATTCATATCCTCATTTGTTCGTTGTTTTCGAGATCAGAAGAACCAGAGATTTTGTTTCTTATGATGCTACGAATACTTATCTATATAACAGAACTTTTACTTGCAGATAATGCCAAGAGATATAAATATTAATAATAAATTTTCAACACTTGCTGTTATTTATTGATATTGTTATTACTTAACAATTGAGTTCTCATAGATTATAACTGAACAAGGATTATGAACTCACACTCTCACAGTACATGATGGTCTAATTTTCTGCATCTCATTACTATTAGGGTTTGTATTAACAATACTGTATGAAAAGGGGGAATTTACTTGAAGTGCGAAGAACTAAATTTATTCACAAAATTGAGAATCAATCCAAGGAAAATGGTATAAAAATAACGAAACCCTAAACGAATATGTTATCTGGATCAATTTGATCCTGATTTGTTCACATCCTAGCAATGCATGTGTGCATGATGTGATATTAGGACTTTGGGAGTTATGAGAATCAATTTTGTGGGATCCCTAGTTCTTGTTAAAAGTAACTGTACATATCAGTGCTCTCCTAATTGGTTGTACTATATGCATAAATTGTTATACTTGTAGACTGTAGCTATACAAATACATAAAAGTTACTGAATCCTTGGTATAGATGACCTATAAGTTGATTGAATGAGTCAAATATGAGCTGAAAATGTCACATAGTAATAGAACATATAATGATGGCATACTGACAGACTTTTTGAGATATTTAAGTATTCTAGCTGGTTATAATTATAAGAGAAAGTTTTCTACTCCTCCATTTCAGTGGTGGTCTTTTTAGATCATTAGCATTTAGCAGAATGAATGCTCTGAGTTGGTATTAAGGATATATATACATATATATATAAATATATATATATATATAAAAACATATAACCACTCGATTAGTTTACAAAAACACAGAACATGAGAAAATTATGCCAGTTTTTTTGCCTGTCTGCAACTTTGTTTTGCATTTTGGTCCCATTGAAACATGCACGCCTGATTAGTCCACTTTTTGTCCTGGTGTGTTGGTCTTGAATGATTGAAGTGATGAAGGCAATTCATCATACAATGTGGGTAGTAGTGTCTTCTTAAGTATACTTGTCCTTTATTGAAATAAAGACTACTCCATTGGATTCTTGACTAATATTATATTATATTATATTGCAGCTTTATAGCCAAGAATTTATCGAACTTTTGCAGGACAAAGGAGACTACTTTTGCTTTTTCTTTTTATCAGTGATTCCTCCTTCCTTAAGTTTCAGATTCTCTCTGTCACTAACCTGTTCTCTTCTATTTTGATTTATATACTTTTTAAAAAAATATTTGTTATTGCCTCTAAGATTTTCATTTGTGATAATTTTGTTTTCTACATTTCTAGCGCTTAGAAATCTTTAATCAACTTAAATAGTGGAATGGGTTAGAAACAGTTCAATTGCCTTTATCATTACTCAATGGAAATGATTCTCTTTATTCTTTGAAATTGTTTATTCTTGAAATTTAAAGCTTTGCACTTTCGAATGGAAAAGCTAAAGCTTAAATAATTGTCCTCTGCTTTTTTACCATATGGAAAAAGATAACAACTTTAAACCATCCTCTACCAAATTTGAAGGTGTACCTCCGATGGTTCTGCCATTCAGTTCAGTTCATTTATTGGTTTAGTTTCTTCCATCATCCGGTTCTTGAAAGGTAACTAACCATTTTCCCATTCCCTTTTCTTTCTAGTTAGTATAAACTAATTAGTCTTATCGTTAGCTATTACAATTGTTAATGCTTTAATCTTCTAGTTTAGCATGCATGTAGATCGATTATGAATCAATGTGATAAAAACTTTATGTTTTTGTTTCTTCATCTAGGTATCTGATCAAGAAAGGTTCATATTCAATGAAAAACCCAATTCAATTTGCAGCAATCACCACTTTTATCATCCTCTTACTACTACACAATCTTCTTGTGACAACTGCTGACCTGACCTCTGATTCAGAAGCTCTTCTTCAATTTGCTTCAGCGGTTCCACACGTAAGAAAACTAAACTGGAATTCCACCATCCCAATCTGTACTTCTTGGGTTGGTATCACTTGCAACAATGAAAGAACAAGAGTTATTGCCATCCATCTCCCTGGTCTTGGACTATTCGGTCCAATCCCTCCAAACACTATCGGAAAACTCGATTCTCTCAGAATCTTGAGCCTAAGATCTAATTTTCTAAATGGGACTCTTCCTTTCGATATTTCCTCCATTCCATCTCTCCAGTTTCTTTACCTTCAACATAATAACTTTTCTGGTAATATCCCTCTTTCACTTTCTCCTCAAATAAGCATCTTAGATCTTTCCTTCAACTCATTTTCTGGAAACATCCCTCAAACATTAAAGAATTTGACCCATCTCACCTCACTCAACCTCCAATTCAACTCCTTTTCTGGACCGGTTCCTGATCTTAACCTCACCAGACTCCGGGTTCTAAATGTTAGCTATAACTCGCTCAATGGTTCGATCCCATCTTCCCTCCAGAAGTTCCCACCTTCATCGTTTTCTGGAAATTCTTTTTCATGTGGTCTCTTATCGAATCAGTGCTCATCTTTAACCTCTTCACCTTCTCCTTCTCCTAATTACTCACCATCCATGCCATTACACCCGAAAAAACATAACAAGAAGCTCAGCACCGGTGCTATCGTAGCCATTGCTATAGGAGGCTTTTTAGTGCTTCTTTTACTCGCGATATTCTTGTTTTGTTTCTTGAAGAAGAAAGACAAAGATTCTGTTGGTGAGTTAACCGTAAAGGCTGTTCCACCTGGGAAAAACGAAAAATCTGATGATTTCGGAAGTGGTGTTCAAGCCGCCGAGAAGAACAAATTGGTTTTTTTCGAAGGGAGTAGTTATAATTTCGATCTTGAGGATTTATTGAGGGCGTCGGCTGAAGTTCTTGGTAAAGGTAGCTATGGAACAGCTTATAAAGCTATACTGGATGAAGGTACAACGGTGGTCGTAAAACGAGTTAGAGAAGTTGGAGTTGCTAAAAAAGAATTTGATCAACATATGGAGTTCGTAGGAAGGATAGGAAGACACCCGAATATTGTGCCATTATGCGCTTACTACTTTTCTAAAGACGAAAAGCTTCTCGTTTATGAATACATCATAACCGGCAGCCTATCTTCACTCTTGCACGGTATGTTTTCTTATTAATGTAGTCTACTGAGTTGTAGACAATCAGTTGTGCTATTGTATCGCACAACTGATTGTCATATAGTACAACTCAGTTATTTTATAATATATAAGTTTTTCTAAAACCGTACTTTTTCAACAGGAAATAGAGGTATAGGAAGAACTCCATTAGATTGGGACACACGAGTGAAGATATCACTCGGATCCGCAAAAGGGATTTCACATATCCACACAGAAGGAGGTGCGAGATTCACACATGGAAACATCAAATCTTCAAACATCCTTCTAACCGCAGACTTCGATGGCTGCATATCCGATCTGGGCTTAGCTCCGTTAATGAACTTTCTTCCCACAAAACCACGGTCCATAGGATACTACGCACCAGAAGTGATAGAAACCCGAAAATTCACCCAAAAATCAGACGTTTACAGCTTCGGAGTCCTGCTTCTCGAGCTGCTGACCGGTAAATCTCCGCTACCATCATCGGGCCACCACGATGAGGTGGTTGACCTACCGAGATGGGTGCGGTCAGTGGTTCGAGAAGAATGGACCGCGGAGGTGTTTGATGAGGAACTAATGAAGTATCCACATGTTGAAGAAGAGATGGTGCAGATGCTTCAGATCGGGCTTGCGTGTGTGGCTAGAGTTCCCGATATGCGGCCATCGATGGATGAAGTTGTTAAGATGATCGTTGATCTTCGTTCATCGGATTCTTCAGAGTATCGGGCATCTTCTGAGGATAATAGATCTAATGTGCAGACTCCATGAAAATTATGGAAAGATAAACTGCAGTTTGCAATAATGCAAATGGTTGTGTTATGTTTAGAAGTTAGAAGTTTCAATTTTTGTGTTGATTTTAAGATTTGGGTGGTTGCATTATATTCATATATATATATAATATGTTATAAAATCTTCCTTTAATTCAAAATTTGAACACAAATAGAAGGGGAAATAATTAACATTATTTTTGGGCCGTGCAAATCTCAAAAATATATTTAATTTTAAATCATAACTTTAATCAATTTTAAATCATGATTAAAGTTATTGATAATTCATAACTTTAAATTTATAAAATGCTTATAAATCTACTATATCAATGTGAGAGAGATTGTTACATTATTTTGTATTTTGCTTTCAGATTTTAAAAGTCATGTCTATTTCATTGCAACTATAAGGCATGTTTAATGATTATTATTTTATAAAAAAAAATAATCAAATTTATTTGTTTACAACTTTAATCATTCATAAATTACTTGCTAATAAAACAAGGTTTCCCTTTGGATAAATAGATTAAAAAAAGGGGAAAAAATCAAAAAACCCAGCGAACTATCATGTTTTGAATGGTTAAGTCTCTAAATTATTTTTTTGAATGAAAAAACCATTAAACTTTCCCATTTTGAATAATTAAGTCCTTGAACTATTATTTTGAATGAAAAAATCATTAAACTTTATCATTTTGAATAAAAAAACCATTAAACTTTCTCATTTTGAGTGAATAAGTCTCCGAACATTTTTTGAAAAAATAAACCATCGAACTTTTAAAAATTGATTACTTGCATTCTTTTAACAAAAAAAAACCTATTTGTAATAGACTAGAAACGTTTAAAATAAAAAGATATTGATGTTTGCACGGGGTTCTCCATATTGCCCATCTGCATCGTTGACCCCTGTCATCAATCTCCTTTAATGATTTTTTTTGTTTTACAATTCTTCATTTCCTACAACAGTTTAATGGAGTACGTACAGATAGATTAAAAAAAAAGAAAAAAAATCATAAAGAAGGAAATCGATGATATATAACAAGGACATAAATAGCAATGATAGAGAGCAGACGACGAGAGGTGGATATGGTGTTAGATGTAAGGGGTATGAACTATGTAGGGTTTGATAACCATAAAACTAATTTATGTTTTTTTACTTTAAAATTTTTTTAGACAGTTATACATAACTTTTTAGATTAAAATGACACATAGATAGCCAATTTCTATAAATCCATGGTTTATTATTTCAAAATAAAATGTTCAGTGACTTGATCACCAAAGATAAGATAATTGACGAATTTATTTTCTTGAAAAAATTATTTATTTAAAATAAAAAAAAAGTTTGTTTCTTCAAAGTTAAACCGAATAAACACTTTTTATATATTTTATTGAGACATAAATGGAGTTGTAAACTAGCCTAAATCGAGCTCCTTCCAGAATCCAGATCCAAACGAGTGGGTTTTGGGCCCAAAATAGGCAGAGGCCCAAATAGAAATATAAAAGCGCGAAATAAAAACTAAAAATTTTATGGCCCATGCAGGTCTCGAACCTGCGACCTTCGCGTTATTAGCACGACGCTCTAACCAACTGAGCTAATAGGCCATTTGCGTTACACTGGGTGATGCCTATTTTAAATTAAGTATATTTATCTCAATAATGAATTAAAAAATGTGGCCCATGCAGGTCTCGAACCTGCGACCTTCGCGTTATTAGCACGACGCTCTAACCAGCTGAGCTAATAGGCCTCACGTTTTTCCTTTGTTTTTTCTTATTCATAAACGGTTAATTATTTTAAATAAAATTTAGTACTTTAAAAAAACATTGTGTTTTTAAACTATATAAACCAGATACATCATGATTTTCCCACTACAAATAATGTTGCTAAATTTTACTTCATGTTTAAAATATTGGTTTCTGACTTATATTTTTTTTGTTTTGGAAGTTTATTTTAGTTAATATTGTGTACACCACTTTATAAAATAACCACCATCTTATTATTGATAGATCTCTTTGCTAAAATCATGTATATGACCTTATAGTGAATATATGACATAAAATCCTTTTTTTCATTATTTAACAAAGAGGTTTTGTCCTAGCAGTATTAAGTAACTAACTTCGTTAGACGTTAAAGATTCAAGTTTCATCAAAAAATGAGAAGTAGGTGTGAATCTAATTTTATCGCATATGAATATTATATACTTAAAAAAAGTAATACAAAATATTAAGCAACTATAATTTTAAAAAACCATATAAAAGTATATTGATATTCCTCATTTATGTGTTACTTAATGGAATCGTATACATCAGAAGACACCTACAGGCTACACCACACTGAATAAAAATCACATGTCTCATATGTCCCACCAATGAAATTAATACATAACATATTTTCATTATTTAGTTCATATTTACTTTCTCTCTTTGCTTATGTGTATTCATATGATTGGTGGACATATATTAGATATGAAAATTTAGGACGAGTGATTTTTATCCGCATTAGACAAGATTTCTATTATAGTTTTATTTTGATGATGGCATTGACATTAGGTAAATATAAGTTTAATACAAATTTTATATCACAAACAGCATTAAATTCATATTAATGTAAAGTATTAGATAAAGAAAATACAAATACAAACTCAAAGATACAAATTGTTATTAACGATTCATAAACAACCATATTAAACTGACATATTTGCACAATATGAATAAAATAATTACTATGGATATATTTATTTTTATAAAGTTACAATTTTTGCATTTATAGTTGACTTTATATCTAAAATAGTTTGTTGAGAGTTGACTTTTATTGCTAGTGATCCTTTGACTCTACTTTATTGACTTTGATGGAGTAAGATTTTGAACGTTGACATCTTTTAGATTTCGCTGACTTTATTTTAACAAAAGTTGAATTAGTCAAACTTTCACATATCATTCAAATCTATACACAAGCAACAATTCTATACAAAGTGAGATATGTAATTTGTATTTTATAAAAATTAAAATACTTTAAACAAGAATAATAAACTCATATATGTTTTTTATAACAAAACTGTATGTATACAATATTGTTATATATTATAAAAAATCTATCAGTTACAAATTTATACTCTAGAAAATATATAAAATAAAGTATTGTTCATTATTTCAAGTTCGACAAGTAGAGTGGAACGCATACAAAATATCAAATATTGATCGATAGCATCATGTGGTTTGAGATACATCAGATCATAACCAAATAAGATGTTTTAGGTATGAGTTCGGCTAAAAGATATAGCAGCTCTTACTAATAAGCCACATAAGACAAATGGGTTCGAGAAATTCGGGCTATGATCACTTTCTAGAACGTACACATCTGAAGGTGCCCATTTGGCGATCATCTTATCTTGTTGCTCGGGTTTGATAACTTTATCATACATCGTCTTGATGTATACTCGTGGGACCTTATCCACACCTTCGTTTTCTTCCTTAAATCGAGCACTTTGTATTGCGTAAATTGGTCCCGGTCTTAGCAGCATTGCAGCTAACGTAAAGTCCTATAAGAAACATACACAATAAAAAAAATACTATATTTCCACGACCAAAAATCGAATTTCGGTATCTGAAAACCACAAGGGTTGTGGTGTAGTGGTTGAGGCTCTGGGGATGTGGTGGAATATCCCATCTGCCCAGAGTTCGAATCCAGACGTACACAACAATTGTGGTCAATAAATTTATCAGGGTTGATGTCTTACAGTCATAATTTGTCATAGTCTAAGATATCCTTTCAAAAAAAAAATCATGAAGTTGCATACCTCTAGTGGACTCATATGATAAACGAGTTTTCGTTGCAGCTCCTTTTTCATAATTGCACTGGTTGGAGGTTGATCGGGGCCTAATCCGAATTCCATATCATAAACATTGCCATATCCAGATAAATCAGGGACACCCTAAAAATTTTGTTACACAACAATGTTATAAATATAAAATCATTAAAAAAAACATACTACACTAAACGACGATTATATTAATTTTTAAACTTACATCTTTAATATCTTGTTCAGATAAAAATCCGTTTTTTAGCATCGTGGCAGCAACATAAACCACGAGGTCAATCTTCTTCGGAAACTTATTAGTCGCATCCGTCACGCTCAATCCTCCGGCACTATGACCGACCAAAACGACCTACAGTTAGAGCTCGTATTGTTAATATACTTGATAATGTGTAACTAATTTGTGCATTAACGATGACGTATATATATATAGGGGTGAGTTCAAATGAAAACTCAAATTTGTGAACGTCAGGACAAATGAGAGCGCGACACATGTCATATTCTGACTGAATAGTCACGCTCTCATTTGTCTTCACGCTCACAACCAAATTTGAGTTCTCATTTGAACCTGTCCCTATATATATATATATATATATGTATACATATGTATGTATACCTTTTCGTGGTCGGGCAATGACGCCAAGAAGTGGATAAGCGGTTTGTTGTAGTGATCGAAAGAGAGGATTTTGTTGGGATCGGAAAGATCGATTCCGGCAGATTTGAGGTCGATACAGGTGACGGTGTAGCCGGAGTTGTACAAAAGGCATTTGATCTTGTACCAACACCAGCTTCCACCACCTATGCCATGGATGAACACAAAGTGTAGCTTCTTCTTCTTGATCAACTGTGTCTCTGCAACTTCTTCTTCATTAATCTGTTTGTCTGCCATGGTGTGCTCAAGCTCAACCATGGATGAAGAATAAGTGTTGGATTTTATAGATTATATTATGAAAACTATTTTATATATATCCACCGACCCTCCCTTTGTTACTATTTTTATGTTAAAAAATGTGTTTTCATAACCTATTTAATTACTGGATCCTATATGAAGAAAGCTGTGGTCCATAACACACACGTATGGAGCACATGTGGGTGTAGACAAAATGTTTGATTTAACACCGACTTTATATATATATCTTTTATATGTTCCGTTAGGAATCCAAAGTTCAGGTGAGATCAGTGCAAGAAAAGATCTTCACCGTTGAATGGACGTTAGTATGAGATGCAGCGAGATGAGATACACCGGATAAATTCCCGTATCAAACGCGATTCATGGGTGGGTTTGAGATTAAAAATGATCAAGGTTCAAGATCCTTTATTACGGTTCTCACCTTAACTTCACTTCTCACAGGATCTCATGCTTCAAAGTCCATTAGGAACTTGATTACCGTCTATACCGCATTTCCTCTTTTGGAACGAACATTCATTATGTATATATATAGACAAGAAATATTATTCGTCATGAATTGCACATGCATAATGAATATAGAGTTGTTATTCACATCGTGAATAGTAGCATTAATGATAAATGTGTTACTACATTCATAATAAATAACACATATATATTCATGATGAATATGTCACATGACGAGCCAATGCTATGGACGGTTCCGTTATTCATAATCAATTTTGGATTTCTAACGGAACTAACTTATATATATATATATACAGGGGAGATTTCAAATACAAACCACGTCAATTCGTACAAACAGTACAAACCGCGTGTTTCATTGTTTTTTTGAATAATTTTTTTCATGAAAGTGTTTAATATGATGAATTTGTGTCATATAATTTTTTTCTTCATGAAATTATTTTTCTTTCTACATGAAAATGAATTAATTCATGAAACTTTCAATTTGATGAAATTTGTTTCACGTATTCTTGATTCACCAACCTTCATGTATTCTTGATGAAATTTTTTCATATATTATTGATTAATCAACCCTAATAATTAAGAAAAAGTGAAAAAATTATAAAAAAAATATATTGGTTGCATGCGGTTTGTACGAATTAACGTGGTTTGTAACGGAAATCAACCCTATATATATATATATGTGACGGATCATATGGAACCACCCCTTCTTAAAGGAACAAATAAACAATTTGTGTATCATATATTTATGATTTAATATTATATGGGACCCACATCATACGATCCACAATTGATCTTTTATTCATTTAAAAATACAAAGTTCTCGTTTGAACCTTCCTCTATATATATATATATATATATAATTATATACAGAGAAATGGTAATTAGGATGTTGTTGTAGATCGACATGGATGGTGGGAGTTGGCATAGGATTATTATGAGGAAAGGACAGTGGTCCAATGGCGACCACATATGCCTTGCCGGCCGGCGTCTTGTGGTTGTATGGTTGTGTGTGGACTTTAGTGCACCATTATCAACAGTGGTTCCGCCACCTTTGTTTGTCTCCATCACCACCCTACGTACGTGAGTGCGTCGTCAGAATACAATTTTCGGATTCCGATGAGAAATGGTACTGTTGACCTAAGAATATGATCGAATACAACTCCAATTACGATCAACAACTTGGTTAAATTCACATATGAATGTTCGATAATTAATAATAAGCATGGAGGATAGTTTCATGATTTTAGCCACATGATTATGAAAAATTATTGAAATATAAGCGATATAGGGATCTGACACGCAAAACCGGAACCGGTGCTCACCCTAGTCACCCTACACCAACGGTTCGGTATTCGGTTCTACACTTTGGCTGAAGTCGGTTTTCGGTACCGGTGCCGGTATTTTCCCGATTAAACCCGGAACCGGAACCGGTACTGGTACTGACCCTAAACCTTCATGAAATTCGGCTCCTCTAACCGACCCTACACCATTCGGTTACACCAAATCAGTTCCTCCAACCGACCCTACATTAGATCGTTGAACTTTAAATTGGTATTGAATTGATTTTGTATTTTTGGTCCTAAGTGGTGCAACGCCACTCCCAAATTTCCCGAAGCGAAAACGAAACCGAATTCGGAAATACGATTCGGTTTTCGTTTCTCAATTTTAGGCCCAAAATATTTCGGTACTACCCATTTCGGTACCGGTCTAAGACCGAAACCATCCCTACTTCTTATACTTTTTTTGATTTTGTAAAATAGAGAAAAGATGAGAGACTAGATAAAAATATTAAAATTTGGATAATTCTTTAAAAAAAATGTTGAGAAAAAAGAAGGTTTTTTTTTTACCGTTCTCACTAGTCAAGTTGAACTAGAATTGTATATGTGTAATGCAACGCAATGCATTTTCTATTTTGTCTAACGCGATTTTTTAAAGAAATTTATGTGGTTTTGATAAAACAATGGAGTTTTCTGTTCATTATCAGTTTTATGAACTATTTTTTGCCGCATTAGTAGAATTGAATGCTTATCATGTATTATAACATGTTGGTTATGAGTTAGTTTTATAAAATTTTAATGTATTAGTAACCTAAACGTTGTTGGTGATTTTAGTGTCTTCAAATATTTTGGTGTGATTGTGATTTACTTTAGATATATTTAGACAACCACAGAAATATACGTGAGTTATAAGGTATGGAGTGCACATTTACATATGGTACCCCTATCATATTAGATAACATAAAGCGGTGATCAAGGGAAGCTACGGCTCCTTGTAGGGTTATAGGGTCGAATTATTGTATTCAGAAAATGCTTTCTGACATGATTTTTGAGTTTTATCATGTTCCTATATCTCATATGAATTACAGTCCATAACAAACATATATTAATAAACTATAAATGGATTATAATAAATATACCCGAAATTGAATTTGAAAACCAATTTAATTTTTTAAAATATATTATAATATGAATATAAAGTTAAAAATAAATAGAATACTCGTTTTTTTTTTGTTATAAATTGATTAACTAAACGATTATCATGTTAACATAACTTAGTTTTTTCTTTTAATTGAGATAAATTAGCGGGGTTCCAAAACTTGTCTATTCAACATGTAAATTGTAATATGGGTTAACAAAACCTCTCATAATTTCATTTTATTGTTTACAAAATAAGGTAAAATAGGAATATTATAAAAATTGCATGAAATTAAAAGTTTTTAAAAGAAAAAGAAAAATATTTTATAATATAGAGTAAGTATAGATATTTTTTCATTTCATATCAGATATTAAAATATTAAATGTATTAAATATTTTAATAATAATATTAATTGTGAAAGTTTTTTTAAAACAAAATTTTGTTAAATTAAATGTAAATTTTCTTTTCGACAAAATTGAATGTATTTCTCTTTATATTAGATTTTGATTCTCTATTTAAAAATAAATAAAATTGAATTTGTTTAAGATACTTTAATTTAAAAATCTTTCTAGAAGATTCTAAAAAAGTTAAATGAAGAATTTACAAAAATTATAATATTTAAATCTAAATAGTTATCTATTTTGAATATTACAATTCATTCTTTTACCAAACACATTTATTTTCAAATATTTTTTTGTAGGGATAACAAAAGAAACATGTATTTCTATAAAGTAATCATTTTAAAAGAATATTCCATTTGTGAAGAATTTTAATGTTTATCTTATGCTGTCAACTACTTTGAATATTTTATTGGAGTAAAGAATTAATAAAATATTTAAAATATTTATTTTTTCAAATTTATAGATCTTTGACGTACTTATGATTAATCCATAACAGTAAAACTTTATTTTGGTTATTACTTTGATTTTTGTATAAAATAAAGTGGTGGCTGTATTAAAAATAGATTTATTACTTTTGAAATAAAATATTAAGAAATTATTGAAAATTTTGAGAACTATTATGAAAACAAATAAATATAAAAGATCATTCATAAAATTCTTGACCGTTAAGTTTTTCGTAGAACCATTTGATATACGTTAGGTTTTGAAGATAGAAATCAATTCCCGCTCAACACCTCGACCTCTTCTCACGTACGCATCTGTGTGTTGATTTTGGCCACTCAACCTCTTCGCACACATGCATCTGTGTCTCGATTTTTGGCAGACATACTCTTCAAATCAATTCCTTCAGATCGATTCTTCTAATTGATTCTTCATATTGATTTTCAGGTGAGTCTACTTTCTTCTCCAGATTGAAATCAATAGCTGACTTCTACCTTCTTCTTTTCGTTGTGATTATTCGTTCTAATTGAAATCATTCCTGAAAATTGTTGTTGCGTTTTGAATGATTAATCTTGTTTTAGGAACGATTAACGTTGTTCTTCTCCAAGTTGTTTTTTCTTACAAATTAGGGTTCTTCTTGGTTAGGGTTTTAAATGGAGCAAAATAATCTTCTTCTTTGCTTTCTAGTTGGCTAACTAAGGTTATGTTTGGCAAAAGTAGCTAGAAAGGTACCTTATGACTTATAAGGTAACTTATCAAAACCTTACTTTTATTAACTTATCAATAAGGTACCTTATAAGTTAACTTATGGTCATCTAAACAACTACACTAAAAATAAGGTACCTTATAAGGTGAGTTATAAGTCACCTTATTTTTAACAAACAATGCCTAAAGCTCCATGTAGAGATGCAAATCCATGCAATGATTTCAAAATCAAACAGAGGAATCCAAATGGATAAGTCATTTTTTCTTCTCGGTTAACATTCTTGATTTGTGATTAAAACCAAAATTGACAGTGAATTATACCCTTGTTCAATAAAACCTGTTAACCAAACATCATTAATACAAAGCTCATTCCTATTCCCATTCTCTTTCATTTTCATTCCCATTTTCATTTCCATTCCTTAAAATGAACCAAACACCCCTAGTAACAGTCCTAAGCATAGAAACTCAAAATTTTAAATAAAAACGATGAGAAATGAAGAATTTTGTAGTAAGGAACTCAGAGAGCATCTTTAATAGCTTTGTTAAAATAGAAAAAAAATGGACTTTTTGTTTTCTAAACATCTCCAACAACTTTGCCGTCTTGTTCTCTATAATAGAAAAAACTTGATTTTTTTTTCTAAATTTAGGGAATTTTCTAAAACTTCATGGTAGGAGAGAGAAGTTGTTATTTTATTTCATATTAACAATGAGATTAAAGTTCTATCATTTTATATTAAGTTTTTTTATAAAGTGTATTGAGATAATAAGTTAGATAATATTATATTAATACAATTTATGTTAAAATTTATAGAATAGAAAATCTGTTGGCTATAAATATACTTCTTTTAGAAATTTTTACCTTCGATTATCTATTTTAGAAAAATTATAAAAAACCTGATAGAGATGTTTTAATCACCTGATCCAAATTCCAAAAGACTTTGCAGAGGGTAAAGAAAGATTTGTAACTTTTAAACCGTAAAGATGATTTTCGTAAACCAAAGGGACTACATTTATAAATTTCTCTAACTTTTAGTATTTAAATACTTTTTCCCGCTTTACAATTTCCGAAATTTTGAAAAATACGCATTGAGCGGCCCAAATCACAAGTGGGCCCATTAATCATTGCTGTTTATGAGCTGTCTTCAATCAACTTGAAATATCACATGATACAAAATACCCTAAACACCCCTCAACCCTCGCTTCCATTTGCTAATTTTTGAAAATTAAAGGTTATATTAGTCACTACATATTTCAACGGAAAAAAGGCGGGTAACATCCGGTCCCTAAAATCCGGATTTTTCTTTGTGTTTCGAAGCCACTCACACCCGTTTCTCCTTGTCTCCATACTCTCTCTCTATCTCTATCTCTATCTGTAAAGCAAGCTTTGATCTTCTCGATCGTCGATTATTGCATCTTTCGATCAATTCTCTCCAATCAATCTCAAGTTCTTGAAAGGTAAATTGAATCCTTAAACTAATTTCTTATTTGATTGGTGCTTTCTTGATGTTTTCTTCGTTCTTTTATGGGGATTGGATGTTGATTATGATAAGTATCGATCTCAGGTGGTCCAGTTAATTGTTGTTATTTTCTTTAGCATTTATGAATCTGTTTTGGACAAGATGTGGTTCAAATGGTGGAATTGATTTTTTCGATGTTTTCCCCTCTTTTTTACTTCATTGCCCTTTTTTTATGTTATGTTCTTGTGTAAATTGGATTGAAATCTGAAACTTATTTTGGACAAGATTATCAGTGGGATGTTCACTGGGTCGTAGTATTTTCCATGCCTTTTGATTTGTATAGTAGGACGAAAGTTCCATGACTTCAGGTGATTCTGAACAAATTTATGTATGGATTCAAGTATAACCGTGATGATGGTCTATATATGATATATATGACATCGTGGTGGTTCTAAACATTCATTCCCTCATCCAATTCCGGTTTTATATGGAGAAATATGGTTTAAATTTGAACTATCTGTTCCAATTTTGATTTCTAAACCTTGGGACATCAGACTACCAAGTTCTACCCTAATTTGATTTTGCTCATAAGGACAATACCAGATCAATGCATGTTAAGATTAGATCCTGTTTTACTTTGGGGTTCATGACATAGGCATTATCATGATTCATGTCTAGGCATAATAACTCTAGTTAAGGATTTTAGGCAGTAGTGTTACCCGGATTCTGCTAGATGTGCTTTGGCTACTTTGTACTTACAGAGTTGCCAAGCCAGGATTTGGGAATGCCTAATTGTTGAAGATTGATCTGAAAAATGTCATGTGGATTTGGCAATAGATTACTAGGGCACATGACAGGCATTAGTTCCGAATATCTTGTTGTTTCTCTGTGTGAATATTGGAACCCTATTACATTACTTTCCAAAAGAGCCCTTGAGGAGAGAACGGATGTTCCAACATTTATAGAGGAGTAATGGTCCAAGTCTAGCTGATGTGAAGCTCTAGCTGACAGACACTGTTGGCTTTCACTTTTTTCTTGTTTTTGTTGCAGACAGATGGCAAATGATCCTATTTAAATTAGTAATCGACATAAAACTTTATCTTTAAATGCAGATTGACTAGTTTTAAGTGCAAATCGATTTTGAATGTTTGACAAGTTGAACCTAGTATTTTCTGCATGATATCTAAATGGTGACTGGTTGTAGGGCTATATAACTGAATTAGTCTCATATATAGCCCAAATTGCTTTATTTCTGTTGGAAGCTAGACTTAATCTTATGCTATGATATCAACTATTGCAGGACAGTTAATCTCTTGCTATGGAGAGCGTTGAATCGAAACCACAGTCACCAAGGCAGGACAGTCCGATAACTTTTGAAAATTCTACATGTCTTACAGAAAATGTTGAAGGTGAAATTCTTATTTATATAAAACCATCTTTTCAAGAACTTATATTTGATTCAGAATGGATTTCTACATTCCAATCTATACACTAATTTAACTTCAAACTTCATGAAAACTAGGGTTCCAGAAGTGTGTCAAAGAAATACTTAAGCTAATGGAACAAGATGGCGATTTCTCTGAAATGACTGCTGAAATTTATGATCACAAGAAGTCTGAATTGACAACACAGGTATCTGAGTTATCACGCATGTATACGGCATTGGCGGATCAACATGGTCATTTGATTGAAGAATTCAGCAAGAACTGTCCATCTGGAATCAAGAAGCAGCATCTTGATGCTTCTGATTCGAGCTCTCCTCAAGTTACACAGATGTTTACTCCTGACCAAATGAGTAACACACATAAATTTAGGACACCTATCGGTTTTGATGCACTTTTAAGCTCTGGTGGAAATGGTTCTTATATTTCAAGAAGAGAAGGCTCAGAGTCTTCCTTCTCATTATCTTCAGATTCTGATTCAGAATCTTTTATGTCTACCAACAAGCTTCTAATTTCACCAATTACCGATGATGTATCAAAGGTAAAAGAAACCAAGGTCTCTGAAGTGTTGCTTAAAAGGATTGCTTATTTGGATGAAGAGTTGGTTAGTTTGAACACAAAGCTTCAGACTTTAGAAGATGAAAATACAAATTTGAAGAGCAAGATGCTTGAAAATGAATCAGATATGCAATCTAAGCTGGAGTTCGCTGAAGATGATATTAAAACTCAAAATGGTCATCTTGAAGCTGAGAAAGCCAAGGTGGTCGAGCTTCTGAAGCAAGTTGCTGAGCTTAAACTCGTGATTTCTGACTCTAATTATAAGATTGATACAATGGGAAAAGAGTCAGAGGCATTCAGAGAGAAACTATTAACAGCAGAGGATGAAATATCAAATCTGAAGCATGAACTTGGATCAACTCAGCAAGAGATGGCTCTGTTACAGAGCCAACTTGATTCAGAGAAAAAGAAGGTTCTTGGATTGCAAGAAGAAGTGTCCTTATGTGTAGCTGATATATCAGTTCGTAATGATCAAATCACTGAACTGAATACCAACATCAGTCATTCCATTTACAAAATTTCACTACTGAAAAGTACCCACGAAACCAAAGAGGGTTACTGGAATACTGATATGGATAGGCTGAAAACAGAAGTAAGTGAAAAATGTCAATTAATTGATAATTTGAATAAAGAAATGGACGGTTTGAAACAAAAGCGCGATGCTGTGATGGTAGAGAAAGATGGAGTTAAAGCTCAGCTCGACACACTTCGAGCTAAGATGTGTTCTCAAGACAATTTAATCCGAGAACTTCAGACCCGTCTGAATTCACTAAAAGTTGAGCACGTGAGGGTAGTTGCGTCATTTGATAGTGCACAAAAAGATGCAAACGAACTAAGACTTAAAGTGGTGGAATTGGAAAGAGAAGTGGATAGGCAACAAGAAGTTATATCAGATAGAGCAGAGGAGAAAAGGGAAGCTATAAGGCAACTATCTTTCTCCCTGGAGCATTACATGTCTGGATACAAAGAACTTCGCCAAGCGTTCATTGGGCATAAGAGGCTAGCAATTTTGACTTCTTAAAAGTTCACAAAATCGACAATTCTGAATTCAACAAGGTTAGTAGTTCTTTCGGTTTCTTTACATATAAAGAATCTTGTTGCATATATCCTTTACATCATGCTATTATGTTGTTGGTACTCTTTTTGTTCTGAATTTTGAAGCAATTCATATAAGATCAATCCAGTTTTAAGAACTTTGATACTTTCTTTTGCTAGTATTTGGTGTTTGTATCTTTTCTTGTTTTCTTTGTTCATTTAATTTTTGGTTGCTTACTTTTATTGGTCTTTAAAAGTTAAAATTTATTGTGGGAATGTTCTTTTTATGATCTTTTTCCGTGTGTGCATGTCGGGTGGTCTGCATACATCTCACCCTCACTATCCCAGTTATCTGGTGGGATACACTGGGTTTGTTTGGTTTAATAAAATGTTCTTTTAAAGTCATATTGACCAATTCAAATATGGTTAGACTAGTTTGTGAAGCCTATTTTATACCAAGGATCCTTGGAGTTAGTGACTGTGGGAGTGACCCTGGACTTGGCAAAAGTCTAAATTATTTTCTTTATGTTGACATAATTCTTTTTTTTCTTTTATTATTTTGAATATATAAGAATGTTTGACTTTGACTTAGTCCTTATATATGAGGTCAACGCTTATTTGAAATAGTCATGGTAGAGAGTAGAGACCAAGTCTTTGGTCTTGTTTGCATGCATCTGTTTTCCTCTTTACTCGTTTTCGTTATTCAAGAAACCATAAATTATAGTACACACTTTAAAAACATATAAACCCTTTGTGTGTGTATATAATTATATATATATATATATATGAAATTTTGTGACGGTGGTTTATTATCACCAAGTCAACATATTATTTTTTATATCATGACCCAGTACAACTTTCCCGATTTGGGACTTTTTGTAGTCTTATGATTCAAACTCAAGATCTGTAGTTTATTTTTAAAAGATGTGATGCTTTTGCTAAGCTTATATGAAAATACTATTAGTTATTAATAGTCAACCAAATAGCAGGACAGAAAGGAAGTTTCATAGACATGTTTTTATCTTAAAGAGAAACTTCCGATGATGTGTTTCAAGTTTCAACTACCAAAATCTTGGCATATACTTAAGATGACATTTCATTTGAAAGAAACCAGAAATTTCATAGGAAATTTTGAGGTAATTAGGAGAGAATACAAGAATTTTATGCATTAGAAAGACTTCTATTGAGTTATTTATGTACAAATGCGTAAAGTTTGGTTCTTATGTGAACAATAATCAATTAAAAGAACACCGAAAAAAGTCGAATTACATGTGCTTTTACGGTAAAATCACATTTGATTCATGGGACTTTGACTTTTGCGTTCACCGTGTTTCTTAATCACATGTAAAGCTACATATAATTTTGCTGTTTTCTTGTTCTCTTATTTTGATCGGTTCTCATTTGGTCTCCATCTTTATCGTTATATATAGATGAATGGTTAGGTTTAGTTGCAAACCTAACATCTATTGTGAACCGAGGGGAAAAGTGTGCCATATGTAGATTCATGGTATATTCATAATGAAAGGCCTTGCTTTCATCATGAATGTTGTAAAAAATTCACGTTTATTATTCATGGTGAATGGAAACAAATAGGAAAACATGTCGTGTTCTTGTTTGTCCCCTGGTTTCTAAAGGAATCAAATTTGCAACTAAACTTCTCTCTCTCTCTCTCTCTCTCCACACACACACACGTATATGTATATATACATATATATATGACGAAAATCAAATAAAAATCATAAAAAAGTTACAAACTCGTAAAAACTGATGTAAAAATATTTTTTTCCTTCAAAACCTATCATTTAAGATATTGTTTCACATATGTTTGTGTTCGTCTTATAAAATAATTACATGTGAAAAAAAATTGAATCATCTAATGAAATAAAAAATATGAATAAAAAAAATTCATATGGTGAAACAAATACATGTGAAAATTTTACCTTATGAAACAAATATATGTAAAATAATATCTTAAATCCTATTATTTTTGATAAAAAAAATCATGAAATTTTTTATTTTTATATCGGTTTTTACGATTTTGTAACATTTTTGTAGTTTTTATTTGATTAAGCCCATATATATATAATGGAAGTATATATCATAAGAAGGTAACAAAGAAATGTTTATATATGAATTATTGAAAAAATTCTGAAAAAAATCTATTTAAAGATTCATATGTGAACCAATGTTAAAGATGTATTGTGTTCACGTGAGACCAACTAGTTTTTGTGAGATCTGTAAGATCATAAAATAACATTGAAACTTCTCATTATA
The DNA here is from genome assembly GCA_036898165.1 of Silybum marianum. Lineage (NCBI taxonomy): Eukaryota > Viridiplantae > Streptophyta > Magnoliopsida > Asterales > Asteraceae > Silybum > Silybum marianum. Next base: position 2,378,507 of record CM072532.1, read on the forward strand.
TGTATATATATATATATAGAGAGAGAGAGAGAGAAAGAATAATCATGCGAGAACTTAAACATTTTGTGAGAAGTCGAGAAGTTTCAATACCATATACTCATATATGATTACATTTCTTTAAGTGCGTTTAATCTTATATGATTAAGTGTCTATGTGTTGTCAATGCACCATGCGTTTAATCATATATGATTAAGTTTGTGTAAAATTTGTAAACTCATATATGATATTAAGGTGGCGTTTGTTTTCTAAGAGATGCTGAAGTTTGAAGTCTTATTTCACTTCTGAATAATAAGAGATGGTAGTGAAGTCTGAAATCTGAATCAATACGACTGTTTGTTTTTGTAAACTGATAAATGTCTGAATTTGTTTAAATTATTTATCTACCCATTAAAAAATTATATTGTTGAATTTAATGATCAATTTATACAATTTCATATATTTATTCATCATCGTTACGAAATTTACATCTAAATTATATAATTAGCATTAATTTAAATAAAAATATGTTATTAACGGTATTTAACACATTTAAATCATATTAAGATACATCAATTGAGAGAGGTAAAGATCTACTTGGTGAGGATCAATTTAGAGAAATGATCGATTAAGATTAATCGATTGAGAAACGTCGTTGCCGAGAGTTTGGAGAACAATAAGAGGCAAATAAGAGGTTAGTGTACCTCTTATCAGATAAGAGGACAACAAGACATAAGTGCCTCTGAAAATTTGGAAAAAACAAACAGTCTGAATAACCCTACCTCTTAACGAACCAGACATAAGAGCTTTTTTTGAAAAAACAAACAAGGCCTAAAACTCCCCATGATCTCGTAAAATGTTTACCTTCTCATTTGAACCTCCAACCTACGTGTGTATATATATATATATATATTAACAAAGTTGTCGTGGGTTAAGGGAATTTATAATTTACTAGTGTCATGCATCATTGTATGATTGAAATGATTCAAGAATCTGAATTTTGCTTCAAGTAGAAACCAGGGTTCACATTCTAGTGTTCCAACTTTTTTGGGTTCAAATCATTTGGGTCATCCTTTTCCTTTATAAGCAACCTAAACCTTATTGTTGCTTTATACCTAAACCACTATTGTTTGAAAATAATAATAATAATAATAATCAATCTAGACATCAATAATCATTAAACATGATTATATATACGTAATAATTGTGATTTTATATATGCTATTCAAACACAACAATAATTTAAAAATGGATGAAAAAGATTTGAAACCTTATCACGATTGCCACAAATATTGGTATAGTTTAAGACAACTTTTATGTAGTGGATTGGTTGTATATATATGTGTGTGTATTTCAATCAATACATTTTTTATTGATATTTGACTTATTAAACAATTGCATACAAAGTGATAAATATATGTTGTTTTAATTCAATAAAATAATGTTGCACAACTTTAAGAAATAAAAACATATTTTTTTTTGTTTAAGAATCCTGAATTACAGTTTATAACCTAAAATTTAATAATATCGTTTATAAGTTCAATTATTAGATTGATTAACCCTAACATTTATTTCTATTTTTACTAATTTTAGTCTCAAAATTAAGGATTTCTTTTCAACTAGATACTTGATTTTAAAGCAAAAAACAATGATTAAAAAAATATTTCAAATCCAAATTAAATTTTAGAACAATTCAACGATTTTAATATATTTATTGACATTTTTTTTTATGTTAAACTTTAATAGACATGTGTGCAAAATATGACATTTATTTTTCCCGAATATTATATTTCTCTTATTGTATTCCTAATGTATTTCATTAAAAAAAATTAAATGATGTTTAATATCATTATAAAAAAATAGTAATAATAAATGGCATCATTTGTTGACTATTTGACTCAAATTCAATTTATAACTACTCCATGCAATATATATACAATTATACATGTTATGATAGATCAATAGTATTATATGAAGCATGGGGTTTTAATATTTGTGGATCACATAAATTAGTTATATATTTAAACTTCTTTTTAGTTGTTTTTTTAATGTACATAATGTGTAATTTTTATCAAGATTAGACTGATAATATACTATGCTCTTACAAGTGTAAAGTAGAAATGCTTTTTTTACATGTAGGTTTCTGGATAAATTTACGTGGCTTATAATGAAAAGAAAAAATCTCTAATATAAATTACATTCAATTTAAATAGATTTTTTATTTTAAAGATTTTATCATTAATATATTATTTAAATATTATAGAATTTTTTAATCTTAATACACTATTAATTTATCTTTTATAAAATGCTATTAGTTTAACTCTCATGTATTTAACAAAAAAAATATTCGTTTTCTCATCTCTTTAGAATTCTTTATATTTGAAGTTTCTTCTGTAATTCTCTATTTTATAAAATAAGATAGAAAAACCGTTCAAACATTTTAGGGAAAAAAATCTTACTTTTTTAAAATTTAAAAAGCCGTTGAAGATGATAACTTTATCTCGGTTACAAGGCCTTAATTTCCGACCTATACTGATTGTATTATAGACATTTGAATTATTATTTTTAAATTATTTAAAAAAAATAAGTATTCAAAACAAAACTTTATCCGACATTTAATTCCCAACTAAATAATTTTACAAAATTCTATGTCCAATTAAATACTACTTTATCTTTAATCGAAATGAGCAAAAAAAAAAACACAATATTTACAAAAAAATATTTAAGAGAGAAAAAGGAAAAGGAAAGCGACGGAAGCTTTTGACTTTTTTTCTTGGGTATCACGTGTTCTAGAAGCGTTGGATGACGTCAATATAGCCAAAGCAATCCATCATGAATCCTGCCACGTGGCATGATGTCACTGGCAAGCAGTGTTATCTGCCAGGTCATCATTTGGCTTACGTGTCTATTTGGGCGGTGACCGCTGATAAGTTGCATTTACTCCGGTCGTCTTATTTTTGCCGTTTTATGACGGAACCGGGACCCGACCGTAACCCTAACTGTTGGCCTCCATGGACCACCGGCTCAATGCCGCACGACTTTCATTTAATATTTCTACAAAAAAAATTTGTTCTAACAAAATTATTACAGAATGCAAGATGTCATTTCAAGATAACATTGATGTCGTGACCAACTGAAAACCACAATTTTATTTTTGGACAGAAAAATAAGAGTAAAACATTAAGAATCCATTGTGTTTCATTTGATGGAATTGAGATAATCTCTTCATAGATGTCAAACAACAATTCTTCTGGTGCTAAAATACGGAAGTTTTCGGGTCAACATATTGATCAATGTTGTATACCGGCATCACTAAAGGCGCATAAACCAGTATCATAAAAAAAAACTATTGAGATTATCTATAGAGGGGGACTAATGACACCAGTATATGTTATTAATGACACACATACCAAATGAATTTCATCACATACATCAACATTAAAACCAACTTTTTATATTTCTAAGAGCATCTCCAACAGCATTGCTAAAATAGCAAAAAATGTGTTTTTTTCCTCTAAACATCTCCAACAGCTTTGCTATATTGATCTCTATATTTGAGAAAACTTGGAATTTTCCCAAATTTAGAGAAATCTCTAAAACTTGATGGTAGAAGTGAGAAATGATTATTTTTTTCAATCTACCAATGAGATTAAATCTTTATCATTTTATAATAAGTTTTTTTGTAAAAAGTGTATTGGGATGATAAATTTGAGAATAATATATTAATATAATTTGTGTTAAAATTTCTAAAATAGCAAATCTGTTGGAGTTGAATATTATTGCTTTTAGAGATTTTATCTTTTAGTTCTCTATTTTAGAAAAAATATAGAAAAACTGTTGGAGATGCTCTAAGACTACAAAAGTACAAAATTCTCTATGGATAGAGATGTCAATAGCATTGCCCTTATCTATAATAGAGATTTTGGAGATTTTTGCTCCAACAAATTATTCAAACATTCTCCAAATGTCTAAAATGAAGAAAGTAAGAGAGAGAGAGAGAGAGAGAGAGAGAGAGAGAGAGAGAGAGAGAGAGAGAGAGAGAGAGAGAGAGAGAGAGAGAGAGAGAGAGAGAGAGAGTAGTTTTTGTTTTTAATTTGTAGAACTCCCCAAAAATGATTAGTTAGTATCTACAAAGACTATATTATATTTTATTTAAAATAGAGTAATGAAAGTCAAAATTAAAAAAAATGATATTCAATTACAACAACTACTTTATTTTAACAATTTTAACATTAATATATTATTAAAATATTCAATACATTTAATAAAACATCATTTCTCTCTTCTAAAAATTCATTTTCAATATTTTTTAGTGATGAAAATAATAAAATATTAATTTTCTTATCTAAACATTTATTTTTTCAATCTCTCTCGATTTTAACAAAGAATATGACATAATTGTTGGAGCAAAAAATTGTTAATTTTTTTTCTCTTTTTGCATAGCTATTGAAGATGCTAGAGTCTTTATTTTTTGTTCTTTCTACCGATAAAAAATATTGAAATTAAACGCTTAGAATAAAAAATAATATTTTATTAAACGTATTAAATATTTAGCAATATAGGGGTTGGTTCATTTACAAACTAGACCAATCTTACAAACTAGTATAAACCAAGTTAAAAATATTTTTTTCATGATTTTTTTTTATCAAATGATATGATTTAAGAGGTTATTACATATATATTTGTTTCGTAATGTAAAAGTTTCACATGTATTTGTTTTCATAAGTTCAAAGTTTCACATGCATTTGTTTCATAATGTATTTTTTTCATATATTTTTTTCATATGTAATTTTTTTCACAAAATGAAACGAACATATATGTAATAACATTTTAAATCATAGCATTTGATGAAAAAGAATAATGAAAAAATTATTTTTAACTTGGTTTGTACGAGTTTGTAGGATTGGTCTAGTTTGTAAATGAACCACCATATATATATATATATATATATATATATATATATATATATATATAGGGGAGGGATCAAATGAGAACCATCCCTTCTTAAAGGAACATAGAAACAAATTGTGGACCACATATGATGTGGGTCCCACATAATATATTATATGGGACCCACAAGTGTTCCTTTAAAAATGCAAAGTTCTCATTTGAACATTCCTATATATATATATATATATAGGAAGAGGTTCAAATGAAAACTTTGTAAATTTAAAGGAACAAAATGACTCATTTGGTACCACATATAATGTGGGTCCCACCAATAAAAAATCATATCTGATTCAATGGGTGGCACCCATTGAATCAGATATGATTTTTTTATTGGTGGGACTCACATCATTTTTTATTGGTGGGACCCACATCATATGTGGTCCCAAATAAGTCCATTTGTTCCTTTAAATTGGAGGTGTTCTCATTTGAACAATCCTATATATATATATATATGAGCGGGTTCAAATGAGAATTTAAATTTGTTTGCGAAAGTGAGGACAAATAAGAGTGCAACACGTGTCCCATTCAAAGAAATATTCTGACTGAATTTAGTATTTTTTCAGTCTAAATAATGCTTATTCAGTCTGAATATTTTTTTGTATATTCAGTCTGAATAATCTACATTTACACACGTATCGCGCTCTCATTTGTCCTCACGTTCACAACCAAATTTGAGTTCGCATTTGAACTTTCCTCTCTCACACACTCTCTCTCTCTTTATATATATATATATATAATAAATGTATTCTTAGAGAAGCTTTGGAAATGAAAATAAAATTTTAAAAATCTTGACTTTTAATTCTTCATTTTGAAGAATCAGTTAGAGATGGTTTTACTCAAGTGTTATAAAATATTATTTTTGCAATACAGTAAATTATATAATAAATAAATGGGAGTGCTAATGGCACCCCTTACTCTCTTAATAGGGGTGTGCATAGAATTTCTTACATTTTTATAGTTTTGAAAATGTAAAAAAAGGGTTTTGGCATACTTTCGGGATGTCATTAGTCTCTTTCTAAAATAAAATGTGTATTTTCGTAATAAAATATTATTTTTGTATTACAGACATTTTGAGAAAATCAAATATTCTCACTAAATTATATAATAAGATAAAATGTGTATTATTGTTACAGACATGGGAATCATTACGTACTTCAAATATTTTTAGTGTAATCTTCACAACAAAAAAAAGCCATGAAACGTCAGAAATAAAATATATATTTATTTTAGGCAGCCAAAAACTCTCCAACTGATTACAGAAAATAAGTGGACGACAAATTACATTCTTAAACTTATACTTGTTTTATTTCATTTGTATTTAAAAAAAAAATACAGTATTATTAATATAATGGTTTTTAGTATTATAATAAAAGAATATTTATAATATAAAATTATAGTAATAGTAATACTAGTATGTTAAATTGAATTTTATTTGGTGGGTGTGTGGCTTTAAATGATCTCACCGCCGACTTCATCTTCTTTCTTTCTCGCTCATCATTCTTCAGAGTCTAGAGAGAGAGAGAGAGAGAGAGAGAGATACATAAAATTCATCACAAAGACTTCTCTCTCATTAACAACAATCCCCCCTTTTCTTTCTTTCTTTCTTTCTTTCATTTTCATTTTCATTTTCTATAGAGAAATAATCACCAAGATTTCAACCATGGAGTTCCTGTAAAACAACAATTTCTCAGGTTCTATTTTCTTTTCTCTGCTTTTAATTAATTTCAACTGATTTAATAAGATCAAGATTTTCCCATTTCTTGCATTGTTCTATGTCTAAAACAATCATAAAAAAAATCAAATCTTTAGTATTTTTGATACTATATTATTGATATATATATACCCACTTCTTGATTTTAATTATATCTTACAAAAAGATTTCTCTATCAATTTCTCCCCCAAAACCCACTTCTCACATACTAATTTTGATACCCAGTTCTTGATTTATTGGGTATTTTAGATCTTTTAATAAAAGATATATGATCCCAATTTCCAGAAATGAGTTTCTTGTTTTTATATATGATTAAATTCACAATTTCAACATTTTCACCCTATTTTGGGGGTCAACTAAAGTCTCCAATCCCATAACTTCTTTCTTTTTTAAGCAAAACCAGTTCTTTTTTCAGGGTTTTGAGGTTCAATTTTTTATCACACAAATGGGTTTTTTTGTGGGTTATAGAAAATTGAGTTGGTTTGTGTGGATGTTTTTGACTTTTTGTACTTCTTTCAGTTTTTTTCGCTATATTTGTCTTGTTGTAACCAAACTCTAGTTCATAATTCTCCAATTGGGAACCATTTTCTTCAAGAACATGATGAATTGTTACCAATTCTTGATCAAGATCTTGATTGATCATCAATCTAAACCCTGAAAAAGAAAAGTCAAACTTTGATCGAAAACCATTCAAATTTGTTCTTCATAGATCTTTTTTAGATATTCATCAAGTTTTGAGGTTAAAATCAACGTATTTGATGATCAAAAGTCAAACCATGGTCTTTATAGTATTTGTTAATCTGAAATTTTCTTAATTTGAATCATTACTTACAAATCTTTTCTTCAAATAATTTCAGGGTTTCCAAGCATTTTCATAAATAAAATCCAGCAAGATGAACACTAAAGTCCGGTTGGTTCGATGCCCAAGATGCCGGAATGTTCTACCGGAGCCGCCAGGAGTTCCGGTATACAAATGTGGAGGATGTGGTACAGTTCTTCAAGGTTAGTAAGATATCACACCTATTGTGTTTTTCTGCATCTTTTATCTTATATTTATTTCATTTCAATGGTTTTTTTCTCTCTCTAAATTCTGTTGTAAAAATGCAGCAAAGAAGCGGAAAAACGGTTCTGATGATCAAGTAATCGGCAGCAGCTCAAATCAAGAGTCACCCGTTAATTCAATCGATCAAAACCGAATGGATGGAGATCGAGATGTGGCTATGAAATCAGAAAATGATACGGTTGATGCACCATTGAACGGAGTTGAAGAGTATTCTTCCGGCAAACGGAAAATGGAGCAGCTTTCCGACGATCAAGAAGCCGCCAGCAGCTCAAATCAAGAATTTCCGGTTACTTCTATCGAGGAGCCAAATCGAGATGGTGATCATAATGATGGTGATACGGGCCATGAGGATCCGGAGTCGTTGCCTGAAACCACAGCTTGTAATTTAATGAATCAAGATCAAGATACAACAAAGATGCAACTTTCTGATGATCAAGAAGCCTCCAATCAACAGTTGGTGGTGAATTCGATCAACGGTCCAGATCGAAACACTGATCGTAATGATCCTCGTAGCTCGACTGAACTTTCGGGTCATGAGGATCCAGAGTCATCACCTGAAGCCATAGTTCATAACGGAATGGATCAAGATCAAGATCAAGATTATGATCATGATCAAGATCAAGATCAAGATTATGATCAAGATCAAGATCAAGATTATGATCATGATCAAAATGAAGATTATGATCATGATCAAAATGAAGATCAATCTTCTGGCAAACTGAAAATGGAGCAACTTTCTGATGATCAAGAAGCGGGAAGCAGATTTAATCAACGATCGATGGTTACTTCAATCAAAGATCAAGATCAAGATCAAGATCACCATGATGATGATTATGATGAAGAAATGTATGCAATTAATGGAGTTTTGGGGAACCATAAGATTGAGGATGAATTTGAAGAGAGCAGTTCGTTTTCTGAGCTTAACGAGATTGAAGAGCAATCACACGAAGCTATTCTTAATAAGATGAAGATTGTTCGTGATTCTGATGGTGGTTCGAAATCGAGCTTTAAGAGCTTAATTGCAGAAAAACTACTCGATACACGCCAGAAGAAAGTGGTGTATTTGGACGATGATGATACGATGTCTGAAGACGAAAGTGCGGATTTGCATCATCGTCAAAGATTCGAGCGCGTTAGCTCAACCGAGACTTTAGAAAACGTACGATTTGGTGGCACGAGTTACTACGGTTATGAGGGCAGCGTATCTTCTTTTGACAGAAACGATAACCAAATCCCGAGAAAGAATCATATTGGTCCGAGAGGGGGTGAATATGTAAATTCCCGAAACGGGCATCATTATAAGCGGTATAATGGCCATAAAGACGAGCATCGGTCCATGGATGTTCGATCATTTTACGGAAATACCAGCCCGTTAAGGCATGGTCATGGTATGAACGAGTTCCATGAGAACCCAAGATATCGTTCATCTGTGAACCATGAAAACCCGAAAATGGAGAGATTGGAGCTATTGAAAATGGTTCGAGAACTGCAGGATCAGCTCGAAAGAACTAATGTATCGAGTGCTGTACCGCAAGTTCCTTTATATCGGAATGACGTTTTGAACCACCCTGGAAGATATGGCCGGAGAATGGCGTTTTCCGGCGAAACAACGGCGGTTAATAGACAACGAGATGGCGGCTCCGGCTCGTGCTACCATCGTTGTCCACAAGACCACCGCCATTTGGATAACCGCCATTTCTCCGCCCAGCTTCCTCAGCAATGTGGTTATTGTAACGGGCCTCGTTACGGGCCCACCACATTCTACAGCCCACGTTGTTCTGGCCCGTCGAGCCCACAACACCATTCAGAGTCTGAGTTCTTGGCACCGGTCCGGATCAAAGCGGAACCGGAGGACCACCGGCTGCAGAATGACGTCCGAAAACAGTATCGTTCACCAAAGAAACGATACATCCTGCCAATTGCCGGTGGGTCCCCGTGGATCAGTTGTTACCGATGCTCGCAACTTCTTCAGTTGCCTCAAAGCTTTCTGGTTTTCAAGAGAAGGTGCCATAGTGTGAGATGTGGTGGGTGTTTAAAAGTGCTGAATTTTACGCTTTCGAATGGGACCCACGTTAGTCGATATTATCCGGAAGAAATGATAGCTGCTCCTCCGAGCAGTGAGGTGGAGGAGTACGCTAATTCACGAGCGGGCCCGGTTTCGTGTTCAGATCGTTCGTTTCAAAAGAGTTACTCGACAGAAACGGATAGAAACGTTTCTCGGGAATTTGTTGATGGAAGAAAGACGATTATGTCAAGAGACCCATCGGGTTCAGCCGTGCCGTCTTCTTCTTCGAAGATTTCTTACCGGAGAAAGATAAGATCGGAGATCGAGGAGGTTGAGCCGGTGGCTGGAGGTGGTTCACCGCTGCATTGGCTCATGGGTTATGCTTCTCCGAGTAAGGTGATCCGGGGTTGATCGGAGTTTTGAAGAAAAGAAAATCAGTTATTTTATAGTGTACAGTTGCATACTTGCATTGCATACATTTACTTTATATAAATTTATTTGTATTTTTTGGTCAGCACTGTTGATTTATCATTATCATTATCATTATTATATACAAAATTGGGTATTTTTTGGTCAGCATATGTTTATAAACCATGCAATTAAAATATAAAAATTATCAAGCCAGATCAATAAACGAGTTAACCGATCTCAAGTTACTGAGCTGAACCCATAAGCTGATACACAAGTAAAATTTGCTTATATTACCTTAAGATTTCGAATTCTCCAAGGTACATTTACATTTCTGTAAGTATATATATATATGTGTATATATATACTTGACTACTATTGCTATACACAAAATAACCAAGAAAGTAGCAGCAAACCGATTAAGATTCCAATGGGCTAATAGATGTTTCGGTTACTGGTTCTTCGATTTGAGGCAATTGTGACCCTTTGATCCTGAAGCATGTTCATGTTGGGAGCTAGTAACCGTGTGTAGCGATCAAAATACAGAAGCTGTTTCATTAAGAGTGCAAACTCTCGAGGGAATCTTAACCCGTATGATTCACTAACTTGTACCTGTTCAGATGCCACAAACCAAGTTATAATAGAAGCTTATTATAATAAGCTAAATATATCAAATGTGAACTTTATGAGATGCTAAAGCTTACCACATCGAGAAACAGTGCATTCATTTGCCTCTCATCGACAACTAAATTGGCCGATACAGTTGTTTCCTTTGTGGCTGTTCTGGTGGCTGCTGAAACGACAATTTCTGAATCCAAATCCTGAAAATAAGAGCATGATATATATATATATAAGTATAACAATAGGGAGTAAATATAATACTAATAACCATAACTTAAGTAGGGCTAGAAACGTAAAAGTACATGCCTGTATAGACGAAAAGATCTTCTCCAAATCTCTAGCAAATGCCCTAGAATCCACATCCATATTTGTAGCACCCATGTCAATTAAAGCGGAGGCCATTGACTCGTATTCTTCAGTTGCAATTGAACCCAAAAAGATTTCCATAGCACCCCATGTTTTTGGGGATATCCGTCCAACTATTCCTGCAACTCATAAATTATGGTTCAGTCGATATGGCCTATTGTCTGATTGCATCCATAAAGCCATCAATAAGCTAAAGGGCAAACCCAGTGTATAAATAATATAAATATAAATACCTACCAAAATCAAGAAACCCAATACGACCATCACGTAATACCCATAAGTTACCAGCATGTACATCTGCATGGAAAGTTTCACATCCCATCAAACTACCAAACCTGCACAAAAATCATAACAAAAAAGCTGATTAAAAGCTCATAACCAATGGTAAATGGGAATGACTTAATGGCTTAATGCAGTCTTGGCCATACCATACGTTAAGTGCAGTTATAAGACTGGTTTCCGGGCTTGAAACAAGAGAGCTTATTGAGTCCAAATCAGTAAGAGGAACTCCATACAGTCTCTCCATTGTCAGAACTCGCTTAGTACTACATTCTGGATACACTTTTGGAGCCGTGGCTTGCCTGTTAAGCCCCATTGAGTCCAAATATCTTCTGAAAGACTCTATGTTTGCTGCTTCTTTCTTGAAGTCCACTTCTTCAAGCATCGATGCTCTTATGTCATTAACAATGGCAACCTACTAAATGGTACGCAGGAATTACAATGAATTCTTTAAAAAAAACACTCTATTTCTATGTAGAAATGTCCACATCATACCAGTGATGCACGGCTAACTTCAGGATTCAAGAACTCTATAATGCGAGCAACAACATAAATGAAGTTCAGATCTGCAACTAATACATCTTCAATTCCAGGCTTCAAGACTTTTATTACTACATCTGCTTGTGACCCTTTAAGCCTAGCTGCATGTACCTAGAGATCATATTTTTTTCCAAAATGTTGAACGACATTTCTGAAAAGTGATAAAGAATGTTGTACTTTTAGATAAGGATATGACCTGTGCTATTGAAGCTGACGCAATTGGTGTAGGATCAATATACTCGTAGATACTATCTATTGGGACTGAGAGTTCCTCACGCAGGATACTTTTAATCTCATCAAAAGGAATAACTGGAGCTTTGTCGAAACAATACTGAAATTCTTGCACGTATTCTGCTGGAAACAATGTGGGTGCTGATGCTATGAACTACAAATTAAAAATATATTAGGATTTAATGATAGAAACTCAGAAAAATTAGTCATTTGTTTTCATAAGCCGTTGATGGTGAAATGTAGCATGAGAAATAACAAAAGGATCAGCTATCAGTTGTTAGAACATGATGCCCCAATTAGTCATTTGTTTCCAGTAAGGGGCTGTTTGGTTGGTTTTCCATTAAGTTCTATATCTATATGGATAAAGCTCTGTGTGGATTAATTTGTCTGTATAGATTGGAAAGTTTTTGTTTGGAGGTGTTTTTTAATAGACAGAAGAAGCATGCTTTTAATTGGGAGGGGCATGTTTGTAATTTTTTTTTTGACTTTCTACATAAAGCTCCCCCCTAGAAGCTTACTGAATAAGCCAATAGCAAACAGTCATGTATAGCTGAACAAATAAGCTGCGAGTCCCATGAAGCTCATTAAGCTGCTAACAAACAGACCCTAAGTAGTAAGAGATTCAGAATCGAGGTGACCTAGCTCACCTGACCTAATTTGATATAGGTAGCCCCCAAGCGTTCAAACAATTTCCGTATGTAAAGGGGTGATAACAATCCAAGCTGCATTTGCGATGGTATTCCACTAGGTGAATTTATTGACTGCAATATATTCCACCAGCTCAATCAGAGAACAGCATTTACAGATAATCAAATCTAACAAAACACAGTGGAAAGAAGACAAAATGGCAACCAAAATTTTAAATCATTCAGCAACAAATAATACAATTAAGATGAGAATTATGTATACATACCTGTGATAAGTCTGTTAGCCACTCACTACCAACACCAATGACTGCTTGAATACCTTGAGCTAGTCTTAAAGCTCCACGAGGACCGGTATTGATAGATGTCTGAACAATGTCCTCCACAAGTTTCGGCAAGTTCTCCATACTATCTGCAAGAAAAAAAAATATAAATTAGCTTTTACCATTTACTTGTTGATTTCTGTAGAGCATCACTTGCTAATAGAAAGCACAAATGAAGTACCTTGAAGACGAGAAGTAAAAAAATCTTGTGTTCGTGGTGATTGTGACTCTGAATATCTTGCATAAAGCCTCAACCCATTAGATCGATACTCCACCTTCTTTGAGCCAATTAATATGCTTGTAACAGGGAACTGAGAATGAAAAAGAAAACGTTATTTAGAGAAACGTTGCATACATATAAACACACTTAATTTCAATCTTCAAATGTCAGTTTATCCTTTCCCTACTCAGAAATTTAGCTCATTTACAGAAATTAGAAACTCGACCAAGTGAAATTAAAACTCAGCTACCGCAAATACACACAAAAATCTCATCAGGAATTGAGCATAAAATCGATTAACAAAATTTAGCTAATCGCAGAAGCTATAACCTCGATTAAACTGAAAATTAGAATCGAAAATATAAGAATATTATATAGAGTTGAGACCTAACCTGAGATTGGTGAGGGAAAAGAGGGAAGCGGTGGCCATGGACAAAGCCTCTGAACACTGAAACAGACGCCATGGATGCAGTCTCTCTAAGCTCTGGATGTTGTCCAATGCGATTGTGTTGAATGAATTCCAATAACTCCTTGGTTGGAAAGTGATTGTTTCGTCAGTTTACCTTAACTGAATACGATTCATGCCTCCATGGAATTGGGGCAAACATTCATACCGTCAATGGAGGATCGTAAAGAGTTTGCGAAAACCATTTGACCACGTGGCCTTATTTTACTGGTCTTTATGTATACAATATAATAAATATTATTCTTGTAAAAATCCATTTTTAGCAAAAATAAACAGGCTTAGAGAATCTCCAACAACATCTTCAAAACGAAGAAAATGAGAAATATGGAGATTTTTTATGAGAATTATGCTCCAACAGCATCTTCAAAAGTTTCTTTAAAATGGAGAAAACATGAAAGTTGATGTTTTTTTCTCCATATTTGGAGATTACCCAAAAATGATTGCTAAGAAACAAAAATTAATATTTTATTCATGATCCCATTTTTCCATATTTTTTATTTATTACAAGTTGTTGAAACTTCATATTTCTTTAACAAAACCATTCTATAAAAACTTTATTGAAAAATGTCATTTTATAAAAAATTTATAAAAATTATCACTCTATAAAAACTTTATTGAAATTTATTATTTTATAAAAATTTATTAAAAATCACAATTTTATATAAAGTCTCGTGAACCTTATTATTTTATGAAAAAAATCTTCGAAAATTACTGTATCATTTAAAAAATATGTTTAAAAGTTATCATTTTATATAAAATTTGTTGAAAATAATATAAAATATGTTTAAAAGTTAGTTAATGTGAATATTTTAATAATATAGTTAATGTTGATTTCTCCAAAATGGAGATGCTGTTGGAGATGAGTGCAAATATTTTTAGAGATTTTGACATTTTATGTCTCCATTTTGGAAAAAATTTAGAGATGCTGTTGGAGATGCTCTTAGAGCATCTCCAAGTGTTTCCTCAAAATGGAGAAAAAGTGGAAGATGAGGATTTTGGACAAATTTTTTGCTACAAGAGCTTCCTCAAAACTTTCTCCAAAATAGAGAAAGTATGAGAGAGAGTGAGTTTTTCTCCAAATATGAAGTTCATTCCAAAAATGATTACCAAATGAATTGACCAATAGAAAATTTTGAAAAATAAATATTTAATGAGATAAATAATATTTTAATAGATGATACAATATTTTAATATTATTTTGAAGAAATTATAGGGAATTTGTTGGAGATGAATGCAATTTTTTTTTTTTGAAGATTTTATCATTTGATTCTCCATTTAGAAGAAATTATAGGAAAATTGTTGGAGATGCTCTTATAAGTTATTATAGGCTAGCTTATTTTCAGTGTACACGTTTAATAAACCATAAGCTAGCTGAAAAGCTATTTGAAGTAGCATTTTGGAAGTTTATTGTTATTTTTTCAATTATAACGCTCATTACTATTAATTATCAATTTTTATTATTATTTTTTAATATATCTTTTTTACTCATTTGATTTGATTTGGATAAATAATATTTCTTGAATATATTATTTCTAGATAATTTCCGAAAAATTCTTATAACAAAAATTATAACATTTGATTTGATTAGGATAAATAATATTTTTTTTCATAACAAAAAGTTTCAAAAATTTATTTTTCATAACAAAAAGTTTCAAAAATTTATTTTTCAACATCATTTTTCATTTTGATTAACTCATGGATCATTTGGTTTTTTATTCTTTTATAATGTTATTATAACCACCATTCTTCATTCAAAATTCTAGTAACATTAAACAAATATTTGTTGAGAAAAAAAATGTTCAAGTAAGATCTTGAGTTTACTTGTGACGGTTTATTGAATAAGCCACTGCTACATAGTCATATAGCTGACTGAATAAGTTGTGAGTTCCAATAAGCTCGTTAAGCTGCTAACAAACTGACCCTTAGATTGGGCTTTTGGTGACCCTCCCATAACCTTACTGCTTTGCAGCAAAATGAAGAAAACTGTAGGCTAAAGAGAAGTGTTCTTCAAAGTCATTCTGTTATAATATTAAACAACTTAACAAAAATGTGAAAATAAACAACAAGAATCGCAATAGTATTAGAATTACACATTTAAGAATCTTCTATTTCAGAATCTGACCCTGTATCAGATACCGTTTCCACATGTACTCTTCTATTTGTGTTGGCTTCCAATGGGGGCAACCCATCGTCTTCACTAGAATCCAACTCGTTTTCCTCTGTGGTTGACGGAATGCTATAAGAGTTTCCATTGGAACTGTCCACTACGGCCGATTTGAAGATTTCTGGCCTGCATTATAGATAGCATTAGGGGCCAACCCTTTAATACTAGCAATTAGAGTATTTGATTAACAAACAGATATGAACCCTTGACCTCATGCAAAAGATTATTACGTTATTAGTATAGTTTTTTGAAATATATATAATATTTATATATGGCAACCTCTATGGTAACAACTTGAAAATAAAGTATTTCCTTTGGGAATATGGGTATTTAGGTACTAGTTATTAACTTATGATGAATTAATGATTTCAAACCAGTCCTATTTGTGATCTAAACAAAAGAAAACCAATATTGACTTGGTAGGTCAAATGGTCAAATACAGAAACTAACCATTCTGGAGATTTTTGTAACACTCTGACTTGTTCATGGAAAAGAACTTGAAGAACAACACAAGCCACTTTTCTTCCAGATTCAACGGCCTCCTCTCTCCCACTATCGTCAACCACGACAAAACTACCTGTGACATTTTACAAAAGAATTATACAAAACTACCACAGCAAAAAATGTCTACTTACTTGAATGTTTTTTTACTAAAAAAGGAATTGTAGTGAGATATGGTGGTATCAAATGGTTGCTATGACTTGCCCTTTACTTATATATATATATATATGCACATATACTTGTGTGTGTGTATATATAGGGGCGGGTTCAAATGAGAACTCAAATTTGGTTGTGAACGTGAGGACAAGTGAGAGTGCGACACGTGTCATATTCAGAATGAATAATCAAAGAAATATTCAGACCAAATAAATACTATATTCAGTCTGAAAATTTCTTTGATTATTCAGTATGAACACTCTATATTCAGACACGTGTCGCGGTCTCATTTGTCCTCACGTTCACAACCAAATTTGAGTTCGCATTTGAACTTTCCTCTCTCTCTCTCTCTATAAATATATATATGTATGTTATATGAACGTAGTCAGGGTAATATGTGAGAAATTTTCGCTTTTGTGAGAAGGTGAGAACAAGTGGAGATACCTTTATATTTACGTTATACTGTGTGTAAGATTGTAACTCTCACATCACCTTCATCTGTATATTGGAATGTCAAATTATATTGTGTAAATGTTGTAACATTCATACAATGTAAATGCATCTTTACAGTTCTCACGACAAACCTTCACAAGATACAAGGATATCTTCACTTTTCTCACATTTTCACGAAAAGGGGTTGTTCCCAAGCCTATAAATGTGTGTGTGTATATATGTATTCACAATATGGTAAATAATTATGTAGATGGGTATGAGTTACCTCTTTTTATCCACATGCTTTTCTGAAATTTAGCTGGGAAAAACGCCAATGCTTTTTCTCCTTTGGCATCGGTTACCTAAACTTATAAATTACCATATGAAAATAAAAAGGTCAAGTATTTAAACAAGCACTAGTGACGGAAATGTGGTTAATAGGCATTGCTATACCTCAATTGAATTGGAGCCTCGCAGAGAAACGACTTGCATAATGCTTTGGCCTGGTTGAAGAGTTAAAGTCTCGTCGTTAACCGCCCTCTTCAGATTCTTCCTTCCACCTTTTGTAGCCATTTTTCACTTTGATCCCACTTTTAGATTATGAAGTTGGATGTACGATTAAAAAGACTTCTTATGACTACTTCTGGATCTAAAACCTCCTTAGCTGCAAAATTCATTGATGATGCAGAATGAGCTTGGTTAATTTGCAAACAAAGCTGAACAATCACTATTACGACATGTTAATCTTGTTGATGCTGGGAGATCGGTAATACTACCATTTACCTTTATAAACTAGGGTTAGATTATCCACTTCTCTAATGAATTTTTAGTGGCTGGAAGAACTATAAATCGATTTTCTGTGACTTCTCATTTAACTAATCAAAACCTAGGTCAAAAAACTCATTAATCATGCTCTAACTTCTAACACAAACTTCAAATCCCGAACGCTCTTAAATCTTACTCAGATTAGGTCATTACATGTCGATGGAATCAAAAATCAATGTAAAATAGTTCAGCAATTTCCCTTTCGATAAACAAAACCAATCAGTCGTTCTCTAATTACTAGAAATCAGTTCAATTATTCAAGTAATCAACCATGACTAAATGTCTAAACCCCTATATCTTAACCTGTCAAATTCACAATAACACGTAACAAGAAATTCCAAATAATTGAAGTAAAACCCTAAAAAATACCTGGTGATGGTGATTTTTTGAAGTCTTGGAGAATGAAGTCAGAGGCCTTCACCCTTCGGTATGTTGGGTGGTTGGTATTGATGCCTTCGAGCCTTTCGGAAAGGAGTTTAGAGTTTCAGAATTGAGAAAGATGTCTGGTTTGGATTCTGGGCTGGATTTGGGGCCGTGGGCCTTGGGCCTTGGGCTACGGAGCAGAAAGGAGGCCAATTAAAAGAAAATAAATAATATAAAGGACAAAATGCAAGAAATAGCAACCTACTTTTATAAATTTTCTTATTATAGCATTGTACTTTAAGTTTTTTTATTAGAGCAATATACTTTTAAATTTTTTTTTATTATAGCATTGTACTTTGAAAAATCTACCCATTATAGCATTGGGTAACCTTCTCTTTTAAATTTACCTACTATAGTAGGTTTCCATGCCACCTCATTGTCCATGTAGGTTGTCCACATGTAATATATTGCTGATGTGACATTTTTTATTACAACAATGTACTTTCAAAACATTAATTTTACATGGTATTTAATAAATATAATAGATTAATTTACTGAAACTAAATTATTCATAAATATAACAATATTAAGAAAGTTTGTAAATCACAATTTATTTTCTCTATATTCCAAAAAATGTTTAAAAAATATTTTTTAACTAATAAAATAAGAGTTTTTACGTTTTATTACAAATAAAATATTTATATTCAAAAAATTATATCGACTTGGTTTTAAAAAAATGAATTGATATATCATTCAATAAACATATTTAATTAATTAGATTATTTCTAAAATATTCATTAAAATATAACAAATATTAAAAAGATTTGTAAAACACCTTTTATATCGTTAAATTTAAAAAAAAAGTACAAAATAAGTATTTTCCGAATTACAAAAATTAAATAACAGGTGTTGTGTTTTCTTATAAAAAAATATTTATCTTGAAAAAAAATATCATATTTGTTAAAAAATGTTACTCTAAATTATTTAATTTGTACAATTTAAAAAGAGTGTTTTTTTAAAGAGTGACGACGTAAGAAAATTACTAAAAGTTTGAGAAAATTAAGAAAAAAAAAATAAACCGGGTAAAGTGAGAATTTTTTTTTAAAAAATTGCAAGAGATTTTTTTAATAATGTCATGTAATCAAAATGACTGTCATCCATGTAATCACATTTAAGCCATGTAAGCAAAGAAAAATGGAGGTTAACTTGTTTAAAAGGTAACAAGTTACCCATTGCTATTTTGGATAAATTTTTCAAAGTACAATGCTTTAATAAAAAATAATTTGAAAGTACATTGCTGTAATAAGTAAAACTGAAAGTACAATGCTATAATAAAGAAATTTATGAAAGTAGTTTGTTATTTCTTGCATTTTGCCCTAATATAAATTTGGTAATAACCATTGATCATCGCCTTGGGAAGCTATTACCTTACCAACTAGCTAATCAGACACGAGCCCCTCCTCGAACGGATTCCTCCTTTTGCTCCTCAGCCTACGGGGTATTAGCAGCCGTTTTCGGCTGTTGTTCCCCTCCCATCAAAAAAATTGATCTGGTCCGGGCCGGTCCAAATCAACCCCGGTCCCAAACACTTAACCTTAACCAATTCCTACGGTCCCGCTTGTGAAGGTAAGACCCGGTTAAGCATGGGTTGTAACCGAGTTCCGGGCCGGACCTATGTTTAAAAAAAATATAGTTTTTTTATAACTTTTTAATAATAATTTAATATATGTAATTGAGTTAGTTAAGTACATTTTAAAAATACGTTTTATTATAGTTTTATAATTGGTTTTCAACTAAATACACTTAAAATACGTTTATTATACTTTTATAATTGGTTTTCAATCAAATACCCTTAAAAAATTAGAAATACATTTAATAATACGTACAAAAATACTTTTATTTTAGAAAAATCGGACCTTATCGGTCCCAGGCCGGGCCTATTTTGCCATCTCTACTAAAAAAGTAGACATTACAAAATCAAAGATGGTCAAAAATCGGTTCGAGTCGGTTACGATACCGGGACTGTTTATATATATTTACATAACCAGGTTCGAGCTATCGATCCTAATCCCTATATCGGTCTCGGGCCTATTTTGGCCATCTCTATTTGGTAGGATATAGAAGTGTAGGAGTATATTCGTGCAATAAGGGTAACAAATCCTTACTTTTTGTCTTTTAATTTTATTTTATAGGGTTATGTGGTTTTGTGATAGCAATATAATCTCCTGTTGGTTATTAATTTTTGTATTTATAGAATCAACGTTTATATTGTATTTGAATATGTTGCATCCATTGTTTATGAGCTAAAAGACATTAACAAGTTGTAATTGTTTAATATTATGATGAACATGTTGTATAATATAATAAATACCGTATAAAATAAACCTGTTGAATATACTAGTGATTTAAGTTTTCAAAATATGTTTAAAAAATGAAATATATATAACAAATTAAAGAGAATATAATACCCATTTTTAGCCTATGGCATGTAGCTCAGGTGGTAAAGTGGTGGGGAGACTTTGTCCAAATACATAACAGGTCATGGGTTCGATCCCAGTCCCCACTGCTAGCCTCAGCCATTGAGTGAACCTTAAAATGTTCCCTCACATTAATGTCCTTGAAGGCAGGTTCCATATGAGACCGGTTGGAGTTGCCGGTAATCAACTTTTGCCCAAATCCATTTTTGATATAATTTGATTACTCATGTTATTGTTGACGGCAACTAAATGTCAGATATTATAACATCTAAAAGTTGTTGTTGTAGTTGATGTTTAGTGAACAATAATTCTCAAAATATAATTAAAAGTGTTATATAAAGATAGCTCATAAAATATTATGTTATATGAGTTGCATTCAAATAAAAACATGGTCAAAATAAGAAAATATAAGAACATATGTATCACATTTTATTTTAAGACATGATCAAACCAAAGGAGCACAAATTTCACCATGCGACCTAGATGGTTTGACATGTTTCGTAATCACATGTGATATGATTCTAAAATTGTAGAAAATCATATATAATACAGACGTTTTAATGTTATATTACTTCAATTCTGTTTTCGTATGAACATCCACCAATGCTTGTTACATAATTTTTTTTATTAAGGCTATGTTTGACAAAAGTAACTTATAAGGTACCTTACGACTTATTAGGTAGTTTATCAAAACTTTATTTTTATTAACTTTTCAATACGCCATCTTATAAGTTAAATTATGGTCATTCAAATAATTACACTAAAAATAAGGTATCTTATAAGGTCACTTATAAGTTACTTTATTTTGAACATCGTAAATTTTAACCTATAAATATAAAAAATATCTCCAAGGAAAAAGAAGTTTATAATTCGCATTTAAATTTTTATTAAATATTTGATACGAATAACACTTTGAAATTTGGAGGTCGTTTGATTTGAGGGTTTGTTCAACTTCAAAAAACACAATCTTCAACAAAAATCATATTCGGTATCTGGTACTCAACCGTCTTCGTTCACAGTGGCTCTCCGTCACGGTTGCACCGCCCACGTAAACCTATCCAATCGGCGGTCCAAATTCTTCAATCTTATCAGAAGTACCCCCTTCACCTACGTATATTTCTCTCATAGACTTGAATAGAGGTACGTTCATGTTATGTTCAATGTTAATAAGTTATGAACGAGTTGAGTTGGTAGAAATTGATCATGAAGTTGCTTAAACCTTCCATGGTTTTGATGTCAAACGTGTTGGTGTTCATCTTTAGAATTTGTTAATTTTGTAACTGAGAAATAAAATAATTATATTGAACTTCATGATTAGTAACAAATTTATATAAATTCTGCTTTTGAAAAGTACTGTGTTTTGTTTTTTCGACATAAAAATTAAAGTGTGGTTCCTTCTTTTTGAAATGAGTTCAATCGAGACGAGATGTAATACAAAGCTCCTAATGTTGGCTTAAATCAAAATTGTGCGACTTTTTTTATTCATCCTTTTTGAGGATAACGAGGATCTAATCAGTGAAATTGTAATTCTACATGACATAATTTCATATACTCACTAGTAGGCGCTTTTAAATGCAAATGAGTGGATTGAATTAATTAACGAGAGATCTGAATTTGAATGTTTGCAGCTTGTTGTTTTGCTTTTCCCTGATTGGGAATTTGGGATATCAGCTTTACTTATTATTGTAGTTTATTTAATACAGATTTGAAGTTGGTAGCTGACCACTAGAGAAAACTTCCATAATAAGTTCATCAATCAGCTAAAATACACCTGGAGCTTTGATTTTTTTTTCTTGAGAAGTTCAAGATTTTCTTATTGATGCCACTTTGGTAAGTAATGTGTCCACTGTGATGGGTAGAAAAAAGCAGATCCGGCCTCGTAGGGCAGGAGGAAATGTTGATAATGGTGGTGTTTCTAAAGAGGGGCTGTGTGATTCAGACACATCTCAAGCTGTTGAAAATGAGTTTTCTGGTCACGAAAATCCGTTTTATGTTGAAGTTGATAGGCATAACTGGGTTTCAGAAGAGCATTATGACATTTCAGAAGTGCTTCTGATCAATTTGAACGTAAGTGGAGAGTTTCAGGATACAAATGATGATAAATATGGCTTAAGGTTTCGGTTGAGCAATGTAAATGAGTTTCTTAGTGGAATGAAACTAGGTCATTGGCCTATCCTATCCGCTACTGATATTTATCTAGAATTTGTTGAGAAGAGCGAATCAACGGACATAGAATCACAGGTGATGGTAACCGGGAATTTTGACGGCCCTAATGAAGGTGTTTCAGGGCTTGTTCACTTGGTTAATTTGAAGTTTTTGACTTTGAGGCCTATTATGGGGGTAAATTTTTCAGGGAGCTTATCATCTATTAGATTAAGATTAGAGATACAGAAGTGCGCCTTTGAGGCATGTGAGTCACTTTTTGAGAATACAAGAC
Organism: Silybum marianum; assembly: GCA_036898165.1. Lineage (NCBI taxonomy): Eukaryota > Viridiplantae > Streptophyta > Magnoliopsida > Asterales > Asteraceae > Silybum > Silybum marianum. The sequence goes on from CM072532.1 coordinate 2,401,665, forward strand.
AGCTATGGAAAAAAAGTATGATGAATGTTATGAGTTGGCTACGTCCAGAAGTGATGACATCAGAGGCTAGATATGGATATAAGGTAGTACCCGAAGACATGGAGATTGGACTAGAATCAAATGAAGACAATAATGTTAGTAGGAAACGAGCTAGGCTTGATGTTTTTGGTTTTTATGAAGCAATAAAACCCTCAAAGTGAGTGTGGACAGTGTATATAACTATATATAAGATGTTTTATAGTTCATATGTTTATTTCTTTGACGATCTTTTTGACTATGTTATAACGTTCGTGTGGGTTGTATTTATGATTGCAGGGATAACCCTGTGCTAACAGATGACATGCCTGACTTGCTTCCTGAGTTAAGACCATATCAGCGGCGGGCAGCTTTCTGGATGGTTCAACGAGAGAAAGGAGCTTTCAAACGGCTAAGAGGCAGTGAACCAAGTCAATCTGTTTCACCACTATGCATGCCAGTGGATTTAGTTGATTCCTGCTCTAAAATATATTACAATTCATTTAGGTACAAAATCCAATGTTTCCTGAATACTTGTTAGTTTTATTTTGAATCTTTATCAACCATCAGTTTTCTTTCAATATCACCCGAGTTTATATTACCAAATTAGTCTCTCTAGAGACTAGAGAGATTAATTTGGTAATATAAACTCGGGTGATATTGAAAGAAAACTGATGGTTGATAAAGATTCAACATAAAATATATTTACGACGTGTTCATCATTTTCTATTTTTGTTTCCCAGCGGACGTGTTTCATTGAATCCCGAGAATTGTTCATCTTATGTTGTTGGTGGTATTCTTGCAGGTTAGTCCTTCTACTTTATGTTACCGACTTGCATGTGTGTATTCTTAAGAAAAAAATACCCCTTCCTTTCTTCACAAAAATTAGCAGAGGTTCAAGCAGGTCATTTTTCTGCATTGTTAGCAATTGCCCAACTCCAATTTGTTGCAAAAGTTTTGCTTATTCTTTGTTAGTCTCTTTTTCCTCTTTTGATAGTCAATGGACAATCTATCTAAAGGAAATGTTTATGGGGAGAAAAGATGGGAATGCCAGGTCAAGTCTGCTGACAACCTATTCTTGCTAAACCAGTGAGCTTTAGCAGTTTTTACAGAGAAGATAGTTTAAGCACGCAAGGGATTTGATGTTGTCATTGTTTTTTATTTTTATTTATTTGTTTTCTTACATGGGATGCAAGCCTGTGATTATTGGTGAAAGCATAGAAGAGGAGAAACTATTAACATTAGAAATCGTGACTAGAAGGTCTTATAATCCCTTACCAACATTACTTTTAGAACTTTTTGATTTTTTTTTTCCAAAATTCTATATTAAATCTATAACCGAATTATATAATCGTTTTAATAATTTTTCTTATATAATTTATTCATACTTCAAACCTGAAATCCCAATTTTAAATTTATTTCCTTTATTTTGTTTCTCAATTTCTATTTTTCGTTGTCATTGACAAGTGTGTCTCTTTTTGACTCTTATATTTTTGAAGTTGTAAGTATAAAATTTGATTCAAAAACTTGGGTATTTTAGTGTTTTTATTTTTAATCGTTAGTGATTTCTTATATAGTTTTATGTGATTATTTAATGGAATTTAGAACTTTTTTTAATTTTTGTTGGTTTTTTTCTTGTATGTTCTTTGGAACTTTGTTTTAATTTTTAACGTCGTGTTCTGTGACGACGATAATTTATAAAACGTTCTGATTGATATGTGTTCTTTGAAATGATCTATACAATTTGAATCATGTTATTCTATGCGTCAAGAAAAGAAGAAAGAAGTTAAACAATTTGTTCAAGTACCTTTTCTCTATCACTTTTACCCTAGGATTTTTATTCAAGTATCAGATGCTTGTCAAGTTCTAATGAAACAGTGTGTGGAGGGTGGGTAACAGCTCAGAGGTGTACGAGCACCATTTGAATTTCGCAAAAGTGTTCGAGTGAACCTAAACATGATTAAGGTTTATAATTATAACATTTCAACTTTTCTTGATGCTGCTTTCCTTGCTCTATGTTTATGATAACCACAGATGAGATGGGTTTGGGAAAAACCATTGAGCTACTTGCTTGTATATTTGCACATAGAAAATTGGACGCTGAAGCTGATGATATACACGATGAGATGATACAAGTTGCCGGAGAGCAAAAACCAAATGTAAAAAGAACGAAAAGAGATCGCGTTGAGTGTATATGTGGGGCTGTAAGTGAAAGCTCCAAATACAAAGGTTTATGGGTACAATGTGATCTCTGTGATGCTTGGCAACATGCAGATTGTGTAGGCTATCCAGATAAAGAAACAAATTCGAAACCAAAAGAATATAGAAAGAGTCTGAATGGTGATTCACGAAGACGCAAAAGTAATAAGGGATCCAAAATCGTTGTTTGTAATGAGGATTATATTTGTTCACTTTGCTCGGAACTAATTCAAGCAACTAATTCGCCGGTTGCAAGTGGTGCAACTCTTATAGTATGCCCAGCTTCTATATTGCCTCAATGGCATGCTGAAATTATTCGGTAAGCTCCCTTTTCTTATTATGTAAATCTAAACTTTTATCTTATTATGTTCCTCATTCCTTTTCTATTAATTTCTTTTTTACAGTCACACAAATCCAGGTTCACTAGAAGTTCTTGTTTATGAAGGTGTTAAAAAAACTACTTCACCTTCTATTACATCTGTTACAAAACTTGGTGAACTTCTTAGTGCTGATATTGTCTTAACAACATATGATGTGCTTAGAGAAGACTTATCTCATGACTCAGATAGACATGAAGGGGATCGTCGTCTTATGAGATACCAAAAGAGGTATTTTTATAACTCTTTTTTTTTTTTTACTTTTTCACTTATCCATGTAGACCTAATTTTTAATTGGTAGGTACCCTGTGATTCCAACTCTTCTTACTCGAGTATTCTGGTGGAGGGTTTGTTTGGATGAGGCCCAAATGGTGGAGAGTAATGCGGCTGCTGCAACGGAAATGGCTATGCGGTTACCTGCTATGCATCGGTGGTGTATTACCGGAACTCCAATACAGCGAAAGTTAGATGATTTATATGGGCTTTTAAGATTTCTTAAAGCAAGTCCATATGACGTTTTTAGGTGGTGGGTTGATGTTATTAGAGATCCTTATGAGGTAAATAACTAACTTATGAGATGTGCAATGAGGTCGTTTAGAGCTTTTTTAGTTATTTATTCAAATCCTTATGTTATCTTAATCACATGCTTAATGGTATTCAATTAATGGTATTCAGCGAGGAGATGCAGGGGCTGTAGAATATACTCATGATCTTTTCAAGCAAATAATGTGGCGATCCTCAAAATCACATGTTGCTGAAGAGTTGCTTTTGCCTCCACAAGAAGAATGCCTTTCTTGGCTATCTCTCACACCAATCGAAGAACACTTCTATCAGAGGCAACACGAGACTTGTCTGACTTATGCTCGGGAAGTTATTCAGAGTTTTCAAAGTAAATAATACGTCTGTTTATACTTTGATGAAGGGTGGCTAATAAATAATAATCAGCTATAGGTATATATATATATATAATGTGTCTATTTCACAGGCAATGCTTCATCAGATTCTTTCCTTACTCATGTGGAGGCTGCAAAGCTGTTGAACTCTCTCTTGAAGCTACGACAAGCTTGCTGTCATCCCCAAGTAGGAGGAAGTTCAGGTCTACGTTCTCTACAGCAGTCTCCCATGACAATGGAAGAGATACTAATGGTTGGCTTTATTACTTTATTTAATTATTTTCCTAAAACCATACGGCTAATATTTATACAAGTACATTTAATTTGTTGTTTATCTTTTAAATGTTTTCCTTTTACATAGGTTCTTGTAGGTAAGACTAAGGTAGAAGGGGAGGAAGCTCTGAGGAAGCTAGTTGTTGCATTGAATGGACTTGCGGGAATAGCTATTATTAAGCAAGATTTTCCTCAAGCTATATTATTATATAAAGAAGCACTTGAATTAGCAGAAGAGCATTCAGAAGATTTCAGAGTGGACCCTCTGTTAAACATTCACATACATTATAATCTTGCTGAGATACTCCCTCTGACTGGGCCAGATGATGAGAATAATATTGTGGATGGGCAACATTCCATTTTTTCCAGATCTAACAGTTACCGATCTTTGCAGATTGCATGCAACAATTTAAAACAAAAGTTTTTGTCCGTTTTTAATTCAAGATTGGCTGTGGCCCAGCAGGAATTCATGAAATCATATGAGCTGGTAACTTTCTCCAAACTTTTTAGTTTTTTACTTCAGTTCTAAAAATGTTCATAAATCATGGATTTCTGAATCTGTAGTGTGTTGCTTCATAAATCTTTTTTAAGGTCAATAAATCACTTAATGATAGAAAAACACATCATACTGCTTGGTGGGCTGAAGCCCTGCAATATATTGAGCAAAACAAAGATTCTTCAACAGATTTTGTCAGAAAGATAGGAGATGCTGTCTCTGGTACTCTTAACACTTCAAGAACATCAAGACTTGCAGCCTGGTTTGTATTTGTTTCATTTTTTTATTGCGTCTTACACTTTAAAATGGGACTTCTATTCATAAAATTATATCCTTTTTTATTTTCTTAAATTTCAGCTTTAGGAGCATAACCGCTCTCAAGTATTATATCCAAACTGGTTTGGATTCATTGGAAGATTCTAGAAAAACTTTGCTGGATAGACTTCTACAACTTGACCAGACCATGGAAAATCCACGACAAGAAGACGTAGAACGTGTGAGATACTGTCCAAATTGCCAAGTTAATGGAGACGGCCTCATCTGTGTACACTGTGAACTCGACGAGTTATTTCAGGTTTATAATCGCATTAAAATCCGTCACTTTATTTAAAAATGCTACACTTTATAGAAGTAGGAAGCTGATATCTTTTATAATCTTTTTGCTTATTTGTGTAGGTTTATGAGGCCAGGCTGTTTCGACTTAATAAGGGACGTGATGGGGTAATCAGATCTGCCGAGGAGGCAGTAGATTTACGGAAAAAAGTGTCTGCCCTAAATCGTTTCTATTGGACTTTATCACAACCTGACAAAGCTTCAAGTTATGAAGATGAAGGGAAAAAAAGGGATGTTGGCGAGAAGGTTATGGTGGGTAAAATGATATTAGTTTTATCATATTACATATTATCTTTTGAAGTTGGATTGCATTCTGTATCTAGATGTATATATATATATATATATAATTATATACTAATGATTAATGTATTAACAGGTTTCTAAATCTCCTTCAGAGCTGGAAGTTGTTCTTGGGATTATAAAGAGCTATTCGAAGGTTCTACTAGACAAAGAAGCTATGTCAGCTGCCAAAAACCATCTATTTATTCTTGAGGTATGGGATTTCATCATTTCGTAATTGGGGTGATGTCTATTTCTGTCATTTTACTTTTTTTGAGGCCTTGGGAGAAGACATGTTTGTGGAACATTGGGATCTTCAAATCTTTTTATTTATTTATTTAAATGATATTTCTCTTAGGATATTGATTTTTTTTTGCTTTGCTCACCCTGGCCATCTCTATAACTTACTAAGGCAATGCGTAAGGAGTATGGCCATGCAAGGTCCTTGGCAATTGCTCAAGCTCAGGTTCTTAACGCTCATGATGAAATAAATATGGCAACCTCACGATTACGGCTGAGAGAAAATGAGGATGATAAATCTATCGACGCTTTAAGTCTTGAAGAGTTAGAGGCATCAAGCGTTGAAAATTCTAGTGAAAAGTTTCTTGCTTTATCCTCATTATCGCGTATAAAAGGGCAGCTTCGCTATTTGAAGGTATCAATAGTATAATTATACACTTATATCCAGTTTCATGTTTATTTTCATCACTGCATCTATGGAAAGTTGTGTTATACCTCAGTTAAGCAGTGTTGTGTTCTCTGATGCGCTCCATGTTATCTTTTTCTGTTCTCCAGGGTTTGGTACAGTCTAAACAAAATTTTCATTCAGAAGGCAAATGTGATCGACCCCAGGCTGAAGTTACGATGCATTCTTGTGCTAATTCGCTTAAAGAGGGAGAAAAGGGGCAATCAGTCCAATTAGATGAGGAAACATGTCCGGTTTGTCAAGACAGGCTCGGCAATCAGAAGATGGTTTTTCAGTGTGGTCATGTTACGTGTTGTAAATGTAAGTTTTCATATTACTTCATCAATCTTGCATTTACGTGTTACTGACACGCTCCTATGTATCTGAATGACATATATATATAGAGGCGGGTTCATACGAGAACGCTAACTATTTACGAGAATACGAGAAACTTTTTTCATGTACAAAATCATATGTGATTTTGCACTAACGGGTAGCGGGCGACTTTTGGGGTCACTTAAGTCGCATGGAAAGTCGCCCGGATCATATATGATTTTGTACATGAAAAAAAGTTCATGTACATATGATTGGCTGATGATTGTACTCGTATTTTCTTAAATTGTTACCGTCCTCGCATGAACCTCTTTCTATATATATATAGGGGTGGGTTCAAATGAGAACTCAAATTTGGTTGTGAATGGGAGAACAAATAAAAGTGCGACATGTGTCATATTCAGACTAAATAATACTACATTCAGACTGAATCTAGTGTTATTCAGTCTGAATATGACACGTGTCGCGTTCTCATTTGTCCTCACGCTCACAACCAAATTTGAGTTCCCATTTGAACTTTCCTATATATATACATACATATATATATATATATGCCTCTCCTATGTTCTTGCAAAATGTGGGAATGAAAAGTTGGATCCTGTCTCTTTGAAAAGGCAGAGGTTAACCCTTATTCCTATGCCTATTGTGCTTGTTGATTACAATTATATGCTCAATATCAAACATCATTAAAATTAATGATATATTATGCAAGACCCTTAAAAGAACCAACTTTTTATGCTCTTTCACGGGTGTTGTAAGGCAAAGCGACTAACCCTTGAGATGAAAGTAATATGTATTTGGTTCTTGCAGGCTTTCTTGCAATGAGTGAGCGGAGAAGTAATTACCATGGGAAGTCTCATGAGAAATGGGTGATGTGCCCAACGTGTAGACAACACACGGAATTTTCGAATATTGCTTATGTTGATGACAGGCAAAATCAAACACCGGATGCTTCTGTTCATACTTTTAGAAGCTCGGAAGCTTCTGTGACTGTTAATGGTTCGTATAGCACAAAGGTATACACATTTGATTAGATGTCGTTCTTCTGTACAGTATGCACATGTGCATACTAGTGATTGAAGATGTTTCCTGGTTTCTATGCACATGTGCATACCATACAGATGAATGGTTACTAGTGCCATCAATTGTTCTTTTTCCTTAAATTTTTAAATAACAAATGGATAAGCTTCACAAAGTAGAAATTTTCTCTTTGAGGATATATTTATTAGATGAATCTTTTTTGCTATTTTGTAGATTGTAGCAGTTACAAGGAGAATATTGTGTATCGGTTCTACAAATCCAGAAGCCAAAATTCTTGTTTTCTCTAGTTGGAATGATGTTCTTGATGTGCTGGAACATGCTTTTACTGCAAATGGTATTAATTTTATCAGAATGAAAGGGGGGAGGTATGAATTTCTTTGAATCATTACTCATATATATCTCCATATTAATATTATGATACTTTTAGATATAAAAATAAAAACAAATAAATTATAATTTCAGGAAATCTCATGTTGCCATAAGTCAGTTTAAAGGAGAAAAAGTTGGTGTAAAAAATAGCAAGAAAAATAGGGAGGCAGAAACAGAAACAGAACCAAATTCAAATTCTATTCAGGTGATGCTGCTCTTGATTCAGCACGGGGCTAATGGGCTTAATCTTTTGGAAGCACAACATGTTATACTTGTGGAGCCACTGCTTAATCCTTCAGCAGAAGCACAAGCAATCAGCAGGGTGCATCGCATTGGACAGACCAAGAAGACACTCGTTCATCGTTTCATAGTATGCTCACTTTTAACCAAAAAAAACTATTAATGTTGTCTAACATTAATGGTACTTGTGCAATTATCTATCTATCTATCTATCTATATATATATATATATATATATATGTAGAGGGAGGTTAAAGGGAAAACGCTAAAAAAGAGAAAACCGAAGAACACTCTGGGAGGCTTCCATCTGGACGGTATGCACTAATGCATACCGGTAATTTGTAACATGCATTAGTGAATATTCGTCAATGCATCTGTAATGATAGAAGCATTGATGCATATGAACAAAAAACGCTTGTATGCATTAGTGCATACCGTCCAGATGGAAGCCTCCCAGGGTGTTCTTCAGTTTTCTCTTTTTTTAGCGTTTTCCCTTGAACCTCCCTCTATATATATATATAAAGTTATGGAATCATATTAAGTTCTGAGAGGTGTGTGTGTGTGTGTATTGTGCCGACAGGTGAAAGGGACAGTGGAAGAAAGCTTATATAAACTGAATAAAAGCAGGGATGGTGGTTCGTTTATAAGCGGAAATAAAAAGAACCAAGATCAGCCTGTTTTGACGCTCAAAGACGTTGAGTCTCTCTTCAAAGTTGCTCCATCTACTGTAGAACAACAGCAGAAGCCAAGTTTGAATTTAATGCATTTGCCGCCAGGTAGTGCCGCCGGTTTAGCCGCCGAGAGGAGGCTGATGGAGCAAACAACGTGAATTGGTGTTTAGAAACTATGGTTTCTGGAAAGACGATGATGGTGAATTTAGGACCAAATCTTGGCATCGATTCTGTAAATTTAGATGCCTATTTAGTTACATACTGGTAATCTTATTAAAAAAATTGTTATATACTTATTTATCAATTATTATGTTTACATCTTTGCAAGGAACAATGACTGCGGTGGTAGTTTTTTTAACTAGTTGTGTTCCTTAGGGATGGGAATGGGACGGGGACCTCGATCCCCGTTCTCATCCCCATCCCTGTCGGGGAATAAGATTACATCCTCATCCCCAACTGGGATCTCCAACGGGGAAACGGGGATTTTTTCTCCGTTTATAAAATTAAATATGCGAGCGACCATGCACGTTGAAATGTATCATATTTTCAATAAACCTAAAATCAAAAGTAATTTAATATATAAAAAAAAGTCACAACATCATATAATAATTAATAACCTAAAAACTAAAAGAAAAATTCAATTAAATACAAAAAATACTTAACGTCACTCGTACCAAAACATAATGAGTAATACCAAACCATATCGAGTAATATCCAAAACATATGCGTAATTGTATTTTTGACATGACATCTAAAATATTAGACACTAACATCCAAAATAAATAAAACTTTTAGATTCCAAGCCTAGGAAATAATGAATTACCAATTTGGTTGAAATAAACATTTTATATAATTTATTAGTTTATATATAACGGGTCCGATTTGAGACAAACGGGGATCCCCGTCCCCGGTCGGGTTGACCGGGTTCCCGATGGGGCGGGGCCGATTCTCATCCCTACCGATATGTTAATCAGTTAGATCCGTTAGGGATTTAAGTCGTCAGAAAAATGCAACTATTAGGACCTTGTTCATTAATTTTTCAAAATAAGAGTGAAATGTATTTAAAAAACAAATCTGTAAGAACGAAAATGTAATTCAATCTAGTGTATAAAAATACAAAAACAGATGATTATAAACACAAAACAGGGTTTAGAACGTCTCTAAGGTACTTATAAGGATCCACTTTTTATACTTTTTTTTGTCAAATTATTTTTAACTCAACAAATTAATAACTTACATAAAACTTCACAATGTTGGTTCTTTAAAAAGTAAAAATCCACTTTGTGGGTTCATAAATATATACATATTAGTTATGAAAGAGGTTCATGCGAATATTTTTTAAAGCCCACTAGATTAGTTATAAAAACCCACTAGATTGCTGTTCACGAAAGAGATTCGTTCAAGTACGATAACAATTTACGAGAATATGATGATAATCCTCAATCAATAATTTTTTACATGAAATTTTTCGTATACAAAATCACATATGATTGATGTACAAAATCATATATGATTAGCCACGACTTAGCCCACGTGAAAAATCGTCCGTGTTCTTTTTTATGCTAGTATAAAATCACATATGATTTTGTACATGAATTTACAAAAGAATTATCCTCATATTCTCGTAAATTGTTATCATCCTCGCATATGAACCTACCTTTATTAGTTATTATATCTGATATAAAATCAAAAATATATAAAAACTGACAAATTGAAACAATAAATGGTTTTTAATAAAAACTCAAAAGTCATTTTTCATTATGTAAAGCCAAAGAATTTGATTTTATTTCTTCATCGTATCAATCGATTCTTCCCTCTCATTCTTGTCATGATTACAGTACTGGTTCAAGCTACCCATTGAATCAAAGTTCCGGTGTTGCCCAGATCACTAAACTCGATGATGCCCTCCAAGTGTTTGATCAAATGCTTCACAGAAAACCTCCGCCTTCCATCTTCGAATTTACTCGCCTGATTACACTTATAGTAAAAATGGAACATTATTCCACAGCGCTTTCACTTTTTAAGCAATTAAATTTGATGGGTATTTCAAGTGATCTCTATGCAATCACCATTGCTATCAACTGCCATTGTCGCCTTAACCAACTGACCTATGCTTTTGCTTTATTAGCCACCATCTTCAAGAAAGGTCATCCACCCAATGTGACCACCTATAGCACTCTCATAAATGGGCTTATTCTGGCTGATCGGGTTTTCGAAGCTGTTCAATTATTCAAGAAACTGCTTAAAGAGAATCTTTGTGAGCCTAATCAGGTTATGTATGGAACTATTATCAATGGGCTCTGTAAAGTAGGTTACACTAACAGGGCCCTTGAATTACTCAGATTCTTGGAAGAAGGCTCGTGTAAACCCTGCGTAGAACAGTACAATGCGATCATAGCCGGTCTCTGTAAAGATGGAATGGTTGATCAAGCATTAGAACTCTTTGCCAAGATGATTGAAAAAGGCGTACACGCAACTGTTTACACTTACAACTCATTGATTCAGGGCTTATGTATCTTTGGTCGAGAAATGGAAGCCGAACAAATGATGAAAGATATGGAGGATAAAGGAATCTCTCCAGGGGTGCATACCTTTACGATCTTGGCAGATTCCTTTTGCAAACAAGGGTGCGTAGAAGATGCAGAATGGGTTATGGAACGGATGGTAAAAAGAGGTTTGGATCCAAATGAAATCACTTATAATGCATTAATCGATGGACACTGTTTACGTGGTGAAATAGATGAAGCACATAAAGTTCTTGATCGTATGGCGGAAAGAAATCTTGTCCCCAATATAATCACTTATAGCAGCCTGATAAATGGATACTGCAAAAAGAAGCAAATCGATGAAGCCATGGATCTTTTTCAAGAACTCCCAGATAAGGGTTTGGTTCCTAAACTTTTTACTTACAATTGTCTTTTACAAGGTTTGTTAAAAACGGGTAATTTTGCATCCGCTATAGAAATCTTTAACGAGATGAAAGCCAAGGGCTTGACTCCCGATTTATGCACTTATCGAATCTTGTTCCATGGAAAGTGCAAAAACACGCCATCTTCTGAAGCGTTGGATCTCTTTCGTTCATTGGAAAGCGATGAAATTATGAAAGATGTAGGTTTATATACTATCTTGATTAATGGTTTTAGTAAATGTGGGAAGGTTGAGTTGGCAATGGATTTGTTTGATGAACTTTCTTTTAAAGGGTTGAAACCGGATGTTAGGACTTATACGGTTATGATACGTGTGTTTTGTGAAGATGGATTATTGGGTAAAGCGAAAGAATTGCTTAAAAAAATGGAAGAAAATGGTTGTTTGCCAAATAGCGTTACGTATAATGTTATTGTTCAAGAATTCTTGAAGCAAAACGAGATTCAAGAAGCAGAGATTCTTCTTGAGGAAATGATTAATCGAGGTTTCTCACCTGATTCTACTACTTTTTCGATGTTGCTAAGGTTAATTCCGGGTGTAGGACAAGATTCTCGTATGCGAACGCTCCTTCAAAAACTACCAAGGGTCGAAAGAAAAGATGGTATAGTACCTGATTTATCAACTTGTTGATAGGTTATTCGAAAATTGTCCAAAAAAACTTGTTAGGATGTTAAAATAACATCCTATTATGATATCCTTATGCTAAAATAGAGAAATGGAAGGAAAAAAGGGGGAAAAATCTTTAAATTTAGAGAACTTCTAAACGAAGAGAGAAATGATTATTTTAATAGTTGTCATCAATTGTTTGAAAGTATGTTTAAAAAGATTGTTGAGATATTAAATATATTGAATATTTTAATAATATAATTATGATTAAATTGCTAAAATATAGTAGCAATTTTTTTTAGAGTTTGACTTTTAAGATGCTATTTTAGAGAAATTTTGACATAAATGTTAGAGATGTTCTAAACAGTGAGGGTTGTGTTCGTTGTAGGACTTAACACAACACCTTGCAGCACGAGAAAACAATAGCCATGCACCACATGTGCCCACGTTCCTGAAAGCATCTGTCTCTTTCTATCTTATAAACTTATGAATGTTTATTCAACACATAATAAATATATGAATGCTTAGTTTTTTTTTTTAATATTGATGAAAAGAGAAATAAAGTTGTAAATATTAAGTAATATTAAGACATATTTTGATTGAAAAAAGTAAAAAATATTTCGTTTTTTGCGGTAACAAAAAATAAAATTGTGGTTTTTTTGTGACGTAGAAAATTATTTATTAATGTCTTCCTAAATAATAAAAATTTCGTTGTTTTATGGCAACGAAAAAAATACATTCTTTTATGAGTTGTCTGAGAAAAAAAAATCAAATTCTCAATGTTTTTTTATCTGCATTTTTTATACGTTACAACCTTTTTGTAATTGATTAGTAGTTTTTATTTTGAATAAATATTTGTAATATTATTTTTAATAAAACACAAGATTTATTTTATTCTCAACTAAAAAACATAACGTTTCGATCTGTAAAATCCATCATGTAAAATCGTTTTGTTTTCTGATAATAATAAGAAATAGCCATTTTTAACGACCAAATTCTTGTTAACGGCAATCTTTCTGGATTCGTTCCACCTTATAGCATAATTTTAATTTATTTTCTTTCTTTTCCTTCTTACATTTGGAATAATAGTTTTGAAATGAAACTTATGATTATTTTCTTCCCGTTTCCTTTTATTTCCTAAAAAAGTTTTCAAGATTCCTTTCTTTTCCTCCATTTCTTTTCCTTTACTTCGTAAAAATTTTCCTAAAACACAACATTAGTCTCTCATATTTAAAAATAGAAGTTTGTTTAAAAAACAAAAATAACAGATAAAGCCACAATTTCAACACCACGTAACAAAATGCGGCAATTTTTAAAACACCCACAGAACCAAAAACACAATTTTTAGTCGCATGATTATTATGTGTTTTGATCAAATACCTCCACCGTCTGATTAGTTTTTCTTAAATTAATCAATTTGATCAAACATATATATTAATATATATACATAATTCAACTGCTAATATTATATATATAGTATATGACTTTCTTTTTAATGCACGTGTAAAGGGATTTTAGTATTTTACTTTTACTATCTCCTATATGAGGATGACGATGGGAATGGCGGCGGTTTTTTTCTATTTGGCTTGTCCCAACTACGACCCTCTTTTAAATTAACGTGTCCAAAACCTTCATTCCACGTGTCCACATCCTACTCCTGCAACCTGTCATACTAGCATTACTTTGCCACGTGTCTGCCACCTCAACCCTGCATTTCCATTATATAAATTGCATACCTCCAATGGCTCTCAACTATCATTTTACCTATCCTTTCTATTAAGTTGTTATGATTCAGACTATGAAAACTTTACCTGCCACCCAAACCCCACAAATCTCAACCTTCCTTTCTCAACCCAAAACCCACCATGCTTACGGTTGCCGGAGCTTAAAACTCCACCAAAGATTGCGGTGGCAGAAGGGCCGTGGGTTAGCCATCAAGGGCGGCGGCGGTGGTGGTGGTGGAGAGTGGCCGATGAGACCAGAGATCAACCGGAAAGACAAGATGAATGAAGAAGAAGAATGGGATGAGGAAGAAAACAAAGAAGAAATAAATGAAAAAGTGGAGCTAATGGAGATGGAAGCAATCATGGGGAAAGATGATGGAAGAGAACCCATGGATTATAAAAGAAGAGCAGGTATTTTTTACAAGAGTTCAGAAATGTTTCAAGCAAACAAGGACAACCATCACCATCCTCACCATTGTACCTAAACCCCAACTTTTATATTTATATATACATATATATATATATATATATATATATTTAGTATTATGACACCAACCTATACATACAGAAATGTATATTGGTGCACAAACTTCCTAAATATGCACATCATATTATATGTCAAAAGGGTATTTCATAATTCTGTTTTAGAAACTTGTTTATCAATAAATATATTATTGCATAACAACATATATATATATCTAAAAAGAAACAGATTACAACAACAAAAGGCACCAAGAACAGAAATGGAAGTTTAAGGAGCACATAATAACTAAATGTTTTAAATAAGATAACAACTACCATCATAGTACAGTCTCAAATAGGGCATGTAAAGGCACAGACAAACATCTAAATCTAACTACAATTGATAAACAAATATTTCTAGAAACTCAAATAAACTTAGAAAAACAGTTTTGAAAGTTGTTCTCACCTGAAAACCGGCAGACTCAGAAGTGATTGGATCACATTACACCTCGATCTTCAGGGACATTTTCCGGCCAACACCATCATTGGACCGAATTCAACTTTCACATGAACCAGTTCCTTCCTTAACAAAACTTCCAATGATTATCACAGTTTACACACGTTACAAACGTTGTCATAGGTTCATCAGCACTCCGTGTCTGCAGTTGATAATAAGTACATTTCCTTTTCTGGCAACGACCACATTTGAACTGATCAGTGGTGGCCTTTGGCGGCCCACCTCGTTCGCAATCAAACAAAGCTTTCTCTTTTATTTTCACATTCTCCATTTGTCTTTCTGTGCTTGCCATCTCTTCAGGAGTCAACTCCAGAATCCTTTCTGGTGTCACGTGCCCAAACAACACTTTCCTTCGAAAATCCGGATTTTTCGGATCCTTAATATTAAACATTATTGATCTATATTTGAACTTTTGTGCACCGTTAGATCTCCCCCATTTTTCAAACATTGCTGACTCCACAGAAACAGCAACTCTATAAGGATCACAATTATTAACTTCATCCTTTAAATCATCATCAATTTCCCCAGGAACCTTGCATAATGCCTCGGAAAGAAGTTCGCGAATCTTGTCTCTTACGGGATCTTTGCAATAAACTAAGGAAGTAAGCTTTGGTGGAGCGATGCTATTTGATCTGTTGGGTCTGTTTGAGTCAGAGGTTTGCTTGTTTTCTTGTTTGGTAACTTGTTCGGCTTTAGTATGTTCTCGCTTTTCGACTTTGACAACGTTATTAACTTTTTTCTCAGAAGATTGATGTTTTTCGATCTTGATGGAGTTTACTCTCTGAACTTTCTTGTCTGATGTCTCTGCTACATGCTCAGATTTTAATGATTCTTTGGTGTCCAAGCTTCCATTTTTCTTGTTCTTTAAGGTTTCTTCAACAATTATGTTTTTCCAAATTTCCACCAGCTCAGCAGCTAGGGACTGAATCTTTTTTCTTGGGTGTTTTGTTAGTTGACGAAGACGCTTCCCCACCTGAAATAATGGAAGTGTTATAATTTAACTTCATTTATGTTACTTGAGGCCAACAGATCTCAAAAGTGATCCACACTGTGATTGCAGTGTGGTTATTAGATGGAAAAAAACAAAGCCAACCACCAGAAGAAAGCATAATGAAAGAAAAAACAGACCAAACAAAAAAGACAGGTTAATGCATTGGGAATTAGACGATTAGATAATGCAAAATTAATTTGGTAATACATCCCAAACTAAACTTTACACACAGAAGACATAACAACCAGCCAAAATTAAGATTAGCATAAAAGACAATCAACTTATAAATTAAGCAAATTAAAAAGTGAGATCTTGTAGCATGGAAAGGGGATAACATTATTAAGGAAATAAATTATACAAATACTGAAAAGAAAAAAATTACACATAGGAGGTGCATGTAAAACCTCAACCAAAAAGCCAAGTTAATGCTACATCATTCCTTGAATGTGAATGCTACATCGGGGTACAACAGGACTATATTAGTGTTACATTCTCTGAGTGCTCTATTAGTGTCTTAATGACAACCCTGTCGAATTCAGCTTTTTCATAAATGTAACACCGTTGATTCAGAAGTATAAAGTCAAGGTAGGGGATTAAGGTGTAGAATCAAGGGCTTAAAACTCATTAATTAGAACAAGAGGGCTAAATAGAAAGCTTGAAACAACACATTCAAATGAACAGGGGAGATTATAGTGAGAACTTGGGAGTTTCATTTGGAGAAATCTGCCTTTTCCCAACTCCTCTCTCGTTCCAGAAGTATTAGCAAGGAGTAAGAAGTAGAAAAGAGGTGGTATTGAAGCAAAAAATGGAGTTTAAGTCCTAGCATTAAATAACTGAAATCAAGTGAATTCTTATGCAAAGGTTTTGTTTTTATGATCCATTAGTTGCTTATGATGTTACAGTAGTGTTTAGTGTGTTAGGGGTGTTGAATCAGAGGCCAGAAACCCGTTAATTTGATCATGAATGACCAAATACGTTGCTGTGAAAACAGAGAAAAAAAAATCTGAGCTTTTGATGCATGTTGTGTGGTGTTAATTGATGCTTAATTGCATAATATAATAGATAACGGTATTGGGAGTATTTGTATGCAAGAAAAGATCAAGATTTTGGAGTTGACAATGCCCAAAAACGGCATGTATATTGGTGTGTAAGTGTTAATGTAGGAGCAGATAACAGACTTATGCAAGCAGGCGAGTTTCATCAATTCCACATACAGGAAGAAGAACAGAAACTCTTTATTCAGCAATTTAAAAGGCATTTGCCTGATTCATGAGATAATTATAATCAATCTTCTTTAGCAGAATTGAGCAGCCATGCAGGTTGCTTGCAGTTTGAGTTCCCATGACTATAAAGCAGAAAGGTATATTATCTGTGTGCCTATACTATATGTGTGATAGTGATACTGGTCCCAATCAGCAGAAGCAAACACATATTTTGTTACCATGGCGTTGTTGAAGATTTAAGGCTTTCAATGAGAACTTCCCACCATATCAAAAACAAAAAATTCCCAAAAACTATTTAATAACACACGAAAAGCTGTATTCCACTCAGAATCATTACAGCATCCAAGATACCAACACATAGAGCATAGATATGTACCTTTTCTGATCAACATAAGCAAAAAAAAAGTAGCTGTTTCAAATTAAGTTATTGAAGTTAACAATAACAGACTCATTGTGGGACTCATTGGGTTTGTTCAATTGTTTGATTTGGTTTAAGGTATAACAATAACAGAGTCATCTATCTTATTTAATGATGGAAAAAAAAAAGAATGCAAACAGGAAAACCCCCAAAAACCAGTTTTCTTACGGTTCTTGACCTAGACCTTTTTGGGAAAGACGCTCAATCTTCAAATTGGAACCTAATTAATTAACAATCCATGTCCTTTTCTCGTCTCTTGCATTTTGTGCTCTTTCTTTCTCGTAAGTTCCACTTCTTCTCTTCGTTGCAATTGCATACCTGCCTCGGCGTTTCATTGAATTACAAATTCAGAGCTTCTCCATGTGTCTTATATTTTTTTTTGGCAGTTTTAACAATTCTAAGAATGTGAATTGTCAATTACAAAGAAGAGGATTCGAAATATCAAAAACCCTAAGTTTCCGAACACGTAGCCATAATTAACCCCAAAATTAAGAAACCAATCGAAATTAATCGCATCTATAACATAGGATCTTGATTCACAGTACAACATGGGAACAGATTCATTATGTAATTCATACGAACACAAAATTTACCTGAGTGGAAACAAGAATTTGATAGTTAACAGGAAATTTCTTGAGCGCTTTTAGGGCATCAATACAACGATCTTCCTCCGGCGAAGAATCTGCGCCACCTCCGACAACAGCGGCGGCGTCGGCCGCTTTCTTGGCTGCCTCGAATAGCTCTTTTAGCTCCGTCTCCATCGGGTCTCTGTCAACAACAGAGAAAATCGCCTTCAACAACAATTTAAGAATAGAGAGAACACCAGAAGAACGGTCCGGTGAGAGTTTTGATAAATACTAAAGGATGGGGGAGGAAATCTCGGCCGTTAATCCACTCGTGTCAAAATTTGATCTTGCGGTCAATCAGGAAGGAGGGTTGAAGTTGAAAATGGAGTAGCATTGCCGAGGGTTTTGACTTTTGACAGCTTTTACACATTTTGAATATATTTTTCTTGATTTTTATTAGAGTAAATTGCAAATTTGGTCCCTATAGTTTGTGTATTTTTGTGGTTTTGGTCCCCAAAAAATTTTTATTGCACCAAAACCACTGTGGTATATATTTCATTGTGGATTTGGTCCCTGACACTAACTTCGTCAGATATCCTTCCGTTAAAACCCTCCATGTGCCTTGCACATGAAGGCATTTTGGTCATTTGACTTTTTTCACTAAAAACAAAAGCTAGAGGGACTAAAAATGTAACTTAATCAATTAAAAATTAAACAAATTTAAATTTAAATTTTAAAAATAATTTAAACAATAATATATATATATATGTATACGTTATTATAAACAGATATATATATATACTCTTTAATATATATATATATTATATAAACATATATATATACACATTTCTTCTCCGGCGGCCAAACATTTCTTCTCCGACGGCCAAGAACTCCGGCGGTGACCTTCAGCAGAACTTTGGCGGCGACCTCCATCTGCAGAACTCCGGCGGCCAAACAGAAAGAGAAGAGAGATCCGAGAGATCGAAAGAAGAGAAAGAAGGAAGAGAAAGAAAGAAGAGAAAGAGAAGAGAGATCTAAGATCGAACGAAGCGAAAGAGAAGAGATACCGATCTGACGACCTCATCTGCAGAACTCCGGCGGCGACCCTCGATCCGGAGCCGGAGAAGGAGAACCAGTCCATCGTCGGAGCCCTGAAACTTATGGATCTGATCTGTGGGGTGGTTTGTTTGGTAGCAGCAACCCGTCTTCATCCTTCAATGTTTGGCCGACGAACACCAACGTTCAAATATTTTGAGTTTTCCTTGTATGTAACAGGTCTGGGTGTTTTGCACCTTGCAAAACTGCTCTCGCTTGTGCCTGTTTGTTTTTTGTAGCTTCATGGAGGTAGTGTATGTTCTGGGTGGGGGGGCCCTTTTGTTTCTGTTGGTGTGTTCTCCAATTGATGGTATGGTGGGTTTGTTGATACTACTTTTGTAAAATTTTGTTTGGTTATAAAATTGTCTGTCAAAAAAAAAAGTGGTTCATAGGAGAAGATGATCGGAAGTTGGCCGGAGAAGTTGACCGGAAGTTGACCGGAGAAGATGACCGGAAGTTTGCCGGAGAAGATGATCGGAAGGTCACCTGAGAAGATGACCTGGGGGAGGGGGATAAATAAATTTCATGTTTGGTCCTTGTAGTTTATTGTTTTTTCAGTAAATTGTAGTTTTTTAAAGAAAATTAAATTAAAAGGTAAAATGACCACAATACCCTTCATTTAACGAGTTTTTTTTAACGGTGTTAGTTCTCAGGGACCAAATCCACAACGAAATGCATACCACAGTGGTTTTCTTGCAATAAAAATTTTCTGGGTACCAAAATCACAAAAATCCAGAAACCATAGGGACCAAATTTGCAATTTACTCTTTTTATTATTAACTTCCCATTATGGTATAAAAAAATAAACAAACTTTGAGGGGTATTTTATGTAATATAATATTTTTATACATAGTAAGTATTAATCAGAATCTTTTCTGATAATTTAACTGATCAAGTAATGGGTTTGTTTGTTTTTTTGGATTCTTTAAAATGAGATTTTATGAATTTATGTTTATATTCTTTAAAATCTTCTTTAAATTAGAGAAAGTAAAAAAGGATAGTGAATTTTTTTCAAATTTAGATACCTCTTTAAAAGTGATTATCTATAAAAAAAAATTTAAGTTATTTTTTATTCTTTCTAACAATAAAATTTTGGAAATTAAGTGTAATAGTGTATGCAAGATAATTTATATCATAATTTTCAATATGGAAAAGTTGTTAAAGATAAATATATTTTTTTTCTTTTGAAATTTTAACCTTATGTCAAAGATGTTTAGTTGTTAATTCAAATCGTATTAAACATGGAGTAGTGGTCGACTGTAAGCTTCAAGTCTATATAAGATTGGATAAGATATGCATAAACGGTCTACATATAAAAATTTATTGTTTTCTTATAATATATAAAACGATTTATAATGGTTGGGCTCATTTGGGCCTTGGTTACATAATTTACATTGGATATAGGATCTATAAATAGTTATTGAATTTGGGCTTTATCTATGTTGTCTACAATCTGATTCATATGTTTGTTTAATAAACATAAATTAACGTATTTTTTTAAGATACCTCTAAATTGATATAAGTCAGTTTATAAATTAGTTTATTAAAATGCTAATTGAAGTAATATTTTGAAGCTTATTTTCACATATTGTAATTATAACCTTCATTGACAGTAACTATTAATAAAAAATAATTATATATTAGTATTAATTATTAATATTATATTGCATCATATATTAATTATTAACTAATAATATCCTTATATATTAATATTCATGTTCCTATTTATAAAACCTAAAATTTATAATATTATAAATATAAAAAATTAAATTAAAACTATATTAATTAACGTTATGTGTAATTTATTTATTTTTACTCTCTAGCTTATATTATTTAACATATTCTATCATTAATGATTTATTTTAAATATTTTATGAAATTGGCTAATTTTATAACATGTCATTTTTATATCATTTTGCATTTTCAACTAGCGTATCAGTTAATTTTTATTAAATATGATTAATTTATCGGCTAGTTTTTGTCAAGCATGATTACTTCATCAACTACTTTGTCAAACATAATTAGTTCATTAACTAACTTATTATTCATCAGTTAGTTTATCAACTAACAAATAACTTATCAAATAGTTTTTCAAACAAAACCTTAACCTAAGTGCAAACTCTTTTTAGATTTGCTTTTCTTTCTTTTATTAGTTATGATCTAAGTACATTAAGTTGATTAATTTTACAAGACACGAGTCTGATCTCATATCCACTAAGACAGGACAACAATTTTCCATTATAAATTTAGTATGATTCATAACAAAACCATGAGTTAAGGGTTGAAACCATAAATGTCATTTTATCTGATATGTTAGAATATAGAATTAAGTGTTATCATTGAAGAACTGTAAAAAAATAGTTGATTTAAAAACAAGTTAATTTTACTTAGATTTGATATTAGCTAATAGTAAACTCACTCTTGGTACATCATATGCAAGTTAGTACTACAAGACTTATATCAAGTCAAATACAATATAATGAGTCAACTTGCGGTAAGTCGTGTGCACCGTGGCATCAAGAGAGCTGGGAAGCGACTTGCTCGATCAAGTCGTGTGCATAAACAAACAAATTACTATAACAGAAGTTATATTAATATAAATATTTCTTAAATATAATGCAAGACGATAATAAATTAGGATTTCTTTATAATTTATTGATTCTAGAAACTCATAAACTATAAAGACTTTATGTGATTATTTTTATTATAGTATATTACAAACTTTTACTACAAATTTAGTGAAGAAAAATTCACTACCTAAATAGAAGTCATTTATATGTTTAAAACAAATGAACTTGGCGAAATACAAGTGGAATAGAATTTCGATAGATAAGATGCAAGCAAAATTATCATGAATCCCAAAAAGTATATAGACTCTTTTTGTGAATACCTATGACCTAAAAAAATGTTTTACGAATAAAAAGTATATAAAAAAAATTCTTCAAAAAAAAAGTATAAAAAATTATTTTTTATTGACTCAAAATTGGTATTAGTAGGAGGATTCACATGATGGGCCATTTTTTTCTATGGAAAAAGTGGGAAATTAAACAAGTGTTTTTGATGTTGATGCAGTAATTGAAAATTAAAAAGGTATAATTGTATTCATTATGGAAATTGCAAAGCAAATGCTTAACTGTCACCATGTAGGGGCAAAATGACATGAATTAGGTTTGACTTGTTGTTTGTCTAAAAATGTTTTGACTAAATTAATTTTGTACTTACTAGTAATGGCATATATATAGTTTCATAATCTCAATGTTTTTCTTAGTCATAATTAGTTTTAAATTACAGTTTGACTCTTTACTAAATTAATGCTTATTTTATTCTTTGTTAGGAACTTAAGATGTTATGTCTTTTATATACCAATATACAATTTACCACTACAACGTTCGTATATATCTTAGTTACCCGAGGTTTTGCAAAGGTAGTTGTGTAGACTAAAACACTTGTGAAAAAGACGCTTGTGTTCAACAATGATGGTGGTCGAGTTATCAGTCGACAAGGAGGAGGAGGACTACAAAAGAAAGAAAAAATAATAATAAGATGCCTATATCTCATATGAGAGGCACATGAGGTGGTTAATTACCGAGAAAAAAACAATTAATGTTAGCAGTTTAATGAAACTTACAACTTATGTGGTTAACGATATATGATTGTTTTGGTACTGACAGTAAATGGTTTACCTAGTAAGCATCTAGGAAAGCATAATTTATGCAAAAAACCGAGTTTTTTCAAACATGTCCCTATGAAATTGTTTCCATCCATAAAAAAGTTAAAAACACACTCCAATACAAAAGAAATTCCAATCTATATAAACAGATAAATCCACACATATAACTTTTTCTATACCTGATGTAGGATAACCATAATTAAATACAAATTACACTAATAATTAGTATATATAGTTACCAGGTTTGAAGAATAGAATGCATAATTTTAGTTAAACCACATAGACCATAATTATTAATGATTTATATTATATAGTTGAATTAACATTAGCCAAAAATAATAAGTATTGAAAAAATATAAAGTTATAACAAACGTCATTATAAGTTGAAAAACAAAATTATAAGCAAGCTCTTGTTCGTCAAAATGTAAATTATTAAT
The DNA here is from genome assembly GCA_036898165.1 of Silybum marianum. Classification (NCBI taxonomy): domain Eukaryota; kingdom Viridiplantae; phylum Streptophyta; class Magnoliopsida; order Asterales; family Asteraceae; genus Silybum; species Silybum marianum. The sequence continues at coordinate 2,424,781 of CM072532.1, forward strand.
TATTTAAGTTAATTATGATATTTCATAAAAAAAGTAATTTAACAAGACTTCTTCGTGACTATAGCATGATGTCAACCAATGTATTCTAGAGCTTTTTTTGAAAATTTTGAATTTCTATGCCTGGTTTGTCTATTTAAATTTTTTTTATCTAGGTTTACAAATTACAAAATTACAATTTACAAATTTGTTATACCCTCCTTTCATTTTCCCCCTTTAATTTCATTTTTTTTCCTTCTAATTCATATTTTCTATTTTTATTCTTTCCTCTTTCATATTTTGTCTATAAAAAAATCTGATATTTATAAAGAAAAATACGATAGTAATTGTTTAAATAATAACAGGTTATTAATTTTCTTGTTTTTTATAACTTTAATGTTTTTATTAATTATCAATTTTCTTTTTTTTCATTCATATGCAGTTTTTTGCATTCATTTGGATCTCCAAAGTTTGCTAGCATATAACTCTTATAAAATTAAGCAATTTTAAAAATTCAATACGTAAAACCAATTTGAAAATGTTTATTATTTTCTCAAGATCTGACAAAATTTCATGATTTATTATTTTCTCAAGACTAGATGATCACATAAACAAAAAAGACTAGATGAAAAAAATATCCAAGACAACATGTAGAGAGTGTCAAAGTTGTATTTAAAATAACATTATAAATGTAAAACTTAATAGTTAATAACAATGAGTCGGGTTGCCGGCATGTTTTTGTGAGATCCGTAAGACAACATCTTTACACTTAAAACTTTGTAGCAAAACATTGTGGAAGTAAAAAAAAATCCAAACTTTCACAGCAAAAACGTTGTGAGGTGACCTTACAGTATTTTGTTGTTAAGTTCAGCTGTAAAAAATGGTCACACGGGATCACAAAAACAGTTTGGTCTCACATGATCCCAAGTTTAATTAATAACCATTTTGGATATATATATATATATATATGCTATTTTGGAATTTGGATACATGGACCAAGCATAGAAACTCAAAATTCCCTTTCCTTTTCACCGATGTCAACTTCTTGGCCTATAATATATATATATAATCACACACACTGAGACACACAATAACATCTATCTGCTAAAGTTCCTAAAAATGGAAGAAAACAAGAAAAGCTTGATGGAAACCCTAATTCAAGGCAGAAATTCAGCAAAAATGCTACAAAAGTTACTTCTTGGCAAAATCAAGGATGAAGGTTCTTCAGTTTCTATCGATGATCTTGTAATGGAGTTATTAGGATCTTTCTACACCGGCCTTTCCATGGTCAACAACTCTTGCAATTCCAACAACTTCTCTACGGTTTCAACATATTCCAATACGGGTAATTTCGCTTGCTTCACCAACTGGCCACCAAAAGTTTACAATGGCAACAAACCGACGCCCGTTATGAAGAAAAGAAGAGGTTGTTACAAGAGAAGGTGTGTACATATATTCACATATGCATCAACCCTAGCTTCCTCTTGTGAATTAAAAATGTTCAATCACTACAACATATTAATTATTAACTTAATTGACATATATAGTTGTTCTTGGTTGGTTCAAATTATGCAGATCCATGGCTTCCAGAACTAAAGTTAGTGACACAATTGAAGATGGTTATGGATGGAGGAAATATGGACAAAAATCTGTCCTCAACTCTAAATTCCCAAGGTCTAAAATCAATTAAATTAGATTAAACCAGACTAAACAAACTCAGTATATCTCACTCGAAATCAATTATCTATTTTTATCAAATATGATCTAATATTGTTGTTGGGTTTTGCAGGTGTTATTACAGATGCACACACAAGATTGATCATGGGTGTAAAGCATTAAAACAAGTTCAGAAACTAGAAGAAGATGAAGAATCAAACATGTTTCATATCACATATTTTGGTCATCACACATGTCCTACTACTCCTCCACAAACTTTCTCACACACTGGACCTGTTATTAGTTTTAAAGATTTCAAAAACCATCAGTATTCATCAAGCAGTACCCCCTCAACTTCCATAAATATCCACTTTGATCCCTCATTTGAACAAAAAAACGTCAATGTGTTTGACAATGTTACTTCAGCCAATCCATTTGCAGCTTTTGGATCAAAAGACACATTTGTAAATAATGATATGGATGCATGCCATGAGTTTGCATCTTTCATGGGTTTTGACCATGGGAGCTCTTATGCATCCAATAACTTTTGGAACAATGAGAAAATGAATCTTTTTGAGGATAATAATGATTTTTTAAATGATATATTACTTGATGACCCGATGTTTTCGAGTTAATTTGATGGTTGAAACTATTCGAAATAGATTACAACTTTTATCACCTAAGATATATAGAAGTTGTAATGGCAAAGAAGGTTTCGAGTTTTTCTTAATTTTGTTTTAAGAAAAAAAAATGCTCTCTTTTCTTCACTCATAGTCGTAAAACTTCGGTTATAGTTGGACCATTTTCCGGATCGTTGTCTTTTTTACACGTTATTGGATGTTATGGTGAAATAGTTTTACAAGTCTTGCTTGTTGTGATTGCATGGTTGTTTCCACAACCATTTAGAGAGTTGTATTTTCTATAGTGCATTTTAGATTCTAGCTAGTATGGTTTCAAGAATAATAATGGGTATATTTTTCTTTATTTAATTTCTGAATTGAATAAAAAAGTCATATTTTGATGCAATTTACAGTATGGATATTGTTGGTGGTGACTATTAGTAATTAATATAACCACACATATTGACAATTAATTATCAATCTTCATCATTCCTTTACCTAAACAAATATATGTTAATATATGTGGAATTAATTCAATTCCCCCCATTTTGCAACCCAAAAATGCCGATGAAATCTAATTATTCAATAACCAAAACATGTCTTAGAGTTGACCAAATATAATAATTGGACTTTAATTGTATCGGTCAAAAGTATCAAGGAACAACAATAATATTCAGCTATGACATACGAATATTCATAGATACTTGGAAATTTGTATGGATTATCATTTAGATCGACAAATTATGAACAACATTTTGCCACTTAAGATGACGCATGCGTATTTTGGTTGCAGTACCAATCCATGTCCTTTCAACAACGTTTTTGCCACTTAAGCTCCAATTTTGTGAACTCTTGGGAAGAATGAAGTTTTTCTGTTTACGATAATTGAAAACGCAAGACGATTTTCTTGAATATTATGATTTTTTTTTCTTTTTGCGAGAGGATTTTACACACTCTGGTGCATATGAAAGTAAATATTTTACTATACGTGGATGTTAGATTTGAACAAAATTCATACAAGATATAATATTGCTAAAAGGGTAATTGAGGTCCATTCCATTCTATGCCCGATTTGCAAGGAGAAAGTTGAATCCGTGAATCACCTGTTCTTTGATTGTCACTTGGCTCGCCACATCTGGAGGAGTTTAGGACGCTGGTGGAATTTCAATATCCATATCTTCAATAATGTCTCGAGATGGAAAGGCTAGTTGCAGGCTATGGGGCTGAAGAAAGGTGAAACAGATTGCTTAGAAACGGTAGTCTATACAGCTTTGTGCTCCCTTTGGAAATTTTGCAATGAGTCAATTTTTGGATCAAAGAAACCTAAAAATGCGGTGTTTGTGGGATAATATTGTTACGCAGTCGTATTTTTGGATGTACAATAGGAGTAAGAAATTAAATATTAATTAGGTAGGGTCTCTACAAAAAAAATGACTTTCACCCTAAAACATTCACTTAAGAAATTTTTTTTGGGTGATTACCACAGATCACCCAGGAAATACTAATAGTTCCGGTAAAATCCGATGTTTTCAAAAAAATACCAACGGATTACCCAAGAATTTCCTGGGTAATCTGTCACTAATTTAATTTACCCACCAACAAATTAATTAACCACCAACTTGTGACGGTCTTATGACGAATACTCTTTAGGGGACGGATTTTCCATGGAAATCATGGTAGTAGGTGAAAGCCTTCCATTTTAGTAGTGGGTGGCTACAAAAGCCTTTTTTGACTATTTCTAGTTTGTAATTGCTTCACTTGCATCTTCTAGTCTTAATAAAATTTTGTTGTTAAAAAGAAGATCTTGCAACTTTTCTATTAATTAGTTTTTTTGTTCCCTATTCAAAATTTTGAACTTGCTTAAGGAGGTCTTCATGGCCTATGGGACTATTTGTTTACCTCTTAACAATTTCATTAAGAGGTAATCTCTGAATCGCTAAGAGATGAATCATGTTTGGCAAAAAATAAGTTTGTCTGGTTTCAGAACTCTTTGAATCGTTTTTTTTTAGTTTATACATCCCTTAACTATTAGGAGAGCCCTAGTTACATCCTGAATAATTATCAAATAATTATATTTTATTTTGTACTATATCATAAAAGCTTTTTAATCTTTTGACTATTTAATCATTTTGTACCAAATTATTCAACAACCGTCAAACAATCCCTAAATATGACATTCCTAAAACATAGTCAATTCGTAATTTTTTAAACGTTATTTGGACAAAGACGTAATAAATTTGTCAATTACCGGATAAACCCATAAATTGTAGAAACCTCGTCTGGCATGCATTTTGACTATATATTATAATAATGAATTAATATTACAAAACTAGGGTTTCATACAATAAGTATATACTAAATTATGGGGTCAACTAATAATTTAGCATGCATTAGGACTAAAATACAAGTAAATTTTTTTAGTCAAACCCGTAACACTCTGGAACAATAGACTCTAAAATTAATCGAAGTTTAATTGACTTGTTGAAGTTTATCATATAATTATCAAGGATAGAGAGAAAATCTGGATGCGTAGTGAAAATAAAGATTTTTTGTTAGTTAATTAGGCCTTGTTTGTTTTTTTCATTTTAAGCACTTAATCACCACTTATGTCTGATTAGTTTAGACGTTTCATAACTATTTTAGAACTGAAACCAGACTTCAGACTTCAGACTTCAGCACCTCTTAAAAAACAAACGCCACCTCAGTCTAATAGAGAGGAAAATGGTAAAATTCTATAAAAATTATTGCTTAGTAGAAAGAAATGATGCTTTATTATTTTCACCAATAAAAATTATTGAAACTTAATGTCTAAAATACATAAATAATATTTTCATTATATTTATTGAATAATAAAATTAAGACAGTAAACTTTAAAATAGAGTAACTGTTGAAATTGAATGCGACACGTTTTTTAAATTATGATTTTTGATTCTCCTTTAAAAAATTGTTGGAAATGTTGTTAGGTTACATCATTTTTGGTAGGTTAAATGGTAATTTGGAAAGTTTTCTATTCTGACGTGGATTTCGAGCCTTTTTTATTATTCAACTTCTTGTAAATAATTTGGTTGTGAAAGGGTTAGTTTTTGGTTAATCTAGAGATATATAGATGATGTCTAGAGGTAGACACGCTCTTTTTGTGGCTGAGGGGAAAGATCCTCGATGAGACCAAACTCCAAAGGAAAATAGAAAAATTCCCGTTTAAAATTCTATTAGAGCATCTCTAACAAATTTTTTATAATTTTTTTTAAAATAAAAAACCAAAGATAAAAATCTTTAAAAAAAGTTATCTTCATCTACAACAGATTTTTCTATTTTAAAGATTTTGACACAAATTATAATAATATAATATTATCTAATTTATCATCCCAATACACTTTTTTTAGAAAAAACTTAATATAAAATGATAAAATTTTAATCTCATTGATGAGATGGAATAAAATAACAATATCATCAAGTTTTAGAGAATTCTCTAAACTTGAAATTTTTTGAAGTTTTTTCTATTATAGAGAACAATATAGCAAAGTTGTTGGACATGTTTAGAGAACAAAAACCCAATTTTTTCTATTTTAACGAAACTGTTGGGGATGCTCTTAATTATTTATCTTACAGGTTTCTCATTTTTTTTTGGTCTCTCAAAAGTGCCCCAATAAAGTTGGCATTTGATCCGTTTTATTATAAGAGCATCCACAGTGGTGGAACCTACAAGAACCTCACTTGCCATATTTTTTTCCTGGCATATTATTGTCACCTCAACAAAACAAAAACCTTCATAAAACTCTATAATGGAGGTTCTTACAAAAACCTCATTCTTCTTATTTTTAATTTATAAAATGATTAAGAAAACAATAAAATAGTAATAAATAATAAAAAAAGAATGTTTGCAAGAACCCGGGTTTTTGTTCAAACACCTGGGTGCCTATAGGAACCTATGACTGGACAAGAACCTGTGTCCCACAGTGGAGGTTTTTGTAAAAAACCTCAACAAAAACCACAAAAACCTCACGAGAAACTTCTATTGTGGATGCTCTAACGTCTCCAACAAATATGTTATATTTTCCTTTTTGTCTCATATTTTTCTATATTGTTGGAAAGAGTTACAAACGTTTCATGTATTCGTAGGCATTAGATTTAGGGGGTGTTTGGGATTGCTTATAAAAACAACTTATTGACTTATTCCGGTACGGCACCGGTGATAAGCACTTTTGAGTGTTTGGCAAAACAGCTTATACCGGTGGCAAACCGGTGATAAGGAGTTTTTTACAAAGTAAGGAGCTCCTAACTTATTAGAAGTTGATAAGCACTTTTTAGTAAAAGCTATAAGTTGTTTTAAATAAGCAATCCTAAACACCCCCTTAATATGTAACTACAACTTTACTTATATACCAAAAATCGATTAAATATATCAACTTAATATTATTAGTGAATGATTGGCTTAAGAAAATCTTGGATTCCGTTTGACTGAATTTAAAGACGTATTTGATTACCTTTTTACTTGGAATGTAAATTATTTAAAAAATACCAATTTTCCAACAAACTATTTTTTAACAAATGAATGAAATGATCGATTCCGACCAGAATTATTTTAAAACATTATCGAGTTCCATTTTACATTGATAAAGTTAAACAAGTGACTATATCCGTTTTACATGGATAAAGTTAAATAAGTAAAAAAAACCTTAAAATATTAAATTATTGATATATTAGTTGAAGACGATAATAAAAAAACATATCTAAAAATATATTTGTCCTTACAACCCCTTTTTCTGATTATGAAGATGTAACGGGATTATTTTACTTGTAACTCGTTCAAATAACTTGGACATTAATAATGATCCAGACATAATTATATTGACTATTTACAGGTTACAACCTTTCTGTCTCGTTCACCGTCTGTATTTGTAAGTTTGCCTTTAAGATCGTTTTTTAGTGCATCGAACCATTTGGTTCAAACACAATCGTCTATTTAATTATGCCAAATATAGCCACAATACACCATGAGTTGAGTTTCGATGAGAAGAAAAGTTAAAGTGAGGATTGTAAGAATAGATCTTCATCATTGGATGCACATTAAGATGAGATGCACCGAGATGTACCGGATCAACTTTTTTCTAAAACGCAATTCATGGGAGGGCGTGAGATTAAAAGTGATCAATGGTTCAGATCTCTTCTTACGATTTTTACGTTAACTTTTCTTCTCACACAATGTAAAATTTAGATAAATGCTTTTATCGTCGGTTTCAAACGTGTATTAATATTGGAGGCATATTCAAAGTTGATGATCGTAGGACTTGCAACAAAGAAAAACTTTATTTATTCTAATAAATGCTAGAGTAAACTACAGACTTGGGTGGTTTGTTGAAAATAACGCTTTTCGTCTTTAACGTTACAAAATAACAATATGGTCATCATGCTTTGTAAAAAAAAACATTCGGATTTGATCGCTCCCTTTAACAGTTGTTAACAAACTCCATTACATGAGGGCCATTTTTTTTTTGTCATTTTATCGTTTTTTTGTTATTTACCCAGTCAAAGTCGATTTTATGATTTTTGTTCCTATGGTTTTTAACTGGGTAAAAGACAAAAATCATAAAAGAATAAAAATACCCTCATTTACCGGAACTCGTTAAGGACGTTCAATGAAGGACTCAAATCAAGACGTTTTTACAAACCAGGATGGTAATCTTGTAATTTCAAAATCATAGGGAGGAAAAGTGTTTTTTGACAAACCATGGGGACTGAATTTGTATTTACTTTAAATGTTTTTATCATCAATTCATCACTTCTTAATGCATTAGTATTAGGGGTGTTTGGGATTGCTTACTTGAAACAACTTATGTTTTTACTACAAAAGTGTTTATCAACTTATTATAAGTTAGAAGACTTTAACTTATTGAAAAAAATTTATTACCGGTTTGGCATCGGTATAAGCACCCTATCCAAACACTAAAAAATGTTTATTCCGATGTAGTACCGATAATAAGTCAATAAGTTGTTTTATAAGCAATCCCAAACACCCCTCTAATATTGAAAAATTATATCCAAATTTGTTGGGTCGTGGCAAGGAATTTTATTTGTTTTGGTAAATGCTTTTGTTGTCACTTTCGAATGTCTATTCCTATTAATATAGAAAAACATTAATGTAAGACCATTGACAACTTTTTATCTAACTCGAGATATATGGTTACATAATTTAGGTCATTGGCTAAGGCCTCATTAATGATAAAGAGCTATTATTGATGATACAATTAATATACTGTTTATAATTATAATTATAATTATAATTATAATGATGTATAAATTTTGGTTCATTAAAAAAACTGTTTGTTAGCTTTATATTTTAGTTTTTTAAATATTAAATATTAAGTACTTTAACTTCGTGTTATATGGGAACCTTCTTTTAAGAACCTATGAAACTGTGATAACCTTGATAATTTGTGTATCATGTGTTGTTTCATACTATTTTTTTTAATGTGTTATTTCACACTATGAAACGAATACATATAAAACAAACACTATTCACGGTGTGTGTGGCGAGTAAGTTAAGTTTTCAAATGATTTTTTAATATAAAAAATAAAAAGAACCAAAATGCCTCTCACTTAATGACAACAACTAACGATCCGAACAGGCTATGAATCTTTTCCTTAAGGAAATGAAAAACAGAATAGTTTTCCTTGTATTTCAGAATATTAAAAACAAAAGGCAGAATTCTCATAATCTCTAAGAACGATATTTATAATTTATTCTAAAATAATTGACACACAAATAATATAATTATTAAGATGACTCCCAAGAGGTGTCGGACTAAAAACCAAGTAAAATCCTTGTATGTCATATTGCCACTACATAGATATCAAGATAGGATCAAAATACAAATTCATCGAATCATTCTACTCTTTCTAATTGTTAATTAATAATCAATCGACTCTAAAACACTTGTTTAGATTTTCAACCTTTTGTATAAAACGACACTTTATGTGAATCATTTTACTAATCCTTGACTATGCTTTCATCTATGACAAAATAGTAGATCTCCTAATATTTTTTACTCGTTTTAAAAAGACATTTATCTTTGACTAATATATATTTGTGTTCATTGAATTTGGACCTAAGATTAGAAGAGGTACTGTAAAAAAAGATTAGAAGGGTTAGTAGTGAACATTTTGGCTATAAAATTCAGACTAAAATCTTGTAGTCGTATAATGATTATAAATCACGAACGAATCTCATAAAATACATTTGTAGTTGCATTGGAGCACATAAGGAAACAAAAACTGTAATGCTCTTAAGGAGTGTAACAAATTTACACTACGTAAAATTTTCGTTGTTGTGTGGTTGCACGGGCTCCCACTCAACTACTAGAGAATGTCCAACCATTTGCACCATTTTTTGTCCCAAAATAACGTAATGCTTAATGTAAGCGTTTTCTTCTGCCTTTGATACCCCCACTTCATTACCTCACTTAGGATAAGAGGCCCATCTAGAATCTGTTTTCCCTTGATTAACTTCGTTTGCTCCATGCTAACACAATCGCCTATTATCGGACTAAGACGATTAGCAAGTAATTTGTCGATGATCTTATACTGACACCCTATTAGGCTTACTGGCCGTAATTCATTTACGAATTTAGGATCTTGAATATTTGGGATTAAGGCGATAGAGGACGGGTCGCAAACACCGAAAATTGGAAGAAGAAAGTCGGCTAGGGAATAAGGAGCCATCCTATATCCCTTGGTGGAAAAATCACGAGCGAAAACTATAGAAAATTAGAAATCTATATTATTTTGACTAGACAATGATAAAAATTTATATAAAGATTTTATATAAACCTACCCAAATCCTTTTAGAAAAAAAGTTCTATTTTATGTGAATATATAATTACGTCATAGATTTTTTCTTGGATAGATTACAAGTTTTTAGAATACATAAGTATAATTTTAAAAATAACTAAATAAGTTACTTAAAATAAGAAAAAAAGATGTTTAATCAATATTTATACAAGTTCCATCTAAGGATTTTTACCTTTAACTTATATGTACTTTTAATGTTTTTAAATTTTACGTTAAACAAGATTTAGTTTACATACCATTGTTTCAGAATGTTACTGTATAAATATTGTTAATACCGAGCTTAATGTTTTAATGTTTCAGAATGTTACTGTATAAATTCTAAGCTAAACAAGATTTTGTTTTAATTTTAATGAAGGATATTGAATTAAATGTTTAATAATTAATGGTTTACATTTTTAGTTGACAAACAATAGCGGGCTTTGATTTTGCTTGTTAAAACTTTGTTCGTATTCACGTTAATTTGTTTATTTAAATGAATAATGTGTTGGAACATTCATTATATAATTTTAAATCTGTTTATGCTTAACAAGCTTAGTTGATAAATAGTTTCTTAATTAAAAAACTAATTGTAATTAATAATTAAATTGGATACACTACTAAATTTGATGATTAAAAAAACTGATAAATTAACTTGCAATATAAAATGATTAATTAAATATTCATAATTTTTTGCTCATTCATATAAAATATAGAGGGACATTGTTGGAAAAACAATAATTCAAAAACTACTTAATCTCAAAAAAATTATTAAAATAAAAACTAGTACATAAGAAACATATATACTAATAAAAAATGGGGAAATTTATTAAAATAACAATTTTTTTAAATATATAATATTTATATACGACAGTGAAATAAGAAAATTCATACACTCTCTTCAGCTTTGGTGAGATTTGAACCCCCGACCTCCTAGAAGGCCTAAAGCTCACATACCGCTAGCCCAAAAATCCTTTAGTAAAATAGCCATTTTTATTTTGTTTTACCTCTTATTCTATTTCTTTCAGGTTCCAAAAGTTACTACAATAGTCATCAAGTTTATAATTGTGAAAATGTAAAATAAAGAAGTTTCTGAAATAGGTTCACAATTTTAGGAACCAAATATGTAATTTTTGTCTATGTTTGCATTTCACAATATTCAATTCACAACTGCAAAGGGAATATCAAAAAATTTAAATTTTTGATCTCTGAAATTGCAAATCTAGTTCATAACCATTTTCACTTTTTCGTAATTACGAACCTGATGGCTATTTTGATAATTTTAAGAGAAAATTGGCTATTTGGTGAAATCACAAGCAAAATTGACTATTTTAACAAATTTTCTATATAAAATACACATCAAACGGAAACATAAATTACATATTACAAAAAACAGAGTCATGATTTCATCAATTAGGAAACTTTCGTAAAAACATCTCCAATAGATTTCTTAATTTTTTTAAAATTGAGAAATTAAAATCAAAATCAAGATTTTTAAAACAGAATACATTCATATTCAACAGATTTCCTAGTATTAAAATATTTAATTCGTCTAGTAAATTTCTGATTTTCTTGGTTTTAAAAATGTTTAACAACTTAAATATAAAAATAAATGCCACTATACAATTACTAAAGATGATGCATGTTACGTGTCATGCAAAAACTGAGTCAACCCCATCGATATCAACATAGGTCTCAAGATACAAATGGGACATTGTACCTTTCTATTTTTCCATTAATTTCACTGACATCAAAACACTTGTTTAATTCCTTAGCCTTTTCAATTTAAAATTAACACACATCGTGTGAATCGTTTATTAATTCTAGACCACATTTTGAGTCAATGAAAAACATTTTTTTAAAGGATATTTTAGGTATTTATTTAGAGTAATCCCTGACAAATTTAAAACTGTTAAAACATGCAGTTATAAGATTATTTTCTCAGTGGCCACAAGTTGTTTGCATATGAATTCAAACTTGGGGTAGATGTGTTATCTAGCCCCATCCCCCACAAGTCTTAAACAGTACGCCACAAACTTTGTGGTTGTGAAAAACATTTTACCCCCTAATATATTTTTTATCAATAAAATAATTGGTAATGAATTATTTTGTTCACTGAATTTGGACATGGATAAATATTTGGTAGTCAACCTTTTTGTTCAATGAATTGCGATTAGAAGTTTCCAATCCTAGGAATTAGGATTAAGGCTTTTTAATCCGTGTACAGAGTTATAAGCTAAGAATACAATATAAATCCCATGAATTTACGTTTAGGGTTAAATTTAAGAATAATATTGTGATAGTTGGCTAGTTGCTTGTTTTTGAAGGAAGACAAATCCGGTGTAGTGTTTGCTCGTTCTTTTCTTATCATTACACATCGGGTTGATAAAACTTTGGTCGATCAATACGGTTTGAAAAAATGTATAGATTGTTCATATCTGACAAGGTAAAATTTGAACCCAGGGAAACCACTTTAAAAAAATAAATCCAGTATTTGTCTAGTCTAATCGGGTACAAGAAAAGGCCGAATGGTTCTTTGGTCTTGTCCCATTTAGCAAACGGGTGTTGGAGGGTGGGGATAAAAATCATCGTATCTCAAAATGACTTAATGACACATCTTGTTTTTGTCTCATCAATTAAGGCATTGTTTGGCAAAAATAAGCTAGCTTATAAGTTAGCTTATTTTCAGTGTACATGTTTGGATGCACATAAGCTGACTTATAAACTAACTTATAAGATAGTTTATTGATAAGCTACTTTGAGTAGCTTATGAGAAGCTTTTTGTCATCTTTTCCGATTATACTCTCATTAATATTAATTATTATTTTTTCAAGATGTTCTTTTTAGTCATTTAAATGGTTATCAGCTAGTTTTTGTCAAACATAATTTGTTCATCAGCTAGCTTATCAGCTACCAGCTAGCTTATAAATCATCAGCTAGCTTATAAGCCATCAGTTAACTTATTAGTCATCAGCTAGTTTAACAAACATAGCCTAAATTAATGCACATAAGATTTTTATTTGTTTTAAATTTATTTAATTAATATTACTTTCTTTTTCTTTGCTTATTTGTAGTCACACGAGCCATGACATGAATAGGGGTTTGGGGATAGTTTATCATATTAGAAAACTAAAAATCCAACAAGTTTTTATTTATATGAAGTTTTGCCATTGTTTGACAAAAATAAGTTAGTTTATAAGCTGACTTATAAGTTAGCTTATTTTTTGAGTAATTGTTTGGATGCACATAAGCTAGTTTATAAGTCAGCTTATAAGATAGTTTATCGATAAACTACTTGAAGTACCTTATTAGAAGTTTTTTGACACTTTTTTCAATTATACCCCTGATTAATATTATTTATTTATTTACTATTATTATTAATTATAAATAAATATTAATTATTAATAAATATTAATTTTAAATAAATATTAATTATTCATAAACATTAATTTATAGAAATTTAAATTATTTTATAAATTATTAATTACATTAAATTACGTATTATTAATTAATTTTAATTATACAATAAATATTGATAATAAATAGTAATTATTTATAAATTTTATTAACTACTATATAAATTTTATTTAATTATTATTCAACATATTTAGATATCAAAAAACAAATATAACAATTTTAAAAATGTTTATGTAAGATACATAAATATTAAAGTCATACTTATTTTATTTTATAAATAATAAAAATATACTAAATAATTGTAAGAAAATAATTATTAATTATATTTTTGAAAAACATTAATTAATTATGATATATGAGTTTGACCAATTTTATTGTTATTCATGTATGTAATGGTTATTTAAAATCATAGATTAATGTATATTTTTCTAAAAATTGTTTTAACAAATTCAAAATTTATATTATGTATATATAATAATCAATTTTAAATTCTTTTCATTAGCATATTATATTATTTAGTTTTTTACTATTTTATTTGTATTAATTAACATATTATATTATCATAAATTTATTTTAATTATATTATTAAAAAATTATTTGAATTATAATATGAAATGTTTGTAATTGACTATTTTTTGAAGATGTCCTTTTTGGTTATTTTACATTCTTATAAGTTAGTTTTTGTCAAACATAACTTGTTTATCAGTCACCAACTAGCTTATAAGTTATCAGCTAGTTGACGACTGATAAACAAGTTATGTTTGACAAAAACTAGGTTATAAGAATGTAAAATAACCAAAAAGAACATCTTCAAAAAATAGTCAATTACAAACATTTCATATTATAATTCAAATAATTTTTTAATAACAAGCTAACTTATCAGGCATCAACTAGTTTGTCAAACATAACCTTTATCTATTTATAGCCGTCCAAATTCTTAATTTTATTAGTTAGAATTTTAATAGTTTTGTTTTTGTTAACTTTCAGTGTAATCTCCTCTTTTTGTGTCATCTCCTCTTTTTATAAATAAATATACTGCTTTTTCAAAAAAAAATATACATATATATAAACGAAAATACAGAAAATTTTATATTTATTTGTGTATAATAATGTTTTTTAAATGTGATCAGTTGAATCACGATGTTTGCACGTGAGATTCGTAGTTGATGACACGTGAGGCTACCAACTGCCAAATACGAATCGGGCTATTTGGACTCTAGTTATATTGGATTTGGGCTCGATACTAAAATCTTTTTGACCTAGTACTTCCCTAATATAATTTATATATTCAAACGGTTTTTATTTTTATTTTTTGTATAATTATAATGTCAAATTAGCTTGTAAACATCTTAATTAATCTTATAAGATCCTAAACTTTAGAGTCAGATAAATCCCTAGTAATTTGAAAGAGACTCAAATAAAAACGGTTAATTTTCAAACAAACTTTTGGTCCTTTCAAATACATTGTTATAGGCTGTATTTTGGTTTGAATAAACTTTTATAAAAGTTGCTTTCTTAACCTGAACAAATATTTGTCCATCACATTCATAATTGGATTCCGGTGAGAATGAGAGTTATGGTGAGAAGCGTAAGAAAGAGATCTCTGCTATTAGATGCACATTAGAATGAGATGCACCAGATCAATCTCCATATGAAACGCAATTAATGGAACGGTTTGAGATTTAAAGTGATCAAAAGTTCAAATCCCTTCTTACGCTCCCATCGATATCAATATAGGCTCAAGATACAAATTTATCGAACGTTGTACCTTTCTATTTTTTTAATTAGTTCATTGACATCAAAACATCTACTTAATTCCGTAGTTTTTTCAATATAAAATTGTGAATCGTTTACTAATTCTTGACCACATTTTGAGCCAATGAAAAACATTTTACCCCCTAATATATGTTTGTCATCTTTATCTTAATTAAATAATTGGTAATGAATTATTTTGTTCATTGAATTTGGACGTGGGATAAAGATTTGGTATAGTCAACTTTTTGTTCAATGAATTGGGTCTAAAAGTTTCTACTCCTAGGAATTAGATCATTATAATTAAGTGTTTTTTTTTATTAATACGAAATTCTAAGTTTAGAATACAATTGAAATCTAATTTACGTTTGGGGTTAAATTCAAAAATAATGTTGTTGTAGTTGCTTGTTTCTGAAGGAAGACAGACTCGATGTAAAAATAACAAAAAAAAATTGTATTCTAAATAACATTGTGTAATTTTTTTTATTATTTTATTTGTATTTAAAAAATTGTATTTTTAGAAAAATCGTGTAAAATTTGTATTTTAAAAAAAATAATATTATCGGTGCCTCTTGGATATAGTCAACATGTTTTCCTTTTGTTTATGAATATTAATTTTAAAAGATATATACATGAGACAAAATCTACTAAATTAATAGATGAATAAAGCAAAAAAACAAAAAGTTGCATCATGGAAAGTGTAAGTGCTCACTGCTCATCGACGGGTGAACAACTACATTTGACCATGGTTGACCGACGACGGGTGGATAGGGGAGGTATAATGTGTTGTCACATCGTGTCATACAATTTTTGATTAATTGAATATTGATCTCTGAATAAGTTTTTCTTGCAAGAAAGGTTTTTGATCATCGGATGATAGACACCGAGCAATAAAAAAGTTAAATTTAAAAACCCTGAATTTTTTCGTTATTTTAATAATACCATTTTTTAAATTGATTAGTTTGGTCAAAATTGCGTGAGATAAATTGGGCTATTACTTTTGTTATGTTGGATTTGGGCTCGATGTTAAAGTATTTATGATCTTGTACTTCTCATAAAATAATTTCCTAATATAATTTGGGGTTTTACATAAGGTCTAATTTATATGTTCAAACAGTTTTTATCTTTATTTTTTTGTATAATTGTGGTGTCAAATTAGTTTGCAAACATCTTGATTAATCAATCTCATAGGATCCTGAACTTTTGAATCAAACAAATCTCTACTGATCTGAAAGAAACTCAAACAAAAACCAGTAATGTTCAAACAGTTGTTTTAGTCATTCCAATTACATTTTTTTATAGATTGTATTTTAGTTTTTAATACACTCTTACAAAACTTGCTTTTTTAAACCAAACATATATTTTTGAATTTTCTTGAAGATTATTCGTACCTTGATAATTTCTCTCTTTGTTGACACATTATGTTTAGTTTATTAAATAAATGCTATTCATATGATCTAACCTAATCTTTTTAACTTTAAGTCGAAATATTTGTTTGCTATTGAAATCTTATACAAATTAAGTTTATGTTAAAAAAAAAATACATCTCGTTAGTGCGTTAACATATTAATATAAGCTATTTAAGGAACATTACAATAGTAACGAAATAATTATTTGTTATAAGTAATTTAAACAATTTTATATTTGAGTAAATCCCTTTTCTTAAAATATATTTGATTTTAAAAAATAAAAATTGAAATAAAAGTTGTCCATCACATCCAAACATATTCATAAGTAGGAAAAGAAAAACTTTGATTTCATAGTTGTTATGTTAGGTTTCCTATTTAATATTTTTATGACAATATTAACTTTTTCAAAGCCAATTAATTATTAGTATCCATTTTTACATTAAAAAAAGTCAAATTAAATATAGTATTTTGTCGGTCATAAAAGCTAACAAAAATAAGTAGGACCGATTTTGTTAATTTACAACTATTATTTTGAAAATGACCATCTTTACGTAATAAGATCGGCATGTCTTAAAAACAATATATCTTTCTAAAACTTTGTTCCAAAAAAAATTGGATCTCCAATAACATATTTACTTCTTTTTGTTACTATTTCAAATGCATTTTTGACAAAATAAATTCCTCTTATAAAAAAAGTTAACATGATTGTTCACAAGCTAAATTCAAAAAGGAATTTATTTAAAAATTAACTACAAGCTAAATTCAAAAAGGGATTTATTTAAAAATTAACTTAATAGTTACTATTTTCAAAAAATGGTCTGGATTCATTGAATTAGTCGAGTATTATTTTTGTTTTTTTATAGGGGTAAAACCGTAAAAATGAACTTTTTGATAGAGGAGGGATATGTTTTGACGATTAGAAATGAGGATGTAAAACTAAAACCGCCTAAATTTATAATTTAGTATATTTATAAATAGAGTTTTTTTATTCACACCCTCTTTTTCTTAAATACACCCCATCCCACCACCCTCACCCCACCCCCTACCCCTCATCCAGCTAATCATTACATAATTATATTTTAATTTTATATTAATATTAATATGTTTTATTTCTAATATTAATATATCAATTAATGTATGTTTATATTTTCTTTTTAATAAATATTTTAAAATGCAACAATATATTAATTTTAAAATATATTTATTAAACAAAATGTTGTCGAATAATTCAATGAAAAAAATCTATAGATGCAACTATAATCAAATTATTTGGACATAAATATTTCCGAACTCAAAAATAAAGTATATTGCAAGAATTATCAAAAATAAATATATTTTAATTTTAAATTGCAAAAAAATTATAATTCAGTCAAGTGAAATAATATTGCATTACTCATTATCGATATGTATATAAAGTTAAATAAAAATACTCAATTTTTAATATAATTTACTCATTTAAAATAAATAAATATACATAAAGATAATTTATATTTGTAATATTTATTACATTTTAGCCATGTAACTTTTTAGAAAGTTGTTACATTTCGACACCCAATAAAATTTCTATAGATGATGAAATGATTGAATAAACTTTTTTTTAAAATTCATAATCACTAGTAGACTAGTAGGGTGTTTAATTTATAAATTATTTTGGAATTATTCAAATAAAGCGTGTATTTTTCTCATTTATAAAGTTCTAAGCCTATGATTCTTAAAGATGATAAAAGTATGTAAAAACATCATTATGCCATATCATTAATGTTAAAATATAAGTTTATAAATAATTTATTAAATTTTGGTAAACGTATAAACTGTAAATACCTTTTAAAAAAACTTATTGTTATTTTTTTATTTTAATTATCTTGTTACAAAGTTGTAGATCCAAATTCAATGAGATTATAAATGGAGCAAAATTAAGGAACACCTTAACTTCAATACGAAAGTTTTATGTGTCAAGTAAAAACTCGATTTTGTAATCAACATATAAATAAATGATGAAAACAACTAATAAGTTACACTAAACAATTAATTTATTGATATAAACACGTAATCAGACTTAAATTCTCCATTTATATCTATCTTGTTGAATTAGTCTTGACTCTTATACTACAATCGTATCCAATGATCCTGTTCCCATTTGCATTCAACTTGTTTTAAATGGCAAAAATCATATAAAAGTGATACGAAATCTAATATCAACCAATTTACTACCAAACCAATACTAGAGTCAAAAGAAGGATGCTATGCATTGAAGTATCTATTTAACTTATATTCTTGAGTTACCATAAAATGTAATTTTAAAAATAGAGACATCCAACCACACCATTTGTTTATTTAGAAAGTACAACTTTTAATAGCTCTTTTAAATTCCAATTGGTATTAAAAAACATATAATTGATAGATAATTTTTTAAATGAAAATAATAACAAACGTTGATAAAAAAGAAAACGACATTTGTCATTGACTTGAATGTGATTTAGGATTGTCACAAATAGGTATGTGAGGTTTCTTTTTTACACGGGATATATTAAAAACATATATAGATGTTTAGTGTAGATAAACTAATTAGAATTAAAACAACGATTTTAATAAGAAATTTATCTTAATTTAGATAGGAGGTTGTGGAGCTCAAGTTGGTTTACATATTGTGATCTCAGAGTAACTATAATAGTTGATTTTACTTTGTTTTTGAAGGAGTTTTAATTATATGTGGCTAACGTCGGATAGTTTGATTGGCCAGCCATTGTCCGATAATAGTTTGGTTCCATTATTGTCTTGCCCAGTTCTTTCACTCTTATCATTTTTTTTTCTTGTTTTAGTTAAGGTGGGCTATCTTAAGATTGTGTTCTTATGTTGATAAAGAAGGACCTAAAGTTTATAGGATGGCTTGACTAAGGATTTGACTTGGTCTCTACTTGACAAGGGATTGGTAAAGTCTTAATCAGGTTTATATTATCATTAACTTTTTAAATTTTTGTTTCTTTTTTTATGTGATTCAAAAATTCAGAATAACGTTATTGTGGATTTGGGATTTAATTATCTAACGTTATGTATGATTTTGTTTGATAATTTAAGTTCCAATAAAACAAAACAAAACAAAACAATACAATACAAGTTTTACTTTATATACTTTATAAAACCTTTTCATCAATAATTAAATAACAATAGTTTTTTATAATGATAATATAATTTAATATCAATAAGACAAGTGTGGATATTTGAAAATAGATATTCAATAATAAAATTATTTTTTTGGAATACCTAAAAATAAAACAAAAGACGTTTTTAACAATCATGTCTTTAAATAATTTCAACAAAATCATTTTACAACCTCCGATATCATTATAGTAGAAAAATATATGATTATTTATTTTGATTTTATGATAATATTTTATGCCTTGTCAAGAAAATTCAAGATATCCTTATTGATCTTTATTAAAGATTTTTTTAAAGATTTACAGTTTATTAAAAATAAACAAACAATAGAACAAACAAAGTTCCTGCAAAACACAAAACC
This sequence comes from Silybum marianum, assembly GCA_036898165.1. Classification (NCBI taxonomy): domain Eukaryota; kingdom Viridiplantae; phylum Streptophyta; class Magnoliopsida; order Asterales; family Asteraceae; genus Silybum; species Silybum marianum. The sequence goes on from CM072532.1 coordinate 2,444,952, forward strand.
AATTAAAAAATAAGCTAGTTTGGGAAAAACAAAACCAACACCCACTATAAGACTACAAAAATGAAAAATCAACAAACAAAAATCAAGATAATAAACCTAAACTAATGAAAAATCCAATGACAGGACACCTAAAAGATCGAATAACAACTCCAATCCAGAGCTACTGATCCACGAAAAGCACCTCACAAAAAGAGCCAAGGGGCCTCTCCGAAAAGTCCTTGACCTCCACACCATTCCATCCACGACATATTAAATAATTATGTTATTTGACATGTTACATAATTTATAAAAATTAAAAGTGTGTTTTGATTTTGAATTTATAGGGACGTAAACATGAAACAGGTACAGAACGTTAGTTGAAGGTCATTATCCGCTTATTGTTTGCTCCATTTTCATCCCTAAATAGCAATCATCAATGATTTCCAAAAAATGATTGCAAAAATTAATATTCGAAAAATATTTTCTCATTCTGATTTCCCCGAGCCTAGAGTTGCAAAAGGGATGTATCCTTACCCATTAAAATTTCCATCATGGTAAGCTCTCAAATTTGGATAGAAAATAAAAGATATGAATTTTTAAAATGTTTTTAAAGAGAGAAGGGAAATAAAAGAACAAGTTTTTATGTTTTTTGAATAGTAAAAAAATTGACATTTTTATAAATGTACTCTTATTTATTTTACAATAATTTACAATTGTTTTGTAAATATAACATTTGACAAAGTTGATATGATTTTCCTCTTTCCTTGGCTTTCCTCTAGAAGGAAAGTTAACATCGTTTACCTTTACAAATCTAATCTTATTTATTTTACAGTAATTTGCAATTATTTTGTAATTATATCATTTGACAAAGTTAATATCATTTTCCTCTTTCCTTGGCTTTTATCTAGATGGAAAGTTAACATCGTTTTCCTTTTTTCCTTTCATTGAATAACATAATATTTTTCTTTTTCCTTACTCTCTCTTTTTCCCCTTCATAAAAGAATTCTCGAAAACATAGTCTTAAACTCTGGATTGTTTACTAAACTCTTATTCGGATAAGCGCTTAATAAATTACATTATTTTATCGTATTAATATGATAAGGATCAATAATCTTGCCCGATAACAACGAGGTAAGGGACAAGAGTCTTACCCAATAAGTGAAGCGGTACTGTTATCATGGTAAGCGTTTACCCGGGAAATTGTTGCATACGATGTTTTTTTTCCTAAAATCTTACCCGGTAAGTAGATAATAGTGTTAATTTACAAGTAAACACTTTTTTTAAGGCAGCAAAATTTTATTGATAAAGAGAGAGAAAGCCAAAAAGGTACAAGAAAGAAACAACCTAAAAACTGCGAGGTGCATTAGGTAGGAACGGGAAAAGAAAACAAACAATAAACATGAGCTAAAGATCCGAAAAAACTTGAAACCCGACAGAGAGGGCCGAACCCAATGACCGCCTCAAATGACGAGAGAGAGAGATAGAGATAGAGAGAGAGAGAGAGAGAGGTCGGATGGATCCTCAATCCACATCCCCCATGAGATGTTTCCTTTGTTTATCCGTCTCGACAACCAATCGAAAGTTCTGACCTGTATCTCGGCGAAAAGCATCTCGACTGAAACGACCTTCTTCCTGAATACCATATTGTTACGGTGTCTCCAAAGCAAGTAACAGGTTGCGTAAATAGAGGCTTGCAAGACCTGATTTAACCAAGAAGAGAAAGAAGTACCTTCTTGAAATTTCAGCGATAAATGTTTGACAAACGGCCCTTAATCTGAAACATAATCCATAATTAAGCAAGAATTACGCTATGATGTTATCTTATTTTCCTTTATCCAAATTTAATTAAGATTGACTATCCATTTACGTTATTTGGCGATATTTCCATCACATCCCATTTTCCAAATTAGAAAGCAACAATTCCTTACTATTTATTTATTTATAAAAGATAAAGAATAACTTTTTTCTTTCAAAATCATCTTAAAATTTAAATAAATAAAAATAAACATTTTATTTAATAACGTGGCTCATTGATTTCCATTCATTGCAAAATAGTGTTTTATTGACGAAAGCAACTATATATATATATATATACATACAGGAACATTTAATTTTTTACTTTTCAAAGTAAATGAAGGTCAATATCTCTTTGAAATTTCTGCGAAAATTGCATGTTGTAGTTTTTCTTTCATTCTAGAACTTTATATGGAAAGATCAATACCAATACCGTTATAAGAAGACGGCGAAATTAAAATTCTTTATTTCTAGATTTAGTATTAAATTATATCTTTATTTATTTTATGTAATATTATAAAATATTTGATAAAAATCTTAACACAGTATTTAGTAATACTAAACTAGTTGTTTGTTATAATCTATACTTTATTATAAAGCATTTCACAAAAACTCTTAAAAACATATTATTATACGGTTAGTACAATTGATTAAACCATGATTAGTTAAAATTCAAAAATGGTATTATTTTGGTTATTTTGGTTAATTTTCTTATTAAATCTATATTATAATTTAAAATAAAATCTGAAATAAAGAAAGTTTACAAAAAATAAAATCTATTTTGTCAAAACTAATAAAATTGTATTATAAAATTGATAAAGACAAAAAAATAAAATACAACATTAAAATTAAAATGGATCTCGCTGCATTGCGCGAGTACCTTCTAGTCTAATTTATATGTTGGTTTTTTAGAAAAATATTTTAAGTAATGTTTAATAAGTTCAAACAATTCTTTTTTCCACAAATGATGCGCCATATATTTTTTAATTAAATTTTAAACATGTTTTATGTTATTTTTCATGTTCAAGTTATCAACAAGATTTTTTGAATAACTAATTTATCAGCAAAAAATTAACCTATTAATCAACAAGTAGTTTATTAGTTGATTTTTCAAATATAACCCAACCTAGAACCAACTTTTTAGGTAGTAATATATTGAGGTTTAATCATTTGAAAACTACAAATTTTTGAGATCCATGAAAATTTTCAAACTTATGGTTTTGTTTGACATAATTTTTTTTTATCGAAGTATAATATTTAATATATTGATTACCTATATTTGTTTCACAATATATAAAAATCCGTAAATGTGAAACTTTTTTGGTGTATCATTCTGTTTCACAAACACATCAAAAAAGTTCACATTGTGAACCAAATACAAGTGAAGCAAATACATTATAAAAAGAATATATGTTAACTAATATCTTAAATCTTGATCTTAGATGAAAATTATTTATATGAAATAACTAGCATATGATGCACTAGTTTTCAAAATTATCATAATTTAATAGGGTTTCAAAAAAAATTTACAAATGTAATATTTTAAAATTTAAATTTAGAGTTATTGTTGTATTATTGTATATATAAACTTCTTAAAACTCTTTTACTAAATTCCAAAAACCAAACGATAGACACTTTTAAATACAAAAAATATTAAACTATACAAATACAAAATAAGACGAAAGATCGTGAGTTAAGGTAGAAAGAAGCGTAAGAAATAATATGAACCCTGATCAACCTTTAATGTCAAATCACTCATGAATCGTACTTGATACAAATATTAAGCTAGTATATATCAATGTATCTCATCCTAAAATATATCTAATGGTATAAATTATTTATTATACTTTTCACCTTAACTTTATTTTTTCACGGCAACCGACCATATAAAAGGGTGTTATCATTTATACCATACTTTACATTTTAAAACCTAATTTAGATATATGTCATCCAATTAAAATAGATAAATAAACATGAATGTTAATGTATCACCAATTAAAATAATTAAATACAATAGAGTAGGATGCAAAAGGAAAACAGAGTAGGGTGTAAAAAAAAAACAAGGCATAAATTTTAATATTATATTTTTCATGAAATACTTCATGAACTTTTCCAATTCTCGGTAGCCAATAAAATTTAGATCATTATCCACCAACAAAAACTTTAAGTGACCAATTATTATTTTGTACTGATTTAATTTTAATTTTTGAGGAATATTACGTAAGCAGTGATGCTGGAAAAAGACAAAAAAAAAAATTAAATGCAGGTTAAATGAACCTATTCATTATCTTGCCATCTCATCATCCAGCGGAATATACCGAAAATAGAAAAACAGGTTTACCGTTTATAATTTAGGCCACGAATGTTTCAAAATTCCCGAAAATGCCACAAAAATACTTTCTCACCAAGCAAATCGGGAAATCGGGCCGGATCTTTGGTGACAACCCGTTCCGTACAGAAACCAACTTTATTTCGGATTTCCATTATTGGTGGAGAAAAGCTGAATTGATGACTATTGCATGAGGCACAGAGATGACGTCATACCCTGTTTTTTTCTAGATTTATTTTCACTTTCGGAAATTTCCCAGAAGTCTATGTACTTACTTCCTATCACCTTCCTTTTCTCTCTCTAAAAAAACATATATAAACCAGATCTCACTTCAACTTCACTTTACTGTAAACGATATATTCATAGATACATACACATCTGTGCTAATTATCCCTTTTTTTTTTCTTTCTGTTATCTGAAATGGAAAAAAACAAGAAAAGATTGACCGAAACCCTAATTAGAGGCCAAGATTCTGCAAAGAAGCTACAGAAGTTACTTCATCGGAGAGAGAATGATGATGGGTCGGATTCGGATTCTGCTTATTCTCTTGTGATGGAAATACTTGGATCTCTCTCCGGTGGCCTTTCGTTGTTGGATTTTGTTGATTCCGGCGAGTTTTCTGGGGTTCCGGCGAGTCCCCATGTGGCTTGTTCTGTTGATCAGATGCCGGAAGTTTACTCCGGCAAGAAACCGGCGGTGGCTGTCAAGGAACGGAGAGGTTGTTACAAGAGAAGGTATGTAGTATAAAATTGTATTAATTAATTAATGCAATAAACTATATTGTAATTTTTGTATTTTAATTATTATTATTTTTTTTTAATTTTTAAAATTTTGCAGAAAGACGATAGATTCAAGGATCAAGATTAATGGTACAACTGAAGATGGTTATGCATGGAGGAAATATGGCCAGAAAGAGATCCTTCACTCCAAATACCCAAGGTCCTACTCATTAATTTCTCATTTGTTTTTTTTTCTCTAATTTTTATGATATAAATGAATTAAATTTATTAAATATAGTATTGATTTATTTATTTTTGTGATTTTGCAGGTGCTACTATAGGTGTACCCACAAACTTGTTTATGGCTGCAAAGCACAGAAACAGGTTCAGAAATTGGAAGATGGATCTAACAGATTTCACATCACATATTTCGGCCAACACACTTGCCCAAATCCAAATGCTTTCTCTCATTCAGGAGTTGTCCTTGATTTCAATGATTCCAAAAATGATCACTATTTCTCAAACAGCCCTTCAACTATTACAAATACCCACAATGAGCCCTCCATAAAACATGAAGTTGAATCCAAGGCCCAAAGTACGGATGCATCCGACACTATTTCATCGGCCAATGATGACCGTTCATCTCCTGCTTTAGGGTGGGACGAGATATTTGGTTACGGTCATGGTCTTGGTCACGAACCCGAAATCTCGTTTGTAGGATTTGATCATGGAGATTCTTCTTTATCTGCAGCTAGCTCTCGTGACCACTTGAGGATGGATTTTTTCAACAATGGAAGTTATTTAAATGATCTTTCATTTGATGAACCCTTTTCGAGGTTAATTTGATGAGTGAAGCCTTTTCGAGGGTTGATTAATCAAATTCAAAGTAAAATACATAACTTGTATCGAATATGACACAAGTTATATATCATATCAGAACGGTTCTAAACTTGACCATCACATTGTGATCGTTGAACCCTTCTCTAGACTTGTACATTATATAATTATCTTTCTTTTGCACGTCTTGATCATAACACAATCTAGAAGTCGTGGCAATGAAGCATATTTTGTAAATATAGATATTGTAATTATTGGTTGTCTTTACAACCCTTTTTTAATATTATAAGTGCATTTCAAATGTTAGCGTTACCTCTAGAATAGGCATGCTAGAGAACACAAGATGCACAGTGTACAATGTAATATTTTATATATCCTCTCTATTCATGCCGAATAAAATAATCTTAATACAATATCAATTTACTAAAACTTGTATTGTGTTTTTTCTGCTTTCAATGATACCCCTTTAAATGTATCATATTGTTAGAAAGATAAATAAATTTATGATAATATGAATTAATAAAGCGAAAGTCGGGACCATGATCATGCCAATAAACAATTCTGTTAGTGGGAAAAGCATAAAAAGCACGAGTTTGACTCGTATGTAAATAATGATGGTTTTTACTTTTAAATATTAGGTCTGTAATAATCTAACTAATTTATTAATTATTTATGTGTGTGTAGGTAACTAATGTAATATTTATGTGTGTGTAAATTTAAATTGCTAATATTTTTATAGATTTTGTAGTTAGTAAAATATATTTAATGGATAAAGCAGTATTTTCTTAACCTAATATTATATTAGTACTTTTTAATGTTATTTAATTCAAATCAATTACTTCTAATATAAGACTATATCTCCATAAATAATTTTAATAAAAATGATATAATTTAAAAAAAGTGTTCTCTAGCAATAAAATTTATGTTGATGAAAATAATGAAATTGTATACTATCCACATAAATAAAAGGGTTGTCACTTGATAGGGTGCATCCCACAGCTTTCTTAAAACAATTGTTGGTCCTTTATTTCGAAAGGACAAGAAACTTTACAGTGTGGTGTGTATATTCTATCATTAATGTTTATAGTAGGATTGAGGGTTTGAATTGATTTTGGTTTCGTTTTGGATCAATCTGATTTGATTCACACTTTATTAAAACGGTGCTGAAAATTTCATATATAAAACAACAATACTATATAAAATTGTATTTTTACTCGTGTTGTTTTATATATGAGTTATTTAATTTTTGTATGAGTTATTTAATTTTTGTAATTAAAAAGGACTGTATATATATATAGATGTAAGTATCTTAAAACTTCATATTAATGTTGTTAACAAGTAAAATGATGGTGACATCCTTAATGTATCAAACCAATTCTGAAGATTGTTCAACCTTGGTCGAAAAAGCCGGCTATGCAAGAAGCAAATATGTCATATGTATGTGTATATTATATGCATGCCTTCTCGTATAAGTTGTACAACTCATTGCAACATATGGTACTAAGTACTAACATATTAACCCTATTATTCTTGCTTGAATAAAGTTTTGCAGAAAGAGCATAATTAAATTCAACTTTCAAGCAATGATGATGAGATGCATATATAGCATTAAGAACATGTTTAAAACTTGTTAAAATAAGTCAAACAAGTTCCACTTCTCATGTTTGTTTGAATACGATGATTTTTTAAGCAGGGACGGACCCATCATTTTTTTCAAACGGTTGCACCATTTGACTATAAAAAAAATGTCGAGATATTTTTCACAATAGCATAATTGGTCTATTGGTTAGTTAATTGATTTTCGTACATGAGGTCTTGGGTTCAAGTTTTTTATTGCTATTTTTTATTAGAAACATAATAAATTTGAAATTAAAATAAAAAAACTAAAAAAATAAAGCTAGTGGGATTCAAACCTGGGTCTTGGGTGTAAGAAAACTCTTACAAACCAACTGTACCATGAAAAACTTGTGTCCATATTGTAGTTTACAAATATATATGGAGGCACACAACAAAATAATACGGTTGCACCTTTCACAAACCTTAATTTTTTACCCTTCGCCGGAGAAATAATACGGTGACCCGTGCCACTATATGCAACTACACAGGTCCGTCCCTTTTTTTAAGTGATGTTTCATTCGACCATTTCTAGTTTTTCTTATGTTAAAGGTTGTAACATACAAAAATTTTAAGCTATCATTATGGGGTTAGATGCCATATTTCCATACTAGGAAAGGTAAAAGTGCGCGACATGTATGACAATTCATCATATCTCAAAAAAGTACGTCAATACGTGAGATTGCAACTTGAACCCACGACATGGAGTAATGATCTTTGAAGTGGAGATATACCCCTAAAGTAGTTTCCAACGAGTGGGAGATTCCTCTCATTTACTTCCCTTAAGGCCATGAACACGATGGTGGAAGAGGCGGTTTTCGTGTTCCTGAAGTGATCAGTGGCTTTGTGCTTAGTTTAGGGCATGTTGTTACAATTTGCGGATGGTCTTGCATGCCATGATGTTGTAGTACATTTGATAATGTCCTTATGCAAACATAAATAGTCAAAACAAAGTAAAAAAGTAGTTATGTCAAAATAGTGAAGCATTTGTACCAGAGCTAAGAATCATTCCCTATACAATCTCCAATCCACGTTTGTAAAAGTTTTGGCCATATGAGTTTTGTGAAGAATATGCCATGTTTTCCTATGATGAAATTACGAGTATTACACAAAAATAAAAATTGAAGTAAAATACAAGTTTTTTTCTTCTGAATTTAAAAAAATACAAATTGTATTACATAATAAACCACTTAACTGATAATTCTATTTAAATCAATGTACTTTAAAATAATCATATAACCATTTGATCAATAATTTAAGCATTCGGTATAAATGACGCACATATGCACAAACAACATATACATATTCCTTTCAAGCGGAACCAATTGACAATACTATGCAAAGCAACCAACTTGCCTCACAAGTGGAACCGATGCCAATTGTTTAATTGTTCACACCACCAATCCATAAAGTTAATTTTTTTTGTCAAGAGTAACTAGTTTTGAATTTGATCGAATTAAACTTTATTAATTTTGATTTTTTATACGATTGAGTTTCAAGTATTTAACTCTTGAGTTTAGGTTTATAAAAACCCAAATTGATTTATGATAGAGACGCATTTGAATGGTGTTATTTCTGGATCAATTTTTTTTATCAAATTAATTTGTAATAGATAATTTTAGAGATTCTTGAATCACTATATTTGAATTGAACTAAATTGATCGAGTAAAAAAGAAAAGACATATCTACATCAAAAGAGGGTAATTAACCAACCGACAAAAGGTACTCTTGCTTGCATTTCGTTTTTCTACTTTTTGGATAGTGATTAAGTTTGAAAAGTATGATCATTAATTTCATAAATAATTTGTAATAGATTAATAACTTCATTATAAATTTCAATAATCATAATTTCATGTTGAGGGCTAACATATTACGTTACGGTTCATAATCCTATACTGTAATGTCGTGACAAAATTTAAAATATGATTCTAATCATGAAACTAAAATTAAATTACTTAACGAGAAAATTTTCAAATTATCAGATATTTTAGTCTTAATGTTTTTATTTAATGTATGCTAATTTAGATGCCCGATAAACAAATAATGAAATAAATTCCATTTCAAACTATGTCTAAATAATGTTCAATAATTGAAGAAGGCCAAAACAGTAACTAATGATTTAAAAAAAGGGATAAAAAGGAGAAATAAAAGTTGAAATGAATTTGTTCTTATCTTTCTATACACCAAACGTCACAACTACTGCCTGCAAAAATTAATTACAACACCTTTGCACATGAGTCATGGCCCATGGGTGTGTATAAGTTTCTTGACATAAGTTTGAATTTTTAAATTAAAGCATATGTATATATATAAGAAAATAACTTTTGAAGTATATAATATAACATATCAGAATACAAAGAACGTGGAGTAAATATAATCGTTTTAACTAATTAAATGTGTTATAAAAAAACGTTTGTTCATTTTACTCTTGTGAGCAAAAGAAGCAATATCCCCATGTTGAACGGGACGCTACATGTTATAAACTTGATACAACCTTGTCCCAAACAGATGATGGTTCAAGTCTAGTAGCAGACAGGTCTGAGAGTTACATTTCTTTTAAGGAGCGGGTTCGTTGTAGACACTGAGCTCTTAAGATCGTTTACCAGATTTTGCCTCTTACATGATCCTCTTGATGCGGAATTGGAGAGCTATAATCTCTGAGGAACCAATTTGATCTCTTGACAATGTAGAAATCATTATTTCATAATGTACAACATGTGATTAGTTCTGTTTTGAAACTCATTATTTCATAATGTACAAAATTTGAAAACTCACTGATGTTCAAAAATTAGCAAATAAGGGTAAATATGTATAACTTTCAAATGGTTTTTGTTAGCTGTATTAATTACCATTTAAAGAGTAGGTTTGGATTCTGAAACACTTATCTTATTGGTGGACCTCTGTAATTCAAGTTTACAATTAATTACTGCATACATATAACACTTCAAATTTTACATATGAATTTTGCAAAACAAACTGATAAATACATTCAAATGCATAATCACGTTTAACCACAGTAGTACCTCAAAATACTACATAAATTAAAATTTCCATCAGCTATTCATTCTTGGTTTACGATAAAATTATATACACATATTGGTCCTAAAAAGTTGGTCTGGTAAGTGGTCTCCTCAAAACAATAAAAAAAATGTCGCATTGTTTTTGTTTGTATGGCGAAATATGGCTCGCTTGTTCAGCAAAGCAATATTGAAAAGTATTGTATAACTATCAGAATATATGAGTTGTGCCATGGATCGTTTTAACAGACGGACATCTTACAAAATATGAATCAATAAAAAATAAATTACCACCAAAATGAATTAAAATGGACAATAATCAAAATCACTTACATATTTGAGATTGAAGATATTAAAATTATTAGTAACACTCTACTTGTAGTAAATTATAAACCCTACAAGAAACTTAGAAATGGTAAAACATGAAAAATACCTTCCTTTACTTAAAAAGAAGTTTAAAAGATATAATAAATCAAATTAAATTAAATGCTAAAATTTAGTATTTATGACATAAACTTAATGACATCAAAAAAAAAAAATTAAGTTACGTAAGCCATGACATCAAAAAGCATTTAAAACTTAATTGTTTTTTTTATCCAAAATCTTTAACAAATTATTTCTACTCTTTAATTAATTACAAGTCACATTCACCTCGCGAGAACAACATTCAAATGATGATAAATTAAGATTATTCTACGTTTTCATTAAATTCCAAACACATTATGAAAACAAAGAATACCATAAAGTATTGCTAAAAAACAAAACATAACACACAAGTTCTTATGTATTCAATAGTTCATTATTACTATTTTTAACACAAAGATATTTTACAATATATAGTTTATAGAAGACAAATCTTTTTTGGTATTTTACGGTTCTTAGATAATAACTCCAAAACACCAATTAACTGATATCATATATATATAGGAAGATTCAAATGAGAATTTTTGATTTTTAAAGAAATAAAGGGACATTTATCCATATAATATTTTAATCATTTCTGATTTAATATTAAATCATAAATTATTTAATATTATGTGAGGTTCACATCATATGTGGTCCACAAATTGTTCCTTTAGGGCCCGTTTGGTCAGAGGGATTTGGAGGGATTGAGATTTCAATCCAATCCATTGTATTAGGGATAGTTCTCAGATTACTGATATGACTACTTATTTTACTGCAGTGTTTGACATAAATATTAAGATATAGTACAGTATAATTTCAAGAAAATCACCAAAGTTCGCACTGTGAATGACTTATTTGAAATCTCAATCCCTTCAAATCCCTCCAACCAAACGGGCCCTAAAGAGGGGTGGTTCTCGTGTGATCCCTCCCTTATATATATATATATATATACATATATATATATAGAGAGAGAATGGTTCAAATGAGAACACCCTCAATTTAAAGGAACAAATGGACTCATTTGAGACCATATATGATGTGGGTTCCACCAATAAAAAATCATATCAGATTCAATGGGGCTCACCATTGAAAATCATATATGATTTTTTATTGGTGGGATCCACATCATATATGGTCCCAAATGAGTTCATTTGTTTCTTTAAATTTAAAAAGTTCTCATTTGAACATCTTCCTATACATATATATATATATATATTATTTATACTTATAAAGTATAATAATTAGTTTATTCAAATTATATAGTAACTTCGTTTGTAACTCTTTTGGTAATTTATAATAGACGGAGGTTATGTGAGAAACCTAAAATTGACTAAGACCCTAGAAATCGCTCACGTACAACGTTTTAAGTGTTTATTTTCAAGATAAATATTCCTCATGAACATCACGTTTATGATGAACATGGAATGTTATTCATCATGAATCCCAGATTCATGATAAATATGTTTTTGTAATTTATCATAAATAAGACATTCATGATGAATATGTTACACAATAATAACGAATAACACATCCATTGATCAACATGACACATGTCGTGTTCTGAGTAGTTTTCGAGTTCTAATCTATTTTAGGTTTTTAACGAACCTGCCCAATATATAACTTTTAATAAATAAGTAACATAAGTGGATATGTGTCGCTTCTTGGTGAGCCGCTTTTTCATTTTCCCTCCAAACGCCTATCGGCGGGAACTGGGCCTGGCTTGGTTAATAGTGTCTGCCCGTTCTGTCTCTTTTTAGTCTTTCTCCGCCTAAAGTCGGCAGAAAAAAAAACCATTTTCTTAATATAAATTTTTTCAGTTATTACATAGAAAAAATAATGGCAGGTTTAAATTCAGACGGTATAAATTTCGGAAGTTCTAAATTCGACAATTCTATATTCGGAAGGTATAAATCGGAATGTCTAAATTCGGAAATTATAAAATCGCCATTTCTAAATTTGGCATGTATAAAATCGACATTTCTAAATTCAGCAAGCATAAATTCGAAAGGTATAAAATTGGCAGATCTAAATTCGTAAGTTCTAAATGCGGCAATTCTATATTCAGCAGGTATAAATTCGGAAAATCTAAATTCGACAATTCTAAATTCGGCAATTTTAAATTCGGAAGGTTTAAATTCGGCAATTCTAAATTTGAAAGGTTTAAATTCGGCAGTTATAAATTCGCAAGATCTAAATTCAGAAGGTCTAAATTAGGCAATTTTAAATTCAGAAGGTTTAAATTCGGAAAGTATAAAATCGGCATTTCTAAATTTGGGAGGTATAAAATCGGCATGTCTAAATTCGACTGACATAAATTCGGAAGATATAAAATCGGCATATCTAAATTGGGCAGCCATAAAATCGGCATACATAAATTCGACAGGTCTAAATTGGGACATAAATTCGACAGTCATAAAACCGGAAGGTCTAAAATTTGCAGGCATAATATCGACATATAAAAATTCAGCAGGTCTAAATTTGGCAGACATAAAATGGGGAGGAAAAAACTATTTTTTAATTTTATTTTTGTTTTCATTCATTATTTTAAGAAAATAAATAGATTGAGGTTTAAAATCGGCAGAAAAAACTATTTCCTTATTTGGTTTTAGTTTGAGTCATTATTTTGAGAAAGTAATAGATTGAAGCCTAAACTCGGCAGACATAAAATCGGCAGGCGTAAAATCGACAAAAAAAACCATTTTCTTAATTTAATTTTTTTTTCCAGTCATTATTTTGAGAAAATAAATAGATTGAAGTTTAAAGACAGACATAAAATCGACAAAAAAAAAACATTTTCTTAATTTAATTATTTTTTTCAGTTATTATTTTGTGAAAATATATAGATTGAAGTCTAAAAATCGGCAGTAAAAAACCATTTTCTTAATTTAATTTTTTTTCCAGTTATTATTTTGAGGAAATAAATAGATTGAAGTCTAAAATCGGCAGAAAAAACATTTCTTAATTTAATTTTTTCTATTTCAGTCATTATTTTGAGAAAGTAATAAAGTGTTGCCTAAAATCGGCAAATATAAAATCGAAAAAAAAAAACCATTTTCTTAATTGTTTTCCCAGTCATTATTTTGATTAAATAATAAATTGAAGTGTAAATTCTGCAAAATATAAAATCGGTTAATTTATGAGAAGTTTTAAAATGTCAAATTTTATTATCGATTAATTTAAATCTTCTGACATGATTTAATTATTGTAACATTACGTTGTTGGTGATATTCAATTTATTTTAAATTACATCCCATATAATATACGATAAACTAAACTAGTTTATGATATATATTCTACCTAATTTACTATCTAAGAAATAAATTATTTATAAAATATTGTTATTTTTACATCGGGGGTGAATATATATATTAAGAAAAAGTTATATCATTCCATGTTTCCAACGGATTTTCAAAAACTTTTTTCAAAAAAAAATTAGAACCTCGCAAAAAATACTTAAACAACGATTTTATTATATATATATATGTAGAGTGAAAAGTTTAAATGCAAACTTAAATTTAGTTGTAAACATAAGGACAAATAAGAGTGCGGAATATGTCTGAATATAGATTATTCAGACTGAATATACAAAGAAATATTCAGATTGAATAAATACAATATTCGGTCTGAATTATATTCAAATTGAATGAAACACGTGTGCGCCCTCATTTCTTCTCACGTTCACAACCAAATTTAAGTTCTCTTTTGAAACCGTCCATATATATATATATATATATGCAGTGGCGGATCCATGATTTTTGTCCACTGGGGTCCCATTAAAGTACACTAAAGGCGCGTGAAGTCACCCGACATGTTTCGAATTTTTTTAAAGTTTTTTAGTTGATTTAAAGGACTTTTATTATTATTTTTGTCGATTTTGAAAGACTTTTATTATTATTTTTGTCGATTTTGAAGGATTTTCTTATTATTTTTGTCGATTTTGAAAGATTTTCTTATTATTTTTGTCGATTTTGAATAATTTACTTCGTGTTTTTGTCGATTTCTAAAGTTTTTTTCGGTTTTTTTATTGATTTCAAAAGATTTTTTAGTGTTTTTGTCAATCGTCGGCAAGGTGAAGTCCTTTAGAAAAATTCATTGGGAGGAACTAAAACTAAATATAGTATTTTTGAGAATTTTTAGTCTATAATTTTTTTTAAAAGATTGACTGGAGTCCTGGGACCCCCTTTAAAGGGCTCGATCCTCCCCTGTATATTTGTGTATGTATGTGTGTGTGCGTAAGCAGACAACAAAAAAGATTTTCATGAACTTACCAAATATGCCAAGAAAGAATCTGTTGTGCTGCCGGAGAACGCACTGCACCAAAGAAAATCTTGAAAATATGTCGACTTTTTGCCTTTTTGGAGACCACTCGTTTCAATGGATTGGATAAAATAATAAACGAGTAATGCTTTTTATAAAATTAATATATTAATTATTATTAAAAAAAATGAGTGAATTGTAGATTTGCTCCATGTGGTTTGATAGTTTTTTTTTGTCTATGGTCGTCCTTATAGTATGTTTATTGTGGATATAATCCTTATGATATTCAATTTGTTGTGGCCATGGTTCATCTTACTAACGGATCCGTTAACTCTGTTAAATCAAGGGTCATTTTTGTCATCTACCTATTCTTTTGTCTCTTTTATTTAAATATTAAAAAAAAATTATGCATATATATATATATATATAGGGAGATCCAAATAGGAACTTTTGATTTTTAAGAGAACAAAGGGACACATTGTGGACCACATATGATACGTCTCTTTGTTCCTTTAAAAAAAGGTGGTTCTCGTATGATCTCTCCCTTATATATAATGATACCAAAATATATAAAATATGATATTATTGTAGATCTGATTTGTTTAACTTTTAAATACATTAAATTATGTTATTTTAAAAAAATTAATTATAATAAATATGATTTAATTATATTAAAATTTCATAGAATTAATTATATAAATAGGTTTTAATGTTTTAATACAATTAAAAGTCTAAATCACACAAATCAAATCATAAACCATGTCTTATTTTATTTAGAGCGAATAAATAAGATATGGTTTTATGATTGATTGATTTAAATTAAAAAATAATTATGTTGAACATGATTTAATTTTATTCCTATTTTTGTCATCATTGCAATAAAAAAACTTATTATTGATATTTTAACACCAAAATCATTTAAAAACACTAAGAACTCAAATTTTATCATATTAAAATAAGGTTTTCGATTTTCATATAAGTTTTCATTCAAAAATTCAAAGTCAACTATTTAAATTTTCACTTAACGAAAAATTCATATGTACTATAATCTTTGTAACTTCAAATTAAACAAATTCTTATATAAATTCAACAAATTTTCATACTGAAATAGACAAAAGTATTAAAATGATAAAATTATATTGTATTTAATATAATTAATTTGTTAATTTAAACAAATCAAATGATAAAATAATATCTTATTTTATTTATTTTGATATCATTATATATAGAGAGGAAAGTTCAAATAAGAACTCAAATTTGGTTGTGAACCTGATAACAAATGAGAGCGCGACACGTGTCTGAAGGTAGATTATTCAGACCGAATAATCAAAGAAATATTCAGACTGAATAAAACTAAATATAGTGTTTATTCAGTCTGAATAATGCTTATTCAGTCTCAATACGCATTATTCAGCTGAATAAACACTATATCCAGTTTTATTCAGTCTGAATATATTTTTTGATTATTCAGTCTGAATTGACACGTGTCGTGCTCTCATTTATCCTCATCCTCACAACCAAATTTGAGTTCTCATTTGAACCCGCCCTATATATGTGTGTGTGTGCGCGCACGTATAAACATATTTTTTATTATTTTTTATAGGAAAAAAACAAAAGAATAGATAAAATGAGAATAGGTAAAATGCAAAAATGGTCATTGATTTAACAGAGTTAACGAAGGCGTTAATTAGAGGGACTGTGATCAAAACAAATGAAATACCTCAAAGACCATGTTCACAATAAACATAATATAAAGACTCTAGTAAAAAAAAACTATCAAATTATATGGACCAAATCCACAATTTATTCTTAAAAAAATAACTAAGACCATTAAAACGATTTCTAAAATTTATAATCGTTATTTTATTTGACTCGTATATTTTTTTAGCCGAAGATAATAATTTAAGAATTTGGCACACCAAGTTATTATACAAATGAGCACACTTTAATATAAAACAGATTGAAATTATTTAAAAAAAGTTGTAATGTAAAATGTCGGTAATTATGAATTCGAACTCATAAAAAAATACAAAATTTACTGTTGTAGTATTGTACAAGTATGTATTATAGGAATGATGATGTCACTTAGTTATACGTCACTTTTAAACTCTATAATACACAAACATATATGTGCGTATATAAATACGCATCAGAAATTATGCGTATTTATGATATTTAATTAAAATGGAGAAAAATAACAAAATTTTGGTGGAAACCCTAACTAGAGGCCAGAATTCAGCTCTAAAGCTTCGGAATTTGGTTGGCCGGAAAGCAAATGACGATGGATCAGTTTCTGTTGATGACCTTATCAAAGAAATATCTGGATCTCTTTTCGATGGTCTTTCCATTTTGAATTCTTCCGGTGCCGGCGAGGTTTAATTGGGGTTGGGTTGTTCAGTCGACCGGTCATCGGAAGTTTTCATCGGCAAGATACTACCGCCGGCGATTGAGAAGAAAGGAAGAGGTCGTTACAAGAGAAGGTACGTACATACACCTGTACAAATACTAGTTTTAAAGCTCCAAAAAAATTTATGAAATTGGTGGGGTCGTCAACACCAAAATTCTTTTAACCTAAACCAAACGGCATATATGTTGTCTGAAATAACAGAATTACAAGTTATTTGCAGCTTCTCTCTCATCAATGGCATTTTATTCTGCAATTTGCGCTTTGGTTAGAGGGTAAAATATAGATTTTAGTCATTTTACCATGCGGTTCGAATTGCTCTAAGCAATTAATTTCATTATCCAAGTAGCCAATATAATATATATTATATATATATACATGAAGTGATGAAGTATACTGAATAAGAGTAAAGGTGATAAATTAATGCAAGAAAAGATTTCGACCTTTGCCCACTTTTAAAATCAAATCAATCCATTAATTGTGATTTCGGTTTGCAATGTGTTATTTTGTGGTGTCACGAAAACAAGATTGTCTCACCTGAAACAAACCCTATGTGTGTGTGGATATGTGTATATATATACCTTATATACGGTTAGGTTCCTTTGAGAAAAAGAGTTATGGTGAGAACCGTAAGAAGGATGTACACCCTTGGATACACATTAGGATGTGATGCACCGGATCAAAACTACAACCGAAACACCCGTTACCGACGGACAAATCCGTCGGAAATCCGTCGGTAAAGACGGATTTTGTCGAAAATCCGTCGGTAAAGGTGCGTCGGAATATGGCTCGCAGGTAAAGGTAGTACCGATGGATTTCCGACGGCTGTCAATTCCTTCGGTAATTTACGACGAATTTTTTTTAATTTTTTTTTTAAAATGGTATTTGCCGGAAAACCGTCGGAAATGCCCTTTTTCTAGTAGTGCAATCCCCATATGAAGTGTAATTCTTGGATGGGTTTGAGATGATCTAGGTGATCAAGGATGTGAGATATCTTCTTACGCTTCTTATTTTAACTCAATTTCTCACACAATCATATGCATACCTTATTGTATAACGTACTATCTTTAACACACATGGTACTACATGTTAATTAAATTTGTGCAGAAGGGGAGTAGATTCAAGGATGATAGTTAGTGATACCATTGCAGATGATTATGAATGGAGGAAATATGGACAAAAGGAGATCCTCAACTCCGAATTTCCAAGGTTTATTTCCTTAATATTTCATTTGTATGTTGATTAAAAAATCTTATAACTTTTATTTAATTAAATGGTATTTTAAGACATCTATTTTGGTACAGATGTTATTTTAGATGCACACACAAGGATGGTCATGAATGCAAAGCATTAAAACAGGTTCAAAGGTCACTACAAGAAAACATACCTACAGCGACGAACTCTATAGCGACGACATCTATTTCGTCGCAAAAGCATTTATATAATATTTCACTTAATCTATTAAAACCCTTATTATTTTCTGGAAAAAAAATAAAATATTTTTACCTACAGAAACGACATGTCGTTGCTATAGGATTAATTTAATCTTCATATTTTTAAGAAAATGGAAAAAAAATTATATCTACCCTACAGCCACGACTAATCGTCGCTATAGGATTAATTTATTTTTTTATTTATTAAAATATTTATCGTCTTTTTGGGAAAAAAATATATCTGCCCTATAGTCACGAATTATCGTCGCTGAAGGTTTTAATTAATTTTATTCATTAAAAATGTTTGACCTAGTTTTTACCCTTATCTACCTGTGGCCCATATTTTTCACACGGTGCCGCTATCTCCTTCTCCCACCTTCGAGCACCACCGTGTCTCTACCGTCGCACCAGGTCAGCCATTGTCGGAGCTCCCTATCTGCATCTCTTTTCTCTCTCTCTCTCTCTCTCTCGATCTGCTTACAGATTTCTAATCGTTGTCATGTCCAGATCTGCATATTAATTGTTCGATCTACATCTTAATTTTGTTTTTTCTTGACCTAATCGACGTTCGTATTTACTGAATTTGCATATATCGTTCCACTTTCTTTTAATTTTAATGTGTCTGTATATGATTGTGCATATGATTTCTCACTCATCAGTAAGAATTGTTCCAAAATCAGTGCAAGGTTCAAGGTTGGGGGAGCATCAACATCCGGTGGAGATTTGTTCAAGATTGAGCGACCAGACTACAATTCTGAATCCAGCAGGTACTGTACCTATTTATGCATATGCTCTTCACTCTCTTGATTTATGCATAGAGGTTTCTTACTTGATTTTGATGGAATTTCTGCTCACTTCAGTATTCAAAATTGCTTGTTTCGTTATTTATTCCAAAAGCCAAACAATTCGACTGTCAAGCACGTTCAGCTCTCCACTCTGCAAAATGTGCATTTAGGGTTTGGCATGCTTTCTTGTATTTTAGGTTCACGTATAATGGTTGGCTGGCTATTAACCATTTTTCTATTGCAAAATTTAAACACTCTAAGATTATGATTTAATGAAATGTTGTTACCTAACTTTGAAATTTGTGGAAGCTTGTCTTGGATGATATTATCTAGAAGTTGCTTGGTCTCCACCATAACATGAAGTTGTTTGTTATTAAAGTTCTCTAGTGCTCTGTTCATTTTGCAATTCCATTTGTAGCTCAATATTGATATTTTTTTTTTTTTTTTAAAACGCAGCTCAATATTGATATTACATCATCATCTTCATGATTCATAGCAGATTCCATAAACTTGACATGGCTATTTAGTTGGGTTTGAAATTATTATTTAATGAATTTAAAATTAAATTAGTATTTATAAATTTATAATGCTAATTCGGTAGATCACTAATTCACTATTTTTTTTTTCTTATCCGATGCGTCGTGCCAAGCGTGGCAGAGTAAACAAACAAGGATAGAGTTTGGTAGCATGTACAGGTTGACCCTACCAGAGTTATTAAGGTAACCAAACTGTCACACTCCGATTTTCATCGTTTATTTCTTCATATCAAGCAATTTTTATCTATCCGCTACATGTATTTTTGGTTAAATCACTTTGGTTTATGGATTATCTGCTAAATTATTCATAACCTATTTGGCGATATTTGTGTGTCAATCGGGTCAGATTTCCTTTAGATGTTGTCTCGCCGGATTATAAGTAGAAGGTCTTGGAACTCCTGTAGGAGATGCTTGTGTTACCTCACTTCGATACCTTCAATAACGGTGGTAAAACCACCTACCCCTGCCCAATTCTCAAGCGCATCTATACCTTCTTCGAAGTCAAAGTTTGACTGCTCTTACAAGGCTACTAGTTTTGAATTTTTGTACCAATTTCTCATGTAATAATAACCTTCTTATTTGAACCGACCATACTTTACTAATAATAAATCTATTGTATATAAATCACGTGAGAATAAAGGTTAAGGTGATTTGGACCCTTGATCCCTTTTAATCTCAAAACAACCCATGAATTATTTTTTAAAAGAGAATTGATATAGTGGCTCTCAATTGATCCAAGGTTCTACCATAACTTTCATTCTCACCTGAAACTGTTTATAAAATATGTTAAAAACAAATATTACCTCAACTAAAACAAACAAATTGTAAAAACAACAGGAGTAAGTAGTCCTGCCTGATTTAGGAATTAATCATATAAAAATGTTTTCAACACCTGTTCTATACCAAAAAAAACCCACCATTTTATTATCATCCATGACCCAAATTCAAAAGTTTGCTTTTCACGGATTAATTCCTTCATCCCCAATACAAGTTATGCCAGTTTGGATCATCACCGATTGGGACAGAGGTATGTATGTAGATTGCTTGATATTGTAAATTAGTCTATGTATGGTTTACTTGATTATCATCCTTAAATAAAGAGGATGTCAAATGAACAGAGAAATGATACCTTTCATGCAATATACAATAACAAAAGGATACTCAAAGTTGTATGAATTCAAGTTCATAAGCCATACAATTAAATTAGTGCAGAGGGTTATCGAACATATCTAAAGTTTTGAGACCAAGGGGTGTTTAAATCATTTTGTTTTATGTCAGCTAAAGATGCTTTTTTGAGAAGACAAAACAGAGGAAGCATTTACCTCAGCTAAAAAGAAAATAAAAATAACAGAAATGCCCAAGATACCCTCATTTAAGATTATTTCCAGTTTCTTAGTGAATCTGATGGAAAGTTTATCAGAGTTTTACATAATCATTTCTATTGGGTTTCATGTTAAGCTTGTGCTAACTAGTTTGGGATATAATGCTTGTTGATTTTGAAATCATTGGGAAATAAGTGTCGAAGCTTTTTATTTTTGACAGTAAACAACAGACATCGATTGGAGTAGAAGTCGGTTCTTCTTCTGTTGCTTCAGGTACGATCTCTCCTAGTCTATATTGCTTCTTCTGATCATTAGCTGCTAAAATATTGATTTTTGCTTTTATATTGCATAATTGCTTTTATATACCATTTTTCTGATCTGATTAGTACAAAGTTCAAGGCTTGGTTTTGGGTAGCAACAATGCAATTTCTTTCTGTTGTTAAAATATATGAGTATTGGACAGAAGAATAGCATGATAGAAATTCTATCATTATGGCTTTAATTAATACAAAGTTCAACAAAGAATTAGTATATATATGTTGTTTTGTTAGCTTGTAAACATCAGCAGCTTAATGAACATAATAAACAGCAGCAGTAGCAGTTTATGAACTAAAAGTTGCAAGTCTGGTTAAAGTCTTGAACTCCATACTTGTAGTTACTTATGGTAGAATATGCTTTTCTTTATGCACATTGTTGGTTAAAATTGCTCAAATTGTTTCTTCATCTTGATTAGTTATCTATGCGACCGTTGCTCGAGGACATGGTGGATATGTGTTGAATTATATGTTTTTTTTCTTGAACTAGCTTAATTATTTGATAGAGAGTCATTGGGTTCTTTTCTATTAAAAAGTTTTGTCGTTTCCATGGCAGCCCCATCAAATATGGTTTGGCATGCCTTCAATGCATTCTTTTCCGACCTCTTCAATTGTTTCTTAATAACATAATTGGGTAAGAATGATGCGAGACAAATTACTGGTTGCATTCGAGATTTTCTTGCTACTCTGAATTGTTAATTTGACTCTGATGGTCAAAATGCGTTTTTAAATTAATTGTGCATAGGGTTCTATCAATTCCTTGTACAGACAAAATGCGTTTTGAGATAGGCAAGTATGTGTTACTGAATCCACCTGGACTTTGTTGATGAATTCACAGCCATATGTTTTTGTTTGATATTTCTGCAATGTTTTTTCTATCAGGTATAAAAAACAGGGCTTTAGAGGCTTTATTCAGATTCCAAGCTTTTGTTGGTATTTTAAGGTACGGTTTCTACCTTAAAAGAGTTTTTTTTAAGTCTTGTTTATTTTCTTCTTTTGCTTTTGGGAAAAGTTTAAGGTACAGTTTCTATAGATCTTGAAAAATGGCTACACATTTTATACTTTCTTGATTTTTTTTAAATGGTCTGTAGACACAAATGTTATTTGCATCAGCTATGACAGGATATCAACGAGGACGAGGACACAAAGACCGACCCGTGTGACAACTAGATATTTATGTATCACTATAATTGAGATGTTAATGTTTACGAATAGCTATTTATGTGTTACTATGGTCGAGACATTAATCTTTACGATTTGATATTAACGTATTACTATGGTTGGGACGTTAAATTTCGATTACGGTTTTCAAAATTATTTTCTAGTTATTTAAATATCAAATTATTTGATTAAAATATATTTTATAACCAAATTAAAATTGATAAAAAAATTATTATTTACCTATTAGCGACGACATGTCGTTGCAGTAAAAAACATTTATTTTTAATTTTGCAGCTACAGCGACGACATGTCGTTGCAGTAGGAAAAAACATTTATTTTTAAGAAAAAACATTTATTTTTAATTTTGCAGCTATAGCGACGACATGTTGCAGTAGGAAAAACATTTATTTTTAATATTATTGTCTAATTTTGAGTTTCAGCGACGATTTGTCGTTGCTATAGGAAGCTACAGCAACGGGCCAACAGTGACAAGCTCTAGACGACAGTCGTCGCAATAGATCTATTGTGACAAAATTTTGAGTTTTAGCGACGACAAAAGTCGTCGCAATAGGTTAAATTTGTTGTAGTGGGTTGGAAGAAGAAGAGTCAAACAAGTTCCACATCACATATTTTGGTCACCATACTTGCCCAACCCCACATGTTGTTTCACACCATGGTCCTAGAGTTCTTGATTTTGAAGGTTTTAGAAATCATGGGAATTTACCAAACAACCCCTCAACTACTAAAAAGATCCACATCGACGACAACTCACGAAAACAAGATGATCCGGCTAATAAGAAGGATTCATCATCCCCTTGTTTGGTTTCAGTGGAGAGATTGACCGATGATTTGGATCATCATGACAAAGCACCAAGGTTTAACGACCAAGATTCTTGTCCAGCGAATATCATAGATTCTTTTGAAAACGATGATCTTTTAGGCGATATTTCGGTGGATGATGTGTTGTTGATGGTAGAATCTTACTGGGGTGAATGCAATCAAATTTAAAGTAATGTACAACTTGTATAATCTAGAAAGCAAAGATTATAAGGTGAGAGATCTTTTTGAATTTTGATATGTTGGTTTTGAGAAACGATCACCTAGCTTCCCCATCAATATCGTGTCATAAATGGCTATATCTTTTTATATAAGATTTGTCGCATCCAAAAAATAAATAGTTATTTCTGTAAACATTTAAAAATATTTGTTGGGTAATCATCTCAAACATTTAGGCTAACAAGTATCGTTAGAATAAGTTGGAGATGATTCTAGGGCATGTTTAATGTTTGGTTTGCAAATTTGATAGGATCCGGTGGAATTTGAAACTCGATTCAATTATTATCCCCGCCCTCATTTGGTTTAAAAGAAAGTACGTAACTGAAGTTTCAAGATTTTATTAAAATTGGATTTAGAAATTTCATAGGACTAATTTACAGGATTTTATAAAATTTATTTGTAATAATATCTAAAATTAAGTTAAAAACATCATTTTTTGTATAATAATTTTAACTATTTTCTTTATTATCTAAAAGAATATTTATTCAATCTCATTCCAAAATTTAGAAACAAAATCCTTTCTTTAAATCAACTTGTATCTAACTTAACTCGAACCATATATGTATATATATATATATATACACAAAACTTCAAATATAAGTAAAATAATAAAACTCTATTTTGTACATATTCTCCACGTGACGATGAACCAACTTGCAATTGACAATACTATGCAAGTAACCAAAAACTTATTTCACAAGTGGAAACGATTGTTTTGTTGTTTCACTATTCAGTCTATGTACCTCCATCCATATGAAATGATAATAATAATGATATTGACATAGTTTTTTGGGCATTTGATTCTATTTTTATCTTAGAGGAGAGATGATCTTATAGGATTTTATAGTTGATACAATATATAGAAAAACGACAAATGTTAATGTTGTCTGTGCGTATCATTGTACAAAACCAACAAGATTTTAATTTATTGTTAAACATGATCCACGACAATAAGTGATCACAAGCACACCAAGTCACCAACTAGCTAGTCTCATATACACCATTGATGCCCTATAATTGTATAAATATGTAATAGTTTCCTTGTATATAAAAAAAAAGACAAAAATAGGAAGCCAGCAAAGGTGGCTGAGTTGCTAATTATAAAAAGTAGGGTTTTTTCTTTTAAATCATAGTCTAATTCCCATTTGCACCCTAATCTATTGTTTTATCTATTTTAATTGGGGGACATACTAACACTCATATTTATTTATCTATTTTAATTGGAGGACATATGTATAGAATAAGGTTTAATATGTATACTATGGTATAAATGATAACACCCTAAAAAGTTATGCATTAAAAATACGTGTATCGAATAAAAATGAGATCATTTATTAAGGTGATTTTCTCTATTTTCGAATATATGTTAAATATGCTATTAAGGTGTAATTACTCGTATGAAAAACAATAAAATATGATTTGTGAGATCGTTATAAGCTTCAATTGTGGAAAAACAATAACTTCATCACAATTTTAAGTTGGATTCGAAGTTATTGAGTCAGTATGTTTGAAATGTTACACAAGGTTCTGGTGTAAATAGAAGGATTTGATGGAAATACTGCTAGGCCCATAACATAGTATCATCATTATCCCAAAGACGAGCAAAACTAATTACATCTTCATGTGTAGACAATAGACACCCATGCATATATATATATATATATATATACACACACACACACACAAGTAGGGATGAAACTCGAGGACCCTATTTCTGAACCGAACTAGTATCAAACTGGAACTAGATCGAAACGAAACCGTATGGAAGTAATCGGTAAGGCTATCAGTTCCAATTTTACATCAAATTCTAGATTCGGTTTTTCAGTTTTCGGTTCCAAGATTTTCCAGAAAAACCAGAAACGAACCGGAATTTTAGAGCACACATAACTATTGAAATTACATCTCTATTTTCTCCTAAATTATCCATATCTTATGCTAAACCAACCATATTTTCTCATACACTATTCATATCTTGAAGAGGTGGGCAAACAAACAAAATGGAAAAGGAAAAAAAAGTAATAATACCGAAGATTAAATGGTTTGCGATTGGTTTTGAGACACATTTGAAAGATTTTTCAAACATTATATACTTTTGATTGTGAAACTTTTGTGATTGGTTTTGATACACGTTTGAAATATTATGAACATTTGATTGTTTCTTAACCCACTTTCATACTTCGGTCTTAATTGGTCATAATAACGATTTTCCATCTTGAAACTGAACCAGTATTGAACTTGTACATACGTTTCAGTTTTCGATTCTAATTTAATTAAGTTCCATAAAAAATATGTACCAACCGGTTCGGTATCGATACGGTACCGATCTCATCCTTACACACGATGTTCTCCTCAAAATAAAAGTATAATCATTTGTACTCTATTTTGAATATAATTTGAAAAAATTGTTGAAGCAAAAAATATTATAATTCCTATTTTAATTAAATAATATTTTTTTTGGAAGGATATCCCAAATCATGTATGAACTAATCTCAATAATTATGAGTATAAAATATCAATTCTGATAAACTCAATGACTATTATTATTGTGTACATCCGAAATCTAATCCAATTAAATGAGATATTTCACCACGTCCCAAGATCTCACTACAAAAACATGACTTTCACCCAGAGAAATTACTTTGGGTGATAATTACCACGGATCACCTAGGAAATACTAATGGTTCCGGTGAAATCCGATTTTTCAAGAAAACTCTAACGGATTACCCAGGAATTTCATGGGTAATCTGTCATTGATTTGATTTACCCACCAACTTTTGTGACGGTTTTGTGACGAATCATTCTTTAACGATAGATTTTTCAAGAAAACGGTCGTAGATGAAAGTCTCCTATTTTAATAGTGTCTTAACTAGGAGTGAGCATAACCGGGTACCCGACCATTTTCCATGGAACCGAAACCGAAACCGAAACCGGAACCGGCGGTTCCTGCAAATCCGGAACCGCTTACACCGGTTCCGGGTACCCGGTTCCATTTTTTTATTTTTAAATTTAACATTTTATGCAATAAAAACGTAATTTTAATTAATAAAACTACAATACTTAATGTCAAAACAAATGATGAAAACCATTCCGATAAAACTAAAATACTTCACGTCAAAACCAATCCGATAAAACTAAAATACTTCCTTATAATACTAATTATTACATATATAAATAGAAATTCTTGAGCCTTGAATCTTGAGTCTTGATTACTAGATAACTAGATGCTCCCATACTCTTTAGTCTTGATTACTTAGCAACCCTAAACAAATTAGAACAAACAAACATTAGAAATTTATATTATAGTATTAGTATATATCAACAAAGACTTGTTCAATAATTTCATATTTATAAAATTTCACAACAACAAATAAATTAGAAGATTACCTAAACGGAAATTAGTTGATGCTAACAAAAGTCTCATCTAGATCATTTCGATCAAGTTCTGAAAGAAAAATAACAAAAAAAACACAAATTAGAATATTAAATATGATACAGAAAATATGATATAGAAAATATCGAAAAAAAGACGATAAATAAATACATTACCTTCCTCATATTTTTGCTCATCCTCCAAATATTGTTCCAAGCCAATACATATTGTTGATGCCCTCAACCAATTTTGAGCACATATCAAATTTTCCACTGTCTTCGAACCCAAACTACTACGAAACTCATCCACCACACGACCAGACGTACTAAAAGCAGACTCACTAGCAAATGTAGAAGCTGGAGTGGCTAGAATGTCTTTTGCCATTGATGCCAATACCTTATATGTCGTACATTTTTCACTCCACCACTTCAAGATTTCAAAAGATTCAGCATCCATTTTTTTAGACGGAGCATTAAGATATTCATCCAATTCAGATTTCTCAATAGCATCCACAACATCATTCTTATAAAACTTATCATATATTTTCCTCATAAAACCTTCGATAGTTCGAGTATGGCTGCTGAAAAGTGGAAACCTTCGATCTGATTCTAAAGCTGTATATGTGAGGTGTGTTGTGGGTGCACGTGGTGCGACTGATGGAATATGAATGAGTGAAAGCTAACCCTAAATGGTACAAAATCTAAAGAAGTATAATGTTTATAATTGTTTAAAAGTCACATTTTTTTCCTTTTTTATTTTTTTTCTTGTTCTTGACATTTCAATTTTATTATATATAATTATAAACTCAATAACACATAAAAATGTGTTAGAGCGAAGTATGTGTGGATCTTCGAAAACATACAAGAAAATTGCAATACTAAAGCATTTGATGTGATTGAAATACAATAATTGTTTAAAATTTCGTATACGATTAATACACCGTATAACGTTACAATAAGTTATCAAAAATAATATCATTTGACGTAACCTCTCATAACTACTCGAACAAAGCATCTTAAAATACCGTAACTTCCTTTGATATTCATGTTCTTCTAGCCTCTTAATCAAATACTTTCTCATACTTAAACATTTGGTAAATGTATCAAATCCTTCTAAAAACTCTTGTAAGTTTTAAATTAATTTAGATTATGTCATATAAAGATGCATAAAAGACTTTTGGGTTAAGCGTTGATTAGGACCATAAGATCCACTAATTATGAAGCTATTGTACTTTTATGTTAAAATGTAGTACCATATATAAAATAATACATATAAAGTGGATGAAAGTGTACACCCATACAGTGGATCAAACTTAACATTGTTGGAGTTCTATATGAGATGGTAACATGTTCAAATGTACCTGTATATATCTAAGGGTTTTTTTATCTATCTGAAAGAATTATTTATTAATAAAGTAGTATAGATTACAGATCTTACCTATTTTAATATATTATTAGAATGGTTATCTTGCATCCATGGAAGCACATCAAGTAATATTGCCTAACATTTACTTGAAGGGGTGTGATGGACTCCAACTATTAACCCAAACCAACTCTTTTGTATATATGGAGGGTTCTCCCATTTCTTTAGAAGTGTTATTTTAGAGTGACACTAAATAGTTGTACATATTTTAATAACCATTATACGATTAATTGTCCAGCAGTATTCAATAACTCAACCTTCTTAATTATAAATTAATGTTTTAAAACTTACAAGATATAATAAATATATATAAATATGTTAGTTATACTTTGAAGAAAAAAAAGGGAAGTATTAAAAAAAAACTCAATAAATTATCTCATTTTGAATAGTTAAGTTCTTAAACTATTTTTTTGAATGAAAAAACAGTTAGATTTTCTCATTTTAAATGATTAAGTTCCTAAACTATTTTTTTGGATGGAAAAACCATTGAACTTTCTAATTTTAAATGGAAAACCATTAAAGTTTTTTATTTTGAATGATTAAGTCCCTGAAAAAAATTTCAAGAAAATTAAGCCATCGAATTTTAACTTTTTTTTAATTACATCTTTTTAACCTAAATGAACTACCTTTATCCGGTTATCGATCTTTTGATTTTCTCTTTTATGATGGATAAAAAAATAGATCAAAAAGAGAAAGATCGATGACAAGGGACAACAACATGTTAGACGAAATGGAGAACAGACAACGTTGGGATAATATGGAGTGACCATGGGAAGCGATACCGATGTTTGCTAGGGGTTTTAATTGCGTATGGTTTTTGGAACGGTAAAACCAATTTAATTTTGTTTTTACTTAATTTTTTTTAGCGAGTTACAGACAACTTATTTAAAAAAATATGTAGGTAATTAATTTTTAAAAGATTGATGGTTCATTTATTTTAAAAAAATGTTTAGGGACTTAATAATTCAAATTAAGAAAGTTTAATGGTTTTTTCATTCAAATCAAAGTTTAGGGACTTAATCATTCAAAATAAGAAAATTTAATAGTTTTTTCAATAAAAAAAATTAGTTAAAGACTTAACAAAATAAGATAATTTGTTAGGTTTTTTTAAACTTTTTCCGAAGAAAAAAAAAATGACTGGATTAAAAAAAAAGTTGAAAACAACAAATGAACAAAAAGCAAACCAACAAAACGTCAAAACCCAACATTACTTTAAATATGTTAGCAATTAAGGAAGGGGTGGTGGGGGTCCCTATATTAATGTTTAGAAAGTACGAATGTATGATATGTCAATAATTAGCAAACAAGTCTTCGTTCATCTTCACCAGTTAAATAATTTCTAAGGCGTTGTTTGTTTTTTCATTTTAAGCTCTTAATCACCACTTATGTCTGATTCGTTTAGGCATTTCATAACCATTTTCGAACTGAAATCAGACTTAAGACTTCGGACCTCTTAAAAAACAAACGCCACCTAACTCTTTCATTTATTTGTTTTGATCAAATAATACCAATTTAAATGTTCAAAAAAGCATACACCGTAAAATTTAACATTATTTACTTCTTTTGTTTAATATACATTTCTTTAAAACGTAACCAACTTAAATATTTCCAATAAATTATGTTCGTGATAAGATCTGAAATAATATGATAAAGCACAAACATTACCTTTACAGGATCAATAAAATAACAGTTTTTTATACATACTTTCAACAAGATTTGAATAAACATAAAATAGAAAACTGTGAACTTTTTTGTTTTTAGGATCAAAACTCTTTTAATTTTGGTAAAATGAATTCGTTTTTATCTTTGAAGCAAGTAAATGAATCATTTACTCTAATAACTAGAAAATCATTTACTTGTAACATCAATTCACATAACTAAAAAAATCATATTTTTTCAATTGATATGAATCTTCATTTCTTACAATATTCAACTTCTTTTACATAAACATCTTTAGGGACGGGTTTAAATAAGAACTCAAATTTAGTTGTGAACATGAGAACAAAAAAGAGTATGACACGTGTTATATTCAGACTGAATAATGAAAAAAAATATTCAGACTGAATATTACGTCATTCAGTCTGAATAACACTATATTCAGTCTGAATATAACATGTGTTACGCTCTTCTTTAATCTAATGTTCGCAACCAAATTTAAGTTTATTTGAACTTCCCTCAGAGTCACTATATAATAAATAAATATATGCATAAAAGCGTTGCATCTAAAGTTTCTATAAGTTTGAATAGAACCTTCTAGATTACATTACGTAAGTAGCCTCTAGAACACTATGTAAGCAATGATGTGAAAAAGAAGGGGAGTGCTTATTAGCCCTTTAAATGTTGTTAATGACATCTTTAGAAATGAATTCATACTCACACATATTTACATTAAAGCTTTACTTTAATACAAAAGATTCCGTGTTGCATCACATAATTTGTGGATTACATCCGATAAGAATTTCGATTACAAATAAAGAAAGCAATAGCATTTTTAACAAGTTTTTTTTTATAAATTTTACAGAATAGAGAATCAAAGATTAAAACCTTCAAAAAATTTACATTTATTTTCAATAGATTTTTAATTTTTGAGATTTTAACAGTAATTATATTATATATAAAATTCTCTAAATTTTCATTTCAATACACTTTAGAAAACTCAATATAGAATGATAAAAGTTTAATCTCATTGATAGGGTTGAATAAAATAAACATTTCTCTTTTCCACTATCAAATTTTAGAAAATTGTCTAGATTTGGAGAATATTTTTTCTCTAGATTTGGAGAAATTTTTTTCTTTAAATTAGAAAAAAAATATTTATTATAGAGAACAAGATAGCAAAGTTGTTAGAGACGTTTAGAAATAAAAAGACATTTTTTCCTATTTTAAAGAATCTGTTGGAGATTCTCTAGGAAGTTTGACATCTAAGATGACGAATTTATAGATTTATATATTTCATCTAAATAGCTTTCATTCTACAATAATTACACATACAAAGAATCATATGATAATAGAAGCTAAAATGAGAAGTGTAAGAGGAGAATTTTTTAGAACGACAACATTTTATTAAAAACTAGAAATACACTAGACCATGTTACAAAACATAAATAGCAAGGGATAGGTCTTAGAGCGAGGTGACCCAATTAAATTTACAACTACTACTTCTATAATGCACCTAATCACACGAGTGTGTAACTTTGCTATTTCAAATCGCCGCCTTTCTAGGTTTGGTATGCCCAAAAGAGATCTCATTGTGAAAACACCATAAGGGCTGCTGTGAACATAACCGTCTAAGTATAAGAAGAGATTTGGACCCTTGGTCTAGTGATTATCTTCAATTTGTGATAAATCCAAGGGTTATCTTTCTCATCATAACTCTTATTTTCACTGAAACTCAAACATATATACACAGAAGTTGGTCTATTACTTATTTATGTATAACCAAATAAATTTATTGTGTCACATTATGACACGAAGCAAGGACTATAAAACATAATATGTATACATACCAGCTTTTGTATAACGTATAATCATTATAGCCCATAACATACATATAAACCTTTTTATTCCTGCTTGATTAAAATCTTGTAGGAGTACTAATTTCTGGAATTAAAGGACTTGAATTTTATGACCTAATTTGGCCTTGTTTTTGTCAACTTCCCACTTGTGCCTTGGGTGGAATCAAACGAACGATGGTCGTTGAACGAACTTTTATCTGTTGTTGGCAAGGTTGATAACGCTATCTTTTATTTGTGTCTCGTTTTTAGAGATTTGGAATCTTATACTTTTTCTATGGACATACTCAACTTTGACTTTTCAAACCCGACAAACTAAAAATCAATGTATATTGAGTTTCAAATCAATACGTCTCTAACTCAACTCGAATCATATACATATAACAACTAATTAAAGAAACAATATTCTACTTTATACATGTTTCCAACGTGACAATGAAGCAAATTGATCTACAAGCAATTGACAAACATTTGAAGCAACCAACTTGCTTCACAAGTGGAAGCAATTGTTTAGCTGTTCACACTATACAATATATACCTACATCATATAAAAAAGACGATAAAGACGGATTTGCATGATTTAATCTTGTGTAAGACGATATTAGATGATTCAGAATAAGGATGATTTTTTCAAGTCTAATTTTAAAGTTGAGGCTAATTTAAGATATAGGAAAAACCTTATATTCGTCACATTTAAAATTTATGTTTGTTGGACAGTATTCAAATTTATAGACACCTAGTAATTAATTGGTCGAGTTTTTTTTAGTATATAATATTTATACATGGATCGCTAGGGAAAGTGCCCTTTTGTATAAGTTTTAAGTGGCGATAGATCTGAATTAGCCTTTCGTCCCATAATTCCTCTCTGATGCATCTCTAAGAAAAGGAGAAAAACTCCGAATTATAATCAATCTCATTAGAATTTCATTTTATTAATAACAAATACATTGCTTTTTATTTAAACATGTACTTATTTTTGTTTAATTGAATAACAAATTTAATTTTTGTACAACGATTTTTTAAAAGAAAGTTCTATGATCAAACAACAAAAAAACGATCTCAAAACAAATAAAGATGTCAACCTTTTGTCTTTAGAATGAAGTTTGCAAGCTTTGTAGCCCAATTCTATATGTATATGTTTCTTGATTAGTTGGGAATTTGTTGATTTTTGGATCCTAATTCCTAGAGATGGATGCAAATCTGTCCCGTTTTGGACCGGTTTCAAATCGACCCCTTCAAAAACGGATTGTCTGACCCTGGTCTTAACCAAAAATCATAGAAAATACCTATGTCCTGTTACCATTCTTGATCGCATATGGTTGGTCCCTACCCATTTCTCTTAAAAATGTATTTTGTACTAAAAAATATTATACATATTTTTATAAATACGATATTTAGAATTTTGTATTAAAATACTCTTTAAATAATACATTTAATAAAAATTTGTAAAACTTTGAAAAAAAAAAGTTATAAACACTTGTGATTTGTTAAAATCTTTATAAAATTGTAATATAGGCCCAATTGAAAACATTTGGGCCGGTCATTCAAGGCCCAAGGCTGCTCATCTTTTAATAAAGTAATAATTAAGAGCAAACTACGATTTTCGTCTTTCTTTTTATCGTCCATGTTTAAAAAGTTGTTTTTTTATTACTATAAATTTCAATTTATTTTTCGTCCCAGAGGAAAAATATCGTCCCTGATGTTTAAAAAGTTGTTTTTTATCACTATAATTTTCAATTTATTTCACTTTTCGTCCCAGAGGAAAAAATCCGTTAATCCAAGGGTGATTTAGTCTTTTTCCACAGTATTTATTTTAATTATTTTAACTATTTTCCTAACGCCCACCGGCCACCAAGCCAGAACCCTAATAACCTTTTCCTTTTTCTTCCCTGTACCTGCAACACAACCACCATCGTTCCACTTTTCTTCCCGACGACAGAATGACCGCCGGCGCTACTCTCTCCCCGTCGGAAATCATAGATCGGCCATTTATCTCTCTTTCTGGTTCACTCCGGCGACTGTTCCAGAAGCAATAAACTCCACACCCATCTTCCCCCTCCCTTTTTCCGGCAACCCCTCCAAAAGAATGATCGTCAAGGAGGATCCAAGTGGCTGCAACATCGATGGTCATTGACACAACGATTACAACCACCAAACTTATGGATTTCGCTAGTTTCAATCAATTTCTTGTGAACAGATATACCCATCGATGGATTCTCAAAAACCTGTGATTCGGCTGTTAGGGTTCGAAGAAGGGTCAAACTCATGATTGAACCGATCTCAGGCGGGATTGGACAAGTTATTCTGCCAGTTTTTTTAATGGATTCAGGCATCGAACCCTTTTACATGATTTTTATAGCTTGACCACCTTTTAACCAAACGAGAATTACAATTACCTGCATAAAATCTGAATCTTCATTCTAGGGTTTTTGAATTTGGTTTAAGGGAGAAGGATTCTAATATTTCGGGTGGCATGAGTAGTGTAGCGATGGTGATGGTGTTGCTTTGCCTAGGGTTTTGATCGGAAACTTTGGGTACTGTTGGTTGCTGGTGATGAGGGTTTCATGAGGTTTTTGGGACGTTCACCGGAGAATAGGGGAAGGGGAAGGCGGTGTCTTTCACCGACAAGAGGGACGCCGTTGATGGAAGTCGCCGACGGAAATGGGGGCCTATATTCAGGTATGTCATTTACATTATATATAATCTTATATTATTTCTTATATAATAATCATCATATCATATAATTATTTTATCAAAAAACATTTCAGAAAACGGTAAGATTCAGTGCCCCCTTATTTGAGGAACAATGACAAAAACAACAACTTTTAAACCCTAATGACGAAAATAATTATAAACAATAAATTACACTTCCTTATATTTAAACATTTTTTTTCAAGGTTGTATGTTCTCCATTTCGTCTAACACGTTGTTGTTCTTTGCCATCGATCTTTCTCTTTTTTATCTATTTTTTTATCCATCATAAGAGAGAGAATCAAAAGATCGATAACCGGATAAAGGTAGTTCATTTAGGTTAAAAAGATGTAATTAACGAATTTTTTAAAATTCGATGGCTTAATTTTCTTGAATTTTTTTTCAGGAACTTAATCATTTAAAATAATAAAGTTTAATGGTTTTTTCATTTATAATGATGAAGAAACATGAATAGTTAATGTGACTAGTAAGCGCTTATCCAAGGTAAGTGTAACGGCCCCTAAGTTAAGAATTGTCTTTTTTAATTAAGAATAATAATTTTGTATATATATATATAAATATAGAGACTTCTTCAAGTGTTAACTCAATTATTTGTGTTAACCGTGTTAACCCATCGTTCACTGGTGAACACCATGCTAATAATTTTGTATATATATATATATATTGTTTAAGGGTTGACATCCGTTGAGAATTAAAGTTATGGTGAAAAGGATAGTAAAAGATGTCCCTTCTTAGATTAATGTTAATCAATTCCGCGCTTCCGTTCTAAAGCGCAAATCATGGGTAGACATGAGATTAAAAGTGATCAAGGATTCATATCTCTTCTTACGCTTCTTACCTTAACTCTTCTTCTCACGCTGCACTATCCCAAACCTGTGTGTGTGTGTATATATATATATATTCCTTGTAACAAATATTGTTAAGAAAACATATATAATTTTGTTACAGCTTCGAGGAGCCTCCGGTATTGATGGTGGAGAATGGGGTGAATACTTGGCGGTCCTTTAATCAAGGGTTCACTTCTGGTACAAAACTTCCAGTTCTCCCCTCTGATGAGTGCTTCACCATGGGACATAAACAATCACTCACTTCAGCCACACATTTACTCGTATCAGGGAGAGAAATTGATAATATCATGATTTGAATGTTTACCTTCAGTGGTGAACAACGAGCTCTACTCGATTCATGTTTCTTCAAATGAGTTGAAAGTTTACCTAAAGAATGCAAACAGTTGGAAGGCGTTGGGTTCGGTCCCTGTGCGGGTTGGCGATAATAAAGGTTGGGGTGTGGCTTTCGTGTCGTTTTGCAACGAGTTAGTCATAATAGGGGCATCAAAGACAACGGTTTCTAGTACGTTGAGCAGGTCCATGGTTGTATATGCGTGTAACCCTTCAGAACCCGAATCCGATCACTTGCCAGAATGGAAGCTACGTGATTCTGGAAAGATTCAACCGACCATTTTATATATAATTGTTCTGTGATGCAGTAATTAATGTGAGTGTATATAGAGGAAGGTTCAAATGAAAACTATGTAAATTTAAAGAAATAAAGGGACACTTGTGGACCACATATGATGTGGGTCCCACATAATATTAAATCATTTCTGATTTAATATGATTTAATTTAATATTAAATCAGAAATGATTTAATATTATGTGGGACCCACATCATATGTGGTCCACAAATTGTTCATTTGTTCATTTAAAGAGGGGTGGTTCTTGTATGATCCTTCCCCTGTGTATATGTATATATGTATATATATATATATATTCGGTAGGGTTTGATTCTTTCGTTTTCTGTCGTTTGACCCGTACGTGCACAATGGATAAAAATCTCCTATCCAATCCGATTTCTTCAACTGAAAGATTCATTACACTACAACTGAAACCATCATACTGACGGACAAGACCGTCGGAAATCCGTCGGAAAAGGTATCCCATCAGTAAAAGCCTGCTGGAAAGTGGCTCGTAGGTAAAGATATTACCGGCGGATTTCCGATGGCATTTTCCGACGAACACCTTACCAACGGACACCATTACTGACGGATTTTAGATGGATGCCATTACCGACGGACACAGACCGACGGATTACCGATGGACAACTTTACCGACGGATTACAGACGGGTTATTTTTTTTTCTAAAAAACAACTAAATTTTTATTGGTTTTCCTGTAAATTATATCGTATATATAAAAGCATCCACAATGGAGGTTCCTAGTGGTTTTTTGGTTAGGATTTTACAAGAACCTCCACTGTGGGGACAAAGGTTTTTTTTTCCAATCATAAGTTCATATTAGATTCCAGGTGTTTGAACAAGAACCCGTGTTCTTAATTCCATACTTTCTTTTTCTGTATTTCGATCTGAATCCCTGGGTTTGAGCCTAATGCATTTCGATCCAATAATTATCTAATTACATCTTCATAATAAACTCGACGATGATGCTGCTATATTACATAAAATAAAAACTTTCGATACTTACTCAATGTGTAATTCAAAAAGGGATAATGCAAACTAAATAGTTTGTAATTAATCCAAATATATCTTATAAATAATTTCGACCATGATTTTTAATAAAAAGACAAATGAGAATAACTCAAACAAGAAATTTGTAACGTAAAACTTAAAAGGAAATTGAAAAATTAATAAAGAATGAATAATGTATTAATTATTTTCATTTGATACATGATTATATGTATAAATATATATTCAAAAGTATATAAACATATGCGGTGTTGTTCGAACCACGGTTTAACGACTCAAAACCGCAAACCGTACTGGAAAAAAGTGCGATTTGATGAAAATGCAAACCGTAAACTATACCGCGAATGTTCTAAACCGTGTTTTACGGTACAGTATGGACGATTTATACGGTTTAAATGAACAACCCTAGTATCTATTATAGGAATGATGATGTCACTAGTTATACGTCACTCTTACTCTTAACCTCTATAAATAGACACACATGCATGTGCAGATATAATTATAAGAGTAAATTACAATTTTGGTTCCTTATGAATACTCGTTTCTTGGTTTTGGTCTTTCCAAAGGTAAAATGACATTTTTGGTCCCTCAAACGAGTTTTTGATAACACCCTTGCTCCCTACCACTGACGTCGTCCAACATGTTGTCGTTAGAGGTCCCATGTGCCCCTTACGTGAGGGGCAAATCAGTCATTTTAGGTATTTAATATTTTTTAAAACAAAAAATAAATATAATTATCATTATGACTTTATTATTACCAACACCACCACTACCACCACCATCACCACCAGCAGCCCACCACCACCATCACCACCAGCAGTCGTCCACCACCACCACCACCAGCAACCCACCACCATCATCACCATCACCACCAGCAACCCGCCACCATCATCAAAACATGAATGTTGAATCAGATTCTAAACTTAAAACATAGATTCTAAACCACCTCGATCACCACCGTTACCATCGTACTCAAAACTTCAAACATAAATTCTAAATCAGATTCACAACTAAAACAAGAATGTTGAATCATATTCAAACCAAAACCTTCAAATATTTATTCATAAACTTAAAACTTTAACCAAAGTTTATATTTATACATAAAAAAATAACAAATTACATGTAAACACCCAACAAATTCTTTAAATATGTTGTTCTTTGAACTAAATCTGAAGCTTTTGAATCAAGACATTTGAATCGGGCGTTTCTCGGAGTAAAGAAAAAATTACATCTACATCGAAATACAAACAAAAAAAACCCTATAGAAATCCAGATCGGCGATGGCAGCGGCGGCGATGGCGGTCGACGGCGATGGCAGCGGCGGCGATCAAACAATGAAACCTAGATCTTAAAATCGAAAAAAAAATCAAAAACCCATCAACAAATTTCATCAAAAACAAAAACCCATTCACCAAACAATGAAGATAAAAATCCATTCACCAAACAAAAACCCATTCACAATCAAAAATCAAAAACAAAAACCCATTCATCAAAAATAAATTTCAACAAATTTCATCAAACAATGAAGAAGAAGATAGATCACCACCTCTATCATTCACACCTCTCATCTTCCAAAAGAAGAGAGATGATGAGTTGTAAGTTTGGTACCCTTTTTTTTTAATATTATATAATATATTAAATGTTTATTTTTTTTTAAAAATTAAATATTATATAATTTTAGTTAATATATTAAATTTTAAATGAAAAGACGTCAGTGAAAAGACGAAAATGTCCCTCACGTGAAGGGCACATGGGACCTCTAACGGCAACATATTGGACGACGTCAGTGGGAGGGACCAATGTTGTTATCAAAAACTCGTTTGGGGGACCAAAAATGTACTTTTACCTTTGGAGGAACCAAAAGTAAAGAGCAAGTATTCATAAGGGACCAAAATTGTAATTTACTCTAATTATAAATATCAATTGATACGTTATTCGTAGTTGCACATCAGAAATTATACGTATTTGTGATATTTAATTAAAATGGAGGAAAATATCAAAATGTTGGTGGAAACCCTAACTAGGGGTCGGAATTCAGCTCTAAGGCTTCAGAATTTGTTTGGCCGGAAAGCAAATGATGATGGATCTATTTCTGTTGATGACCTTATCAAAGAAATATCTGGATCTCTATTCGATGGTCTTTCCATGTTGGATTCTTCCGGTGCCGGCGAGGTTCAGTTGGGGTTGGGTTGTTCAGTCGACCGGTCATCGGAAGTTTTCACCGGCAAGATACCACCACCGCCGGAGATTGAGAAGAAAGGAAGAGGTCGTTACAAGAGAAGGTACGTATCCGGGTGTAAGAGACATGTCGCACTCTTTTTTTTTTTGAACGGCAAATAAACACACACGTTCCGGGGTATCCGGGTTCCAAACGGGCACCCGACTAATTGTCCTCGTGTACACAATGAAAGATTAGTTTTCATTTGAACCCATCCCTATATATAAGAAAATATTTAGACTCTTGATCACTTTTAATCTCAAATCAACCCATTATATAATTGCAATTTAGAAAGAAATGCATGATCCAGTGTTTTTGTTAGTGTTGATCTAAATGTATAGAGATCTCTTTTTATCGGAACGTTTCAATTATGATCGATCTAAATGTAAATATCTCTTTTTACCCTCTCACCCTAATCGGAACCCAACCTATATATATATATATATATATATATATATATATATATAGTGGAGGTTCAAACGAGAACACCCCCATTTTATGAGGATACGAGAACACCCTTATCACATGTGATAATACGTGGAAGGACCTAGTGGTGTGCGGACGACTTGCCCTGCGACTTAGGTCACCCCAAAGATCGTTTGCGTCTATGATTTAGTATCACATGTGATGGTCTTGATGCATTATAGTATCACATCAATAACACACTTGTCACATGTCACATGTGATAATACATGTGATGAGGCTTAGTGGTGTAAGGACGACTTGACCTGCAACATAGATCGCGCCAAAAGTCGTCTGCATCTCTGATTTACTATCACATGCGTATCATATGTGATGGAATAATAGTATCACATGTGATTTTCTATAGTAAAATGGTGTTTTCGTTTGAACTCTTATTCAGATATAATATAATTTGAATTAAGATATACATGTATTTAATAAATAATATACTGAATCATGGATTTCATTTAATCTAGATCAAATCTATTATTAATTTGTATATCTTGTTTGTATAGATAACTAAATATATTAAATAACTATTTTTTTCTTATATTTATATATATGGTTTTTAGAATGTTAAAACGAATCTTTCTTTTGTTTTACTCTTTATCGTATTGGATTCACCCAAATTTAGCAATCCAAGAAAATAAAGTTTTCGGGGGCGAATATTTACTCTTTCAATTTATATTTCAGTTATATACACATATAGATTTAGGATAATGTAAAATCATGACTATAGGGTGTTCTCGTTTGAACTCTTCCCTCTATATATATACACACACACACATAGATTTAGGATAATGTGAAATCAGACTATTTTCGTAAGACCTTATAAATAGCACGAATCACAACAAAAAAATTGTGAATGTAAATGTATTTTTTGTCGTTCACAATGTTTTATTTTGTGGTATCACAAAAACAAGATTGTCTCGTCGTGAAGCAAACCCTCTATGTGTGTGTGGATATGTATATATATGTATACATGACCTTATATTGTATAACTTACGATCTTTAACACACATAATACATGTTGAATTTGTGCAGAAAGGACATAGATTCAAGGATAATAGTTAGTGATACCATTGCAGATGATTATGGATGGAGGAAATATGGACAAAAGGATATCCTCAACTCCAAATTTCCAAGGTTTAT
Source organism: Silybum marianum (assembly GCA_036898165.1). NCBI lineage: Eukaryota > Viridiplantae > Streptophyta > Magnoliopsida > Asterales > Asteraceae > Silybum > Silybum marianum. Next base: position 2,486,243 of record CM072532.1, read on the forward strand.
TTCGTTAATATTTCATTGGTATCTTGATTAAAAAAATCTTATAACTTCTATTTAAATGGTATATATTTTCTTACAGATGTTATTTTAGATGCACCCACAAGGATGATCATGGGTGCAAAGCATTAAAACAGGTTCAAAGGTTGGAAGAAGGAGAAGAAGAAGAGTCAAACAAATTTCACATCACATATTTTGGTCATCATACTTGCCCAACCACACATGTTGTTTCACACCATGGTCCTGGAGTTCTTCTTGATTTTGAAGGTTTTAGAAAGCATGGGAATTTACCAAACAACCCCTCAACTACTAAAAAGATCCACATCGACGAAAGCTCACGAAAACAAAATGATCCGTCTAATAAGAAGGTTTCATCAACCCCTAGTTTGGTTTCGGTGGAGAAATTGACCGATGATTTGGATCATCATGACGAAGCGCCAAGGTTTAACGATCAAGATTCTTGTCCAGCAAATATCACAGATTCTTTTGCAAACGGTGATTTTATAGATGATATTGATAATGTGTTGTCGATGGTAGAATCTTACTGGGTTGAATATAATCAAATTTAAAGTAACGTACGTACAACTTGTATAATCTAGAAACCAAGGATTATAAGGTGGATATCTTTTTGAATTTGGAGTTTTTGAGAAACTGTCATCTACCTCTTCATCAACATCGTGTCTATTTGTTGTCTAAACCTCTCAAAAACAATTAGGGCATCGCTAAGAAGTATCGTTAGAATTAGTTGGAGATGCTTTTAGGGCATGTTTAAGTCCCTGAACTATTTTTTTGAATGAAAAACTATTAAACTTTCTCATTTTGAATAAAAATATCATTAAACTTTCTTATTTTGAATTATTAAGTCCCTGATTTTTTTTTCAAAAAATTAAACCATCGAATTTTTAAAAATTGGTTACTTACAGCTTCTAAACATAAGTAAACCACTTTTAATTGGTTATCTTTTGATTATCCCTCTTATGATGGATAAATAAATAGATCAAAAAAGAAAAAGATCGATGGCAGATGCCAACAACGTGCGGCGAAATGGTGAACGGACAACGTTGGGGTATGGGGAGTGACGAGGGAGAGCAATATCATTGTTTGCTAGGAGTTTTAATTGCGTAGGGTTTTTGGAACGGTAAAACCGATTTAAGTTTATTTTACTTTAAAACTTTTTTAGTGAGTTACAAGTAACTTATTTAAAAAAATATGTAGATAACTAATTTTTAAAAGATCTATAGTTTAGGGACTTAAACATTTAAAATGAGAAAGTTTAAATGTTTTTTCAATCAAAAAAATAATTTAAAAACTTAACCATTCAAAATAGGATAATATATTGGATTTTTTCAAACATTTCCCTTTAATATTTATATATAAACTTACTTGTAACATCAATCCACAAAGTCAAAAAAAAATTAACCATCCCTGATTCCCTGTATAATTAATAAATAAATATATGCTTAAAAGCTATTAACTAAAGTTTCCATAAGTTTGAAACGAAGCTTCTAGATGCATTACGTCAGTAGCCTCTAGAAGCACTACGTAAGCAATGATGTGAAAAAGAAAAAAAGAATTGCATCACATAATTTGTGGATTAAATGCGATATGAATTTCGATTACAAATAAATAAAGTCAGAGAATTCGTAACATATTCTTGATAAAAAAAATTGAGTGGTGCACCAAAGATTAAAATCTTTAAAAAATTAAATCTAAGAAATTATAACACAAATTATATTATATATGCTATTCTCTAAATTTTCATTCCAACACACTTTAACTTAATAGAGAATGATAAAAAGTTTTTATCTCATTAAGAAAATAATCATTTCTCTTTTTCACTATCAAGCTTTAAAAAATTCTCTAAATTTTGAAGGGAGGAGGGGAGATCTATTATAGAAAACAAGATAGAAAAGTTTTTGAAGACCTTAAGAAACAAAAATTGATTTTTTTTCTATTTTAAAGAATTTGTTAGAGATGCTACAGTTCCTCTAAATAGCTTTCAATCTACAATAGACACATACGAAGGATCCTATAATACTAGAAGCTAAAATGAAAAGTGTAAGAAGAGATTCTTTTAAAAGAACGACATTTTGTTGAAAACTGGAAAGACACTAAACAAGGTTACAAAACATAAATAGCAAGGGATGGATCTTGGAGCAATCTGACCCAATTAAATTTACAACTACTACTTCTATAATGCACCCAGTCAAACTAGTAGGTAACAGTGCTATCTCAAATCGTCGCCTTTCTAGGTTTGGTATGCCTTAAAAGGATCCCGTTATGAAAGGACCAAAGTGCTGTGAACATAACCGTGTACGTGTAAGAAGGGATTTAGACCTTGATCTAGGGATTATCTTTAATTTATGATTAATCCAATAGTTACCTTTCTCACCATAACTCTTATTCTAACTGAAACTCAACATATATAAACACAGGTTGGTCTATTACTTATTTGTGTATAATCAAATAAATTTAGTGTGTTAGAGTCCCACATCGGCTAGAGTTGAACCATTTCTCCTCTATATATGTTGGAACCTCCCATTTCTCCTCAAGAGCTCTTTTGGAGATTCATCTAGGGGTTCCACATATCCTAATATGGTATCACAGCCAATGTCTACCACTCAAAGGGACTTGACACTTCCGATAACCCCCTCTGGACAATTCAGTGTTCATCTAGCCTCGTTGGAGGGGGCGTGTTAGAGTCCCACATCGGCTAGACCTGGACCATTTCTCCTCTATATATGTTGGAACCTCCCCTTTCTCCTCAAGAGCACTTTTAAAAATTCATCTAGAGGTTTCACATATCCTAATATAGTGTATGTCACATTATCACACGAAGCAAGGACTCGAAAGATAACATATTTTTTTGTATAACATATAATAATTATAGCACATAACATATAAAACTACTTATTCCTCTTGATTACAGTCTTCCATGAATACCATCATTTCTGAAATTAAAGGAATTGAATTATGTAACCTAATTTGGCCTTATTTTTGTCAACTTCCCACTTGTGTTTTGGGTGGAATCCAAGGAATGATGTGTGTCGAACGAACTCTTATCCGTTGTTGCCGAGTTTGATAACGCTATCTTTTCATTTGTGTCTCGTCTTTAGAGATTTGGAATCTTATACTTTTTTCTACCGACATACTCAACTTTAACTTTTCAAACCTGACAAACTAAAAATCAATGCATATTAAGTTTCAAATCAATACGGGTGCGTTTAGTTACAGAAATTTTTTTCCAGAGAAAACAAAAACTTGGAAAACGCGTTTAGTTCGTCCACTTTTAAAAAAAATTCAAGAAAACGAAAATTCTCATTTTCTAAAATTACACTGAATTTATAAAACTACTTTTACCACTCTTTAATTTTTTGTTTTCTAAAAACTTTTCCACATTTACACATACACACTTTCACACATACACACACACACACACTCACTTTCACACATGCGCACACACACACTTTCACACACACGCACACACATTCACACACCCACCCACACACACACATTCACACACACACACACACACACTTTCATTTTCACACTTTCACACAAACACACACCCACTTTCATTTTCACACACACACACACACACATACTTTCACACAGACACATACACACATTCTCACACACACACACACGTTCACACAGACACACACATTCACACACACACATACACACTTTCACACACATGCACACACATGCACACACATGCATACACACGCATACTCAACTTACTGTTAGGCCAACCGCCATTTGGTATAAGTTTTAAGTGATGATAAATCTGAATTAGCCCATCGTATCCATATTTCCTCTCGATGCATCTTTGTTAGCTTTAAGTTAGTCTACTAAGTCAAACAACTATTTAACCATGTAAGATTCACATGCAATAAGAAAAACGAACGTGCCCATCCCATGAGCTTTTGATGATACAAAGCTTCCTAAGCAGAAGAAAGACTCCGAATTATAATCAATCTCATTAGAATTTCATTTAAATTAATAAAAAATACATTGCATTTTATTTAAACATGCACTTATTTTTGTTTAATGGAGTAACCTATCTATCTTTTATGCAACGATTTAAAAAAATCTATAATCAAACAATAAAAAAAGATGATCTCAAAACAAATAAATATGTCAACCTTTTGTCTTTAGAATGAACTTTGGAAGCTTTGTAGCTCAATTATTCATATATATATATATATATTCTCATAATTTGTTGGGAAAATTTTGATTTTTAGATCCTACAGATAGACACAAATCATTGTCTGGGTGGTCCGGACCTGAATCCTCCCCTATAAAAGCAGACCGGCCGACCACATTACCTACCCACAAGGCAACAACGGTAGAACCAAGCTATGCATGGTTACCGATCACGATCCTGAGGGTAGGCAGGTATGGCCCGACCCATTTTTGTTTTAAAAAAAATCTTTTGTACTTAAATATTATGTATGTTTTTATAATTAGGATTTTTAGAATTTTATATTAAAATATACTATAAATAACACATTTTAAACAATTTGAAAACTTTTTTCAAAAAAAAACTTTAAAAGCTTGTTAAAATCTTTAATAAATTGTAGGGAAATGTTTGAAAAAACCCAACAAACTATCCTATTTTGAATGGTTAAGTCCCTAAACTATTTTTTTGAATGAAAAAACCATTAAACTTTCTTATTTTGAATGATTAAGTCCCTGAACTATTTTTTTGAATGAAAAAATCATTAAACTTTCTTATTTTAAATAGAAAAACCATTAAACTTTCTTATTTTAAATGATTAAGTCCCTGAATTTTTTTTTCAAGAAAATTAAACCATCGAATTTTTAAAAATTGATTACTTACAACTTTTAAATATAAATAAATTATTTTTAACTGGTTATCTTTTAATTATCCCTCTTATGATGGATAAAAAATAGATCAAAAAGGAGGAAGATCGATGGCAGGGGCCAACAACGTGCTAGGCGAAAGGAAAAACAGACAACGTTGGGGTAATGTGGAGTGACGAGGGGGAGCGATACCATTGTTTATTAGGGGTTTTAATTGCGTAAGGTTTTTGGAACGGAAAAACCAATTTAAGTTTATTTTACTTAAAAAAAAATTAGTGAGTTACAAGTAACTTATTTAAGAAAATATATCGGTAGCTAATTTTTAAAAGATCGATGGTTTATTTATTCAAAAAAAAGTTTAGGGACTTAATCATTCAAAATGAGAAAGTTTAGGGACTTAATCATTCAAAATAAAAAAGTTTAAAGATTTTTTTAATTAAAAAAATAGTTTAAGGACTTAACCATTTAAAATGAGATAGTTTGTTGGGTTTTTTTGGACTTTTCTGAATTGTAATGTAAGCCCAATTGAAGTGAAGATGGATTTTAAGTACTAAACCGATAAAAATATTTGGGCCGGTCATGCAAAGGCCAAGCCTTCTAACAATTTTCGTGCACTTTTTGGTGTTTTTAACAATTTTCGTCCCTGATTTTTAAAGTTGTCTTTTCATCACTATAGTTTCAGTTTTCAATTTTCAAGGGTGATTTAGTCTTTTTATTCCAGTATTTATTATTATTATTTTTTATATTTTCCTAACACCCACCACGCTTGTAACCCTTTTTCTCCTGCAACAGCAACTGCAACACAGCCACCGTCGTTCCGCTTTTCTTCCCGACGACGGAACCACCGCCGGTGCTACTCTCTCCCCGTCGGAAAGCATAGATCTCCCATTTGTATCCCTTTCTGGTTCAGTCCGGCCACTGTTCTAGAAGAAATAAACTCCACACTCATCGATGGACTCACAAAAACCAGTGATTCGGCCGTTAGGGTTCGAAAGAAGGGTCAAGATCGTGATTGAACGATCTCATCAGCCGGGATTGGACATGAAAAACTATTTGAGCGCAGATCAAGAAGTGTGAATTCTGCCAGTTTTTTAATGGATTCAGGGATCGAACCCTTTTACATTATTTCTATATCTTGACCACTTTTTAACAAACCACAAATTATACTATTTAGTTATCGTGAGTGATGTTTAATCAAAAGTTTTGCCAGTTATCCCTTTCCCAAATTATACTAGGGTTTTTGAATTTTGTGGTTGTGTTGCTTGGCCAAGGAGGTCACCTAGGGTTTTTTATAAAAAAATCGGAAACTTTGGGTACTGTTGGTTGCTAGTGATGAGGGTTTCATAAGGATTTTGGGATGCTCACCGGAGAATAAGGGAAGGCGGTGTCTTTCACCGAGAAGAGGGACGCCGTTTATGGAAGTCGCCGTTTATAATGGGGGCCGAATAGGTATGTGATTTACTCGATATCATATATTTATATACGATGGATGTTCAATTACAAACTGCACGAAAGCTACAAACTTACAAACTCGTACAAATTAGTGAAAAAATAAATGTTTCTATGATTTTTTTTTCATCAAATGCTATGATTTAAGATATTATTCATATGTTTGTTTCATCTTGTAAAAAATTACATGTAAACTAAACTTTTACACTATGAAACAAATACATGTGAATTTTTTTTATAAAAAATATATGAAAATTTTCAACTTATGAAAACGAATACAAGTGAAACTTTTACATTATAAAATAAACATATCTGTAATAATATCATAAATCATAGCATTTAATGAAAAAATAAAGTCATGAAAAAATTTATTTTTACATTGATTTATACGAGTTTGTAAATTTGTACCCTTCATCCAGTTTATAATTGAACCAGACCCGTTTATTTATATATCAAAAATATTTCAGAAGACTATAAGGGGCTGTTTGGTAGTTGCCGGATGATTTAGTGCTGGATGGTCAGGAAGTCAGAATGCTTAAGAGGCTCTGTATGATATAGTGCAGAATGAAAAATAGTTGTTTGGTAGAACGCTTCTGAATGAACAGTCTGAATGAGTTAAAATTACCATTTTAACCCTCATATACATTTTTTATTAATATCGTTTTAATAAACTAAACCACCTGTACAATATACCAAGCCTCTTTACAACCAAATTACACTACCTATCAACAATATTCCTTTGGAATTTATGAGAATTCAAAGGATACAAGGATACAATGAGAGGAAAGGTCAATAGGGGCTCATCTTGCACCAATCTCCCACCTAAAACATAAGCTATCAAGGTCCAACATACATACATATATATAAATATATATATATATATATATATAAGAGATTATCACCTCATATACACATATATATATATATATATAACAGATTACCACCTTTTTTTTGAATTGCAACAACATTTTATTACCACCCAAATGGAAGAACCACAATATACAAAGTGCCATACAAGAAAATGAACCAAACAGAGTTCCATCCAACCAAACAAGAAAGAAAAAAACACAACAGCTTTGCAAGATGCAAACCAACACAGACCCTTGAATTCAAAAGTTCAAAACTCAGACAACTTCTAAAGGCTCTAGCCGACACACAGAAGAAATCTCCACAAGAATCCAGAACCCATCAATGTGGCAACAAAGGATAAACCCTAACCCAAAATATTAACCTAACAAGAGCCTATTCGAAGCGAAAGGAACCTGCATAGAGACTGATCATCCGAACACCTTTTCCATCACCGTTTATTCAACCGTTTATCCAACCGTTTCATCTCTTGTTTAGCCACCTCATCATAAAGAAAATCGTCTTTCCGCCCGGACAGCACATAGCCCCCGCTGCAACAAAGACACGCTCACGCATCACCCGTTAGATTAACGACCTATCAACTCGATCCCATACATTTTCAGGCACCTCCCTATGATTACAACATATTGCAGTAAAACCAAAAATCAACAGAAACCAAGTTGCAAAACCAAACAAATTGCAAAAAATCAAACCAATTTATCAAAAAAATTGCCATCTTTCTCTTGAGCACATTTCATTGAATAGGTAGTAGACAAAATAATGGATGCAAAATAGTAAAATTAATTCAACTCCAAGATATATCCTTTTTCTTCTTAATCTATGTTTTAACCTAAAAATCGATGCAAATAACATTCCTATCATAAAAGCTCCTTTAGTGAATTAATCTGCATCAAGTGTAAATGTAGCAAGTTGAGAGGTCTCACTGGTTCGTTTCCAACAGAGAGGAGAGAGCAGGGGTGGTGCGTTTCCAACAGTCGATTTGAGGGGTTGAGTGTTTCTAACAATCGATCGAGGGGCTGTGTGTTTCTAACAGTCGATCGAGAGAAGAGGCCTTGGAGCTCTGCGTTTCCAACAATCGATCGAGAGTACAGAGACGAATGGAGATCGAGATGAAGGAGACTGTAGGGATGATTGGGAGGGCAGGGACGATTGGGAGGGCAGGGACGATTGGGAGGGCAAACATGGGAAAATTCCATATCTGAATCGTATGGGAAACATATGGGTGAAGGAGCGATTCAGATGATTATGAATCATTCAGACCCTTTTTAAAACCCACCCAAACAAGAAAATGTCTGAACGAATCAGACTTTTACCTCTGGATGGCATCATTTAGAGGTAAACAAACAGCCCCTAAGATTACTTCAATACCCCTAATTTGACTAACAATGACAAAACAACAACTTTTAAACACTAATGACGAAAATAGTTATAAAAAACAAATCATAGGATGAAAATAGTTATAAAGAATAAAATTACATTTCTTTATCTTTGGTTTTGTGATTTGGAATATAGACAGACCCATTGTTACTTATATTTAAACTAAAAAGTAATGTTTTGTGGAAAAGGGACTAGATGAAATCATATGCCATGATCTAAATGAACAAATGCAACACGATTCTTTGATGACATTCTCTCAACCATCGCAAATCGATGTCTACAAAGAGATCATAAAAAACGACCAAGATTGTTCAAGAACTCGAAGTTGCAATTGAACAACAAGTAATAAGTTTGTCATTTATTATAATTGTTTTTTACGTGGAAAAGAAAATCTATTAAATTATTACTACGTGAGGAAGTGATGAAATAGAGCATACACGAGTAAAGTTACAACTAACAATCTCTAAGAACCGCAACTGCAAGGTAACAACAATTAACTAATAAACATATTTTTTTTCAAAGTAAGTATATAACTTTGTTTATTGTTTTCTTTTGTAAATATATGTTATGAATCACTAGTCATATATCAATTGTTGGATGATGAATTAAAAAGCATCCTTCCATGCCCCCATTCTAGAAATTTTGTTTGAGAGGGGTCAGGGGTACACACGTGGTAAAAGGGGAAAAGATGAGTTGTTGGATTGTTTGAGAATCGTGATACGTCACTCTCTGAATTGATATTTCGATCCTATGTCTGGTTCACGAAATTCAATATAGGATAAGACCTAAGAACACTAATTTAGGTACAAAAACAAGAACAGTTTTCTGGAGAGTATATGAGGATCCTTCAGAAAAACGAATTTACATACATTCTACTAACTTCTCAATAACTGCACAGTAACCGCTCTTGTAGTTCTGAACGTGAAAACCTAGGGCTCTAGTTACAAGAGACCAGAACAATGATCAAAGATGACCAACCAGAGTTCAGGCGTCACTTACGTTACGGATTTGCATGACAACAACCACCAATTTTATCCGGTAAAATTTTAAAAAGGTGTAATTTTCTTGTTTATAAATAGAAAAACATTTACTTTGAATTTTTGATTTATCATTATTTTTACAAATAGTTTTTCTAAATAACTATAATATGATAAAAAAAGACAATCCTATTCCAATCGAAACAAAAATAGTATATACAATTACCTTGAAACTTATTGGATTTCTTTTAAAAAGTAAATAATTTATTAAATATATTTTTTTCCATTTAAACAAGTTATGAAATAAATTAACTTATTGTTTGCCAAACATTATTCATTATTGTAATCATGACCGATATGGATCTATCTTTTGGTCGTTAGCCTCAATTTGTCTCTTTCTACTTTAAATAATTAGCCGCGGTCAATATATTGCTTTTTTATTCCGTAGGATCCTTAAATCAGGGGATTGATTAATAATGTACATAATAATATAGCATTTTTATTCTCGGGAATTTTAATAAATTAATTTTACGGTTTGGAGGCAACCTGTTTTACCGTTTTATTCCAGAGTAAACTACAAATTTCTTCTACGTGGTTATATGAAAATTATGGATCTAAGTTCTTCAAAACGAAATAAGTACAATTTTGTTACAAATTGAGTTTTTGCCTCGTTAATCTTACTTTCTTTAAACAAGAGACATTTTGGTCTTTTTATCGATTAGTTAAAAGATATGTTAAAGATTAGGTCAGGTCATTCCACATGTCCAAGACCAACCATCCAACGCATCTATACTGTCTCCATCAAACATTAATTACCATTTCCAGCCATTATTTTGTCCAATTACCGTTGTGTCCAATTCTTTGAAAATACGTAAATCTAAAACAGAAAATAGATCTAAAAATCTTGTTATACAAAACTCTAACGAATCCATCATCAAACTCAAAAATGAAGTATATACAAATTTATTTAAAAAATGATTTGTTGTACAAAACACCCTAAATTTAAATTGAGAAAAAGAAACTCAATTGAACAAATATTTCCTATATTTGAACCAAAAAATGTAATGAAAGACGTTACTGTGAAAGAGTTGGGTTTCAATAAGAATGGAAGTTAAGGTTAGAATGATAAAAACAAATCTACACTCTTGGATCAATCCTAAATGAAAAGAACCACTAGATCAACACTAGTTAAATACATTGGATCAATTCATTTTTAAAGTGTAATTAATAAGTTTTTTTTTGAAGAAAGTGCAGTTAGTAAGTTATTTACAATTAAAAGTGATAAAAAGTCGAACATCTCTTTTTACATTTTTCAACTTAACTCCAATTCTTACACGAATTTTACTAAAAAAAACATGAAAAATCCAAAAAAAACAAAAAGTTTCTTGATTAACGACAATAAATTAAACAATAAATAAAAAAAGGTACGTTGACACTTTTTTAAAAAATAGCCATCTTTATTGACTAAGCGAGAGAAAGTATTGAGCCCATTTGTTTGAAGTGAAAACATATATAAAGAGAAGCAAAGTGATTTATATGTAAGTGGCTCTTTCTAGTTTCTAGTGATTGCTTTCAACCTTTCTATCTTTTCTTTCTTTTTCGTTTTATCTCTTCGATCCCTATAATGTTTTTTGAGGAAGAGTTTCATCATCTAAAAATTCAACTCCAAGATATAATATCAGCCACCGATAATTTTGGTCCCGACAAACTTATCGGACATGGTGGGTTTGGACAGGTGTATAAAGGAGAACTCTTTCTCCCTGAGGGAAGAGTGATGGTGGCTTTTAAGCGATTAGATCGTAAATTTGGACAAGGGAATACTGAGTTTTGGAAAGAGATCATGATGCTTTCCAAATGCAAACACGAAAATTTGGTATCTCTCATCCACTTTTGCTTTGAAGGTGATGAGAGAATCCTTGTGTACAAATATGTATCTCGTGGAAGCCTTGATCGTCATCTAAGTGACGCCAGTCTCACATGGATGCAACATCTTAAGATATGTGTCGGGGTTGCACGTGGACTAAACTACCTTCATGATCCCATGGAGACAAACCAAAGAGTTCTTCATCGAGACATAAAAAGCTCAAACATTCTTCTCGATGAAAACTGGAATGCCAAAGTTTCTGATTTTGGTCTTTCAAAACTGGGTCCCGCTAACCAACAACAAACGTACCTTGTCTCTAATGTTGTTGGTACGTTTGGGTATTGTGATCCATCGTATTTTGAAACGGGTCTTCTATCAAAAGAAACTGATGTGTATTCTTTTGGAGTGGTGTTGTTTGAAGTGATGTGTGGGAGATTATGTTGTGAATATCGTAACAGGGAGATGATTTGCATTTTGGTGCCTATGTGGAAAAAATGCTTCGATGAAAAAAGACTAGAAGATATTATCTATCATGACCTCAACGGACAAATAAATGGTGATTTTTTAATGAGGTTTGCAGCTATCGCAAATCGATGTTTACATAGAGATCACCGAAAACGACCAACCATGGCCAAGATTCTCAAAGATCTTGAGCTCGTACTTAAACAAGTAAGTTTCTGTTTATTAAAAATATTAAGTTTTGGAAAAAAAAAAGGTTTCATCTTCAAGTTATATGTTATTTGGTATTTCTTTTTTAATTTTTTTTTATATGATTGATTAAGTAATGTGTTTATTGTACAGTCGGTTGCAATAAATAAGACCGAGGCTGAAAGCAGTGAAACGATGATACCTACAAGCGTAAAAACGAGTTAACTAACCATCTCGCTTGATGAATAATTTGGCAACAGAATATTTTAATCGATTTGGATCTCATGAAATTTTAATTTTTTTTTATGTTTTTGGTTTATAAAATGTGAAATTAAATTGAATTTATTTTTTTTATAAATAATGAATGAAAAAATACATATAAAATATTTAAATTACCTTTTCATTAAATGATTGTTGCAAATAATGTTTTAACATATTTTAAAATATTAATACAAGCAAATCATATAAAATCTCATAAAATACCAACTACGTTTCGTGAAATTTCTAAATCATATGTTTGTGATATCATTGAATTCTTGAGATTTCAGTTTTATACTTCTTTTAAACAAGTTTATTGATAAATATGTGTGGTGCATTTCATGAGTATATATACTTTCACTTTCAGGTTTGAAAGTCGTATTTGTACAAAACAAAGAGTTGATAGACAAATGTTTAGGACATCAGTTGCTAGAATGGGAAAACCGGAGTTTTAACAGATGATGGCTATACTTGGAGAAAATACGGTGAAAAAGCTATACTTCACAAAAAATTTCCAAGGTACGTACAAATCATTTTTAATGTACAAAAAGTTTTAACGTTCCTATGATTGATCATCAACTAAAAATGACATTTTAATTTTTTTTAAAATTTCAAATGTTTTATATATATGAGATCCTATCCTTTTGCACCCCTTTTATTTGTTAATTGTTACGAAAGATGATTTGGATATTCAGGGAATGTTTGGTAAGAGGTATTAAACAATTATTAATGAGATTGAATATAAAAGAAACCGTTTGACTTTATATATTATAATGGATTCATTACCATTTAAATCCAAAATTTTCATTCCTAGTTTAAACTCGAAGAATAAAAATTCATTCTCATTTCCATTCTGTGTTATTTTCATCTTTATCCTCATTTTCATTCGAATGGTTGTACCAAATAACTCCTCAATCATCTTATTTGGAATGGACATTGTGTTTAAGATGGATATTTGAACGTTGTGATTATATTTCCATTTTTTTTTTATATTTTAGAAACTACTACAGATGTATCAATGACAAATTATGCAAGTGTCCAGCTAAGAAACAAGTTCAAAGATGTGATCAAGAACCCGACACTTTTGACGTAACATACCAGGGGGGCCATACTTGTATCTTGTCATCAATGTCCTCGAAGTCTCTAACCACCCATTCTCCAACTGATTCACCACCCACGGTCCAATGGTTATCTATGGATATGGTTGGACAACCTAGAGGAGATTGAATGCATTATTATCATTTTATAGGTTTATTGTTGGTCTTTTATTATAAAGAGTTTTGAGTAGAATAATTATTAATACAAGTATATTTAGAGTAAAGTCGCACCCTTGTCCTACTACATTTTCTCCGAGATCTATCTCAAAAAACGATTAGCTAGAATAATTGTGATGCTTAATGAGGCATATACAAATTAATACAATGTACGTAGGTATAACATTCCAGACCAACCGTACCAGATATTCTCTGTTTTGTTCATACAATTGGGCTCACTGTTTTAAAATGTGTCTGATAAAGAAGATATCATGTCTCTTATATAAGGAAACTTTTGTTCTTTCCACAACCAATGTAAGATATTACAATAGGTCACTTCCAAAAAGAAATATTGAATTCTTTTTAATGTAATACACTATTTTTTATAACAAAAAAAAATCGAGTATATTTTGTTTTAGTTTGCTTATTCAAAATTTCAAGTATATTTTTTATTAAATATGTTATTTTGTTGTAAATTATTTTAACTTGATATTTTTTTAAAATTATTTGAACGGCTGAATTTAATTTTCGTAAAACCTAAAAGCTAATATAATTTTAATTAATTAAAATGTTATTAGAGAATAAAATCTGTAATTTTATTAATTAATAAAATATTTTTATTCATAATTAAACCAAATTTATACAAACTTGAAATGAAAATAAAAAAACCAACCAATCGTAAACCAACTAAAGTCTGGACATTACAACATTTTGTTTCAATAATAACTTGTTTGATTATTGATTAAATATAATTTCAGTATTTAAAATAGTAGTTGGCTTTTTAAACATTTAATTTTTTTTCCTTTATAATTTAAACTTAATCCTTACAAAAAAGTATATAAGAACACTTTACTGAAAATTTGTATTTTTAGACATTGTTATTGCGGGATACCAAAAACTTGATGCACGTTTGGTTCCATTCATTGAATATAATAGTGGTGGTGGGATGGAGGCAGTGATGGTTACGATGGTGGTGACAACGACAATTATGGTGGGGGCCGGGTGAAGACAATTAACATCGATGGAGAAGACAGAATGAAATAAATATAAGATCATCATAGTTTTTCTTAAAAGTTACACGAATGAATTGAAATTTCTTGCTAAAATCTAAGGAATTTACGTTTCATCATATATGAAATCCTAGTATCTTATCAAAACTCAAAGAATGAACCAAACTCATTAACGAAACTTAGTCAATAAAATTAGCAATTAAATTCTGATTTCAAAAACCAAAAAGCTACCACATTTTGGTGGATTGGTTAAATTTTTGACAGGGTAACACGTTGATTTATATGTCCACTCCTCAAACAATCATAAAATTATCTAAGAACATCTCCAACAGATTTTTCAAAATTTATTTAAAATACAGAATAAAAAATTAAAATCTCTAAAAATATTTGCATTCATCTCAAACAGATTCCCCATTTTGAAGAAGTCAACATTGATTATAATATTAAAATATTCGCTTCATCTATTAAAATATTATTTTTCTCACCAAATATTTTGTTTTTAAAATTTTCTATTGGTGGTGACAATTGGTAATCATTTTTGGATGTTCTCCTTATTTGGAGAAAAATGTGTTCTCTCTCATACTTTCTTTATTTTGGAGATGAATTTGGGGAAGCTGTTGGAGCCCATTTTGGCTCAAAATCCCCAATTTTTCTCCATTTTCTCAATTTTAGAGAAACTGTTGGAGATGCTCTAACAGTCTAACACGTTATCATTTTTGGCTGCAAAAAAGGAAACATATGTAATTAAATAAAAATGAAAAATGACAAATATTTTTTAAGAAATTCCATGTTTCATAAATTAAGGCCTTGTTTTTTTTTTTTTCAAAAAATGCTCTTAATTGCCTCTTATGTCTAATTCGTTAATAGGTAGAGTCATTCAGACTGTTTGTTTTTTCTATTTTTTAAAAGGCACTTATGTTTTATTGTCTCTTGTCTGATAAAAAAATAAACTAACCTTTTATTTGTTTCTTATTGTTCTTCAAACTCTCGGCAACAACGTTTCTCAATCGATTAACCTTAATCGAGCATTTCTCTCAATTGATTATCACCAAATAGATCCTTATCTCTCTCAATTGATGTATGTTACTAAGATTTATATGTGTTAAATATCGTTAATGACATATTTTCATTTAAATGAATGTTAATTATTTAATTTAGATGTATAGTTCGTAGTAATGCTGAATAAATATGTGAAATTGTATAAATTGATCTATAAATTCAATAACATGATTTGTTTGATGGGTAAAATAGACAATTTTAAACAAACTCAGACATTTACCAGTTTACGAAAACAAACAATATTATTGATTCAGATTTCAGACTTCAGCACCATCTTTTATTAATCAGAAATGAAATAAGACTTCAGACTTCATAACCTTTTAAAAAACAAACGCACCTAAATCTCTAAAATAAAATAAAAGGTAAAGAAAAATTGCATATCTACAATGAAAAATACAGATAATTTTTATGGTTGATCAGAGTCAAATCTGTTCAATTATTACCGTAGTTTTGGTAAGATCCGCAAATCATGCGCTTAGACTACCTGCATCAGCGATCTCATTTTTGAGATTGTCAATAAGACAAAAAAAAGTATATTAAAAAAAATCAAAAATCAATTGTAACGAACGATCTCATCATTCGGTGAATATGAGATTGTTTATATAATATTAATATATATGTGACAAGTGTCACAATTCGATTGGCCATTTAGATTTTATTAGGATAAGATTTATCTAATTAAAAATAAGACTTTTATAAAATAAATAAAATTAAAAAAAATATATCAAAATTCATGGTTTTCAATTCCCTACAAATAGAGACCAATGTTGATGCATTTTCATCACACCAATTTTTCTCTCTATTTCAATCCTCTTGTTATCTTGCTACTTCCTTTCAAATATTTTCTTATGGATTCAAATTTTCCAATTTTTTTTCCAAATTATGAACATCCTGATAGTTTTCAGTATGATCCAAACACCCAACATCAAAACTCTGAGGTTTTCATGTATAATAATCCAGTTTCTATCCCTGAAAATACTCAAACCCTACCAAAAAATTCAAAGGCCACTAAATGGGAAACCAAAGAAGATGTGGTGTTATTTATGTATTTCAAATATGTAATTTCGTACTTATTTTATATGTTGTTTAATCTAATTTCAGTTGTATGGTAAGTTTTTTATAATTAAAATTATGTTTCAGAATAGGTAATTGTTCATTCTTCTTATCTATTTACATATTTATAATTAAAAATAATAATTATGTGTATAAAAAATAAAAAATATAATTTTATAAAATAATATAATAGGTGAGATTGTATTGTAAAAGATTGTGGTTGAAGTGTGAAAATTTTGAGATTGGATTGGAGTTAAATATTATGAGGTAGATGAGAGAGAAAATAATATTTTAATTTGAGATTGGATTGGTTGAGATTGTGAATGTGGATAGTCTTAATTAGAGTTGGTCACGTGCAAATTCATGTGCCGTTTTTTGGAAATGCGAGAGATAAAATATTATTATTTTTTTCAGTTTTTTTACACCCAAAGATTTATCATCTATATATACACTTGTTTATTATTTTATCTATCTATACTATTATATAAAGAGCGTAAAATAAGTTATGTTTAAAATTTTAAGACTTACAAAATTTCATGCATAAAGTACAACATTTAAAGCATAACATTTAAAACATCAAAATAACCCACCAACCTCCCACTACCCATAATATTTTATAAATTAAATTATTTTTAAAATTTAAGTTACACTTTACACCCTTATAATTAGTTATTTAATTTCATTTATGTCCCTTGTTTTTTCATTTTTCATTTTATATCTTTATCATATTAACATAAATAATCTATATGAATCAGAATACTATTAAAAAATAAGTTTTTACTTTTATAAATTATACCATTATAACCGTGTCGTCAATACCTTCAAAATGAGCTCAAAATTGAATATTTTTTGATTTATTCATATTATTATATACATGAATACGTAGCGCGTTATTTTTTAAAAATGTACATTTTATAGTTATTTATTTAATTTCTTTAACTTTTCATTTTATACCCTTATCTATACTATAGTTAGTTTTTAAATTTCATTCAGCTCCCTTAGTATTTTATTTTTTACTTTACACCATATCAAATTAAAATAAATAATCGTAAATAATTACATTAAAAATATGTTTTATTTTTACCAATTATATCATTATAATCGTCTTGTTAATACCTTTGAAATGAGCCAAATATTGAATATATTTAGACTTAATCATATTATCAAATAACATAAAAACGTAGTGAATTATTTTTAAAACTTATAGTTTACACATTATAGTTATTTAATTAACTTTTATATCTTTTATTTTTTCATATTTCATTTTAACATCATTTTCGTATTAACATGTATAGTCGTATATTAAATAAAATCTTTTTTTATAAACTGTACGGTTATAATCGTCTTTATTCAATACATTCAAAATGAAAATCATATCAATTATTTTTTGATCTAATAACATCATTAAAAATGATAAACATGTACCGAATTTTTTTTCAAAACTTAATTTCTTATTTTTAATGTTTCATTTTACACTCTTATCTATCTAAATCTATACTATATTATAAAGAGTCTTAAAACGGTTACTGTTTAGATTTTTAAGATACACAAATATTATTGCATTATGTACAATTTTTGAAGTTTTACAATTTCTATGATTCAGTATGATAATTAATTTTTATTTGTAAATTTTATTTTAACCCTTATAATTTTTTATAATTTACTTTATAGCCCTACAATTTTCATTTAACATATTTTTCGTAATAACATACACAATCGTATGTTAACTAAAATATATAAAAAACGTTTTCTTTTTTATAAGTTATACGATATAATCGATTTCTTCAATTACCTTCAAAAGAGCTTAATATCGATATTTTTGGATTTAATAATAATATTAAAAATCATAAATATGTACCAAGTTATTTTTATAACTTAATTTAACATCTTAATATTTCATTTTACATCTATCTATCTGTATCTATATTACTATATTATAAAGTGTGGTTATTATTTAGATTTTTAAGAGTTACAAATTTTTAAAATACTTGTTTCGTAAAAAATCAATTAATAATAAAATTCAATTTTATCTCAAATCTTACAAACAAAACATACAAAAAATTCCAAATTATTAAAAAAATTGTTAAATCAAATGGGTCCTAAATGTGCTACTTTGTTATTTTTAAATTGTGGTTGTTTTGAGTTTTTGTAAAAATAATGAATACGGATTTATAAATTCAAAATGGTAAACAATTTAATATCTTGAAAGAGTCCGAGACTTCTAAAGTTAACATTGATGAAATATTTAAATTCCGCTGCATTGCAGCAGGTACGCTCTTCTAGTATTTATTAAATAAATGAAGTTCTAGTTTTTAGTTTAGAAACAATAAAAAAGACGTGACAACTAACCCCCTGCCCATGAATTGTTTAAGCTTCAAAAGTTAAAATGAAAACAATTAATTAACCATCTTTGTTGACCATGTGAGACCAAAAGAATCGATAGAACAAGTTATTCACTTACAATTACTTCTACCTCTTTTATTTTCTTCTTCTTTTATTACATCTCTTTTAACTGTATAATGTTTTTTTTGGAAGAGTTTCGTCATCTCATAGTTAAACTACAAGATATAATATCAGCTACTGATAACTTTAATCCCAATAAACTGATTGGACATGGGAAACAAAGATTGGTAGCTTTTAAGCGATTAGATAGTAAATTTGGTCAAGGTAACACTGAGTTTTGAAAAGAGATCATAATGCTTTCCAAATGCAAACATGAAAATTTGGTATCTCTCTTGCAATTTTGCTTTGAAGGTGATGAGAGAATCCTGGTGTACGAGTATGCATCTCGTGGAAGCCTTGATCGTTATTTAAGCGACGTCAGTTTCACATGGATACAACGCCTTAAGATATGTGTTAGGGGTTGCTGGTGGACTAAACTACCTCCATGATCCCATGGAGACAAAACAAAGAGTTCTTCATCGAGACATAAAAAGCTCAAACACCCTTCTCAATGAGCAATGGAATGCTAAAGTTTCTGAATTTTTTTTGGGACGGCATTTTAACACACTCACACATCCTAGAGGTATCCGGATCTATACGGGCACAAAGTAATTCCCTGCAATCTGTGATCCAGCCCTATGGACTGGCCCATGAACTCGCCCCTGAACCGGCCCAAGAGCTGGATACCTCAGAATTGTCAGCCCTGGGGTTCAAACCCTCGCCAACCAGAGATACCATCCTCCGGCGATTTAGGATGTTACCTAATACCCGCTAGGCCACACAACCTTTGGTCTAGAGTTTATGATTTTAGACTCTCAAAAGTTGGTCCAGCTAACCAACCACATACATATCTTGTCTCCAACGTTGTTGGTACGTTTGGATATTGTGATCCATCGTATTTTGAGACAGGTCTACTATCAAAAGAGTCTGATGATTATGGAGGCTGGATATGAGTCGAACTATTGGTGGGCCTATAGTCAAAGGTTGACTTCCGGATATCCCCTAGCTGTGATGAATATAAACGATCAGTTTTACTCGTAGTTGGGACCTAAATTTCAAGTTGTGTGATATGGAATGAAAAAGCCACGTGAATTTTGCTTGGGTTATTACATGGACAACAAGTGTTATGTGATTGGAGGAAGAACAACGATGAGGACCAACCAACATTGACCAAGCTTATGAATTAATTTTTGCCAAAATGTGGCTTTGGATTGGGTCCAGTGATAAAGAGAAGTTATGGTGAAAAAGTGTAATAATCTTTGGATCAATCTTAATTGAATGTCAATACTAATAAAATATACCGAGATTAAATTCTTTCTAAAACGCAATTAATGGGTGTGCATGAGATTATAAGAGCATCTTTAACAGAATCTTTAAAAAAATTCCAAAATAGAAAACCAAAAGGTAAAATCTCTAAAAAAAATTACACTCATCTAAAACAGATTCCCCATTTTAAAGAAACTAACATTAATTATAATAATAAAATATTAAATTCATCTATTAAAATATTATTTCTCTCTCCACTGATTGTTTTCAAAATTTTCTATTGGTTGTTTCATCTTGTAATCATTTTTGAAGTATTAACCAAATTTGGAGAAAAAACCTTCCACTCTCCTACTTTCTCCATTTTAGAGATAGTTTTGAGGAAGCCGTTGAAGCTGAAAATTGGCTTAAAATCCTCATTTTTTTCATTTTTTTCGTTTTAGGGAAGCTCATGGAGATGCTCTAAGTAATCACCGTTCAAATCTATTCTGAGACTTTTTATTTCTCACCTTTAACCCTTTTTCTCATACGAAGTGACTTTTATGGCAACGAAAATTTCAATTTCAATTTCAATACAACATACATGACTAAAAAAACTAAACAGCCATTTAGAAATGTTGCACACTTTGGTGATTCAACAGGAGAAATCAAAGAACACTATAATCGTACAATTTCATAACTGTTATGATCAATTAGACAGAATATATTATATGATTCACTAAACTGTGTGATTATTCTTCAGCAAATGAGACATTTTACCAAGATGATTTAAAAAAAAAACAAATAAAACTACGAAATCGAACTAGACGTCTTCGGCAAAGTATGATCGGACGAGCTCGGTGCAGCCGGCCAACTCCGTCTTCTTCAAGAAACCCATGGAGTTAGCGTAACGAGCGTCGTATCTCATACCATTGTTGCGGGTAAGGATGACGGTGGCTCGGTCACGACCAATGTTGGGCTCGGCACACTCGGGGTCCGGGCTGCTCACAAGGGTGCACTCGCATTTCTGATCACCATGATCAGTCTTAACCTCCATCTCGTAGGTTCCAGTCGCATCGGTCACTGCCTCCAGGGTGTACCTCAGATTCAATGAGCTCCTATCTCTGCACTCTACTTTAACCTTCGCACCTAAATTTGCCAAACAAACATTTCATCAAACAGTTGGTGCGCACAAACAAACATTTGAGCAAGATTCATCACCGTTGAAAAATATTCAAACCCCAGAAAACATTTTTTACGTTCAATTAGCTACAAAGACGAAAAGCAAGGTGATGAAGTGAATAGAATACCATACCAGCTAAGTATTTGGTGACAGAAGTCTCGAATCCACAACGGCAAGTGTCACAGTAGACGCGACCTTTGAGACGGAAGGGATTACCGTTACCGGCGTCCACTGCGGCGGTTGAAAGCAGTGGAAGGAGAGAAAGAGCCAAGAAGACTAAGAGTTTCGCCATTGTTGATGGATTGAAGCTACGATGAAAAGGAGTGGATCGTATGATTGATGTGGTAGAGATGGAGTTGGAGTTGGAGGACTAAATAGTGGTTGAAACTTGAAATCTGTACGTAGATGAGCAAAGTGAGATCTGATCACGTGCCATGTTTCATCGACGTTTGCATTAAATGCAAGCGAGTCTTGCGCCATTGCTTTCATTAATTATTCATTAATGGCCGATGGTTACCAACTGGAGAGTTTTTTGAATCAAGAAGCAAACCAGTGGACATTGATTAAATATATGTTAAAAGACATTAACCATGATTATAGATATGAAGGCCCTATGGAGTTTCACAGTAGAGGTCGATTTCTTCACTAATGGCGGTCAAGTTTGTTTCAGAAATCAAAGATTGGGATTTGGGAAGAGCTGGAGGTGACTTGGGGAAGACGCCATATGGGTTTTTAATTATTATTATTGAGTTTTAGAAAGTGACAAAACAGGTCCTTTAAATGATGAAAAAAATTCATAACCACGGCCGAAAAATGAAAATAATGAGGATTTTTTTAAACGAATATCAACGTGAGAGACCTGATTCATAACAAAATTGAAACCATAATAGTCATCCCTGTAATTATTTTATTTGAGGGATCCAATTCAAAATTTCACCAAATTACGGGAACAAAATTTATAATTTACTCAAAAAATTTATAATAGAACAATCGAAAATATTGTAATGCTATGTTCTTGAATTTGGAGGAAAAAAGCAAAATAAATGAAGGAAATAAGGTGAGGAAAAAGAAAAGAAAAATATTTGTGTTCTCGAGAAAAGGAAAAATCATATATTATTATTTTATTAAAAAAAGAGAGAAATAAAAGAAAATATATTATTTTTATTAATATGTTTTTTAAAATTAAATGATTTAGGCTATGTTCGACAAAAGTAGCTTATAAGGTACCTTATGACTTATAAGGTAGCTTATAAGAGATCTTATAACTTATAAGGTAATTTATCAAAACATTATTTTTATTAATTTCTCAATAAGGTATCTTATAAATTAACTTATAGACATCCAAACAACTACACAAAAAATAAGGTACCTTATAAGATGATTTATAAGTTATATTATTTTTGCCAAACAATGCCTTAGAAGGAAATATCGGATAATTATGTAATTTTATAAATAATTTTAATTTTTTTTCTTATTTTTTTCATTCCTTTTCTTTCATATTTAGAAGCAAAGTTTTAAAAAAAAAACAATCATTAGTTTTATTCATTTTCGTTTTTTTATCTCACAAAAAAAAATCGAGAATACATAGCTTTCTTTTTACTTTTCTCACCCTCGTTCCTTTTCATTTCCCTCATAAAATGAGTTTCGGAAACAAAAACACAACCGTAAACAAAATAAAAGAATATGGGCCGGTGATGCAAAGCCCAAAGGCTGCTACTTTAGTATATATAATTATAGATACAATAGTTCTGTTTTTCTTTCCTTTTTTAGAAAAAAGACACCCAAATAAAATTTTAAAAAAGAAATCCGAAAATATGTTGAAATAATTGGGGGAATGCCTAAAAAGTCTACCAAGAGGATCTTCAACGTCTTCTTTAAAATATATAAGAATATTATTTTATTCTCTAAATTTTTCCAACAGATTTTCCATTTTATTCTCTAAAATAGAGATTTATGAAAAAATATCTAAATACAAACATTTCTCTAAAATTTCAAATAGAAGAGAGAGAAATGATTTTTTTATTTATTCCACCAATAAAAGTAAATTAATATCATTTTATATTTTTTTTCTTCTTAAAAGTGTATCGGGATCATAAAATTCTAGAATATTTTAATAATATAATCAATCGTGAAATCTCTAAAATAAAAAATTCTGTTAAAGTTGATTACAATTTATTTTAGAGATTTTAACATTTAGTTATTTATTTTAAAGACATTATAAAGTAATAGAGAAGCTCTTGGTGATGATGCTCTAAAGATTTCGTAAATTTATCAACTATGCCACTGAGTCATAGAACTTGCAAATAACCTATTTATTTTGTAATCCAAATTGATGGTAAAATTTGAAAGGTTGATGGTCTAATTTTTACTTTAGAAAACTCAAAGTCTGATTTCTAGAATTAGATAGGATTTGAAGTGAGAAATCTCATAAATATAGGATTTAGAAATAGTATTTTGCGAAATTTCATATAATTTGTACGTAATAATATTTTAAAATATATTAAAAACATTTGTTTTGTAACAACCAATTAATAAAAAAATGATTTAATTATTTTTATAATATATTTATAAATACTGAAATTCAATTCATATGAAATATAACAAAACAAACACATCATTACAAATTCTTCTAAATCCAAATCATTCCATCAACAAAATGCTTCCTCGGTGTTTCACATACCGAATTTTACGATGTAAATGACTAAATGCTTAAAAGCAATTATTCTATGTCATTCCATGATAGAGAATTCTATTTTATACACACCATTATTTGTTAAAAGAATAAAGCTGTATGTCGAAACAATTTTAGTGTGACTGACATACAATCTTGCCTTTTTATTTTCACTTTACTTTATATATAATATCGACATCTTAAATTCTAAATAAATGTTAAAACACGAATGGATCAACCCTTAATAATTCGTACCATATAAAAAGTTGTCTATATATATTAATAAAAATGTCATCTAATAAAAATGAAGTCCATTTTAGGACGGATAAAGTTAAATAAACAAATTTCTTCATTAAATCATTGAAGTTTTTTTAAAATGAATAAAATTATTACAATCAACGATAAATTATTATTACTCACCAAAATGAGATGTCAACTGGGTCCCAAATTTTCCTTTGTGAAGATATTTCAATGATATATTTATTTTTAAAAGAAATTGACATCATGCACAACAAAATTAAAGATATATTGGGACAAATGATCATTTGTAGAAGTTTTATTTTATTGGATAAATATCACAAAAATCAAAAATCTTACATGGTAAGAGTTAAAGCAAGGACTGAGAGTCTTACATGGTAAGTGAGGACAACAGTTCTTACCACCATTAATGCTTATCGAGTAAATTGTTACATGTGATACTGTTTTGATAGACTAAAATCTTATCTAGTAAGTAAAAAATAGTGTTGAAGTTTACCCGTAAACGCTTACCCGACTAATTCTTTGATAAACTACCCCTTCATGTCGATATTGTGTTACTTTTTCCCAATTCAAAAAAGATAAAACACAATACATGATACATCATGAATTTCATGTCATACATACACGATAATATCGGATCAGAAAAACAAGATAAGATACTACTTTATACATCGTCCACTCCATATCTGGCAATATTAATTATTAGAGTCATGATAAAGTCTAGATACATTTTATAAAATAAAACTATGTTAAACGGTTATTAAAACAAACATTTATAATAAACAATATATATTCTACAAAACCTTTTTTTGCTTTGGGTAGAGACTTTCCTTGCAAAACATGGGATAATACCATTTAAATTCGATAAAGGAAAAACCTGATGCAACATATTTATAATCACTAAACAACAATTGGTTTTAATAAAAAAATTTGAAACTTATGGTTATTTTACGATTTTATTTATTAAAGGAGGTGACATGTTCATCGCCCAAAAATTAATTGAAAAAACCATTAGTTATCTTTATTAAGTAAGAGAAAAATCAAGTTAAATAAATCCAACAGATATAAAGAAAAGCAAGTTAAAGGGATTTCTATTCTGAGTAGCTAGCCTTTTAAGGTAAAACCTATTCATTCTGCAATTGCTTCCATCTTTTTATTCTCATTCTCTCATTATATTATATCTATTTGAGTTCAAAAATGTTTTTATGGAAGAGTTTCATCATCTCAAAATTCAACTACAAGATATAATATCAGCCACAGACAACTTCAATCCCAACAAACTAATCGGACATGGAGGATTTGGAAAAGTGTATAAAGGAGAACTTTCTCTCTCTGGTGGACGAATAATGGTAGCTCTTAAGCGATTAGATCGTACATTTGGGCAAGGAAACACTGAGTTTTGGAAAGAAATCATGATGCTTTCCAAATGCAAACATGAAAATTTGGTATCTCTATTGCACTTTTGCTTTGAAGGTGATGAGAGGATCCTGGTGTACGAGTATGCATCTCGTGGAAGCCTTGATCGCCATTTAAGTGACCCCAGTCTCACATGGATGCAACGTCTAAAGATATGTGTTGGGGTTGCTCATGGACTAAACTACCTTCATGATCCCCGGGAGACAAAACAAAGAGTTCTTCATCGTGACATAAAAAGCTCAAATATCCTTCTCGATGAGGAATGGAATGCCAAGGTTTCTGATTTTGGCCTCTCAAAAGTTGGTCCAGCTAACCAACCACATACATATCTTGTCTCCAATGTTATTGGTACGTTTGGATATTGTGATCCATCGTATTTTGAAAACAGGTCTATTATCAAAAGAATCTGATGTGTACTCTTTTGGAGTGGTGTTGTTTGAGGTGATGTGTGGAAGATTATGTTGTGAATATCGTAATAGTGAGAAGATTAACACTTTGTACCTATGTGGAGAGAATGTTTTGAAGAAAACATACTAGATGATATCGTATTTCATGATTTAAAAGAACAAATACAACATGATTCTTTGATGACGTTTTCAACAATCGCAAATCGATGTCTACAAAGAGATCATAAAAAACGCCCAACCATGGTCGAGATTGTCCAAGAACTCGAAAGTGCAATTGAACAACAAGTAAGTTTTCATAACAAATCTTTCAACTCTATGTTTTTATTTTCTATTTTTTTTTTCTTCTAAAATATGGTTAAATGAATGTTGTTCAACAGCTTGCAATAAATACTTTAGGTGATGAAATAAAGCGTACAAGACTAAAATTACAAAGCGCAGTCTCTGAAATTGCAACTGCAAGGTAACAACATTTATCTAATGATGCATATATATTTATCAAGGAAAGTGACATTAATCTCTCAATAAATATGTTTTATTAACTTTGTCACTATTTTCATTCTCCTTTCTTTTCTTTTGTAAATTTTATGTTATGAATATATCACTCATCATATCCCAATTATTGGATGATATTCTTGCATTAGAAACACACTAGCTGCCAATTATTGGATGATATTATATATATATATATATAGAGAGAGAGAGGAAAGTTCAAATGTGAACTCATTTTTTGTTGTGAACGTGAGGACGAATCTCAGCCACTTATCCGGTCAATAAAGGCGAACTTTCAATTCGTTCCCCTCCTTTAATAATCTCCACCCTCCCATGAATCGCGTCAATCCTTCGTGATCGCGTCCACCATAACCGAAGATGTGTGGCTGAGATTCGTTCTTACGTTCACAACCAAAATTGAGTTCACATTTGAACCTAACCCTATATATATATATATGTATATATATAGACATCTTAAAATACAAACCAGTCAAAGGTTACAAACTCGTATAAACCAATATAAAAATAAAAAATTTCATGATTTTTTTTCATCAAATGCTATAATTTAAGATGTCATTACACATATGTTTGTTTTACCTTGTGAAAAAAATACATTTAAAACTTGTACATTATGAAATAAATATATGTAAAAGTTTCAACTTATGAAAACAAATACATGTGAAATTTTTACATTATGAAACAAACATATGTAAAATAACATCTTAAATCATAGCATTTGATGGAAAAAAAATCATTAAAAAAATTATTTTTATATTGGTTTGTACGAGTTTGTAACCTTTGACTGGTTTGTATTTTAAGATGTCTATACATATATATATATATATACATATACAGGGGAGGGATCATACGAGAACCACCCCTTTTTAAAGGAATAAAGGAACATTTTGTGAATCACATATGATGTGAGTCTCATATAATATTAAATCATTTATGATTTAATATTAAATCATATTAAAACAGAAATGATTTAATATTATGTGGGACCCACATCATATGTGGTCAACAAGGTGTTCTTTTATTTCTTTAAATTTACAAAGTTCTCATTTGAATGTTCCTCTATATATACATACATATATATAGGGGAGGGATCAATTGAGAACCATCCCTTCATAATATTAAATCATAAATGATATAATATTATGTGGGATCCACATCATATGAGGTCCACAATTTGTTCCTTTGTTCCTTTAAGAAGGGTGGTTCTCATTTGATCCCTCCCCTATATATATATATATATATATATATATATATATATGAAAGAGTTCAAAAAGAACACCTTCATTTTACGAGAATGAGAAAACATATATATTCGCGGCGAGTTTTTTAAAATCAATATTATTTTTTAAATTACTTTTTGACTTTTGTTTGATAATAAATCGACCATTAACTCATCTTTTACTTTGAACAAATGTTAATTTTTTTAACTTTCATAACCTCTCCTATAAGGTGTCTACGAGTGAGATAGAGGATAATAAATAAGAGGTTGATAACAACCATTTTTATATAGAATTGATTAATCATCATAGGTAACTAAAAAAACATATATCAACAAGAACATTTTACTAATATATTGTCATTAAAAAAGTTCTATATTAAAAAGGTTTCGGAAACATAGAGAAAAAATCAACATATATTTAAAAAAATCTAAATTATGTTAAACATTCAAAGAAAAATATAAAATAAATTATTAATAATAGATATTATATGATTTTTTTTAAATACATCATCTAAATTTAAAACTTAAAATTAAATTAAATTCTAACATTTATTTTATTTTAGTAATTTTAACATTAATTATATTATTAAAATATTTTAAACTTTTATCAATGCACTTTAAAAAATTATAAAATTTATAATACATTCAATATCACTATTGGAAACAATTAAAATAATAAACCTCTCTACTAAAAATTAAGTTTTAAAGATTTTGACTTTTTTTTTGTTTTAATATAAACTAGAGTAAACTACATATTTGGTCCTTATGGTTAATTGGTTATAACACTCCGGGTCCCTAAAGTGAAATATCTATGGATCCGGTATTCGTGGTTTGCATTTTATAACACTCCGGGTCCCTATTTTTGACTCAGTCAGTTTTTGGCCGTTAAACCTCACATGTGCCTTGCACATGATGGGTATTTTGGTCATTTTACAATTTTTATATTACATTAAAACCACAGGGACCAAATATGTAATTTACTCTTTAATATATATATATATATATATCTGTGTGTGTGGGTATGTATATATATATATACCCGGAGAGAAGGAAGGATCCCTCCGGTCATCTTCTCCGGCGAACAAAGAGAAGGATCCCTCCGGTTATCTGTAATTTGGTGTGAACAAAGAGACGAAATCGATTTCTACATAAGACGAAATCGATTTCTACATAAGACGAAATCGATAAGAACTCAAATCAGAAATCGGAATCGTTAAGGATGAACTTTGATAAATTGATTTCTGGAAAAGATAAACCAGTTTTTTGGGATAAAGAACTTGATTTCTGCAGTAGAAAAAATCAATTTTTGCAGAAGATGAGATCGATTTTTGCAGAAGACGAGATCGATTTTTGCAGAAGACGAGATCGATTTCTGCAGAAGACGAGATCGATAAGAACTCAAATCAGAAATCGAAATCGATTAGGATGAACTTTGATAAATTGATTTCTGGAAAAGATAAACTCGTTTTTTGGGTTGAAGAACTCGATTTCTGCAGAAGATGAAATCAATTTGGTAGAAGTTTTTAGCTTGAATATTTGATCGAAGATGGTGGAGAACCCGATCGTCATCGGAGAAGGGTTGGTGGGAAGGTGATGTTTGGGACGATCGTCATCGGAGATGGCGTTTATTCGAGATCTAGAGCAGCTTCCAGATCTTGTTGGTCTTTCATGGAAGATTTCTTCAGATCTACGTAGCTGGTGAAGGATTTGGTCATTAAATCGATTATCTTGTGATGGGTACATGAGAAACAAACGGTTGGGGGAGGGACCAGATGATTGACCATATTGTGCTCGTTGGAAAGAGAAAGGGAACGAGGGGATAGGGAGGGGAGGGCGAAGACCGACGGAGGTGATGTTGTGGTCGCCGGAGGAGGGTGCCGGAGAAGACACCAAAGATTGTCCCCGGAGAAGACCACCGGAGATTTTCGCCGATGATGGTCCCTGTTGTGGCTTGTGTCGTAGAGGAGAACACTAATTTGTTTTTTGTATATATATATATACATACCCACACACACAGATATATATATATATATATATATATATTAAAGAGTAAATTACATATTTGGTCCCTGTGGTTTTAATGTAATATAAAAATAGTAAAATGACCAAAATACCCATCATGTGCAAGGCACATGTGGGGTTTAACGGCCAAAAACTGACGGAGTCAAAAATAGGGACCCGGAGTGTTATAAAATGCAAACCACGAATACCGGATCCATAGATATTTCACTTTAGGGACCCAGAGTGTTATAACCAATTAACCATAAGGACCAAATATGTAGTTTACTCTATAAACTATAACATTGTTGTTGACATCATTTAAATCCTTATATTTGAAACTCTAAAAAAAAAGTAAACTAAAGTTGATGACTACAAATGAAGATGAAAACAAAATTGAAAAATAAAATAAGAATTAATAATTTTAAATTTAAATTTGAAGAATAAATTATATGAGTAACTTTCTAAAATAATTATAATAATTTAATTATTAATTTAATAAAATTTAGAAATAAGTAATTAAAAATATTTATATATTTAGGTCATCTTTAAAAGATAAATCAAAAATAAAAAAATTATCAAAATCATGTATATTTAATGCATCCTAAAAAATCCATGAAAACTATAATTTTAAAAAAAATCATTAAAATCAGGTATATTTAATTCATCCTAAAAAATCCATGAAAACCATAATTTAAAAATAAAAAAATAATAATATATACCCCTAAGACTCGAACTTGGGGTAAGTTAAATGCAGATGTTAATTCCTAAGCCCCTTGCCAGTGCACTACAAAGGCCCTTTGTTCATTTCCTTATATTAATTTCTTTATACCGTAATTTACTGCAAATAAAAAAAATTAAAAAATATTCGGAGGCCCTGTTCGGTAGAACAGATCTGCACACCCTAAAGTACGGCCCTGACTATTATATATGATATACAAATTTATAGCCATAAGACACGCCTTGAAAAATGACATGGCTCGCCATGCTTACAAGGCTTAAGGTTTGACCTTGCTGCCACGTCACGCCTCACGTTATTTAGAACCTTGATCATATATAAGGAGATATATATATAATTTTGTTACAGCTTCCAGGAGCCTCCGTTATTGATGGTGGAGACTGGGTTGAACTGTTGGTGGACCTTTGATCAAGGGTTCAGTTGTTGTGATGAATGCTTCACATATGGACATAAACAATCATTCACTGCAGCCATACATTTACTCATATTTGGGAGAGATATTGAAAAATTTCGTGATATGGAGATACGAATTAGAATCCAAATGGTACAAAGCTCCTTCCATCAAACATTATTTGCATCTGCCACATGTTCTTCCAACTCCGCCTACGTGGCAGGTGGAGTCACCGAGGTCGAAGGCGGAACCTGCAGTAAGATCACCGTCTTACACAATACCGTTGAGAAATACCAACCCGAAACCCGATCGTGGACCCCGCTTTCGAGGATGAAAAAGCCACGTAAACTCTCCTCGGGTTGCCACATGGACAACAAGTTTTATGTGATTGGAGGAAAGAACAACGATCATGAGGAAAAACTAACATGTGGAGAGTTTTTCGACCCACAAACAAACCAATGGACTTTGATTGAAAATATGTTAAAAGATATTAATCATGATCTTGATCGTGGATCGGTTCAATCCCCACTGTTAATCGCGGTGGTGAACAACAAACTCTACTTGATTGACGTTATTTCAAATGAGTTGAAAGTTTATATAAAGAATACAAATAGTTGGAAGGCGTTGGGTTCGGTCCCTGTGCGGGTTGTCGGCAATAATGGTTGGGGTGTGGGTTTAGTGTCGTTTTGCAACGAGTTAGTTGTAATAGGGGCATCGATGATGACAATGGTTTCTACGTCGAAAAACTCCATGGCTATATATACGTGTAGCCCTAAAGAATCCGAATCCGATAACTTGCCGGAATGGAAGCTATGTGATTATGGCAACATTCAACTCAACAGCTTTACATATAATTGGTGTGTGATGAGTGATTAAAAATGTAAAAAAAAATGTACCAATTAGCCTTTCTATAATTTGCTTCCACAGGCCATAGCCACCCAATTTCACAATTGTCTTCTATGGGTGTTTGGATGAGCTTATTGACTTATATCTTATTACCGGCGTGAAAAAATACTTATGAAAATCTGATAAGTTACAAAATTTTACTTCTTAGAAAACAACTTATTTCCGGTTTGACAACGGATAAGTTGTTTTATCCAAACACTCAAAATGACTTATTACCGGTGTCACACCAGAATAAATTAATAAGTTGTTTTGATAAGCTCAAACAAACACCCCTAAGTTCTTTTGTAACTTTTTGTTTGAGAAAAAAAATCAAAAAGTTTATACTTAAATTAAATTTAAAAAAAAAACATCTCATTTGTAGCTCAGTTGGTAAAGGGTAGGGAGACTTTGTAAAATCTAAATACATAACAGGTTCTAGGTTCAATCCCAGGTCACTCACCAGCCTGAGTAAGCTAAAAATGTTTCCTCATATTGGTGTACTTGAAGATGGATTTTGTGTCAGATCCAACTTTAATTACTGTAATCAATTTTTTACCCAAATAAAAAAATTAAAAAAATTGCTTATCTATAAAAAAAAATCGGAAATCAGTCTTGAGTCTCTCCTATAGTTAAGATCTGGGCCTTACTAAAAAACTGCTTATCTATAAAGAAAAAATCGGAACGTTACTGGGCTTTAAATTAATTATATTGGACTTAAAAAGTGTTTTGACCCAACGTTCATTTCAATTGTTTTTAAATTTTAGAGTGAAGTTCAATTTTGGTCCTTAATGTTTATAATTTCTAATTGATAATTTGATACTATGTCTAAATTTCAGGAATTTGAATTTGGTTATTTACGTTTGTCAATTCCTAATAATTTTGATCCCTTTGTTTAACGGTTGTTAACTTTTTTCTGTTAAGTCCAGTTAAATAAGAAATACTTTGGCCGTTTTTACTATTTTCTTAATTTTATAATTAAGAAAATAACCAAAAACAAAGTCCGTATAACAATTTTCTAATTAATATATACTACAACGGTATTGAAATCAATAGGATTTCTCTAATCCTGTTTTAAGAAGAACATATTTTGTAATATCACTATAATAAAAAATAAATAGATGATAAGTATATAAATAAAAAGGGTAGCCATACGCTTTCATGAATTAAATCGACTCTTTTAGCAACCTATGCAGAAAATCCAAGAAATATGTAAAGAAAAACACAAAAATTAAAATTAAAATTAGAAAAAAAAAACTCCCTAAAATGAAAAAATGAAATGCTAAAATGATCCAAAGAATGTTAAATTACCTAAATAATAGATCATTAAATGACTAATTTAATTTAATTAAGAGAAAAGTAAAGTTGTATGATTACGCATACAAGCAATATGTTTTAGGTTTTTAATTAAAAAACATCTTTCTATCTTTTTAAAGAATAGGATACCTTAAAAAATAAAGACAAGTACAAAATTTATGTAGATCTTACATTCTCTTAAACTGTTTTCTTTGATTCTCTCAATTGAAGTATTTTGCATATCTCAAAAAACTGAAATCTAATGAGTCAAAAACCAAAAAAATTGTAATGTAAGTGTATTTTAGCTCTTAGTTAGTATTAATAAAATTGATGTCGTTAAAAAAATCAAAAAAATAAAACAGTAAATAATATTATATTTAAACATTAATCAAATATGATTGTAAGAACATCTCCAACAGCTATTTTAGAAAAACACATTTTTGTTTTCTAAACTACTCCAACAGTTTCTCTATCACATTTTCTAAAATAGAGATTAATGGGAAAACCTTCAAATATAGATATTTCTCTAAAACTTCAAAGAGATGAGAGATAAATGATTTTTTTATTTATTCTACCAATTAGAGTTAAACTAATATCATATTATATATATATATATATATATTTATATTTTAAAGTGTATTGAGATCATAAGATTATAAAATATTTAAATAATATAATCAATAATGAAATCTCTAAAATAAAGAATCTGTTAAAGTTGATTGTAATTTATTTTAAAGATTTTAACTTTTAATTCTTTATTTTAAAGAAATTATAGAAAAACTTTTGAAGATGATCTAAACCTTTAAAACGATTCTGATAAAGAAGTTTCTAGACACATTTACGCATTGCAGAATGAATATTCTTTCTAAATCATTGCATAGAAGCAAGATAACCGTCAACTACAGATATCACATTCATTCAAACCACTTTTGACTTTTGACCCTTTTGACTTCGGAGACCAAAATTAAATTTACAAACTAATCATATAATATTTGCATTTTCACAATTACGAAATGGATTCCAGTTCTTAATTTTTTTGGGGGTGAACTTGAAGTGTTTTCATTTTGAATCATGGTATTTTTAACATATAATCAATCGTCAGATCAAAATATTAATAATTATGTATGGTTTTATCCATCCACAAGCTATGCAAATTTTAGCTGCAAATAAGAGATGAACGAGATAACCACAAGGGTTTGTGGTATACTGGTCGAATGTATAGGGGACGAGGAATACCTCATCCATTCAGAGTTCGAATCCACGCACTCGACATATTACAGTCAAAAATCTTGTTGGGATTAGTCTGGGCTTTGCCTGCAATACCATTCACAAAAAGAGATGAACGAGAGTGCGGCAGGTGTTACATTTATTATAAATAGTTATCATAAATTTTTACAGCATTCATGATAAATATCTCGTAAGTATTTGAGGCATGTGTCGTGCTCTTCGATTGTTCCTAGTTTTGCAACTTAACTTATCTTAAGCAATATATGTAAATATATCCAATTCACTTGTTGCAAATCTACGTCAAATTAAAAATATATACCGACAAATACTTTTGTTTGATTAAACCACCAATACTACTGATTGAAAAATAATAACAAGATAATATCTTTTACAAACTCATCTTTAATTAAATAAATCCTTTATGATCTAGATCGAACAACTATCGGGGTATATTCTTTCTTTTATGAATTACTCATAAAAAGGAGTAAATTATACTTTTGATTCATGTGGTTGTCTTCTTTCTTTAACTCTCGTCATTCTCTTGAAATAATTACAGTTTCTGTCATTATGGTCGTCATTTTGCCTCACTTTTGGTCTCTGGATCTAACTTCTGTTAAACTAGGTATGTTAACTCAAAGAGTATTTTGGTTCTTTTGTTTTGATTTTAGATTTGGGCTTGATTTTGGAATATTAGGATATGATTCTAGATTCGTTTTTTTTTATTTTGTTATTTGGGTTTTGGTTTTGGATTTGTTTTAAGGTTTAGATATTTGGTTGAGGTTCAAAATAGTCGGAAAAAGACGATAGAGAGTTCATGGGTGTGCAGGTTCGCTGGAGAAGATGGTCGAAGGAGTTAAGGGTTGCCGGGGAAGATGACGAGAGGGGTGGGGATTCGTCGAAATGTGGAAGCCTTAAGGAAAAGGTTGAGATTCACCAACTTGTTGAATCCATTCGGGCACCCGACTAATCCCCGTTGACCAAGACCACCACAAAGTGGCAGGGCAAGGTCTGGATATCGCCACATGCTCTCCGCGGGGTTCGAACCCGGATAGTCAAGGATACCATCCACTGACCCCCTCAGGATGTTACCTACTTATCTTACCACTGGGCTAGACATGTTTTTATAAATAACACCTCTTGAATTAACGGACCTAGTTAACAAGGTTAGACTCATAAACCAAAAGTGAAGTAAAATGACAACCACAATGACCAAAACTGTAATTATTTTAAAAACAGGACGAGATTTGAAAAAATACAACCACAATGATCAAAACTGTAATTATTTAAAAAACGGGACCAGATTTGAAAAGATACAACCACAGGGACAAAATTGTAATTTACTCCAGAAAGAAAATAATAAGTTAGGCTGACGATATATTGAATTAAAACCATGACGTCATATCCATTTATTTCTAGGTTTCCCTTGTTTTCTTACTCTTTCTCCCTCTTAAATACACAAAGTTTCTCTATCCAAAGTTCCCACCATATATATATATATATATATATATAAATGTTGTCAGTCTTAAGTTGAACAAACAGTTAATGCCATATTTATATCTCAAATGGAAAAAAATAAGAAAAAACTGGTGGAAACCCTAACTAGAGGTAGAAATTCTGCAATGAGGCTGCAGAATTTACTTTGCCGGAAACTTCATGATGATGATGATGATGGGTTGGTTTCTGTTGATGATCTTGTGACGGAAATAACACGATCTTTTTCCGGTAGCCTTTTGGTGTTGAATTCTTGCAATTCCGGCAAGTTTTGTGGGGTTCCGGTGAATCCCCCCCATCTGGGTTTAGCTTGTTCCCTACCGGAAATTTATAACTCCGGCAACACTGCCAAGAATCCGGCACAGACTACCAAAGAACGAAGAGGGTGTTACAAAAGAAGGTATGTACAAGTTTTATTTGCACATTTATATACTTTCTCTTGTAAAATGTACAATTTTAATAGCACATGGTACAACATGCTAACCTTAATTCTTTTTCTTGATTGAATTGCAGAAAAACCATTGATTCATGGATCGAAATTCGTGGTAAAATTGAAGATGGTCATGCATGGAGGAAATATGGACAAAAAAAGATCCTCGACTCTAAATTCCCAAGGTCTCAATCACTTATTTTCTTCATGTATATATATATACACACACACACATGTATGTATGGGAGGGTTCGTACAAGTACGGTAACAATTCACGAGAATGCGTGGAGCTTTTTTTCATGTACAAGATCACATGTGATTTTTCACCAACTGTACTGGACGAATTTTGGGGTCACTTAGGTCACATGCAAAGTCATCCGCATCATTTATGATTTTGCAAATGAAAATTTTCATGTTAAAAAATGATTGGTCGATAATTGTTCTTAGCATTCTCATAAATTGTTACGGTTCTCGCATGAACCTCCCTCGATGTGTATGTGTATATATATATATATATATATTCCATTAGGGTTAGAGTTGTGTTCTTGTGAACCAGTGATGGTTTGGTGTAAGTTTGTGGTCTTAAAGGGTCAAAAGAAAACAATCTAGACATCTCAAGTTTATTCTACTAATAAAATCTAATGAACTTTAAGTAATTGAAAATCTAATTATTGTTTTCTTTTTGGGTTATGCAGATGCTATTTCAGATGCACACATAAGTATGTTGATGGATGTAAAGCATTAAAACAGGTTCAAAAGATGGAAGATGAATCAAACAAATTCCACATCACATATTTTGGTCATCACACTTGCCAAACTCCAAATACTTCATCTCACTCTCACCCTGGAGTTGTCCTTGATTCTAAAGATTTCAAAAACCATCGGTATTTACCAAGCGGCCCCTCGACTATTACAAGTATCCAAATTGACCCCTTGATTCGACAAGAAGATCTATCCGACGTCGTTTCATCAGGCAATGATGCAGAATCATCCCCTCCTTTATTGTGGAAGGAGATATTGGTTAACGATTTGGACATTTTCAAGAAAGCTGATGTTTTAAGTTCTATTTCGTTTGATGATGCATTTTATTTTTAGATTTTGACGTTATACGTATTATTTTTCCACCACTTAAATAATCAAATTAAATGTAAAACATAATTTGTATCGTTTTAAATATAAGGCATTATAACGAGATCATCTCGAATTTTGGTTTTAGAAAAATGTTAACCATTTAATCTAATTCATTTTCCTCCTGTCAATGTTACTATATATATATATATATATTATATATACATGTAGGCTTGATTTTCTGTTACAAACCACGTCAATTTATACAAACCGCATACAACCAATATTTTTTTTTAATTTTTTTACTTTTTCTTAATTATTATGGTTGATTACTCAATAATATATGAAAAAATTTCATCAAGAATACATGAAGCATGAAGGTTGGTGAATCAAGAATACGTGAAACAAGATTCATCAAATTGAAAGTTTCATGTAGAAAGAAAAATAATTTCATGAAGAAAAGAATTATATGAAACAAATTCATCATATTAAATTAACACTTTCATGAAGAAAAAAAATATTAAAAACAACAATGAAACATGCGGTTCGTACGAATTGACGTGGTTTGTATTTGAAATCTCTCCCATATATATATGGGAGAGGGATCAAATGAGAACCACCTCTCCTTAAAAAAACAAAGAAAAAATTGTGGACCACATAATATTAAAATGATTTAATATTATGTGGGACCCATATCATATGTGATCCACAAATGTCCTTTTGTTCGTTTAAAAATGTAAAGTTCTAATTTGAAACTTCCTCTCTCTCTCTCTCTCTCTCTCTATATATATATATATATATATATATATATATTGTTGGTTCATTTAGAAACTAGACGAAGAGTAGAAACTATAGAAACTTTGGCAAATCAATATAAAAAATAATTATTTTCATGATTTTTTTTATCAAATGTTATGATTTAAGATATTATTGCACATATGTTTGTTTCATAATGTAAAAAATTCATGTGTATTTGTTTTTCATAAGTTGAAAGTTTCTCATATATTTTTTATAAAAAGTTTCATATGTTTTTTTTCCATAGTGTAAAAGTTTCACATGTAATTTTTTCACAAGGTGAAACAAACATATGTGCGATAATATCTTAATTAATACCATTTGATGAAAAAAAAATCATGAAAAAATTAATTTTTATATTGATTTGTCAAACTTTCTATAGTTTTTACCCTTCGTCTAGTTTCTAAATGAACCAGCCTCTTATATATATATATATATATATATATATATATGGCAGTGATTTCAACCATGTCTACATGTTATTCAAAACTTTTGCTTATAAATTTCTTGATTCTTTGACTTGACTCAAAAAGGGTTCAAAGAGCAATATCCATTTATTTACGTGGGTCTCTTGATACGACCCATATTTTTGAGCAAATCAACGAATAATTCAAGGGAAACATGATTTTGACTCATTTTTTAACGTTCATCACTTATAATACCAAGTCTATACCCAACGCATTTACATATTTAATTCAGTTGGTGAATATAACAGTATTTATTTAATGCCGTTATCATATGATTCTGAGGTTGAAAAGATTGAGAATAGAAGATACCGACACTAAAGAATTTTTCCGCAATTGTTCTTTTCAATATATAGTCCATAAAATATACATATATAAATATGTATATACAGTGGAAAGTTCAAATGTGAACTCAAATTTTGTTGTAAATGTGAGGACAAATGAGAACGCGACACGTGTCTGAATATGGATTATTCAGACTGAATATACAAAAAAATATTCAGACTGAATAAATAATATATTCAGTCTGAATATTTCTTTGTATATTCAAACTGAATAAATACTATATTTAGTCTTTGAATGGAACACATGTCGCACTCTTATTTGTCCTCGCGTTCACAACCAAATTTGAACCCGCCCCTGTATATATGTGTTAGAAATATTTCAATTTATGTCAAATCTGATGGTTTTAAAATAAATTGTCAATTTTGTATCAGTTATTATAGAGTTTGTTGTCATTGTCAATATGATGGAAATTTATAATACCTTAGTTCTCCCAAATTAGGATAAGACGACCTCTTTATACAATAGTTTTAGGCGTTGTTTGTTTTTTTCATTTTAAGTTCTTAATCACCACTTATGTCTGATTCGTTTAGATGTTTCATAACCATTTCAGAACTGAAATCAGACTTCAGACTTCAGCACCTCTTAAAAAACAAACACCACCTTAATCTCACCTCCCACGTTTATGAAAAGTGAAAAATATGAATTTGTGAGCTCATTTAAGCATGGCAGTATGTGGAATCCATCCATAATGGATTATGGATAAAAGATGTGGGATTTTTGTGTTTTTAACAAGTCTCAATGGGTTAGAAATACCTATTACATCAATTAGAAGCTATGTATTTAGTTATTTTAGACCTTGGAGTATTACAAATGACGTCCTAATTAATCTTTATATTGTCTAAACACGTTTT
Organism: Silybum marianum; assembly: GCA_036898165.1. Classification (NCBI taxonomy): domain Eukaryota; kingdom Viridiplantae; phylum Streptophyta; class Magnoliopsida; order Asterales; family Asteraceae; genus Silybum; species Silybum marianum. The sequence goes on from CM072532.1 coordinate 2,526,204, forward strand.
AAAGACATTATATATAAAATAGTTAACTTTTATATGTCTTATAACATTTGATGAATTATAAATCTAAGGGATGTTTGGTTTGATGAGATGGTTTTGACTTTTGAGATATTTGGATTTCGTGGAATGATTTGGAATTAATTGGAGAGAGTTATAATTTTTGGCAAGTCTCGTTGTAAAATATTTGGAACGAAATTCGATTTCATTCTTTATAAATAATTTATAAAAATAACAAAATTACTTTTTTATTAACAAATAAATGCTTTTAACATATTTTAAAACACAATTACATACAAATACTACAAAATCCTGTGAAATACCAAGTTACCAACTACCCATGTAGGATTTTAAAATTTGTCAGATTTTATTGAGCACGAGGTTTCAAATTCAAAAAATCTTTCAAACCAAATATGAGATTATAATGGAATTTGATTTCAAATCCTTCCAAATACAATCCAATCCTACAAACCAAACCGGACCAAAGGGTTTGTGTCAAAATTTTAATTAAGCTATAGTTGCTTCTTGTTTATTAATATTATTTACAAAGTGAATAACTATTTGACTGTGTTAAAAGTATGATTAATTATGTATTAAGACGCATAATCATTTGCAAATCACATATGCAAGCTAGTTTTGTATGTTTGTACAACTTGTCGGGTTTATAAACGAAATGGACTCAATGTATTAATTCATGCTTTAATCATATATAAAGAAATCTTTATATAACTTTTTAAATCGTTTATTGTTATTGATCATCCATATTGATCTTGAACTATGACTCGAATTAGGTCTTGAACAATGATTTTTTAGGACTGCTTTTTATCCAGTTCTTTGTTGAAATGTGTAATCGTTTAGGACCCTTGAACTAAACCTAATTGGATTGGACTAGATAAAATGTGTGAAATTTGGCTTCTTTAGATGAGCGGAACCTAATAATTAAACCACTTAAGGGATGTTTACCAAAACCAATCCTAGAATTGTGTAGAAAGTCATCTAATTCAACTAAATCCCCACTGGCCATAATCTGTTTGATTGTGATTGGGTAGGATTGGACATTGACGGACCTATGTGGTCGCATACGGTGGCACGTGCCACCGTATTATCTCTTCGTTGAAGGGTGAAAGTTTTGAGTTTGTAAATGGTGCAATCGTATTGTTTTAGATGGTGTTGCCGTATGATATTAAAAAGTGCAGAAAGATGCAACCATATCTCGTAATCAACCAAAAACCAAAAAAAAACTCTTGAAATCAACCAAAAGAAGCCGAAAAACTCTTGAAATCAACCAAAAAAACCGAAAAAATTCCTCGAAATCGATAAAAAACATAAAAATCCCTCGAAATCAAGAAAAAAAACCTAAAAACCCCTTGAACTGGTGAAATTTGGCTAAAAACACATCGAACAATATTGAACCTTAGTAAAAACATGAAGACACGTCGATAAAAATTGTATTTTTGATAAATATTTTTTTGTCTATTGTATTGTGTCACCGTATAAACAAAATTCTGGGTCCGTCCCTAGGATTGGATCCCAAATTTCATATTTGAATTAGATTGGTAGGTTCTTGAATAACAGTTCAGAATTCAATAAACCGAAAACAAACCAATCTACAACTCTTCATAGTCGTTTTATTATTAATCATTGCAATTCCAATCAATGTTGAATGAATTATCAAGCCTTATTCAAGCTTTGACTTTTCCAACCTCAACAAATAATCACTCATGAACCATTCTCGAAACAAACAAATTTTATTATTTATTGAATTTTAAGTCAAAATAATTCTGACTTAATCGTAAACCATGCATAATTCCCACTTGACAATAATGCTACGGCAACCACCAAATTGCCTTCTAATCGAAGATGTCAATTTGTTCATTTTATATACACGTATATACTTATATACTTACATCGTATATACGATAACAACATACATAACATGTTTTTTTAAGAATCAAACGTAACCTTATTATGTATAGAACAGTGAAAGACGGCTAGGAACGGGACCATAATAAACATGTATGTATTCCCAATTTGAATCAGAAGTAAATTTGAGACATACTCAAATAAACTTGTATATTTCTGAAAAAGCTGATTCATTCAGTGACAAAATATTATCAGTTTTTATTATTTTAAAGATAGAATATGTCTTACGGCATTGAGAGAAGTTGAACAACACTTGGTCCATAATCAAATATTGTGGCGGGTTTCTTAGATAGCTTCGACATAACCGAACAATGTATTATTGAAATCGAGACATCTTTGTCGGTTCGTCATAGATAATATTATAATTTTGTTGGTCATTTTCTTAAATTCTTTAGTGATTCTGGATGGTCTCGATTATTTGTGGACTTTGAATGAGCAAAAATCCCATATATACAAACATCAATACATCATTGACTTGAAAAGGATGGGGTCATTGACGTTTGTAGGAGGGAATTAGAAAGTGACAACGATGATGGGGAGTAAATTGTAAAATGACAACATTCAAACCATCCATTTTTCTTTGCTTTACGGCAGTATTGTGATTCGATGACGGTCGTTCATGTGTACCTTTTTAAAGAAACAAAAAAAACAATTAATGTTAATGTTAATTACAAAAATAGTACATGTGATATTATTCAATATGTAGGTTTGATTCACAAGTTTCATTTGTAGCATTTTTATTCCTAATTTGACTCTCTAAGGTTGTTTGGTTGGTTTTTCATTAAGTCGTATATGGATAAAGTTTTTTGTGTGGATTAATATGTCTGTATAGATTAATAATGTTTTTTTAGGAGAGTTTTATGGAGGAAACGTGTTTTTTAATCGGGAGACATAAGTTTGGAAAAAAAAGCTTAACTTTCTGCATAAAGCTTCCTCTAGAAGCTTAATGAATAAGTCATATTTTACATCATTAAGCCATCACCAAATAGTCATGTATAACTTAATTATCGAAGAAGTTGTGAATCTCGTTAAGCTGCTAAGTAGCTGTCTAAAATAATCCGTTAAGTATGATCATATATGATGTATTAAATGGAAGTTTTTGTCTTTTTCAGTCTTTATCGTGTTTTTGACCGGAAATATATAAATAGGTGAAACATTCATGAAATAGTTTAGAAGAATGTGAACGGTCATTGCGAGTATAATCAATGCATGATCCATGATAACAGTTAGTGAATTGGTTTATGCAATATCTAATTACGGACTAAATCACTATAAAAAAAAACAATTTCGGGATAACAAATGCAAAATTGAAAAAGTTTGGACGGAACCTGCGTATTGGCAATAACACAAGGAGAACTTCTATAATTTACTCAAATATTGAGTAAATTACAAAGATCGTCCTTGTATTTTAAGAAAAGTTTGATTTTAGTCATTTAAATTTATCAAACACACTAGTAATCTTATTGTTTCCATTTCGTTATAAAAGTCGTCCTTGGCCCAAACTGCCATTAACAGCTTCCGTCAAGCAGGGTCATGTCTCCACCAGGGGTGACCATTGGTTCCGGTTCTCATTTTTTTGGAACCGTTACCCGCTGGATACCCGCTACCCATCACTTTTAAATAAAAAATATTTTATATATTTATAAATAATAAATAAAACCTCAAACTTTCTAGTTTGTTTATGTAATAATTATTTTTTATCGGATTAGCTTTAACTATTTGTTGTATTTATTATTTTAAATCGATATTTGGTAGTGTATAATTATATTTTTATCGTATGCAATGTAAAAAATTATAAAAAAATAGTTGAAATCGGATACCCGGTACTGGAACCGATGGGAATCGGTTCCGGTTCTAAAATATAAGAAACCGGTGTTAGCGGTTCCGGTTCCGGTCCCGGATTTCCAGGAACCGCCGGTTTTGGTTTCGGTTTCGGTTTCGGTTCCGGTTTCATGAAAAATGTTCGGGTACCCGGTTATGCTCACCCCTAGTCTCCACATGTAAAAGTAAAACCACAGGGTTATTGGTGTATTTAGTGAACCTCAAGTGACCAAAATGAAATTTTTGATAAATTACAGGGACGGTTTTTGTAGTTTGCTCTCAACTATTTTTATTGAGAAATTCAGTATGAGCTGGAGGATAATAATCTTATCCACCAAAGCTTACCTCTTTTGGGGGAAGCTGTCACTAGGGGTTGCAAACCAAGCCGTACATAATTTTGGAAGATATGGGATAGTTGGAAAATAAATAGACGTAACAAAAAGCGATCCGACCCGTAAATTCATTGGGATCCGATTCAAAATTAATATGTTGGATTGATATTTTTTAACCTATTTAAGTTAAATTTGTCAATCTCTTCAATCCATTAAAATAAATAGGTGTCGTTATATTGAAATTTTTATATATTTTTAACCCGTTTTTGACTCATTTAAAATATCATGTATATATATATATATATATAATTTAAAATATTATACATCAAACATTGAAATTTCGTCAAGTGTGAAACTCTCTCGGCTCTCTCTCGTCCTATCGTTTATTTGCAGACTCCAACATAAATTAAAATAATTTCAGTAGATGCTTAGATATTTAAACAAATTATTGTATTTGTACTTGTTTTGTTCAAACTTTGAACAATTTATTTTTATATGTAATTGTGATTGTGTTTTATTCATAAAAGTAAATAGTCTAATCTTTTTTATTTTATTTAAAAACTAAAAGTTAATGGATCAATCTAGATTCAACCAATTTATTTAACAGGTTGGATTGAAACAATTATAAACAGATCAACCTGATATCAATCAATTTAAGTGACAACTTGGGTTGGGTTAAAAATTGTGTTGAATTGGATTGAAATTTTGGATCTATTTAATAAATTGATTGAATCCGAAACACAATTTAACCTTTTTTTTTAAAGGCCAATTATATTAAAACAACCAAGTACACACCATCAAATTACAACCACCCCATTATGGGGCAAAGCCAGGGAACACTAGGAGATAAAATAAGAAGGCCACCTCACTGTCCAGACCAAGAACTGGAACAAAACGAAGTGCCAAAACATATCTGAAGCTATTTTGCGAGTAGTAAAACAGTCCACAACAGTTGTTGGTTGACTCGATCACACCCGAACACTTCCGCTCAATTTCACCTTTAAATTATAATCCACGCGTTGGGTCTTCGATCCACATTTCGTCTGCCATCGATAACTTTTTACATCTTCTTTTGAACCATTCTCCTATAGTCGTCTTGAGCTCGTATAATTGATCGACCAATTTTCTTTTATCATTTTTGAACACAATCTTGTTTTTATGTACCAAATCCGATATAACGTTGACCAAATCACCCCATCCCACAATTGCTCCTTTTGAGTTACATTTTCCGTGTTGACTCCTATATGAAATTTAACCTTAACCTTAACCATTGTCACCCTAAAAAAATAGAGATCTTGTCATCTCGAAGCAATTTTAAACACATATCCCAACTTAAATAAATCAAAATATAAATAAATATTTTGATCGTGGCCAGAGGGAAAAAAACATATCATAAAATGACAATCGGTCATCTTTTTTCTTTTATTATCACAAAGTATATGATTGACGGTTGTAAGTTAGAATTTATAAATTACAAAATAAAGTTATAACTGTAGTTAGAAAAATGATAAAAATCCAAAGATACGTTATTTTAAGGTCTAAAAAACTACAACATTCATTATGACATTGTTTCTTTAATAAAGTTATTTGCAATTTTTTTATTGTTTGGTTTTGTTAGCTTAATCTATTTAATACAGATGAGAGTTGCGTAATATGGGTAATTATTCATTTTGATCATTATCAGTTATTTTAAATTGATAGACAGAAGATATAACAATTAACTTACTTAGTTATACCTTACCTATTGTCAATCATGTTTTAAAAAATGCAGTTTTTTTATAGTGTCTCAAGTTATGGACTAATCTCAACAAATTATGATTACAATAAATCAGTTAATGATAAACTCAGTGACCATAAATATTATGTATGTATAAAATCAAACTCCGTATAAATAATAATTTCACCACATCCACATACCATAAACCATAACATCATACCCTTGTTGTTAAAATACATTCTTTTATGATAAAGAATTTTTAATTTCTAGTTTTCCAAAGAAAAAATGTATGATATGATGGTATAAATGTATTTATATCAGGTGGAAATTATTCTCAACCTTATGAGAAAGGGAGAACATGTATGAGTCTTGGAACAGTTATGTCTAATTTTATTGTTATAGAAACACGTGCATTTTTAATTAGTAATATTCTTGTAAATACTTGAAAAAAACACATATATTAGAAAACTATTATCAAAAAAATTTGGCTTAGCGGTACGTGAGTCTCTGTTTTCTTATATAATAGATTGAGGTTCAAATTTCATCAGAAATGAAGAAGATGTATGAGTTAATTTGTTACATTTGCCGTATATAAATATTATATACTTCAAAAAAAAAAAATTACATGTTATGACATTCATTGTTTTAACTAGGATGTAAACATGAGTCGAGTCGAGTGGCATATACGTTATATGATATCATCTCAAAAAAATAATACTAGACTTCAGTTTGAGCTAACTTTTTCAAATTTGTGAGCTAGAATTCGAGATTGAATAACTCGTTTATTTAATCAATTTCAATGATTTTCATATTTTGATTATATAATTATTAAATATATAAATATGTTTGGTTTGTAAAAAGTGTATGCTCGAATGGTTCAACTTGACTCTTAAAGTTTAATTGAGCTTTTGAACGAGTCGAGTCAAACATTAGTGTTATGGAGCTTAAGTCATTAAGTTAAACGAACTTTATTTTATATTCGAGATCGACTCGAGCTCAATAATTATTAAACTCGACCTCGTGTAGCTCGTTAAAAGTTTGACTTATTTACACCCCTAATTTTTAACCGAGTTAATGGATGTTTAAATTTATGAGACCAACAACATATGTTTTTTATACCAAAATGTTCCAATAAGCTGTAAGGTCGAAATTGATCAGCCTGACAAGTTTTGTCCTGATGAAATTAATTTTTAACTCTTATGAATTATATTATTACGTAACTTAAGAGGTAAATTATCCTATTAATTTTTTTTTATTGATACTTCTTGATAAGGGTGTTAAAAAACGTGAAAAGGTAATTTTTTTTTTGTGTGTGTGTTATAATCTATACTCATTAGTGATTACCAATGGGAGACATAATGCCATTTATATCACAATCTACCACTAACTTATATATCAATTATAACGTGCCAAAATTCACACTCCCATCAAACGTCATACATGATGTCACAATCAATTCGACACAATTTGTCCAAAGTTTGATGCCATTTTAAATACATTGAACCATCCCTGATCCGACCCATCCATTTGCAAATTATGACGTTAACATTTGCTAGTTGTAATGACCAAGTATTTTAACAACATTCTAATAGCAATTTTCAACCATCCATAGAAATGCTACCTTAATTTACAAACAACAATATATATATATATATATATATATCATTTATTGATGTAAATAACAAAAAAACGTTTTTAAATACTGTTAGGGACGGACCCAAGTGGTGCATGTCGTGACATCGACCACTTCTTCATTCCACCTTTGTAGTGTAAAAGATATAAGGTCGTGAAAAGTGCTACCATATCAATTTGTTGTGTGTCATCGCAGGGACGGATCCACCCTATGGGGAGGGGGGTCCCGTGCTACCGCTCAATCGTGTTCCGTAAGGCTAAAAAAATCGCGTTTCGTAAGTTTTACATGAGATGCATCCGCTAAACTTTTGATATTTCAAAGGTTAAAGGAGCGCTACTTTAAAAAAATCTCTCGAAATCAATCAAAAACCTTAAAAAATCACTCGAAATCAACCAAAAATCTTAAAAAATCATTCAAAATCAATCGAAAAACTTAAAAAAGTCCCTAAACAGGAAATTCGGCTAAAAAATCCCTTGAAATCAACCGAAAAATACTTCAAGTAGCTTTGCGGACAGTTGATACAATTTAAGGGTGCACCCGTTCAGGAAAAATCCTGGATCCGCCACTGTCACCATATATATCTTGAAACTACAATGAGGACACATGTTTCTCTTGGTAGAGTTGGTTTCTTTCATCCCATACATGAATTTGAATTTCGTTAGGGTCATTTTCTTAGTTTTGAGTTTTGAGTTCTTAATCTTAGATTTATATGTTTCCAAGAAAAAATTGCGATAAAAGATTTGAAACTTCATATATGATAAACAATGAACAAATAAATAGACGAACGATTATATGAAATACCACATGATGGACCCAAAACACGAGGTGACGAGGGTTATTCAGGCCATTTGTTTTTTCCAAATTTTCAGGCGCACTTATGTCTTACCGTCCTCTTATCTGACAAGAGGTAAACCAACCCCTTATTTGTCTCTTATTGTTCTTTAGACCCTCAATAACGGATGTTTATCAATCACTTATCACTCGATTGATAAACCTTAAAATTGTATAAATGTATATAAGTTCAACATTATAATATTTAGAAAGGTAAAATGGATAATTATATAGATTCAGATATTTATCAGTTTATAGAAACAAACAATCTTATTGATTTTGTTTGCAGATTTCAGCCCTACTTCTTATCAATCAGGAAAATAAGACTTTAACACCTCTTTAAAAAAACATCACATGATATTATATGTTTAACACAGAATTTATTTCACAGCCACAATACCACAACAGATTAACCAAACAGACAGCTATTAAGAACAAACAACAAATTAGAAAAGCAGAAGATCATTGTAGTCTTCAACCAACAGCAACAACAACCCAGAATCAGATTCTCTGTGTTATTCCTGGAAATTCCGCCAGACCCGACCCGAAACCCGGCCGGGTTTGCTAAATTTGGACCCGACCCGACCCGTCCGATGCACACCCCTAAATACACCATAGTTTATGAAAACACCCTAGTCTATTAATATAGGATAACACCAAAAAAAGGTCAAAGTAAGCATATACACTTTAATCCTATTAAGATAGATAATATAGACTAAGGTTTATATGGTAAAACCCTTTCTTCATGTGCATTATACATAAAAGAGAAAAACATAATCTAACAAAAAAAATTAGTATCTTCCATCAAGTAACAAAAATTATATATATCAATAAATGTGTAAAATAACAATAATATAATTGGTATTTGGTTTATTTTTGTAAAGATGAAATATTATATATACATATCTATATATATACACACACACAAAGAGAAAGGTTAAATCAAATAAAAACCAAAAAGAGTTAAAAACCGTGAGCACCAATCTAAGACTTAATTTGATTTTGATTCTATGGTTTTAATTGAAAGTTATTTTTAGTTTAAAAAAACATAATCTTCATTTTGTTAACAAGATTCACTAGATGAAACATATATATATATATATATATATATATATTAGTAAATTGTGTTATTCGGTTTATCGGTGTAACCTAATTGCAAAAGGTTTAACCGAAAATCCTATCTAATTATTTAATCCGAAAACCTAATAACCCAATACCATTTAACCCAAATCTCATTTGGTTTAAGTGGCTTATTTGATTTGAGTTATTTTTGACACCCCTAAGTCTATAAACATACTTGAAGATTAAAATGAGAATATTATTCAATACATTCAAAAGTTTAACATACAAAATTCCTTTTTTAAAACCGGTTATAATTTCTACAGGTGATCAGAAATCAAAAATTAAAAATATAGCAACTAAACCCAATGCATTATTATTTATATCGAGATGTAAAAACTAGAAAAAAATAACTTTAATTTATTTGATTATTATAATTGAATAAAAAGTTGAAAAATAAGGGAGAAAAAGATCTTCGAAGCCAATTTCGAGTATTCAGGTGAAGGATTTTGGGTCAATCCACCATGGGTTTTTTCCTATATATCTCTATAGGTAAATAATTTTTATCATAATTAGCACTTATCAGATAAATTGTTGTATATAATTTCATTTTTGTTGATTAAATTTTTTACCAACGAGTAATAATAGTATTAAATTTTATTAATAAATGTTTAATGAGTAATTATTTGATAAACGGGCAGTTGTTTCCGGCCTGTTCAAGATTGTACTATCCTTATCGTATGTATGGTGGGGACGGAGGTGGCGGAGGTGGCGGCTGGTGGCAAGATAATAGGAAAAACATGTGTGGTGATTTTTGTAGCTGTTACAAATTTATTTTTAATTAAAAGAAATTGTAATCTTTCTTCTTTAATTTCTGTTGCTCATTTATTAAAGTATAAATTAATTAATCACCAGTCTTGTTTTATTGCTTGTACGATTACGAATTTACAACATATAATTCATGATAATTTCCAAATTTACCTATAAAATCTAAATGTGGCATATTATTTAATTATTTGTATAGATAATATTATGATATTTCTCCTACATATATACATATACACATTCACATACCTGTATATATACACATAATTTCTGCATCAACTTATTTTTATATTACTCAATAAATGGTGAACATGAAATAGTAGTTACTTTTCAATCGGAATAAAATCTTTTGTCCCAACTTCTTGTATGTCAATCATATTAATATATATTATCGAAGTAAAACTAGAATTTTAAAAAATATAAAAATTAGATGTTTGTCTTAATTTTATTGGTAAGACATGGATGAAATATAAAATTCTGAAGTAACAATTTTTTTTTATCACAATCCAGATTATTCAAGATATGAGACATGTATATTTCTTGTTTCAACTAATCCTATGCCATACCTTTTTATTACATGAAATTATATAAATAACGTTATCCAAAAAGAATAGATACATTTATAAGAAAAAGATAAACCCCATGAAATTTCTCACTAAAATACCAAATTGTCTTGGTAAAAAAATATTAGAATACCAAATTGTAAATAAATAAAAGAAGTTAACAAAAAGGTAAAAGTAAAGCATTTAAATTACATATGGCAAAAGGATGAAAGAAAGCTTATATTTGCCGCCATTAACCCCACCCCACCAAAGATAAGCTATTGATTTGTTAGACTTATATAACCAAACTAAAGTCACAAAACTTGAATGTTGTTTTATTTAATGAAGATCAAGTAATGCTTTTAATTTGTTTTTTCTCGATCATCCTTTTTTTCTTCGGAAGAAAAAATGAGTTCCATGCTATTGTTGCTACTACTACCAGAATTAAACATTGTATCAATCAAATCGGTTACCCCTGTATAGTCCGCATATCTGGTAGGAGATGATGGACCTGCCCCACCACCAATATCAGATTGATTCTTGTACATTTGCATGTTATGATGAGCAATGGTACTGTAAAGTTCTCCAAGTGGTTGTTTAACATCAATAGATAACCATTGGGTGATGGGTTGTGAAGTCGTAGGTTGTATGATATGTGATGTAGAATAGGGTGTCATAGCCTCTGGTAACGATGGTGGTGGCATGGAAGGAGCAGTGGAGGACATGATACACTTATGGTCTCCCCGGTATGTTACTTCGAAAGTGTAGGGATCGTTGTCAAGTCTTTGAACTTGTTTCTTAGCTGGACAGTTATATAACTTTTGATGGGTGCATCTGTAATATCCCCTGAAATACAAAGGACCAAAATTGAAATATATTCATAAATGTTCATCTAGAATGCCTCAATGCCAAGTCTATGTTTATCAAATATTGGATATTTGGATATATTGAATATTCAAAGAAAGACAGTGAACAAATGTCGTGGCAAGAAGACCATCTCATATACACAAACTTTGAATTCAAACTAGTAAAAAGGTCATCTTTAACCTTTTGCAATCATGGGATCTTCAACTTTCAAGATTTGCATCAAGAAACTTTCAATATATATATATATATATATATAACAATCTAAATTAAAAGATTCTGAATTTATGACGTTTTATTTATTATTAGAAAAAACCCGACAATGATTTTTTGAATTAATAGTAATAAAACGGGTTGATATTTTACTTTTACAACAAATTTGATTAGGGTTTTGAAGAAGCGTGTTATGCATAACAAATGATTGATTTTTACCTTGGAAATTTTGACCCGAGAATTTCTTTTTGACCATATTTTCTCCAAGTATAACCGTCTTCCGGTGGAACTTCCGTGTTCCCCATTCTAGGAGCAGGCACTGTAAACGTTCGCCTATCTGCTTCATGTTTCCTACATATACATAAACATAACGAAATTAAACCTATATCTATATGGCTCTTCCATAAAATAAACATTATTCAAGTTTTGTTTGCTGTTATAAATGATGGGTCAATGAATGAGTAGTACTATGGGTTAATTTTTTACTTACATTTCGAATGATTTTTTAATGATTTTTTTAGGTCGTATTAAAACAATGCATGTGTTTGTGTCTTTCAATTTAGAACCACATTAAATAACATCTTAATTAGAGCTTGTTATTATTTTTGCATGCATTTACATATTATATTTAATTTCTTATCATGCAATGCCCATATTTTGTAATTATTGAAAATTTTCGGAAGAAAACTACATTTGGTCAAGTGGAATAAACATGCATATGATGAGTTTATGAAAAGATATATAATGTTGTAATAGAAACTTAAAAAACTTGACTAATCTCTACACATTATTAATAAATTACTTATTTACATGAGCTTAATTTATGTTTTTGTCTTTCAATTATGAAGTTGTAAGGTAGCAATGTTTTGATAAAAAAAAAGCATGATTTGCATTTATTAACCAACTTCAACCACATAAAAATGAGAGTGATGGATGCAATTTATCAAGTATTGAATAAGGTCTTTGTTGGCATATTTTAATTATTCTGCATGCATTTTCTCAAAGTTTAACTCATTGTTACCTTCTTCGGGGCCGATGCAATGAAGAATGAGCCACATCTGTCACTATAGCCTCGACATTTCCACCACCCAACTCTTGGCCAACAATGGCATCGAACCCATGGTGTGGATGGTGAGCTAGTTGTTGATCATGTAGCCCCATATCCATTCCATGCGAACTCCTTAGCCATTCCGGAACTGATCCACCACCAACCTCCATAGGTGGTAGCGGCTCGTGGTGTGCACCGTAGTCCTGCACTGCCAGCTTCAACTGTTCACTCGCGTTACCAAAAACCCTACTTATCTCATCACATGAACTAATAAGAACATGGGGTTGGTTTGCTATATTGGGTAGGGTTTCTTCAAGCTCTTTAACCAACTTTCCACCATGAAAGATCAAAGAAACAATTTCTTCCATATCGGGTTTTCGGGTCCTCTTTTTTCGATTTAAATCAATGATTTTTTGTGGGTTTGAAGTGTAACTAAATCTTGAAGGGTAAAGAACAAAATTGGTGGTGAAAATATTGGGGTTTGTAGGCATATATGAAGCAAAGAATTCAAGATTTCAAGAAATGGGTAAAAGGGGTTAAGAAAATAAAGAAAAGGATTCAAAGTATTTGTAATATCTTGGACACGTTGGATCGAAGAAAGGGTTGTGTTGACTTGGTCATGGTCTCATATATAAAAAATTGCTACCTTTTGAATTGGGTCTACAAGACGACTTGGTATATAGGGGATGCGAGTCGTTGGACTTGATTAAAATTGGTGGAAGAATTTTCTAACTTTGAAACACATGAATTGAAAAAAATGTTCTTCTTTCACAAACATAAAGTCTTTTAGAATACGAATCATTTATTTAGATCGAGTTGTCTAAATCATTTTATATAAGTATCTAGTTTTGTATGTTTTATGATATAGCCCGATCATTATACTTGTTAACTAAAATATTAAGATTAATTGGGTAAAAGAAACTAAAATATGTAACAAGATAAATATTAAAGCACGTCAAAATAATCTACATTGAAAAAAACAATGTCTTTAAACACTACAAAAAAAGGGTTTTACTGGCAAAAAATCCGTCGGCAAATATATGCCGGTAAAATCATAATTACCGACGGAAAACTGTCAAAAGCGACAGAAAAATTTGTTGTTGAAGCCTTTTGTTTTCTAGTTAAAAAACGACTTTAGCTATGAAAGATAACGATTATTTACATATTTTAGTTATTTTTTTATAGCACAATAGTTAATTTGTAAAAGAAAGTAAAAATAAAATAATAGTTGTGGAACATTCTTTTTGTCAACAGGATACTTTTTTAAGTTCAAATCGTCATTGTCGCGTAGGTTCAAATATTACTAAATTTAGTTTCTCGATATATACTAGAATAATTTTTATATTAAATCAAAACAATGTTTTTTTTATGTATGTAATACAATATTTTCACAACGAAAAGTTCGTAAGATTCATTTTTTAATAAAAGAATTTAGTAAAAAGTTGAATTTTAGAATTAGAACAATTTAACATTTCTTCTGTGAGACGTGTTTTCTTGAATTGAATGCAAAAGAAATTAAAATTAACAAGGAGACTTGTTATTATTTTTAATTTATCAAAATTAGTATTTTAATTAAGGGGTCGTTACCTAAACACTTACCCGGTAAAACACATATTAATAAGATATAGGGGCCGTTTACCAAACGCTTACCCGGATAAGCGCTTACCAAGTCATATTACCTTACCGGAGGAATACGATATGTACCAAAAACTTACCCAGTAAGAGCAAATAAAGGAAATCAAGAAACAAGAATCTTACCCGGTAAGAGCAAAAACAAGGAAATCAAGAACCAATAATCTTACCCGGTAAGCAATAAGGACAAGGAAAGCAAGAACCAAGTATTTTACCCGGGTAAGTGATTGCGGCAACTCTTACCACGGTAAGCGCTTACCAGTTAATTGTTGCATACGATACTGTTTTGGTTGACTAAAATCTTACGCGGTAAGTAAGTGATAGTGTTGAATTTTGCCGGTAAGCACTTATCCGGGTAAATTTTGGTAAACGGCCCTTTAATGCCATCACTTGTCTTATTGGATAAGATTTTAAGTCAACATACGGCATCATATAAAACAATTTGTTCGGTAAGCACTAACTGAGTAAGAGTCGTCATTCACACTTATCAGATAAAACTCTCGATCATTATCTTTGCTTTTATCGTTTAAGATTTTTTGTTCTTGTCATGTTGATTATTCGATAAGGTAATATAATTTGATAAAAATTTGGTAAATTAAGTTTAAACAATATCTCAAGTGAGATAAACAAAAATTATTCTATTAGTTGATTAAATGTGTAATGGATTTTAGGAAAACAGAAATTTTATATCTATTCAAAAGAAAAAACCATCACAAGATAAATTTGTGTACTGGTGTATCATAGTGTAGTGTTAATGATTTTTGACGTTTTTGTAAGATATAACGACTGTTTCTCAACGTTTATTATTGTTATTTGATAACGAACCTTCATGAGTTGGTCACTTTCTCGAGTAAAAATATTTAGTAGATATGTTTGCTTGATAAGAGCTAAAAGAAAATTCGAACAACAATATTGAATCTCTTCTTTAACACTTAAACACATATACATGCATGTAAAAGTGTATATGTATTATTAAAATTCGATTTTTGATTAAATATCCAGTTTATACAAGTACTCATTAAATCGGTAATCTTCTATGAACAATTACATTTATTATTTATATTGATTTTTGTTATATATTAATTAAAGAGTACAATTTTTAATGGATTATAAAATGTAATCTCGAGGGTGAATGAAAGAAAACATTTATATCATGATAAATAATAGTGTCATACATTTATCCATTTTTTTTAATTTGTAAATGTTGTTTCATTAATGCATTGATTATCTTGTATGCTTTTACTTGTATAAGAAAATTTCGAAAATTATTTACAACAATCTACTCACTCACGTGACTCAATCCTCAATGCATCTGAATATATGTTACTTAAATTTTACACCATTTTAAAAAAATTATACGTCATTCAAACTTCGTATCTATTTACATCATTCCTCTTTGCCAGCCTCGTCGTCTCATAATTATGCATTTTTCATATAGTCCGTCGTTATTGTCGGTCCCTACCATTTTTTTGAAACGGCAACTGAAACTTTTATTATAGGCCAGCAAAAAAGCTAGCAAAAGATGCATGCATTATATTACAGGTTTCTAATTTAATCAGATGGTTGGTCCCTACTATTAATCTCCCACTTTTTTTGGATAAAATTAATCATTTAAACTTAGAAAGTTTAAAGGTATGGAGGCTCGTTCTTGACATTTTATGGGATCTGTGCGAGATGTAAAAAATGGTCTTTGTTAAGTACGATTTTTTTTAATATATTACTTTTACATCAGAAATAACATTGAAAGGGTGTTTGGGATTACTTATAGAAACAACTTATTGACTTATTCCGGTGTGGTACCGGTAATAAGCACTTTTGAGTGTTTGACAGACAACTTAACCGGTGATAAGAAATTTTTTAAGAAGTTAAAGCTTTTAACTTATCCAATGTTGATAAACACTTTTGTAGAAAATCAAGAAGTTGTTTCAAATAAGCAATCCCAAACACCAACTGAATTCAAAAAATATTAATAATTTATATAAAACCGTTTTATGAGTTTTCTCATATGCAAATTCATTAAATAACTACTTCTAAATAAATATTATATGTCACCTCATTATTACATAACATCGCAAATCCGTTCCACCGCCAAACATATTATATGATATATATTTAGCATATAGATTGACATTATTTGGGATCACAATGTTGAGTTGTTGACTATCCAAAGTAACACTTTATTTCAATCAATATAAATCAGTTATGTTTCCACGTCACGTCATGTTAATGTTTTCATCACTATTTTAAACTTTTAGGATTGATACAAATTTTTAGGAACCATCAGTATTATAATTAAAACTCTATCTTAGTTATACTTTGAGATCTTATAGTTGTTTTAGAAATATGAGAATATTTAAAATTCGTACACCTAATATTAGGTAATAAAGAGTCAATAAGGTAAGAAAAAACATTTTTAGTTTTGAAATTCTAAATATAGACATAAATTGGATCGTCTTATATGGTTGATAATTTTTTTCAAATATAAAAGTTTTCTTAGTTAATAACAAAAAAATCTAGTATATTTTAATACAAACATGAAATTCATGCATATGGAATAATCAAAAAAGTTAGTAGAAGATGAACTATAGAGAATATATCAATGTTGTCTAGGCAAGGTAGTTTTATATTTTTGTAGATAAAAATTTTAGAGAAAAAATTTTAAGAGAAAAAAAGATAATACTATAAAATTAACAACAAATTAATTTGTTTACATATTTTCTTTCTCAATGTAATTAGTTAATACATGTTTGAGAGTTTGATATAATACTAAATTCCTTTTGGATCTTATTAGATAATAAAAGACATTGTGTTTTTTATATTAATTTTTTTAAACTACTACTATATATTATATAGTATACATGAATACGTACGTCTGACCCGCCCTCCTCGGGACGGCACTGAGGGTATGTTTACTTAGAGAAATTCAAAAAAAAATCGTTTGTTTTTTATGATATTTTTTCCCAAACTTTAACTGATATTTTAAAACATTTTAATTTAAATATGATGTAAAGAATCAAGATTGGTTGGATTTTGATACCGTCGCCATCTTTTTTACTTTAATTAAAAATTTGTGCACATAAATAAAAGAAACTATTTTTATTTTCCAATGTTGCAACTCTTTTTATTTTATTTTACTTTGGTGGTCAAAGTTACTAGAACTCGTTTACCATGACGACAACTGACGTAGAAGTAAATCATGGAGGATTCCACTAAATTATAGTTTAGTACTCTTTCCTCGTTGAAGATAGAAAATAAATAATTTTGTAACAGCAATATAATTTAAAAACAATAAAAAAAAACACACCATCGTAATGCACCTTTTGAATGTTCTTATCATGATCCACATTTTCTTAAACATCTTAAGACTCAGTCATTTCTTTTTCAGGGTGTTCTATGCTATAACTGGACTAATTCCGGCAGAGGCGGAGCCACACAGGGACCAGAAGTGGCCTGTGCTCCCCCTCATTTATATAAATTTTTTACTGTTATATATATCCCCCAAAAGAAAAGCCCAATTTTTTTTTGAAGTGGGCCCCTCCTTGCTAAACCAGAACTAGAAAAGCCCAATTTTTTTTGTAGTAACTTTTGTTTAAGTAAAACCCATTTGAATTAGAACACGGTAAAAACCCTTTCATCCTTGGCGCCTTTCATCTTTCACCTTTCACCTAGACGCATCACGATTCACGCATACGATTGCTCCCTGTTCTGCTGGTGCCACCGGCCACCGGACTTCTCACTCACCGGCGACGATTGAAACTCAACCACTCCTCCTTGGTTGCTGCGGTGCTGCCTACTAGTGACACAGCAGGTTAGGGTTCATTTAAACAGCAGGTTACTAAGGTTCGATTTCTGCTCTGATGTGTTCAAAAAATAGGCTCTCAAATTGATATTTTAAGTTGTCTCAATTTTCTGTTTTGATGTAATGATGTCTCAATAATAAGAGTGTTGTTTCGATTTTCTGTTTCGATTTTCTATTTGCTCCTAAATTCCCAGTTCCCCTGTTGACTGTTGTTGGATGTTCTGTTCAGTGTTCAGGCAGGCATTAAGCTACTGTTCTTCTTTTTATGAATTATTATCTTATATATTTATGAGTTATGAATTTATGATCTTATTTGGTGATGTTGTTTAGATGTTGTTTTAACTTTTAATGCTTAGATGCTTTATCTTAGATGTGAATTTGAATATTTGATACAGAGTAACAGAGATACATGATACAGTGAGTTATTTCATGGACAAACCAAAAATCTGATCAATATTCGGATATGATACAGTGAGTTATTTTGGCTGTTCTGTTCAGACATACAGACATACAGTGTGTTATATGAGCTTCCAAAGCTTAGATGTTGTTTCAATTTTCAATTTTGATGTCTCAAGCTAATTTTAAGTATTTTTTAACAGTTATGGATAAGTATTTAATTAAAAGAAAAGCAATTGGGGATTCATCATCGATAACGGAACCCAACTTAAAAGAAAAGCAAAGTCGTGTGGAACCCAACTTAAGTGATCTTCCCGCTGACCCTGGTTTACGCAAAAGGATTTTAGATTACAATTCTAATATTCACGATGAAGTTCGTAGAGCATATCTGTTAAAAGGCCCTTGTCAGGTTCGGAACCATGATTTTCCTTACAAGCTATTTGGGAAAAAACCACGAAGATTCAACCCTGCTTGGTTTGACGAATTCTCTACTTGGCTTGAGTATAGTGTAAGTAAAAATGCAGCTTACTGTTTATGTTGCTATCTTTTTAAACCAAGTGTTGGAGATCAAGGAGGCGGTGATTCTTTTGTTGGTTTAGGCTTCACAAAATTGGGCGAAAAAGAAAAACTTACGATCCATATTGGAGGTGTCAATAGTTCTCACAACCAAGCAAGGGGCAAGTGTGATGCTTTGTTGAACAGAAAGCAACACATTGAATCTATTATCATCAAGCATTCAAACCAAGCTACGAGGGATTATAAGTTACGTTTGATTGCATCGATTGACTGCATCCGGTTTCTCTTGAAACAAGGCCTTGCATTCCGAGGCCATGATGAATGTCAAGATTCAAATAATAGAGGAAACTTTCTTGAACTTTTAAAATTTCTAGGCGATCATAATGAAAGCATCAAAGCGGTTACTCTCAATAATGCTCCCGAGAATTTGAAGTTGACTTCATCGGATATCCAAAAGGACATTGTTAATGTTGTTGCCACAGAAACAACGGAACTTATTATCAGTGATCTTGGTAATAATTTTTTCGCGGTTCTTGTCGATGAATCTCGCAACGCTTCAACCAAAGAACAAATGAGTGTTGTCTTGCGCTATGTGGATATGAAAGGATGCATACTTGAGCGTTTTTTAAGTATCGAGCATGTTCCAAACACAACATCTGTGTCACTTAAGGCGACACTTGATAAGTTATTTTCAAGACACGGTTTGAGTATCTCTAAATTACGTGGGCAAGTTTATGATGGAGCAAGTAATATGCAAGGCGACATTGGTGGTCTTAAGACACTAATTTTGAATGAAAATAGAAGTGCACATTATGTTCATTGTTTTGCTCATCAACTTCAACTTACTCTTGTTGCCGTGGCGAAAAAGCACTCAAAGATCTCTGATTTCTTCTTCTTGGTAAACAATGTTGTGAATGTTGTTGGAGGCTCATGCAAACGCCGTAATATGCTTCGGGAACAACAAGCTGCCAAAGTTTTGGAAGCACTTAATTCTGGTGAAATCCCAAGTGGTCGAGGCCTCAATCAAGAAACTTCTCTTGCTAGAGCAGGTGACACACGTTGGGGATCACATTATGGTACTTTGGCTAGTATGATTGCATTGTTTCCATCTGTGTTAGATGTCCTTCAGATGATAGAAGAAGATGGATTAACATGTGAACAAAAGTCTGAAGCTCGTATTTTATCTAATTCTGTATATTCATTTGAGTTTGTGTTTTGTCTACACTTTATGAAGATGATAATGGGGATCACCAATGAATTATCCCAAGCATTGCAAAAGAAAGAACAAGATATTGTAAATGCGATGAAATTGGTTGGAGTTTGCAAACATCAATTACAGGAAATGAGGTCTGAAGATGACAGGTGGGATTGTCTACTCAATCAAGTTACCTTGTTTTGTGAAAAACATGATATTGATGTTTGTAACATGGACGAAATGTTCTTACTTTCTGGAAGGTCACGCCGAAAAGCTCCGCAAATGACAAACTTGCACTACTATCGTGTTGAGTTAGTTTATGCGGTCATCGATTTGCAGCTTATGGAATTGGAGAATCGGTTTACAGAGACTAGCACTGAGTTGCTTATTTCCATGGCTTGTCTAAATCCAAGCAACTCTTTTTCTGCTTTTGATAAAAGCAAATTGATTCATCTTGCTCGTTTCTATCCGGATGATTTCTCTGAAACAGAACTTTTGATACTTGATGATCAGCTTGAGACTTATATCGTTGATATGCGGACTACAGAGAAGTTTTCTAATCTGAAAGGGATCAGTGAGCTTGCGCAGAAAATGGTTGAAACAAAAAAGGATAAGGTGTTCACTCTCGTGTATCTACTTATAAAACTGGCAATGATATTACCGGTTGCGACTGCGACAGTTGAGGGGACATTTTCAGCTATGAGCATCGTGAAGAATCGGTTGCGCAATAGAATGGGAGATCAATGGATGAAGGATTGCTTGGTTACTTATATCGAAAGAGATCTTTTTGTTGAGCTTGATAACGAAGATATCATAGATAAGTTCCATAAAATGAAAACTCGTCGTGGCCATTGTTAAATATAATCAAATTGATGTAATTCCCATTGTAAAGGTTAGATATCATCAATATGACAATATAACATCGCTATTTTTGCTAATTTCAAAATGTTGACACATTTTTATTTTTATTGTATTTATATGGTGCTCCCCCCCACACAAATTCCTGGCTCCGCCCCTGAATTCCGGTAAATTATAATTAAGGGTGGTAGAAAGTGACTCAATCCGTCAACCTAACCTGAACCCAACACATTAGCAGCAGGTTGGGTTGAGATTTTCAACCCGTTTAACTTAAATTGATCAACCCGCTTAACCCATTTAATAAATGGGTTGGGTTGGGTTGAAATTTCTGACCTATTTTCAACTCATTTACAACTTGTTTGTAACCCATTGTAACATGTTTTCAACCCATTAGTAACCTATTTACAACTCATTAATAACCTGATTTTAACCCACTTAATATATTTTATTTTATTTTTAAAATATAATTTTTAAATCTTAGTGTTAAAGAAAGTGAACCTAAATAGGAAAACCTTAAATTCATTTAAATTTTAGAACGCCCCCATCAAAAAAGAAAAAAAAACCGTAGTTTGCTTTCTCTCGTCCGACGTTGTGCTCTCGTGGTTGATTTTATTACAACTTTGAACTTTGAACAATTTATTTGGTTGGTGGCTATGTGGTTGATGTTTTATTAGATTTTGAACAATTTATTTGCATTTGTCGTTGTGATTTATTGGAATTTTGAGGTTGTGGACTTTGAACAATTTATTTGTTTTATTTTATGCATTGTAAAATTAAATTGGTCAACCCAGGTTGAACCCATTTATTTAACAGGTTGGGTTGAAATTTTGTAAACAGATCGAACCCAGGTTAAACCTATTTAAGTCGCCGGTTGGGTTGGGTTGAAAATCTCAACCCATTTAATTAAATGGGTTGGGTTGGGTTGAGATTTTCGATCTGTTTAATAAATGAGTTGAACCCGAACTCAACCCAGGTCGACCCATTGCCACCCCTAATTATAACTGCAAAACATCAATCTTGATAAACTAAGTGACCCAAATTGTTGAATACACATAGATTCAAACTATGGGCAGATAACATACTCTACCACATCTCTTAGGGCCTCAACCACTACGCCACAATCTTTGTGGTTTCTTCGTCATTATTTTGTATCTTTGCTAATTTACTTAATGACATAATTTCATTTCATTTTATTTCAAACAGTTCCAAATAAAATGTTAATCTAAAAACAATGATTGGTCACAAGCTTTAAAATTCAAGTTATTTGTAAAAGAAAGTTGTTTTTTGGTTATTAAGAATTTCCTGGCAATTACAGAGGGTGTCTAAGGACTTGTTTGTTGGCAGGTTAATGAGCTTAATGAGACTCACAGCTTATTCAATCAGCTATACATGAATGTTTGGTAGTAGTTTAATGATATTAAAGTGGCTTATTCAGTACGCTTTTAGGGGTGAGCTTTATGTAAAAAGCCAAGTTTTTTTCAAAGCTGTCTATCCCAATTAAAAAACAGACTTCTTCTATTCATGAAAAACCATCCTAAACAAAAACCTTCACAATCTATACAGATAGATTAATTCACTCAGAAAGCTTTATCCATACAGGACTTGATAAAAAATCAACCAAACAACCTCTAAGACTAATTTGTGTGACCCTTAACTAATTTCCCGGGATCTTGAAAATAAGAGTTTAAAAAATCTCAATAACCCTAAGATTACTTGAACTAATGATTGACGACCTATGAGAAGGAATCTAAAAAACCTAACTTATTTTTTATTAGTTGAGTTAGTCTTTCAAAAATAGTTAAGGTGATGTTATATGCATGTAATTTTATGTCAGAATCATGTCAAGTATAAAATTAAGTATTGGTGTTGATACATGTAAAAAAAATTAATAGATAAAAATGCATTTAGCCATCCATTTATTATCGTTGTTAGATATTGAGCAAATTTTTTAAGCAAGAAAATAATACCATTTTTGTTTTTAGTATGTATTTGAATGTACCCTTGTTATTTACGCTCTAAATTTTTTAATATGTATATAATTTAGTTATAAAAATAAAAATAAAAATAAAGATTATCGTTTTCCGGTCAATGTTATTTGTCCACCCAGCAAACGCACTAACCGGAACTCCGTTGCCTTTTCGCTTACTTTGGTGATTTATTTTCATCAACAAAAAATTAGAAACATTTTAATTTTCAATTAAAAAACTATTTTATTTTTAATCAACTATTTACAACTAGAAGCCCGACCATGTTACCCAAAAAAAAAAAAAAACCATTCACGTGGTGAAATTATAAATGGCAGAGACTTTGTGGCCTGATTTTTAACCCACCAATTAATTAGGTGGTGTTTGCTTTAGGGACACTAATTATCATTACTATGAAAATCTCATAATGGGATGTCATCATTTACAATTGGTTTTTTGGTTTATAAGTTGGGTAAGTGGATTGTTTCACTATTGTTTTAGTTGATGGATTTAACAATTTATTTTTATTTTTAAAAAGGTGTTTCAGGTTATGTCTAGACCTAATAATTTATTGATATGTGTGATTTGTTCGTTATAATTATATTTGAATGTTTGTTTAGGACGAATAATGTACATGAATTAACTAGTCAACCATCAAGTGTTGGGTGTTGGGTGATATATTTTTCTAATTAATTTTTTGTACGAATTAAATCGAATGTAGTTGTTGGAAAATAATACAAATTTTATGAGTTGGAGTTGTTTTGGACCAAGAAATTAATAGGACAAATGTGTAACGTTTGAGGAACTATTT
Source organism: Silybum marianum (assembly GCA_036898165.1). Lineage (NCBI taxonomy): Eukaryota > Viridiplantae > Streptophyta > Magnoliopsida > Asterales > Asteraceae > Silybum > Silybum marianum. Next base: position 2,550,177 of record CM072532.1, read on the forward strand.
ATTGGATTACCTTCTCCTCCATAAGGGCTAAGTAACGGCCTAAAATTTGTCCAAAAAGAATCTTATATGAATGATAAATTGAATCTCAAAAGTAGGCTTATACAAGTAGGTGTTGTTGGGGGTGAATTATGGACTGATTAAGCTCCGGACCACTGAACTTGTGTGCACGGACACAAATGCAGCCCCGACGTCGACCGAAAAGTTCAGGCAGAGGTGTTCTCTCGATTCTCTCTCAGACTTTCCTCTCTGTCCGACAGTACCACTCCTCGGGCATTGTACCCTAGGAAACAGACACCACATGGTGAATCTGTTTTAAAGGCACTGTATTAAACAAATGCCTCAGCCTTACTTTCTCGTTTTATTTATTTTCCCGTATTTAGACTATAGTAGTTACTAAGTTGTTTGTATGAATTAAGATCAATTGTTTTTTAATAAATAACTAGTTTGAATAATATAAACTAACAACTTTAAACTTAATAAAACGTCATCATATTTAATTCCGTAAAAAATAATTTGCTCAACAAAATACCATAAAATTTAATAAATCTAAATACCATACTAAATGACAATAATAATATTTAAATCACATACACAAAATTAAGTGTAAATTCTAAAAAAACCAAAATCAAAATTCATTCTAATAAAACAATTCGTAACTTTTTTTAATATAAAAGTAAATGAATAGAAACTCATAAATGGTATTTTTTTGAGACTCCGTTGAAGAAATTGGATGGTTTGCACAAATGGAATAACCAAAGAAGAGGGGTAGGATATTTTGGAATAAAGAAAGTTGGTTAAATAAGTTAAGTCATTTTTTTAACATTAAGTCAAAATCGAATATCTCAATACAACTTAATGAATTAAGCTATAAGTCCATTAAGCTATAATTAAACACCTCCTACCCTTATCTAAAATACCAACCCCTTCCCTTCCACCAATTGACGCTAAACTCAAATGTGCCCAGTGACGGATGAAGGCAAGACATATCGGGGTCATAGCCATAGGACCCCAATTAAATATATTCACTTAAGGGTAAAAAATAATAAATTAAACCTTTTTTCTCATTAGGCCTCCAAAGGACCCCAACTAAATTTTTACAACATTTATCTTTAGCCTCTTTTAAGACTTAAGCCCACAGTCATTATTCATTTACATCTTAATAAAATCATATTTTTTGGTTATTATTTTTTTATTTTCTATTGTGATCCCTACTGTAATTTTTTCTGGATCAGCCACTGATTGCTCCTACTGATTTTCGTGGTGGTTGTCGTCTCTTTTACCAACTCTTACGACCCTTACTGTTGGTTGGCGTCTCATGTAGCTAATCCCTCTTCCTCCCGTTGCTCAATCTCCACCATTCCTACTTCTTCTTGAAGCACATACACCCCTACAAGTTGCTAGTCTTGATGTCACCTTCTGATTGCTCTCGTTCTCACCCAATCCACTCGTTGAATTAACATATCGTCCGGAAATATCAACTGTCACAAAATTTCGATTTGTATAAACCCTAATGTTTCCATAATTCGTTTTATTATTACTTAATCATCAAGAATGTTAGAGAAAATCCTGATATTTGGTTACTTGCTAATCGGAAAAGTCATTTGTCACTACTTACTATGATTTTTCTTGAACAAATTGAGTTGACCATGATTTTAAATTGTTTATTTTTTATAATCATGTTTGATTTCATATTAGAATGCAAAATGAGGTTTAGCAAGAAATTAAGGAGTTAGAAAAATTGTGAGTTATATTGTAATCCCCTTATCATCATACATTATACCGGTGAAGTAGTAATTTTAGGATTTATCATTGTCGTTGGTTGATCAATTTTAAGTATTTTTTAACCTTTTGGCTACAACTAAAGAAGCTTGACGTTAGCTATAAAAACGTAGAGGTTTTTTTTACTCTGTATTGTATGCATCTCTTTTTGTTTTAACGAAACAATCTGATGAACAAAACCAATGCACAATTGGTGCTTGGAATCTCAAACTTTTACAACAAACATTTAATCTTGGAGCACTTTAAGGTCTCCAACATGTTGTTAACAGAAACAGTATCATCTAAGTTTTCAAACATTCTAGAACATATGATGATTTCAAAGTGACGGTACACATTTTCTTCTAGTAAAACATGGAATTAACACCCATGAAATTTGTACTTGTATACTTTAAACCTATTACATAACATCAACTCTCTATCCTTCTCAAAACTACTAGAGTATAACAACTCTTCGTAGTTTCATACCATTCTTATGTTATGTACTATGTATTTAGGCTATATACTCGTTAAACATGTAAATCAAGTGGACTACGGGTTGGTGATGTGTGAAGGTGGCAAGCCTACAACATGCTTTTCACATGCATGTGTCACGACTTTAAACATATATACTTGAAACATTTACATAGAAAATTACAATATTAGTTTCATATAGTACATTATAAATATATTATTAATAAAAAAATCATATAATTATAAATGAAGAACTGTATAAGAATATAAGTTAAGGTAAATATTATAAGAAGGGATCTACACTTGATTACTTTTAAGGGGCGTTTGGTTCTGGCAAAGGAATGAAAATGGGAATGGGAATGAAAATGACAGGGAATGAATTTTCATTCCCCCCAGTTTAATCAGGAATGGAAATTTGGTCTTCTGGAGGAATGAGTCCATTGTATTACATATAACAAACAATTTCTTTTATTATCATTCCCATTAATTCCTGCTTAATACTTCCAACCAAACATACCCTTAATCTTACCCACATCATGAATTGTGCTTGATAGGGGAACTGATCCGGTGCATATCAATGCATCTCATTATTGTTTATCTTCAATTATGATTGATCAAATAATGGAGGTTATTTATTAACCTTTTTCACCATAACTTCCATTCTCATCAGAACCCAACCGCTTGAACCAAATAGGGGTGTGCGTCTGGCAGGTTCGGGTGGACAAAACAAAAATCTGATTAGATTTCGAATATAGAAATCCCTAATGTTTGGTTTCGATTTTTTAATTACTTCAGATTAGGGTTGGTCGGATTTCAGGTTAGGGTATGACGGTTCAGGTACATTATATGCAAAAAATATATATATATATTCAATCGATTTTGAGGATGAACTCAATCAATTGATAGGAACGATGAAATCAATAGTAGATTTAGAAATTAGAAAAAAATACGGACTACTTAGGATTTTCCAAACATAATTAGATATTTTGGGTGCGTTTGGTACGCAGTCAGAACAGAACATAACAGAACAGAACAGAACAGAATAACTGTTGCACGTTTGGTAAAACATGATATGCCGGAACAGGACAGGACAGAACATGACAGAATGATCAATTTACCCCTAGTGAGCTGTTTAGTGTTTTTTTTAACAAATAATCAATCTAAATGGAAATTAACCAATAATATTTGAAGATATAAAAACCATCTAAAATAAATATTGTTTAAAAAAGCACACATTCATAAATCAAAAGTTCGTTGTCTTAAAGTTGCTCTTCCCCGAGAGGCATATCTTCTAGTGTGAGTGTAGTGTTTTCCTCCGGATCAATAGTCATGTACATCCTAATAAAATTATGTAGTAAAGCACATGCTATGACCATTCGTCCTTGAAGTTTTATTGGATAGAAAGAAGGACTTCGTAATATGGCCCAACGTTTCTTCAAGATAACAAAACACCTTTCTATGACATTCCTAGCTGATGAGTGCTTCATGTTAAAATATTCTTCCTTAGTTGTAGGTGTATGACCAATGTGTTCCCATTCTCGTAAATGATACCTAGTACCTCTATATGGTGCCAAAAACCCGTTGCCATTGACATATCCTGCATCCGTCAAATAATAATTACCCAATGGGACCTTTGAACCATTATTCCTTGTAACTGCATCTTGTAGTACTCTAGAATCGGTAGCTGAACCTTCCCAACCGGATAAAACATAGACAAACTTCATGTCCCTAGTGCATACACCTAATACATTAATTGTAATATTTCCTTTTCTTGTTCGGTATCTTGGTTTGTCTGACTCTGGTACGTTCACTTCAATGTATGTTCCATCTATTGCACCTAGACAACCCTATAAACAAAAGAACTTGGCTTTAACTAAATGGTAAATGTTTCATAAAATTAATAATGAGATAGGTTAACGATGATTACCTTAAACCATTTCCATCTTCTGTCGATACATTCATCCTCTACCGGTGTTGGTTTAACAAACAACATGTCTTGGAAACGCAATAAAGCACTTAAAACTCGATGGACATACCTACTTATTGTTTCCCCCGACCTATAAAACCTAACTTGAAGACATCTATTTTTTTTGTGATGTGCTAATATGTTTACAAATGTAGCCACTTGTTCCTCAATTGTAACATTACCATCATCTAATAGGCCACCACAAATTTTTAGCAACTCACACAAAATAGCAAATGCATTCCTATCCATCCGCAACTCATTTACACAAATAATGTCACTTTCACGTGTGATGCGTTGGATTTCTATTGATCTAATTTGAAATCTAGTAAAAGTTCGTTGTCTTAAAGTTCTCCTCTCGTGTTGTCTTTGTTCATTTCGATGTCTTTGTTCATTTTCACGTAACCAAATCGCAAACTTGAACAAAAGTAGGAGCAAATCGATGTAAGCTTTCATGACGCTAATAACTACCACAAGATGGTTTTGATCCATTCTACAAATAAACAACCAAAAAAATACACAACATGAAGGTATACCAAAAAGTCTACAAAAAAAATACACAAAGTCTACAAAAAAAAAACCAACCAAATCATGAAGTTATACAAAAAAAAAGATCCAAATATATCATGAAGTTATACAAAAAAAAAAACCAAAAAACAACCAAAAAATCACAAAGGACATCATAAAATCCACAAATAAACAACTAAGTTATACCTAATAAACAACCAAATTAATCATGAATAACATAAAAAAAACCTAAAATCAGATAACAAAAAAAACCCCTAAAATCAGTGTGTTCATAAAATTAGCCGTGTTCATAAACAAAAATCAGTGTGTAAACAAAAAACCCCTAAAATCAGCCGTGTTCATAAAATCAGCCGTGTTCATAAAAACCCCTAAAATCAGTGTGTAAACAAAAAAAAACCTTAATAAAATCTTAATAAAATCAGTGTGTTCATAAACAAAAATGTTATCAACAAGTCTCAACCAATTAATTTTGAGGAACAAGAAGGTTATCAACAAGTCTCAACCAATTAATTTGAGGAACAAGAAGGTTATCAACAAGTCTCAACAAATCTTAACAAGGTTATACAAAAAAAACCTTAATAAAATCAGTGTACCTAATCGTGAGGAAGAAGAAGAAGACCGGTGGCTGATGGTGGCGTGAGGGAGGAACAGGCGACGGCCGCTGGTGGCCTGAGGGAGGAGGAGGCGCCGGAGGTGGTGGCGGCGGGAGGGAGGCGCCGGAGGTGGTGGTGGCGTGAAGGAGGTTAGGTTCTGAGATGAAGGGTGCGTGAGAGGAAGAAGAAATGAGCTGAATTCTATTTTTTCAGGTCAAGGGTAAAAAAGGAACATATTCCTTGTTCTAGCTAGTTCTAGGGGGTGAGGGGTGAACAAGGTTGTTCCACCCTTATTCCACTTAATCCTTGTTCCACTTGCTTAAAGTCACACCAAACGTGGGACAAACCTGTTCTGTTTTGTTCCACCCTGTTCACCATACCAAATGCACCCTTAGAGTTTTCGAACGGGCAGGATGGCCAAAAATTAAACCAATCCGAACCCATATATCCTCCCAAAAGTCGGATTTTCAGATTTTGAAGGTTCGAATTTTATATAAACAACTGATTTTCTGTTTGGATCCGGATCCATTGTTTGGACCATTTGGTTTCGCACGGCCCGGAACCAGACCGCGTGACTTCATAGTCATGGACCATGGTACACCGCGCTATTGGGATTTGGGAAAGAAAATCTTAGACCGGCGTTGAGATTTGGTTTGTTAAAAAGGGTTAGACCCTCCGCACCGGAACGCGAATGCCCAATCCCCGCGAACCAAACGCTCCTTGATTATTATTATTATACTTCTACGATCTTCCGTCCCATTTCGTCTCCACTCCCCCCGTGTCTGCTCTGTACGAATCTCAACACTCTCATCTCATCTGTGTCACCAGAACTTCAGATCGTTCGATCGATCGATCGCCATTGTTTTTCGAGAGCAAGAATGTTCAAATTCTTGAAAGATGTCGTATCCGGATCTGGTGCCGGCGTCAAGGATTTGCCTTACAACATCGGCGAACCTTATTCCTCCGCTTGGGGATCTTGGACTCACTCGCGCGGCACCTCCAAAGTAACATATGTTTTCTTTTTTGTTATCTATATAGTTTTATATCCATATATGTGCCTGGCGTTTATGTGTGGATGTGTATATGAAAATACCTATTTTTCTTGCAATCTTGACTCATGTATTTTGCGTTGTTTAGCAGATTCAATTGTGTTCTTGAAATTTCTCAATTGAATTCGTTGTTTCTGCGTAGTGTAGCGTGTAGGTCTCTTGAGTAAGATGTTAGTATAGTAAGATCTTGGGACTGTGATCTGTTAGGGTTTGTGAATTTTGATAACCATAGTATAATTCCTCTTGTTGAGTATAGAAGTAAGTGCAGTTGTGTGGGAACCACGGATTGTACATAGCATACAATTAAAATCTAACTTGATATTTTTGGAGGAAGGAGTTGTAAGTAGTTCAACGTAGATCTTAAACTAACAGGATCAATGCATCATATAAGGTTATTATATTTTTTTTAAGTTTTAGTACTTTTGCAAATAGAATCTCTTTCATTATGGAGTTAGTGCAGAAGTTTTTGTAGGATTAGCACATTCCGGATTGGATTAGAAATTGATCAACATAGAATGTGAGATTTGAAGGTTTCTTGGGAAATTGGCATTGAAATCTACTGAGGACTCTAATTGAGATCTTGATTGATTGAAATCACATGGAATTCATTTGTGCCTGTATCCATAAAGCAGTTATGAATGAGAAACTCACACATATAGCCAAACATACCCAGTACAATGAGAAATTTGATCCTTCTTCATCTCTAGAGGCTTTCCTGACGTATGACAAATTTGATCATTTTCAAATACGACCTTTCTTTTTCTTGAAAAATGTTAATGCGTCAAAAAGCAAGTAACTCTTACTAAAACAAAGCAACTATAACTCAGTGACATATGATTGGTATATAAAGTTCTTTTGTGCATTCTGTTTCTTTTTGTTTTTTATTTAATTGAGCACATACTTGTTGTTCTTAAATCAAATAGCGACTCACTGTTCTAAAAACATCGTGAATAGTCTTCTTAATAAATCACAGATTTACTCGGGTTCTATTATTAAAGTACATGCGTAACTTAATACAGAATGCAGGTAGTAAGTGTTATATTGCTGTTTAAGTGAAAACATCCAGATAATGTTGTTTTATCCCACTAGTGGTTTTGTGACTTTATCCTTTAACAGAAAAGAGCATTTCTATTCATTTGGTCATTCTTGTAATAAGTTTTGTATCATTAAACCTACATGCAATTTCACAAAAAAAATCCTAAATTACTTTTTTCAGACATACTAGTCAATTAGTACAGTAATATGAAGGAGGTTCGCTGACATGGCAGCTCGTCGAAAGGATTCTGATTAAGTAATGGGATTCTGATAAGGTAGCTTATGACTGATAAGGTAGCTTATGACTGATAAGGTAGCTTATGACTGATAAGGTAACTTATGACTTATAAGGTAGCTGATGACTTATAAGGTAGCTGATGAATAAGCCACGTTTGGAAAAAAGTAGCTTATAAACATGTAAAATGACCAAAAAGTAGCTTCAAAATAATAATAATTAATATTAATCAGGGGTATAATCGGAAGAAAATGATAAAAAGTTCAATAAGTCACTAATAAGTCACTCCCAACTAACTTATCAATAAGCTAGCTTATAAGTTAACTTATAAGTCATAAGTTAGTTTGCCAAACATGTACCTAAAAAATAAGGTAGCTTATAAGGTGACTTATAAGTCACCTTATTTTTGCCAAACAATGCCTAAGTCTCCAATCATGACCATACAATTTTGACAACTATGATCGAGTATGTCAAATAAGTGCAATGAAAGCAACTCCACAGGAGCATATGTGATTCATAAGCCTGGCTTCTAATATTTGATATATGTGAGTGGTGTCAAATCAGGGTCAACCCCCTCCCCATTAACTACAATTATGATTGTGACCCTCAGGCAGCCATTTCTTGATAAACATTTGGCAGCCTGCACCATCCAAGCTTCTAGCTAAACTTGAAATCATATTTTCCATTCTGGAATTCTACAAAAACCTGTTGCTATGGGATGGTTTCCCTTTGTTTATTTATATGATTCTGAGAATACAGGCATGCCATGATGCTTTTAAATAAGTTATTTTTTTGTCTTGTTCTTTATGATGGAAGGGGGTTGACTTTGTAATTATTGCTTGTTTCTCTAGGACGACGGGTCCCCGGTATCGATATTTTCTCTTACAGGAAGCAATGCTAATGATGGTCATTTAGCTGCTGGTCGAAATGGTGTCAAACGGCTTCGAACAGTAAGTTACTCATTACAAGTTGAATTTATGAAATTTGTCGTAGTCCATGCTGCAGGTGTGAACCTTTTTTGGAGCGACTAATGTGCACTTGTGCTGTCATTTATATCATATCAGTCGTACTATCATAGTTTTGGGAAGTTTTTGATGAAAATGTTAATCAACCAAATTATCCCCAAGGGAGTTTGATATTTTAGGTAATCTGGCAACCATGACACAATCAATGAGACTTGTTTTATACTTTTTTGAGCTTGAGATCTTCTTGAGTTACCTATGAGGTATTTTAAGGGTTGTTCAAACATTGAAGTCCAATATCAAACTCATTGCGTCTTCAATGTCATGATGGTGGTATATTTATGTCAGCATTCAAATCATTTCAACTGCATTAGTGCTACTGTCATGAAATCATTGTTTATATTTGCTACTAATCTCGAGCATTTAGTTTGCATTTGAGTTAAATCATCAGAAATTTGCAACTCATAGTCTAGCTGTGCTCTTCATATAGAAAAATTTGCAACTCATAGTCTAGCTGTGGATATTTTTCTTGCTTATGCATGCATATTTTGTGTAATTTTTATCATTAATATCATGTCTGAGTTTTGTGCATTCATTACTCAGATAAGCTTATGGGGAAATGATAATCTGAACGTTATGTGAGCATCTTGTTATTGTTTCTTTGTGGAGTCAAAGCGAATCTGTAATTTGTTATTTCAGGTCAGGCATCCAAATATATTGTCATTTCTCCACAGTACCGAGGCAGAGGTATCTGATGGCTCATCTACAAAGGTTATAATCTATATTGTCACTGAACCTGTTATGCCACTGGCAGAAAAGATCAAGGAATTAGGATTACAAGGTACACAAAGGTACACAGATACATTTCAACTGAACTTATTATTCTATATTTTTCATTCTCGTTATCGAATCCTATGATTGGTTCATCCCATCTCAGTTTCTGATGTGTCTCCTCCTTAACCTTCCCAAACTATCATGAATAGAAGACTTTGTTTTTTTTCCTTTCTAAATCTATTTTTATAAGGCGCATAGCGTATTTTCTAAATCTATTTTCCATGCCTTTCTTTGACCTTTACTGTTGTAAAATCAGTTGTCTCAAAATTTTATACTGTTTTTTTGACATCAGGAACGAATATTATGCTTGGGGCCTGTCTCGGATAGCCAAAGCTGTGAGCTTTCTTAATAACGATTGCAAACTTGTAAGTATAGTCATCTGCATCATGCATTCTTTATGTTAAATAACTGCATTGTTCAAACCTCAAATATGATAAGAGGATGCCATTCATAATGTTCAAAATTTTCATATCTGGTAATGAGTTACATTTCTGACATTTACGTTTATGAGTGCTAGAGCTGATTTTCTCTTATGTTTTGGTGTTTCATACAGGTGCATGGTAACGTTTGTTTGGAAAGTGTAGTGGTTACTCCAACTTTGGACTGGAAATTGCATGCATTTGATGCTCTTTCTGAGTTTGATGGAAATAATGAAGCCTCTACAGGACCAATGCTGGTATGCCATAACTCAAATATGTTCATCTTCAACATCTGATATGCATTGTTTTATCTGCGGAAACATCAAAATACTAAATAGCAACAATGTCAAATGCCTAAGTATCTTTTGGAAGAGTTGAACATGAAGTGGGAGCCTTTTCTTTCATTTAGAGGCCATTTGTTTACCTTTAACAGTTCCATTAAGAGGCAACCTCTGAATCGCTAAGAGGTGAATCCTGTTAGGCTAAAAATAAGTCTGCCTCTTAATGGTTCCAAAATCCTTTGAATCATTTTGTATCCTGGATCTCCCTTAACCATTAAGAGCGCTGATTACATCCTGAACAATTATCAAACAATTATATTTCATTTTGCAGTATATCATAAGAGCCTCTTAATCTTTTAGTGCTTTTTTTAGTCCGTTATAATTGATTCAATTACCTTTTCAGAAGTTTAATCTCTCTACAAGCTTTATTGTGAATGCTTATTAAATCCTTAGAAAATTTAGTCAGATGGCTTTGGATTCTTAATTTCATCTGTTAATCCAGCAATATGAATGGCTTATTGGCTCGCAATACAAACCGATGGAGATGGCAAAATCAGATTGGGCAACAATCAGGAAATCTCCACCATGGGCAATTGATTCTTGGGGTTTAGGTAAGCTTTTATTGGCTAATATGTATGCATAGATACTTTATATACTATCTTGAGTAGTACTCTGATGTGGTTCCGCTGTTATCAGGCTGTCTCATCTATGAGATTTTTGCGGGTTTGAAACTGGGCAAGACTGAAGAGCTGCGGAATACAGCTTCAATACCAAAGGTCAGCATGCCACTTTAGTTGATGAGAGAACAACTTCTTGATGCCCCTCAGAACTTTCCTTCTTTCTGTGAAATGTTGTTTGTTTCTCTAAATTAATTATATTGATTGAATATGTAGTGTGTGTGTGTGTCGTGATGGCTTGGCAGTTTTTAAGATTTTGACTATTTGAGTATTCATTTTCATCTGCGTCTCTCTATTTCCTGTCTCACAGTCTCTACTTCCAGATTATCAGCGGCTCTTGAGTTCTATGCCTTCTCGCAGGTTGAATTCATCAAAGCTTGTTGAGAACTGTGGTTTGTCCCAATACTCATCTTCAACTTCAATTTAATATTTTTTGTACAACTTGTACCTATCTGGCTGGATTTATTTATCTGGACTGAAGTTCATTATTTCAATTCTCATGTCCAAGCTTGTTGTACTTTTTTTTAATAAGAAGCCTATATAGCTTTTAACACTAAAAGTGCAAATTTGTTATGGCAGAGTATTTTCAGAACAAGTTGGTGGATACCATTCATTTTATGGAGATACTTAATTTGAAGGACAGTGTCGAAAAGGATACATTCTTCCGTAAGCTACCAACTCTAGCAGAGCAGCTGCCTCGTGAAATTGTTCTGAAGAAGGTATTTTATTATTTTCATTTGAGGTTTTAATCAAATATCTAACATAGTAACTTGTTGTTTCTTTTCTGGATTTGCAGTTTCTTCCTTTGCTAGCTTCTGCCTTAGAATTTGGTTCAGCTACTGCACCTGCTTTGACTGCATTTTTGAAAATGGGTGCTTGGCTTCCATCAGAGGAATTCAACAAAAAGGTTATTCTCTATTGCACTTCTCGTTTTTGAGGTGTTACAGGTGGCCTACATTGCGATTCGTTTTAGTAATTAATTTTCTTACTTTGGTTTCCTTGGACTTCGGTTCTTCATGTAGGTCCTACCAACAATTGTGAAACTTTTTGCTTCCAATGATCGAGCTATTCGAGTAGGTCTTCTTCAGCATGTCGATCAATATGGGGAATCATTTTCAGCACAAATTGTTGATGAGCAAGTAAGAATCAAATATTGTAGTGGTACTTTCACTGACAAATAAGCTGATTTTCGTTTCACCCTGTTTTCCCTCTTTAAAAATGTCTGCAACTGTTTGTGATTAGGTCTATCCACATGTTGCTACTGGCTTTTCGGACACATCTGCCTTTCTGCGAGAATTGACTCTTAAATCCATGCTTGTTCTTGCTCCAAAGGTATCTTCATCTCTCTTTTTGCACTATGAAGTGATGTGAATGCAGAAATTTTCTCTAAACAATATAAATCTAAAATTTCCTATTTATGTCAATGATCTTTACCTATATAGATATTTATTACCATGGTTGTACAACTACTGACCCATGATTTCAACATTATGGTAAGGGGCCGTTTACCAAACGCTTACTGGCAATAGGCACCATCCTCATTTTCTTTATTGGGCAACATTTTTGGTCATCAAAATGGATTGTTCGTAAGCGTCCTTTACCCGGTAAGCGCTTACCGGGTAAGAGTCTTATCTTTCACTTACCGGGTAAGATTATTGATTCTTGTCATTCCCACCTGCTAAGGCAAGTGACACCCGGTAAGCGCTTACCTGTTAAGTGTTTGGTAAACGGTTCCTAAATATACTATTTATATAGCTGTCTATCCCAAATTAGTTGGGTCACGCTAAAAATGAAACAAAAGGAAATTAAATGATGCAACCTAAAAAGCAAACATAAAGAGGTGAACTACCTAGGGTCAACTCCTTTTTATACCCATTCATGCATCCTAGCTGGTTGTTTGATCTGAATAATTTAACTTTTGGTCGGTTATCTATTTTTATCTTTATATTATGTTATTTTCTGACGGTGTTATCTATATGTTTACTATTAACTTGCAGCTGTCCCAACGCACTTTATCTGGGTCACTCTTGAAATATCTTTCAAAGCTCCAGGTAAGATTCTTCATTTCGTGTATTGTCTCCATCATAATAATTTGTGCATTCCTGTTAGATATTATGTTCTTTTATTGAACATATACATTTCCCTCTATTGTTGATTATGCCGTTACAACTGTATTTTATACTTGTTTGACTCGACACCTATTTTATATTAATGCAGGTGGACGAGGAACCAGCAATCAGAACAAATACCACAATACTACTTGGAAATATTGCTAGCCACCTTAATGAAGGGGTTTGTAAACCTCTTTACACTCTTTTCCATCATTAACACTGTTGATAGTACTGTTAACATAGTCAAACACTATCCCCTTTCAGTTTTTCCTTTTAAACTATTCGCTTCTGATAGATGCACTTCATAGTGGTTTTATCTAAAGACAGATATCTACTCTTTACTACAAAAGGCATGCAAGAGAGTTCTGATTAGAAACAAATGAATTTATGGTTTTGCAGACACGCAAGAGAGTTCTGATTAATGCGTTCACTGTTCGTGCTTTGCGTGATACATTTCCTCCTGCCCGAGGAGCAGGTGAAATTATCTACTGCCATTTTCTATATTCTCTTGATTATATGATTAATAATCCTTTTGTTTTCTAGAAATTTCTTATTATATCCCCTCCCCTTTAATAGTGATAAATGAGCATAAGTTCTACCGTGGCAGGTATAATGGCTCTCAACGCAACCAGTTCTTATTATGATGCCCAAGAGATAGCAGCTCGTATACTGCCAAATGTTGTTGTACTTACCATTGATCCTGACAGGTTATTGTCCTTAATTTAGTATCCATGAGCTTGTTATTGTTTGCCTGTTTGGTAATTTTATTTGACCATCTTTTTTATGTTCGATCGGTGGTTCCTCTCATATGCATTCTGAATATATAAGCATATGCTCTGGAATAATAGATTTAACGTTCTTTGTGCTGCAGTGATGTTCGATCAAAGGCCTTTCAAGCAGTTGAACAGTTTTTGCAGATAGTGAAGCAGTACCATGAAAAGGTTTGTGTGTGTGTGTGTGTTGATAGATGAAACATGTGAATTACATCTCTTATGAGGTTTGAGCCCATCATATTAAGGTTTCAGTGGCACCATTGGATCAAGGATGATTTGGTTGTCTTTGCCTGGAATACAGATGATGTCATGGTGCATAAGATATGCACTACTGTGTCACTTCAGTACTACAATACTTTAACCAGATCTGTGTCTGCACTGGAAAAAATCATTTATCTTTATCGGTCATAATATTATATCTACCTTAATTTCCATGCAACTCTGGACTGAATTTCGTGTGTGGTTAGTTAGTCATTAACCTTTAATGCTTCCTACTGAAGCAGTTATCATCCTAACTTAACCAAAGCCTATTACACTTGTAAGTCATTTATTCTGATGTGTTGTCTCTGAACATTTTAAATTCTTGGAAGTGTTGAAATGTTCATTCCAAAATTGTCCTTATATTTGATTTTGCTGTACCTTTTGCTTTGGAACATAAATTGATCTTCTGTTAAGGGGTTGTTACGGTGAGTTGAATTTCTATGTAGTTGGACATACCATGTCTATTATGCAAAATCTTACACTTCCAATAAATTTAAGCTCTTGTATGTTACTGAAATAATTGGCAACTTGCATAAAATGTTGGGTGGTATATATTATTGGTAATTAGGTTTTTTCTGTTATTAAAGGATGTGCTTAATATCTTTTTGTAGACATCTGCTGGGGATAGCACCGAGGAGACAGGTTCTGGAATTTCATCACTTCCAGGAAATGCAAGTATACTTGGGTATGCATATTTTACACTGATTTATTTATACTCATCCATATTGAATTCTCCAAAAAACAAAAACAAAAATAAATATCATTTTTTCTGGCTCATTACCCATCAAGCAAAATCTTATAGATCTAATTCAACGTGCAATTATGATGCAGATGGGCCATGAGCTCTTTGACGACAAAAGGAAAACCTTCTGAACAAACTGCCCAAGTGCCTCCAAAATCCACCTCCCCTCTAGTTTCTGCTGCTTCCAATGCCAGCTCAGGTATTTAAACATAAAGATCTTAAAAGATAATTTGTAATAACCTGATTTGTTATGATCTTAACTGAAATACTAAAAAAACCATAAAGATCTGATTCTTTTTTCAACGTGTTAATTTATTTATTCCTTAAGTTGATTACTGAATTCTTGTTATGATGATGACAGTATCGAATGCCCCAAGTACAACACTAGTCCGGACCGCAAGTTCAGGTGCTGACATTGCTGATCAATTCATTGCTGATGAACCTGCACCTGTGTCACCTACCTCAACTGATGGATGGGGTGAACTCGAGAACGGTATTCATGAAGATATCGAGAGTGAGAAAGATGGGTGGGATGATATGTTGCCAATTGAAGACCCAAAACCTTCACCTGCCCTTGCAAGCATTCAAGCTGCTCAAAAGCGGCCCGTCATGCAACCGAAACAACAAGGTAAGAAAACTCTACATTTTCTTTCTATCATTTAAAGTCCAGTTTGGTTTGCATGATTGGATGGAATTTTGAGGGATTTGAAATTGAATTTCAATCCAATCCCATGTTTGGTTTGAAGGATTTCATGTATTTGAAAACCCTGCAAACATAGGATTTATATAATATATATATATATATATGTATATATAGGGGCGGGTTCAAATGAGAACTCAAATTTGGTTGTGAACGCGAGGACAAATGAGAGCGCGACACGTGTCATATTCAGACTGAATATTCAAAGAAATATTCAGAATGAATAAATACTATATTGATATATTCAGTCTGAATAATCTATATTCAGACACGTGTCACACTATAATTTGTCCTAATGTTCACAACCAAATTTGAGTTTGCATTTGAACTTTCCTCTCTCTCTCTCTCTCTATATATATATATATAAATATATATATATATATATATAAATCCATGAGTGGCATGGGATCGTGTGAGACGTGAAGTTAAGGTGAGAAACGTAAGAAGGGATCTGAACCCACCCATGAATTGCACTCCTTACGAGAATTGATCCTGTGTATCTCATCTTGGTGCATTTCATCCTAATGTGCATCCAAGGGTAGTAATCCCTTCTTACCCTTCTCACCATAACTTCACTTCCCACCGGAACCCAACCCTCCCATGGGTTTGGTATATATATATATCCCATGGGTTTGGTATATATATATCCCATGGGTTTGGTATATGTATATATCCCACAGGTCTGGTATATATATATCCCATGGGTTTGGTATATGTATATATCCCACGGGTCTGGTTGGTCTATGTAACAATGGTTTAAAATATGTTAGAAAAAACATTTTGTTTTGTAATAATCAATTAATATAAAGGTAATTTAATAATTTTTATAAATAATGGAATTCAATTAGATTCCAAATCCTAACAAACCAATCACACCAAAGATTCCAAATCCTACAAACCAATCACACCAAAGATTCCAAATCCTTCAAAATCATTACATCAAATTTTAAATTGAGAATTGTGTGTTTCTAAGGTTGAATGATTTTGTTTTTGATACAGTTTCAATTCCGCGGCCAAAATCTACCTCACATGTGAGCAAAGATGCAGATGAGTTATGGGGTTCAATTGCAGCCCCTGCTCCAAAACTGATTCCAAAGCCTTTGAGTGCACAACCGAGTTCTGCTTCCCTTGATAGCGATGATCCCTGGGCCGCTATTGCAGCACCTCCACCAACCACCAGGGCCAAGCCTTTATCAGCTGGCCGAGGCCGAGGATCCAAACCTGGTGTTCCTAAATTGGGTGCTCAGAGGATGAATCGGGCATCTTCAAGTGAGAAGTTTTGAAAACCACAGACAGACTTTAATCTAGTTTGTTTATACTTCATATTTTATTTGACATTTAGGTGGAATAGCTGTATATTTGTTGAAAATAATCTGTATCTTTGCACATTTTTTGTCATCTAACTTTCAAATTAAAAACCCAAAGTATTCATGTCAGTAATGGAAAATCGTGTGCTCTTTTTTACTCCTTGTATAATGTAAAATGCCAAGTCACCTCCATCACCTGCATTTGAGAACTTCTTTACTCCTTGAAATCTTGGGATCCAATCTGACGAGGGTGGTTGGTATTTCATGGATTTTGTAAAATGTGTAGATATAATGTTTTTTAAGTATGTGTTCGGTAATAATCAAGTAATAAAAAGAGTAATTTAATTATTTTTATTAATTATTTATGAAGAATGAAATTCGATTTCAAATCCAAAAAATTTCAATATCAAATCTTTTCATGATGAAATCCAAATTCCTCAAAACTATTACATTAAACCAAACGTCCCTCAAGGGTTTGTTTAGTTTGTGAAATATGGTAGGAGAAATTCGGAATTGAATTCCATTCAAATACCGTGTTTGGTTTAAAATTATTTCATCATACCAAACAGGGGAAGCCTTTTAATATGTAACTACTACCTCATATCATGCATAATGAAGACAGTCCTGCCTGCGCTCCCTCAACCTGTTTTTTAAGATGGAATGAATTTTGGTCATGGAGGTTGCACAACACCTTCGAATTTAAGGGTGTACAAAACAATGTCAAAGCGTTCAACACACCCAACTCAATTCGCTAACTCATCAAACCGTTAAACCGTGAATTAAGAGAGTTGAAATTGGGTAGGCTTAGTTCAATCCAACTCAACCCGTCAACATGTTGCTAATATATATAATTTTGATAAAATTTTATTTTATGTTTTTATATATAATATACTAGTCTATTATATCTAAAAGTGTTAAAATATGTTATTGGACATTTTTGGGTGTTTTAACAAATTTTTAAAACGTTTTTAAAATAAAGTGTGGTATTAATTAGTTTATACAATAATGTTTGAAAAAATGTCATCTGAACACGAGTGTCCCGGATGAATTTACAAGACAGTTTTTAATAATTATTTAATAAAATAATTAATACGATAATTTATTTAAAAAGTGTTTAAAAAAGTTTACTTATTCATAAAAGTTTCTTCAAGAAACAGAAACAACTAAGTCCACAAAAACCAAAAAAATACACAGCAGAAACAAAAACATAGCTGAAGTAAATAAACATTTATAAGATTTTTATTTTTTATTCACCATTTAATCTAAATAAAAATGTAAAATGGTTATTGTATCATTCACTTCACTTCAAATTATAGTACAACAAATAATAATTAATCATTTATCAAACATAAGTTTAAACTAGATATGTATTAAATATACCTAAGATGTTTTTAATAAGTCAAATTTAATATCTCCTCTCGTTACAATTAATGATTGTTAAAAAAAATCTAAAAGATGCAACAGGTATAAAGATTATTTGTTTTGATCGTAAAAACGAAATCTTTTTCAAATATATTCATTTTTAATATATATATATATATATATATATATATATATATGATGATAATTAAATAAAAACCATAAAAGAGTTAAAAATTCGTAAAAATTAAGATAAAAATAATTTTTTACATGTTTTTTATTAAGATTTATAATTAAAGATATCGTTTCACATATGTTTGTGTTCACCTAATAAAATAATTACATGTGAAAAAAATAAATTCACCTAATGAAACGAAAAATATGCATAAATATATTTATATTGTAAAACAAATACATGTGAAACTTCACATGATAAAACAAATATTATTGAATAATATCTTAAATACTAACATTTTGATGAAAATAAATCATGATTTTTTTTATTTTTATATCGATTTTCAAGAATTTGTAATACTTTTGTGCTTTTTATTTGATTTAGTTATATATATATATATATATATATATACATATACATATAGAGAGTAAAGTTAAAATGCGAACTCAAATTTGGTTGTGAACCTGAGGGCAAATAAGAGTACAACACATGTCATATTTGGACTGAATAATATTACATTCAATTATTCAAACACGTGTCGCGCTCTCATTCGTCCTCACGTTCACAACCAAATTTGAGTTCGCATTTCAACTTTACTCTCTATATGTATATGTGTGTATATATATACATATATTAACTGTAGAGGAAAGTTCAAATGTGAACTCATTTTTGGTTGTGAACGTGAGGACGAATCCCAGCCACTTATCCGGTCAATAAAGACGGCTTTGACCTGGTTCCCCTCCTTTAATAATCTCCACCCTTCCATGAATCGCGTCAATCCTCTGTGATCGTGTCCACCATAATCGAAGATGTGTGGCTGAGATTTGTCCTCACGTTCACAGTCAAAATTGAGTTCACATTTGAACCTAACCCTATTACTGTATTTCTAAACATTTAATACTGATAAAAAAAGAATATTTTATGAGGAAAGATCTCTTATTAAGTTATTTCTCGAACAGTCTCCAAAGCATCGAAAGCAAAATATAATACGAGGAGGTGTTAGGTAGAGTGGTTCATAACACGACCTTTTATTATATAACCACCACGTGGAATAGCGAGCGAACGACAACGGCTGATATCATGCCACGTTTGATATTTAAATTTCTTCAGACGGTCGTGATCATCATCCCGATCTCCTCCCTCTTCAATTTTGCTTCCCCTTTAAGTCTCACACTTAACTCATTCCAACAAATTGCAGATCTAGCTAGCGGTTCCAAAAGCAGCCATTGTTAATCGGTAAGTTCATTACATGTTTTAATTCATCTATTTCTGCAATTTATCATCATCATTTTGATTTATGCAAATGCTTGTTCAATGATTTTGTTGATATCGAGTTTCTGATTTGGAGAAGATGATCAAGTTTCCACTTCGAATTACGTTTTCTAAATTTGTTTTTTTAACGATTATCCATGATCTTTAGTCGTTACTTTCGATTTTTTGGTGTAATTTGAATTCTATTCTACTTCCATGGAAGGTCAGAGAAGAGGATCGAGTTTCCTTTTCGACTGACAATTTTACTTTACTACTTGTAGAAAGTGCTTTTTATAAAAAATATTATTGTTGAAATTATTCGAAAATATGTAAAGGAATTTTGGATGTTCATTGTTGTACGGAAACAATCTCTCGAACCAGGAGAGAAGTCTGCATATAACCCCACCTGACCCTACTAGATGTATTAATTTCGTTTGGTTTTTGATTTTGATTATCATTGTCATATTGTCGTTATGGGTTCATTTTCGTTACAAAACACGTTAATTCGTACAAATCACATACAACCAATTATTTTTTTCACATTTTCTTAATTACTAGGGTTGATTAGTCAATAATATGCCAAAAAAAATTTCATCAATAATACATGAAGGTTGATTAATCATGAATATGTGAAATACGTAATTTCATTTTCATGTTGAAATAAAAATAATTTCATAAGTAAAAGAATTATATGAAACAGTTTCATCATATTAAACACTTTCATGGAAAGAAATTATTTGTATAGTTTGTACGAATAGACGTGGTTTGTATTTGAAATCTCCCCTTGTCGTTATTTAGGGTTGAATACTCAGATTTACACACATTTTAGGAGTTGTGCGATTATAGTAAGAAATTTTATTCTTCCCTCAGTTTAGTCAACTGATTAGGATTCTTGATTGCAATAATCATTACTTTGAAAACCCCAGTTTCCTGTAAAATTGATCCTTGTTGAATTATGCATACTTTATTTACTTTTTGTATTTGTTCGGGATTGCTTATTTAGCTTATTGACTTATTCCGGTGTGGTAACGGTAATAAGCAGTTTTTAGTGTTTGAATGGGGAGAAAAATAAAATGCTTAATACCGGTATCAAACCGATAATAAGAAGTTTTTGATAAGTTAAAACCTTTTGACTTATTAACTTATTTTAAACAACTTTTATCATTTTTTTTTGGTTATTTTACACGTATAAGCAATCCCAAACACTCCTTATAAACAACTTATTAACTTATTACGTTTTTATACCATCATAAGCTCATCAAACACTATGTTTTTATACCATCATGAGCTCATCAAACACTACGTTTTTATACCATCATGAGCTCATCAAACACTACGTTTTTATACCATCATGAGCTCATCAAACACTACGTTTTTATACCATCATGAGCTCATCAAACACTTTCTATAGAACTTCGTTTTGACACCACATAAGTTAATAAACAATTTACAGTACCCAGTCCATTTTGGCGATTGGGCTCTTTGTGTGAATAATAAAGCTGTCTCCACGGATTAATAGTTTGTATATATCGAAAAGGTTTTTGCTTTGGAGTATTTTTCATAGATGAAAAGAGCTTGTTTCTAGGTTTGGGAAAAAACTGACTTGTTGCATAAAGCTTTTCGTAGAAACTTACCGAATAAGTTATTTTCTACATTATTAAGCCACTGCTAAAAAGCCATGTATTGTTGATCACATACCAAATAAGTTGTTTAAAACAGGCCCTAATAGTCACTTGCCAGACCGTTGTATATCTGACTTGCCTCTTGGGCCGGTTAGTGGGACCGGGCACAAAAAGACAAATAATATGGTTTTGGATTTTAAATCTCTTTATACAAATGGGTATTTTATGAATTTATTTTGGTCAATTTTGAATTCAGATTCAGGCTCTCATTGAAGGATTAAAGGTTAGAAAGATGAGACCCTATGGTGGTCCTCCTCCACCTCCTCCTTATTATCATCATGATCATAACTTATTGACAAAACTTTGCTGTTGCCCTTGCCTTATGCTATCGTCTCTATGTGGATCGGTTGGAAGCTGCATCTCGGTTCTTTGTTCTCCTCTCCTGCGCTGTTTTGGATTAGATCGTCCTAATTACCATCATCTCCCTCCTCCTCCTCCTCCGCCACATCATCCTCATCCTCCTCCTCCTCCTCCGCCACATCATCATCATCGATTCTAGCAACCTATCCCATTCGTCTTCGTGGTTTACGTTTTTTAAACGATTGTTTTCTTTGTTTTAGTGTGTTTCTTATGTTGTTTTGTTGTATTAATATTTTGTATTGTGGATGGTTTATCGGTTGATTTTATGTAACCGAATATTTTGAATGTAGACTTGTTCCATGTGTTTGGAAAATGGGATTGGTGGGCTCTTTATAAGAAGTGGGATTTGTGAGCTCCGTATAAGCTTAAAGTCGTGGTCAACTGATAAGTGGACCATACTTTTGAGTTGAATATGAAGTTATTGGGTCAGCCTGTTGCTTTGGGGTTACAGTTAAGGGTAATGTTAACAGGAGTAAAGGCAACCAACAAGAATAATATTCACAAACTCCTTTTGATCTTATTCAGAAATTTTATAAAATGGACTTTCTAGAGACCCCCAACAACGATCGAACTTTGCTTTTTTTTTTTTTTGAGGATCGATGGAGACCCCCAATGATGATCGAACTTTGCTTATTTCTTTTTTTAGGATCGACGAATCAAACCCTGTTTGGTTTGCAGGATTGGATTTGAAATTGAATTTCATGTCAACCCTATGTTTGGTTTATACGAACGGATTTGGAGATTGGAGGGATTTAGAATTGAATTTTATGTCAATCCCATATTGGTTTGTAGGATTTTACTGAAATCCCTTGAGCATATATGATGGGGGTGGTTGGGATTTCGTAGAATTTGTATATAATAATATTTTAAAATATGTTAAAAAGTTAGTTTTTCAATAACCAATTAATAATAAGATAATTAATTATTTTTAAAATTTGTTTTTGTAGATTATTTATAAATAATAGAATTATGTTCTATTTTAAATCCTAAAACCAAACACATCCTCCTTAATTTATCATGTAGCATTTTTGGTCATTAAAATGGATTATTGGTAAGCGTCTTAAACTTGGTAAGTGTTTGTCGAGTAAAAGTCATCATTCTCACTTATCAGCTATAAGAACAAGAACGATTCTTGGTCCTTGTTATCTGTTCATCCAAAGATAATTGAACCAGCAAATATTTATCAAGGTAAGTATTTAGTAAACTGTCTATTAAGTTTCAAGTAGGAATGGGGTCCCATGGCAAGACACACCACGCTAAGTCATTTTCACGACCATATTCAACAAAGTCAGAGACGATCGGTGACAAGTGATAACTATGATAATTTGCATAGTTTAATTTGGGTTAGCTTTATACTTCTAAAACATTGTAAGTGGGTTAAAAATATTTTAAACTACAACTACTGAACAGAGTTTTTTTAAACATTTTAAAACCGACCAATCCAAACAGTAATCACCCCCTATTTGAAAGTGCCTTTGAAATGTTGTGAGACCCATTTGTATAGTCTTACATGTTACAAGAATACCCAACAATTTATTTAA
The DNA here is from genome assembly GCA_036898165.1 of Silybum marianum. Classification (NCBI taxonomy): domain Eukaryota; kingdom Viridiplantae; phylum Streptophyta; class Magnoliopsida; order Asterales; family Asteraceae; genus Silybum; species Silybum marianum. The sequence goes on from CM072532.1 coordinate 2,573,244, forward strand.
CATTTTAATCTAACTTTTTCATGATACATGTAGAAATAAACATAAAGAAAAGTGCTAACACTAGTTCACTTGCAACTTTCGGATTTTGTTAATTGACGTCTCAACTTCTTCACATCAGATAATTTCAATGGCTTCAACATGAACGTTTGCGCCCCCTTTTCTAAACATCTATAATTCATTCAAAATTCATAATACATCAATAATAAGCCCATTTAACGTATAAGACAGTTCGAACTCAGGCCCCCCCTGCTAGCCTCAATCCTTTAGTGAACTGAAGAAACATCACATCACATTGGTGTTCTTTGAGACAGATCTCATATGAGACCGGTTGGGTTGCTGGAAATCGACTTTGTGTTGCCAAATAGTAAGAAAAAAATTAAATGTACAAAAGCTTACTCGTTAATTCTAGTTGGGATATTTTCCGATGACATTATGATGACAGGAACTTCCTTCAAGATCGATGATTCCTGTTTGCAATCGTAAGATAATTCGGTCGATTATATATAGATAACATGAAAATAAACAAAAAAAATATGAAAAAAAAAATAAAACAATTATGTTTTATAAATTAAAATTTTACGTATGATAAAGAAATTAAGAATTACCATAAAACTTGATCAATCACTTTATATGTCATAAAATTCATATCTTCATATACTAGAAATTAGAAGTTCCAATAGAAAATTTACATGATTTTTTTGAAATTTATACAAGTTTGTTAATAAAATATATTCGTTTATTATTTTATTTTTTTGAACGGGAAGTTATAGTAGTTAGTGATTCGAACCCACAGTGATATCCATATGGGCAGTATGCGGAACCCAAACCTTCGCCTTAGGGGATAAACCCCCAGTCATCCACCATTTTTAGGAAAACCACCACTCGCTAGGTTCGAACCCGAGACCTTGAGGATGATGTAAAATCCCAATACCGCTAGGCCAATATTATGATTTAACATTTGAAAAAAAAAATTATGATTACCGACAACTACAAACAATTTCATATCAAACTTGTCTTCAAGATATCAATACGATGGGCATTTCATGGCGCACTCAACAGCCCCACTTACAAGATCTTTTATACTTTATTAATAATTTATATTTAATGTTTTATAAAGTTGTAGTTTTAATTGTTTTAGAATAAATACCTAAATATTTTTATAGTCTAATACATATTTAGTTTACTTATTTAGTAGAATCAAAAATCTATTAAATATTAATAAGATTCACCTTTATTTTCTGAAGAAGTTCGTACCCCGTCATTCCTGGCATGCAATAATCGGTGATTATCATATTTACTTTTGAACCCTGCAAGAATTCACCAATTTCAAATTTAGCCTACAACTTTACAATTCTTTACAATAAAAACCAAGTGCAAAGCATTTCATATTGAATCTTTTTTTAGTCCTAGTGTTTTGTTGAAAATAACACTTTTTATTCCTGATTTTTTAAAATTACAAGACGGTCATCGTGATTTGTGAAAACTTTAGGATTTTATCCCTTCCTTTAGGGGCTATTAAAAAAATCTGCTAAATAAGGGGCACTTTTATCTTTTTATTGATTTGTGGCTTTTATTCAATCAAATTTGATTTTATGATTTGGTTGTCGTGCTTTTTGACTGTGTAGAAAGACAAAAAGAAATCATCAAAATGACGAAAATACTCCTAGTTGTTTAACGGTCGTTAGAGGAGGTATCAAATCTTGAACGTTTTTGTAAACCATGATGATTATCTTGTAATTTCAATAGCAAAAAAGTATTATCTTGACATACCATAGGGACCAAATTTATAGTTTACTCAAAAGAAAAATATCAACTTGTTTTAAATGTCATACTCGTACTCTTAACTAGAAAACCTAAAATTTGTCTAAGAAAATGAGAATAAAGTATATAAGATCAATGTTTTAAACTAATTAAATCAAAGATGTCAAATATCGTAGCTACCAATAAAATGTTATTCTTGTAATTAAAGCATAAGGTATCAAGTATCAACTACTTGCCGTTAGAGTTCATTTTGTAACTAAGAAAGAAACAATACTTTTCAAAACACAATTACGAAAATCAAAAAAATTCTAAAAAAAATTAAGAATATGACCCACAACAAAAAATGATTAACAATTACAGAAATCAAACTCAAATTTGATTATTTTTGTTAAAGCAACTTGAAGGGGTTGTTTGGATTAGCTTATAAAAATAACTTATTGACTTATTCCGACGTGACATCGGTAATAAGTCAATAAGTTATAAATTAATAAGCTAATTCAAACACCCTCTAGAAGTTGAAGAAATGGTTACCATTAGTGAAATGAAATGCATGTATAATGTATGTATGTATTGTGTGGCACTCACATTGCTGTTAGCATTATTTTGTTGTTGATTTTCTCTTAACCCCAAATACTCCAATGCTCTCATCCCGTTCTCTGCCGTCGTCACTGTTAACAAACAATTCATCAATTCTGTTCAACAATCAAATCTATGGAAGTTGCGTGATTCAATTCAATGGCGAATAATTAGGAGAAATTCAAAATAATGTGTGTGTTGTGTTTTACTTTTACCTCTGCAGGAAGAACTTTTGAGCAATTTTTCAACCAGTTTTCGATCTATGAGGTTATCATCAACAGCTAGAACATGAGGTACGTCTTCTTCATAATACTCCATTGACGATCGATGATGCAAATGAATTCTGTTATTGATCGGTTAAAATGCTTTTCGGATTGAAATTAGAATGATATGCGATGTCATATGAGCACCATGGATTATATATATAGATGCATATATACGTATATATATATATATAGAGAGAGAGAGAGAGGTGTGAATTTGAAGAAGAGAGAGAGAGAGGAAATCAGATGCAGAGTCACAGATATTTCGTGATCTTCTTTTGGTTTCTCTCGATTCGATGCAGTCCCCCACACACCGATTCATATTATTCTTCAATTTCTCTCTCTAGAATTGATGATTTTCTCTCTCTAAAATATCAAATTAGAATCAATATATTCATCCATATCAAAAGAATTTTTTAACTTTTTGAAAACAATCTGCTTCATTTCCAGTGAGATATATAATTAGTTCATTTGAAATCCATTTTTCAACAACTCTTGATTCAGGTTCATAGTCATAGCCTCCTCCTATAGCTAGCAATCATGAGTGTGCATATTTATGTCAATTGTTGATATTTAAATTGCCATTTATACCTTCAAATCAATTCGAATCTTGGAGTTGTCATTATTAATTACTTTCTCCATAATTGCAAAATCTTCATTCGATCAACTTTTTTTCTTTGTTTTTTTTCCTAAATGTGTATCATAACTATCATTTCTTCAATCCTCAAGTAGATAATATAAATACTAGTGTGTGTATATGTATGTATGTATGTATGTATATATGTATATGAGCTGAGCTCTAAATCTCTTTGAACAAATAAAAAAATATCTGAAAAGCTCAAAATCAGAAACCCGAAATAGCATCTAAGGAAGACACCTATACCTACAGGTGTTGGCCGAGAAGCAACTTTTGGTAGAATTCGTAAAATTTGTACACTTTTCCTCTAAAAAATATATATTTTAAAATTATTATTATCTGGTAAAAGCGTAAAGACGTGTCACAAGTTGGAGGGCATTGCGGTTTAAAGCTTGTGTTTTAATGTCATGTTTAGTTTACGTAAGGTTCTAAATAACGTGAGACGTAACATAGCGGTGAGATCAAGTCTTAAGTCTTAGAAAGTCATGGTAATTCATGGCGTTTTTCAAGGCGTGTCTTATGGCGACAAATTATACATCATATATGATATTATACATATATAAAGCTTTGTTTTTTACTATTGCTCGATGATTTGATGATATTAAGCCTTTTAAATTAGGTTATAAATAAATAAATAAAAATAAGACACTAAAAGGTAAGAAAAATCAAATATGGTGTTACAAAAATCACGCATAAGCCATGGCGTGCCACATGCATAACATGGCGTCAGACACAATCCTTAAGCCATGGCACGCCACAACAACTGTTACGGTGAGTTTTTTTGAACATTGAGTTTATGACATGTATGGCATCTTAGAGCATCTCGAACAAATTTCCTAAAATTTATCTAAAATAGAAAATCAAAAAACAAAATCTTCAAAAAAATTACATTTATCTTCAACAAATTCTCCATTTTGGAGAATCCAATATTAATTAAAATATTGCATATCTATTAAAATATTATTTCTATCTTTAAATATTTATTTTTCACAAGTTTTCTATTGGTCTCATTTGGTAATCATTTGTAGAGTGAACTTCATATTTGGAGAAAAAAACCACTTTCTCCATTTCGGAGATGATTATAGAGAAGCTATTGGAGCAAAATACTTGCTCAAAATCCCCATTTTCCCCATTTTAAGGAAGCTGTTGTAGATGCTCTTATGCAGTTTTTATAATATAATATTTGATTTTTATCTTTTTTATTTTTATTTGTTAGTTTTTTTAATATATAACTTAATTTAAATATGTTTAATATTATTGACTCAATAAGAGCATCTTCAACAACATCTCTAAAATGAAGAAAATAGAGATTTTGATCAATTTTTTGCTTCAATATACAACATCTCTAAAACTTCTCCAAAATAGAGAAAACATGAAAGAAGTTACAAAAATTTCTAAATTTGGAGACATCTTAAAAAATGATTACCATGAGAGAGAAACTATTTTTTATTATATTCCACCAATAAGAAAAATTGAAATTAAATGTTTAGATAAAATAGATAATATTTTATTAGAAGTATAGAATATTTTAATAATATAATGAATTTTGTAATCTCTAAAATAGAGATGTTGTTGAGATAAATGTAATATTTTTAGAGATTTATAAGTTTGGCTCTCCATTTTAAAGAAAATTATAGAGATACAATAAGTAACAGTAGAAAATATAAGTCATGCTTTAAAAAATAAAATTTAATTTCACCATCACATCATCATGCCATGCTTTACGCTATTTAAAACTTTAATTTTACATATATCACGTTTCAAACTATTTGAATCCTTAATTTTTACATGATTTGTCATACATGTGATATTATGTTTTCAAATTTGGAAAAAGGGTGAAAAAGTTAATAGAAAAGAAAGAAATGGATGTTTTTTTACAAGAAATGGACACTTTTTATTTGTGCTTTAGAAATGAAACGGAAGGAATGACAAATAAATAGTTTTTTTTCATATTTTTAAATCGGAAGAAAAAGAAAGAAAATATTTTGTTTTTACAAATATATTATTTATATTTGTTTAATGGTGTTAAATTGTTAGGTAGTTGCATTAAATTGTTAAAGAGTTATCATTTCTTCCTTTCCCTTTGTCCCGTATTTTAGGGAAAAGTTTTAATAGGAAACATATCATTTTTTTCCCGCTTATTTCCTAAAAAGTTTTAAAGACACATGTTTTTAATGTTTTTCCATATTTTCTTTTCACTCATAGAAAGTTTCGAGAACATAGATGTAAAATCGAATAAATAATGATTAGTACCTAAAACTATAGTAAAATAAAAATAAAATAACTTATGAATGTTTATATCACTTGATTTTAAACTAAAAATCAAATATTATTCAGTTTTGATCAACATTTTTAAGTTCATGGGCCAAGCATGCATGCCCCTCACTGCAGTCTGCAGATTAAAAATACAGTATTGTTTTACAATGTAAAATAGAAGTTTCATATTAAAAATAATTATATTGTGAAAAAAAGCGAAAAAATCCATCTAAAACAACATCTGATTGGTTCTCATGGGTCTATGACATTTTTGGTTTTCATTTGATCAAAAGAGAACCACAAACATGTGATTTAATGTATTGTTTCATTAATTAACCTAACGGTTACGATGAATTACGTACTTCTTTTCAGATATCTCATATCTTTCCAATACATCAAAACAAAAACATATTTGTCCTAGTTCTTATTTTTGAGATTTTACTTCCAAAATCTTTATAATAGTGATTAGAACAAGACATCTCAAATAAAAACGTGAAATAAGTTTTTTTTTTCAAGTATAAATTTTAATTATGAGGACTCAGGTTAGAATACATTCTCTTTTTTGTCACGAAATAGTGGTGTTACATAAAGAAAAACATAGTATATATTCTTAACTACATATACATTTCGTTAATTGCATTATATATATATATCAAAATAAAGATTACAATTTACCCCCTATATATTTAATCAAAAGAAAAGATGACAATGGTAGATGTAGTAGTAGGATGATCGAGTATCTTGAAATGCCAGTCCAAAATGATGTAAACCCATGAAGAGGTGAGTTATTATGGACACGACTTAACATGCTCAATTTATGGTTGTAGGGTTCTCTCTAATTGTACTTTAATTTCAAATCCTTGACTTTTATTTTTTGTTTTTTGCTTTTTTATAATTTTCTTTCTGTTTATAAGAAAGAGGGAGAATTCATATTTGAAACGATGAAGATTTTGTAATTTGCATCTGATAATTATTTAATGTCCCTATTAAATTGTTCCAGTAAAAAAAGGTGTAAAGTTTCCACAATTATCATCTTAGTGAAATCGTGATGATTCAGATAAAGTACAACTGGTTTTTTTTGTTAACCAAATAAAAAATCCAAAAAGCTATTTTACTTGTGTTATGTATAAACTAGTATTTACACTAGGCATCCAAAATATAAAAACAGCTTCGAAGTTATACTATTAATAATTAGAACATAATCTAAAGGGCCAATTAACAACGTTAATATTTTTGTCATGCTCATCCATGATAGAGACCGATGATTAATCTCAAAGAAAAAACGAAGTTTGGAACAATTTTTTGCTTAAGTTTCCATGATAAAACATAAGTACAATACTTAAACTAACCCACTGTTCCTTAATGTCATGTTTCACACTTAAATAAATAAACAAAAACATACGTAATAAATCATATTTTATTGAGAGTAATATATTGTCATTCGGGTTCGTATGAATACATATCTAGTTAATGTTTGGTAAACGACGTCTTAAAAATTGTGATGCTTTACGACCTCAGACAACTAGCTAGATCAATAGTATTGTTATCAAATATCGATGGGTTTGATCTTGGTCAAGAGAAGAAAATAATTTGAATTTGAAATATTTTAGCAAATAATAGAATAAATAAATTGTTGCTATATTAATTAAGATGATTATGATTTTATACAAGAACAACTCAATCATATCAAATATTTCACAAATTTGACTATTACGACTAGGTATCATTTCTTATAACAAATATTATTGATATTTATTAATTATTATGAATTAAATGAATGCGGGTACATAAGGTAGGTGTATATTATCAAATATCAAGTATTCAAGTTGATTATATACATGACACAAATAATAAAGTTGTGCTATATGATATTTTTTTAATGATGATTCTACTATCAAGTTGTGGTGTTACATCATTTGATTATTATTAATTTTATAACTTTTTTTTCATCATTAATTAGTATTAATTTATAATTAATGACAAAAAGGTTAGGAAAAAAAAATATAAACCCTCAATACCATGGTACAAATAATCACGTAAAATAGAAAATGAAAGAGGATTTGGCATACATGTTTCCTTTTCCCCGTTTACTAAAGCGCTAGAGCATAGATTCTTGAAAGGGAAAATTATTTTAATAATTATTTTGAAAAATTAAATATCAAAAATAATTAAAATCTATCCCAAATTACAAAAATGACTAAAACTTTCGTGTATCCGCTCCATTTCTCAGGGACTTCCTTAAAGAAAGTTTCAAAAATTGGGAGGAATGGCCCTTGAGTCCGTATAAACGTTAATAAAAGTTTCAAAGTTTGGCAAGAAAGGCCCCTGAGTCCGTGGAAACCATCTGTGGGAGTCCCATTTCGTGAGCCCACTCCACTTCTCACGAACTCCCCTTAAAAAAGTTTTAAAAATGGCAAAAATGGTCCCTGAGTCCATGGAAACCATCCCCAATCCGTGAAATATTTTACACTTTTAGTGCCTCGGTTCGTTAGTTCCATAAAAAATGTTACATTTTTGGTACCTATTCAGGTATTTGTTCGGTGAAAAATGTGACATTTTTGGGGAATGGACTCATGGAATGGGACTCCCATGGTATGCTTTCCATGAACTCAGGGACCATTCCTGCTATTTTTTAAACTCTTTTTAACGAAGTTCGTGAGTCACAGATTGGATCCACGAAACTTTTGGTATTTTTGTAACTTGAAAGATATTTTGGTTATTTTGGATATTAGATTTTTCAAAATGGTTATTAAAATAATTTTCCCTTCTTAAAAATGTTGAGGTATTTCACTATTTGGGATTAATTTTAATTTTTCTTTGATATGAAGAAAGTAGTTATTATTTCATTTATGATTTTTATTTTTATTTTTATTTTTATTTTTATTTTTTATTATTTGTATATCATTTTGACAATTATGAACTAGTTTATTGAAAATGTTTCATTCGGTAAACTATAAAGCAGCTTTTTCAAAAGAATTTTCATACAGTTTATTAATAAGTTTTAGAAGTTTTTTTTGTCATTTTTCCCATAATTTTGCACCTCGATTAGGTAATTTTTCAACATTTTCTTTTAATTATTTTACATTATCTTTTAATGTATCAGTTAATTTTATTTATATGTAATTAATTTTTCATGCAATAGTCATTTTGATAAACATTTTAATAGTGAGTAAGTACTAACAACGTCTCCAATAGATTTTACAAAATAAAAAAAAAGATTTGGAGTCAATGTTTTACTCTAACAATTTTCCTAAAACTATCTTTAAAATGTTTAAAATATTTATATTTTATATTTTATTAAAATTTTAAAAATAAAGTTTTTCAAAACCATTATTACTTACTAATGTCTAAAATATAAAATCAATCAACCAAATAAATAATAATTTAATTTAAAAACCTAATCTCATATAAATAATTAATTCATCTACCCACAAAACAGAAAATCATAAATGAAATAAAAATTAAACCAATTCAATTTTTAATTTTTAATAATATTTTTTATCTTTTGTTACATCATACATTTAATTAATGCAACCCACAATTAAATTTTGCTCGTTGATTGGATATTGGCGGGCTCTTGGACCAAAGATATATTTTTCCATTTAAAGAATGATTAACGTTTAAATTGTGTGTACTATTTCCGTAGGTTTTTGCTATAAAACAATCATCATCATGCATCGATACAAATTATATTTTTACATTTTTACAACTCATTCACCACTCCCCAAAAATGGTCCAAGGATATCGAAGTTCGTAGTTTAAGTTTTTCTAACATCTATAACCAATATTTATCCATTTTCTATATGAAACCAACATATAATACATTAAGCATTTTCTCTTTCATAAGGGTTGGATTTATGTGAGCATAAAAGTTTATAGTAAGAAAGTTAAGAAGTAATCTTCACTCTTCGATAAATTTTAACTGGAGATCAACAGTAATAAGATGCACCGAAATGTAATTGATCAATTCACATGTCAAACATAATTCATATGGTGGGGCTGAAATTAACCAATATTTTTTTTGCCTATCAAGAACACTAAAGGGCCGTTTACCAAACGCTTACCCGGGTAAGTGCTTACCAAGTCATATTATCTTACCGGAGAAATATGACAAGTAGCAAAAATCTTACCCGGTAAGAGCTAAGACAAGAAAATCAAGAACCAAGAGTCTTACCCCGGTAAGTGATGGCGACGACTCTTACGACGGTAAGCGCTTACCGGGTAAATTGTTGCATATGATGCCGTTTTGATGGACTAAGATCTTACCCAGTAAGTAAGTGGTAGTGTTAAATTTTCCTGATTAATTAAAATTATGATGAAAAGTTATTTAGTAATCTATTATAATTTTAACTCCAAGATATGAAACGGGATTACATAATTGCTATTTTCTGTGAAACTGGGGACAGTATCCAGACAGCAACAAACATAACATATAAAAAAAACTGATAATAAAGCCAAAGCTGAAATCTAAAATGGGCAAAATCTTTTTTGGGAAATATTTTTGCAATCGTGGGTGGATTGTAGAAGAGAATTGGTGGGGTTTCATGGAACATGGGGATGGCTGTGTCTCTTAGATCTTACACTGGAGCCTGGGGTTTATTCATATTATTATTATTATTATTATTATTATTATCCACTTCCCACATGGGAGTGCTGTTTCATGATATGAAACTATAATAGATAGATCCCAAGACCATGCTTCCATTCAGGTGTTGTGTCAGGTTCAACCCCATCATCCATAATAAGCTACCACCCACCCACCTACACTCTCTAAAGAACCATTAAAACTTATAATAGCCCATAAATTTATGAGCTTATAAGAAGATCACAAATCTAACTTTCTATTCATGTGAGAAAACTTGTTACAGGAGGGTCTAGAGTTCGACTCCAAACACCAATCACCTTAACCTTGGGACAAACAATTTACATCTTAACCACAAGACTTGTGGCGTACTGGTTAAGGCTTGTGAAGGATGAGGCTACATAACCCATCTACCCCAGGTTCAAATCCAGAATCAAACAACTTGTGGTCACCGAGGAATTATCTCAGGGTTGCATGTTTTAGCAGTCTTAAAATTGTCAGGGATTAGTCTAGGCAAATGCCTAGGATACCCTTTCCAAAAAAAAGAAAACAATTTACATCTTCCATAATAATAGTGGGACCCATGTGAGGACACTACAGAGGGTGTGTTAAGAGACCCAAACGCTTACCACTAAGCCAAAAACAATTGATGGTGGAGAAGGTGCAACTTATTCCCTTATAGAATAGCAGTCGATGCTATGTTTCAATTTAGAAAGATGTTGGTCCATGATCCATCAGGGTGACATCATACCCTTTTTTTGCATAATGATATAACATAGGGGGGTAAGCCAAAGTCAAAATTTGGATCGGTCAAGATGCATAATGTTTGTACAAACAATTTTCGGATAGCTTTAAGCATATTGTGTTCTTAATAAGCAAAAAAAAAAGTATTGATTACACATACGAAACTAGGTGGTCATCATCATCATCCTCTTAATCAACATCATCATCATCATCCCCTTAATCAACATCATCATCATCATCATCATCATCCCCATCCTCATGTCATCATATCATTTGACAGTGGCATTAGAAATGGTAGATGTGCATGGTCCAGCAGATGTCATAAATGGGACTCCCTTGAATGTGGCCACTCCTTTATCATCCGTGAAAAGATTCTGCACCCATCAAACAATTCATTCATGTTAAATACATGCACAGTTTTATAACCAATGACAAAAATAAGTACTTAATATTTATCATGCATATATGCATAGACATAAAAGCACAAATACATAAATGAATGGTGTGACCTCTTCACCACCATCAAATGCAAAATTTGAGCCAAGATATCATATGGTGTTATACTCCATTTTAATACCAGGATGTATGCTTTGACTTTTGAAGTCAAACTAATTAACTAAAACTCAAAATATATGTTTTTTTTTCCATTTTTCTTCACAAGCCAAGAGTCTTCACAGAATCAGCCATTCTATCCTTTGGGGTAAGAGTTTAGGTCTATATAAATCATATCCCCCCTAACGAGGCTCGTTTGATTTGGTGTGGTTTATATTTTTTCTATTTTTAGCATTATAACTTTTAATTTGCTGGATTTATAATAAAAGGCGTTTGTCATGATTTGCTCAAAAATGTTGAAAATCCCCATCAATTTTGATGTTGAAATATTCTAAAGTTTGACCTCAAAGACCAACAAACCGATCTTTTTGAAAACATTATGTTTCTAGATGATTACCGGTGTTATCTTGTCAAGTTGTTTCTTCTTTGGGTTCAAAACGTCTTCTGGCTTCCCGTCATGCCTGTATTGTATAGAGACATTGGCATTAGTATCTGATGATAACAATAACATTGAAGGCTCTTTTTATGGTGTTTGTAACCATAACCGGATAGATTTTCTTCATATGTGATTATGATTCATACCCAGAAAATGTAACACATTCACCAATTTTGGCCCCTTCTGGAACGATCAAAGGCTCTACAGCTGTATGATCTGCATTTGAAGCGCATAGCACCTGGAAAATAACAAAAGACCTTTATGTACACTAGAATGGAAGTTCATTAAAGTTTCCACGTTTATCAATTATCAACACCTGTAGTAACTTGGGTACTTTGTTCATTAGTTTGGATAGTTAAATGTAGAGATGCAAAAAAAAAGCCCAAGCCTGAAAAATCACGGGCCTAGTGAACCTAAAGCCCAAGCCAGATCTCAAATATTAGCAGCAGGCCTGGCCTGGAAAAGCCCAGTTAAGCCCGAAAAGGCCCGACCTAGAAACAGCCTTCAACCCAAAGCCGGGCGTGGACCTTAAAAATCCTGGGTCTACTTATTGCTCATTACAAAAACGGGCTTGGAAGGCCCAGGCCCGAAAAGGGCCCAGACCTTGTGCATTTTTAATTAAATAAATGCCTATATAAATTTTTTATGAAATCTAAATAGTGGTAGAAATATTAGAAAGATTCATAATGAATACAAGTCTGAAACCAAAACTTCTTAACATATAGAAGTTTTTGGATCACAGAATTGAAACCGAGAAAGATTGGTGCATGCAGGGGTGTAGGGAGAAAAGTTGCTCTACCAGTCCTTCTGAAACCACATCTCTTAACTTTCCAGGTTTCACATTTGTAATTAACGCCACAAGTCGGTTCTGCAAGGTCAAATAGCATGAAACAACCATTAAGAATTTAGTATCTGTTGATTAAAAAAATAGAAAAATGGTTTCAGAATTACTCTCGTTGTCCAAAAAATAAACGTCCACAATAAAAATGGCACACATTTCTAGAAATGTATAATAGTTACGGTTTTAATCACTGAACGCCAATTTTACCCTTTATAAAAAAGCACACAGTTTTCCAATGTCATCAACTCTTATATACTATGCATCATAACTAAGGCTAGAATTGGAAATTTATTAAATTATAACTATCTATTTATGAAAAGTGGACGCTTGTTTTAGGACAAACTTTAATAGAAATGTGGACAATTACACCGGGACAAAGGGAGTTAATAAAATAATAACGGATGAAAAATATACAGAAAATTAAAATACTATTCATACCGTCAACTCATCTGGACTGCAATACTTTGCCAAACCACTGACTACCTGCCGGCATTTACCCTCCCCAACATCTATTTCCTCGACCAATAAACTGAACCATGAACACGAAAATTCCGAGCAAAGTCAACAACAATTCATATATAGAATAGATTTTGATCAATAAATTTTAAAGGCTAATAATACAAATGGAGAAGATGGAGTAAGCAAGTCATTTACCTGTCGGCTGATGGATGTTTGGATGCTTTACGGATAAGTCCGATCTGTATTTTTAATAAACTGACACTTAATTCTTTATCTTTGTCATCTGGAACCTTTTCAGGCAATTTCTTCTTATCTGTGGCAGCTTCTGCATTTCCTGTTGCTTGTTTCTTTGGCTTCAAGAGAAAAACATGTCCCAAATTAGTAACATAGAAAAATCTAAGTCAAGTTAGAGAGCAGAATTGCGTGCAAGATTAAGAGGTATTACACGTGGAGTATGTTAGAGCTTTATGTTAGTTAACATAGCTTTAAAGTTAGTATCCTAGTTAAGCAAGTTGTTAGTTTGTGATTGTTCTAGAAGTTTCCGAAAAAGTTGTTAGCTAGTCTAGTGGTCTAGTCCTTTTATAAATAGGTTGTATCTTTTCTCAGTGGCAATTAGAAATATGAAAAGCCTTCTCCGGTCCTCGCATACCTCTGATTTTGCAAAATAAGTCTAAATAAGAAGTACTGCATCTGTAGGGACAAGCTCAGTATACCAACATATTTAGGACAAGAACATTTCGTTATATTAAAACAGAATACAACTCTACGTCTTGTCAGTTTATTTATATAGATTTTGCTACTAAATTTCGACCAATATTTTTCAATTTGTAATACTTGTAGCAAAGTTTTGATATGGGTATCGAAGTAATTTCCAAAGGTTTAAAAATCAAAACAGATTTTTAAATTTCAAAATAACGTTTGATTTCTAAGAGTAGAAATATAGCTCCTATCTAGAACGAAGATATCACAAAAGAAAAACTAAAATCATACTTATGCACTTGCGATACTTGTTTAAAATATTTATTTACCGACTTTTTACTTTCTTCTTTTCTTCTTTATTCTTTGAAGAAATCACTTCTTAAAACCAATGAATATAGAAAGGAAAAAAAATACAGAAATGTATATACATAGGAATTCTTCATGCAGTTAGAAACTAGTTCTGATACAAAATAAAAACAATATGCTTTCACTTTAAGATGTATTTCAGCAAAAGAAAATGTACAACGACTATACAGCCGGACGATAGTATAGTACCGAATTTTCATATCAGAAAATAAACATGTTTCAAAACCAAAAGTAAAGAGGTCTTACCATGTCAGATTTTTTCTCCGAGTCAGCTCCTGAAGTTGCTGCTTTCGCATTTGGGACAGCCTTTTTCGTATTTGGCTCAGCTTCCACCTTTGCTGCCGGTTTTGCCAACTGAAAAGAAATATATATAAAATATTTCAAAGGCACATAGAATGTGTTAGAAGTTCTTTTTTACAAGTGGGCTTGTAGCCCAGATGATAATATTTGAGTGTGACCAGAGTCAAAATTGACAGCAACATGCCATACCATGCTAAAATTTACATGCTATACAAGCAACTGCCAAATAAATAAACATGTTAACGTAAATTCTACCACTTCTTCAAAATGATCGAAAGAACCTTCGTGCAAAGAGGAACCTTCACTAACACTTTGACCACCAAATAAACTTATGTACTAAACTGCACAAAGGCAGGCTTAGCAAAATGCATATAAGATGAGCATAAGCTCAAATGGAGAATCTCCCTGAGGAAATCTATGGTTTTAAATCAACTACGGCTTTGAGAAATTCAGCACAAGTAGAAACAGTAACACAAATGTAAAATATAACACGGTTATTGCTTAGCGAAATTTATATAGATTCTACTCACTGGAGGATCGAAAGGGGCCTTCTCTAGCACAATCCACTTAAATAAATCTTTAAAGTCATGCTTATTCTGCAAGATGAACCAGCATAAGTTAGTGCAAAGGTAAAGAGCAGGACAAACAGGATAACAAAGCATTACACCTTTACAATCCACCTTGATGTTGACCCAAAAATGTCGTATTTTAGTTAACAGCATTATAACATTATTTTTGCATTACTTAAGAATATCAAGGATTCAAATCCCAAAACTGTCTTCTCTCTTGAGTATTTGATATTTTCATTTAACAGCCTTTAAGCGATGTAATATCTCATATTCTCATAAGCTAGATAAAAACTTATTTTAAACAATAAAACAATATGTGCAAAGTGCTATCACTTTAAAGCAAAAAACATTGATCGAAAGAATGCAAAAGTTTCATCAATAAGTCATGTTGGTGCAAATGCTAATATTGGTTTTATGTAAATTTACATTTACACCAAGTTTTGATGATTAACAAACAAGTCCCTTCATAGTAATGAGTTTGTATCTCAAGTGTTTGTGACTTCTAGATTATATGTTTAAGTGAAAAGAGAACCTTACAACACATAGTTGAAGCTTGGGATTCGACATTAGGAAATGTACCAAAACGACAATACATTATGAAGATTCAGGTCCGATAATATCAAGGATCACTTAAGAGAGCTAAATGCAAACAAGTAATTCAATTGATCTACGGTTTAAGATGAGTCGTTAATTGCCAATCCCAAACCAATTGTTTAAAGATAAGATGCAATATGGATCTATCCAATGCAACCCTAGTCTGCATGCACAATACTTAGAACTTCATAAACTGGTGTCCTAATTTCATAATGCTAAATTTTTTATTAAGAACAAATTTGAAAAGGTATATGATATCTTAAGGAAAAGAATTCTCATTACCTGGATGTAATCCATCCATCTCATCAGATGTGGCAGTTTATTCTTGTCTGAGATCGGAAGACCAATCTATCATCAACAAAAAGCAAATATTAGGTATGACATAAATCAAGCTTGACAAAAGAATAACTGTACAAGTTTGTGACTAGAAAGAAAATGAAAATTATAAGCTGGCATGACTCATGAGCAAATCAAAAATTATATAAGTACATAACAATCATGCACACAATGTTGAACTTTATGCTGTCAATCATAGAATTTTTATATAAAAATAAAAATTATATAAGTACATAATCATGCTCTAAATGCACTATAAGTACATGTGGATATGCAATGACAATGGTGAAAGATGAGTTGTCACAAAAGATAAATATTACTTACCACATATGGATGAACAGTAGAAAAAACAATTATATCAGCTTCACAAGGTGTGGATCCGCCACCCACAAGAACAGATTTCCCAGTCAAATATTCGTTTAATTGGTTTAGACCATCTGAACATCCCTTAGAATCGGATGGGAAATTCTCAGCAAATGTCACCCACTTGTTAAACTGCCAAAAGGTGAGAACTAAGATGTAAGATCAACATAAATGCTCTTTTATTTCATCATTCAGATAAAAAAATGGAGGCGGCAATATAAGCTGCCCAAAAAAAAAACATGATTCCTATGTGGACTCTTACTTTAAGCTCATGGATGCAATACCACATCCTCAAAAACAATATCAACTCACCTCCTCGTTGTTCTCAAGAGCAGTCTTCATGATGTTAACACTCAAGCTTTTAAGGTCATTCCTCACATCCTCCAAGAACGTTGCCTGTGTAAAAGATGTTGACAGAGGTTCAGGATACAAATTACAATTGATATATCATATTCATAGGTCAACAAGGAAAAGTTCATAAGCCATTCTATTACAAAAAGATTAAGGCTACAGATATGCCAGCGAGAAAAAAAAGGTCATTGCTTCATATCAGCCCAAGTGTTTTATTAAGCATAGTGTTTAATCAAAAAATTAAAATAAGGACTGAAATCAAGTAATCAATTTTGCAACAACAAAGAAAACCATAGAACTTCAATGTATTTGGCATCATTTATTAATTGTGAAAAGTAAAGAAGAAAATGAAGCCCAAAAGAGAAAGACCCGATTTCCTGTCATGACATAGAAACGGTTATAAAGAAGCTAAAAAATAATTAAAAAAACGAACATAGAATTGGAGTGGGATGAACACTTGAGAATGGATATGGTGACTTTATAGATTTCTGAAGGCATGACCTCATATAGAAGTTTATGGAGACGCAGAACAAGGGTAGCAGATTCTGTGTGAGGACTTGGGGTTCTTGTGGTTGAGGGAGTGGGTTGGGGTGGTAAAGGGCTAGCAGGGGGTGGAGACCTTACAGCTAGGTATCAGAGTCCTAGGTTAGGTAGCGAGTTCTCTTTGGGGGGTAGCCCGGGGTGGCTTCTGTGTCCAAGATGTGGTCTTTTGGTTATTTTAAGTGTTAGGTCAATTAGCTGTACTATACTTCTTCATATGCTTTTGTTGCCCTTACTTGTTTAATCTTTTGTAAGGTTAATTAATGTGTGTGCTTGCTCTTCTTTTACTCTTCCAACTCCATTTGTCCTTTTTTTGGCATATTTCCGTGGTAGCTCAAGATTCCAAACTCTTTTGCAAAACCTGTTTTGGAAAAAAGTTTTTCCACAAGCCTGGTCTTCACAAAAACAGCCTCTCTATCCCCTGGGGTAAGAGGTAGAGGAAAGATTTGCCTACATTTTTCACCCTCCCCAGACCCTACTCAGGGTGGGGATCTATTATGTTCTTTTGGTTTCTTTTGTTTTAGAAGAAGTGAAGAAAATATAATTGCTGAACTGTGTGTCATAAAGAGATAGCTCGACAAATAAAATCATTGTGGTGACTGATGACTGATGGAAAAAATTAGGTAATGCAATCTACAGAGGCGATAGTAGACATTTGAGTGCGTTTGGTGAAGATAAGATACTAAACAATAGCACTGGCCCTTATTTGTTCGACAATTCATAAATTCCTGAATCAGCACGCTATATAAGTAATCAATCAAATACTTAAAACGATAACCATCAAAATTGATGATCAAGCTGATGCAGCAAGAATTGAAATCAGAAATGACTTGATTGTGCTGAGATGCATATATAAGGTTAGATTACAACTTACAGTGTTAATAGATCGGTATTTACATGTTATAACGAAACTGAAAAATTAGTAATAGAAGAACATAGTATTATTGAGTGTTTGGGATTGCTTAATATGCCGATGTGACTGATGAACATAAAGCAAGATTAGGTAATGCAATGCAGACGGTTAACATTTGATTGTACTCCCAGACTCCCAGTCTGTGTGTTCAATTGGTAAAAATAAGAATTAATAACCAATAGCACCAGCACTTATTTCTCCGATAATACATAAATTCATGAGTCGAACACACTGTACCAGCAATCAATAAAGTACAAACAACGATTAACTATCAAAATCGATTGATCAAACTCGAGCAGCAAAAACCGAAATCAGAAATGATTTGAAACTTACAGGTTCTAGAGATCTGGATTTACAGAGAGCCGATACGATTGTTCGCTTTCTTTCCAAAACGACGCCATCGTTATTACCAGACGCCATTGTTGAGATTACTAGCTCGCTTGTGTGTTCTGCTGTGGTTTGGTTCTCTTGGCTAGTCAGCTTCTTTGAGGTTTAGGGCTCGGTTTTATTTTACGGGCTTGGGCCGGTTCAAGATGTTATACGGGCCTAATGTGCATGTTTACATATTATTTGCTTTGTAAATTGGAAGCTTCTCAAGTTCAATTTATTTCTAAATGTTATAAAAAATAAATATTTATAATGTAAAAAAAAACATCTTTTTGAAATTTATTCTGCATTTGGGTCTAGGGGTAAGCATCGCGCGGGTTCGGACCCAAAAACCGATCGGGTATCGGGTAGGGTGGCAGATCCAAAAATCGGCCGAGATTATTTCGGATATTGGGTTCGGGGTGGTCGGATATTTATGGAGTTCGGGTCGGGTTTTCGGATATATCCCAAAAAAACATATAATAAGGAAATCTTGAAAAAAAATCAACAAATATCAAGAAATTTATAGAAAATTACAAGGGTGGAGCCCTGGAGCCACTGAAGTGCGGTACATTTAAACTTTAGTTGAGAGTTGAGACGACTACGGTGAACAACGAGGGTCGAGGGCAGGATCGACGACTACGGTGAAAATTAAAAAAATCAGTTTTTATATAATTAATTCGGTTATTCGGACGGGTTCGTGGCCGGATTTCCCAACCCAACCCCATCCTACTTTCTAGTAGAAATGGCCAAAAATCGGGCTCGGTCCGGGCCGGACCGGGCCTCAATAGTAATTTTCGTACTGGGCTTTTTGGGACCGGTCCCGGTCCTAACGATTTCAAGTCAGTCCGTTTAGTGTTTTCATAACCGGTCCTGAAAACCGGTCCCGGTCCCGGGCCCGAACCGGGCCTTCAATAAAAATTTATTTTTTATAAAAACATTAATTCTATTTATTAATTTAATATATTATATATAATCATTATATATATGCAATTGGGTCACTCAAATACACCTTAAAACATGTTTTATCGTAATTTTATAATTGTTTTTCAAACAAATACACTTAAAAATACGTTTGTTATAGTTTTCTATTTGGTTTTTAGTCAAATACATTTAAAAATACGTTTTATTATAAATTGTAATTAGTTTTCAATCATATACACTTAGAAAGTTAGAAATACATATAAAAAAATATATAAAAATACAATTTTTTTGCAAAAATCGGGCCGGTCCCAATCGGTCTCATGACCGGTCCCGGGCCGGGCCGGTCCTACAAATCGCTCAAAAAGTGTAACTGGTCCCGATTTTCGGTCCTATAACCAGTCCTTACCATTCCCGGGCCGGGCTTTTATCGGTTCCGGTCCCGGTTCTCCGTCGGTCCTGGGTCGGACCGGGCCCATTTGCCCATCTCTGCTTTCTAGTTTAGGTAACTCGGGTTCGGGTTATCGGGTTTTGGGGTTCGAATATTTTGGGGTTTTCCAAATCGGGTTATTCGGGCCTGTCGGGTTTTGCTCGCCCCTATTTAGGTCCACCTATTCGATTACAATGTTAGTGGTTGTTTGACATATGTTGAATGGTTTGGTGTAGAGTGACTACAATGTTAAAGATCATGGTCATTAAGAGACTCTTATGATATAGTGCAAAATGAAATAGGTAATTGTTTAGAATAAAATTAGGGTGTTGAATGGTCAGGGGAGGTCTAAGATACAAACTCATCAAGAGGGTCTAGAACTATTACGAAACAAATTTCTTTTTTGCGAAACAAGATTCACCTTTTTTAGCGATCTAGATGTTGTCTCTTAATGAAACTATTAAGAGGTAAACAAACAACCCCTTATTAGTTGATTTGAGAGTTGACGATATTAAAATTAATTGATTCAACTAGGATAGTGAACGATATGGTGGAATTTATTATTCTTAGAAGTTTCGACTTTCAAATAAATACCAATTTCAGATGATATCAATGATAAAAGTAGCTTCTTGACGATATACAAACACTTTGGATTTGATGATGGACTAAAATCACCATCTTAAAAAATGTAATCACATCCTGACATTTCTATATCATAGCATATATAAAAGTACAAGTTAGTAAGTTACACTATTGTTGAAAAGCATAGTTGTATTGCCAAATGCCAAAAAACAATGTAATTGAAAAGCATAGTCACTTGTTAAAAACACTATTGTTGAAGAATATAGTAGCCTCTTAAAACACTGTTGTTGAATAGCATATTTGTCTGATAGAAACACTAGTACTGAAAAGCATATATGTCTACAACATCACAGTTTACTTCAGTTTCATATCATATACTGCAACGAAAAACATAGTCAAATATTAGGTTTCATCCGAGAACTTTTAACTTTTTCCTTAAAATATAATACTAACTATTTTTACTCTATATATAGAAGCACAATATACGCATCTTGTCATAACATTTTAGATATACACATATAGTTTCGTAACTCAAGCAACTTGGAGAGAAGGCTTTTCTTTGAATACAAAGCACCACCTACATATGTGCAATGAAATCAACATCTCATGAAATGGGGCTGTATAACAACCGACATCTCTATGTTGTCTCGTAACCAATTTCACAATGCCATTCTCCTACACTAGAATAGCAAACTACAGACAATTATAGTGTTATGTGCCACGACTATGAATACAACCTTCCAATCTACGTCAATGTTCATGACAATACAACTCTCAACTATAATTGTAATAGGTATACATAAACAAGTAAATGCACATATAGAAGGGTTCAAACAATAACATATTAATTTTACAATAAAACGATAACACCTTTTTATTATATTCAATCACATGTGATAATGTATTATATCACATGTGATACTAAATCAAATACGCGGACGATCTTTGGTACGACACAGGTTACGGGCCAAGTCGCTCGTATACAGCTAGGCTATCTCACGTGTATTATCACACGTGATAAATGTGTTATTGATGTCATACATTAATTCATCACATGTGATGTAGACGAAAGCAAGCTTTGGCTCGGCCCATATCACAGGAAACGCCGTCTGCACACCAAGTCCCCTCACGTGTGTTATCACATGTGATAAGGGTGTTCATGCATCCTCGTAATATGAATGTGTCATCGTTTGAACTTTGAACCTCCACCTATATGTGTGTGTGTGTATGTTTACATGTATATTGATCATAAAACACATGTACCAATCTCCGTTTTTTACAAATGAAACTTGCATTCGTCCAACTGTTTACTTACATTTTAGGATATTTAAGGTTGTCCTACATATACATTGTTTCACAGGCTTTACTATTCTACCCATTTCAAAACAACCTACTACTTAACATGACTTATTAACGCCAAGCCATTATTTGGAAGATAAAAAAACACATTGCCATGTGATATACACTTAAAAGGGTGTATGACATGTGATATAAACAACAAAAGACCATAAGATATTACGGACTTTGCAATAAAAAAAGCATCTTAATCATTTATGCCTTTCAAATTAAATGAATTTTTTCGATACTTTTATAATTTAATGGTCTACAAATCTTCAAATTTTATGTTTGTATAATATTCCATTAGGGGAGGCTAATGACACCCCTACAAAAGTGAATCCTTCTCACATATATCAATGTCAAAAACCTTTTTTTACATTTATAAAACTATAAAAATACAAAAAAATTCGTACACATTCCTATTAAAGGAATGTCATTAACGCTCCCCTGTTCTAATAACTCATGAAAAAGTGAATTAATTGAGTCAAGAGAAATGAAGTCCATCGTATATATGCGTATTTCTGTAACATGGGCATGGGTAATCGCAAAACACCTTTTGACAGAGAAAATTGACGTAACGGTAGCCTTGTTTTTTTGTCCTTATGTCCTTGGCCCCTTACCTCTTTTTTCCGTCTGACTCCGTCAATTATGGCGTTTTCTTTTTACATTTTTGTTTAGTTTGTTTGACCTTATTATTATTTTTTAATTGTTTAAGTCTATGTCAATTACCAGAATTTACACCTACACATCATTTATGTTTTATTTCTATTTTTAGTTTCGTGCTTCTGGTTTTTAATTTACTCCATGTTGGATTATATCATATGTTTTATGGTTTTAGGTTATGTTTAATACTAATCTGATAAAAATGACATCGATAAAATAATGTTATATAAAAATTACGACTTATAAGTTAGCTGGTAGTTGATGAACAAATTATGTTTGACAAAAAATAGCTGATAACCATTTAAATGACTAAAAATGACATCTTGAAAAAATAATAATTAATATTAATGAGAATATAATCGGAAAAGATGACAAAAAGCTTCTCATAAGCTACTCAAAGTAGCTTATCAATAAGCTAACTTATAAGTCAGCCTATGTACATCCAAACATGTACACTGAAAATAAGTTAGCTTATAAGCTAACTTATTTTTGTCAAACAATGCTTTAAGATATAATTTAGGATAATTGCAGGTGTTTGGATTTCTTTTTATATTTTTGGCAATTGTGAGTATATGGGTCAATACCTCAATTTTATAACAGATTTTTTAAATGAAAAATCAAATGTCAAAGTCTACGAATTAAAATTGTCATTTCTAACAACTTATTCATTTTTAAGATTATAATGTTAATTTTCTCATTAAAATATTTAATAAATTTCATAAAATATTTTTTTTTCTTTCTTACACATTTATTTTCAAACATTTTCATTGGTAGAAATATTAAAAGAAAATCATCTATGAGTAGTTATTTTTGAAGAATTTCAATTGCTTTATACTTAAAATATATATTTTGAAGAATTAGTTGGAAATGATTATAACACTTCTTATAGTCTTCGAGACTTTGAGGAACAACAACAAAATTCCTCATGACCCTAAACAAACTCAAAATGGTTATCGTGTAAAGAAGTTCAAATCAATTTATGCATATTTCAACTAATATTAATAATTAAATTAAATTCATGTTGTTCTCGTTGGTATTCTATTCGAATAAAACATTACTCTGGTTATTGGATCATCAAAATAAAATTTGAAAGTTGGGGGTTTTATAATTTAGTTATCCATGATATAAATTGGCATTTAAGTTGTTGGTTGTCCTCTTCTTTTTCCAGTTATTTTTGGAACCAAAAAAAGTGAATATTGTTGACAAATAAAAACTGATGGGACTATATTTCTAAATTAATGATGCATGTTTGTGTGTGTATTAATATGTCATAATCATTCTTTAGCCGTTAACAACGGACTATTTATTTATAATAAATAGAGTAATCACTAGAAGCCAATTATATATAAAGTATTGATAAATATCGAAAAGGTCGTCTTAAGTTTGCCAAATAAATCATCAAAGTAAGTCATTTAATTTTCAATTCTTATATTAAATTCTGTATAAAATAAAGATGTTTGATTCAATCTCAATTTGCTTTTTATAAAATAGAGAAGGATGTAAAATTCAGGGAAATTTTAAAACATTATAAATCGATGGTGAATTTTTTTATTGAATATATAGTCCATAATTGTATTGTATAACCTATACACATAAGATTATTTAAATAACAGTCTCTAACTATCAGGGTTGGATTTTGGTAATAAAAAAAGTTAAAATGAGGATGTAAGAACTAAAAAAACACCTTAGATGCATATTAGAATGAGATGCATCGAGATGAGATGCACCAGGTCAATTCCCGTATGGCCGTATCAAACGCGATTCATGGATGAGTTTGAGATTAAAGGTGACCAAGAGTCTGAATTTATTTTTACACTTCAAACCTTAACTTCTTTCTTACACGGTCATTTGCGGCAACTACCATTGGCCTCCCTCCTTAGGAATGGAAACATGACTGTTAATGGGTGAGAAGTGTACCCCCGTCACTGGCCCTGCCTTTCATTTACAAAATGAGATAGATAATGGGCGAAGAGTGGACCATTTGCCCCCGACTACACTTTCATTTTATGCTCCGCTCCACCTCCATCCCGCCTAATCCCTGACAGGCTCTGGGTAAAATAATTCTTAATGGGCCAAGAAATCCGTCGAATACCCATTTAGTGAAAAAATGCATTATATATATACCTATTTTTTGCCTTGTTACCCGCAAAGTTGGGGAACACGCCCTATTCGGGACGACCCATGTATTAAATATCCATCTATATTTCTCACCTGTCTTTTTTTCCCACTTTCCTTCTTTTCCCAAATGTTGAGCGCTTTTAACTTCAAATGTTTATACTTTTATTTTTAAATCACAAAACAAGTATAAGTTAAGGGTAATTTTGTCTTTCTAATATGAATGACAAACTTAACGTTGTGTGGCCTTTTTTACTATTTTTATAGTCACATCACATTTTATAATTTATTGTTTTTATAGTCCGGTCACATTTTAAGCAAACTTTGGTGACCTTCTTGATATATATCCCAAAAAAGTACAAAAAACTTGTTTGTATCTACTTTTTTGTGTTGTTGTTGGTTTGTGAAAATTGACGAAAACTCTTTTACCGTAGAATTAGATGATGGTGAACTTGATTGTAGTTTAAGTCTCGTTTTTTAGATTATAAAATAGCTTTGTTAGTGATTTTCTCTTATATCTTATTTAAAAGAGAAAGAAAATCAGTTGTAATGATCTCTTTGAGGTTATGGTTTCAAATAAATTTCATCGTGGAACGCTTGAATATGAACGACTTTATTGTTCAATAACATTTTTATACATTAACCATGACAATGCAAGCATCTGATTTAGATTTGTAATTAGTATTCATAATAGATTATCAAGCCCTTTGTTTTTGTGAAAACTAAAAAATTAAATTGCAATTCAAAACATAATTTTTTTTCAAAAAAAAAAACCCCGTAATAAAATACATAATACCATATTTTTGCGAGTTTTTTTTATTTTGGTACCAATTGCTCAAATATGGGTCTATTATTTAACGTGAAGAACAAATTCTTGATGACTAGCTCTCGTCATTGTCATACAATTTTTGTTTCAAATATGTTTTCAGTACGATTTGATTTTACAAATACATAGGACCCTGGAGTTTGAATGCATAGCTGATTTTCAGTAAACCATTTTTATGGGGTTTTATCACAATTTATTACCAATAATGTCAAAATTCCAAAGACAATTATAGTAATAAATTAAACGTACTTTATAGAAAATTTATTATAACCGACATTAATCGTACATGTATTTATTAATCACTACAAACACTTAAAAAAAATATATTCATCCATTACTTTTGAATAAAATACAATTCAAAAACACCATTGATGAGATGAAACAGTGGACGAAAACAGGACCAAATAGGGATAGTTAGGTAAAACAGAGGATGCATTTAATTTAACTTTTTTTTTTCCAAAATTTTATAAAAGATTTGAGATTTTAAATAAAAAAAGAAGGAAAAGGGGTGGTTAAGAGGTGGGAGGGAGAATGTGGGGACCTCTGACTGCAAATATTGAAAAAAAGGAAGGGGTCAAAAAGCAAAAAACCAAAAGTAGCTGTATCACTGAACGCCGATCACATACCTTTTATTTAATTACATCACCTACCCCTCCATCTTCCCCTCTTACCTTATTTAATGAATCTTCTTTCACTTACCACAAATCTTACCTAAATATACAAAAACAATTTTTTCTTATTATTATTTATAATTTATAATTATACACTTTATATTTACTTAAGTTATAATTTTTTTCTTCGATCTTAAAATGACGTTATAAATTAAAGATGCAAAAAGAAGTCTAAACCTAAAATCTGGTATATATTAGGTCTTAAAACTGGATTAGACTGAAAAAGTCTAACCTAAAAAAGCCTTGTGATGCTTTTTTCGACCCCAAAAGTTCGGTTCAACCTGACCCGAGCCTAAAAAGGTTAGATATTTTTTTACTCACTAAAAACTTGTTGGAAAGTTCTGGAGTGCCCTATAAAGATGCAAAAAGAAGTCTAAACTTGAAATCTGGTATACATCATGCCTCAAAAACCAACTAGACAGAAAAAAGCCTTATGATGCTTTTTTCAACCCCAAAAGTTTGGTTCAACTTGAACAGAAAGGTCGGATATTTTTTTTATTCACTAAAAACTTGTTGGGAAGGTCCGAATTCGTGCCCTAGAAAGGCTAGAACTTGTGCTTTTCTATGTAGACAATGTTATAAAGGACATAAAATCATGGTATGATGACAAATCAAAACTCAATTAAGAGTCATAATGACAATGAGGGCTAACGTGATACGGTATCAGAAAAGATAAATTGTATTAGATTGAAATATATTTTATTTCAGTTTCTAAATAGTAAGTTGATATTTTTAAAAAATTATTCATAAATTTATACTAAGATTATTATTATTTTCATAAGTTTATATTATATTTTCTTAATTTATATTAAAAAGTTATCACGCCCACCAGAGCTTTTGAAAATAGTTTTAAGAAAAAACAGTAATAAGAATAAAGTATAAAAACGAAATGACTTGCACTTACTCTTACCCCCTTCAACTTTACATATTATTACAAATGAGCCCTTGATATTTTCTCAGTTTATAAAATGACCCCTTAGAAATTAATTACAAATCTCATTGCGCATCCTTTGCACCGTCTATAGTCTATACCCAATCCCACAACCGTCTATGCTTACGTGTATGACAACTCACTTTCATCCAGTAAAATATGGACGCGTGTCCACCCATAAATATATGGGACCCACGGCCTTCCTTCCTTAATTTCTTTGCTTAAATAAAAGTCTTATGTATTTTCTCTGTCTGAGAAGAATATCAGTCTTTAAGTGAGAGAGAGAGAGAGAGAGAGAGAGAGAGAGAGAGAGAGAAAACCTAGAGAGAAAAGAGACCGCTGTCGCACGGCTGCCGGAATCCTCATCTCCGCCTTTGCCGTTTACTTTTCCGGTAACGAAAAGCACTTGAAATTCTCTTTTTGGCATTTTCTCCGGTGACTTCGCCGGCGGTTTTGTTGTTTGTTTTCGGTAAAACGTTGCTCGTAACCTGAAATCCTGTTAACATTCATTTTCTTCCGCCGATTTCGCTTGCTATTTCTTTCCGTTAACAACGTACAATTGTTAACGGCACTCAAGACAGTAGCGTACTAGCGTGTGCTATTTGTATAAAGTAAAGTTCATTTCATTTTCTCCAGGTCTATCATCGCTAAAATGCGGTGAGTTTGTAAGGTTCTGTTAGCAATTGTGTTGTCTGTTGTGAAACTAGGGCTAGAAATGAGAAAGGCGCTTTGTATTTGTATTTTTTTGCTATTGGCTCCTGTAATTATTGTTCAATCTCTGAATCCAACTCTGGATGATGATGTGCTGGGTTTGATTGTGTTCAAGGCAGACCTTCAAGATCCAGATGGTAAATTGGCTTCTTGGAACGAAGACGATGATAGTCCTTGTAAATGGAAAGGTATTAGGTGTAACCCTAGATCTAACAGGGTGTCTGATCTTGTTCTCGATGGCTTTGGTCTATCGGGAAGGATGGGTCGAGGCCTGATGCAGTTAAAGTTTCTCAGTAAGTTATCATTGGCTAGGAACAATCTTACTGGAAACATAGGAGTCAATCTCGCCCAACTTGCTAACCTTCGTGTGATTGACTTGAGTGAAAACGGTTTGTCTGGACCAATTCCTCCTAATTTTTTCGAGCAATGTGGATCCTTAAGGTCAATATCTTTAGCCAGTAACAAATTTTCAGGCCAAATTCCTGATAGTTTGGGTTCATGTTCAGCTCTTGGTGCACTCAACTTTTCATCCAACCAGCTTTCAGGCCTATTACCCTCTGGTATCTGGTCTTTGCATGGACTTAGATCACTTGATCTTTCTGATAATCTTTTGAAGGGTGAGATACCTAAGGACATTGAAGGTTTGTATAACCTTAGGGAAATTAAGTTAAGAAATAACCAGTTTACTGGTTCAGTTCCAGACGAAATTGGAGCTTGTGCGCTGTTGAGATCAGTTGATTTTAGTGAAAACTCATTTTCTGGGCTTCTGCCAAGCACATTGCAGAAACTTTCTTTGTGTAATGATCTAAATTTTCACAGCAATCAGTTCACTGGTGAGGTCACTGAATGGATTGGGGAACTGGGAAGCCTTCAGACTGTTGATCTTTCTAATAATATGTTTTCTGGTGTGGTACCAAGTGCTATTGGTAATATTCAGTCATTGAAAGTACTGAATATTTCCAACAATAGCTTCTCTGAGAGCTTACCAGCTTCGATGATCAATTGCAAAGGCATTCAGAGCTTGGATGTGAGTCGGAATTCATTGACAGGGTTTCTTCCTACCTGGGTATTTCAACTGGAGCTACAAAGTGTTGTCTTTTCAGAGAATAAGCTGACTGGAAGCATCTATGATGCTATTACTTCCGCCATTAGAATCTCACACGAGAATCTTCAAGTTCTTGATATATCCCACAACGCATTTTCTGGTGAAATCCCAGCTGATATTGGGAGCTTTAGCAGCCTGCAATTCTTGAATATGTCCAAGAATTCACTAATAGGTGAAATTCCAGAAACTATAAGCAAGTTAAAGGCTTTGGATAGTCTTGATTTGAGTGAAAACCAGTTAAATGGAAGCATTCCTTCACAAATAGGAGGAGCACGCAATCTAAAAGATCTGATACTAGCACGAAATTCCCTTTCTGGCAGCATTCCAAGTTCCATCGGAACCTGTTCATCCCTAACTTCATTGTAAGATTTCTCCTATTTCTTGTGTTCATGATTTCCATTAACCTCTTGTTCTTTTTTGATCTTTATATAAGCATTGTGAGTATTTGTATTTCAACCATTTTTGATTAAGAGAGTAGATCATTTTCCCACATTATTTGCAAAGAATGATTTGCTAAGTCTATGATTTTTGCAGGATATTATCAAGAAACAACCTCTCTGGCCAAGTTCCTGTATCAATGGCAAAACTCAGTGATCTTCAGTTTGTAGATTTGTCTTTTAACAAACTCACCGGAACCCTACCTAAGCCATTAGCAAATCTTGTCAATCTTGTTTCCTTCAATGTTTCACATAATCAACTTCAAGGTGAATTACCAGCCGGTGCTTTCTTCAACACCATATCTCCATCCTCTGTTTCCGGCAATCCAACTCTTTGTGGTGCTGCAGTGAATAAAAGTTGCCCTGCTGTTCTTCCTAAGCCAATCGTACTGAACCCCAACTCAACTGGAACAGACCCTGATTCGATCCCTCCAACTCTCGGTCACAAAAGAATACTTCTTAGCATTTCGGCTCTCATTGCCATTGGTGCAGCTGCTGTGATTGTGATCGGAATAATCTTCATAACTGTTCTCAATCTTCGAGTCCGTTCTTCAATGTCCAGGTCAGCAGCAGCTGTTCCGTTATCCGGTGGTGACTTTAGCAGTTCCCCCACTACAGACACGAATTCTGGCAAGTTGGTTATGTTTTCCGGCGACCCTGATTTCAGCACTGGAGCACACGCCCTTTTAAACAAAGATTGTGAGCTTGGCCGTGGTGGGTTTGGAGCGGTTTACCGAACCGTTCTTGGAGATGGCAGATCCGTGGCTATCAAGAAACTAACGGTTTCGAGCCTTGTGAAATCTCAAGATGATTTCGAGAGGGAGGTTAAGAAACTAGGAAAGATTCATCACCCGAATCTTGTAGCTCTTGAAGGATACTATTGGACTCCATCTCTGCAACTTCTGATCTATGAATACGTTTCTGGTGGGAATCTTTATAAGCATCTTCACGAAGAAGATGAAGATGGAAGGAGAAGTTCTCTTACATGGAACGAAAGATTCAATATCATTCTCGGGATAGCTAAAAGCTTAGCTCATTTGCACCAGCTTAACGTCATACATTACAATCTGAAATCCAGCAACATCTTAATCGACGGTTTGGGTGAGCCAAAAGTTGCAGATTTTGGGCTAGCGAGACTGCTACCGATGCTAGACCGTTACGTATTAAGCAGCAAGATACAAAGCGCACTTGGCTACATGGCACCAGAATTCGCGTGCAAAACGGTTAAGATCACAGAGAAATGTGACGTTTATGGGTTCGGGGTGTTGGTTCTTGAGATTGTGACCGGAAGGCGGCCAGTGGAGTATATGGAGGACGATGTGGTAATTCTTAGCGATATGGTTCGTGGGTCGTTAGAAGAAGGAAGGGTGGATGAATGTATCGATGGAAGGCTTCAGGGGAAGTTTCCGGCAGAGGAAGCAATTCCGGTGATGAAATTGGGGTTAATTTGCACATCACAAGTGCCTTCAAACCGGCCAGATATGGCGGAAGTTATCAACATATTGGGGCTTATCAAATGCCCATCGGAAAGCCAGGAGGAATCGGGATAAAATAGCGGGTTATTATGTAAGGTTTTAAATCGGAAAAATGATATGATGGATGATTGGTTTTCCGGCGAAGAGGAATCCGGTTAGTATTTTTTTTTTAATTTTTACCTTCATGCAGAGATAAAGATTCTTTTGGTTATGTTGTTTTCTGATTATTATTATATCTCTGTTAGCGTTTAAGTTACCGGATTCCTTTTCACCGGATGCAATTCTGGACCATTTTAGATCGGAGATTTATTGCAACCTATCTTTCTCCCATTTGTTGTTATCATGATTATGGCTCTTTGTGTAGTTTTTTTAGTAGTTTAACCATCTTTGTTTCATTTATTTTGGTGGGATATAAAAAACTCATCTAAATCCTGTCATTTTCCAGTTCAATGTGTAAAAATTTACCATATAATCTTGTTTTAATTATCTTATCCGGTAACATTTTCGGCTATCTAAATAGATTGCTGGTAAGCGCTTACCGGATAAGACTAGTCAGTCTCACTGATGGGTAAGAGTCTAGATCCTTGGAGCATCTCCAACAACTTCTCCAAAATGATGAAAATGGGGATTTTGAGCCAACATTTTGCTTCAAGAGATTCTCCAAAACTATCTCTAAAACGGAGAAAGTAGGAGAGAGAAGATGTTTTTGTTCAAATATGGAGATACTCCAAAAATTATTATCACATGAAACCGCCAATGGTAATCTTTGAAAATAAATGTCAAGAGAGAGAAATAATATTTTATTAGATGATTGTAATATTTTAATATTATTATTAATGTTTTGTTCTCTAAAATGGGGAATTTGTCGGAGATGACAGTAATTTTTTTTTTGGAGATTTTGACTTTTGTTTCTCTATTTTGGAGAAATTTTGGGGATTTTCTTGGAGAAATTTTGGGGATTTTTTTGGAGATGCTCTTACCTTGGCTCTTTAGTAGTAATCTTATCGGCAATTGTCATACCTATCCGATAAAATAAGTTTTCCGGTAAGTGTTTATTTGGGTAAGCGTTCTAGTAAAGGGATTATTAGGGATGGTTATATGGTTTTTTTATTGCAAATTATTTGGTGGGTATTAATGTTCTTGAAATAAATTGGACCATAAAAATAGAAATATTAAAAAAAGGACATAATATAGTTCAATTATTATATAAGATAAAAGTCAAAAAGTGAACTCGATAGATGTCTAAGATTCTTGGCACCCACTTTGAAGCAAAAATTAAAAAATAATTCAAGTGGTGAATAAAGTAATGGAAAGTGAAACAAGACATGATAATAAACAAAGTGGGAAACTCGAGTATTATAAAAAGGCTGTTTTCTTTTTTTATTTTCTTAAATTTCAAAATACGATTTGATTTTTTTTTATTTGTTCATTATGCAATAAAATGTTGTAAAATTACTCCAATCCAATGAAAATAAACTTTAGGTATGCATGTTGACCCTTCTAAATCATTTTTTTAATACATATACAAATGAGGATGTTTGTAACTTAGATATATGATCATGTTATTACAACATAAGTTATTTTTATAAGCGACAAGAAAGTATCTATGCTTTAAATACTGAATGTGTGCCTCTAATGAATTTAACTTTCGGAATGTAAAAAGATTCAATCTTATCCCCAACACTCAATGTATATGATTCGTTGGAGGTTGTGAATATGCCATTGCAGAAAAAGTGTTAGGTGGTGTTTGTCTTTTAGGAGGTGCTGAAGTCTGCTTTCAGTTATGAAATGGTTATGAAACGTCTAAACGAATCAGACATAAGTGATTGTTAAAGTCCCACATCGACTAGACTTGGACCATTTCTCCTCTATAAATGTTGGAACCTCCCATTTCTCCTCAAGGGCTCTTTTGGAGATTCATCTAGAGGTTTCACATATCCTAATAGTGACGATTAAGAGTTTAAAATGAAAAAACAAACAAGATCTAAGTATTATATTTTTAAAAGATGTGATTTAGTAAGAAAAAAATGGAGTAGAAATGGTATCATTATGAAGAGCATCTTAAAACCATGTGCAAAAGCTAGTTAAAATGAGTTGTCCCTTCCCTCCAAATCCACTTAATAAAGAGGGTGATTGAGGGACCGAATTGTCATTTTCATGATCAACCACCACATGTGTTTTTAATAAATTTGGTTATCTTTTTGGTCTCCAGATATGAGCCACCCTATAGGTGCACTATCATCAGACACCCACCATCTTTGCATGAAAGCCTCCAAATTTCTATGATTTAAAAAAAAACTTTTTTAATTTTGTTTTTGGCAAAAAAAAAAAACTTTAATTCTTTCAATTGTATTAATATAAATAAAACATACTTATCCCATAACCTTTTAATTACAACTTATATTTTTATTTGTTGGAGTTAAATTTGGACCATTTTTAAATCACAATATATGTTCATGATTTTTTGAAAGTAGTCTGATTAAATTTTATGTATTTTTATAAAACATTAAAGTTAAGATCTATCATTTTAAGAGATTTAACATTTTAGAACATTTATACCTGTCTAGTCTTGCCTTAGTTAGAGAGGGAGTGTTACATCGGCTAGATCTAGACTTAAAGGTTGATCTAGAAAAAAATAAGTGATGACACAATTTGATTATAAAAAACATCTAAAGAAACATTTCACAATATTACTATAGATGTGTTGGTTGGTTCTTTGCTCTTGCATATAAAATACCTATGTTCGTGTCTTCTCTACATATATTTTTAAAAACACAAGAAGTGTATAAATAAACATCAAAATTTAAGTTTAAAAAAACAAATTTTACAATAGTGAACTTCGAACCAGACATTTTGTACAAAACCGTCAGTCATTAAAAACCAGTGTATGTTGCTTCATGAAAACATTATGTGCAAAGTAAAAATTCACTATAAGAATTGAAAACGTCTTCCTATTCAAAATTTAAATAAATCCAAAGTACGTTGTTCTCGATATGAAATAAAAGTTATCAACTAAAAGGATGGTGCCCGATTGGCTTGAGCTTGAGTTCCAAATGTCAAAAGTTCCTGGAGGTCCAGGTTCAAATCCAAAGAGGATTAAAAATTATCTTGTGGATACAGAAGTTCAAATGCAGTGGCTCAGGGCTATCAGCGAAACGAAAGGGGCTGTCTTGAAATTAGTCGGCTCACAAAGTCGCATATATAGCAGATTGAATATCTATCTAAAACAGTTTTGGCTTTGTTTCCATCGATCAAATCCAATAATAGATAAATGTAGTTTATTAAGAAATAAAATTTAAATAATGGTTTACGTATCTAAATTAAAAACTTATTCGTAAAATAAAATTATTATTTTTAAAATATGTAATTAAAAAGAGAATTATGTATACTGTATTCCTCAAAGTGTGTGCATGCTTCTAATTAAAACGTTCTTTTACCACAACTCGAAAATTACAACTATTTTTAACAAATAAATATTATTTAAAAAATATATCTCCAGACGGTGTTATTATTTACAACCTAGTCTACATATTAAACCATATTCTATACATATGTCTCTAATTAAAATAGGTAAATAAATATGAGTGTTAGTTTGTCCCCTAATTAAAATAGATAAATAAATACGAGTATTAGTGTGTCCCCCAATTAAAATAGATAAATAAATATGTGTGTTATTGTGTCCCCCAATTAAAATAGATAAAACAATTCCCGTGGGAACTTTGGGTTAGTTCGCCTAAAAGCCTCTCCGACCGGAGCTAACGGAACAGGTGTCGTTACTCTTTTCCCTTCCCTCGTGGCTTCTCCCTTGCTGTAGTTGGGTAGTTTAAACTTCCTTTTTTTATTTTCTTCTTTTCGTCTCTGTTTCTTTCCATTACTGCTTCTCGCAATCTTGTATCTCTCGTGATTCGTTTGTTAATAATATGCTACCTTTAAAAAAAACAATAATTTAAGGTGCAAATAAAAATTAGACTAGAATGTAAAAGAAAAACCTATCTGCAAATTTATGATCCTGACAAAATTTCCGACCAAAAGAGGGATCTTTGGTAAATCAAGTAAAGCACATTAATGCACCATTAATGCCCACGAGCATGGGGTCAACACTCTAGCAGTCAGTCACGGCTGCCAATGGATGGCTAAGCCAGCTTTTTTGAAGTTTGTGGTGTTTGTTTTACCCATGCAAATATGTCTCACTCGGCTATTCGGCTAATGGCTAGCCACTCAGACATCATCCAATCAAAAACTAGTACAAACTTCATGACAGATTTATCGTCACTTCTAATTTGTCATTCTCGTTTTTTCCAGATACATCATAGTCTATGAAAACATCTTAGTCTATTAGTATACGGTAATACCTAAAAGATATCAAAATAGACATGTACACTTTAATTCAATTAGGAGACATGATATAGACTAAGGTGGCGTTTGTTTTTTAAGAGGTGTTGAAGTCTGAATTCTGATTTCAGTTCTGAAATGGTTATGAAACGTCTAAACAGTCAGACGTAACTGGTGATTAAGAGCTTAAAATGAAAAAACAAACAAGGCCTAGGTGTATGGTAGCTACCTTTGATTTTTGGTTTTCTTCATCCACGACCTAGCTTCGGCAACTCATGTATAGAAATTAATGGCTCAAAGTTAAGTTTTTCATTAATGGTTTACCAAATAAATACAAGAATAAAGAAGATAAATAAGGAAGTCCCTTAACTTGAGGCCCAAGGTAAGGGAAGATAACAACGGAAATTATTCTATTCCAATAATCATGTTTGTGAGATCTGGTTAAGAGTAATAGCACAAACGAATTACAGTAATAACAGTGTTATGGGTCGTAAATTTTTTATACTACAGTGGATCGGTTCATTGGTAGCACCGGGGATTTTGGTCTTTGGTGGTCCTTAATCCTCCCTTGTAAGACCCAACCCTCATTTTATATAATAATACCAATATTTTGGAACAACATACACACATACATTTCGGTTTATATACTGTTTCAAATTGCCTAAGAAATTCGTTTATGTGCACTCATGACCAAAAATACGGGAAGAGGGGAGAAAAGGGGAGGTAAATGGCAGTAGTATGTACATCCTATCCCCATATCTTATAAGTTAGACACAATTGGTGCGTTTAAGAAAAGGAGATGATGAACTTATGGCGTATGTGATACATAATGTATACTATAACTAATAACTTACAAGAGTGAAAAAACAAAACAATCATATTTAATGTTTTTTTGGGCCTAAAATTACTTACAAAATGCTACGGCCCGTTTGATTTGCAGAATTTGGAGTTAGATTCCATTCCAATCTCGCATTTGGTTTGAAGGAAAGTTTAAAATTGAGATATCGAGATTTCAATGACATCCCACAAATACGAGGTTTAGAAATCCCAGAGGTAGTTGGTATTTCATGGGATTACATAGGATTTGTTTGTAATAATGATTTAAAATATGTTAAAAACATTCATTTTTTGTAATAATTAATTCAACAAAAAATAATTTAATTGTTATTATAAAATATCTATAAAATATTGAATTTCATTTCATTTCAGATCCTACAAACTAAACATATTAAAAGATTTAAATCCTTCCATAAAATTAAAATCTCTCAAAAACATTCCGTCAAACGAAACGTTATTTTATGAAATAAATGAGGTATTATGTTTATTTACAATATAAAAATTAAAACAAAATCCGATGGTGGGAAGAAAGAAAAGCAAAAAAAAGGTGGAAAAAGGATTGGTTAGAATATATAAAAGGAAAATGGAAAGAATAGAAAAGGCAAAACATGTAATGTGTAATGAAGAGAAAGTGTGCAAGAAACATGATCCTCCATACTTTTACTTTTTTTTCTTCAAGACAATTATCAACACCATCTTCTTTTCTTTTCTTTTTTTTCACTTTTTCCTATGGAATCTTGGATTGCTTTGATTCCTTCTTGAAATTGGAATTTGAAACAAAGTTTTATTTATTTATTTTATTAATTACATAAAAAACCCACTTCATCATCATGCACATCAACCATACAAGCCTCAATTCCAAGGGTAGATATGGTATTCTACATGTCTTTCTTTCCTCCAACTAACAGAAACTACCCTTTATGTTAGTGATCCCATACCATTGCATAAACCTTGGAATTACTAGCCAGAATTGTAATTATATAATAGTTGAAGGGGGTCAAGTGAAATGTTTTATAGCCTTTATGTCCAAGTCAATTTCATTTCACCTGTCTACAAAACCAATTCCTCATACCGAAATAATCCTGTCCAAAACCCGTTCCGATACTCACTAAAGTTATAAAATCTTTAAACCATAGATATTAAATTAGAATTGGGTTAAACCTATTTGAATTTAATACTTCTTGTATATGTTATATGCATCTTTTAATAGACCTTTTTTTGGAAAGGTGTCTCTGGCTATGCCTGAATTAATCCTGATAAATTATAACTGCAAGACATGAGCCCTGATAAATCAGCGGCCACAATTGTTACGTACGTCTGGATTCAAACCATGGATAGATGACAATGTTGCCTTTGATATGCAGATTACCTCTTTTCATAAGCTGTAATATTACTTTCTATTTGTTTTTTTCTTTGTTTCCCATGTAGCATAAAGTGTAAATTAAGCAGTAGTAGTGGCAAATAGGCGTTTAAGTATGCGTTTGTAGAGTTGCTATATGTGACAATCCGATTAACTCAACCCGCATGGGTTGGGGTGAATTGTCCTTTAAATATCTTTTAATAGGTTGCGGCTTTTCAAACCTTATTAGTTGGGTTGGGTTGGGTACTTGAGTTATTCAACGCCTTCAAACCTGTGAAACCTATCAACCCAACCCATGTACAACCTTATAAATCGTTGAACCGCCTAAGCCTTCACGTCTCATTGCTTTGAACTTTTAGAGCAAGGTTTGCAATTTGCACTTTTTATCAAATTGCATTTTGCAGTACAATTTGTAGTTTTGAATAATGAAATCACAGTTGAAACGACACTCTATAATTTTCTATATTTTTTTTAAATATATGTAACATATGTATGAATATAGTCTCAGGAAGTTCTTATCTCATCCATTTATACAAGAAAAGAACACCAATATTAGGACAACAAAAAAAGCAAGAAATAACATCCTCTTGCATGTATCAAAATTGAGTGACCAAATCCTTTAGCATATCTAAGTATACAACTTCCTTTAAATTTATAAATATAGAAAAAAAAAACTAAATAATCTTTTCTAAACATATCCAAAGCACCGTAAACTTTGCCTACACCAAACCGAACAAGTTCAGTATATCCTATTTAAAGGTAGGTGTGAGATAATAAGATGTACACAGATTTGTCCTCTGTAGTCTGTCCTAAAAAAGTACATCAGTTGTTTCAGTAAACACGTGAACATCCTTAACCCATTGTGGGCAAATACATTCAAAGTACTTAATCATCCCATTCCTTTCTCTTTCCATCAAAATTAGGCAATTTTGCAGTCAAACCATTTGCTTGTTTGACCGGTTTTTCGTCACCCCATTCATCGTCCCAATCTTGATCCCAATTTTCAGCTTCACTATCTTCCAAATCTAATGACGAAAGAGCCGGTGAATTTCCCATTTCGAGTTCATGGTATGGGACTCCATCAAGATGCCGGGCCCGCATCCTCGATTTGAAACAAGTCAAAGTTCCTCCAACGATAACTAGTACGATTACTAAATATGCACCATTTTGTAGGGTTATATAGGTAGTATATGAAGGGTATTTTTGGAAATGGTTTTCCGGTGATGGAGCTCGAGCTGAAGCATGAATTACACAATCCCCATCGCTAGTATTCAATGATATTGCAGAACTTAATTCAACATCTAAAGAAATCTTGATCTGAAACAAAGATAAAGGGAAAATAGTTGATAACTTGAAGAGCTTATATGTGGTTCAAATTCAATGATTTTAAGATTTACCCTCTATTTAGGACATGTTTGGCAACCATAA
The DNA here is from genome assembly GCA_036898165.1 of Silybum marianum. Classification (NCBI taxonomy): domain Eukaryota; kingdom Viridiplantae; phylum Streptophyta; class Magnoliopsida; order Asterales; family Asteraceae; genus Silybum; species Silybum marianum. The sequence continues at coordinate 2,611,910 of CM072532.1, forward strand.
ACTAGCTTATTTTTTGAACTTATTGAATAAGCCTCGTTTGGTAAGTCTTAAACTAGCTTACAAGCTAGCTTTTTGCAAAAACTACTTCAAGGGTTTTTTCACATTTTTTCCTTCCAATTATGCCTATCATTTTAAGTAATTTTATATTGTCATCCAGCTTATCAGCTAGTTTTTTACCACATGTGACTAATTTATGAGCTAGATTTTCAGCCAACAACTAGCTTATCAGCTAGTTTTTACCAAACATGACTAGTTTATCAGTTAGATTTTCAGCCAACAACTAGCTTATCATCTAGTTGGCTTAACATAGTCTCAGTACTTTGTATTGAATCAAAAAAGTGCTATTTGACATATCCTAAATCATAAAAATTAGCAGCATATCAATGAAAAGAAACAAACCTTCTCCATTCCATGGCTTGGTAAATCTATCTCCTTGATTGTGTTGTTAGCAGGAAGGATCATAATTTTCACATGCACCGGGGCTTTGAGGTTGTTTTTGACAAGGAGGCATCTTTCTTCATTAGGGCCTATATGAAAAGAGTAACTATACCTATTTAGGTCATATTTTGCAGCTATAACGCTAGCTTATTTTTCAAGATTATGGAAAAAAAAACCTGTTCAGTTAACCATAAGAAAATTTTCTGAAAATTAGAAAGCTGTTTTTTAAAACTTGCTTCCCATAATGAATTCTTTGAAGAATTACAATCTTGATAGCAGACTTAGGGCCTATTTGTTAGCAGCTTAATGAGTCGGCCAGCTATACATGACTGTTTGGTAGTGGCTTAATGATATACAAAGTAGCTTATTCAGTAAGCTTCTAAGGGGGAGCTTTATGCAGAAAGACAAGTTTTTTTTTTCCAAACTTGTCCCCCCCCCCAAAAAAAAATTAAAAAACACGCTCCAACCAAAAACCTTCCCAATATATATAGACAGATTAATCCATACAGACGGCTTTATCCATACAGGACTCAATGGTAAACCAACCAAACAACTCCTAATTCTTTAATGAACCATGAATATGATTACCAGACAACATGATGATCATGGGTCATTCTTCAAGATTATGATAGCATATAGAACATCACAATCATAGAGATGGAAACAAAGCCATTCACCTTGACATTCAGACTTCATCCGCCACCAAATGTTATTCTACTGTACACTTTCAAACATGGGCATGTTCAAATGAGAACCGTAAACATTTTGAGAACCTCGGAATCCAACTATTCATGCTTTATTCATAATAAATGTTGGAGTCCCACATCGGCTAGACTTGGACCATTGTTCTTGTATATATGTTGGAACCTCCCCTTCTTCTCCTCAAGGGCTCTTTTGGAGATTGATCTAGGGTTCCACGTATTCTAATAATAAATATCATGACTCGTGACACATATTCATATATTCATAATAATATATGATTATTCATCATGAATAATACATGAAATAATTGGTTATGGTTCTCATTTGAACTTTCCCTCTTTCAAACATCATGTCTCCAATGAAGATTCAAAAGGGTAAAAGATATTTACCATTTTGAGAATAAATCAAGCAGGCAGCTATGTTCTTCAGCCGGCAACTTCTAGATGCGCTATTACAAGAATGCTCGAAATCTGTTCCACTGGAAGCTAAATCAACCCCATTAGAAGGGCTAGGCGAAGAAGCATCCTGAAAACGATCAATCAATTGAACTTAACACCATATTAGGCACCAATCAGAGCTTGAAAGTTTGAGACACACACATAAAATTGAAATTAAATCAGAATTCAACTTCAAAGGAATTATTAAACCCCCACATACTGATTGGATTGTAATCAGGATACATAATAAGAAATACAGAAAACGTACGTTGTTCTGTTCGTAGAGGTGTCTGAAAGAATAAAAGGGGGATAACGCATATGAATCTAGAGGCAAAACGATCAAAATTGTGATAACGAGCAAACCCCTTAGAATCATTTTTCGCGCCAAATAAGTAGACTATATCTTCACTTTCCTCTTTCCGTAATGAAGGTTTAGATTCGAATCATGAAAACCATTAAACTCTTGGTGACAAAAGAAGGATTGACGATCCCAATGAAAAATGGGATATGGGAATGTATTAAAAACGATGAAGATTGAATTAGTCGACGGAGTGATAGAGAAAACGCGTCTGTGAATCAAAATGTTGTTCGATTCCATTCCAAGAATACGACGATTGTGGAAAAGTCGTTCGGAAATTTGCAGGATATGGGATTTGGATGTTTCGTCGTGAGTAGAATGGCAATGGAGTCGCCATTCGTCAATAACCTTGTTTAGGGTACCCGTTTACTTTTAAATAATCACAGCATTTCCAACACTTTCTTCTAAATTAAACACCGAACAAAAAATTGAGGATTTTAAGCTAAAATGTGTTCCAACAGTTTTTTCAAAACCTTTTTAAAATAAAGTAGGAGATAAACATTTTTCTTTAAATATGAAGAACAATCCAAAAAATAATTACAAAGTGGACCACCAATAAAAAAAGATTTAAAAACAAAATATTTGAATATAGAAATAATATTTTAATAGATAACTGAAATATTTTAATATTATAATAATGATGACTTCTTAAAAAATGGGTAATCTGTTAAAGATGAATACAGATATTTTTAAAGATTTTAACTTTAGGTTCTTTATTTTAAAAAAATTTTGAGAAATCTTTTAAAAGGTTAACTTACAACATTTAAAATATAATTATTCCACTTGAAAAGGGAAGCAATTTTAATTTTACATCAACAGATTTCATAAAAATTTAGATATTTTTAAAATTCGGAGGCATAAATACTATATTAATACCCTTTTCAAAAAAAAAATACCATATTAATATGGTAAATGGATTAATTTTAAGATTTGTTTTCCAAAATTACTCATGCTTCATAAAATTTTAATCTCATATTTATTTAAAAAAAGGTTAAATAGTTATGAACTAGAATGTCTTAGTAAGATTACTATGAATTTTCCTTCAACCTCAGTCATTCGACCAGTAGGCTATAATCCTTGTAGTTAGTAAAATTATTGTTTCTAAACCACAAGGATTGTGGCGTACTGGTTGAGGCCCAGGGGGATGTGGTGAAATATCTCATCTGTTCAGGGTTCGAATCCAGACGTACACAACAATTGTGGCCACCGAGTTTATCAGGGTTGATGTATTGCAATCAATGTCTTAAAAAACTAGCCGCGAAGCCGCCATGGCACGCCTTGGTAAGGTTTGTGTCCGCCGCCATTTTTAGTGTAACACCATATTTGATTTTTAGCCAACAACTAGCTTATCAGGGTTGATGTCATTTTTGTAACACCATATTTGATTTTTCTTGCCGTTTTAGTGTCTTGTTTTTTCGTTTTTAATAAACATAATTTAAAATGCTTAATATCACTAACTCATTGACTAATAGTAGAAAACAAATGTTTATATATGTATAATATTAAAATGATATAAAAATTTGTCGCCATAAGACACGCCTTGAAAAACGTCATGACTCGCTGTGGCTTATAAGGCTTAAGGCTTGACATCGCCGCCATGTCACGCCTCACGTTATTTAGAACTTTGATTGCAATCATAATTTGTCGGGATTAGTACAAACATAGCCTGGGATACCATTCACAAAAAAAAAAGGATTACTGTTTCTAAGATCTAAAAATGAACACAAGATTAACATTAACTAGGATCTAAGAATGAACATAGGATAATCATGCTCAAAATTTTGTTTACCTAACATTGAATGTATACTAATTTTTCATATAACTATTTTTGTTATGTTGATTAGTAGTTCTAAAATTAGGCTAGCTTAATTAGTATGTAATCCTTGACTTGCTTGGGGTTTTTGATATAAACAATTAATATGATAAACACATTAGTCAAATAAGTTCAACATCATTAAATTCCCGTATAACCTTTTTGAAAACAATTTATTGTTGAAAATTTCCTTCTCAAAAGCAATTCAAAAACCTTGACCATGACGATATTATTTAGTGTATAATGAAAGCAAGTCAAACAACATAAGGTTTCTCATATATAATGTACGTTAGAGATTTAAGACAGATGTCATAGCCTATCCTTTAAAATATTGGTATATCCTACCATTCATGATCCCACTCTTTGGTATCGATTTATGTTTTTTAATAGTCGTAATTGTTTGTTAACAACTTAATATAATAGTCGTAATTATACATTACTGTTTGATAGTGACTTTAATTACATAAAAAATGACTTCTTCACTAACGTTGTGTTCTCGAAACTCATTTAACGAAGGAAATGATAGGAAATTAAGGGAAATCGGAGTATATTGAAAAAAACTCGTACTCTCGAAACTTTTTTTAAAAGATAAATAAAAGGAAAATGAGGGAAAATAAAACTTAGTTTCCTTTCAAACTTTTCCTCCCAAATGTGGAAGGAAATGGAAGGAAAATAAATTAAAATTATTTAAAAAATTAATAAAATTACGAAATTACCTAGTCTTTCATCCTAAATTATATCAGTTTAAAGGGCATATTAGTATAAATGACATTTTTCTTTCCTTTATCCCCTCTTCAAGAACATGAAAAATATTTTCTTTCTTTTCTTTCCTTTTACTTCACTTTCAATAACACAAATAATTTTTTTATTTTCCTTCTCTTTATTTTCCATCTATTTATTTCCCTTTTTTTCTCTTCAAATTCGAGAACAAAACGTAAGTTTTTGTAGGGGAAGTTTTATATAGAAAGACAAAAAAAAACATCACTTGCTCATCCTAATTAAAAAACACATTCTTTTTATATATGGAAAAAAAAATCATCCCAGAAAAAAAATCTTTTAGATACATACATATAGATTAATCATAATTCATACAAACAACTTTATCTAAACACGACTTAGAGGAAAACCAACCAAACAACCGCTTATATAATTTTTAAATCTTTTTGTTCATATTTGATAAAAATGAGAATGAAAGTTTTGTTGAGAATGATAAGAAAAAATCACTATAGTTAAATCAATCTTAATTGAAAATAAACATTAGTAACAAGATATTCAATGAAAAAACGTAATTCGGATATGAGATTTAAAATTGATAATTTTTTATATAATTTTTATCATAAGTATTATTCTAGACCATTATTTGTCTTCCGAATAAATAATTAATATTTTATGTTTTTAAGTCAATGAAGAAAATTTGTTTTTGTGGCATGAAAATAAACCCAATGAAACGAATAAACCGGCGTGTCCCACCGCGGTGACCACCCCCCTTCCAGCACTCAAAATCGCCTTCTAATCCCCTTCTCAATTAAACAAAATTAGGGTTAGGGTTTTACAGTTTTTTGGTCATGGCTTCCGAAGAGATCGCTTTAGTCCTATCACACCGTTCCGACAACAACCACCCTCAGTTCCTATTCCAAGACGACTCCAACTTACCCTTCCGATGTAACCCACCGCACCACCACCACCACCAACAGCAACGCCACACTTCCGGTCATCATCTCGCCGGACATACAACTAACAACAAGACTACCCGTGAGCTCACCGGCTTTATCGAACATCAAAATCGACACTATCAACCGCAAACCACCACAACCGACTTCCGGCGGAACATGTGCGATGCTGCACCTGCGTACCACCGTGGTATACAGGATTGGGATATCAGAAATGGGCGGGATTCTAGTTCTCCTAGCGGAGATCGATCGGATAGTGATGATGATGGTGACGGTGACGGTGACGGAGACGAAGAAGACGACGAGATGGATGATGGAGATGGAGATGGTCACGTGGTTGGACTTGTAAATAGCAGTGATGATGTTAAAAATGCTCAGAAAAGTAATGTTAGTGGGCACAGCAGCTGTGAGAAAAATGGAAATGGGAAAAGGACCCATCTCTCCTCAATTGGTAAGTTTTCAGGCAATTATCGTCTCTTTGGATTTCTGTTTTTGTTTCTTCTGTTCACGAATCTTATTAATTTTGATTATTGTATGATTGAATTTTTTCTTTGGTGTGTGTTAGGTTCCAGTAGTGAAGTAATGAAAGAAGGAATTGTGATTCAGAATCATCAGCAAACACAATTATGCCAGTATCAGAATGCTATTACAATTGCTGACCCTAATGGTGAATTGTACTACTCTCAGTATCTTCGTGGGGCTGAGAGTTCAGGAGCAGGGCTTAAAGATATGTTGGTTGAAAATGGGTGTGGGTTTAGTGGAAGAAAGGATATTTCTAATTCAGGTGGATCGGGGGAGTCTTTAAGGGCGATACTGTCGGATCCTTTGACGTGAGTTCATGCAAATTCCTTTATTTGGCATACCATTTTACTACAGATATGCTTTTATTGAAACATTTAGGGAAATTTCAAGCCTCTATTGCATAATTTAAGAATTAAATCACTAAAAGTGTTTGTTTGAGGGTAATTTGTAATTTTGTAGGTACCCTTAACATGACTAGCTACAACAAAATCAGCTTAATTGGACGACAAATATGTCTGAATGATCTAATAGACTGATTTATAGGATGCTTTACAGTTTGCGTTGGACGTACAATTGTTTGGTCCAATAAACTTAATGCCTATAAAGCAATCTATTAGGACGTTTAGATATATTCGGTGTCCTTTAAAGCCGATTTTGTTGTAGTGACTTGATAGAACTACTTATTGTTGTTATTCTTGACGAATAAAGATTATGCCTTGTTTCATGTTTATGGTTTTATGTTCATACAGAGGAGCTCTCATGGATGATGCTATGATATTGCCTTGTGGGCATTCTTTTGGTAGTGGTGGAATGCAGCATGTTATGAGGATGGTGAGTAGTGTGAAGTCTCATTTATTACAATATCACCAATCTGTCCTTGAACAAATACTTAGGGGCTGATTGGTTGGTTTTTCATTAAGTCATGTATGGATAAAGCTGTCTGTGTGGATTAATTTGTCTGTATTGATTGGGAGGGTTTTTTCATAGATGGAAGGAGCATGTTTTTAATTGGGAGGGGCAGATTTGGAAAATAAAACTTGGCTATCTGCATAAAGCTCCGCCCTAAAGTTTACTGAATAAGCCATTTTCTATAACTTTAAGCCACTACCAAACAGTCTTGTATAGCTGATCGAATAAGTTGTGAGTCCCATTAAGTTCATTAAGCTGCTGACAGACTCGCCCTTAATGTTCTAGTGTGTATGATAATTGCATATGATCATGTGAAAAGAAGGGTTATATTATTTGCTTGTGCTGTAGATAGCTAAAGATACTATTTATGCAAAGAAAAAGTGTTTATAATTGTGGATCAACAATATGTGGCTGACTTTCTTTTTGTACGATACAGAAAGCCTGCTACACTTGTTCACACCAGGTGTCGGAAGGTTCAGTCGCTCCAAATCTATGTAAGAAAAGCTTTCTATTTCTTGTAGAGAACTTAATTGCTTTCTTTGTTATTATGTTTGCCGGCTTTCCTTTCATGCCTGTGTTCATTATGGATTATGTACCACTGTTATGCATAATTACTTCACTACATTCTACTTCTACCCCTGTGGATCCTTTTAGAGGTATGGATGCCCTTCTTTGGAAGCTTTATGGGTTTTATATGATGCGTATCTCTTATAGATAGCGATAATATGTCTTAAAGTTTAAATAGAATAACACTCGATATCTATAACAGATAGCGAATAATATGGCTTGAAGTTTAAATATAAGAACACTCGATATCTATAATAGATAGCGAGTAATATGCCTTAAAGTTTAGGTAAAAGAACGTGACCATATCTAACGAACTAAAGCCTGTAACTATAATGTTTTAATTGTTCTGTTACAACTTACAACTCCCGCCCGTATTCTTGTATCTTTCATATTTTGGCATTTCTTCTGTTTTGCCCATTCTTTACTTCCAGATTGTTCATTCAGATAGGACGAAACAATTGTTCAGACAGAACTGGACAAGAGAGAACAAATAAAATGACCAATTTACCCCTTATGAGTTGTTTATATCTTTGGATTAATTTATGCAATTTATGAAATTATAATAAAATAAAATTCTTTTATAACATTAGAAAGTTTTCATCAAGACGATTAAAATGACACCAAAATAAAAAGTTTATGTAGTTTCCACTTTTTATTTTATACATTTTCTATGTTATTTTATTATTATTAACATTTAATATATTACATGAACTAACCCAAACATAGAAACAGTATAAAAAGGATATTTTTAGGACAACAAAGTGGATGTTTAAATAACATAGAATACAAGAAGTAAATTTTAAAGAATGAATTAAATGTAAAGAGGAAGGCGTATTTAATGTTTTTAGAAGAGAATAAGGTTTTATTTTGAGGTTGTATTGGTGATCTCAAATGGAGTCGTTATTTAGTTTTTTTATCCGTCCTTTGATAAATTTTTACATCTATATCCATCTACTTGTATAGCTCTGCAATCTGCGGTTCTTGCATTCCGTAGGGAAGAAGAGTTGCAGACTCACCGTGCCTCCAAAAGAAGAAATAAATTAGATCAGGTTTGTTTGTTTTTTTCCAAGTAGAAAATATTATTTATTCACCAAAATATTAAAATTTCTAGTGTAATAGAATTCTTTTTGGCTCATGCAGGATAAAAATAGTTATGGCGATTCAACACTCGTGGACCAATCTAAGGGCAGAGGTGTTCAATTTCCCTTTTTTGTCACTGATCGTGTTATCATCAAGGTTATTAATTATTAAATTTGTTTGCTAGTTTCATTTAATTACGTGCAGATGCTCGTTAAAGTTTCTAACTTTAGGATTTTATCAGGGTAATAAGAGGACGCCTCCACGTTTTGTTGGTCGTGAAGCTGTTGTAACAACTCAGTGCTTAAATGGGTGGTTCGTTTCTTCCCTAATATCTCTAGATTTCATGATTCTTTCATCTTATGCTCTATTGGACATACGAAAATTGAAACACTTCATTTGGTAAATGGTTTGAAGCTACGTGTGATGACCTTAAACTAGCTTATAAGCTATAAGCCAACTTGTTTTTTGAGCTTATTGAGAAAGCCCTGTTTTGTTAGCCATAAGTATCTCCGAACAACTATGCTAAAATAGAGATTTTGGTGATTTAGGGTATATTTTTGCTTCAATAACTATGTTCATATGCTAAAATAGAGAAAATAAGAGAGGGTAGAAATCTCTAGAACTTCCTATTTAAGAGAAAGAAATAATATTTAATTCTTTTTCACCAATAGCCGACATTGAAATTAAGTGTTTAGGAAAGAGAAATAATATTTTATCAAGTGTATTGAAATTTTTAATAATATAGTTGATGATAGAATTGCTAAACGTAGCTGTTGGAGTTGGATGCAGTTTTTCTTTAGAGATTTTAACTTTTGATGCTCTATTTTAGAAAAATTATAACATGGTTGTTGGAGATGCCAAGCTCCAAGTTTTTTTCCAATTATTCCCCTTATATATTCCAATTACCTTTTTAACATGTCTTTTTAGGTAATTTTATATTATTATCTAGTTTATCGGCTAGCTTTTACCGAACATAGTTCAATCAGCTAATTTATTGGGTAACAGCTAGTTTGTCAAACATAGTTTAAGTAAAAGATTTCAATGTGTCAAGCATTTTAGAGTACACTTTAATAGAGTTAAACATAGAACTTTTATCCGTTAGTTTATATATATATATATATATATTAATAGGGTTAGGTTCAAATGTGAACTCATTTTTTGCTGTGAACGTGAGGACGAATCTCAGCCACACAGCTTCGGTTATGGTGGACGCGATCACGGAGGATTGACGCGATTCATGGGAGGGTGGAGATTATTAAAGGAGGGGAACCAGGTCAAAGCCGCCTTTATTGACCGCATAAGTGGCTGAGATTCGTCCTCACGTTCACAACCAAAAATGAGTTCACATTTGAACTTTCCTCTATATTTTTAATATATATATATATATATAGAGGAGAAATGAACACTTTGTGGACCACATATGATGTGGGTCCCACACATTAAAAAATCATGTCTGATTCAATGGGGCCCACAAGGTGTTTCTTTGTTCTTTTAAATTTACAAAATTCTCATTTGAACCTCCCTCTCTCTCTCTCTCTATGTATATATATATATATATATCAATATATCTATAATGAATGATAACGATAAGTGGATGTTTTGTTTACGTAGGTACGTGGTGAAGACACTGGACAATGCGGAAAGTGTTAAATTGCAGTATCGGTCCCTAGCCAAGGTTGAAGATGTCCGGCCTTTAGACGTAGGTTCGAGTAAGATGACACCACCCAATTGGCTCTAACCCACAATGGGTACATGTGGTTGTATTAGTCATTTTTAGGTGTAAATATAAAGTGTCATTTAGATGTGGTATGGGGTCAAAATATGAAATTAAATTGATGGTTTGAAGGCATTTTGCCTTGTTCTAATTTAAAGAAAAGTATATAATTTTTCTTTGTTATCGTAATGCATACGTTTTTTTTTCTTCTGCAAATCAGGGTTTTCTGTTTTTTTGAAATATATCTGTACAGATGGAGCTTCAAATGAGAATATTTTCATTTTACGAAACGTGAGAATACATTTATCAGATGTGATAATACATGTGAATGAACTTGGTGGTAGGTTACATCAAATGTCCTACACGTCTTTAATAATTGATATAGTATCAAATATAATGGATTATAATATCATATGTGATCGACTATAGTAAAAAAGTGTTATGTTTTTACATGTTTAAACACTTCCTATTTGCATATAGGCGTAAGATCGTTTGATAAGAGGAGTTAAGGTGAGAAGCGTAAGAAGAGATCTGAACCTTTGATCATCTTTAATCTTAAACCGACCAATTAATTGCGTTTGATAAGAGGATTGATCTGATGTATCTCGGTACATCTCATCCCGGTGCATCTTATCGTAATGTGTATCTGATGGTGTAAATCCGTTCAATTAACTCTTTACATCGACTCTTTTAACTATTATAGGAAGGTATAAAAAAACATTATTTTAATGGACTTTTGATATTGGTTCCTTACATTAATTTTCATTATCTCACCTCATATAAAATATTCTACATTATTTTTTTATATACATATGTACTTGTCAATTATTTATTTTGTTTTAATAAAAAGGTAAAAAAATAATATTAAACTAATGTATACTTAATGTAGGGGGAATAATTACAGTAACGATATTTTTTTTACTCGTCACACTTGGCTTAAATGTAGGGAGTAAAACTGAAGATGCTCTTACCGGAATACTTTTTCAAGGTGAAGAAAATGTTCTAGGGGGCGTTTAATTTAGCTCAGAGAATAAAAATAGGAATGAAAATGTAAATGATAGTAAATGAATTTTAATCCTCTCAATTGAATTTATTATAATATACTAGAAAGGTACTCACGTAATGCAGCAAGATACATTTTGATTTTAATGTTTCATTTTATTCTTTATCTCTATCGATGCTATAATACGATTTTAAGTGGTTTTATTTTTTAATAAAATAAAAAATTTGAAGATATAATAAAAATTTGAAAAAATATATATCGATTTTAGTATCAAATTAACTATTTAATAGTTTTTTTTATATAGTTTCTTTAATTAATTTTTTATTATAATCTAATTTAAGTTTAATAACGATGTAATTTAATTTTGGTTTAATAATATGAATTTTAATAAAAATAATAATTAAGTATTATGTTATAACTCAATAATTATCCTAACTAATATTTAGATTTTTTATATTTAAAATAAGATGTTTATCTTGTATTTAATAATGTTTATCCGCAGTTAATTACAAAAATTCAAATATGGAGCTTTAATAAGTTTTACATACGCATAATTTACTTGTAATCTTGAATTTTAAGTAATATGCATCAATAAACAATAATGTATGCATAAAAATGGTTTTTAAGAGTTTTTTCCAAATGCTTTATATAATATAGTATATATATAGATAAACCAAACAGTTTATTTTATTTTCATTCCCATTAATTATTACTTAATACTTAAAATTGATCCAATAATTAGTTTTACAAATTAACCAAGTCAAATAAATAAATTATCAATTAATTTAATAATATAATTAATACCGAAAATTTTAAAATAAAGTAGTAGTGAAAAAATATTATAATTTTGATGCTCTATTTAAAAAATAACAACATACTTGATATTTAGTGTTGTTACTAAAATGATTAAAGTCATTAGACCATAAAGATTAAGGAACCGTTTATTAAACATTTATCTGGTAAACGTTTATCGATAAAAATTAATAAATTACTTATTTATTGGGTAATATTTTAATCAATAAAAACGACATCGTATTCAAGAATTTACTCGGTAAAAGCTAATAAGATCATTGTATTCGCTTACCAGGTAAGATTTTTGGTCCTTGACTCGTTTTTAACGGATGAGATTCTTGATCTTTATTTTACTCATCTGGTGAAATAATGTGAGTTAGAAAATATAAGAGAGTAAACAATCCCCAAATTATTGCTTTGATGTTATTTCAAAACAATAAAATAAAAAATGAACTTGAATACAAATTTCATATTTAATCAACCAAATTGTGGTCTATCTTGAACAATATGTTTATTTACACCTAAAACTGTACTTCAAATCAATATCTATCCATTACCATATTTGATCGGATTTCACTATACCAGCCAACAACCATTCAGCTGCGAGGATGCACTTTCCCTAAAACTCTTCACCTTCATCAAGCAATAATGGCTACAACCAAACCCTAATCCTCCGCCATTAACGCTACTTGTTTTCAACAAATAACATGCCGACTTACAGTGATCTCTTCCTTTGATTTTACCTTGAATCAATACTCCAAATGCCCTAGTTCCGCCATTTTCCTTGAATTCACGTCTGGATTCCTCATCTCTGTTTTCCCCAATCTCTTCCACCAGTATGATTCCGTCCGGTGAAGACGATCTCTCTGAAATCACGTTTGGCCAGCCTTTAGACTTCACCGCCTTCTCCGTCTTCACCTCGCCGTTGGCGTAGATTTGAAGCAACAATGGCGCTTGTCTTATATTCTTCACGATCTCTGTTACTGATCCTTGAATCCATTCCTCGAGCTTGTCTGTAACATTAGGGCTTTCGATCGTAGAATCATAAAACTCGTTATCATCGTTTACGATTTTGTCCGCCACCATTAGATCCGCATCGATAGAAGAGGAAACCTGCAGATTAGTAACAGGACGATCGGAAACAACCGTCGCCGCCGCACAGATTCTGGTAGCTTGATTTTTAACGACGAGTTTGGTGGTTGAGAGAGATTGAAGACGGTTGAATCCAGAAATTCCATCCGATCGATCGTCAAGAAAATTCGAAGTAGATTGAGTAAGTACGTAACGAGGACCTAAACATGCCATTGTTTACGGCCGTTGACGGTGGCGGAGTTTAATTCCGGACGGCGGAAGCTCCGGTCCTTTCTCGCCGGAGATGTGTTGCTTGCACGTAAAGTAGAGGGAAGAGGAGAGAAGTTATCAGATGTGGGAGGGACTTGGTGGAATTTATAGTAACTGGTCGTCATTGAAAAGGACTTGAAATTTGACAACCACTAGGAATCTATTTTCTAAATGGACGGTGGGATTTGCTCTAATCTTTTCTTTAAATCAAATTTCTGAAAAATTACAAAAGAAAATTAACATCATGATATTATTTTCCATATTTTGCACCTAAATATCAACCAATGAACGATTTTAAATATAACGACAAAATTACGAAATGTTGTGGATAAAGTAATTAAATGGATAACAAAAAGTGGTCTGCCCTTTTCCGTATAAATTTCAAACAACGATAAAATTTTGAGCATCTCCAATAATATTTTACAATTTTAAAAAAGAAAATTACTCAGAAAAAAAATCTAGATTAATAATTCCGTAAAAATTACATTCAACTTTTATTCGATGTCCTACAAACATTTTTTTTACGAAGGGAAAGGGAAAAATTTGATGGAAATAAAAAGAAAATAAAAAATATTTATGTTTTTGAAACTATTTTAAAAGGAAAAATAATGATAAGTTTCTTTCAAAACTTTCTTTTCAAATATGAGAAAAAATAGGGGCGGGTTTAAATGACACGTTTACATTTGTCCTAATTTTTATTCAGTCTTAATATGACACGTATCACGTTCTCATTTGTCCTTACGTTTGCAACCCAATTTGAGTTCAAGAACGTGAGGACAAATGGGTTATTGATGTAATTGTTCTCCATATTGTAAGTTGACTTCCTCCCCAAAGTGAGATAATGGCTCTCAAGTCTTAACATCCGAGGTACTTTTTTATAAATTATTATTCGTTCTAAAATAAATGTTTATAATAAAAAAATACACATAATTTTATAATTGTGTAACTATTACATTTTTAATTAATAAAAACAATTTTATCTTTAATTACAAGGAGAGAATTTTCTTTATCTTATAGTTAAATATAGAATCAAAAAGTAAACATTTATATTTAAAAGATGTAGACTTATTTTAGAATAAATTAAAAAAGTAACATAGACACATTATTTTTTATGAAGAAAATAATTTATCTGGTTTCTTTATTGCTATAATAGGTAAGATATGGATAATTAACCAATTTAATTGCTTATACTGAAATATATATAACATTTATCCGATTTATATCCCATCCCATTAAATTATATATTTATTTAAAATAAAAAGTGGGTTGCTTGTACGGTAATTAGAGGTATACTATTATAGATTATAACTTGAAAGAAACCGATTGGAGTTGACGACGGGTGACACATTGGACGCATGCATGTGCATGGAAGGCGCGTGTTTGATAATGGTCTACGTAAGATTGGCTTACGTGTGCGTGTGCCGCCATTCACCTTTTATGCCTTTTTTTTACACACCTGGCATATCCTACGTGGATATTTCTGATTTTATTTTCTTTTTATTTACTGGGCCCAGTGGGCCGCATGTACCAGTGTGTGTTTACACTTTTCGAATCTAAAAGTAAAAATGATAATTTAGAATCTCTATTTTAAAAGCCCAATATTTAAAGCCCATAACCCGGCCCAATTAGAAGGCCCTTATTTTGGCCCTAAATTATGTTATGGATTCTTGTTACCAAGCCCATGTGAAGTTACCGGAAATTGACCCGAATTACCAGACGAGATCTCCTTCTTGTGCATCCGGACAAAGAGAAGCAAAGAAAGAACTGAAAACACAAAGAAAGAGGATTTCGTGGAGAGAAAAGTGAAGACTTGTAACTGGCAGAAATGCAAGATCCATCGAATCCAGATTCTAAGCCGCAAAATGCGGCGTCGTTTCCGTTTAGGCCGTCTCATCATCGGCGAGCACACTCCGAGGTGAACTTCCGGCTACCGGACGATCTAGATCTGGCGTCAGACCCATATGATGCACCGTCTGGAAGCTTCGAAGAGATGGGATCTGAGGAAGATCTGTTTTGTACTTATATGGACATTGAGAAGCTCGGATCCAACTTGAACGACGCCGGCGTACTGGATAACGGTCGGATCAACAATGCTGGTGGCGGAGGTGGACCTTCGGAGGATAATTACGGTGGCGTTGGTGACGGAGAAAATACCAGCTCTAGACCTCGACATCGGCATAGTAATTCGGTTGATAGTTCGAGTTTTTTGAGTGAAAGTATTGAAGCGAAGAAGGCAATGGCTCCTGATAAGCTTGCTGAATTGTGGACTGTTGATCCAAAGCGAGCTAAGAGGTACTATTACGTATACTTTACCGTTATGCAACTTTATGTTAAACTTTTTGCCATCAATAATTCGATTTACTGCTGTAGAATATGGATGGAATCGTCAACAAACAGTAATTTAAGACGTAGGAAGGTAATTTAGAGATTGGGATTGCAAATCTAGTGCTTTAGTTCAATCTAATCGAGCAACTGATGCGATATTTAGAGATTGGGATTGCAATTCTGTCGTTATTCAGTAGAATTGCATCTCTAATTTTTGTATTAATTGGCTGCCAGATGAACAGGTTCTCATCTGAATGAGTAAATCATCGGACATAATTGTCAAATAAGGCACTCATTAGTAACAAAGACTTGTAATGAATTTACCCAAATCTAAGCAAAGACTTTGAACCTTTACACAAAGTTAGTCCTTTTTATATGCCAGAAAAATGGTGTATTACAATTACTCTAGTAAACTAATTTTCACCAAACTCCAAGTTCACATTAATGCTTTCTAAACATATATTTATCGTTAATAATACTTTCTTACGAATACTGAAATACCCATCCATCATCAGCATCTTCTGGTTTATCCATAGAAGCCATAGGCAAAAAGGGTCCATGCTAATTCTACAGGCAAGAACATAAATTTTAACTAGCATCCTTTTTGTTGTGAAAGCATAAAGATGCTCTAAAGAGACCATTTTGTGTTTATATCTTATTTCTTCGGTATTCCTCCATCTGATCCTTTTGCAAAGAGTGACCGAGAACATGTTGGTATAATTAACAAAAAAATGACCCGAATCGTTATGCAATCATGCTAACAAACATCTAGATTTACATAACCATCCCTATAGAATTTTTATATTAAGATAAGGGTCATATTTGATATCATAATTTAACTATATCCTTTAAAAGTTTTTAGCTTTGAGGGTTTCAGATCATCTTATCCTTTGTAGCATACAGGATTTTAGCAAATCGACAATCTGCCGCTCGTTCAAAAGAGAGGAAGGCCCGCTATATGTCTGAACTCGAGAGAAAAGTTCAGACCCTGCAAACAGAAGCAACCACCCTTTCGACACAATTGACTATGTTTCAGGTGATTATTTAAACTTCCCACATCTTGTTATCTCTAATATGTATCATAACTTTCAACATAGGACTTACATCTTTATATAAATAAGTACCATATAAAGATGGATAAATGCTTACCATATGCCCAAAATCCTAGAGGGGATCTGTTTCATAATCTTTAATCAAATGACCAATTTCCCTAAAGAAACAAAGAATGACAATATGATGGATTTGAAGTTTATAATTGTAAAATGAGGTTCTTTCTTTATACAGAGGGATACAACTGGGCTGTCTTCTGAAAACACAGAGCTAAAGCTCCGATTACAAGCTATGGAACAACAAGCTCATTTACGCGATGGTAAGAATTAAGATTCCTAAAAACTCTATTTCACTTGTAATTTTTTTATTATGTTTATATAATTATTTATATAAACACAGCTTTAAATGAGGCACTGAAGCAAGAAGTGGAAAGACTAAGGATGGCAACTGGAGAAATAGCAAGCTGTTCAGATGGTTACAATTTGGGAATGCACCATGTTCCTTATAACAACCAATCAAACTTCTTCGCAAACCACCATCAACCGCCAGAGCCGCAACAATACCACCAGTCCAACCACCACAACCACCACCAGCACCACCTACTTGCCGCCGCCCATGCTCAGGCTCAGGCTCTATCTGAGACACTACAGCAAGATCCACTGGGCCGCTTCCAGGGGCTCGATATCAGCACCAGAGTAGGCAATTCTCATCTGGTCAAATCTGAAGGTCCTTCAATCTCTGCAACTGAAAGCAGCAGTACATTTTAATTCTCAATTGTTTTTTTTTTATTTCTTTCTTTCTTTCCACATGATTTGTGTTTTCACCAAATTCTTTTAATTGTTTATAGACTAACACCTTGTTAGTGCCCACAAGCACCATTTTCTTTAAAATAATTTATTTTTACAATCCATTAGGTTTCAATCTTAATAACTCTCTTCCTATGTTGTTCTTTATTGTATCCTGATGCTGGCGATTCGGTTATGGATTTATCATGTGCCAAAGATTTATTGTATTAATTAACGTATTCAAATTTCTGCAACTCTCTTTTTCTTTCTGAACTCCTTTCAGTAAAACCTGTTTGTACAAGTATACCACCCTGGAACCAACCGTAGCAAATCTAGAAGACAACACCCTAATGGTGGCTAAGTTGTTGGCAATATTGTTTCAATCTAGCATCAGGGTATAGTACAATTGGTTTTGGGGTGGTATACTTGCACAAACGTTGTTTCAGCCTTGTATCAAATTGGTTCTAGTGCGGTTTACTTTCATAAACGTTATTTCAACTTGACATTAGGGTATAACACAACAGTTGATTCTAGGGTGGTATACTTGCAAATACTCTGTTTCAACCTAGGTTCAACGCGTAGCAAAGTCAGTTCTAGGATGATATACTTGCACAAACCCTGTTTCAACCTACCATTACGGCATATAACATTGTTGGTGTTAGAGTGGTATACTGGCATAAATACTATTTTAATCTGGCTTCAAAGTGTAATAATACAGTTGGTTTTGAGGTGGTATACTAGCACAAATACTATTTTAACCTGGCTAATACATTTGGTTTTGAGGTGATATACATGCACAAACACTGTTTCAACCTAGTATGTAGCTGGTTCAGGGATATGCACTTGTACAAAGTACAAACCTTGTTTCGACCTAGCATCTGGGCATAACACAGTTGATTTTAGGGTGTTATACTTGTATAAACATTGTTTCAATCTAACATCAAGATGAGGTAACACAATTAATTTTGGGATGGTATAATTGTACAAACACCGTTTCAAAATAAACTTGCGTGCCAAAGACGAGTAGGTTACCTAAGTCAGAGGACATGGTCCATGGGGGTGTGAACTCAAAACCTACACACAAATTAAATGCACATGGCAAGAGTAAGAGATCACCCCAACAATGATGTGAATGTTGCACCTTCATGGAGAGGTCATGTGGGGGCATTTGTGTCTGTGGCTGCTATACAAACAAGATCATGTTAATAAATACCCCTCGATGGCTATTGTTTCTTGTTTCCCTCACAATGTGTCGCAATTTGATTTTTCAACTCAATTGGACCATTTTTTTTAGCTTTCACTTTAATGTTAACGGAACCTAAAATTGACAGGAAATTTGAGAACTGTTATGGGATATTCATCTGGATTATGACAATGGTGGTTGTAACATGTTCATCGTGAATGTATGATTCATAATGAATAACACATCTATAATGTTTACATATTCATCATGATTGTGTTATTCATGATGAATATTCATCCAAAAAAGGTTAGGGTATCGCACTTTAGATAGTTCCTGGGTTCCTCCTCAATTATAGTTCCGAATAGAACTTCCTTCCTTTAATATTATTTCTAATAAATCATGCAAAAGTTAAAAGCATTTTGATTTTTGAATCAGGGTATTCCCTTACAAACTATTATTCTCATGAAATGTTATTCCATTAAATTTTAGGTTTTATCTCCTTATATGGTATTTTTTACAAAAAAATAATTTTTTTTGTTATGATAGAAAGATAAGTAGTATGATCAGAAAAGTAATCATATTTGGAAATTGTATAAGAAATGTTGCAAATAAAGGATGCATGTTTTTTTTATCATCGTTTATACTATTTATCAAAAACTGAATACTCATAAAAAAAGGACAAAGCATCTTATAAATCAAGACAAAGTAACATAATTTTCTCAAAACTTTTGTCCAAATAAACTCTCGGTAAAAATACATATACTAGCCTAGTTGTATCCGACTTGCTAGTAGAGCCCAAAATTCCAGAAAATTATGGGTTCAAACCTCACCAAAGATGAAAATGATGTATAAATTTATTTGTTGTATGTAAATACTATATACTTAAATTAATTTATTTTTAACACGATTAAATTTTGAAAACATGCAAAAAAAAAATGTTTAAGCTTATACAAAATCACAAGAATATACAAGTATCATTCCAGACATACATCGTCCATTACAAAAATATATACAAAATCACTGTGATATGACATGAAAAATTATCATCGACCAGACCACCACGCACATTACAATTTTATGTATATAGTATGTATGTATATATATAACAATTTATTTGATATATACATTTGTAACCAATATTTTATAGGGGTCCATTATAATTGTTATGGTGCAATATGGAAAAAAAAGGGAAAAATTGAGAGAGATAGCATTCACATCAAATGGGTGCAATATTCCAAAAGCAAGACAACAGCTTGTGAGTAGGGCTTTCATGAGACCCCAACACAACATGCACAATTTGGATACCCTTTTCACTTTTGTGGCTGCAATTTCTCTCTTAGAACCACATTAAATCTTTTTAAAAGATTTGAAAAATAAAAAACATATAATTATCCATTTATTTAAAACATTTTCAAATATTTAAATATAAGGTTCAAAGTAACGTTTAGATTATCTTTCAACTTGTTTAACCATTCAAAGATTTACAAATTCACCACAAATAGAATACGAGTAAATAAGTAAATGCAAAAGTTTATAATATAGATTATGGATTTACATGTTCTGAAATTTTGTAATTAAGTTTTTGTAAGAGATCTAAATCACTACTGAGAGAATTTCCAACAGATTCTTTAATATTTTTTTTATAAAATGGAAAACCAAAAGTTAAAATCTCTAAAAAAATATTGTATTCATCTCCAACAGATTCTCCATTTTAGAGAAACCAACATTAATTATAATATTAAAATATTACATTCATCTATTAAAATATTATTTCTCTATCTAAATATTTGTTTTTAAATTTTTCTATTGGTTGTCTCATCTTGTAATCATTTTTGGAGTGTTCTCCAAATTTGGAGAAAAAAATCTCATCTCTCTTACTTTCTCCATTTTGGAGATAGTTTTGGAAAAGCTGTTGGAGCTAAAAAATGACCTAAAATCCTTATTTTTTCTATTTTGAAGAAGCTGTTGGAGATAATAGGGGTAAGTTTTTCTTTGCTATAAAACATCAATCATCTTGCATATAATTGTTGACCATTATTATATAAAATTTTAGTAATAGTCGTTAAAATACTATATAAAAAATTGTGTAAAAACTTAATCTACGACATATATTTACATCTATTTAAAATTATTATATAAATTTTTAACGAACCAACAATATATTTTTATTTAGTAAAGTTTAAGGTTAAAAATGTGTAAAGTAAGAAAGTACAAGGACCAAATTATAAAGGTGAGAATCATGCTTGAAATGTTAGAATGGATGGAATGGTTCAAGGAGGTTGATATCATTCATTTACCCATTTTAAACTATTGGAGAGGAGCAAAAGAAGAGAAGGAGGAATTATAGAGAAAAAGATAAGAAAATGTTGCATTTTTTAAAAGTAAACTTGGAGTCATGTTTATTGAAGGGAAGGACATGTATTAAATTTGTGTTTAATTCATAGTTCAGTATGATTTCAAGTTCATTGTTTGATTATCGTTGAAATTAGTATCGTCTGCGTTTAGAAAGCAAGGAATGAGTTAAGAATGGAGTTTTATGTTTAGGTGTGTTCAAATGGGATAAATCTAGAAATTTAAGTGTGAGATGTTCTGTCATTGTGATTTAAGCGTTAGAAAGAGTCAATAGGCACGATACAAGCAAAAAAACACAAAAAAATAAATAAACTGAGCTTGTGTTCTGGTGATCCAACTTTGACCCATAAAGGAGAGCTTCAAGGATGTTGTATTGTTTACAAGGACTTAAACTAACCACAAGACTTGTGGCGTACTGGTTAAGACTTTTGGGGGATTAGGCTAGATAACCCATCTACTCCAGATTCGAATGCAGACACAAACAACTTGTGGCCACTGGGGAATTATCTTAGGGTCGTACGTCTTTAGCAAATATAAAATTGTCGTGATTAGTACGAAACGCCTGTGATACCCTTTCCAAAAAAATGACTTAAACTACATGAATGTTGTTTACAGTTTACTTAGGTTATATCCACACCATGATTAAGGAACATCTAATAATTAAGGTGAGTTTCGTATGTTTTAAAATGGGATGTATGCTTACGTATGGACTACATTTTGACATGAATTAGTATTTGTTTCACGTTTTGGTATATATTACATGTATGTATATTTGAAATAAGAGGTATGTATGTTATAAGTCTTGACTGCTTTTTATTAGTATTTATACTAGTATTCAGAATGTTCTAAAGTGATATATGTATGAGTTCACTTACTAGGACGCCCGTGACACAATGACGAAAGATGGGACACAATGAGTTCACCGATGTCCGATTGATCGAATTGGGAACAAGTTCATCTAAGTCACATGTTAAAGAGTTGGACCCATAATTATCGATATCTCAAATTTAAAAGGAACCTTTCATTATTGTTGTTGGTTTAATCAATGTGATGTTTTTTACAACATGATTTTGCATTTGTAAAAAGTGTTTAAGAAGCAATGTTTCAATATAAAAGTATGAAAATCATTAAGCCTTTTTAACAACTAGTTTTACGCATTTCAGGAGCAGTAATATTAATAGTCTTTTATATTGTTTGTTTCAGTTTTTGTTTTTAGTTTGATATGAAACGGTCATTCATAAGTTATACACATTCCTTTTTTCAAAAACAATAAAAAATATTGGGAAATATGAAGTTAAGTGCGGTGTTCGTTATAAATCTATAAGTTAGGTCGAAGGTCCAAATCTTTATAAAAAACATTGTACTGTTTTCTTAACTAAAATTAACAAATTTTCAGCCCACCGTTCACAGTACGTGAACAACAACCGACAACCCATCAATAAGTTAGCCATCCTAACCTAGTTCGCCTAATAGGTTATTAGAACTAATTTTCATTTATAAATAAAAAATTACTTTCTTTGTATCACAATTATCATTTTGTACCATCACAAAATAAAGATATGCCCCTTTGTTAAAACAATCAAAATATAACTTATTTTGTTTTCGTTCCTATTTTAAAGAGCATTAATTTGATCAACATATTTATTATTTTGTAAAAGATAAACTATTGATATTGGTTTAAAAAAAGGGAATTTAATTATTTTGACCAAAATTAAAAATCCATTTACCAATATAACCAAAATATTTCTTAGTTTACCTAAGTGACCAAAATCTCTTTAAAATACATATCGATGATCGAGTACGTATATACATGACGGAGGGGCCCAAAACGACGTCGTTAGCGAAGACCTTACCACACTTTTTTTTTTGCTTTAAGAAAAAAAAGTTCTTAATAATTTTAAATTTAATAACATATTAATTATTTTTATTTTATATAAAATAAAATTGACGAGAGCACGATTTTTAAATGACGGTCAAAGAATTATCTATCTAAAAAAATAAACGGCCGCAAAATCAGGAACTTGCATGTGCTTGGTAACATGGTAGGCCCTTTTATTTTTGACAATTACACATATAACCCCACACAATTTCATAAACTAACCTTTTCTTAATCATTCAATTTCCCCTAAAATCAATTCATTATTTAATCAACACACGTAACCTCGATATCCACATCTTGTTTTTATTTTATTTTATTTTACTTCGAAACAAAACTGTGTTTTACATACTGACATGTGCATAAAACGACAAATTTTCTTTATATGTAAAATATTCATATACCAACAAAAATTTCGTATTTTGATAACTACCCACGTGTGCTAACTGAGCATTTCTTATGATTGTTAACTAAACACGACTCTTTCGATATCTAAAAACCAGACATAATTACCAACTATACTATAGATTGTAGTTTAAGAACCGACAAATTAGAGAAGGATCGTTTTCTCCTAACATTTTCATATGTGTACCAACGACCTTTTTTTTTAAAGATTTGCAGACATGTGTTTTGATTAATCAAAATGATACTTTAAAGAACTTTTAGGAGAATTAAATACTGATAATTTATGACATACAATGTCTTGTTCAAGAAAATGAAAAGTTTCATGTGCTAATTATGGTGAAATTTGTGTGGACGTTTATATCATTTCTTTTTGTTTGTTTCATTCACGGACGAGCATTCAGGGTCATGTCGTGCTTCCAATTGTGAAAATTTTATATGTTAAAAAATATAAGGGTGGAGAGGGAGATTGGGAGAAAATCGAGGGCTAAACAGATCTCAATGTCATATTATATTATAAGTAGGTAATTTAGTAAATGTACCAAAGTTATATTACTTGCTTGCACTCTATAAACAACCTTTATCGGTGGGTTGTTTAATTAGTTTTAATGATTTTATTTATTTTTTAAATAATTATTTAAAATGATTGAATAAAATGAATAAATCATTAAAACTAACAAACAATCGATAGTGATTTATTTATAATATATTATAAAGTATTTGATAAAAACTGTTTTTGATGCATGTAGTATTATTTATTGATGCATATTACTTAAAATTCAAGATTATAAGTAAATTATGCATAAATACAACTTATTAAAACTTTATTCCTGAATTTATGTAACTAACTACAGATAAAAATAATTAAATACATGATAAACATTTCATTTTAAATATAAAAAATCTAAAAAAAATTAAGATAATCATTGAGTTCTAACAGAATACTTGATTATTATTTTTATTAAAAAATTATATTATTAAAGAAAAAATAAATTACTTCGTTATTAAATCTAGATTAAAATATAATAAAAAAATGAAATTAAAGAAATTACATAAAAAAAAATTTAAATAAAAACATTAAAATTGTTTTTTCAAAACCACATAAAACCATTATAACATCAAAAAAGAAAAAATATAAAAATGAAACATTAAAATCAATATCTATTGCACGATATATTCATTCATCTCTTAAACTTAGACAAATTAAAAACGACCTTTAACGACTATGGTTTTAATTTATTCCGTTTTAGACTTCCGTCAACAATTCTTAATTTATTTAAAAAACAATCACTGTTGGTTTTTTTTTTCATTTTTGTAAAAGTACAGTAAAATTAAATATACCACTATATATATATATATATTTTAATCAAATACAATATATTTTTCATTTTACTTGGTTGCCCTCTCAAAAACTCACGGTCTCCCGCCACCTCTATTACCACGCCTGCCCCTAGATTTTCTTTGACTTTTCCGACCCTAAAATCTCCGAAGCTTTGTTAACCCGACAAAAACGGATCCAGTGATCCATATAAAAATAGAAGGTTTATTCAATTTGTTAGAATTCGATGATAACAAAAATAAATAAAGGTAGTTAAATGTAGATGAATATTTTATTTTTATATTTTTATTTTTCATTATAATTCTTATTTTCATCAGAACCCAACCAAAAACTTAACTATAAAAAGATATCTATTTTTTTTTCTCATATTGTTAGAATAAATCTATTGGCTTGTTTCTTGTCCCTCCATTGAAGAGATCCATGTCTTGTCCCTCCATTGAAAAGATCCATGTTTGAATTTGGTTATATATCTTTTCAAAAGCATAGAAGGTATATTAAAAAACATCAATTTAAATTAAAAACTAACAAATGTAACACGAATGAAACTTGAAACTGGGCCTTTTGTGAAAAGGTAGAAGCATTAGCCATCTATGTCATCAAAATCTTATGATTAAAAATCTAGTTTCAAAAACTATATGGATTATGGCAACACCAAACAAATTAATACGGTAGCACCCTTCAAAATCGTATATTTTTCTTTTATGACGGAACCATGAAACAATGGTATGTGCCATCATATCAATCGACGTAGGTTTGCCCATTAACTCAACCCCCACATTATATATATATATATATATAAAGAGGTTCATGCGAGGACGGTAACAATTTACGAGAATGCGAGAACAATCCTCAGCCAATCATTTTGTACATGAAACTTTTCATGTATAAAATCACATATGATTCATGTACAAAATCACATATGATTCGCGTACAAAATCATATATGATTACCCGCGACTTGTCCCGCGACTTACCCATGGGAAAAGTCGCGTGTGTCCTTTTTTATGCTTACAAAATCATATATGATTTTGTACATGAAATCATATATGATTTTGTACATGAAAAATTTCATGTACAAAATGATTGGCCGATTGTCCTCATATTCTCGTAAATTGGTATCGTTCTCGTATGAACCCGCCTCTATATATATATATATATATATATATATGGGAGAGATCATACAAGAACACCCCTCGTTTAAAGAAACAAAATGAACACATTTAGGAACGCATATGATGTGGGTCTCATACAATATAAGATCATATTTGATCAATAGGGCCCACCATTGAATCAAATTTGATCTTATATTGTGTGAAACCCACATCATATATGGTTCTAAGAGTGTTTCTTTGTTTCTTTAAAAATGCAAAGTTCTCATTTGAATCTCCCTCTATATATATATATATATATGTGTGTGTGTGTGTATGATGCATGTGTAAGAGACAGGTAAAAGGTTCAAACAAGAATAACTTTATTCACGAAAATGTGATAACACTTTTTTACTATAGTCAAATTAAATATGATACTACATCACATGTGATACTAAATCAAAAACATAAATGACATTTTAATTACAAGGCAAGTCATCTACACACTTTGGTTCCCCCCTTGTATTATCACACATGATAACATTATTTTTAGGTTTTCTTAAAATAAAACTATTCCTATTTGTATATTCAACAATATATACATAATATATATATATATATATATTATATAATTATTTTTGTTAAGTTTGGATCTCTTGTATTTGGTATTAAAATGGTCCTGTCGTATCTCTACATGTCTAGCAGCCAACGTTCAAGTGCCTGCCGTCCCAAATGAAGGTGGACAAGTTTCCACGTTTTTCTCACGGCGCGATTTCAGCATAAATTATTTAATTTGACATTATGCTTTCTAGTAAATAATTTTTAAATTAAAAATTTGTAATTAATACCTTCAGTCAGCATTGAATTGTATTAATAAACAAATAAATGAGGAAAAATAAAAATTTTAAAATAAAAATGAAAATGAAAAGAAACAGTTGAGGAATAGCATGTGCAAATGGGACCATCAATATGGTAGTTCAACTTGGATTACAAAGTCATAAATAATTAAATACACTCCTATCAAAATCAACATATTTTTATAGTTATACAACTTGTTTGTAACAAATTTAATTGATTTATTGTAAATAACTGATATATTATAGATATCGTTGCTTTAACATATGCTAAAATTGTCACTTTCTGGTCCCAAGCCTTTGCCTGCTTCTAACTTCCCCTATATAAGTTAGTTATCTCCATTCCCTCCATATTATACCAACCACTTTCCTTATCTTTCTTTCAATGGCCTTTTCAACTTTCACCATTCTTTCTCTTCTTCTATCCTCCTTCAATATTGTCTATGGAGGTTGGGAGAATGCTCATGCCACTTTTTATGGCGGCGGAGATGCCTCTGGAACAATGGGTATGTTTAAAACATTTGTTTCAGTTCGTTAACATAGGATTAATCTTTTGAAAAGTATGTATGTTTAGCTGGTAATTTATGTATGTGGTTTGTTTTCTTGCAGGTGGTGCTTGTGGGTATGGAAATTTGTATAGCCAGGGATATGGTACCAATACTGCTGCATTGAGTACCGCTCTTTTTAACAATGGATTGAGTTGTGGGTCGTGTTATGAAATGAGGTGCAATGACGACCCTCGTTGGTGCCTTCCTGGTTCCATAATTGTGACTGCGACCAACTTTTGTCCACCCAACCCTGGCTTATCTAACGACAATGGCGGGTGGTGCAACCCTCCCCTCCAACACTTCGATTTGGCTGAGCCCGCTTTCTTGCAAATTGCACAATATCGAGCTGGAATCGTACCAGTCTCCTTCCAAAGGTAACAATAGATTAATGCATGATTCTAATTAAATCATGTCATTTTTATAAAAACAACCGCTCTACTATTTTGGGCTAAATGACAAGTCTATATACATGCTACTCACTCGAGACCATCCTTTAGAGTGAGTTATATTGATGTTTTGCTTTTTGTGGTCATAGGGTGCCTTGTGTGAAGAAAGGGGGAGTGAGGTTTACAATAAATGGTCATTCGTACTTCAATTTGGTTTTGGTCACCAACGTCGGAGGTGCAGGGGATGTCCATTCGGTTTCAATCAAAGGGTCAAAAACAGGATGGCAAGCGATGTCAAGGAATTGGGGGCAAAACTGGCAAAGCAACTCTTATCTCAACGGTCAACCTCTCTCGTTTCAAGTTACAACCAGTGACGGAAGAACCATCACAAGCTTCAACGTGGCGCCATCTAATTGGCAGTTTGGTCAAACTTTTCAAGGGAGTCAATTTTAATTTTACTTTTTAAAGGAAAAAAAAAGTTAGAATTGGAATTTAAAAACTAAGAATTACGATTAAAAATCTAAAGGATTTGTATATGGTTTTTATTTGTGTGAGGTTTGGGGTGGGGGTGAGAGCACTGTGGCTCTATTGCTGAGGTGGCTAGTTAGCACCCGCTTAGAACTGTATCTGAAAATAGTGTTATTACCGTTTTGTCCTTTGTGAAAAGGAAACATGCCTTATTTGGATTCAAAGGCATCATATGTACTTCTCATAAAGTTTGTAATTTCATCTTAAAAGTTATATTAAAGTGCAAAACTCGAAATTCCTTTGCTACTTGCTCTTGCTTCTCTTCTCTTCTATTACTATCAAGTATACCACTAATTATAACACATACAAACACAAATATGTACACACACACACATATATATATATATATATCTTATACACCTACATACACATAGACATACATATATACATTTGAAACTAATCAAATGAACATCACAAGAAAAAAAACTTAGAATGTGAGAACTAGTTTTTAATGTGTTATTTTATATTATAAAACAATGCATGTGAAAATACAATGTTGTTTCACCATACGATTGCCTTTTATGCCTATGCTTTTTATTTATTTTTTTACATTGTGAAACAACCTTGTACATTTGAATGCATTGTTGCATGTTGTGACGTTTTGTAACAACACATGACCAATATTTTTCATGGTTCTCAACCTTTTGTGAATCTGATTTCATAAAACTATCTCATCTCCCACTGGATATTAATAATGACAACGTAACGTGGAAGACTAATTTTCATATGGTATATAAGTATATCTATTATTTTGTGAATCTTTGTGATGTTTTTATTCTTATTTGACGTTTTCTATTTGGTTATTTTATCAATATATCACAGAATATGTATTTTGTAATTCAAAATCCTATGTCATATGTGGAATTTCTAATGAAGTAGACATGTTATATATATTTTATAGACAAAATTAAATTATTATATTTTAGATAAAGTTAAATTATTAAACATTTCCAACATATATGTTATATTCTCTCTCTCTTCTAACTATGAAGATTTCTACATTTTTTCCCTTTTGATATTAGAACAAACTTTTCTTAAATTTATAATTGTTATAAAATATCATAGTTGTGGATATGCTCATTAAATAAAATACTTTTAAAAGTTAAAATAAATTAAAATTTTATACTTCATTATAATTTATAAGTGTTTATAATTTTCAGTTTTTTATACAATAAAAAAGAAATAATATATTAAAGGTACAAAAGGTGTTGAGTTTAATGATAAATTTATCTCAACTAGCTAGGTAGTTGATAGGTTAGTTAGTGGTAGTAGCATGGTTGGTATGTATAAGAAATTGTATTGAACAAGAACCTATCTTTTATTTAATTCATATGTTAAGGAACATAATATTAAAACCACATTTAAAGTTTTATAGTTTGATTATTATAAAACTAGGGTTTGATTTTTTTCAAAGGCAATTTAACACACACTTTTTCGGGGTATCTGGGTTCCAATTTAAGAGTGTCATCCGACTAATCCCCGTCGATCTCGGTCCAGTCCAATTAAAGGTACCACAAAGTGGCCGATCCAACCTAATTTACAAATAAAACAATGTCCTTTTAACATGGTGATAAAAAGCTATAAGCACATGTAAAATTGGGCCCCTAAAATTATTCAAAATATCATATTTAACATGTTAAAAACGACCATATAGATAATTATAACCGGCAAAGACTAATTAACATGCACCTTGGCTAATCATGACCTTATTAATGAAATTACCTCTTAGAGTTTTAATTTCACTGTTATGTATTAGTTATTTCATATTTGATGCATGAAGACGACGTGGATAAGAAAATCAATCCTTGACAAACCTTCTAATAAATGAAATGGTAACAAGCCATGTGGGCATGAGTGTGTATAGGGTGGTGGTTATACCTAATAATCAATCACTCCCGAAATCAATTTTATTATTTTTGATATGACGTGCTAAAAAATTTCGATCAGATAATAACAGAAGCAGATATATTTAGACAAAAAGTTGATTACTAGTTCAAGGACACCAATGACAAATTGGCAGGATTTTTTGAATTACTCAATGACTAAGCCTAACACAAAGGAGATCAAACCCATGATCTGTATTGTATTGAGCAAAATCGTCTCACTTATTTGCCAACTAAACTTTATGGAAGGCAACAAAAAGAAAACGGATATAAATGTCTATTTGTTCATTTATTTTGCCTTTTGAAGTTAGTTTCTATGCTAATAAAAGGGAATATAAAGTGGCTTGATTAAAGTAAAAAAAATTGTTATCACGAGTTTTATTAATGTCTCGTCAAAAAAGAAGACGCGAGCATTCCTAATGGTTATCTGAACAAAGACTTGAAAATGATTTGGCCTATCGACATTATAGCCCTTGCTTTCTTAGGCAGTGGCGGATCCAAAATTTTTGTCCACCGGGTCCCATTAAGGTAGACTAAATACGCGTAAATTCACCCGACGTGTTTCGAAACTTTTTTAAACTTTTTTAGTTGATTTCAAGAGATTTTCTTATTGTTTTTATCGATTTTGAGGGATTTTCTTAGTGTTTTTATGGATTTCGAAGGTTTTGTTCGAGTTTTTTTTTATTGATTTTAATAGATTTTTTTAGTATTTTTGTTAATTGCCGATAAGATGGGATCTTTGAATTTTTTTACTGGGGGGACGAAGGCTATATTCAATATTTTTTATGTTTTTTACCCTTAATAAATTTTTTAAAAAAAATTCACTGGGGCGTAGGACCCCCCCCCCCTTTATAGGGGTGTATCCGCCCCTGCTCCTAGGAGATCAGAGGTTTAAACCTTACCAAGGGTGAAAAAGGTGTGTGAGTTTATTTATTGCATTTGCCGTATATAAATATTATATACTTCAAAGAAAACGTACCAATATGTAACAAGAGAAAAAAGCTGTACCACATATAATTGGTTGATAAATGTTATCAAGTTTTGTATATCAATTATAATTGATTATACACAATATTTAGAAATGAAAAAAAAGGCACTGTACCATGTTTAGTGTTCACCCCTACGTGAACACACTTCATTTGGTAGAGAGGAAATGAGATTGAATGTAAGATTTTGATTTCTACATCTCCATCAAATTATCTATAATGCATTTAAAATAGATATGTAAAAACTATAAGTGTCTAAAAAATATTATATTTAACTTCAACTTATTCTCTATTGTAGAGATTTCAACAATAACTATTTTATTAATATATTTTATAACTTTACAATCTTAGTACACTTTTTAAAATTATTTTATATATCTATTTTAGAGAATAACAATAAAGAATGAAAACTTTATTTTCTCTAATTTAGAGAATCAGTTGAAAATGCTTTTTTATTTAACATTTGTTTTTCTTTGAAAATCATACCGAAAATTTTGTTTTTCCAGGCAATTTAATGGTATTACTTTCTATGAAAGTCATTTTTAGTAATATTATGGTGTATTTGGAGCAAGCTTTTTTACACAAGATGTGTAAAGTGTTTGACAACATTTGTATGTCATTTGAAGGATATTAAGTTAATTCTTTTAAAAGTTTATGCTTTTAATTGAAAACTTATTTAATGTCATTTAATTAAATGACCTTTATTCTAAAGCTAGAGTTGTAGCATTTTAGAGCATCTCCAACAGCTTATTTGAATTTTCTTTAAAATAAAAGTCAAAATTTATAAAATTAATCTTGTAACTCCAACAGCTTCTCTATTTTTAAAAAATCTATTTAAAAATTATATTATTAAAATATTTAATAAATTTATTATTTCAAAAATCTTTAAAATTATAAAGGTTATTATTGGTGGAAATTATTATTATAATATTTCCCTCTCATTTTTTTAGATATATAGAGAAATCTCTATATTTAAAAAATCTCTATTTTAGATATTGATATAAAGATGTTGTTGGAGGAGTTTAGAGAAAAAAATGAATTTTTCTCTATATTAAAGAAGCTGTTGGAGATGCTCTTAATTATATACTTACGTCATTGTCGTTAATGAACATAGAAAAAATTAATGTTTTGTTGAATTTGCATATCATATACTGCATCCTTTTTGACATAAGTTTACTTTTATAATGATGGCTTTTATATGATTATATTTTAGTAACTTTAAATGTGTGATTAATGTCATTTATTATTTTTTCAACGATTTATTTTTTAAATTTGTCTAATTTTGCAACGGATGAATTAATGAAAAATGTGATTATTTTTACACTAACAAAGTGCAATATTGCTTGACCCTAACTTTGCTTAATCATGTTCATACATCCACAACGTCGTCGTATGAAAGCAAACAGACTTGATTTTGACTTTCTTCAGTCAACACCCCCAATTCCAACAGCTAGTTGGTTTCTCGATTCTCTCTACAATCGATCATCAAACCCTAGAAATCATCGTTAGATACACACATTGAGATTTATCATCAGAAATTTCTTCTTTATTTTCTAAAACAGTGGTGAAACGATTGATTATTTTGGATCAGTATGTCTTCAATGGATGCTTTGAAGATTCAGAAAGAAGACATTACTCGGTGGTTCTTCAATGGCTGCTATTGTACGTATATATATATATATATATTCTTGTGTTGATAATCGTGCTATGATCATCCGTATTATTAGATTTACCACACAGATATTCTAATCCTGATTCCTGAAAAAGAAAAAACAGGAATCGATCATGGAGATGATCTAAGCCCTAACTTTTGTGTGGATTTCCCCCACTTTTCGTCGTGATTCAGTTAAGATCCTGTTAATTCAGCTGCAGTTGAAGCACGATTACCGATTTAAAAACTATGAATTTCCAACTGATTGTGTGATTCTCAGCCGATCGAGAAAACAGAATCTAGGTACGTAACATGCAACTTTTCTCATGAATTATCGGATGGGGATCCAGATGCATTTTTAACATCTTCTATACAAATTTGATTATAGAAAACCGAGATTATCAATCCCTAAAAAGGTAACAAGGAACAGTTTCCTGAAATCATTCTAATAATGTCCCATAGTTAGGTGTCATTTTATTTAATCAGTCATGATTGTTCCATCTTGGCTAGATTTTCCACAAAACAAGTTTAATCGAGATCTATGATAATTCATAAAGCATAATCCATTTCTTTTGCTAGTTTTATTCTAGATGAGTTTATCCTTCTGTTGGCATATGCACATTTGATCTTAATTGGATAAGTTTGGTTCTACAAAGGACATGTATCACTTGTCTGTTTGTTAGCAGCTTAACGAGACACATCTCTTTTATTTCATATAGCTATACGGGTGCTTTTGGTACATAGGACTGGACAAGGACAAAACTGATTGTTCCACGTTTGATGTGACATGGGACAGGGGCAAGAACTAGGACAAAATAGGTGGAATAATATGGGATAAAATAAGTGGAATAAGACGGGACAAGAATTTAACATAAACTAAAATATTATTAATACTCACTCATTTGATATATATTTATTTTAATGGTTACCACCACTAGCTAGTCACGTTCGCCGCTACCTCCAGCGGCCACAACCACCTTCGACCACCGTCCATCGCCATCTATACAACCACCGTCGCCCACTGACCACCACTGTCCACCGCCACCACCTTTGGCCACTGACCACCACCATCACTCACCAACGCCACCACCGTAGGCCACCTCACCTCCACCATCACCACCACCATCGGCTACCACCACTGCTATGCACCATCTTCACGTCCTTCACAACTACCATTGACCACTTAGCACCATCGTTGTAGCCACCCCCACTAGTATCATTAGCCACAACCACCGTCGGCCTCCAACCACCACTATCCATTCCACCTTACATCCACCATAAGCACCACCACTGTCCATTCCACCTCACATCCACCATAACCACCACCACCACCATTGACTACCAATGTCGACCGCCACAACCACCACCATCTACCATCTTAACGTCCTCCACAACTAAGACGTATATGTACTATTATATCAAACGTGGAGCATCTTCAATAGCATTTATGTATACATTTATGTACGTATTTATGTATATGGAAATTATGTAACAATGTTTATGTACGTATAATTTAATACGACATGGAATACAACTACCATTATATCAAAATTTTCATTCAAAATTTGTACTATTATATATGTACGTATTTATGTATATGAAAATTATGTAACAATGTTTACAAATTAAATAATTAAATTATTTACTTTAAATAAATTGATTATAACTATTATATGATATATAAATGCATCAAAAAACTTTTGGGGGTGACTTGTCTAGTTTTATGTTGTCCAATCCTAGTCGTAACAAACACATGTTTTGTCATGTCCACTCCTATCCTCTTGTCATGTCTGTGTACTAAATGCTACCAAACATGATTGTTGGCAGTGGTTTAATCATTAGAGAGTGGCTTACTCAGTAAGTTTCCTAGCATTTTGTAGAAAGCCAAAGTTTTTTCCAAACATGCCAACTCAATTAAAGTAACACCTTCTTCAGTCTATGAAAAAACTGTCAAACAAAAACTTTATCTATACAGACAGATTGATCCAGACAACTTCATCCACATATTCTTAGTAAAAAACCAACCAAACAACCCCTCAGTTGGAAGTTTGGTTATATTAGAGCATCTCCAACAGCTATTGTAAAATAGAAAAATGAAGATTTTTTGCAATTTTAGGCTCCAACAGCTATGGTATACCATATGCTAAAATAGAGAAATGCTAAAAAGGAGGAATTTTTTTTCTAAATTTAGAGAATATCTAAATAGAGAGAGAAATAATTATTTTAATAGTTCCACCAATTATTTGAAAGTTTGTTTAAAAAATTGTTGGGATATTAAATATATATAATATTTTAATAATATAATTATGATAAGATTGTTAAAATAGAGTAGCTGTTGGAGTTGGATATAAATTTTTTTAGAGATTTTGATTTTTGATATGCTATTTTAGAAAAAGTTTAGCCTAGCTGTTGGAGATGCTCTTAGGAACCATCCTTTTGTTTTCCATGGAATATGGATATGGTTTTTTTGCAAACAACAAATTCAATTCTTGTTATTTAAGATGATGTTTGCAATGTTGGATGAAAAAAAGACTAAAGATATATTCAAATGTTAGGTATTGGAAGTGGTTTTGATTGAGTTCAAATTTAACGAGTTGTAGCTTTCCCAACGACTTATGAGACATGCCATGTCCTTTGTAGACCCAAAGTTTTCAGTCAAGATCAAATATGGATTCCACCAACAAACAATTATTCAAACACTTGTATGTTAGCAGTAATTAAAAAAACACCATTTTGATGTTTATCTCAATGTCTATAACACTTGAAAATGTTATTGTAACAACCTCTTCCACATGGATAGAAAAATAAATTTATGAGTTCGTTAAAAGCTCAAAGTGGTGGACTATCAATATTTTCCATATCATAGTTTTAAGTTAAATCTGAAGTTATTGGATCAATATGTTGTTATAGGCTTGGGGGTTATTGCAGTTACTTTTATGTTCAATTATAAGCTTAAATGAATGGCAATTGTATGTAGTTTAATTATTTATAAATAATATTTACGGATTCTTATTTAATAATCCATTTTGATTGTGTTGGAAAAAGTTCGACTGAATATGAGTGAGTGAGCGTGCATCTTAAGTTTACCTCAATTAATAGTTGAACGTGTATGTTTCAATTGGTTAAGACTGTCCACCAATACTAACTCGATCATCTTCTTAGGTATCTTTTACGGTATCGACTTTCAATCAATTTTTTATCAAACATTTATCGAGTACATATATAATGGAACAAGACATGATAATGGCATCAATGAAAATATTTTACCGCCCTACGTTGTCATCATATCCCATTTTATTGAATATGTATTTGATGTCAATAAAAACTTCACTGAAAGATGAGAAAGATGAATCCGTGAATCATCTTTTCTTTTAATGTCAATTGGCCCGGGATATTTGGAGGAATGTAGGGCGTTGGTGGAACATTGATATCCCTGCCATCAATAATGTCTCAAGTTGGAGGAGCTGGATGGAGATGATGAGGTTGAAGAAAGGGGAAGCAGATTGCCTAGAAGCGGTAGCCTATACAGCTCTGTGGAATTATCGTAATGGGACAACTTTTGGAGCTAAGAAACGAGAAAAGGTTGTGCTTTGAGACAGTATTGTTATGCATTCGTTTTTCTGGGTACATAAGAGCATCTTCAATAGCATCTTCCTAGTTTTCTCTAAAATAGAGAATCAAAACTAAAAAAATTTAAAAAATATTACATTTAACTCCAAGAGAATCTTCATTTTAGATATTACAAAATTCATTATATTATTAAAATAATGTATATTTCTAATAAATTATTATTTATCTTATCTAAACATTTAATTTCAATTTTCTTATTGGTGGAACATAATAATAAATAGTTTCTCTCTCATGGTAACCATTTTTGGAGATGTCTCCTAATTTAGAGATTTTTATAATCTCTTTCATAATTTCTTCATTTTGGAGAAAGTTTTGGAGATGCTGTTGGAACAAAAAAAAATACTTAAAATCTCTATTTTCTCCATTTTAGAGATGTTGGAGATACTCTAATGGGAGTAAGAAGGTGAATATTAATTGGGTAGGATGACTACAAAAGTAACAAAACCCCTTAATGGCTATTTCTGTTTTGTAATTGTTATTCTAGCATCTTACTAGTTTTAATAAAACTTCCGTTGTTCCAAAAAAAAAAAAAACTTCACTGAATCACTGGTAACGTAGGAAGCATGATTGGGATATTAAGTTGAAAAAGAAAGGCTTTTAATCGCGGTTAGAACCCCTTTTCACTTTATATAATTCATCATGCTCTTACCCTACCATTCAACTCTCTCATTCACTAACGAAGACTATTCCATTAGGTATCGTCAATAATAATAAGGTCATTTTGACTACTTATTATGTCCCCATAATGTAACATCCTTTTCTTGTAAATTGTAATGTTTGACGTCCCAACCCTCATTTGATTGTTGTTACACCTATCGACCAATTATCAAGCACTACTAAATACATTATGAACTTTTATCGATCTCATACTATACATCATTAAAAAAAAAAGCAAAAAAACCATATTTTAGTCCAAAAATACTAGATCTATATTTATATATCTATATCCAAAAGGTAACAAAAAGAAGCATAAAATGGGCTATACATTGAGACGTGTTCAAATGTGAACTCAAATTTGGTTGTGAACGTGAGGACAAAGAAAAACGTGACATGTGTCTCATTTAGTCTGAATATATTCAGATTGAATGTTGTGTTATTTATACTGAATAATGTTTGAATTTCACCTTCGTTATTCATATCGAATGTCTTCCATCATTCAGACTGAATGGACAAATATCGTGCTCTCTCTTCTCCTCATGTTTGTAAATTGCACCAAATTTGAATTTGAACTTTCCTACATATATTATTTATTATTTAATATATATAATGATGCATTAACAATAGAAATTCAAAAAATATTCTTTTTAAAATGAAATGATGAGAAAGATGCGTAGTTGCACGTTTGCATCACCCCACACCACATGAAGAGTCTTGAAAGTAGAAACGATCACACCACGTGAGGTACTCCCATCATTTTCTTTCTAAACTAAAGTTGCTGAATAATTGAACCTCGATCACTTTACATTACATGCAAAACCCCATCCACTTTTATTTATCATCATGATAAATCATTTAAATATTAGTTAATTTTGCTATTATAATTTAAGGATTGAATTCCCGTGAGATTAAGATGGCGTTTGTTTGTTAAGAGGTGCTGAAGTCTGATTTCAGTTCTGAAATAGTTATGAAACGTTTAAACGAATCAGACATAAGTGATGATTAAGAGCCTAAAATGAAGAAAAAAAAAACCAGGGCCTAAGACTTATTGTGAAGATATAATACTTTTAAGTTGTTTCAATCACATTCAATTGATTGTAGACTAAAAACCACATACTTTTAAGTTGTTTGTTAAGAGGTGCTTCAATCACTTTTATCTATATGAATTTATTAAGGTTTGAGTCATGGTGATAAAAATAGGTCAATGAAAGTAGTTAAAGACAATTAAAAGTAGATGAAGTTTTTGTTCTCACATTTTCGCTATAACTCTTATTCTTAGACGATCCTAGGTCATATTGGACTACAATAGAAAAATCATACTTCTATGTAGTTGCCAAAAGAATAAAAAGAACGCGGATACAAACCAAATCAAACGAGCTAAGTACACAAAAATTGTAAATTTATCATAAAACAAATCAAATCATTCCAATATATATTTGTCAGAAAAATGGTAGAATCATATATGCAATAATCAAACATGAAGACTACAAGCAAAGATCATAATCTTACTAGAAACAAATGTACACATACAAACTTTTGTGACCAACACTTGTGATCAATTTTATGCCATAACAAAAGATTATTTTGGCAAAAGAGTGTACACAAATTGATAAGTTTTTATTTAGAAGAAAGATGCTAATATCCACAGGTTTAGGATCATCGGGCCACACGTAGGAAGAGTTCAATACGGTCGTTGGTCATCTTGGTAATACCTCTCTCGACCAACGATCGATCATTAAGTATTCAACTACTCAGAACAAGCCAACTCAAACCGACCGACCCTTTTTTTAACATTTGAGATAATAAAATCGATCTTCAACTTCAAACTCATTCCCAATACAGTTGCACATGAATTGAAAATACCCATCATGTTACACACTTATTACACGAGTTAAAACCAAGAAAACCAAAATCAAATGATGAACTACCATCATAAAACCAAAAGGTCATTGATCCATCGGTATTTGGGTTACTGATAAAACCCAGAGGTCATTGATCCATCAGTATCTGGGTTACTGATAGGACCCAACCTCTCTCGAAGTCAAGTCTCTCAGTTTTGTTGTACATAAATATATACTTCAAAACTACCAATGATAAATAGACACAAACCTTTAGAAACCTAGCTCAAACTCATTGTTTTATGTTTCACACACAAAAAAAGGCCGAGTTACCAAATAATCCGAGCTTCTGAATTTGTTGTGAAAAAACAAATGAACACAAACATGTAAGAAAATGCACTACGAATAACATTGTTCATTTAACAAAAATAACAACGAAGATCAATGCTTTGACCAATTGAGGAAAAAGCAAGAATCTATGAACGAATGTACAACAAAACATATCTGCCAAGGGAGTATGAGTATGAGTATGAGTATGATTACATGGGTTTGTCTTTGGGTAAATTCCTTGGGAGTCTGCTCATAACATTCTCATCCACAATCTTATAATGTCTTGAAAAGCTTTGATGGATGGTACCAGCACAACCATCAACTCTCTCTTCGTATCTATTGTACAATGCAGGTAGTGTCACACACAGGATCGTTCCTAACATCATATTATTTGAAACCCAAAATACGTCAGAAACTACACCATGCATTTTTCTATCCCATCAAAATAGATGGAACAAAAATCAGGGAGATAGAGACCTGGTTGGTAAATTAATAAACTACCAATGTCACATTACAACCATAAAACCTATTCTTTCACCCGCCTATCTCATTCTCGCCCATCTAGTCATGTCCAGTCTATTCCTTTCCAGTCCAATTTGAGATATATATATATATATATTGAAGCGGGTTCAAATGAGAACTCAAATTTGGTTGTACACGTGAGGACAAAAAAGAGCGCGACACATGTCATATTCAGACTGAATAATGAAAGAAAATATTCAAATTGAATGTAGTGTTATTCGGTCTGAATAATGTATGAATTTCACCTTCATTATTCAGTTTGCATGGAACACGTGTCGCGCTCACCTTTGTTCTCACGTTCACAACCAAATTTTGAGTTTACATTTGAACTTTCCTCTCTCTCTCTCTCTCTATATATATATATATATATATATATATAATTATATATATTATATATATATATACCAAACACACAACAATGGTTGTCTAGGATTCATTAAGGAAGTGCCCGAAAGAGATTCACCAAAAGAAGTTGCATAATTATGAGCATAGACTAATATTCCACATCCCACGATGGCTGAAGGGCACAATCACACGTTATAACCGTCTCCATGATGATTAAAATCGGGTAAATTGCATAAAAATGCAACTTACTTTGATCTGATTCCTATTTTGTTAACGTACTTTTAGAACCTTCATTTTGGTACCTATGTGACATACTGACATGTCAAAAACTTAGGTATCTGGTTTACATCTGAGAATGCATGAAAATTTAACATACTCTGGTTCGATTCCTATTTTTCATACTGTACTTTAGTCTAAATGTTTGAGATATCACATCCAAGATAAAGATACCAAAATAAAGAGGTTGAGTATATTTTAAAATTTACATGTTCCATAAAATTAAATGGGTGCTAAAGAGGAGGTATACAGTATTTACAACTGTACTCACCTTAAAATTT
This sequence comes from Silybum marianum, assembly GCA_036898165.1. Classification (NCBI taxonomy): domain Eukaryota; kingdom Viridiplantae; phylum Streptophyta; class Magnoliopsida; order Asterales; family Asteraceae; genus Silybum; species Silybum marianum. The sequence continues at coordinate 2,652,370 of CM072532.1, forward strand.
CAATACTAGTGTTTCTACATGAACCAAATGTTGTGAAACAGAGGTAAAAAAAAAGTATGTAGAATGTAAATATATGATAACTGGTCTTAATAAAACAATAATAATCACAACCAGCAAGAAGCCAAGGGTGCCAAACCTAATGCTAATGCTAATGAAAGCAGAACTAACTTGGAAAAGAGCGTATATACAAGATATTAAAGGTAGCTAGCTCCACAACAAAATATATTAATCCTTCAGTTTTCAAGAAAGAGTAATGTTATATCCTCCTAAAGATCCTCCAAATGGACACAAGTAAATGATGTTGACTTTTGCATATGTAGGAATTTTTGCCAAAAGTCCATTAGAAGGATTTTTAGTATATAGCATTATTATTCAATAAAATAGTCCACTTGCCGGTTGATATCCTATTATTTCAGGTGCATCATACATTATTTAATTTTAAGATAATGTTTTCTCTTCTTCTAAGTTAATGGCACAGCATCTGGATAACAACAAAAAGATAGTGGGGTTATCCAGATGCAAACTGGATATATATTTTCTTAAGATTTTTGGTATTGTTTTAGGACAGAGGGTTAATGACTTCATCAAGAGGCAAACTTCTTATCTCTCCCTGAGTAGCCTACATGTTTGCTGTTTCTATGATACAAATCTGTGTTCAAAACAAGGATTCTTGCTGAAGTCTAAACCACCATACTTGATAACATCTTCAAAGGTGCTCAAGCCAGTGAAGCCACTTATATTCTCAATATTCTGGCCCATTCCTCTTTATGTAAGACCATTTTCTCTCCTCCACTTTGCTATAATCTTAGAGTTCAGCTCAGAATTCCCATCATTGTGTCAATGAAAAAAGAAAAATTACCTAACATGTATAACCACAAACAAGGAATGCTAACCTCTACAGGTATATTCTGCCCACCATGGAAGAGACAAAAGGTTAAACTTAAAATAGATCTATCATGTTGTAATGTAAATGGAAGTCATATGTTTCTCATCTCATGCATTATAATAGCTCCATGCCTAATGGTCGGTAGCTTTCCATTTTCTTAACATATTCATCCTACATAGAAACCCTTGAATCTTTGCTCTGAATACTAAAATTTGTTATTATACCTGGCTTAAATTACTAGTCTTCCCTTCCCTCAAACTTGTAAGATTGTATTTATTCTTCCATCATACAAGATTTGGCATTAAAATAAATGACAAGAATAGTGTCATTTCCAACTATTATTAGGGTTTGAGAGGTAATAGAGTTGTGTATAGTCAGAATACCAGGTATTGATTAAGGTTCCAACACCTGTGAGAGGTTAATGCTAGCAGAAGCAGACATAAAACATACACATCAAGAGCTTATATAATATATATATAGAGAGAGAGAGAGAGAATAAACATCAGCATTTGAATAAGTTGATGTGATGGAGACTGATGTTCATACCTATATAGGCAAGTGTGAAGAAAGAGATTATGCTCCCAAGAACCGACAAGAGCCACAGAAAGCCCACTACCTGCAGGTTTTATCAAAAGAAAAGTGGTCATATTTTCTTTCATGAATGAAAAAAATGTCAAATTGCAATCATATTTAGTAGGTCTCAATAGCAGGCAAGGGTCTCTGAAGTAATGCAACCAAACCAAGTATTGCTAAAATTTGTGATATTATAAAGTAAAGCCACTACACATTACAAATAAATGATTCCTTAAGTGCCAGTGCACTAAATATTAGATAAAGCCTAACAAGTCTCTAAAGAAGTCAGTGATCACAAACCATGAAAAAGAGCCTGAAGTCCTTGCCAAGAGTGATATCATGTGCCATAAGTAACAAATAATTTACTTTGATACGAAAAGATGCAGCAGCATAATTGACCATCTCCTCCGACAAGACCAGTTCAGGTAATGTCTGAATTTGTCTGTGCAATTTTAAAACAGCTATAGTAAGCGAATGACATAACAAAATAAGGCCATGTTTATTTTTCCAAGGTCGCAATTTATAAAGGCAAGACCATGCATACTTATCCCTTAAAGCAGCGTAATTGGCCTGTAGAAACCGCAGTACGATCAAGAACAGCAGAACATCAGAACAAATTGTTAAGAATGATATTCCTGATCGCTCAAATATTAGCCACGCTACAGTTGCAACAATAATGATGCCCCATGAAATACGTTGTCTCTTCCATAACAAAACATCAGCCGCTGAGAATCAAGACAACAACATATAAGCACAACATCTGAGGTAATGGAAGTCAAAATCATAGTTTCACTAAAACATAACTAAATGTCAATAAAGGTCAATTAAACGATGATAAGGAATCCCCAAATCAGATTCTAATACACTATACTTGATACTCTATAGATGAGTATATTATCCACTCCACTGCCAAATAACTCTACTTTAGATTCTGCATTTGTAGCTGTTTACCTACACGAACACAAGCTAAAACTAAAGGGTTTGATAAGAAATCTGACTACATTCTCCAACTATATAGAAATTAACTATGCCTGCATAAACTAAAAGAGTTTTACACCTACTTACACTTGAACACACACAAAATATAACATAACAATCTCCCCCAATACAACTTTCAAGCCACAATTCACAATGAGAAATAATCATTCTTCCGACTCCAGTTTCCAGCTTTAAAATTGAATATAGAATTAAAAATTACTAACAGTTTTGCGTGAAGGTTTACTTCTTATGCATTATAATAATAGGTTTTTTGAAGTAAAACGAATTGTACCCTTTCCGCCGCCCATCAACTGGTGAATTGTGTTCTGCCGATCAAACAACCGGTAACCGGAACTCGTGGATGTCGAACACGCACTATTATCCCTTTCAACGGGATCGCAAACATCCTGTGAATCCTCCATCGAAATGCTAAGATTTCACTGCGTAGACCAAAACCAGTTGACAAAAAACACGATATCACACAGAAATTTCTCAATACTGAAACAATTTTTCAAAGAACTTTGTATATGTACTTAAAATTCGAACACTGTAAGACAAATTCAAGAACCTGAAAACCTAGAGGTTTGGGGTGGTTCTCTCTCTGCGTTGAATTGATGCCTCGGGCTGTTTGTTCATCGGGATTTTGGAATTTGGAGGAACCGGTATATTTTTCTTCTTGTTTTATTGCAGAAAGGACCCTAAGATTGACCTTTTTACAATTTATTACCTTCTACTTTTTATTTTTCACTACGGCCCCCATGGAAGCTCCTTATTTTTTCTTTGATACAAATCAACATAAAAAATGTCCAAATAAAGATATTGGTGAAAGAGGTGATACTAAACAAAGAACGACCTTGTTTATTAAAATTTTCCCGATAAGTACTTACGGGTAAAATTTAACACTCTTATTTGTTTATCAGATAGGAATTTAGTCCATCAAAACTGCACTGTATGCAACAATTTACCCGATAACTGCTTACCGTAGTAAGAGTCGTTGCCCTTGCTTAACGGGTAATAGTAATACCTTTCGTCATTGTCTATTTTTGGTCCTTACCATATTCATCCGGTAAAGTAATGTGACTTAGTAAGCGCGTTTGGTAAACGACCCCTACGGTAAGTAGACGCATGTAAAGATGATTCTATGGATGTTTTGTGATGAAATTTCAGATGTTTGTTTTGATTCCAAGGATGTGGTGAAAAAAAAATTTCTTCGAAAGTTCACATAATTGTTGCAACAAATTTTGTCTTTAGTATTTGTATTGCGTCAAAATTCATCTTGGTTGTCATATAAATATTGTGTTGCCGCCGTATTGGTCACAAAAATAAATAGAAGCAAGCGCCAAGATCAACTTTGGTAAAAAAATTTATAGTTTGAACCATGACTTATAATTTCAGTTTGTAATTGTTTTTTATTGTTGTTCGACAAATAAGTCCCTTTTTTTGTGTGGATAGCCACAATCTTTCCAATGGTGGAACCATGTCAAATTTTTGGAATGTTTATTTGTTACGCTCGTTATTATATATTCCGTTTATTGTTAAATGTCACAAATCTATGTTGTTTTCACAAAAAGTTAATAGCTTTATTTAATTTAGGACCACATGACCTCAGAACCTAACATATGTCTCTTTTAAAATTCATTTGGATTAACAAACTTGTTTTATTTAATTTATGTTGCATAATATATTGGATATTTGATACCTAATCAACCATTGTTCTTAAATTATATAATGAGTCAACCATAGTTAATTATTAGCTACATTCTATATCTTTCCACTTTATAATTTTTTTTATTTCTAAGCATAATATGAGTTGGTCGTTGTTTAAGATTTTTTTTCTTGGAAATCATATATAGTGTTTGGTAACCTTTAAAAGAATTTATGATAAATTTTATAGTTGTGATAGATTTACCACTAAATTGAACATTCAAGTTACTAGAACTCAAGTTTTATGGTAAAGAGATACACAAGTCTGCTTTTCGAGCCTGGACCCGAGACTACCAAACTTTATTTTAGCAAGCAAAATAATTGGGGTGGTCTTTTTAGAGCTTTAATAGATACTGTCAGAAAGATATTTTCTAACTCTACAATTTAACAATTAAAAAAAACAATTATATTAATCATAGTTTGTTGCTAATATTGTAACTTTAAATTGGTAGAATCTCGTACTAGCTTGGAGACTTGGACTCTTGGGGGTGGTAGTAAATCCCATATCACGATGGAGTACTATGTTTGGTGTTCCCTCCACCATTGCAAAATATTAGACCCTGTATTGATTTTCACTGGTACATATAAAAGGTTAGTAATCGTATACATAAATAATTCATGTAAATTTGAATGAACTCATTTCTTTTATTTGTTATCCAGGCTTTTTCGATTTCTGGGCCAAGTCCGACTTTCAATGAAAAGTTTTATTTGAGTTTTTTTTTGTGATGGAGCTTTAATCAAGGCTTTGAGGCACGATTAAGCTTTTTTGGCATGATTTAGGTAGGGTTTTTTATACATCTTTATTTTCCATATATGGCACATCATAAATAACACCATGAAATAAAAGGAGAAAGTTGGTTGTCTGCTATCACCTTATACCGTACAAATAAGACTAAAATTGCATTGTAAGAAAATAATGAATTCATTCCAAAAAAATATGATAAGAAATTTATGATCCAATTTACGGAAAGGTGTGATTAGGAATATACTGGAAACTTGAAGGACAAAAGTGCAAATAACAGCAATCTATGGAACAAATTACAAAATTAACAAACCTCATAGTTGAAGGACTTTTCTGAAAATAAAGTTATTTTTTTTCCAATTAAAACAGCATTTACAGCCGGTGGCGCTTACATTTAGAAACTTTAAACCACGCTCCTAAGATCGCGTGTTTTAGACGCGCCCTGATCTCATTATCCCCAATTTAAATCGCACCTTTTACCCGGGAAGAAAGTATTGAAGAAGAAGAAGCAATCGACGGCGATCTTCCGTTCTCGCGCATTGAGGTTTGATTTTGTATATTTCTTGAACTATTAATTGAACTTTTAATTTGATTTTGTATATTTTGAAGAAAGTACGTGATTCTTTGGGATTTACAATTACAATTTCATCATATAGTTCATGTGATTTTAATTTTGGATGATTAAGCCGAAGATGCTGATGAAATCATTTATTGAAAATGGTGAGATTCCATAGGTAATTTCATCATATAGTTCAAATCGATCTGCAATTTCACGTTCTAAACCTAAATTTAATGCTCAATGCAGTAACAAAATACATCAGTTTGTTTAGATCTGTATTTCTACACTTGTTTATGGAACTTCATTAACCAGATAATTGATGATCGTTAAATCCTGATGTATTTTTATTTATCATCTTCACATGATCACATCCTGTTATTTCTGTATAGTGAAGATTAATAGCTTTTTTCCTTGGAGTTTGTTGACTTTGTTCGTATAAATTCTCTCTCAAAGTAGAATCCCATGGGAGTTTCTATTGGCTAACAGATGATACTAAATTTATGAAGCAGCCTATATTGGTGGAGTAGAACTTATCAACATCTCACACATCACTTGTATATAATTTACACCTCACATTTCTGACCAGAATGGTGAAAGTTGTTGGATCTTTTTTTCTGGGTAATTATGGGTATCCATGGCAGTTTGTGCACACCTCGGTCTATTCCATACGAAAATCCCCTGTGTCAGTGAGGAATGATGTCAACTTATCGGTCACTTGCGTCACTTCATTTTTAAGATGTATAGAATTAAACAACAATAATGGCTCATGTAAACATATGCCATTTATTTCCTATCAAGAGGGGACCTAAAATGAAATGCGAAACCTATTCAAGTGTAGGACTCTATGTTTCTTTTGTTAAAGTCTCTTGTTTTGGTTGTTCTCTTCTGTCTTTTTATTTTATTTTACCCATCTTTCTTTTGGTGGAAGCCAAGAGGCCTTGAACTGTTAGGGGAAGGTATCCTGATACTTAAGTTTGGGTGTTACAACAAAAGCTGAAATTATGGGCTTTTGATCATAGCAATACAATTCAAGTCAGCTTGTTAAGCTAGTGACTATAGTACAAAACCCATATTTGGGTATTACTTGTTGTTGTTGAGCTATAAGGGTACATGTATGGATGGTATACCAAAGTTTCAGCCACAAATGTGAAGTTTATGGGGCCCTTTAAAGCCATCCGGTACTCATCAGCTGTTTATCAAACACTTACTGACAAGAGTCACCCCTCAAACTTACTTTATAGGGTAACATTATCGGTCACCAAAATGGATTAATGGCGAGTGTTTATAACCCGGTAAGTGCTTACTGGGAGGGTAAGAGCCATCAATATCACTTACCGGGTAAGACTCTTGATCTTTGTCTTTATTTTCCTACTGGGTAAGATTATTGGTCTTTATTATGTTTGCCCAATAAAGTAATTGAACTAGCAAGGTAATAAGTGTTCATGTCATGTCCCCTTGATGTGTTATGTCATTTTCTCATAGATAAAGAAATGTGCAATACACCTATTTTGGTGGAACAAAAAAATATTTTTATCTTTTTCTGACCATAAGTTTTTGTACTGTCATATCGTATCAAATACTCAATATTAATGAAGTGAATTATCAAAATATTAGCAAACACATATAAAAAGATGGTTTGGATTTAAGGAAAATGGTTTGGTTAGTTTGTTTGATGCCTTGAAATCCTGTGTCTTGAAGCCCATAGAGATTTATTGGATTTAAAGAAAGTTTACTCCCATGGTTTTGTTAGTCACTTTCATGTTGTCTTGAAGCCCATATATTATAATTTTATAAAGTGGATTTTTCAGACATTTATCCTAAAATATTTAAAACACAAATAATTAAAATTATTCTTTTATATTTTTTTGTAACTATATATACAGAAAAAAAGGAAGAGGATTGTGTCAAAAACATAAAGCTAAGAGAAGTAGTGTGGTTAGTTTTGTAATCAAGCACACAGAGAAGTAGAGAAGTGTATATATATATTATCAGTCGGTTTCCAATTGGAAAATTTTAAACTATTTTCACGGCCAAATCTCTCCTTCAATTGATTCGCAGAAGAAATGGCCCTTCGAACCCTAGTCAGTGGCAAAACCCTAGGTGCGTTATCGAGGGTTCATCAACAGATTCGTGGACTGCAGACGTTTACGCTTCCCGATCTGGCCTACGATTATGGCGCACTGGAGCCGGCGATTAGCGGAGAGATTATGCAGATCCATCATCAGAAACACCACCAGACTTACATTACCAACTACAATAAGGCTCTCGAGCAGCTTGATGACGCCATCGCCAAGGGTGATGCCTCCACTGCTGTCAAATTGCAGAGCGCCATTAAGTTCAATGGCGGAGGTTTGTTCCATCTTTTGCTGTTTCCCGTACCGACATTTTTATCTTTTGTCGGTAATTTTCGTCGAATACATGCTAGAAGGACCCAATTTAAGAATTGATTGTCTATTGTTCGAAAATAGGAGCTAACCAGCTACCTCTAAAGAGTGGAGAGGTACTGTTTGACTAAATAACTTTATCATCGAAATACTGATTTTTGGTATTGTAGTTGATATCTACTTATATTAAAAACTGTTAAAAATCTTATAGTTTCATAGAAGTTCATAGAGATATATCAATCATCAATCCAAGGAATCATTGCAAGAGTGTATTATATTTTCTAAACAAAGGGACAAAGGGTTGACACTTGACTCAGAATCCATATTAATCTTGTATAAAAGCTACATGGATTTGATTTCAGATATGTGGATACTGATCATGGTCCATGGAAGAGATAAGCTTAATCCAATGATGTGTTTTGAATTTATGTACGAGTAAGCATAGATTCATTTCCCCTAAAGTAGCCTCTAAGAATAAAGAGTACTATTTAATTAATTAATGTTTGTCCTCACAAATAATCATTTGAGTGTCCATTGATAGATATGCATTTATATGAAAATACTGTTCATAATCTCTTCGTTTTGGAGAAGTTCATAAATACATATCAATTATTAATCTGAAGATCGGTCAAATTGGAGGAAGTGCCCTCTAGTGTGAGTGTCAATGTCGTCGGTTTTGTATGTGGAAGAGTTTGGCTTGATTGATTATTGGTGGAGTTTATTTCTAGACAAAGGGTTTGACGCATTTTTTTGGTGTCTATGCGCATAACATTCTTGGACTTTAAAATAAGGAAGTGGGTAGTAGCTTGTGGCTGTGGAGTGCCATTGTGATATTGAGAACAGCTATTTAAGCCCACTTTCTGGTACAGAAACCATTTGAGTGACAAATGAATGTTCAATTAATATGTTTGCTGCTTTATTCTTTCTTTTGCCATTTTTTGGCTATACCTTGTTTGTTGTTTGGGATTAATTGTGATATTTCCAATAACCAGTTGTTTAGTTAATTAATATGTTTGCTGTGATATTCTTACCTCAACACTATCTTTTTTTGGCGTTCACCCCATCTAGCAGCTGGTTAGTTTGTGAAATCACATACATATTTGATATTTCCTTGATGTGAATAAACTTGCAGAAAATATACATTGTTTGAATATGATTGTTTTATGCAATCATTTCTTTCTAGGCATTTATAGTTTCTGCAATCATTTATTGTTTGAATAGAAGTTACAGTGAGAAGCGTAAGAAGGGATCTTGACCCTTGATCTCTTTTAATCTCACCCACATCCCATGAATTACGCTCCTCACAGGAATTGATCCGGTGCATATCGTTAGTGTTAATCTTCAATTAGGATTGATCAAAGGGTGGATATCCCTTCTTACCCTTCTCAACACAACTTCCAATCTCACTATATATAATATTATATATATAATATTTATTGAAGTGCGTGGTGATTACCTTTGTGTCTGCTTTCTGTCCTAGCATCTGACTAGAGATGTATTATTTTTTCTCATCAGGTCATGTGAATCACTCAATCTTTTGGAAGAATCTTGCTCCTACTAGTGTAAGCCTTTTTCTTAAAACTCAACTCACTCAAGTGATGATTCTGATTTCTAAGCATACTGCTTGACTTAAAAGAATGAATATTTTTGCAGGAAGGGGGTGGTGAGCCACCACATGGTTCTTTGGGGTGGGCTATCGACCAGCACTTTGGCTCTATGGAGAAATTGATTGCCAAAATGAATACTGAAGGTGCTGCAGTTCAGGGCTCTGGATGGGTGGTATGGTCTTTTTGATTTTTGTCATTCGATGATCTTGGAATATTATTTTTATTAGTCTTTTCTCTTGGAATCTTGTTTGCGTTAAAATTATGATATATTGGCAGTGGCTTGCTGTGGATAAGGAGTTGAAAAGGCTTGTGGTTGAAACAACTGCGAACCAGGTATGCGATGCTAGTTTTGAAACGTGTAAAATATATGGAGTTAGTTTTGTCTGTTGGTGCTGTTTTGCATCTTCAGATATTTAATAGACGAAAGATAAGTTTCAAATATGGTCTGCAGAAGTTACAATATTGTATTTCCATATAAAAAGATCAACATAGACTACTCAAAGGTGCTATTTTAACGAATATTTTTTTTCCTTTTTGAATACTTTTGTCGGTATGTGTCCTACCCTTTTAAATCAAATGCACCGTGAAGAAACAAGATTTGTATCTGTTTTCTGAAGTTTTTATTCTTTTCTTTTTGGCTTTTGTGGGAGATTGAGAAGTGGGTCTCATTATCTCAGGACCTGGCCTTCTTTCCCTAACCCCTTTCTCTAAAATAGTAAGGGGCTGTTTGTTTACCTCTTAACAGTTCCATTAAGAGGCAGCCTCTGAATCACTAAGAGCCTAAGAGGTGAATCATGTTTGACAAAATGTAAGTCTTCCTCTTAAAGGTTCCAAAACCCTCTTAATCATTAAGAGCCCTAATTACATCCTGAACAATTACAATACAATTATGTTTAATTTTGTGCTATACGATAAGAGTCTCTTAATCATTCTAACCACTTACTCATTCTGCAAAAACCATTCAGCAACTGCCAAACAGCCCCTAAGCGATCTTCTTGAGCCTTGTGCTGAATAAATTGTCAAAGATTTTTCTGCATTTATATGGTGCTGATTGCTGAATACGTTATGTACTTGTGGTGCAGGACCCACTGGTTACAAAAGGTGCAAGTTTGGTTCCTTTGCTTGGCATAGATGTTTGGGAGCATGCATACTACTTGCAGGTAATTGTATAAACTTTAGTTTCTTGCATTAGCTTTTTATGATCCATATATGTAGATATCTATAATTTAATTATCATGTATTTATGTTTAAATGTTTGTTTTTTTGATGCAGTACAAAAATGTTAGACCAGATTATTTGAAGAATATATGGAAAGTGATCAACTGGAAGTATGCTAGTGAAGTGTATGCGAAAGAATGCCCTTAAAGTAAGAATATTGAAGATGTAATAAGGAAAGCCCGTAATAAACCTTTTGTCTTCTGGCTTGTAATCGTCGCAACTTTCCCCTTTATGTACCCAAAATTTTCCTGTTTTGATGCTTGATAGATAAAGAGGTGCCACAATTACTCATGGTTTTATTTTGTTTTTATGAACCCAGACCTGTGATGATTAGGTTATGCTTTTGTATTTTTACCTTCACCACTCTTTTTCATTTAGATCAAACAAGAGATTGATGATAATCTCTTTATAGAAGCGTTTGGGCCAAGCCACAAGCATTGGGGGTTGCAACTTTTTCAAACCCTAACTTATGGTGAGGGATCTTTATATATATATATATATATAGAGAGAGAGAGAGAGAGAGAGAGACGGGAAAGTTCAAATACAAACTCAAATTTGGTTGTGAACGTGAGGAGAAATGAGAACGTGACACGTGTCTGAATATAGATTATTCAAAATGAATATATACTATATTCAGTTTGAATATTTCTTTGAATGGGACACATGTCGCACTCTCATTTGTTTTCACGTTTACAACCAAATTTGAGTTCTTATTTGAACCCGCCTCTATATATATATATATATCTCTCACTCACACACACACACACATATATATATATATATATATAGAGAGAGAGAGAGAGAAAGGAGCCTCAAACGAGAACAATAATCAAGTAAGAGAACATGAAAACAAGCAAATGACGTGCAAAAGCACATGTAATTTTACACTTGCAACTAATGTAAGAGTATTGGGAAACATATACCTTAATTGAGTCGGTCAAGATCAAACATGTTTATCAAAGTGCTTCTCCGATTGCTCAATATATCTCTTTTCAACCGGCCTGCAACTTCAAGTTCCGGCTATAGTCCATGAATCACATGTGATTTCATTGTCTCCTATTTGGTTACTATTTTGGTATAAATCTGACCCCCTCTCTCTCTTTATATATATATATACACACGCATATAAAACATATCTAATTGAGTCGATCATATTAAATAAGTTAAAAGTTACATAATGTATTTAAACCTTACAAAGAAGACGTGAAAAAGGTAAAAAAAAATCAAATATTCCGTTACAAAAACCGTTCATTAGGCCATAAGACTTGAAAAGGCGTCAAACACACTTGAGCCATGGCAGTTGTTGTTGTGATGATTCTTTTAGAAAAGTGGGGCCAACATGAGATGCATGAAACTTGATGCTTGTTAGAAGAATAGAGGGTCTATTAACACCACAAACACTTTGATGACAACAGATTCCGTAAAGGGTAGAAGAGTCTTTTGTTGTAAATCAGGCGGTGTGTGTGTGTGTGTGGAAGTAGAAGACTCAACAATCAGCTTCAATTGGGACTTTGCAGTTCAACATTTAAAGCCATAAACAGCCATCTCATCTGTCTTTATAACTCAGCAGTGGCGCAGTTGCAGTTGCAGTTGCTTGGCGATCCTAATACACTCTGACATGGGGCAATTTGTCTTTATTGCATTCGAAGAAATGTGAGATCTACTAACACTGTATCCCTCCTACAATTACGAAATATGAAGATAAAAATATTGTATCTATCTTCATTCTAAAATAAATGTCTACATTACTATTTTAATTCGTCTCAAAATAAGTGTCCACTTTCAAAAGTAAATGTCTAATTTCCCATTTTACCTTCAATTACGTGATGGGAAAAAAAATTCCCTCTATAATTAAGGGTAAAACTGTTATTTTGTTGATTAAAAAGTGTAGTAATTACACATTCCTGTTCCTAAAAGTATGAGCATTTTTCATTCTGAACTTCTATTTTGGGACGGAGGGAGTAACATAATAAAAGCACTACATCAACGTCACGGTCACCCACAAATATATGAGTTTATTGGTTGCATTTACCGTATATAAATATTATATACTTAAAAAAAAAGAGCGTTTGGTTAAGCCAAGGGAATGAAAACTGGAATGAAAATGGGAATGAATTATCATTCCCGCCAATTTAATCAAGAACGAAAATTTGGGCTTATAGGGGAATTGAATTGGCCCATTATATTATATAAAAACCAAACAATTTCAGTCCCATTAATTATTGCTTAATACCTCCAACCAAACACCCCCTTAAGAGAGTGACAAGAAAGGCAGTAGGAACAAATGTGAGATTCATAAGCGGGTTTTTTAAACGGTATAAAATTGGATATATTTAGATCTCTCTGGCGTACCTGGTGGATGGCATTCATTATTGTCACTAGAGGAGGAGAATTGATCTTCGCACGGCTTGCTATCTGTCATTTATATGAGAAGCATATTAGCCACTAAATTACAAAACATAGGGACATTGCTAACAGTGGAAAGGAATAACATGTTTAAGTAATCGGTGAAAATGCACCCACAAAGTTATAGAAACATAGAAAGATAAAGAATATAACATATGAACCTCATCAAGTTTGATGTAACCAAATGATAAATTGGGATCACTTTCATCAATCATCCGTTGTAATAGTTTATCAAGATCATTTTTTGTCCCATTACCCAACCATCCCCATTCTCCCGCCAAACCAACCATTTCTGTAAGATAGGATGCACAATGAAGAGGCCCTGTCCAAAGAGGCCCAGAAACAATAAGTGAATCAGGTACCTGTAAGATAAAGATAGATTTAGACCATTTTCCAGTCATAGCAGATATGATATAGGCAGCATCATCTCTTTTTTTTTGACCAAAATAATCATTTTGAAAAATAGTATTACAAAAATAACCAAAAAACTAAGGGTTTTCAAATTTAACCCTCTGCCCACCATCCGGTGAGCAAAAACACTTTCTTGCAAAAAAAAAATCTTTAAGGGACCAATATGTAATTAATCAGAAATGGAATGACACGATGGAACAACACCCTACCCCTCCCCTCCCCTCACCCACCGGCCGCTGGTGAGCGGTTAGCACCTACACATTCCCCGATTAATTGCATATTGGTCCCTGAAAGTTTTTTTTTTGTTGCAAAAAAGTGAATTTCCTTAAAGTTCATCCGCTGTAATTTGATTTGTGCTTCTATAAGTTAACTAAAAGTGCTTGCAGCCTACTTGTAGTTATGTTGCATGTGGCATTACAGGTTGCAAGTTCGAATCCCTTTGGTTCTCTACTAACTTTTCGGTAAATTTAACCTCATTTCATGAATAAGGAGAATAACTAGAAGGGGAAGACATACATCTGATCCACAAGAACAATTCATTTGACCAAGTTCTTCCCATGAAATAGCTTGAGAGTTACCGCAAGATTCACAGTAGCTGATAAACCTATAATGCCTGTTAAAAGAAGATATCAGAAAACACATTTTAGAAATACAATTACTTGAATTAGGGTAAACTTTGCATAAAGTAACGTAACTAAACAAACAAACGGTAAACAATAGTACATGCCCATGTGGTAGCTTTCCGCGGTTAACGCGTAACAAGACTCTGAAGACAGGTCCATGGTATGAATAGTATGAAAAGAGTGGCGAAACATGATATCCCAAAACAGAAGCCTCACGTACTGCACCACCTATAAGCATCCGCAAACCAATTTCATTCGAATAGGGAAGCGGTCGAATGTATGCTCCATATGCAGCTAAGGAACTAAAACATACAAAACATAAAGCATACATTTGTCAGAAAGCATTCCAAATAAAATGGACTAAAGGAGTACAATTGTATAAATAAACCTACGGGTTGTTTGGTAGTTTTTCCATTAAGCCGTTAGTTTTTATATGAATTAGGCTGTCCTTATGGATTGTTTGTTTGCTGTGTTGAATGATATCAAAGACCACTTTACAGTTCATGTCTGTTTTTGGTTTTTCAATCAATATACCCAATTACACTAGAATTTCAGTTTGTGTTTTCGTTTATAGAGCTTGCAATTCAAGATCGATTGGCTGAAACCTAAGAACAAAATATTGTTTTTGGTTTCCTAAGACCCTAATGATGTGAAGTTTACATCATTAGGGTTTTAGGAAACCAAAACACAATAATTTGTTCTTAGGTTTCACATTGTAAAGTGAAATATGTAAAGCTGATGTGCGAATTATTCTCAGATATCATTATATAAGGACACAAAAAGGTAAGACTCACTGGTTAGGCCGATGGCCGCCGGAAGAAAATCCGTCCGTTGATGTAACGTAAAGCAATCCACCTAATTTGACAGTATCAAATGCACACCTAAAGAAACTAGAATCACTCCCAAACGAATCAACATCAATGAAATCGAAATAATCCCTCTCAACATATCTCTCAGCCAAAACACGATTCGCAACCGAATGACTGACCTTCCATCTCCCTTCGTCCTCACTCGAAACCGTCGATAAATTGGACACTATAACACCATTACAATCCTCGTTTGCGTCGTTAGCCAACACAAAATCAGCTTTGGCTTCAGCCAAGTAACGCAGAGATCGAATTCCACAACCGCACATTGCATCAAGAACTCGTAGGTTATCGTTGGACTTCTTATAAAGAGCGGCAGCGAGAACACCGAGATCCCGGCCGGTAGCGCTTTCGTGGCGGAAGAAGGTGTCTCCGGTTTCAAATTGAAAACCTCTTTCGTTTTCATACTGAGAATCGGAAACAACGGCGGTGAGAGGGCGGAGATTGGGTGGTCTGTGGCTATGGCTAGGGTTTTGCGGTGGTGAAGTGAGATGAAAGGAGGATAGGGTCGTTGGACAGAGGGATATCATGGCGGGAAGAAAACAAGGGTTTTGTTATGCCGTTTCTATATGGATACCAAAAATGAATGTTAAGAAGAAGACTAAACTACAAATTTGGTCCCTATAGTTTATCATAAATGACACCTTTTGTCCCTTAATTCTTGAAATTATAAGACAGCCATCGTTATTTGTAAAAATGTCTAAATTTGATCCCTGTTTCCCAGGGCTGTTAAAATATTTTGTTAAATATGGGATATGTTCGTCTTTTTATCGATTTTTTTTTTGTATTTACTCGATCTAATATGATTTTGGTTTATGTGGTTCTCGATTGGATAAAAGACAAAAAAACCAACATAAGAATGAAAATTTCTTCATCCAACGAATTTTTTAATTGTCATTAGACAGAGCTATCAAATCCAGATGTTTTTTGTTATATCATGTTGTTTATCTTATAATTTCAAAACTGTAAAAATTAAAAGTGTTAATTTCAAGAAAACCGTAAAGACGTATTTTTTACTTTACTCAAAAAAAATAAAAAAATTATGATATAATTATATACCTGTTTATTTTATGTTTTTATTAGAAAACGCATTTCAATAAAGCTCTAGTGGTTTATATTCCACCATTTCCCAACATTTTCTGATTAAATCTTTTATGTTTTTTATTAATTTTAAGAAATGTTATTTAGTTTCAGTTAGCTTTTAATAACTCTATCAGTTAGATAACAACTTGATTATTAATTTGTTAGCAAATATGACATAAATTGAAAGTAATTTGCTTATAAAAAAAACACTTATTAAGTCAAAATTAAATCTGTTTTTTTTATGTTTACAACTCATTAATTAGACTCGAAACAGTTTGTTTACGAAACACCCTTAAAACATATCGTATATAACGAAGTTGCATATTAAAAATAGGTAATGGAACGTATGTAAATAATCTCACATGTGGCTATACTTAGTTACGTACCTTTTAACACAACATATAAATAAAACTCAGATCATATAAAACAACAGTATTGTTTACTAGCTCATGACGATAACTTGAAAGATGCATAAAAAACCTAAAAAGGATAAGCCTGGATACGGGCATGAGACATTTGCCATACGTTAAGAGTCGCCTTCACACTTGTAGTAGTTGCATTGTTGAAGACGAAAAGCTTGGCTCCTTCGTATATTGCTTTTGTTGGATACGCCCTTGACGTTATTACTGTCCTTCCTCCTTGTGCAAACGCCTCCACTACTGAATGATCCACCTGTACACCAAATTGGGATATATAACTAAAGATTTTTCGGCATTAGCAGAGTCCAACTACCAAAAAGTTTAGAATTAACAGCAAGGGTTGTGGCATAGTGGTTGAGGCACTGGGGGATGTGATGGAATATCTTATCTGTCCAGGGTTCGAATCTAAACATACATAACAACTATGACCACAGAGTTTATTAAGGGTTAATGTTTTACGGTCATAATTTGCTGGAATTAGTCTAGGCATAGCCTGAGACTAAAAAAATCAGAATTTATAGGTAATTTTAAGTTATCGTATATAAAATATTATATACTTTCAAAAAAAGTTATGTCGTTGGATTAAAAGACTTTTTATTTTATGAAAATCAATTTTATAAAGTAATTTTCTTTTAAATAGTGATTATGTTATTTATTTTAAAAGATACTTACCAATACCCTCATTGTCAATTGTTCGCCGTCGAGCACAGGGACACTGCTGCCATATACCACCCTCTCCCCATCATAATCAAATGATGACCTGTAATTTCAAATCATTAAACTTTTTTCTTAACATTTTTATTATTTTATATAAACTAATATAAAGACATTTAATAATATATAAGGTGCATTTTTTTTAAAAGACATATCTACATCGAACCCACAAACGACTATCACCAACACATGCACGCACACACGCCTCCCCAACGGTATCGGGCATCCAAGGGTAGCCCACTAATCCGCCGCTGTCCCGGCCCAGCTTACGCTGGACCTAGAGCCGACCACAGTCTATGACTGGGCTGGGGGGCAACCCAGTCAAATACTGGACCAGCCCAAGGACTGGGTACTCCTCATGCCTTCAAATTGACTCCCCTTGGATTCGAACCCGGGTAGATTAGGATACCATCCACAATCCCCCTAGGATGTTACCGCCCTTGGGGAAACCAGCTAAGCTAAACATGAATATAATGGAGGTTCAGATTACAACATTTTTTTTCTCTTACCTTAGTTTATCGGTACAAAAATGTGCAGTGACACCTCCCTTGGTGTTTTTAGCAATGTAGAAATACACCGGAGTTAACTCAGAAAGGGTTCCATCAGCAAGAACTGCAATCCCGAATGGTCCGAAACTTCCCCTTTGGGCTGCACCTGAACTTGTGGTGCAACCGTATTCGTCGTTAGTGTCACTTGTCGCTTTTAACGCCGCTTGATCCACCTCAAATGTTGCAACAATGTCCAACTATCATTGTCATCATATGTTAGTTACATTTTGATCGCTCAAATATATATTTATTAAAGCAGTTTAACTGTTTATCTATAATTTATCAAAAAAAAAACAAAAATTGAAGTCTAAATTTGTTGAGATTTATAATACATTTAATATCTCAACCAACTTTCAGATAGTTATTTTGTATAATGTTAAATTGTTAATTTCAAAGTGACTTCTACCTGCGTAGCTGAGCCTATGTCGAGTGGAACAATCGAGCCTGGCTCAAGGGTTATCTCTTTGAATTCATGACCGTTGGATCTCAAACTCTCGATTTCCTCCACCGGCCATTGAAGTAGATGGGTTCCGGTCTTTCTGTCGAGCACAATGGTCCTTGCAACATTCTGTTTTATAAGAAAAATTAAGGTAAGAATGCATGATATAAATCAAACGAGCACAGTATATACATATATACATATATATATATATATAGAGAGAGAGAGGGGGGGGGGGATTGGTTTAAAGGAAAACCTCAGAAAAAACCCCAGAAGAAAACTTTGAGAACACTTCATCTAAATGGTATGCACAAATGTATACAAGCGACTGAAGTTGTTTTTTTCTTATGCATTAGTGCATGTCATGCACTAGTGTGCACAAGTACATATGCACTAATGCATGTTACAAATTATCATTTGTGCATATCGTCCAGATAGATGGCTCGCATGATGTTATCCATTATTCTCTTTTTTCTTTTACGTTTTAAACCCGGCCCTATATATATGTATATATATATATATGTTTATATATAAACAATCATACATAAATAGTAGCCCATCCTCTAGAGACATCTTGGTCGAAACTATCGGATTCCGCAACATAACCCCAGGTGACCCTTCGTTTCTTCAACGGGTCGTAGAGGCTCTTCGATGCAAAAAACCTTCCGTAATCGCACCGTAACCCGATACCAACATCTAATTCGGGATTATCGGGCGTCCACTTATCGCTTATTGCATCATATGTCCCAATCGAATAAAAGTCCATCGCGTGTCCCTCCCAACTTTCTTTAAGCACATGCTTGATCCCCGGACCATATGCCGCTATATCAAGCGCACTATCATTGGTCGTTGAAACCGGGTAAAGGTCGACACATTCCCACATATCGGTATTGGGGACCGAGTGCAACGGTTCATCCAACATTACGTAATTTGTGAAATCGGTCGTATGGTAAACGAGTACAAGTCCCGTATTATTTCGCTTAGTCCCCATGATCATCCGATATTTACCATCGGGACCCATCCAGACTGTTGATGGGTCACGATAATCTTTTAACCCGATCCCAGGTGGAGTATACAGGATCGGGTTACCATCGTACCTGACCCACTTCAAAAGGAGGGGGTCAGATACATCAGCCGGAACGGCTTTGCATTGTAGTTGGGCGAAATCGTTTGTGTTTCCCGTATAGAGTGCAAAGATTCGACCATCGGGGAGGACCGTGGTTGAGCCGGATAAAACTCCCTCGATGTCGTACCATTCGGTTGGGACCAAGGCGACCGGAAGCTCGAACCAGTTGACCATGTCTTTGGAGACGGCGTGACCCCATGACATATTGCCCCAAACCGGTGCGTACGGGTTGTATTGGTAGAAAATATGATACCAACCCATGTGGAATAATGGACCTACAAATGGGACCACCCAAACCACCACTAATTCGTCAAGTCGACTGAATTTAAGTTATTTAGTAAGGCAGAATATACTAAAATCAAGTACATTTTTAATGATTTTTTTTATCATGTTGAATATGATTTTAAATAATACCACCAAAAATTTGGTCCAATTTAAAGTTATTTAGAGCATCCACAACGTGCTTTTTAATAGCTTTTTAGGAGGTTTTTCAAAAAGCAAAAACCTCACTTTGAGGCTTTTTACATTATGGATAGGTTTTTTGTATGAGGTTTTTTGTGAGGTTTTCGTCATAGGTCGTAACTGTACGACTTGCTTTTTCAGACCTTTTTCGTATTTAATCAGTTTTAACTTTATTAAATTTTATAAACGTCTCGTATTAATCGGTTCTTTTTCTTAATCAGTTTTATTTATTAATATATGTAAAAAAATTATATTTAAATTTTATTATATAATAATAAAAATATTAAATTAATTATATATTTTTTATATTTAAATAAAAAATGTCTCAAATTTGAGATTTTTATACAAACTTTATATATTTTTTTAATTTCACTTTTTATTTTTTAGTATTTTTTTTATTTTTTGCATATATTTTTATAGATTTCTTGATGGCCAAATTTTTCTTTTTAATTGTACATACTTTTAAACTTATTATTGTTTTATTTTTATTTTTCATATTTTTATAGAATATTTACGTATTTCTTAATAACCTAAATTTTTATAAAAATTCTACAAATTTCTTGATAACCCAATTTTATACATTTTAGTAATTTTTGAGGATACGGCATTTTAGTAATAATATTTTCTCGATATAAGTAAATATGTATTTGTTTTAATTTTAATGTATTTATTTTAATAAATAAAAATATAAATGATATGAAAATAAAATAGTGGGACCCTCAAAAGTTTGAAAAAGTTGTGAAAAAACATGGATGAGGTTTTTCACATAGTGAATGTATGTAGAGGTTTTTAGGTTGTTGAGGACCTGGGGTGGCAATAATGCGTAAGAAAAAAGCTGTGAAAAACTTGGTCAAAAACCTTAACATTATGGATGCTCTTAGGACTTTTCATCAATTGATGTAAAACGATCCCTATTCTAGTGTCTTTCCAATTTCTATCACAAGACAAAAATAAAACGCCTTATTTAAAAAATTTAGCAATGTGGT
Organism: Silybum marianum; assembly: GCA_036898165.1. Taxonomy (NCBI): domain Eukaryota; kingdom Viridiplantae; phylum Streptophyta; class Magnoliopsida; order Asterales; family Asteraceae; genus Silybum; species Silybum marianum. The sequence continues at coordinate 2,673,104 of CM072532.1, forward strand.
TGGAATTTGAATTTATAAATTTTTGGGGGTCAAAAAAATATATTTATAATAAAATAAATATTAAAAATATGATTTTTTTTTTTAAATTTATAGCAGCTATTGGTTAGATTTTCGCCTCTTACCACATCGTTGTCTTTGTAATTTGCGTATATTTATTTTTGTGAACTCATTTTACAGTATAATAAAAAACTTTAGTTATAACAGATCCTTCAAAAAATTTGAAATGTCGTTGATTTGAATACAAAAAACTTGTTTTAAAAAACCTTTTGTTTATTTATCAATTATGTCTCACTAGATATGTGGTCATATTTACAACATTGTTTTTTTTTAGCATCATCTTATTGGACAAAAAGTAAAATAATGTCTTAGAAGTTGTTTGATAGTTGTTGAATTTTTGGTGCCAGAAGATTAAACGGTTAGAGTGATTAAAAGACTCTTATCATATAATTAAATATTAAGTATGGTTGTTTAATAATTATTTAGAATTAATTTTGGGTCCTGAATAGTTTAGGGAGTCCAAAAATATAAAATCATTCAGAAAATTTTCAAACCATTAAGATACATACTTTATTTTATCAAAAAAATCACCTCTTAACAATTTAAAATTTATTTTTTAATAAAACTATTAAGATGTAAAACAGCAAAATATTTAAAACCCTAAAATAAGCAGGCTTGAAGTTTACACTTGGTACCATAATTACAAACATCTTTTTATTTTTATTTAAAAAAATTGATAAGTTTAATTAGTTTTATACTTGTTAGTAATATTTCTTTTAATATCGTCAACTTTTATTCTGCTTTCAAATATCATCACCTTAAATTGATAAATATTTAAAAAAAATCTTCAAACTTCGTTACCGTTTAAAAAACAAACAAACAGTTAGTATAACAAAAAAAAAATTAATCGATATAACAAGATTTTAAAGTATTCTATATTTTTATCTATTTTGAATGTAACATATGTAATATTTGATGACATAGATTCTTATGTTAAAATGATTTATGGCGGCATTGATGATCAATTTCACCATCCATATAATCGAATAATGTAAAGTTCAGAAAGGATACCGGATAAAATAATCAATTTTTTTTTTCAAAGTTTGAGAAATTAAATATAATCTATTTAAAACTTTGCTATTTATATACATAAAATTAGGGGGGAAATACTCAAATGATCAAAGTACACTTTTGATTTATCCTCCTAATCATTTCTCTCATAATTTGCATAAATGTCACTGGGTTCATAATACCAGGTCCTTAAGTATTCAGAACTCCCAAAACAAAGTCATTTTTTGGCTAGGTCCGTAACTATTACGGACCTAACCCAAAACCTGATTCTAACCGCATCCATCATATAACGTTTTAAAAACGACGTGAAACTGGGTTTTAGGTCGGATCCGTAATTATTAGGGAGTTGGTTAGAAATGACGTCGCCTGAGAGGTGCATAATACTTACAGATCTAAGTTACGGTTTACGGACTCAGTACATTTAAGTAAAAAGGAAAAAGAAATGGTTAGAATCATAAATCATATCTCTACTATGGTCATGTGAGTCAATTTTTCTAAAATTAATTGTTAATATAATTGTTATATTAAGTACGAATTAATCAAATCAGATGATGCAAGATACATACCATTGGGATCTGAAGCAAAGAATCCACACAGGAACATCATCGACGACCATGAAACAACACAAGAAAAAAAAAATCAAAATCAAGACTTAAACACTTCCATAAACAGTAAATTTAATCTTAAATATGCTAAAACTCCATCAAAATCGACCATGAATCGTCAGTTTGATCGGAAAATTCTAGAACTCTATCGTACCATAGATGAAATTTTTCGCCGGCTGGAAATGAAAAGCCGTTCTCTCCCATGTCAGGCGGTCGGCGGCGGAGGAAGATTTTTCCGGCGACGCTGAATTATCATCGGAATAAGTGGAATCGTGTTGGTTCAGAAGGACGAGTAGGAATGCTGAAACAAAAAACAGAGTGACTAAAGTGATACTGGACAGAACCCTAATCAACAACCGCTTTCTTACGGCGGCCGGTGGTGGTTCAGGGTGGTCGAGTAGCGGAGTGTGGTTGGGTGCATGTTCAAGATCACTAAGTGGTTCAGTCGTTTTCATGGTTGATGGAAATGAGGTAAGTGGGTTCAGTGAGCTTGATCCGCCACTACTTTGGGTTGGTGCACCCTCCAAATATAAGCAGATAGTTTGGGGTCTATAGTCATTATTTTATTGCTTTATTTTTAACGGTTAAGATTCAACCTTAACTAAGCTATGATAAAATAGAAAGAAAAAAAAAGATTTTACCAATTTTATTGCTCCAATAGTTATGGTATTCCTTGTACTAAAATAGAGAAACGGGAAGAAAGAGAAAAAAATATCTAAAGTCAGAGAATCTCTAAATGGAGAGAGAATGATTATTTTAATAGTTTCCACCAACCAAATCCTTCTCTTTTTTGAGATATTAAATATATTAATAATATAATTTATGATAGAATTGCTAAAATATAGTAGCTGTTGGAGTTTGATGTACTTCTTTTTAGAGATTTTGACTTTTCATATGCTATTTTATATTGTGTTCTAGAATTTGGAGAGAAAGGAAAGGGAAAGAAATGGATGGAAAAGAAAGGGAAGGAAAATAAAAAAATTATTTATGTTCTCGAAAGTGAACTAAAATAAAGGAAATGAAAGGAAAGAAAATAATTTTCATGTTCTTGAAGAGCAAAGAAATGAAAGGAAAACTGTCATTTTTACTAATATACCCTTAAAATTAATATAATATATGATGAAAAACTGGATAGTTTTGTAATTTTATTAATTTTTAAAATAATTTTAATTTTTTTATTTCTTTTCCTTCCCTTTCCTCCCACATTTGGGAGGAAAGGTTTGGAAGGAAAATAAGCTTTAGTTTCCCTCTCTTTCCTTTCCTTTCTCTCCTAAAAAAGTTTCGAGAACACGATGTTTTTTCACTTTCCTCCGCTTTCCCTCGCTTTCCTTTCTTTTCTTTCGTTAAATGAGTTTCGAGAACACAGCGTTAGAGAATTTTTTTTGCAGAGATTTTGACTTTTCCAAGGAAATTAGTCCTCTACCCTTTGTCAAATTTGTAGCAAGACAAACCAATTAATTCTTGTATCAATCGTATCAATTTAATTGATATTGATCTATGATTCAATGATTAAAAAATAAGATAATTCAGTTGGTATTGATTTAATTGGTTGGTAGTATCTTACCAAGTATAAAAATTTGGTTGGTACTATAAGTTATATATCATGGTAATACAAACTTATTTTCTAATTGAAGTTTAATCTATAATAACACATGTTTTAATTTTTAAAATTTTAATTATCTTATTTTTTATTTTGCTAAAATTTATTCATTTAATCCTAACAACCTTAATCAGTAACTCGTCTGTACTTCAATCATCGTCGCCGCTTGTATTAGACTTCTACCTAGTGAATGTTTGTACTGTCTAAATGTTTTTGAATGTTTTTTTCATTAACCTAGATATCCAACCCATTATGCGGGTTGACTAATCTTAAGGCGACCACCCGCGTGGAGTCACTGCATTTGAATCTCCGTGGCCACAAGGAGATTTTTATTTCTCGTTGGATTTGAACCTGAGACCTTCGGGTATTTTTGATCTTTGAAGTTCAAGCTCAAACCATTGAGGCACCACACTTGTGGTTGATTATGTTGGGATAAATGGTATAACACATATTAAGATGTTATTTGATTGCTCGAGGGTTATAGACTTATGGTGCATCTAGATTTAGTTGGTAAAGATATTAATATAAATAAATTTGTGACTTTAACTTTTACGACATTGGTATAATACCGTACCAACATATTGGTACCAAATAAATTGATTGATACATGATAAAAAAAAAGTTAGTATAATTATTTATAATTAATTGATATATGATATATTAAAAATATCCTATATCATGTTAACATAATAAAACAATGTAAGAAGAGTTGGTTGTAGGTGACATGATACATTAATTGAAAGTGATGATAATTTCAGAAAGCCACGTACGGTCCATATTAATCCATTGGTCTTTTTACACCTTTTAAAAGCAATGACATTATTTTGACATTATTTTAATATCAGTAGATGTTTATCTAGTGTTTTATTTTTTTAATCATGTACGTTTAAGGCAGTTTGTGTGCGTATCAATATCAATGAACCGTTTCGAGAAGAATTTGGAAGGGTTGTTTTTTGCTACAGTTGTAAATTTGTAGCCGATGGCGTATTTTTGGCATCCCCTATTGTACCACATTGCCATGAGTTTTGCTACTATAGGTGTTTTGGTTTTGGTCTCTGGTGTTTGTTATTTCGGGTTGGTTTTACGGCTTGCAGAAGCTCTTTTGTTTTCTGTACATCTATTTGGGTTTTGATAAATTGGTTTGTCTTTCAAAAAAAAAAAATCTCAACAATCCTAGGAAACAAAAAAAAATCAATGGTCTTGAAGGAGTTGAATTGATAACGTCTGAAAAGAAATCTCCAAATACAAATCTATGGTTATTTAAATAATATAATATATATTAATTAATAGAGTTCTGATTAAATTTATTTTTTATATCATAAATTTTGAATTCATATAAATCAATATGAATTTTAAAAACTATCTATATTAAATATTAATTTTAATTGATCATTACTTATAATATGAATAAAAACAATAGTATTGTAAAAATAACGCCATATTCAAAATCGATAACTATTTATGAACTCAAAATGAGTATGGTGTACGAATATGTTCGATTAAAAGTTATCATGTATCGTGAATTTTTTTTATAAAGTTTAAAATTATCAAAAATAGAATAAATAGATGTTGACTTCAAATAGGCAAATTACCTCAACATATAATACATATTTTGGTTCATATTTTTAATAACCTGTTTTCAAAAACTTAATTTTAAGGTTTGAGACAAAACAACTCAAAAAAAGAAGTTTAATGTACTTCTTGCAACAACGAATTCTTTATAAAGTTATATTATTTATTTTTTGTTTTTAAAATTATAATGTGATGTCAAGACAAATACGAGTTATGTTGAATGGTTTCGAGTATCAGTTACGTTCAAAAAACGTGGCAATTTATACCAAGTATTACATTTAGCTATGCTCTTTATTAACGTGTGAGCTGATATATCCCTTGTTGATATTCGTTTATGATTATGAGAAGCCACGACCTATTCACACACTACAAACAAGGGAAGATATTGATAAGCCCTACTTAAGTTTGGCTTCCTTTTTAACACATACCAAATTACCAATATCCTTCGAAAGCACCTTTCAATAACCCTTTATCATGCATAAGAGAGAAAGGTTAGAGTTTGTTAATTACATTAACGGGTTGTTTGGTTCGTTTTTTATCAAGTTTTGTACGAATAAAGTTAACCGTGTAAATTAATTCATCTGTATAGATTGAGAGTGTTTTTTTTCCGTAAATGGAATGATCATGTTTTTAATTGAGATGAACAGGGTTGGAAAAAAATGTTTTTTGTATAAAGTTTTCTTAAAAGCTTACTGAATAACCACTTTGTATATTATTAAGCGGTTGTTTACCAATTTTTCTTTTAAGCCTTGTATGTATAAATTCGTTTGTTCGGATAGATTTGTCTGTCTGGATAAAAACACCAGTTCATTGAATACGTGGTGTGCATCTATCATCATCCAAAAAATAAAATCAAACACCAATGGAAGAGAAACTGAAATCGAAACATATTAGAGTAGATGCCTCAATGGAAGAGAAATTGGAGAAAAAAAAGAGAATAGATGAATGAAAAATCAAAGAGAAGAGAAATCAAAACATATAACAGAAGATGCCGCAATCAAAAATCAAATGTACCCAGGTTAGGTACATCCTCAAAAAACATAGCAGAAATAAGTAAACATCGAACTTGGAGAAATCAACATCTTAACCCATGATTGGAGAAAATGAAATCTATAAGCTTCAAACTTGGAGAAAAAGAAACCCGACTCTCGATTGGTATGCAAACTTCAAACTTGAAATCCTGATAATCGATCCATCTTGAAGTAGATGATGAGCAATAAATCATCGAAGAAGAAAATGGTGCAGGGGACATGGGTGTACAAGGGTGATGGTGCAAGAGTTTACAACGGAAATGAAATCAATCTGGTTCGCCAGGAAACAGATAAGAGAGGTTATTGGTGGTCGGGAACTTGCTAATGGGAAACCATAAGAAAACCCTAGCCGGTGAACCGAGGATAGGGAAGAAGGTCATCGGTCTCTAAGGTGCATGAGAAGAGAGGTGATGGTTGTGTTGAGCGTGTATAACCAAGGGTAGATTTGTCATTTTGTTGGTTGAATTTGGACAAGTGAGGTTTTTCATCTGTGGAATAAGTCATAAAATTTTCATTAAGCCACTAGTAAACACCCGATACAGAATTGTACAAATAAGCCAAAATATCCATTAAATTGATTAAGTCCTATGTAAAAACCCTCCTTAATCATTGTCTAACAATAATATATACTCCACCGAATAAGCTTAGTTCTATTAATCTTATTACGTTGTTAGCTAAAAAGCCATAAAACATATTAGGTTTTTATTAATTGTATCAAGATAAAATAGAATAAAGTAATAAATTAATATAAAATAAAGATAAAAATAAAACAAAATATATTTTATTTCTAATATAAATATAAATCCGGCGGAACGACGGAGAAGGAAAAAGGAGGACCGTCGCTTCCTACTTCACTTGTCAATTATGTCTACTGCTAATTTTCATTGAAATTCTTTCTTTATGGAAAACATTAGAATTTAAAAAAAAAAAATGTGACATCATTTTATCACAAAAAGATAAATAAAAGTATTTTTTTATGAAGTAATTATTGATTCGTTGGTTAGTTCATTTATTTATGTATAAGATCATTTGTTCAAGTCTTTTATTACAAAATTTTCAGAAATATAAAAAATCAAAAATTAAAATCTAAAAACTAAAATATGACACAAAGAGTATTCGAACTCAAACCTTGGGTGGAAGAAAAGGTTTTTGCAAACAACCTCTACTAAAAAAATTGTATTTTTATTATAATTTTAAAATATATATAGTAACACGCAATAAATCGATCCGATAACACTTTTATGACCATATAATTTTTTAAACTACGATGGAGGAACGAAAAGATGTCTCATGCCACCGTATCCAATACACTAGGCTCGTCCTTGGCTTCAGTATATTCTTTAAAACTTCTATAAAATGGGTAAATAACTAAAAATCTTTAAAAAAATGTCCAAATTTGGGGATTCTGTTGGAGCACAATTTTGTCCTAACATGTTCTTCATTTTGAAGAATATGTTAGGGATGTTTTTTTATGTACCATAATTTATATTAGAATAAGGTCACTTCCTGTATTGAAAATTTAAAACGTAAGTCGTGATTTTGATATATGGAAAAATAAAATGTGTAAGTAAAGATATTTTTAGTAATACAAAGGTGTGTATTTAGCTTACATTATTGATTTATAGTGTTAAATAAAACATCTCTTACAAAAAAAATTAAAATAGAGAAATTTGAGATTTTGGTCTATTTTTTGGTTCAAAAAATTCCACAACGTAAAAAAGGTATGAAATCGACGATAAAGTTTTTCATATTAGAAGAACTCGTCTAAAATGATTGATTAGGAGAGAAATGGTTTTTTATCATTCCTACCAATGTAAGCCTTTAGAATTAAATATTTAAAATGAAAAATAATATTTATCATAATCCTTAAAATAAAAATGTATTAAAGTTGAATGTAATTTTATTCTTGTTAAATTTTGATTTTTTTTATTCTTTTTCATACAATTTTGAAGAAATATAGCTCTAATTTTATTTGTCATAAGTTATGTGAATCATTATAAAGACGAATAATCGTATGAGAAAGAGATTTAAGGTGATAGCGTAACAAGGAATTTAAACCCTTGATTATCTTTAATCTCAAACTCATCCATGAACCACACTTGATACGGGGATTGATCTGGTGTATCTCGGTGCATCTCATCCTAATGTGTATCCAATGGTAGAGATTCCTTCTTACATTTCTCACCTTAACTCTCCCTCTCACAAGAACTCAACCCGACTCGGGCGTAGAATCACGTGAGAAGAAGAGTTAAGGTGAAAAGCGTAAGAAGCGATCTGAGCCGTCGATCACTTTAATCTCAATACCACTCATGAATTACACTTCATACGGGAATTGATCCAGTGCATCGTGATGCATCTTATCTCGGTGCATTTTATCATACTGTGCATCATATGGTAAAGATAATTTTCTTACGTTTCTCACCTTAACTCTCTTTCTAACCAGAACCCAACCCATAAGACTCATCTATACAAAGTATCTTGATAAGACAAATAAAAAAGATGTTTAGATGTCTTCTTTCATGTGATAGATAATATAAAACAGAGAAATGTGCACTTTTTTGAACAAACAACGTGACCATTTTATTGCAATATAATTTTGAATTACCAATAAAAAACATATCTGAAAAATTAATAATATTATTATCAATTAGCAATTTGGAAATATTTATTATTATATTAGTTAAAGATATATTCATATACCTAAAATGAAAAACATGGGATCATGTGGCACATAACCAACCTCTGAAAAGCCAAAAAGGCAATGGACCTACAAAAGTACAATACAAATAATTTTTGACCGTCTATTTTTTAATTTATTGTCTTTTGCATTTTGCACTATGCCACGTCACATGTTCAATTATTTCTATTTTAACGAATGAAAATTAAAGCTTACTTTAACGGTCCAAAATTTGCCGTACACTTTCTCTGATGAAAATGATACTTTTTATTTTATATATATAATTAGAATATCTTCAACCGTTATTCTATAATTTTTTTATAATAAAGTATAAAAAATCAATATCTTTAAAAATATTTGTATCCAACTTTAACAGCTTATTCTAATTTAACAATTCTAACTAAATTATATTAATAAAATATTTAATACATTTAATAAATTATTTTTTTTTGTCATACATTTATCAATTCAATAGTTTTAATTGGTTGGATATAATCAAGGTTCTAAATGGCGTGAGGCGTGGTGTGGCGGCGAGGCCAAGCCTTAAGCCTTAGGAGCCACGACGAACCCATGGCGTTTTCAAGGCGTGACTTACGGCGTCAAATTTCAAATTCATATGCAATATTATATATAAAAAACATATGTTTTGTATTGTTAATCAATGAGTTAATAGTAATAAACATGTTAAATTAAGTTATATATTAAAAAACTAGCAAATACGACATTATAAACGCAAATAAAATCAAATATCGAATTACAAATTTGCACATTAGGCCATGGCGTGCCAAGGGTTTAGCGTGGAGTAAGACACAAGCCTTGGTCCCATGGCGCGCCATGACGGCTGTGCGGCGAGCTTTTTAGAACAATGGATATAATTAAATTATTATTTTTCTCTCTCTTCTATATGGTTTTAGAGATTTATCTAAATTTAGAGATTTTTTTCATCTCTCTCCTTATTTATCTATTTTAGCATACAGAATAGTATAACTGTTGGAGCAACAAATATACTAAAATTACTCTTTTTCTATTATAGCATAGCTGTTGGAGATGCTCTTAGGATATCTCCAACCCAAAATATTAAAAAATGGTAGATCCTTTAAACACTAAAAAAACATAACTCCAACCACACAATAAAATAAAAATACTAAAAACACTTTTAACAATAAAATAAAATATCTATTTATTATTATACTATTTTATGAATCTATTAAACTATTAATCTTTATATGTAATTTGGAAAATTGAATAAAATACTAGTATATTTTTTTAATGTTCTACTTTATTGGCCTTTAAATATAGAGGTCAACAACTTGCACCTCTATAATTTTTAGTGTTTTAGTGATGGGTTCAAGATGAAAACAACACCATTTTTGTGTTTTGAACGTTTTTAGTGGTTGATTGGAGATGGTCTAAGGGTAAACGTGATATTATATGTTTTTTTTTAATATCGTATACCAATTAATTATAATTAGCATGTAAATATTTATAGGGATATTGACTTAAATGACGAGACTACATATAATTTTTCTTCCTAATCATTTCTCTTTCATTTTTTTAACCCAAATGTCGTTGGGTCCGTAATACAAAATGACGTCGTTTTCGCCAGCTCCGTAATCCAGATACATAATAGTTAAGGACCCGACCATAGCTACCATTTCTTCCGGCTCCTAACCTTCCCTGGGAAAAAAAAAACCCTTCCATTTCTCTAATGGAGGTCGACACCAACCCCCTACCCCTACAACTTATCGGTCCCATAAAGAACACGTTTTTAAAGACACTAATATAAGGAAACATCTTTTGTCTCACTCTGTTGTTCAGACTAGCCGAGGAAGCATGCGGGATCAAACCCAGGACTTGTCTTGTATTTAGGCAAAGTCTTCCTTCTCTTTTACCAATTTAGCTACAGATCAGAGACTCGTATTTAAAATTATTAACCATCGAAAATATTACAACCATTTAAAATATTAGCAAAAAAATTGAACATACTTCATCAATAAAAAATGATGGGTTTTTTTTACATTTACTTTTTAAATGAGTAGAAGATACTAATGTATGAATTTGATATTCAACATATGTACTGAAATTAAATTTTATAATAAAGATGAAATATTGTGTAATTATGAATTTATGATATATTAGTTTTGTTAACTTCATCGAGTTGGGTTAGTTTGGGTTTAACCTTTTTCAACCTAATCATGTCAGCTTGTAAAATATAGAACTTGATTGGGTTTTAGTTTAGTTTGGGATGGATTACTGACCTATTTCCGAGTCTGGTTGGTTGGTTAGACCATCAACTTTTTGTGCAACCCTATACACCTTTTCATGATTATTGTTTTGATAACTATAAGAGTTATAATATGAGCTAAGAATCAAGATCTTAAGTTTGTACGTTTTAATCAATTAGTTGAAATTTTGAATAGAACATTTTATCATAGATGCTTGTAGGATGCTTTTATGATGTGATTCAATAAACCAACAACATTTTTGCTAAGGATTGTTTCACCGTTAAAGGATCATGGACGTTGATTGATTTATTTTATGTCGGTATTCAGGTATAATTAAACACGTCATTTGAGTAGTTTCAGTGCTGATGTAGATGACTTATACTCCAGAATAAATAAGGATTTAGTCGCTTTCAACACCTTGAAGATGTACGGGAAGTGAACGCGACAATAAATACAAATCACGTTAAATCACATCTTATTTATATCTTTTATGTTATTTTATTGTTTGCGTGTATTGATATATCTCTTTATAAACTAGTCGAAAATAAACAATATACGTGTAAATACATTTACACATATGTATATATAGAACAAATTAAAACATCAATCCAATTCATATATCAATTAATACAACCCCCCTTATATGTTAGGTTGGCTTGATGTTAACTTATGACAAAACTACTTGTAAATGCATAAAAACTATTCATTTGTTATGCATTTGTTATTTAGCTACTAATTAGAAACATATAAATATAGTGGGTTGCTTTCAAAGCATGTTTAAATGACATAAATACCCTTGTAACGTTACATTAAATTAAAAAGCGAACGTAATTAAACAAAAAATGTTTTAAGAGTTATAAATCAAATTCTCTTATCCACGCAACTTTGAGCTAATAAATAAAAAAGGTTATTGATGTTAATAATGCAATGTTTATTTTGGTATTCCAAAGATCTTATGGATCGTCATCATCAATCCAATAGGTTGATTTTTTTTAACCAAAATGACGAGAGTTAATTATAAATCCCATTGTATATGGTAAAGATCGAGGGAGATAAATGGTGATGTGGGTTAATTATCTGATTTTGATGATATAAATATAAATATATATATATATATATAAACCATTTAAAATAGTGTTTAGATCATATAAGAATATTTTTACATGAAAATTAGGTAAGAGGTCACATATTATTATTATTATTATTATTGATTTTTATCAAGTAATTATTAGCAACGAGAACTAGGTGGGTTTTACGGTCTCCATTGGTGACAAATAATTGAAACCCTTGACCTTCGTCAAGTCACTCATAAAACACATAATTTAAGTATATTGTTATAAGTTCATTATACGAAGAAAAAAACTCAAAGAAATCAACAAACTATTGTATATGTATAATATTTATAAATTTTAATATGTACAACTAACATATTTGTAACTAAGTGCACGAGTTATTAAGCAAATTTCAAATAAAAAAAAGGAAAGTTTAAAAAAAGCAACCAACTTTTTTATTTTGAATGGCTTAATTCTTAAATTATTATTTTTGAATAAAAAACTGTTAAACTTTTTTATTTTATAAGATTTATTGTTAAACTTTCTTTTTAAATGAAAGAATAGTAAATTTTCTCATTTTGAACGACTAAAATTGAGCACCCTTATGATATAGGGTTTCAGAACGGTAAAATTGATTTATGACCCTTTTTTTCACTTTAAAATATTACTCGTCGGCTACATGAAACTTTTTTTGGGCTAAAAGGATACATGTGACCAAATTTTAATAGTTCGATAATTTGTTATTTAAAAAATGTTGAAGAACTTATTCATTCAAAATGAGAAAATTTAATTATTAATTCATTTAAAAAATTAGTTTCGGGACTTGATTATTCAAAATGCACAAAGTTTAACGGTTTTTTGCCATCATAATGGAATGTTTGTAAGCTTCTCTTACCAGACAAACACTAACTGTGTAAAAAATTTCTCCATAACTTACTGGATAAGATTCTCGGTTGTTGTCATGTCTCTTACAGAATAAAATTTTCAGTAATTGTCATGTTCACTCGGTAAGATAAGTGAACCGATAAACACTTACTTAGGGGCCACTTACCATATCTTGCTCGGGTAAGCGCTTACCGGCAAAATTTAACACTACCACTTACTTACTGGGTAAGATTTTAGTCCACCAAAACAACAACCTATGCAAAAATTTACCTATTAAGCGCTTACCGTGGTAAGAGTCGTCGTCATCACTTACTGGGGTAAGGCTATTGGTCATTGATTTTGTTGTCTTCGCTTTTACCGGGTAAGATTTTTAGTACTTGTCATATTCCTACGGTAAGGTAATATGACTTGGTAAGCGCTTACCCGGGTAAGCGTTTGGTAAACAGCCCATTAGTAATCATTTGGTACGACCTGCCCCTTACTTAAGTGTTGATATAATAATTGAGTATGAAACTTGAGTTGTTACATTCGTATACTTTGTGCCAAGAATAAAAATGAGATTCCATTTTATTCAAAAGTTTAATAAAGAATACGAACCGAGAATAGTGAGAGATCAATGGTTGATGAGATGCATAATTTAACTGAGTAAAAATAATCATTATTCTATATATTATATCTGGGATGGGTGGAGATTACCCTCCCAATCCCCGAAGGATACAAGTGATATATCCCTGACCCTAGACCCTGCAATCTGATGATGTAGAATCTTCGCCGCTGACCCAGTCAACTGAATCGGGTACTTGTAGGATCGGGCCAAACCAACATTCATATATTATTTATAATTTTATTTTAATTTTCTCTCAAAGTCAAATGATTACTAAATATCCCTTTTCCTTTTCTTAGTTTTTATTTTATCAAGATTTAATTATTATTTTTATAATACCATGATAACTTCATTAAAATCGAAAACAAAACAATTTATGTTGAATTTTAAATATTCTCGAATCATAGTAATGATAAAATAATCGGTTAAATGAATATAAAATGATCTATTGACTTGTTCATCATTCTTTATTTAAATACTTATCTTATTTGCATGAGAACCTTTTTTTGTGGTATTAGCCCTTCGTTATAACTATCGGTCAACAGCATTATTTAACTATTAAAATATTTTTAATCTTAACAATCGTTTGATTTATTAGTATTAAATTTAAATAGTAAAAGCACGCCACATTTATTATAATTGATTACTCAATATTATATAAATATATAATAATTGTCATAATCACGTTCAAACTCCTAGAACATCTCCACAAAATTATGTTAAAATAGAGAAAAGTAAGTTTTTTATAAAAAAAATTATTTCAAGAAAAATATGCTATCTTGTATGCTAAAATAGAAAAAAAAAAGATAAGATAAGAAAATTCTTCAAATTTGAAAAAATATCTAAAATACATTTTTAAGGAAAAGAAATAGTATCTTAATTATTCCACCAATAAAAGACATTGAAAAAAAAAGTTTATGAAAGATAAATAATATTTTATTAATATATTCATTATTTTAATAATATATTAAATACTACAGTCTCTAAAATATAATAGTTCCTGGAGTTAGAAGTAATTTTTTATAGAGATTTTGACTTTTCTTACTCTATTTTAGAAATAAAAAATAACATAAGGTTGAAGATGCTCTCAAATAAATTGCTCCATTTTATGCAACCATAGTTTTGGCTCAGGTATTGTTCTTCACTGAACTTTAAAAAGTCAAAAAAAGACCCGGACCCTCTATAATTTCATTCGATCAGCGAATGCAAAACTTGGTCAATTCATTATGATTTCATGATCCTTCAACTATCTGATTACTATAATGAATTAATAGAACATTACTCTTCTAGCAAATTAATACAAATTTAAAAACAATGGTAAAAGAATTCATCATCTTGTAAACGTACTACTCCATCTATATTGTTCAATCAAATCAATTTTCTATCATAATTCAAATTCAAAATCAAATCAATTTTCTATCCGAATTCAAATTCAAAATCAAATCAAAACATCAATGACTGTTTTTGGCTTTTTGTTGTACAAAAAATTATACCGTATAAATCCAATATCAACAGGTAATAGAAGGACTTGTATTAATGCAGTTATAACAAATTCTCAAACATTTTTTAAAATACAAAAATTATCTTGACAAAATTACATTTAACTTCAACAAACTATCTACTTCAAAAATTCTAAAATTGTTGTAGGATAAATGTGCCATCGTCTAATGGATATGACGATATAGATAGAGATAAACATATTAGAGATAAGTTAGAACTGATAGTTATCTATTTGTAACGTATCCCTATTTAAAGGGTTTATGATTAATGAGAATTTACAGCTTTTCAGTTTCTCTCTATAGTCTTGTTGTTCTATTTCCTTTTTCCTTTAACAGGTTATCAGCACGTTGCTCCGCTAAAAGAGAAATTGGTCAAGATATGAAGCTAGGGTTTTTATGGTAACAACATCGATTTAAGGTACGTTTTTACGTTAACTTTGCCCTCAATGGTCGATTAATCTCAGTATTTGTTGTCCGCCGCCACTAAATGGATGTTATGCATTGCCCTACACTCTTCAATAACTTGTTTCTTATTACTTTAATTCAAGTAAGTATCTCTAAGTTTTTCTTATTTTGTATGTGAGTATTCTGCTATCATGTTAACAATAAATATAGTTTATGATTTCGTCTATAAAACGTTTTGTTATATCTTCATTATGAATCTCGAAAATCAATTTTTGATTGTAATAATCAAATCAACAAAATAGATATTTACGATTTTACTAAGAGTGGGATTTTATTATGATATTAATGTGATTACCTAAATTAAATATTTTTGTTATTTTTATTTAGCCGTAAAAAAAATACGTTAAAAAAATCATTTTTTTTGGTGGATTACATTTGTCTTTAAAAAAGAAATTAATTTATATTGTTCCAATGGTCAATTTTTTTTAAGAGATTTATTTTTGAACATCCTTTTCTTTAATGAGTTACTGATTTATATTGAATTATCAAGATAATTATTTATTTATGTCTTTATCTAAAACCAATTTAATCTACAACTTATTTATTTATTTGTTTATATTAACTATGTTTAACTACTTTTATTTAATAAGATTTATCAGTCCTATTTTTAGGCTAATTTAAATAATAATTAGACGACTGGTTATTTTAATTTTTGACTTTAACTCATTTAATTTTAGTTGGATTAGTATAACTTTTATTGTTTTTAACATATCATTATTTATTTAGACATTCTCAATTAGTTTACAATATTCGTATATTTAAATGGCTAACTTAAATATTCATCATATTGGTATACATGACTATATGAGAACCTTAGATCACTTTTGTTTAAATATTGTTTAATTAGATTGGCTTATGTTTTATGTTTCACAGTTTAGGCTTTATCGCTTAATATCACATTAAACCTATGTAGTTGGTTTATTTACTATTATATTTAATTTCAATTTATACATAGTAATTACTTATATTATTATATACTATTTTTTAATAGTATTTGAATTAATAGCACTTAGTTTAAACATTTCGTATTATTTATGCTTGCTCTTTCTATTATTATTATTATTATTATTTTTATTATGATATGATTATCTATTATTATTATCATCATCATCATCATCATCTTATGAGTTCCTACTCATTATCTTTAATCTTAATTAATATTTGGAAGTTACACTTCCAACCCCCATATATTTTGGTCTTTTACCAAATGCTTCAAAATTACTATTAAGATGTTAAAAATCAAAATTCAATTTTATGTCAAAACCAATATTTATTTTGCTTAATGGCAAAATCTCTCATAATATTAATGTTATTCATGTATTTCATGAAATGAAATATTCATGAAATACATGAATAACACTGAAAGATTTTGTCAAACGGGTGTAAATAACCCTAAGGTTGAAGGGATTTAAGTAATCCACGTGATTCCCCTCCTATCTGGAAATCTAAAAGTGTTTTTGCGATCTATTTTCGAATATTGAAATATTGATGACGTATTATCAACAAAAAAAATTAAAAAATACAAAATTCCAATAATATTATGATAATGAAATCTCATGCATAACATAATTATAGAACATGATTTTGAAAAATCATATATTCTTCATTATTTACAACCACCTGGACTCGAAAGAAATTGAGTACCATAAGATAGACAAATATGTAAAACCCATCAAAACATATTGACCCTAAAAGTCACCTGTTAAAATACATGTAAATATCTTGAGATTTTTTTTTGAGACGATACATTAGTCACAACCTTCATATGGAATACCATTAACTAGAATCCCCTAAGAACAGTGGGACACCCTGAAAAGAAAAATCAGGAGTATCTAGTACCATGTACTTTCCAAACTAATCAAACAGTGGAATGAAGCCCACTCGATTACAAGAAAATGACTGATTTCAACAAAGAAATGTTGTGCACAAAATACATCTCAATCTTCATGACAAGGAACACATAGAAGATTTTCACCTTTCATATAGCAGTAGTCATATTAATGAACCAATGTGAGCTAGAGTATAACCTTTAGACAAATTCATCAACCTACTGTAAGTGGTTGAGAGATATAACAAGGTTATTTCAGATCACTAAATATGTTGGGACAAAAAAAATTCTTGTGGTCAATAATGAAAGTGTTAGAGGTGGAACAACTCTAAAGGACAATGAGTTAAAGACAATTCCACATAGGTGACATCTATACACCTCATGGACAAAACCATGGAAACGATAAAGGTCATGACAAGAGTCGAAAAGGGTTTTATAATTTTTGGAGTAGAAATGCAACTACTGCCTAAAAGATAATGGACAATATAAGAAAAAAACTGCAATAACAATCGCTGATAAAGAAAAAGAACAAGTTGGAAATGAATTATATCAGATTACTTTAAAATTGATTGAGCATAAGTTTATTTGAAATTTATTTTAAGTATTAAATTAATTTCATTTGTTGATGTTAACCCGAATATATAACCATTATAGATGTAAAGAAATACATCCAAAATACAAATACGAAACTCTCATTATTCTCCGTTCCGTGTGGGAATGTATCGAGGAGAACTTGAATGTTTTTGTGGGAAATCCCACACAATCTTAAAAGATAGACTAATATTTACTCCTTCAACCAAAATACTTAGACGATGAACTGTCATTGTCTTGTTAGTACAAGATTAATAGTCATTAAAGGACTATATTAATGAGAACCTTGTTAAAATATTCGTATCAATTGGAAACCGTATTATAAGAATGGAAATGGGTATATATGTACGTAAACTCTAATGATATGAAAGGAACGTATATTAGAGAAATTAATGTGTCACACTAGTTAATTATCTAGGTCATCAAATCATATTATGTCACCAATAAAGAACTTTGGGACAATTACACATATATGTTTCGACATGACCTTGTGAGACACCATGGTCATAACATAATGATCTATGTATTGAAAAATACACATTGACACATTTTTTTTCGAGTGAAAAGCAAAATGAGTTAATTAACTAAATTAAAACTGTTCACTTCTGCAGCACAAGAAGTAACACTAACATCATAATAAGCCCTCTCGAATACCTAGAATTTTAAACCCTAATCCTTAGCCAAGACAGGAATGAGACCATTCTAAAGCTAAGGACATAATACAAAAATATTCCATTTTTACAATGAATAACAAGGTAATTTTATGGACATAAACAACCAGAATGCGGGCCATCAAAGTATTTTATGGTTCTGGTTTCGACAAAATGAACGCATGTTGCATTATTGTCCATGTTAGTCCCCAAAGAGAGATGGCTAACTAAGAGAGGGTTTTGTAGAAGGGGGGGTTGAATATAAAACACACAGAATATACTCTTTTTAAATTTTTTAATATAAATATTAAAAATTTACACACAGATAGTTTGATGCGGAAAAGAACAGGCAGACTATTCTATCAAACTAAACACACAGATAACAGTAATTAACTATTACACTAAGCAAGTTAAAACAATACTGTTATAGCACACAGCTTTGCTACGATCAAACAAATAATCACTACGAAAGATTTGTTGAAAGCGTGAGATTTCGGGAAGGACTTCATCTCCTTTTATAGTGTCCATGCATGGGATGCGAGTGGACCGTCAAGGTTTCATTATTGGAAGATTATTCGATGGACAAAGGAAGAGACCACTTCCTTTGTACTAGAATAATGGATGAACCATTCCTTGTAGCACGTAATGTCGATAACTTTATCTTCTTTTCTTCATGCTCTGTGAAGTCCCATCAAGCCTTTTAGCTAAAAGACAAATATTCCTTTTATAAGAATAAAAGAGAATGTCTTTAATTAAGGCTTGGTGCCCAAGTTCTTGCTGGCTCACGTGTCTTGCAATTGATGTGAGTCAAGAACTTATCTCTTTGAAATTGCTAAGTGATACATCTCACTATGTATCACATCGGTGGATACCTTATAAGGCTGGAGTTGATAAGTGTACACTTTGCTTGATAACTTCTTCTTTCACTAAGTGACAAAAGTGTATACCCTTGTGAGTTGATATCACAGCCTTAGAAAATATACCTGCAATTTCGGTGACCAAGATCATAGTGTCGGTGACCATGACATCAAACTTGATGACCTCATCTTATTTGATGTCCTTAGTACTTTTGATGACTTTTGAGTGTACCATCGGTGACCCACTATATTGGTGACCCAATCTTGACTTGGCAAAATGATCTGAATATTGAAGTTGGTTGATACATCCAAAATTCCACTTTTTGATGTACAACCCCTTGATTGAATAGTCTTTGACTCTTCAATACTTGAAGCATATTTCAGACCTTCAAAAGAACCTGTAAAAATTCATTCATACAAAGGAAGGTGGTTCATCACCAAATCATCGGTGACCCAACAGTCCACATGAAATGCTGCACTCTAGCACTAGTTACACGCTCAAGGGTTCACCACCCTAATTATCTTCTCAAGTCTACATGACTTGGAATGTTAGAGAATTTATATCATAAGGAATTGATAATTGTTGCATATATATTCGGATCAATATAGAGTTTCTTATACCCCATGTGTATATATATATATAATGGTCTCATAAAAGTTGTCATCAAAAGAATATAGATGATATATAGGGCATTGGTTATGCGCACCAATTTACCCGCATTTGCATGGGGTTATGCAAATATCACATGCAGCCTTACTCATCTGTTTTTAGACCCATTACTAGCCAACCAGTATCATGCGTACCAGTTGGTAACTGGACATAAGCTTGACATTTTACATTTACGCATATTTGGTTGTGTAGTATATATGTGCCAATTGCGCCCCCACAGCGCACCCGAATGGTCCTTAAAAACGATTCAATATAAGTTGGATATGAATCCCCAACAATTTTCCGCTAATTAGAATCCTTGACGGGTGATCTCTTTATCGTTAGATTATCGAGTTGTCACTTTGATGAGACACTCTTCCCGTCGTTAGGGGGAGATAGGAAAAAGGATTTTCCATGGGAACGACCGGAAGTGTCATAGAATATTCCCATCATGTCTCAATTTGATCCCCAAACTTCACAAAGTAAAATTGAAGTCAAACAAATCAGACTCGATACCTGATACGTTTAATGTTATTCTAGAAGTGACAAGATCACATATACCAGCTGCAGATATATCCGTAAGGATAAAAGTCCCCAAACAAGGGAACAACGCCACTGGAAAGCGCGTTGCAATCACACATGGTGGAGGTGTGGTTGAGGTCGTGGCTCCCAAAAGGAAATGGGGGAAGCTACTTGGTTCGATAGATACTCATCTAAAGGAAAAGAAGAGTAAGGCACAACCATTTATCATCAATACATAAACCTCTCATGAGATTATCTCTGACTAAAACTATGTCTATGAATCATTACTGGAGGACGCTCCGAAGTTAATATTGATTCCAGAGATCAAAGAAATCTCAAATGAACTATGAGAGTGCATATGAGTCGATGGACAGATCATACATACTTATTGATGAAATACACACATATACCGTTGCTCATGAGATGATCGAGCACGATAACATCGAACCATGCTTAGTTGAAGAATGTCAACAAAGAGCAAAATGACCTAAATGAAAAGAAACAATCCAGGAGACTTACACTTGACAAATAAACGGGTATTTGGTCCGGTAGTGCTAACCCACCAAGTGTAAAGCCCGTAAGACATAGATAATTCATTTCTCATAAAAGCGTAATGAGAATAATTAAGTCATGATGTATAAGACTCTCCTTTGGCGCAAGGTTTCTCACAACGCCCTGGATTGATGACGAGAAGACTTGCTCTCTCGTGATGGACGTTATAACATTCTGCTAATTAATTAGCCTAGTAATTTCCGAAGGACGAGAAATGCAGCTCATGAATGTGGTTACTACATATCTCTATGGGGATCTAGATTAAGAGATATATAAAAAGTGTTTGATGACATTATATTAGTAGAAACCACGAAATGCGTTCTCCATGAAATTGAAATGCTCATAGGCGGATATGGATACCTGCCCGTGCGTATTTATAAAGTAAATATTTCATTGGGAAGGGATATAAGAACGATGAACTGTGCCCGTGCGTATTTATAAAGAAAACGAGTTCCAGATGTTCAATCATAACTCTATATGTCGATGTAATGAACATAATAAATACTCTTGATGAAATAAGAGAAACTTTATTCTATTCAAAATTTGAATTTGAGATGAAAGATCTTGGGAAAACTTGGTTTTATGTATCTATTTAATCTAGGACACCGAGTTTGTGATATTAATTCACCGATCGCATATGTCTAGAAAATAATCAGGCGATTTAATATGGACAAAGCGCATCCGGCTAGCACTCCATGATCGGTTGAAGTGTTGGATAAAAGGAAAGATCCATTTTGTCTGAAGGATGATGACGAAAAGGCTTTGGGAGCTGGAATTCCCTATTTGAGTGCAATAGGCGCATTATTGTACTTAGAACAATACACTTGACCGTATTTTGTATCTCTCAATGAACTCGTTAGCTAGATTTAGCTCAGCGCCAACGCAACATCATTAGAATGATATCAAATTAATCTTTTGGAACCATTGATGTGGGCTTATACTTCCCTTACAAAGAGAAACATAAGATTGATAATGAAATTTCAATACCTACTTTGAATATGAGAGGCAAAAGTACCGGCCCTAATAGAAAAACATAAAATATTGTCTTGGTATGTCTTTGTTGATATTAAATATCTACCTGACTCATACAAAGCTCATTCCCAACTTGGATAAGGAATTACCATAGGAAACATGCTGATTGCTTGGAAGTAAACTAGGCAAATCCTTGTAGCTACCTCTTCAAACTATTCCAAGAATATTACTCTACATGAGACTATTCAATTGTGTACATGGTTAAGGACTACCATTACACATATTAGAGGGGTTAGTGTTTTGAGTTCAACAAATATCCTACTCGCATATATGTAAATAATGCATTGTATCGAAGAAATGAAAGTAAGATATATCAAGGGTGATACCTCAAAGTAAATTATGCTTTTAGTTTATATAAAATGAGCAGTAGAAAACTCACCTCAAGATTCAAGTGAATCAAGTAAGATGTAAGGAGAATGTGACATAAAAAGTATGAGAATGCTAAGACCTTCCAAACTCCTCGATTAATGCACGAATCGGGGAGTAGTAGACAAGGGGGAGTCTACTATATATGTAATATTGGTATGTTGTGCTCTTTCCTTCACCTAAGGTTTTGTTTTTCCCATTGGGTTTTGTTCCTTGGTGTAAGGTTTTAGTGAGGCAACGGTTTATATACCATCCTACTCTTCCAACTCTCATGATTAATGTACGAATCTGAGATATTATTAGACTAAAGGAAAAGTCTATGTAATGCAAATACACTGGTGCGTTGTACTCTTTCCTTCGTCATATTTTTATTTTTCCCACTGGGTTTTTATTTTGGCGTAAGGTTTTAACGAGGCAACAGTTGTGCACCATCACTCCTTTGACTCGGCACAAGGGGGAGTGTTGTAGGATAAATGTGCCATCGTCTAATGGATATGACGATATAGATAGAGATAAACATATTAGAGATAAGTTAGAACTGATAGTTATCTACTTGTAACGTATCCCTATTTAAAGGGTTTATGATTAATGAGAATTTACAGCTTTTCAGTTTCTCTCTATAGTCTTGTTGTTCTATTTCCTTTTTCCTTTAACAAAAATTACTTATATTATCAAAATATTATATAAACGTATTAATTCATTAACTTTAAAGTTCCTTTTATATAATCAAAAAAAATTACCCAAGTTTTAAAACAAATTATAAAGATAATTTTTTTTTATTTATAAAAATAATAATATTTTGGTTAGGTAGTATGCTCAACAACTCTTGAAAAGGCATAATTGAATGGAGGAAAGGTTTAGGTGTTGGTTGAATCAAATCCATCTGTCCGCTTCACCTCTTCCTTTTTTTAATTAAATAATCAGCATCACCGCAATCACGCGCCTAACTTACATTTCGCTACCCTCCTTATTCATCTAGTTACACTTACCCCCACAAACTTTTAATCTATTGAAACCTTCACCATTAACTGTCATGTAAGTATGCAGTTTGAATCTAAATGGTTGTTTGTTAAAGCAACTTAATGAGTTTGATGATTTGGAGACTTGTTTGTTCAATTAGATGAGAGTGATTGTTTGGGGTTTTATGATTGAACTCTCAATTCAGTTAGTCAGTTGTCTTTATGGATTCAGACCTAACTCGTAGTTATATAAGGATTTAAAATTTTATATTTGTTTTTTTTTCAGTTGTTCCCTTCTCATTCGACCATATTTTTTTGTATTCAACCTACTTTCGTCCACATTCCCTCCTCATCGTTGTTGGTCGACGTCTCCCATCTTGCCTGTCACTGCTGGTCCTTCTCCATGGTTGCTACACTCCTTCAAATCTAATGATAAGACAATCCTACTCCATAACTGCCACTACCATGCTCCACTAACTGTCGTCAAATTTCCCGACTGACCATTTTTATTTGAAGTCTTAAACCATTTCCTCAATTCATAAAAGCACACGAGCGCATCTCCAATGGTTGTTTGAAAATGACTTGACTGCTGGATTTAATGACTTGAAGATGATTTTTTTTATCAACCACTTGAGGTTTTTCAAGTCTTTGAAGAAACAGATGTGAGATGCAAAGAAATAGAAAAATGTATATTATACTAAAAACCAAGACTTTTTTATATATTTTTATTTATTCAACTCTTTTACTCAACTTGACATTGTGGATACTGGCTACTAAAGATTTTCTCAATGAAGATTAATTACCACCATAACACAATTAAAAGTTTTCCAACCTTATCGATTCAAAAATTTGTGTTCAATTATTAAATCCCGGCTTCTTTTTGATAGCATATAGGGTGTCTAATCGAGGGATCAAACATTACAAATGTCCAAAACTGAGGGTTATGTTTTTTATTTAAAACGAAAACAAGGGGTGTGAATTGCATTTTAAACATAGATCAGGTATTGAGATTGTAAAATTATAAATTAAAATATTGAATGCTGATTGCCAACAAACCTAGACTTGGACTCATCGTGATGGCAGCCCAAGAGAGAGAAACAGAGAAGAGAGAGAACACAGAGTCAAAGAGAGATCTGAAATGGTGAGGGCACCCTGCATCGACAAAAATGGCATCAAAAAAGGAGCTTGGAGCGAAGAAGAAGATAATAAGTTAAGAGATTACATTGAACGATATGGCCACTGGAATTGGCGTGAACTCCCCAAATATGCCGGTATGATTCCCTTTCTATATACAATAAGTAAGATTTGTACTCGTTTGATTCGTATGTACTCCTATCTCTGTTGATTTGTTATTTTTGAAACTAAAAGGAGAAATTAGTACGATGATTTATTTTATTTTTCAGTCCATCTCTGGAGAATTGTTTGATTTATCTGAACAGAATGAGAAATTAGTGTTTGTGATTCGAATTAGGTTAATTTTAGTATCACAATTGACGATTCCTTGTATTTGTGTTTAATTCCGGAGAATTGTTTGCTTTATCTGAAAATTTTAGAAAATTAGTGTTCTGATTTATAATTAGGTTAGCGATGGAACAATGATTCATTTGTTGTATTCGTCTCTGATAATTCAATAAATAAATTAGGTTAGCTTATGGGATAATGAAAATTTCTGTTTAAGGTATATCTCTGGTGTATCGATTGAAACCAAAGGAGAAATTATCGTCGTTTTTGTGATTTTAATTAGGTTAACTACAGTACGATTTCTTTCTTTCTTGAATCTGATTTGAGGAATCTGACAGTATGTTGCTGTAATTAGGTCTCTCTAGGTGTGGCAAGAGTTGCAGATTGCGATGGATGAATTATCTTCGACCAAGTGTCAAAAGGGGGAATTTTAGCAAGGAAGAAGAAGATATCATCATCAGATTCCATCAGGACATGGGAAACAAGTATGTTATCCAATCATATTTACATCCAAATTTAGGGCTAATGAATAGTTGAATTTCTCTATAGTTTGATACTGAAGGTAATTAGATCAGTCTAACCAATAATAATAGTGATAAAAACAGGATTAAATCCATGGCTGCCAAAAGAATTCAATTTTTGGTCACTTGTTCTTATGATTTCTATAAATATTTTCACAAAATTTTGCAGATGGTCCGCGATTGCTGCACAATTACCAGGAAGAAGTGATAACGAAATCAAGAACCATTGGCACACCCATTTGAAAAAACGCACCACAAAACATAACCATCAGATTGGTCATCAAGTAAAAGAGGAACCGAATTCTAACATTCAACGGATTATAAACTTTAGCGGTTTACCTCCAAGTTTTGGGTCAACATCGAGCGATAACAGAGTTTCCAATGAGTCAACAGCTTCACACAGAATTTCCGATGACTCATCATCTCGTTCATGTGTACAGCAGCGGTTATTAATCGATTTAAATGAAGAATATGTAGAGTCATGGGAAGAAGAAGAAGATTGCAAGTTAGGGAAGGGAATTGAGTGTTGATATGATGATTTTTTAGGAAGAAACAAAAAGATAGAAGTTTTAAGTTACTGATTGATCTAAAATAGGTCAAATCTTTCTTTCTTTTCCCCAATTAGAGGATTGAAAACTATCCAAAATGTTGTTTTGTACATGAACATCAGTTTCATCAAGTTTTGATATAAATTTGTTATTTTATTTATTATTTGTTTTGGAATTTATATCGATAGTTATGATGAATTTTAGAATTGTATTGTACAAATCATAAGCTACTACGTGACATGTTCAGTTCACCGACAAATGGTTATCCGAATACGACTATAATCATACGAGGTATTGCTGTTTACTATGAAGCATCTCTATTGGATTTTTCAAGATGGAGATTTTAAACAAATTTTTATTTCTATCTAAAATTTTAAAACTTTTTTTAATTAAAATGGAGAAAATACGAGAAAATGAGAAGTCTTTAAATCTGTATAATTCTCAAAAGGATATTACCATATGAGAAATAATTTCTTTATTTATATTTTCAGCAATAAAAAACCTTGATAAATATTTAGTAATAGAATTGATATAAGTATTATAATATTTTTGGGAAATAATAAATATTGTAATATTTAAAATACAAAGTATAAAATTAACATTATAATATCTTAAAAAAGAGAACCGGAATTAAATGCAATCTTTTTTTTTTTTTTAAGATTTTGGATTTTAATTTTCTTGTCTTGTGAAATTATGAAAAATATATTGGAATTAATTGTCATATTTTTTAGAATATTTTTATATTTTAATTCTCTATTAAATTATGAAAAATCTGTTAGAATTAAATATAATATTTTTTTAAAGATTTTGGATTTTAATTTTATAGTATGGGGAAATTATGTAAAATTTGTTGAAATTAAATATAATTTTTTTTTGAAGATTTTGGATTTTAATTTTTGATAGAGAAATTATGAAAAATCTGTTGGAATTAAATGTAATATTTTTTAAAGATTATGGATATTAATTTTCTATTCCGGAGAAATTTTGAAAAATATGTTGTAATCATTCTTATATGGTACCAGATTCAAGGTTTACCATTTTAGGGTCTCGTTATTCTAAGCCAACCTGTAATCGTTTAGCCTCCTCTTGATATTTTGGACTGTGTGAGCCCGTCTAACCTCCATATATCTTTTTGTGAGCCCGTCATACCACCACCCATTGAACCATATTATACGAACATGTCCTATTCCCAAACCGACGAATTATTATACGAACCTCAATTAGACTTGAACCATTTCTAGTTAACTATTTGAAACGAAAATGGTGTAACATTAATTGAACATAATGGGGTTCAATGGGTGGTATAATACAATAAAAAAGACAGTAACCAGGAATAATAATTGAATTTATAAAAATATAACCTCACAAGTGGAATACTACAACAGCAATATTAAATTACCATATTACCCTCGCCAACCCGGAATCAAGCTAACCATATTTCACAATAACAACATCATACAAGTAAACGGAACAGCGTACGGAGAATAACTATCATCATCATCATCATCATCATTCATCCATCATCATCATCATCATCCATCATCATCAAGAACTCCATCCAGAAAGAGGGAAAGGATCGAGTTGTGCTTCCTTCATTTTCCAGATCTTGAGAGATGCTTTCACGCTGATTCCGGTGGCGTTGTTGAACAAAAACAGCTTTGCAGCGCCGTAGATCGCCTTCGCCGGATATACTCTTGACGTC
The DNA here is from genome assembly GCA_036898165.1 of Silybum marianum. Lineage (NCBI taxonomy): Eukaryota > Viridiplantae > Streptophyta > Magnoliopsida > Asterales > Asteraceae > Silybum > Silybum marianum. The sequence goes on from CM072532.1 coordinate 2,700,625, forward strand.
ACCACCGTTCTTCCTCCTTGTGCGAATCCTTCCACAATCGAATGATCTACCTGTAAGTATATCGTATCACATTTAGATTCAGATTCAGATTCAGCCAAAGTGAAAATTGAATCGAATCGAATCAAATGAAATCGACTAGATCTGAATGGTTTCAGAACACAGAAATTCAGTTTTTGAATCGAAATCGGTCCACAATGCGAAGATTTTGGTACTCGAAAATCGAGATCTATAAATCTGACGTACCAGTAACCTCATGTTGAATTTTTCGCCTTCTAGAACAGGAACACTGCTTCCGTACACCCATTTTCCTATGTCTACATCGTTCGATGATCTGCACAAAGTTTATATTCGAAAATTTTACATCATTTCGGTGAATAAACTTTCTGGAGATGATTTTTTTCTTCAAAGGAAAACTAATAAAAACCTTGATTCATCAGCACAGAAGTAAGTTTTTGATGATCCATCTGTATCTTTTGCTATATAGAAATACACAGGAAGTTGTTCAGATCGTTCAGCATCAGCTAGAACCACCACTCCAAATGGCCCTAACACCCCTCTCCCAGCCGAACCTTCGCTAGTCGTACAATTGAACAACACATCGGCTTCAAGCGTCGATTCCAACATCTTTTGATCGACTTCAAATGTCGCTATTATATCCAACTGTAACCATTCACAAAATCACAAGCTTTTAGTTCATGAATTTCTTGCATACTTTTACAGAAAAATGCAACAAAAAATGATTCAAATGTCACCTGTGTAGCTGTTCCTATCTCAAGTGGAATCAATGATCCCGGTTTTAGCTCCACGTCTTTGAATTCATCGTATTTTGTCGATCTCAATTTTTCAACTTCCGCAATTGGCCATTGTATCAAATTGGTTTTCGTTTTCGTGTCCAAAACTATGGTCCTTGGAATATTCTGTAAAAATAAATGAATTTCATAACGACCTTTTAAATAAAATTAAGGTGGCGTTTGTTTTTTAAGAGGTGCTAAAGTCTGAAATCTGATTTCAGTTCTGAAATGGTTACGAAACGTCTAAATGAATCAGACATAAGTGGTGATTAAAAGCTTAAAATGAAAAACAAACAAGACCTAAATGTTATATGTTCGTTGCTAGATTTAAATGTACGTACCAAAATGTTAGCCCATCCCTTGTAAAGATCGTATTTAGGGGGATCGGTTTCTCCAACGTAACCCCAAAGAACCCGTCTCTTTTTATGTTGGTCGTAGAAAGTTTTTGACGCATAAAACTTTCCGTAATCGTATCTTAACCCGATACCCACATCGTTTTCTGGGTCATCCGGATACCATTTATCACTCACAACATCATAACTCCCGATCGCATACCAATCATGTCGATCTTCATCCCCACTTTGTTTCAAAACATGTTTCACATTCGGCCCATTATCCACCATATCCAACCCGTTTGTGTGGGTCGTGGATACCGGATAAAGATCCACACATTCCCACATACCCGTATGTGGGACCGCGTGTAACACCTCTTCCTTAAGCTCAAAATGCGTAAAATTAGTAGTATGGTAAATCAAAGCACAACCGATAGTCTCGTTGTGCTTTGACCCCATTACCATTCTATACTCACCGTCGGGCCCCATCCACAGTGTGGATGGGTCCCGAAAATCCTTGTATCCCACCCCAGGAGGTGGGAACAAGATAGGATTCCCTTCGTACTTTTTCCATTCGAGGAGGAGGGGATCAGATGAGTTGACGGCGTACGCTAAGCATTGGAGTTGCGAGAGATCGTAAGCGTTGCCGGTGTAGAGCATGATGATCTGACCGTTGGGGAGGACAGTGGCTGAGCCGGTCATGACACCTTGGATATCGTACCAGTGGTCTGGAACCATGGCGAAGGGGAGGTGGTACCAGTTGATCATGTCTTTGGATACGGAATGGCCCCATGTGATATTGCCCCATATGGCTGACTCTGGATTGTACTGATAGAAGAGATGATACCATCCCATGTGATACATTGGACCTGCATCACACCCAATAGTTTCCTCGTATTTTAGGAATCATTCCTAACTTCCTAATACTTTTATCCGTACAATAATTGTATCATATCATAATCACCAACAACATTTCCTGTTTCTCTTTTAAAAAAAAATTATATTTGAAATTTATAGCCACTTTTTATCAGATTTCATTTTCAAATGATAATTATTCGACTTTTTAATAAATTAATTAAAAGTAATAATGATATAAATGCATAGACTATTATATATACTAATATAATATATAGATATATGAGCAGGTGGGAAAGGCATACCATCAGGATCTAGAAGCCGGGATCAGCAATATCGTCAAGAATATGTCGCCACCAATCACCATAAAAGAACATAATCAGTCCAAAGAAACTATAAAACAAATATTAAAGTAATATAATTGTACTCTAAAACATCACTAAATATTTATCCTTTTTAAATTACATATTTTAAAAAAAAAACTGTTTTATGTGAAACAGTTTGATTAAAAGTGATAAAAATGGTGGTTTTACGTGTTTTTGTCTTTGAATTTTGTTTTTTCTATTAATATATAAATTAGAAAATTATTATGTTTATCTTTTAAATTTTAAAAACGTTTTTTTTCAACTATATACAAAAAAGAAAAGAAAAAGAAGAATATTGTGAACCAAAATGAATACCCATAATAGATTTTAAAAATATTCTGAATATACATACACACACACAAAAGCAGATCCCTAATTGGCTAATCATATATATTTCCCTTTTTTTTAAATAAATAAATATTTTTAATGAATAATGATTTATTTATAAAAGAAGAATTTTTTTGAGAAGTTAGCTTTGGTACCGCTAATGAAGTTCTTATCGGGCTGAAAATGGTAAGCGGAGCGTTGCCACTCAACTTCAGCATTCGTTTCCAGCTGTATGGGAAACCGTTGCAAACCAACTTTTGGTGATGCTGTTGGGAAGGTGGTAGTGGTGGTGGTGGTGGTGGCGGCGGCGGCGGAGGAGGAGGGTTTATCTCCGCCGTGATGGTGGTTGGTCAGCGACGGTTGGTTGTGGATTACAGCAACCAGAGCACAAATGACTAGAACTGAAATAAAGATCCCAGAAAGGAGTTTGGTGAGGGATAGACGACGATGTCCTGCCGGAGCTCCGGCGGGTTGTTGCCGGTTTTGAATGTGGTCGTCGGGATGGATGAGAGGGGTGGTGGCAGAGGAAGCCATGTTACTTAATTACTACTATTACTATACACTCTTTTTAAGTGTGGAGTGATGGTGTGTTGGGATGAGGGTTTAATGGAGTTTTTATAGAATTTTGGAAACCAAATGCTTCTACTGAAGAAAGTGACACTTGTTGGTCTTGTGTTTTTAACAGGATCTTCATCGGGTTTCGACCCGATATATAATTGGAACTCAATTAAATTTATATACATGTAGAAAACTTCAAATAAAATACGAACTTAAATTTGATTGCGAATACAAGGACAAAGAAGAACACGATACGTGTTCCATTAAGTCTGAATAACGAGAACTCAATTTTAGTTGTTAACGTGAGAACAAATGAAAGTGCGACACGTTTCATATTCAGACTGAATATTCAGGTTCAAAATGAGAACTCAAATTTGGTTGTGAACATGAGGACAAATGAAAGTGCGATGCATGTCATATTCAGAACGAATAATGAAGGAAATATTCAAGCTGAATGTAGTATTATTCAGACTGAATATGACACGTGTCGCGCTCTCCTTTGTTCTCCTGTTCACAACCTATATATATATATGTAGGTGGAGGTTCAAACGAGAACACCTCCATTTTACGAGAACGCGAGAACACCCTTATCACATGTGATAATACACGAGAGGGGACTTGATGGTGTGCGGATGACGTGCCTTGCTATTTAGGTCGCACCAAAGATCGTTTGCATCTATGATTTAATATCACATATGATGGTTTTGATTGATTATGGTATCACATCAAAGACAACCTTATCACATGTGATAATATATGTGATGGAGCTTAGTGGTGTAACAACGACTTGGTCGGTAACCTAGATCACGCCAAAAGTCATCCGCATCTCTGATTTAGTATCACATGTGTATTAAATGTGATGGAATAATAGTATCACATGTGATTTTCTATAATAAAAGGGTGTTCTCGCGTTCTCTCAAAATGAAGGTGTTCTCGTTTGAACCCTTCCCTATATATGTATGTATATATAGGGGAGAAATCATACGAGAACACCCCTTCTTTAAAGATATAAAGAAACACTTTGTGGACCATATATGATGTGGGTCACACACATTAAAAAATCATATCTGATTCAATGGTGTGAATCAGATATGATTTTTTTAATGTGTACCATTGAATCAGATATGATTTTTTAATGTGTGGGACCCACATCATATGTGGTTCACAAAGTGTTCCTTTGTTCCTTTAAATTTACAAAGTTCTAATTTGAACCTCCTTCTGTATGTGTGTGTATATATAATAACAAAATCGAGACATGGATCAACCTGAATACGTTTACGTACGACCAAAATATAGTTGGATCCGGTGCGACCCAATTCCCAAATTGGTTTTTGTATATGAAAAATCATGTTATGTTTGATTTATAGGATTTAGAATTCAATTTCATTCCAACAATTTGTTTGGCTTGAATGATTGTTTGGATTTAAAATTAAGATTTCATTTAAATCTCACAAACATGAGATTTAGAAAGAAGATTGTTATTCGCACTCTCTTTAATGTCAAAGTCTGATCAATTTATGTATAAAAATGTAAAAGTGAGTTTGGATGTTGATGTTTGAGTATGAAATCACTAAATAAGAGTGCATTTAACAATATAAAGAGGGTGGAATTAACCTACCCCTTTATATTTCTCATGTTTGTTGGTATTTTACAAAATTTTGTAAAGTTTCATCGAATTCGAGTCTAACGGTGTTTCAAAATATGCTGAAACCATTTTCTTTTATAATAATCAATTAATAAAAATGTAATTATTTATTAATTTTTTTAAATAAAAAATAGTGTTTAATTACCTCACAAATCATACACACTAAATATTCCAATTCCTAGCCCCTTCAATACTAAATTCTTTCATAAAATTCAAATATCTCGAAACCAAAAGTTAGTTCAAACATGTTTCACGTTGTATTATTGCTTTTTAGTGATGGAGGCTCATTAAAGTAGGTAAGGTTGTGATTTGATTATTAGTTTATTTTAATGTTAATTTTGTTTATGAGACTTGAGTTTTATACCATATACACTTATACTAAAAAAAACTCTAATTTTTTTGGAAAATGTGTTTGATTGGTATTCTATAGGTTATTAACTTACAATTCCAACTTCATGTGGTGATAACTAAAATTTAATGTTTATATGATTTTTTGTTATTCGTTTCGTTTTAAAATAATTGTATATAATAAAAAACACACATGGTTTTTAATTTGTCAATTGTCATGTCAACTATTAAATATACATTAAATGAAGTTTTATATTTTTTACAAATAATAAGCTAATTGTTGTTATTAATACCACATGATTCCTTTTCTTACAAAATGCTTTTTAAGTAAAGCAATTGTACTTCAAATGATTCATACAATGCAATTATTTATTACACAAATTACTATTTCAATCAATCAAAGCCGGGCCCTAATAATCACTATCTTTATTTTTCTTTAAAATAACAACGATTGATATAGAGATAATAATATAACACTCAGTATAAAGATAGGTAGGGGTGTCAAAAATATACCGAGACAAACCAACCAATTAAGATATCAACCGTACCAATTTAATTGGTACCGATTACATTGGTTGGTATTACCGTACCAATTTCACTAACATGGTTGGTACGTGATATCGAAAATCCAATATCATGGTACTACCGTATTGTACCAAATTTCATATATATTATTTTTTATATTAATAAATCATGAATTAAATGTATTATATAATAATTATTTACAGTTTAGTTTTTACAATTTTATATTTTTTCTGTTTATTACATTCACTTGGGGTTTGGGTTTGGGGCTCACTTAGGGACTTATTGTCTTTAGTTTACTTTAGAGTTTAGAAGACTTTTTAGTCTTATTTCAATATAACAGATAACAAAAACAACCCAACCCTAACCTAATCTCAAAGACTCAAACTCTCAGCACAAACACAACACAGTGACACACAAACAGATTTTGGACAACAGATCATGTTAATTAGTTTATATCAAACATTAAACTTTGCGAAATTTGAAATGTTGGTATAAATACCATTCCAACACGTACCAACCGAAATAAGTTGGTACCAATTACAGTTGGTTGGTACACGATATAGATTTTTAAATACCAATTATAATTGGTTGGTACACGGTATTGAGGAAAAAAACATGGTACCGTACCATGTTCACCCCTATAGATAGGGGTGGGTTCAAATGAAAACTCAAATTTGGTTGTGAACGTGAGGACAAATGACTAAAGGAGATTGTGACACGTGTCTCATTCAAAGAAATATTCAGACTTAATATATATATATATATATATATATATATATATTCAGTCTGAATATTTCTTTGTATAATCAGTCTGAATAATCTATATTCAGACACGTGTCACGCCCTCATTTGTCCTTACGTTCACAACCAAATTTGAGTTTGCATTTGAATTTTACTCTATAGAGATAATATAATACTCAATATACATATCAATTGATAGGGTTATATTTATAAAAATCATAATCAATATTAGCTAGGTACAAATAGTTTTCCGAAGGTTATAGTGGTCGTCATAGTATGTCATAATGTTAAACTCATCTTTAACAACACATTATCTCATGGCGGCTGTTTAAGTTGAGTTTTAAGCCATTGCTTTTTGAGACATATCTTAATTGGTGTGAGTTTTCTTTAATGGATGATATCGATATATTATTTTCTTTTTCTCATATTATAAATTGTTTAATATTTTTGCTTAGTTAAGAAATAGTAGAAGTCATAGACATGGGATCACATAAGAAACTGAAGTTAAGATGAGAAGTGTAAAAAAAGATTTTGACCATTGGTCACTTTTTATATCAAACTTACCTATGAATCACGCTTGATACAAGAATTGATTCGGTGCATCTCGATGCATCTCATTCTAACGTGCATCCAAAAGTGAATATTTTTTCTTATCTTTTTCACCATAACTTCATTTCTCACTGAAACTTAACCCAGAATTCATATGTGTATGTATATATAATTACAGGATGATATATTAATTTATCTTCTTATTAACATCTCCAACATATTTATAGAACACATAAATAGTGATTTGGAGGATTTTGGGCTAACTTTTTTTACCGAAACTTTTTATAAGAAAGTATCCAAAACTTGGTGTATTTCAATATTTCATAAATTTTGGATAACCACCTAAAATAATTGTTTAAAAAAAGTTAAAAGTGTTTTTTTAATTGTTCCCATCAATAATAGTTTTTAAATTAATTTTTTTAGAAAAATAATATTTTATTTAACATATTAAATATTTTAACAAAAAGAAAATAATGTTGTAATTTCCAAATTAAGAAAATTATTGAAGTTGATTGTATTTTTCGTTTTTGAGATTTTGATTTCGGTTCCTTATTTTGAATAATCTTTTTAACATTCTTCTACTCGTGTCTTAAAAAATGTTGACCAATAATAAGGTTTGAAACTTGGAATCGTTGTCAAACTACATCTGACGTAGGTTAAAACATTTTTACAATATATCTTACGATGAATATAACTAAATAAAAATACATACATTTATGAATGCATATTTTAATTTTAATTTGTATTTTCCTAAATTATTTTAAATAAATAATGTTTTATCTTTTGTAATAAATAAAATTCGTAATCTTGTATCGTCAAATGAACTTTGAAGAAAAATAGAAGTATTAAGAAATAATAACGACCGTTGAGTGCTTTTCAACTACTCCACAAAACTAGTAAACTACAAATTTGGTCCCTACGGTTTGTTAAAAGCAATATTTTTCATCCCTACAATTTCAAAATAATAAGATAGCTATCACAGTTTTGTAAAAATATTTGGATTTGGTTCCTCACTCTAAGGACTGTTAGTCGATTCCGTTAAATAAGGGGATTTTTCATTCTTTTATCGATTTTCTTTGTCTTTTACCGGATTAAAAACCATAAGGATCTATTATAAAAAAAATCGATTTTGATTGATTAAAAAGACAAAAAATGGATAAAAGAACAAAAATGCCCATTATTTAAAAAGACAATTGGCATCTTGTAATTTCAAAGCTAAAAAGATAAAATGTGTTATTTTCGACAAAGCACACAAGAACAAATTTGTAGTTTACTCCCACAAAAATGTCACCTTTATTTATATTTTATATATATCCGTCATCAATAAAATTTGAATCCTTTTATAGTTTGTAATTAACAAGTCTTTGTAAATTTTCTTCATTATTGGATCTTGTATTTTTGAAATCAGGATAGAGTTTCTCATTTCTAAATGTAAAAAGAAAAATGCTATGACGTATTTAATTCATCTTCAATGAGAACACAATAAATCTTTTTGTATGATTGAATCTTCTATTTTTATAAACTAGTTTCGATAGTTAAGTTTAAGCCTTTTTTTAGGTCTCTAGCTTGTTTGACTTTATTATATAATATGCTATCAGTTTTGATTGTAGAGTAAAAGCAATATTCAAGAAGACAAAGTCTAATGTGGTTCTAATTCCTATTGTAGTCTATAGACCATATATATCTTTCATAATAATGAGTTTTGATCCATTCATATATGTTAAATAATGGATCAAGACCTATAAACTTATTCGGTTAAAGGTCGTATATATAGTGATGCTATAAAAATAACATGATTATTTCATATGACCATTAAATTGAAAAAGAATAAACCATATAGAAATAGAAGCTTGAAAACATGATTATTAAAACATTACTTTTTGTCAATCCTTAAAATGATCATTTAAGATTGACAATAATTTAACTATTTTTCCTAAATTAAATAAGTACCAAATAATTTTGTGTTATATCATTTTGTGTTTCAAATTACAAAATCAATATAAATAATGTTAAATTAAGCAGTGACATCAAATTCAGGGTCCTCTGAACACAACCAATAGTATGTAGTCTTGCAATCGTTTGATATTTGCTTTATGTACCTATTTATTTTCTTTATTGTACAACGATATAAAAGAACATGATGTATTTCAGTGTTTTAGAAGCATGACTCATTTGTTTGTCTAACATGGGTTAGATAAGATACGATTCGGTCAAAAAGCCTAACATGGGAGAAACGAGAGTTTACCTTACATGTTTAAAGTTGATGCAGGTGTTAAGTTCACGTTTTTTATTTATTTTTTAAATTATTGGACATCTCACAAGCTTTTGAAGGGTTGAATGAAATGTTTATCTAACTTCTAAACTAACACGAGGATACAACAACCAAAACGCACATTCAAATTCTCAAATACACATCTTGTAGTCAGGTTAGACATGGTTTTGTGTTTTGGTAAATTGAAAAGTGTTGTGTTTTCTCACATGTAGGGGTCCCTTTAAGTCAAACGGGAATGTGTTCTTACTGACTATTTCTGTAATGTAACTGTCTCTAGCATCTTACTAGTTTTAATGAAATTGATGTCGTTAAAAAAAGGAATGTGTTCATTGTACAATGTATATAGAATATACCTGTATCGCATAGATACTTATGTATTCGAAGATTTATGATTGAAATTATAATTGATGTTTGATTCACACATTAGTCGATGTTGTTGATTGCATCCTGCAATGATATAAACACATTGCGATGTTTTATATAACTTTGAAATGACTAGTTATGTGTTATGAAAATCATGAACTCACTGAGTGTCTGCTAACAAATAACTTGAGAAAGGTAAGAAGAGATCTCCACCCTTAAATGCACATTAAAATGAGATGCATCAAAATGAGATACACCGAGATACACAATATTAATCCTCATATCAAGTACGATTTATTAGTAAATTTGAGATTAAAAGTGATGAAAGATGAAAACATATATTCTTACGCTCAATTCTTAAATGATCCCATATCAATAACTATTATCTTAACCACAAGGCTTATGGCGTACTGGTTAAAACTTGTGGGATATGAGGCTAGATAACCCATCTACCCAGGTTCAAATCCAGGCGCAAACAACTTGTGGCCACTGGAGAATTATCTCAGGACTGTATGTTTTAGCAATCTTAAAATTATCAAAAATTAGTCTAGATAAATGCATAAGATACCCTAAAAAAATTTAACTATTATCTTATTTATGTTGCATTTAAGATGTCACGGCCTTCGCGAAAGCATTGTGACACACACTGACAACGTTCCACATGATACATTGTATCGATTGTCCTTTTTATGCTATACAAATAACGAAATTGAGATAAAGAGATTCTCATTCATTCTAATAAAAATATAATATATATATATATATATATTTTATTTCTAGTAAAAAACAATAGTTAATTTTACAATATTAATTACATAGTGAAGGGTCAAATAAAAAATAAAAAAGCTAAATATCATGAGGATGTAAAATATAAAATTTCATATGTAAATCATTAAAAAAAAAAAAATTGAAAATCCATATTTGAACTCATACAAATAATCTGTAACGTCGGTTCACATATAATTAAAATTTGAATTTATTAAAACAAATTTTAAAAAATGTACATTAATTTATGATTTAAATTAACTTACATATAATAGGAATTAAAAAAAAAATTGGTTACTCTCATGTATCCTTCTTAATTAGTATTTTTCCAAAAGTTGAATTAAGTATTTTATTAAAATAATTTAACATGATTTTATTGTCTATAAAACTTAGATTTTCATGTAACTTATATAAACATTATTAGAATTGTTATATTTAGTTTTAGATACTAAATAAGTAAATATATCTAATATTAAGTAAAAACAATAATAGATATGATTAATAATAATTCAAAATAATTAATATTATTGTATAATTAAAGGGAGTGTTAAGAGCATCTTCAATGAAGGTTCTTGTTACAATAACCTCATTTTTTTTTACATTTTTGTTGTCACATCTAATCCACCTCACTAAGTCAAGTACTCACCAAGAATTTCACAATTGTGGTTCTTAATAAGAACCTCATTTTACTGAGTTCCGTTGATTATTTTAACATAAATAATTATTAAATAAGTTAATATGCATGTCAAAAAAAAAAAATAAGTAAAATGTCATTTCTCACAAAAATCATGGTAAGAACCAAGGTTTATGTTGAATCACCTATAACATGTAGGTTCTTACAATAATCTATCTACAGTGGTAATATTTATAAGATAATGTACTTTTTACTTATAAAAATCTTGTATTAGAGATGCTCTAATGGCACCCCTAGTAGAGGTGTGCATGAAATTTATTGTACTTTTGTAGCATTTAAATTACAAAAAAAAAAGAGTTTTAACAATGATGTATGTGAGAATGATTTATTTTATAGGGGTGTCATTCGCAAAACATAGGAGTATCAATGTCAATGAAGTATCGACATGTCATTAGCCTCTCCATAATTAAAATGAAATAATAATTTTTAACTTATAATAATTACAATTATCAATATTTATAAATATTAGTAAAAGATAATTTTTATTTTATTTATTAACAATTTAATAACTTATTAATATTTATTTACAATTACTAAAAATAAATAATGATTGATATCAATGGGAGTTATTTCTCGGGTAAATAATTTATTAATATTTATTTACCAAACGCTTATTCGGATAAGAACTTATCAACTCATATTATCTTATCAGAAAAATATGAGAAGTATCAAAATTTTCTCATATCTATCCAAATATATACCTAAAGAATAAACTAGATTGTGTTCATCAAACAATTGTTTTTATAATTTGGACCGGATCATACATATTTTTAATTAAATTAAATAAAAATGTTGTATGTATTTTTTTTCACCTAAAATATAATGAAGTCGAAAGGAAACAAGTTTGGATTGTTGTAAAAATGAGAAGACATAAAATGGGAAGGGTTCGTGTGCGATGGTAAGGAGTGGGCCCAATTATGGTATTAATCGTCAAAAACATAATATTTTTTTTTTGAAAATAATCGTCAAAAATATAATTAAAAAAAGATAAGAAAAAAACATGTAACAACCACCAATAATTGCAAACCAAAAATAAGGTGGCAGGAGATAATTGATACGATGGACAGCTCGTTTACTAACCGCCGTTCTTTTTTTCCTATTTCATTTTTTGTTTCTATTATTATATCACGTTTTTTTAGGATGATTTTAAATCAACCTATATTTCTATAATCCAATAATTCTATTATTAACGTTTAAAATCTTTTATATATATATATATATATATATATATATATATATATTTCTGAGGTTTTGGTCCTTTTTGATTGATCTAAATAAGGTTTAAATAGTATTTTTTTTTATTCCTAGTGTGTTTGAATTTGAACATAACTGGTCAAAACTAAAGTAGTTTAAAATGACGTTTTTAACTCAAGTTTTGAACGTTTTGAAAAAAGGTCGTGTTTGTGTTGGTTTTGAACTAGACTAAATAGGTAGTCAATTTATTTTTAATATGGTGTCGGAAATGTGGTTTCTAAAAAAGTACAAAACAAGAATAAAACTAAAATTGATCAGCTTCACTTATTCTAATTAATTAAGCTACAATGGTGATGTCTTAATGGTTTGAGCTTGGACTCACAAGATCAAAAGTACATGCAGGACCCAGATTTGAATCCAATAAGTACTAAAAATCCCCTTATGGCAACGGATGTTCACATACGATGACTCGGGCTACCAGCAAAAGCGGTGGTCACCCGTGGAGTAGTCAACTCGCATAGTGGGTTGGATATCCAAACTAATAAAAAAAATTAATTAGTATTTTTTTTTAAATTATACTTAATAATTAAATTAATTATTTTCTTAAAATCATTTAATACGGTTTTATTATCCACGTAACAAAATAAGTATAAATTTAATTTTCATGTAACTTACATAGAAAATTGTTAGAATTGTTATATTTACTTTTTAATAACTAAATATATTAAATAACAATATAAAAATAATTGAAATGATTAATAATAATTCTAAATAAGTAATAAGATATTAATATATAATGTATGACTAAAATTATTTCATCTAAATTTAATTAGTATTAATTAATATTAATAATAATTAATTTTTCATTTCATTGTTATCTATTAATAATTAATATAATTTATGGTTAATAGTAAATAAAAATAATTAAATGTTATTGAGAATTATCATTGAAAAGAGTCACCTTGCATATTTAACCTTAATTTATTTTAATCCTTCTTTTCTTTATTTATTTCCATTTCGGAGTTTTTTTTCTCAATTTTTCATGATTTCGTAACAACTTTCAAGTTTTTGCAAAATAATCCGTCTTTTTAGCTTATACATATTAATTTTTCGGATATTTGAAAATAACTTCGTACTATAATAACAATTTTATTTGGAGTGGACCTAAGAAATAAATTGAGACAGTCTAAATTAAACAAAATAATTGTTTATATAATATTTCATAGTTGAAGTATTGTGTGAAATTAGGACTTAAGGTGAAAATGGTCTAAATTAAACAAAATAATTGTGTGTATACACACACACGAAGCATCGTGTAAGTATAGGAATTTATATATAGATAAATGATCATGTAATAATAAGAGTTAAAGATGCAAAACTAAATAAGAGATTTGGATCTTTGATAACCTTTAATCTCAACTCACCCATGAATAGCACTTGATACGGGCATTGATCCGGTGAGAAGAAAAGTTATGGTGAGAAACGTAAAAAATGATTTGGACCCTTGGATCAGTCTTAATTAAAAGATCAACACTAATGAGATACACCGGATAAATTCCCGTAAGGAGCGTAATTCACGAGTTGGTGTGTAATTAAAAGTCATCAAAGGTTCAAATCCATTCTTACGTTTCTCACCATAACTCTTCTTTTCACACGATCATTCATATATTGTAGTGTTATTCAGTCTGAGTAATACTACATTTAGTATTATTTAGTCTGACTAACACTACATTCAGTCTGAATATTTTACTTTATTATTCAGTCTGAAGATAACACATGTTACACTCTCATTTATCCTCACATTTACAACCAAATTTGAGTTCTCATTTAAACCCGCCCCTATATATATATATATATATATAGAGAGAGAGAGAGAGAGAGAGGTGGGTTCATACGAGAACGTCATATTTTTACGAGAATGTGAGAAACTTTTTTCATATACAAAATCACATATGATTTTATACGTGAATCTCTTTCTATATATATATATATATAATAGTATCGTCTTAGTATCTTATTTAACATAATAAAAAAGATATAGAAGTTTAAAAATAAATCATAATAGTGAAAATGGACATCCAGTCAAAATGGTCCAAAATGTTTTGTCCGGATTGATAACAATGGATGGAGGATAATGCTACCCCTTTAACTGTATAAGTGAATCTTTTTTATATATATCTATATCAAAATCTTAGAGCATTTTTAGAAAAATACCTAAATTTTTTTGAAAATGGAGAATCAAAATTTAAAATCTTCAAAAATATTTATATCCATCTACAACAATTCTCTATCTTGAAGAACCCATCATTGATTATAATTATCTATTAAAATATTATTTTTTTCTCTAAATATTTATTTCAAGAATTTTTATTGGTTGTTTCACATTGTAATCATTTTTGGAGTGATCTCCATATTTGAAGAAAAACTCTCTCTCTCTCTCTTACTTTCTCCATTTTGGAGATATTTTTGGGAATCTCTTGGAGCAAATTTTTGATTTAAAATCCCAATTTTTTTCATTTTCCTTATTTTGGGAAAGCTATTAGAGATGTTCTTACTATAGTACACAAAATTCCGTGACACACGCTTATTAAAGGAATGCCATTAACAGTCAGCTAAGAGCATCTCCAAGAGCTTCCCCAAAATGGAGAAAAATGGGAATATGGAGATTTTGGACAAAATTTTTGCTCCAAGAGCTTCCCCAAAACTTTCTCCAAAATGGAGAAATTAGGAGAGAGAGTGGGTTTTTCTCCAAATATGGAGTTAACTCCAAAAATGATTATCAAATGAATTGACCAATAAATTTTTTTGAAAAATAAATATTTAATGAGAGAAATAATATATTAATAGATGATACAATATTTTAATATTATTTTGGAGAAATTATAGGAAATTTGTTGGAGATGAATGCAATTTTTTTAGAGATTTTGTTATTTGCTTCTTTATTTTAAAGAAATTATAGGAAAATTGTTATAGATGCTCTAATAATAATAATAATAATAGCATGTCACTTTATTATCAATGGAACCCACCTAACAAAACACAACTGGAAAATGTCTATTTCTTTCATTTTATTCTTATTTAATCCACCTCTTTTTAACCGTTAAAATTTTCATTATAAATTTTGCACATTTACGTACCAAAATATTAAATATTGCTTTAAAAAATTATTTTAAAAAATTACTATCCTCAACGATTAGATGAATCAAAAAATATCTTATTAGGTTGATGATTTGATGTCTTTAAATTTTGGTTTTGTATTAAAACCATATAAAATTATCTGTAATCAAGTTTTTTTTTGTCTAAATAAATAGTTAAAAAAAATTATATACAAAATGTGGTATGTTCAACAACACTAAAGGACTGAACGATTTCAAGTTACTGATATATAATTGTGAAATTAGAAGAAAAATAAAAATATTCATTGTCTTTATTATAAAAAAATAACTTTTGAATATTTAATAAAAGCCGTAATTAATGAACTGAACTTAAAGGAAAAAAACATAATTAATTTAACAAATATTTCATAGTTATTGTTAATTTCGTATATCCCAGGGTAATAATACTTTAAAGTTAAACATTATTAACGGATAAATATATAAATATGAAATATAGAATTTACGATAATATGAAGTCAATACTGAGGGATCACGATTTTTTTTCCAGACACAACCATGCGCCTTAACCATACGCCTTATGTGACTAAGGTCGATGGTCATGACTGTGAAAACCCATATCATTGATATTGATAACTTATGTAGATGAAATATAATCGTATAAAAATAGTTTCTTGCAACGAGATAACATTAGTGATTGTCACTTGTAAAAACAACTTAAACAAATTATGATATGTCCAACACTACTTTTTATGACTAAACATATCAAACCACATTTTGACTGCTAATTGTACAGAAAAAACAACTTGCGGTTTATGATAGTGGTATCACCTCAATAGAATACAATCTTAGCATCATGCCTAACTTCCTTGTCCACATTATGGAGCTCATATTGAGAAAAGACGTTACTCGTCATAGTACTTCACCTCTTAGTTCAAGATGTACCTAGAACAAGCTTGTCGTCCAAATTGCATAAGTTGTTTTGTTCATCACGCAATAGTATAATGTAGATTGTTGGGGATTGACTGAACACTTTCCAATCGTATATGTTCAATCAATATGATGACAAATTGTACAACAAAACTTGTGAGAACAACGATGAGAATCATTGTTGGAGCAACTACTCCCCCATCATATTTTTATGAAACATTTTTCGACTCCAAAGGAATGCGAGGCAGTATTAAGATGAACAGAAAGTTATATCATTTTTAAATTTGGAAAATTACATCCTCATCGTTTCACAAAACAACTTTAGGCAAATACTTTAGTGATGGTGAGAGAAATATGTCTTATTTCATGATGGTGATCAAACTTTTCATTCTTTACCTTCTTCAGAATCCAGAACCTTTTTTCTACCCATTGCTTGATTACTTTTCTCGTAATCACTCTCCAAAAACTTACTGTAATCATCGTAGACAGGTGCAATTGAACATTAGAAAAAGCATGAGGATCGAGACGATCCGTCAAAATAAACAATTTATTCGAGATTGGTAAACTATTTAGAGATGAAAAATTAACTAATTATCCTCGTATTTCTTCTCTTCTCGTTTGGTAGGTTCTTCTTGCTTACGGTTCCGAATCTGTGCTCTTAGGATCGACAACAGAAGCTTGACCTTTCGTCGGGCTCTTTTTATGGATGGTCGAGTATTTGGTTAGTTCATTTCTTTATTGGGTTATAACAAGATGACAATTTTTGAAAAACTATATGCTCCTATATATTTGATAATTAGTAACCCAAAGAATATTTATTTAAAAAAAAACATCACAATGGTACCAAAAGCAGCCCAAAATTATGCGATTTTAAGTATTGGTTATAGCCCAGGCCCATCATACTTTTAAGATTTCAAAAGGCCCAAAAGCAATCCAATTGATATGAAATGATGAAATAAACACTTTATTTGACTTCTCAAGTATTTTAAAAAGTTTTCTTTAAAACAAAACGTAAATGCCTAAATTGTTTATAAAAGAGAATGTAGCTATAACAAAGGGTAATTGTTGTTCTTTTTTTTCTTTCTAAAAGGAAAAAGAACTGGGGACCAAAATGCACTCTTACAAACATCCTATAAACATGGAGGGAACCAGAAACTTCCATGTGGGAAAACACAAGGTAAAATAAAATAACAAAATAATAATATTATATTCATAAAATTCAGATCTTTACAAAATTAACAATGACATTGTCGAGTTTTTATTTTCTGAAATCTATCTATGATATCTTCATTATCAACCTTGGTGAAAACGTACTTTTCATTATCAACCTTGGGAGGTAAATATGACTTGATTCCGATTTTGACAATGTGTGGCTAGGGTGAAAATCAGATTTTAGGTAAATATGATATTATAATTAATTGGTTAGTGTCTTGGTGAGTGTTAGACTTTTAGGAGGCCCAATTAAATAATAAGATTAGATGGGTCGAAAGTAAGAAAGTCCAATTATAAATTAAATTAAAAAATATTTTATATTAAAATGCATTGGAGGGGGGATCAGAATCTACGACCACCTCCTATATATAAGGCATGCTACCAATTAATCTAAGAGTCTATTTGTGTATTAAATTAAATTAAATAATATTGTAGGATAATTTATTAAATTATATTTATATCAATATTATTTTTTTTAATTCAAAGAATGCCTAGGCCCCCTCTAGCTCTATACTGGCTCCGCCCCTCCCTATAAATAGTCAAACGAGATTTATGTATTAATTTATATCAATTTTCTACTATAAAATGAAAAGTTATATATATATATATATATATATATATATATATATATATATATATTTTGGTGAGAGTGATGGGTATATCAAAAATTTGCGATGGTATTTACTAAGTAGACAAATAGTATGATTTATGACTAAAATTGATTAATTGACGTTCTTTATACAGAAAAAGTATATAATTGGTAGTGATACCTTTTATCGTTTGATCATATTTGTTGTTGAAAATAATCTTTGTGTAAAAAGACAACACTGATAATGGATGTTTGGAGCGTAATTTGAGAAATCAAAGATCCCCATGTTTTTTCTATTTTATGATATATAAAGTAACGTAAACAAATTGTACTTTTTTCGACTAAATTAACATATCAAAACAAATTTGAATTGCAAGTTTTAGGGACAATCAACCCTATATTTGTTGCAGTGATATCACTTCGTTAGGATATGATCTTTAACGAAACCACATTAAAAGTCTAGAGCTGATCATGGGCGGCACGGTCCGCTAGACCTGGCCCGCCCGACCCGTTAGAAAGGCGGCTTGGACAATCATTCTAAAAAATATGGACGGGGTTGGACGGGGCCGTTCAAATTAATAGATGGGCTACGGCAATGAAAAAGGAAATATGAACAGGCCCGTCCGGCCCAGTATATAATTATAATAAGTTATTTTTTTATATAATGAATATTTTATTAGAAAAAAGTTAGAAGTGATTTTGGGTTGGACTTCCTTTATTGGTATAAACCATATCTAGAATATATATTATGTGTAATATGTAATATATCAAGCCTTGAATCTCGATCTTGAAATATTGGATGGTTAAATATTTGTCGTTGAAAAATCCAAATTTCAAATGGTGACAATTATTGGAAAAAAAAAGTGCAACTCTATATTTTATAAAAATCATTTTTTTTCTTATGTCGTGTATATTAGTATATTTTATATTTTTTTAGTTGGAAAAAATTCTTGTATTTTGGAAATTTTTACGCAACCATCCATTTTATATAAGTAAATTTTTAGGTCCGTTAGCCTGTTGGCAAACCCAGCCCGTTTATCGGACATGTATGGGCAAGTTCTCAAACCCGCAAAAACGAGCTTGGGTTTACTATATTAGACCGTTGGACAAAAAAGATATAGTAGACCGACCAGTAACCCGTTCAAGCCCATAAATAATCATCTCTTAAGACCTTAGTCGTTAGATTATATTCATATCTTGGTCCAAGGTGTCACCAACGACAAGACAATAAAAAGATTGTCATCCAAATTGTATAAGTTGTTGGGTTCGTCATGTAAATGTAAAAATCTAGATATCAAAGAAATTCATATTTTTTACTTTAAAAGTATTTTGAATTTTTACAATGAAAATAAAAGAAACCATACACATGCATATACATAAAATACATACGTATATTATCGTATTCTTTTTTTTAAGACAACTTTTCTTAAGAAACAAATTAAAACAAAACAAGAAGCTTCTGCAAGGTGCAGAAGGCTAAAAGGACACACTATGTTATCATGTTGGACTTGAGCCTATGGTCATATTTGTTCAGACCGGAAAATTTCTTTTTTATGAAAAAATATACAATCATGCTGATATAAAAATACATGATGGGATGAAATTAAACTCAATACTTGTTATTTTATAAAACATATTTATATATGAATTAGTCACAATATTGATAAAATTTTATAAAAATGTTGATAAATTTGGTATAAAACTCTAGATTTTGAAAAATAAACCACGATTTTTAAAATAAATTAACTAATTAATTTCTATTAAAAAGAATTGCTGTCAATTGCTACGTTTTTTTAAAGTATGTCATTTCTTTTATTTTGCTAATTGTGGTAATTAACCTTTTCGAAAAATATTATTTTAAAATTAATTTTAAATAGTTAATTACTAATCAAATACATTTTCGAGGAACAAATCTTTTAAGGATAAAAAAATGCTCAACACGTGTTTGTATCGTTGATTTTGATTTTGGATTATTAAAAAGTCTTGTAGTTGCTTCCGGATAAAAATCACTCGTTCTAAATTTTCATGTCTCATTAATGTCCATCAATTATATGGATACACGTAACTCGTAAGCAGAGAGTGAAAATAAAAATGAATTAAATAAATTTAAAATAAATGAAAAGCGTGCCTTAATTTCATTGATAAAACAAAAATAATACATATGAATTTAGAAGAGGTGATTTTTTTCGATCGGCTCCTAATAAGAGGTGGTTTGAGTTCATTTGTTATTTAATTGAATACTTTATATTCTTCTAAGAGCAAACTAAAAATGTGGTCCCTGTGGTTTTCAAAAATAATACTTTTGGTCCCTGTAGTTTCCAAAAAGTCCGGCTTTAGTCTCTCCCTCTAATAGTCTGTTATAAAATTCCGTTAAATGAGATGTATTTTTGTTTCTTATTAATTTTTTTATGTTTTAACTAATCAAAATTGATTTCATAATTTGGTCACCGACTGCTTTTGATTTGGTGAATAAAAAAGAAACCGATTAAATACGAAAATACTTCTCATTAAACGGAATTTTTCAACGATCGTTGGAGAAAATGTTCAAATATAAACGTTTTTGTAAACCATAATGATCATCATTTCGTAGTTTCAAAATTATAAGGATAAAAAGTGTTAATTTTTTATAAAAACAGGGACCAAATTTGTAGTTTAAAAAATTATAATAATACATTTTGATAAACAGCAGGGACCAAATATAGTATTTTGATAATATATTTTCTTTTTTGTAGTTCAAAAAATTATGGTTTTGAGGGCTGACCAGTTTACTTTACATACATCATCCTGTGGAAATTTTGCATTAACTTTTCAACGAAAATTAAACAACGACTCATCAGCAACAGAATCAAAATTCTGTGATGCTGACTGTGACTCGTTTTATAAATGATGAACTAAAAATGTAAGCAATCTAGCTTCTTATATAGTATTAATTATATGTGTTCCAAAATTCAAACACGCTAAACAGGCTTAACTAATTTATGTATTCCTAATTTCAAACACGCAAAACAGGCTTTAACTAAATTATCCAGCAATTAGCGATGATAATGAACCACTCCTAACCAATATTCATGGTGCAAGTTCATGAAGAACCATAGAAATGGAAACTGCAAAGCAATCTGCAATCTGGACACTAAACAGCCTATTTTTTAGAGTAGAGTTTGAATTATGTTTCGTTAGGCAACAAACTGATCAAAATTTGGATAGATTTGATCTGTTTTTCTGTTATTCGTTTACATGAATCATATCTCAAATGATCATTGATCAATTTTATGCATTTTCTGAAAGTATGATTCGATTTTCACAGTGAAGAAACAAACAAATATCTCCAAAAAATTGTCAACAAAATACAAGAGGTTTTAATTCTGAAATGAAGTTGCGATCATGAAGATATAAATTTCAGTAATCATTATCGATTCTGTTGCATCAATCAATGATTAATTGAACACGCAGAAATTATTGTATTGGGAAAAAAATTATGTACATCTGAAAAACTACGAATATCAAGGAACAACGAACTAACAAATTCGGGAGATCTAAACAGACTTTAACGAATCAAAACAACTTGATGATCGATCAAGTGCATCTGTATCTATAATTCTATAACACATTTCTTCCGTGTGTATATATATATATATATATTTCTGTAAAAGAAATAAATCCATGGTAACTAATAACCTGTTAATTGTTCACGGCGTTGGTTCTCGGGCTTGGTCCTGACGGCGGCACCGTCGTCCCTTTCGGAAGAGCGCTCAGAAACAAACTTCCGTAATTTTCTGTTCCGTATCTCTTCAAATCGTTTGCAGAACTCATTTCACATGGAACGGATTGCTTATCGACTCCATCGCCATTTGAATCTGAACTAATTTTCTGCAACAGAGCTCCTGGAAGTGCTAGGTTAAGTTCCGGCACCACCGTTAGCGGTCTGGCGGTGAGAATCGACGGCGAGATCAGGAAGCAAATAATGAGAATCATCGGAAGATGGATGGATATCGGCATCGGCGATCGTCGGAAATGGTTTGTGTTTCGATGGATTGTGGTGCAAGGAGTTGAGATTGAGAGAGAAATAAGTTAAGGAGTAGAGAGAAGCAAGCAGCAAGGGGGAGGTATATATATATATATATCGAGAAAGGCAGTTGTTAGAAATAAAAGTTTGAAAAAGTCAGATATTCAAAAGGTCAACGCGTTTTTTTACACGCTGTCACGCTCGTACATTGGCGGCCACCATGGAAATAATTTTCTAAATATGGATTATCTCCGATTTATTTCTATTCGACCTTATTTTCAACTTATTAAATTAAAAACTTTAATTAAACTTTATAATAAGTAGTTTTTATAAGAATTTTCTTACTCTAAGGGGTGTTTGGTAGAGAGAATTGAGAGAAGAGAAATGGAATTCTCTTGTTTGAGAGAATTGGTCTTAAATTTTGGGCGGAGAATTGAATTCCTGAGAATTGGTCTATAGTGTAAAAGTAGAGAAATGCATTTCTCTCCATTTTGAGGAGAAATGCCGAGAAATGGTCCATCCTTGCCACCCGTCTTTGCCGTCCGATCTTCACCTTGACATCCGCCCTTGCCGCCCGCCTTTCAACTTGGCCCCCCACACCTTGCCGTAGAGATGGCCAAAAACCGGGCTCGGGCCAGGCCGGGCCGGGCCTCAATCGGTCCCTGGCCTCAACTCGGACCGGGCTTTTTGGGACTGGTCCAGGTCCCGGTCCCGGTCCTAACGATTTCAAGTCGGCCCGTTTAGTGTGTTTTCGTAACTAGTCCCGGGCCCAAACCGGTTCCAAACCGAGCCTTCAATAAAAAATTATTTTTTATAAAAACATTAATTCTGTTTATTAATTTAATATATTATATATGTAAATCATTATATATATATGCAATTGGGTCACTCAAATACACCTTAAAACATATTTTATTGTAATTTTATAATTGTTTTTCAAACAAACACACTTAAAAAATACGTTTATTATAGTTTTATATTTGGTTTTTAGTCAAATACATTTAAAAATACCTTTTATTATAAATTGTAATTAGTTTTCAATCAAATACACTTAGAAAGTTAGAAATACATATAAAAAATATATAAAAATACAATTTTGTTGTAAAAATCGGGCCGGTCCCAATCGGTCTCATGACCGGTCTTGGGCCGGGCCGACCCTACAAATCGCTCAAAAATGTAACCGGTCCCGGTTTTCGGTCCTATAACCGGTCCCGGGCCGGGCTTTTATCGGTCCCGGGTCCGGTCCTCCATCGGTCCTGGGCCAGGCCGGGCCCACTTGGCCATCTCTACCTTGCCGTCCGCCATTTCTCTGTTTCATTTCTTTGATGATACCAAACAAGGGATCAATTCCAATTCTCCACCCAATTTCCATTTCTCCCCATTTCTATTTCTCCTCATTTCCATTTCCAATTCTCCCCAATTTTTTTCTTTGTACCAAACACACCCTAAGGGACTGTGTTGTTTAGGTCTGAATGGTGTCATTCAGAGACACGTTTGAATTGTATAGAGGTAAAGGGTTGTTTGGCAAAAAAAAGGGGGGGCTGAAGTGGAACAATAACCTCTGGATGATGCATGCCCTAACCCCAAGCTAAATCATTCAGACTTGTTATTTTGTCCAAAATACCCACTCTTCTTGTTCCAGCGCCTCCCTCCTCAGATCCACGAGTCTCTCAAACCTTTCCACCACCGTCGGCCGGCTGCTGCCCTTCGCCGACCTCCGACCTCTCTCAACCTCACTTGCGATTTCTCTCATCCTCTTCCCACTGATGTGCGACTCTCTCATCCCTCCCACGATTTCTCTTCCACGACGAAGTCCGGCCACTGTCCGACGCCTCCGGCCACTGTGCAGATCTTGGGTTTCTAATTCTCTACTCATCTATCAAGTTTTCAGTCAAACTCAATTTTGTATCATCATAGAAACACACGTAGATCTGGGGTCCATATGGGGTTGTTGATAGAGGGAGTGGTCGGAGAAGGGGTCGTTAATAGAGGGAGTGGTCGGAGTCGGACAAGGGGTCGTTGATAGAGAAACACACAAAAATATTGGGTTTCTACTTCCCTACTTATCTTATTTGGTCTTGAGTAATCTTGTTAGGTTCAAAATAAAGTCAAGAATCTCCACTGGATTTGGTTCATAACAATTTTGTTCAAAACCTCAAAAAACAGGGATAAGGGAAGATTATGGAATCATTGCTTGATGATCATGTTGAATCAGAATTCCATTGTGTATTTAATTTTGGAATTAAGGTTTATGTATTTTAAGATTAAATCCATTTGTCTAGAAAATGGCTTTCTGGGTTCTTAAAAAAGATTATGGGTTTGATGTTTTGGGGTTCTCCAAAAAGATTATCGGTTTGATGCTTTGAGCAGACTGCGATAGAGAAAAAAGATTTGAAATTTAACTGTTTGGCTTTATTCGGATCTGTGTCAGGGTTAAAATGGTAATTTGCTTTCATTCAGACTGTCCATTCAGACTGTCCATTCAGAGTTGTTACCAAACAACCATTTTTTATTCTGCACTATATATCATACAGAGCTTCTATACCAGCCAGACCTCTATATCATCCAGCTTTATACCATCCAGCAACTAACAAACAACCCCAAAGCTTTATTTACCGTTTAATATCAATAATAATTATAAAGTCAAGAAAATAAACTTTAAAATTTTAAGAAAATATCACTTCTAACAAACTTCATTATAAAAATCAAGAGTACAAAATCTAAAAAGGATGAGGTTTTTATAAGAGCGTCTTCAACTGCTATTGTAAAACAGAAAAAAGAAGTTTTTAGCAATTTTAGTATTTCAACAACTATGGTATCCATTATGTTAAAATAAAAAAAATGGGAAGTAAAAGAAAAAAAATCTCTAAATAGAGAGAAAAATGATTATTTTAATAGTTTCCACCAGTTGTTTGAAAATTTGTTTCAAACATTTGTTGGGATATTAAATACATTGAATATTTTAATAATATAATTATGATAAAATTGCTAAAATAGAATATCAGTTTGAGTTGAATGCAATTTCTTTTAGAAATTTTGATTTTTAATATGTTATTTTAATGAAATTTTAACATAGTTATTGGAGATGTTCTAAAAACTCTACACAATGATAGTTCCTACAAACCGTTTCGTTTTTTGTTAGTAAGAAACTTTGTATTGGAGATGCTCCTTGGGAATAAAAATCTTATGTCCTAAATTCTCATGTTCATCAATCAAATGTATATACATCATCAAAGAGAAATAGAATGTGAACTGGAAAAAAAAAATGTGTCTTAATTTTATTGGTTGGAGAGGATGAGATGTGTGATTTTGGAATTGCAAATTTTTATCCATCTAGGAGAGGGGTGTTTTGTTTGTTTTAAGGGGGTGTTTGGATGGGCTTATAAAAACAACTTATTGACTTATTCCGGTGTGGCACCGGTAATAAGTCGTTTTGAGTGTTTGGGTAAAACAACTTATCCGGTGCCAAATCGGTAATAAGTCATTTTTTAAGAAGTAAAAAGTTTTAACTTATCAACTTTTCATAAGTGCTTTTCCAAACCGGTAATAAGTTATAAGTCAATAAGCTCATCCAAACACCCCCTAAGTAAAGAGAATGAAAATGGGTATACACTAGAACGGAAATATAAATGAGGACTACATTATGTTGTTTGGTTAAACTTATATAATCAATGAAATTTTGTTTTATATAATATTTTTAATAAAAATAGCTTTTTTCCAACTTTGAAAATATAAAACACCTTTCTTCTAACACCAAAATAGAAAATATGTTCCATTCAACATGGAAAACATGGACCATGCATGAATAAAATCTTCATTCCCCTCAATTTCGTATGATATGGAAATTAATGAATTTAGGTAATGAACATATTATATTATATCAAACAAAATCACATTTTTCAATATAAATTTTCATTCCTTACCCTTCAATACCAAACATCCCCTTTATTTCTAAAATTTGGTAAAAAAAAGTTGAGTACCGGCAACTCATAAAAGAACATATTTTGGTTCACTTAACGATAGAGGCTAACAAAGGTTCCAATATCTAACCCGAGAATTTAATAGAATTTAAATCTTTTGTGATATGGGTTATTTACTTTTTCATAGATTGAAAATGTAAAAGCATCTCCAAGAGCTATGCTATAATATTTCTATAATAGAGTAAAAAAAGTCAAAATTTCTATAAGATTTTACATCAAACTTCAACAACTACTCTATTTTAGCAATTCTACATTAATTATATTGATAAAATATTCAATATTCTTAGTAAAATATTATTTCTCTTTCTTGCATATTTTATCTCAAACACTCTAATTGGTTGAAAATAATTAAATAATAATTTCTCTCTCTTCTAATGGATTTTAGAGATTTCTCTAAATTTAGAGATTTTTCCAACCTCTCTCCTCTTTTTTCTATTTTAGCATAGATGATAGCATAGCTATTGGAGCAAGAAAAATGCTAAAATCCAACTTTTTTCCATTTTAGCATAGTTATTGGAGATGCTCTAAGGGGTTTTAATTTAGTTATATATTTTATGATTAGTTATTTTTTTCTATTTAAAATCAAGAATAATAAAAACTGTTTCTGATGTACTCTCAAAACATTCCAACCAAATAACAAAACCTCGAAACCAAGCTGTCATCGACCATCACCCTCTCCCACAACATTGTTGAAGTCTGAACTCAACCTTTAAAAATTAAAAACACAATTACCGTCCCGATCTTTATAAGTGTAGCATATATTTTGCTTTCATATTCATTATACTTTATAAAAAGCGGGCAATTGAGAGGGACTGCCATATTTTTGGAGAAAGTTGATCAAGTGTGGTTAGCCACTTTTGCAGTGTTCATGGTTTGGGATAAAATCTGAATCAAATATCAGTTTGATAATGTCAAACTTATCTATTTGCTTCCGTCCTAACTAATTTAATCGGTTTCAATCAAACTGTAATAACCTTTTGGAATATTCATTACATTTTTTTTTTGTTGTTTTTAATGATAGTGATTGAATTAAATATTTAAATTCAAAATGTCTTAAAATATCACATAATTTAAAAACATAAATTTTGGACAAGTGATGTGCATGTATTCGAATCCAATCTCAAAATGGTTAAGTTTTTGCTGTTTGTACGTTAGACTCTTAATTTTTCCCGAAATTCATTCATAGAGTACTACAATTTTACGATATCCTATAAATTATAGATGTTAACCAAAAAGAAACAAAACCTATCAATTTTATCTCTTTTAATTCTACTTGGTTTAAGAATACTTATAATATCATTTGGACCTAAAAAGTCGTAATTAAACAAAGTGATTTGTACCTCCATTTAAAACTTTATGAAGAAGTGAAACAAATTATGGGGTGATAGTATTTTGTATTTGAAACGACATATATAAGAGGTTGTTCAACAACTTCTTTATAATTTTTTTAAAATAGAGAACTAAAAATTAAAATGTTTAAAATAAATTACAATCAACTCTAACATATTTTTTAATTTAGAAATTTTATTATTGATTATGATTATATTATTTAAATATTTTTATAATTTTATGATTTCAATACACTTTAAAAAAATATATAAATAAAATGATATTAATCTAACTTTTATTAGTGGAATGAATAAAAAAACTAATTTCTATCTTATGTTTTTGGAGTTTTAGAAAAGGAAAATTAATTATTTTAACCATTTTACAAATCAAAATTACCAAAATAACCATTTTCTCTTCACTTTTACTAAAATGACCAAAATACAATCGAAATATCAATCGAAGCCTCCTCCAAATACCTCCGCCAACCTCCGCCAAATACTAAATTCCTCCGCCATATACCTCCGAATTCAATTTTTAATTTACATTTTACATTTTATACCCTTAGAGTTAGTTAATAAATTACTTTAAGTACTTTACTTTTTAATTTTTTCATTTTACACCCTTATCACATTAACACATATAGTCGTATATCAATTAAAATACGTCTAAAAATACGTTTTTATTTTAACAAGTTACACCATTATAATCGTCTCGATAATACCTTCGAAATGAGTCCAATATTGAATATTTTTCGATTTAATTATATATTTTTAAAGCCAATTATTCTCTTGATTGGTGAATATGAATATTTTTCATAAAATTCGGAATATTAATTAAAATATAATGCTACTATGATTTAACAACAAAGTATAATATTATGGATATGTAAAGAAATAAGATGTAAATTATAGTGAATTTGTACTACTTTTGTGTTTTTGTCATTTCTATAATAAAAACCATATAAATTAATATTCATGTAAAATAACACATAATGCATCGGTTCTTAAGGTTATTACAATATATACTATAGTTGACCCATTTTTTAATCAATGATATATACACAGTGTGGAGGGGACTACAGAAATAAAATACAATAATCTTTTACATGCATTGTTAATAACCTTAAGAACCGATGCATTATGTGTTATTTTACATGCATATTAATTTATATGGTTTTTTATTATAGTAATGACAAGAACAAAAAAGTAGTACAAATTCACTATAATTTATATATTATTTCTTTATATATCCATAATATTATACTTTGTTGTTAAATCATAATAGCATTATATTTTAATTAATATTCCGAATTTTATGAAAAATATTCATATTCACCGATCAAGAGGATAATTGGCTTTAAAAATATACAATTAAATCGAAAAATATTCAATATTGAACTCATTTCGAAGGTATTGTCGAGACGATTATAATGGTGTAA
Source organism: Silybum marianum (assembly GCA_036898165.1). Classification (NCBI taxonomy): domain Eukaryota; kingdom Viridiplantae; phylum Streptophyta; class Magnoliopsida; order Asterales; family Asteraceae; genus Silybum; species Silybum marianum. The sequence goes on from CM072532.1 coordinate 2,729,543, forward strand.
CTTGTTAAAATAAAAACGTATTTTTTAGACGTATTTTAATTGATATACGAGTATATGTGTTAATGTGATAAGGGTGTAAAATGAAAAATTAAAAAGTAAAGTACTTAAAGTAATTTATTAACTAACTCTAAGGGTATAAAATGTAAAATGTAAATTAAAAATTGAATTCGGATGTATATGACGAGGAATTTAGTATTTGGCGGAGGAATTTAGTATTTGGCGGAGGTTGACGGAGGTTTTTGTTATTTGGCGGAGGTTGGCGGAGGTATTTGGAGAAGGCTTCGATTTCGGTGGATGTTTCGATTGTATTTTGGTCATTTTGATAAAAATGGAGAGAAAATGGTTATTTTAATAATCTTAATTTCTAAAATGGTCAAAATAATTAAATTCCCTTTAGAAAGTTCTCTATATTTAAAAAAATTTCCATTAATCTTTATTTTAAAGAATATGATAGAAAAACTATTAAAATAATTTAGAAATAAAAATATAATTTTCTTTATTTTAAAAAAGTTATTAAAAATACTCCGATACATCGGTCAAACATATGTAATGAAACAAACTCTTTAATGCTCCCACTTGGAACAGAAGTCACTAACCACCACATGACAACTTCCTCTACACGCCAAGGGAAGGAGGAATATTCAGATTAAACATAATTCTTGATTTTATTTATGTCTCAATATTTCTGATTAAATAGAATTTCATCATATATTTAAAATTATTTTATACTTATTTCATACAAAACAGTGATTTATAGTTTATAATAAAAAAAAATGACATTTAATACTTAAATTGTTAATAAAAACTTGCAAGTCCTGACTTGAATATACTTTATCGCGAGTGAGGTTCATGCGAGGACGATATCTTTTTATGAGAACGCGAGAAGCTTTTTTCATGTACAAAATCACATGTGATTTCGTACTAACATAAAAATCACATGTGATTTCGTACTAACATGAAAATCACATATGATTTTGTATGTGAATGAAAATCACCACATAAATCATATATGATTTTGTACATGAAAAAATCTCCTTGCGTTCTCGTAAAAAGTTAGCGTTCTCGTATGAATCTGTCCCACTGTATCGCATAATAAGTATGGATAAAAATATGGATGAATTATAATAAAAATATGATATTTATAATATAAAAGTGGGAAATGAAATAGTCAAAGGTGACCACTTTTAAAAAATATGGACGATTGACTTCTAAAGTAAGAAGTCGTCAATTCCTTTTTGGTCAAGTAAAAGGCATGAAAAATAACCAAAATTGAGTTTGAAACCTTTCATTCACTTGTGAAGCCAAGGAAATGCCATCAATTATGGACTTATGGTCGTCCCATTTTTAATTAAAGAATTGACTAATTTTTTTATATTATAAAATCGTAAATAACCAAAATTGAGTTTGAATTATGTTTGGTATGATCCTTATCATTGCAATCCAAAAAATAATTTTTTTTTCTTTATACATTTTATTTGAATCCGAAAAAATAAATAACATATAAAAGAAACGACGTTTAATCACTTTCTTTTATTGGTCGATCATACTTTCTTACAAATCTACTAATATAATAAATAAGAAATGGTATATTTCTTTCGTTTTGTAAGTTTAATAAGTTTCTCCAAAAAAAGGTCTAAAGACTTAATCGTTTGATAAATGGAAGTTCGTTGAGTTTCTTCGTTTTTAAAAAATTGAAGTATTTATTTTTCGATTTCAAAATTTCAAATATTTATTTGTTTAAAAAGAGGTTAAAGACCATAATCACTCAAATCGTAAAAGTTAGATTTGATTTTTAAAAGTTTTCCCTTTAAGAAGTTAGTTTATTAAAAGTTGATATTTTTCAAGAATAAACTACGATTTTCGTCCCTATGATTTGTTGTTGGTTACTATTTTATAAACAAAAAGATGGTGGATTTTGGTTCTCGAAAATGGGGGTTGGTTAATTTTGGTGATTAATTTTGGTTAATTTTGATGGCTATAAAAGATGATAATTTATTTAAATAATTGATATTTCTCAAAAGCTAAACATTAGTTTCCTATACTTCAGTTTGTAACATTTAATATTATAGAAACAAACAATAAGGATACTTATGCAGTAGCGGACCCACCTTATAGGGAGAGGGTCTCGTGCTACCGCTCAACTGTATGTCGTAAGGATAAAAAATGTCGCGATTCGTAAGTTTTACGTGAGGTGCACCCGCTAAACTCTGATGGGTGCTCTGTGTTAAGGGAGCACAACTTTAAAAAATCCCTCGAAATCAATAAAAAAAAATCTTAAAAAATCACTTGAAATCTACCAAAAACCATAAAAAAATCACTAGAAATCAACCAAAAACCTTAAAAAATCTTTCGAAATCAACCGAAAAACCTTAAAAAATCCTTCGAAATCAACCAAAAACCTTAAAGATCCTTCAAAATCAACCGAAAAACTTAAAAAATCCTTCGAAATTAACCGAAAAACTCAAAAAATCATTTGAAATCAACCGAAAAACTTAAAAAATCATTCGAAATCAACAGAAAAACTTAAAAAAGTCCTCGAACGGGGAATTTGGCTAAAAAATCCCTCAAAATCAACCGAAAAATATATCAAACAACTTTACGGACATTTGATACAATTTAAGGATGCACCTGCTCGGGAAAAATCTTGGATCCGCCACTGTATGTATGTTAGAAATCCAATTAAAATAATTGAAAATTAATCATTTGACCATCAAACAGGTAACACAAGCAATAAAAATAGCGATCAGAAAACCAAAGAGAGCCAACTCCCCCAAATGGCATCACCAATAACCATCAATCGTGGCACCACCAAGACAAATGTATCTCAGTATGATGCTAAGTTGTGATAAAAAGCTCATAAAGTGAATTTTTTATTGTAATTTTTTTGGTTATTAAGATATTGAAGGTATTTTTGTCTTTTTTTCTCTTATTGTTGGTTAGCGTTTTATAACAAAGTTGTTAGTAAGTCAGTTACGGTTAGTATAACTTGTAGGGTCGGTTTTCTGTAGAAAATGAAAATTATTGTGAGAAAGTAAGAAAGGATATCCACTGTTAGATCAATGATAACTGAATATGAACAGTAATGAGATACACCTAGATGCACCAAATCAGTTCTCGTGAGAAGCAAAATTCAAGGATGGGGTGAGACCGTGAGATTAAAAGTGATCAAAGACCCGCATCCCTTCTTTCGTCTCCCACGTTAACTCTTATTCTCAAACGATCATTCCTCATAACTTATGTATAAATAGATGTCCTATATAGTTTCGTTATTCATTAAATACAAAGATTTCTTTCATCCCTCCAACTATGTCGATACTATCGTTTGTATATATATTCTTTTGATTAACTTGGATATTCAACCCGCTATGCGAGCCAACTAATCACAGAACGACCACCCATTTTACGGGTAGCCTGGAGTCACCACATTTAAGCCTCCGTGGCCACACGAGGATTTTTATTTAAAGGTGGTCACAAACCAATATCAGTATTCCTACCCATTACCCTTGTTGTCAAAGATTGATTTTTTAAAATACTTCAACAACATCTTCAAATTGGTACACATCACTCATCCGTTCATCCCCCAATTACCATAAACAAGTAAACCTGTTGTTGATGTTTCTCTGTTAAAAAAAACAGATAGAGATACTGAATGACGAGGGGTTGTCAACTTGCCCTTGAATAAGAACGACGAAGGGGTGAGTTTTATCTTGTTCTTCCTGCTTAAAATGACTTTAAATAACTCTACACAATACTTACATATTTGTATATTATTTTATTTTGATAAAAATATAAAATAACTAAAATGCACCTCAAGTTAATGAGCATTAAAAACATAAATAAATAGTGTAAATAAATTGAACAATAAAGAGTCATAAGACTTGTGTTATAGCAAAAATAATTGATTAAATTTGAAAACCATAATTTGGGCTGTTACGTTAAATTCGGCCCATGTTTACCTTCTCCTTTGATTGTTTACTCACTCATTTATTCATTGTGGGCTCTCTTTCACGTTTTTTTTATTTATTCTCCGGTGGTTATTATTTATTTTTCGTAATTTTGATAAAGTCTTATATAATCTATACAATATTATAAAGCATTTAACAAAAACTCTTAAAAATATATTATTATACGGTTAGTACAATTGATTAAAGCATGATTACTTAAAATTCAAAAATGATATTATTTTGGTTATTTTGGTTAATTTCCTCATTAAACCTATATTATAATTTAAAATAAAATCTGAAATAAAGAAAGTTTACAAAAAATAAAATCTATTTTTTCAAAACTAATAAAATCGTATTATAAAATTGATAAAGACAAAAAAATAAAATACAACATTAAAATTAAAATGGATCTCGCTGCATTGCGCGAGTACCCTTCTAGTAACAAATAACTGACTAATGTTTTAAAGAAAATGAAGATTGAATAATAAAAATCATTTCGTAATTTTTATATCAAAACTTTTAACACCACCATTATTTATATAAGGTAAAGAAAATATAAAGTAATTTGCTTCACAACCATAAATTAACTTATTTTTTAAATTTTCTGAATAACCCTGTTTAGATGGCTACATGGTAGCTTATTGAAACGTTATTTCAAATAGTGTTTAATAAGTTAGAGGAGAATATGTGACTTTGTTTTAATTATATCCCATTATTTGAGGTAAACAGTATAATAATATTTTCAGAAAAACATCATATCTCGTTATGATTCCATTTACTAGAATCTAATTATGTGTGTTCAAGTGGGTTTCACGACGTTTTAGAAAGGCTTCCATTTCGTAGGAATTGTAGACTGATAATCCATCTCTCACTTTACCTTAACAAGTAACGTTATCAAAGTGTATTTGGCCTAACGGTATTTGAGCTTCTGGCCTCCTAGGATGGTCCAAATCTTATCAAGGTTTAAGAGCGTGTGTAAGTTTCTTTATTTCATTTGTCGTATATAAATATTATATACTTAAAAAAACAAGTAATGTTGTCCGTTATCAATAATCTTTTTTCAAGCCACTTCTTTTACACCGTGTTCTCGAATTTGCAGTGAAAAGAAAGGAAAAGAAATGAGAGGAGAATAAAAAATTTATTTGTGTTCTCGAAAGTGAAGTAAAATGAAGGAAAAGAAAAGAAAGAAAACAATTTTCATGTTCTTAAAGATAGGAGGAAAAAAATGAAAAATGTCATTTATACTAATATGCCCTTTAAATTGATATAATTTAGGATGAAAGATTGGGTAGTTTTTGTAATTTTATTAAATTTTTAAATGATTTTTAATTTCATTTCTCTTTTTTTCTTTTCTTTTCTCTCCTAAAAAAAGTTTCCTGAATCCAGAACATGAGTTTTTTTCACTTTCCTCCACTTTCCCTCACTTTCCTTTCATTTCCTTCGTTAAATAAGTGTCGAGAACACAGTGTTAGGCTTGGGGAAATGCCTCTAGTTTTTTTGTAGCATCTTCATGGCTTCTTGTGAGTTTTAAGCGTCTGGTTTCTTTGATTTACCTTTTTGGTATTTTGTAGCATACTGTATCTTACAATGTCGGTTGGTTTTTTGTTTGTACTTATTTTAATTTTCAATGTATTTTTGTTGCTTATTTTCTAAAAATAGTAATTTGTTTTGATTATACTCTATAATGTTTTGTTAAAAAAATTTAACATGTTTTTATTGATTTTTATATGCTTCAATTAATTTAGCTACTAGTTTTTATTCAATATAATTAGTAAAAAAATAATTTATTAACAAACAAAATACTATTCATTTCAAAATGCGCGCAAGTATCCTACAAATGAGCAACATAATTATATATTCAATAATTGGGGTGGGGCCCATCTCATGATTAATGGTTGCGTGGCAGACGATCCATGAATGTAACTTAATCACATAATATATTTCCGTTATGTTATTTTTAAATAATTTTTAAAAAATAAACATCTATAGAAATTATTTTTAAATAACATTTCATAATATTTTTGTATTTTTTAATATCGTAATTCAACTGCTTCCTACTTATAAAAACAATCCAACATAAATGGTTAACATACGTATATTTTAAATTACTAGCAGGCATACCCGCTGTAACGCAGTAAAATTTAAATGTTTCATCAATCCTAATTTCAGAAGTCTCAAACTCTTTTAAGATATCAAATTGTTTATTGCTATGAACTTAGCGGCCGTTGTGATTGCTTATTTAAAACAACCAATGTTTTTCTGTAAAAGTGGTTATCAACTTATGTGGTGGCATATCAGAGTTTTATAAATTTGTTTGGATTAGCTTATGGTGGTATCACACTGAAATAAGTTTTTTTTTTTGAACGGCAGCGGCAAAATTTATTAGAAAAGCCTAGCGAGAGGCTAGGGAAACGGAAAGGTTACAAGAAAGGAAAAGAGAAAGGCATACAACACCAATTGAACCAATCTAGCTTACAGCCGAGCTTCTTTCTCGTGGTAATCCAAAAGTAAGTGCTACCTTGAATAAGGATGAACAACTTAGGAATAGACTCGTTTTTCTTAGAATGCACCAACTCATTCCTGGTTTTCCACATGTGCCATAGATAAGAGAGGACCACCGCCTTGAAGATCTGGAGTTTGACACCCGTAAAGTTGTTAGATTCTCCCCAAGCGAACAACGAATCTACCGAGTTGGCAGGAGGTGGAATCTTCCACCAATTTGCTATCTCCCGTAAAAGACTTTTAGTGAAAAAACAGTCCGCAAAGATATGATCTTCGGTTTCTAATGCCATGGCACAGAAAGGACACGACTTAGGAGGTGTTTGGGATTGCTTATACATGTAAAAAAGTTAGAAAAAGAGTTAAAAGTCATAATGAGATTCTAATAAATTAGGAGTGTTTAAATTTTATCACCGATGTGGAATCGGTATAAGCTTCTTTTTTTCCCAATCCAAATACTCAAAGTAGTTTATTAGCAGTACAGCAGCGGAATAAGTCAATAAGTTGTTTTTATAAATAATCCCAAACACCCCCTTATAAACCGTCATCCATTATTTTTACAAACTCAAGTACAATCATAATTTAAAAAGAATAATTTGGATTTTTGTGGAAAGATTTGAAATCTTTGGTGCGACCGTTTAAATATATAACTTATAGAATGTAACTTTTAAAATTGATCCACTACGTAGTTATGCTATTTATATTATTTAATAATATGATTTGATCAAAAAATATTCAATATTGGGCTCATTTATAAGATGTCGATGAGACGATTATAATGGTATAATTTGTAAAAATAAGAAACGTATTTTTTAAAACATTTTAGTTAATATACGATTATCTATGTTAATACGATAAGGGTGTGAAATGAAAATGAAAAAAGAAAGGGATGTAAAGTAATTAAATAACTTATTAGAAGGGTGCAAAGTGTAATTTAAAAATTAAAACTAATTTGATTTTTGCCATCATGTTTGAACGTGGAGGTTTTTGTAGGGTGGTAGAGTTTTACAAACTTGTACCTTGTGTATAAAAACTTATACCTCTTAAAGATTCCAACTTAACCGTTTAGCATCCTTATATATATAGTATAGATATAGATATAAATAATTACACATTCAGATAAAAAACCTTCTATTCTAATTTTTTACGTTTTATTCATATACATCGACCACATAAATACACATCATTAAAGAAAAATTGCAAAATTTAAAATAATATAAGATTTTGATGTATCTTTATTTTATTGAAGATGAAGATAAGATGTATGATTTTGAAACTATAAATCTTTATCCAAAAGATCTTTTACATTAAACAACATCATTTTTGTCATTAATGTTATTTAGTTTTTTTTTTTAGAAAATAATTTTTTTTTGACGAAACTTCATTTTCAATGTTAAATAAAATATCTTTCTTATTTTTAGCACATAAAAATTTTGTAAATAAATATTGTGACATAATTTTTTTTGTTTTATTGTTCATAACGTTATTTAATAATTACACTGGAAATGATTTTATTTTAAAAACAGATTTAATACAAGATGCCTTAAGCTGTAATTTGTTTGACAATTTTTTTTATTACTATTGTATAATTAAATGAGAACTATTAATGGTTATTGCAAATAATTACTTTCCTCCATCCAAATTAAATATGTCTATTTTTAAAAATAATTTTTTACTTTCCTAATCAACCTTTAATTATGTAATAAAGAAATTTTCACACTTTATTATTAAAAGTGAAAATATTATTTAGTTATTTAGAAAATATAATGATTATACACTTATAAATTTGTATGTCATTTGAGCGTTTCCACGGGGTAGAACCTCCTCAGGGAATATAAGGTTTTCATGAGGCTGATCGATGCCGTTGATTCAATTTCTTCACCACCGGTAGCAATAAATTTTATGAATTTGAGAAGAATGAAATATTGTTTCTATTCACCATTGAATATATTAACCTAAATTACATTTTGATGATGTAAAGTTCAAGATGATTAAATATTAATATAATCTCTTGCCTCTAAGAATATACAACTAATCTTGTGATATATCATGTCTTTAACACCAAAATAACACTATATTAATTTAAAAAAATATTATTAATTATAAAAACTTGTTATATTTATAACCGATATAAAAACAAAAAGTATGGATTTGTAATGTGATCCCTTCCCGAGATCACATGTTTGTAAACTTTTCTTTGCCGGATGGAATCTAAAAAGATTCTAAAAGCCGAGTTTGATTTTAAAGATATATTCTTTTGACTATATATTTATATTTATGCTTTACCATCTTATTAGAATATGCTAATTATTTTTTAAAAAGGTATTATAATATTTTAATTTGGATTATTCTATATTTAAAAAATAATAAATAATAGCAAGTTGGATAGTTTACTTTACTCTAGTTCTTTTATATCCTTATTCTTCGAACATTATGTATTTTAACTTTATTTTTTATACCATCGATGTTGGCATCACAATCAAATTGCTAAAACGATTTGATACCTACGAGAATATGACGGCAACCCAATCAAAGGTCAACATTGGTTGACCATATGATGATTTATTTAGCCATTGGTATATTAAAAAAAGGATTAGAGGGTGTTCAATAATGGTCTAACAAGTTATATGAAATGTAACATTTATTCAGAAAATGTATAATAAATGATTGTTTAGTTGTGCTTTATCCGGTGAGTCTGTAAAGAAGAGTCATATTCACTAAGGTCTTGTTTGTTTTTTCATTTTAAACTCTTAATCACCACTTATGTCTGATTCGTTTAGATATTTCATAACCATTTCAGAACTGAAATCAGACTTTAGACTTCATTCCCTCTTAATAAACAAACGCCACCTAAGTGAACACTTTTCCCTTAATACCCTTGTTAAAAAAAACACCTAAACTGGAAAATATTCTCAAACAAGTAAACCATTGGCGCCCTTGCGTACTTAACGAAAGACTCTCAAGCGTACTTAACGAAAGACTCTCAAACAAGTCGAGCTTTCTTCCCAAGCTTCCCAATGACTCTTGTCATTTCGAAAACTTAATAGAACTTGAATAACTGGATCGAGATGCTTTTCATGTGTGGAATGGAGATCGAGATTGAATGCTCTGACGAGGGTTTTGGCGGCAATAGTTTGAAAGTGCTTTAGTGCTAATTATCTTCTTACGGTGTTTCTCTTTCTTAAAAGATTGGGGTTGATTAATTTTGGTGGATCGTCATTCATTGCCGTCATCGATAGTTAGCTATAAAGATTATGATTTGGTTGGTGTTTCTTTCTTAAAGTAGGGGTTGGATTAATTATCTTCTAAGAGTGACTTTGTATTCTTTAGTTTTATACTGAGTTTAATGGAAAAACCAAAACAATAGAAAGGTAACTTCATCATTAAATTTCTATCACTAAAAAAGACATGTACATTGATAATTTTTTTCATCATGCAAAATTAACCATTCAATATATATATCAAACAATTATTTTAATTAGTGTTTAATGTAGACTAATGGATACAATAGTCATTTTTGTAATTTGTGCTATTTATGTAACACAACAACCGAACAACGATTTAATTAATTTAATCTAACCAGTTAAATCCATACAAAGTTTAATTTAGCAAACGACTAAACAATCCCATTCACATAAATACATGAAGGTTTATACATTAAGTATTTTTACCCATACCACCATATCCCTTTCTCATCCCACCAATTATTCTTTAAAATATCCATTTATTCATATATTTGTTTCATTTTAAGGAATAGAAATGGACAAGAAAAACGTAGGAGAATGGGGACAACGAGAAGCACAATATTTATGTCAATAAAAAAATGTTTTAAGTATCATTTTTAATATAAATATATTTAGTTTAGCTTGAAAATATAAAATAAAGTCCATCTAACATAAAAATGGAAAATACGTTTTATTCAACATCGGGAGATGGACTAAACGGGAATAAGATTCCATTCTCCCAATTTGACCATATATGAAAACTAATGTGTTTGAACTTTGAAATAATGGTCTCATTATATTAGATGAATGCTATTTGCACCCTTTTATGTCAGAATTGGATCAATTTATGCATTAGTTATGTAAAAAGTAGGTATTAATGTTAATATTATGAGAACAGAATTTATAGATAAGGAAACACTTAGGTGTTGTTTACCAAAATTTATAGGTAAGTGCTTACCAAAATAAAAGGTCTTTTAAGGTAAGAGATTTGATTGTGATAAGTGCTTAATGAAAATTATTGTTTACCAATTATTTGTAACAAGCGCTGACCTAATGAAAATGACAATATTACCTCTCACTTTAGGTTATGTTTGGTAAACTAGGCGATAGCCTAACAGCTTATAAGCTAATTTATGACTTATAAATTTTAGTACCGATAAACTAAACTGATGAACAAATTATGTTTGACAAAAAGTTGCTGATAACCATTTAAAGGACTAAAAAGGACATCTTGATTTTTTTTTTAATATTAATGAGGGTATAATCGGAAAAGATGACAAAAAGCTCCTCATAAGCTACTCAACGTAGCTTATCAATAAGTTAGCTTATAAGTCAGTTTATATGCATCCAAACATGTACACTGAAAATAAACTAGCTTATAAGCTAACTTATAAGCTAGCTTATTTTTGCCAAACAATGCCTTAAAGTAGCTGTTTATTAGAAAAATTCTAAATATAAAAAAATAAACAAAAATAATTATGCTTAAATTCCAAAATAATAAATGACTTCCATTACTAAAAAACACATATAATGAGTTATTGTATAATAAAATAAAAAACATAAGTATTAGGTATGATACTGTCTATATCAAAATGGGGTAAAAGAAAATTTTCTAAAATTAAAATGGGGCGTCCAATTTTCTTAAGAAGCGTATAGTGACAATTTCATCACTGAATATGATCAGATTAATTTGTATAGCTGACTCTAGTAAGAGGACGGTAAGCACTTCAAAATGTTTTTATTTGTTTGGTAAAAATTTCTATCACTTGTTAAAAAAAGAGTTTCTTACTAAATAAGAGATGATAAGAGGTTAGTAAACGGGCTTTTAACTTAACAATATATAAAAATACATTTAGGGGCCGTTTACCAAATCTTACTCGGGTAAGTGCTTACCGGTAAAATTCAACACTATCGCTTACTTACAAAGTAAGATTTTAGTCCACCAAATGACATCGTATGCAACAAATTACCCGGTAAGTGCTTACCGTGGTAAGAGTCGTCGTCATTCATTACCGGGTAAGATCCTTGATCCTTGTTTTTCATGTCTTCGCTCTTACCGGGTAAGATTTTTGATACTTGTCGTATTTCTTCTATAAGGTAATATGATTTGGTAAGTGCTTACCCAGGCAAACGACCCCTTAGCCTATCACTGTTATATCAAATCAAACCATATTTTTATAATACCTTTAATCAAACACCCCTAAATAATCATGATCTATAGGGTTTCTATTTTAAATAAATCGAAGGGATTTTATCAAAAATAGTCATTTTATACTCTTTAATTTAACAAAATAGCCATTTTTTAAAAAATTTGACAAAATGACCGGGCAAGGAGTACAAGTTTCTATTTAAAATTACATCTTTGACCCCTAGAGTTATATAATTAGTTACTTTACAACATTTCCTTTTTAATTTTTCATTTTACACTCTTATCACATTAACATATATAATCGTATATCGATTAAAAATCGTCTAAAAATACGTTTTTATTTTAACAAGTTACACCATTATAATCGTCTTGTCGATACCTTCGAAATGAGCCAAATATTGAATATTTTTTGATTTAATTATATTATTATGTATTATATATACTATGAAAAAATATTTTTAAATATTATATATATATATATACACACACACTATCGGGCCGGTAGGTACCGTCCCCATACTTGTTAAGATCCCTGATCCCCGTTAAGACGTTCTCGAACCCGACCCAAATTGTTCGCTTTTCTGTTTTTATCATCGATTTCGGGTTTTTTTTGCCGTCCCTACCTTCAGCGACGGATTAGCGTATATTTTATTTTATTAACCGTCGCCGACTTACCATTTTGTGTTAAATACTGTATTATATTACTTACATTATTTTTATAAAATAAAATATAGGACATCGTGAACCCATCGTCTACATCCACCCATCTCCATAAAGACGATACTCTCACTTGGACATTCCCATCTCTGATTCCGACACTAAAATATTCCCATCTGATTTCCCTATTTTAATCTTAATCTTAATCTTAATCTTTAATCTAATCTTTTAATCCCCCATTAGGTCATTACAATAATCCAACAACACCACATTGAAGCTTTTCTTTCTGATATAGTGAGCTTCCCACGCATTTCCACTCTTACCTAAAATCCCTCCTTCAATATATATATATATATATATATATATATATATCTATCTTATTTCTTTATGCAGATACACTCACACACCAACATTTCAACTCCAAATTTCCCTATTTCTGCTTCCCCTTTTCATTCTATTCCTCAAGATCTACATGGGTTTTCAGTTTTCTTCCAAAATCAAGAAAAAAAGTAACTGATTTTGCAGTTTAATGAATGAAATTTGAGGGTCTACAGACACTTATGAGTTCATTAATGGCTGAAAAATGGCAAATCTCTTCTGGGATTTGGGTTTCAGGAACATATTTCAAGAGTAAGTTGTTTAATTTAAGTTTCAATTCATCTTTTTTCATACCTAATTGATAAAGACTGGTGCTTTTTTTTGATGTGTTGGTTTTGATTCTACTGAAATTGATTGATTGATTTCATTCATTCATAGCCTTTCTTTTTACAAGCTCAATAATGGCTGTATGAAGGGCAGAAAGAGAAAGACCACAGAAATAGATGACCCCCACCCCTCATTTTTCACACAAAATTGGTGGAAAACCTCAAAAGGTTAGGAGAGAAAAAAGATAGTGATATTTGGTGGGAAAAAAAACTGCAAATTAACTCACAATTTTAGAGAAAAGAGGGTCCATGTTCTTGTCACGTGGTCCTGCTTCCCTACACCCCCATAAAACCATAACTTCCATCCCATCTCTTTCTTTTTATCTATATATATATGTAAATATAAATATATAAAGTGGGTTACTTTCTTGAATCTTGATTTGGGTAAGCCTAATAAAGGTAATTACTTTAAGGTAATTACTTGATCATATGTATTGTTGGATTTCCTTTTTTTTTTTTTTTTATCTTTTATGTAAAAAGAATCTTTCAACAAACAGTTTTAAGGTTTTCAATTTAGCAATGATTTGGTTTTATGCAACTTTTGTAGAACTTTCTGCCTAATTCTTAACAATTTCGAATTTCGAATTTCAAATCTTGATTTATGTGGTTTTTTAGATAGGTTGGTGAAAGTTTGGTATCCATCATGAATTTTAAGCATGCCATAGTGAGTTAAAAGTGGTCCTCAAAACAGCCTTGAATCTTGTGGGCTCAATTTTGGTGTGATTGATATGATAATACCATTGTCGTTGAGTCATGTGATTTATATCATCTCTTTCTTTCTTTCTTTATTTCTTTACCATCCCCCTAAAATCATGTGGGTTTCTTGGCCTTTCATGGTAATTACACTTTTGAGTAATTATGGGTAAAGTTTAAAAGTTGTTTAATTTTATAAAATTTTCCAACTTAGAAATCTAATCTTTCTTTCATCCATTCATTTATTTCAATTCATTTTGGTTGTTGCTGTAAAGGGTGTTGCTAAAAGTTGGGGCACATTGGGATTGAGTGAGGTATGGGTTCCATTTTTCATATAAAAAGAAGATATTTTTCTTGGGTTTAATGAAAAAAAGTTGGTTTTTTTTTTATCTTTTTTCCTTCATACTTATCATCTATCTTACAAAATCCATGGTGGTTTTGGTTCATATCCTTATTAGCCTTTCACTTTCAAATGAGTGGGTATTATATCATTTGAGTTTCTTGATTCCATAAGTTCTTTAAATAAAAGGGTATGGGGTGCCATTAAGGGTTTTATTAGTAAGTGGGCCACACTTTCTTTATTCTTAATTTGTGAGTGTGAAGTTGAAGTCTCTTTAACTTGCTTTTATTTGATGTTTCTTGATTGAGATTTTCTTGCTATCAAGAAAAAAAAGTTGAGATTTTTACTTGTTTTCTTTCAGCTAGAATCTGCACTTAGTTCCTTCTTGTAATCAATTCAAAAGGGAATCTTGAAAACCATGGATCTTGACCATGGAAAATGTTGGACGAATTCGAAGGTTTGTTGCTAAAGTTTTCGACTTTCTTTCTTACAATTATCAATTGAACCATTTAAAGATAGCTTTTTTTTTCGATTTTTTTTTGTTAAATGTTACTATTTTTTAGAAGGATTCTTGGAGGACAACTTTGCTGTTAGCTTATCAAAGTCTTGGTGTAGTCTATGGAGATCTCAGCATTTCTCCGCTTTACGTTTACAAAAGCACATTTGCTGAAGATATCCATCATTCGGAAACAAACGAAGAGATTTTTGGTGTTCTTTCTTTTGTTTTCTGGACTTTAACTCTCGTCCCACTTTTCAAATACGTTTTCATAGTTCTTCAAGCTGATGATAACGGTGAAGGTACGCATTCGGGCTTAAAGTTCGTATCTAATTATATATATATATAATATTTTGTTAATCCCAGTTGATTAAAACCTTTTAATTGATTAAATCTTTAGGCGGTACGTTTGCATTATATTCGTCTATATGTCGGCATGCTAAAGTGAGCCTATTACCGAACCGACAAATTGCTGATGAATCTTTATCTACATATAAGCTCGATCAATCGCCAGTGAGAGAAAATAGTTCTAGAGTGAAAATGTTGCTTGAAAAGTACAAATATTTGCATACAGCTTTACTAATCTTGGTTCTTCTTGGAACTTGTATGGTAATTGGAGACGGATTACTTACTCCTGCTATATCTGGTAAATATATATAATCTCGTTAAGTTCTCTTTTCGATGGAAATATTTGAATTTTCTAATGATTTGTAGAATGTAATCATCGTTTTTTTTGCAGTTTTTTCTGCAGTTTCTGGTCTCGAGTTATCAATGTCTAAAGATCATCATCAATGTAAGTTTTTACAACTTTCTCTTTGATAAAATTATTAGAAATGCAGCTTTTTCCATATTCTGATTGATTTTTTTTTTGGGGAGGGGGGGGACCGGTCATTTTGTCGAATCTGTGGGCTGGAAATGCAGTTTATAGTTTTCAAAAATCATTTTTTTTTCGAGTAACTGTGGGTGTTCAGGCCAGCTTGCACACACCCAGATCTGAAGTTAACAGTCAGAAAAACCCTGATAAACCCTCTGAAGGGATTTGAACCGGTTGACTTACCCATCAATAATTTTTTGAAAGTCAAATATTATATATATATATATATATTCAGATGCTAGGATTGTTGTGTTCTAAAGATAAATTCTTGCTTACAGATGCGGTGATCCCGATTACTTGTTTCATTTTAGTGTGCCTATTTGCTTTACAACACTATGGCACACATCGAGTTGGGTTCTTTTTCGCGCCCATCGTGTTATTATGGCTGATTTGCATCAGTGCCCTTGGTGTATACAACATAATCTACTGGAATCCACAAGTTTATCAAGCTCTTTCCCCTTATTACATGTTAAAATTCTTCAAGAAGACCAAAAAACAAGGATGGATGTCTTTAGGAGGAATTTTACTGTGCATAACAGGTAAAAAAGTTCAAGCCTTTTTTACCATTTGGTATCATTTAGTAAAAAAAGTTACTTCTTACTCTTTTGAGGTAGATGTCAGATCTGCATACATCTTACTGTCTCTGGACCCCACATGAAGTGGGATATACTGAGAGTTTGGTCCCAAAAGTCAATATTCATCTTTTTTATCTTTTTCTTTTGCAGGCTCGGAAGCAATGTTTGCCGATCTTGGCCATTTCTCGTATGCTGCAATTCAGGTACATTTGGACTTTGGAACAGATTGAATTTAAATCAGTAATTTGAATTTTTGACACTTGGGGCTGTTTGTTTACCTCTTAACAGTTCCATTAAGAGGCAGCCACTGAATCGCTAAGAGGTGAATCATGTTTGGTAAAAAATAAGTCTGTCTCTTAATGGTTCCAAAACCCTCTGAATCATTTTGTATCATGGACATGCCTTAACCATAAAGAGCCCTAATTACATCCTGAACAATTACCAAATAATTATATTTCATTTTGTACTATATCATAAGAGCCTCTTAATCATTCTGACTACTTAATCATTCTGCACCAAACCATTCAGCAACCGCCAAACAGCCTCCAGTGTTCGATAATTTTTATGGTATTTTATATTTATTCCGATTCTGCCCTTGCAGATCGCTTTCACCTTTCTGGTTTATCCGGCACTAATACTTGCTTACATGGGTCAAGCGGCTTATTTATCGAGGCATCATGAGATCGATGACCAAATCGGCTATTACGTTTCGGTACCAGGTATTCATTTGTGAATTACAAGGGTAAAAACGTAAATTAGCAAGCGGGTTTTTTTTATACGTGAATCCCGTTTGACTACAGAAACTTTAAGGTGGCCGGTGCTTGCAATAGCTATTCTTGCTTCGGTTGTCGGAAGCCAAGCAATCATTAGCGGAACATTCTCGATCATAAACCAAAGTCTATCACTCGGTTGTTTTCCGAGAGTCAAAGTCGTTCATACTTCCGATAAGATTCATGGTCAAATCTACATACCGGAAATCAACTGGATATTAATGATCCTATGTATAGCCGTCACCATCGGTTTCAGAGACATCAAACACTTGGGAAATGCATCAGGTACGTTCCCAAAACCCTAAACCCTAAGGCTATGTTTGGCAAACTAGCTGATAAGGTAGCTTATGCCTGATAAGGTAGCTGATGAATAAGTCACGTTTGGCAAAAACTAGCTGATAAACATGTAAAACGACCAAAAAGGACATCTTGAAATATTAGTCACTTATAATATAATTAAAATAAGTATTTAATAAAATAATATATTAATTCAAACAAAATATAAATAGTAATAAATAAATAATATAATATGTTCATTTAAAGAAATTAAATTAATTATTATATATATTATAAATTTTGGATTTGTTAAAATAAAGTTTAGAATTTTTTTACATTAGTTTATGATTTTAAGTAACCATTATTATAAATATATGAATAACTAGTCAACCACATTCTAATTAATTAGTAGTAATTTTTCAAAAAGTATAAGTAATAATTCTAAATAATAATGAATTAATATTAATGAATAATTTAGAATTAAAATTAATTAATAAAATAAAAGTAATATTAATTCATAATTAATTAATAAAATCCAAAATAATATTAATTATTAAATAGTTAATATTAATCAGGGGTATAATCGGAATACAATGATAAAAAACTCAATAAGTTAGTTTATAAGTTAATTTATAAGTAATAACTAATAAGCTAGTTCGTCAAACATGTACCTTATTTTTGCCAAACAATGCCTAAACCCTAAACCCTAAATAATGTTATCGATTTCCATCTCTATTCTTGCAAATCTTTATGTTCGTCTTGATTACAGGTTTGGCTGTAATGGCTGTAATGCTAGTGACCACTTGCCTTACATCTTTAGTAATTATTCTTTGTTGGCGTAAACCGCCAATTATCGCGCTTTTTTTCCTATTATTCTTCGGTTCAATCGAGTTACTTTATTTCTCGGCTTCTTTAGTCAAGTTTCGTGAAGGTGCATGGCTTCCGATCTTATTAGCGCTCTTTCTCGTTACCATAATGTTCGTTTGGCACTACGCTAGTATCAAGAAATACGAATACGACCTTCACAATAAGGTCTCGTTAGAATGGCTACTAGCCTTGGGTCCCACTTTGGGCATTTGTCGAGTCCCCGGGATTGGGCTCGTGTTCACGGACCTAACCTCGGGCATTCCGGCTAACTTCTCGCGGTTCGTTACCAACCTTCCTGCTTTTCACCGGATCTTGGTGTTTGTTTGTGTGAAATCGGTGCCCGTCCCTTTTGTTCCCCCGGATGAACGGTATCTAGTGGGCCGTGTGGGTCCCTCTTCTCTTCGATCTTATAGGTGCATTGTACGTTATGGGTATCGCGATGTGCACCAGGATGTGGATTCTTTTGAGTCCGATCTTGTTAAGAGACTTGCGGATTTCATCTACTATGATTGGTGCCGACCACGAAAGGCTAGCGATGAAGGTAAATGTTATATATATATATATGTATGTATATATAATGAATGTTACGAAATATGAAGGTGAATGGAGCCCTAATTTTGTGGGTCCTTGCAGGTAACGAGGGTCTTGCGTCTGGTTCGGATCGGTCGTCAGGTGAGCATAGACTTGCGGTGATAGGGGACTCGGAATTCTCGAGAACCGCGGCTTTCGAGGTGGAGGAAAACATGCAACAGGTAAACAATGAACTTTACTAAACGGTCATCGGTCCAAGGGTATCCGGGTTACGGCTAAGGGTGTCCGGGTTATGGCTAAGGGTGAACATCGGTTCCGGTTCCTAAGGACCGGAACCGATCAAGACTGGTTCCGGTTCTCATTTTTTTGGAACCGTTACCCGCCGGGATCGGGTACCCGGTTCCGCTGGGTACGAGAACCGAAACCAACGGGTACCCACTACTTTTAAATAATATTAATAAAGGTGTATTACCTTTTAGGTTAGAGTTAACCGAGTTATATATGCTTATAATAGAAATAAAATTATATTTTTATCGTATTAATTTTAACCATTTGTTGTATTTATTACTTTAAGTAGGTGTATTACCTTTTAGGTTAGAGTTAACCGAGTTATATATGCTTATAATAGAAATAAAATTATATTTTTATCGTATTAATTTTAACCATTTGTTGTATTTATTACTTTAAGTTGGTACTTTGTACCCAGATACTTTAAGCCCTTTATAATATACTTTAAATTACATTTTTATCATATGCAATATAAAAAATAAAACAAAAAACTGAAACCGGGTACCCGGTACCACAACCGCTTTCCAGCGATTCCGGTTCCAAAATATAAATAAACCAATGTTAGCGATTCCATGAAATTTGACTGGGTACCCGGCCATACTCACCCCTAGTTACGGCTAGAACCCGACTCCCTTTTTGCTCTTCTATTAAGTTTCTGGATCCGCCACTGCAGGTAAGCGTATCATTTGGTTTCCAAACGGTCGAGTCCCTCGGAGACATTATCGAGATGAGTACACCAAAGGAAAGACAAGTTCGGTTCGCCATTGACGATCACGACGAGCCCGAAAACCGAACCGACATTCAAATGAGACAAGAACTCGAAGATCTATGGAACGCTCAACAAAGTGGGACCGCGTTCATACTCGGCCATTCTCACGTAAAAGCAAAACAAGGGTCGTCACTTCTAAAAAGATTAGCAATTAATTTCGGATATAATTTCTTGCGAAGAAATTGTCGTGGGCCCGATGTCGCACTCAAAGTTCCTCCGGCATCTCTTTTAGAAGTCGGCATGGTTTATGTTGTATAAACTTAGTTTTTTGTTCATAATATGAAAGAAATGGAGTTTTAAAATTACGTACTGTAGTGTAGGTCGTTAGTTCGAGTCTTTTTTTTAGATAAATCAGTGTATCAGTTTGTTGACCATACGCCCCCGGGTCAATGATTTTATCAAATTTTTCGATACAACATTCGTAATATTATTACTGAAAATGTATATGTAGATATACGACATTTATTTCGTTACATAAATCAAATACGATCATGTTGTATGAATAATCTCGATACGTATTTTCTTCTCAAGCACCACGAAGATGGCGAACACGATCTTGAATAAGTTTCCGCTCCCAATCCGCCACATTTCCGAAAGCGTTTTCCGGAAGATTCTCAAAAGGCTCTTTTCCGGGATCGTTTTTAGCTAAATCATAAGTAGCGCCTCTTATCGCTTTTTTATTTGGCCCACACGGTCGTTTTGCAGTGAGCGTTTCGTATGCTGTATTCAACTTGAATAAACAAACCAACAATCAATATAAAAAATAATCAAACAAACCCAGTATATCCCATCTGAATGTAGGATGCATGCGGATCTGATCTGTATCCCAAAAAGTAGAACAGTTGTTTATAGTAAAAATATAAAGGGTAAAAGGGTAACTTACATCCATGTCACAGAACCAGAACATGTAAGCAATGGCAACAGCAGGAGCTCTGCCTAAACCAGCTGTACAATGAACATAAACTCTTCCTTTTCCTTCTGAAATAGCCCATTCTAATGAAGATACAGCTTTTGGTAACATTTTTCTTAAAGAATCAGGATCGAAATCTCTCGCCTGCCCGATTATTCATATTCCATCAGAAAGAAAGAAAAAAAAAACCCTTTTTTTCTTGATTTCCGGGCTTCATTTTGTGGGACCCGTCTCTGTTTATCGTGAAATGGGACCCACAAAATGAAATATAAAGAACGAAATAAACGATTGCTTACAGGCTTTCGCATATGGCGTACTCCAAGTTGTTTACATCTTTCGACTATAGACTCCAAATCCATCCCCCAATAAGCAATATCTCCATCTTGTTGCAAGTTAAGAATGTATGCCACATTTTGTTCTTCTTTAAGATGGTCAATATCTTCGGGTTTTTGAGGCTGAGACCCGACGATTAGATTTTCCGTTATCAGATTATAATTCATTCCTGAAAAAAGACACATAGAAACGTTCATTCTCTTTTCAAGGACTCTTTTGAACAGTAATCTAACAGGTTCCACATATTCTCGGTTATTCTTAAAGAAATATATGGAAGAATGTCCACCTCCTTACCTGCTGTACTAAAAATATGCCCATAATCATTGTATCTAAATCATGTTATTAGTGCATTTTCTGTATATCTATTTGTGGAAAAAAGCCCTTTATAATCATATGAAATTATGAATATTCCTTTATTTTCCTTCTTTTTTTCATATTTGTGTAATTGACTTTGACTTTTGCAGATCAAGAAACAGAGGTATCATAGGTTTATGTTAAAGCCATTTCACTTTATTCTTCTGGATTCAAAAAGCTTTTGGGAAAGGGGAACACAATCATTTATAGAAATCCCAAATTAGAAAACAACTTATCCATTAATTTGAAACCCTAGCCACTAATAGAAGTGTTTTTATCAAAAAAAAAAATTAAAGTTCTTATCCATCAAGTACAGTAATCGAGTGTTCATCACAAGTATCAATCAAATTGGAACAAATTTCAGCACAGATCTAACCGGATTATTGAAGTAAATCAAGATCAAAAGAATAGATTCAATAAACCCACACATCGTTACATGAATTCATCCAAATCCATCTGAAAATTAAACAATTTCACCAAATTCAAATTCAAAATCCAAATCGAATCAATATACTGTAAGAAAGGGGAAAACGGAAGAAAAAGGAAAGAAGAGAGATACAGACCAAGATCATGGTGATACTCATAAGGGTTTCTCATCATTCTCTTCATGGCAGTGTTGTAATCCTCCATTTTATTGTTTGAAGTTTCAGATTTCGTGCTTTGGGCGGCTCCTTCAGTCTCATTTTGTGTTGATTTACATGAAATTGAGGATGGTTTGAAGTTATTTGAAGTAATACTGATATTGAATTGGGGTTTTTTGATGTTGAGATTTGAATAGAAAACTTTAATTTCGAGTGGTGAAGATGCAAACATGAAAGATGAAGAACAAAAAGGAGCAACAGATTTCATTTTCCCGCTATCTTCTCCTCTTTCATGTGTGTCATCCAGTTTTTATGGTGTTTGCCAAATTCAATAAGCTTCCAATTTCCCAAAACCATCACGTTTTTTTCTTTTTTTTCTTGGGTATTATACTATTATTAATCTCTATTTGATTCAAATGTTCAAAATCGATTAAAGAATTATATTTGATGAAAATATAACGTTAGAACCATTAAATTTTGATGACATAGACAGTAGTATAATATATGGGTGTGAATGGGGGAGAATCTTAAATAAAATAATTTATTAAGATCGTTAGATTGAAATGATTTAGTAGATGTGGTTAAAAAATTGTTATAGCGACTTTTTAGGGGAAAATATAAATAATTTATTTTTATTTTAAATTAAAAATCAGCAACCCATAACAAATATTTGAACAAGGAAAATTACATCAAAAAACCGATCATGTTGTAGGTTAAGTGTGTCATCGTTTAAAAGATATGACGATATAGATAGAGATTGACATAAATGTTTACGCTATGTTCTCAAGTTTTTGAAAGAAAGAAAAGGGAAGGTAAACAGAAAAAGAAAAGGAAGGAAAAGAAAATAATTTTTTTATTTGTGTTCTTGAGATCGAAGGGAGGGGAAAGAAAGAGAATGAAAGAAAATAAATTTTCGTGTTTTTGAGTGGGAGAGAAAGGAAAGAAAATATGTCATTTTTATAATTATATCCTTATTTATTTTATAGGATAATGTAATTGATGGATAAAGGTATAATTTTATAAATATATATAATTATTATTAAAAAAAAAATATTTCATTTCCTTCCCTTTCCTCCCGCATTTGGGAGGAAAGTTTTGAGAGTAAAATTAACATGATTTCTCTTTATTGTCTTTTCCTTTCCCTCCTTAAAAAAACTCGAGAACACAAGATTTTTTCTTTTCACCTTACTTTCCTTCCTTTTCCCATCTTTTCCTTTGTAAAAAAACTCGAGAACACAACCTAAGATAAATCTTCTTCCATACTTATCATTATCTCTATGTAATCGACCTTATTTAAAGCGTTTATGATTAATGAGAAATACATATTCTTTCTCCCTACTTTATTGTTGTTCTATTGAGCTTTTCCTTTAACAGATCATTTATTATCATTAATTTGATATTTATTTTGATATATTTTACAATCTGTTTTTTTATATGGTTTTTCGGGGGTTTTCAAGGTTATATCTGAATCTTTTTCTAACAAAATTAAATAAATAAAAAACTTATCCGTAGGTTTTTTATTTTTTTTAAAGCATAACAAGACTAGTACTTATATATTTATGATGTAATTTTGTAGAACTGATGTGAGGAATGATTTCCTCCTGTCTTTAGATTCGACAAAGCATAATATACGAGAGTCAATCATACGTTATTAGATTATTAAAGATTAATACCAAAAGATAGTAAAACGAATTTCTTGGTTTTATTATGAAAAAAATACAACCATTATTATAAGATATCATTACATTATACTTGATTGGTATTTGTGTTTGTAACGCCATACGACCAATAATTTATGGTGTGTATTTTTAAGCTTGTATTTGCTTGTAATTTTAGTTTCACTTTCAATATGAACTTGCAAATATGTACTTTTTTGTTATCTCACATATAAAAAAGCCCATTGAAGACTTCTAGTCTCAAATGCATACACCAAAAAACAAAACAAACACTGGGGAATTATTGTCAGAAATTAGTCTAGGCAAATGCCTAGGATACCCTTTCCAAAAAGAAACAAAAAAAAATCAGAGTCATTCATGATCATTTAGTATTGTTAAGTCTAGATCAACTTAGTTTATTGGACCAAATACTAGTTAAAGGACTAAAATAGTCCTTCAAATTAGTTTGGAGGACTGGTTCTTATTCAACCCTAATATGATGAAGATGGTGGAAGTGAAACTATGGATGATCGGTGATTCTGAGAACGGACTCTTGGTATATTGATAATGTTATGATGTTTATATAAAGTGTAAATGTGAGCTACGTAGGAAGTGAATCCATGTAGAAATAGGATCATGTATCAAACTACTGAAATCTAAGAATTTCAATGAATTTGTGTAAAAAGTTGATTACTGATAACTTCAACCTGTCCCATAAAACAGACCTCCAAGGAATCAATGTGTGAGGGCATTTTATTTTTTTTACCAATTGAGTTACACGTCAAGAACAGATTTAATCAATTAGATAACTGATTTTCAATGTAATGAGTGAAAGCAGATGCTGTATGATGTTTACAAATTCTATAAAAGAATTAGAATAATGATAGAATAAATTGAATTTGAAACCCAAAAATAAGCCACTGGTTTTATATTTGAAGGGAGTATGAATTACGGTCAAAGTTGTATTGGGTGGGCATAAGTAACCTTAATACGACGTCGTTAAGCCAAGCCCAATCCGGTCCAATTCAAAGTATTTATTTGAGATGTATATAATATAATAATATTTCTTTCTCTCCTTTTCTTTTGGCAAAAAGGGGGTGTCGTGCAAAATAATTAACATACCAAATCAAATGTGGGTTTTAAAGTGGAAAAATAAACAACTTTACAGAAAATTTTCAAGGATGACACCATGTGAACACTGAACCCTTTTCCCCATAGAATCACACACAAAAAAGCCCCATCATATAATATATATATATATGAGCGATCATACAAGAATACCCTTTCTTTAAAAGAACAAAAAAACATTTTGTGGACACCCACATCATAGGTGGTCCACAAGGTGTTCCTTTGTTCTTTTAAATTTACAAAGTTCTCATTTGAATCTCCCTCTTTCTCTCTCTCTCTCTCTCTCTATATATATATATATATATATATATATACATATAGGGTTGATTTCCGTTACAAACCACCTCAATTCGTACAAACCGTACAAACCAATATTTTTTTTTTAATTTTTTCTTAATTATTAGGTTTGGTTAGTCAATAATATATAAAAAAAAATTCATCAAGAATACATGAAGATTGGTGAATGAAGAATATGTCAAACAAGATTCATCAAATTGAGAGTTTCATGAATCAATTCATTTTCATGTAGAAAGAAAAAACAATTTCATGAAAAAAAAATTATATGAAACAAATTCATCATATTAAACATTTTCATGAAAAAAAATTACTCAAAAAAAAATGAAACACGCGGTTTGTACGAATTGACGTGGTTTGTATTTGAAATCTCCCCTATATATTATATATATATATTTAGTGAGGGAGATTCATGTGAGATCGTTAACAATTTAAGAAAATACGAGGACAATCCTCAGTCAATCATTTGGGTAATTAAATTTCAGGAAAAAAAAATCATGTACAAAATCACATGTAATTTTGTAGTAACATCAAAAAATGAAATGCAAGTGACTTTTGTTGTGGGCTAAGTCGAGGGAAAAGTCGCGACTAACCATATATGATTTTATACGTGAATCATATATGACTTTATACATGATTTTTTTTCCTTAAATTTAATTACATAAATGATTGACGACTGTCTTCGTATTTTCCTAAATTGTTACCGTCTTCGCATGAACCTCTTCATATATATATATATATATATATAAAGGTTCATTCGAGGACGGTAACAATTTACGAGAATGCGAGGACAATCATGAGCCAATCATTTTGTACATGAAATTTTTCATGTACAAAATCACATATGATTCATGTACAAAATCACATATGATTCACGTACAAAATCATATATGATTAGCCGCGACTTTTCCCGTGACTTGCCCACGGGAAAAATCGCGCGTGTCCTTTTTGATGTTTACAAAATCACATATGATTTTGTACATGAAATCATATATGATTTTGTATATGAAAAATTTCATATACAAAATGATTGGCCGAAGATTGTCCTTATATTCTCGTAAATTAGTACCGTTCTCTTATAAACCCGCCTATATATATATATATGTATATTCGATTTGGATAAAAAGTTGATCATCAATAATTCTATCCAGCTCCATATGAAACCTGCTTTAAAAGGACATCAATAAAAAATGACATCGTTTACTCAATTAATGGTGGATCTAAAATTGAACCCAAAACCTGTTTTATTAAACAAAGTTACCACACCCTTTTAAACATTATTCTCTTACATTTTTACGAAAAAATAATGCTTCGTGGTATATAATATATAATACTATATACACACGTATATATATTGGTGGCACGTGCTATGTTGGGAAGATATGAAACAAGCCACAACTACATGAGTTTGTTTAATAGATGTTCAAAACATATGGTCTAATTCTAATATATGAATTAAATAATGAATAAATTTCAAGCCAACTTTATATTTCGTATTTTAAGAAACCAAATTTTACAACCTTTTATTTTGTAGAACTAAAGTGTACTAAACTTTGTTTTTGTTTTTATTTTTATTTTAAGAAATCATCGAGTTATTAAATAAAAAATTGAAAATTTATTACGTTAAATCAAGTTTATAAAAGGTGGTATTCATAATAGATATGAAAGGTACTTGGTAAATGTTGTATATCAATATATCGATAATAGTTTTACATTTACTGAAATAACGTTCTACGTGATAATTTAATTAGGATCATATATGATAGACTATAGTATTATATAAGAAAAAACACCCTTATCAAATGTGGTTATACACGTGATGTGGCCTAGTAGTGTGTGAACGACTTGACCCACAAACTAGGTCGCGCATTCACGTCTTTAACTTAGTATCACATTTTATCACATGTAATGGATGTTTTTACGTTTTTTCGTAAAATAAATGTGTTTTTTTAAAAGCATAGCGGCATCGAACCCACGAACGACTACCACGAACACACGCATGCACGCCTCTCCAGTGGTATCGGGCATCCAAGAGCAGCCCACTAATTCGGCGATGTCCTGGTCCAGCGTAAAGCCCAACCACAGTCTATGACTGGGTTGGGAGGGCAGCCTAGTCAAAGACTGGACCAGCCCAACGACCGGGTACTCCTCAAGTCCTCATGCCCTCAAATTGACTCCCCTTGGATTTGAACCTAGATAGATTAGGATGCCATCCACAATCCCCCAGGATGTTATCGCCTTTAGAGAAACCAACTGAGCTAGACATGATTTGTAATAAATGTGTTCTAGTTTAATATACCAATCAATAATGGAAATATTTTAATAAAATTATAATATTGTTGTTAAAGGCATAAATAACGACAGGTGTGTCGTGGAATGATAAAGTCTCCCCCAATTTACTTTGGGTGGAGAAGGTGGCTCAAATTATATCGTATTAATTTAATTATTTATGTTAATTAATAATATGATTTTATATTTATATGAAATAAATGTATTTTGTGTAACATAATTATGCAAAGAATGTAAAAATTAAATAAAAATAGTCCAAAAGTGCATTTTCTTTTTCTGTTTCCTTTTCTTTTTAATTGATGTTTCAATATTAATTATTAATCACAATCTAAATTTATGTATGTATTAATTTGCAACATATTTTTATTTACAATATTATTATAATACGTAGATTTAGAAACATATGAAAAGTTTAATGGATTTTATGTGGATGCGATCATTGGAATAAGTGGGCACCCATTTAATTGTTATTTACACATGTAATTTACTATTTAATAAAGTTTTTCTAAATAAAGGAAAATAATTATATAGTATTATTATATAACTTAATCATTGGTTTATAAAGAATTTATATAAAATGAAGCAACAAAATCATGATAAGTGACTTTTAAATAACCTGTTAAAAACAATTTTAAGTTCAAATGATTATTGATTATCATGTCCGAGACCATAAGAATTTGTTGTATGAAATAAATTTTATATAAAATCATTATATTTATATTTTACATAGTTTTAAATTTTATAATAAATCGTTATAAATTCGATGTACAGGATTCTTAGATTTGTTTTGGAGTGGTTTGGTTCGAGATATTAATTTTTATGTCTTTTTTTTTCAGATTGAATGTTAAACTAACATAATACTCATGGACCATGATATATTATTATTTTTAAATGAATAATTGTGTTTTGTTTTCTTTATTGAGCGATTCTTATATTTGTTTGTTGTGATCTATTTCTATATACATCCTACTGATATACAATTCCACACATAAGGTCAGATTTAAAGGAAAACACAAAAAAAAAACTGAAGGAACATCCTGGAAGCCTTCCATCAGAATGGTATGCACTAATGCATACCGGTAATTTATAACATGCATTTGTGAATATGTATCAATGTATATGTAATGATAGAAACATTGATGCATAGGAACAAAAAACGATTGTATGCATTAGTGCATACTATACAGATAGAAGACTCTCAAGGTGTTCTTCAGATTTCTTTTTTTAATGTTTTCCCTTGAACCTCCCTCTTTAGGCACATATATAAAGCAATGAAAATTATAATGGAACGGATATGCATGCATATACAAATTTTGGATGGATAAAATTGTACAAATAAGTTTTTATTTGTTTTTTTCACATATAAAAAAACATGTGTGAAATGTAGTGTTTATATGGTGCTGTTACATATATAAAATATAGTGACTTTTTAAAAACTAGTTAAAGATAAGGGAATATATATATATATATATATATATATATATATGGGAGGGATCATATGAGAACACTACCAATTTAAAGAAACAAATGAACTCATTTGGGACCACATATGATGTGGGTCCCACATAATATTAAATCATTTATGATTTAATATTAAATCATATCAAATCATAAATGATTTAATATTATATGGGACCCACATCATATGTGATCCACAATAGTCCCTTTGTTCCTTTAAAAATGCAAAGTTCTCATTTGAACCTTCCTATATATATATATATATATATATATATATATATATAGGTGAAGGTTCAAACAAGAACACATTCATTTTACGAAAATATGAAAACACTTTTATCACATGTGGTAATACACGTGAGGGCACCCGGTGGTATGTAGATTTTGTACCATCCAAACCAGGTTGTGTCAAAGGTCGTTTGCATCTCTGAATTAGTATTACATTTGATAGATTATAATATATCATCAAAAACATCCTTATCACATGTGATAATACATGTGAGATGACGTAGAGGTGTACGGGTGACTTGACCCTCAACCTAGCTTGGTCTTGTCAAAGGTCGTCCCCGTCTATGATTTAGTATCACATATGTATTATGTGTGATGGAATATAATATCACATGTGATTGAATATAGTAAAAATACATTTTTCATTTCCTGTATAAAAATAATTTTTTTGGTGATTTTTTTTAATCAAATGCTATAATTTAAGATATTATTACATACATGTTTGTTTTACGTCGTAAAAAATTCATATATATTTATTTTTATATGTTGTAAAAGTTTCACATATTAGAAAAAAAGAAGGATAAATATAGGATACGTGCACGATAGATATGAAACGGCGAGGGAATAACACTATCCCCTGTACAACCCTATCACATATCTATTTTTGTGCATCATCTTATTATATATATTAAGTTGATATAACATACTATGAATACAAAAATTGCCAGGAAATTAAAAAAAAAGTAAAAAATTTACTTATATTTCTAAATCGAAATGATGGTATGTTATATCAAATAATTTATACATTGATCTCATTTTGATAAAAATAATATATAGTAATTAAATAATCCATGTTACAAATAATAATAAAAAAAAACTCTTACTAATTAGAAAATCAAACCTAAACCTCCTCAATAACTTTCCTACTTCCAGTTCCAGTTGCAGTTCCATCTACACTACTTTCCTTAATTACACCATTACCCCCTACACTACCATTCATAACAACAGACTCCTCACTTTTACCCCCCTTAACTATCCCATATTTACTCAAAAACCCCTCCCCCCAATCCCAAATATTCAGTACCATATACGTTCCAATTCCGGCGATCAATCCGTACGCAATTGAGTACGTTAATGGCATCAATATCAACGTCATAAACGCTGGAATCGCCTGCTTCATATCATCCCAATCAATCTCCACCACTGATCTCATCATCATCACCCCCACCAATATCAACGGCGGACCCACCGCCCACGCCGGAATCGATGCCAACAATGGCGTAAAAAAGAATGCCAGCATAAAATATCCGGCCACCGTTAACGCCGTCAATCCAGTCCTCCCACCTTCTCTTATTCCGGTCGACGACTCGATAAACGCCGTTACCGGCGACGTTCCGAGTAATGATCCCACAACGATCGCCGATGCGTCCGACATAAATGCAAAATACTGTCCTTCGAAATCGCCGTTTTCGTCGCTGAATCCGGCGAAACGTGCCATGGAATAGAGGGTTCCGGTGGTGTCGAGGATGTCGACGTAGAGAAATGTTATTAATGCTTCCCAGAAATAAGCTTTTTTAACGGCGGAGAAGCTTAATGCGCCGGCGGTTGATTGGATTTTATGAACGTCGACGATCTGTTTGAAGTATTCGTAGCCGGAATCACCCGCCGGAGTTTGTGGAAACACCGTTACTTGCGTGTTACGGAACCATGAAACCGCCGTCACGAAAACAATACCATAAATCATCGCTCCTTTTATATTTTTAACCAAACAATAAGCTATAATTATAAAGCCGACTAAGCCGAGCCACAACGTTGGGCTCTCCATTCTGTTATTCACACACATGATCTCGCCGGAAACGGAGCCGCCAGCTAGGAGTGAAACGGTGCCGTTTGGGAAAGTGATGACCGGCGCGAGTGAGGCGCGTGAGGATCTTGGACACGCGCCTAACGTAACGAGAGTGGAAGAACTATAGCCGATTAAGCCGATACCTTCGTTATTCTGAAAACCGATGAACGCTAAAAATAATCCGATCCCGGCGGAGGAAGAGATCCGTACCGGCGTCGGAACTAGTTTGGCGAGCTTAGCACGCACGCCGACGGCGGAGACGAGAAGAAATATGATCCCTTCGATGAAAACGGCGGCGAGTGCGTTTTCGTATGAAATGTTGCCGGAGCCATGGAATCCGACGACGGTGTAAGCGAAATAAGCGTTAGTACCCATTCCCGGAGCTAAAGCCAACGGTAAATTAGCGAAAGTTCCCATGATTACGCAGCCAATGAGAGACGATGCGACGGTGGCGACGATGAGGTCTTTTCTTACTCTTTCTAAACAGGCGGTGTAACCAGGGTTTACCGGCGGAAACTTGCAGGAGATATCGGGTTGAATGAGGGTGCAATTGGTGGTGGTGGTGGATTGGTCGGAGCAGAGAGGGATGCAGTCGGAGACGGAGCAAGTGGCGCCGGAATCGGAGAGGATGCTGGCGTTAACGGCGAGGATGTAGGCCATGGTGAGGAAGGTGGCGGTGCCGGCACGGAGTTCGGTGGTGAAGGTGGTGTTTCTTTCGTTGAGTTTGAAGCGTTTTCCGATGCGGGATTTTCCGATGAAGGTGTTGAGACGTGGGATCAACGACGACGGCGACGGCGACGGCGGTACGGCGGTTTCCATTTTTTAGTTTTAGTAGGAACTACGAAGAGGAAGTACGTTATGAGGAGATCATGGTTGTCTGAAAAGAGGTTTATTGGTTTTTGAAATTCTATTTGGTCAATCTTCATATATATATATATATAAAAGATTATTATTAGTGGACAATCGAAATTAAAAATAATTTAACGAGAGTATCAAATCATAAAAACAAACTTTTAAGACTGTTTTGGTGATAAACCACTTACAGGGTGTTTGGGATTGCTTATAAAAACAACTTATTGACTTATTCCGGTGTGACACCGGTAATAAACACTTTTTAGTGTTTGGAAAAACAATTTATACGGGTGCCAAACCGGTGATAAGAAGATTTTTAAGAAGTAAGTCTCTTCTAACTTATCAAAAGCTGAAAAGCACTTTTATAGAAAAGTTATAAGTTGTTTAAATAAGCAATCCCAAACACCCCCTTAACCAAGCAAGCAAACCCATAATGTTTATTAAAAACTATATGATAAAATAGATGACAATACTCTTAAAAAATTAGGGGTTTAAAAGTTTGTTTGTTGTATTTATATATATCGTATATAAATATTATATATATTTTAAAAACAACATTATAACTAATCAATCCATTTATACTATTGGTCCTTCACTCCCTACTCCCTAGTGCTTTAAATAACTAAACTTGAGGGAGGGTTAACCTAAAAATAGATATATGTCCTGAGGATAGGGATATCGAACACTAGAACTACTCATGAGAGGCTTTAATTCGGTAGCATAAGTTAACAGGTGCACAGGACCCTACAGTCCTTAGAGCATTTCCAACAAATTCTCCAAAATAAGGAATGAAAACTCAAAATCTTCAAAAAAAATTACATTCATCTCCAACAAATTTTTCATTTTGGAGAATTCATCGTTGATTAAAATATTAAAAAATTGCATTAACCTATTAAAATATTATTTTTTTCTCTAGATATTTGTTTTCAATTTTTTTTTATTGGTGGTCAAACTTAGTAATCATTTTTGGAGTGATCTCCGAATTTGGAGAAAAATCCTTTCTCTATCATAATTTCTCTATTTTAGAGAAAGTTTTGGGAAAGCTCTTGGAACAAAGTTTTTGTCCAAAATCCCCATATTCCTTATTTTCTTCATTTTGGGGAAGCTTTTGGAGATGCTCTTAGGGGTGTTTGTTTGGCTTACCAAAACAACTTATCAACTTATACCGGTGTGGAACCGGTGAAAAACTAATTTTAATGTTTGGATGGGCAAAAAGAAAAAAACTTATACCGGTTCCCCACCGGTGAAAAGGAGTTTTCCATAAGTCAAAACATTCTGACTTATCAAAAATGACTTATGACTTATTAGGATCTATTTTACCATTTTGCATATATATGCACTTTTTTGCCAAACACTAAAAATCAACTTATTGATTTATTCCGGTATGGAACCGCCATAAGCCCATCCAAACATATTTTTTTAAACTCCGGTACGACACCACATAAGTTGATAAGCACTTATTGTGAAAAGCATAAGTTGTTTTTGATAAGCCCAAACAAACACCCCCTTAATAGTAATAGAAGTTAAACTGAAAAATGATTCATTTCAAGCAATAACCATGTGATAATAAAAGTTAAATTGAAAAAAGTAAAAGGTTTGAATTTTTGATATTTTTAATCATAAAATAACCCATAAATTGAACTTAAAAAAGAATTAATATTATGGTTTCCATTAACGTTGATATACTAGTTTTATTCAATTAAAATTGATTCAAAAGATAAAAATATCTTCTTAGTCATTAAATACGGTTTGTCATCAATAATTTAAGGGTTTTTTTTAAAATTAATTTATGGAAAATAAGACTTGATAACATCTTCAAAAATATTATTCTAATTTTCTACTTTATTTTTCTCATTAAAAAAACAAGATTCCATGTAGAAAGGGATGTACTTACTGCATCCCTCAATCAAATTAACTGAATTTAATTCCTGAAGTCATGAATAATATAAATATTTTTAATACTATAATTTATTCTAAAAATAAATTCTCTTCCATTATCTCAAATCATGTTAATGACTTAATGTCACATGTTTTATCTTTCATATTCCCGCTTTTGGTTATTTCAAATATCCTAATGGTTAATAATACTTTATAAATATAAAAAGAACAATTTAAATTTTTAACCATAAATATCTAACCAAATTACATATATATTGATTAATCCCATAAGTCTCTAGAAAGTAGTCAGAAAGCTTCTAATAATATTATAGGAGTTGAACCAATCACCCCTAAGGGATCAGTAAAGACCTAAGCTTTTATTACTAATTAAAAGTTTTTAATTATGCCAATAATGTATGAGAAATTTTTTAAGGAGGTTTAAAAAAAATGATTCTGAATACATTTTTTCATGCATTAAAGATTTTGAACCCATTATAAATAAACAAAAAAGGACATTTTTTTAATCAAAACTATTCACTTCCAAATAAGATGAAGTCATTGAGTTAGTTTGTTCTTTTAAGCTTTGGTGTTCAAACATTTTGAGACAAACCTGAGGGGATGTTTATGTAATACTGTTGTCGAATCCCACCTCACAGACGTAATGCACAAAGAGGGTGTTAAGGAAGGGTTGATGCGGACGTAGAAGTTTTAAGTGAGAGAATTTATGAAAACTCGTCCCATATATATAAATTTTAAGTTGTTGTCAACTAGTAACTCTTAACTTGATTTTAAGTTGATTTAAAGATTATTAAGTTAATTTGTTGATTTGCACGTCTTGATTTTCCAATACTAGTAAAATTATCCCAAGATCAACAATTATTGTTATAATAAGAATTAGATACTACAAATTACTGTAAATTTTACTGAAATCTATCTCCAACTGTTTGATATATGACCAACAAAACAAATATTATCTCAATAATTGTAATTGAGTCAAAATATGCACTTTCAAATCAACCAGTGTCGTACCTCAGACTTTCTCTTTTCCTTTGTCGCTATCCCTAATAAAAAAATGTCTTGGATCATGTAATTCTAAAGAATTTTGGTTAATCTAAGATCAAGAGAGTTTACATTTTTATGTAACATTGACGTATCCCACATGGATGTAAAAGCAATTTTATTTTTATCATCTATAACAGATTCTTCAAAATTGAGATTTTACAAATTTTTGGTCTAATAGTTTTCCAAAACCTTTTCCAAAATGAAAAAAGTAGGACAAAGATTGTAAAACTATCCAAATTTAGAGAACTTTTCAAAAATGTTTACATATGAAAAAAATTATTTTTTATTCTTTTTACCGACGAATATGATTGAAATTATATATATGGAAATAAATAATATTTAATGAAAAATATTGAATATTTTAATAATATAATTCGTATTGTGATCTTTAAAATGGAGAAGCCGTTGGAGATGAACATATTTTTTTTTTTAAATTTCAATTTTTTCTTCTTCATTTAAAATATTTTATTAAAGATGCTCTAATATTAACGAATAATTATAAGCTATCAATAACTTTCACTTAAGTTGTGATTATAAAATTACTTAACCAACTTGTTACTTTGTGCTGTAGAACATTAGTGACTACACATGACTTTGGTGGGCAAATAAATAATAGTAATAATTACATTTATCGTCAATAATCTTTGATATTAATGTTAAATAAAGTGTGGAGTGTGTTCATTCAAATCATCCATAAAATATAACGCTTTTTTAATCATTTTTTGCTTTTATTAATCGGTGAATAAAATATGCTAGAAACAACCAACGTTATGATCACTACCTGATTTATGTATTTAGAAAAATTAACATATATTAATTTTCTAATGTGTCATTTTCCTTCAGATTATCATCATCATCACAAATTCCAAATAAATATAAAAAGATCTCAAGCACTAAATCCCATAAATGTCTATGTGATTTTAATAAATATAGGCTTTTAAACTTGATAATTAAAAAGAATGAATATGTGGTGATTTGATGCAATAATACGAAGCTTGCATTTTTTTCCCACGTATAATAATTTTCTATTCAACAAAAACACATGTAATTAAGGTGTGTTTTAGACTTTAAAACATTTTAGTGATTTTATATGTATTGTTGATTCATACTTAATGAGTTAATGTTATAGTCCTTGTATTTTTTAAAATTTGAATTTTTAATTAGTTTTTTTAAAGGCAAGCTAACATACACATACTTTCTCGGGGTATCCGGGATCCTACTTAAGGGTGTCACCCCTGTCGACCACGGTCCAACCCTACCACTAAATGGCAGGCCCATGATCTGGATATCATCACATGCGCACCATAGGATTCGAACCCAGGTAATACTATCCACTTACCCTCCAGAATGTTACGTTACCACTAAACTAGACATGTTTTGATAGTTTTTAATCGGTTAATGCCAAAGGTCATTGACCGAAACGTAGAGATTAGGAGTTCAAGTTCTACTAATAACGATAAATGCATATAAATTTAATTTCCTTTACATAAATATTACATTCTTAAAGAGAAGTTAAAATGGTATTTTTTTTTAAATACATCATTATACAAAGATTATTTTAAACTTGGTATATGCACAATTAAGATTTACTAATTTATTACTTATAACAATTTGAGCTTCGGTAAAGCACGAGTAAATTGCTAGTATTATAGTCGATCCCAATGCAAAAAAACTAGAATTACAATCAGATTAACAAGCATTAGAAATCAATAATAACAATTTTAATATATCAATATATCTACTGATGTAATAATTATTATCAGAATCACAACATTCTAGAACACACAAAGAGATGAGATGATACAACTGGCTTAAATAATTTCCTTCACATTAATTTACTTTTTACAAATTAAACAATTATATATATGAAAACTGTAAAAAGAAGTATATTAAAAGATCAGTGCATGTAAAAACATACGTCAACACGTAATAGAAACCGACTTATATTAGTTTATATATAAAGTTGGATTAAATGTAAAAGTGCGCGTTTAAGCCACTTTGTAATTAGGAATGAAATGAAATGAAGTGATATTGCTTTAATAATGAAATATATTGTGTGTGGTTAAATTAAGTGGGTCTTTCTCTTATCTTAATGAAAGAATTGTCTGTATAAACTTAGACAAGAAAGGTAAAGTAAATGGCTTTAGAACATTGGGTGGGTTCAAAGGTGGGGGTATGCTTCTCAACCACTCAAATATGTCTTTTTCTTGTTACCTTTTTTCCACATAATTCTTGATGATGGGAGATTTAAGTACTACCTAGCATACCAACCTTTTCTTTTCGTTTCTTTTCTTACTTTTTATACTTTATATTTGGATGGATATTTAGATTTGAACAACTACGTACTACTCTTTAGTTTTTATGAAAATGTGAGAACCCTTTATGATGTGTGATAATATACATAGGAGAGAACAAGTGGTTTCTGAGCAACTTGACCCTTGACCTAAATTGTGTCTCTAAGGGCATCTGCATCTATAATGGACTCTAGTGAAAGGGTGTTTTCGTGTTTTGTACTCATATAAACCTCCCCACACACACACACACACACATATATATATATATATAGACAGATAGATAGACCAGACTTGGGATCATGTGGGAAAAAATATTTTTGGTGAAAAATGTGAGAAGAGGTTAAGGTACCCGTATTTTGTTAATGTTACGTACTGATACAGAGAGGTTTCGAGACTTAACGGTTTTTTTCTTGAATCTTTGGAAACGAGCTCGAAGGATGCCCGGAAGTTGGCATTGAAAGGGGTCGCAATAGAGAACGAAGAACAAATCGATCAAGGAAAACAAAACCGAATGCGGATGTCATGCGGCGGTTCAACCCACGTCCTAACCGCTTAAGTTTTCGGATGTTTTCCGCCCATGCGGGTAGCATGCGGCTATAAACCCTCATGGGCTTTACCCATTTTGCTTCTTCTTTCTTGGCAACTACCATGCGGCTAAATCTGCATATCGATCAACATTGTCAACCAATACCATTTCTTTATTAATTACATTATCAACCAATAATATATTTTTTTTTCTCTTTTGAGAGTATTTTGAGTTTTATCTCATTATTATTTAGTCCTTACGCTTGTAAGTTTTATAATTTCTTTGGGTTTGACGCTTGTCAAATCTTTCTGCGTTTCCTACCGCGTCAGTAAAATCCAATGTTCTAAAAAACTCGCCGCGACAGCCGCCATGGCGCACCATGGCTTAAGGCTTCTGTCTAACGCCATGTTATGCCTGTGGCACGCCATAACTCAATGCGTGATTTTTGTAACACCATATTTGATTTTTCTTACCTTTTTAGTGTCTTCTTGTTTTTTTTAATATATAACATAATTTAAAATACTTAATATCATTAATTAATTGAGTAATAGTAGAAAACAAATGTTTATATATGTATAATATTATATATTATATACAAAAATTGCTGCCATAAGACACGCCTTGAAAAACGTCATGGCTCGTCGTGGCTTATAAGACTAAAGGTTTGACCTCGTCGCCACGCTACGCCTCAGGCTATTTAGAACCTTGGTAAAATCTTCACTAGTTTATGTGAATGTGAAGAGCAAAACCTCCAAAAGCCTTCACATATATTATGTGAAGGTTCCATTTCTTACACTTCTCATAAAATTGACATTTTTCATGGGAAACACAACCCTATATATATATATATACACACACACACTATTTATATAAATTCTATATTATGACTTCGAAGTCTTAAAAGGCTAACACCTAACTATGCAAGGATCTTGTGTATTAAGGATTACCAGCTACTTTCAAATTAATGCATAGACAAGTTAACTGAACAGTTTGGGAGTTGCATTAATTTCTTATAGCATACCTTGTATAGTATAAAGTGTATCTAACCACATATAGTTAGTAGATCAAATGTAAAACATTATTGTGAGATTATATGTAAACCTCCAAATTTACTTTTCAAAAGAGCCCTCGAGGACAGAAGGGATTGTGGATGTTTCATGATTTCATCTGTAATTGTGAAAAGGTTGGAAGATCTGGCCAAAGAAGGTGATAGCCCTGTAGATTCGTTCCCATGGTTCGATCCTTCCTTATATAAAGGAGAAATGGTTCAAATCTAATCAATACATGACTCTTAACAATTATGGTTTAAAAATTGTGTCATATTGTTACTAATTTCTTTTGCATTTCTTCTGAAAAGCAGTTAGGCCAACTCTCCTTTACTTCCCCCAAGTGAGTTTATGAGTGGAATAGAGTATATGGTGAAGAAAGTTGTCTCTTTTGGATATGGATATAACTTTTACTTTTCAAGTTTCAATCTTTATGTTGAAAAAGCCAATTCCCAAAGAAAAACAATCCCAAATCTATTTGAATAACCCAAACTATTGGCCCACATAATCAAAGTGTTGTTTGTGCAAAATGGGAGGAAATCTATTGGTTTCAAAAAAGCTCTAAAGTTGAACATTTGTTCTAAAGTTGTCAAGTCACTATAGAATGATCAACTAGTATGAACAAGATCTTAAGGTTGAAAAGAAAGGTCCCACAACTTTAGTTTGGTCTTGTGCTAGTTACTTACTACTCTCCGAAAAGTACATCACCAAAAGGTCATTAGCACAGTGGTATCCAAGGAGTTCATCACCAAAAGGTTATTGGCACAGTGGTACCTAAGTAAACTGCAACCACCCAGAAGGTCAAGAGTCAAACTTCACTAACAGAGTAGCAGTGACAAGTGTGCGTGGATATTTGTTGTACATAATATATATTAGAGGTTGGTTTAAATAAGAACGCTAAATATCCATTCTGAGTATAACGACGGTAGGTGATTGTTGCTGAACCGTAAGGTCCATGGCCGGTTCAGTTTCAGTTTAGAAAAAATTACCTGGAAAATTGGTTATTC
Source organism: Silybum marianum (assembly GCA_036898165.1). Classification (NCBI taxonomy): domain Eukaryota; kingdom Viridiplantae; phylum Streptophyta; class Magnoliopsida; order Asterales; family Asteraceae; genus Silybum; species Silybum marianum. The sequence goes on from CM072532.1 coordinate 2,768,940, forward strand.
GAATTAAACCCTTCATAATATAGGATTGGGTCCGGGTGAAAAGTAAAGTTACGTTGAACAGGGTAAGAAGAAATCTCTATCTTTGAATGCACATTAGGATGAGATGCACAAATATGAGATACACCTGATCAATCCACGTATTGATCGTGATTCATGGATGAGTTTGAGATTAAAAGTGATCAAAGGTCAAGATCTCTTCTTACGCTTCTTACGCTTCTCACATGATCTAATGTCTTATAATATATATTTCAAAATAAGAAAACTATATAAAAGAATCATATCATCTCAATGGTAAGATCTTTTTTTTCTTACTTTTTGTAATGGTGGGTTTTCGGATCAGTTTTTTGTTCATCAACTAATTTCTTGTCGATTTTATTATCCCTTTTATGGACTATGTTTGTTTGAATTAGATTAAACTGCTATTCATTGGTTAGGAAGAATAAACAGTCTCAACTATAAAAATACCGTTTTATCTCATACTATTTTTCCCCATTAAATACGTATGTATTATATGATTCAGCAACAAAAAGAATGATTGCAACAATTCAATTTTGTCTATTTATAAATCTTCATGATAAAAAAAAAATTCATTAATTTTATTTACTTGAAAACTTTTTAGATACATTTAAAGATTATAATCACACAACAAAACACCGACAACCGGCTCTTCCCAATCTCAATTCTTAAAAGAAAATCAAATTTTAAAGAAGTTTTGTCACTGAGAGAGGTTAGGATTTTAATTTAATTCTTGTCTTGTATTACCTTAAGCATAAGGGCAAAACTGTAAATTCACTTTTACCAACTTCCAATTTAGTGGCTTCTATTCTAGTTTAGTTATCCTGAAAAATGGAGTTATATGAATTATCAAGTTGTATAGTAATGAGTAATCCAATCTGATCAAAATTAGGGGCACGTTTGACTTTTTTGACTTTGACTTTGACTTTGACTTTTTCATGGCAAACAGATAATTTAGCATCTGAATAATAAGAATACAATGAATTTATAGTCTTCTTCTTCTTCTACACTAAAAAAAGCTCTGATTTTTCAGTACCTGAGTCCTTTAGCAACCTCAAAAAAATGAGCTACATTTTCCTCTGGTGTACCTACAACAATCCCATGGCCAAGATTCAGAATATGCTTCCCTTTCCCTGCTTTCTCCACCGTTTCCTTTATCCGTTTCGTGATGAACTCTTTTGACCCAAACAGCACCCCAGGGTCCACGTTCCCTTGGACCGCTATATCTGACCCTAACCGTTTCCTACCTTCAGCCATGTCCACGGTCCAGTCAAGGCTAACCACATCGACACCGGTCAATGGTAGCCTCTCCAGCAACCCACCTGACCCACTTGCGTAAAGTATTAATGGGAGATTTGGATGAGTTTGTTTTACTATATCGACAATTTGCTTTAAGTAAGGGAGGCTGAATTCTTCAAAATCAGCCGGGCTGAGCTCCGTTGCCCATGAGTCAAAGATCTGAACGGCTTGAGCTCCGTTATCGGCTTGGTATTGAATGTATTTGGCCATAGAGGTTGTGAATTTCTGAAGTAACGCATGGAGGACCTGCACGATGGAAATGAAAAGCTTAACGAGACTTGCAACTTATTCGGTCAGCTATATATGACTTAATGATATAGAAAGTGGCTTATTCAGTAAGCTTTCTAAGGGGGAGCTTTATGCAGAAAGCCAAGTTTTTTTTTCCAAACATATCCCTCCCAATTAAAAAACAAGCGCATTTCATCTATGAAAAAACTCTTTCAAACAAAAAATCTTCTTAAATCTATACAGAAAAATTAATCCATAAAGGACTAAATGGAAAACCAACCAAAAACAACATCATATGGTATCAGATCAGAGTCGAGGTCTACCATCTGGTACATCTTGAATATATGTTGGAATACCCTTCTCTGCTTAATGGCTCTTTTTTTAGAGTAATCCAGGGTTTTTCCACTTATGATGGATCTCTTGATGTATGTGATTCTAATAAGACCATTTGTGGTACAAAAATATACTACGGTTATATTTGAATTTACAAACTTAGAGAAAATGCAGTTCTGCCGCCAGCCACACAACAAAGTGATGGCTTAAAGGTAAAGAATGGCCAAATTAAATTTACCTTGGGCTGTGAGAAAGCTAGCCTCTTTATTTTGGAAAAGTGCTTCGATGATCCGCCTTCAACCACATAAGATGCAAGCGTAAAAGGAGCTCCAACAAAACCAAGAACTGCTGCTTCATTATTTACCTGAGTACCAGTCATGAAAAATACTAAATGCATTAGGCTTTTTATATATGTATATATGTGTATATATATATAGAGAGAGAGGGGGGGGGTGGGGATATTTAGGGGGAAATCTCAAAAAATGAAGAACACCCCAGGAACCCTCCATCTGGACAGTATGCATTTGTGCATACAAGTGATTGAAGCTGTTTTTTTCTATGCACAAATGCATGTTACAAATTACCAATATGCATTTGTGCATACCGTCGGGATGGAGGGCTCCCGGGGTGTTCTTCAGTTTTTTTATTTTGAGGTTTTCCCCTTAACCTGACCCTATATATATGTGTGTGTGTATATATATATATCCTCTTTTCAGAACAAGAATGTAACATTCTCCCTAGAGCCATTCCTTGCCTTAAAGAAACCAAGAAACTCGGATTTCAAAGTAATCTGTGTAAGATCATATGATCATATCCTCAAGATTTTCCATCACCGTATAACTAGTATGGCAGCAAGATAAAGTAGATGATAACATGCTAGTAAAACCTAAATATTTCCATCTGTAGGCACACTTGTTTCAGGTATTCACATGTGAATATACCCTTCACAGAAAAAGGGTATTTTGTTTCTTGATTTCTTCAGCAACTATATCAACCCGAGTGTATATTAGGATTTCCAGTAAAACTCGAGTGTATATTAGACATACATTGCCACAAAGTATATTCACATAAACAACTGATTTACTCTTTGTTTGGTTTGGTTTTAAGGTTAGCAGAATTATATGAAGGCAATAATACCTCTTTTCTCAAAATAGTCAACGCCTCCCCAACATACGGAACCCATTCTTGAGGAGTGAATTCCATCACTTTATCAACATCAGCGGCCGTGCTGATTGGATCAAAAATAATGGGACCTTTTCCTTTAACAATGTCAAAGGGTATGTTCATTCCCGGTAAAGGCGTAAGAATATCTGAAAATAAAATAACCTGTAAAGATGGTCAATAAATAAGACTATTTGCTAACTATACTTAAACGTAAATAATATAAGTCCTTTTCAAGTCTTATGGTTTATACCCCATCAGGCTGAAAGACTTTCCATGGCTGTAGAGAAATCTCCACAACAAGATCAACATTCTCTGATCTTTCACGAAACGAAGGATGCTTCTGACAGAGGTCTTGATAACTCTGTGCCAATAAGGATATAAGATTACACATAAATTATTGATTTTTATTAGATACAAATGGTATCATTTAGAAGAATTAAAGAAAGAACAAAAAAACAAGAAAATGTGGTTGTGACCTGCCTTCATGTACCTCCCTGCTTGTCTCATAAGCCAAACTGGGGGTCTTTCTACATCTTCACCACGAACAGCATTAAGCAATAGCGGTTCAGTTGCATTCACTGCTTTTCGTTCAGCAACAGTTGCTGAAATATCAGATTCAAAAGTAAGACACAAATAATACTAGAGGTTGTTTGGTAGTTGCTGAATGGTTTGGTGCAGAATGATTAAGAGGCTCTTATGATATAGTGTAAAATGAAATATAATTGTTTGGTAATTGTTCAGAATGAAATCCGGGCTCTGAATGGTTAAGAGGCAGACATTTTCTTTTGTCAAACAGGATTTACCTCTTAGTGATTCAGATGTTGTCTCTTAGTGGAACTGTTAAGAGGTAAACAAACCGCCCCTAGCGTAGTACTTGCAAGAAAGTGTATGTAAACATGGGATTCAAAGAATACCCAAATGATACTATAAAACCCCTTTAATTCCACCTTAAATCAATTCATATTATGGAATGCAGATCTATCATAGCGTTGGAACTCAAAAACAGGAATAACAAGCAAATTGTGGAGATATAAATGCAATCAAAAGTTGTATGGTTTCAAAAAGTCAACCAATCTTACGAATTACATATGAATTAGCAAAATTAATGATGAATTGGTTCATAATCAACACTGGTAAACCTAAATTAAAGTGAGAAAATTGGGGATTTGTGATCGGAAAAGAAAGATTACCTCCGGCGGAACAGATGATTTGATTTGGGCGACGATGAGTAAGATTGGGAAGCGAGATGGATGAGAAAGACGGAACAGACATAAGTGACATGGTTGTATGAAGCTTTTTCTTGATTCAGTTGTTGAATTTGGAGATTGTTTGGTAAAGAAGGAAGAAGGTTAAAAGGGGGTTTGGATTGGATAAAATAAAGATAAGGAGAAAATCTACATCTCTATCGTGTTCTTTCTACGACAGATCTCATAATTCATATTCATACAATTACAGTAAATGTAATTCGTATTTCATTTCAACCGTTCAATACTTCATCGTCCAATCAAATGCAAACCATCACCAACATTCGACGCATTTTTTTTAAAACTATAAATTTGTAAATTAATTAATTTTTTGATATCTTTGATTTTTTTTTTATCTTTTCATGTTAAATATTCTTTCATATCTTTTAATTTTAATATCCTTTGCCTATATAGTCTTTGAAGTTGAAGGAGAAAAAAATTTTAATATGTGAAACGTGGAAGAAATTTGGACTCTAGATGATGTTTAATATCAAACTCATTTATTAATCGTGTTTGAGAGGGGATTGATCTGCTGCATCTTAGTTTTTTTTTTGTTTCTCGCCTTAATTTTCTTTCCCACTAGAACCCAACCCTGATCTTGATTTATTAATTTTATCGTTTTTCTGGTTTTGACTAGGCCTTTGGGCTTTTTAGGCTTTATTCAGTTAACTAAGGGGTCGTCTACCAAATGCTTACTCGGGTAAGCACTTACCAAGACATATTATCTTACCGGATAAATATGACAAAGAGCAAAAATCTTACCGGGTAAAACTGGTAAGAGCAAAGCAATGACCGAGAGTCTTACCCGGTAAGTGAGGGCGACGGCTCATACCACGGTTAGCGTTTACCGAGTAAATTGTTGCATACAATATCATTTTTGTATACTAAAACTTTACCCGATAAGTAATAGTCTTAAATATTGACGATAAGTTTTGATGAACAACCCTAAATGCTAATTTTTCAGGCTTTGACCATGTTTTTTTAACCGGTCCATGACCATTCTTTGGTTGGAATAGGTTTTTACCTATAAAGGCCAGGTCTTTTTAAATCGGTCCTCGGTCCTTGGTAGGCCAATATTTAATTAATCCATCTTTTGTGCACCTCTACTAATCGTTATTTTCCCCATGACAAACATTCAATTTTTTATTTTTATACTTGATATGAAGGGTTTTAGTTTACTTGGTATCCTTGATTTTGATGTGAAAGTTCCTTCACATAACAATAAAAAGTTACAATCCAATTTAACTTGACAATCGACGTTATTAGGACCTCAACAACATTTAAATTTAATTTTATATGCATAGAATCGTGTGAAAAGTAGAGTTAAGGTGAGAAGCGTAAGAAAAGATCTGAGTCATTGATCACTTTTAATCTTATACCCACCCATGAATTGCACTTTAGAAGGGAGTTGATCCGATGCATCTCGGTGCACCTCATCTCGATGCATCTCATCCTAACGTGCATCCAAGGGTAGAGATCCCTTCCTACGCTTCTCACCATAACTCTCTTTCTCACCGTAACCCAACCCTAATTTTTTATGGATAAAAAATGTAATAGTAATGATAAACTTATGTTTGCCTTCCTTGATGAAATGCCTCTATGATTAGGTATATTAGGTTATCTTCAAAATGCTACATTATTCAACTATGCTTCCTCCTAAATAAATATGACGAGGAAGCGTAAGAAGGAATGAATCTTCACCCTTGGATACATGCCCATTAGAATGAGACGCACTAAGATAAGATGCACCAGAATGCATTGGATCAATCCCTTATAAAGTGCAATTCATGTGTGAGTTTGAGATTAAAAGTGATCAAGGGTCCAAATCATTTCTTACGCTTCTCATTTTAACTCAACTTCTCACACGATCCTACGCCAAGAAGTCACTTGGGTATATATTCCCAGTCAAATGACTCACATCTATGGAAAGAACATCAACTCAGGTAAAAAAAAAATGCACCAATTTCATGACATACCCACTTGATTGTTTGTATAGGAAACAATACACAATATGTATACAAGTTATATCGGAAAAAGAATGGGAATAGATTTTTGGATGGTTTTTATCTACAATTTGCTTTTGTAGGTCCATAAAAGAGAACTTTTGTGAGTGAAAATAGTCTATGAAGCTTGATCACAGATAGTTCATCGACTCTACCAACAGAAAGGCCAGCCTGCACCAGATCATACCTGCAAGTTCTCAACATAATCTAAACTTGTGAGCAACCATAATACCCCCAAGGATCATCCTCAAAGACCACACATGTCTATAACACAATTTGATATCTATAAGTTCATAAGAATAGACAATTTGATATCTTGAAAGAGTCCATAGGATTGTACTTGGGTTTTGCAAGGATCATGTCTATAACACAATCAATAAGAACTTTGCAATAAGAAACTATTAAATTCAGATATAAAAACTCAAGAATGTAGCATTTTTTTTTTGAAAGGGTATCTTAGGCATTTGCCTAGACTAATCCTGACAATTTTAAATTTTAAGACTGCTAAAGCATGCAGCCCTGAGATAATTCCACAGTGGCCACAAGTTGTTTGCGCCTGGATTCGAACATGGGGTAGATGGATTATCTAGCCTCATCCCCACAAACCTTAACCAGCACACCACAACCCTTGTGGTTAAGAATGTAGCACTTTGTTGGCAAGAAATAATACAATACTTACAACATCAACTTTCAAGTGTCCATATGATCTGAATGTCCCAAAACCTTCTCCATATTCAACTCGAATTGCCTATAACCACGAGTTTTTGACAAATTTCCCAATTAGTACTCAATTAACTTGCCAATAATTGTCAGTAATGTTAATAGTTAAGAACTAGAATTCCAGAAACCCTAAATTCACAATCAACCAATAACTACGCCAAACATCAAACGAATGAACAACGGAACAAAACATGATGAATCACGTTTGAAAATAACTAACAGTAAACCTAGGGTTTGAAATTCAGGATATGAACTGAAATCAATCAAACGAACCACTTAAATAAACAAGTTTCTACAATCAGAAATTTGTTCTATGAAGCACGAACTTTGTGATCTCGTTCAAACACTCGAATCATCAACATATACATATGGATTATGGAATCACAAAAAATAAACATTTCAAAACTAAAATTGAAGACGAACCGATAATCTGAGTTTATTGGGGAACGTCTATGGAGGAAAAGCCTATTCCAATTTTTTATTTTTTGAGAGCTGGTGGACAAGAAGATCTGTTTTGTCTATGGCTTTGCTATCACCATATGATGATTATTGATTAATTTTGATTTCCGTACGGTACGTATCTTCGAAGCCCAGATCAACCGTCTCATATTCGACTAAGGCCCAGTAGGCCCAAATGTTATTTTAATTTAAACAACCATTTATCAAAAGCCTACTGAATAAAGGCGGAACTATAAAGTTCGAAGGTGGTCTCGTACATCGATTCTAACATAAACTTTAAGGATGTTTCGGGATATTAGAACATATAAGGAACATCAACCAAAAAAAAGGGAAAAAAGAGAACTCTCGAAATTAATACAAAAAAAAACTTAAAGGTCTATTAAAATTAACTAAAAAAACTTATAAAATCTCTCCAAGCAGTGGAATTTGTCTAAAAACACATCGGATCACTTTGTGCGCATTTGATCCATGTACATCTTAAAGGTGTCCCTGTTTTGCAAGAAGATTGGATACATCACTGTTCGTAAGTGCTTATCAGATTACTTACCTAATCGAATGAGCATAAAAAGGATCAGAAATCTTACATGGTAAGAGGCAATGTAAAAATCAAGTCTTATTGATAAGTAAGAATGTTGACTCAAGCTTATTGTGTGATAGATGTTTGTTAACAATTCTGCAACAAAGTAAGTGGAGGTGAGACTTAATGGTAAGTTTTGATGAACGTCCTTTATTTTACAAATTCTTATATACGATATTTTAATACAACTATTTATTTAATTTGATTATTATATTTAAAATCACTTTTAAATGTGTACACAAAAACTCTTAGTCGTTAAAATTAGTTTTATTATGAAAATTAAAATGTAACATTATATCGTACTTCCTGGTTAATCAATAAAACATAATGCATATTTTATCACAAACAAGTAGGCCATGAGAATTCTTTTATGAACGGTTGTGCCACTTATACTACATGTCGTCTCATAAATTCCCGGATCAAATTCGTTAAAATGAACATGTGTTTTTTTTAATGTGACATATCAAACAATGTGACTCTTTGAGGTAGTTCAACTGCTAAAGTCTCATGTTTGCTTCCTATATGTTACCGACTCAAATCCTTTCAAGGCTACTGGGAGTTTGTCTTTATGTTAACTCTAGAACCTTATAATTATTTGAGATGAACAAAAAAATAATCAGGAGAACCACGATTACTAAAATCATCTTTTTTGGGTCTATAATTTTCACTCAATTCTATGACATTATTGAGAGTTGTATTTAATTGCTAAGCTCATGGTACAACCAATAATTCAAAATATTAAATACCCTTTCGTTTCATGTTATCACGTGATAAGAACGATGATGGCAATAAATATGAAATATATGTTTTAGCTTGATTTAACAATAACTACTAAATTTGTGTTTGGTGTCCTCCCAGATGCTTTTACCTTATTGTACACCACTCTTAATCAAATTACTTATTTATTAGCTCGAAACGATTTCAGAAATACTAATTACTAAATACGATCATGAGGATCTTTTCAATGCAAAAGAAACTGATGATTTAAGTTATACACGAGACTTAAGGACATGTTTTTTCTTCTATTGTCACATGTCTAAAAAATATGAATATGGTTTTATGTCGGTAGCAACTAGATGGTGGTATATCTAATTTATCTATTATACATAAATTGCATAAAAATATATGATTATATATGATTTAACTCTTTGCAGTCAATGCATACAAATTAAAGTAACACAAGCATTACTTAATGACTGAACGAATACGTCATCAGGTTATTACGTTGATTAAACAAAAAAACAAGCACTCTTCTTAAACTTTGATTATTTAAGAATCATGTAATATTTTGTCCTTGAATTTAAGGGCCAGGGTAAGGACAGTCTACGATCTATAAATTAAATAGCAACAAAAGTTCGACACGATTTGGTGAACATATCAATAAATTTATTGTTACATATGTTGTACGATATGTTTCAATGTCTTTCCATTTCAAGACCGTACATCAGATTAAGTTTAATAACAAGTGTCTATGTAAGGTAAAATAAGACCAGTACCTTAACATCAATCATCATGCTTCATACGAAGCTTTCTTACATATAGAGGCTAGAATCCCAACACAACTTGATGAATACTGATTAGTGATTAGATGTCAATGAAGTCAAAGACATCTAACAAACTTCACTTAACAAAATCAACAATCAATTATTCGATCGTCTAACATATATCTATCAGTTCATTTTTATATAAAATGTATATTTTTTTTTAAATCATAAAATGATTGATATTTGAATAAATATGAAAAATAACAATTAATACAAGTATTGTCATTGGAGTTGGACCATGTAGTTGTACACAGTACACATCACAATTTATTATCTCACTAAATGCATTTTCTCAACTATATTTATTATTATATAAATAGTTTATCATAAATTAAATTCATACCAAATTTCTAAAATAGCGCCACGCCAGGCAATGGACCATGAGACCATCCACCATCATTCCAAAACCCCATAACCGGATTGGTTGTAATTTAATGTCAAGCATATATAGAATAAAAATATTACATCTATTAATATTTTCATTTCATATCATTATTATATAATAAGTTTGATGATATTTTAATAAAAGATTGATTATGGGAATTCAGATCGGCCCCATACGAAACGTATCCCTCATAAACCACATGTAAGAAGTCATTTTAGAGCAGACTTAAGGGTTGTTTACCAAAACTTATCTGAGTTAATGTTTATTAAGGGGCCGTTTATCAAATCTTATCCGGGTAAGTGCTTACCGGTAAAATTCAACACTATCACTTACATACCGGGTAAAATTTTAGTCCACAAAAACCGCATCGTAACAATTTACCCGTTAAGCGCTTACCGTGGTAAGATTCGTCGCAATGACTTACCCGGGTAAGGGGCCATTTACTAAATCTTACCCGAGTAAGTGCTTACCGGCAAACTTCAACACTATCAATTACTTACCGGGTAAGATTTTAGTCCATCAAAACGGCATCGTATGCAACAATTTACCCGGTAAGTGCTTAACATGGTAAGAGGTGCCGTAATCACTTACCAGGGAAAGACTATTGGTCCTTGTTTTTCTTTTCTTTGCTCTTACCGGGTAAGATTTTTGGTACTTCTCATATTCCTCCGGTAAGATAATTGACTTGGTAAGTCTTACCCGGGTAAGCGTTTAGTAAACGGCCCCTAAGACTCTTGGTCATTGTTTTCCTTATCTTCGCTCTTACCGGGTAAATTTTTTGGTACTTGTTATATTCTTCCGGTAAGGTAATATGGCTTGGTAAGCACTTACCCGGGTAAGCGTTTGGTAAACGGCCCCTAAGTCTCATTACCTTACTGGATAAATATTGGTAAGGATCGAGAATCTTACCGGATAAGAGCGAGACAAGAACCAAGAGTCTTACTCGGTAGGCAAGTGCGGCGACTCTTACCACGGTAAACGATTACCAGGTAAATTATTGAATACAATGCCGTTTTGTGGACTGAAAACTTACTCGGTAAGTAGATGATAGTGGTTGAGATTGGTGTAAGCGTTCAAGTCTGTCTCATGGATGCTTCAAACTTAAATTTTTTGTATATTTAATTAAAAAAGTTTTGTCCATTTGCTAATTGAGCTACACACTGGATAACATAAGTTAGACTTGGGATCATATGAGACCAAACTGTTTTCGTGAGCTCGTGAGATCATTTTTTTACACTTGAAACTTCACAGCAAACCACTGTTTTTTTGTTATGAAAGATTGAATTTTTTTTACTTTCACAATATTTTGCTGTGAAGTTTCAAGTGTAAAAATGCGATCTCACAAGTCTCACGAGAACAAGTTGGTCTCACGTGAACCCAACTATATATATATATATATATATATATATATATATTATTCAGACTGAACGGGACACGTGCCGCAATCTCTTTTATCCTTACGTTCACAACCAAATTTGAATTCGCATTTGAACCCGCTATGCATTATATATAATAAACATCATATAATCATTTCTCTCGCATAGATGGTTATGTTCGACGTTAATTTAAAAAAAGCTATACCTTTTAATTTAAAAAAAATTATATTTTACACATGTTAAGAAAAAAAAAAGTACAATATCAACTTTGAACATGGACCAAGTATACTTATATAAATAAAAGAAGGTTTTGATTTTCAGGCATACTTTTACTATAACAAAAATAGAAAGAATTATACTGTCAAATTTTCGAATATGGCATTCTTTCAAATAAAATAGACGCATAAATAACATATACTTACCGTAATTAATCTTAAACTTTATATCTTTAATGCAGTTGTATTAAATATAATATGGAAATAGTTGGTATATATACATATTCCCTAACCTAACAAATTCATATAATTATCTTTATTAAAACTTTATGCACTTGTATGGTATGTTTTTGTTTTGCATTAAATTCGTATATTCATGAGCCATAACAAAAACGTGTATGGTAATTTATAACTTATTATTTTATATATATTTAACTAAAAAGGATGAATTATTCAGGACTGCCAATTAATTTGAAGTTTTGTGTTGGTAAAATATCAGTGCCGTTGATTATCTATTATCATGTTGGCGTTCTTTTCAAAATGTAACAAAAATACATATAAATGGGATTGTCAATGATAATTGTTCGTCATATTATCCTCTCTTTTTGTTGATATGAAATGTATGTATAAAAAGAAGTGTTATTTTTTTCTTAATAAAAATATGTGTAGCAATCAAATTTTTAGAGATTGATTACCTATATATCATTTTAACCAAAAAATTAACTATCTGTAACTGGCTAGAAAAACTTTAAATTAGAAAAATCCTAAATCGATATTACGGTTCCGAACTACTATGTAAAAAAAAAACTTATAAAAATAGAGAGATCAATGAATGACAGAGATTAGCTGTAAGCGAAATGGTGAACAAACGACGATCTAGAGCAACGTTGTTAGATGCGATAGGTAGAAAAGTCGTAGGATTTGAGAACGGTAAAAATTTATTTAGTGTTTTTTTTACTTAAAAACCTTACAAATATTTTTTTGAATTAAAATGATATAGCTAAACAATTTTTAAAAATTTAATTGTTTATTATTAGAAATTATCTGGTAACTTAATAATTTAAAATAAAAAATGATTTTATATACTTTTCGGGTTTCCGTAACTTTTTCCCTATCAAAATCTTATAATCAGTTACCATCTTTCTACCAGTTTGATAGTCTTGACCAAAAATCTCAAACAGATTAAGATCTTATCTTAAAACCGTAACCAAACCAAATAACTTCATTTAATTTAACCTGGCTCTCCTTTCCGCTGTTTCGAGTTTGGTTCGTCTTTGTGTTCCTTGTTTTTTTTCGCCTTCGTTAGCTACTGGTCCATTTTGTTTCGAGTTTCTTTTGGCTTCTGCATCTCACAGTGGTCTATTCTGTATTTCCTTTCTTTGTTCTTAAAAAAATAACTTCGTTTAAAATATTTTAAACTGGTCAATCAAATTAAACTTTACGATTCGACCAGTTTACTTTGTTTAAGAAAACCATATACATCCGGTTGTTAATGGGTGATTGTGGTTTCTAATGTAGGGAACAAATGATCCAAATTGAAACACCGTGGCGTTAACGTTGGCTTGTGTTTTAGTTTTCTGTTTTTGTAAGCTATCGCTTGTTGTATATCGTGCATTAAAAAAAGTACCTTTTTGTAACCGTAAGTTTTTAATTTACTCAAAAAAAGAACAATAAATGGTTGGTAGCGGGTATGGCGATTTAAGCTTCTTGAAGCATAAATTCGGCCACATGTCGAGAATTGTAAGGCTAGACATTGACACATCATACACCTATTTTATTTATTTTTATAAATTATAAATTATAAATTATAAATAAATATTTGCTTAAACTACAATTTCGGTTCTTATACCTCACACCCACGAACAATGTCTCTAAACTTCATTATTTACGGGTAAAAGTTACTATGGTTTTTATTTTTGTTGTTTTGAAAATGGCTTATTAACTTAACACTGTAAAAAATTCTCAATTAAATGAAGAAGATTTTCATTCGTTCCCTCAATTAACTAAAAATGTTAACGTGTTAAACCAATTGACTGTTTTCAAAGCAAACCATGACGATTAGAGGTGTTTGTATTAAATCAAACCAACCCGTATATGTACCAAACTACCAACAGTATGAATTAAAGTTATACCAATTTAACCAATATCAATTAAAATTGATTGGTAGTATTGTACCAAGTATACAAACTTTCATGGTACATGGTATTCAAAATCTTTTTTTTAAAGTATATAATACTTATATACGACAAATGAAACAAACAAACAAACTCACACGCCCTTCTCACCTATGGTGAGGTTTGAACCCCCAACATCTTAGGAGACAAAAGACTCACATACCGTTAGGCCAAATTTCTTTTGGTCATGGTATTCGAAATCTTGTACCATAATAATGACTTATTTAATTATTTTTTATTTATTAAATATTAAACATTAAACATTGTAACTTTAACAATTTACTTTGAACATTTGAATATTAACCTTTAAACATCATATGTATTACCAAGAAACTCAAAGCGGCACTCAAAATTTATAGAACGGCAAGTCTTCATATATGTAACTTGAAATTGATACAAAACCAATACTAACATATGTTGACCGAAAAAAATGACATCAAATACAGTTAATTGATACACAATATAAATTTTTGCATTGATATATAAGAGCATCTCCGGAAGCTTTCTTTAAATTGTTCGTAGTTGGATGTACAGGACCAAAAATGTAGTTTAGTCTAAAGATTTATATATAAATTTTCAATTTCAATTATTATCTTAAATATACCTGAAATCAAAAGATTGTATTCATTAATTGAAACATATTTGAACTTAAACATATATATATATATATATATATAGAGGAAAGTTCAAATGTGAACTCATTTTTGGTTGTGAACGTGAGGACGAATCTCAGCCACTTATCCAGTCAATAAAGGCGAACTTTGGCGCAGTTCCCTCCTTTAATAATCTCCACCCTCCCATGAATCGCGTCAATCCTCCGTGATCGCGTCCACCATAACCGAAGATGTGTGGCTGAGATTCGTCCTCACGTTCACAACCAAAATTGAGTTCACATTTGAATCTAACCCAATATATATATATATATATATATATATATATATCCAAATACGTGATTCAAGGAGATGCTCCTTAGATTTGAATTCTAATTCAAATTATAATGTATTCAATTCGTTTAAGTAATTCTTGATTGTACTCTATGCAATAACACTTGTACCCAAGGTCAAACAATGGTCAAAGACAAACGATATACAGACACTTGTACTATCTGCATTAAAACTTGTACATTTTGAAGCATATATATTCATGAATATAAGATGATAAACCACAAAGCAAAGCTATCTTTTAATTTCCTTTAAATCTACTACTCCTTTCTGATATTTTTTTTGAAGCATTTCAAAAGTACAATGCATAAAGCGAAAGGTACAACATCTAAAGCACTGAGAATCCAACTACAGCAAGAAGATGGAGTTGATCATGATCATCATGAAGCATCATTTAGAGTATTGTATTATGGAGATGCATCAGCTGGATCTGTACCGTTCATGTGGGAGTCCCACCCAGGTACCCCTAAGCACGCACTCACCGAATCATCTCTTCCTCCTCTCACTCCTCCACCTTCGTTTCAAAACAACAACCAATTGAGTTATAACCGTTCATCGAAAAGATCCGGTTTTCTTCGAACCGTTTTTCTTGGTTCTTCCCGGAAAACCACGCCGGCGCCGGCGATGGCGTCATTTTCATCTTGTTCTATCTCATCCTCCTCTTCTTCTTCTTCATCGTCGCAGTCAACGCCGACGAGGAAGACGGAGGTGTGGCGGAGGAGGTCGGCGCCGGTGAAGTTTGGGTTGGAGGAGGATTACGGTGGTGGTTGTGGTGGTGGTTCGCCGACGTCGACGCTGTGCTTTGGCAGTGGGATTAGGAAAGGTTATAGGGTTAAGAAAGTGAAGACGGCGATTCTGTCGTTTGTACGCCATGGCAGGGCATGAGAAGAATTTAATGATCTATCTTTTTTGTTTATGTTTATGTTATTAAATAATAACTGGTTATGTTTCTCAAATTTTAAACTGGTTATCATTCATATAAAAAATATCAACTCCCTTATTTTTGTATTAAATTTTGGTAACTATAGATGTCCAGGATGTTTGTGTTCATGGAGTTCCTTTACCTGGCGTTTACCGATAAGAATTAACACGTTAACTTAATTTACCGAGTAAGATTTTAGTTAATTAAAACAGTATTCAATAATTTATCCGGGTAAGTTCTTATTGGGTAAGAGTTATTACTCTTAGTTAGTTCAGTCATTGTCATTGTTGTTACCGGGTAAAATTTCCACTTTTTGGCATGTTCATTCTATGGTGTATCGGGTTGAAGTTATTTGAAGAACAGAACCCAACCCAACCCAAATCTACTTTGGTACATTAAAGTATCCTCTTAACTTTGAAATATGTTATTTTCTCTGCTCTACTCGTAACTTTTTTCCTTCAACCATTTGGTACAACTTATTCATAATTCTTAAATCTATTTATTTGCGCCCTCATTTGTCTTCGCGTTTACAACCAAATATGAGTTCTTATTTGAACTCACCCCTATATATATATCCTCATAATTCACAATTACTGAACGTGTATATATATAAGAGTTATATAGAGATGGAGAATAGATTGAAAATGTATTTATATGAAGATAGTACGTGATGGTGTAATTGTTTAATATACATATTAATAGAGACTCAACAATCATGTTAAATGTAAGAAAATATAAGGACATTTGGTTCATCAGGTTGAGTTGAGTTCAAATAAAGTAACCAATTATCAACTCAATACATCTAGTTTGAAGATTTCACAACTCGATTAGACATCAGGTTGTTTCGATTGAGTTATTTTGTGTTGGGTTAAGTTGATCGGGTTCGTAGGGTTTTTGAGCATCCATAAGTAACCCAGTAAGAACTTAGCGTTTAGTAAACAACCTTTAGAATCTTTTTCAAAAAGATACATAACAAAGATCTAGAATCTTACCTAGTCGGGAAAATATTTATCCGGTCAATCTTACCTGTAAAAAACGTTTACAAACAATCCATTTTGACATCTTCTTATGCATAAATTTATCCTGTAAAAGATATTTATTAACAATCCATTTTAATGGTTGAAAATGTTACCTGATAAAGTAACTAAGGATGGTGTTTTTGCCAGTGGTAAGTGTTTGATAAACATGCATTTGGTATTAACAATTAGACAACAAATGCTCCAATAGTCATGAAAGGACTTGAATTAAACCTCATAATTGAACGACAAAAGAACTTTACACAGAGCATGTGGTCGAGAATTTGTACAGTCGGTGATACAATAAAAATTTCGTTTAAATGTAGCAAAATCGTTCTCATATCCTTACTATAAAGAATAGTTTTCCCAAGGTGATCTTCTATATCTTTACGTATCAATTTTAAATCTCGTTCACAACAAACCGTTCAACCTGATTGACAAATCGGTTTTAAATGGTTGTTCATCATGGTAATTTTGAATATTTATTTATTATATTTATTAATATTAATATTATTTTGTGTGTGTATATGCTGAGTTCTTGGTTTGGGGGCCTCGTTTTAGATCCATTTAACAATTAATAGATTTGACTCATTTTCAAATCAACATTTCGTAGCGTGGAGGGAAATGCATTTTTTTAATTTTGAATATTTTATTTTGAAAATTGAAAAGTTATTTAATTGATTTGATATTTTCCTATCTTAGAGTATTGTCGTTGTTTATCTTTTCATCATAGTCATGTTTTTCGGTCACTTGTAGTCTAGATCTACATTAATGTCATTTTTAAATTCATAAATGACAATTATCGATACTTTCATTTAGCCATATACCAAACTTTCCTATGCAATTTTCATACTATGAATCTAGAAATTCAGGAAAGACCAATGTTGGGTTGGTTGGTTTTAGACATGGGAATGAAACCTGTATTATTGAGATATCTGGCGCATCCGTTTGGACCGTCTCGACGGAGACAGGTATTCCCTACAAAACATGGGATGGGGACGGACAGGGTAATGTGGGCCCTGCCCCGCTTCCGAATATTAAATATATAATATTTTTATTATTAAATATATTATTTATAAAAATTAATTTTAATATCCTTTGATTTATAAATATTATTTTGACATTTAGATAACAAAACGTTGAAAGCCGAAAGCGTTTGATCAAAAAGTTACGTATGATGTTGTGATTTTGTTCATAAATGAATATTTGTAACTCTATAAAAGCAATATATATATATATATTTGAGATTTAAACAAGAACCATTATCAATCGAATGTGATATTTAACATATTTGGTTTAAAGGAATTTGAACAACTCAACTCAATGTTTACGATTTGAAACATCTCAACCCAACTCAATAAAAACTACAACCCAACCCTATTCAAACCATACGGGTTTCGCTGGGTTGGTCGTAGATCGGGTTGAAACTTTGATAAATCATTTTATAATCTAGTTAAGCGTTGGTGTTTAATAGAAATACGAAAATAGAACATAAAAATGGCTAACAAATTCAAAAAAAGTTGAAGGTTTATGTAAACAAAAAGTTAAATCACTGTTGAAAATTGTATATAATTTTAAATATAGCTAATTATTAGTTGGTCTAATATCTAATATACACATATAATCAAAGACATAGCAAATGACAATTATATTAAATTCATATAGAAAGACATCGGGTTTATCGCACTGAGTTGTTTTCAAATTACTCTAACCCAATTGATACAGTTTGAGTTAATTTTATATCAACTAGATATCAATTGTCAGGTTACATAGAGTTGTGATTTTTAGAATTTTTAAAGTTCAGTTGGTCAAATTTTTTAACACCCCTAGCTTGGATGCTTTTGCTGTTAATTTATTGGCTCTCTCTTGATTTCGTCACTCAAAAATATGTTTTTCTTTCTAAACACCTTTTTTTTTTTTGTATTATAGGAATTCCAATTGACCATCAATTTGAAGTTGATTTCTTATTATTCATTAGTCATGGTCTTGCAGAGTTGGTGGTTGTTGTGTAGTTAGTTGTTGGTTAGGTTCTAATTTCAGGGATGTTGTCGATAAGTTTCAATTTTAATATTTAAGTTTAGTTCAGTCTCCTTCAAACATGGTTGACATTCACAGTCACAATGGCTTAGTGACGAAGTTTGTAAAACGTTTCAACATGATGTAGCCTTTCGAGTTAATAAACACAGTACGCAGTTTAAAACAACTTTTCTTCTTCAGATATCCGAAATCAAACAATAACACAATAAAATGAAATTTATACTAAATTTATAATTAAAACTATTATAGATCAATTCTAACATAACTGTTGGAGATGTTTTTACAAGAAAGAAATTATTGATGTTTGCACAAAAGACTAAGGCTATGTTTGGCAAACTGTTGATAAGCTAGTTGGTAGCTGATGAAAAAAATCATGTTTGGTAAAATTAGCGTACAAAAATGTAAAATGACAAAAGAGAACATATTAAAAAATAAAAATTAATATTAATGAAAGTTATAATTGGAAAAAACGACAATAAGCTCTCAAAACGCTACTCCAAGAAACGTTTCAATAAGGTAGCTTATAAAATAACTTATTTTTGTCAAACATAGCCTTAATGATAGACATGTAAATTAAATAGACATGGTATGACCATGTCTCAATCCTACTTATTTATATCTGAATCAAATTAAAATATTTTATATTGAAATCAGATTTAGCATTGTTATACCATCTATTTTTAAAATAGATATTGCAATTTTACAAAATTACGATCTACCTTTCAGAAAAAATAACAAAAAAATTATTATATTAAAACTTGCAAATAATTACGTAATTATAACCATATCAATAAAAGGTTTTATCATAACCTTTCTTTTCTTGGGTTTTTATTTTTTTATTTTCGATTTCACATGCTATCATAACGTAAACCAATTTTCAAATTGGGCTAAAAACATACAAGTGGCCCATTGATGCAGTCCAAGTATTGAGCTATATTTGTTTTTGGACTCCAAACAGCATAATACAAGTCCAAACACCACCTAAAGTTACATGGGATACAAAATATACTTTTCTGAATATTAAATTTTATACCTATTTTTAATATTACAACCAAGTTTGACTATCAACGTAGGACAGATGAGAGCATGACATATGTCTGAATATAATTATTCATACTGAATATACAAAAAAATATCCAGACTGAATAAGCATTATTCAAACTGAATAAATACTATATTCAGTCTGGATATTTCTTTGTATATTCAGACTGAATAAATATTATATCCAGTTTAAATATTTTTTAATGAAACACGTATCACATTCTCATTTATTCTCACGTTCACAACCAAACTTGAGTTCTCATTTGAACCCGCCCCTATATATGTATGTATGTAATAAAAATTTATTGTCCCAAGATACCTCATCATTGTCTAACAAGTGAAATTAAGATATATCAAATTTTAATGTATAGTTATATATTATTATTTTTTAATTCATATTTTCTTTTAAACTATATCTATATCTATACTATATATATATAAGAGCTTTAAACGGTTAAGTTGGAATCTTTAAGAGGTACCTCTATTTGTGCATAAGGTACAAGTTTTGAAGCTAAACCACTATCCTAAAATACCTCCAAGTTTTCAAAGATATCATTAAGACCAAATTGTTTTTAATTTTTATATTACACTTTACACCCTTACAATAACTTATTTAATTTACTTTATATCCTTTCATTTTTCATTTTTCATTTTTCATTTTACACCTTAATCATATTAACATAATAATTGTATATTAACTAAAATATATTAAAAAAATACGTTTTTATTTTTACAAATTATACCATTATAACCGTTTCATCGATACCTTTAAAACAAGTCCAATATTGAATATCTTTAGGTCAAATCATATTATCAAATACAATAAATAACATAAATACGTAGTAAATTAGTTTTAAAACTTGCATTTTATACTTTAGAGTTATTTATTTAATTTATTTTATATCGATTATCTTTTCACTTTTCATTTTTTATTTTAAACTCTTGCTTATCTAAATCTATATATATTCTATACTTCTTTATAAAAGACCATTTATAGTTACATTGTTAATGTAGATGGACAAATTTCACTATAATTTATCTATTTCAATATGAATTGTTCATGGTAATCGATATATTAAAAACAATATCAAATAATTCACACTTGATAACTATGTGAAACCATGAAAATAAATAAGGTAACTAAGGATTGGAGTATACCGATTAAAATCCCGCCACAACGCACGGGTAAGCGGCTAATATATATATATATATATACATACATACATATATTTATACGACTAATGGAAACATTAAAATTGAAGGCAGTATAATTTTGATGGTATGTATGTTAATTAGAAGAAGGGTGACATTGGCACTTTGATTGGGAAAGAAAAAACAAGGAGGCGACTTATTTGCCTTAAGATACGGGTCAAACAAGACGCCATTCTGTATTGTCATTTCCTTTCTTTTTAAGCAACTTTATTATTATTATTTTTTATTTTTCACCATATTTACATATATTAATTACAATTTATACATCATTTAATTTTGAAAATTTTAAAAACCCTACACTATCATAAGAAAATCATGAACAATAGGTCTTACATGTAAATGGTCTTGTATCCATGACCCAAAATTTGGCTTTTTAATTGTATTTGACATAGGAATACAAATTTTCTATAATTTATTTTATGAAATGGGTTATTTTTTTATTTTGAAATTGACTTTGTATCGTATTATAAATTTGAATAAACATACTTAGTACTAAACAAAAACTAAAAAAAAACAATTGTATCTCCAATATATATTTTGTAATTTAAAAAAAACAGAAGTTAAATTACTCCTCAAAAAATTACATTAATCTCCATTTCAAAAGAATCTTTTGTTTTTTTTAATCAAAAACCATATATATTTTGTAAAATATCGAGTTTAAGTTCAAAAATGAAATTTAAATTTGTATGAAACGTAAATGTTGTTCATTTTGTATGAAACGTGAATGTTGTTCATTTTTAAGATTTATTAAAAGATAAATTGTATGAAAACGAAACTTATTCTTTTACATTTTTAATTAAGAAGTTCTATTAAAAAATATATTTCTGTATTTAGCATGTAAAATCTTAAATGTTTAAGAACGCTTCTTTTACCTAGTGATCAAGTTGTAAATAGTAACTATAATATTTGGGTTTTACTGGCATACTATTAACATTTTAAATGCTAACTAAGTGAAAAAAAAACCCATCTAAATGAATTAAAAATGAAAGCCACCACCATTTGAATTAAAAACGAAACCATTCCCTTGCTTTCCCTCCACATTACCCATTCACCCACTTTGATGATCTATACATCTTTCTCAATATATATAACTTTCCATTTCCTTCGTGTTAAATACTTATTTAATTCTAGTTGGACCATTTTTAAATTACCTTTGAGAGCTTGGTTGTAAATTAACAAAAAGTATTTAAAAAATTGATTTATTATACAACAAATACTATATATATATATATACATACATTAGACTTGGAATCATTTCAGTCTTTTCAGATAATCCATTATTTATGAGATACATGTATGATATCATTTTGAAGTCGTTAGATGGTCAAACCTTTATAGAAAAAAGCAAGTGAACATTTACCTGAAGGAATGATATTTTGTTATTAAGGTCAATCATCAAACATATATTTTGTGGATACCTTTATGAGAACCCAATCCAGATATACTTTCAGTTTTACATGAAGGTATGATATTTTGTTATAAAGGTTCAGTCATCAAAGTTATATTTTTGTGTGGTTTTACAAGAGGGATGGGTTCCGATGAGAAAGACGATTAAGGTGAGAAGCATGAGAAATGATCTCCACCTTTAATGTCTATATTAGAATGAGATGCATCGAGATACGGTACACTGGGATTCACCGGATTAACTCTCTTCTAAAGTGCAAGTCATGGATGACTATGAGATTAATTAAAGGTGATCAATCTTAACTCTTCTTCTCACACAATCCTACGCCTTTATAAGAACCCAATCCAGATACACGTGTATGTATATATTAATATACGTTGAAAATTTAGTAATAAAAACGATGTATATATTCAAACGTGTAAATATCATGATATGATTCAAAAACGATGAAGTACAAGAAATAGTGGAGAAGTACTTGCCTACATGATTCTTAAAGACAAACCAACAACATTTAAACTATTTAAGGAGGGTAACTATGTATGGTGTCATTCTTGCAACTTCTCCAAACAACATTACATAAAATCTTGTTTATAGAACCTCTATAATATTTAAATGTTTTAGGCTAAAATGCAAGAAATAGTAACCTACTTTAATAAATTTTCTTATTATAGCATTGTACTTTTAGTTTTTCTCATTACAGCAACGTACTTTCAAATTATTTTTTATTAAAGCATTGTACTTTGAAAAATCTACCCATTATAGCATTGGGTAACCTTTTCAAAATTTACTCACTATAGTATGTTTACATGTCACCTCATTGTCCATGTAGATTGTCTACATGTAATATATTGCTGATGTGACATTTATTATTATAGCACTGTACTTTTAAAACATTAATTTTACATATTATTTAATAAATATATTAGATTAATTTAATGAAACAAAATTATTCATAAATATAACAATATTAAGAAAATTTGCAGGTCACAATTTATTTCCCTATATTCAAAAAAATGTTTAAAAAATATTTTTTTAACTAAGAAAATAAAAATTGTTACGTTTTTATAAATAAAATATTTATATTGAAGAAAAAATATCGACTTGTCTTAAAAACTTGAATTGATATATCATTCAATAAATGTATTAAATTAATTACATTATTTTTAAAATATTAATTAAAATATAACAATATTAAGAAGATTTGTAAAACACATTTTATATCGTCAACTTTAAAAAAATACAAAATAAGTATTTTCTGAATTAGAAAAATTAAATAACAAGTGTTATATTTTCTTATTAAGAAATATTTATCTTAAAGAAAAATATCATATTTGTTAAAAAATGTTACTCTAAAATATTTAATTTGTATAATTTAATAATAGTGTTTTTTTTAAAAGAGTGACGACGTAAGGAAATTAAAAATTGAGAAAATTAAGAAAAAAATAATCCGGGTAAAGTGAGAAAAAATTTAAATTAATTTGGAAAAGATTTTTTTTATTAATGTCATGTAATCAAAATGACATGTCATCCATGTCATCTCATTTAAGTCATGTAAGTAAAGAAAAGTAGATGTTAACTTGTTTAAAAGGTAACAAGTTACCTATTGCTATTTTGGCTAAATTTTTCAAAGTACAATGCTTTAATAAAAAATAATTTGAAAGTACATTGCTGTAATAAGTAAAACTAAAAATATAATGCTATAATAAAGAAATTTATAAAAGTAGGTTGTTATTCCATGAATTTAATCCAATGTTTTAATAGATTATTTTATAGTACTTAACAAGTAATTATATGATGTTTCTTAATGTTTTTAACATTTTTTTTAACATTTTAAAAATGAAACATCGTATTAACTATATTATAATACATTTTATATGAAGTACTATTTGGATTACAGTAATGATGAAATATTTTGAATAAATATTGAAAAATGACATATATTATTAATTCACACAATTATATTTGATATTTTAATAGTTGTATTTTCGAATAAATGAGTTTTTAGGAGTAAAAAACCCAATTTCTTTAAAATACAACCACTACAAAAATGAAACATTTTTGGTTACGAACATTTTCTTGAGAAATTTGTTGTTAAAGGATGATTCCTTATAAAACTGTCACAAAATTTGATGAGTAAATTATTGGTGGGTAATTCAAAGTAGTGACAGATTAACCAGAGATTCTCTAGATGATCCGTTGATATTTTCTCAAGAAACATCGAATTTTACCGAACAACTGGTATTTTTTGGGTGATCTGTGGATAATCACCGACGAAAATTTCTCTGGATAATTTTTGTAGATAAAAGTCATTTGTTTTGTAGTGAACTATAGAGATAAATAGAGAGTAAATAAATTCCGAGAATTTAGCACACTAGATTTAACAACAAATGTTAGAAAATTTATTTATTTTGAATAAATAAAAGGAATTAAATTATGAGTGATGTTGAGAGAAATATATAAGTAGGTGAGAGTGGGAGATATACCTTTGGAGCTATTCTAAACCTTTGTGAATTGTTCTGTTTATATATTATACTTAATAAAAAAAATTAAACATTAATTAATTATGCATATTATACATTAAAAATGTAAAAAACCAAAATCTATGCATTTAGCATCTATGAATTATGTGAACAATTAATTGTGTAAACTTTACAACACCGATAACTAAAAAATAACAAGACAAAACATTACAAGAAGAAAACCGAATGACAAAGGATGGCATGTCATGATTTGATAATAATCACTTAATTATTTATGTTAAGAATGTTTGATGATTATTTAATAATCCTTAGTAAATTATTATTATTTCAAGAATTTTAATCTTTAGAAACTAGGGATATCATATTCAACAAGGTACATTGCACTAGAATGAAGTTAACTTCATATTAGTTCATATTTTGGAGAACTTCTGATTTTGGAAAAACAAAATATAACCAACTTTTGTTTGTTTTCCTATTTTGGAAAACATGAATTTTGTTATGTGAGTTACTAAAGGTCTAAAATGAATGTTTTAAAAACTAATTCCACAAAATAAGAATAAAAACAAAATTAGGTTTATTTTAATTTAATTCACACTACTAGAAAGTGTTGCTCTTTGTTGTCGATTCATTTATGATAATTTAATGGATAATATGTAACAATAAGATTTACATTATTTAAACAATTAATACATTTTAGAGGCTAAAAAGTAAATAATTTACTGTTTAACAGAAAAGGATTGAAATTAACTTGTATTCAATGACCTATAGTAGCTAGCAAATTTGCACCAATCTACTTAAATCAACCTACATGTAAACCAATTGTATAAGTTAATTTGATATCAATTGCATGCAATTGTTTAGCATTACTGTATCAAATACGCAAACTTAATTGGTACACGGTATTTAAAGTCGCATACCATGTTAATACGATGATTACCAACTTAATTATTTTGTTTGAACATTTAAACGTTTACATGTTTTACTCTTTGTAAATAAAACCCCTTAAACATCACATGTGTCACCTGGAAATTTAAAATGTCATTCAAAATTTGAACATAATGACAAGTTTTAATATATGTAACTTTGAGTTAGTAAAAAGCCAATACCAATATATATCAACCGAAAAAAGTTTATACCAAGTATAATTGGTTGGTATACAATATAAGATTTTACGTACCGATTATAATTAATTGATACACATTACCGATGAAAAAAAACTTGATATTATACCAAGTCTATCTGTAACCTAAAGATTGGATCCCGTTATGAATCACCACATGGTTTTTTTTATAAGTGTTTAATAAATCAAAGTTAGATTGAACAAATTAACCTAGCTAGTAAGTTAAATCTTACACATAAATAGGATTTGAGAAGGATAAAATGTATATAGATGCTTCTTCTTCGTACATTAATTAGTAAATACATTGTTTTTCATGAAAACCTCTGACTTACTAAGATATAACGGTTTAATATATAATTTAAGTGATTATTTTTGCATATTACTTGACTGTATATTTGAAAGGAAATCTTGATGTAGAAAATGATGGCGGAATCCACACGGAGTATTTAATTTTGGTTGGATCCAAAAATGTGTACTCATTATTAAACAAAGTGTTCTTGAAGTTGACAAGAAACTAACACAAACCTCATTTTATTCATTCTCACTTTTAACCCAAAAGAGTAAACATTTAGGTGTCATAATTCATCTAAAAAGAAACATATATTTTGTCGAAATTTTATTCCATTACTAAATAGCCATGAAACAAACACATACACTACTATAAACGATATATCTATCTGGATTCAAACTTAAAATATACAGAATAATTCATTAGTTATCGACCATTTGTTATATAGTTTATAATTAAACCTAAAGATAGGTAGACGGATTGTTTAAGCGAGAAAATTCATTCATTCGTATCGGTCAAAGAAAGCAAACCCGAAAAGAAAAAGAAAATGTGAATGAAGCTAATTAAGATAAGCTAAAATGGTCTTATTTTATAAAGCTAAAAAACAGTTAATTAAGTAAAAGCTCCGATCCACACGTGAGCAACAAACGAGAGAGAGAAGGAGAAAGAGAAAGAGAAAGCCAGCTCGCACTGATTATGACAGTGATGAAAGTATCTCATCACCTTAATTATATTTCTTTAATTTTCTCTCTCTCTCTACAAATGAACCTGCAATAATTTCTTCATCAGTACTGAAAACAGTAGCCATTGATGAGTGATTCTTCAAGATATATATGTTCAGACTGATGATATATATGCTTGCAGTGCAGAGAGGTTTGAATCATACTATGTATGACTGAATCAGATCAGCATCATATATATACATTTATAACAGCTAGCTAGCAGTAGTACTGCTTGCATATATATATATATATATATTTAGTTATTGTTGGCTTTTATATATATATATATATATAGTTTTATGCCACCATTATTTTTCCTTTTTATGGTTTTCTTGCCTTTTAAGCACCCCTTTAAACCCACCCCCCTTCAAAAACTAGTATTTCTTTCAACCCTTCCCTCTTCATAATCTCTCTCTCTCTCGCTCTCTCTAGCTCCATCTGCAGATAGCATGCCTGAATGTCCAGAGAAAGGTTCATCTCTCTCTCTCTCTCTCTCTCTCTCTCTATATATATATATATATATATATATATGCGCACACACACATACACATGTATATCTACATAAGCTCGATCTCTTATATGAATCTTGATAGTCTTGAAACATCCATCATATGTGGGTGGAAGATCTTGAAAGTGAACCACAAGGGTTGTCCCGTGGTGGTTGAGGCCTCGGGATGTGGTGGAATATTTCATTTGTCCAGGGTTGTGGCCACTAAGAAGATTATCATGGGTTGATGTTTTACGAGATTAATTAGTCCACACATAATTTGAGACACTCTTAACAAAAACGATCTTGAAAGCGGTGGCATATTCAAGAAAATAATTCAAAATTGCAAGTTTTTAGTGGGAAAAACCCTAATCATACTTTATTTCTTGGTATTTGTTGATTAATTTTTATTCTTTTTTTTAATTTAGGGAGAGATTTGATGAGATAGGGAAGAAGATAAAGAGAGATATCGATGCATCGTTTCAATTGGGAAGGAGATCACATATGTTAGGGATTCCTGGAACCCTAAACACCATCACACCTTGTGCTGCGTGTAAGCTTTTACGCCGTAGATGTGCTCAAGAATGCCCCTTTTCACCCTATTTCTCCCCTCACGAACCTCAAAAGTTTGCATCTGTTCACAAAGTTTTTGGTGCTAGCAATGTCTCCAAGTTGCTCATGGTACATATATCATTCATTTATTCATTAATATTCAACTTCTTGTTAGAGTTTTAAATTCTGACTTTGAATCTTGAAAGCTTTAACTTCTAAATATATATTTTTGTTAGTTAGTTAATTAGTTTGAAGCTACTAGTAAATAGTATGTAGTTAATGTCTTGATGACAAAGATCTAATCTTTTTTTATATATGTTTGTTTATACTGTATTCACATGTGAATACAAAAATATTCACATGTGAATGATAATAATTTAGGAAGTCCCCGAGAATCAAAGAGCCGATGCAGCGAATAGTCTTGTTTACGAAGCGAATGTAAGGCTAAGAGATCCGGTTTACGGGTGCATGGGAGCGATTTCGTCTTTGCAACATCAAGTACAATCACTACAAGCTGAATTGAATGCAGTTAGAGCTGAGATTCTAAGATACAAGTATAGTGAAACTACTCATCATCATAATATTATTCCTTCAACTCACCATTTAGCTTTGTTTTCTACTGGTGCTATCTCCGTCACACCGCCACCACCACAACCACCACGACCACCACCGTCTCCTCTACCGCCGCCACCACCTCCACCACCACCACCGCCTCCTGCTTCCTCCTCTTCTTCCATGTACACCCCACCATCCACCACAACAGATTACAGCACTATTACCAACGATAATGTCTCCTATTTTGGTTAATAGATTATAATTTTTGATGTTTTTTTTTAATTCACATATATGATTCACATATGAATAATATAGGGATTTCCATTAGTGAAGTGGAGAGAGAGAGAGAGATATGATGTTGAGTATATTTAAATATTTAATTATCATATATTTATGACAGAAATTAATCCATCTGTATCATCTTTAGATTCTGTTAATGTATGACTTCTCATTTTTCAAATATTAAACCTGACTTTCTGTGTATATCAGCATTCTTAATTCATTAATTAATTAATTAGCATTTCTTTAATTAATTTCAACTGTCCTTATGGTTAATTTTCTTTACTTTAATTTGTACCCTTAGTTGTACAACTGGTACATATGGGTGATTAACATAACGTGTACCCTTCATTCGAAATCGTCAAGATACAATCTTGATATAATATAATTTCTTAATAATTAATTAAATAATATATATATATATATATCTTATAATTAAATTAAACAAATTGTTCTTTCTTCATCATCATCATTTAACACCCTATCTTCTCTTTTGTCTTCATTAGAGAGTACCTTTTCTTTCAGAAAACACTAATTAAGGATGGCGATATATCGAATTTCGATCATTTATTTAATTATGGTGTTCAATTCTCTGATACAGAAGAATCCTTATATATAAAGATGTGATGGATTTGGTCTAAGGTCATGGTTGCTTGAAATGGTGGCATCTTACATAATTGTCCATATTCAATTGTTTTTACTGATTTCTTTAAGACTAAATTGCAGATTCCATTGCCAACTTTATCATTTCTCCTACCCCCAAAAAAATCTCATCTTTTAATACCTTGAAAATTAGTGTTTATTTTTATTGATATTGGTTCGTTCAAAGCTACATGTTATCTAACCCTAATTGGACCATTGTAATCAATTAACCAGATTTTTGTTATAGAAACTAATTAAGGGTCTGTTTAATTACAACTTAATGAGTTTAGTTAATGTTCAATTCTGGACGGCTTATTCGCTCAACCATACAAAAGTGTTTTTGACTTTTTGTATTGCGTTAATTAATAAGTCATTAAGCTATAATTAATGGATATATGGAACAACCCAAGACCCTCAATTGTCCTCGTTATGTCACCTCAGGTAAATTAATACCAGAAATGCCCCAAAAATAATCCAACCCTAGTCTTTTTTACCTCAGTCAAACCCATCAGTCTCTTGTCCCTATGACAAACAAATTCATTTAGAGAAACAACTTAACTTATTCAGAGCTTAATAAAAAAGAAAAAAAAAAGGTAAACAAACCCTTATAAGATGGCTTTGGCCAAAAGCTTATATACATGATCATTGGCGGTCGAAAGAATGCAAGTAGAAAAAAAGTTGGCGGCTTTTGCTAATTAATAAGGCTGTTATTTAATTTAAAGATTTAATAAGCCATTGTTGAACATTTCAAGAATTAGTAATGTGAATGAATTAATGGATCATTTATGTGCAATTATGAATTGGTAATTAATGATGGAGTAATAATTAAAATGGGTGTGCATAAATGGGAAATGTTTGTAGAAGAATTTAAAAGGGGTGTGTTGAGGTTGGCATGGCATCACCATCGACTTCATCTTGATAACAACATTTACACGTATTTTTCTTCATTCTATGAACTATATGAAGAGTGTATTCTACTTCAAAAAAATTTGATCATCATCTTGCAAACTAAATAATAGAATTATAAGCTTCATGCTTTTTAATTTCTACCGTAAAAGAATTCTCTCGTTCTTTACGATAAATAAATTATAACAAAAAACTGAAGACAATAATATTTTAAGACATGTTTTAGCAAGGTAAACCTTTTTCGATAAGGTTGTTGTTGGTTGAAAAATTACATGTTTGTTGTTGGTTAATAAGATATATAGCTAATATAGTAGTAGTCATATTTGGCAAAAACTAACTGATAACATAGATAACAATTTTTTTTGACGAGAGTGTACTAATCTAGTTTGTGCGCAGCTCAATTAATCCTAGAAGTACTGAATAAGAAATAGGAAATTCATAGTGCACTTACAGGACTCGAAGTAGTGATTTATGAAGAGGCCCAAAAGACCGAGCCTTATTCTCCGTTGTCTAACGCCGCAATATAAAAGGTCATAAGTGAAAAAATTCATAGTGCACTTAGAGGACTCGAAGTAGTGACCTATGAAGAGGCCCAAAGGACCGAGCCTTATTCTCTGTTGTCTAACGCCACAATATAAAAGGTCATAAAAAAAGATATATAAACACAATAAATTAGGCTTGTTTGCTAGCTAATAGTTTAAGGATTTTATTGGAACAAACAACTTATTGATTAGTTACAATGATTGTTTAATTAGGAGTTGCTTGGTCTTGATGATATAGAAAGTAACATATTCGGTTTGCTTATATTACAATTGTGTCTAATCAATTTCATGAATTATTAGAAACTACCTTATCAAATTCACATTTTACCTGATCCTCCAGTTATAATAGAAGTTTTATGTAGAAATTCAAGTTTTTCTAAAACCTACACTCTCATCAGAAAACGGTCTTTCTATCTATGAAAAAACCTTGCAGACAAAAATTTCTTGATCTGTTAAAACAAATTAATGTACAAAGACGGTTTTATCTATACATAAAACAATATATATATATATATAATGCAATAATTAACAAAATTTTGGGATTTATTTTAGCTTGATTTAGGGTTAGATGGTAATAGAAAGTTATGTAAATATGATATAAATTATAACAACATATATTTTCTCAAAGAACCTATACATTTATGTTGTTATTCCCCTGGAATTTACAAAATGATGAAGTATTTTAATTGAAACATAGACCCAAAAGTCTTCCTCGCTCAACCTCTCTATCAATTTCCAAATCTCCTACTATTATATGAAGTATTTTTTTATTATTGAAAATTCAAATAATTAAGATAATAAAGAAAATAAAAGAATTTATTACGATTAGGTGAAAGAGAATCCCTCTTTGTCAATTTACACCTGGGGAATGATGTTTGAAGACTCCATAAAATCTAATGGCGTACCCACATGAGCCTCGTTAATTATAAACAATTTATTTATTAGTATTATCATTATTAATATTATTTTATTTGATTTTATTGTTATTTTATAGAGCTTTAGGTTCGTAAAAAAACAATTAAATAAAAAAACACGGAAATAATCAGGTCACATATGATTTTATACTCAAATCATGTGTGATTTACATGACTTTGACCGCGACTTGTGGTTATAGGCCAGGTCGCCCGCTCACATTTGCGCTAACCGATTTTGTAATCAGATATAATTTTAACTTTGTTTATTTTAATTTATTTTGTTCAAGGTATTATTTGATTCTTTCTGTATATACTAGAAGGCGTACCCTAAGTTTCGAACTCTTTAGAAGTTTCGAAGTTTCATCAACATTAACTTTAGAAGTTTCGAACTCTTTCAAGAGATTAAATTGTACATCATTATGAACTTATAAATCGACATCCGTTATTTTTATAAAAAACAGGTATAATCCTAATTCAAAAAGAACAAAGTAATATATTTTGAGCCCATTTGATTTGACAAAATATTTTTTTTACTAATTTAGATTTTATAAAAAAAATTGAAATCTTTGATAAGTTTGATTTGTTTGGTTTTTAGAATTTAGAATAAAAATTATAAACAAGATGAGTAAATTAGTAATCCTCTTTTAAATAAGTTTTCACCTATATCGGTCAAACACTTTATCATAATAATTATATACGATATGATAAATTATTTTATAAAGTTTGGATATTTTTAAAAAAAACAAGGAATAAGTTTATTCTGAATATCAATTTAAGATAAAATTCATATATTCCTATATTGTACTAACATATAATTAACTAGTAAGAATTTATAAAGAGTGAAAAGATAACGGTCCTATATATTGATAGCAATCCGCCTGCTACTCAAAAGTCTCCAAATTAAGGTAAATAATCGTTAAATAAGTAAATTTATTTGGCTTAATTATATATCATTTTGTTGTAAGGGTTGAGTACCGGTAAAAATGAAAATTATTGTAAGAAAAAAAATAATAGATCTCCACCTATGTATCAATTTTAATTGGATATCAACACTAATGAGATATATCTGAACCACAAGGCCTGTGGCGTACTGGTTAAGACTTGTGGGGATGAACAACTTGTAGCCACTGGGGGAATTATCTCAGGGCAACATGTTTTAGCAGTATTAAAATTGTCAGAGATTAGTCTAGACAAATGTGTAGGATACACTTTCCAAAAAAAACGAGATATATCTGATCAATTCTTATGAGAAACGCAATTCGTGGAGTGGAAGTGATTTAATGTGATCAGGGGTCCAAATCCCCTTTTCCGTTTCTCACTTTAGTTCTTATTCTCACACGATCTTTCATCTTTGTTGCGATTGGCGTATAAACTTATTTATTTGACTCATAGATATGTAAAGTGTTGGGACTACTTTATCTAAACACCAAAACAATTTTTTTTAAACAACAAAGATTTTATTAATACTAGCAAGATGTTAGAAGAGAATTACAAGACATAAATAGCATTACGGGGTTTTGCAGTCACCCTACCTAATTAATATTCAACTTTTTACTCCTATTAAACACCCAAAAAAACGAATGTGTAACAATATTGTCCCATAGCATCGCCTTTTCAGGTTTCTTAGCTCCAAAAGTTATCATATTGCGATAATTCCACAGAGACCACATAGCTGTATAGACTACCGATTCTAAGCAATCTGCATCCCTTTCTTCAACTTCATCGTTTCCATCCAACTCTTCCAACATGTGACATTACTGATGACAGTGATATCAATGTGACACCAGCGCCTTACTTTCTCCCGAATATCACGGATCAAATAACAATAAAAAACAGGTGATCCACCAAAACGAATTATTACTAGAATACTACTTCAAGTCACAATAATTGATTTGAGAATAGAGGTCCATAAATCCCTTATTTAGACATGTTACTTATGGTCATATTTTTAATTACACGACTAAATAAAAGAAATTAGTAATAGGGATGAGCACACGGACCGAAATTCCGAAACCGAATCGGTCCCGTACCGAACCGGAACCGGTACCGGTACCGAATATCACTACCGGTTTGGTATTCGGTACCAAGAATTTCCATATTCGGGATTTGGTACTTTCGGTACCGGTACTAGTCCCAGTAAATCCCGAACCGAACCGGGGAATTTAAAAAGTCATTTTTTTATTTGAATTGGTAACGAACTATTTCCTTTTTTTTTAGAAAATCCTTCTAAATATATTACAATTTTCGGTTCTTGTATTTTCCACTCAAATACCGAATTTTTCTTGCAATTCTTCATATTTCGGTTATTGCAAATCTCCAAAATCGGTTCCGTAATTTATCCAAAATCCGGTTCTTGCACAATCGGCTCCTCCAATCCGTTTTCCGCTCAAGTGATTTTGGTTTTTGTTATTGTGTTTAATGGTCAACGGTGAAAAACGGTTGTCGTCCCAAAAAATAGTACAAAACGGTTCTAGTCCCGAAAATCCCGGTACCGAATTTCTCTTATCGGTTCGGTATTCGGTATTGGTTTTTTCCACTATCGGTTTCGGTACTATCCGGTTTCGGTACCGAGCTCAACCCTAATTAGTAATCATGTAATTATATTATAATAATTTTATCAATGATAATTGTTGAACGTGGGACTCACTTGAAATCTAGTCTGTAATGGGTTATTTTTAACTTTACCGACTAAATTAATAGGTTATCGGACGTAACTTGCCTTATCAGTAAGTATGACAATTACAAAAAATCTTATCCAGGAAAATACATAGCAGGATCAAGAATCTTACCTGATAAGT
This sequence comes from Silybum marianum, assembly GCA_036898165.1. Classification (NCBI taxonomy): domain Eukaryota; kingdom Viridiplantae; phylum Streptophyta; class Magnoliopsida; order Asterales; family Asteraceae; genus Silybum; species Silybum marianum. The sequence goes on from CM072532.1 coordinate 2,803,536, forward strand.
GAGATAAAAGTCTTTTATCAGATAAAACCTTACCGGGTAAAAGATGTTTACCACAATCTATTTTAATTATCGAAAATATTATTTGATAAAGTAAGTGAAAATAATAATTATTATCGGTGCTTGCGTGACAAATATTTAGTAAATAACCCTTAAGTATTAAAGATGAAATTAAAATTTGTTTCTGAAAAGGGGAATCTAGAAGAACCTTAATTTGGATTTTGGATTGCCTGATGAGCCCATATATATTTGGGCTTTGGGTTGTTTGAAAATATTGCGCGTTAGTTAAGACTTAAGAGTTAGGACCAATTTTTTTTTGTTATTTGCTAATCTTGTGCTATTGGGCCTATTTTGAAATATAACCAAGATATATATATTTTAGCTCCTAAATTTGTTATTAATGATTTCTTAATATTAGTAATAGAACACTTTTTTTCTTTTAAACCACTAAAAATAATCAAAAAGCGGCAATTTCAGATAAAAACAACACTAAAATTAAATAAATATATAAACAAAATGGCTTTTATTAAAATCATACAAAGCCATGAAATTGCATTGTTGGGTTCTAATGCATACTACAAATTGGGTAACAATCAAAGTTGTTCCAAATTACCAACTTAAACTTGTAACCCTAATGGAATTGCTTCCAAGGGTTTGGATTCTATTTCTAACATTTCATCTTTTGCTTCTACATTTGATTCTCTTTTATAAACATATTTTTTTGATGCCCACAAAAAAGCTCCCAGATTTAATATCGAAATGATCAGAAGGAACCCATAATAGTAATCCAAATGTGAGTCGTTTAAGTTTTTCCCAATCCAACTCTTCTTTCCGCCCTTGCTCGTTACCTTGTCTACCATTGTCACTAAGAAACTGTTCAAGAAGTTGCCAACGCCAATTCCACTTGTGAAAAACGTTGTTCCAAGGCTTTGCATGTCTTCAGGGGACTGATCATAGAAGAATTCCAACAACCCAATGGCATTGAACACGTCTGCAATCCCTAGTAGGATGTATTGTGGCAATAACCAGAAAATGGTCATGGGGATGTCTTCTTTAGGACTTAGGATATTGTGGGATTTGATAGATTTCATTCTTCTAACTTCAACTAGATAAGCAATTGCTATGGCTAGAACTTGAATTGTGAACCCAATTCCGAGCCTTTGGAGCATGGTGATTCCTCTAGGGTTATTAGTTCTTTTACGCATCAAAGGCACAAAATACCTGTCGTACATTGGTACTGATATCAACATTGAAAGTGTAACAAAACTCCCTAACGACGCTGCTGGTAACTGGAAGCTTGATCCAAGATGTCGGTCCAAAGTGGTGCCTTGTTTCACAAACAAGGTGTTGATTTGTGCCCAAATGGTGCTAGGAATCAAGGTCACAAGCCATATCATGCCCATCCCCAAAACAAGCTTGGCTCCTTCCACTTGAGTAATTGTGCATGGTGACATGCCATGGTTTTCTTCTTTAAGTGCACCCTTGTCCAAGAACCTGTTCAAGGGCAAATTTGACATTTCACATGCTAACAATAATAGCAAACAAACAAAAGCAAAACCTTGAAACTCCTCGATCCTTATTGCTAGGTGACCAGTTTGTGTTTTATTCAGAGCCATAAAGACTCCTGACTATTTTATTCAAGACCAAGTCTTTGAGATTAGTCGAGTCACATATAGAATCTCATCAATTATAAAAGACAAATTCATTTTTTCGGTGACCCTTTCAATGAAGATGATATATGATATTGATAATGGTGGTGCATGTGTGCATGATGTTACATGGACCCACTTAACATAATATTTAATATCTATGGACCAATTTCTTATAACTAGTTCCTATGGACACCATGAATCTTGAATTAAATTCTGCCAACAGTTGTAACAAACTAGAATGAGTCATCCCCAACCCAATCCCCATATACCTATGAATCCCCATTATCTTGCATATTTTGTGAAATCCCATTTCTACCCCTTTGTTTTTAATACACTTTATGATATGTAAAGTCATATTTGGTATTGAATATGAATGTCCACCATGTCTATCTTTCGTCGTGTGGGTCGCTTTATAAAGGCTAGCTATACTATGGTCCAATCAACAAGTTGGATGTGACACTAGCTACTACCCTAGTTTTACGTAAAAGCAGTGTTCTGGATAAAAGACTGTTTTTTTAATAAGATAACCGATATTTTTAGAGTTTTCTTTAACAAAATCGACTTTTAGGACATCAAAAATGTATAATGCCCTAATATACTGATTTATAAGTTTTAGGTTTATAGAAACAAAGTACAATTGTGTCTTTTGTAAATGTGTTAGAATAAGTTGACATTACTGTTTTTAGGGGTCCAACAAGTTTTTAGTATAATTTGAGATAAAACGTTTTATTAGTTTTTTTTATATAACATCATTTGGAAAAATGTCTTGTAAAAACAAATTCCTTTATAAAAAAAAACTTCTTAAAAGCGTTCTATTAGAAAACTAATTGCACACTTTATTTCAAAAGTGTCTTATAAAAATCTTGTATGAAAATACCCAAATACGTCACAACAACTAATTATAACACCTCTGCATAGAATGTACAATAGTTTTGTTTTACAAACTTAAGTCTTATAAAGAAGTCGATTATAACATTTACACATTTTTTGCTTCGTATAAAAGCCAATTTCTTCTAGTGTATATAAAGAGTGTTTCAGAAGATAAGAAGATGTGTAAATATAACTAGAAAGGTTGTAGCATAGTGGTTGAGGCTGTCTGGGGTATGTGTTGGAATATCTTATTTGCCCAAGGTTCGAATCCAGGCGTACACAACAATTGTGACCACTGAGATTATCAGGAGCTAATGTCTTGCAGTCATAATTTGTCGGAATCAGTCCAGACATAAAAGATGTGTAAATACAAGATAAAAAAAGCTAGTAAATTAATACCCGAAAATTGGTGTGTGATAAACTTGACGTTTCCCACTATCAACATAATGCTGCAAATCAAACTCATGAAGCTCCGACGAATCACGCGGCGGTTCACGGTGGCGGTTGGCGAATGCCGCCCTAACAACCCGAAAGAATTCGCCGGCCGGACTCTTGGTTTTCCTAACTTTATGCCTATAAATAGGTGTACCAATGTAGAAGATAACAAGTGACAAAATAAGACCAATAGTTGGGATCCCATAACCAAGACCCCAACCCAAATTTTCTTGAATATAAACCAAACCAAGGGTGGCAACCAATGCACCAGTGAAGCTACTAAACATCCACCAGTTGAAAAAAGAAGCTTTAAGTCTTTTCTCATAAGGGTTAAAATCGTCAAACTGGTCAGCACCAAAAGTTGAAATATTGGGCTTGGTCCCACCTGCACCTATGGCTATTATATATAAAGATGAGTAGAAAAATGCAATTTGTGAAGTGGTGGCTTTGTTGCATACTCCATTTCTGCATTTTGGCTTCAAGAATTTTATGGAAACTGCCAAACTCAATAAAACCATTCCCTGAAAAACCACATTTTTAATTAAATTAACCACTATACGTTAGCCACAGTATAAATTTTCAGTAACAATTATTCGAATATGATAAAAAGAACGGTGTTTATACTGCATGCATGCCCTAAAAATGAATTGTTAATATTATATATACGATTTTGGACTTTTCTAATCTTAAATTTTTGACGTAATTGATCATGATTAGTATTTAAATTCGAAGAAACAAAGATTGAAGTCGAAAATTCGTGCAAATTATTGTACATGTAACTATAGATGGCCAAAATAAACACAAGCCAATGGTTTTTCTTTTTTTTCTTTTTTCAACTATTTGAAGAAAAAACTAATGGACGAAATCACACACATCTAAAAAGCAAAGACTTTGAAGCAAAATCATATATAGTAGCGTTTCATTTAACATGGATATATATATATACACACACACACATATATATATAGGGTTCGTTCACGTGAGACCAACCTGTTTTCGTGAGACCCGCGCGTGAAACCACATTTTTACGCTTAAAACTTCACAACAAAACACTGCGAAGATATAAAAAATCAGAACATGCACAGCAAAAACACTGTGAATGTTCACAGTGTTTCCTGTAAAATTTCAAGTGTAAAAAAGTGGTGTCACGGAAACAGGCTGGTCTCACATGATCCCAAGTCTATATATATACATATATATATATATATATATGTTGAAATAAATTGGAAGATTTTACGTACCAAGACATAGACGAGAGATGATAAGGTGAAAGTCCAAAAACGACCCAAATAAGAATCAGCAATATACGCACCAAAGATCGGAGTCATCCAGACAGCACCCGACCAGTTATTCACATTCCTCACCGATGAAACTGTATCTTCGTGCAATTGTGTCGTTAAATATACAACAAGATTCGACGCCACCCCATAAAACGCCATCCTCTCAAACGCTTCATACCCTTTTTCCGATCAATTCACCAACAAAGAACATATAAAGAAAAAAAACATTTGCTGTAAACTTAATTGAATATATGTAGAATCTTGAAATGGAAGCATGAAATCAAGAAAATGGTAATTAAGTAGTGTAGTTATGTAATATATATATAGATATAGATATAGATATAGATATATAATACCAACTAGAAAAGCACAAGCTTTCCATTTGCCAGTTTTGGAAGAGACCACGGGTTGCCTGCGAAGATTGACTGTGCCATCTTGTGTGTATCCTTTTTCTTCCATGTTTTTTGAAGCTTAAAATTAATAAAGGAGATATGTTGTGATGGGTGATATAAGTAGACATTTGTTTTTATTTTGGATTTTACGAATATAGCCTTTCTTGTCGATTTCAGGGGGTGTTTGGAATCTAGGCCAAGTCTACACTACTACCGTTTTTTGTAAAATCCATTCGTTTCGTAGGATTTAAAGAAAAAAAGTCTATATTTCAATGAAATTCCACAAAATTGAATTTTAGAAATCACATTGGAATAAATGGTATTTCATGAAATTATGTATCTTTTGTTTGTAATAATGTTTTTAAAACGTGATTATAAAAAGTAATTTAATTATTTTTATATAAAATATGTAATTCAATTTTGAAAAATCTTACAAACTAGACACACTAAATATTTCAAATCTCTCCATAAAATCCAAATAAATCAGATAAAAAAAATCAAAGGAGGATAATTTTTTCATTACTTTTTTGGTTTTGCAAATTGTCCAAAAATCACTAATTTTAAGGGCGATAATGTATTTTTTTCAACAAAAACCATTAGTGACTTACAGCAAAAACCAAATACAATAATCAGATAGCTAGAAAAGTAAACAACTTGAAAATTACAAATGTTACATATTAAAAGTATTAGGCAAATAAAAAAATGGTTATGGAAGTTTCACGTTTTCATGTTGATAGAAATTTGTTAATTTATATTTCATATGGATTAAAACGATGTAATTGATATGATTGGGAAAGTATAAATATTAATTTTATAATACATTTTTGTTGTTAGAATATGCAAATAAAATACATAAAGTTCATATTAATCCACTCGTCAATACTTTATAACCAATGTATGTATAGATCAAGATGACTATTCCCACAACTTAACATGACAAAGAAATATATATATATATATATATATATAGAGGGAAGTTCAAATACAAACTCATATTTACGTACAAACTATACAAATCGATTCAAATCAATACAAAAATAAATTTTTTTCATGATTTTTTTTCATTAAATGCTATGATTTAAGATATTGTTACACATATGTTTGTGTCATAATGTAAAAGTTTCACATGTATTTGTTTTCATAAGTTGAAAGTTTCTCATATATTTTTTTATGAAAAAGTTTCATATGTTTTTGTTTCATAATGTAAAACTTTCACACGTAATTTTTTCACAAGGTGAAACAAACATATGTGCAATAATATCTTAAACCATAACATTTGATGAAAAAAAATCTTGAAAAAGAATTATTTTGTTATTGTTTTGAATCAGTTTGTATAGTTTGTACATAAACATGAGTTTGTATTTGATCATCCCTCTATATATATATATATATATATATATAAAGTAAGAATATTTATATCGCATTTCCTAATACACGTGATAAGATATGATGATGTCCAAGAGACTTGATTCGCAACCAAGGTCACGGCAAAGGTCATCCACTTCTTCTTTGATTGACTATAGAAAAAGAGTTGTATCAAATTTTTATAAAACGGTGTTTTTTTAATTTATTATTTATACATGTTCCTATATATATAATATATAAGTTCTCACTTGAACCTCCCTCTATATATATATATATATATATATATATAAATAAACAAACCATATTGTTGCAATACTAAATATTTTTAAACCTTAAGAAAAACAAACATAACTATAAAATCCGAAAGCATGTTATATTAATTACCAAAAGGGTGTAAGAGGACCATCTAGGATTAAATACATAACCATGAGACCATGTGGTCGTAGCAAACCAGTTATTTCGAGTCCATAATCAGCCACAACAGCTTCATATATCGATACCAATTTTGTTAACTAACTACCATCAATATTGTAATATTTATGTTGCCTATAAATAAGGGTATTGTATCGTTTCTTTTATGTGATTGGACAGAAATAATTAAAATAAAAGGTTGATATTCTTTTCTTTCGATAGAAAACATTGGTCTGAAAAGAGAAAAAACACAGTCCAGTTCACTATCTTGTGTTTTCAATTCTGAGTACAACGTTACATTATGTTACTGCTCATCCCTTCCTAAACTATTGGAGCACACTATTCATCTATCTTCTTCCTTCCAATCACATTTCATCTTTTATTTTATATATAATTAAAATAATGTATATATATATATATATATACTTGGGATTACGTGAGACCAGACTATTTCGTGACACCAGAGAATCCACCTACACTTGAAACAAAAGACCGTGAAGATAACCTTCACGGTATTTTTGATGTGAAGGTTTGAACTCTTTTTACCTTCACGGTGTTTTTGATGTGAAGGTTTGAACTTTTTTTACCTTCACAAATATTTTGTTGTGAAGTTTCAAATATAAAAATATGGTTTCACGAAAACAGACTAGCCTCGTATAATCAATGTTCAAAAGAGTATGTAAAAAAGTTGAGAATGTGCAAAATAAAGGTTCGTATATGTGAGTGTGAATCATTTGTAAACCTGATAAATTTCATTTGAAAATACATATATAAACTCATGTTCTCTTTTACAAATAACTCACATATGAACCTTCGTTTGTAAACCTTTCTTCACACTTTTTGCCTTTTTTTTCCATTTGACCCTTCTGATATACATATACGCATTGGCGGATGTAGAAGGATAAAAGGGGGGTCATAGGACCCCACTGAAATAGTTAAAAAAAAACATTTATATAGGTTATAAAAAAATAAAAAATACTACATTTAGCCTTAGTTCCCCCAGTGAAATTTTCCAAGGGACCTCATCTTGCCGTCGATTGACAAAAACACTAAAAAAGACTCTTAAAATCAATAAAAAAAAACCGAAAAAATCCTTCGAAATCGACAAAAACACTAAGAAAATTCCTCAAAATGGTCAAAAACACTAAGAAAATCCGTTGAAATCAACTAAAAAGTTTTAAAAATTCTTCGAAACACGTCGGATGACTTTCTGCACCTTTAGTCTATCTTAATGGGACCCCAGTGGACAAAAATCATGGATCCGTCATTGCATATACATGTGTGTGTGTGTGTGTGTGTGTGTATATATATATATATATATATATAGAGAGAGAGAGAGAGAGAGAGAGAGAAAGAATCAAACGAGAACTGTCACTAAATAAGAAAATATAAAAACAGTCAAACCATATACAAAATTACACGAGATTTTGCATTAACGGGCAAAAAAGGACTACAAACAACTTTGATTGCGACTTCAAGGATAAATAGAGTTTGAGTTTATATACTTGCAAGGGACCATTGGATTTCCCATAGGGAAAATGTTAATTTCCCTAAGGTATATACCCAACCAATCATAAATGGGAAAACTAAATGTGAAATTTGAAAACCTATGCTTAATAGTCTCCAAATATAAAAATATACTTGATACCGACACTCTTTTAAAAAATATACTTCACTTTTGAAATGCTTTCCAAAATATCCTGTTCTAAAATCCAAAATCATGCTTAATATCAATCCCTTGTATTTCCAAGGGTGTTAATATGGAGTATCGCTTCACCCAATTTATGTCTATATCAATGTTCTAAAAATCTTATCGTGAAGCTGTTATGGCTTAAAGTTTGTGTCTGACGCTATGTTATTCATGTAGCACGCCATAACCAAATGCGTGATTTTTGTAACACCATATTTGATTTTTTTTAGTGTCTTATTTTTTGTTTTTAATATGTAACCTAATTTAAAATGTTTAATATCATTAACTCATTGAGTAATAGCAAAAAACAAAGGTTTATATATGTATAATATTATATATGATATACAAATTTGTCGGCATAAGACACGCCTTGAAAAACGTCATGGTTCGTCGTGGCTTCTAAAGCTCAAAGTTTGGTCTTGTCGCCACGTTACGCCTCACGCTACTTAAAACCTGAGTTTGTATACATCTTCCTCTCCTTAGACCTTACATCAGGATTACAATATACTGGCTTCGTTTGGTTTTTGTTAATATGGTGTATATTTTTTTTATATTTAGGACAACATTAGACATAGTTTTCAAAATTTCCCAATTAAATTCAACATGTTGTTTATGTTGTTCGGTACCCCCTACTACTTGTGGTCCGAAAGCAAAGATTCCGCACTCGACACGTCGCCTTTGTACATTTAATGTTTGATTATGATCTTTTTCAACAATCCCTTACCAAGAATCTACCTTCCGCGATAAATCACCTATCCCAGTCTAACTTCCCCATGACCAACGACTTACCTAAAACCATGAAAAACATGCTAAAAACGTTAATTCTAAAGATATCCTACAGCCCAAGGATAAAAATATGTAGTCCCAACATCACACGTCTCATCCCAGTCCGACCCATCAAATTAAGACACCTATAGGGCGGGTTCAAATGTGAACTCAAATTTGGTTTGTGAACGTGAGAACAAAGAAGAGTGCGACATGTGTCTCATTCAATCTGAATATATTCAAACCGAATGTTGTGTTATTCTCTAAATGCGTGTTATTCATACTGAATAATCTATGAACTTCATTGTCGTTATTCATACCAAATTCCCTTCATTTCAGATTAAATGGACACGTGTCATGCTCTCCTTTGTCTCATGTTCGTAATCAAATTTTAGTTCGCATTTGAACTCCCCCCCCCCACTCTCTCTCTCTCTCTATATATATATATATATATATTAATTTTATTTAGGTAAAGTTCAAATTCTCTTTCTGATAGATGTGTATTTATGTGATTCGTAGACATGAATGGAACATGAAAATTTGGGACAGATTTTTTTATCTGAAGCACAATACTACAAATTGAACCGAACAATTTTCTACATGAATTTCCAACTTACTTTCTAAAATGGGTTTCAACATCTAACGAATCGACCATAGATAAGAAGCTGTAAACATCAATATCGGATGGAGAATAGCCACAAAAAGTTCCAAATCGAGTCAAATTTGATCATCCCCAGCTATTACTAACAGTTGAGATTACGAAATGAAAGATATTGAGATTTCCATAATTCAAGGGCAACGGTAGGCATCAACCACAATGAAACAAAACCTATGCAAGACCAAAACTCCAAAACTAGGCTAATCTTTTAGTGACCATTCAAGATGCCCTTCATCATAACCAAAAAAATCAACATCCCACTTGTGTAGCTCTCAATTCTCATCTACAATTAGATAAATACCTAAATAAAACCTTATTTTTGTGGTCCTGTTGTATTACGTCCTACATACGTTACATAAACCCGTATCTTATTAACAAATAAATCATTATTGTATATATATCTATATGTATACAAAAAGAAATCGTCTTCAACGATTAGGACAACAATCTCTATGGTTCTTTTTCTCTGTTGCATTCAAACTTTGTATTTTAGTCCAAAGAAACGGTATTCATGGTTTTGATTAAGAAAAGACACCGAGTGTACATTGACATTTATCTTCAAAACAACACCATCATTCTTACTTTTGAATTCTTTGCGATTCAAAGTGCCAAAACTACCCTACAAAGCATCTAAAAAGTATAAATCAGCTGACATTGGCCAAAGAAGATGAATCAAGTCATGTTTTCATATCATTTGTCCTTCTTTCTTTAGTTTTAAAAGGTTCAAATGGCCACTACAATCAAGAATTCTTGGTTCCTCAGGTAACATTTCCCAATACTTAGCTTTCTAGTTTATCTTCAAGTTTTAAAACCAAAAACATAGGTGAATTTATCTCTTAAGAGAAATCTAGCCACTCAATGAACACCAAAATCGGTAAAAAGAGCAAAATAAACAAAACCAATGAGCGGCGTTCCACTAAACCAAAGTGCTGAAGGAGGTAAGACCACTAAACAAGTAAAAAGAAGATAACCCACTAGACAAAAGTGCTGAAAGATAGCAGGAGACTGTTTGAAAAACATGTTTAAGAAAAGATATATGGATTCGGGTGTTTCACTTGCAGCGTGAGATTTACAAATGCTAAATCGTATTTTATCACTATAAAATGTTGTTTATACGGTTGATCTACAATTGATCTACCTAAAACTACTCTAAAGAGCAATGGGTGTATAATTTTTTCGGAGGTGGTGAATATTTTCAGGATATTTTGACATGTGTAAGTGTGACTATATAAGAAACTGCCTAAATGATTAGATCATTCTTCTTCTTTAGATTTATACTTCCTCCACTTCTAGTTCATACTCATCAACCTCTTTAAAGTAAGCTCTTTGTTGGTCAATAAAATCTTGTGGCAATACAAATTCTTTGGGACTTCTCTTTGATGTGCATCTCCTCTTCTGCAGAAGAATGACCATTAAGAACCTTTTGGTAGTGGAGTATATAATAGGTTTCCAAGAAAGGACAAGATGTATTGACTTTATATTCATGAGTTGTATTCTTTATTTTCAATATAATATATAGCATTCTATATGTAACATTAATATCTGCAAGTAATTGACTAATCGTGATGCTAGACACCAAAACGGTAGTAATGTTATTGTGTCGTTAGATATTGAATTGGATTTGGACCAAGTGACCAACAGTTAGTGATATAAGTTAATTTCCAAAAGAGAATTCAAGAAACGCAATTCCCAAAAACAGTATACAACTTATAGAAAAACGTCAAATAAACACACACCTTATTATTCGGAAGAGGATCTGTTGGTGACTGAGATTGTAATGCATCTTCTGCTCCATCAACTTCATTCCTACCCAAAGGAAAAGGAGCACAAATAATGTCAGTGATAACTTAACGGCATCTAATGTGGATTATCTCTTTAGTTTCCAGGGGTGTTCATTATACCAAATTGAAAATGGCAAATAATCAAGTTACTGATAACCTGTTGCTTCTGATCTTCAATAGAGGATGACAACTAATTCCTTTATCCTTCTTCTCTAGAATACCGTAATTGATCTCTTCAGGTTTCTTAGAGAGATCAACAAGACTAGAACTCACAAAAACTGCCTTCCCATTATCTTTAAACTCAGAAAGTGGGATTTGAAGATCCTCTAAGTTATTCTTTGTTTTCGCAAGATGATTCGGGTAAACAGTAACAGCAGTGGCCTTTATCTTGTTCTTGGTTTTCAGCAGTGTTGATCTTCGAGTATTAGCTATATGATTCCCATCACCAATCCAATCATCTACGCGATATAAATAACAATTTACTTACCCAATATTACCAACAAAAAAGAAGATACAATTATAGTAATCAATAGAGCCATTGATGAAACAAGCATGATTCATGGATTCCTACACAATGTGAAGAGTATAACAGTTGATTTCACACTACACAGACGATAAGATTTACAAGGATGTAAAAGCTAAACGACCATAAAACATGAACAGAGAAATTAAGCCAGATGAGTGTGAAGATAAGGCCCTAATCATGGTGTTTATCCACAGTAATTTAAACAAACCAAAATGCAAGTTATGGGGGTGGACAGTAGAATTAACACACAAACAAATGTGACAAATGCTCTACATTCAGATTTCAATGTGAAATTTAAATCGATTCGATTAAAAACCTAACTCCTCAATACCATGGAAACCCTAAAAACCAAAAATAAATCCTACCCAACCGTGCTGCTAGAGAATTGAAAACAATGGATCCAGTTAAGTATAAACTCAGAATTACGCATCTTATCATTAATTAAATATCAAAACCTTAAATGCAGAACTAGTTTCGATTAAATCATGCATCTGCATTTGTGTGTGTGTGTGTTCGAGATAGAAACTAGAAAGTACCAGAAGTTGGAGTCCGTGGAGTCGGAAGAGGATGTTGGCCCCTTGGAACGATACTCGAGTGTTTCACGCGATTACGATTTTTGGTGAATCCGGTACCGGAATCGGAGATGGAGGAAGCGGCGGAGGATGTAGTTTTCTTCGATTGATGAGGGTGGGATTGAGGGATGAGGTTTGTGAGATCGGAAAAGGGTTTCCTTTGAGTTGATGATCCGATAATCATTCGTAGTTGTTTCTCTGGTTCAGCTTCCTCCATTGCTTCTAGATTCTATTTCCTATACAAAATCATCAGAGAAACGCGAGAAGAAAGTAGATTGTTAGGGGAGGTTTATTGGCGGGAAGCCATGGGAAACTGAAAACCAGATGTATGAAGGTGATGTGCGGCAAACCAGCCGATAACTAGCTGATAAAAAAAAATATGTATGATAATCCTAGCGTATAATAGTGTAAAATGACTAAAAAAAACATATTGAAAAATAAAAATTAATAATTAATATTAACAACGGTTACAATTATAAAAAATAACAATAAGCTCCTAAAACGTTATTCTAAATAGCGTTTCAATATCCTAGTTTATGGTTTACTAAATGTGTACACTGAAAATAAGTTAGTTTATAAGTTGCCTTATAAGTAAGCTTATTTTTGTCAAACATAGCCGAAGTCTGGGTTAGCTGGGTTAGGTTCGGATCAGTTAGGTTCGATCCGATCGATCGATTTGTTAGGCGGTGAGGTTTTAATGGACCAATATCCAAAGGTTATATATTGTTGTTGTTCTAACACAATTACTTAAAAATTATTTTCCAATATAATGATTTATAACCAATTTCTTTAAGTGTTTGTTATTCAGAGGAGATGGAACTGGATTGGGCACGACTATATTAATTGTCTGTTTGATATGACTAAAACAAATTTGGACAAGACAGAATATAACTATTAAAATGACTTGATTACTCCTATATTCAATAACCAATTACGTTCAAACTAGCATCAAATAGAAACAAAATTCATACGAGCATGGAACTAAAAAAGGAGTCTTGGATGTAAAACGGATGGGAAAAAAACAAATAATAGCAGAGGCAAAGCAAAACAGTAGCAGATGTGAAGAAAATCGAGAACCATAATAGTTTGTAATCGACAACCAAACCAATCTTTAATCGAGAACCAAAACCGTAGATGCAAACAATAAACAAGTATAAAATCGAGTTTGAGAGCGTAAACTAGAAGTACCCCAGCATGTGTTTCCTTTAAACAAGTTTGAAATCGAGAACCATGGAAATCAAAATTGAAAAAGCTTAGAAATCGAAGACCATGGAAGTCGAAATAGAAACCTGCGGAAATCGAAATCGAGAAGTTGTGTAGGAATTGAAATCGAAATATAAAACCTAACAAAGATGGAGACATCGAAATCGAAGTCGTGAACCTGATGAAGAAGCTTGAACAATCTGGAGGCGATAAACAGGTGTGGATAAATTGAAACTGTCATCGATCATGAAAAGGGTAATGTTGTAATGTTACATTTAGCCCAATCTTATTTTGCCTATTTTGATGGAACTAAAAAACTCAAGTTTTTTCCCGCAAAATTTGATTTTTGTGTCATGTAGTTCTGTGTGATTTTTGTCCCATGATATACTAAACATGAAACTACTATTTTTCATCTTGTTTCGTCCATCTAGTATGCGTACCAAACGCATCCTAAGTGACATCTAATCATAAAAACCATATTTTAATCAAATAACAATAAATCAATAATTAAATATAAATAACTCATTAGTGATAAATTGATCATTTTATTTGATTTATCTTATTCAGGTCTGTCTTATCAAACATTAAATAATTACTCTATCCTATCCTATTATCTCTTGTTCTGTTCTATTTTATCTTATTTTAATATAAATACATCCTAAAAATGACTAAAAAATAATAAACATGAACATATGATATTTGAGTAATTATTTTTCTAAAAAATAAGTCATTAAAAAAGGTGAGAATCTAAAGATGGGCTGTTGTCGGTGCTGGCGAAGGAGATAAGTGGGGGGCTATTGGTTTCTGCTCTCGATAAAATGGGCCTCCACCTAAATTTCCAACCTAAAACCATTGGCTCCTACCCAAGTTTTTTTGCTTTTATTATCATCTAACATTTTTATAAATAGAAAAACTATATTAAATATTAAATATTTCTATTTTCGAAATAAGTAAAATTGTAAAATAATAAACATAAAAATAAAAGAATAAAAACTAGCCACGTAGCACTTGGTTATAGTTCCTAGATGATACCCAACCTGAAAAAAAACAGTCTTCACTGATTCCGGATAGAATTTCCAAAAATAAGTTTAAATTACATTTCTATGTTCTATATTGTCGTTTGTCCTATGTTTTAAAACATAAGTTTAATGATATAAGTAGGGGTGTAAATAATACGATACAACTTATGAATTATTTGAGATTGATTCAGTTAAAGTTTGATTAACACTTGATTTGAATAGGTTTGGATCGAACTCGAGTTTGACTCGTCATATAAAGAGTCGATCGGAAAACTCGTAAGATATTTGATTATACATATATATATATATATATATATTATGTTTTAAATATAATCGGTTTATAATATAATTACAAAACATAATATAATAAAAATGTTATATATTTGAACAAAATTGTGCGTTTTTTAACTATAAAAATAAATCACTTAATTTTTTTATATTAAGATCGTAATTAAAGAAGGCAAAAAATTGTATAGATGTTGGTGAAGTCATCCCACAATGGAAGATAGATAATAAAGAAACAATGAAGAGGTGATAAAAGTGAGGGGTGAATGAGATTTGTAACTTTGTCTTTTTGAACCACAAGGGTTGTGGTGTACTGGTTGAGGCCCTAGGGGATGTGGCAGAATATCCATCTGTCTAGGGTTCGAATCCAGACGTACACAACTATTGTGGCCACTGAGTTTATCAGGGTTGATGTAATGCATTGGTAAGAGTCATTATCCTTACTTGTTTTATTGGTTAATGTTCTCAGACATCGAAATTGATTGTTGATAGAAGGTTTTATTTGGTAAGCGATTGTCTGGTAAGAAATTTTTCCCTCACTTATCGGGTAAGATTACTGGTATTTACTATTGCTCTTACGAGATAAAATTATCGGTCCTTGTGTTCATGCAGTAAGGTAATCATGGGTCGTTTACCAAACGCTTACCGGGGTATAAATTTACCTTTTGGGTGAGCATCCAAAAGACTTAGGGGTGTTTAGTTGGAGATATTAAATTGTAATTAACGGAAATGAAAATAAAGAAACTGTTTGGTTTTATACAATATAATGGGTCAGTTTCTCCAGAAGCCCAAATTTTCATTATTGATAAAGGGGCGGTGAAATGAAAATTCATTCCTTGCTATTTTCATTTTCATTCCCTTATCTGAACCAACTGCCCTCTTAAAATCTTAACCGATAAGAGGCATAGTAAAGACCGAGACTCTTACGAGCCGAGTGAGGAAGAAGACTTTAAACCGGTAAACGCTCACCAGGTTATAGTTAGTTATCAACAATCCATTTTGATAGCCGAGATTATTATCCAATAGCGTAAATGAGGGTGACGCTATTACAGGTAAATATTTATTTATCCAGTAAACGTTTGATAAACGACTCATCAGTAAACGTTTCGTAAACGCACATAAGTTCATTTATTTTAAAATACATTGCGTCCGAAAAGCAAAAAATAGAATAAATGGATCCCAAGAATCTATAGTCTGACTGTCTGAGAGACCCAAATATGCAAACGTGAAACCCAGGGGATGTTTTTAACAACTGCCCACTGTTTTTTACTTTAAATACAACAACCACAAACTTTAGATAAAACTGATAAAAATATGTATAATAATAAAAAGTAAAGGGATCGTATATATAAACTAATTTTTCCAACACTTTTTTCTTGAAACTCTAAAGTTAATAAATAAAAAACAAGGGGCCAAAATATAAATAAACAATTAATTAATAATACTTGAGTTCCTATATATACCAACCCAACTTCACATTTCCATTCATCCTCAAACCAACACAATTACTTAAAAACATTCGAAAAAATTCTTATCAGATTCAAATGGACGCCTTACAATCTTGGGTTTCAGAACACAAGCTCACAAGCATTGGTAACTAATCTCATTTATAATCTCTTTTTTTATATCTGTTATTAACTGAAACCGAAATCATTTGGTTAAATTATCTGATAAAACGATCTTAAATGAATTTTTAATTAGAAAATCATATGATTAAATGTTGTTGTTTTTATAATGTGGGTGTAGGAACAATATGGGCAACAGCAGTTGGAGCATCAATGGCTTACACAGGTGCTAAGAGAGCTCCATTTAAGGCAAGTCTTAGGCTCATTCATGCCAGGTATTATTTCTACTAACATTCAGTTTACAAAGTGTATTCAGATGTTTACAACTTTTTAAACCCGTTTATATAAAGTGTATATATAAATGTATTCAGATGTTTACAACTTTTTAAACCCGTTTATATAAAGTGTATATATAAATTTGAAATCATGTGAGACCAGATTGTTTTCGTGATACTCGTGAGATCACTCTTATACACTTGAAACTAGCCTTCACGGTGTTTTTGGTGTGAAGGTTTAACTGTTTTTTTACCTTTCACAATGTTTTGTTAAAAAGTTTCGAATGTAAAATATGATCTCACGTCTCACGAAAACAGATTGATCACACGTAAACCCAACCCTTTATATATATAGAGGCTTAATAAAATAAAAACCACAAAAAGGTTACAAACTTGTGAAAAACCGATATAAAAATTAATTTTTTAATGATTTTTGTATCAAATGTTAGGATTTAAGATATTATTTCACATATATTTGTTTCATAAGATGAAATTTTTACATGTATTTGTTTCACCGTATGAATCTTTTTTATCCATATTTTTGGATTCACTAGGTGAATCAATTTTTTTTCCATGTGTAATTATTTCATAAAGTGAACACAAATATATGTAAAACAATATCTTAAATTATAGGTTTTGATGAAAAAAAATCATGTAAAAAAATATTTTTATATCGATTTTCACGAGTTTGTAAACTTTTTTTAGTTTTTATTTGATTATCGTTCACTCTCTCTATATATATATATATATAATTTCAAGATCATAACAAAATTTTGATGGAAATAAGCCATTTATATTTCTGTAGTTGTTATATTAATTTTAATTTTGTGTTACGCCATTAATTAATTATAGGATGCATGCACAAGCCTTGACGTTGGCGGTGTTATCCGGTGCGGCGCTGTACCACCATTATGAGAAGCGTGGGGATGATCACAACCATCAGAAGTAGAGATCCTAAGGTCCAATTTTCACAAGGAAAGGCCATGGCCTTTAATCCAACGGAGGGGATGGTGGTTCCTCGGTCGCAAGTCTACTACTATGGTTCCTAGAATAATGTAGTGAATTATCCCTCACTCTAGTCTCTTGTAAATTATTAATTAATATTATAATTATAAAATTAAATGAAATATTGTTCCTTGAAGATGATGTTATTTATTAGTTAAGTATTTTTGTCAAGTTAGATTTATCCCGTTTAACATTTGTTTATTTTGTGGATAATGAATGGTGAGTTCGTTAAATAAATATAAAACCTATGGAATGAAAAATAAAAATGTTTTAACTGAATAAAATAATACTTTATGTACATGGATATTTCCTAAAAACTTTATTTAAATATATGTAAAATTAAGGGTGCGTTTGGTTGCAGAAAACTGTTTTTGTTTTTATAAAAATCTTTTCAGAAAATGGAGTTGCATTTTCATTTCCAGTTTTCTATGAAAATTTTAGAAAACGCGTTTGGTTGTGCATTTTCTATCACTTTTTATTTTTCATTTTCCATTTTTTTTTTCAAATTAGAAAGTGTGTGAGTGTGTGTGTGTGACACCATCTCCAATGAACCCTCTATTTTACTATTTATCTCTAAATTCTCTCCAATAAAATCTCTATTTTACTATTTATAATAGAGAATTGAATAGTAACTCTCTAGATATAGAGAGTTACTATTCATTCACTACTCTCTATTTTTCCTAACTTTTGATAATTACAAAATGATCCTTCAATTCTTTAGATTGTTGTATTTTTATTTTATTTGTTGTCTAAATACCAATTTTAATAAATTAGAATTATAAATTTGACAAACAAACTTATCTTTCTTTTAATAAATATAAGTTTATTATGAAAAAAATAATATAAGAGTATAATTTATAAAATTAATAAATATAAGAGCATTATTGAAAATCAAAAAGAAGATAATATACTTGAAATATTCATTTTTAGAGAGTAAAATAGAGAATACATTGGAGAATACATGACACATTCTCTATTTATGTCTTTATAATATAGAGTAAAATAGAGAAATACATTGAAGATGCCCTGAAAGTGTGAAAGTGTAAGTAAGTGTGTGTGTGAAAAAGTGTAAGTGTGTGTGGAAAAGCTTTTAGAAAACAAAAAATTAGAAAAATATTAAAAGTAGTTTTCTAAATTACATATAATTTTAGAAAATGTTTTTTTTTTGAAAGGGTGTCTTAGGCATTTGCCTATACTAAGGGGCAGTTTACCAAACGCTTACCCGGATAAGCAAGTCATATTACCTTACCGAAAGACTATAACAAGTACCAAAAATCTTACCTGGTAAGAACGAAGACAAGGAAAACAATGACCAATAGTCTTACCCGGATAAGTGATGGAAACGACTCTTACCATGGTAAGCGCTTACTGGGTAAATTCTTGCATATGATGTCGTTTTGGTGGACTAAAATCTTACCCGGTAAGCAAGTGATAGGGTTGAATTTTGCCGATTAGCACTTACCCGGATAAGATTTGGTAAACGACCCGTAATTCCTGACAATTTTAAGACTGCTAAAGCATGCAGCCCTAAGATAGTTTCTCAGTGGCCACAAGTTGTTTAACATGGGGTACATGAGTTACTACTTACTAGTTTCATCCCCCACAAGTCTTAACCAGTACGTCACAAGTGTTATGGTTGAAAACCGAACGAACTAAACAGGTTTTCTAAATTTTCATTTTCCTTGCAAAATTTTTCTAGAAAACTGTAAAATTTTCCATAATTAACGCATCCTAAATATTTTATTTTAATTTTTCGAAGAAAAATACAGTACTAGAAATGAGATGGGCTTGTTATCAATGTTATCTTTCGGCTAAATTTAGATGTAACAAGTTATGGGCCTAAGAGTAACGGGCCGCTGTATTGTATCTTTTGCTTGTTTCTTTTTTTTGTGTGGATAAAACGTAGATTTTCAAATGCAACATGAACTTCACCACCATGAGGATTAATGTTTATTTAGGTTATGTTTGACAAACTAGCTGATGACTGATAAGCTAGCTGATGAATAAATTATGTTTGGTAAAAAGTAGCTGATAACCATTTAAATGACTAAAAAGAACATCTTGAAAAAATAATAATTAATATTAATGAAAGTATAATCGGAAAAGATGACAAAAAGCTCCGCATAAGCTACTCAAAGTAACTTATAAGTCAGCTTATGTGCATCCAAACATGTACACTGAAAATAAACTAACTTATAAGCTAGCTTATTTTTGCCAAACAATGCGTTAGTGTAAATAAACATTTATTTTTTAATTGTTTACATTTTGATGGGTAATAAATAGATTTTATAATTATTAATAAAGTGATGGTCAAATTATATTATGATTACTGCGCAAGTGGAAAATAAAACATTAAAAATCAACTAATTAAATATAGATTGAAAACATATTTATAAGGTAAAATGAGTATGGAATTGAAAGAATTAAATGCTTGTTTCACTAATTAAGAAAAAAAATCATCATTACATTAAATTGGAACTAATAAGACAAATTTTATTAGGTTTGCATTTTTTCCTTAAGTTGAAAGCATATCTTTTTTAATTATTCGTATTCACCAACGTGTGTACTTATAACTTATAAGTAAGAGAATTATTGTATATATAAACCCAATTTATATGTTGTTTTACAATTATAGTAATATATTTTCATACTATTAAAATTCGTAAATTTAACATATAAATGATAAAGAATAAAGATTGTGTTGGTTTTCCAATCAATATCACACTTAAATCTATCATAATGCACCATACGTTATTAAACAAAAAGAATCTTGAAGTTACTCTAATCATTAGGAAATTGTTTGAAGTTGACAGGCTGTACTTAAAATGATAATAATATTAAAAGATAGGGACTGATTATGAAAATTTAGAAAAGTTTAGGGGAGTAATTAAAGACGTGCTTAGCTTACCACATGTTTGCTGTGATAAGGCTGGGATGTCTTTTTCCACTTCCTTTTAATCTCTTTTAGGTTTCTCTAATAACCACTCCATTCATATGGGACCCCCCCCCCCCCCCCCTCTCTTATCTTTCATAGTATTTGACAATTATACCCTCCAACCACTATTATTCCCTTTGCTCCTCTCCAAACCCTTCTTTGAAAATAATGGTACATGATGTTTACAATTTATGATTTCCATTTATTAGCTTATCCATGTTAAATGAATATCGGAAAAGGGTATTTACGTCAAAACACATACAACGGAAATGAACTCTTTCGGATAATCATATTTTAGCCTAAATAAGCAATATTTACCAAAAAAATGTTAATTTTTTTTTACACATTCTAGTAACATTGTAGTGAGTATTTGAAAGACATAGTTTTATGTTTATATTTTATTATTTATTAAAATATCTTGAATTTTTTTTTATGGTAAAACAAATAAATCTTATCAATCACAACATCAACACCTAAAGTGGTACCGTAATGAACAAATTTATAATTTTATTTGAAAATTAGTCAAAAATGTTTATAAAAAAGACAAACTAAAAAAAATGCATCAACTTTGTTGAGAAGGTAAAATAGGAAGAAAATAAATGGTAGAAATAAATAGAATCCATGCAAATGGATTTTTGGAAGATCTTTTGACTAAAAAATTCAAGGGTAGTTTTGTAATTTCCTATTTTAAAAAAATATCCAAAAATTAAAATAATATGATGCAAAGTAAGAAAAATATAACAAAAAAATGGTACCTTTTAGGAAGCATTATATTTCCATTTTCCAATAGGGGAAAATTTATTAATTAATATATATAAATAATTTAATGTAATATTTAATTAATATATGCTTATAACGGAAGCAATTTTATAATTGCTTCCTTTTGTAGATTCTTTCATAGTATATAACTTCAAAAAGCAACCTTTAACACACCATCTCTTAAACAATACTTCATATCCTTCTTCTTCTTCTTCTTCAATTCGTTTTATATCCATTCATAATTTTTTTAATTTGTTCTTCGATTCTTTAATCTCTTCGTTTTCTTGATCATTTAGAGTACGATTATTTCGAGAAAATATTAACGAAAATGGATTGCTCGTTATGTAGCACGATGCCATATAATTTGAGGCCTCCAAGAAACACCATATGTGTAGCTTGTTTTGAAGGTGCCAAAAGTATTATCGCGATGACAAATAAGATCGATGATCATAAAACTTCCGGGAAATTTTCCGGCGATAATTCCGTTTCCGGTTCTTCCAAGGTAATAATTTATAATTAATTATTAAGAATTTTATGAATTTAATTGGTTTTCATTAAATTTAATCAACAACATGAGTTGTCTTTATTTATTTTCTATTGATCATGCAACTAAAATTCATGATTGGCTATAAGAACTTAGAGTAGAAATAATTATATTTAAAATGATTTTAATTATCATAATTATGAATTCATAATGAAATGATCAATTTGACCAAAAAGTCAAACCAAGCCTTCTTCTTCAATTTTGTGCTACTATTACGGTTTTTGGATTCGGAGTTTTTACGGGTATCGTCCATTGTTATTCTTTCATTCGATGAACGAATGGAAGTTGACCAAAAAAGTCAAAGAAAATTGGTTATGAGAATTAAAGAAAATCTTGAAAAATTTTCAGGGTTTTTTGAATTCTTTGAAATGGTTGAAGGAGATGAAGAAAATGGAAGAAGAAAGTAATCAAAAATTGGGATTTTTAAGTGGTTTTATAGATGCATTCAGAGATCAGATTCATACAGACATTCTTATCAAGCCTGGTAATGATGCTCCCTCTATACCTGCACATAGAGCTTTACTGGTACTACTCTCTTCCTATATATAATATTTTTTTAACTCATGAGTCTAATTTCTATGCATATACTCTTTTAATTAATTTTATTTGAATATTTAAAATATAAATTTCAAAATGATTTAATTATGAATATTGTAAAATAGGTGGATTGAAGATGTGAAATAACACTTTTTAATTGAGTTACACAGGTAGAAAGTAGATATATAAACTAATATTTAAACATAATAAACGTGTAGCTCAGTTGGTAAATATAACGAAATAATTTTGTCCAATTACAAAACAGGCCCACCGCCCCTCATCTGTTAGCCTCAACCGCATACTGAGGTTCCATAAGGTTCCATTTAAAATTACCGGTAAACAACTTTTCTACCAAATGTTTAAATAGAATAAAGAGAAACCCAAGTATATTTGCTAGTCATCAATATATAGCGGTATATAAAATTTTGCCGTAATTTTTGTTATAGAAAAAACTGGAACTTATGGAATTACCTTGCAATACTAATAGGGTTGAAAGCTTAACCGTGTATTTGAATTTGTTTATCTGTTATTTTTATAAAGTTCAAATACTGAATTTTAAAAAGTTTTTGGTATGCAATAATAAGTTATAAATTTATTTTTTAAGAGATTTGAGAATAAAGTAAATGTTTTACAATATAAATTAATAAATAGAAATACATAAACCATTTTTTAATAGAAAATTGAGAATTGAACCCAATATTGTTGTGAATATTAGAGCATCTCCAACAGTTTTTCTATAATTTCTTTAAAATAGAGAATGAAAAGCTAAAATTTCTAAAAGCATTTTATTAACTCCAACAACTTTTCTATTTTAGAGAATCCATTATTACTTATATTATTAAAATATTCAACACATTTAATAAAATATTATTTCTCTTTACTACACATTTAATTTCGATAATTTTGATTGGTTAAATATATTAAAAAATGTTTTCTCTCTCCTAGTTTAGGAATTTTAGAGATTTCTCTATATTTAGAGATTTTTCCAAAATCTCTAAAATAGCAAACCATATAGTAATGCTGTTGGAGCAATTTAGAAAAAAAAAATCTCAATTTTTTATATTATAGCAAAACTCTTGGAGATGCTTTTATTCAACGATTATAAATAAATGTGAACTGAAATATATGTTTTGGAGATGGAAGTGTCATCATTATCATAAATTCATAATTCACAAATAATATTTTTTGTTTTGGGCTTTGGGCTTGGCAATGTGATTAACCTTTTGGGCTCAAATCATATGGGCTAATGGGCCGGATGAAGCCCAGACAACTTTAATTGAAATATTATATAGCTAGTATCATTTAATTGCAATATGCAAGTATAACAACATCATACAACAGAATATACAAAATTCCATTACAAATTTTACGTATCTTTATTTCATTTCTTTTTCACGATTTAGGCAACAAGGTCGAACATATTCAAAAACATGTTGGACTCAGATGGATGCAAAGCAGCACCAAGTGACATGATTACCCTTCCTGAACTGAATCATGAAGAAGTTGAATCTCTGTTAGAATTTCTATACAGTGGTGACTTGTGCAAAGAAAAGCTCGACAAACATCTTTATTCATTGTCAATAGCAGCAGATAAGTACGAAATCACATTCTTACAAAAGTTTTGTGAAAACCGAATGCTTGAAATCCTCAATGCAAGTAATGCGCTCGACATTCTAGAGATTGCAGACACTACTTGTAACCGCAACCTGAAGGAGACTGCACTGAGTTTTGTTGTTAAGAACATGGAGGACATAGTATTCGCAACTAGATTTGATGTGTTTGCACTCAAGAACCCGCATTTGACCGTTCAGATTACAAGGGCGTCGTTTTTGGATATAAAAAACAGAAGAAGTGACGTCTGAGCTACAAACGAAGACCAGCGAACTATACTACATATTTATAAAAGAAACTGTCAATTATTTTTCTTTGTTTTATGATAGAATTACCACAGTATATACTTCAGTTGTATATCTACAAGTATATTATCTTGTAAGCCAAAAGTTATTGAAACATACATGATTATAAACTCATATTTGATGAAAAAAAATTTAATCATAATCGTTACATGATCTAATAATTTTAATAAAATTAATATTGAAATTAATTCGTACAATAATTGATAAAAATATGATTATATAAATGCTTAAAAAAGATGCAGAGGATATCTTTCCCACTTATTTTGGACCTTCAGTTCAATTATTTGTCGTTCAATAGTTTGGACTTTGGATTGCGGAAGCCCATACGGACCAGCCCAATTAATATCAATTTTGAGTTTTTATTTATTTAAGATATTTAAGATATTTATTATTATTATTATTATTATTAATTTTTAAATTAATTGATGGAGTAATTTAATAAAAAAATGACCATGGTTAGACTTTATGTATTGCTTGATAAATAATTATAAACAAGCCAAAAGGTGTAGATAGCATCCTATGGCGGTTAGCTCGATCCCAAAAATGATCTGGATCCCCACTTATTTATCAGAAGAATCCAGAAAAAATGTTAACTCGTACACAGAAATACTATGTATATCATTTGTATTGATTTGGATCCCCGAGGGTCATCAATCATGAGAAGCTGCACCACATATATGTCACTCTATATAGCTTGACTACTGATGTATATGTACACACACATACGCTGTACACACACGTAAACGAGTGTATATGCATAGACAATGTAATGTAGAAGCATGAAGTTAAAAGGCGAAGAGAAGGAAGAAACACACACTTGTTTTTAATCAGTTGCAAATCTAAATCCAATAGGGTACATTTGTTTATGAACATAGGGAAATTAATTCAACCATACCTAGCTAGCTAGCAGTTTTTTTAATAACCGTGAGTGGTTCAGACCAGCTTACGCATACCTCAACTAATCTTATAGTTCCCTGAAGTTACTAGTCAATCAATACCTCCGATAAATGGAATTCGATTGGAATTAATCAAACCCAATATCTTTTGTATGAAGGCATAATGACAAAGCTTATTAATTTGTAGGGTTTTTGGGTTCTATATATTGCTTGAATGCCATTGGATCTTCCAGATTTTTGCAAGCTAAAGAAATGAACAATTAAGATTCAAGAAATTATTAGATGATTGATGATGATATCATGAGTCTTGATGATCATTGTTTTGGCTCCAGTTTTCTATTGCATGCAAGATTGCTTGTTTCACCATATCAACATCTATGCTCTCTCCATTTTCTTCACGCTGCAAGAAGTATACAAACATATATATGAACACAACCATATATATATATATATATTCAATGATCTTGAATATATATATAACCACTATGATCCTTGTATTTAATTATATTATTAGTATAAAATTCTGGGATTCAAATTAAATCACCTGATCCTGATTAAAAAAGTCTTTTTTTTCTTGATCTTTAACAATTAAGAAATGCACTTAAAGGACAATAATGGAGGAATCAACACGAAACTCCATAGTTGAAACTTATCAAGAAGTGCTGTAATTAAAGATTCTGAGTTCATGCATAAAATTTGACCAAACTTGCATGCATTATATTCATCCTCAAGATGTTAAATTTTATTTGTATTTTGTTAGAACCAAAAGGGTAATCATACTTATAATTCTCTCTCTCTCTCTCTCTCTCTATATATATATATATATATATATTATTTTTATATATGAATTAAATATACCTCAACTCCAAGTGCTTCTAGCTGAAAGGTGCCTGTACAAGAAACCCTAGCTTCCAACACATTAAGACCAAGTTCTTCAAAAACTTTCCATACAAAAACTAGTAGACCAGGACAGCTCCTTTCTGAGTACAAATTTACTTGTATACCCTTTTCTAGGGCTTCAACTGTTACCTGCAACACGATGATTAATTAATTAATAAGAGAAATCCTAATTACACTTGGGTTTAATTAATTATTTAATCAGGTCCCCAGGTCCTAGCTAGCTAAAACGAAAATAAAATAAATAAACAAGTGATTATTAATTAGTTTTCATTTCTTACCTACTTTTTTCTTCCATTTCTAATCTTTAGTTTATGGGTCATTCTCATATCATGAAAATGAAATTCATAGAATATATATTGATAGGGATGAAACGAGTACTATTAAATAAAATATATGTATGATTATATATATATACATGAACACATATATACATGATATATATATATATACATACCATCGGCCACGAATTCTGGTAGCTTGAAGTAGTTTGTCCACTTGCTATGTCTTGATTGAGTATTTGTACTTTGTGTTTGAGCTCTTGGATGTACTTGGATGCATCTCGAATGATCGATGAATCATTATTCTGTAACAATTATTTCTAAAATCTCAAAACCAATTATTATTATTATTAACACCTATAATTTAAAGGATTTTAACTAAAAAAGAATCCTACTTTAGGGAGAACTAATCAAAGACTGAGTCGATTAAAAAGAGTCGATCAGAAACATATTATATATATATATAGAGAGAGAGAGAGAGATAAATCAAGAAAAAATGATGAAAAATTAGTAAAAGGGAAAACAAAAGAAATATTTCAAGAATCTAACTTGTTTTGCAGATAATTGAACATGAAGAAATTAATTTATTATAAGCCAATGAAAAAGAATGAATCAGAGAATTACTGCATGAGAGTTTGTGATTGAACGAAGAAGTTGCAGCTTCTCATGCAGTGCTGCTTTCTTGTGCTCTCTTGACACCATGTTTAATTCAATTGTTGCTAATTCTTAATTATATATATATATATATATATATATTTCTCTCTCTCTCTCTCTCTCTAGATCTCTTTCTTTCTTTCTCTCACTAGATCTCTCTTTGTTAAGTTTCCTCCTTTGGATATGAATCTGCAAAGCTCTGAAGCTTATAAAGAGATGATGAGCTCTCAAATCAATGATCACTAGCACCTTGTTTGCTACTCATCAGTACTCTAAATAATTATGCTCTCTTTCTTTGGATCAAAATACAAATTACCCCCTCACCTATATATATATATATAGTTGGGTTTCTGTGAGAAGGAAAGTTATGGTGAGAAGCGTAAAAAGTGAACTCCATCGTAGGATCCACGTTAAGATGAGACGCATCGAGATGAGGTGCACCAAGATGCACCGGATCAACTCCCTTCTTAGGCGCAATTCATGGGTGGGTATGAGATTAAAAGTGATCAATTAATGACTTAGATCCCTTATTACGCTTCTTACCTTAACTCTACTTTTCACACGATCCTATGCCTATGCCTATATATATAGGGTGAGGTTCAAGGGAAACACAAAAAAAACTGAAGAACATCCTGGAAGTCCTTTATCCGGACGGTATGCACAAATGCATACCGGTAATCTGTAACATGTATTTGTGCATATGCACTGATGCATATAAATGCAATGGTGCATAGAAAAAAACAGTTTCAACCGCTTATATGCATTTATGCATACTGTCTGGATGGAGGGCTCCCAGGGTGTTCCTCAGTTTTCTATTTTTTAACGTTTCCCCCTGAACCCCTTATATACGTTTGTGTGTGTGTGTGTGTCTATATATATGTATTACTCTTTAAAATGTTACAACTTCTATATAGCTTAAACCTTGTTTGTTTAAATCCCAATAAACACAAAAAAGTGATGACCCATCAAGCTAGGGTAATTTGCTTGTCTATTATTGCTTTTGAATTGATTTTGCATTTGAATGTCTCAATAGACGAATGAAAGTTTCGTCTTTTTAAATGGTTTCCTGTATAAGTTTTTTAAAACGATACAAAATGTATTATGTATATATACAAAGAAAATGCCTTAGCTCAATTGCATCAATGTTAGGATATTGAAGAGGACCATCACACTAACGTGACAATTTGTTTCTTGACCCTTTTTGTCAAAATCAACAGCTCAGTATATATCGTTTAATATATGGTCAAGAAATCAGCTCAAGACGATATCCTCACCACTAAATTACGATATTAATTTGTGGGTATGAAGCATTAATTTCAAAATACGATAATTAACGTTTTAAAATATTTTCATTGAAGTTTATTAACAACATATATACATCTATCAATCCTTGAATAAGAGGATTGTTTTGCTTTGGTTAATAAAAATTCAAAGACAATGAGATGTTACATGTTTAAAGTTAACTATATAATATCTATAGATATAAAATATTCAATGAAAATCATAAAAAATTGAGAACTCGTAAGAACCACTATCATGTTATCATGTATTTGTTTACATTGTGCAACAACATACAATCAATGTGGTTATTAGTTCTCAATCTTTTCATTATTTTCATTTGATTATATCCTATAGTTTAATTAAATAATAATAATAATAATTGGTTGATAATTAAAATTGTAGAAAGGAGTAACAAGGGCAAATTAGTAAAAGGGAAGGATATGGGAGACTAGACAATGGTAACACGGGAGCACTGACGAAGAAGAATCATAAGCTCGTGATTTTTGTTTGGAATCGAAGGGTAAAAAGTATATCCTATATTATATATATGTATAAATTCTCGTATATTATATTTTTCAAAATACAAATAAATCCTATATATGTTTGCACCTGCAAATCATACACCAGATGTTAAATAAAATATTGTTGTATTTGGAAAAATTATAATCATTAT
This sequence comes from Silybum marianum, assembly GCA_036898165.1. Taxonomy (NCBI): domain Eukaryota; kingdom Viridiplantae; phylum Streptophyta; class Magnoliopsida; order Asterales; family Asteraceae; genus Silybum; species Silybum marianum. Next base: position 2,832,655 of record CM072532.1, read on the forward strand.
AAATAATTATAAATACTCAACATACATAGCATTACCTACACAATAACTTTTTTTAAATAAATTATTTTAATTTTATATATCAATTTAAATAGTTCAGACACTTCAGAGGTTTCATAACTATAGATAATGCATAATTAAGAAAAATGCAAATTTAAACAACTATATGTGTTGTTTTTTTGTTTTGGTCAATAATATAAATTAACGGTGTAATTATATGTATTGTTTGGGAATTGACGGATTTAATTAATTGTGTAATACATGTTTATACATTATTTTGAATTTTACTATGTACAAATATAATTTATTTAAGATCAGTGAGTAATCCAAAAATTTTAATTATTCTTGATTTTTATGTTTTGATATAGTTTATAATCAATTTAATTATTCTTGCTTTTTTATTTACGTTTTGCTATTGTGATTGTAAGTATTTCTTGTCTGTTCGTAAATACTATTGATAGGAACAATGAGTAATCCAAAAAATCAATCGAGAGAAACTCAAAATTTGACACATATGGACTTCGATCATATGGGTTTTGTCGCTTTGATGAGACGAAGACTAAAGAACAGAAGCAAGTTTTAAGGGGAACTAACTGGGCAATATACAACAATTTTCTTTCTGCTATCTTAAATGACTCATAGACTCACAAACCTTACTTTTCACTGATGTAAGACCAGTTATAACAATATTAGCTTTATGTTAAAGATGGAAATCATCCGCTTATTAGAGGCATTGTATCATAAATTGTCAATAATATATACACTGATAAAACATGTCGACCATTTGAATATGGTCTTTTAAATTTTTTAAATAATATAAATCATAGACGCATACGCAATGGTCGAATATACGGATATATAGACAAAAAAGACAACGATATTTCAAACGCATATATCATCCATAAAGCCATCATGTGGATCCAGAAGTGACCTACGTATCAGTTAATCGTTCTAAAGGAAATATTGTGCATCATCTAGTAACATCATTTTTGTATGCTTTCGTGTGTGGTTGTTTAACCATTTTATATCAAGAAAAAAAAGACATCTATGAGAAAATTAACTGATGAATCGGGATTCCTTATTGATCGTCGTAGATTTTGCAAATACAGTTTCTCATATAGATACATTTTTATATATATAATCTTATATCAAAACATCTGACAATTCTTGCAATCCAATTATTCATTATTTTTGGTTTTTAAATCTTAGCCTACACAAAATATTATACCTTATCATGTTTTTATGTTTTACATCTGGGAAACAAATAATTCTTTTATTGGTTATTCTGAAATAAAATAAAAATAATTTTCTTGATAATGTTTCATTTGATTTACTTTTGGAGTTATTTAATAATTGTTAGAATTATTTTGAATTTTACGATTATTGAATAATATTATTAATTAAATATAAATAAAATAATGAGGTCATAATATGTAGTGAGATATGGAAGGGTCCAAAGGGTTCTCACGGGGAATTTGGAGTCTCCGCTTCTCTCTCCCTCAAAACAGCCGTCAATCTTTTGTCATCACGTGCCATCCCACGCTCATTTCTCGTTATATTCATTTCTTTTTCTTTTCTTTTTTTCATTTCCTAAAATTATAATTTATATATAAAGAAATTTGCACCGATGATTCTTCATATTCAATTCATCTTTGTAACCATTTTTCTTCCATTTTCATTCATATGTCACTAAATCGGTAACCTAAGTCTATAAGTATTACGAACCCTTAAAAGGACGTCGTTTTTGACAAAATTTCACTGGGTCTATGACCTAAAATCGGTTCCACTGGCGTGCGGCATGTGACGGGTGCGTTAATATTACAGACGTGACTTACCGACGTAGCCCAAAAACGACGTCGTTTTAGAGGGTCCATAATACTTACAAAGTTGGGTTACAGATTCAATAACAAATGGGTAAAAATAAGAGAGATGATTGTAAAGATAAATAAGAAATATAGGTTAATCATTTAAGTCAAGAACTCTTTATTTATATATATATATATATATATATATAATTACAATAAATAAGTTTACACATAGAAGATATTTTATAATTATTAATTTATGGTTTATAAATTAATTTTAATTTTTATATATAGAAATAGTTGAAAAATAATATATACATAATAATATTAATTTAGTTAAAAATTAAACTTATTATAACAAAATCAAAAACATGTATAAAAGTTTTAGAAAAACAAAATTAATAAATATATTTTATAATAATTAATTTATATATTTTTAATCAATTTCAACCTATATGTTTCATATATATTTATTATAACAAAATAAAATGGTTAACAAACAGTTGAAAAAAAACAATAATCAAGAAAAGAATATAGAAAAAAACTCTGGTTATTATTTAAATACCTGAACTTTATTAAGATTTTTGTGACTGGATAAGAATCTCTATCGCACGATAGAAATATTATAAAAACTACAAGAGCAATCTCAACAAAAACCTCTATTCAAGATGTGTTATGAAGGAAATTACTAGATACGAGTGTTTTTAGTAGTATAGAGGAGTACATTTAACCTATCCAGTTAAAATCCTCCTCCTTACCCGCTTCAACCGTTAAAAATTTCTTTTTACGTTTTTAATATATTTTTGACCGGGGACTGATCTAAGCCTTTATTTGGAGGGGTTCAAATGACCCCCATAGAGCCTTAAAAAGATTTGATTTTCATATTATAAAATTTAAATATTTATAAATATATACATGTTTTGACCAACAAAAAAAAAAGGTAAGACTCGATGAAACTTTTTAGCCAAATTTCATCATCAACTTTTTATATAATTTATTTAATAATAATCGTTATTCGTGAGTTGTTAGGGTTAGAGTTTGCTAGTTAACGTATAATCGTCAATTTTTTGTTAGTTATTAGTGAGGGTTTGTTAGTTGATGTTAAATTGTTAATTTTTGATTTTATTACTTGATGTATAATTGTTAAATTTTAATGATCTTCCTTGGATCTATTTAAAATAATTTTTTATGAAGTATCGACTTAATTAAAGAGATAAATATAACGAAACTATTTAAATAGAGGACATTATCAACTACATGAATACATAACCATTACTTAAATTCCGATTTCTTCAAAAAAATATAGATCCGCCACTACTTTTAACTTGTATATAAATGCATATAGCACCACATATCTACCTCAATTCCATGCAAAACTCATCTTTTTTAAGGTAAATTACAAAATGATTTTCTTGGCATTTTTCAATTTTTGTTCTTATTTCCACTAATTTTTATGACCACGAAAATTAAAGATCTAAAAATTAAATTTAGCATGTTATACAATTCTTCTCGATACAGGTGGAGGATATTGTTTCTTTTTGAGTGAATTATATTTTTGTCTCTCGTCTATATTTGTTTTTTGGTTTTTGTCCCCCGAATTCGTAAAGTATATTTTTAATCCATTTTCTGTGTTTTAAAACCCAAAATAGTCCCTCCTGTTAAGACGTTTAAATGAGCTCTGCTATATACGAGAGACAAAAAAATGTAATATATCATCCACGTCCATCAATGTTTTCTGTTAGAGCAACAACTATAAACATGATCCCAATGATCGTCTATAAAACATTTACTGGTATCACTGTCAATTATCTTATCGTATACCATTTTGGTCATCAAATTGCAGTTTTTGCTACATTTCATATTAGTAAGGTTAGTAATATCGACAAACACTTACCAATAAGAATCAGGTAAATGGCCCATAAGTTCAAACTAAATCTTATGGATTCAAAAACCGTAATAAGAATTAGTAAGTCAATTTAAAGGCTATTAATTTAGTATATCGAGTCTAAAAAGCTATAAAATGGTATCATAATTTAGAACTCGTGCTTGTACAAGAATGTTAGGAATTTAAAGAGTCCCTAAAGATAGGAATTTGTAAGAGCATCTCCAACATCTTTGTTATAATAGAAAAAAATAAGTTTTCTTTCTCTAAAGTGCTCCAACAGCTTTGTTATATTGTTTTCTATTTTAGAGATTTTGTTAGAAATCTCTAAATATAGAGAAATTTCTAAATTCCCTAAACTATGAGAGAAAAACATTGTTTTAATATATACAACCAATCAAAATTATTGAATTTAAATGTGTAGAAGAAAAAAAAAATTATTAAATGTATTGAATATTTTAATAATATAAGCAAAGTTCTAAATGGCGTGAGGCGTGGCGTGGTGGCGAGACCAAGCCTTAAGCCTTAGGAGCCACGGCGAAGCGCCGAAGCCATGGCGTTTTCAAAGCGTGACTTATGGCGTCAAATTTCAAATTCATATACAATATTATATATTAAAAAACATATGTTTTGTATTGTTAACCAATGAGTTAATAGTAATAAGCAAGTTAAATTAAGTTATATATTAAAAACTAGCAGACACGACATTTAAAACGTAAAGAAAAATCAAATATCGAATTACAAAAATCGTGCATTAGACCATGGCATGCCACGGGCTTAACGTGGCGTAAGACACAAGCCTTGGTGCCAAGGCAGCTGTGCGGCGAGTTTTTTAGAACATTGAATATAAGTAATGATTGATTCTATAAAATAGAAAAGCGGTTGGAGTTAATAGAATATATTTTTAGAGATTTTGAGTTTTCATTCTCTATTTTAGAGAAATTATAAAAAAGCTGCTGGAGATGCTTTAATATCCTAAGTGAATCCAGCTAAAATGAACTAAGGATGTTAGGAATTTAAAGAGTTACGACAATTCTATTAATTGTATTGAATATTTTAATAATATAAGTAATGATTGATTCTATAAAATAAAAAAGCTGTTGGAGTTAAAAGAATATATTTTAGAGATTTTGACTTTTCATTTTCTATTTTAAAAAAATTATAAAAAAACTGTTGAAGATGCTTTAATATCCTAAGTGAATCCAGCTAAAATGAACTAAGGATGTAAAGAATTTAAAGAGTTATGACAATTCGTCCATAAGATAGATAATCAAATTTATAAGTTATAATTTTCTAAGTTGTAATTTACCAATAATTTTCCCAAGCTGGAAAATGTTACTATCAAAACTTCCCCAATAACATAAAAATACTATAAACCCTTTAATAAAATAGATTAAAATGTTTTTGTAATTTATTTATATATATATATATATATATATATATATATATATATAGGGTTAGGTTCAAATGTGAACTCAATTTTGGTTGTGAACGTGAGGACGAATCTCAGCCACACATCTTCGGTTATGGTAGACGCGATCACGGAGGATTGACGCGATTCATGGGAAGGTGGAGATTATTAAAAGAGGAACTGCGTCAAAGTTCGCCTTTATTGACCGGATAAGTGGCTGAGATTCGTCCTCACGTTCACAACCAAAAATGAGTTTACATTTGAACTTTTCTCTATATATATATATATATTTTGTGCATTTAGATAAAATTGCTTCATAGGCAAAGAAAAATTGTTTCAACATGTAATTGATTTTTTATAATTATAATTACATTCTTATTAGAGGAGACAAGTTCAAACCCATTCATGCGAAAAGGAATCAAACAATTTAAAAATCCATTAAAAGTTTGCTCACTTGTTACAAATACAAATCAATTGTTTCTAGACCTCATTTTTCATTTAAGTCTCACAATACACTCTTGAGTCTTCTTGACATGTTAATATTTTATTTTAATTTATCTTTTTATTCTATCTTTCTAATAAAATAATAAATATTTCAATAGTTGATTGATGGAGAAAAATAAAATATATAGTTTGAGATCATGCAATTTGTATTCATTACTTTCTTAAATATTTTTAATTCAAAATTTTTGGATTGATCATAAACGTATACTCATGTAACACAACATTTTCTACTTTTTTTTAATCGAAAAATAGATTATTAATTCATCTATCGTTTATGAAATCATATTGAAATATAATAATTATTTATGAAATTCAAAAATAACGGGGAAAATACACTATACTTTCACATATAACAAATTTTTACTTATTTTACCACCTACAGTAATAACCGTTAGCCTACAACAAATCACGAAACCAATAATTTAAATCTATAACATTGTTTCACTAAGGGCACGTATGGTTCGCGGGATTTGGTAGGATTTGGAGGGATTTGGATTTCAAATCCAATCCATTCCGGTATTTGGTTTGCCTAATGATAAGGATTTTAAATCCATGGATTCATTTAAAATCCCATGAACATTGGATTTTGAAATCCTTGGCGGATGCTCGAGATTTCACGGGATTTCTATGAAATAATGTTTTTGAAATGTTAAAAACATTTGTTTTGTAATAATTGATTAATAAAAATGCAATTTAATTATTTTTATTTTATTTTTATATTTTTATATAAATTATTTATAAATAATGGAAATCCAATTCCATTCCAAATCCTACAAACCAAACACACCTATGATTTTCAAATCCATTCCAATCCAAATCCCTCCAAATCCAAATCTTTCCATGAAATCCAAATCCCTCAAAAACAAACTCGCAAACCAAACGGACCCTAAGAGTCACGCATCTGTTCACTTGATTTTGACCCATTTTGACTCGTACTGAACTATTCAACTCTGAAATTATAACTTTCATCATTATGTCTTTACTCATTACATTTTCTTTATTTTGAAATCTTACAAAACCCACATTTAATGATTTGTCGTCTTTGTTGATGGACTTTGTATTTTACTGAACTAAATACATAGATGTTATGTGCATCATATACTACTAAACTACACGCAACTTAAAAATAAACAGTTAAGATCTCATATATGAAATCGCCATGATGAGGGTCAAACACTTGTTAATGATGTCATAATCAAGCTAAGAGGTACGAGTGGCACATACCTTCACTAACTTGTACAAACCAGACATGAAAGCACAATAATGATGCATGCACTGACTTCTTGTATCAATTGCAAAACTCCACCATGTCACTACTTGTGTCCTGGTACTTAACCCCATATTCGTGACGAAAAAATTTATTTTACGTATAACACTTATACGTAAAACAGTAAACATATGAAGCATGCTTAACACTCAAATCATGAACATATAACGTACACATAAAATCATCATAAAATACTTGTAAAAGATGCACTTGTGTGTATTCCGATTTGGGAAAGCATCATGAAAAATCACCCTCGACTCTCTAGTATAGGCCTATAGGGTAGTTTGTCCTTGTTTGCATAGTACTTTCACATATCATACATGCATAAAAAGTATGTGATTTATTTGTGTATAATTTATACCGATTAAGTGTGGCATTCTATATTGAAAATCATCGGTACTATAATAGAATCACGTGACTTGGAGCTCATGTACATTTTAGCGAGCTCAAGACTCGTTTGGCCTTACTCACATTGACTAGTCAATGCAACTTAACATGTGTGGTCCAACTCGAGTCGCTCAGATCACTTAAGCTCACTTGATGATCTCATGCTCCTCTTTTTTTATTCACCTATGTAATTTGTCCATGCGACTTGAAGTCACATGTAACACATAGAGGTCTTGCTAACGACGAGTGTGCAGGCTGCCCCTACTAAGAATAGGGGGTGAACGGGCCTATGTTCAATCGTTCCATCCCAATGGGATTTTTTTACCGATTGTACCCATCTTTCTTTCCTTTCTCTAAATCTTTTTCATTTTAATTTACCCATTAATCATAAAGTTGTTTTTTTGTCTTGTTTTAACAAAAAGCACATGTTTATCTAAAATAAATTGAAAAGGAAATAAAACTAATCATATTTAATATTAATATTTGAAAATCTTGATTTAATAATACATGAGAATTGATTATCATTTCTCTATATATGATATCGTCAGACATGTTTATATAATATTTTTGATGTTGAGTTGCCTATTACAAAACCAACCGAAAACCCAAATTCACAGAAGTGGAAATTGGACATAAGACGTAGTTCTTATGCCTTGCTCAAAAAATCAAGGTCGATTACATTTAAATATATGTATTGTATCAAATCAACAATAAGTCAAACAATGTTAACTTTTCCCTAGGTTAAAACGTGACTTTACAAATCTTTGATCGATTTTTAAGATGCATCCACTCAGAAAAATTCCTCAATCTGCCACTATGAGTGTGTACAAACAACATGAGTTTTGGCATCAAACCCTTACCTAAACTTGTTGATTTGGTTCTTAAACTTCCAACACCACTTTTTTTAAGGGGTATCCTAGGCACTTGCCTAGACTAATCCCAGACACTTAAAGAATGTGAAAACGTGCAACCTTGAGATAATTCCCTACTGGCCACAAATTGTTACCTGGATTCGAACCTGGATTAGATGGGTTATCTAGCCACATTCCCTAAGCGTTAACCAGTACGCCACAAGCCTTGTGGTTTCTAACACCATTTTTCCAACCGTTGTTGATTTTCTTTTTCTTCCCTCGTGGAATTTCCTTCAACCATTGGTAGCATGGGGGATAAGGGTAAAGGGTCCAATAGAAAGGGGAAGGGTATTAGGTGGGTAATGCATCCTCAACCCCCGTTTAAGCCCCCGACCTTGACCTTGCATTTCCCTCGACGGGTTAGAGGCGAAGGAACCCTCGACGGGTTTGAGGAATCCGTTAGTACCCGTTTAGTAAAAAACAACTAAAATAACGTATTTTAAAATTAAAATTATGATAAAAGTTCAACGTATTAATTAATAATACTGTAAATCAAATACAATTGTCATTTAATAATAAATGTGTACATATATACATAAAAAAAACTAAATGAAAAATCTCAAACTAATGAAAAACTAATATATGTGATTAATTGGTTGGTTACAAGATTATGTTTTTAATAAATACAAAAAATAAACAAAATCCTAGTGAAATAAATTACACCAAAAAATATCATAATTTTCTCGTTAATTTGACATTCATATTGATATACCTTTTCATCCGTTTTTAGGAGGTTTTCAGTTTTTCGTTTATTTAGCATTTTCCCCCTGAAGTTGGCCTTATATACATAGCGGGATAATCTTTTATAAACTTTTTAAAGAGTACAAACTCGTGGAAAACAATATAAAAATAAATTTTTTCATCAAACGTTATGATTTAAGATATTGTTTCACACATGTTTGTGCTCATATGGAAAAAAAACGTTGGTTCATTTATTTATTTAACCATATGAATTTTGTTTCATATGTGAAAATGAACCAACGTTTTTTTTCACACGTAATTTTTTTTTTCATATGAACACAAACTATGTAAAACGTTATCTTAAATTATATATAACATTTGATGGAAAACAATTATTTTATATTGGTTTATACGAGTTTCTACTATTTAAAAAGTTTCTAAATGAAGGGGCCTCTATCACTATATGCATATATTAAATAAAATAAAAAAATTAATCGAGGTCTGATTAGGAGTGGATACGTATTAAGTAATGCCATTTTCCCTCCCCACCCTGACCCACTTTGGGAATGAAATAAATCCCGGCCCATCTCCACCTGTTAGCCGTTAAAGCGGAGAACCCCTCCTCGTCAAGGTTGGGTACCTTGCCTTAAGGGTAAAATTTACATCTCTGCAAAGGAATGATAAAACTAGCACATACGATTCAAATCCTTTTTGGAAAGGGTATCCAAGGCTTTCTGTTAATCCACGACAATTTTAAGGCTATTTAAATCATGCAAAGACCGAGATAATTAGGTGGGCCACAAGTTGTTTGCGCCTGGATTCGAACATAGGGTAGATGGGTTATCTAGCATCATCCCCCACAAGTTTTAACCAGTACGCCACAAGCCTTGTGGTCACGTACGATTCGAATCCTACCATCTACATATACACTTGTGGTCATTGAAAGATTTACCTCAAGATTGTCGAATCCTACAACTTAATTACCATGGAATTAGTCCGGATGAAGATGAAATATATAATCCATCCCTTCCCAAGAAAAAACCTACTCTGAGACCATTTTGACTGCTAACTTTCTCCCCATATATATATGTGCTTGTCTGAATTATATGCAATCTGGCATATAGATCACAACAAAACTACCTGATGTTAATTAAAAAACACTTTCATCTCTGAAAGATAACATATATTTCAATAATAGTTTTTAATCATAACCACGTACTTTTCCATATGTATATGTGTATGTATGTATGTATATATATAATAAGTATCACGAGATGTTAGAGTGATATATATATATATATATATATATTATATACGCATGACTGCATGGTTGTAAAGTTGGCGTTTATGGTTAGCTATACTATATACCTATATATATGCTTTGCCTTGTTCTTCATTTGCTTCCAATTGACATCAATTGTCTTCATTCCTCCCAGACAAATCACGTACATACCCCTTCTTCCCCCTCCCTACCTCCATCTATTAATCGATCACATGTGTCCATTAATCATTACAAAAATACAATTCTCTACTCCATAATTATTATAATATTAATTATATATCTCTTTAATTTTCTATATCTCTCTTACCTACCTACCTAATTTCATTTTCTTCTTCAATTCCTAGTACCATCTTCTACCACAACTAATTAAATATCGTTTCTTACATAATTTAACACATAAAACCTAATGCATATGTATATATAAGATCATAGCAGTGGCATATATATGACAGCATTTGCATGTATGTATAATGTTTCTATAATGAATGGCAAAGACAATTTTTGGGATTTAGCATATATAGAAGATGAAGGATTGTGTGAGAATAAGAGTTAAGTTGAGAAGTGTAAGAAGGAATTTGAATTACCCTTTGATTGTTTTTTATCCCAAAACAACTAATGAATTACGCTTTAGAAGAGAACTTATCTAGTGGTTTTCATTAGTGTTGATCTAGTGATTTTCTTCGATTAAGATTGATCCAAGGGTGAAGATTTCTCCTTACCCTTCTCATCATAACTTTCATTCTTACTGGAACTCAATCATATATATATATATATGTGTGTGTGTGTGTGTGTATAGGCATAGGATCGTGTGAGGAGAGTTAAGGTGAGGAGAGTAAGAAGAGATCGTAGTCATTGATCACTTTTAATCTCATACCCACCCATGAATTGAGCCTTAGAAGGGAGTGGATCCAGTGCATTTCGGTGCACCTCATCTCTTTGCATCTCATCCTAATGTGCATCCAAGGGTGGAGATCTCTTCTTATGCTTCTCATCATAACTTTCCTTCTCACTGGAACCCAACCCTATGTATAATGTGTATATATATATGTGTATATATAGGCATAGGATCGTGTGAGAAGAAGAATTAAGGTGAGAAGCGTAAGAAGAGATCTGAGCCTTTGATCACTTTTAATCTCATACTCAACCATGAATTGCGTCTTAGAAGGGAGTTGATCCGGCGGATCTTGGTGCATTAATTTCATCCAAATGTGCATCCAAGGTGGAGATCCCTTCTTACGCTTCTCACTATAAGTCTCATTCTCACCGGAACCCAACCCTATATATATATATATAGGGTTGAGGTGTTCTCGTTTGAACCTCTACCTCTATATATATATATATATATATATATGCATTGAAGTAAGATGAAGCTGCTTATCTGATATGTGGTTGAACAGATAACTGTACACTACCCAGTACCAAAATAAAATACCCTGAAGTTAATAACTTAATTTTGGAGTTTTTACAAAAGATATTCTTAATTCTGGATTAGGATTAGGATTCTCTTAATCACATGTTTATATATATACATCAGATGTATGTATTATAATTAGTAGAGTAAACTAGGTTTGATATGTATGATCTCTAATTAATCTCAGTGTAACCAGAACCAGAAGAGGTAGCTATGGATGAGTACAAACAAGAGCCGAAAACTAACAAAGTTACTGACCATCATTCTTAAATCCTAACTTGTTGTTTCTCTCTTTCTGATCGTTAATTTATAAAAATTTCTTGTGACGAATATGGTGCAAATTCTGAGTTCTGATCACCTGCCCCTTTTTGGAGTCTCTTGTGATTTTTTTATCTCATCCTTTCATGTAATCCCATTATGGACAAGGGAAGTGCCATCACATTCACATTCTTTAGAGGCCAATAATGATACATCACATCATTCTTTCCAAAAGTAAACATTAATTCTCTCTAGCTACCCCAATATTCATACATAAAAATGTCCTCAAGAAAAACGCGTCTCGTGACATCCAAAATTATTGGTCGTAAAAGAAAACGGGTTCAAACCCAAACCAATTTAACATATTTACAGTTATAGCAAGACACTATATATATATATATACGACACCAACTAAGCTTTAATGTTTGATTCCAAAGTTATAGCCATATATATATATATATACACACACACATTCGATTGTAAATCATCTCTTACCGAGAAGTCTAAAAGATTAGTAAGAAGGAATAGAGAGAAAATGAATATCTATCTGTATTGAACAATCAGAAAGACCTAAACTATTTATAGTACAGACTTAACAATATCCTAAACGGGGTTGAGTTCGGGTAAGAATAAAAGTCATAGTCAGAATGGTAAGAAAGGATCTCCATCCTTGGATCAATCTTAATTGAATATCAACAACAATGAGTAATGAGATGCACCGAGATACACCGGATCAATTCCAGTGATAAGCGCAATTCATGGGGTGTGGGTGAGATTAAAAGTGATAAAGGTCCAGATCCCTTCTTACGCTTCTTAGTTCTTACCATAACTCTTATTCTCACTCGATCCTTTGATCATAATCTTATTCAAATACGCAATATGAATATGTCAATAACCTTAAAAAAATGAAGTCGACATATCCAATAAAGCTGGAGAATAATCTAAAAATAAAAGCAGTTTGTAATTGTGGTAAATCCTAAAGTGATATGGGTTTGTTTATGGTATAGGATTCTTTGTTATGTAAATAAAAAAGAAGTCACGTGAGGTACATTTGGGGAAAGTACATTCACATGTGTCAAACAAACTTAATTCAAGCATAAAGTTAGGAGACAAGACAAGAATGAGTTGATCGTATGCGGGGAGTAAATTGCCAAGTCAGATAGGTGAGCAAATAACAACCATCATTACTACATATTATGTCGTCTTCTACACTCAAGACGGTAAAATCATTTTTATGTTGTAAATCACAGAGTGTCTCTTTCTCTCTCTCTAATAAGTGGTTCGTATGATCCAATTACAACTGACCGATTAAAACACTACGTATTTCATTATAATTTGATTGGACTAGATCTAAAAGTTCAATATAACAATGGGTGTTACCTTTTGCATCATAATCTATATCATATCGAGTTATCCACCAATAAGATTAGGGTGTTTATACCTACTTTGACTTTTTTTAGGTGTTATTATACACATACACATCATAGACTAGGGTGTAAAAGGAAAAATCCTATAACAATATACAAATTAGATCGCTCCGTTGTTGGATTGGTGGTTGATCGAAACATGCTAACGGAGAATTCTTTAAAAGCACTCGGAAATTATCATCGGTAATTTATTTCCAACTAAAATTATAAGTCTTGTTTGGCAATCATAAACTAGCTCATTTTTTGGGTACACGTTTGAGCGTATATAAGCTAGCGCCTTATTAAAACGCTAGTTGGAGTGGCTTACTGCAGACTTATGAGAAAAAAAATTCACTTTTTCCAATTATACCCCTCAGTAATATCGTGATTATTATTTATTACTAATCCCGGCAATTTATGACCATAATACATCAGCCCTGATAAACTCAGTGGCCACAATTGTTGTGTATGCCTGGATTCGAAGCCTGGGCAGATGGGATATTCTACCACATCCCCCAGGTCCTCAACAAGTGCGCCACAACCCTTGTGGTTACAAATATTACTATTAATTACAAATAAATATGAATAAAAATAAATTATTACAAATATTAATTAGTAGTAATTAATATTATTTGAAAATTATTTATTAACTTTAACGCTTTGTTTTTTAAACTCATTTTACGAAGGAAAGGAAAGGAAATAGAGGGAAAGCTGAGGAAAATAAAAAAAATCGTGTTCTTGAAACTTTTTTAAGGAGAGAAAGGAAAGGAAATGGAAGGAAAACAAGGCTTAGTTTCCTTTCGAAACTTCCTCCCAAATATGGGAGGAAAGGGAAGGGAAGGAAAGTAAAGTAAGTAAAGTAAAAAAGATAAATTAAAATTATTTAAAAAACTAATAAAATTGCAAAAGTATTCAATATTTCATTCTAAATTATATTATTTTAAACGGCATATCAGTAAAATGACATTTTCCTTTCCTTTCTCTCATCTTCGAGAACATGAAAATTATTTTCTTTCATTTTCTTTCCTTCCTTTTACTTCACTTTCGAGAACACAAATAAAAAAAATTCTTCTCCTTTCTTTTCCGTCCATTTCTTTTCCTTTCTTTTCTCTCCAAATTCGAGAACACATCGTAATTACACATTATACATTACTACTAATTATTTAAAACTATCATTACTCATATCAATTATTTTTATATTATTTTTTTATAATTATTATTCAATATATTTATTTAACAAAAAGCAAATATAACAATTCTAATAATATTCATATAAGTTATACTTATTTTATTTCATAAACAATTCTAATGTTTATATAAGTTACAAAAAAATTAAAGTTATACTTATTTTGTTTCATAGATAATAAAGTTGTGTTAATTGATTTTAGTAAAATATTTAATTTAATTATTAATTATAGTTTCTAAAAAATTACTAATTAATTAAATATGTGAAGTTAACCAATTTTATTTTTATTCATATTTTATGTAATGATTATTTAAAATCATAAATCAATGTAGATTTTTTTTTCCAAAAAAATTATTTTAACAAACCCAAAATTTATAAAATACGTAATAATCAATTTAAAATTCTTTTAATTATTATATTATTTTATTTTATTTTTATTTTATTTACTATCTTGTTTGTGTTAATATCTATAATATATTATAAAGCATTTGGCCAAAAAAACTTAAAAATAACTTTTTAAGCCTTAGATACTGCTATTTAATGTTAATTACTTAATTTTCAAAATTACAAATAAATTATGCGTAAGTACAACTTATTAAAGCTTCATTTCTGAATCGGTGTAACTAACTACAGATAAGTATGATCAAATACAAGATAAACATCTAATTTTAAATATAAAAAATCTAAAATATAATTAAGATAATCATTGAGTTCTAACAAAATACTTAATTATCATCTATATAAAAAGTTATATTCGTTATTAAACCTAAATTTAATTATGATAAAAATTTTGAACTAGAAAAATTACATAAAAAAAGAATTTTTAAATGAAACATTAAAATCGTTTTCTTAAAACCACATAAAACCATTAGAACATCGGTAGAGACAAAAATCAAAATGAAACTTAAAACTGAAATGTATCTCGCTGCATTGCGCGAATACCCTTCTAGTATTATAAAATATTGCAATTGACTAATTTTTTAAGATAGCTAATTTTTACCAATCATGCTTTATTCATCAGCTAGCTTATCAATGATCATTTATCAGCTAATTTATCACTAGTTTGGCAAACATATCCTAAATGTATAGATAATTTGTTCGAAATAACCAATAAAAGTATCCAATTAACCAAAATGTCATTAGCCCACTATTACCTGAATTAGCGGTAGAGTCTAACCATTAAGAAAGTGAAGGTATTTCACTTTTGGAGATATAATACGGGACCAAATAAATTGTTGGTCCAAGGAACAAGATTTTACTTTTGGAAATTAAAGTATGACACACCCAAGTCATTTTCATGAAGCCCACTTTAACTGATATCTTTCCCTCACCCTCTTATACTCTTAATGATATTATATACCATGTTATTTCATCTTACATATCCAATAAATAAAATAAATTTATTTTAAACAACAAATTAAAGTATACTTGAGAAAAATGTGTTAGTTTTTTAAACAAATTTAATTAATATATTGGATATTGTGCAACAAAGGGTATATTTAATATTTTCTGATTTTCTCCTATCCTAGATCCAAATGGGTCATTGTCATTGTCATGCATGCAAACATATAATTAATTCTTCACATATATACATACATGTATACATACATACATAGGAATATATATATATATATATATATACGTTTACCTGTCATAAGTTGTAAGCCTGTGGCTGTTTGTTTCCTGGAGATGGCTACCCGTGCGAGCAAAGAAAGGGTTAAAAGGCGTTTATTCCTACAGCTGCTCATTTTTTGTCTTCCTTTGTCTCACTGCAATTTCCCAACCATTACAAAATTAATAACCACTTTGCCCAAGGCCTCGGTTTTTTTTGGATCTGGGAACATGTCTTTTTCAATAAATAAATAAAAAATGCGTCTGATCGGGCTTTAAGACCTAGTGTGGGCCTGGTCCCAGGCTTGCTAGGGTTGGGCTTTTTCGGGCCACTCGGGCTTGATCAAGCTTTTGTGTGCATCTATACTTTCATTAAAATATATCATCATCATCATGTGAAGTGGTTATTCTATGATGAACTGAAAATAAAAGACTTTCATTGTTTTTTACCAACTTTTACCTTAATTAACCCGAAAAATTGCTAGGTTTTCATGGTTCAAAACTCTCAGTTTTTTGGTGACCACAAGACCACATGTTCATATCCATACTTTTTTTTGTTATACAGGTCACAAGCAGTTTCATGATTCTAAGAGTAATCTGTGTGGACCATTTTTGCGTCCCCTACTGACTACGACGACACATATCACTATAGACACAATTAGGTCATATCAATATGGCATCTTATAAGTACATTTCGTGAACAAGTAAATTAATTAAGCCATGTTGTATTTCCCAAGGTCAGGCGTTCAAGCAGCAATTCAGGGTATTGAAGGGAACCAACAAATTGGCAAGAAAAGAAGAACCAACAACAAAAATGTAACAAGAGTTAACCCATAGAAGAAGACACAATTAGTTCGATTATCAAAGAGCAAACCAGTCCTTTGGTCCCCAAGCTGATAAATGAGCCGGAATCGGTCCTTGGGTGATGTGACGGGACTTCACTGGTCCTTTCATATTTTTCTTATTTTTCCCCTTCTATTTTAATTGTATGACATTATTTTAAAGAATACACTCATGATTATTACTTGAAATTGATCTGACAGTTTTACAACTTTAAATTATAAAATAAAATTATGTAACCGAGAAAGTCAAGAATTACATTGAAAACAGAAATAACATAAATAAAATTCTAGTTTGACCAGGATTTTAAAGCTCTATTGGGGCCTTTTGTTCGGGCCTTTGATTGGGCTTTTATTTAGTTCAAACGAGCCCCTGTCCAAACCAGCCTTTTTCAGAAGAAGGGGGGGGGGGGATACTTGGTCTTTAGGCCTGGTACCTTCACCGGTTCTTTTGGGCCGATTTCATCCATCTCTTGTGATTTGGTAGGATTTCTGGGCTTAGGAAATCTAAACTATGGAATCGATTTGATTAAGCAACACAAAATCTAGTATGGTTTCTTACAACGAGCATTATGTAAAATGGAAATGGGGTTTAGAAGAATAATAAGAATGCCCAAAATAAAGAAAAGGTGGAAAATTGGCCGGAAGGGATGGAGGAAGGAAGACTGGGTTCGACTAATATGGAGGGATTGGAGGCTCAGAAAGTGATATTGGCCCAGAGGTACCCTAGTTACCGGTAGGGCCAACCTCCGTGTAGGTGAAGGTTCAAAACTCACCAAAGGTGATGAGTGTGGTGTGGGTGACTTCTTTTCATATATTATATACTTCAAAATAATATGGAGGCTCAGAAGAGATTGACCATTAATCCTGAAATGACTATTTAGAAAACTATGAGAAACTTCTATTCATGGGAAGGTTTTGATAAGAGTAAATTCCCCTAGAAGCTTTAAAAATATTCTGAATTCATAGATGGAAGATCACAATATCTCTTACGCATACTTCGATATTGAACTTGGTGTTGCTCTATGTTTATTTATTTATTGTTCATTTTATAGGGTTGGGTTCCGGTGAGAATGATAGTTAAGGTGAGAAGCGTAAGAAGGGATTCCCACCCTTAGATGCAAATTAGGATGAGATGCATCGAGATAAGATGCACCGTGATGCACTGGATCAATCTTCATATGAAGCGCAATTCATGGGTGGGTTTGAGATTAAAGGTGATCAATGGTCCAGATCCCTTCTTACGCTT
Organism: Silybum marianum; assembly: GCA_036898165.1. Lineage (NCBI taxonomy): Eukaryota > Viridiplantae > Streptophyta > Magnoliopsida > Asterales > Asteraceae > Silybum > Silybum marianum. The sequence goes on from CM072532.1 coordinate 2,850,742, forward strand.
CTCACCTTAACTCTTTTTCTCACACGATCCTACGCCTCATTTTATATTGTCATCTATTTGTATCATCTACCATATCTTAGTAGTTAATGCTTCAACAATATGAAGCCATCAAAACTGGCAATACCGTGCTCTTTTTCCTTTATGTCCTTTTGACTCGGTTAAATATCCGTTTCACAATTGTGCGCTACAATACTACTAACAAAATTAGATGCAGATGAGACCTCAAAGGTTCGTATGTATAGTTGCCACTTGCAATACAACTCGAAATAAAAGAGTGTTGTGCTGGTCTAAGAAAGCTAGAAAAGTAAGCATGCAAAAGCAACAATTGGAGACGACTGAAAGATTTGCAAACAAAAAAGAATCAGACAATATAATTTGATTAAGAAGCGGTAGTAACTAATAATTGATGCTGGAATAAAGAGCATCAAATGTGTACCAAAGATAAAACCATCTAATGTGAGGGAGGCCCTGCTCATATAGAGCACAAGAAGTATCATTTATGCCAATAGATCTATCTTTTCTTGACTTAGAGCTGCCATTATTTGACAAACATAAGTCACCTTCAGAAACGGTTGAGACAAGTAACAAGTTTACCAACCTAATTCTCGAATTTCCAAGATGAAACACTTTGATATTTGCTAGAAAATGTGGTATGATTCATGCAGAACTCAGAACAATAGATCTATCTTTTCTAACTAAAATGTTTTAAATTTGGATCTCTTTTTTATTTAACCAGATATTATATCCAAGATTGCTGAAGACCATGTCCTTCAGTGGTATATCATTTGGAAATTGATCAACCACAGGATATCACCTCATACAGATAGCTAAATTTAGAGTGATGAAACTATCTGAATCTGATCCATTAATAGGCACCAAAATCCAGCAGAGAGGACAATTTGTAATAACTTAACTTTACCATTATTTCAACAAACTTACTCTAGAGTAGATACATGAAAACTCAAAGAGTAGATACTAAATAGAATGGTTGGATATGGTTTTTGGTGGATTGATATGTACTCTAATTCACTAGTAAAATTAGAGGATATAAACCATGTAACTTTCGACTTTGACAGTTTATAGATCAAATCACAAATGCTAAAACTACCTGCGATCAATGAATAACGGGGAAATCTGTGGAACAATAACATATTTTCAACTTTAAATTCTCCCAAAAATATGTGTTGCAATTTATACAAAATCATAAGATGAATATTGTTGTTACCGTTGCGATTTAATGGAAAATAAGGGAGTGTATATAGAAATTCAACTTACGACAATAGATTTCGTTTACGCATTTTATCGAACACCGATATTGCAAATGAAACCGTCACATATCAACCAATTCGACGTAGAAACGCTCTACAACAGTAAAATAATGTATATAAACCGGAAGATTAACATATATATATATATATAACGAGGTTGATTACCTTACAATGGCGTCGTCTACGTGTGTGTAGGAGAGATCCGATGAAGTTGCAGTAGGCCGGAAACTGGAAAGCAATCATAGAAAGAAAACGGTTGCAACACAGAACCGACTTCCGATCCCGCTAAAACAACTTCGTCGAAATTTTTGGCCCTAGCGATAAACAATTGAAATTTCCGCAATCAGACCGAGTCTTCCAATCCTGGCTTTTTAGTTATCAATTGGGGCGAGCTTGGGTTTTTTTGGGGTTTAACCGGTTTTCCCCGATAAAAAATGGGTCTCAGTCCTAAACATTATTTTTATAACCGGTTTCGGTTTAAAAAAATGGTTCGGTTAAAGTATTTCGTAATTGGTTATGAGAACCGGGTCCAACCCGGGCCTTTTTTTTCTTTTTTGATTTGGTTTTTATATAATGTTTTCGTTTGATTTTTTTAAAACAATACAAAAATGTTATTCTAATATATCTGAAAATATATAATTTGATTAACCAGATATACTTAAAAAATATGTTTTATTATAATTTTATAGCGATAATCACGAATGATAGCGAGAATTGCGAATGTGTTTTACATTTGTGAGTTGGTATCTTTTTCCATATATTCTCATATGACTTGTATCTAGTGAATATAGGGTGACTGGGACCAAAAAAGGGTCAAAATGGGGAAAATGATCATATATTCATTTGGTAACGGTAATAAAACGGTAATGCTTCTGAAAAATTGGGTCGGTCCCAGAACCGGACCTTCTTTTTTACTAAACTTATAACCGGCCTTAGGCCGGGTCAGTCCCTAACTGGGTTGAGACCATTTGGCCATCTCTAATTGCCTTTTCTCTGGTCGGGTTTAGGCTGAACATGCTCCCAAAATTTTGAGCTAGTTGGGCTTCGAGGCCTAACCTAACCTGAGCTTCGGGTTCAATAGGCTCGAGCTTATTTGAAACAGCTTTGAACCAACTTTGGGCTTGGGTTTTTTGTACAACTGTTGTGTTCTCGAAACATTTATTAAGAAGGAAAGGAAATGAGACGGAAATAAAGTACTTATAAGTTTCCTCCCAAGCGTGGGATGAAAGGGAACGAAAGAAAACGAAATAAATTAAAATTCATTAAAAAATATTAAAATAACAAAACTCATTTAATAATTATTAAAATCAGACAGTTTTTGAGTATTCTTGACATATTTTTATTCAAACATAAATTTTATTTTTTTACAATTACAAGTTGTAAAAACTACAAATCGCATAGTTATTTAAAAAAACAAGAACAACAAATGATTTGGGTTAAAAACATCGTTATTGAATTATTTTATTTCAAAATTTTTGATCAATTGAACATTTTAACTTTTGAATTTATAAATCGTTTGATTTATGATTTAAAATCAAAGCAAACTATCAAATTAGCATCAAGAGGAACGGAGAATAAAACAAAATTTGAAACAATGTTGTCGTATTAGGTTATCGACTTCATAATCAAAATGATTTGCACAACATCCTCATAAAATAGATAAAAAAGCTACTACTTGGAAGAAAGGAAAAATACACTATGCATTATATCACATGGAAATCAATGGATCACATAGAAAGAATCTCCACATTTTTTTGGGCGATCCCGTACTTTAGGTATAAAAATAGGTATGATTATACTTTTTTGAAATTGACCTTTTATGGGCTTGATCAACTTTTTTAGGCTGTGTTTTTCAAGTCCCAAACTTGTCGGTACTTTTTTTTTGGCCCAGACATAAGTTTTTTTATTCATCTTTATTAGAGTCTTAGAGGTGATCATTTACAAACTTTAGTCGAGTCTAAGATATTTATCGTCCAACGTGCCTACTGCCTAGTATAAGAAACCCAAGCCCGTTGTTTGTGCTTATATACAAGTTGGGTTGTCCACGAGCTAATAACCCGGCCAAATTTAGCATTAAACAAAGGCAACAATCAAACTAATACAAAATCATAAGATATGTGTAATTATTCATAAACACGTAAAATTTTCCAAAAATAACAAAATATATAACTTAAGAAACATAATTTCCCATATATGGAGTATGGACATACATGGTAATCACCTGATCCAATGGGGGAACTTGGTTCACTGACCCCGCCGGTATGGGGATTCCTCGCTAGTCTGAATTGGAACCGAGGTTGGGTAATGCATCCCACAATCCACCCCATACCCCGTATAATATCATATATTAATTTCTATTATTATTAACACTTTAATACATACTATCAGATTAAGAATATTAGTGAGGTTTATTGACTTTCTTTCAAATTAGCTTCCTACATCAATCTTGGCTTTGTTTGCTAATGTGGGATTGGACCATGGATAGGCCGAGTGTAGGTCCAGTAAACATCAAGCGCAAATTTGTGTTCCCTACATCCGTTAGGTGATCGGGGTTGGGAACCTTACCAAGAATCGGGGTGGGGGATTGTAAAACTCTTCCCATCCCACCCTATTGCCATGCCTAATAGTAATAAAGTATTAGTTATATATAACTTTTAATTAACTATAAAGATAAAAATGGGCTAGACGAACTGCTCGGAATTTTTCTTCACCGTCGGGCGTCGAGGCTGCAGACCACCAATTAATTTTAACACTTAAGTGACTGGGGTCTAGGTTCATCAAACTTTTTAAGAATAATGGCCAAAACTCGTTTTTTCTAAAAGACCGAACCAACCAAGTATATCAAGAACCAACATGCTAAGTGGTTTTAAGATTTTCATCTATATGTTTTGTTAGTAATTTATATTTTGTCCTTATGGTTTAATTTTTTAAATTTTAATCCTTATGATTTATAAGTTATTGTTATTTTAATACTTGTATTAATTCATACAATTAAGTACAAAAGACCAAAAGAGTAAATAATTATAAACCATAAAGAATGAAACAACAATAACTTCTGAATTATAAGGACAAAAATAACAACAAAGTACAAACCATTGGGATGAAAACCTCAACCTTTAACCACAGGAAAAAGTCGTAATTTCCAAACCATAGGGACTAAAACCGTAATTGTGTAAATTTAAACATAAACACGGTTTCATTCGGGTCAAAAGGGACCCGAGATCGTCTGACAAATAAAACCCTAAGATCCGCGTCCAGTTGAGAGAGGAAGGGCATCAGTTCGGTTTAATTAGGGTTTTACAGTCTCTTCTTGGCGGCAACACACACACACACACACACACACACACACACACACATTCCCTCTGTTACGCTGCGATGGGGAAGAAATCGAAGGGCTCAAGGAAAGGAAAGAAAGCATGGAGAGCGAACATAAGCACAGAAGATATCGAGGATTTCTATGAGAAATCCAGCAAGGACGCCCTTTCCGGTGGTTCTCTTACAGAGGTTCCTAGTGATTCTCTATTCTTTGTCGACAAGTCCAGAGGTATCTCCTTCCTCTAAGAATTCGTTAATTAAGTGCCCTAAATTAGTTAATTAAGTTCTCTGAATTTGTTTTTGTTTCTTATACATGATTCACTTTTTGAATATTGCACTGGACGTGTCACAGAATATAACTATCGTACTTATAAAAATGTAAAAAGGAAGAATGATAAATTATTTTAATGTGAAACTGACAGTATGAACTTGTTTTTGGTTTCGTCTATATAGATCTTTCCGTTAAGCGTAAAATCGACAAACATAGAGAGAAGATACTTCGTGTTGATAGCATACTACAGAAGAATTCTTTCGTACAAGCTATACCTTCTTCAACTCAGAAAAAATCCAAGAAAAAACAGAAAGAAATTCAGAGGGTAGAAAGTTCTTCTAAGGTTTGTCTAAGTGTAGAAAATCTTGATCATTGGGTCCTTCATAATGATAATAATAAAATGTAGTCTCATTGATGATGTTGTTTGTAATTTTATCAGAAAGATGGCAATACAGATACCGGCATGGTTGATATCTGGGATGGAACAGGTTTCTTTTTTATCAACTCTGTACACGATTCTTGGTTTTGTGCTAAATGAGATTTCCTAATGGGCGTTTTTTTTCTTTCTTTCAGATGACAACGTGGTTAAAAGAAAGGTAAAAATCGTGCTTATGGTTGTCTGAGATAATATCTGGTCTGCTTTGTTGGGTTCCTTTCACCATATTATTTATTTTTGTATATATATATATATATATTCTAAAGTACATTCCAGATTCATTCTCACAACTATACATGTATATATCAATCCATGACTCTGGTTAGAGACCTAGATTACTCAAAATCATAATATATTATTAGCACTTATTTTTCAGAGAAATCTACTTTGGTAGTAAAACCTTTTGCATTCATGTATAAGACTATATTACTTGGCTGTATTTTTTTTCTATAGTTTTTAACAGCTCATGACATCTATGGTTTTGACAGATCTCTAAGACTGTGGTCATTCCTGCTGTGGAAGTAGAGCCACCTGGATGCTCTTACAATCCACCATCTGAAAGTCATCAGGTCAGGTCATATGGTTATATATTGCTAGATCTATAATCTACATTATTCTTACCATACGTTGAAACTATTTAAACCTTATTTTTATTTACTAATTCTTGATGTTTTTTTACTTTTTTGCAGGATTCGTTAGCTCATGCCGTTGCAGATGAAATGCAGAAAATTTATACAAAAGAATTGCGCCCTGCTCCAGTTCCTTTAACCGTTGATGGAGAAGCTATTGAGGAGGAAGATGTGGGTAGCTTTAACTTCCTGCATGTGTTGATTTTTGAATTGCGTTATTTAGATACCCACATCAAAATTGGTACCTAATGATTAGACAACTTTACAGATGTATTTCCTTGATGCGGACAATGAGAGTGATGACGATGATGTTCAAAACAAGGATGTTGATGAAAACGATGATGCAGATTTTGAAAAGAGGTATGTACGTATATTTGTTATCATTTATGAGTTGATGTTTAGAAAACAAGGTGATGTGATTTTTTTAAATGACTATATATATGTATATGTGTTTTGCTTGGCATTGACCGTCTAACTGCTATTAACATATATATAGTCATGTTAATAGCAGTTAGATGGTCAATGCCAAGTCTATAAGACAACGATTAAGCCATACATGCCATTAAGCCCATTTAGTTCTTAACAAAACAGCCGCTTTGCGACATATTTTTTACAAAGTTAGACGAGATTTTGGAAAAAAATGGAAAAGTTGATTTATTGGTTTCAGAACCTCAATCTTATTGGAATCATGACCATGCAGGCCCTTTAAAATGAAGAGGGTAACAAGAGTGGTTCAGAATAGGAGAGCTAGAAACAAAAAGAAATTGAAGATGGAAGCTGAAGTAAAAAAGACCAAAGAGTTCTCTAAAGATCTTGACAGGTGAATTACAGACACTATTTTCTTGATCTAAATTTCTTTTCTTTTCATCATAGATATTGTCATTATCTCACCTTACTTCTTTTGGTTCAAATATTTAAAACAGCTTACCAGATATAATTGACGAAATAGCCAAGGAGGATGAAGAAAAAAGTAAGAGACATATCCGTCGTGTTATTGCTAAACAAGAAAAACTCAAATCGCATCCACCACGCTTAGGGAGATTTAAGTAAGGCTTCTTATTTTAGTAATTTTTTTAATATATTCCCTTTCAGATAGTTAAGAGGCCGTTTGGTTTGTGGAATTTGATGGAATTGGAATGAAAAATTCCTTGATTCATGTTTGGTTTTGGATTCCGCCCAATTCCACGGTTGAGGGATTTTTGATCATTCCTTTGCGTAAGTGAAGGAATTGAATTCCATTTTTGTGGTGGCAAATGTAACGAATTTTTATAATTTGGGTATAACTAACCATTGCATCCAATTTAACCAACATCATCACCCCCACCCTGCCCAACCTTCACTGCTGCCACTATCATCATTGCCACAACCACCACCATGTCGTTACTGTTGCCGTCACAACCACCACCACCCACCACCATGTCGCTACTGTTGTTGTCACAACCGCCACCCTCAAACCACCACCACACACACAAAAGCACATGCAGATTCCAATTCCTTTGTGAGATTCCATTTCAATTCCTTCCAAGTTCCAGCCATTCGCATGGTTAAATTCCATCAAATTCATTCAAAGTCAAATTCCATGCCAAAGATTTGGTAACTTCCATTATATATATACATTTTTGCTATAACCTGCCATATTATTGTTATATAGCCAAACTGTAGTACAATTTTTTTTATTCAAAGCTTTCTCTTTATCTTTTAAGGGGTTGGTTGTGCAAAGTTTATGATATCTTGATTGGAGTAGGTGATGAATTCAGAACATAAATAGAATTGGCCTAATGTAATTATGTTATATTTTATTTCAGATTTGAGCCTGCACCTGTTCAAGTGTTGTTATCTGAAGAAATTACTGGTTCTTTGAGGAAGCTTAAGGTTTGCCTATATTCTATTTATGTATTCTAGATATTTTTGTCCTGTTTCTACATTTGTGTTATTTCACATAAGCTGAAGGAAACTTGTTTACAAAGTGGGATGGTTTATGAGATTACTAACAATTGAAATATTCCAAATGTTAATGTAGGCATGTTGCACCCTTGCAAGAGACCGATACAAGAGCCTTGAGAAAAGAGGAATAATTGTCCCTACAGCTAAGAGTGGCAGGTATGATTTCATCCTGTGGTTTGCACTTGACATTTTGTTACTCCCTCCGTCCCAATTTAAATGTCCACATTTGTATTTATATTTGTCCCAAAAATAAATAATCAAATTCTCAAATTTACCCTTAATTAATGCACAAATAGTTAAGAGTTGTGAGGAGGGAGAAATTAAATAAGGGTAAATATGTGATTTGGTTTACCAAAAAGTGTAATTATTATGCATGTCTAAAATTGTGTGCCATTTCAATTGTGGACACTTAAATTGGGACTGAAGGAGTATTTATTTTGTGGTTGTTCTTATTCAGACCATGGCATTGTGTAGTCGAATTGCTAACAGAGTGTCAATGATTTATCTGTGCAGGAGGTAGAATTAAGTAGATGGATATGAGCAAAAAGACGGGAATACCCTTTTGGCTATTTTTGGTTTTGTATACTTTCTTATTGACACTTTGTTTCTGGAAAACAAGTTTTGAGTTCTGTTTTTGTTATTGTTCTTTTCCCCCCCAAGAATATTTATATGTATTAATATGGAAATTTCATACAGATCATAAACACACAAGCTTGATAAGAAAGACCATCGGTCTTATTTAATTCAAAGCTACATGACTTGGATGATTTTTGCCAAAATATTATGCCAATCAAGTATAATGAAGCGTATTTTTGAGGGATATGCTTTGTGCCAAAAACTTTGCTGTATGAATGAGCAAGGACGAAATGACAACCAAAGGGTCTTTTGGTCTAACGGTATAGGAGGTTGGGCGTTCATCATCAAAGCTGAGGAGAGTGTGTCATGTGTGAGTTTATTTATTTTATTTGCCGTATATAAATATTATATATACTTAAAAAAAAAACAGGAGAGTTTTTCTAATGTAGACAATGATACCCTTCTTGCTATCATTTCCTCAAAAGTTGACAAACTGGGAGGAAAGAAATACTGTCTCTAAAGCCTCAATTCTATTTATAAATTCATTAAACGAAATGACAAGATGAGGTGCCCTCCTGCCTATGTTGTAGTTCTGTACCAAATCGTTCTGTATTGAATAGTAGCAACAGTCTAAACAGCACTCCCCTCCGTATGTGGACACTGGCTATCCGAAGGAGGAGGTCAATCAAAAAAAGAGATGTTAATTAATCTCCATTGTTTACCATTATTCATTGAGGTAAAATTTCCAGCTAAACTTGTCAGTTTATTAATTGATAACATTAAAATAATTATTGTTCTAAAAGACACGTCATGATGACAATGCAACGCTTCTCCCACATCATGTTAACACCCATAATGGTTGTTGAAGGTGTGGCACTACTATGTTGTGGCGTTACATCTCTAGAGCCAAGACACTGAACGAGGGGGCTCATGCTGGTATGCCAGCGTCCTCGCTGGGTTCCCAAGGGAGGTGAATCGTAGTATCTCATATTGGTTAGAGAGGGAAACAAATGTTGCCTTATAAGGGACTTGATACTTTCTCTATCAGATGCGTTTTAAAACCGTGAGTTCAAGTGTGGATAAAGTGAACAATATCTGGTATGGCTGGCCTATGATACTACATATATGATGCTAATCGATGAGAAGGTATGATGAAATTGTCGACTCCACTTACAAATTTTTTATAATTTCTCTACTTTGTAATCCACTTTATTTACAAAAAAAATTAATGCATGCATCTAGGGTGTTCGCGGTGCGGTTTGGGGTCAAACCGCATCGCATATGCGGTTTGAGCATTTTCGCAAACCGCACCGCATGAACCGCAAACCGCACCGCCAAATGCGGTGCGGTTTATGCGGTTGTACCTATCGCACTTTATGCCTAAAATCCAATAATTATAAGTTTAAAAATACATTATAAATTAACAATAAAGTGACTGTAGTTCAAAAAAATAACGAGTTTCAATACTTCCGATTCTCAAATACATGTTGCATTACTAAAAATAGTTTAAGAAGTAAAAAAAATAAACTTCAAACTAAATTGGAAGTGTAAGTTGTGACGTATCCAATTAATTTATTAAAATTGTCTATTGTCGTATTAGATCAAACTTAAAACTATTACATAAATAAAAATTATTCTATATATATGTATGTGTTATGTATAAAATTTAAAAATATATAAAGCATGTGGTGCGGTGCGGTTTGAACCGTGGTTTGATAACTCAAAACCGCACCGCATATTGCGGTTTGGTAAAAATGCAAACCACAAACCGTACTGTAAAAAAGTTCTAAACCGCGCTTTACGGTGCGGTGTAAACGGTTTGACGGTTTGGATGAACCCCCTACATGCATCTATGCATAAGAAGAGAACGGTGGCGGACCCAGGATTTTTTCCGAGCGGGTGCACCCTTAAATTGTATCAAATGTCCGCAAATCTGTTTGATATATATTTTCGGTTGATTTAGAGGGATTTTTTTAGCCAAATTCTCCGTTCGGGGACCTTTTTAAGTTTTTCGGTTGATTTCGAAGGATTTTTTATGGTTTTTGGTTGATTTCAAGTGATTTTTTAAGGTTTTTTTTTTGTTGACTTCGAGGGATTTTTTAAAGTTGTGTTCCCTTAACACTGAGCACTCTGATCGCACGAGACCCCCCTATAGGGTGGGTCCGCCACCGGAAGAGAAGGTAAATAGAAACAATTATCCTATGAATAAGTTTATAATTAATTTACTCTTGTATTTTTTGAAGAAGAAAGATATATTTTTTTGGTTGTAAATAAGGATGAATTTCTATCATGCTTCTTTTGGTCTAAATATGAAATGTACAATGTTTTTCAATTTTGGATTTGTTTTAAAAATTAAAGTATAAACCATGTTTTAATCTTTATATGTTTTTTTTTTGTTTTTTTCTTAAGAAACATCGTTTTAAATGTTTAACAATAATCAATATTTTAAGTAAATTATATATCAAGTTAATAATCATATATATATATATAATATTATTTTAAAGTTGAATTTTGTTTTTTTCCAGAAGAAACAATAAAAACATATAAACCCCACTTGCCGACTTGCCGTTACAAATAAATAAATATTAAAATCATGTTTTAATAAGAAACTCAGATATTTAAAATCATGCTTTCCTGTTTTTATATTTTGAAAAAAAATACAGGGTTACTTCTGATCGTATGTGAACTGTTGAAGGGGTGAACATGAAAATACGGAAAGAGAAAAATCTGGCCCGTCATATTGGAAATGGTATCATCGCCATTTTCAATTGGCGGTAGTCCACCGTGTTCTCTCGGAAACAAGAACAACGAACAGAATAGAATGTCTGATCAAATAGCGAAAGGGGACGATTTCCAAAGGCAAGCTGAAAAGAAACTCAAGGGTTGGGCTTTATTTGGTTCCAAGCATGAAGACGCCGCCGAATATTACGAAAAAGCTGGCAATTTTTACAAACTTGGCAAATCCTGTAAGTTTTCATCATGATCGTTCACCAAAATTTATATATTCCTCAAATTATTCGATCATTGGATTGTGACGTATAACGATTGAATGAAGTCGATAGTTTGTTGTGGTTTTTTTCCTTCAAATTAAGGTGTTATTTGAATTGGTTTACGTTACGGACGAGACGGGTGAAATTTGGGGATGTTAAATCAAATAGTTTATGATCGGGTGTTATTGACCTTAGTTTTTGATCGATTAGGGTTATGAATTTGATGAATTTGGATTTTGGATAGGCGACGATCAATTTAATATGCACGGAGATGTTTAATGTTTTTAACATGTTTACTCCTCCAAACATCAAAAGGAAAGCTGTTCAATGATCATATACTGTTTTCCATAATATGAAAGGTTTAGAAGCTCCATTTGTTCGCCATTACCGAAATCTCAACTACTTGATAGGTTCCACCGTTTCCTGTCAAAATAGGTTACTTGTAAACTTCTAAATCAGTATGGATTTTAGAGATTTATAGAAAAAAATTCCAACTAAACTGAAAGTTACTTTAAAGTCTTAGAGAAGGTAAAGTTTCGCATAAGAAGTTAATATCTAACTCTACTTTCTGAATGGAGGGAATTTTGTTTTATTAAGTTTTGTTCTTGAGATCTGACATCAATTCGTTTTTGCTAATCGGTTTTTCAGGGGATAAAGCTGGGACAGTATATGTCAAATTGGCTGAATGTTATTTGAAGGTAAGTGCTTAATGTGGACCTCAAACCTTTTACTTAGAACCCTTTATTGATCTGTGCTGTTTTTGTTACAGATGGATAGCAAACATGAAGCTGCAAATGCTTATGCAGATGCAGCTCATTGCTATAAGAAAACAAATACTGCAGGCATGCATCATTTCTATCTTCTTATATGAGTTTGTTAATTCGTATTTAATCCAATCTTCCATTCTAGTTTTCATAGCACTCAATGGTCTGACAAATATACCCCCATGAAATCTTTTTTCTTTTCTGTGATATGTTCAATAAAGTTTTATCATATATCTCCATTTCTTTTATGTAAGTTTTTCTTGATGCAATTGGATACTTTGCAGAGTGTGTATCTAATCTGGAGAAAGCATTAAATATATTCATGGAAATTGGGAGGCTCAGCATGTCGGCAAGGTACTGCAAGGTACAATTCTCGTGTGTATATATATATATATAATATGATAAAATTCTTATATGGTGGTTGCTAGGTTGATCGTTGCATAGACTGATGCCATAGAAATCATGAACTGAATAAGCTGTGATTGTTTTTTTTTCTCTTGCAGGAAATCGCAGAGTTATATGAGCAGGAAGAAAACTTAAAGCAAGCTATTGTTTACTATGAAAAAGCAGCTGATCTGTATCAAGGTGAAGAAGTGAACACGTCTGCAAATCAATGCAATCTGAAAATTGCACAATTTGCTGCTCAACTGGAACAGTAAGGGCCTGTTTTGTTAGCAGCTTAATGAGCTTAATGGGACTCACAACTTATTCGTTCAGCTATACATGATTGTTTGACAGTGGCTTAATGATATAGAAAGTGACTTATTCAGTAAGCTTCTAGGGGGAGCTTTATGCAGAAAGTCAAGTTTTTTTTTTTCCAAACCGGCACCTCCCTGTTAAAAAACACGCTCCTTCCATCTATGAACAAACCCTCCCAAACAAAAAACCTTACCAATCTATACAGACAGATTAATCCACACAGACAGCTTTATCCATATAGGACTTAATGGAAAACCAACTAAACAGGCCCTAAGCGTGCTTTTGCTATCAGGATGGCTTATACTTTGGAGTCCATCTAGTTCACTTCTTGAATGCACATATTATACAGTTTCCATTTTGGATTGTCCAATAAAATGCAACCCTTTTGTCCGTTACTAATAGTTAATTGAAATAAGTGACTTTGAATAATGATCCACAAGGTTTTCTCTTTAAATTTCATGAACATTTAGTAACCTTTATTATGCTAATATGCTATACATATCTTGTTAATATCAATCAAAATTAAATGTGGGTTTGTTAGTGACACCATTTTCTTTGAAATGTCTGTCCAGATATCAGAAAGCAATCGATATTTTTGAAAACATAGCACGGCATTCACTCAACAATAACTTGTTGAAGTATGGCGTTAAAGGGCATCTGTTAAATGCTGGAATTTGCCAACTCTGTAAAGGCGATGTTGTTGCAATTACAAATGCGTTGGATAAATATCAGGTAAAGCAGTGGATCCTGACCGACAAATTTCTTTATTATCTTTCTGTTTTAAAGATGTGGACTAAATGTTTGTTTGCTTATGTAGGATATGGATCCAACATTTTCAGGATCACGTGAATACAGATTGCTGGCGGTATGTTATATATATCTCAAACACCTTGTCAACAGATTTTATGTTTTTAGTCTTCTTTAAGAAATTTGTTTTCCACCATGGTTCTTGCATCATTTGCACAACCCTTGTGGTTTATATATATATATATATATAGGGTCAAGTTCAGGGGAGAATACTCTGGTGACCGTTCATCTGGCCAGTACTCACATGTGCATACAAGTAATTTGTAAGCAATTTGATGTGCATATCGTCCAGATGAATAGTTACCATAGTGTTCCTTAGTTTTTCATTTTTTTTGGGATTTTCCCCCGAACCTCTCTCTCTCTCTCTATGTGTGTGTGTGTGTGTATATATATATATTAGAGTTGCATTGAATTTTTGGCTGATGCAAATTCTAACCGAATTTTATAAATTATAATGTCACTTTCTTTGGTCCCCGGCCCCAACCAACTCCCCTGTGATGCTTTAAAGCTGACACATTGCCTTAAATTTATTATTTGGTGCATGATTACTTTCAAATTATGGGTTAGAATCAGATGAACAAATGGAGAAACACATTGGGCAATAGTTAAACTTAGTTATTGGACTAATTGTAAGTATTTATTCACATACTACAACTTGTATTATTTCTTAACAATTGGGATTTGTTTTCCTTATGGAAGGATTTGGCTGCTTCGATTGATGAGGAAGATGTGGTTAAGTTCACCGATGCTATCAAAGAATACGATAGCATGACTAAACTGGTAACATATTTAGCTTGCATCGAGTTATATATATTGATAAGTATCGTTTAGGTTTATCCCTTTTATGTGCTTAACATACATATATATATATATAGGGTTAGGTTCAAATGTGAACTCATTTTTGGTTGTGAACGTGAGGACGAATCTCAGCCACACATCTTCGGTTATGGTGGACGCGATCACGGAGGATTGACGCGATTCATGGGAGGGTGAAGATTGTTAAAGGAGGGGAACCAGGTCAAAGCCGCCTTTATTGACCGGATAAGTGGCTGAGATTCGTCCTCACGTTCACAACCAAAAATGAGTTCACATTTGAACTTTCCTCCATATATATATATATATATAGGAGTTTAATCATTTGAGAACTCCAAAATTTGTGTGATCCATGAGAACTTCTACCTTAAGGTTTTGTTCACATGGCTTTTTTTCTATCTAAATATAGTATTTAATATACTGTTACACATATATCTTTTTCACGACGTGTTTGTATCATATGTATTCGATTCACAATGTGAAACTCTTTTACATGTATTTTTTGTTTCACAAACACGTAAATGTACATTGTGAACCCAGTACATGTCAACCAAACACATTGTGAAACAAATATATGTTAATCAATATTCTAAATCCTAGTCTTAGATAGAAAAAGATCATATGAATAACACATGGGGCACAAATTCTCAATGCTATCACAATTTAATGGGTTCTCAAAAGGACACACACACACACACACACATATATATATATATATATGTATGTATGTATAACTCAGTTTATCTCATTTTATAGCGTAATCAAATCGGTATAACAGTACCTCCAAAAAGATTGGAACAAAAGACTGATAATATGGTATTTTTCAGGATGCATGGAAGACCACCCTTCTGCTGAGAGTGAAGGATTTGCTGAAAGCCAAGGAGATGGAAGAGGATGATCTTACTTGAAACTCATTTATCAATTTATTGTCATCACTTTCATTTGTTTATTATTCATGACTACATGTGTGTATTGCTTGGATTCACCTCCCATATTCTTTTAGCTTGTTAATAGATTTCATATTGAAACTTTTAAACATTCTCTTTTAGTTACAAATATCAGAGAGTAGACAACCACACCTATAACTTTTTTCATGTGCCTACTTCTTATTGGTTTTTTCTTTCTTTTCTGATGCTTATTGTACTCTCTGTCTCAAGCTTTAGAGATAAATTTTCTTTATCTCATGATTAAAAGGTAGAATGGGAAGTGGATATTTATTTTTGAAAATACACTTTTTTGGGTAACAATGCATATCCGGCCACCATATGTGCACCAATTAATCTATTGGACTACCAGGGACGAACTGGAATCATTGCAGCTGAATCTCCATAGCTATAAGGGTTTGGCAACGGTCAACACCTGGAGTCGAAATAAGGGAATATGCGATTAGATTTTCACTATATCATCTCACTAACTTTAAGACAAACTAAGATATAAATATAAGCATTTATTTTAAAATGAAGGAATAACTATGACTCTATGTTCTATTTTTACTCACACTTTTTTAGATGGCAATGTCTTCATTTGCCCCCTTTTCTATTGCTTACAATTTTTAGGGTTTACAATGGTTTACATATATATGTTTAATAGAAATTCTTGTTTTACACGTATCTTTTTATGTAATCATAAAACAATAATGGTTTTTCCAAGAGGGAAAATTAAAATTTTATCGATTCATTGGGTTACATTATTTTTTAGTCTTTTTTATTAAAGTGTTATTGCAATTGTAAATAAAAATAAGTTGATGTTTTCATGTCTTAAAAATGCATTTAAAAATCTATAGAACATATTTGAAACAACTTTAATAAAATTTACATAATATTAAGAAAATAATTTTCAAAATTTGGTAGTAAATTCAAAATATCGAATTTAATATCTTTGTAGGCGAAATAAACCTAGATTAAGAAATCTAAAAATTTCAAAGGGTCATTTATTGAGGTGCTAATCTGTCCATACAACAATCTAGAGGACTGTTTCTGTACATTCTCCATTTCTCTTGAAACAAATACTGCTGGCTGGGCGCTGGACATATATACGGTCGTTAACCGGTCAAACTTAAGCGGCGTCGTATCAACTAAATAATTCAATCTGCCCAGCTGCTAAATTCGCAGATTTTTTTTTTTCAAGTGGTACAGAAAAGAACCTTCTCATCATTCATCTGCTTTCGCCCCTCTTTATCATCGTTCCCAAGAATTCTCTCCATCAAAACTTTTGATTCAAAAGGTATTATCAATGGAGAAGAAGATGAATTTGAACTAGGTCTTCTACTTCAGGTACGTATTTTTCTCCAAGCACTTTTCAGATCTTGCTTAGTTCCTACGCTTGTAAGATTCTTCGAGTTTCTATTCACGCTTTTTAATGTACGCAATATACACAGAGATGTTTTCGTTGATTGATTTTATGTTTTTTTGATTTGAAGTGTTTGAACTCTTAAGGTTTTTGGTGGATGTAGTTGATCAGTTCTTGTTTTGTGTATGTTTATGCATATTGATAAGTTGAAGTTGTTTAACAACTCAAGTTGACCTAATATGACAACTTTAGTTTCAGTTTAAGTTTGAGAAGAGTAAAATGTTCATAGGTATTGAACGTTTAAGTTTGATGTATTGAAGTTAGTTCATATTTTAGGCAGATTTGTGTTCGTTTGCTTGCCTCGTGTATACTAGATTCAATTACACCATTTATTTTTAGCGAAACAGGTGTACTTTGAATTTTCTGGTCAAGACTCGTATTTTTCGGTTGGTAGTCATGTGAAATTCGTTACAAATTAGATATCCGGTCAGAATTAGTACTTTTTTGATGTTGACAGCCACATGAAACTCGTGAAGTTCATTACGAATTAGATATCTACATTATCCTAATTGCAGGTTTTGTTGTAGAGGTTAACTTGGCTACAATGGTTTCAAATGATAATGGCGGAATTGAAGATGAGAAATCTAATGGAGGTAGAGCCAAGACTATCGCCCCTCTACATATCCAAACCACTCAGAGTCAGAGGGGATTTCTTAGGGACGAAGATGCTCAAACTCCAGGCGGTACCAGCAGAACTCCGAGTTTCCTTGTATTTGGTAATCTAGGTACGCCAACTGCAAAGTTCCAACGGATTGCTCAGGAGAGAGATGACTTCTCACGCACCATACCTTCCAGCGCTAGTCAAGCAATTCGAGATCGCTTCACTAGGGTCTTCTCTAAGAAAATTGATTGGGTGTCCCTTCAGAAATTGGCTAAAGAATGGATAAGAAACCCAATGAATATGGTTCTCTTTGTCTGGATTGTATGTGTTGCTATCTCAGGTGCGATACTCTTCCTTGTGATGACAGGTATGTTAAACCAAGTCCTTCCAAGAAAATCTCAAAGAAATGCTTGGTTTGAAGTCAACAACCAAATTCTGAACGCGCTATTTACGCTCATGTGTCTGTACCAACATCCACATCGACTTTATCACCTCGTACTCCTCTTGAGATGGAGATCAGAAGATGTTTCAAAATTGAGAAAATTATACTGCAAGGATGGAACTTACAAACCTCATGAATGGGCACACATGTTGGTTGTTATCTTGCTGCTTAACCTTAATTGTCTAGCACAATATTGTTTATGTGGACTCAACGTTGGATACAAGAGATCAGAGAGACCAGCAATAGGGGTGGCGATAACTATCTCTGTTGCAATTGGTGCCCCTGCAATTGCTGGTGTGTATTCTGTTGTCAGCCCACTAGGGAAGGAATATGCTACAACAGCTTCTGATGAAGAAGCCCAACTTAAACCGGATAGTGTTTCAAGTAGTGGACCAAGTCAACAAAGGTTGAAATCATTTGAAAGGAGATACTCATTCACTGCTAAAGATGAGACTAGAACAATTGAAAGTAGTCCGAAATGGAGTGGAGGTATATTTGATTTTTGGGAAGATATCTCTTTAGCATATCTCTCGTTGTTTTGCAGTTTTTGTGTTTTTGGTTGGAATATGGAGAGACTTGGGTTCGGAAACATGTATGTCCATATAGCAACGTTTCTTCTGTTTTGTTTGGCACCTTTTTGGATTTTTAATTTGGCTGCCATCAATATTGATGATGAGACTGTAAGGGAGGCATTAGGGATTACAGGGATATTTCTCTGTGTATTTGGTTTGCTTTATGGTGGATTTTGGAGAATTCAGATGAGAAAAAGATTCAATCTACCCCCATCTGATATCTGTTGCGGTAAACCTGCTGTGGCTGATTGTGCATTATGGCTCTTCTGCTGCTGGTGTTCACTTGCTCAGGAAGTCCGCACTGGAAATTCCTATGAAATTGTGGAGGATAAGTTTTACAAGAAACCAGATGACGAAAATCGTGAGATTCCTATATCAACTTTGCCACGAGAAGAAGAATTTGGTTTTAGATCTGGCCCAAGTTCTCCACTTCCTAATAGCTCCTTTTCGCCTTATAAATCCAACACGGCTAGTCCTAGTAGGTTTCTAAAGGAACATCAAAGCCCAACCAACCAGCCATCGGTTGTGGAAGAGGATTCTCATTCAAGAGGTAAAGATACAACTCTGGAACCACCTGCTCCATCTTTTATACACAGAGATGGTTAAATTTAAGTAGCATCTGATTTGTATAATGAAATCGTAAGTTGTTTGAGTATAGTACCATCCTTTTCCCTGTATATGAGTTAAATTTCTCTCTCTTTTTATATTTCTTTTTTGTTTGTTGTACTTTTAAGCTTTTAATGATGTTGAATTTCAAGAATCTCAACCAGAAAACAAATTTAACGGTAATGCCTTTCGCTGTTTGTACACCCTTTTTTAGTTTCAATTGCAGCACTTTTTTCATCTTTGTTCTCAGAGCTTCAATGGCAATAGCTGATCTTTCAGCCTGAAAATATGGTGAACTTCCTAATTCCTTCTGCTATCTTTACTGGAAATAACTTAGATTCAGTTCTTTCTATCGTTCATTTGGGTTATTGAATTACTTATCTTATTGTGAAATTTCCAACCCTAGGTTAATTGTGGTTCCTTGGAGTTTAGTTGATATTGGTTACAAGATGCTTAATTTACTAAGTGAGATTATCTGAGCTTCTTTCTTCCTAATCTTACTTCCTCCCACTGTTCTTTCTTATTATCAGAACCCTCATCATATTTACATGATCCAAATTTCTTTTAAATATTAATAAATTTTGTCTTTACTGATGTGGGTTTTCCAGGAGAGATGTTCAATGACCTATCTGGTATGCTTTTCTTATCATCTTGCTTCTTGTAGAGCAATCATATTTCTTAGGTTGCGTTGTTTTGGAGCTGTTCTTATAATCGTCTAGCTATATAGTTGTAATTGGACTGGAAGATCTGCATGATGAGGTCACTGATTTCTGCATATAATCCTGCCATTTTATTATTTAGGGGAACCATTATGTGGTATCTTTGTCTGCTCTTTAATTCATTTTAATCTTATGGGAGGTTACATTAGGAGCCAAAGTGAAATTTGGCCTTATATCCGTCACAAAATAATGTTTATGGTCATTTTGGTCATTTCACATCTTCAATTTGTGAACTGAAGACGGGAGTCGGGACCTGCAAAATGACATAAACAAAGCAATTTGAGCCATGAAATTGATCACCAATGTCAACAAAATGCCTTCTGATGGCTGCATTACTGAAAGATGGAGATGCCAGGTAATAACCGAAAAGTAAAGTTTCTGCTATTTATTATGATGCCACATGCAAGTCAAAAACATCATTAATAATTCATTTTTTGTCGTATATTTCTAGGATTGTGATGATCTTAAAGTAGGAAATTATAATCACTTTGTTGGTTTTATTTTAATTGGAAGCTTCATAAGTGATCAGAATTATCCAAGTTTCATGATCATTTACTTATCCTCCATTGGTATGTTATCCCAGTCCAATGCAGATAAACTAGAAAGTGGCATCGGTTCATGATGGTGCTCGACTTCATAGCTCCTAGCAGACTCCTAAGGCAACTTAAACTACGACGAATGCAGAGGGATTTTGATCTTTTGATTTGTTCAGCATACGACCCTGGTGATTTCCATTGGCATCCTAAAACATCAGGATCTGTTTGTAAGTTTCATCAACCTTTCCTTCCACTTGAAATATACTAAAATCCATATAATTGGGGTTGCTTTTACTATAATTGAATTGTCATAGCCACTAGATAAAGACCATCATGTATATATACATACACACACACACATATATATATATATAGAGAGAGAGAGAGAGGGGAAAGTTCAAATGCGAACTCAAATTTGATTATTCAGTCTGAATATGACAAGTGTCGCTCATTTGTTCTCACGATCACAACCAATTTGAGTTCTCATTTGGACCCGTCCCTATATATATATATATATAGAAGAGAGAGAGAGAGAGAGGACAAATCAAATACAAACCATGGAAAAGGTTACAAACTATACAAACCATTCTCAACCATCCATCTAGTCTAACGAATATCTGGTTTCATAAATATATCGATTGTTTCCTAATATAAATCGTTGGTCATAATTAATTAGCTCTAATTATCTTTCATAAACATTCAGATTATAATAAATGAATCTTCATCATTTCCATAAATATCTTAATCGATTGATTTCTAACTTTCCATGGTTTGCATTTGATTTGTTCTCTCTCTCTAATATAGAATTAAAATCACATATAATATTAAAATTTGGTGAGTATGGTAGAAAGGTTATAAAAAAGAATTCACAGATGTTCAGCATGGAAATGTTAACATAAGTTAATATAAATTAACATGAAAGGATAACATATGTTAACGTACGTTAACATGCTAATTTATATGAACCCGGCTAACAAAGTACTTACCAGTGCTTCCTACATAATTTTGATTTCCTATGACAAATAGGTTGAGAACAACTGATCACGTTTTGTTTCACAATGTGAAACAAAATATATACATTCAAAATGATCACGCTGGATATTCACATGCATTGTTTCACAATGTGAAACAACACATGATTATCCATTCTCATGGTTCTCAACTTTTTTGTGGTTCTCATTTGATTATCCCCATATATATATATATATATATATATATTATAGGGGCGGGTTCAAATGAGAACTCAAATTTGGTTGTGAACGTGAGGACAAATGAGAGTGCGACACTTGTCACATTCAAAGAAATATTCAGACTAAATATAGCATATATTCACTCTGAATAATGCTTATTCAGTCTGAATATTTCTTTGTATATTCAGCCTGAATAATCTACATTCAGACACGTGTCGCGCTCTCATTTGTTCTCACGTTTACAACCAAATTTGAGTTCGCATTTTAACTTTCCTCTCTCTCTCTCTCTCTCTCTCTCATATATATATATATATAGAGAGAGAGGGAGGAGAGAAACCTTTCTTCTCTAGCTCTTTTAAATAGAGATCGAAAGGGTCTCGCGTGATAGGAGAACCGGCTATCTACACATCAAGGGACTTGACACACTTTTTCGCTAGAGGCACCGTCTAGTTTTCATTTGAGACGTGTGTTGGAGTCCACAATCGGATAGACACAAATCATCAAACCTACACAAACGTAAAAAAACCGTTGTAAAGGCTCTTTTAAAAAAGAGATTTAAAAAAGGATTTCACATCTTCACTAAAATCATAACATGACTGCTTGATGGTATTGGAACCACTTGTATATCCATTAACCTCCATAGTTCCATTCCCTCAAAGCTGTATTTGGATTGATAATGACTCAAAGTAGTGGAAATCTATGTCACCTGCATTTCCTTAATAATATTCATCTTCCTTCCACACACACACACACACACACACTTACCTTTTCAATTTTTACCACACCTGACACCCCTACAGATATTTACCTATTGTGTGGTTCAAATTTAGTTATAATAAAGTTTTATCTTTTTATATGTTTTTTTATTTAATACGATTATAAAAACAATTTGCTTTTTGGGGTTATTTTTAATGAAGCATCTTCTATTGCTAAATAAATTCCTCCTACCAATTTCACACTCATCCTCGTCACTGTCAACCTTTTTATTTATCAATGTCAACCTTTTTATTTTCTATGTTTTAGAAAAAGTAGGTGATAAGATGGAAGATGATTTCATTGCAAAACAAGTGGAAGTAACATTTGATTGATTTGGATCAAATATGAAATCCATTTGTGGGTTATTTAAAATTTTGTATATTCATGAATTTTATTGTTATCTAAATAGTATATTTGGGAAAAAAATTGATTACCGATGGCCCCAAAAGGAACCATACGGAACCCACCTTCAAGGACACCAATGTGAGGGCATTTTTTTGGCTTACTCAGCCTCAGGGGTTGGCCGCCGTAGGGCTGGGGAATTGAACCCAGGCTAGATAACTCATCTACCACAGGTTCGAATCCAGGTGCAAACAACTTGTGGCCACTGGGGATTTATCTCAGAGCTGCATGCTTTAGCAGTCTTAAAATTGTCAGGGATTAGTCTATGCAAAATGTTTAGGATACCCTTTCCAAAAATAAATGAAAGGAGAGATTGTAATGATTTATACATTTTTGATCTTTGGAGTCTAAGCTTAAACTAATCGGACATTTTTTATTAATAACTATAAAAATTCTAACGATAGCAAGTGGAGTTTGTAACTCTTTTAAGTTCAGTGGTACAACACAATGGAGATAGTGGGATCGTCACCTCTAGGTTTTTTTAAAAGATTGACAATTGTAAAAGTTGATTTGTATAGTTTTAATCGTATTTGTATATTAGATTTTTATAATGCATTTTTTGACGCCCCCAAATATCTATAATGTTATTTCCTTTTAGATTAAGATCCCCGTGTTTTGTTCTGCCTCTTGGATTATCTCAAAGATCAAAGACGTTTTAAGTTGTAATGAAACTAGCTTATGAGGTTTGAATTTACATTAAGAGGTCTTTTATCAAACATTTACCAGCCTTGTCAATCACTCAATCGTCTTATTGGATGAGTATGACAAAGACTGAGATTCTTATCTGATAAAAGAAAAGACAGGGATCTAGGGTCTTACCCGATAAGTGAGGATAGTGACTCTTACTCGGTAAATACTTATTGAGTGATAAACGTTTATCATCAGTTATCTTGATAGTGGAGAATGTTACCTGATAAGTGAAGGTAGTGACTTTTGCCGATAAGTGTTTATCTGGTAAGCTTTTAAAAAACGGCCCCTAAGTTGTAGTTTTAGAATTTTTAACATGAATAAATTATGGGCTTGTAAGTTTTGTATAGTAATCACTAAATAATTTATATACTATTTTTTTTAAATAATACTAGTTTCATACTTATATTATTTTCTGATAACGACATGTATTAACCAAAATCAATGTAATCAATATTTATATTAATTACCAACAACAAATAAGTAAATAATATTTGATGAAACTTAAAAAAAAGAAAACAAACACACGTAAGTAAAACCAGTTGCATTCCCTTCATATTTATATCACATAATCATTCATACAAACCATAGAGAGGTGCTTTTGTTTTGTTGACCAAGGAAATAAAGAGTCTGTTTTACGTTTTGATGTCTGATTAGTAATAAATTCTAGCACCAACTTCTTTGAATAAGCATGGGAATGAGGCATGCAGATAAGACCCGCTCTGTCACCCTATTGGAGAACCCAGTGTGCCTCCCCCAACCAGGACTGGGATTCCCCACAAAACCATAGACCGGAGATGGGGACAGGTATCTCCAAGAGTTAAAAACTGAGGATGCGACAGTGTTTGCGACGCAACATAACGTGATCCCAACCTCCCCCTTTCCATATAGTTAATATATAATATATTTATTATTACATATGTTATTTGTAATAAACAATTAGATTTGGTATATTTTAGATTTAAAAACAGTATTTTGACTTTTATATTTTTACTTTGATTTCGATGAGCCACTATTGATATACCATAACAATAAAAGATACCTTAAATGCATCCCATGCCTACCTTAAATGCATCCCATAACGATAAAAGACACAATCAATTGCTTTATGATAAATTCAAAAACAAATAATTATAAAAATTTGAAAACACAATGCATGAAAAGCATTGTCTTACTTTTAATTAACTAAAGTTGAAAATAAGCGCACCAGACCGAAAGGTTTGATAGTCATTGCCCACCCTATTAGATAATAAACAACAAAGACTATAAAATCTGCAATCATCCAATGGGCATGTGACACCTGTCAGAATTATCATAAAACTGTTTGTATTTATACATTGTTTAATAAAATAACAAAATACAAAACAATAATATATTTTATCTTTTTAATATTATTTTTTAATAAGTTAATAGCCGAAGACATGCTCGCTTTTTAGTTAAAAGAAAGGGAAAAGATATTATCATTTACATCCTAATCTACATAGTAAACTCTATTCTATACATATATCCTTTAATTAAAATAGATAAATAAATATGAGTGTTAGTATGTCATATATCCTTCAATTAAAATAGATAAAACAATAGACTAGGATGCAAATGAGAATTATACTAGAATGTAAAAGAAAAAACCCAGAGAGAAAACGGGTTACCCATGGATGTCGGATTCTCTTGTTACATGTTGACGTCAGTTTTCATGAAATAGAATTCCACGTCATATAGCATTTCCTTTTTCATAGTTGAAGCCTTAATTTTTAATTTTTTCCCTTCTTTTCGATTTTATTTTATGATTTTAAATTAAACAAGGTTTTAATTAGTTATCGATTTTATTAAGTATTTATCTATATTATTAAGTATGTATCTATATTAATAAGGCTTTATTTTATATTTGAATGTATTTTTCAATTATTTATATGTTAGTCTTAAGAAGTTCAAACATAACATTTTAAAAAGTTAAAATGTGAATATCAGAACAGTTTAAGAACATGAGTTGTGAGTTAACACTATAGAATGTCACCAATAAAAACGTAATATCTAAAAACAATGTGACAAGTTTATAGGATGTTTTTAGGCGTCTTAACAAGTTTATTAGAACACTTTAATATATAAAAAACATTATATTAGCTATTTGATATGACACAAGTTTATTAGGACCAACAGATATTTTATAATTCTCTAAAATATTTTATAATTCTCTAAAATAAAGAACCGAAAGTCAAAATCTCTATTCTAGAAATTTTATCATTAATTATATTATTTAAATATTATATATTTCATAATCCCAACACTTTTAAAAATAAATTATATAAAATGACATCAATTCAACCCTCGTGCGTGCGTGCAATATCACTCATACATACATTGGGCTTAATTTCGGTGAGAATGAAAGTTATGGTGAAAATGATATAAATTGATATTTATTATTGGATCAATTTTAATTAAGAACAACAGTAATAAGATGTACCGTGGTTGGTATCCTTGGTTGGCGAGGGTTCGAACCCTGCGGCTGACAATTCTGAGGTATTCTAGCTAGTGGGCCGTTCCTTTGGGCCAGATCATGGGCGAGTCCATAGGACTGGTTCATGGGCGCTGAGGATTAGTCGGGTGATACCCGGAAAAAGATGTGTGAGTGTGTTAACTGTCTTTCAAAAAAAAATAAGATGCGCCTAATTAATTCTTTGTGAGAAGCACAATTAATAGTGTTAAGATGATGTTAAAAATGATCAAGAGTTTATATTATTTCTTATATTTTTAACATTAACTCCTATTTTTACATATTTCTAGTACATGTAATTAACAAAATTAGCTTAAACGGGTATCCATTTTAACAGATCTCCTTGTGGATAAAGTTATGTCGAGCAAAAAAGTCATGTGAGCACACTTGACGGGTTCCACGTCATTGGTTTATCTTAAATCAAGAAATATTAAAAAAAATGAATTTTATTTTATGCATTTATAATAACTAACAATTATTAAATATTTTTGTAATATATGATTTGCGCGTTGTACTAATTTTAATTTTATTAAATATATTCGAATCCTGTAAATATTATTGAACGTTGTTTATTCAACTGCACTTGAAATCAAACTCAATTAGATGAAAATATCATATAGTACAATATGGAATCTTAATAATTATTAAACAATACAAAATTAGGGGTATTTTTTATTCAAGTGTCTAATATGATTATTATTGTTTCAATAATTAAAACTAACCTTAAATAATTAAGTAATCGTTTTATTAAAAACTAGAAGGGTACTCGCGCAATGCAGCGAGATACATCTAGATTTTAGGTTTCATTTTAATTTTTGTCTCTATCGATGTTCTAATGGTTTTAAGAAAACGATTTTAATGTTTTATTTAAAAGTTTCATTTTTTTATGTAATTTCTTTAATTCAATTTTTTTATCGTACTTTATTTTGGGTTTAATAACGAAGTAATTTATTTTTGTTTTGATAATATAACTTTTGATAAAGACAATAATTAAACTTGATAATTATCTTAATTATATTTTAATTTTTTTATATTTAAAATTAGATGTTTATCGTGTATTTGATCATAATTATCTGTAGTTAGTTACGTGAATTCAGAAATGCAGTTTTAATAAGTTGTACTTACGCATTATCTACTTGTAATCTTGAAAATTAAGTAATTAGTATTAATTAGCAGTACCTAATGCTTAAAAAGTTGTTTTTAATAGTTTTTGGTCAAATGCTTTATAATATAGTATAGATATTGATATGTTAAATAGTTCCAATTTTTTTCTAAAAATAATTTTTTTTACACGACTTATCACATGTTTTTGGAAATTAAATTAGGGAAAAGTTCAAAAAAAAAAACTCACCGAACTTTCTTATTTTAAATGGTTTAATCCCTACACTATTCTTTTAAACAAATAAACCATCAAACTTTCTCATTTTGAATGATTATATCTCTAAACTATTTTTTGAATGAAAAAATCGTTAAACTTTCATATTCAAAATGATTAAGACCCTAAATTTTTAAAATAAACAAGTAAATCATCGAACTTTTTCTAGTTGGTTAATGTAACTTTTTTCGGATTAAAATTATGTAGGTAACCAAATTTTTAAAAATGTTTAGGTACTTAATCAATCAAAATGAGAAAGTTTAGTGACTTTTTCATTCAAAAAAAAAAGTTTAATGGTTTTTTTCTTCAAAAAAACATTCAGAATGAAAAGGTTTAATATTTTTTTTACATTCAAAAAATAGTTTAAGGACTAAACCATTCAAAATGGAATAGTTTGTTGGGTTTTTTTTTAACTTTCCCCATTAAATTATTTTGATTGATAACAAAATTTAGTTTACAACACCAAACCCCCTTTAATCATTGCAATAACTTTTTATTTAGATCGTTCTGGAATAATTCTAATTTGTCAAGTCTTAGAGCTTCAAACATCATTTGTTCCGGTAAATGGGGGTAGCGTTTTATGATAAAAGATAATGTGTTTATGAGTCTAAGGTGTTGAAGAGACTTTAATGTGTGGATGGTGAGATCAGTGACTCGGAATTTCAAGCGGAGGGGGTTTCCCCGAGCTCTTCTCTGTCTAAAGGAACTTGGGAAAGCAGTATTCAGATGGAGAGGGACCTTGAGAAACATTATTCTACACCAAATACTCCCAAGATTGTTTACAGCATCTCTAAAATAGAGAAATTGAGAAAAATAGAGATTTTTGACTAAAATTGTGCTCCAACAGCATCTCTAAAAGTTTCTCCAAAATGAAGAAAATATGAGAGAGAAGGTTTTTTTCTCCATATTTGGAGATCACCCCAAAAAAGATTACCAAGTAAAAATAATAATACTTTATTCATACTTCACTCTTCTGCCAATAACATAAAAGTTAGTTTAAAAGTTTCTAAATACTTTAAATATTTTAATAATATAATTAATATTGATTCTCCAAAATGAAGATGCTGTTGGAGATGAATGCAATTTTTTTTTTTTTGAGATTTTAACTTTTGTATCTTCATTTTAGAAATTTTTTAAAGATGCTGTTAGGATGGACAAGAATGTTATGGTGAGTTAACGGTTGGGGTTGGCTTAGGTGTCCAATAGGGGGTTCTTTAAGTGAAGTGGAGTAAGATGTGGGTTTATGTCTTAATATTTTCAGGGACCTTACTCGTTAATTTAAATAAACCACAACGACCAAATCCGCATTTAACTCATTAACTTGTATCAATTAATTAATGTTACTTTCTAATTATGAATTAATAATAGTAATGAAATTATTAATTAATATTATTTTAAATTATTATTAATCAAAAATCAAATATAATAATATAAAAAATGTTTTTATAAGTCATATAAAGATTAAAGTCATGTCTTTTTTATTTCATAAATAAATAAAAAATTACAAATGTTTTTAAAATTATTTTTCAAAATTTATTAGTTAATTAAGATTTATACTATTGATAAATTTTATTTTTATTTGTGACGATGATTTAAAATCGTTGATTAATATAACTTTTTTCTAACATTTGTATTTGGTAAAACTATATGTAATTAATAATCAAATTCTAGTTCTATTAGTTATAATATTATATTATTAGTAATTAATTATATTATATAATGTTCTAATTATTTTTTTAACATGTTCTTCTCTATAATTTTACATTAATTAATTGGTCATGCAGTTTATCAACAATTAACTATTTCATCATCTAGTTTATCTAACATAATCAAAACTAAATTCGATTAAAATATCATTTAAATTTCTTTATATATATATATATATATATAGAGAGAGAGAGAGAGGTTTAATAGAAAACGCTAAAAAAGATAAAACTGAAGAACTGTTTGAGAGCCGTCATCTGGACGGTATTTTTTTTCTATGCCCCAATACATATATATGCATTAGTGCATATGCACAAATGCATGCTAGGGCACACCGTCTAGATGGAGGCCTCCCATGGTGTTCTTCGATTTTCTCATTTTTTAGTGTTTTCCCCTAAACCTGAACCTGAACCTGAACCTGAACCTGACTATATATATATATATATATATATATATCTCAAATTCATATCATTAAACAATCCCCCCAAACCTATTTCACACACACAAATTTTTTACCTTTCATTTTCATTTTCATTTTTATTTTCAATTTCAATGCATAATTTAATATCAAGTTTATTTAACATCATCCAATGGTGGGTGTAGGTTGTGTTTCAATGAAAAAGAGAGCTTGGGTTATATAAGCGTAAGAAGGAATCCCCACCTTTAGATGCATATTAGGATGAGAAGCACCGAGATGTACCGGATCAATCTCCATATCGAACACGATTTATGAATAGTTTGAGATTAAAGATATCCAAATCCCTTCTTACACTTTTCACCTTAATTTTCATTCTCATACGATTTTTCGCCTCTTATAACGGTCATAGTGTCATATCTTATTACAAAATATGTGGACCCACAATCATCGGTCATGTAGTTGCATGAAAATAAAAGCATTTTGTTCAACTTTGTTGGCTCATTTATTATCTACCATTAAGTCATTGATCAATATTAAATATAAAAAATGACTTGGGATCACGTGAATAACATGTTTTTATGAGATCCATGGACCATTTTTTAACTTGATAGCAAAACACCTTCAATAGAGTACTATTATTTAAATTGATTTGACGGTTTTGGGAGGAACATAAAAATAAGGTTAATATTTGGAAAATGCATCGCCAAGCGCAAAGACGGGGGGATCAGTATAGGAAGTATTTTTGCCTTCAATAGAGTACTATTATTTAAATTGATTTGACGGTTTTGGGAGGAACAAAATGTAATGTGGGTTAAAGTAATTAGAGCAGTGTATGGGCACAACAAGATGATTGGAGGAAGAACAATTCACAGCAAGGCCAACACAACTTGGATTAGGATTCTAAAGACTGTTAGGCAGTTGACTGACAAGGGTATTAACCTCATGGATCTATGCAAGAAAACGGTAGGGGATGGAAAATCAACTCTGTTCTGGGAGGAGGCGTAGGTGGAGGACGGTCCTCTAAAAGCTCAATTCCAGAGAATATACATGTTGGACCCGTATAAAAAGGCAACGGTTAACGATCGTGTGCGCCTAGAAGATTGGGACGCAGACCACCAAAAGGAGGGGTAGAAAGGGACCAGGTGGAGAAGCTGAAAGAGCTAATTGGAAATACACTTCTATCCAAGCAACAAGATAGGTGGCGACGGACTATGGATGGAGCAAGTATAATAACTTTTTTTGTAATTGTCAACTGAAAAATATGTTACGATGATAGTTTTCACGGTTATAACAATGTATGATGTTCTTAAATGATTAAGGAGTCGTTTACTGAAACAATTACTTGATAAGTGCTTACCAGTTTAATTACTTTATCGAGTGAACTTAACAATGACCGAGAATCTTACCCAGTAAAAGTGATGGTAATGACTCTTACCTCGTAAGCTTTACTGGGTAAGACGTTTACCAACAATTCATTTTGATAACCGAAGTATTACATCATAAAGTAAGGGTGATGTTTTTTTTTAATAACCAATTACTAGATACGCGTTCGGTATTTTATAAAGGGTTGTTTACCAAACTCTTATCCAGGTACGGGTTTACCAAGTCACATTACCATATCAGATTAATATGACAGTGATCAAGTATCTTACCCGGTAAAAGAGAGACAAGAAAGGTGAGTGAGTTTATTTATTTCATTTGTCTTTGGCTGAGGTTAAAACCTCACCAAAGATAAAAAGGTGTGTGAGTTATTTATTCCATTTGTCATATATATATATATATATATTATCTGGTAAATGAAGGCGAACACTCATACCATGATTAGCGTTTACCAGATAAATTGTTACATAGGATCTTATTTTGATGGACTAAAATCCGATAAGTAAATGATAGTATTGAATTTTAACATTAAACAACTTAATCAGATAAATGTTTGGTAAAGGACTCCTAAGTCTCATTTTAATAATATAATGAGTTAAATACAAATTTGGTCCCTGTAGTTTACAAATATTAACGGATAAGGTCTCTCAAAGATTTTTTAACGATCAAGGTCTCTGTGGTTTCCATTTTATAGCGAATAAAGTCCCCCATCTAACTTTTTCGTTAAATATAACTCTTTTAGCATATTTTTTTCTTTTTCAAACCACATGGACAAAACATGTAATTTACTCTAAACTATATATATATATATATTATGTATTATATAATTATATTTGTATTCTATTAATTATATAAATTTCATATTTTATAAATTATATTATATATTTATATACACCTTATATTTTATTTAAAATTATTTATATTTTATATATTTATATGATGTATTATATTTATTTTTTATAAAAATGTATTTTGTACTTTATTTATATATAAAATATAAATAATTTTATAAAATATATGAAAGTTTTAATTTATGCTAAAAACACAAAATTGGATCACTATATAAATTGCATAGATGAAAGATTCAAATACATAAAATATTTATATTTGAACCTTCTATTTATTTATAAAATATAAATACAAAATACATTTTTAATATAAATAGTTGTATAAAATATATGGAAGGTTCAAATACATAAAATACATCATTGCTTATATTTATTAATCTTATGTATTTGAACCTTCCATCTATGCAATTTATATATAAAATATAAAATTGTATACAAAAATAATAAATCGAACCTTCCATACATTTTATAAAATTATTTATATTTTATATTTTATATATAAATATAAATACAAAATACATTTTATAAAAATAAAATAAAATATATCATATAAATATAAAATAATTATTAAATAAAAATATAAGGTACATATAAATATGTAATATAATTTATAAAATATGTAAATTATATAATTTATAAAATAAGAAATTTATATAATTAATAAGTTACAAATGTAATTATATAATACATGATATATATAGTTTAGAGTAAATTACAGGATTGGTTAATATGGTTTGAAAAATAAAAAAAATGCTAAAATGGTTATATTTAACGGAAAAGTTGGATTGGGGACCTTATTCGTTATAAAATGGAAACCACAGGGACGTTAATCGTTAAAAATTTTAAGAGACCTTATTTGTTAATATTTATAAACCACAGGGACCAAATTTGTATTTAACTCTAACATAATTTAATAAATGTAATTGGGTTCAAAAATTGACAAAAAGCGACATGTAAGTCTTTGTTTTAAAGGTTAAAGACAAAGCCTTGTTCTCATCATTTGAGCCATGAAAAAAGTGTGATGGGAAATACGTGGAGTCCACCAGGCACACCGTCATTTTTTATTTTCTTAATTAAAATATGATTTTTTTTCTTTTGAAATATATAATCATATCTGTACCCTAAACAAGTTAACTTCTTTAGTGATTTTTTTTAAATATATAATCATATCTGTACCCTTGTGTATTGTTTGGTAAAAATAAGAATAAGTCACCTTATAAGGTACCTTATTTTTAATACTAGAAGGGTACTTGCACAATGCAGCGAGATACATCTTGATTTTAAGTTTGATTTTAATTTTTGTCTCTATCGATGTTCTAATGGTTTTATTTGGTTTTGAGAAAATGATTTTAATATTTCATTTAAAAGTTCTCGCTTTTTCTGTAATTTCTTTAAATTTTTTAATCATAATTTAATCTAAGTTTAATAACGAAATAATTTATTTTTGCTTTAATAATATAATTTTTTATAAAGATAATAGTTAAGTATTCTGTTAGAACTTAATGATTATCTTAATTATATTTTAGATTTTTTATATTTAAAATTAGATGTTTATCTTGTATTTGACCATGGTTATCTGCAGTTAGTTATACGAATTCAAAAATGAAGCTTTAATAAGTTGCACTTATGCATTGTATACTTGTAATATTGAAAATTAAGTAATTAGCATCAAATAGCAGTACCTAAAGCTTAAAATGTTGTTTTTAAGAGTTTTTGGTCAAATGCTTTATAATATAGTATAGATAGTTATTTGGATGACCATAAGTTAACTTATAAGGTAGATATCTTATTGATAAGTTAATAAAAGTAAGGTTTTAATAAGTTACCTTATAAGTTATAAGATACTTTATCAACTATTTTTGCCAAACATAACTCTAATTAAAACATAATTTTTAGTGAATTTGTAGACACTTAAACTAAATTAGTCAGAAGTTAAGTTAATCATTGAATGGGTTAATTGTTCGTTTTGTTGACTAAATATACCTTATTGATTTACTTGTTTTTAACTATTTGTGTTAAAAAAAAAACAAGCCTAATAACAAACTAACGACATACGTTAGAAAGGCAAAATTGAAAATTTAGAAAGAAAACCAAGAAATCACAATTCGTATTACAGAAAAATATCCATTACACACTCTTATATGCAATAAATTAAGACAAAAAATATAACAGTAACAAAAGGTTAAAAACAATAATTTAAAGATAAAAATCATTAAAAAAATTGAATAGTATCAACGAATAGAAATCAATAAGCAATAAATATGCTATTTGTAATGAGCAGATAAATAATAAAATGAAATTTGATGATTAGGATATGAGATCAGAGAGGAACCCACAAACCCTAACCCCATCACGTAACAAATTGATAAGCAAGTCGTATCAAATTGAAAATTTAGAAAGAAAACAAAGAAATCACATAAATCAAAAAAGGTAATAACAAGTAAAGATGGCGACACAAACTCACTTGTTCTGCAACTTTAGTTCACACTTCACACGCCTGGATTAGAAACCTTCAAACTTGGGTTTCAGTGAACTAGAGATACATGTAAGTAGTAAAGAAATTGACCAAATAAGAGTAGGGATTAGTCATTAGAGATTGTTACACACCAAAGTCAATAGCAAAAATTAGGGATCAGAGCAATAGTTCTGGTATGCAAAGGAGGCAGAGGTGGAATAGAGCAATGGCATGCTATCATATGTTATGCACGATTTCTCTAAGCAGTGAGTACCAACTAGGGTTTTGGGTCTATCGACGTATAACTAAAAGCATAAAAGGATGGCACGAAGCCCAGATAGGGTATCTTCATCATCTGTCGTTTTGTCACTCGTCAAAGACAAGGGTGGTCATGGAGGCATGTCGATTCAGAGATAGGGGCAGAGATCAAAGAAATAAAGTTTAGGGTAATATTTTTATTTAAAATATAATTTCATCTGAATACCCCATATTAAATGGGCCCATTCTTGATCTACCTTATATAAGCTTTTATTTACGTATTAATTTAAAGGGTCCCATAATGAAATAATTCCTTCCCAATAATTAAATGAATAATTTATATAATGCAAAAGATTTTATAATACACTACTTAATAATGTCAAGATCTGTGATAATAATTTCCGAAAAGATAAGAACATCGACACCTCTCAAAAAACCATGTGTTAGTCTATTTTGCATCTAATTCACTTAATTTAATTAATTAATAATTTAGAAAATAAATTTTGTATAAGTAAATAATAAAATTCTTTTATGGATTAATTTAAATAATGTTTTGACAAATCTCAAAGGCATGACACGTTTTTTGATAAATTGGTTGTCAATCGATAAACCAACTAGTAGTTGTTATGAACATAAACATTTGTTAAACACTTATTTAAAATTGCAAAATGATCAAATAAGATATGTTACAAAATTACTCATTTTTGACATTTCATAATATATTTGTAATAAATTTATAATATGTATTAAAGATATTAAAAAAAATAATCAAATTAAATATTTATCAGAGTTTATAGTTTATGAAACCAAGGAAATGTAACTTTGACTTTTATATAATTTAGAACCTCTCCAACAACTTTTCTATAAATTCTCTAAAATAGAGAATGAAAAGGCAAAATTTCTAAACACATTTTATTTCAACTCCAACAGCTTTTCTATTTTAGAGAATCCATCGTTACTTATATTATTAAAATATTCAACACATTTAATAAAATATTATTTATCTCTCCTACAAATTTAATTTCAATAATTTTGATTGTTTAAATATATTAAAACATGTTTCTCTCTCCTAGTTTAGGGATTTTTAGAGATTTCTCTATATTTAGAGATTTCTCTCCAAATCTCTAAAATAGCAAACCATATAGCAATGCTGTTGGAGCAATTTAGAAAAAAAAGCCTAATTTTTTTTATTATAGCAAAGCCGTTGGAGATGCTCTTACAAAACATTTTAAAAAATGTTACATTCGTTTTTTAGCAACTAAATATATTAAACAATAATAACGGTAATAATACTGAGATAAAAATGAATAAGATAAATAATAATATTAATGATATTTTACAATTAAAATTAAATAATAATTTGAATTTAGTATTAACTAATAACTAATAATTAATATTTATCAATAAAAATTAGTATTACTTAGTAGTATGATTGGAAGAAATTGACAAAAAAGTTAATGAAACTTAATGAAATAATAATCCAAGTAGTTTTTTTGAAGGTATCACAAGTTATGTTTGAACTAATCCTGACAATTTATGACCGTAAAAAACCAGCTTTAATAGTCTAAGTTGCAAATAGTGTTTCAATAAGTTGTTTTTTGCCCATATAAACGCGGCTTATGTGATAAGCTAAAGAAAACCTAATTTATGCTTGTCAAACATGACTTTATCTAACGTGTTTAATTAGGGGTGTAAGTGAGTTTAACTTTTAACGAGTTACTTAAGCTCGAGTCGATCTCGAACACAAAAGAAAAATGGTTTAAATTACTGAGTGGAACTTCATAAAACCAATGTTCGACCCAATTCGTTAGAAAACTCGATTAAATTTTTCGAGTCGAATCGAGCCATTTAAAACATGTATTTTTTTGAGTCAAACATGTTCGCAAGTAGGGATGGAAACAGGGCGGGTAATGCATCCCCGACCCCGAGTAATCCCTGACGGGTTCGGAGGGAAAGAATCCCTGACGGGTTCGAGAAACCCGTTGGACACCCGTTTAGTAAAAATCAACATATTTTAAAATTAAAATTATAATAGATCATTACTATATTAATTATCAATATTTAAAAACAAATATATTTATGTTTAATAATATTTACATATTTATTTATTTACACACATATTAAAAATAAAAAAAAATTAATCGAGTGTCTTAGGGGCGGGTAATGCCATCCCCCCCCCCCCCCCGACCCCGTTTCGGGTATCAAAATATATCTCCGTCCCCACCCCGTTACCCGTCAATTGGGAGAATCCCCGTCCCGTTAGGGTCGGGTACCTGTCCCAACGGGTAAAATTTTCATCTCTATTTGCAAGTCATATGTTCATAAATAATACAATGAAAATATAAAAAATATCCATCTCGAGCCAATAAACATCAAGCTCGATAACTAAAAAATATTCGAGCTCAAGTTGAACTGAAACCTGGTATAATTTTTTGAACCGAGCTTAAATAACCTACTATTCGATTCGACTGGACTCATTTGCATCCTTATGTTTAATTCCTACTTTTACAAAACATGACTTATATATGATTGAAGTTAAAATGCTTATTTTTCTTTCGTTCAACTTAATCTTGGCATAAATGACATATAAGTATGATTTTGGCATCATTTCTTATTACAAAAACACATCAATGTCACGTTGGATCCTTTGCAATATAAAACTATACATAATCACAAATTTAACTTTTTCCTAACTTTAACCGTTTTCTAATCATTTTAAATAATTAATAATCAAATTTGTTCAATGTCCGGTTTCATTGCTTGTAATTAACTTTAACAAATATAGAAATTAAATTCATTTTAGTGAACTTTAAAAACATATAATTTAAAATTTAACTAACAAATAATACGTTAAACTATTTTCAAAAGAATAAAATAAACAAAGTTTAAAATATGAATTGTATAATTGTTAGAAACCATACAAATCAATCTTAATTTTCTGTGTAAATGTCCAACAGTGTAGATTGAAATGGCTTATAAATTTACTCTAATTGTTGGGTTTCAGTAATAATGAAAATTATGATAAAAAACATATAAATAGATCTTCATCCCAGAATCAATCTTATTTCTAAAACGTTGTGTTCTCGAGTTTTTTTTACGAAGGGAAAGAGAAGGAAAGTAAGGGAAAAAGAAAAAAATCATGTGTTCTCGAGTTTTTTTAAGGAGGAAAAGGAAAAGAAAAAGGAAGAAAAATCATGTTAATTTTCCTCTCAGAACTTTATCCATTAATTACATTTAATTAAAAATATTATTGGTATTAATGATTTAATTCTATATTTTTTTATGGTTAGATTTAATTAAAAATATTATTGGTATTAATGATGTTAATTTTCCTCTCAACTTTATCCAAATGTGGGAGGAAAGGGAAAGAAAAGAAATATTTTTTTAATAATAATTATATATATTTATAAAATTACACCTTTATCCATTAATTACATTCTTCTATAAAATAAATAAGGATATAATTGTAAAAATGACATATTCTTTCCTCTCTCCCACTCAAGAACACGGAAATTTATTTTATTTCCTTCCTTTTCCTTCGATCTCAAAAACACAAATAAAAAAATTATTTTATTTTTCTTCCTTTTATTTTATTTTCTTTCCATTTTCTTTTTTTTCTTTATTTCAAAAGCTCGAAAACAGAGCGTTATTTTCACACCATCCTTTACGTTTACTCTAAACTTTATATTTAACTGATTTAGCTTTATAATTTAAAATAAACAAAATCAATTATCCAAAATTGTATTTGTAACCCCCTCAAAAAAAATTAATACCTTATTTAATTATATATTTTTGGCGTAATATATACACTTTGAGAATGACAAAAAAACCGGAAATACCGAAAAAAAAGGTAATATTAAGACATACGCACGAATTAAACGCGAAGAACAATCAAAATACCGAAACTACCCCCACCATCTTCTCCCCTATAAAAAGCCTGATTCCATTGCCATTTCCAATATCCCCAATACCTTGGATCTCAATCTCATTTCCACCATTTTTGTTTCTTCTTTCTTTCTCTCTCTAAAAACTCACAAGTCGTCAATTTCTGACCGAACTGGCTAACCCTCAAGAAGCTCTGGAGGATTCCAGCAATAAGAGCGTGGTGCTCCAGCTCTACGATGCCCTAAGCTCTCGTGACGTTCAAACCGTCCACAAACTCTTAGCCCCTGACCTCGAGTGGTGGTTCCATGGCCCTCCGTCTCATCAGTATATGATGCGATTGCTCACCGGAACTGATAACGACGATTCCGACTCCTTCAATTTCGTGCCTCATTCCGTTGACGCTTTCGGATCTACGGTCCTCGTTGAAGGCTGCGATCAGGATCGTGAAATCTTCTGGATCCACGCTTGGACTGTTAATTCGCATGGTATAATCACTCAGGTGCGTGAATACTTCAATACTTCTCTCACCGTTACTCGATTTGGTGTTAGTTCTTCCAAATCTGTCTCCATTACTTCTCTCCATTGTCCTTCTGTTTGGGAAAGCACTCTCTCGAATCGGGTCGGAAAATCCGTTCCGGGTTTGGTACTGGCTATATAGTCAAGGGGGACGGATCCTCTGTGTTTGCTACTTCATATAGTTTATCGTGTGCTTGAATAAATTAAAAAGAATAAGTCAAAGTCAAAGTTGGAGCGTGATTACCTATGGGTTGAAGTAACGTGCTATCCTGCGTCTGCAAGGATGTAAATCGTACGGTGGAGATTCGTGGGGTACTGTTTGGTTTATTACTTTCTGTTTGTTTGTGGTTTGTGTTTTCGTTTTACCGTTATTGTAATCCAGGATGGAGATATCCTCTTATTCTTGGTTATTTTCTGTTGTTTTAATAAAAATGCTTTATATTGATCTTCTAATGATTTCTAAACTAAAAGGATTAAATATGGGAGGCCAATTGCACCCCTAAGATAGGCTTATCGCAGCTAAGAGTGAATGTCATCCTCACTTAAGTTAACATCAACACTTGTTAATGTTATAATACCAAAAATTCCCTATAGATATAAAGTGCATGAAATTCTGTGCACATCCATATATTAGTGGTGCCATTAGCACTTCCCTTAAATATCTACACAATCTTTAATACCGGTTACCAAAAATTTATCAGGTAAACATTTATTTGGTGTTACTTACTTTACCATGTGAGCTATAAGGATCGAATCTTACATGGTAATGGGTATACCAAGAATTGAGAATCTTACCTCATAGGTTGTAAGTAAAGGAGAAGATTCTTACCGGTATAGGTAAATGATTACCAAATAAAAGACATTTAATAACAATTTATTTTAATGACCGATATTTGATAAGATAACTAGGCATGATGACTCCTACATGTTAAAGTTTAACCACCAAAGTTTTGTAAATCGTAATGTCTCAAGCACATAATAACAAGTGAATCCAATAACTTTGAATTCAACTTGAAATCATGGTTAAACTTATTGGCAGAGATGGACCTAGAAATTTTTTCAAACGGTTGCATCGTTTAACTATAAGAAAAAAAATGTCGAGATATTTATCACAACATCATAATTGGTTTATTGGTTAGTTCATCCATCATGAGATATTGGGTTCAAATCTGTTATTGTGTATTTTTTTTTAAAACATAATAAATTTGAAATTAAAAGCAAATAGTTAAGAAAATAACACTGGCAAGATTCGAACTTGGGTCTTATGGGTACGAAAAGTCTTGCAAACCAACTCTGTCAAGGAAAATTTGTGTCCATATTGTAATTTTAAAATATATATGGTGACATACTGTAAAACGATACGGTTGCACCTTTCACAAACCTAATTTTTTAAACCTTCATTGAAGAAATAATACGATAGCCCATGCGACCAATGAGATTCCACCCCTGCTTATTGGTAAGTTACAAGTTTAACTATTTACAAATCTAATTATATATCCATGTGGATTTAAGGTGTTACAGACACCCCCTTTAAGGATTGGTTTGATAAATAATGTTTATTTGAAATATCGTTATTTAAACAACAATTTATACTAAGATAAGGATTGACTTTATTTCTTTTGAAAAAATGCAGTCATATCATAGTCACAAACTAATTTTAAAATATAATAATCAAATTAAATTATTTTTTCTTTTAAAGAAAATAATCAAATTGAAATTGATTACCTCGAGCTAGAGATATCCAAAAACCGGATTCGGACCGGGCTGGGCCGGGCCTCAATCGATTCCGGGCTTTAACAGTAATTTTGGGACCGTGTTTTTTAGGACCGGTCCCGGTTTTAACGATTTCAAGCCGGTCCGTTTAGTATGTTTTCGTAACCGGTCCCGCTTTCGGGCCCAAACCGGTCCCAAACCAGGCCTTCAATAAAAAATTACTTTTTATAAAACATTAATGCTATTTATTAATTTAATATATTATATATGTAATCATTATATATATACAATTAGTTCACTCAAATATATCTTAAAAATTTATTGAAATCAAAACATATACATTCCAATTCTAATCAAATCAAATGATTGGAATGTAAGGATTGATAAGTTTATATTTAGAACTCAACAAAAAAATCCGTTACCTAGAAAGAGTAATATATTTATTGATATAGATAAAATATGTGGATGTGGATAAGCTTCTTTAGAAAAAAAAAATGGACAAGTTTATTTAAAAATTTTAAAAATTTTAAGAATTTATTAATCACTTATTTTATATAGTATTCACGATAAATATTAATGATAAATATTATAACAAATATTCATTATTATTAATTACTATTTAAGGTTATTCATCAATAATACAATATAAAATTAGTGATTTTTACGTTTTTAAAAATATTTTAAAAAATTAATTGAACTTCGCTTCAATAATATACGTTGTTGATTTTGTGTAATGAAAATACTTTATGTATTTTATATCAAGCGAAAGATCGTGTGAGAAAAATAATTAAAATCACAAACATAAGAAAACATTTGAATTACATTTTAGAAGAAAAATTATTTGGTGTATCTCAATACATTTTATTAACGTTGACATTTAATTATATTGATTTAAGGATGAAAATCTATTTTTACACTTTTCAGTGTAAGTCCGTAACTTCACAGTCTCATTAAAACTCAATCATTAATACCAATAATATTTCTAATTAATTTAACCATAAAAAAATTTAGAATTAAATATCGTACCTTTTCTAAAGAGAGATAAAATATTAAACCTTAAAGTTTACTTTCATTTTGTGGTCGTCATTTCTTTGAAAATTTGGACTTGTAATCCCTGCCTTTCGCCGTCCAATTCGGTATGGCGGTACATGATAAAATCAACCAATTTTCTTGCGTGACAAAAGGGACACCATGACGATATTATGAATATTTTATAAAATTCACATTTTTAAAAAAGACTAGAAAGTTTATAAAATCAATATATTATGATATTGTATTATTTTACTAGATGTTACATAAGAGCATCTCCAACAACATTTTTATAATAGAGTAAAACTCATTTTTGTTCTTTAAACTCCTCTAAAAACATCTCTATATCATTCTCTAAAATAAAGATTTTTGAAAAAATTTTCAAATATAAAGTTTTCTCTATATCTCTAAAAGAACGAGAGAGAAATATTATTTTAATGATTTTATACCAAAAACAACTCTTATTTGTTGAAATATTAAAATTATTGAATATTTTAATAATATAACTTTTTTAATACATTTTCTAAAATAGAGAAGTTGTTAGAGTTGGAAGATAATGATTTTAGAGATTTTGACTTTACATTCTCTATTTTAGAGAAAATTTAGAAAAGCTGTTAGAGATGCTCTAAGTATTTTATATATACTTTTATTTTATAAAACGCATTCATGGCAAGACAAATTTTATAGTTTCGTAAATGTAACTTGTTTAAGATATTGTGCATATGTAACAATAAGAAAAGTAAAATGTATTAGAGATTGTTTGATTTGTGAAATTTAAATAAATTTGATAAAATTGGAATGATAAATTTCTTTGACGGTATACGATTCGTAGATTGAATTAATTGGATTCCACCGATTTCCAAGATTGATGAATATGATTATTCTTAAACATAAGTGAAAGATTTAAATCCAATTTCATGGGAAATGTTACAATTGAAGTGGAAACTGTTGTGGCGACGTCAACAACGGAGTGGTGTCAGCGTTGGGGTGGGGTGGGTGGAGCCTCTGCCTTCTACACATGCAGTTCCAAATTCTTTTGTGAAATTCCATTTTAATTCCTACTAACCAAAGTCGAATTACTTCAATGGATTTCAGTTCCACTAATTTTTATATTCTTTATGTCTTGTAGACGAAAAAATCAATATAGAAATATGAATATAAGATTTAAAATTTAAATATCGAAACAAGATAATGTATAAAATTAAGAATTTTGACCAAACCATTTACCAATGTTATGAATATATGAAAATCACCCCTTTTATTTGACTTGTAAGTTGTAACATAAATACGTTATTATAGTATTAAATGGATTATAATCAGAAAAAGACTAGATATAATTTATCAAAATGAAAATAATGCATACAATAACATAATTTGATTAATCAAGATGGACCAATCCTGACTAAATTAGTGGTAAACAACAATAAAATGTGAAATATTAATATGTTTTTCGTCCTTATGATTTGTTAAAAACTGTGATTTTCGTCCCTATAGTTTAAAATTTATGAACTTCTTTCTTATGGTTTGTAAGTCATTGTTATTCTTATTTATCGAATAATTCCTATCTTTCAAGTATAAGGGACTAAAAATAGTAAAAAAAATGTAAACTACAAGGACCAAAACATCAACAAATAGTAAAAATCATAAAGACAAAAATAGCAATGGATTATGAACCATATGGACGAAAATTGCAATTTCTAGACCACAAGGATGAAAATCAAAATTACTAACAAACCACATGAACGAAAACCGTAATTTACTCTAGATT
Organism: Silybum marianum; assembly: GCA_036898165.1. Lineage (NCBI taxonomy): Eukaryota > Viridiplantae > Streptophyta > Magnoliopsida > Asterales > Asteraceae > Silybum > Silybum marianum. The sequence continues at coordinate 2,893,954 of CM072532.1, forward strand.
AAATAGCAGTATTCAATCAAAATCAAACTGTATAAATGAATCAAGAATAATAATACAATATTAAATATCAATCAAATAGTAAGTTGACAAGAAAATTCAGATAGGCAAACATATTGAAAGGACTTTTCATATTGATGTGTATATATATACTTTTTCCAATACATACTTTGATTTTATCGTGACATAAAATAGGTGCATATGACATCATCCATAATTTATATATGATTAAGTTAAATGTATTGCTACATGTAAATGTACGATGTAGCATGATTTTGATTTATACAAAGTGCATAACACTTATTTATAATATAAGAAAACATGACCAATAAAAAAACAAATCTTTATCAACCCGAACAAATATTTGATTTGCAATTGAAATAAAAAAAACATCCTAGAAATTGAAAGTTTATATATTTAGTTAATTTAAATTTCAATCCGAAAATGATATATTAAGAGAAAAAAGTTAAAGAAGAAACATGTCAAATAAATACAACTAATTACACATATGTATCGATGAAGACTATCTTTTGTCTTTATTATAACTTACTTAATTAATATAAAAGTAAAATGCACCTAGATAACCTATAAAGAAATAAATCTAACGTGCAACCATCTTATCTTTTCGATAATCTAGCTTGGTTATCACTCTTTAATGTTATATTTAACAAATTTCTTAAAGTTAAAAGTTTTAATTTTTCTTTTTATATATCATTTTTAAAGGAATTTGAATTTTTGAAAATAGATCTCATGACTTTTTACATTCCTTGTAAGCAACAAAAAAATGGTTAATTAGAAACACGTAATTACTTAGTTTTACATGAAGAAAACACCGTTATTTTTATGATATTTTTCAAACAACTATAATTACGTCAAAATGCTATCATATTGTGACAATATGTTTACCTTATTGCTACACGAAATGAATCATTAGAAAACAAACCATAAATCTTAAATGATAGTAAAATGTTATTTGTTTTTTAAGAGATGATAAAGTTTTATTTCACTTCTAGTTAATAAGAATGCATTTAACACTATACAAGGGTACATTTAATCCACCTTTAATGCAAACCCCTTTGTTGAAGATGCTTCAATGTTGATATGACATTTAATAATTCGTGACAAACTATATATCAGTTATAAATTTATAAAAAGACTTTTTTTGGACATAATGTAAGTTATTTTGATATATAAATTACCGTTCAAGTTTGCCGATGAAATCGGTTCCATATTCTCCTAGGCTCCAAGATTTCGTCTGAAGGCAAGGCTAAAACCGACATCTAGAATGATCCGACTCGGTTTTACTTAATAACTATTTCAATAGTCTTTTAATTTTCTCTTTAAGTGTGGGTCACCATCTATTACATGTATTTTCTCATCGGGTAGTCTTGAAGCATATTGGGTAGAGTTGATGTAAGCATGGCCAAGCTTTAATTGCTTCCGTCTACAATGTTAAATACATTCATACTTATGGGTCATTTACCAGATACTTATCCAGATAAATTTTACCAAGTTATATTACCTTACCAGATTAATATAGCAAATACCAAAAAATCTTACCACGTAAGAGTGAAGGCAAAGAAGACAAGGATCAAGAGTCTTACCCGATAAGTGAAGGCGATGACTCCTATCACGGTTAGCGTTTAACGGGCAAATTGTTACATACAAGGCCATTTTGGTGTACTAAAATCTTACCTGTTAAATAGGTGATAGTGTTGATTTCACCGGTAAACGGTTACCGGATAAGGTTTTAGGTAAACAACTCCTTAAGGTGGGTTTGGTTTGCATGATTGTTTTTGAGGGATTTGGATTTCACGGAGGGATTTGGATTGGAATGAATTTTGAAATTCTTTCATGTGTTTGGTTTGTAGGATTTAGAATGCAATTTATTTTTTAGAAACTATTGTTAAATCCTAAAGTAATGGATTTGAAATACCAACCCATACATAAGGATTTTCAAATCTATCAACCATGAGATTTTAAATCAATCCTAGGATTTCAAATATGAACAATCTCGCAAACCAAACACCGGATTGGAATGGATTCGAAATCCAAATCCCCCCAAATTTATTCCATTCCCACAAATCAAATACACATTATTTTCCATCCCATACATATCAACATCAAAACTATTTTTTTATACAAAAAGTTCAGAAAATCTAAGGAACTATCCAATTTTAAATTATTAAAAAGCTGCAAATAAAAATCCCGATTACCACAGACGTAGGATCGTATAAGAAGGTGACTTAAGATGAAAAACGTAAGAAATAATCCGGACCATTGATCGCCTTTGATCTTAAATCCGTCTATAAATTTTACTTGATACCGGGATTGATCCGGTACATCTTATCATAAAACGCGTAAAAAGGTGAGGTTCACTTCTTACCCTTTTTCACCTTTTAGACGGTGTTTGTTTTAACTTATAAAAACTACTTATTGACTTATTCCGGTGTGACATCGGTAGTAATAAGTAATTTTGAGTCTTTAGGATAAACTCCTATCTCAAACCAATGATAAGAGTTTTTTCAGGAAGTTAATTTTTTTTTTCCCGCAACTCTTATCGTCAACGGAACCCGACCCTGTTCCGGTGACCTATTACTACATGCCTTCTTTGGTGTTGACATCTTCTGATCATATTTCTCATATATGAATATGAAAACACTCTCTGTGTGATTTGAGTATCACAGATCTGTTCTCTGTGGTTTACGCCTATTTCACCATTGAACTGATGAGAACAAGTCGTCAATGGACCGTCCGTCGTATCACTCTGGCGGAGGTGATGGAGTTCTTTAGGCGGTGGTTTGTAGAAAGAGGCCAAACCCCGGATGTACTAAAGAGACTAGGGTATAATAAAGATGCACACAAGGTGTTCGACTATATTCCCTGCTTAATTTTTTTTTTTCCTTTTACTTGTTTCGTTTCCATCCTTCCCTTCCCACAGTTGCACTCACTTTGCTAACATCTTCTGTTTCGAAACGTTTCGTTTAACACAATCCCTCCATCGTGATATCTTATGCCTCTTAAAATCTGGAAACTAGGGTTTTAACTGTGGGAATGAGGGAGGATTACTATAGCAATACCCTATCACCCTTATATTTTCAACTACATTCAGATCATTGATGGTGTTCACATTGTTAAAATTCGCAGGTACATGTTTCTTATGCATCCTGTTTTGACTAGCATTGAGATTATTGGGATTTGATGTGGCTTTCCGCTTTCATATGGTTGGTTTTTTAGACTTATGTGGTTTCCAAATGTTGGTATCACTCGCTTACATTTTTTATACTTTCATGCTTTTAGAAGGCGAAAGAGGGTATAATTTTGATGATTTGGGATGTTAGGGACAAACTTGGACTAGTTAGTCTGATTTGATACATTTTTAGGGGTGATTAAGCCATTTCGTAGGTATAAATCTCAGCCATATTTCCCTGATTGGATCGAAACCGAAGTCTTAAAGAGGCGAAAACTATTACCTAAGAATTTAAAGAAAACAAATCGAGGGGACCGAAGTTGATGTGGCCAGAAGTAGCCGAGGAAGGAAACAAAATTTGGTCATTTGTGGTAAGATTTCATCTTAATTGTGAAGTTTACTTGTGTCTTACGTAGTTACGTGGGATTAAGTACTTCCCTAGAGTAAAAACTTAGTTTAAAGCTAAACCTGATCTTTAATGGCAGAAAATTGTTGGTTAAACTATTTGCTGATTGAGTTTCAAGATGTTAATAATGATACTGAGTTCGTTTGAGAGAAGTTTATTATAGGTAGGTTTGAGAAAGGGAATCTTACCTGGTAAGTTCTTACCGGGTGATAAACGCTTGTCAACAATCCATTTTGATGGCTGGAAATATAACCCGATAAGGTAAGTGAGGGTAACCACAAGGCTTGTGGGGAATGAGGCTAGATAACCCATCTACCCCAGGTTTGAATCCAGGCGCAAACAACTTGTGGCCACTGAGGATTTATCTTAGGGCTACATGTTTTAGCAGCCTTAAAATTGCCAGGGATTAGTCTAGGCAAATGGCTATGATACCTTTAAAAAAAAAAAAAGGTAAGTGAGGGTGGTAACTTTTGCCGGCAAGCATTTACACTGTAAGCGTTTGGTAAACGGCCCTTAATTAAAACTACTTGCATAGTTGCATTCGTGTAAGGAATTATCAAAACTCAGATATTTGGTTGTCAATAATAAATTTTATGGCTTGTTACAAATGTCATATACATATTTGATCAATACAAGTCTTTTTACCACACACTTAATTGATGTATTTCTACATTTCTCGTTACAATGAGTACACTTCTTTTGCATAATATTCAAGTAATTATTGTTCCGTTGTCATAAAAAAAGACTATCTTTTATCACGTCGATTCCTTCTATATTCCCATGGCATTTCAGGATGTGCTGAAGCCCACAAGCCGATTCTTTTAGCTCTAGCATCTTTCTCCCACTGATGTTAGAAAGAATATAACAATCATTTTCTGAATAATTGTTCATGGCTCCATCAAAAGAAAAAGGAAAAAAAGAGAGGTGATGTTTACCTTTCCTAATTCGGGTCGCTTGTCATAAGCAACGTAATGCCATGCAAGTCCTTTCTTCAACATCCTTTCCTGTTTTTTTATCCATAAATACGTTTGAGTTCATTCTTAGCATCTCCAACAACATTGCTAAAATAGAAAAAAATGAGTTTTCTTTCTCTAAAATGCTCCAACAGTATTGCTATCTTGTTTGCTATTTTAGAGAATAGGGAGAAAACCCTATATATAGAGAATTCTCTAAAATCTCTAAATTACGAGAGAGAAACAATATTTTAATATATACAAATACAACCAATCAAAATTATTGAAGTTAAATGTGTAGGAGAAAGAAATAATATTTTATTAAATGTATTGAATATTCTAGTAATATAAGTAATGATGGATTCTCTAAAATAGAAAAACTGAGAGTTGGAAAAAAACGTTTTTAGAGATTTTGGCTTTTCATTCTCTATTTTAAAGAAATTATAGAAAAGCTGTTGGAGATGCCCTCATATACATGGTACATTTAGTTTAGATTATTGTTTTTTTTTGAAGGGTGTTTTAGTCTATGCCTAGACTAATCATGACAAATTGTGACCGCAAGAAATAAGCCATGATAAACTCGGTGGCCACAATTGTTATGTACGTCTGAAATCTGAAATCGAACCTTGGGCAAATGGGATATTCCACCACATACAAATTACAATACAACCCTTGTGGTTTTAGATTATTGTTTTTATCATCTATTTTGTTATTTGAGATTTACCTGCACAAAGACGCCATTACAGTAGATATCGCCAACATAACGACCATACCGATCTTCATCATAGATCAAAACTCTCAAAGGCTTTCCCATAACCATATTAGTCAATTCTTCCTTTGCCTCTTTCCCATAAGGCATTGAGCTTTCTGGTGCATCTATTCCCCTGTTTCATGTTACAACACCCCATTATAACATTATTCATAGTACACAAAAAAGAAAAAAAAAGTCCGTGGAACTCAATTTATCTCTATAATCTATATTTTTACCTTAGTCTTATACGATACTTTCGGGCTAGAATTTCCTCATTTTGGATATTTAGCATCCTGCATTATTCGAAATTTGTAATTATACAAGTTAGATAACTTTAAAAAATGTGTTTTTTTACAGGATTGGTGACGTTGACCTGGTCAATTACCGATAGCCTGCATCTGTAATTTGTTTATGGAGTGCATCTGCCGTGGTGTAGTTCCTTTGGGCACGTGCTTTGGCGCGTTCCACCGCTGCCACCTGTACATCTCGCGGAACACATGCTGCCTCCCGAGGATCTAAGGTACTCACATAAACTGTTACTGTATCCCCATCTGCTACTGCCTTTCCGTCCACCTTTGTTTAATTTAATCATATAGGTTTATTGTTAGGTTCATTTAGAAGTAATTTGCAATAAGAAATTTAGGATTTAACTTAGGATCGTAGAAGTTGTTAGTTCTTACAGGAAGTGTGTTTAATTCATACTTGACTCCATTGGGAACCGGTGGAGCTTGGCCGCCGGCATTGTTTTCAACCATGGAATGAGGTTGAGGTAGACCATAAAATGATAGTAAACCCTTCATAAAAATAATCAAAAATACCAATTTAAGTTCTTGTTGCATGCTTTAATACGATCATACACGCGCACACACACACACACACATATATATATATAGAGAGAGAGAGAGAAGGAAAGTTCAAATGCGAACTCAAATTTGGCAGTGAACGTGAGGACAAATGAGAGTGAGACACGTGTCTGAATGTGGATTATTCAGACCGAATATAGAGTATATATTCGGTAAAAATATTTTTTTGATTATTCAGCCTGAATATGACACATGTCGCGCTCTCATTTGTCCTCACGCTCACAACCAAATTTGAGTTCTTATTTGAACCCGTCCCTACATATATATATATATATATAGAGAGAGAGAGAGAGAGAGAGAGAGAGAGAGGACCTCAACATCGGCCTTTTTGTGATTCTTTAAGGTGTTGATGACAAGCCTGGAAACCTCTTCAGGTGAGTTTGGTGGAGGTTTCGATTGTCCCCATGCCTCGGAAAGTTTGTTATACCTTCGGTTCAACATTTGTACACAAGTATAAAAAAACCAGCAAAAAAAATTAAATGTTACAAAAATAACCCTTAGTTGCGTTTGGCATGTGGGACAGGATGGGACAGAACAGTACAAAAACTTGTCATATCTTTGGTATGACATTGGTTTGGGACACCACAGGACCGGAGTGGGACAAAAATGCATCTTTTTTGTCCCACCATAACAGGTGGAACAAAAATCAAGGAGATGTGACAAGATCAATAAATTACTAAACTAGTATCAAATTAAAACCCTGAAACTTTCCACTTGCCTATCTCAACTGGTAAAGATTTGGGTTTGCTTCACATTGGTCATTAGTTCAAGTCCCGTCAGAGCCACCGGAGGTTTTCCGGGCAATTTGGCTCGGACGCCCATGGTTAACAAAATTTTAAAAAAGACATATACACCCTTCCGTAGACTAGAACTGTAGAATGTTTTTTTTTCTCTTCTGAAATGATGTGTGGGTAAAACCGTAAAAGGTGTAAAAAGCTTACCAGTTAGCCTGAGCCTTCTTGGATGAAACCACATGCTTACTCAAACCTTCAGGAACCTGCAACACCAATTCCACAATTGGGTTTGTTCAAAAACAAGATTTTGTCAGTTGTGAATTATATCGGAAAGTAGTAAATTTAACAATTTGAAGTTGCGTGAGAGCCGAATTTCGTTAACGAAAGATGTTATAACTTATAACGGATTTGATGGTACCTGGGAGGTCATTTCAAATTGATGGATATCTCGAGCTAGGGCCGAGACACTGGCGGCAGATGTCGGAAAACCATGTGATTGCTGTTGATTCGCCCAATTGCCACCACCACCACCGGTGGTGGTTGGCTTGGAACAACATTCACCATACAAAAACCTCAGAGCGTTTCCCATCCCTTGTAATTTACAATTTTACCCCCCTCTTCTTCTTCAAGATTTCTTTAGAGGTGGGAGAGATAGGTCTGCCTTTGATTGGTTTGTTGGGTAATTGATAAAAGTCAACTTTACAAGTAATTGAAGAGGAGGGTTTGGGAAGAAAAGAATCATAAAAAAGGTGGGATGTCTGCCACGTGTAGGTCTATGATTTGTTGAAGTAAAATGGGATATTTATGCTGAGGGTTTTAGAGTCAGTGATCCACCAAATACTCCAACGTGAAACGTAGGAAGGAAATTTTAGAACACGGTTACCCCACCCTTTTGAGACAGAGACAGAACAGAATGGTCCTAAAAGCTTAAATCTGAATGAATAAGTATCCAATAACAAAAGAGAAAGGTCTGAATCTGAAAATCCACATGGATTGCCGACATTAAAGGTTGAATAATGCAGTAAAGGTCAACCAACACACATGCCTGCCATTAATCCTTGAATTTAATTAGTGAACGTTTGAGTAAAAATGTAATATAGTTGAGTGTGGCTTGAGGTGGCGTGGTTAAACGCTCGATCGTTTATAATTTAAAATGGAAATACAAGCTTGGGTCGGGATATTGCTATGTTTTTCAGGCTGTTGATGGAGGAATGAGACGAGATAGAACATAAACTTGTTGTCCTTACATTTAACGGAAGATTAGTCCTGGATGTGAAAAAGTTATTAGAGCATCTCCAACAGATTCTATAAAAATGAAGATTTTGGGGATTTTTACTCCAATAGATTCCCTAGAATCGAGAAAGTAGGAGACATATGGTGATATTCTCTAAATTTGGACAGCTCTCTAAAGATGGTTACCTAAAAAGAAATTATTTTTTATTGTTTTTATAAATGAGAATCTTTGAAAAAGATTACTTTTTATTGTTTTTACAAATGAGAATCTTTGAAATTAAATGTATATGATAGAGATAGTGTTTTTATAAAAGTATTCTATATTTTAATAATATAATTTATATTATCATCTCTATGCTGCGTTCTAGAAACTCTTTTTAGGAAGAAAGGAAAGGAAAGCGACGGAAAATAAAGGAAAGTAAAAAAAAAATCGTGTTTTTAAAACTTCTAAAAGACATAAATGAAATAAGAACACTTCTAAAAGACATAAATGAAATGAAAGGAAAGGAAAGAAAATGAAATAAATGATAAATTTCCTAAGAATAATTTTCCTTCCAAGAGGAAAGGAAGGAAAATAAAGGAAATAAATTAAAATGATTTAAAAATTTTATTAAAATTACAAAATTATTTAATATTTGATTATAAATGTTATATTTGTAAAATGGTATTTTTCTTTCCTTTATTTCCTGTTCAAGGACATTAATGAAATATTATAAAAAATAATTTATTAATCATTTTTTGAGATTTAGATAGAAATTTAAACTCTCCTACTCTCCCTATTTTTATATCAGTCTGAACTCTGGATACAAAACCGCCAAAATACTCATTTTCTCTATTCTGTTGGTGCTTGATGCGCGCTGTAGGAATATGTTAAAATAACTTGGTTTCATTTTCCATAAATTAGATTCAGGGCCTGATTCAAGGTCAGCCCAAGACCAAGTCAAACTCAGCCCAGCCCCATTTTTATCTTGATTTTACAACTTTATGATTTTATGCAGTTTCGTCTTGTTTTTATAATTTTATACAATTGTTTTTATAATCTTTGTTGCATTTTTAAATTGTTTTTAATCTCTTCTAAGGTGTTTGGTTCGCAGAATGGAATTCGATTGAATTGGAATCCATTAAAAAATTTTGACTTTGAAGGAATTGGAATGAAATTTGACGGAATTTGACCACACATTTGGTTGACAGGAATTAGAATGGAATCTTGCACCAAAAAAATATATGCATTTATCGGGGGTGAGGGTGACAATGGTGACGGTGACATTAGCGGTGTGGTGGTGGATAGGTTGGGGGGGGGGGGGTGTGGCAGGTGGCCACTATGACGATTAAACATAGTAGCATGGTGGTGATGGTGGCAGTGGTGGTGGCGGCAACGATGACGGTGTTGGTGGTGGATATGTTGTCGGCGAGGGTGGGGCGGAGAGAGGATGGTGGTTAAATTTGTTTTTGTCTTTCTAAATGAAAATTATAAATTATCTTACATTTGTCACGAAATGGAATTCAAAATCCTTCACATATGCTAAGGAATGATGAAATCTCTCAATCATGGAATTCGATGGAATCCGATCAATTTATTCCGCCAACCAAACATCATTAAGGAATTTGTCATTTCAATTCCATCAAATTCCATTGAAGTCCGCGAACCAAACAGCCCCTTTAGCCTTCCCTTTCACATCGTCTTCATCTTATTCCGTCACTCTTTTAATCTTCATCCTCTATTCCATCTTCGTCACGACCCATTGCCGTAAAGGTGTTGACATTATATCATAATTGACGGTGGTTAAGGGGCGAGGAGATGTTTGCTCCAATCGGCCGTTGTTATTGGGTTCGATCCCAGGCCTCCTTGTAATCGCCTTGCCGCTGAGTGAGTCAGGTATGCCCAGAATTCGCAGCCTGTGTCGGTTTGCATGTCCGGAAAATTCACGTTTTGCTCTAATAATTGACGGTGGTGTTGGATTTTGGAGATTTCTACTTGATCAAGAACTTGGTCGACATCAAACAAACAACCATCCACCCAATTACCATATACTTGTTTTGTTGTTTGGTCTTGTACTACCCTCTCCAAACCCAGTCATCAAACTAATAACTACAAGTCGAAAGATTAACATCCGAATCACAGGTTTAAATAGACAGAGTGTTAGGAGTAATCAATTTTAAGTAGAAATTCGAAATTCTTATACAGAATACACAAATCAATAAAAACAATGGATAGTCGAAGATTCTTCGAGAAATCAATCCCGATTTAGACTTGCAACAAATTCACAACCATCTCTTTCTCGACTTGACTAATGTAGTAAGCGTTTAAAGGATGTTTGGTGCCAAAACGTGAGAGAAACCAAGGAATTTTTGTATGTTCTTTCTCAGAACCGAACAGACCTATATACATCCTGTTACGTGGCAAGGCACGAACAAAGAGTTGCACGGTTTTAAGTCATGTGGACTATGGTCACGGGCTACCTGCATATGTATCTGTGGAAGCTAATCCTCAAGGCCATCCAAGTGTATACATGTATCTAAGTAAAGTGCATCATAAAACACCCACAAACCAACCCCTAAACTAGTCGTAAATGATTGATTCATTTAATGCTCAGGTTGGTAAGTTTTCTCACACAAAAAGCCAAGTTCCAACATAAAGAATACCCAAAGGCTCCCTGGATCTAATCAATTTTATTCATATAATTACAATCGGTGTTACAAACAAAGTAGAAAAGCTGTAGTCCCTCTCAGACATTAAGCTGCTCACTGTACATGTAACTCTAAAAGGAAAGGAAAACAAAGATACATAAAGTAGGAAATCTAACTCCATCTGCCGTTAAATCTGATCTATCGCGGTTGATGAATCGGCCTCGGATTCACTTTCACATTCACAATCTTCGGTGCCTTCTCGTACAACCTCCGTGGCTCCACCGTACGCGCCTTACGCCAGTTCGACATTCTCGATAAAATCAAATCCTTTCGGACTTCTTTCTCTTCATCTAAAAAAAGAAAGGAAAACAAAAAACAACAACAATAAAGCAAGGGCCGATTAACTAACCGATTTAATCGAAGAATTGATGATTTCGGACCAATTACCTTCAGATCCACGGGTTTTAGTCTCGTCAGAGATCAAATCTTCGTCAGGGAAGAACGAATCATAGTCGTCGTAACAATTTAGGTCAAATAGGGATTCGGAAAAGCACTCACGAAGCCAGTAATCTCGGAACCAAGGAGAAGAGCGAACGAGTGACCACCACTGGTCGGAGAAGTCCTCTACGTTACGATACGCCGCCGGTACGAACATCGGAGCGTTTGGATTCAAACCTGACGATAGGAGACCATTCCCACGAGACATCACGTCGGTCGGCATTATTGCTATTTTGATTGCACCTAAAAAAACTGTTTCAGAAGGTAAGAGAGAAAATATCTTCCAATTGAGAGCGATAGATACAGTGGCGATATATATATACAGGGTGTCTCTGTAAAAGAGACATAGATATTGCCGATATTACAAAACTGCCACTGAAATTAATTATTGACGTTGGCCCATAGGTTTCAGTGAGTGTTTTGTGAAATTACTAAATTGACCAAGCAGGTAGGGTTGGAGGAGCAATAAAGTGAGGGTTATAATCGACTTTTTACTGACGATGGGAAAGCGTGCATCATGGATCCTTATCCAGAAGGTTCAGACACGTCATTGTTCCTATCAACTGTGTGTTTTTAATTTTTTCACATTATTTTTTGCTTTTAGAGCTCCATTTAATATTTATTAAAATTTTGAAAATATCACATGCTCCTTCCCGAACAGATTTTTATTTTGAGATGGATAAGAGTTATTTATTTTATTATCTCATTCTTTTATCTTTGATAAATTACTCGATGTTTAATCGACATCGATGTTTCAAATTTTAGCCTAATGAATAAATTATGTTTGGTAAAAAATAGCTGATAACCATTTTAAATGATTAAAAAAGACATCTTAAAAAAATAATAATTAATATTAATGAGGGTATAATCGGAAAAGATGACAAAAAACTTCTCATAAACTACTCAAAGTAGCTTATCAATAAGTTAACTTATAAGTCAGCTTATGTGCATCCAAACATGTACACTGAAAATAAGTTAGCTTATTTTTACCAAACAATGTCTTACAATACAAGTCGGAGACCAAAAAACAGTCCTTAGGAACGATCTAGAAAGCAGCAGCTAGAGATGGTATTGAAAAATGTTTTAAAGTAATGTCTATTTTTAATTATAGGATTGGAAAAATTCTTTTTGTATAATTAAAGGTAAATTGTTTTTTGTTAATTAAAAAATGGTAATGATTAACCATTGGATATCGTCAATGTGTAACAATTTAACACTATCTAGATCATTAATGAATGGTGATGCTTCTAATTTGGTAGGGAACTAAGATCGATTTATAAGGGATAAAATAGCTCTTTAACGTTCTAAAATCATGAGTTCAAGTATAGACAAAATGGATAATATATGATACGGTTGTCATTAAATGTTATAAGTGATATTAGAGCTGGAAATCGGACTAATGTCAGCAAGTATGTTGAGCCCCCAAGGGGTGGATTATAAGATCCAAAATCAGTTGGAGAGGTGAACTAATGTTGCATTTTAAAGGGTGGTTAAAATTAAATTTAGTAAGACGAATTAGAAGAAATTCTTTTAAACTTCACTATTTACAAATTCCAAATGGCTGTTACCATTTACACCCTGGTCTACATATTAAACCTTAATCTACATATATGTCCTCCAATTAAAATTCATAAATTAATATGGGAGTTAGTGTGTTACCAATTAAAATAAATAAATAAAATAGATTAGGATGCATCAAATTCATAATATAATTGTAGTCCGAAATCTAATTCATCTCCAATAGGAACACAAGATACCAAGAACACATCAAATATGGTGTAACATTAAATATTAACTTTTGGTGTAAAATTTGATGTTATCTATTAGAATAAATATACTATTTGTACCAAATTTTATGAATTTGATGTAAAATTTATGGGTTGTTTATCAAATATTTACCAAGTGAGCATGTGGAGGAAATAAGAATCTTATCTGATAAAAAAGAAACAATTAGGATTGAGAGCCTTACCTGGTAAATAAGGGTGTTTGCTCTTATCTCGTAAATACTTACTAAATGCTAAACATTTACTGAAATTTGGAATGACAAATTTCTTTGACCAAATGTCAATTCCTTTATTTGGTTCTCTTCTTGAAATAGATACAATCCTTCAAATTTCATTGAATTCCACAAATTAAGAAATTCATCATTCCTTGACATAATGGAATAAATTGAATTTCATCGGTTTGAATCCAACTCCTACCAACTAAACACTTGGTTAAATTCCATCAAATTTTATTTTAAATCCTATAAAAATCAAATTTCTTTGATGAATTTTAATTTCATCAAAATCCAATTATACGAACCGAACATCTCCAAAGAGTGGTGACTCTATTAGGAGGTGTTTGTTTGAGCTTATCAAAACAACTTATTGACTTATTACGGTGTGGCACCGGTAATAAGTCAATATGAGTGTTTGGGTAAAACAACTTATCCGGTGCCAAACCGGTTGTTTTTCAAGAAGCAAATATTTTTAACTTATCAGCTCATGAAAAACACTTTTCCACACAGCTAATAAATTATAACTCAATAAGCTCATCCAAACATCCCCTTAGTAATATGCCAGCATAAGATAAAGGTTTAGCTGTAGTTGGAAATTCATTTCACGCCATTAAATTAAAGAAAATTATAAATTAAATAAAAAAGCAAAAATTACTTTGAATTAGCAAATAACATACAATTAATTGTATCTGAGCAAATATATCATCTAATGATTCTTTAAGTACATTATCGATCGCATTTGAGTTCATCTCCCTTGTTCAATCTTGCTTCTAGTATTTCCTTAACTCTCTGAACTGCACTTTCTAAATTCTTCAGCTGTGTCATCGATATTAATTAGTATCGTAAATAATAAGGCTATGTTTGGCAAACTAGCTGATAAGCTAGCTGATGACTGATAAACTAGTTGATGACTATAAGCTAGCTGGTAGCTAATGAACAAATTATGTTTGACAAAAAGTAGCTGATAACCATTTAAATGACTAAAAAGGACATCTTGAAAAAATAATAATTAATATTAATGAGAGTATAATCGGAAAAGATGACAAAAAGCTCCTCATAAGCTACTCAAAGTAGCTTATCAATAAGCTAGCTTATAAGTCAGCTTATGTGCATCCAAACATGTATACTGAAAATAAGCTAGCTTATAAGCTAACTTATAAGCTAGCTTATTTTTGCCAAACAATGCCTAAATCCATTTGGTAGTTCATAAAATCACTACATAATAAGCGTTTCGCACCTGCAATTTGGCAAACCGGTTGTGTATAAACAGTCCGCTATAAAGATCGAAACTATCCCTCATCGTGGTCTCTTTCTGCATACCACCATCTCGTGATAATTATTTACCTTTATATCAACGACATTGCAATATTAATGTATAGAAATTAAATTATAGACTAAGCTTGAACATACCACTTGAACAAGCTTCTCAAATCCCTTTGTGTCTATAGGTGTGTTTGTGATTTCCATTTCCGACAAAATCCTGTAAAAATGGTAACCGAAAATATCATGATTAAGAACGGAAACACATAAGATAAACATGAACCATCAAACAATATATATGTAAAAACTTTCTATGAGAGATCGGTTAAGGGTGCTTTTGGTATGCAAACAGAACTGAGCAAGAAAGTAGGCAGCTGAAAGAATCAGGAAAAACTTGAGGGTTTTAATTTAGCATCGATAGATTAGGGGATGCATGTTTACCTCTTAACAGTTTCATTAAGAGGAAGTCCCTGAATCATTAAGAGGTGAATCCTGTTCGGCAAAAAATAAGTTTGCCTCTCGGTGATTCCAAACCCTCTAAATCATTTTTATTCCAAAACCGCTCAGAGCCCTGATTTCATTTTCAACTATTATATTTTATTTTGCACTATATCATAAAAGCTTCTTAATCATTCTGATCACTTTAATCATTCTGCACCAAACCATTCGGTAACTGTCAAACAACACCTCAGTAATTTACCAACATTGTCGACCAGTTATTCTTGTTCCACCGGTTTTGGTTAGACAAAACTTTTGTCCTAGTTTAATTTCACAGAAACATTTAACAAATTTTTGTTCCGCCGTGATCCTGTCCCATGTACCAAATTTATCCTTAGACCATCTCTGATGGGGACACCAAATACCAAATTCGGTGTAACATTTGTTGAGTTACACACTTACATCAATGGAAAAAGATAAAACGGAACATGTATTTTGGTTCAAGATTTTAATGATACCTATTGAAATAGATTTATTGTTTGTACCAAATTTTACATCAATATTTATAAAGTTAGTGTAAGATTTGTTGTTACCCATCAAAGATACCCTTTAATGATTCAAATAGGTTCCACATACCCACGTTAACATCATTTGTCTTCTAAAATTGCAAAAACCGAAATACTTCTCAAGAACTGAGTACCTGCCTATGGTGTGAGTAAGAAACTGGCTCTCAGCAGCAAGTCGATCATGCTGTTCACAACTCATTTCGAGCATTTTGCATCCCTGAAAGCGATTCATAGTATATTAGGGGTTGTTTGGCTGTTGCTAAATGGTTTGGGGCTGAATGATTAAGAGACTCCTGTGATTCAGTGAAAAATGAAATATATTTGTTTGGTAAAATTTCAGATGTAATAAGGGATCTTAACGGTTAAGGGAGGTCCATGATAGAAAAATGATAGGCAGACTTTTCTTTTACCAAACAGAATTCACCTCTTAGCCATTCAAATGTTGTCTCTTAATGTAACCCTTAAAAGGTAAACAAACAAGAGTTCTTATTTGAATTTATATACTTTTTTCCAGGAATTAATGGAGGTCCAAATCCAAAAACCATGATTACAATGCTGTACCTCACAATCAAAGATCTTAAGAAACGACGAGCATAAATCATCATCTCTTACTCTTACTCTTTCGTACATAAACGTCAGATCTCTCCATCCGTCTCTCCCACTTTCTGGCCCGAACATCGGATGAGTGCACACCAAATCCGAATCCTCAGGAACTTCCTTCGATCCGCAAATTGTTACATTCATATTAGCAATTAACAAAAACTAATTACCGATTGATTATCAATCTACATGAAAGTAAATTAGGGTTTAAAAAGCCGATTAATCAATCATACTCATACCTGTAAGAGGAGTTGCCTAGGGTATTCTTTGACAGATAGTACATCAGCAAATAGCGTTGGTTTTTTGAGACAATGAAATGGAATGGATTTGATTACATCTGATGCAGAGAGAATTGATGTGCATATGAGAATGACATCATGTTCTAATTCCATAAACTCTTCCATATCCCTTCGTATACAATCTGATTTCAGTGCATTGATAGATTAGATAAGTATTGTGTGCAAATTAAGTATTGTTGTACATACCTGAAGAAATTGACGCCATGAAAGCCGGAGTAGTCTGATCTTGAAGTTGCAGTAAGAAGATGGCCTTGTTTGATCATCGTCTTTGCCAGAAACTGTGCAAAAGTACCAAAACCGATAATTCCGATCTTCAATGTTCTTGTTGAGGGACCCATCGTGGGGATGGGGAATGATATGGTGCAACTCAATGGAGGATTGTAGGCAAATCTAATTAAAAATCAACAAATAGGGATGTTTGACACGGAGCATTAAAATTTTCTGACCGTTGGATTGGATTTAAAGGATGTACTAGAAATGTTGACCTTGACCTTATCAGGTGTTCGTGGTGACGTTTGTAATAGGATTTTATCCGTATCCGGAATAAAAATAATTTGTACGCAAAATCTCATGTTCAATATTGTTAATTAAGGAAATCGACAGAAATGACCATTTTTTTTATATGGATTGATTTGTTAGACCATCTTTAATAACATTTTTAAAATAAAAATTTTGAAAAAAAAATTGTTTCGACAATATCTTCAAAATAAAGAAAGTATTAATTAAAGATATTATAAAAAAATTCAGATTTAGAAACATCTCCAAAAATAATTACCATGAAAAAAAAATATGTTTTATTATGTTCCACCGATAAGAAAAATTAAAATTAAATACCTAGATAAACATAAATAATATTTTATTAGAAATATAGAATATTTTAATAATATAATAAAATTTATAATGTCGAAAATAGAGATGATGTTGGAAATGAATATAATATTTTTTAGAGATTTTAATTTTGATTCTTTATTTTGGAGAAAATTATGAAGATGCTCTTAGCTATAGCTATTTCTCTATTGTTTTTACCTAAATGTCATTGTTTTCACAAATGATATCTCGAAGAATATTATTTCCCTCACTTACAGGTCTAGTTAAAAGATAAAAAAAATTACAATTTCTACTCAGACTCGATAGTTATAACTTTGCAATTTTTGTCCAGGACCAAAGTTTGGGGGGTATCACTTACGGACCTAGATAGAAATTGTAATTTCTTTTAACTAGGTTCGCAAATAGGAAAAGTATCGCTTGTAAAGGTATTGAATCATTATTTTTAGAAATATAGATAAAAACAAAGTTAATCATTTTCAGAAATATAAACAAAAACAAAGTTAATTTCTCCTTTGTGCAGTTTGATCGCAATTTTTAATTATAAAAGCTTTTGTAAGGAACTGCATGCCAAACGTTTATCAAATGTCACTTGCATTACCGCATATGCATGGTAAAAAAATTTAACCGAGAATCTAACCCATCAAGAAACATTAAGGAACGGAAATCTTAGCCGGTTAGAGATTACCGGGTAAGAGATGCTTCTAATAATCTACTTTGATGTCTGAAAATGTAATTAGGAATGGTAAGTTGGTAACTTACCAATAAACATTTAGTAGGGTTGGGTTCCGGTGAATGAAAGTTATTATAAGAAGGAATCTTCACTATTTCATCAATCATAATTGAAAATCAACATTAATACAATGCATCGAGATACACTAGATCAATTCTCGTGATAAACATAATTTATGGGTGGGTAGGAGATTAAATGTGATCAAGGATCCAGATCGCTTCTTTTACATTTCTCATCTTAACTTCTATTCTCATAGGATCCTTCGTCCATTTAGTAAACGGCTCTTAAGTAATTCTAGATGTTACATATTTATTAGAAGCTTATAGCCCTCGATGTGTAAAAACAATCGTTGCAGTTTTTGGAGAAGCAAAACCATTTACTTTAAAATTTTACACTAAGGGGTCGTTTGGTTTAGGCAAAGAAATGAAAATGTAAATGATAGGTAAAGAAAATGTGAATTCTATTCATATAAAACCAAACAAACACCCTCTAAATTTGGGCTTTGAAATAGACCAATTATATTATATAAAACCAAACAAGTTCTTTTATATTCAATCTCGTTAACGAGTGATTAATATCACTAACCAAACACCCTCTATATTTTTTAACAACGTGATTGCACCTAGGGATGAGCATACGGACCGAAATCCCGAAACCGAACCGGTACCAGTACCGAATATCATTACCGGTTCGGTATTCGGTACCAAGATTTTCCATATTCGGAATTCGGTACCGGTACCGGTACTAGTCCCGGTAAATCCCGAACCGAACCGGAAAATTTAAAAAGTCATTTTTTTATTTGAATGGTAACAAACTCTTTTTTTTTTTTTATAGAAAATCCTCCTAAATATATTACAATTTTCGGTTCTTGTATTTTCAACTCAAATACCAATTTTTTCTTGCAATTCTTATTATTTCGGTTATTGCAATTCTCCAAAATCGGTTCCGTAACTTATCCAAAACCCGGTTCTTGCACAATCGGCTCCTCCAATCCGGTTTCCGCTCAAGTGATTTTGGTTTTTGTTATTGTGTTTAATGGTCAACAATGAAAAACGGTTGTCGTTCCAAAACCCGGTTCTAGTCCCGAAAATCCCGGTACCGAACCGGGACCGGTACCGAATTTCTCTTATCGGTTCGGTATTCGGTATTGATTTTTTCCACTCTCGGTTTCGATACTACCCGGTTTCGGTACCGGTCCGGTACCGAGCTCATCCCTAATTGCACCTGCTAACCCTTCCTTTGCTTCATCAATGTTTTTTCCCGTTTGTATAGATCTTAATGGTTCAACTTACACCTTAATAAATTCATGATAGTGGGCATGCCTTAACCATTCAAAGTCTTTATTATCATACATATTCATTTAGCTTTAAAAAAAAAGCACTTCAAAATAGTAAATGTAATTTGTATGGGTGATGGTATTTGATTCTATATGTAAACAAACAACACTATAGGACCAAATGGTCCAAGTGATCCGATTGTTATTACATTGTGTTCTTTAAAATTAAAAAAAAATAAAAAAAAAATAAAAACTAGGTGAATCAGGTGTATATACCTTACCTGATCATTACTAGTATCCCAAGTATGAAATGGTTAGTCGATCAAAATTGTGTTCCCTTTACCTGCCCCCGTGGGTTGCACAAAGCCAAAGATGAGTCAGGTGCATACCTAAACAAACAAGTTCAAAAAATCTTAGCATTCATCCAATATGCTCACCTTTGTATTTAAATTATAAATTACATGTATTATAATTATTACATGTATTATAAATTATAATTATTACACTGTGTTCTCGAAACCTTTTTTCACGGAGGAAAGGAAGGTAAAAATAAAAGATCACATGTCCTCGGATCTTTTTAGGAGGAAGAGGAAAAATAAATGATATGTTTCTTCTTGAAAACCTTCTCTCAACATTTTTGGGAAGAAAAGAAATGGTAACTTTTCAACAATAAAGTAAAATTACAAATCTACCCATCAATTTAAGATTATCAAAACAAATATAAAGGGTATATCGGTAAAAATGACATCTTTCTCTTATCTTCCTTTTCAAGAACACAAATTAATAATAATAAAAAATTCTTTTCCCTTGGTTTCTTTTCTTTTCTTTCGAAATTCGAGAATACAGTGTAAAAATAAAACAGAAAGTTGTTACTTACCATCTCATTGACTGTTGATTTCATCAATACCAGCTTCTTCAGTAGTGTTTAAAGGTGCAGAATTTGCAGATTCTATAGTTTGGTTCAAGGAGGGTAAAGATTCACTGTTTAAAGGTGCAGAATTTGCGGATTCTATTGTTTGGTTTAAGGAGGGTAAAGGTAAAGGTAAGGGTAAGGGTTCACTCTTTTGAGTCTGTAATCCTGTAAACCGAGCAAGATCTATCCATTGCTGCACAAATATAACATAAATAGGTTAAATATTTATGGTCATTGTGAAAGATTAATCCACGGTTGAATAAAAAAGATCAAATGCAAATGAAAAAACAAACGATAGAATGGTTTGTTAAGTAGGAATTTTAAATAACAGTTAAAAGTTGGATTATAAATGGAAGTGCATAAAACCTGAGTTCCCCAGTAGGAGTTGATTGTCCGTGCCACAAACGATAACATATTTACAAATAACGTTTGGTCAGCAAACATATCTGAAACCCGATGCTCCACCAATCCAGCAATAATCTGGCATTATGAAGTGCACTCAAGTTAATAAAGAACCTATAGAATCAATATTCTTCAATAGATCAAATGAGACCGTTTGTCTTCTCATAAACAACCTCTCTGTCTCTTGTGACAAAGGTTAGGTCTGCATACATCTCCCCACCCCCCCCCCACCCCCACCCCCACCCATGGTGGGTGGGCCCACCTTCTGGTGGGATATATGGGGGTCAGTTTGGTTTGGTTTACCAAGGGGGAGGGGGGGATGTTTTGCATAAAAAGAACGAACATAAGCTATATAGTTAAGAGAAGAGGTTAGATGATGGATCGTGTGAGAATAGGAGTTAAAGATAATAAGGAGCGTAAGAAGAGATCTGGACCATTGATCACTTTTAATCTCACCCCCGCCCCATAATTGATCTGGATTGATCCAAGGGTGGAGATCCCTTCTTACCCTTCTCACCATAACTTCCATTCTCACCAGAACCCAACCCAAAGAGGTTAACGATCAGTGATTTTAGTCATGACATATGAAAACTGAACACCGATCAATGTGAACTAGAAGATACCTGATACCGGAGATTAGCTGATGTCCCAAGAAAACCACTGTAAACAATTGCGGTTTTCAATATTGGTGATCTTCTATTCTTTTGCATAAGGGCTGGATTGAGGAACTTGCGTACAGTATATAATACATTTGAGGCAGCCACAGCTCCAATACTGGAAATGAATCCAACGCTAGCAAGCTTTACGCCACCAAAAACAACTGAAGCAACTCTATGGCCAATATTCCAGTCCTTACCAGCAAGCGATTTTTGAAATGCATTATCGGGTATGGACCCCAGAAGACCCTTTAGTGCATCTATGCTATTAGGTCCATTAGCATCATCAGCGTATGAAAGAAACGATAAAGTGGGGGCTGGAAGCCATACTGTAAAGAAATCAACTACTATTCCTCTGAGAGTGTCTGTAATGACATAGTCAATCTCTTCAAAGAACTTTCCTTTTCGCTTCTGGTATTGTGCAATGAGGGTAGTAGTTACTGATATCGTTTCCTCTATTGCTAATCTATTTAAGAACTTGGGATCTGCCAACAATCTTTCTCTGAAACCCTGGGGAATTGAATGAGCCATGGTCAACAGATATAAAAAAATGCACAAATATGAGACTTGTTATGACAAAATGGTGAAATATATATTACAAATTCTGCGTCCTGATGATGAACATGAGCTACTATTCTTATAAAAATGACAAATTGGTTATATATATATATATATATTTTTTTTTTGAAAAGCAGACAAATTGGTTATATACTCAAACAGTTACCTGAAAACGATGAGTAAGTTCGGAAAGAAGAGGATACTGCTCCAGATCAAATAAATTCTGCAGTGCTTCGGGAGATACCAGACCAAGATCAAGTCCTTTCTGGATATCCTGATAAATATACAATTTGATACTGTTATTGTGACATGAAGAAAAAGATCCTTATGGTTGATATGCAAAGTTGCAAACATCTATACTATAGTTCAGATATTTATCCAATTGATTGTCCCAGAATTAGGGATGTTTGGTTGATTTTCCATTAAGTCATGTAAGGATAAAGCTAACTGTGTCGATTAATTTGTCTGCATGAATTGGGAGGGGTTTTTTTAATCAGGAGAGGAAGGTTTGGAAAACCTTGGCTTTATGCATAAAGCTCCCCCTCCCCTAGAAGCTTACCGAATAAGTCACCTTCTATGTCATTAAGCCACTATCAAACAGTCGTGTATAGCTGACCAAATAAGTCATGGGCTCCATTAAGTTTATTAAGCTGATAACAAACAGACCCTTGATCTGATTAAAAAAGCAGAATAAGAACACCATTTCTAACTGACCTGTGGCAATGCATCTCTCCTTCTACCAGCTGCATTCATAACACGGGCAATTTCAGCACGGTCAAAACAATTCCTCGTGCATGGTCTGGCAGCAGAATACCATAAGAAATCAGCAACAGGAACTTCACCCTCCCGTCTGATGTATTGCCTTTCAGGATCAAGCAATATAACTGTTTGATTTTTCTTTTGCATCTTTCTTGCAATTCTTGCTGGTACCCCAGTTCCTCTTGATCCGTAAGCAACATGGCTTGCACCAGTTACCACCACCAGCATTCCGGCAGCTCCTCCATTTGTGACTGCCTGTAGAATTATCTGAGACATGGTATACTCTTCAACAACTCTGGCTTGTGCAGATAGATATGAGCTTGGCCCAAAAGGAATAGACTGATTTACGTAGTTGATATCCATTGACGATCTACGTGAGATAGATGTAAAGCCTGAAATAAATCCTGAACCAGCTGGAGGAGCATAGGCTTTACGCTCGGCCTTAGAAAGCCCACGAATACCATCAGCCTGGACAGTCCTCAAGATCTAGAAATATATCACACCGATTGTTAATAGTGTAGATTAGCATCAGCTTGAATCATATCATCAGCTTCACCCTATATGTATATTGGTTCATACTAGAAACAAAGTACCTTAAGTGGTGTACCACATGCAACTAGCCGGACTACATTATCACGACAGTAATTTAGAAGAGGCTCGTATTCCTGCCAACGCTGAGGTGGCCAATGTGACACAAAAGGCTTTAAGGTCTCCCCATCAATTCTGCCATCCATGATTAGCTTTAATATTGAGCACTTTAAGAACAAATCTACAAATGGAGAAATATATACATAGATATAGTGTGTGCTCTTTGCAGCTCAACAGAAGTTAATCTTAACTCCGTTTCTGGTCAAATTGTATTAGTAAGAAGCTTAGGTTGCAGTCGAGATAAATTTCAAGTAGATTGGATGTAGGTGATGACAACCCTCATGCTATCTGCAGACAGTGTACATATTAAGTTCAAACGGACCCAGGTACGGAATCTAGATCTATGTCAAGATTTAGCGAACATCCATTACTATATGGGATACAGATGACCACCCTGCATAACATACTTCAAATAAGGCAAAGATATACTCATATACCCATAATAGAAAGGAAGTTCACTTAGGTCCAGACTTAGATGTAGATATACTACAAGAAATCACCAAAGCCCCACCTTAAGCATCTAATTGCTCACTCAAATAACTTTATAAATGGTCTTCGCTGCATGATCACTAAAACCCCTAGCACTTGAAGTAACCCCTAAATGGTACTCTAAAATGATCTGCATATATATTCCTTTTCATTTCTTACGGTTCTAGTCGTTTGCTTAAACTAATTTTGTTGCTGCTGATTCCCAAAGTGCGAGTTGAGAGCATTGCTGAACACAAAACCAAATTAATACTGGTAATAAGACGAATCTAACAAGAATAAAACCTTTTATCAATGTATTGATCAAGTTGTTCTTGCAAATCTGCTGGAAATGCTTCCAAAGCCAACGTAATCTGGCGATTCGCCTCCGCGCACCTCTTCGCCAGACTCCTCACAATCTCAACCTCCAATTCCTTGTCATCTCGAGTCGGCACTTGTTCCGCTTCCCCTAAATAAACTATCCGACCATTCATCAGCTTCTCCCATACCTTCCCTTTGTCTTTCCCCAACGCCATAGGCTCTCCAATCACCGACGCATCATAAATCCTTGAATTGATCACCTCCTCCTTCTTCACTTCAACTTTCGCCGCTGTCACCACTTCCGTAGCCTTCACCTTCGTCTCCGTTACGGCAGCCGGCGCAACCGCACTCTCAGTCGCCACTTTATCATCCGCCCTCGCTACGGCCGACCGTAGTACACAAGCTCCGATCGCAATAAACGGCGTCACCAGCACATCTCGTCTTCTGTGCCGAACTTCACCTGCGCTATCAGACTCCTCCTCCGGACTCCGACGATGAACAGCTCCGATACTGACGTGGCGACGCCGTTTGTTGGCGGTTGTAATAGCAACACGAAAGATGCGTTGACCAATTTCCGGCGAGGATAGCGGATTGAGACTACGAATACGGGTTGGCGTGGGGTGGTTGGCGTCTACTTGTGCATTATTGGGACAGTGGAAGCCTCGGAGAGCTTGGGCCTCCATCGCTGGTTCCGCAGCGGATCCTCTGAAGTCTGAACGGTTCTTTTTTGTAGATTTGCGATTGAAACAAAAATAAATAAAAATAAAAGCAAAATGAAAGGGGATTGGTCCATACGTTGCTTTTTAATTTCTGACGTGGCAGATATATAATATATGAGTGGCGTGTCTACACGTCAAAACTATGTGGCATTTGCAACACGAACGTAGCCTTCCAAAATTCCTATTTGCAAATGTAAAAGATCGAATCAATATACCAAATTTTTTTTGTAAAAGATCATCATTTGATGATTTCTTTTAGATAAAGTTAGTTTGGGTTGTTTATTCGACAGAGCTTGTAGATAGATATAGTGAAGTGATCCAACAAAGCCAATAACTGAATTCCACGAGGGAAAACGTCTTTCCCTTTTCGGGGTTTTAATTTAAAAGACTAAAAATAGCTGCTTACATAGAAAATTAGATTAGATCAAAACTCTGGAATGATTCTGAACTGTTTATCGGCTTCGAATGCATTGCACTTTCACCGGGTGGCGGGTAATTGTTTACTGCAAGTGAGTGTCATATACTTTACTGAACGAACATGACAATAATTAAGGATCTTTAACAGGTAAGTGACGAATAATACTCTTACCCGATTAACCTTTATCGAGTAAGAAACACTTACCAATAATTCATTTTAGTGACCGATAATTTTACTTGATTATATAAGTCAATATGATAACTTTTTACTAACGCTTAGATAATAACCGTTTGGCAAACGACCATTTGACATATATATAAAGTTTGTTTTGGTGCTCTCTATTTGAAATTCACTTAAATGATACAAATGATCGGAGCTTTTAAAAATTCGAATACATAAATTATTGATGGTAATGCAGAAAGAAGCCTGATGGTGGCACCATTACGTTATTTGCATATCACTAAGGCTATGTTTGGCAAACTACCGATAAACAATGGATTACCGATAAACAATTACGAAAAAAATCACGTTTTAAGAAAACTAGTGTATAGGAATGTAAAATAACCAAAACGACATGTTGAAAAATTAAAAAAAGTTAATAATTAATATTAAATGAGGGTTATAATTGGAAAAAATGACAACAAGCTCCTAAAACGCTACTCTAGTGTTTCAATAAGCTAGCTTATAAGCTAAGTTATAGTTTGTCAAACGTGTACAATAAAAATAAGCTAGCTTATAAGTTATTTTATTTTTGCCAAACATAACCTAAAAGAATTCACTATGAGATAAGGATTTTGTAGTTGTGCGCATAAAACCCCCTTATACGAGAATCTATTTATATGTCAGGCATGTTCTATACCACTCATTTTATTTTATTTTTAAATCCTTTTTTCATGTGGACTGTTTTTCTTCTTATTCTTAGAATCCAGAGCAACTCATTGGAGTTTCTATGTGTTTTAAGGTGAGATGTTGACGTTGACCTTTTGTTTATGTCGACTTTGGAGGTATTCATGTTGATTGAGTTAGAATTATTAATGTCAACTTTAAAAGTATTTGTATTATAGTTTTTTGATAATAAATGTAGCGTTTTAATTTGATGTTTTGAGTTAGAAATTTGAGAACCGAAGTAAAGATTGTGAGTAATTTTATTCAATAATTTCAAGAAAAAATAAAAGTAAAGAAAGAAAAAATGAGGTAGTAGTAGAATAAGTTTGACCATTTTTAGCTATGGAATGAAACATTAGAGGTATATCTAATATCGGTCAACAGGGAGGGAACAGAAAGGGATGACATCAGAAGTAGGATCGTCAAATGGTCTTCTGACTCTGTGACTCCTGACCTTGGAAGATGAGATTCCAAGACCAGGACCTCATAACTTCCGTTCGTTGCATACCTTGCTCCACTACTGTACGAATAGCATTATAAAGAAAAACTAAGGTTGACTTTGAAGATTTAGAAAATTGAAAAACAAAAACGATGATGTGCCTTTCATTTATGGGTATAACTTATTAGTGAATTTGATGTGCGTCCGTTCAAACACAGTATGATACAAGATTTTATTACAACCCCGATAATGAGATTTAATACAATATCTCATAAAAAAAATCAATTCAAAGTTTATTTTTGAAAAATGGAAATTGCAATTGATGGTTTGAACAGGTCATGTTAATACGAAAATCTGATGAAAAAAAGAAAAAATAAAGATGTAAATATTAATATTAATATCAAATTAAATATTATATAATCATCATTTTTTATATAAGTTAATTTATTCAAAATACGTATTCTACCCAAATATTTTAGATTTACAAGCGAAAGATTTCATTTGTTTTAGAGCATCTTCAACAGTTTTTCTAAAATAAAGAAAATTAAAATTTAAGTAAAAGGTTGTTCTAACAGATTTCCTAAAACTTTCTCCAAAATAAAGAAAAAAACAGGAGATGAAATGCAAAAATTTCCAAATTTAGATAAATCTCATAAAATGATTACTATGAGAAAGAAATATTTTTTTTTATTATGTTTCATCAATAAAAAAAATCTTAAAATGAAGGTTATGTTTGGCAAAAATAAGTTAGTTTATTTTCAGTGTACACGTTTGGCAAACCATAAGCTAGCTTATAAGTTTTGAGGGTAGCGTTTTGGGTGCTTATTGTCATTTTTTCCAATTATAACCATTGTTAATATTAATTATTATTTTTATTTTTTAATATTGCCTTTTTGGTCATTTTACATTCTTATACATTAGTTTTGTCAAACATATTTTTTTTTCATCAGCTAGCTTATCGCTAGCTTATCAGCTAGTTTGCCAAATATAACCTAAAATCTAAATATTTAGCTGAGAGAAATAATACTTATTAAATATCTATACTATATTATAAAGCATTTGACAAAAACTCTTAAAAACATATTATTATGCAGTTAGTACAATTGATTAAAGCATAATTACTTAAAATTCAAAAATGGTATTATTTTGGTTAATTTCCTTATTAAACATATATTATAATTTAAAAAAAATCTGAAATAAAGAAAGTTTACAAAAAATAAAATCTATTTTTTCAAAACTAATAAAATTGTATTATAACATTGATAAAGACAAAAAGTAAAATACAACATTAAAATTAAAATGGATCTCGCTGCATTGTGCGAGTACATTTCTAGTACATACATATATATATATATATAATATTTTTTGAAAATCTTAAATTTTGATTTTTTATTTTAAAGAACTTATAGAGAAGCTGTTAAAGATACTTTTAGTTTTAATTATAGAGTTTTTTTTATAAGAATAATAGTTGAGTCTCTAGTTTTATTAGTAAGGCTTAATGATAATTATATATATTTGAACCGGTTTGGTGCTATCAGATTTATCTTCACTCTTCCCTCTATCTCCATGAAAAGGTGGTCGAGGTACACATGGAGACAACGAGATGTTACATGGTTTTAAAAGCATCACAAAGTTGTTGGGGGAACGGGGTAGGACAAGTGGCGTTATTTTAGTGGATGTAATAAAAGTATTTTTAATTTTTCAATACATAACAAATCAAAATCATGAAAGAATCGAAATGCTTTTGACCCTAACTTACCATTTTAATGAAAGTTAATAATAGGGACCCTTACTATTCCAAAAATAAAACCATAAGGAAACATTTTGTTAACTTAGAGCATCTCCAATGCTAAAAATTTATCAAAGGCTTGAAGCAATAAAAAAACTATAAAAATAAACCAAGGTCCCACCATAAATACATTTTTTCTCTCTTTCTCTCACACAACCATTTCTTCAAAAACTTAAAGAACCTCAAGTTTTTGGATGATCAACCATTCTTCAACCCATTCAATCCAATGGTCAACCCTTCATCAACCCATCATCAACTCTTCTGCAACCCTTCCTCAAACTTGCATTGGAGATGCTCTTATCAAAGTAAAAAAACGAGATCCATCAAAAACATCAAAACCAAAAATGTATTAATTTTTTTTTTGAACGGCAACACCAAACAACTTTTATTAAGAACAAAAATGGGGTACAAACCAAACTTCGGTAATAAAATCGACCAATACAAAGAATTTAAATACGAAAACTACAACCCCCTCAAAAACTGTCAACCTTCCCCCCCTCGAAGGATGGTTTACCAGAAGTAAACAACCCCCTCCCTTAGTGCCTGTCCTTTATGCACTCGTAGTCCCACGATCCTACGCCAGCTATTAATATAAAACACAGATCTGTCACCACTATTTTGCTCCCTGTATGTTGGAGCCTGTAGGAAAGTTTTCATATAAAGGGTAGGATAAATATACCCCTATATATTGCTAAATACATCCATGCCTACTGATTTCTCTATCATACACGTCAACATCAAGACTTAATTCTTACATTTTCAACGATCATGATGAAAACTGAAAACAGCATTGCCAATGTCATTCCAGTCTTTTCTCGACTGAAAGTTAAATGGGGGTGCATAGTAAAGATGCATGATCATGTGAGAAATGATCTGGACCCTTGATCACCTTTAATCTCAAACTCACCCATGAATTACGCTTCATACGATGATTGATTCAGTACATCACGACACATATTATTTCGGTACATCTCATCCTAATATGCATCCAAAAGAGGAGATCTCTTCTTACACGTCTCATCTTAATTCACCTTCTCACCGGAACCCAACCCCACAGTAAAAGCCTCATATGATAAATTTTTAAAAAAAAAATAACAAATTAAACTTAAAACAGTAAGGAGGTCTAGAAGAATCGAAAAACAAAAATCGACATACCCTAAAGTATTTAATCATGAACATTGAATAACATTAAAAAAATGGAGTTGAAATTTGAACTTTGTACAAAAATAGTAAAACGTCCGTGGACCACTTTCTAATATTAGCCAACTGCGTTTCTTACGATTCTCTCTTATCATTTTTCAACATTCATCTTGCAAATTTCTTTTTCTCTACCGTAATTCTGTTATAGGCTTTTGCAATAATCGCACACTCGTGAAGAGTTCACTGTATTTTCATACGTTTCGCATTCTGTTTCTCATGTTCTTCGGTGATCTGACAGGTATTTTTCGGTTCACCGGACGGCCATGGACTCACAGTTCCGCCATTGAAACAAGTAAAGTTATCCTTCTTAAATTCCTATTTAAATTGAGAAATTTTCAGCAGATAATTGATATTTATGAATTGAGAATGTTTGATATATTACTCGTATTTTTTTAACACTTTTCCGATTTGGAACTTCCATCGATCGTACGAACTTGATTCATCAATGTCTAAGCCCTAATTTGCTTCTCTGCCTTTTTTTTTGTTTGAAAATTTTGAGCTGATGAACGATGTGAGTGAAAATACTTTAACAGATTGAAATTAGGTTGGTTTAATGAGAGATTGTAGGATCTATCGCTGTTTAGTACGTAGTTATTTTCAACTATTGTGTTTGTGTGTGTGGAATTGATTACAAGGGAAGTAGGGGATGAGGGAGATGAAAGAGGAAGAGAGGGGGTGGCTTCACCGGAGAAGACGGAGGCTGCCGGGAACTGGTTACGTGATTCGGGGATTTCAATGGCTAATTGATCATCGGAGTAAACCTTCATCTCATGGGGAGAGTGGCATGACGGCAATGTCAAATCTTAAGCGCCACGGCGAGAACGCGGTGTTTTTCAAGACGTGACATAAGGCGGTAAATTTGTAGGTCATACATACAATTATATATAAAGATATATATATATATATATATATTTTCTATATGTTATCTAATCAGATAATGATATTAAAAAATAGCAGATTCATATTAGAAGAAAATAAATCATATAGATTATTATTATAAAAATAGTTTTTTGATTAAATATTTAAAATTGAACTTAAAAAGGTAATTTTATAACTTCATTTTAATCCTGAGTCCATAACATTTATAAATTCAAGGAATTGTGAATGATGTGATTAGATAAATCTATAAAAATGTAAAATATAAAGTCAAAAATGTAAAAATACAAAAGATAAAAAAATTAAAAGAAAAGCTCTTTTTGAAAAAAAATCACGTCATACAAAAAAACGTGCGCCATGGCGCGCCTCAAGACGTAATTGCGTGAGCCACGCCTTATAAAGACGTTATGGGCTGTTTTGTAACGGCGGAGATGCGTCTTACACTATATCGCGCCATGGTGCACGTCATGAAGCGCCTTTTTAAACACTGATTCTATCACTCTGAAGCTCACACAACGACAAGTCTGTGCATCCTCGGAGTCGAATTCAACGCAAAATTGAGGGGTGGGAAGGAACGCGGGAGAGGAGAAACTGCAATGGGTTTTGGGTTAGGAGCCACAAAATAGATGAAAAACTCGAACCCCATTTCAGAAATTTGAATCCAATATTTGATAACATGATAACCCCAATTCACAAACTCAAAATTGTTATTTGATAACATAAAAACTGTATCCTATCAAATTCTAAATCCCAGCTAAGAGATTGAAAATTAAGACTAAAACACCAAAATCCTTAAGATAAATTTTCAAAAATCAGTTATCAAAAACCCATAATTCCTAGACAAGTGAGAATAAAGATTTTGAACCCATTATCAAATGAGACTATAAGGACAAAACCATTTTCAACCCGTTATCAAATGAGATGACAAGGACAAAACCATTTTCAACCCATTATCAAATGAGACTATAAGGACAAAACTATTGGTCCAAAGGGGATGTAGTGTTAAAATGTTAAAAAAATTGGTCTTTGTTATATCTAGACCTAATATCAAGCCCATGTCTTTTTATCATACAACATCTTCCTCTCGGCCCCAAAATCGAATCGACCCTCACTGACTCCACTGACGGATGCTTCTCCGACGATCTTCTTTTCCATCTTCATCATCTCAAATTCTCTCCTTCTCCATTACTGCTAAGGTATCAATTATATCTATTTTTTGAGTTTTTATCTAGGGTTCTAATCCATCATCTTCATTTATTCTCTAATTTCTTTTCTTCGTCCCTTTTTTATTCCTTTCACTTTCATTTCTTCTCTGATCATACTTTTAGGAGTCGCCTATTTTACCCAGTGTCGTGTTCTTGGCTTCTTTCGTCATGTAATCATTGGATTTTCTCTTGACTTGTGCGACACATTATCTTGATATGGCTATGAGGGGGAACCGATTTCATTGAATTGAGAGACTGGGGAAGGGACGCAGGAAATGGGAGAGATTTCACCAACAATAGAATTTGATACGTGGTGTAGCTTTAAACGATCCAGATCAAACCTTTAAATCAATTTAAACAATCCAGATCAAAAGAATGGTTTTTGACTTACCACGGTCAGTAATATATATAATTAACCACAAAGCTTGTGGCATACCGGTTAAGGCTTGTGGGGGGATGATGCTAGATAACCCATCTACCCCAGGTTTGAATCCAGACGCAAACAACTTGTGGCCACTAGGGAATTATCTTAGGACTGCATGCTTTAGCAGCCTTTAAATTACCATAGATTAGTCTAGACAAATGTCTAGAAATAGAATACCCTTTCCAAAAAATATATACAATTAATTTTTCAAAAAAATAAAATAATATTTTATGAATTATATTAAAATTTTTAATAATAGAATTCATATCTACGGTGTAAGAAATGAACATAATTTTTTGTTGAAAAACTTTGACTTTAGATTCTATTGGAGATGCTTGTAGAGGATATATAAAAATCATTTCATCAATATTTGTTTCAAAATATTGATAGCTAAAGCCTAAAATCTACAAGAGGATTCGAAAGATGAAGACCAATTTTGAAAATTTGTACCAAAAAAAGAAAAAAAATATCCACGTCAGCGTAAAAATAGCAGTTACCTACGGGACATGATGCACGCATTGAAGATAGGCCCACTTTCATGTTAGCTACTACTGCTATACTACTAGCCTAGCCACCCTCCCCTGGCCTCCTGCACCGCTTTAGGCAACTGCGATTCTTCCGATTCCTTATCATTTCTCCGATTCATCTTTATTATCTCCGGCGTAATGTCGTCGTTTCAGATCACCATAGATTTTCTGCTATAATCTATCGCAAACACACGACAACTCACGTTTTCTCTATTTTCACTGTATATTCTAACGTTTCTTCAGATTGTTTTTGCTCTTGACGGACTTTTTTTGTTCGTCGTACGGTAGGAGGACTCACAGTTCCGCCATTAAAGCCAGTTAAGTATATCTCCTTTCTATTTATGGAGAAATTTTTAGCAGATTATTGATATTTGTGAAAAAGTTTGATCATATTACTCGGATTTTATGTGAATCGAGTAATACTTTTCCTTTTGGAACATATATCGATCGTACGAACTTGTTTTTCTGTGATTCGAGTAATACTTTTCCTTTTGGGAAATACATCGATCGTACGAACTTGCTTTTCTGTTATTCGAGTAATACTTTTCCATTAAAGCCAGTTAAGTATATCTCCTTCCTATTTACGCCTTTTTTTTAGTTTTTTTTTGTGTGTGAAAGTTTTTTCAGCAGATGAACTGTGTTAGTAAAAATATTTGATCAGATTGAACTTATGTTGGGTTAATAATGGAACTTATGTTAGTGAATGTTTTCAGTATCTAGTTGCTTTTAACTAATTTGTTTGTGTGTATGAATAGACGATGATGATGATTGGTGAAGTAATATACGATACTTTCATTATTGTGGTTAACAGGCTTGAGTGGAGGAATCTGTTTATTATTGGTTATTTGCTTTCTTTGCGCCGGTGGTGGAAACGTGAGACGTTGCTCCTGGTTTAGGTTGAAGAAATTTTCATAAATTAGAGTATTAGACCATATATTACAAATAAAAGGGCTAAAGTTTAACGATGATAGTATCGTTTTGATGACCGACCATTGAAGCAAGCCTGTTAGCCTGGTGTTACTCTCTTCTTTGTTATTATATTGTAAAAAGGTTTTCAATGATATTTGTGAAAAGCTTAAATTTGAAGTATAATGTGTAATCGGGATAACTAGAGTGTTCACTCTCCTTTATCTGTTTGTTTGCATATCTTTTATTAACGCATGCTTTTGGTCTGTGAACTTGATGTTGATATAAGTGGTGAAGTTATATTGAATACTAGCGATTATTCCTATGAGGTGATGTATCTGTTTGTTGTTGAGCACTTGCTTTTTTAGTGTCTTTGATGTGTTAACTGTGGTTGATGCAAAAGATAAAGCAACATATTACTGTTTGACCAGACTAGATCTTGTAAATTAACTGTCCATAGTTATCAACTTCTTGTGGAAATTATATTTTATTTTTTGACTTACAAGAGGAGACATTCCCTCCATATGTTTGTTTCACTTCTGTGACTGCAAAGGCTATACTATCTCTTACAGTAGCTGTTTTATTGGTTGTAGTATTGTTTTCTATGATCTGTGCAGTATTGTTGTTTGGTATGTCTCTGTCTTATCATAATGTTTGATCTTTGCTTTTGTATTTCATAAAATTATCTTAAGTGCTACGTTTGATTAATAGTGGCGGTGGATTTATGCATTTGTCTAGCAGAATGGGAGGCCGGAAGCAAAGGAAAAAGAAAATCCATGACAAGGATAAACAAGAAGCCTATGTGTCTTCCAATCATAGTGTGCCAGCTAGGAACATCAGGAAAGCTGATCTTGGTGCCGTTATATTAGGTTGCACAAACAGCACAATCAGTGAATGCCTTTCAAATAAGTTGTTTGGTTAGTTGATTATTTTCTCACCATCTTTTTTGCTTCTTTTTACAATCATATAATTTCCTGTTTTTCTCTTCCAAATAAGTATGTCTCTAACCTTTCTTGAACAGGTTTGCCCTCACTACACTACTCTTATATAAAGAACATTACCGAAGGGCTTGCACTATTTTTATTTAATTACAGTGACCGTAAACTTCATGGAATATTTGAGGCTGCAAGTCACGGTCAAATGAACATTGACAAATATGCATGGGTTACAGATGACGATTGCTACACTAGTTATCCTGCACAGGTATCTTTTCCAATCTTAATGTAGTAGGTCTGTTATAAGAGCATCTCCAAGAGCTTCTCCAAAATGGAGAAAAGAGATTCCCTAAAAGTTTCTCCAAAATGGAGAAAGTAGGAGATAGAATGACTTTTTCTCCAAATATGGAGATTACTCCAAAAATGATTACCATGCAAGAACAATATTTTTTAATTAGTTTCTACCAATAGGAAACTTTAGAAATAACCATTAAGAGAAAGAAATAACATTTTAATAGATAATTTTAATATTTTAATCATTATTAAATTCTCTAAAATGGGGAATTTGTTGGAGATGAACGTAATATTTTATAGTGATTTCAACTTTTGTTTCTCCATTTTGGAGAATCTCTTGGAGATGCTCTAAAAGCTGATAGCCTGGGGTAATTATTTTAGGATTACTAAACACATTCTGATACTCAGCTTCATATGTGGTTTGCATTTGAAGGTCCGAGTTCGAGTTAGACTGCAGTGTCACCCATTATCTGAGAATAAATTTCGGCCAATTATTGCAACGAACTATTACGAGAGCAATCATTTTTACTTTGAGCTGGATCGTGGTCAAACAAATAACCTGATCTCATTGTTTCAATCATCACCGGTGAATCCCAGTTCTTCACCTGTACCTGCAAAAAGACAGGCATACAATGCTATGCACAATTGGGAAGAAGAAGCTGATTTTGATCATGCAGAAAAAGACAAGAAAATGGGGAGCACGTCGGATTCCCCTCTACGACCAGGGCTTTCATATGCTTCTGCTCTCAGCAGAAACAATACTTCCACTACCACTACCACTGCCACTGCCACTACAGCTACCAGTTCTCTTTCTACAGGAAATTGGAGTAGTTTATTTAAAGGTCAATTATCTCTTGAATCAACTTTTTCTACATCAGACACTTTAAATATAATACCACAATCTTCTTGGGTCCCAAACTGTACTGCCGATCAAAGTGGCCAGGTTTATCAAGGTTCGTGGGATGATGTGGTTGAGGAGCTCCCACAGAACCAAGAATATCAAGATAAGGCTGATTTTCTGCAAGCAAACTCTTGGGACGACTGGGAGGATAGCCAGCTTCTTGCCACTACGACAGATGCTGAAGTTAGTCAAACTTGGGTGTCACAATCTCAGGCAAACACTACTACAAATGAGTTGCAGTTGCACCAAGAACACAATGATGATGCCAATTTTCTGCAAGCAAATACCTGGGAGGAAAGCCAGCCCATTGCCACTGGCACGGATGAGGGTCAAACATGGGAAACAGACTTGACCCATGAACATATAAACTCACCATCTTCTTCAGATCAACCTTTAGACGACAATCCAGATTGTAAGCAGTCGTTGTGTGATGAGGAAAATAACAGTGAAGAAAACCATGAGGATGACAGTAGTTCTTTATTTCCAAATACAGTTGCAGAGAGGTCTGATAATCTTGAGTCATTGGTGGTCAAGGTAAATTTAAGATTCTTGTTTTTATGCTTATCGTTCCATTGCTTTTCTCTCTTTCGATACATTTTAGTTTAATCAAATATCATATTGCTATTGTGTAAAGTTAACGCAAGAAGTTGAAGCATTGAAGGTTTCACAGATGAAAAATATTGTGAAAGTGAATATGCTGGAGCAAGAACTGGTACATTCTTCAACTCTAATATGTTTTTACTTCTCTTAATGTTCTATTTAAGTTCTTTTTTGGAAAAGTTAACTTAAAATGCTTGCACCGATTGACTTCATTTCATTTGGTCACTCAGGGTGAATCAAAACTAGAAATCCATTCGCTTAGAAACCGACTTGGTTTATTGGAATTTGGATCACCATCCGTCGTAGACCCAACTGAAGTAGATGATCAGCTACTTAAAATTCGTCTCTCGAAGTTTGTTGATTCTGTATTCATTTTTGGGGGATATGATGGTTCTTCATGGTTAACAACTCTAGATTCCTATAATCCATATCCGGATATCAAAAGTTCACTTAGCCCGATGAGATTTGTGAAGAAATATGCATCGGCTGCAACTTTAAATGGTGAACTTTACCATTTTGGTGGCGATGGAGCTCATACAGGTAGCCTTCTTAACTTTCTACATATAGCATAAGTTTGATCGTAATCTACTAAGTCGTTGTTTGTTTTTTTCATTTTAAGCTCTTAATCACCACTTATGTCAGATTCGTTTAGACGTTTCATAATTCAGACTCTTTTTTTTCAAGAGCCTCTTATCACTTAATATGATCTGAATAAATAAGTGGTAACCTAACCTCTTAAATCCCTCTTATTATCTTCCCACGCCTCCGGTTTTTTCACTTTGCTTCTATTTTCTAAGTCTTTGACTTTTCAAACCATCTTCTCACAAATGTTGAGTAGTTTTATAGACTCATAGCCAACGACATTAACAAAATAGTTTTGATCCAAAATGAGAAGAAACAGTCATATTGATTCAGATTTCAGACTTCAGACGTAAAAACAAACAGTTTTACTGATTCAGATTTCAGCACCTCTTAAAAAACAAATTCAGATTTCAGCACCTCTTAAGAAACAAACGCCACCTAAGACGTGTCTCACAACTCTTCCGTTTTGTAGTTGAATCATACAGTCTAGCAAAAAATCAGTGGGTTCCGAGACCACCTTTATATCGAAAGAACATACACGTTGCTGGGGCTTCAATAAACAACAGGATTTTCGTGGTTGGTGGTGGTAATGGACAGCAATGTTCTTCAGATGTGCAGTATCTCGATCTGAACATAGGAAGTTGGCTTCCCACCCGGTCAATGCAAAGCATGGTATTTTTATGTTTTTATTTACGTTAAAATATATGTTTTAATATGTATCTTTTTGCTATAAGCTGTAAGTTCTTATGCAGAGGTTAGCTCCGGCAGCTGCAGAATTGAACAACGCACTTTATGTTACTGGTGGATATGATGGACAATCTTATTTGAGGTAACATATAATTAGTGGTTTATTACTTTGTTAGGAGATTATTCCATTTATATTCATAACTCGGAAGAAAATCTTAAGAGATCTTTTCATTATCAAGTAAACCAAACCAAATCTACAAAAAGACATCCATCATTAATCGGATGCGTAATCCTTTATGTGATGCAGTTCTGTTGAAAGATTTGATCCTCGTGAAGAAGCATGGTATAAACTTCCAAACATGAACGCAAGGAAGGGCTGCCATTCGATGGTTGTACTAAACGAGAAACTGTAAGTTCATACCTTTTGTCTAAAGTGTGTTGTAATATCCCACATTGGTTGGGGAGGGGAACAAAGGTCGCC
The DNA here is from genome assembly GCA_036898165.1 of Silybum marianum. NCBI lineage: Eukaryota > Viridiplantae > Streptophyta > Magnoliopsida > Asterales > Asteraceae > Silybum > Silybum marianum. The sequence goes on from CM072532.1 coordinate 2,931,793, forward strand.
TTATAAGTTATAAGGGACTTGATACCTCCTCTATCAGATGCGTTTTAAAACCGCGAGTCCAGCTGTGTGGACAAAGCGGACCATATCTGATACGGATGACCTGGGATGTTACAGATGGTATCAGAGTCGGGAACTGGACTGGGAATGCCAGCGAGGACGCTGGCTCCCAAGGGGGGTGGATTGTAATATCCCACATTGGTTGGGGAGGGGAACAAATGTTGCCTTATAAATTATAAGGGACTTGATACCTTCTCTATCAGACGCGTTTTAAAACCGTGAGTCCAGCTGTGTGGACAAAGCGGACAATATCTGATACGGTTGACCTGGGATGTTATATTTATTCATTCTGACGATGTAAAACCAAAACAAATAACAAGCACACCCTGTATGTCTCACTCAAAAGTAGGGTCTGGGGTAAAATGTATGCATATTTGACATCTACCCAAAAGAGCAAGAGTTGTGATATTCTGCCTTCTGCCATGGTGGTCCTATCTAAATTAGTCTCTAATGCATTATAAATATCATACCCTTTTTCGTCCCACATCAAATAAACTAATTTCCATTATGGGCCTGATAAACTTCAATTTCCATTTTTCTACTAGCATTGCTTTTTGGTCCAAAAAGACTCTTTTTATCGTCTTTATTAAGACACTTGCTGGATATTTGAATAATTTTCAGAATTTAGGGGAATATTTTGGTTTAATGGGCCGTTTACCACGCTTACCTACAAGAGTCACCACACTCACTTATCTTATCAGTCATCAAATTGTTGGGTAAGAGTCTTCTCACTTACTTGTCAGGTAAGATTCTCGGTCCTTGCCATGTTCACTCGGTAAGGTAAGAGACACCAGTAAGTAAGCGCAAGCTTATGGTGAACGACCCCTAAGTTTTATATCACTTGGACTTTCTGCTTGTACACCAAGAAAAAAAATATGAAACTCTTGTGAATACCTTATACTAAAAACTTTATTGATTACTTTATAGATACACTATCGGTGGTCATGATGGAGATAAGTACATACCCACGGTGGAATATCTGGATATGCGCATGGGTTCTTGGGTAGAAATTGAACCCATGAACGTCGCTAGAGGAAATTTTGGTGCTTTTGTGCTGGGAGAAAAGCTTTATGCTATGGGAGGATTGACGGAAAACAAACAAGTTTTGGACATTGTACGTAATCCAATCAAGGTAAATTTCTGTAACACGTTGATTGTTTCAAGTTTCGACTAACGTTTTCGGTCAATTTTTTGGCAGGTTGAATGTTATAAAGAGGGAAGTAGTTGGGAGATTGCTGATCTTAAAGCAATTGGGAAAAGGAGTCAATTCTCTGCGATTGTAATGAAGTGAGTTTTTGGTAGTTAACACTTAACATGAGCCCTTTTTTTTTGGTGTAGTGATGGAAATACGCATAGCTACGTGTATATTGATATGAAAAATATATATCTATATTTTGTTTGGTACAACCGTTAAAAGTTATGTTATGAATTCAGCATGGCAAGTTGTAGCTTAGCAACTCACGAGTAGAAGATTTTTTGAGATACATGACAACCTCTACGAAGTGCAGTACATTTTGGATGATTACGTAGATGCCCTTTTTTTTCTTTCTGTTTTTAGTCGAGAATACCAGTTCTGGTTGAAAATTTATGCATGGCCTGTTTTTCTTGTTTTTAATTAATTTGAATGTTATATTTCCACCGTGTTAAATTAAGTGTCCATAATTGAAATGTCACACAGTTTTAAACATGTATCATTAATACACTTTTTGGTTACCTTACCCTTATTTAATGTGTATCTCTCTTCACAACTCTTAAATATTAATGTATTAATTAATGGTAAATTTGATAATTTGGATATTTACTTTTGAAGGTGGACACTTAATTTAGGGACTGAGGGATTAGAATTTTATAATGTTTCATGTTTGTTCAGTTTTATTTATTTAATATGATTAAATAAACATATTTCTCTAAATTCACTTTTTTTTAAGAAAATTTGTATATATTGTTTAATTTTTATATAGCTTCTAGAGATTTTTTGATAACCTAATTTTTTATATGATAAATTTTAGGGTTTTTTAAGAGCAACTTTTGATAATTTTTTACTGTAATAGATGGCTAATATTTTTAGTACATTTTAAAGAAATTTATATAACTATATAATTATATACAGTATATAGTGTTAATATATTTAAATAAATAATTTATGTAAATTTAATACGTAATTAAACTAATAATCTTTTCTTTTCTCCATATAAATAAATATTTATTTGAACAAATTTGAATACATTGATTTTTATAAATAATTATATAAATGATTAAAATCATGAGAATGAAAAATTATGAAAAAGATTGGATTGACGATAAATATGACATGAAAAAATTATGAAAAAACTTATTGCAAGTATAAGGACAACGACAAATGAAAAATTGTGAAACAAATTTTAACATCCATCGATAACTTACAACTATAGGCATGCTGAAATCTAATCCAAAACTCAAAATAACAAAACATTTATAGAAACTGTAGGAGCTTTGGTATTATTCTAGGTAAAAGTTAAAAAAAAAACCCAACAAACTATAATATTTTGAATAATTAAATCATTAAATTATATTTTTAATGAAAAGTCCATTAAACCTTTTCATTTTGAATGATTAATTCTCTGCACTATTTTTTTAACGAAAAATCATTAAACATTCTCATTTTGAATGAATAAGCCTCCGATCATTTTTTTGAATAAATAAATCATCGAACTTTTAAAAATTGATTACTCGCATTCTTTTAACAAAAGAAAAATTACTTGTAATCGACTAGAAAAAAGAGATCGATGGCAGGGACCAACAACGTGATAGACGATATGAAAAACATACAACGATGGGACGACAAGGAAATGGTGAGGGGGAGTGATATCGATGTTTGCGTGACGTTTGACTGACGTAAGTTTTAGGAACGGTAAAACTGATTTAGATTTCTTTTCACTTTAAAATATTCCTAGTTGGTTACCAATAATATTTTTGGGTTAAAAGATTGTAAGTAACTAATTTCTAAAAGTTCGATGGTTTAGTTTGTTGAAAAAAATGTTCAAGGACTTAATCATTCAAAATCAAAAAGTTTAATGGTTTTTTCACTTAAAACAATAGTTCAAGGACTTAATCCTTCAAAATAAGAAAGTTTAATGATTTTTTCATTCCAAAAAATAGTTTAAGTACTTAAACACTCAAAACAGGATAGTACTTTAGGTTTTTTTTTGAACATTTCCCGTTATTTAAAGCTCAAATAAATCTGACAGTAGTTTGATTTGATAAAATAATTAATATAATTCAAATTCCTTTTATCAGAAAATAAAATAAATTAACGAGAGACGGGATATCCAAATGAAATAGACACCAATTGATGCAGTAGTAACTAGTAAGCATGAGGTCTATCTACAACAGATAACATCAGTCTTGTAGAAAACAACTGATTTACAAATTTCCATGAACCGATGGATGATTGTTTCCCACACATTTTATTTTTACGAATACATGTTATATTTTGGCCTAAAAAAAGCAAACCTTGAATATGAGAAAAATCCTAGAAATTTTTGAAACTCAAATGGCAATAATGTCATGAAACGAGGGCAAGACGGCAATAAGGGGATCTCCGTAACCAACAGCCTCTGCAAAATCACAGGTTGGAAGCAAGTGTATTATTATTGCTTATCATGCCAAAAAAGAAGAAGCAATTACCTTATTTAACAAATGATATCAACTATATATCGAATCAAATGTAATGACTTTCAAAGACTCGGAGAGTAATATCTTTTTGTATACTTTCTCCATCCTAGAAAAATGCAACGTTTTTGGCTTATATATAAATCGAGTGATAATTAAATAACTAAGGGTGCGTTTGGTTTTTGAAAATGTTCCAGTTTTCTAGGAAAATTTTCGAAGGAAAATGAAAATTTAGAAAATTGATTTGGTTCATTCTGTTTTCAAAAAAATTCATTTTCTAAAATCCTATGTAAATTAGAAAGCTAGGTTTAATAGTTTTCCAAATTTTTGTTTTCTAAAAAAAACCAAACCCGTTTTCTAAAAAACTTCATAAAAAACTGAGAATAAAAACTCAACTCCATTTTTTGAAAACGTTTTCTAGGAAAACGAAAACAGTTTTCAGAACCAAGCGCACCATAAATTTCCCCTTATAAAACAAAATTGAAATTTTGCGAACGAAAATCAACAGCCCTAATATCTTATCATGATTGCTAATAGACACCAAATGGTCATTGGGCAAATCCTAGCTTTCTTGAGGCCAAAGGTACAAACCAAAGATTAGGAGGAGTGTATGTGAGTATTTGTCATATATAAATATTATATATTTCAAAAATAAAATGATTGGACTATGAAAGGCAGAGATGGATCATGGACTGTGACTGTATGAGCTAAGTTAATGGAACCCGAAATCATACCTCCATCATCAAAGAGGATCTTTATGACTTCTCCATCTACATCCGACTGTATAACGAACATTTACAAGAAAGCCAGAAAAAGCAATCAGATTATGATGAAGAACAATTTTTTCCCTGGAAAGCAAGAAATGTTGATGATTTATCTCACCTTCACAGGAAGTTCAGTGCCGAACTGATCCAAATAGCATATTGTTTGTCCTTCTTTAATGGCATCACCCTGTTTAGTAAACACAGGTTTTATTTAAATCCTATCCATATTCATTGAATATATAAAGTATTAGGTATAAAGGAAAACATAAAACTGGATTCCCATAATAGGCTGTTGCTAGTTTTCTTTGATATCATCGGTAAAAAATAAAATGCAAACAAGATTTGAAGATAGCTTCATAAGATAAAAAGCTTGCTGAATAAATGCTACTTGATTATAAATATTTTATTTTGTATCCTACCCGATGTTATTGAGAAAAAGACGTAAGGAAAATGAAAGTTGAAGTGCATCGGTGAATCGGGTGTTTTAATTTGAAGTTACCTCTTTACATGCAGGCGGCTGCTTCTTCCCTTTGAGTGTCCTGCTTTTACGGAATGATCCAACCTGGTAATACAGAGGAAGAATTTTAGAAAATTGTTGCAAAAGGTTATGTCATAAGTTTAATAATTGTATGCTATCATGGTCTTCGAATGATATATGAAAGATTATCAGACTTATTATACCGTTGGACATGAAACTAGAACATATCCAGTAGCTCCAGAAGCTTCAAGTGCTGCTAATTTTGTTGACTTCTTAACAGTTGTATTTATAAATGGATTTGCTTTTGCTTTTCCAGAAGAAGACGGTGTGTCAGCAGGCGCTGATTCAGTCATTGGTTTGCTAGGAATTGGTGGCGGTTCGGTAGGTGAAGCAATGACCACTGGGGCTTCCACTGATTTAATGTTCCTCTTAAGATGCATTTCAAAGTCCCCAATCTATGGGAACCGAAACAAATGCTTGTTAGAGAGCACATTACCTTAAATTTTTGGGAAGAAAAAAGATAAGTTTATGATGTAACAATATGGTGGAATCAACAATAGCGACTCTCATAAACATATTATTCCAAATTAGGCCGTGTCTCATAGTTAGATTAATGATATATTGACGAAGGATCATGTGAGAATAGGAGTTAAGGTGAAATGCGTAAGAAGGGATCTGGACCCTTGATCACTTTTAATCTCACCCCATCCCATGAATTGCGCTTCTCACGGGAATTGATCTGGTGCATCTCATTATTATTGATCTTCAGTTAGGATAGATCCAAGGGTGGAGATCTCATCTTACCCTTCTCGCCATAACTTCCATTCTCACCGGAACCCAACCTTGATATGTTCAACGCATTTTATAATAAATATGGCTAGTACATGTTCCTTTCTGGTCGCTCTATAGCTTTCTACAAATCCATTCTTTTGCATAACAATTAACAAGCGCAATAATTTATTTAGGCACAAGCATAAGGCATCATACGTTTCATTAGAACATTACTGATCTACACCATACTTTTCATTAGAACATGATTCCCATTTCACGTCAATACTTTATAAAGAATAGAAGCAAAGAAATTCACGTATGCATATAAACGCACCTTCATTTTCAGCTCAGCAATCTGTGTTGTGTCACAGACACCCAGGACAAGTTCCTGATATGACATAACGGTAAGCATGCAAGCAGAAGTCATCATCGTAAACAAGAAAACCTCTAAACACATAACTGAAAAGAATGTTAATGGGGATCAATGGAAAGTTACCTCAATACCACTAGGGAAAGCTGCACCTAGACGAGAAGTTTTCTCCAGTGAATCTTCAAAATGGAAAAGACACACTAATCAGATATCCTAGTAAGAAACATATATCAACATTTATTTACGAAAGCTTGGAACAGAGAGGTCAATAAATACAGTTTATATAGCAATTTAAGTCTAACCAGTTTATTAACATAAACGGAAAATAAAGATGTTAGACTGAATCAAGTCAATAGCTGGTCCAGAACCCACGGTTACCCAAAAAAAAGTCAATAGCAATGAGAATGATGATCACAGATTGAAGCCAAAAAGGGATACATTGTATACCTGTCGGTATTTACATAACACGCCCCAAACTAAGAATAATTACAAAAGTGTACTAACATATTCTAACAAGATTAATAGTATAAATGGAAAAGGAATCATGGAAATAAAATCTTATCCATATCAAGAAACATGAAACCATACTGGTTCACAAAAGGACCAGCATTTATTGCAGCCAGAGTTGATATTGTGGCAACAAAAAAAACACTCACCATTAGACTGGTCACTAACTTCACCATCAGATGTCTTCACACAAGACACAAGAATTCCTGCTTGCTTCATTGGAGAAGAAACAAGCTCCCTTCCAAAGGCTGAGATGGGAGATTTGGTTGATGTGAGCCATTTGGCATTATGCATAGAAAGTACACCACATCTTGCAGCTGCAAAATGTGAAGTTGAATCTATGCGCATAGAATCTGCAACCATAAGATCACATATCAACTTAAGCATACAAAAGTAGGAATATATACATATATACGTACATATAAATACCTTGGCAACTTTTACATTTCTATATAGTTTAGGGTTATATTGTTCTTCATCCTCATTCATGAGGATCCACATTTTTGGAAAATCTGATTACAATGAAGACTACTCTCTCCATCTCATCTCCTTCGTTTTAATTAGTTCGTATATTGATTCTCAAACTCTTGAAAGCATTACATAGGAGAAAATCATTTACTAAGACATACATGCACTTTTGAATAATGGTAGTGACATATGACCTTAATAATCCTTAGAAGAAGCCTATTGCAACTTTGCAAGGGGAAAAAGCGAGCAGGAATTCGGAGGTTTACACGAATCATGGCGCATATGACATTTGAGATTGAGCCATTGAGGTGATCGTTGTTATATCTACAGAATAGTATGCTCGCATGATCATATATACAAATAATGACATTTGAGATCGGCGATTCGTTACACATTAGCAGTAGCAAATGCATCGGAACGTATAATTTCTCGATCATATATACAAATAATGAACCAAAAAAGTCACTCATTCGAAGCTACTGCGTAATGAACATCTCAAATCTTCAAATCAAGTTACTATCGCAAGTAATTCACACAGATTAAATATCTAACCTAATCAAACATAAACAAACAAAATTTCGCTTAAAATTGACGCATTCTATGCCAACATTTAGCTTTCATACCGTCATTCAAAGCAGTAAACACGAATCAACAGAAAAGAACTAAGGATCAGATACATAAGCATTCACATGATCACATAAACAGAGAGAAGAAGATTACAATGAAAAGTGCGCAAGACAGCTGCAGATTCCGCCATTGAATCTGTGTTTGAGAGAATTGGATGCGGACGGAGATGAATGATAGATCCGTGGTAAGAAAAAGGAAAAAATGATTAGGATTAATGGCTTGCTACTCCTCAAATTTCATTGTGATGTCCGCCCTAATAACACTTCAAATTTTTTTGTGCTCACCGACTGACATTCTCTTCTCTGATGTTCTATGTGCGCCTACCCCACTTTGGTTATGGCTGCAAGGACGCCAAGTAATCGGGGATTTGACTCAGCTTTGACTCCAAATTTTGCATTACTAAAGTTGAAACATACATATAAATATAATTGACAATTTTTATCTATTATTTGAGTAAATCACGATTTTCGTTCCGGTATTTTGTTAGTAATTTTAATTTTAGTCCTTGTGGTTTTAAAAATTACATTTTTCGTCTCTATAATTTGCAATGTATGCTATATTATTCCTAAATTAATTTCTACCTTTTAACTGCAACGTAAGTCATATGGACTAAAACAACAAGAAATTTAAAAAAATAAGGATGAAAATAATAATGAATTATATATTATAGGGACAAAAACCGTTATTTCTAAATCATAGGAACGAAAAACATAATTTTTAATAATATATAGGGATGAAAAATGTAAATTTACTCTTGTTAACATGGATTCAATAATTTATATAACTTGTTGTATAAAATAGTTAATATAATATAAAATAAAATAAAATAAAGAGTGAATTACACCGGTGGTCCCTATGGTTTGCTTAAATTTTGGATTTGATTCCTAAAACAAACTATCTACACCGGTGGTCCTTAACTTTTCATTTTATTGCATCCATGATTCCTCCATTTAACAAGGTTACTTAGCATTCGTTAGGATGGATTAACCTATCTTTGAACATACTATAGGGACCAAAAGTGTAATCTACACTTTTTTAACTTTTTTATTAAAAAATGTTTTATATATTCAATTATAAATCAAGTTTTTTAATTGTTTTATATATTTTTTATATATTCAATTATAAACCCTAAATTTTAACTTTATTCCACTTTATTTAATTTTTTTATTAAAAATATTCTATATATTCAATTATAAATCAAATTTCTTAATTGTTTTATTTTTTATACATCCAATTATAAACTTGAGATCTAAAGATTTTAACGATAATTTTTTTTTTATTGTTTCATATATATTTTTATATCAAATTTCTTGATATATTAAAAAATATATCCAATTACAAATCAAATTTATAAATTAAATAAAAATCTTTATATATATTTAAAAACTATTTTATTCACACACAAAAATTAGCGTTAAAAATAAAAAACAAAAGAAATCAATATAAATCTACATAAGTTTTTTTATTAATCTGGATATCAAACTCTCTATGCAAGCCGACTAATCCCATGATGACCACCCGTTTTGCAGATAGCCTAGAGTCACTGCATTTGGACCTTCGTGGCCACATGAAGATTTTTACTCCTCCATGTACTTTCGATCTTTGGAGCCCAAATTCAAACCATTGACACACCATCCTTATGGTTATAAATTCGTATATTTGAAATATGTGAGCAAAATATTGAAAATAAAATTCGGTTAGCATGAGATTGTTAAATGTATTTAAAGATTTTTATTTAAAAAAAAATTGATTTGTGATTGGATATATAAAATATTTTTTTAATAAGAATAATTAAAAAAAAAATGAAAATCAAGAAATTATTATAAAAAATATACAAAACAATTAAAAAAATTACATAAAATTACAAAAAAAATCAAAATAAATTCACAAAAAGACAAGCGTTAAAAAATTATAAATCTCAAGCTTGTAACTGTATATATAAAACAATTAAAAAATTTAATTTATAATTAAATAAATTAAATATTTTTTAATAATAAATTAAAAAGGGTGAATAAAATTAAAATTTAGAGTAGATTATACTTTTGATCCTTATAGTATGTTTAATGACCGATTAGTACTTTCCAACGGTTGCTAACTAACCTTGTTAAGTAAAGGGACTATGGGTGTAATGAAAATGAATAGTTAGGGACCACTAGTGTAGATAGTTTGTTTTAGGGACCAAATCCAAAATTTCAACAAACCACAGTGACCACCGGTGTAATTCACTCTAAAATAAAATAAACATGATATAATTTTCACACTTGCAACCATTGATCAACAACCGACACTTGCACCTTAGGTTGGCCGACCAGATAACGGGGTTTATTGGAGAGTTTTATACTTCTTTAGACCCAAAAACAAAGTACCAATATTATATCGATATCTGGCAAACTTTCAAGATAAGCTTTCTTCTAGATTATATGATGTTTGTTTATTAACAATTTTTCGGCCAAATAAATTTAATAGTGACATGAACATGTGTTTATAGTAACAAGTTTTCGCAGGGACCCCCCCGGGAGGGGGGGGGGGGTGTTGCATCCTTAATTATACCATATTCATGTCAAATCATATACAAAAAATATAAGTATCTGATATTGATGTATTTGATGTTGATGTGTATGAAAGTAAAATTATTAGGTAAGTGCACATTTAACATTATATAAGGGTATATAACATCTCCAACAATGTTACTATACTTTTTCTAAAATATATGTATAATATTTTATCAAATATTTTTAATAATATACTTAATATCAGAATTGATAAAATCTGAGAAATAGAGACTGGTTCAAATACAAACTAGTTGAAGGGTACAAACTGATTCAAATACAAACTAGTTGAAGGATACAAATATAAAAATAATTTTTTTCATTAAATGTTATGATTTAAAATATTATTGCACTGTTTGTTTTATCTTGTGAAAAATAATATCTTAAATCATAACATTTGATAAAAAAAGTTATTTTATATTAATTTTAACCAATTTATATAGTTTATACCTTCAACTGGTTTGTATTTAAATCTTCCTATAATATACTATTGGATGCAATTTGATTTACACTATTTGAAACAAACAAAAAAATTAATCTTTAAAATCGTTATTGTAACGTAGCTTTTTGAAATGCTCTCAGCCCATATCTCATGCATATTTAAGCTATTTAAAATATCATTATCTAACTTAATAACTTTAAACACAAATGTTTTAACAACAAAAAGTCTTAAAATATCGATAATTTTATTTACTTTTGCAAAATAAATACAATATACACAACTTATTTATTTAAACGAAATCCTCTATAAACAATTCCCATTTTAGAGTATTTTATTATTGAAATTCAAGCAACAATGAGACGAAGAACCTCCCTGAACTCCAACCTTCTAGTTTCTGTATAAAAAGTGTTGTATTTATGAGGCCAATAAGTCAAATAAATACACCCTTTGATTTCCCACTCCATTGTTTGCCCAATCGCACCTCTTCCCACCTTCCACAACACACTTTCTCCGTACTCATCGCCGGCGAAAATCACCCCTCCTTGCCTCGTAAACGGCCGGTAAGCACTTGAATAACGGTTTCTGAACCACGATTTTGGCTGAAGCAACGCTATCTTTGAAGGTTTCGATGTAACGACTTCACGGCCGTTAACGCTGTCGTGAAGGAACCAATTGAAAGTTCCGCTGTAGCCGTAGACCGATTGTTCGAATTTCCATGGCTTCAGATTCGTTGTGACGGTTTCACCGGCGGAAACGGATAGTCCGATGTGAGGATTTGGGGGTTCGAATGAGCCTTCAATGGATCGTTCGACGCCGATTTCACGTGTAGGGTTTTGGGAGGATCTGCTTACGGAAACGCTGATGACGTTGGTTTGGATTGTGGGTGTGAGTTGGAGGGATATGCGTGATGGGAAGTGCTTTTCGTCGATTCCTGCACCTCGTTCTTTCATTAGAATGTCGTTCACGAGTCGTATAACGTCACACCTGCAGGTTAATTAATTAAGAACAAATGTTAGATCCACATTAGTTCACCTTCATTCATACATTTTAGAGGCCAAATTTGTGTATATTGACCGTTCTTTGAGTAAGCGTTTATCAGTAAGAGTATTATCACTTATCTTATCTGTAAAAGTTTTGGCCTTAAAATGGATTATTAGTAAATGTGGGTTTTTGAACAAAAGTGTGTTCCATAGCTTCTCCAAAACCAGGAGAAAGTAGGAAATAAAAGATATTTTTTTCCAACTCCAAAAATGATTATAAGGTGGACCATTAATAGGAAAATTTGAAAACAAAATATTTAACCAAAGAAATAGTATTTCAACGGATCAATGGAATATTTTTAATATTTTAATCAATGTTGGCATCTCCAAAATAGGGAATATGTTGGGATTAATGCAAACTTGTTTAGAGATTTTAACTTTTGGTTCTCCATTTTAGAGAAATTTTAGAGAATATGTTGAAAATACTCTAATAAGTTCTAACCAGGAAATATTAGTTTGAGCAGATGTACTTTTAAGACTAATGAAAGGCTCGCAAAATCGTCTGACGTGAGTTTCATTGTTCCTAGAGATTTTTTTAAGTTTTTTTATTTCTAGGGATTTTTCAGTTGATTTCTAGGGAGTTTTTGGTTGATTTTAAGCGGGTTTTTTTTTCCAGTTTTTTGGTTGATGTAACTTACATTTTAATATTGCATAGCATCATTCAATGTTTAGCGGGTGTACTTTTCATACCCCAAAAAGTTCTACTTACAAAAATATGTTGGACGGGTGCACGAGACTTGCTTGGGGTGTAATAGGTACACCCTGGGTAAGAGTCTCATTTGTCACTTATCAGGTAAGAGCATCTCTAGCTAACAGCTTTGCTAAAATAGAAAACAAATGGATTTTTGTAATAGAAAAACTAGAAAAAAAATTCTAAGTTTAGGAAACTCTCTAAAAGTTGACGATAGAAGAGAAAAATCGTTATTTTATTCCATCTCACCAATGATATTAAAGTTTTATTATTTAAAATTAAGTTTTTCTTTTAAAGTGTATTAAAATGATAAATTAGATAATATTATATTAATATAATTTGCGTTAAAATATCTAAAATAGAAAATTTGTTGGAGATGAATAAATTTTCTTTAGAGATTTTTAACTTTGGTTCTCTATTTTAGAAAAATTATAAAAAACCTGTTGGAGATGCTCTAACATTTTCAAACCTGACTATGACTCTTATCGGACAAAATTCTTTATAATCATCCGGTAAGGTGACGCTTTGGTAAATGACCCTTAAATACCATGATAAAAGGTTTTTTATGATTTAATTTATAAAATCAAATATTAATTATGCATCAAATGTAAAAATGTCCAATAAACATACATTTTTTATAGGACATTTTTTTATAATTTTTTTTAAATATCATCATATAAGAAAAACTAATAAGATCTCTTTATCTCAAAAGCATCCAAAATAAAACGTGTTAAAGATGCCCAAAACGCTATCAACTTATTCTATTAACTTTATATATGATACTTCTTTTAAAAATCTTAAAATAAAGCCATCTATATTGTGAGTTTGTGACCATTTAAAATATATTTAACGTTGGTATGGTTAAAAGTAATTTAAATAAATTCTAGAAATAGAAACTTTAATTACATACCTAACATTATCGATGCTAACCAAAACATCAATCCATTTCTCTCGAACCATCACTTGATAATTCAACTGGATCACCCCTTCAAGCTGATGATAATTCAACGAAAACTCAAGCTTCGGATCTTCTAATCCAGCTGGAGGACTATTACACTTCTCGATCTCCATCGCTATCACTGGACAATACAACTGAACTTTCCATAACCCTAATGCCGTAATCGCCGATGAATACATCGGCGATGGCGCTTTCAACACGTAACTCTTCGTTCTTAGCTCCATCATCCAGTTTGTTATTGCAAGATTCATCGATCTCATCCATTGTTCTTCGGTGTTCGAACCCATTAACACCATCAATCTTTTCGACGTTTCTCGGGCCCACGAACACGAGAATTGATCCTTAAGATTATTGATACAATCGGACCGTATATCTTGAGGAGCTTCGTAGATTGATATGATGAAAGTGAGTGCAAGAAACAAGAAGTTGAAGATGTGTTTAAGGTCATGAATGGAGTTTGGTTCTGGGAGTTTAAGGAAAGAATTGTTGGGTTTTATAGGAGTGTAGTTAAGGATGTCTTTAATGATATTGGTCAAGAGTTTGGAGATTGTGTTTTCTTGATTCATTAAGATGTTGTTGTTAATGGAGGTTTTGAGTGGTTTAGAGATCCAAAGAGAGATGGGGTAGTTATAATCTGCGAGAATAGAGAAGGAGATGATTGAAGAAGAAGGGTGATTTATTAGGGTTTTGGAGATGGAGAGTTGCAGAGATGGTTGAGATGAAAGTGATGATGAAGAACAAATGGTTATGGATTTGGTGTTTGTTTGCCACTGTGTTGCTGGTGGTAGATTTTGTATCCAAACCCATATATCAGGAAATGAAGAAGAAGAAGAAGCCATTTTGAGTGATGAATGATGATGGTGTCTAATTATCAGGTTCAGATATGTATATAGATATAGATGTTATATATATATAAATATATATATATATATATATACAGAGAGAGAGAGAGATTGTGAGTGTGGGGTTGAAGGATGAGATACATATATATAGGGAGAGAGAGATTAGTAGAGAGGAGAAAATAAAGGTCAAAAAATCGAATATGAAAGTGTATGATTGATCCAATAGGATAGCATATTGGTGAAGTAATTAAGACCATCCATGACTCTGCCTACTCAGATTTCTCTCTTTTTACACATCAGTTTTCTTTTTCCTTCCCATTTTATATTTTTTGAACCAGATAGTTTAGAGTGCTCATTTTATCGATACTGGGGAAGAAAAAAAAATGTTTACACTCAATTTTCGTTACGAAGATGTATCACGTCAAGATCCGTTGCTCAAACCGAATCACGCCAACGTTATGGAAGTTCCTGGATCTCCTACGGGAATGTTTTGGAAGAGTTAAAACCAAAAATAGTGGTATTTGCTAACAACAACATAATGGGATAAACCTTTTACCTACGGGTGGCAGAAAGTGACTCAACCCGTCAACCCAACCCGAACCCAACCCATTAGTAGCAGGTTTGGTTGAGATTTTTAACCCGTTTAACTTAAATGGGTCTACACAGTCTAGCTTTTATGGAAACTTTAACAATTTATGGTCTGGTTGTAGCATTAGCACTTTAATTATTTGCGTCTAACCCATTTAATAAACGGGTTGGGTTGGGTTGAAATTTCCAACCTATTTACAACTTGTTTGCAACTCATTTGTAACATGTTTTCAACCCGTTAATAACCTATTTAAGCTTATTAATAACATGTTTTTAACCCATTAATATATTTAATTTAGTTTTTAGTAGTAACAGGTTAATAAATTTAAATTTTTTTAATGCTAAAGTGAACCCAAAAAGGAAAAACCCTAGTTTCATTAGAAGTTTAGAACGTCTTCAAAGTCCAAAAAAGAAAAACCCTAGTTTTCTGCTCTTTCTCGTCTTCATCAAAATTCCTGCCACTCTTACACTAGTCTGCGCTCTCATCTCGTCGACGGCCAACTGCCAACGCTACTCTCTCTCTCTCTCTCTCTCTCTCTCTCTCTCTCTCTCTCTCTCTCTCTCTCTCTCTCTCTCTCTCTCTCTCTCTCTCATCTCGTCGGTTTCCTTGTCATCTCGTCTCATTCTATCTCCATTTTTTAAAATACGTTGTACAAATAATAATTAAAATATAATATAAACAGTAAAAATTACAACACACAAATATTTTTTAGTTATTTATAAAATATATTCATTAACCAAAGAAATATGAGATGTGAATAGAAGGAAAATAGTGGGACCCCGTCGATAGGATTATAGGAAGGATGGACCGGTTCTTCTGCACAAACCTTTTCCCCTCCACGTGGATAGGAGAGGTCCTTCCTAATGGTGGATGAAACTTTAAACCGGTCCATGGCCCACGTTGAAGCGTTGCGGATGCTCTAAATATTCGTGTAGTCTAACTGAATTCGGGTTTACTGACACGTGTAATCTAAACCACCTAAAGTATAGATCGTTGAGTCTTTTATTCGATAAATATTTACTGAATATATAAAGTTATTGGTTTTTGTTAGGTTTTTTATTGAATAAGATTTTTAGTTCTTGTTATAACAAATAACATCTTATAAAAACTTAATGAATAAACATTTGAAAAACAAACTCGTAAAAGAAAGTGAATCTAACACATGATTGATTCCTTTGAATTGTAGATGGCCAACCAAACTTCTAGGACGAAAGATAAAGTGAGGTCAAAGAGAATTCATTCGGAGATGTGTCAAAATAGTTAATTAACCTGTGCATGCCTTTTTTTTTCAGAAAAGAAAACCTATACATGCCTTTTTATATACAAATAAGGGTTTTTCCTTTTACACCATAGTCTAATTTTCAAATGCACCTTAGTCTATTTTATTTATCTATTTTAATTGGTAACACATTAACTCCTATATTTATTTATGAATTTTAATTGAAGGACATATATATATATATACATAGATTAAGGTTTAATACATAGATTATGATGTAAATGATAACACCCAGTAAATAAACACACATGTTCTTCTCATTTTTTATAAAGTTTAAACTTTTTAATCTTATAGAAGGCCAAAGACTCGTGTAACTCTAAGGGTCTCTCCTCCTATACATGCATTTGTATGGCCTAAAATAGAATGTCATGCTATCATATAGCTTTCAATAGGTTATAGTTCCATTTATCATGTATTCATATTAGGCAAAACCTTTATGGGATGCTTGGTTTATTGGGATGTTTAAAAGAATTTGGGTTTTGTGAAAAAATTGGATTTTATATATATATATTTGGTTTGTAGTATTTTAAATAGAATTGAATTTTATATAAATTATTTATAAAAATAATTAAATTATCTTTTTTTATTAACTTGAATATCCAATTCGTTATGCGAATCGATTAATTCCAGGACGACCACCTTCTCCGTGAGTAGCCCGGAGTCACGACATCTGGATAGAGTCCCCAGAATAGTACACGCGCTAGCGCGCTACGGTGGCCACGAGGAGATTTTATTTCTTTTTAGATTCCAACTTGAGATCTTCAGGTACTTTTGATTTTTGGAGTTCAATCTCAAACCAATTGGGCACCACCCTCTGTGGTTAAAAATTATATTTTTATTATTTGATTATTGCAAGACAAGTTTTTTTAACGTATTTTAAAATATTATTACAAAAAAAAATCCTATGAAACCCTGCAAAATGCCAACTGATCTAAATCTCATGCTTGGGAATTTCATTGAAATCACAATATTTCTATTCCGAACTTTCCTTTTAAACAAGCACGTAGAAATCCCATCAAATTCTACCAAATTCCATAAATCAAACGGAACCTTATCGTCCTACAAGTATTTTGCAATTAAGAAGCAATTCTCTCTTATAGAATCCAAATACATTTTTGTTGTTTCGTTATAATAAACATTAAAAATAACTAGTAAAATGTAAAAATTATTAAAGTGAAATCAATAGAAACAATTGCATATGAAATTGGACATTCAATCAATATTAGAATATTTTATTTACATCTATAGCAATATTTTGTAGAAAATAAAGAAAAACATTTAAATTAATGGACTTAAAAATCTTTAAATCACGCGTACAAAAATAATTATTGCATTTTGTAACGACAAAAGCAACACAATGTTCAAAAAGCATAATATTAATATGATCACATTTAATACATATAAAATAATGGTATTTAGTTTTAAAAAGGTTTCTTCACACATTAACGTTCTTTTAAGACTAAATACAAATTATTTTCAATCCAATTTATTTACATAGTAACCTATTGTTTTCTTTATTAAAAAAACAATACCTAAAATGGTAAATATCAAAACACTACCCAATCTCAGATATATATAAAAGGACAATTCAAAAAATGACGTGAATATGATTTGCACCTTTTTTCAAAACAAAACTTGTAAATTGAAAATATTATACAAATTAAGCTAATATCCAAATTAAAATAAAACACCTATTTTTGGATTTAAGTATTAATCATAAAATTGGAAATTACCATAATTTATGTTTAGAAGAACCAATGAACTCATTGTAGTATTTTAGTGAAACACACAATGGAGGGAGGCCGGTGGGTATATGCCTAATTATAAAGTGTGTGCACAAAAAGGATTAGAGAACACGATTCCTAATCTTTTTCTTGCCTTGTTTGAAATGGAATATGTATAAATATAATGATTCGAAAGCATCCACTTTTAGATACTACAATAATTCAAATGAACCCTTATCGAAAACCATAAAGTATAACATTTAGATATATTTGAACAGTGATTCAGATAATAAAATTATATGTTATATTTATTTTGATCCTGATCCAAAAAGTCTAACGGAATTTAGTGAAACCAAAGAACAAAAAACAAGGCGTGCACGAAATCATATATGAATACATTATATTCGTTGATTATATAGCTGAAAGATATAAACGTGTTTTAAAAAACAAAAACAAAATGACAAATGAAAGGATCACACTAATATAACCTACGAGGCTACGATTATTCCTCAAAGTGTTCCAATGAATTTATCTTTTTATGATTCAACCCTTTTCTTAAAGAAACGATTAACTTATTATATAAAGAAAAGAAACCAAGTACGATACCAATCACTTGAACTTTAGTTGAAATATCAACACTCTTAAATTTTAAGGGTGTTAGTTACATGTCATACAAACTAATGGACTAATCCTGCATATTATAATAAAACTAAGGACTAACTATGTATATATTGATAAAACTAGGGAGTAAATTGTAATATATTTATAAATGAAGGGACTAATCGCTTAAAACAAAGAGAAGTTCAGGGAAAAGTTTTGAAGGTCAAACTAGTCTTAAACGAGTCACGACATTCTCTCCGGCGTTCGCATTGCACTCCGCTCCGAATCCGTTTCTCGATTTCCGACTTTGTTCCGGCCACCGTCCACCACCGCAATACGATGGCGTCACCGCCGTCGTCCCTCCCAGTCTCCAACCAACAAACCACCACCACTATTCAAACAACATCAATAGCAACCCCCGCCCTCCGGTCGTTCATCTCCCGTCTCTCCGCCTCCATCCGCCAGTCCTTCTCCCAACGCCGCCCTTGGTACGAGCTCGTCGATCGCTCCGCCTTCTCTCGGCCGGATTCCGTCACCGACGCTACTTCACGCATCCGCAAAAACTTCTCGTATTTCCGAATCAACTACTCAGCGCTACTAGCTGTCGTCCTCGCTTTCTCTCTCCTCTCTCATCCTTTCTCTCTCATCGTTCTTCTATCTCTTCTCGGTGCCTGGCTTTTCCTGTACCTTTTCCGTCCATCGGATCAGCCACTCGTCCTGTTCGGACGCACCTTCTCCGACCGCGAAACCCTAATGATTTTGATTGTATTCACTATCATTGTTGTTTTCCTAACAAGCATCGGATCGCTCGTGATCTCTGCACTTGCGGTTGGATTAGCGATTGTTTGTGTCCATGGAGCGTTTAGAGATCCGGAAGATCTGTTTTTGGATGATCAGGATCAGACGACCGCCGGCTTGCTTTCCTTCCTCGGTGGAGCTACTTCATCTGGCGCCGCCGCTGCTCCTCCTTCAGCCATGGCACGCGTTTGATGATCAAGGTGAAGCTCCATACCTATATTTGAATTTGATTGTACTACTATATCTTGGCTAGATTGGCAATTATATCACTAATTTTCACCAGAAATTTGTTAGGGTTTATCCTAATTCCTATCTAGATTAATCCATTTATCATGTACTTCCTTTATATCCAATGGCTTAATCTTATGTCAAATAGCTTCACGTAGTATTGCTTCCTTTATTTTCTTGTTTCTGTACTTCAATAGACACAAAGATTGAAACCTTTTTGAACAATCATTCCTGTGGAAGTGCTTAAAATAACACTGTTGCAAAAACGAAAATGATCTGATAAATTGTGGAAATACAAAGGGAAAAATTGACAAAAATGGCCAATCTTCTTAACTCAATTCACTTTATAGCCACTTTTTAAAGCAATTTTTCAAAATAGTCAACCGATGGCTTACGCATATGTGCAACTTTTCTTTGCATAGTGTGTATTTTTACAAGAATAACGGTGTATTTACAATAAAAAGTCTAGTACGATGGTTCAAAAAGTAATATCTTTATGGTTGCGGGATACACTCATCTAAAAACTATTTTAAGGTTTGGGAATTGATGACTTAGCAGGCTCGGAGTTTTTATGGAAACAATCTCTGATAGAGGTACGTTCTGCATACATTTTACTCTTCCCGAGACCCTACTCTTTTGGGATTATCTAGGTTCATTTCATTTAATCTGGTTTGGTTTATAATGTAAGATTAGATTGGCAAATTAAAAATGTCTTTGAACCATTTGTTTCCTTTAATGAGGTATGTGCAAATTTCTCAATGTTTTGTCATTTTAAGTTGTATCATATTTGATTTGAATATTAGTTGATAGGTATGTATCATATTCCAAATAGTTTGATATGTGTCTCTCATTGTCTGGTTTGGCTAATAGATCATGTTTGATCCGTTGCACTTGTTGTCATATAAATTACGGAACCTTTTTGTGGTTAATCTTAAATGGACGCGGGTTTGAACTAGATGTGGTTTGATGGATATGGAGGATGCCCGTTGGAGGTTATAGGAGTACCTATGATCAGCGAAGCATGTGTTTTGTAGGTTAGTTTCTGTAATTGAATGCCATGGACTCTGGATTTTTACTTTGGCTAATAGATCGTGTTTGATCCGTTGCACTGGTTGTATCAATCCTAATTGAATATCAATACTAATGAGATGCATCGGATCGATTCCTGTGAGAAGAGCAATTAACGGGTTGGGGTTTGATTAAAAGTGATCAAGGGTCAAGATCCCTTCTTATGCTTCTCACTTTAACTTCTATTCTCACAAGGTCCTTTATCCGGAAAGGAGATGCTATGAGAACTAAGGATATGTGGTATATGGAGGTCAATACTGAACGGGTGTTTTGTATGGATTTTAGGGGATGTTTACCTAAGCACTTATCCGTAAGAATCAACATTCTCACTTATTTTCTCAAGTAAGATTTTAGTCGATCAAAATGGTATTGTATGCAAACAACTTATCCGGTAAACGTTAACCGGCTAAGAGTAATCACTCCCACTTACGAGATAAGACTCGGTCCTTGTTATTGCATGCTCACTTGATAAGGTAAGTGACACTTGGTAAACGATTACATACTAAGGTGGCGTTTGTTTTCTAAGAGGTTCTGAAGTCTGATTTCAGTTCTGAAATGATTATGAAACGTCTAAACGAATCATACATAAGTGGTGATCAAGAGCTTAAAATGAAAAAACAAACAAGGCCTAAATGTCTAAGGTGAACCGTGAACATATGAATGGCAAAAATATTTTTTAAATGAACGAGATTATTTAAAAGAATTTGAATAAAATTTAATCATGTTCGATTCGAAAGTTTGGCTGAAAGGAATTAAAATTGGATGTGTCTGCTTGATTTGTGAAACGGGCTTTTAGCCTTTGGGGTCAAATTTTTATATTTGGTGTAAAATTCAATGTCCCTGTGAAAGATGGTCAAAATTCTAATTCCTTTAAAGAAAACATGGTGAATAAAAGAAGAAAATTTGGTCAAACAAACACCCATCTCAAATACATTACGACCCGCATTTTCACCCAATAATCATTCTCTGAATGAAGTTTTGGTGCTCGAAAATAACTTCCATTCTCACAAAATAACGAGAACCGATTGCAATTTGGCAACAGAAACATATGCAAAAACCATAAAATACAAGTTAATAGGTGGTGCATTGGTCATCACTTGCCATTATCATATTATGGGATAAAAACTAATATCCTCCCATCATAAAAATACAAATTCATTAGACCAAAAACAAAAAAAAAATCAAATGAACAACACATTTATGTGTCTTGAAAAATGTCAAAGTTACCAAGAAAATGGGGTGGTGAAAAAAAAAGGCAAGGCGTTTTTGTAAAATTGTTTGTAAGATAATCGTCTAAGAGTGTACATAAAAAGGTACAAAAGGATGTTTATAAGGAGAAATAACCCATAACATTGTTCACATAACCTCTATTTTTCACCTAACAAGTTTTCGCATATCCGCTCGTTTCATTTGCAACATTTTCCCACACACTTGCCATCTTCTCTGCATATCCTGCCTGTTCTCATAACAACCACAATGTAAATTGCTATCAAATTCATAAACCCAAAAATCACGATATCTTTTCTACTAATTATGTTCGACAAAATGGCAACAATTTCCATTTTGGGGATTTTATAGTATTGATTGCAAGGTTTCCTTTGTGTTTTCTAAGTTCAAATTGCCTCATTTTATCTCTTGAGTCCCATAAAAGTTGCCATTCGAGGATGTATAAATATTACTTATTGAAGATGAACAAAAGTACCTGGTTAGCAACGAATCCTTTCAACATGCCAAAGAAATCATCATGCCTTTCTTTGTCCAGTCTTTCAAGCTCGTTCTTATTATTCTCCTGCATAGGCATTTATCGTTGCATAATTGTCAAGGATCAAGGATGGTCTGAAATTTTGTGGATTCGGGGTCCAGAAAATAACTTAGAAGTATAGTCAATGGATATTAATATAAAAGAAACAAACACAAATATTTCGACATGGGTCATTTAGGTGTATATAACCTTAAATGAGATTTTAATAAAATCCATGACCTATCAGAAGAAAAATGCCTTCATACTCACCAGGAGGTAATGGATTTAATTAAAATCTCATTTAAGGTTGTATACCGAAGTATCTCAATATTCGAAGAAGATGGTAAGGGGTGACCAAAAGCATCAACTTGGCTCTACAGAACTGAAGAGAGTTGATGGAAAATCTCCTTTTGGTGGTTAGCAAATTAAACACATAGAAATACCGTTTAATGCAACAGCATGGGGACAACAAAATCAACGTAATTATGACCATAAAATTGTTTCAAAATCTCTCACAAACTAGGAAAAGGGAGTTTCAAGTAAACTAAAAAATTTATAAAGCACTTCACAATTACTCTTGGTTATTATACAGAGCACTTTATGATGCTCTTGTTTATTTGTACAATAAACTTCTTTGACAAAATTGGCTATTTGCATTCTATTTCATTCAGTGGGATAAAAGGTCTGTCTTTCAGTGGAACAGGTGAAGATCAGATCTTCGATCTGATTGTCATTTCCTCCCCAAATAATTTTTGTACTTCTTTTTTGTTGTTACAACTTACAAGTAACATTCACAATCATATCTGCATCTAACTTCAGACAAATCAGCTATATTTAACCTTATTGTTCTATATTCACAATCGTATCGGCCACTAGCACACACTCAGATCCAATACTAACACTTAACATCATCTAACCAATCCAATCCAAACCAAACCAATCCAAACCAAACCAAACGACCCAGTAAATCCCACCGGGAGGTAAGATGTACACAAACCTGACCTCTACCCTAAAAAGTATACCCGACTAGTGCAAAATGTGAGAAAGTTAGAAAAACATATCTTCCTTCCCTCAACTTATCCGGGATAGGGGAAACTCAAGGCACTACCCGGAAGTCCTTGTTAGGTATTCTGTCAAACATGGTTCTAAAGCTTGATTTAGACAATAGATGTTCCACCATCAAACACTCAAAACTAGCTTACCCCTCCCTGCTCCATCATCCATGTTGAATTGTTGATAGTGCTTTTCTAACCAACAATAAGAATTTACTATAATTCCCTTGCATAACCTCCCCTCCAGTAATGTCCTACAAGCACCTTATTATCTAAACCCTAATGTAAAATTATGTTGCAGTACAAGTTGTTACAATGCAGTAGAAAAAGTAAGGTTAGGTGCTCCATTTGGAACATAATATCACGATTAAATGGTTGGTAACAAGTTCTCAAAATCATAACAAAACGATAAGATAAGATATTTAATAAAGATTGGAAATTGATGCTCAGCCTTGGAAGCTATAAAGACAAGCAGAACAAACTTTGTTACCTTTATGCGTTCATATTCTCTAACTGCACAGCTTTTAGCTTCATCGGTAACCCTCATAGTTTCTTTCAACTCCTCGATTTTTCGAACTCTAGATCTGTCACCACCAAATATCTTGGATGCAGCTGCTTCAAGCTTTTCAATCCTAGCATTTAGAGTTGCCAGCTCAGATAGAAGAGTCTGTACTGTCAACAAAGCATTTGATCGATCTGCATATGCGTTATTAACAGCTAACATCACTCCAAGGTATTCATGAAGCTTATCCTGCATAAGTTAAACAAGAAGCCAACTTTAAACTTAACTGGGAATAAAAGATACATATTAGTATATATATTACTTCTGCAATAGAGATAGATAAGTAAGTGAAGTATTATTTAGCAGATACCAAATGTTTGACAGTCTGTGCATTCAACTCCCGATACACTCTGCTGGCTTTAACAGCAGAAGTAGCCACATTTTTCATATCTACAGCTCTCACTTTTTGAGAGTTGAACTTGGCTTCCTCAGACTCAAATTTGGTTAGCTTGACAAAAGCCAACCCCAATTGCCCCAGTGTCTCTCCGATGTCTTGCTGAGCTTTAACAAGAGATTCAGCCTGCAGTTCCACAAGATGGTGAACTTAAAACAGTGCAAATGTAAAGCTGAATTAGCAGACTTTTAGCATTAGGAGTTCTACAATCAAGTGTCTAATATCAACACATATGTTCTTATCTCAATATGAAACAAATATATGATCGAATATGATGATTGATTCCAACTGAAATTAAAATAGATCAACAGTATCAGGTATAAAAGAGTAGGAAATAGTGTTATCACTTTATTACAAATATCTGGTTGTTAAAGAGCATTTATATATAGGTGTCGTGCATTGAGCGAGCTATAAGCTTTGACCATTTGTTGCTTTCTCCTTACTAATAATGATATATGTTGTATGAGGGTTGGGTTCCAGTGAGAAGTGAAGTTATGGTGAGAAGGGTAAGAAGGGATCTCCACCCTTGGATGCACATTAGAATGAGATGCACGGAGATGAGATACACAGAGATGCACCAGATCAATCCTCATACCAAGTGCAATTCATGGGTGGGTTTGAGAATAAAAGTGATCAAGGGTCAAGATCCCTTCTTATGCTTCTCAAGTTAACTTCACTTCTCACATGATCCCTGGGCAAGAAAAAGGAAATAGTTCTTCTAGTTGCTCCCTTATGTTATAAAAATTCTTTCAACGCATTCCTATCCTTCCATGCCGTTATATGATAGGGTTAAATATTTGTCTCGCAAACACAAAGCGCTTATAAAAAAAGCAATAAAGAAAAGGAAAGTATTAAATAAGAAGGTATAAGATGTGTGCAGAAAAGAAGATGATTTTACAGTCATTTATCAAAACATGTTACGACAGAAATAAGTGGTTTGGTGGTAAGTCAAAGCATAAATAAAAATGCATTATAGAGTCAAGAAGAAGATGGATGAAAGAACCACAGAAAAATAGAAAACATTGTGCATAGATAGAGAACATTGTGCATAGCCACATAAATTATGGAAAATGCACATTCATAGCATATTTATGATTGTATGTGTCTCTGTCTATTGCAATTTAATATGGGTGGAGATTTAAATTGACAAAATTTCCAGTTTCGTCCACATATAGCGACTACATACCAAAACTGCAAGTTGGCCTACCTTCCGATATTCTACTTGCAAATCTAAGCCCATGCATGGTAACACATTAAAACCTAAGTTGCCTGATAAGGTCCTTTTTTCTTGACCACATTAGCAACAGCAAAACTCATTATGAGTGAGTATGAAAGTAAAATCATTCCACAAGCATGCATCTGAATATTATAGTGCACGACATAGTGGTATATGATATCTGCAATAATGAACTAAGACTTTTTTCTTTATATACGGATCAATTACATATGGAAATTACATAAAGTAAATGCTATGCTGCAAATGGGATATGTCAATCTAAGGGAATTCCATACAACGTGAAACTAGCACCCATTAATTTGGTTACGTACTCAATTACCAGAGTCTTTCTGCCTCTCCTTCAGTTGAAGCAGCCTACCAGTGCCCCTAGTTTAACTGTTCTTATAGAGGTAGGATAATGGCTTTCTACATCACCCCAAGATAATGCACAGTTAATATATGGTATATCTGTATTTTATTATTGCTGTTGATTCAGCTTGGTTTTTAACATTAGGATATGAGGGTTTTTAGCTCTCTTGGCATTAGCCTACTCCAAAGTTTTCTGTTCTTCACCTACAACTTTTGAATTGAATATCTTGCAATGCAAATTTAACATAGATTATGTTTGATATTCGTCAATCTCTTAGACATATCATTAGCATTAAACAGAATTCGTAAATCAAGCAGTTAGCCAAGAATCAACTACATGAACTCCTAATGCAGAACCCATTAACTTCAGAGAATTAGGGCAAACAACAGACCTGTTGGGATACGTTACTCAACTCCTGCTCGAAATCCTGCAACTTCTTCCTCTTCTCTAAAAACTCCTTATCCTCTTCCACCACAGGGGGCTTCGTTCCACCCCAATCATTCGTAACCGATTGCCTCAACTCCTTGAATATCCTCAACAAATCCCTCCCTCCTTTCGCTGGCTGTGACACGTCATTAGGATCCAGAGCTGCAGAAACAACGGACTCCCCAAACAACTGTTTCGGCAGCTTCGCCGCACCGTCGAGCATCCTGGAAGCCACGTCCGTCGTCTTCATCAATGGTAGCTTTCCGTGCACCTGCAGAAACAGTCTCAACTCCTCGCTTCTCCTAATAACCGGATGTGCAGCTAGCTTTCTCAGGTATTTCTCCAAAGCCATCCTCCTCTGTTCAACAAACTCTTGTTTTTGCATAACTTGACCCTCAACAACACTCTTATCAGGCCTTATCGGGATAAAAAATCCTCGGTATGATTCCGATAGCCGATCCGATAACGTCACGACGTCTTTAAACCGTCGCCGGACGCTAAATTCCGTTCCATTAAACTCCGGCAGATTCGTCCACGTTGTAATCAAGTACGTCATGAAGGCGTTCCCGCCGGGAACAAGCGAGTTGTTTAGATCTTGTTCCTTCTGCGGATCCGTCACGGAAATCTTCAAGTAATCGGAACTGGAAGACGGAGAAGAAGTGGACACAGCCCCATGGCCATTGATTTGCTTGCCGTGGTCACCGTCGAACGATCTAAACACCGCCTCCGCGTACGAAGGGGGTTCGAGGAACGAATTGAACGAGTTAGGGCTTTTCTGAGGGGACGACGAGGATAACAAAGGATCATCGTCATCGGTGGTAGGTATTTCCGCAAACGGCACGGCTGAAGAAAGAGGATGTTGAATACCATCTCCGTTGGATCTGGATGAGGGATTGTTTTCGTCACCATTATTATTGTTATTATCATCATCGTCAAGAACAAGAGACTCCATTTCTTCACGAGATGCATAGATTGGGGCGTCTTCAAAGCCCTGATTCTCGTGTCCCATCATCGATTTATCTGATTCTTGAATTGATCTGAGAAAAAAAAAATACAAGATCGAAATTGGGGATAAATTGATGGTAAGGATGATACTATCTCATTGTTGATGATGTGTGATTGACACGTAATCGTTTGGATCTTTAGGTTTTGACCGGCGGCTTTCGTGGCGGAGATCAGCGGCGGAGCTGCTTGGTGGTTCCGGGGTTCACACTTCACAAATTACACGGCCAAGGATGCGACTGTGGAATGAGTCGGCATTTCTTTCTCTCTCTCTCTCTCTCTTTTTTCCCCCTTTTTATTTATTTAATTATTTAATTTCTTTTTTTTTAAGAAATTTAATTATTTAATTTAATTTTGTTTTGTTTTATTTGATATTTCGTGACGCCAAGTGGATTAATAGACGTGGGCCCACTTATCATGCGTTTTCCACGTGAACGCGAGAATCTTCGCCATCGGAACAAAATAAGAGAAATTGGCCAAAGCGCCGTTTGAACAAACATGTGGATAACTTTTGGTTGATAAGTTTAGAGTAACTTCAACAAATTACTTATAATTTTTTGAGTAAACTAAATATTTGGTTGTTAGAGTTTATTGATTCTAAGGGGGCGTTTGGTTCGCAGAATGAAATCTGTAGGAATGGAATCTGTCAAAGGAATTGGAATATGGAAGGAATTGGAATGGAATGTTATCAGGTTTGACCAAGTGTTTGGTTTGCAGGAATGGAATGTAAAAATTGGAATCTGTCTGTTTGGTTTGCAACAGAATTGGAATGGAATGATGAATAATGACAAAAATACCCTTTCTTATATTTATATTTATATTTATATTTGTATTTGCATTTATATTTGTATTTGTATTTGTATTTGTATTTGTATTTATATTTGTATTTATATTTATATTTATATTTATATTTATATTTATATTTATATTTATATTTATATTTTTATATTTATATTTATATTTATATTTATATTTATATTTATATTTATTTTCAATTTTTTAATTATAAATGATAATAAAATTAACATTTTAAAGTTATCATGAGGGTATTTTTGTCATTATAGAAGTTTTGGATGGAATGGATTTCAATTCCATCTCATTTAGGAAGGAATGGTGAAATCCTTAAATGAGGGAATGTTTGGAATTCAATTCCATTCCTGAGGTAACCAAACGATGGAATGGAATTTGGTCAACGGAATTGACCATTCCAATTCCATCAGATTCCGTCAGATTCCGGCAAACCAAACGCCCCCTAAGAGTTTGGGTTTCTAAAATAAAATATTTAAACCTTACATCTTTATGGTTTTCATTTCATAACATATTCGGTAAATAAAACTAACTTTATTAGACTTTTTCTGTTAAATAGGTTAAGTAAAAGGATCATTTTAGTCATTTTAAGTTTAGGGACCAAACATGTAATAAAAACCACAGGGACCAAACATGTAACTTACTTTCTATAT
The DNA here is from genome assembly GCA_036898165.1 of Silybum marianum. Taxonomy (NCBI): domain Eukaryota; kingdom Viridiplantae; phylum Streptophyta; class Magnoliopsida; order Asterales; family Asteraceae; genus Silybum; species Silybum marianum. The sequence goes on from CM072532.1 coordinate 2,960,517, forward strand.
ATTTTATACTAGTAACGTACCCGCTGCAATGCAGCTGGATATAATTTCTTTTTTTCAAATAAGAAATATAAAGTTGATCTGCAGTTGCTCGTTTGGTGAATACAAAATTATCGTTTTATAAAAATAATATAACAATTTTATATATCTCAATTAATGAAAAGAACTAACAGTTCAATCGAAAGGTTGATGAACAACAATGTAAATATATACTTCATCAAGTCCAGTGGATCCTTTAATTGAATGTTAAACAACTAAAAAACTATGAAAGTCGACAACTTAGCTTGTTGGTAAGTAACATCTAACAATTTAGGACTTCTTATATCAAAGGAAAGTTTTGAGATGTTTAGACTTAGTATCTCCCTTGGTTTAGGAAGTAGTGTCAAAAAAAAAAATACCAATAGACATCAAATCCACCCATAGCATGATTCTGGATGACACGGGAATCAGATCACTACAAAAAGCATTGCATATAACTTGTGTTATATAACTTGTTTTGAAGGAGGGTGTTATGCACATGTCTTATTTATTGTGTCATCACAATATATAAGAGTAGTCAAACATTAAAGAGGAAGACAACACATATTAAAGAGAATAGAAAGGGAAAAAATCCATAGGCTAAAGTAAATTTGTCATTTCAGGCAGGGGGATTAAAAGTACAATAAGCAATACTAATTATTTACTTTATTAACCTATCTTCAGCGCCTTGTATTGGATTTAACGGTTTTAAACACATCAATTTTCAAAGTTTTAGAGGAACGATGAACATTTCACAACTGAAAACATCTTCAAATTCGATCTAGGGAGGTTTCTTCACTTGGATTTATCTTGAGTTACCTTCAAAATTTCAAATCAACCTGTCAAATTTGAAACATCACCATTGATTCATCAAACAAAAGTTCTTCAAGAGAAAAAAATGCAAAATTATATCATCATAAACCTCTAAACTTGCAATATCTCCGACTCCCCTTTATATTCCAAATCCAGAAGATTAAAAACACAACATAAGTTCATTAGCTCAAAGTTGCATTCACTTTCACAAAATCCTTTGTTCATATAAAAGCAAGCAAAAAAGGTCAAGGAAAATCAACCTATTAAGAGTTTTCCTATAGAGGCACTGTCTTATGTTTTAGTTAGGAGTATTAATTGAAGACTGTGTCTTCTATTGTTTTCTTGTTATTGAAGACCACATATTCTATTGTTTTGTTGTTATTGAAGACTTAAAAGATGGAACCACAGTAGCAACAACAAAAAATTGATTTATAACCAAAGTTTGTAAATCTACCGTTGTAGTATACATATAAATAACCTACAGTAATTAAGTTTTTATATTGATGTTATCCACAGATAAAAATAATGATGTTACATGTTTGCTCCATGGAAAGTATTAGTGAACTAAGTGTTCATTTTTTAACAGAGTGCAACTGAAAATTGTTATAAATGAGCTCCTATATTACATGTTGTATACCAATTTAGAAATGACAATAAGTAATGCTTGTTATTGCTTCTCTGCACAGAGTATGGAAAGGAACCTCTCAGAGAAGTTCCGGGCCTTGGCAGCGTTACTTTCTTATCTATTTTCATATAAAATAATAAAGTGAATAGAAAGCCTACTGCCATCAGGGGGAATAGCGCAAGGGGGTAAGTCATTGATTTAAATCCTATCTTTTTTTCGGTATGCTGCCTTGCGAGCGGAGAGAATGACAGACATATAATATAAGGCTTCCTCGTTGGTTTCATTTAGAAAGCAAAAGATGTAATCTTAGACCAATATGTATGGTCCCTTGTGTAAGACAAAAGGAGCTTACGCCGAAGAGTCCTGATAAATGATGATTGAGACGAGATTCTGCATTTTTGAACCACGAAACACTTGGTTTCCATTTCGGTTGTAGGTGTAACCAACCCGCTATTAAAGATATGGCATAAATAAATAATAGAAAAGAGCTCCAGTATAAAGATCTTCATTAGTTCGTAAACCGATTGTATACCACCACTGATAAACACCAGGGACCATTTGCCAAATGTTTACCCTAGGTAAGTGCTTACCAGCAAACTTAACATTATCAATTTATCACTTACTTACCGGGTAAGCTTTTAGTCCACCGAAACAGTATCGTGCGCAACAATTTACCCGGTAAGTATTAACCGTAGTAAGAGTCGTTGCCCTCACTTATAGGGTAAGGGTAAGACTCTTGCTCTTTGCCTTTGTTCTTACCGGGTAAGATTCTTGGGTTGGTAAGCGCTTACCCGGGTAAGTATTTGGTAAAAGACCCTTAAGAGGCGGTATTGGTGGTTGGCAGTAGCACACTCCTTTAGAACTTTCCATGAGCATATTTTTAAGCTGATTTCTCTAAAAGATGAAGTGCTTATTTGAAACCACAAAACAAAAACAAAAAATACAGAGATTGTGTTTAGAAACCACATACCCCAAATATCAACCATTCAACTATGGGTCAACAATAAATTTACCAGTACCACGCCCATCGATGCTCTTGGCCCAAGCCTCTTCAGCATTGTTAAACTATGGTGCTTCATTTTCTTTCTTTCTTTCTTTACATGGATGATAAGAAATGAAAGTTCATTTAAATTAATGAACTTTACTTCACATAATAAAACTAAGAAGAGACTTCAGGTTAGAAGCCAACAGACCTGTGGCTGTGAGACATGTAATTTTGTTTCTCTAGCAAGATCAAATTCTAATATTCAGGGGCTGTATGCTTTAGCAGTCTTAAAATTATCGGGGATTAGTCTAGGATACCCTTTCCAAAAAAAACTAACTAATCAAGAGGATGCAGAAAATATTCTAGGAAGTTAAGAATCATACATATATGCATTTGTACTCATGAAACAATGAGCTTAAGTTAGAATACACAACAAAAAATAATAAGCCATACAATTTTAAAACAAAGAAATCAAATAAAGAAAACAACATAACAAACCAATGATAGACATAAGGTAATACATTACTACTTAAGAAAGAAAATCTTCATGCTAATTGCAACCAATCTTAGAAAATCACTATGCAGAGAAGCCAACACATAAGACATACACCGTTGAACCTCCCCCTGACACAATAGTTTACCAGAAATAAACTACCACCACCCTGACAGATTAAGACTCCCACTAAGCTGAGCAGAAATCTGAGGCCAGACGGCTTAATGCATACGAAAGCTTAGTGGAACAGCTTTATGCAGATGCTTATCCGACAACTTTGTGCAGCAGCTAAGTACAAAAACAGTTTTCAAGCAACCAAGTGCAGACTGTTTTCAAACAGCTGTGTACAGCCAGGAGGCGGTAACTGTTCGACAGCTTAATGCGAACAGAAGCTGGTTACAGCAGCTGTGTGGCAGCTAACCATTTCTGCTGTTGATTAACCACCCAGATATTGCCCCGTCACCACTGTTTTGCACCTGTTATACTTTCAGAATCTGTTTTTTATTTTCCTGCTGCAACCAGACAGATTAGACAGTTGATCCATTAAGTCACTGTGAACTTTGATTGGGGTTTCTCATGGAATGTGAAGTAAACCATAAAATAAATCCAGATAACAAGTCCAATGCAATCACAGCTAGGGATCTACTTTCAATAGAAGCATAAACTTTTGCTATGAAAAGGACCATGTTAGCCATGTTTGAGACATAAATGGCCAATCTCTCATTCTTAGCCAGATTATTCATTTCATCTTGCAAAAAAAAATTAGGTATTATATATCTATATTGAACATCTATCTTTAATTAGTATCAACAAATTAAAATACTTGGAGTTGAACCAAATTAATTAATGGGTGGATATAAACAATTAACCTCTGTGAAGCTTTCTGGTAAACACCCTGATTCATTGATTGTTTCCGTCTCATTGAACCCTTCAAGGAGTCGAATCTGTTTCTTGTAGTACTCTTGAACCTTTTCATTTTTTCCCGGTCAACCAATTACACAACTCACTCATTAATTTCACTCTTGCCATGAGTCACCAATAAGTAGGATGGATGATTTGCGAAGATAGGATAATTTTTCAAAAAATATATACAAATAAAAGAAATAATAAATTTATTCTCTCTTTGCATACAATCAAGCATCCATCCAACCCCTTCAAAAGCAATAACAGAGAGAAAAATAAGAAGATACATAGAGCAAAAACCAATCAAAATAAATATAAAACTGAACAAATCTGAATATAAAACTGAACAAAATCAGAATAATTTTAAGTTGCAACCGCAAAAGAACAATAATCGAACCTAAAATCACAAGCCTTGATAGCAATTGCTTCCTCAGAGCTTTTCCATCTGGTGTGCAACTTAAAAATCTTCCATGACCAATCTCATAACTACAACCACAACAGATCCCTACAACAACAAAAAGACACATATTAAGTGATACAAAAAATTGTACACATATTTTCTCTAAATTTGGGAGCCCCTAAAGCTCAAGAACCGGTATAGACAAAAGACAACTATAAGTACATAGAACAAAAGCACAAGCACTAAGGTTTAAGATTATTGAATTGATAACTCAAACTTAAAGATCAAAACCATACCCATGCAGGCTAAGTGGTGAATAAAAATATGGTTGTCTGCAAACCATACAAAAAACAAATTGAAGTAAAATTAGTTTTACATAAATCTTTATGCACTAAACATGATATTAATTTACTGGGCACTGGAAATCAGATCAAATGAACCACTAAAATATGAATAATAAGATGATAGCTATTTAAAAAATGAAATAAAAGTTGAGATAAAGTATGCATATAAGAAACCAATAATGTACCAAGGGCTATACCTGTGGATTGCCATAGCCACTGTGTCCCTCACTTGCATTTGGGGCAGAACCTGTGAAGCTAACATATTAGATGTAAAGAGGAACTGAAACAACCAAAAAAAACAAAGAAAACAGATGTAAAAAAAATTCAACCGGACGAAAACCCAACAGCCTCAGATTGGGATAATCATCACAACATTTGCAATCAAGAATAGGTCAAAGAAACACGAGGAAACTAAATTTTTTCGTAAAAAATATGAGATTGGTTATCATCTTATTCAATTTTCCAAAAAAAGAAAAAGAAGGCCATGTCACCTGCAGACTTCCATCCACCGGTAAGGCAGAAAAGGCCAATCCCGACCCAGAGATCAAGAAAAAGAAATGTCGAACTCTGAATTTGGGACTCGGAGATTTTGTTGGCATATCAAAGGAGATGTATAGGACGAATGCGAAACCCTATTCCAAGAAACACAAGTCACGATCAATCGGGGAGAAGAACGTCTTTAGAGCAGAATCGTAGCTTAATTCGTCTAATCATCACCGGAAACCCTGAGCGATTGAGGGCAAGGTTCAACGGCGTGGGAATTTAAGCGGGTACCTGCTGGAATTTAGGGGAGTGGGGATGTGCCGATGAGGGTTTGATATCATTGCAGATATTTCAGTGGACGTGGGAAGTTGGATGCACAAAAAGTTGTACTTGCGGCATTAAGAGTTGTACCTCTTAAATATTCCAACTTTAACTGATTAGGCTGCTTATATATATATATATAGTATAGATATAGTTAATAATTAATAATTAATAACATATATATATTGTATATAATTTATCACCATAACTTTCATAATTTTTTTATAACATAATTTTTTTTATTACAACAATATATTTTTAATTTTGTATTTTTATTATGGCATGATAATCACATTTTTCTTTATTATAGCAATATATATATATATATATTCAAATTATTTTTTTATTATGGCATTATACTTACATTTTTCTTTATTATAGCAATATATTTTTAAATTATTTTTTTATTATGGTATTATAGTTACATTTTTCTTAATTATAGCAATATATATTCAAACTATTTTTTTATTATGTCATTATAGTTACATATTTTTCTTTATTATAGCAATATACTTTTAAATTGTTTTGTATTTAGCCATTGTACTTTTAATTTTTTTATTAAATTGTATGAAAATTATATATTTTAAACATATACGATTGTTTTTTTCCTTAAAAAACATATATTTTTTTAAATAAATTACGTGGCATAGATAAAACGGACCATCAATTTTTTAGATAGTTTCTTCACTTTACCTTCCGATTATTCATGCATTTTTAAATGAATTCTTAAAAAATAGATGAAAAATATAATATAAGTGGTATATGAATAATCGGGAGAGAAAGCGATGAAATTATTCAAAAATAAAACAAAATTATTCATTAATATAACAATATTTAGAAAATTTGTAAATCACATTTTACATTGCTAATGTTTAAAAAATGTTAAAAAGTATGTATTTTTTGAAGAAAAAAAATGTTACATTAAAATATTTAATTTTCATACAATTTAATAAGAAAAATTAAAAATACAATGTGTAAAAAAAGAAATGAAAGTATATTACTATAATAAAAAAATGTAACTATAATGCATAACAAAAATACAATTTAAAAATATATTATTTTAATAAGAAAAATCGAAAAAAATGTTATAATAAGAAAAATTGTGAAAGTATTTGATAAATTATAATATATATATATATATATATATAGAGAGAGAGTAAATTACATGTTTGGTCCCTGTGGTTCTTATTACATGTTTGGTCCCTGTGGTTCTTATTACGTGTTTGGTCCCTGTGATTCTTATTACGTGTTTGGTCCCTATACTTAAAATGACCAAAATGTCCCTTACTTAACCTACTTAACAGGAAAAGTCTAACAACGTTGGTTTTAAGAACCTAATACGTTATGAAATGGAAACTACGATGATGCAAGCCATAAATATTTCATTTTAGGGACTCAGACTGTTAAAACCAATAAACCCTAGGGACCAAGTATGTAGTTTACTCTAATTTTTTTAAAATGAAAAATTAAAAGATAAAATTTAAAAAAAAAATTATATTCATTTTTAACGAATTCTTTATAATTTTTTAAAAATATTATATCATCTATTAAAATATTATTTTTCTTTTTAAATATTTATTTTTCAAAGTTTCCTACTGATCATTTTATTTGGTAATCATTTTTGGAGTGAACTCATATTTGGAGAAAAACCCACTATTTCTTCTACTTTCTCCATTTTAGAGATGATTATAGGGAAACTATTGAAGCAAATACTTGCTCAAAATCCTCGTTTTCTTAATTTTTCCCATTTTAGATAAGCTATTGGAGATGTTCTTAGTTAACGTGTTTTATAAAATTAACTTATAAAAACATCTCAAACACCTCTTAAATAAAGAAAATAAGAATTTTGATCAATATTTTGCTAAAATTTTCATTAAAATAGAAAAAGATTATGAAAAAGATTATACAAAAATATTTAAATTTGAAGAAATCTTACAATATGATTACCATAAAATAAAAAAATTATTTTATTATGTTTTACCAATAAAAATATTGATATTAAATTTTTAAATAAAAATATATAATATTTTATTCAAAATATATAATATTATAACAATATAATGAATGTTTTAATCTTCAAAATAAAGATGTTGTTGAAATATTTTTTATATATTTTGAATTTTGATTCTTCATTTTGAAAATTTATAAAGATGCTCTAAAAATGTAAAATGACTGAAAAGTTCATTATGAAAAATAAATATGTAATAATATATTATTAATACAAACAAGATGGTAGAAAAATTAAAAAATATATTTCAAATTGATTATATATATATATAATATATATATATTATAATATTTGGATTTGCTAAAATAAATTTTATAAAAAATCTATTATTTATGATTTTAAATAATCATTACATATAATATAAATAAAAATAAAATTGATCAATTTCATAGATCCTGATTAGTTAATAATTTTTAAAAATATGTTAAATAATTAAATTAAATATTTTATTAAAATTATTTAACATGATTTTATATTTATGAAACAAAATAAATATAAATTTAATTTTTATGTTATATAAATATTTTTATAATTGTTATATTTGTTGTTTGATAACTAAATATATTAAATAACAGTTAATGAAAATAATAACATGAAAAATAATTTATATGATTACTAATTATTATCAATAATTAATATTAATTTATAATTTATAATTAAAAATTAAAAATTAAATTTTAATTTATATTCATTTATATCATTTAATATTTATTTATAATTAATAGTAATAGATGATAAAAAATATTATTGAGGTTTATGATTGGAAAAATTGACAAAAACTCTTCTATTTGTGTTTTAATAAGGTAATTTATACGCATCTAAACACGTATCCTGAAATTAAGCTAGCTTATAATTTATTTATTTTTTGCTCAACAATGCCCAAATTATAAGTGGCAATTTTGTATCAAACCAAAACAGTTAATATGTATCAATCGCACAATTAAGTATACAGACTTGGTTGGTACATGAAATTGAAAGTTGTATATTATGCTACCGAATTGTTTGTTTTTATTATTTTCCCGTATTTGATATTAAATATTTTAACTTTAATTAGTTTAGTTGAATGTATGCAAATTTTATTCCTTGCAATTAGAACTCCTGTGTTACCTAGAAACTCAAAATTTCATATATATTTTTAAGAAACGGGAAGTTTTGATATGTAGTGTGAAGTTGGTATAAGATCAGTGTCAACATGTATCAACTTGAAAAAGTTGGTACCAATTAAGTCGATATCAAGTACAATTGGTTGGTACACAGTATAGAATTTTGCATAACAATTATAATTTATTGGTACACGATATATGATTTTACATCACAATTATAATTGATTGATACGTGGATATTGAAGAAAAGAAAAGTTGGTACCATACTAACTGGGACTTATCTAAAGCAGTTCTTATTGGGTCCGAGCCTTATTTGGGCCATCAATAATGTACATTGACTTTATTGTTTGCATCTACTACTTGCACTTGCACCTTGGTCATCGTTAAATGTTAAGCACATATTCGATTATTATTTGTGTTAATTTTGTATTGTTGTAGGTATGTTACACCAATCTTTGTCCCTGTATCCTTCTTATCGGAAAATAAGATCACATCTTTATCTTAGTCCTAGACAGTAATTGGGTATCTCCCCCCCTCCCCTCCCCTTCCGTTAATTTAAGATATTTTAAATTGAATATGTTAAAAAAACATTCAATCGATAATAGTCCATGTTTAAATCTCGTATATTTTCAAATTTTACTTTTATAGAGTATCAAATATTCATATGTAAACAATATCATAACATCATGAACGATTTCGGTTTTCTAATGTTTTTTTATCTAAAAAAGGCAAGACAACTTATAAAAAGACGTATATAAGAAATGTTAAAAATAGTATTTGCAAAAATTTAAAAACATATTAAATCTGTTTTTTATAAATAATATATTATATAATGAATATATTTAATATCTGGGAACGAAACGGGATGGGGACCACGTTATCCATCCACACTACATCCCAAATCCCTGGTTTTACAAGAAATTTTCATCCCTATTAGAACAGATATACCGATTTTTGTATTAAAATGAGTCTCATTTCATTGCTTACAGTGATATCCTCAATAGGTGACAACTCGAGATATTATATGCTTTGGTGGCATTCCACTTCCACTTCCACTTCCACTTCCACCAACACACATCACACATATATAAATTATATAACAAATTTATTGAATAAATGAAATATAAAAGGGATCAACATTTGATTTAAATATCCAAAAAAATATTATTCAACAACCTTCAACCTTGTTTTGATGAATTTAAAACAAACATTCGAAGCCCATACGTAGTCAAGACAGAACAGTACAGAACAACTGTTACACGTTTGATAAAACATTATATGATGGGACAGGACAGAAGAGAACATAACAGAAGGATCAATTTATCCCAAGTGAGCTGTTTAGTGTCTTTAAAGGTACTAGAAGGGTACTCGTGCAATGCAGCGAGATCCATTTTAATTTTAATGTTGTATTTTATTTTTTTGTCTTTGTCAATTTTATAATACGATTTTATCAGTTTTGAAAAAATAGATTTTATTTTTTGTAAACTTTCTTTATTTCAGATTTTATTTTAAATTATAATATAGGTTTAATAAAGAAATTAACCAAAATAATAAAAATAATACCATTTTTGAATTTTAAGTAATCATGCTTTAATCAATTGTACTAACCGCATAATAATATGTTTTTAAAAGTTTTTGCCAAATGATTTATAATATTTATAATATAGTATAGATAATTTACCAGTTTAAGAGGTAACTGGTTACTTCTGTATGATGTGGCATTGTCAAATAAAAAAAATATTAGGTGTATATTAGAAAAAGCCAAATCATCTGTTCCTCATCTTATCACCCTGGCATCATCGTCCCTACAAGAGAAACCTCCTCAACTCAGTCAACCCTATCCAAAGTGTGGCCTCGTTAACCCTATCCAAATTGTAGTTATTGATAAATGTAATAACTGGGTTCCTTTTTTTCTTTTTTAATTTTAACGGCAAGTTAGTAGTTAGTGATTCAAACCCACAGTGACATCTATATGGACATTATGCGGGACCGAACCTTCGCCTACACTCCTCCGCAACCACCACTCCCATGGTTCGAATCCGAGACCTTAAGAATGTTGTAAAAACCCCGATACTGCTAGGTCAGAGACCCTTTGGTAATAACTGGGTTCATTCCAACCCTATTCAAATCATGTAAAATTTGAAGAAACCAAATGAGTTTCTGGAAAATATGAAGACGAAAATGGGTTTCTGGAAAAATTGAAGTCCCAAAGGGTTTCTTCATGCTTTATTTGCTTAAATTAAAGGCAATGGATTAGTAAAATGTTCATAAAAGGAAAAAACTAAAGAAGATGAAATCCTTCAAACTGTGTGATATCCCTCCTAGTTAGAAGAATAAGACCAGTGACCGTCTTCATCGCCCAATTTTTAAGCAGGGTAATACAAACTCTAAAATCACAACCTAAATCAAGCCTTATAATCAAACCTTCAAATAAACCCTAAATAAAAAATCTAAATCAAAACCCAAATAAACCTTAAATCAAACCTTAAAATAAAAAATAAATAAATTATAGAACAAGATTTGGGCTAGATCTGGACGAGCAGATGAGTTTACAGTTTCGAAATCATAAGATCTTCAAAAAGGTGAGTGAAGAATGAAGAAGGGGGATGGAGGAGGGTCCCTATGAAGATTTTTATGCAGATGGAGAAGAAGAGGTGAAATTTGAAAAAAAGGGAGAAAAATCTCTATAATGTTACTGAAGTTAGAGCATCCAATGCCTATTGTAAAATTTATTTAAAATAAGATATTAAAAGTTAAAGTTTATAAAATAATTTACATTCAACTATTTTATTTTAGCAATTTTATTATTAATAATATTAATAAAATATTTCATTATTTAATAAAATATTATTTTTCTCTCCTACACACTTAACTTCAATTATTTTGATTGGTTGAACATAATTAAAATATTGTTTCTTTCTCTTCTATATACTTTTAGAGGATCTCTAAATTTAGAATTTTTCTTCTCTTTCTTCCTATTTTTCTATTGGGTAAAATGCAAGAAATAGCAACCTACTTTTATAAATTTCTTTATTATAGCATTGTACTTTCAGTTTTACTTATTACAGCAATGTACTTTCAAATTATTTTTTATTAAGGCATTGTACTTTAAAAAATTTACCCATTATAGCAATGGGTAACTTGTTACCTTTTAAACAAGTTAACAACCACTTTTTTTTGCTTACATAGCTTAAATAAGATGACATGAATAACATGTCATCATTATTACATGACATTAGTAAAAAAAATCTCTTGTAATTTTTTTTTAAAATTCCCACTTTTTTATATTTTTCTTAATTATCTCAATTTTTTTTAGTAATTTCTTCACGTCATTACTTTTTAAAAAAAATTACTCTTACTAAATTGTATGCAAATTAAATATTTCAGAGTTACATTTTTTTTAACAAATGTGATATTTTTTTTCAAAATAAATATTTTATTTATAAAAAACGCAAAACTTGTGATTTAATTTTTCTAGTTCAAAAAATACGTATTTTGTATTTTTTTTTTTAAATTTAACGATATAAATTGTGTTTTAGAAATCTTCTTAATATTGTTACATTTTAATAAATATTTTAGAAATAATCTAATTAATTTAATATATTTATTGAATGATATGTCAATTCAATTTTTTTAGACAAATAGATATATTCTTTTCCATATAAATATTTTATTTGTAAAAAAACGTAATAATTCTTATTTTCTTAGTTAAAAAAATATATTTTTAAACATTTTTTAATATTAGGGAAATAAATTGCCACCTATAAATTTTCTTAATATTTTTATGTTTATAAATAATCTAGTTTAGTTTAATTAGTCTAATATATTTATTAAATAATATGTAAAGCACAATGCTATAATAAGAAAATGGCACACCAATAATATATTACATGTGGACAACCTACATGGACAATGAGGTGGCATGGAAACCTAGTATAGTGGGTGAATTTAAAAGAAAAGGTTACCAAATGCTATAATGGGTAAATTTTTCAAAGTACAGTGCCCTAATAAAAAATAATTTCAAAGTACATTGTTGTAATAAGAAAAACTCAAAGTACAATGCTATAATAGAGAAATTTATGAAAGTAGGTTGCTATTTCTTGCATTTTGCCCTTTTTTATTTTAGCAGTTAACATATCATAGCTGTTGAAACATTTAAATTACTAAATTTCTTTATTTTTCTATTTTACAATAGCTGTTGGAGATAGAGTTACAAATCGATCTTAAAAACAACTAATCAGTTGGGAAGGAATTGGTGTACTCGAGGAGAAGGCAAGAGGGAGTGTTCAATGTTTCAATCGGTGGTGATGGTATGATGTGGATTGTTTTTTTTTGTTTTGTTGATATTATCATTTATTTTAGATTTATTTATATAAATTTAATTGTACGGTGGAATTTAGTTGGCAAATATTTATGTCAAGTTATTAGTAGTAGGTCAATAGGTCATCTAGTCCCTTAAATAAATATAAATTTTGTTTCAAACCTTAAATGACAATTTTAAAAGTTTGTTCCATAAATAGGAATGAGGTAAAACTTGGTTCCATTTTAATGCAATTTTCATTTATCGTATTAGTTATTTACCAAATTAAAAAAAGGAAATGTTCAAAAAAACCCAACAAACTATCTCATTTTGAATGGTTAAGTCCCTAAGCTATTTTTTGAGTGAAAAAACCATTAAACTTTCTTATTTTGAATAATTAAGTCCCTAAACTATTTTTTGGATGAAAAAACCATTAAACTTTGTCATTTTGAATGGAAAAACCATTAAACTTTCTTATTTTAAATGATTAAGTCCTTGAATTTTTTTTCAAGGAATTTAACCATCGAATTTTTAAAAATTGGTTACTTACATCTTTTTAATTTAAATAAACTACATTTAACCGATTATCTTTTGATCCTCCCTCTTATAATGGATTAAAAAATAGATCAAAAAGAGGAAGATCGATGGCAGGGGGCAACAACGTGTTAGACGAAATGAAGAACGGGCAACGTTGGGGGCAATGAGGAGTGACGAGGGAGAGCGATACCGTTGTTTGCTAGGAGTTTTAATTGTGTAGGGTTTTTGGAACGGTAAAACCAATTTAGGTTTATTTTTAATTTAAAACATTTCACTCTGAGTTATAGGTAGCTTATTTTTAAAAAGTATGTAAATAACTAGATTTTAAAAGATTGATGGCTTATTTATCAAAAAAATGTTTAGGGACTTAATCATTCAAAGTGAAAAAGTTTAATGATTTTTTCATTCAAATCAATAGTTTAGGAACTTAATCATTTAAAATAAGAAAGTTTGATGGTTTTTTCAATCAAAAAAATAGTTTAAAAACTTTACCATTTAAAATAGGATAGTTTGTTAGGGTTTTTTTTAACTTTTCCCATTAAAAAAAACATTGAGACATCAATTTACCCATTCGACCGCTTTGACCTTAAAATCTTATGATATATTAGAAATGTTCTTGCAACTTCATATATCATATTTTAAAAATAATATTTGGAACCTCTAATTGTTTTGTTTTAATTTTATGTTCCTTTCAATTTTATTTTATGGTTTTTGTATGTTTTCAAAAGTGAAAAAAGGTATTTGGTTGGTTATCAACCTTATACAATATTTTAATGTATTAGCAAGATTCAACGCTTTTAATTTATACTTAGTGTTTTAATAATTACAAATTTAAAAAACTAAAAGCTATTAAAATAAAAAATTTAAATATTTTACAATATGATATAAATTAAAAGTTTAAAAAAAGAGTGAACTACATATATTTTTTTCCTCGTGAGTACCTCCTTTCGGGGGTTTGTTCCTTAAAATCATAAAGTTCACTTATGGGGCAAAAATCGTGTGTTGGAGTCCAAACTGATCTTTCCACTTAATACTGTTAGTTAGACCAGTTAAGTTGGTCATATGGCTCTCATGTGAGGGTATTCTGGTCATTTTAGACGAGGATAAAAAAAATGCAATTCACTCTATAACCTATTAACCTTTGTGTTCTACTTTTCTTTGAATAAATTACATTTTTGATCCTTAATCTATGTCAATTTTTTGGTTTTGGTCCCTTGTCTATAATAATTTTTTTGGTTTTAGTTTTGATCCCTAAAATTAAAATTTTAGTCCTTGAACTTACATTTTGTCCCTTAATTACATGTACGTATTTTTAAGCTTATATATAATTTCTTAATGAATTCACTTTAATGAATTTATTATTTTAAAATTTTCAATACTAAGTATATAAACCAAAAATATTCTATAATTTTCAATACATGTTAAAAAAATTATATAAAATAATAATGCATTTAATATTATTAATCAAAAATAAAATATTCACAAAGGACCAAATATACAATTCAGCTCTAGGAGTGGCAATGGGTCGACATGGGTTGGGTTCGGGTTCAACCCATTTATTAAACAGGTTGAAAATCTCAACCCAACCCAACTCATTTAATTAAATGTGTTGAAAATTTCAACCCAACCCAACCTGCAACTTAAATGGGTTCAACCTGTTTACAAAATTTCAACCCAACTTGTTAAATAAATGAGTTCAACCTGGGTTGATCCATTTAATTTTACAATACATAAAACAAAACAAATAAATTGTTCAAAGTCCACAACCTCAAAGTTTCAATAAAACACAACAATAAATGCAAATAAATTGTTCAAAGTTGTAATAAAACATTACAATATGAAATAGATAGCAAACAACATGTAAATTTAGCAAACTTAGTAACTTATTGTTGAAAGAATGAAAGTAAAAAACATGTAACTTACTGTTGAAAGAATGAAAGTAAACACTCAACAATATGTAACTTATTGTTAGACTACGTGGTACTGTTGAAACTAAGTAGACCGACAATATTCTCGTCGACGACGTGGGTGGTACTGTTGAGATGAACGACAAAACGAGCCGACGAGAGTCACGAGACAAAGGGATGACGCCGGCGAGGGAAAGAGAAGAGATGGCGCCGGTGAGAGAAAGAGACGACAGTCGCCGGAGGAAGACGAGAGCACTAGCAGAGACGCCGGAGGTAGACGAGAGCACATCGTCGAACGAGAGATAGCAAACTAGGTTATTTCCTTTTTTTGATGGAGGCGTTATAAAATCTAAATAAATGTAGGGTTTTCCTATTTAGGTTCACTGTCTTTAACACCAAAATTTAAAAATAAAATAAAATATATTAAGTGGGTTAAAATCAGGTTATTAATTGTTGTAAATAGGTTACTAATGGGTTGAAAACATGTTACAAATTGCTTACAAACAGGTATTAATGTAAATGGGTTGAAAACATGTTGAAAATATGTCAGAATTTTTAACCCAACCCAACTAATTTATTAAATGGGTTAGGCGTATTGACCCATTTAAGTTAAACAGGTTGAAAATCTCAACCCAACCTGCTACTAATGGATTTGGTTCGGGTTAGATTAACGTGTTGGGTCACTTTCTGCCACCCATACAATTCACTCTTAAAAAATTAACAATTATAAAAAACAAAATTTCGAATGGTTTATGGTATTAATTACATAACGGATCATGGCCCAACTACGAACCCAACTGAGCCGGACCATTTCACATAATCCGTTATCATATATGTAATATTTGACAACCGAGGGCCATAATTATCCAGCCCATTAGCCTAATATATCATTACCTCACTAATAAAATAAGATATTGGCTTTTAATGTGCTTCGCATGCACTTTATTACTTTCAAAACATTAATACTATCATTAGATATGCTATTTATTTCATCATGATTATTTTCCGTAACAGAAAAACTTAAGTTTAAGAAAACAACACTACTTGTACATCATAATATACGTCATAAGTTTTTCTTTCTTCTAGAAAACAGTTACACAAACAGAAGAATTACAAAGTATTTGACATATCTATTCTATAAGGATCCCGTTTATTAAACTCTTGTTAGGTAAGTGTTTATCAGATATTGATTTTCTTTATCGAGTGGTTTTTGCAATGACAAAATCTTATTCGATAGTACTGTAATACACATAATAATGATAAAAGTCTTATCAGATAAGTCATGACTTTTATCCGGTATCTGATATTTACTAACAATCCATTCTAATCAGTGATGTATGTATGCTTTAGCTTAGGGAAAAAGTCCTAATTGAAAACACAATGACTCTTGCATGGCGTTGACTTTTTTTAATGGATTTTTGGTTATATCTGGTTTGGTGCCCCATCAAACCCTTCCCTCCATAAAAAGAACCAACACTTTTAATTAATGTTGTTGTTTTCTTAATAAATTTTGTTATTATGTACCAATAATATAAAAAGGGGTTTGTGTCTTGTTACTACATTTATTACAAATTAGTGATGTGCAATATGTGGTTTTATTATAAATTAGTTTAGTGGTTTATTATGAATCATTTGAATTTTATTTTTCGGTTTAATTAAAATGGTACAAAAAAAAAAGTAACCGAAATCTAAACCAAATAAATTATCTTTGTTCGGTTAACTGAACTGTTTTGGTTAGCTTCAGTTATTCCATTTCGATATTTTTGACACTTTTACGTGTGCTATTAGTTCCCTAAGTTTATAAATCTGTCACTGATTTTAATGGCTATGAATAATTTAAAAGCCAAGATTTCTACTCAAACTTTCACGTTTTAACTCTGTAAAACTAATTGATAAGCAAATGATAAACATATCCGAATACATAATAGGATCTGGATCACGTGAGACCATCTTGTTTTCGTGAGACCCGTGAAACCACTTTTTTATAATTGAAGTTTCTCAACAAATCACTGTGAAGGTAACCTTCACAACGTTTTTGTTGTGATGGTTCAGGTTTTTTTTTACCTTCACAGTTTTTGCTATGAAGTTTCAAGTGTAAAAATGTGGTCTCATGAAAACAGACTGGTTTTACGTGAACCCAACCCTACATAATAAACATTAAGTATAATATGACATAGTACTCGACACTTAAAATTAATAGATTACATTCTTATTTTTAGAATTAAAATATTAAAATTAGAATAAATTTTGAATTAAATAGTTTACACAAAGAAAAGGAAAATTTATGATTTTCTATTTAACACCCATGTTAACATATTTTTCACCATTTTTTAACAAGGCCTTCTTTTTTGGAACCGATGAAATTTATTAAGACAACTGTTTAAACGGAACAAAACAAGGCAAGAAAAAATAAAACAACAAATCAATTACATGATGCGGAAAGGGGAGCCACACCAGTCCTCCCAATTAAAATTCCTCTCTTAGCCCCCATGTTAATTAGGATGGTGAATTTTACCCGGTTGCCATTTGATAAACAAAACCCTGACCTATATTAACATGGGGTTAAGAGATGAATTTTATGGTTCAAAACTTTTATGAAATCTAAATACAGTTGCTGATAAATGATTAAAATATATCCATATTTTTCTACTGATGTAAGTAAAAATGTTAGCAATGGTGTTTTGAGATCACCAAGAATCATATATTCCATTAAAAAGGGTGATGGATTGCAGGTGTCTATAAGATGATCAGACCTTCTTGAAGGTTAATTAACAAGGTAAATAAGTTAAATTCCAATTTTACCATAGAAGGTTAATGACCTAATTTGTTGGAGCTAATACAATGTTAAGCATCTCATCAATGAATATAGTGTTATTCATCGATGAATATATGTAATTCATCGATGAATATATATTACATGAATTTCATTTATGAATATGTCATGTAAATAACCAATATCTTGTATAATCTATTGTAAAATACATATTATAGTCATCGACCATCGAGTTTTTTTTTTCCGAAAGAGTGTCCCAGGCTATGTGTCTGGACTAATCTTGAAAAATTTTGACTGCAATACATCAGTCCTGATAAACTTAGTGACCTAAATATTGTGTATGCCTGGATTTGAACCATGAATAGATAAGATATTCCACCACATCTCCCAGGGTCTCAACCGGTACGCCACAACCCTTGTGATTGACCATCAAGTTTGTTATGTATATTCATTTACTGCATATTCATTATAAATGCTTAAAATGATGTATAATGCAACTAATGAATATATATATTGTTTGAAGTTTCATCGATGAATGTACTCAGTGTATATTTATAAGAAAAAATACATAAATAACGAGAATAGAATAATTAAATATGTATGTATAAGTATAAAATTGAAGAATAATTAAATATTTGTCTTTTAAAAGATAAATTTCTGCGTTTCAAAAAAAAAAAAAAGATAAATTTCTTAATAATAATATTAAGTAGATCTAATATAATTTTAGATGTTAAAAAAGAAATTGAAAGAGATATTGAAGTGCGAATATTTGTCTATTCCCAGATTTAGGGAAAATCTATCTAATTAATCCATGACGCTCTTCAAAAGGCTTCCACCGTTTTAACTTTGATAATCATAATAACATTAATGACAAAAAAATTTCACAAATCATATCAATCTTACCCGAATAAGTGTTTAACGGTAAAATTCAACAAATCATAATAACGTCAAATGATCTAGATAATTAAGGGTCTTTTACCAAAACTTACCCGAATAAGTGTTTAACGGTAAAATTCAACACTATCACTTACTTACCGGACAATATTTGTTGTTCTCACTTATCAGGGAAGACTCTCGGTCATTGCCTTTGCTCTTACTGATCTTACCGGGTAAGATTGTTGGTTCTTTCCATATTTATCCGGTAAGGTAATATGACTTGGTAAGGATTTATGAGGTAAGCATCAAAGCATGTCTAGCCCAGTGGTAAGGTAACATCCCAGGGGGTCAGTGGATGGTATCCCTGACTATCCGGGTTCGAAGCCCGCGGAGAGCATGTGGCAATATCCAGATCTTGGCCTGCCACTTTGTGATGGGTCTTGGTCAGTTGGTCATCGAGGATTAGTTGGGTGCCCGTATGATCCCGGATACCTCGGAAACGTGTGTGTGTTATCTTACCATAAAAAAAGTGTTTTATGGGTAAGCATATGGTAAACGTCCCCTTTAAGATGGGTTGCTGGGTTTTTAAAATATGTGTTGTTTTTCTTTCAAATATTATATACACACACACACACACAAACATACATACATACATACATACATATAGATCGATATTAAGTGGAAAACTTTAAATAAATGAAAAGATATAAAACATTTTATCAATCGTTAGATTATATGATATATAGATATGATTACATGAACGGTTACAATAATATTTTTTTAAAATTAAAAAAGCACTCATCCCCCTATTTTTTATTATAAAAAATAATTGAAAAAATTACACCAAAAACGATCATATTTTTCTTGTTAAATTGATATACATATTGATAAACTTTTTCTTCCGTTTTTTCGTCAAAATAATTGGAATTTGGCCAAATGAATTGATCATTCCAATTCTTTTGAATTCAATAAACAAAACAACTCTTAACTTGTATAGCCAAAATACTAGGGGTGACAATTCTCAACCCGACACGAAAATAAATTGCTTTGGGCTGAATTTTCTTCCCCGTCAACCCATTTATTATGCGGTTCGTGTTCGGGTTTACATATATGTTTGTGGGTTGACCCTAGAGATGGTCAAAACCCGGTCCCGGGCCGGGCCCAAATCGGTCCCCGGCCTAGATAGTGTCAAGTCGGACCGGTCCCGACTAAAATACCTTGGCCCGGTTAAGCTTAATGAGGCCGGGTTATGAGAACCGGTCCCGGTCTCGGGCCGGGCCCAAACCGGTCCTATACTTTTGAAAAAAAAACTTTTATTTTTGATAAAATTTTAACATTACTTTAACATATGTAAATGAGTAACTTAAATACACCTTAAAATTACGTTTTATTGTAGTTTTATAATTAGTTTTCAATTAAATACATTTAAAAAAAATACATTTATCATAGTTTATAATTGATTTTCAATCAAATACACTTAAAAATACATTTTATTATAATTTTAATAATTGGTTTTTAATCAAATACACTTAGAAAGTTAGAAATAGATATAATTTTTTTTTTGTAAAAATCGGGCCGGGCCTTAATCGGTCCCATAACCGGTCCTGGGCCGGGCCCAAATGGCCATCTCTAGTTGACCTGTCAACCCCTTTAAAATTATATGTTAAAAAAAATTATTTTATCTAATATTCTATTTTATCTTAACTGGCTAACCCTAACCTAATCACTCAGTTCACCATTCACGTCTTCACTCATTTATGACCCACTATATTTGTATTATTATTTGATCCGTCAACCCATTTATGATTCTCGTCAACCCGTTTATGACTCTCGTCAACCCATTTATGACTCGCGAAACCAAGCATATACTGGTTAGAGTTGATCAGTGCGACATGATTAGTTAAACGAGTCCGGTTGAGCGTTTCTGACTCGTCAACCCGTAACCCACCAATCCGAATATGACACAATTGACACCCCTACAAAATACTATGGTTTCAAAGCTAATCACTTATTTTAATTTGATCAAATTCCAATTTATTTAAAATCATTTGTATTCAAACGAACGAAACAACTCCTAACTTGTATAACACAAATACCATGATTTTAAAGCTAATCACTTTTTCCATACGTCTAAAAGTTGCAAGACTAAGGCCTTGTTTGTTTTTTTCATTTTAAGCTCTTAATCATCACTTATGTCTGATTCGTTTAGACGTTTCATAACTATTTTAGAACTGAAATCAGACTTCAAACTTTAACATCTTTTAAAAAACAAACGTCACCTAAATAAATTAAAATCCACTGAATATTTTATACTTCAGTCAATCCAATAAATTGGAAATATTTGGTCTTTCATTGTTTTTCAATTTCCATATACAGATATTATGGACCCAAATAATATACTATAATCTCACTTTGATCCAACTTTGCGTAAATTATATTATGAATTATGTCGGTTCACGTTTATTTACATACATTTTGTTTAGCTATTAAGCAATGGACATTGTCAATCAAAATTTGCTTTACCTTTTGCCGTGTTGTACTTTGCTTTTTTGATAGATTTGGTCCCCGATTGGTTCAATGATCGCCCAACAAATTCTTTGAAAACTTGAATTTCATGCATCGGTCTTTTCATCAAAAAGTTGTTTACTTACTTTATTATTTTTCTTTTACATTAACATTTTCAAGTAGAGGTGGATCTATAGTGTAACCCACGGTGGTACGGGTTATTGTATTATTTCTCTGGTGAAGAGTAAAAAAATTAGGTTTCTAAAAGTTGCAACCGTATTGTTTTGCTGTGTGTCGTCATATATATTTTAAAACTGTAATATGGACACAAGTTTTCCTTGTCAGAGTTGGTTTGTTAGGCAGTTCCTACACCCAAAACCCAAGTTTGAATCTTGTTAATGTCATTTTCTTAGCTTTTTTTTTTAATTTCAAATTTATTATGTTTCTAAAAAAATGTACAGTAAAAGACTTGAACCCAAAACCTCACGTATGAAAATCAATGAACTGACCAATAGACTAATTATGATGTTGTGAAAAATATCTTGACATTTTTCTTTAGTTAAACGATATAACTGTTTGAATTTATTTTTTTGGGTCCGTCTCTATTTTCAAGTATTCTTTATTTTATTTATAATATTTCTTGACGTATTTTTACGTTTAGATAATTTTAGTTATGTTTTTTTTTCATGATTGAAACTTCTAGATTGGTAGGTAGCTAAAATTCATAAGTTCAAGCTCCAACATTCGATACGGATATTGAATTAACAAGAACACGATAATAAATAGATGGTAAAAGTTTTATCGTTTTTGTTTTTCATGTATTTCTAAAAAGGAAAAAATCTAAAAAAATTCAATGGCCTTTTATGTTTTGAATGATTAAGTCCTTCCATAGTTTTTTTGAATGAAAAAAATCATTAGACAATTTAAAACATATCAAATAAGTCCTTGCACAATTTTCTTGAATGAAAAAACTATTGGACAATTTAAAAATATCAAATAAGTCCTTACACAATTTTTTTGAATGAAAAAACAATTCAACAATTTAAAACATATCAAATAAGTTATCTATAAACTTAACTTGCAACTTACTAACCAGGTAAAGTTTTTGAATTTTTATTTACATTTCTTAATAAATCTTTTAGGATGTGTATATTTTTGTGTTTAAATGAGTATTTCTTTTTTATTTTAACATATATTTTTTTATGTTTATTTATATTTTTTAATAAATCTTTTACATTGTTTATACCTTTTATTTTTATTTAAAATGTTTATAAATAAAAACTTGAAAAAAGTTCAAATAAAAACATTTTTATAAATAATGTTTAGGGACTTAACCACTCAAAATGGAATAGTTTGTAACTTTTCTCAAGTTTTTATTTACAAACATTATAAATAAAAATAAAAAGTATAAACAATGTAAAAGATTTATTAAAAAATATAAATAAACATAAAAAAATATATGTCAAAATAAAAAAGAAATACTCATTTAAACACAA
Organism: Silybum marianum; assembly: GCA_036898165.1. NCBI lineage: Eukaryota > Viridiplantae > Streptophyta > Magnoliopsida > Asterales > Asteraceae > Silybum > Silybum marianum. The sequence goes on from CM072532.1 coordinate 2,983,404, forward strand.
AAATATACACATCCTAATAGATTTATTAAGAAATGGAAATAAAAATAAAAAACGAATAAAAATTCAAAAACTTTACTTGGTTAGCAAGTTGCAAGTTAAGTTTTTAGGTGACAAGAACTTATTTGATATGTTTTAAAATGTCCAATAATTTTTTCATTAAAAAAAATTATGCAATGACTTATTGATATGTTTTAAATTGTCCAATGATTTTTTCATTAAAAAAAAATATGCAATGACTTATTTGATATGTTTTAAATTGTACAATGGTTTTTTTATTCAAAAAAATTTTGTAAGGACTTAATCATTTAAAACACAAAAGTCCATTGGTTTTTTTTAGACTTTTCCCTTCTAAAAAATATGTTAATCGTTTTGTTTAAGAAGTACTACATTGATTTAAAAAAACAGACAGTTAACTAACTAGTTTACCATTGAATAGCAAACCATCATCATAGGTGAAGTCGATTAAGTGTTGTCAATTATTGTACTCTGTCTGTTACATATGGACATGGCGACCGACAACCTACTTAATAAAAATGTTTTAACTTATAGCAATATATTTTAACACGGGGAAGATAAATGAATAATTAGATTAAAACTGGTATTATCATTTATCAACATCTTATAATTATATTATTAACTTTTTGCACTAAAATATTCACATAATAATAAAATAAATTATTTTCCACAATCATTATTCAAGAATAGTTGTTAATTAAATAATAAAACAGTTTCACATTTATTAGTTACGTTATTTGATGGTACAAAACATTGAACTTTGTTCACTAAAAATATCCGTGCATTAGTTAACAATAAGCTTATCAGCTACCGTCTACCAACTTGTTTATTAGATATCGTCTAACGCCTACCTGCTAGCTTATCAACTACCACCTATTAACTAGCTTATCATCTAATTTGACAAACATGACCTTAATAATAATAAAAACTGTTAGATATTTCGATATCCGAACTAAACAAGGAATTAAGTTATCCTTGATTATTTCCATTTTTGATGACCCAAGCACAATTATGATTCCATTTGATTTAGAAATATTCGATAATGATGAAAATGATCGCAAATTCGCTATACACAAGTTCCGTTAATTTTGTCTTGTTAAGAACTTATAATCATGAGCTGTTTATTAAAGGGTTTTCCGGTAAGTATTTCTTAGTAACAGTCAACACTCTTATGTGTTGCTTATTTTTTTTCCGAGCTGTTGAAGTTTGAATTTTTATTTCATTTTTGATTGATAATTAAGCGATGGTGTTGCAGTCTGAAATCACTATATATAAGACTGTTTGTTTTTGTAAAACAAGAGATGTTTGAATATCTGTAATTGTCTATATTACCCTTCAAAACATTATGATACTAAATTTATATGCATTTATACAATTTTAGTTGTTTATTCATTAAATCATTACAAAATTTACCTTCAAATTATAAAGTAACAATTCATTTTAACCAAAATATACCGTCGTAACAATTCATTTTACCAAAGGGCTTTTGGCCTAGCGGTATGTGAGCCCCTTGTCTTCTAGGAGGTCGGGGGTTCAAACCTCACCATAGGTGAGGAGGGTGTGTGCGTTTGTTTGTTTATTCCAATTGCCGTATATAAATATTATATACTTCAAAAAAAAATAAACTTAAATCCTAGCAAAGTACATTGTCGATCCAGACACAATAAAAGAATATGAATGAAGTTTTATAACAACTAAAATCAATCTTCATTTACATTCGGAATGTAAAAGAAAAATATGACTAATTAGATAAGTACAAATAGCTCTTTTTCCATTTCATAATCTAGACCCTAATTTTATGTGCTTTAAAAGTTAAGTCCATGTCTCCCTAATAAATATGAAAGTGGCTAAGTATTTATAACATGGTTTATGTCCATGCAACAACTTTTAGAAAATATATGCACTCTATCTAGGTTTGGAGCACTTTCTTTGTCAATCCAAGTAATAGGGAAAGACTAAATTGAGGTGACTTCACATGTACAAAAAGATTTGATTTGTTTTACAAATAAAATTCCTTTCCTTTAGTAGTAAAGTGTTTCATAGCATTTTGATTGGTAATGTGTCTCTCTTATCACTTCTATAGCTCCTTACTTCAAGAGAACATTTGACTATGAGCTAAGACACAATATTTCCACCAAATAGGGAACTTAAACATGGAGGTTGTTGTTCATGTTATGAAGTTTGAAAGCTTCAAAGAGAAGATAAAGTATATTTCTGTTACAGATCAGGGCGAGACAGTAAAAATACAATATAATAAATTTCTTTGTAATTTAATAAATTGTTTTAGACTCTAGGATATGAATTTCCATTACATATACATTATTACCAGAATGTATTTATGATTGCATGCATTCTATCGCTATTGTCCGCAACAATACTTAACATGCACATCATCTATTTACAGTTACACTCGACAACTCACTGTTGGGGCATGGATCCGTTATATCCTCTCTATATTTAGTATTTATGAGCACCCATGACTGTTACATTTGTTATCATGTGAAAATGTACTAAAAACTTGTATGAAGCCTCCTATATAACACTATACACGTGCCATCCAAATAACATAGTAAGATTGCTGGAACACCATAAGCAGATAAGTGTCATTATACTCACTTATCAATAAAAGTGTTGGTTTTTGTCTTGTCTCTTATCTGATAAGATTCTCAATTCTTGTCACATTCACACAGTAAGGTAAGTGATCAAATAAATGTTACCTGAATAAGCATTTAGTAAATGACCTCTATTATCAAGTTCTTAACATTACAAAAGTTAATGAAACGTGTGTTGGGGATATTTTCATAAATATCTTGCAATAGTTACCAATGAACAAACAAACAAATATAAACCAAAAACATCTTTTACAAAAATATAAAAAACTCAAGATAAAATTATTGTAAATATAATTAATTTTTTAATCAAACAAATTATAGAAAACAACATATAAATATGTTCAGATATTGTAGGATTTCAATCACTTGTATATTTATTCACCATATTATAGAATTTTTATAAATTATCATCATATACTTGTAACTTATTAGAATCTTTGAGATTTATAAAACAAACTGATAAATATGTCCAATGTTAAACCCTACTAATTATATAAAATATTTCATAAAATTCAGTATCAACTGAAATTTTTTACGTTAACACATTAATTAACAAAAATAAAATCGACAGCCGAAAAATAAAAACATATCATATATTCACTTGTAATATATTAAAAATGGTATTTGGGAGGAAAGTGAGGATGGACCAAGATGGTTTTGTAGTCGCACCCCCCACAATTTCGTTCCTCCATCGTAGTGTAAAAAATTATAGGATCGTGAAAATTGTCACCGTATAAATTTATTGTGTGCCATTATTAGGGGTGTAATCGAGCCGAGACAGCTCGTGAGATACTCGAGATCGACTCGAAAAATATTCGAAATCGACTCGTGAATTGTCGAGTCGAGCTCGAGCTCGAGCTACTCGAGTAGATAATCGAGTCAAGTTCGACCTATAAATTACTCGGCTCGAGCGGCTCGCGAGCCTAATCGAGCTTTTATAAAATTATACTTATACCCCATATACGTGTATATATTAAATTATCGAGCGAGTCGAGTCGAGTTTTATCGAGCTTCTATAAAATTACAATTAATATTTATATTGTTATGCGTTTTTTAAGACACGAGCGAGTCGAGTCGAGTCGAGCTCGAAAGTGTCGATACCTGTCACGAGCTCGAGCTCGAGTTTGAAAATTTAGGCTCGACCGAGTTCGAGTCGAGTATCAAGCTTCGAGTTTGAGAGTCGAGTCGAGCTCGAGCTTGGCACTGTGTCGGCTCGACTCGATTCGATTACACCCCTAGCCATTATATAGATTTTGAAACTATGATGAGAACACAAGTTTCCTTGGTAGAGTTGGTTTGCAAAAAAATTCTTCCACCCCAGACCCGAGTTTAAGTCCTATAAGTGTCATTTTATTAGTTTTTACCTTTTAATTTCAGATTTATTATATTTATAAAGAAAAGATTGCAATAAAATGACCTCAAATATGAAAAACAATAAATTAACCACCAGTGTAATAATAACTTTTTTTTTAAATATTCTATATTTATTTCATATAATCAAATAGTATATCGCCGCTTAAAAAAGATTATGGTTCTTTGAGGAAAGGATGGGCGAGCTACCATATCTATTATCAAAGCGGACAATCACTAACCAACTTATTTGTTGTTCACCACCTAATTAATCTCCAATTTTCAACCTCATGCTTTATTTTTAAATTAACAAGAAGATATTATTATTAATTATTATTATTACTTTTTGACATTTTTGTCTTTATTATTATAATATAAAATAGAACAAAATGACTTCCACACGATGTTGATCAGCTTCCGTTGATTTCGGCATATTAGTTATTGTGTTAAAAATATCAATTAATTAAAATAAATGTGTTAATTTATTATTCTATAGAAAATTTCAAAATGAACTTTTTACACGAAAGATATAATATTAACGTTTAAGTAAATAATTTATATAAGAAAATAAGAAACCGACTAAATCAAGTGTGATTTTAGATTAAAATCATGCATAAAATTACATGTGATTCATGTGACTTTGACCACGACATGAAGTTGCGGGTCATGTCACTCGTACACCCTTGCTTTGACCACTAGTGTAGAATCATATATGATTTAGCCGTTATCGTGTTTTTTTATTTGGTTATTACTCATTAGGGTAAATAGGTCATTTTACCAATCCCGTCTTTCCAAACATTAGACAGTTGTTTTATCCTGTTCTATTCTACCACGTATAGATACCAAATACACCCTAAAGAAATTGATAATATAGTATATTGAACATAAACCCTTTATGGACGATAAATGTCTTCCTACGATTATTTTTGTGCTTCTTAAGTTCTAAAAAAATGTAAATGTTCGATCATACACAAAAGGTAAAATAAAAACTTTTGAATCACAATCGATTATATGGATATTGTTGAGTAATATACATTTTTAAAAGTTTTTCTCTATCCATGTTTTTCTGTTCACCAATAATAATAACTACTAAAAATTTGAAAATTTGATTTTTAATCATAAAACTTCTATTAAAAATATTTATTTAATACTTACATACTTCTGTAACTCCACGTTATTTAAAAAAATATGTGTATATATTTTATTGCTTTTAAAATAGTGAGAATTTTAGTCTTTAGTTTCTAGAATTGATGCGTTGACATCAACCCATGGAGTAGTTATGATGATTAGATTAAAATTAAGTAGAGGCAAAGCAACAAACATTCTACCACAAACATAAAAGTCATTTGTCAGAATGGAGTTGGAATCGTAATTGGCCGAAAGATGGAATGGTCCCTAGCTATATGATCACGGTAATACCAAGGTTTTAAATGACGTGAAACATCATATAGCAATAAAGTCTAACTTCAAGCTGGCGAGTCACAGTGAGGCCACAATATTTTTAGGACGTGCCCTAAGAGAGTATATATATATATATATATATATATATATAGAGAGAGAGAGAGAGAGAGAGAGAGGAAAGTTCAAATGCGAACTTAAATTTGGTTGTGAACGTGAGAACAAATGAGAGCGTGACACGTGTCAAAATAAGCAATATTTAGACTGAATATACAAAGGAATATTCAGTCTAGTATATATTCAGTTTGAATATACAAAGGAATATTCAGACTGAATATTGCTTTGTATATTCCGACTGCATATATACTATAATATTTCTTTGAATGAGACACGTGTTGCACTCTCATTTGTCCTCACGTTCACAACCAAATTTGAGTTTTCATTCGAATCCGCCCCTATATATATACACACACACACATAACGACACCTGTATGTGTTAGTGTTTTGAACAATACGTTAGAACAAATTAAATTCATATAAAATAATAAAACTAAAATGAAAGAAGAACCACTGATGTCAAACATATAAAGCTTATAAAAAATGATATCAAAAGTGCAAAATCGGAATTAAATCTCTTGAATCTCTACTTACTACTTTTTTAAAATTAAAAAAAATTTGTGTTCAATTTTTCGTGTACGGGAATGTCGGTAAGTATTTATCTATCTAAGATTATAGTTTTTAAGTTTATTTAAGTCCTAGCTCTCGTACATAAGTATAATTTATTGTTCAAGTTATATATTAAAGTAAATTCACATCTTATAAAATAACGGATCATAACATACCATAATGTGTCGTAATGTCGTGCCATAACACACTACAATACAAGTCAAACCTTAAAGTGGAGTCATAAGAGCATCTCTAAAAGATATGCTATAATCATTGTTCTAAAAAACTCGCCGCGACAGCCGCCATGGCACACCATGGCTTGAGGCTTGTGTCGGACGCCACGTTATGCCCGTGGCATGTCATGGCCTAATGCGTGATTTTTGTAACACCATGTTTGATTTTTCTTATCGGTTTAGTGTCTTACTTTTCCGGTTTTAGATATTTAACATAATTTAAAATGCTTAATATCATTAACACATTGACTAATAGTAGAATATAAAGGCTTATATATGTATAATATTATATATGATATACAAATTTGTCGCCATAAAACACGCATTGAAAAACGTAATGGCTCACCGTGGCTTCTAATGCTTAAGACTTGACCTCACCGTCACGCCACGCCTCACATTATTTAGAACCTTGGCTATAATAGAATTTTTGGTGGTTTTAAAGGTTTTTTTTTGCTACAATAGCTATGCTATATGATATGCTAAAATAGAGAAAAGAAAAAAGAAATAATATTTTAATTTTTCTACCAATAAGAGTCATTGAAGTAAAATGGTTTATGAGAGAGAATAATATTTTATTAATATACTGATTATTTTAATAATATAATTAATGATAAAATCTCTAGAATAAAATAGCTATTGGAGTTGGAAACAATTTATTGGATATTGACTTTTAGTACTCTATTTTAGAAAAAAATATAGCATATCTCTTGGAGATGTTTTAAGTGTTAACATGGCGACAAGCCCAAGCCTTAACGAATTACTTAAAACTATGGTTAATACGTTAATCTTTTTTTAAATCTCTATTTTCTCAATTATGGAGAATATGTTGGAAGTGTGCATCTCCAACAAATTCTCTAAAATAGAGAAAATGAAATTTTAATTCTTTATAAGATTCCAACAGATTTCCTATCTTGGTATATGAAATAGAAAAAATTATGAATATAGAGAATTATCTAAACTCTTTAATAAATAGAGAGAAATATTATTTTAATTACTAATAAGATTTATTATTAGATTTTTACATAAATATAAAAAATTTTAAATGCATCTTAATGATAAAAATATATAATATTTAAATAATATAGTCGATGTTGAAATTCTCTAAAATAGAAAATCTGTTAGAATTAATTTATTTATTTTAGATATTCTGACTTTTGATTTTCTATTTAAAAAAAAATGAAGAATATTCTAAAAGGTTTGAGTTTCGGTAAGAAGAAAAGTTAAGATGAAAAATGTAAGAATGGATTTCCACTCTTGATGCATATTAGGATGAGATGTACTGAAATGCACATGATCAATCTTCGTATCAAACTTTATTCATGACTGGATTTAAACTTTGAACCTAAAGATATCAAGAATCCAAATATCTTATGTTTTCCACCTTAACTTTCTTTTCCATATGAATTATTTATCTACCTTAGAGATGCTTTAAATTCCACCATAGACTCCGTGCTTAGTCTCCTTCTACATGACATCACTTATTTTACTTTAACTTCAAAGGTCAAAACGCGCTTTTACTTCATAATACACAATGAAATCGGCTATAATGATAATCCATTTATAAACAAAGTCTTCGTGCACTAACATATTTTTTTGAAAAAAAGCTATTTATTCCTGTATGTTATAATAATTAATATAAACTTGAACAGTAAATAAAACATTATTTTAAAAATGTATTTATATTCATAATTTAAATGCCACCAATACATAATTTATTAACGGTTTTTAATATGTTTTGTCCTCTTGCTTTTATCCCTCTTTTTTTTTTGTCTAATTTGCCAAAACCCCCAATAATTATTGATCACGAAACACATATTAAAAGTGTTGGCAGTTATAAATAGTATGTGTTTCTTTGTAGACAAGTTATGTAAGCAATGAAACGTCAAAAATCATATTTAAAATTCGTGATGATTATGTTTTCCGGACTTTTAACTGATTTTGATTTTCCAAACCATCGTCTCATGCCACCCATTTAATATTTTCTAAATGCAGATACGAAAACATAAACAACACTAATTTAAAAAACATGAAAGCAGATAATCGACCACCGACAAATCCTTGTTGATCCTTTAATTAACTGAGTGCACTAACTTGCGCACACCTTAATTAATCCTAGGCGGTCTTGAAAACAACCAGAAAAATCCACAGGCCACAATGGCTTTGTGGGACTCGAACCGGTGACCTCCGAGGAGGAGGAGAACCAAATCTTATTACGAATTGAGCTAACTCCACAAATTGATACTTGTTGCTCTTACTATCTTCCAGAAAAACGATCCTATTTCTTAAAAGTTTGTAAATGCAAATCCACACAATGTAAACGATCCTATTTCTTAAAAGTTTGTAAATGTAAACTATGCTATTACTTGTTGCTCTTACTATCTTCTAGAAAAATGATCCTATTTCGTTGCTAACACGACACAATTTTTGTACAAAAAAGTTTGTAAATACAACTCTCCCGACCATCCCATTAGAGGCAGACCTAAATTTTTTGTTAAGTGGTGACATCATTTAACTACAAAAAATAAAAATATGAATATTATTCACAAAATCATTATTGATCTATTGGTTAGTTATTTGTTTTTCATATGTAAGGTCTTGTGTTCAAATCTTTTACTGCAAAAAAAAATTTCAGAAGAAAGTCAGACAAACTACCAATATATACATAACAAAATCAGATATAGTTGGTTGGCTAAAAAGACTAGAGCCCACAAGGAATCCAATCTAACTACAACCCCCACACAACCTTTGTCAAACATGGACCCCTATGTATCTGTGTAAATATATCATTTTAGAAGCAAATCCACAAAATTTTATTTCATAATAATATCTTTTAATTAGTTATTTATCTGAATGAATGTAGAAGCCCCGTTTTTCTTTCAAGATAGAACTTTGGGCAAGATACATTCTTCGTTGCATAAGATGCAAACAACTATAGCATTAATTAAAAAAAACCATGCAAAAATAAAAGACCAATAATAGCACACCATCTGGAACCAAACGGTTCAACAATAAGTCCATATCACCACCAGCATATTAACACAGGCCACCGTTCATTCCGCCATCATAGTGTAAAAATTATAGGGTCATAAAAATGTCACTGTATCAATTTGTTATCTGTATATATTTTGAAACTACAATGAAGACACAAGTTTCCCTTGGTAGAGTTGGTTTCAAAACTTTCTTTCACCCCGTACCTATGTTTGAGTCATGTTAGTGTCATTTTCTTAGTTTTTAGTTTTTAATTTCAGATTTATTATGTGAGATGGAATGTCATATAAGAACCACGTAGTTAAATGGGACTCATAAAGCAAATCCACAGCTCATATTATGTGAGATGGAATGTCATATAAGAACCATATATTTAAGTATTTTAATCATTTTTATATATTTATAAACAACGTAATCTTAAATTTAACAAAGATATTAGTTTTCCTACGACCTTCTAGTCGCGATGTTCGCAACGAAACCACGAGCTAAACAAAACCCATTTAGTCAATTTGGTGAGAATATTCTATTAAAGAAAGCAGGTGTGTTTAGTTTATTGAAAAAGATACTAAAAGGGAAAAATGTAGACTTGTGAAGCAAGCATTGAGAAAAACTTATAACGTTTTGATAGGTCAGTGGGTACACCAACTCGGGTTGAACAATATTTGCCTTTGTGGACGGACCATCACCCCAAAATCCAAACCTACTTTGCCAACTTCAAACAACTCTCACTATCTTCTTCTTCTCTATATAAGAAACTCCTCCTCTTTCTCAATTCCACAATTCATCTATTCTACCTCCTTTGGTTAAGTATTATAACATAAATACGACCATTAGAGCCAAAAAAAAGATGACAACCGGACCCGCCTTAACCCACATTACGAGCAACGGTTTACGTGTTTTATCCCTTTTGAGCTTGGTGATTCTAGTTTCAAGTTTGGTCTCTTTGGCAAATGCAAAAACTCATTACTATGACTTTGTCGTACGTTCTTTCCTCCAAGTTCGATATATATATATATACATAATATATATTTATTTATTTCATCACTTGATAACAATTTACGGTTGATACTAACTATTTGGCATGGGATTAGGTTCAAGAAACAAAAGTGACAAGGCTATGCACAACTCAGAAAGTTATGACGGTGAATGGGCAATTTCCAGGCCCGACTTTGGAAGTGAATAATGGCGATAGTCTAGTGATAAATGTCGTCAACAGAGCTAAAGATAACGTTACCATTCACTGGTATATATAAATCCCATGCATTATGAATAACTGGATGTTCTTTTGTTAAAAAAGGGTGTTTTTTAATTCGTTTTTTTTCTCGAATTCTTCAGGCACGGTGTTAGACAAATTACGACAGCATGGGCAGATGGACCGGAGTTCATAACTCAATGTCCGATTAGACCAGGAGGGAGTTACACCTACAGGTTCATGATTTCAGGACAAGAAGGAACACTATGGTGGCATGCACATAGCTCGTGGGTGAGAGCTACTGTCTATGGTGCTATTGTCATTCGCCCTAAAGAAGGAGATTCCTATCCGTTTACCAAGCCAAAACGTGATTCAGTCGTTGTTCTTGGTATGCTATCTATATATCCAACAAGATATAAATGTGTGTGTATATATATATATTTCACATAATTTAAATAGATGACATATATAATAAGATGATGATGATGCACAGGTGAATGGTGGAATGCTAACCCGTTAGATGTTATAAGGGAAGCCATGAGAACAGGAGGAGCTCCAAATATTTCTGATGCATATACCATCAATGGTCAACCTGGTGACCTCTATAACTGCTCCACCAAAGGTTTGCTTCCATAAAACTGTCACACAAATTCATTAATTTCATATCAGTTCGACAGTTTGAGTTGATTTTTTTCAAGATTTAAAACCACAAGTATGAAAAAAGTGAGATCATTCATGGTGAATCTTGATAGTTGTAACTTTTTAAAAATATTTTAGTAACTCTTGCCTTCTCGGCTGTTTTATATGTAGATACTGTTATAGTTCCAGTGGATTCAGGTGAAACAAACCTCATTAGGGTGATCAATGCTGGTCTGAATCAACAGCTTTTCTTCAGTATTGCTAACCACAAACTCACCGTTGTGGGAGCTGATGCTTCTTACGTCAAACCCTTCACCACATCGGTCATCATGCTTGGACCGGGCCAAACCACTGATGTACTCATTAAAGCCGACCAGCCACCGGCTAGATACTACATTGCGGCTCGTGCTTACGCCAGTGCACAAGGAGCACCATTCGACAACACTACGACCACAGCCATTTTGGAATACAAAACCGCCCCTTGTCCAGCTAAAGGAGTTTCTTCAAAACCCGTTATGCCTTCTCTCCCAGCATTTAACGATACAGCCACTGCCACCGCGTTCACCACCAGCTTCAGGAGCCCAGGTAAAACTCTGGTTCCAACTACGATCGATGAGAGTCTTTTCATCACAGCCGGGCTTGGATTAAACCAGTGCCCACCAACCGCCAGCGCTAGTACATGTCAGGCTCCAAACAGGACTCGGTTCACTGCAAGTATGAACAATGTATCTTTTGTACTCCCATCTAACTTTTCTCTTCTACAAGCACATCACCATGGGATCCCCGGAGTTTTCACCACCGACTTCCCGGCGAAGCCTCCAGTGACTTTTGATTACACCGGTAACGTTAGCCGGTCTCTATGGCAACCTACACGTGGCACCAAGGTCTACAAGTTAAAATATGGAGCAAAGGTGCAGATAGTGTTGCAAGGTACAAGTATCTTTACGGCCGAGAACCACCCAATTCATCTTCATGGATATGATTTCTACATAGTTGCAGAAGGATTTGGAAACTTCAACCCGAAAACGGACACCTCTAAGTTCAACCTCGTGGATCCACCTCTGAGAAATACCGTCAGTCTACCTGTCAATGGGTGGGCAGTCATTAGATTTGTTGCCGATAATCCAGGTAAAATGTGGATAAAAAACTAGATTTGTGAACAGCTTAACTCAAAGTTGAGGGCTACCAATAACTTCCACCATGGTTTTAAGTTGATTTGGAAGTTATTGGGTCAGCCAGCTGCTTTAGGCTATTGGGAGTTACATAAAAAATGGGAGGCACTATTATAATTAAGTTCAACTAAAAGCTTACATTTCCTAGAAATATATCCCTCATTTTTCAATCTTGATTTCCTCAGGTACTTGGATTATGCATTGTCACTTGGATGTTCACATTGGCTGGGGTTTGGCCATGGTGTTCGTAGTAGAAGATGGAGTTGGAGTATTGGAGACGTTACAGAAGCCACCAGCAGACTTGCCCGTCTGTTAATAACATTCGACAACAAAATAAAATTTATGATACGAAGCAATCTTGCTGTCTAAAATTATAAGATTTTAATGACGTTTTTACCCCCACATTGGGGACTTGGGCCTCTCTTTATTTCGAAATTTTCATTTTGTTTTCCTTCTCTTTGCAACATTGATAACCAGCTCACTGACGCAAGAAGGCGAAAGCTTGGAAGATATGAAACATATTGTACTTTAGAATCAAAGAACATACATGTTTACAACGCTACCTTGTTTCTAAAGCAATGAGAATCACTTTGTGATCGTTCCAAATTTCACGCATTTATCTTATTACCACTATTTTAGAATTGTAAACAAGCCCAATATATCCCACTCGCATGTGGGGTTTGGGCGGGGTGAGATGTATGTAGACCTGACCTCTACCCCAAAGAGTAAAGCGGTTGTTAAGGTAAAGATTCCTGGCTTATGAAAAGTGTGAGAAAATAGAGAGTTTGCAACAAAAGAACACAAAAAAGGAAACATGAGTCGAGAAAAGCGAGTTAGGAGCAATTAACAACATACAAACAGAAGTAGGTACAAGAAAACCTCTAGGAAAAACCACACTCCTACTGGTCCAAAATAGGACTCTAGTAACCTGACTACCGACTCACTAATTCAAGGCAGTTCCAGTTCACCAATTTCTTCTTGTTCAAGGTTTTACTGATTTACTTTTAAGAACCTAAATGAAGGAATGACTGAAAACATGAAAGAAATGAATATGTGCCTTATGACTTCCCCTTGATTCAGTCAGAACAAGTCCATAGGAGCTTAGGACGTTGGCTTCCGCCAACAGTAAAAAATTGAGGACATATCCTCTACTGCTTCACAAGTTCTACTACATTTTGCTTGCAAGACGATTCAACTTCTTCTTCTTGGAGATTAAACAGAGATTGATTAGAACAAGTCAAGAACAGAACTTGGGGATCACCACAACCGATAAGAACAATAAAAGCTGTGGTTAGATGACTTTATGTTATGAAAGAACTAAGAAGAAAAGAGATAACTGAAACAGCTTTAAAAAAGGTATTCATGAATGGATCAGGGAAAGTGCCTTTATCTCAAAAAATACTTTCTTTGAGGTTAGCCACGGGCAGATACACATGAACCAATTATGAGTAGGATCCAAGCTCCAATACACAGCAGAGACAACTATTGTAGTAAATGGGAAGAAAGCAAGGTGAAGAGAGGTGAGTGACACAGGGGGGGATTCCAGGCTTTTCCCAGCCCCTTTATATATCAAACAACCAAAACTTTGAAACCATTCTTAATTGCTCATCCATCAAAACTGCTCACAATGAATCACTCCTGCAGCAGCCTGCGTGCAGATCCACTTGCTTCAGAATAAGAAAAAAAACGCTTCAGTTTTAAGCAATAAAAAGATGAACAGATATAAAGTATAAACCATAAAACAGTTCATCCTATGCGAGACATAATTGGTTGTTTTCCAACAAACAAAAAAGGGAAACGTAGAGGTTTATGTGACTACAAAGGGTGAGCTTTAATTCAATTGAATTCAACTCAAGGAACACAATTTGAGGACTATATGAACAATTGTAGTACACCTGCAGTACCCAATTCTAACTACTTAGGACAGAACATTCTTGGACTGGAAGTACAACCCAATGAAAAGTACAAGTTTGTACAGAAGTTTAAACATAAGCAATCGGTCCATATTATGCAATTTGTCAGATGAGATCAGAATTGAATTGGCTAGCATGAAATTGAGCGTTTTTTCCCACTAAATGGCTCATATTCTGTAGTACAACTGCAGTACGCAATCCTAACTACTTACGAGTTAGGACATAATATTCTTCCACTGGAAGTACAACCTAACGAAAAATTACAAGTTTATAAAGAAGCTTAGTTATAACCAATCGCTCCATATTAAACAAGATCAGAATTGAATTAATTAGCCAGACCAGACATTGACAAGATCAAAATCAAAATCAAGGCCATGTGTTCATCTGAGGTGATAAGCTTGACATTACGCGATTGGGCGTTTTTTCACCACTAAATGGCTCATATTTTGGAAACAGTTTGTGTTTTCAAGTGAAATCAGATTGTGCAACCGTTGATGTGTATTGAACTCGATAACCTAATAGGAATATAAAGTATATTACAGAAAATAAAATTTTAGGGTTTATATTCATCTCTATCTGGTATCAAATATCAATCACAACATTGCACAAATTAACTCTACAAGAAGCATCTAATACAAGATATATCCGGCACAATTAACAGCCAAACTATCAATCTGTGACAATTATTGATTCCATATAGTAAATCAAGTCAATATGAAACGATCACCGACTTACGTACTTCGAACTCGTTGATGATTTGATGAATCAACAGAAACATCGCAAATCGAAACAGGCCTAGACAAATTATCTAAAGGTCTCTGTTATGATTCAAATGCTTTTAATTTAACCATCCATTTGTGAATTTCTATGAATTTAAAATGGCGCATGAATCCTGAATTCCGAACACGTACCGTTCATTATCGGCTTTGAAAATCGAACATTATAGCATCATTTCATCCGATTGGAGTTCTGATTTGTCATCGTCTTTGTTTCGATGATACGGCTGAGCGCGGTGGTTTCCGGTGATATTGTATTTAAAACATGCATAACAAAATCATATCATGTTTTTAAAAGTTAAAATTTTAAGACCAGAAGATATTGGCATTTGGCCCACCGTACGCGTTCATTATAGCATCATATCATGTTTTTAACAAAATCATATCATGATCCAAATGGGCCCAATCCGAGATCCGCGTTAGATTGATTTTAAAAAAAAAAAGGTATTATAGGCATTTGACTAGACCAATCCTTGACAATTTTAATACTGCTAAAACATGCAGTCCTGAGATAATTCCCTAGTGGCCACAAGTTGTTTGCGTCTGAATTCAAACCTGGTGTAGATGGGTTATCTAGCATCATCCCCCATAAGTCTTAACCAGTACGCCACAAGCCTTGTGGTTTCGTTAGATTGATACCGGGACCAATAATGGCGATAAGGACAGATTTGGCCCGACCCAACTCGGCAGTCTCGATCTGCTTAAGATTTCTATAAAAAAAATATCGAGGTCATGCTTGGACCGGTTATACTTAGATTCGATCTCTTTATAAAAAAATTAAGTTTTTATAAATTATATATCAAAGATTTTAATATTTCTATAAAAATTCTAAGTTTTTCAAGTTTCTTGTGACGTTTTCCAAGTTTTTGTGTGTTATAATATTAAAATTCGAGAATCGTGATTATAAAAACATCTATAACATTTTTTTTATAAAAAGGATTCAGAAAAATGTTTTTAAAACGCATTTGAATAGACCGAGTTATAGATTTTAAAGTGTATTTCAATATGACATTGTTTAAAGAAAAATTAAATCTTCAACTAAGATTTTTCTACGTTCAAAATTGAATTTTGGAAGGAAGAAAAATTTGGGACCGGTTTGGGTCCGGTCCATTACCGGGACCGGTTTTAGGGACCGGTTACAAAACATGGAGAGATGGTAAGAAAATAAAGGGTCAAACCCATCTTTAATCCAATTGGTAACAAGCGGTAGATTGAATGGGTGGTTAAACCCGTTATTGTAATTTGAACTTCAATAATTTTATCCGATAAGTGCTAACCATGGTAAGAGTTGTCGTTCTCACTTATCGGGTAAGACTTTCGGTCTTTGCCTTTGTTCTTATTGGGTAAGATTTTTTGGTCCTGACGATATTCATCCGCTAAGGTAATGTGACTTGATAAGGCTCTTACTTGGGTAAATGTTTGGTAAACGATACCTTAGGGGTTGTTTGGCAGTTGATGAATGCTCTGGTGCGGAATGATTAAGTGGTTAGAATGGTTAAAAGACGCTTATGATATAGTGCAAAATGAAATGTAATTGTTTGATAAATTGTTCAAAACGAAATCAGGGTTCTGAATGGTTAAGGGAAACCCGGTATACAAAATCATTCAGAAGGTTTTGAAACCGTTAAGAGCCAGACCTTTTTTTACCAAACAAAATTCACCTATTACAAAATCATTCAGAAGGTTTTCGATCTAGGGTTTAGAAGAGAGTCTGATGAGAAGCAGTGTTCGATTACCTGATGAGAAAGAAGATGATTCCAGGAAGTTTTCAGGCCATAGAAATCAATCGATCTAGGGTTTATATTTGCAGAAGACGATATTTTTGTTGAAGACGATTTTAGAGAAGACGATTTCAGATTTTCGATTTGGAGAAGACGATTTGGAGAAGGTAATGAAAGAGGAGAGTTTGCTAAGAGAGAGCGATGTATTTGGGTAAGGGTATAATGGTCCATAAAGCCTTTTTCCACTTAGTTCCAGGGGATAGGAGGGAACAAGCGTGTTCCATACTTGTGCAAGTTTGTTCCACTTAGTCCTACATATGGTAATACCTAAATGATAAACAAACAACAAAATGTTTTACTAACCAAGAACCAAGATGGAAAAAGAGAAATAAGATATGGTTTCAAAATCCTTTGCTGAATGTTGGAGGCCTTGCCTTCTCTATATAGAGGGGCCAATAAGAAAGTTTTATACAAAAAAAGGTTTTTATAGCTTATAATATTTGAAATTTTTGGTGGAATTAGTTGGGGTCCTAGGCCCCCTACCAACAATGAGCGGATCCGCCCCTATGTAAAGGTATGTAAGCGACGTGGCCTACGACCTTATATTGTGACTAAAGTTGTCAAAAGGTATCATGATTATGCATATTTAATTATTTATGACATTAGGGGGGGGGGGGTTCTCTTAAGCATATTCCCTTTTGAATACAATTTTAAATAAAAATCCATTGTATTTTCTTTATATAAGATGGGATGAAAGTGGTATTCGAAATTTATCTATACCTTACAATTTATTATTTTTAACTGGTTAATAAACGATTTAGACAACTGATATGTCATATGATGCTATACTTCGCAAGGATTGTCAAAGTATTATAAACGACAAACTCTATGATGAACCACATAATCTGATATTCGGGAAGTTAAATGTTCGGCAACGACATTGACATAGATTTTGTTTGTCATGTTTAAAGAAAAAGTAATACGTAAAAAAACAAAAACAAGACAAATGTATAGGTAAATTTTTGCTTCCAGTTTAGATATGGAGATGACATATATAATATAGATCACCGCTTCAACTTTCGTGGTTGTCATATATACTTATTTTTATGTATCTACGTATGTATTACGTATATGTATATAGGTTTGTGTGCACTGACGGATCCAGAAATTTTGTCTACTAGGGTCCCATTAAGGTAGATTGAAAGCGCATAAAGTCACACGACGTGTTTCGGAAATTTTTATAAGTTTTGTAGTTGATTTCAAAGGATTTTCTTAGTGTTTTTATCGATTTTAAAGGGTTTTCTTAGTGTTTTTGTGGATTTCGAAGAAATTTTTTCGGTTTTTATATTGATTTCAAGAGACTTTTTTAGTGTTTTTGTCAATTGCGGGTAAGATGGGGTCCCTTGAATTTTTTTTATTGGGGGGACGAAAGGCTAAATTAAGTATTTTTAATATTTTTTACCGTATATAATTTTTTTTTTAAATATTCAATGGGGTCCTGGGACTCCCCCTTTTCTTAATTACCTCCGCCACTGTTTGTGTGTGTATATTATGTGACTGTGTGTGTATTATACTTATTTTTATGTTTCTATGTATGTATTATGTATATGTATATAGGTTTGTGTGTGTATATTATGTGACTGTGTGTGTGATTTATATATTACCTTTCTATTTTTGGTTTCCATCTAGTATTTTATTAGAATACTATGTTAAAGCGTATCCCAATCAAGTAATCGAAGATTAAAGGTGATCAAAAGTCCAGACCATTTTTCTTACATTTTTCACCTTAACTATTCTTCTCACACGATCTCACACCTATTTAAATGATAAATTTTGGTAATCATATTAACCCAAATACTCAATCAACATAGGATCGTGTGAGAAGGAGAGTTAAGGTAAGATCGAAACACTTGATCACTTTTAATCTCATACTCATCCATGAATTACTTTTTATAAAGGAGTTGATCTGGTGCATCTCGAAGCATCTCATCTTGGTGTATCTTAGCTTAATGTACATCCAACGATAGAGATTCATTTTTACACTTATCACCCTAACTTCCTTTCTTATCGAAACCCAACTTATACCCAATATATATACACATAGAATCGAAGAAAAAGACAAAAAAAAAATTGACGTGTGAAGTTGTCAACCCGTTACAAACTTATTCAAATTGACCCGTGTGGCCGTATTAAAAAAACAATACTCTTTTAACCAATCACCTGATCCCGTCTAATCACTTATTTTACCACATTTGGTAAATATCAGTTATCTGTCAAGGTGACGTTTGTTTTTTAAGAAGTGTTGAAATCTGATTTTAATTCTAAAATGATTATTAAACGTCTAAACAAATCAAACATAAGCGGTGATTAAGAGTTTAAAATGAAAAAACAAAGAAGGCCTTATTTTACTACATTTGGTATATATACTAATTAAAAAAGGGGTTGGTTTTTGATGAAAATGAGAGTTAAAATAAGAAACGTAAGAAAAAAGATGTATACTATAGCATACACATTAGGATGAGATGCACCAAGATAAAATACACTAACTTGTATCGGATCAATTCCAGTATGATTCATGAGTGAGTTTAAAATTAAAGGTGATCAAATGTCTCGATATGTTTTTACACTTCTCACATTAACTCTTCTTCTTACATGATCCCTTCACCTTGAAAAAATGAACGAAAAATCGTGTGCAAATAGAAATTAAAATATAAAGGGTAAAAATGAATTAATTGAACACTTGATCAATTTTAAATTAGTGTTTATCTAATTGTTCAGTTTAAATCCAAAATAACATATAAATTAATTTAAAGAAGCATTTTTAACTGATCTTCAATTAAGATTAATGAAAATGGTATAGATTTTTTACTCAACCTCCCCACCATAAGTCCATAACCAATATTTTTTTACCAAGCCAACTCTTAAAAAAAAGATGCTAAAAATGTTATAAAATATAAGTAGAGACGAATTCATACGAGAACGATACCAATTTAGGAGAATACGAGGACAATCCTCGGCCAATTATTTTATACATGAAATTTTTCATGTACAAAATCATATGTGATTTTGTAAGCATCAAAAATGACACGCGCGATTTTTTTCATGGGCAAGTCGTGGGAAAAGTCGCGGCTAATCATATATGATTTTGTACGTAAATCATATGTGATTTTGTACATGAAAAATTTCATATACAAAATGATTGGCTGAGAATTATCCTTGCATTTTTATAAATAGTCACCGTCCTCGCATGAACCTCCTTTGAAGTATGTGTCATGTTATCATAGATGACGTGTCCCATGAAGACCAGGGAGTTGTGTAACATCATCCTCCTCGTCATGCACCGCCATGCATTGTTTGGACTTTTGTACCATCACCATCTCCTCCCCACTGATAATTTTTCTGCAAATATCTGAGTTTTTACACGGCATAAAAAACAACTTTGGGTGAGAGTTAGGATTTAAAACACCGTACAATAAAAATGAGTTTATAGTACGTTTAAAATAAAAAAAGCGTCTTAAAAACATATTTTATAAGACATCAAATCAAAAAGTATCATATCTAAAAGCGTTGCAATAAGTTTATAAGACGCTTTTAGACGTATTAACAAGTTTTTACGAAGCTTTTAAAATAAATTGTACTATTAGGTATTTTATAGGACACTTTTGAAATAAAGTGTACTATTAGGTATTTTATATGACACTTTTGAAAATAGCTAATAGGACACTTTATTCTAAAAGCGTCGTAAAAACTTGTTGAAATGCCTAAAAGTGTCCTATAAATCTATTGTAACGCTTTTAGATAGAACGTTTTATGTTTTGATCCTATAAACTTGTGTACTATAATGTATTCTTTTAGGACGTCTTTTTATTTTAGACGTCCTATAAAATCAGTTATGTTGTAGTGATAAGAGAGCTTCAAATATACATAAATAGAAAAAAGTTAAAAAGACAAATAAATATTATGAAAATATAACTTCAAAAATAATGTAACTACTTGACTATTTTATAAGAATAAAGCATTGATTTTGACATATTCAATGATGACCTTAACGATTTTTCATCTTCTCAAATTTATATGTATAATGTTGTCATTATCAACCTCATTTTACATATTTGTTATCAATTGAAAAACACCATGATTAACCATCGATAAAACAAGAAGAGAGATAGATGATACATGAAAGTTTTACTTTTTTTTGAATTGCAATAACACACACACATGTTCCGGGGTATCCTAGATCCATATAGGTACCCGACTAATCCCCGGCGACCAGGACTCACCACAGAGTGGTAGGTCAAGGTCTGGATATCGCTACATGTTGTCGCGGAGATTTGAATCTGGATAATCAGGAATATTATTCATTAACCCTTCAGAATGTTACCTTACCACTGGACTATACATGTTTTGATATGAAAGATTTACTTTTGCAAGAACCAAAAGTGTAGATAGACAAAAAGTTCGTGGACTATTGTGTCTTAGAGATAAACAATAACCACCACACAAAATTTTCTCTTCAATTAAAAGCAAGAGAAAAAGAGGCTTATTGTTAGAGGGGATCCACTAAATGATAAAAATAGGTAAACAACTAAATGATAAAAATAGGTAAACAACTAAATGGAATTGCATGTATTTAAAAAAATTAATAAAATTATAAGGGGAGCCGATGCCCTTCTGGCTCCCATGTGGATCCGCCAATGACCCCACATACACATATGTATGGATTCGGTTGTAAACCCGTTTTAAGTCGTAAATTGAAAGATAAAATATTCTCAATTACTACATTTACGTGTTTTTCATCATAAATAATGTATAATTCAACATGAATGATGTATTAGTTTATCATGGATCGTGTATGTATATCATTTCTGAGGACCTTAATCACTATGTCACATCCTCTATTATTTTAAGAGGAGATTAATGACATCCCTACAACTGAATTCATCTTCACATGCAGCTACATCAAAATCAACATTTTACATTCTCAAAAACTATAATAATACAAAAAATTATGTATACAGTCATACTAAGAGGTGACAGCAGTTTAGACCTCCTGATTTTTATTGTAAATATTGGATTTAGTTTTTTTTTTTTAACGACAAATTAGTAGTTAGTAGTTAGTGATTCGAACTCACAGTGACATCTATATGGACAGTATGCGGGACCCGAACCTTCACCTTAGGAGATAAACCTCCACTTCTCCACCATTTTAGTAAAACATTATATTCGGGTGGTCCTAGTGGATTCAATACTATTTTACATTTAATAATAACACGAATTCGTACACTATGGAAAAGTGACTTGTCCGTGCAATGGAGACGATAGAACCAAGAAGCTTCCTGTTATTTTTTTGTTTTGTTGAATAATACCACGAATTCGTTCCTGTTATTTGTTTAAAATTGCTACTTTTCAACTTGTATTATTAAAATTACGTTTTTTTTTTCTTTTTTTTTTTTCTATTATATAGAATCTATTGTTGTTTGGTTCATGTGGTTTATAACTATTTTCTATTTTCATCCCTCGTATTTAAAGTTAGGGTTTAATCTAGAGGCGGACCTAGCATGGTGCCCACGGTAGCACAGGTCACCGTATTATATTGTCATCGAAGGGTAAATTTTTCGGATTTTTAATGGTACAACCGTATAATTTTAGAGGTGCTCTAAAATAATTTAAAACTGAATTTATAATACAAATAGGGCAGCTGGCCTAGTGGTTGTTCCATCTAATTAAAACTCCTTGTTGAGAAATGGCTAAGGGTTCAATTCTAGTTAGATGCAAAAAACTAATTTTTTTGAACAACAAATATAACATTTAATAACAGAGTAAACACTCTATTAATTTCATATTTAATCTTTGATTTTCACAAAAGTATTTTAAATTTTCTTTTAGTTATTAAAAACCATCAATATCAAATACTAAAAGTAAAAACCGGGAAAAAAAACTCTTGAAGTTAATAAAAAAACCGAAAAAAAAACCCTTGAAATCAACCAAAAAATCGAAAAATTCTCTCGAAATCGATAAAAAAAACTTAAAAATCCCTCGAAATCAAGCAAAAAAAACTTTAAATATCTCACGAAACGGTTGAATTAGGTTAAAAACACATCGAAAGATATTAACCGTTAGTAAAAACGTAAAGACACGTCGATAAAAATCGTATTTTTTATAATTATTTTTTTGTCTATGTTGTATTGTGCCACCGTATCAAAAAAATTCTGGATTCGTCCCTAGTTTAATCTCATAGATAAAAATAACAATTAATTATAAATTACGAGGACTGAAACTTAAAATTTTAAATTGCAGCAACGAAAATCATAAAATTTAACAAACAACAAAAATAACGTAATTCACTCTATTTTTCAAAATTTTATTTCGAAAACTATTAAACTTTTTTTTATCTTACGCATTAAAAGTTATTAATTTATGTATCCATGTGTTATGTCTTGTAAATCATTTTTATTATGAAGTTGAGAATTTGGAATGCGATCTTGTCTTAATTTTATTTTATTCTTTGGCCCTTTTGGATGTTAATTTTATAGTTTGTTATGATTTTAAATAAAAAACTCAGATAATATATAAATTCAAAGTTAATATGTTACATTGATTAAATATTTTGAAATAGAATAGCTCGATAACAATGTTTTTTAACCTATATCATTTGTTTTTCTTCATATATAACAAATTAATTCATATGTATTCATGATATTTAATAGTATAAATAAATCAAAAAAATATTCAATATTAAGCTTATTTTTAATGTATTAACAAGACAACTATAATGTGATAACTTTAAAAAATAAACTAATTTTATAAGTCCATTATGGTTAATATATAATTATTTATGTTAATATGACGAAAGTGTTAAACGGAAAATAAAAATTTAGGATATAAAATAATCAAATAATTAATTATAAAGGCATAAATGTATGAAGATCAGGGTAGGTTGTGAGCTTCAAGAGGTTGTACAGACATTTTTAATTAATTGTACTTTTTAAAAAATTAAAAATATAATGGTATGATTTGTAATAAGAAAGGATACACATTTTTAAAATATACATATTAGTTAACCTATGATTGTGTATTTTTTTAATATGATAATAAAAATGTAAGAATATAAAATAAATTAATTCGTATGTATTTATTATATTTAATAGTATGATTAAATCGGGAAAAAAATTCAATATGGAACTTATTTGGAAGATATCGATTAGACGATCATAATAATGTAATTTATAAAAAAAAATGTTAAACCATTATTAATATAATAAGAGTATAAATGAAAAAGTAAATGTTATAATGTAAATTAAATCATTAATTATAAACGTATAAAATATAATTTTAAATTTTAAATGATTTAATTTTTAATATATGAAAATTTTAATCAGGTTGTAAGTTTTAAGAGATTGTACATTATGTTTAATTAATTATACATTTTAAAATTTCAAAGATAAACGATCTTTTATAGATAATATAATGATGACATTTATTTTCGATGTTCAAATCTTTAATATTATATTCAGTTAAATTACATTAACTAAGAGCATCTTCAACAGCTAGGCTAAACTTTTTCTAAAATAGCATATCAAAAATCAAAATCTTTAAAAAAATTTATATCCAACTCCAACATCTACTCTATTTTAACAATCTTATCATAATTATATTATTAAAATATTATATATATATATTTAATATCCCAACAACTTTTTAAACAAACTTTCAAATAATTGATGGAACTATTAAAATAATTATTTCTTTCTCTATTTAAATATTCTCTAAATTTAGAAAAAAAATTCATTCTTTTTAGCATTTTTCTATTTTAGCATATGGTATACCATAGCTGTTGGAGCTTAAAATTGTAAAAAACCTTTATTTTTCTATTTTACAATAGCTGTTGGAGATGCTCTAATTCATTCTTATTAAATTGCATATAATTATTAAAGGATGCATTTGGTAGTTCATAAACAATTTAAATATCTCATGTTAAAATAAATAACACATTAAAATTGAGTTAATTCACAAAATTATATTTTAAATACTCTATTATACTTTATAGATTATTAAAAACGTAGAGATTCAAACGAAAACATCTTTGTTTTATCCCTTACTAAAATAAAAAAGAAAAGAAATTAAATAATTAAGGATAATTATGCGATTTCATATCAATCTATAACATTTCGTTATCCTTAAAATCACGTAGAGATAATATACTTACCAGTCACTGTGTATTACAACGCGATCACATAATAAACCAACAAAGTGATGATTGTAGATATGATCGTCACTAATTTTCAATTATCATAACATTATAGGATCATTACATATCTAAAACTACAAGGGTGGTGCTTCAAAGGTTAAAAGTACTTGAAGGTCACATGTTTGAATCCAAGAAGGAATAAAAAAATCCCTTTGTGGTCACAGAGGTTCAAATGCGGTTACTTCGAGTTGCCCGCGAAACAGTCGCCCTATGATTAGTCGACTCGCATAACGGATTAGATATCTAGGTTATTAAAAAAAATCATATCATAACAAGTTTTTGATTTATGAAAGCATTATCAAAACAAAATCAGATCGTTATCACAACATTATCACTTAATAATCACAACGGATGCAAAGGCATAACTCATAAGAACTCTTGGATGATAATAACAACATTTAGGGATAAATATAAATTAAGATAACAAAAAACTATTGATAAATAATAATTTATTTTTGATATATTCAAAATTTTATTACGAGTCTAAGATTGTTTTTGTTTAAGATCTCATCTATTAAAAACCCTAAAAGTACACTTTTTTTTTTCTTCTTCTTCGTGACCGAGTCAGCGTGCTTATCCTCAACTTTGATTTTTAATTTCTTTTCAACTATTTTTCTAAAAACAAATATGTATATTTGCATATATAATAGTTCATTAACATTAATTATTGTCACCTTTAGCAACCAAAAGTTGTATTTTATTTAGATTTATAGCAAGTGTTAGTGTTTTTTAATATTTCATAATTCCTATTTCTATTTGACACGCTAAACACGAATAATTCCATTTTTTTATTATTAAAATTAAAATCACATTGGATCTATAAATTCGACCGACTTTTGTCTTGAAGAAACGAGTTTCAAAACAACTCGTGAGGACATATATTTAACAACTAAAACAACTTGTTCACAAGATGCAACGAAAACAATGTGTGCAAAGATTATAGTTTACGAAATCGATTGGTTTTGAAGTATTAAGGTTCGTTTACCAAATACTTATAACTAAAATTTAATATTATCATTATTTATCGAGTAAGATTTTAGTCCACAGAAACGGGCATTGTATACAATAATTTATCCGGTAAACGATTATCATGGTAAGAGTAATCGTCTTCACTTACCAGATAAGACTTTTGGTCTCTGCCTCGCTCTTACCGGGTAAGATTTTGGACCCTTACCATGTTCATTTGGTAAGGTGATGTGACTTGTTAAATGCTTACCAGTGTAAGTTTTGATAAACGGTCCCTAAGATTGTTTTTATGTATATTTTGTATCTAATTTAACAACTCGTCCCATATGAAAACAAATAAATTTGTGAGTCATTTATAAACTAGAAGTTGTACGATATTAATAACTTGTACAAATGGTTTTAACAATGCGTGCAAAGATTATAGTTTACGAAATCGGTTGGTTTTGAAGTATTAAGGTCCGTTTATCAAACACTTATAAGTAAAATTCAATATTATCATTATTTATCGAGTAAGATTTTAGTCCACAAAACGTCATTGTATACAATAATTTACCCGGTAAGCGATTACCATGGTAAGAGTAACCATCTTCACTTACCGGATAAGACTTTTGGTCTCTGCCTGACTCTTACCGGGTAAGATTTTTTATCCTTATCATATTTCTTTGGTAAGATAATGTGACTTGTTAAACGGTTACCAGGGTAAGTTTTGGTAAACGACCCCTAAGATTGTTTTTATGTATATTTTGTATCGAATTTAACAACTCGTCCCATATGAAAACAAATAAATTTGTGAGTCATTTATAAACTAGAAATTGTATGATATTAATAACTTGTACACATGGTTTTAAGTTGAAATAAAGAATATTGGGAAAAGTTGTTGCTTTGAGCTTGGATGTGTTACACATAACTTGTTTTAAACTTGTATAATATACAAAACCAGGAGTGACAATTAGGGACGGATCCAGAATTTTTTCATACGGTGACACCATATAATATAGATAAAACTTTTTGCATCACACCACCTAATAAAAGAATGTCTTGTTTCATATAGTCTAAATATTTATCAAACACACGGTTTTTATCAACGTGTCTTCATATTTTTACTAGGGTTCAATATCGTTCGATGTGTTTTTAGCCTAATCCCACCGGGTTCGAGAGATATTTTTAAGTTTTTTGCTTGATTTTGAGGAATTTTAAAGTTTTTTTTATCGATTTCAAAGTTCTTTTTTTTGTTTTTTGGTTGATTACGAGGTATGGTTGCACCTTCCTTGAACTTCTTAATAGCATACAATATCACATTCTACAACGATACGGTTGCACCATTCACAAACCCAAAAAATTTACCTTTCGATTGAGAGATAATACGGTAGCACGTGCCACCGTATGCCACCACACAGGTCCGTCCCTGATGACAATTATATGCCAAACCAAACCGGTCAACATTTGTATCAACTGTATCAATCAATTCGGTACCCTAAAGTCAATTGGTAGTGCCCATACCAAGTATATGCAATAATGCAAACTTGGTATGGGCACTACTTAAATGTTCAAGTATTTAAATGTTCAAATATAGTTAAAGTTATAATGCCAAATCAAGTGTACCACATAGGGTACCGAATTGATTGATACCATGATACTGACTTATTTAATTATTTATTAGTGTTTTATATTTTTTATTTATTGGATATAAACATTATAACTTTAACTATATTTGAACATTTGAATACTTGAAGTCTTGAACGTCTGCAAGTTTTATTGTTCGTATTAAAAATCTTTTAAGATCACAGGTGTTACGTTGAAAAAAATAAAACATCACTCAAAATATGAACATTTTCATGTATGAAAAAAAAAATCATATTCTTGGTACAAAACCAATACCAATATCAAAAAGTTGGTAGGATTTAAGTTGGTATTAGGGATAATTGGTTACTACACGATATAAAATTTCATGTACCAATTGTAATTGATTTTTTCAAAGAACAATTGTAATTGATCGTTATATGTTATTGGGGAAAATAACTTGATACCGTACCATGTTCAGCTATACATCAAACATCGTAGATCAATCAACACATGTCTGAATTATTATATTTTGGTTATATTATATATATCGCTTAAATTTATTGTGAGTTGGTCTTTTTGAAGAAAGCACCATCATATCGATCGACTAATCAAGGGTGGGGTTCTAATCTTAAAAGAAACTGCCAAGTTGATGAAGGTAGTTGTTAAAGAGTATGAAGGATCAACAACAAGGAAAATGCAAGTTGCAAGAATGCAAGTCGCATCCAATATACACACACATACATGTAGATATATATATACATACATACACACACATATATATATATATATCTTTGTATATATAAAGACAATGAGAGGCGCAAGTTGAGGAACGTATATGAAACGTCAAAAAGCGTAGAATACGATAATAATCCGCTCCCCCCCCCCTCCCTGCGCTACATACGTCTCCTCTGGGGACTGGGTAGACACAACGTAGACTTGTGCAGTTATCAGTTAATTAAGATTCATATTAGTAACAAAGTTTTTTTCCTAATACTAACAAGTAATATAACTTTCAATTTCTTGTGGGTAAAAAACTCTGAAGCAAGCGCCATTTAACGGGTATTTTAATTTTAGTTGGTTTTGTTTAATCCAATGGTCAACAATATAAGTGAATGAACTTGGTCATGATGAATATGGTGGCATGATTTATAATCTATCAAAAGTTTTCTCCAAAAATTCAAAGAATTACCAAATATTGTGATGTATTCAATGACATAATATTTCCTATGGAATTAAAAAAATATTATTATTTGCATTAAAAAACTTTGAGAAATCATGTTTTAACGGGTCTAATAACCTTTTTTTTGTTATTTATTTATCGACGTACTCTTGATATTTTATTGAACAAATTGCAAATACAATCCAAGTTCAAGATTTTTATGATATTAGGAAATTCTAACTACTTACAAAAAGTTTAATTGAAGAGTAACATTATTCATATAACTATTATATATGTTAGATGAATTATACTTACAGGTTTTACGAAAACGGTCGAATCACATCAGATTTTACATTAATGATCGACAAAATGGTGTGCAGGCAACATGACATGCAGCCAGTGGCGGATCCAAAAAAATTTCCTAGTGGGGGCACTTTTAAGATGGATTAAAGATCCGCAAAGTCGTCCGATATGTTTTAAACCTAATTTTACCGGTTCGAAAGATTTTTAAAGTTTTATTGGTTGGTTTAAATAAATTTCTACGTTTTTTGTCGATTTTGAAAAACTTTAAGGGTTTTGGGTTGATTTCAAGAGTTTTTTTGGTTTTTTATTTGATTTCGTGACATTTTTTTTGATTGATGGGGTCCCAAACGATAAATTACTGGGGGAGCACATGGTAGAAAGTAAAAACAAATTAGTTTTTACCTAAGAAAATTAATTTTTTTTGTTTTTCAATGGGGGGATGGGACTCCCCTATTTTATGTGTTAGATCCGCCAATGCATGCGACCTTATGTCGCGGTCAAAGTCACATGAATAACATGTGGTTTTATGTGTGTTTTTAGTGTAGAATCACATGTGATTCAACCATTTTTTTATTATTTTATTTAGTTACTGTTTTGGTTTGAATATTAGTTTATGTATATTAGGTAAAATGTGTAGAAAATTAAAAGGATCGTTTTATTTGAACTACAAATTTGTGAGATAAATCAATAACAATAAGCAAATACATATAGATGGAAGTTTATTTAGATTTGTTGAAACAGAAATGAAGTGACTAGCCTTGCACACGAAACATATGCATTTTATTATTTATTTTATGTATACTGTAATTGAACTTCAGAAGTGTAACACTACATCATCGGTTATCAAATGCATTTTAGTTTCTGCTATGGTATTGTTAATGAGTGTTTTCACTATCAACAAAAATGGTCAAAGTAACATGGAGTTCTTTATCAACTTAAAATGATGATAAAAATTATTAACAGATCACAACTTAAAATTATACAAAAAACTCACAAATCTTATTTTACATATACATGTGGATTTTTTTGTCACAACCGCACACTTAGCTAACTTAAAACAAGCCTACAA
The DNA here is from genome assembly GCA_036898165.1 of Silybum marianum. Lineage (NCBI taxonomy): Eukaryota > Viridiplantae > Streptophyta > Magnoliopsida > Asterales > Asteraceae > Silybum > Silybum marianum. The sequence goes on from CM072532.1 coordinate 3,013,387, forward strand.
ACTCACAAATTTCACTCACCATTAATGTGAAATGAATTTTCACACCAATTACATCAGTTTCAACTTTCACAACGTCACTGTATAGAAAGATTAAGGTCACAATTGCTACTGGCCATAGCCTCGTGTCTTCATAATGAATTAAGAATCATCGAAAGCGACTTTTTTCTGATACAATGAAAAGAGTGTCATTTCCTTAAATCCAAATGAGTTGCAGCAATAATTAGGAATCGCATCCACATCAACCATAATAGAATTAAAGAAATTTTGTACCTTTCTATCTATACAAATAGGGTGAAATACTTTTTACTTGCAAAAGATCAACATCGACATTTATTCATGATGAAAACTAATGATGTCCATTGGACAGTGTTTATTGATTTCTGACCACATTCTCTATAAAACCCTTTTATCTCTTCATCCTCCAAATTCACGTTATAGAAGAAGGAGAAGAAAAGAACAATGAAGAAGGTATCAACAATGAAAGATTTAATATCTACCAAGCCAAAAAAAAGTAACTCGAAACTTATTATTTTATGACATTCAGATGATCCGATAATTAATGGACAAAAGGTTTTATTTTAGACATATTACAAAAAGAAGGACTAAATTGTATTATTTAAACAGAGGTTTAGTAATAATAAAAAATGGAAAAAGAAGTCGGTGGTGTGGAAGATTCATGCAGGGTCCATCCATTTAATTTAGCTACATATGAATTATTCTGATAATATTAAACAATAAAAATTGAAAAAAGTTAATTCCCCTTAAAACTTGCTAGGCTCATGTTAATTTGATAAACGGCCTATCTCATAATAAAGATCGGGAATTTTATCCGTTAGATAAGGCAGAAGATTTTTACTTGATAAATACTTATCTATACTGTATTATAAAGCATTTGACAAAAACTCTTAAAAACATATTATTATACAGTTAGTACAATTGATTAAAGCATAATTACTTAAAATTCAAAAATGGTATTATTTTAATTAATTTCCTTATTAAACCTATATTATAATTTTTAAAAAAAATCTGAAATAAAGAAAGTTTACAAAAAACAAAATCTATTTTTCAAAACTAATAAAATCGTATTATAACATTGATAAAGACAAAAAGTAAAATACAACATTGAAATTAAAATGGATCTCACTGCATTGCGCGAGTACATTTCTAGTTAGATAAAAGATATTTATCATGATTTATTTTAGTGACTGATAATGATACTAGATAAGGTAAGTGAGGACACAAAGTAATATATAACTCTTGCCGCTAAATGGTATTTATCCGGTAAGAGTTTGATAAAACGACCAATAGATTGATAAGTTAGTTGTTGTGAGATTTTTAATAGTTTTTCTAGAATTTTCTTTTAAAGAAAGAAAAAAAAAATTTAAAACTTTACATTCAGTTTCAATAATAACATTAATTATATTACTAAAATATTTAATAAAAAAATTAAATTCAATTCCAATTTTTTTTTGGTGGCAATATATCATGCTAATTATTTTTCGGAAGTTTTCCAAGTTTTATGATTTTCACACCTTTTTTCTTACTTTTCACATTTTTTTTTAAAAATCTGCTGAACAAATAACTTGCCCATAAACTAATTACCTTTGACAGAAACTAATCAACCATGCAAAATTTATAACATATAATTAGTATCCTAATATTGAATATGTATTTTCGTTACTCGTAATTTATTTTTCATCATCAATCGTTTGGTTCAACTTATTGATACTCCTTAAATTTTAGGTATATTACATTTTATTTTTCTCAATTTGTATGTATATATTCACACATTTACTAGAACATATATACAAATTAGTTATATAGATATGGAGAAAAGATTAAAAATATATGTATATGAGGATGGGTACATGATGGTATAATTGTATAATGTATGTACTAGCTAATTGAGACTTAACAATCATATTAAATCCAAAACTTAAAAAAATATCGGGTTGATCGTGTTGGGTTCAAAGGACCGTAACCCAATTCCAAACTAATACCTACAGTTTAAACATTTTACAGCTCGATTAAACATCATGTTGTTTCGGATTATGTTATTTACCATTGGGTTAGGTTGGGTTGACCAGATTAGTTGGTTTTTTTAGCACCCCTAACTAGTATGATTGAAAAAAAGTTGAAAACTCCCTATACGACTAATTAAAAGAAACTACATTAAATTAATTTTGAAAACAAAACTAGTGTAATTTTTCAAAAAAATATAAAATGCCCATACAAGTTTTATGTTTGATAAAAAAAGTTAAAAAACTAAATCAACTTTTTAATTTTAAATAATTTAGTTCTTAAACAATTATTTTAAATTTTCTCCTCCTAAATTCTTTTGTAATAAAAAAACTATTAGATTTTGTATTTTACATAATTTAATACCTATTTTTTTAAAATAAGAAATTAATATATTTAAAGGTAAAAAAGTAAATAAATGATTGAAATTTTTGTTAAATAAGATTTTAAACAAAAAAGAAAAGATTTTGTAAATCTTCTTAAAAAAAAGAAAAAGGAAGAAATAAGAGAGAGAAGGATGCAAGTTGGTTGCTGCTGCCACTTGCATGTCCGGCGTAATCCCTGTGTTTCTTCCTCTTTAAACTTTTCTTCCATTGCAACTTGCACCCATGCCTCCATTCCTCACGCCATCTATATCTATATTTATATATCTATATATACAATCTATATCTATATATCTATATATATACATATATATCTCCATCTACTCTACCATCACGGAAAAAAATAAAAGAAGAAGAAAAATATGCCTTCTTCCATTCAAATTCAAAGAATCCACACCGCCACCACCACCAACAACCCCATCACCGGTACCACCACCACGGCCACCGTCAACCACCACCACAAACCACTATCTACCACCACCATATGGAAAGTTCCGTCGTCTATTTGCGTACCGGAAGATCTAATCCATCATCACACCCATGCCGTTGGTCCTCACCAGTGCTCCTCCGCCGTCGTCCAATCCATCTACGCCACCGTCGACGCCGTCTGGTCCGTCGTCCGCCGCTTCGATAACCCTCAGGCGTACAAACACTTTCTCAAGAGTTGTGATGTGATTCTCGGCGATGGTGACGTGGGCACCCTCAGGGAAGTCCACGTAGTGTCAGGATTGCCAGCCGGATCCAGCACCGAACGGCTGGAGATCCTTGACGACGACCGCCACGTCATGAGCTTCAGCGTCGTCGGTGGGGACCATCGGCTTAACAACTACCGATCAGTCACCACCCTCCATCCGTCACCGATCTCCGCCGGAACCACCGTCGTCGTGGAGTCTTACGTCGTCGATGTACCGCCGGAAAACACCAAGGAAGAAACGTGTGTGTTTGTTGACACCATCGTACGTTGTAACATGATTTCATTGAAGCAAATCGCTGAAAATTTGGCCAAGAATTGAGAGTAAATAAAATCAAATTCAAATCGATCCTGTGCATTATTAACCTGTTCGTTGATCTTTTTTTTTTTATTTTTTTTTGTTTTTTCATGGGTTTTAATTGAATCTGTGATGTGGGTAGTAGAGATCAATTTTCCAGTTTCTTTTTTTTTAGAATTTAGGGTTTTCTTGTTCATTTTTCGTTGTTCATGTGAATCTTACTTGAATTGGTGTTTTTTCATGGTTTCATGTAACGTTTAGAAGAAAGAATTAGAGGGTTGCATGAAGTATTGGAGTTCTATTTTGAGTATTTTTTTTTCTTTCAATAATTATCTTTTATACACAATACTAAATTAATTATACCAAATAATCAATATATAAGTTATCTTGATTAATTTTGTCCATATATAAAGACTTGTTTCATGCTTTAAAAATGTCTCTATACATTGATGTTTTTAAAATCGTCTGAAATTAACTTTTGTCCAAATATAATTAAAATAATAATTTAATGATTTTTGATCTTGGTATTAAAACATCAACCAGTTTTAATTCTTATACACAATCCTTAAATATCGAAATTGTTAATATTGGTGATTAAATATTCCAACCAACGGTAATTATTAAGACATTTTGATAGAACCTCATACTATTATTTGAGATTAAATAAGTTTTTTTTTTCCGGAGATCAAAGTATTCTTATGTCATCTATTTTAAACGAGGTCTAATATTTACTATGTTAACATAATTTTTGTTTTGCTAATAAATACTTTATACATAATTCTATACTTTCTTCTTCATATTATATGACATGTTAAACTATATATAATTGTATTCTTAATTTAAATATATAAGCGACCAAAAATTTTGTATTTAAAATCAACATGTCATTTAGAAAAGAAAAAAAAAATACTTGTTGTGTAAAATTATTTTAAATTTGATATGTATATATAATCATCTCATTTATCATTATTATAAAAAATTATTTACGCATTAATTGAAAGTTTTCATGTATTAAAGAAATTTGTGATCAACATTTTCTAAAATTAGTTATTTGCTAAAAAAAATTTTACTTAATAAATATTTAATAAAAGACTTTGACTAATAATAATATCTCTAAAAAAACTTTAACAGTAATAAATTAATTATGATCATCCTTAAAAAAATGTTACATTCTTTTAAACTTGCAAGTATAAAATTTATTACATGATTTTTTATAATAAGTTCAATTCAATGTTAATATTGACCTTTTAGCACATTTTTTAATAATTTTTTATCAGTCGTTAATTATAATCAGTATGAATCATTTAAAAACTAATAATATATGGATTTGTATGTTAGATATTATCTAAAATAATTTTTTTTTAAAAGATAGGAACTGATTAAGGTTAATAAGAGGCATTTGCTCGACATATTTTATTGGACTTGTGTTTTATTAGCCAGTAAATGACATAGCATGTTTCATCCATATTGGTACAACCTTTTAGTTAAGGATGGTCAGGATCACTTGTTCGCTCACATGTTATGTGGTTGTAGATATATATATATATATATATATAGTATAATTGATATCCATTGCCTACCTATTCTAATTATTAGTTATTCAGTCGATCATCATTGTTTATCAAATGTATTATTATATATACGCTTAAAGTTTTTTTTAATATACAGCTTATACCCTTTAAATTTTGATAAAGGGCAAACTAGTCCTCGGTGTGATTATTTTAGTTGTACATTAATTTATTACATTTTAGTTTTACTAGATCTTCTACCTAGAATGAGATATCAAAGACTCGAAGATTAACCATGCAAAAAAATTTACATTCCCCGAGAGTTTGGAACAAAGCATAATCGAATATCGCTTTGGACAGTAAAAGTTTATCATATATAAATTCAAGTGAATATTGTTTAAAGTGGTAGTAATTTAAAAAAGTAGCAAAATTAAGTATTATCAACGCTTGTGAACGATGAAAAAAAGGTTAAATACTTAAATACATGATATTCATGTTGTATATATTTTTCCAAATGTTCATTTGAGAGCCATTAGTGATCATATCTAATTAATCATTCAAACATATAATTGAATATTTGCATGTAACTTGTAAGTAAATTTGATAATTGACACAAATTTTCTCTACTTCCCTAAGCAAATATTTATAAAGTGATGACTATTGATAACTTTTTTGAGTATGTGATTAAGAATCAAAGTTACATCAGTTTTAGTTATGAAAATTCTACTTTTGCTCTATCCTTAGAAAGCAATTTTAGTTGATTCCAAAACACCAAAGTTGTTGGGAAAGCATACTTACGAAAAGATAAATAAAAGATAAATAAAAGATAAATCCTTGATGTTGTATTCTTATTCTTTCTCACTTTAGTGCTTATTCTATTATTAAAGTCTAGTGAACACATATCTATTTTTTTTTAATAATTGCATTGTATATGATTATTTAGTATCTAAGTATGTTATTTTTTCTCTATCTTCTTGTAAGTTAAAGAGATTTTTCTATAATTTCTTCCTCTTCTCTATCTATTTCATAGGAGAATTTTGCATAGTTGTTGGAGTAAATTTTTCTAAATCTCAAAGTTTAAAAAAAATATAACTATTGAAGATGATTGAATGTGTAACAATTTCACAAATGAATTAATAGCTTAATATCGGAAGGGAAATGTTTATAACTTATATATTCATGCTTTTTGTAGGTTGGTCCAACAAGGATGATAATTTGATTTCATCAAAGAAAAAAGCTTTTTAATCACTTTTTGATAAATAGATGTCAAATATTTTGATAAAATCATATTTCAATTATATCGCATATCAGATCCAACGCTTCATTTTAATTGAAATATAATTAAATTTTGTTTAAGTTTAAATATATAGTCATGTTTGGCAAACTATCTGTTATCTGATTACTGATAAGTCAATCATTGGTTGATAGCTAAAACATAGTTATTGGCTAATAACTTAAATGTTAGATGATAAACTAATTAATAAAATAATCGCATATGATAAAACTAACCGATAAATAAGATATAATTTTTTTTTAAAGCTCAAAAGACATACTTAAAACTTACTTAGAAAAAGATAATCAAGGAAATGAAAATATATTTTTTTCTAATTTTAAACTTAATGAAACGTTAAGTAAAGTAATTGTTTATTTAAAAAGGCTTTATTATAAACTAGGTTATGATGTCACTTTTAACAAGTTTAAAGAAAATATATAGTCGTCAAACAGGTTCAATTAAATTATATATAAATTCATATTGGATTTTTTGTCAAAAAAATATTTAATTACCGATTATTTAAAGTGCATTACCTAAATTTAAATTAAATAATACTTTAATATGTAATTTTTTATTAACATATGATACAAAATGATAACATTTAATGAGGTTTTACAATCAGAGTAACCTAATAGTTGTCCAAAAGCCAACCTTTCTTTATATAAATAAATAAATTGAAGTGATACGGAATCAAGGTACAACCTAGCACGGCTATTGTACTTGCACCTCCACCCATCTTTATTTTATTTCATCAATGATATAGATCATGAATATAGTCTATATAGATGAAAAAATGGTTCCAAGATCAGTACAATTAGGCAGATTATAAGAAATATCGTAACTTGATTAGGTCTACATTCAAAAGTCTGATCAATGGTATCACAGGCTATGTCTAGACTAATTCTGGCAAATTATGACTGCAATACATCAACTCTGATAAACTCAGTGACCACAATTGTTATGTACGTCTGGATTCGAACCATGGGCAGATGGGATATTCATATTCCACCACATCCATAGGGCCTCAACCAGTACGCCGCAACCCTTGTGGTTTTATTTAGAACCAGTTAGTGTAAGGGACAGGTTCAAATAAAAACTGATTTTGATTGCGAACGTGAGAACAAAGAAGAACGTGGCACGTATCATCAGTGTCACGGGTTATTCATATTGAATGGATCATGATCGTGTGTTATTCATATCGAATGTTGTATAATGTGAACTTCACCTTCGTTATTCATACTGAATGTGGACGACGAAGACACGTGTCATGCTCTCCCTTGTCATCACGTTTGCAATGAAAAATACATTCACATTTGGACTTTCCTCGTTAGTGCAAAGTCTTTAATCTTAATCATATCCAATTAACGATCTCAGTCAAGATATGACCAAAATTGTAAAAGGTCGCTTTTGAATCTTTAACTTGTAAAAGAAAAACTTCGGTGGCGTTTGTTTTTTAAGAGGTACTAAGTCTGAAGTCTGATTTCAATTCTGAAATGGTTATGAAACATCTAAACGAATCAGACATAAGTGGTGATTAAGAGCTTAAAATGAAAAAAACAAACAAGGCCTTCATCTCTAATAATTAATCAAGGTTCAAAATTGATGAATCGTGGGTATGACCACGATGTTTTTCAATGTATGACTTATGAAAGCAAATTTATATATCATATATAATATCCTACTATAAACATATGTTTTGTAATATCACTCAACGAATCAATAATAATAAACAATTTAAAGTAGGTTATGTTAAAAACTAACATACAAGAAAAATTAAATATCGCATTTAAAAACTGAGAATTAGGTCATGACATGTCACAAACTACACGTAACGTGAGTCGCGAGACACCAATTATGATTAACAATTCGCCATGTCGATTGTTGTGGCTTGTATAAAGATGTCATAACAGCTACCTTGAAGAGAATTGTAATCGTTGGTTTTATGTCTTTTATAACTTGTAAAATGAAATTTAACAAAGAGTAGTTAAAAAGTAGAAGGACCGAGTTTGATCCAAATTTCACTAACGGGTATACTAATACAGGTTCAAGCCTTTGAAGATTAGTTATACTGTTTTTCTTTTATATCCGTTAAAAAATAACGACTCAAAGGAAAATATAACTTAACAGTCTTATCTGAGAACTTCAAAGTTTTAACTTTTAATATATCTATCTTATAGAGATGGGTTCGGATGAGAACGTTAAGAATTAATTTCCGCACTTGAATCAATATTAATTGACAATAATAGAATGCATCAAGATATAACAGATCAATTACCGTTAGAAATGAAATCTATGAAGTAGAAACGAGTTTAAAAATGTTCAAAAATCAAATTCTTTTTTTAACACTTTTCACCATAACTTATATTTTCAATAATCTTTCGTCTTTTATCTTGTGAGAAAAATACCCAAATTATTTTATTATTTGGTCTACTTGGCCTCAACTTGACATCGATTCCTCCCACCTCGTATTTATATCAACAACTTGACATAGTTGTTTATATTTTTTTCAACACTTTATTTTTGTTTAATTATTATCACTATTCTTTTGCAGGCTGGTTTGCAAGTGGACAAATAACCTTTTTTTAATTTATATTAAACTCCTATTTGATTTTCTTTCTATTTTAATATTATATATAATAAGTAAAATTCATAAATTATAGTTTATGATTATTTTTCCATGTACCTGTATAAAACGTGATACGACTTATTAAATAGCGATAATTTAAAATAATTGTTTTCAGATGTATAATAATTGCATTTAAATTCATACGGGAATTTTTAATGAAATAAAATTTTATAATATTTAATTGATTTGGATTGTTGAATGCATATAAAATTCCAAATAAGTTTTCTTTAATACAAACGTATATTTTTTAACCTATTAATATAGTTTTTTATAACTATTTTTCTAGAAAATAAAAATACTTAAACATCACCATCGTTCAAATATTTTTGAATGACTTATTTTACCGTACTAAAACTAATAAACTAAAGATCATACGAGTAATAAATAAAATAAAATATAAAAAGTTCATGTTGTATTAAAAAAAATTACAAATTAAAACAACATAAACGTTTAAAACAACAAAGTAAGAAAATATCAAAGAGTCATCTTTATTTTTTATTGGTAAATTCTAAAATTGAATAATCATTTTTCAATTTTGAAATAAATTAAATATGTCTTAGTTAGGACTGGTTCATTGATAATATAGTCGGTCATGAAAAACATAACCATGATAAATATTAATCTTCATACTAGTTATTTGCTTTTAAATTTAGAATGTATGTACATGTATTAGAAGCAAAGTTTAAAAGACCGTATTTAATTATATAATTAACAAAATTGATGTTCATCTAGGTAATTTATAATATAAAAAAAACCTAGATTCTCTACTAAAGGTGGCGTATACCCTTTTTAATACATGTATATATGTACATAAATATTTAATAAAAGTATTGCAAGTTGCAAATGGTGTAGGGGCCTGTCCCTTTAGTTGTAGTTTAAGTTGAACGATAAATACAGTTTCTTTAAATATCATAGGTTACAACTTGTTGCATCAAAAATATTTATGAGTGTCCTTAAACAAACATATTTTAATAAAATCGAGATCATTCATGCGTTGGAAAAAAAAATAGAGGATGCGTATGAGTGTATAAATGGTAATAGGATTTAATTAGCATATATAAATTTATTTAAAATCAGTCATTCTTTTACATGAATTGTTTTCTTAAGTTATATAAAGAAACTAAATAGTTTTCATTTAGAACATCATTACAACAAATTTGGTGTTATAGACTGTATAAAATGTATAAACGTCTTAATAGAATATTTATATGACTTAAGTTTATAGTACTAACTACTAAGAGGCCGTTTATTTATCTTTTAATAGTTTAATTAAGAAAGCAACTTATGAATCGCCAAGATGTGAATCTTATTTGGCCAAAAAAAAAAAAAACTACCTCTTAATTATTCTAAAACCCTTTGATTGATTTTGTATATTGGGCCTCACTAAAACCTCTAAAGCCATAATTTAATTATGAATAATTATCAAATAATCATATTTCATTATCCACTATATTATAAAAATTTTATAATCATTCTGATCACTTAATAATACTGTATGAAACCATTCACCAACTGTCAAACAATCATATTTCATTTTCCACTATAGAATTTAAGGTTATATTTATTTATTAGAACGTTTAAACATCTTTAAAATAATTTTGTTGAAGTGTATATTCATGAAATTGATAATATCATAATTAATCTGATTTTTTTTAATAGTTATATATAAGTAAAAAATGTTAGAGAAAAGTTCAAATAAGAACTTAAATTTGGTTGTGAACGTGAAAACAAATGAGAGCGCGACACGTGTCGCATTCAAGGAAATATTCAGACTGAATATACAAAGAAACATTCAGACTAAATAAATATTATATTCAGTCTGAATATTTTATTTGAATAAGACACGTGTCGCGCTCTCATTTATCATCACGTTCACAATCAAATTTAAATTCTCATTTGTACCTGTTCCAAAAATAAAATTATTTATTTTGTTATTTAATGTAACAAAGGATGAGAAAGTGACTTAAAAGGTCTCCGAAGGGGCAGTTGATGGACCATGGTTTTGCATGGTTGACCGTCCCACGAGATTCTTGAATCCAACACTTGCCACTAACTTTACGTTCTTCAATGACTAAGAATAAATAAATTGTTTATTTATATATTTTTATTTCAATATTTTATAATGTTAATATCATATCATATATGATGATGATTTATATGGAAATATGGTATGATAGAAATATATGCAAAAGTTTCTAAATATGAAGGCCCGAGAGGGTTCACGTGCGAGTGTTCTAATCTGTGGCCGACCTATAATTTCATTGGATGCATCTTTAAGCTGGGTTTTTGAAGGTTTTTTAAATCTTGGCAATGAAAAGTAATAATTTAAAAATTTATTACTTGGGAACAACCATCAGGCCAACTGTTCTATTTGTGTTATAAGTTCAGTTTTAAATTATTTAAGAACATTTCTAAAATTATACGGTTGTACTGTTAACAAATTCACAAAATTTACCCTTCGATGACGATATAATACGGTGGCCCGTGCCACCGTGTGAACCATGCTAGGTCCGTCCCTGGGTTATTCATTGCTATAATAAGTAAAATTTTCAAAATACGATGTCTTAATAAAAAAACAATTTGAAAGTACATTACTGTAACAAAATAAAAAGGAAAGTATAATGCTAATAAGATTTTTTTTTGAAATTAGGTTACAATTTCATGTATTTAATTGGGGTTGACCTAGAAAAAAGTCAACATTGTTTGATCATCGAAGAGGCATCGATTTGGGAGACAAAATATATTTTCTTCAAATAGAATCGATCTTGATCTTTGAACTAAATATATGTTGCTAGGCATGAGATACAAAGCGGTGATTAGATGAATTGTCATTGAGAAATAAAACAAATCATGAAGAAAAAAAAACAATTAATAAAACCAAAATGGTAGAAAAATTAACAAAAAAGTTGTCTTGGCATAATGTAGTATTGTCTATAATGGTAATTGAAGGTGTGAGTTCGATTCTTCTAACTTCTAAAATTTTCAAAAACATCATTTCAAGGGAAGAGTTAATGATTTGAGGCGATCCTAAAAAATATGGAATTAAAAAGATAAAAAGTTAACAATAAGAGTGGTGCCTCAACGATTTGAGCTTGTGCTCCAAATGTCAAAAGTGTCTGAAGGTCACGAGTTTGAATCCAGTGAGAAAAAAGAAATTCCCTTGCGTCCAGGAAGGTTAAAATGCGGCGACTTGGTGCTACTCGGGAAGAGGCGGTCGTCATAAAAGTAAACTACAATTTTGGTCCATGTGGTTTGTTGTTTATAACACTTTTGGTCCCTACAGTTCGCCATTACAATATGCAAAAACGATCGGATTTGGTTCCTAGGTCTAACGAAGGTTAAATAATCTCGTTAGATGAGGGGTATTTCAGACTTTTGTTATATTTCTCCATTTTTCTTTTAAAAATAAAACAAATATATAGTTATTAAATATTAAATATTAAATATTAAATATCAAATACTAATATTCCATGTAAGCTTTAATTTAATAAAAGAAAAGAAAAATAAAAATAAAAGTAAACTGTAACATGACTAAATTGTCCTGAAGTTACGAATTTATTAAACAGAGTTAGTTTGAAGGATAAAAAATAAAATGAAATGGAAACCATAGGGACCGAAAAAAAAAAAAATTAAACCATAAAAACGATAATTGTTATAAACAATAAACCACATGGGTGAAAAGTGTTATTGGATTATTACCAACACATGATCAAATACTAATGCAAAAGTCATAGGTCTCGAGCATGTATTTTTTTAAAAACATAAATTTGTATATCTAGTTACTGTTTACTAGTGAAATGGGTCAATTTGGATACAAAATTGCATGTTTTTTTAAAGTATAGACACAAAAACAATTTTAATTTCTAATTTATGTTCATCAAACGAAAATTGAGTAAAAACGTCAATATTTAATACATAGTTTGTACTATTCCATTGTTATTTATTTGAACAAGAGTAAATTACATTCTTGGTCCTTATGATTTGTGTATTTTAACATTCTAAGTGCTAATTTTGAAATATCTATGAACTACATCATGTGGTTTGCATTTTCATAACATAATAGACCTTTAACTCCGTCCAAAACCTCTCCGTTAAAATGGTCATGTGGGCACACAATGGGTAGTTTGGTCATTTTATGCATTGTCTTTCTTCCCCTTCCGTGGATTATCATCATCAAAAATCATGAACACCTATAAGTAAGATGTACAAAAAAACATATTTTCAGTAACACCAAGAAATTTGATGTATCAAGAAATCATATTGCCTTCTGTACAAAAAAACAGAGTTGGTGCGGTATCCCCCTTTTGTCCGCTTGAACATAGCATAGCATGGTCGTTTATTGCCAATTCTAAAAAATTATATATCAATTTTGAATATTTATTTATGATTATTGTCTCTTTTGCTATTGAACACCAATTAAATTTTTACATTGCTTTCAACTACTAGATACATGATTCATCAATGATGTCGAAGTATCACTTATGATGCGAAGACCACTTGCTTAAATTGGAAGTCTACACATAATGTCAAGAAATAAACAACAAGTGTGAGGAGTTGAGACCTCATGAATTGTGTATCGTGAATGAAGGCAATAACAACTATTGGTCAACATATTTGATGTTTATAGTATATATAATCAAATTCTATTGTTTCACATAATTGAACATGGAAAATCTCATCATTTTATGAGATGAGTGTGACACAATTAACTTTAACTTTAAGAGAAAGTTGATCTAGAAGATCTTTTAAAGACCTTACAAATAGCTATTCATATTGGACATCATGATTTTGGTGTTAAGCAATTAGGGACGTATTCAACATATACTTTATAATTTTTTATAACAATGAACGAAAAGTCAGTTTATTTTTATAAAAGTATAGCCAACTTCAGAGTTTTTTTTAATGGTAAAGATTCATCATTAATTTTATTATTAAAATATTTAATAGATTTAGCATATAAAGTCAAATAATATTTTTTTCACAGTATCAAAACTTGTGTTTGTAAGAAAGTACAAAACAATTAAAATAATATTGATCTCTTTTAAGAGCATCAAACAATTTTATAGAGGGAGAAAATGAAGATTTTAGAGACTTCGAGTCAGGATCGTTTAACAAACATTTTACCCAATAAACGTTTATCGGGTCAATTATCTTTTAGGATGTACATGATAAGAACCAAAAATCTCTGCAAGGACCAAGAGTTTTTCCCAGGGGCGGATCTAGCTGCAAAAAGGGGGGTGGGGAAGGACCCCACTAAATTATTAAAAAAAAATTATATAGGTTAAAAATATTAAATTTAACCTTAGTTCCCCCAAGTAAAAATTTTCAAAGGACCCTATCTTGTCGGTGATTGACAAAAACACTAAAAAGTGTTTTGAAATCAATAAAAAGACCGAAAAAATCATTCAAGATCGACAAAAATATTAAGAAAATCCCTCAAAATCGACAAAAATAGTAAGAAAATCCCTTGAAAGCAACTAAAGAACTTTAAAATTCCGAAACACGTCGGGTGACTTTACGCGCATTTAGTCTACCTTAATGGAACCTCGGTGGAAAAAAATATTGGATTCGCCACTGGTCTTACCCGTTAGCCGGTAAAAGCTGCAAGGATCGAAAGGTTTACCTGGTAAGCGAGGACAACAACTCTTACCCTATTAATATTTACCAGATAAATTATTACATACGGCGCTGTCCCAATTGACTTGAATCTTACTACTTACGTTAAGTGTTAGTGTACATATAGTAAAATTCTTCAAATCCAGATAACGTATATATATATTTTTAATTATTCCTACCGTTAATTAATATTTTAGAATCTTGAATGAAATCCGTTAAGTTTAACGTAAATATCTTTTGAGAGATTTTATTTTGATTTTAAGAAATTTCAAAGATCTTTAACAAACCGGACCCCACAGATAAAAAGATTTACGGTTAAACCACTTTAGACCCAACTTTCTTCTTCTTCGTCTTCTTCCTCTCTCCGCAAAACCTCAAACACACACTGAAAGCTTCTTCTATGCTAAACCTCTTCCGACCTTACATAAATCGTCGATCCCTAATCTCCCTTCGCAATTTCTACATTTCAATCACTCACCCTATCTTCTCTCTATTTTCCCCCAATATGAACCAAATCGAATCCACCGACGATGCCGATTCTACTCTCTTTGATCCATACGTGCCGTCTATTCCAGTATCCTATCCAATCAAAGCTTTAGAAGACTTGAAACTTCGAACCTATTTCGATTCTTTTCACTTCGAGTTCAATAAAGCGTCGGTTCCTCTTATAAGTTGTAGTGGTGGTGTTGATGATGTTTCGTTGCCGAATCGGCGGAGGATGATGGTGTGTCATGATATGGCGGGAGGGTATACTGATGATAAGTGGATTCAAGGAGGGAGTAATCCTGATGCGTATGGAATATGGCATTGGTATTTGATGGATGTGTTCATCTATTTTTCTCATAATCTGGTTACTTTGCCGCCTCCTTGTTGGGTTAATGCTGCTCATAAGCATGGAGTTAAGGTATTTTGACATTCGATAATGACTTTTTACGTACTTTTGGTTTTGAAATATTGATATCGTTCATAAAGAAGATTTGAAGTTAGTTGAGTTCTTGGTGATCTCCATATTTTTTTTTGAAGTTAATCAATCAGAAAGCAAGGAGGAAAAACCATTAAACAAAATCATTTGTGGAATTTCTGAATGTTGATTGGACCGTACAAGACAACATGGTAGTTCTGGACATAACAAGTATATGGTGTTCAAGGTAGGTGATTAGGATAGGCAGAATTAGACAAGTTGCCCCCAAAAGTTATTTGAGACTACCTTAAAACAAATACGGAAATACCATATTTTATACATATATATATATATATATCAAATGTGGATAGATTAATAATATTCGGTTTCTGTCTCATTTTTGTACTGTCTTGTTCCACTTATTTTGGTGGAACAAGAAAAAGTTTTATTTTGGTGGCACGTTGTCCCACTTTATCCTGTTCTTGTCCCATGTAGCACCAAACATGGAACAGTGAGTTCTTGTCCTGTCCCATGTTGTGACAAACGTGGGACACCGGGTTTTGCCCGATCCTATCATATCCTATATTGTACCAAATGTGGTACAGTGAGTTTTGTCTTGTCCTGTCCTGTCCATGTACGAAATGCAGCCCATGAAGGCACATCTACTTTCTTTTGGCTATTCCATTGTTGTGATCTTGATGATATATTGAGATGGTAATATTATCCTCCCTAGGTTCTAATACACTGCCATTTGTAACTTAAGAGTCCTTTTTTTATGAATATTTTTCAATTATTTACCAAATTACAGGTATTGGGAACTTTTATAGTAGAGTGGGAAGAAGGAAGATTGATTGCTGAGCAATTTCTTGCAACAACTGAAGTTGCACAATTATATGCCGAACGTTTGTCTGAGCTTGCTGTTGCCTTGGGCTTTGATGGGTGGCTGGTAAACTTGTATATTCTGTGCTTTAGATCACTATATCTCAGTTCCTTTTTCAGTAACAAATTTCCATCAGGGCTGTATTTAATGTCATTCTTTGCTATGGTCTTGTGTGGTTTTTGTGGCAGAAACTCTTATATAATTTGTTCTTTAAAACTTTAAGCTTTTTGGCCACACTAATATGCATGAAGATGTTATACATTTAAGGCAAAAAGGATGCAATCTAATCAGCTAAGTTGTAGAATGTAACCATTCTTATGGATAGCAGATGCAAGTTTGATTATAAGAAAATGGATTTATAACGCGAAAGATTTAACGTTTAAAACCCCCAATTAAGAAATAGGAAGGGTAAAATTGAAGGACAAGATAATTGAAAACAGAATTATTAAGTAATAAATCAAGTGCTTTATTAATGCTTTTGTATGTAACACAAAAGAAAGTGTCGTATGTTGTTCTTATTCTTATTGATTGTTTTTTTTTTGTGAAATTTGAATGTTAGTGTTAACATTTATATGTGGCTTAATAATCTTTCCTTCTTCAAAATGATATCTCTTGCTTGGCCTTGTTTCTACAGATTAACATGGAGGTCGAATTGGAAATCGGAAGGATTCCAATTCTGAAGGAATTTCTCAGCCATTTAACTAAGGTTATGCATTCTTCAATACCCGGATCTTTAATTATCTGGTAGGTGTTTTGAGAATTATATTTTTTTTCTTCCAAATTGTCTATTTTTTTATAACTGAATGTGTGATTACGTTTTCTTACACTCTTTGCATGCTATTATGTAGGTATGATAGTGTTACTATTGAGGGTAAACTTGATTGGCAAGATCAATTGAATGAAAATAACAAACCTTTTTTCGATATATGTGATGGCATATTTATGAACTATTCGTGGAAGGTATTCTATCACTATTTTCTTTCTTTGATTGTTCGGTTTAAATGTTCAATTTTTTTCATTATGGTATTTCATGTGTACAATATAGGAAGATTATCCAAGATCCTCGGCTGCTGTTGCTGGTAATAGAAAGTTTGATGTCTACATGGGAATTGATGTTTTTGGGAGAGGCACTTATGGTGACGGACAATGGACAGTATGTGGCTAATTTATTCGATCTGTATGATGTTTCTATTTCTTTGAAATTGCATTATAACATTAAATTATAAATATATCTTAATTGTTAGTCTGAATTCTGAAAATCATTTATTAGATAAAAGAAACACGGTTTTTATAAAGTTTGTTCAATTTACTGCCATTATAAACTCAAGGGGCCGAAGCTTTTGAAGCAAAATGTAACCATCATTATCTTTTGCATAGTAGACAAATGTGGCACTTGATGTACTAAAGAAAGATGATGTGTCGGCAGCCATTTTTGCTCCTGGATGGGTTTACGAGACTAAGCAACCACCTGATTTTCAGACGGCTCAGAATCGGTATTACCCTCCTCCATTATTGCCAAAATTGGCTCTTATTTTTTTTTCTCTCAAGGGGGTTTACTAACTTCTTGTGAGAACCCTTTTGTTCTGTTCCTGATTTGTAGTATGCTCTCTTTAAGCAAAAACTTGTGCGATTTACCACTTAATTACCTTAGTTTTATTTTACTTATTATAAAGGCCCTTTCCATTTGTATGAGGATATGAAGGACAAAATTGACTAACTTTGGTGAAATGGATTTACTTGCAATGTTATCATCTTGTGATCGGCTTATATATGTGTATATATATAGAGTGAGGGTCAAGGGAAAATCCCCAAAAAAATAAAAAACTGAGAAACACCTTAATAACCGTTCATCTGTAGGGTATGCACATGTGCATACAAGTAATTTAAGATGTTTCCTGGTTTCTATGCACTACATACCGGAAATATTACTTACAACTTACTTGTATGCACATGTGCATACCGTAAATATGAATGGTTACTAGGGTGTTTCCTCAGTTTTTCATTTTTTTTGGCTTTTCCCCATAACCGTATCCTATATATATACGTATAGTTTAGCTTTCACCCAAATGCATATGTAGAAGTTTTACTTTTTTCTAATGTATTGTTAGGTGGTGGAGCCTTGTTGAGAAATCATGGGGAATAATGCAAAGTTACCCCAAAGTTCTTCCATTCTACTCTAACTTTGATCAGGTAAATAATAATCTAAATATTTCAGTCTATTGCATTTTCACTTTAGATAAAAGCAAACAATACTTGAGATGATTCTTTTAAAACCTTTTAGAAAGAAACTTTTTGTTTTCAAGAGGTTTTAAAAGAATCATTTGAAGATAAACATGCTTGCTTCTATCACTCAAAAAATCAAGCATAATTTTAATTGCAGTATCTTAATTTGAAATTGACATCTATTTAATTTTCTAGGGTAATGGCTACCATTTTTCTGTTGATGGAAGACTGGTATCAGATGCTCCTTGGAACAATCTTTCAAATCAAAGTTCTCAGGTAGCATATGATTTCTTTTTGAATTAATCACATTTTACACTTATGATAGTTGAGTACCAACTTAATTGATGCCAACTTTTTTCGGTTAGTAAATGTTGGTTCTGCTTTTGTACTAACTTCAATTTACATACATATATATATATTGATGCCAACTTTTTTCGGTTAGTAAATGTTGGTTTTGCTTTTGTACTAACTTCAATATATATATATATATATATATAGGGAAGGGATCATACAAGAACACCCCGTCTTTAAAGGAACAAAGGAACACTTTGTGGACCACATATGATGTGGGTCCCACACATTAAAAAATCATATCTGATTCAATGGGCACCATTGAATCAGATATGATTTTTTAATGTGTAGGACCCACATCATATGTGGTCCACAAGGTGTTCATTTGTTCCTTTAAATTTACAAAGTTCTCATTTGAACCTCCCTCTATACATATATATATATGAAAACTTGTCATTTTGTTCAAATTTTAAGTGACATTTTTGAGTTTCCAGGTAATGTGTCATGTTTAAGGGGTTTTAATAGTGGGATAAAACCTGAAATCATTCAAATACTCAAAAACAAAAAAGAGAACCGGTAATACAAAACTTCAAAATTAAAAAGTAGGTTTTATAACTAATTTAATTATTATATAATTAATTAAGTTGGTACCACGGTACTATTGTGGTACGTGACTTCCAATATTGTGTGCTATACTTGGTACAGTACTACCAACTGACTATAATTGATACCAACTTATGTCTGACCGTGTTTGATAGCCATGTCTCGAGTTTTTTGGAGATGATGCAACTGAAACAATCCAAGCATTCGTTGAGTAAGTTTTCCTGATCGCAGTATAAGTAATTAAGTATGGTGATCATGTTAATTTATCCGTTTCTTTTTTGACATTTTAACTTAATTTTTATTTATTAAATACTATTATACTTGGAATTTATAGTTTTAAGCAAGCATCATATAGTGGAGGAGGGAACATTACTTTTAAAGGTGTTCTTGAAGGTCATGCTTATTTGATAAGAAGAATCTTCCATGGAGAACTTCATTTTGGGAAATCTGCAATCCACTTTACATACTCGGTAAACCATCGTATCTTTGAATTTAACTTATCTTATAAGTTTCACGATATGTGAAGGCTTATTTATGACTTATGTGACATCTTTCTGATAAAATTTGGATTGTAACAAAAATTTAGCATATAAATGTGTATATATATACATATAGGATATAACTAACAATACGACCTAGGAAAGGCAATAATAGCACATACCAATAAGACCTAAAGATTAATAGTTGATAGTATACTGTTTTATAGAACTTAAGTTTATACGATACTTTTGGGCGTTTTTACAAGTTTTTAGGATAATTTTAAAATAAAGCGTCTTTTAGTTTTTTTATATGACATTATTTTTTAAAAAATGTCTTATAAAAACAAGTGGCTTATTAAAAGATGTGTTCATATTTTAACAACAAACTATTTCTACAGGTGAAGTCAGATGGGAGGTCTGCTATCGGCCTTTTACTTCATTTTACTAACACCATGGATCCGGAAAAGAAAACATCGGTTCTTCTTGCTTCTTGGGGAGATACCTTACTTACCATGGAACGGTTTTCAAGCGAATTTAGCATCGTAATAATGCCACGTCATATGAAAAAACTAGAAACATCACCAGAATGGATCATACAAGATAGTAGTCTCACAATGGACGGATTCACATTAACGGAAATTCATGCCGTTTGCTATAATTCAAATCCCGAATTTGGAACCCTAAAATCTTCAGAATATTATGCAGTTCTTGGTCATATCGCTATTAAAACTTCAACCGAAAACATGGCTTTCCCACCGGCCTCAGAGTGGCTTATCGAAAGTCAAAATATCAATTGGAGATCTGATTCTAAAGGAAACGTTACTGTTTCTCTTAAAATTATTTGGGCGTTAAATAAAGGCGTTACTTCTGTATTTTCTAAGTACAATATTTACGTTGAAAATGAAGCAGATAAATCAGCGGAAAGATTACAGTATCTCGGAGTAGCATCAGTGGAAGCTTTTTATGTATCTGAGCTTTCGATTCCGGATGGTATTTCAAGCGTTAAATTCATAATCCAAGCTTGCGGTTTCGATGGGGCGTGCTCAGAACTAGCGGTTTCGCCATTTATCCGGTTGCATGTTGAAGGTTTGTAGATTTATGTTGCTTTATTATGTCGTTTATTTATTTATAATCGAAGGTAGTTAATTCTATTAACTTTTTTTAATGTTATGTAGCCTGATGTTGTAAACGTGAAAATAATATACTGGGTTCGTTTGGTTTGGGTTTTTTAGGAGACCTAGAGTTAAAATAATTAATAGATGTTTCTAGAAGGAAAGAAAGAAGTAGAATATTGCAGTTGGGTACTACCTTTTTGGTCTATGTTTTCTGATTGCAGAAGAAACCAAACCCAAAACAGGGTAATGTCGTTTATAACCAAACCAAACGAAACCAACCCACATTTGGAAGCATTCACCCTCGAGCCCACCACACTCAAATGGGTTAAATAGACTACAGACATCACTTTTATTAACCTTTTTATCCCCTGAAGTGAACCAAAAGCCAACTTTGATAGGTATATCTATAGGAAAATTGACGGAAATAGCTAATTTTCTCAATCAAATTCACGTTTTAGCCATTTTTTTAGTTAAATTCTCATTTTAGTTGGAGTTTATGTAAAATGTCTTACGTATTTACATCAAGCCTATTTTTAGATTAAAGGAAAAATAAAAAAAATCTTTATGCAAATAGTTTGCGTAAGGATCCCTGGTTTATGTAAAAAGAATTATTTTTTTGATAAGAAAATAGACTTTGCATAAATTTTGGATAAAATGAGAATTTGATGCCACAAGTCGTTAAAAAGTGAACTTGGTTGAAGAGATCGACTATTTGGTCAATTTCCTGCATCTACAACTATTGAATTATAATTTTTCTGAAATAGAGTACATAAAATATAAATCTCTAGAAAGATTATGTCTAACTCTATAAACTACTCTATTTTAGCAATTTCAACATTAATTATATTATTAAAATATCATACCTCATTGGTGGAAACAATAAAAATAAGACATTCTTTATTTCAATATTAAGTTTTAGAGATGTGTTCAAATTCAATTATTATTTTAGGATACACTTTAGCATAGTTGGTGGAGCCTATTTTTCTCTTCCTAAATCTTTATTTTTATATAGGCATTGCTAATTGGAGAAGGTCTAATGAGGGAACCACTTGTTTTCCCAATTTTATATTTTGTATCCTGTTGACTATTCTTCTTCTTCTTCTTCTTCTTTATCATCAATTGTTGTTGTAATTCACCTTTTTGTTGGTATCATTATCATCTATGACTCTGTTTAGTCTGTGATGCTTAAAATTGCATTATTGTTTACGTGTGTTTGTGTGTATTCATCTCCCATGATAAACCTCCTATTACCCTTTTGAATCCCATACCCACTAATTTTGACTATTTCTGTTATTATTATTATTTTTAGTAGTACTATATGTTATTATTATTTATTATCAGATTTGACTAGTAACTTGGAGCATCAACACGTGTCTCACATGTTTCATGGTATTCCAATTGAAAAACTCTTTCATTCCCTTTGTTGTTTCCATACATGTGTGTTTGGTTGCGGGTATTAAGCAGGAATTAATGGGAATGATAATAAAAGAAACTGTTTGGTTATATATAATATAATGGGGGAATGAAAATTCATTCCCATTTTCATTCCCTTGCCTGAACCAAACGCCCCCCTTATTTATTTTTGAGTGAAATATATTGTATTTTCTTTGATTTTGTTTTATAAGAAAATAAAGCCTCAAGCAAGGGAGAAATTGCACCCTATACTTTCCTTCAAATGTACATGTACTACTTTTTAGGTTATAATTGTTGGCTATGAAGCCTAATTTAGATTGTAAGCTGGACTATATATATACGGGGATGGTTGTTCAAATGCGAACGCAAATTTGGTTGTGAACGTGAGGACAAAGGAGAGCGCGACACGCGTCCCATCCATTCGATCTGAATATATTCAGACTGAATGTTGTGTTATTCATATTGAATAATGAGTGAACTTCAGTTTTGTTATTCATACAAAATGCTCTTTATTATTCAGACTGAATGAGACACGTGTCGCACTCTCATGTTCGCAACCAAATTTGAGTTCGAATTTGAACTTTCCTCTCTCTATATACACACACACACACACACACGTGGGTCTTCATGAAAACAACTAAAGCTTTATGAGGGTGATTGTATAAATCTAACATTCATCCCACATAGTAGAATGATTGTTTCCTTTATAAGGGTGATTGTATACATTACTAAAGCTTTATTGTCAAGGGTCTCCATGAAAACAACCGTTGGTTTAGTTTAGCTTTTAAAGAAAATGCTTTGCTCAATAATTAAATTTGTGTGAATGAGGAATCTTTTGGTAAGAAGTTCACTTGCATTTTGTATTTGATTAGTTTTTATCTTTTTCCATTCATCCAAATTACACTTGGATTGATTGAATAATTGTTTATACAAATATGTGTTGCAGGGATAGGTTTTTAAAAAACAATCTTTGTCATCATTTATATAAATAACTAAAATTTAAGACCATAAGTTATTTGTTTAATTACCCTTTGCTTGTCATAAACTCACCACCACTCCATGTGAACAAACTCCCTTAAAACACCTTGCAAAAGTAGCAAGAAATTTGTACTATTATACATGCAGCAGCTACAAGTGTTCAATGCATATATATACATATACATACATATATATATAGACTTGGGATCACGTGAGACCAACATGTTTT
The DNA here is from genome assembly GCA_036898165.1 of Silybum marianum. NCBI lineage: Eukaryota > Viridiplantae > Streptophyta > Magnoliopsida > Asterales > Asteraceae > Silybum > Silybum marianum. The sequence continues at coordinate 3,036,913 of CM072532.1, forward strand.
CGTGAGACCACATTTTTACACTTGAAACTTCACAGCAAATCACTGTGAAGGTAAAAATATTTCGATGTTTTCGTAAGACCACATTTTTACACTTGAAACTTCACAACAAAACAATGCGAAGGCAACATTCATAGTGTTTTTGCTGTGAAAGTTCAATTTTTTTTTACCTTCACAGTGATTTGCTCTGAAGTTTCAAGTGTAAAAATGTGGTCTCACGGATCTCACGTGATCCCAACCCTATATATATATATATATATATATATGGAATGTCTTAGAAACCCAAGTTTTGTAGCTTTCTATGCCTCAAAGAATCTACATTTAGCTTTGAAGTTTAGTGAAGTTTGAGGTTTATATGTTATGTTATGTTATGTTTGGCATTTGGAAAAGATACCATTTAAAGATGCTTTTTTTAGTTCTTTATTTAATAGGTTTCTTCTGAGTTCTGAGTTGAGAACATGCTAGTTGGTTTTTAGCAGATTCTGTCTATTTCATATGAGCACCGACCCTTTAAAGAGATCAGGGCTCCATCCATTCTTATAACATTCAAAGTTCCATCTGTATTGTGTGTAAAGCCTAAAAAACATGAATCCAAACCTTCTTTTATCTGGAATTTACTGGTTTCGTTTGTTTTGGTTTATAAAATAAAAACACGTAAAGTTGGGTTACTTGTTTCATGTGCCCGAGAAATCAAGATGGGTCCCACACATCTTATTATAGAACATTTGTTTTTATCAACACATCTTATTATAGGACAGTTGTTTCGTCTTATTAATTAAGCATGTTATATATTTAGACATATTTGACGTCATATAAAACCAGTTTTATTGTAGTGACAGTAATCGGTTATTAGTCCCCCCCTACGCTTTGACTATTAACGTGTTTGATATCGAAAATCGATCCATAGCTTTTTTTAATTATTATATTTATGTGTTTATTTATTCTTGTAGTGTTTAATTTTGGCACATGATAGGGTTGACTCCATTAAACCTACCCATGTTTACCTGCTCTTAACTTGCCATTGTTTTTCTTATTTTGTCTTGATCTATTTCTAATAATAAGAACAAACCCCAAGTCAGTATTACTCTCTTTCACACACCAAAAACAACACACAGAACCATAAGGCTGGTGACGTACCGGTTAAGGCTTGTGGGGATGAGACTAGATAACCCATCTATCCCAGGTTCGAATCCAGACGCAAACAACTTGTGGCCACTGGTGAATTATCTCAGGGATGCATGCATTAGCAGTCTTAAATTTACCAGGGATTAGTCTAGGCAAATGCCTAGGATACCCTTTCCAAAAAAAAAACATAGATAGATATAATGGAAGTCAAGTATTCATTGGAGATCTAAAAAGTAATTATATTATAAATAATGAAACTAATCATGTCCAAAGAGAAGAAGACTCTTTCTTCAGAGAATCATATTGAATTACAGAATTAGAAGTAAGATTGAAATACTGATTATGATGATGATGGTGATTGCTGATGGTATTGTGGAGATATGATGATATCAGGTCATTTGAAACGACATCGTCCATTAACATACTGGTATTGTGTGCAGGATGAAGTTGACCATTAATGGCGGATGGTGGTGGTTGTTGGTGGTTTTGGATGGTGCATAATATCTCAGCTTGAGCCATTGCTAATTGGATTTGCAATTGAGAAACTTGATTCTGTAAGTATGAAATCGCACCTACACATCCGTAAACTGGATCTCTCATTCTTGCATTTGCTTCATAGACTAGACTGCTAACTGCATCTGATCTCTGATGAAATGGAAGCTCCTACAAACAATTTGTTACCAATTAGTTTATTTGAAGATATATATATATATATATAGATATAGAAAGTTATATGTATAATTTAGGGTTGATAATTGGGAGATTTGTACCTGCAACATCTTGCTAACATTGCTTGCACCAAAGACCTTATGAACAATGGCGAATTTGTGAGGATCGTCGGAAGGGAAGTAAGGTGCAAATATGCAGTCTTTGGCGCATCGTCTTCGAAGCAATTTGCATGAAGCGCACGGTGAATGTCCTGCTGCCATTTTTATCTAGTCTTTAATTTGTGATATATATATATATATACATATATATATATAGAGAGAGAGAGAGAATGCCAAAGAAGAGGAAGGAGAAGAAGAAGGAAGTGATGTGTGGAGAATGGAAGTGGAGTGTTGTGTTTATTTATATTAGTAGTAATTGTGTGTTGTAACTTGGATCAACGCGTTTATTACTATTATTTAACTTAATTAATTAGTTAAAATAAACTCAACACTTGCTTATATAGTTATATAGATGATGTTTAAGATGTAACTTATTCCATTTGTACAACCAATGAGGTGAGATGTATACAGTGTTGTAAAACTCGGGCTAGGCGGCCGAGTACTCGGGGAGTACTCGGTCCTCGGCACCCAACCGAGGGGAGTTCGGCCAAATCGGGCTAACTACTCGGTCCTCGGCCAACTCGGGAGATTAGGCGGGCTAGGCGGTCCTAGGCGGTCCAACTCGGTCAAAGGGTTAAAATGCTCAAATTTAACACATAAAGGACCAAAACTGTTACTTTTTGTTTTTTGTTTTAAAAACCAACGAACAACTCCCTTTTCCTCATAACGTGAAAAAAACTCAAAAAGAACGTGAAACCCTTCTGCCTCCTTCAGTCCTCCTCCTCTCCTTTGCCGCCTGTCGCTCCGCCGGCCGTCGCTCTGCCGCCGTCGCTCCACCACCCGTCAATATGGACAAGACGACGACGACGGACCATCAATCTAAATATGAACTTTTTATTTGAAGTATTCGCATTTTCAGACAATTGTTGGTGTTTTAAAACATATATTTTGGGTACTATCTATGATAAATTATTTTTATATTTGGTTATTTATAATTTATGAACATGCTATATATATAATATATATATATATATATATATAATTTTATATTTTATATAAAGTACTCCCCGAGTACTCCCCGCCTAGGCCGAGTACTTGCTACAAGGGGGTCGGCTGCCTAGATACCACCTAGCGAGTTTTACAACCTTGGATGTATATAGATCTGTCTTTTATTTTAAAAGGTTAAACAATTGTTTTTCGTGAAAACTCATGTTTTGACAAAAGTGAATGTGAAAGGAAAAATAACTAGCGGAATAAATAGTAAGCAAGAGTAGAAAAAGGGAAAAAAAATATAGGCCAAATGAAAAATATATAATAAGGAAAAACACACTTTTCTTTTATCCTTGGTTCCTTACTAGCTAGCTATCAGGTCCATGATACCTAAATGGTCATGTTCTCGGAAATATTTAAGGTTGTCATTTCTGTCCTTTCAACAGCTCATTTCATGTCTTTGGTATGCAGCATCTCTCCTTTGACTGTCACACTTTCTACTCCCCTCGTTGCCAATGTCACTATCAGTCTTTTGCAAACGCGTCCAAACTATCATGGTCTGGTGCATCTCGGTATATCTTATTACCTTTCTCACTTTTAATTTCACCTTGATCACTTTTAATTTTACCCTATGACCCCATCTCATAAATTATGCTGGATACGAAAATTGATCTGGTGCATCTTGGTACATTTTATTCATGTTGATTTTCAGTTATGATTCATCCAAGGATGGAAATCAATTATTACCTTTCTCATCGTAACTTTCACTTTCATCATAACGTAACCATTTGTATACATTATATTCAAGGATGTTTACCCAATTTAAAAATTATTTGATATGCTTATGTTAAACAAAAAGTTTAAGTTTATTTTCAGATTTCTTAAAATTGCAAGCGTGTGAGTTAAAATTAATTTGTGTGTGTTTCATGTCTCGGGGAATTTAAAAAAAAAATATCTATTAATAAACCTTTTTAAACCTAAACCTAAATTCTATCAATATCATTTTTTATTTTTAAAAAAATCAATATAGAAATAGATTTTTAATAACTCTTTGTATTGGACGTTTAGTTCACTTGGTGGCGGGACTACAAATTTGTCTAAATACAGGACATGTTCTGGGTTCGATCTTGACTTCTTGGTTAGCCTCAGCCACTAAATGAATAAAAGAAATGTTCCCTCGTTAGTGTTTTTGGACGCGGTTTCTGGATGGGATGGGATTGCTTTTTTTCCAAATTATTGAACAGTTATGAGATTACCGGGAACTATTAAAATGAAACTGATGAAGAAAAGCAAAAGATTGATTAAATAGTTGGCTAGGTCCTACGTCAAGCTGCAGTTTGGAAAGTTCGATTACGTATTGTTAATTTTAGTTCAGACAGATTAATTGAAACGTCCTATATCTAAAGCCACAAGCTACTCCAATTACTTTTAATTCAATTTAAAAGTATAGTAAAAATTATTACTAGCCCATAACTTATATAAGAAACTCAGATAGCTCATTATTTATCCATATAAAATGGGTTATTACATTTTAAACACCCAAATTTTGTATTGTTTACTTTCCAAATTTTCTTCTTTAAACGACTAAATGAGATCGTATATGGTCACTTATAATTAATTCATTCTTGTTTGTTTCTATGTAACTTGTTTGGAACATTGAACTTGGGAAAAGATGAGGCTTCTATTCAGATTTTATTGTAGTCACGTGACAACTTCATTTGTTTTCTTATGAATAATTTGTTTTAAAAACAAAGACTAACACATTCAATCATTTGAATTGTTATTAGATTTTAAAAATACTTTAATGCTACACGAACATAGTTATAGCATTTTCAAGAGTTATATCATATTTTTTTTAAATAAAATAAAAAAAATCAAAATCTCTAAACAAAATTACTCTCAACTTTAAAAGATAGGTTATTTTAAAGATTATATTATTAAATAATCAATATATTAATAAAATGTTAATTTTTCTCTCCTATACATTTTATTTCAATGTCTTCAATTTGGTGGAATGATTAAAATAATATTTCTCTTTCTCAAAAAGTGTAGATTTAAAGATTTCTTCAAATTTGGAGATGTTTTCCTTCTATCTCCTTTTTTTTTTCTTTCTATTTTAGCATACAAGATAGCATAGCTCTTGGAGCAAATTTTTTACAAAAGTCTCTATTTTTTCATTTTAACATAGCTATTGGAGATGCTCTTAGTACATCTTCAACAATTGTGTTATTTTAATCTTTTTTTACATTTGTGAATTTTTTACTCTTGTAATTATGTTAATAAACTCTGCTAACTATGAAGTAAAGATAAATATGAGAGAGAAAAAAAAAATCTCCAAATTTTAAAGGGAAAAAATATAACTTATATGCTGGAGATGCTCTACCCAAAAGGTAATGAAATTTATTCTCATTATCTTAATTAAATATTGGGTAAATTGTATATTTAAAATAAATTATTATTTCAATTGTATTTTATGTAATCTAGTTTAAAAGTTTTATTTTAAAGAACGTTTAACGATTTTGATGTAGCTAAAAGGACATACTATAATTTGTGAATAAAAAATGAACGTATTATAGCTTTTTAACCAATTTTTTTTTCTTAGAAACCAAATACAAGGTCTTGAAATTAGGTTCTTTGATGCAAATTTGCAAAATTTGTTATAGGAATTATAATAAGATACATTTTATCATTTTTCAAGGATCAAATCATCGTCTATATTTTAAACTTGTAAATCTGGTCAAATCAATATAATTTATGATGAATGTGCCGATCTTTTATTTCATTATAACAAAATCTTCACGACGAATTTTACTTTCCAACATCAAAAGAAGAAGGATGAGAAAAAAAAAATCAAATTGCCCTCACTTGAGGAGATTTGCAAACTATAAATCATCTAAACGAATCATTGCTAGTTTGAGAAGCATTAAGTCGAAGCAGAAGCAGTGACGACTGAAGTTTAGAAACATTAAATCACAATAATCACAAATAAAAGATTTCTAAAAATGAGGCTGAACAAAAATTTCAGCATAACAGAGGACTAAAAGTGTAGTTTAGTCTTTAAATTAACTAACTAAGTGTAAAGTGTGCCAATGGCGTGTAGCTCAGTTGGTTAAGGGGCGAGGAGATTTTTGCTCCAATAGGCCGTTGGTCTTGGGTTCGATCTCAGGCCCCCTGTATGGAACGATTTGCATGTTCGGAAAATATACGTTTTTGCTCCAATTAAGTGTAAAATATATACCTAGTTTTAGGGGAAGAACCTTGTTAATTTAAAATTTTAAATTATTCTCAGACAAGTTAAAAAAGAAGAAGAGAAAACAGACATTTTCTTCTTGGAGGTAAGACATCGCATTTAATGAGCATCGTGGGAAACCAAGAAAAATAATATATCATCTATTAAGATGCTTATTCTGATTTTTGTTTTGAAGAAATACGATATTTAATTTAATATAATATCATTTTTATTATAAATTATGTATTTAATATAATAAAAGCTTTTAAAAAATCTTTACACCGCAGTAGTTTTGATTATGTTGATATATTTATTATTAGTATATATAAAACTTTAAAAATTATTTAATTGGAATGGATTCGTTAGAGCATCTTCAAGAACTTCCCCAAAATTTCTTTAAAATAGAGAAGAAAAATTCAAAATCTCCAAAAAATGTTACACCCATTTCCAACAAATTCCCCATTTTGGAGAACCAAACATTATAATAATATTAAAATATTGTAATCATCTATTAAAATATAATTTTTCTCTCTTTTTATAATTATTTTCAAAGTTTTTCATTGGTGGTTTCATGTGGTAATCATTTTTGGAGTAATCTCCATATTTGGAGAAAAACACCTTCTCTCTCCTACTTTCTCCATTTTGGAGAATGATATGGAGAAACTGTTGGAGCTGAAATTAGGGTCAAAATCCCTATTTTATCTATTTTCCCCAAAATGGGGAAGCTGTTGGAGATGCCCTTAGGAATCAATAACTTTTTTACTGGATATATATACGAGACAACTTTACACAAAATTTTATTTTTAATTCTTGCAGTTTTGTGTGAGGTAATGAAGTTTTTTAATACAAATAATATAATTAAATTACAAATAAAAGAGTTGAATAATTTTTTTTATTTCCTTTCCAGTTTAACTTATATGTAGGCTACGTTTGGCAAACTAGCTGATAAGCTAGCTGATGACTGATAAGCTAGCTGATAGCTTATAAGCTAGCTGATGAACAAATTATGTTTGGCAAAAACTAGTTGATAACCATTTAAATGACTAAAAATGACATCTTAAAAAAATAATAATTAATATTAATGAGGGTATAATCGAAAAAGATGACAAAAAACTCCTCATAAGCTACACAAAGTAGCTTATCAATAAGTCAGCTTATAAGTTAGCTTATGTCCATCCAAACATATACACTGAAAATAAGTTAGCTTATAAGCTAACTTATAAACTAGCTTATTTTTGCCAAACAATACCGTAATCTTCTATTATATGTTAGCATGCAATACAATGAAATTCTAAACGGATTGTTATGAAGTCTTAACTTATTTATTGTATCAGAGTTTTTTTATAACTGTTTTTCGTTTTTTTTTTCCGACTGTCATGACACCCTCATGGCCAACGATAATACCTAACCACCACCATCCAGTCTTAGGTGATGGTACGAAGGTATCCTACTTTAGATGAGTAAAACTGTTTCTTCTTGAGGATATCAAGTTTTGTGACACATTGACACCCCCCACTGAATCCCACCTTTGCCTCTTGGAATGAGATCAATGCCCATGGTTTTATATAGTTTGTTTCAATAAATTGTATGATTATCCCTTTCTAATTTAGCCTATTATATTATAAACGTATATATGTAATCTCTTATATATTGACGAATAATACAACGAGAACCTAAAAGGATGACTCTGCAATTCATTATTTTTTAGAGGGTCTGTCTGATTGTTAGCTCGAATACTCCATAGAATTATATTCTATGGACGTATAAGAAAATTGCCCATAACGCCCATTGTTGAAAAAACAATTTCATATGATATAAAAGAACATCCACATGGAAAAAAAATCACATTTCTTATGAATGGTTCATTTTATTTTACATATTTCATCATAATACGAAATGATATCATAACCACCCTTGGGGAAAATAGTATTGTCACTTCAATTCAAAACAAGGTTCTAAATAACGTAAGGCGCGACGTGGCGGCAAGGTTGAGCCTTAAGCCTTAGAAGCTACGGCGAGTCATGACGTTTTTCAAGGCGTGTTTTATGGCGACAAATTTATACATCATATATAACATTATACACATATAAACATTTGTTTTCTACTATTACTTAATGATTTGATGATATTAAGCATTTTAAATTAGGTTATATATTAAAAACAGAAAAAAAATAAGACACTAAAAGGGTAAAAAAAAAATCAAACACGATGTTACAAAAATCACGCATTAGGCCATGGCGTGCCGCAAATATAACGTGACGTCAGACACAAGCCTTAAACCATGGCGCGCCACAACGGCTGTCACGACAAGTTTTTTAAAACATTGATTCAAAATTAATATTTCAAAGTATCAATGTTCATTGCAATTTGGGCCTTAAGTGGAAGCCAATATAGCATCTTAATTTTATTTAAAAATTTTAAAACCCAACAACAATTTTTTTTAATTTTTAATAGAAGCAAAATTCATTTTTAGAATACCATTTCGCGATCCAAACTTAAAATTTGAGTACTATTTATAATTTGGGCCTTAAGTTGAAGCCCAATATATTTGTTAACACTATACATGCCTACATAGCCGAAACTAGGGGTGTGCATCGGAACCGGGTACCCGTCTTTGGAACCGGAACCGCTTCGGAACTGCTGGTTCCGGAACCGGAACCGATGTGATTGGTTCCGGTTCTGGTTTCTAAAATACGGAACCGATCATGAACGGTTCCGATTCTCATTTTTTTGGAACCGTTACCCGTTGGGTACCCGTTACCCGCTACTTTTAAATAAAAAATATTTTATATATTTATAAATAATAAATAAAAACTCAAACTTTCTAGTAGATTTTATGTAATAATTAGTTTTTATCTGATTAGTTTTAACCATTTGTTGTATTTATTACTTTAAGTCGGTATTTTGTACTTTATAATTATATTTTTATTGTATGCAATATAAAATATTTTAAAAAAAAGTTGAAACCGGGTACCCGGTACCGGAACCGGTTCCCATCGGTTCCGGTTCTGGTTCCAAAATATTAGGAACCGGTGTTAGCGATTCCGGTTCCGGTTCCGGATTTCCAGGAACCGCCGGTTCCGGTTCCATGGAAAATTGCCGGATACCCGGTTTTGCTCACCCCTAGCCGAAACCGGTCCCGCGTGGAGTCCGAATTGGTCCATGTAACGTGTTCGAGATTTGCCGTTTGTAGCCGGCCTTTTGGTAATGCTGTCCCGGTCCCAACCAAAAAAAACCAAGTACATTCTTCATGTACAAAGTCCACTTCCTAGAATCGAGCCAAAATCGATCCTAAAAATAAAATAAAAAAACCTTAAATTTTGAACATATAAAAAATCTTCTTTCAAGAATTTTTTTGAACATATAAAAAATCTTCTTTGAAGATTTTTTTTGAACTATAGCACTATATCTTATTAAAATACATTTTAAGATATCTAATTGAGTCATTCAAATACACTTTAAATATTTTCTTATACAAAAATGTTATGCATGTTTTTATAATCGTGATATTTGAAATTTAGTATTGAAACATTTTGAAAGAAAAGAAAAAAACTTGAAGTTTTTGATAAATTTTTTAAAAATCTTGTAGAAATCTTAAAAACTTGATATATAATTTATAAAAAATATTTTTTAAAAGTAAGACTTATGTATAACCTTCTGGGTCTCGTAACCAATCTTAGGCTAGGACGGACCTTAAATTTTCATAAAAGCATAACAACTCCTAAACCGTTATATATCGATCCTTAGAGGTCTCGTTCCTAAATAGGGCCCATTTTGACCATCTCTTATTATGGGCATGGATGGCAAAAAAAAACCGAAATGAACGGTGAAAACCGAAAACTGAACAATTCAGGTCGGGTTCAGGGACGTCCTAAAGGGGACGGGAACGGGAACGGGGATGGTACTCACCGGCCAGGGCCGGGCCGATAATGTGTATATATATATATATATATTAATAATATATAATATAAATAATTTTTAAAAATTAATAAATTGACTAAGTATACTAATAATTAAAAGCTCAATCTAAATACTTTGCATTTTTTTCTATTCGGTTTCGGGTAAAACCAACGGATAACGGTGATATTTTTGCTAAACGGGAATCCCCGATAAGATCCCCGACAGAGATCGGGACAGGAACGGGGACGGTTTTCTTTATCGGTTTCGGGGACGGGAATACCGATCCCTGGCCGGAACCCGCCTCATTCCCATTCCTAATTATGGGTCAAAAAATCAATGTTGATGAAGAAATACATCTATTTATTGAAATCATATTCTGAAAAAATATTGTCCCAACATAGAAAGGGTCGTACTATTTTCCATCAAATATGCGGAAAGCCTTGTTGGGATTTGGTTTTTTGTTTTGATACGATTCCCCACTCATATAGTGATGCAATATATTTACTTTTAGATTATTTGAAATATATATTTATCAACAAATTTTTAAAAAGAAAATTTTACATTTTTTAAATGGTGTCTTAACCAATGTCAAGGTTAATCTCAGTAAATTATGACTTCAAAAAATCAGTTCTGATAAACTCAGTGGTCGTAAATAATTCACCGCATTCCAAAGGCCTCAACCACTGCGCCTCAATCTATAAGCAAATTATATTAGATGAATCATATAGAAGCTAAGAGCCCCGTTACACTGTAAAACTTTAGAGCATCTCCAACAGTAATGCTATAATTTTTCTATAATAGAGTAAAATAAGTGGAAATCTCTATAATATTTTATATCCAACTCCAACAACTATTCTATTTTAGCATATCTATCACTAATTATATTAATAAAATATTTAATGTATATAATAAAGTATTATTTTTTTCTCCTACATATTTTATCTCTACATTCTAATTGGTTGAATGGAATTAAAATATTATTTTATGTTTCTTCTAATAAGTTTTAGAGGTTTGTCTAAATTTAGAGATTTTTACAATCTCTCTAATCTTTTTTCTATTTTAGAATAGGAGATAGCATAGCTGTTGGAGACATAAAAATGCTAAAATTCCACTTTTTCCATTTTAAAATAGCTGTTGGAGATGCTCTTAACGGTGTTCGATTGTAACTTAATTGTTTGAATTACATAAATAATATTTTTCGATCAATCTTATATCATTGTTTGTTATTTAATCTTTCAATCATTTTTATGATTTAGTCAATTACTTTTTGTAATTTACCCTTCATCTCACCTATGTATTTTAGGGAGAAAAATCACCTGTCCCAAATTCACGTGTCTCATTTTTGTTCCACCAATAAAATTAAAACACATCAGCTTTTCATTTATCTTAAATTTATTTAATTCATTTTTATTTTCTCTCTGGTTACGTGTATCCATATGATTGATGGACGTGCATAAAACATGAAAATTTGGGACGGATGATTTCATCCATATTTTAATAGCGAGTTTTTTAAAAAAATAATCATACATGTTTATGTTAGCTTGATCGAACATCTCAACTATTTTTATTAGCTTTAAAATTATCAGCTAAACAAACACTATAATAAATTTTTGATAAAACTTAAATCAGTAACTTTTGCTAAACAGCAAATAAAATAACTACCTTATAAACCTTTTATTTTATAATAATAATAATAAAAAAGGAAATATATTTTTGATTAAAAAAGGTAACTATAAATATTAATTAAAAATAAATATTCGAAATACACAGAGAGAGAAGACAAAAACGTAATCAGAACTTGGAGCATCTACAGATATGCCACGAGCTAGCCACGCGCCTCCTCCATCAGCTCAATCTCGTTCGTCCACGTGTCATCCCATCCTGCGGTCATAAATTCACGCTGATTGGATTATATATCGCACCTCCTCTTCTCCTTCCTTATCATCATCATCACACACCCACACACCCACAGTCAAAACCCTTCTCCATTTTCCTCCCATTCGATTTTCACTATCTAAACCTATCTTCGAAATCATGCTTCTCAGAGCTTCTCCGACTATCTTCTTGACGAACGGCGCCACCGCCGGCACCGGAGAGAATTTCAGCGGTTCTATGCTTTCTATGCTCTCCTCTTCCTCTGTTTCCTCTCCGCCGGCTATCGTTTGTTCGGCGGCCAAAGGTGGGGCTTCAAACAATAGGCCAATTACAGGAGTTGTGTTCGAGCCGTTTGAAGAGGTGAAAAAGGAGCTCAATCTCGTCCCTACGGTGCCTCAACAGTCGCTTGCTCGTCAAAAGTACGCTGATGACTCCGAATCCGTGATTAACGAACAGATCAAGTGAGTTTTTACTTTCAAATTTTCATTCATGTTTCAATTTGTTCCGACGGTTTGTTGATTTTGTAATTTGTATGATGATTTTGTTTGCTTCAAGTTTGTGATCACATTAAATGATAATTCATTGATTTTAGGGTATAATAGATGTACTCTGTTTGCTCCGTTAGAGCTTATTTATTTGTTCTTGAAATTTAAACGTGAAGCCAAACCGCACGGTAGGTGTTTGATAAAAGTACTAAGAGAACATAACGTCTAGTTATATGCATATTTTATTAGGTTTTTGTGAACACATCTTCACGGGGTTTTTGTTTTACTAGATCTGAGTGACTGTGTACATATTATTTCAAATTTTCAATACACTATCTTATTTGTAATTGTCGTTTCTTGTCGTTTTTGTTTGGGATTGAACATTTCTTTAATCAACTTTTAATTACATTTGTCCTTGTGTTTTAAAAGCCTTTCCCGATGGTGAGTTTGTTGACTTGTTATTACTTCTGAAGATAAATTTCTTTTGTATGTTCCTTTCAGTGTTGAGTACAATGTTTCATATGTGTATCATGCGATGTATGCCTACTTTGATAGAGACAACGTTGCTCTCAAAGGATTAGCCAAGTAAGTTACTACCATCATTGTCATTTCTAGTAATAATTGGTGAAAAAAATGTTGAATCTGATGATCTATTATTCATGAATCCTTGAAGGTTCTTTAAGGAGTCCAGTGAAGAGGAAAGGGAACATGCTGAAAAGTTCATGGAGTACCAGGTTTTTTATAATTTTCCTAGCAGTCTTGTAGTTTTTTAATGGTTGTTTCGATTTCTAAACTTAACTGTTTCTCAGAACAAACGTGGTGGGAAGGTGAAGTTGCAGTCTATTATAATGCCATTATCCGAGTTCGATCATGCAGAGAAAGGAGATGCACTATATGGTAAATTCTCTATCATTCCTTCCTTTGGTTGGTTTTCCATTAAGTCCTGTACGGATAAAGTTGTCTGTATGGATTAATTTGTCTGTATAGACAGGAAAGGTTTTTGTTTGTGAGGATAAAGTAGCTTCTTTTTTTATAATTGGAAGGGACAAGTTTGGAAAAAAAACTTGGCTTTCTGCATAAAGCTCCCTCCTAGAAGCTTACTGAATAAGCCACTTTCTATATCATTAAGCCAGTACCAAACAATCATGTATAGCTGACCAAATAAGCTGCGAGTCCCATTAAGCTCATTAAGCTGCTAACAAACAGACCCTAATGATTGCCCAAACAAAATTCGCTATAATAGGTGTGCAAATGTTGTTTCTGTGTAAGTTTCTGTTGGATGAAAGGGTGATTTGATGGTCTACCTACTCAATTGGGGTTTATGTTTATCTATTCATTGATTATCAACTAATGATCTTTGCTAGTTCTTGAGTTTATAACATTTAAGTTAGATTTTGTAAATTGTTTGATGTCTGCTCTCAACACTTAGGTTTGACTAATGGTTTCTTTATTGATGTAGCCATGGAGCTTGCATTGTCACTAGAGAAATTAACAAATGAGAAGCTTCTACATGTTCATGCGGTATGCGATTCATTTTTGTATTTTTTTTTTGAAGTATATAATATTTAGATATGACAAATGCAACAAATAAACTCACAAACCCTTCTCACCTTTGGTGAGGTTTGAACCCCTGACCTCCTATGATACCGCTAGGCCAAAGGCCCTTTGGTATTCTGTTTATGGCCACTAGTAGACCAATTAATGATTACTAATAAGGTCAAAAAGAAGTAAAAGATTCAAGTTTCTGAATTGTGATATATGTGGGTGAGATGAGATCAGGTAGCCAGCAAGAACAACGACGTGCAATTAGCTGATTTTGTTGAAAGCGAGTTCTTGGGTGAACAGGTAGGATTTTACAGATTTCACTTTATAAATTCTTATATATATGGTTATCTTTTTTACTTTCTTGCCATAGAACGTAAAAAGCTGATATTATTTTCTCTTTGATAAAAGGTTGAGGCAATTAAGAAGATATCTGAATACGTTGCTCAGTTAAGAAGAATCGGCAAAGGACATGGTAAAAAGATTATAAACTTATTGGTTAAAAAATCTCGATTCTTTTTCGTATGGTGGCTAAAAGTTATAAGTTTTGTTTAAAATTTCAGGAGTTTGGCATTTTAATCAGATGCTCCTGAATGAAGGTGCTGCTGTTTAAATCATTGGGGTACATTTTTGGTTAGTGGTAAACCAGAAGTGCAAAGATGGAGACTAGTTATATAGGTTCTCTATTATTCCACTATTATGCTTGTTACAAATGTTTTGACCTTATTTTGGTTCAATCGAACAGTTTTGGGTTCGGTAGTTTAGTCTTCTTGTGGTTATATTTGATATTTTGAATAATTTGAAGCATGGAAAATGGGGTTTATGGCTCAGCTCAATTCAGACGTCTTTTTCCTTGGCTGAACACAAGTTTCCAAAAGGTGAATACGACAAAGACAACGACCTAATTCCAATTACCAAATGTTTTTGTCTGTTTGTTATCAGTATTTGCCATCAGAATCTTCTTCTATCTTGAGTCACCCATTCAGCTGTTCATGCCAATGGTTTTTGATTTCTTGGACCCCATCTCTACTATTTGTTTTAGTGGGTGGGAGATGGCAATAATTTCACATAGTTTTACTTTACCAAATGCGTTAGGATCAGCATTAGAAAACTGATGGAATGGTTGGAATAGTTTTTTAGGGATTTGGATTTTGTGCTAGTATTTGAAATGGAAGGAATTTGGAAATTTTGGCGTGGTGTTTGATTTGTATGATTTAAAATGGGGTGTATTTTTTTTATAAATATTTGTTTGTTTTATAAATAATTTGCTTCAAGAGAATTGTGAAAACAAGATGTGGAATTGATGGAGAGATAAAAGGCAAATTTGACAAAGAGTGAATTACACTTTGGTCCCTTTGGTTTGCTCAAATTTTGGATTTGGTCCCTAAAACAAACTATTTACGATGGTCCGGTCCTTAACTTTTCATTTTTATTGCACCCATGGTTCATCCACTTAACAAGATTAGTTAGCAACCGTTAGAAAGGACTAACCGATCTTTGAACATACTATAAGGACCAAAAATGTAATCTACTTAAATTTTTATTTTATTCACCCTTTTTTTAATAGAAAAATATTTTTTATATTCAATCATAACAAATTTTTTAATTATTTTATATATGCAATTATAAGTGTAAGATTTTTAATTTTTTTAACGATAATTTTTTTTTAATTTATCTTAATTTTCTTTGCAAATATGTTTAATTGTCTCATACTTTTTTTATATCTAATTTCTCAATTTTCAATTTTTTTTTAATTTTTTCTTAATAAAAAATATTTTATATATCCAATTACAAATCAAATTTTATAAAATAACATATATACTAAATAAAAAAATTTATATATATTTAAAAATTATTTTATCTACACACAAATTAGCGTTAAAAAATCTCAAGTTAACAAAAATAAAAGAAATCAAGATAAATTCACATATTTGAAATATGTGAACAAAATATTGAAAATAAAATCCGGTTAGCATAAGATTATTAAATGTATATAAATATTTTTATTTAATATGTATTTTAATTATAAAAAACTTGATTTGTGATTGGATATATAAAATATTTTTTTAATAAGAAAAATTCACAAAAAAATGAAAATCAAGAAATTTGATGTAAAAAATATATGAAACAACTAAAAAATCACAAATAAAATCAAGATAAAATCACAAAAAAACACTAGCGTTAAAAAACCATAAATCTCAAGTTTATAAATGAATATTATATATATATATATATATATATAACAATTAATAAATTTGATTTATAATTGGATGAATAAAATATTTTTTTAATAACAAAATTAAAAAGAGGGAATAAAATTAAATTTTAGATTAGATTATACTTTTGGTCCCTATAGCATGTTCAATGACCGGTTAGTCCTTTCTAACGGTTGCTAGCTAACCTTGTTAAGTGGAGGGATCATGAGTGCAATGAAAATAAAAAGTTAGGGACCATCAGTGTAGATAGTTTGTTTTAGGGACCAAATCCAAAATTTCAATAAACCACAGGGACCATCGGTGTAATTCACTCTTTGATAAAAGAGGCGTGGTAGATATAGGATGAAAATAACTGAAATTCATTGAATCAGTTGATTATGGATTTGAATATGAAATGACAACCGTCTTGAACTGATTTTTAAATCTGTCAGTTGTGGAATTTCATGTCCAATTTTTTTTTTCAAACCAAACATAAAATTATAATAGAATTCAATCGAATCTCAAGTCAAACATATTTTCAAACCAAATACAGTATTGAAATGAAATTCAATTTCAAATCTTATCAAATATCATAACCAAACGCGCCTTTAGGGGACAGTTAGTTTGATAGAATGATTTTAAGGGATATGAATTATATGGAATGATTTGGAATTTTTGACATGTTTTGTTTATAGGATACTCATTGTATTTGAAATTGAATTTCATTACACTTTAATGTTTGGTTTGATAGATCTCTTGAATTTGAAATATTGAGATTTCATTGAAATCTCATAAACAGAAGATTTGGAAACCCAACGAGGATGGTTGGTACTTAATGAGATTCCATAAAGTTTGCATGTGATAATGTTTTACAATATATATTAAAATTATTTGTTTTGTAATAACGAATTAATAAAAAGATAATTTAATTATTTATAATTTGTTTTTTATAAAAAATGGAAATAAATTAAATTTCATATTCTACATATCAAACATACCAAAAATTATAAATCCTTGAGAAATTCATAATTCTCATAAAACCATTCCATCAAACCAAACGTTCCGTAAGATTTGTTGAGATTTTGATTGTCGGCTTTTTGCTATCTATTCATAATATGCTATTAATGAACTCAACCCACGTTCTGTCACATAATGAAAAGATGAATTCTTCACAATGTCCAGTCCATTATTCAGAAGTCGGTATGAGTTAACTAGGCACAGGGGTGGCCCTAGTGCTGGGAGAAGAGGGCGGCCGCCTAGGGTATCAAAGCTCAAAGGACATTACAACCCGACAGTCAAATAGAGTTTAGTAGGCTTATTATTTGATTTTTTCCCCCAAAAAATTACCGCTATTGGCCTCTTGCTCTCACCTTTGCCCTCACTATTCACGACTGTCATCCTGCCTCTCACATATGACACACAACGCTGCCAATGCCCATTGTTGCTCTCGGCAATTGTCTCTCAGCCTCTTACCTTGACCCAGTTTCTAACCTACGGTCTCGACTCTAACTCTTAGTTCTCAAATTGCAATTAGTTTCTTTTAAACTTGAACCTATATATGTTCTCTTTCTTTGTTTCTTGATGTTTATTTGTTGTTAAAGAGGAATAATTTTTCTTGAATTCAAAAAAATGGTTTATAATGTTTAAATATAGAACAATAACGGTCATGGGCCATTCAAGAGTGGGCTAACTAAAACAAGGGCTAAACCTATCTAAAAATCATACAACAATAATATATCTACTAACAGTTGCTTTTGTTTTTTTTGAAAGGGTTTCTCAGATTATGCTTTGACTAATCTCGGTAAATTATGACTACAATACATCAACTCTGATAAACTCAGTGGCCACAATTGTTGTGTACGAGTGGATTTGAATTCTGGGTAGATAGGATATTCCACTACATCTCCCAGGGCCTCAACCTATACGCCACTACCCTTGTGGTTTCTTCTAACAATTGTTATTTTGATGATATGACTATTTGAGTGATTTCCTTTTGCCTTGGATCTACTTTCTCCCCTAAATAACATAGCATCCCTCTGTAAATTTGTATGAGAGTCCAACTAGGTTGGAAAACTCTTAAAAATATGTGTTATTTATTTCCTGGATTAAAAGCGTTTTTTTACTCACTGTCTTGGGAATCCAAAACTATAGGACCGACCCTGATTAGGCAACATGCAAACACTACATTTTCTGCACAAATGTTTTAATTTTTTTAGTATTTATGTAAACTACATTTGCCGATGAAAAGAAAAGAAAAATAGGCATTTGCATAAATCTTTTCCAAATTTAGGTAAAAAAAGTACACAATACACACTTACGTAAAGACTTTTATATTTACATAAAAGAATAACTAGTTTGTCAATTGAGTTGAAAATGTGTCTAAAAAGTGAAGTGAGATGGAAAGATCGACTATTTCAGCCAATTTTCCTTACAACAATCATATAGTAAATATTAATTAATGAAATTATGTTTAATCATTCATTCATTTTATTACACCATAATCTTACCGAATAATATACAAACAACTAGTTACATCGAGACAAACTGTCTTATTAAGTACATGTATGCTTGCTAATTGTATAGTAACGGTTGGATAAAAACATAATATTGGATTTTAGATGTAAACATAAAGATGAATAGATAATTTTTGGAATTTAGTTAAATAAAAGTTTAGTAAAAACATATTTGAGATACTTGATTCATACATGTATAAAAATTACGTCATTAAATTATTATTATTGATTGGCTATGTTTGGCAAACTAGCTGATAAGCTAGCTTCATGTTTGGCAAAATTAAGCGTATAAAAATCTAAAATGACCAAAAATGACACATTGAAAAATAATAATAATTAATAACTAATATTAATGATGATTATAAATGACAGTAAGCTCCCAAAACGCTACTCCAAGTAACGTTTCAATAAACTAGTTTATGGTTTGTCAAACGTGTACACTGAAAATAAGCTAGCTTATTTTTGCCAAACATAACCTAAATCGATTAAAACCATATATAAATTTTCAAGTAACGGTTGGAAATTATGCATCCAAATTGCTACCTTAAACATCATGCGAACCTTTGTTTTCGAACATCGTTTTCACTGTCAATAACTAATTTATATTCTGAAATTCTTTGTGGCTTTTGATCGCCACTTATCACCTCCCTCAGTACACGTATCATCAGTTTCCTTTTCCTCTTCACTGGCTTCCAATTTCCATGACTTAAATTATGTACATGTATTTTGGTCCCACATGTATTAATTGACATATAAAACTTTGAGACCATGATTAAATTGTTTTTGTGAGTTTCGTGAGATTACATTTTTTTTTTATTTGAAACTTCATAACAAAATACTGTAAAGATAATTTTTATAGTGTTTTTGCTGTAAAGGTAAATTCTATGGTGTTTTTTTTGAAGTACATAAAATTTATGCACGACAAATGAAATAAGAAAACTCACACACCCTCCTCGTCTTTGGTAGGTTTGAACCGCCGACCTCCTAGAAGGCTAAAGGGCTCACATACCGCTAGGCCAAAGGACCTTTGGACTTAACGGTGTTTTTGTTGTGATTGTTTGGAAATTTTTTTTACCTTAACAACGTTTTACCGTGAAGTTTAAGTGTAAAAATGTAATCTTACGGGTCTCACTAAAAAAGTTGGTCTCACGTGAACCCAACCCATATATTACATATATTTTTATTTTGGGTACGTGTTACTGAATCACACGGAATACCCTTAGATAAAAAAAATCCGGTTCAAATAAGAAGAGTAAATATCGTGACAAGGTAAGAATAGAAGGGTTACAAAATGTTAATATACGAATCATTGAAAAATCCAAAAAAATTTATTTGAGGATGCATTTGTAAATCGACAAAGTGGCTTTACACATCATGGTTCATATGGATTCACATCTTAAAATGAATTTTTTTTCAATGACTCATAACTGAATCTTTTATTTTTACTTTCTCACGATATTTAGCTTTTATACTTGAACCTCTATTCATTCATTAATAATGACAAATAATTGAAACTAGTAAACAGAAATCAAAATAATCAAATTGTGTTATGAATATGGTAGCATTGTAATGGTTTTTCTAGCGTAGGAGTTCGTATAAACGGACCTCACCTAAATTGGACAAATTTGCTTGCGTTTGACAAACTGTTTGTGATCCAAAAAAATATATATCACTGACACAATTCGATTTGGATTTTTTTAAAATCAACACTAAACAAATTACCTATTTGTCCATGATTAGGGATCAAATGAACACTACACATAATATGTAACAATTAAGCTTTTGGCATGTTGCTTAGTTGTCAATGAGGCATAACGACTTTGTTCAAATACAATACAGGTCTCATATTCAACCCGGGGCCCCCCACAAGCCTCGACCATTAAATGAACCAAAAATTGTAATCCGGCCCTTCGAGGCAAGTTCGGTGTAGGGTTGGTTAGGGTCGTCAGTATTCAATTTTTTGCCAAATCTGTAATGGTTACAAATGTTAATTTTTCAAAAAACATTTGTAACATAATCAATGGAATCTTATGTTATTAGATTATTAGTTAAATATGTCGTAATTAAGAAACAACAGCCCGTCTAGCTCAGTTGGTAGAGCGCAAGGCTCTTAACCTTGTGGTCGTGGGTTCGAGCCCCACGGTGGGCGTTATTTTTATTATCATAATTTTAACTTTTTTTAAAAACATTTTTACTTTTTGATCCTAACCGTTCAATTTCTCTTCTACACGTGTCAAAATCTGAGACGAGAGCATCTCTTGATGGTCCCCACATTTGTCGATCAGACGTCACGCATGTTTTAACTATATTTTAAATCGATCAAAACCATTTACCGCGATCTCACTTTCCACAAACCCCCAAAAATTCACTTCAACGCGTTCAGACACTCTCTCTTGATCTCTAGATCACCGGATTCCGTCGTCTCTGCAGATCCGACACGGTTACCGGAGCCGCCGACAATGGCTATCTCCGTTCAGGTTCTCTTAAAAGAACGCAGGTATCCTTTCATTGCATCTCTCTTCCTCTTACTTCTCTTCGTCGGCTTATTCATCCTGACCACCAACACTTCCCAACCACCGCCTCTCTACCGTATCCGTCAAATTCCTTCTCATCCGACGGTCACACAGAACATCTCTAGCACTACGCCAACGGTTCCGGTGCCGGTGCCGGTACCGGAAATAGACGGTAAAAAAAGTAATATTGTGACAGATCGTGATTTGGATGATAGTGGTGGTGGTGATGGTGGTGCCGACATGGTATTCGAATGGCAGTTGTGTCCGGGTCCACTGGCGGTGGATTACATACCGTGTTTGGATAATTTTAAGGCGATTAAGTCTTTGAAATCGAGAAGGCATATGGAGCATAGAGAGCGACATTGCCCTAAACCTAACCCTCGTTGTCTGATTCCGCTTCCTGTTGGATACAAGGTGCCAGTTCCTTGGCCTAAAAGTAGGGACATGGTGAGATTGCTACTTTGGTAAGGTTTATTTCTATATTTAACTTAAAAGATTCTTTAATGAAATTTTGTGTCAAGAAGTTGTTGGTTTATGTTATTCAGCTAGGGTTATTTGTGATCGGAATATCATATGGTGATCTGTTATGGTTGTTTATTTATTAAATAATTGGTACTGCACGCACTCAATTGTATGGAGATTCGCCTACTGTGCACTTGATTTTATATTACCACAAAAACAAGAGTCCTGCACGAGCAGGTTAGCATATTTTAATCCCATTAAGAATTGCCACTTGGGGAGATAGATACATATTATCTCGATATGTGATGATTATAGTTCTTTAGTTCAGATTGGAAAAACCGAACTCTTTTTTTTTTAAACATAGCATGCACTGAAAGACCATAGACCTACTTTTGTTTAGAGTAAAAACTGGGCTACTATTTGCACATTTTTCTGTAATGAAATTGTTCATTTAAAATAGGCATCAGTTATTCATGCTTCTATTTGATATTTTGGACGAGATATATTGTAGCTGGTAGACATTTCTTTATTCCTATCTTGTTTCGAAGAAAAATTGTTGTCTTTTTTTCTAACCGTTTCATTTGTTGCCTAACTGTTTCTCCAGGGTAATTTTTAATTTTTTTATATATATTATTTTGTTTTCATTAAACATGCACATGTAGGTTTTTGTGAACTTTTTGCTCTCTGGGCATTCTGTGGTTCTTTTGTCAGCTAATATATCAATTTACAGATATGGTTGAACAATGTCCCCCACCTTAAGCTGGTTGAATACAAGAAGGAACAAAACTGGGTGAAACAATCTGGTGATTATCTTGTTTTCCCTGGAGGAGGTACTCAATTTAAGGAGGGAGTTACTCATTACATCCAATACATAGAAAAGGTAATACTTGTCACTATGATGTTAACTTTATTATTTGTTTTGGGGTTTATCAAAAGCAACATGAGCCTAAGCACGTAGTTTGTGCATATACTATATTATTTGCTGATTGTTCTGTTGCATTTTTTTTAAGTATATAATACGGCAAAATAATCTATTGCATTTTCTGAATGTAGAACGAATGAAAGCCAAAAAAGTTCACTTGGTGTATTAGGTCGATCACATAAAAATACAAAGTTATGTGGTAATCTTGGATGGCTTGGGAAATCGAACTCGCGTATTGAAATAAAAAAGGCTAATTTATAATTTTGAATACACACTTCAGGAATCCGAAAATTTGTTACAGAGCAGAAAGATGAATATTTTCTTAGTTCCTTGTGTGTTGATTGGCAGAACACCCCGAGGACTGTAAGAGTATTCTCTTGTATATAATGCTAGTCTGCTAGAAATCTTTGGATACTCTAAAATCTGATGCCCATGAGTTCTATAGCTGCATTTCAATATCTTTCTCCCGGGCGACTGTTTACCAAAAACACAGGTCTCCGCAAAGTCGTAAGACCATGTATGGGGGCTGACGCCTGCCCAGTGCCGGAAGGTCATATTCACAATCTCCATATATATATATAATATATGTGGTTTGTTCTATGCATTAATGATCATCAGATGCAGCAAGTGCACAAAAGAATTTACAGATATTGGTTGCGTTGATGCCTACACTTGGGTGATGATATTCACCTCATAAATGTAATTGTGTTACTATCTCATCACTTGCTTATTTTTATTGCTTTTTGTTTTCTTCTAGAATCTGCCAAAAATTGGTTGGGGGAAGCGCACAAGGGTGATTCTTGATGTTGGTTGTGGTGTTGCCAGCTTTGGTGGCTATTTGTTGGACAAAGATGTTATAACCATGTCATTTGCCCCAAAAGATGAACATGAAGCTCAAATACAGTTTGCTCTTGAACGAGGAATTCCTGCCACTCTCTCAGTAATTGGAACACAAAGGTTGACATTTCCAGATAATGCCTTTGATTTGATTCACTGTGCACGATGCAGGGTGCATTGGGATGGATATGGTATTGGTTTTAATATTTTATCATACTTGTTTATCTATTTTATGAGTTCTATAGACAGTTGTAATCTTCATGGGTGAACTTTCAGGTGGAAATCCGTTGTTGGAGTTAAACAGAATTCTAAGGCCCGGGGGAGTTTTTGTTTGGTCGGCTACACCAGTCTATCGTAATGATGAAAGAGATAAAAAAGTCTGGGATGGTGAGTATAATGTAAACTGACTTAGCAAGTCTTCTGCTATTGGTTGGAGGTATTAAGCAGTAATCAATGGGATTGATAATAAAAGAAACTGTTTGGTTTTATATAATATAATGGGCTCATTCCCCCAGAAGCCCAAATTTTCACCTGATTAAACCGGAGGGAATAAAAAATCATTCCCATTTTCATTCCTCGACCTTAACCGAATAACCCCTTAATCATCTATCTGGTTTGATTGAAGAAGTACTTTCTGTTTCTTGCAGCCATGGTGCTTCTCACTGAGGCTATTTGCTGGAAGGTAGTGGCCAAAAGTTTCGATTCATCTGGAATAGGACTGGTTATATACGAGAAGCCTATTTCTTCTTCCTGCTACAAATCACGTAAAGAAAACAATCCACCTCTATGTGACGAGCATAACCAGCCAAAAACTTCATGGTAGATGAAAACATCTTAGTACTATTTCAAAGTGGAAGTGTCATCATCATAATCATCTTTTTTTGTGTAGGTATACACCCCTTGATGGCTGTATTGCTTCAATTCCGCTAACCAAAACGGGCGGCTCGTATGGATGGCCTACACCTTGGCCACAAAGGCTCAAAAGTAAACCGGCTAGTCTTTCAACTGAACAAGATGCTGAAAGGATCTTTCATGAGGATACCAAACACTGGTCTGAACTTGTTGCAAATGTCTACCTAGTAGGCCTAGGTGTAAACTGGTCAAGTGTGAGGAATGTAATGGATATGAATGCTGGTTATGGAGGGTAAGTTTTTTCATTCTGATGTATTGTTTCTGATTAACGGGTTTCACTGATTTATCATGTCTATAAGATGTTTTGATTTCTGATCAGGTTTGCTGCTGCTTTGACTGATCTACCCCTATGGGTGATGAATGTTGTTCCTGTTAATGGACCCGATACTTTGCCTGTAATATTTGATAGAGGGCTGATTGGTATCTACCATGACTGGTGTGAATCACTTAGTACATATCCTAGATCTTACGATCTTCTTCATTCCAGCTTCCTCTTTGGCAACCTAACACAGAGGTATAGCTCTTTATTTTAGCAAAATATTTTAGAATTCAAAGGGTAGAAGCTATGTTGCAAGGCTATGTGTTTAAGGATGCTTAGATACTAGAATTTGTAGATTTTGAAAAGTTAAGGAAACAGAAGTGTGGTAATGTATGCATGTCTGTCTCTATATATGTAATATAAACGTAAAAAACCAAATCAATAAAAATGAGAAATTATCTTCATTACTCTGATTCTACTTTTACTTGATGAATCTGTAGTTAACAGTTCAGGAAAAAGGATTTGACCTGTTGTAGTCTCCCCCTTCCTCTATCTTACAAGCATAAGATATACATGTTTTTTGTTTTTATTTTTAGCTATACTTTCTTAACTTATAGATTTCGGTCTCTGTTTTTCCTCTTCTGAAAATATCTAATTTATGTATTCCCAATCTCATATTCGGGTGTGTCTGTGTCTAGGGGTGCCAAAAAACCCGGTCAATCCAACCAACCCGACCCAACGCGAAATATCCCAACTCGAAGCAACCTGGTGTCTAACCAAGTTGTAAGGTCTTCAAACTGTAGGGATTGATGTTGGAACTGGGTTACGGTCATTGGAACCCAACCCAACCCGATGAACCCGATATCGTTTTATTTCTCGGATTTAATATGATTGTTAAGTCCCTATTTATATGTACATCAGACAGTTATACCATCACGTTCATGTACCCTCTTCACACCCCAGTTAAAAGTTATACCCCGTGCACCCCAATCAAAACCTCCCCCTATATAGTGAATTTCATAACATTCTCCATTTCATAATACATTTCATATCATTTAGGATCAAATGGAACAAGCTCGTTATGAAAAAACTGGATAAAAAGTTGTGAAAATCAGAAAATATAAAATGTTATGAAATTCACTGTAATATTTCATAACATTTTATATTTTCTGATTTCCACAACCTTTTATCCAGTTTTTTCATAACGAGCTTGTTCCATTTGATCCTAAATGATATGAAATGTATTATGAAATGGAGAATGTTATGAAATTCACTATATAGTGGGAGGTTTTGATTGGGGTGCACGGGGTGTAACTTTTAACTGGGGTGTAGAAGAACGGACTATATATATATATATTCTCAATCTCTTCTCCATACTCTATATAACTCATTAGTATATATGTTCAGCATTATATTTATGCAAAAATGGTCCAAGTCAGGGTGTTCCAGATTAGACAAGCAAAGATTGTTCCAGGCTGTCGAGTCCCTAGAGTGGTAAACCTTGGTTCTGATACCATGTGAAAGTATGTGGAACCCCATTAGATTACTCTCCAATAGAGCCCTTAAGAAGAGAAAGAAGGCTCCAACAAATAATGAGCAGAAATGGTCTAAGTCTAGCTGATGTGATAGAAAATCTTTTGTTTACTTACTAGGGGAGAAATAACACTAATATGTTATGCGGTTTATGATCCTGTTGCTTTATTGAAAACTTGTGAGTTTGTGTTGAAAATTTGCAGGTGTGAAATGTTGGATGGTGCAGTGGAAATGGATCGCATATTAAGACCAGGTGGAGTCGTGATAATTGAAGATACTGTAGAAATGTTAAACAAGCTGAGACCAATTCTGCGTTCACTTCATTGGTCGGTCAACTTACACCACCAACGATTCCTTGTTGGTAGGAAAGGTTTCTGGCGTCCAGATGGATCTCTTAAAACCTAAAGGTAAACAAAATTTTCCAATATAATTTCATGTATCATCTTTTCTTTTTGTCTACCTGGACTGTGGTCTTTAGTTTATTGAGCGGGTGAAAAATGTTAAACCCGGATGCTCAAATAGGACAAACATAATTCATCGGATCAGTTCTTTTATTTATATATATATAAATATCTCAGTCGAATTTCACCATGAATGCATGGCCACATACTAAGGTGGTAGATACTATGGGGCTGTTTGGTTGGTTTTCCATCAAGTCCTGTAGGATAAAGTTGTCTGTGTGGATTAATGTGTCCGTACAGATTGGAAAGGTTTTTGTTTTTGAGGGTTTTTTCATAGATGAAAGGAGCGTGTTTTTTAATTGGGAAGGGCATGTTTGGAAAAAAAAACTTGCCTTTCTGCATAAAGCTTCCCCAAGAACCTTACTGAATAAGCCACTTTTGTATCATTAAGCCACTACCAAACAGTCATGTATGGCTGACTGAATAAGCGGTGAGTTCCAAACAAGCCTTAACTGTTCTTGGGGGCTTTCTATCTTTCTAGTTCAGCTCGTTAATGCTACTTGAACCTTTTCAATTCCAAAATTCTTATAGTTGATACTAGTGAACCAATCATAAGATTTTATTGAGATAGGTGCGATTCTTACACTTTAAGAGTTGAAGCTTAGGCTATAGATCAGATCAGACCCTGTTTCTCTTGAAAACCTGGCTCTAATACCAACCTTTCAATGCCCAAAATTCGTGGTTGTCAATATATGCTCAAAATATACATTTATAAAACCTGAATATATCTGGTAAATATTGGCATGAAAATAGAATTGCTTGAATAATCACATCATAAATCTTTGCAATAAAAAACTCTGTGGTGTAATCTCACCGTGCAATTGACCTGCAACTATCAAAGCATATTTGGGCTACCTCCCCATGCAATTAGCATCCAGACACATTTTCCACAAAAAAAAAACATACTGTGCATTTCATAAAACTTTAAAGCATAACTGCAGTACTGAGCGCAATCGTAAGCATACGAGAATAGGGTTGGGTTCCGGTGAGAAGGAAAGTTAAGGTGAGAAATGTAAGAAGGGATCTCCACCCTTGGATGCACATTAGGATGAGATGCACCAAATCACTCCCTTATAAAGCGCAAGTAATGAATGGGTATAAGATTAAAAGTGATCAAGGTTTCAGATATCTTCTTACACTTTTCACCTTTAACTCTCTTTCTCACACTATCCTAAGCAAAACATGTATGTATAAAACTTGTTGTGTCATAATGTAATACATAGACATACATCTCAGTTTTACAGATCATGTAAAAACTTGTTTCGATCATTCAATTAGGCTTTAATTTCAGATTTATTATGTATTTGAAAATAAAACAGTTGCAATAAGAGATTGGAAAATAAAGGAATTAGTACTGGAATTGAATTGCATAGTAAAATAAAATTTAATAGTAATATGTAAAAAGCACCAATATATAATTTTGTGAACTAACATATCATTCGTTGAATAAGATAATGAAAAGCAACAGAAGTTTTGGGGTCACAGTCACACCTTGGGTCCAATGGTGTGAGTGAGTCCTGTTAAAAAACCCACTACGGCACTAACTTGTTGGAGACTCTCCTCTCCTCTCCTGAAACTCTTTTAGATCATCAATATAATTCTTTCAATTACACTAAAAAATGTGTGATCCTATTATATTATATATTATATATATATATATATATACAATATACCAGATGTGGATCCATGCTTGTTTCTTTCTTTAATGGCGTATGTATCCTTCCTTGGTCTACTAAAATCTCTATCCCTGCGATAATGGAGGCTTTTACCTTTACCCCCCACATTCTTCTCTTTTTAATTTGAACTTGAACTTGAACTAGTCAAAACCCCCCACCCTCCACTTTGTCATATTTGCCACTTTACTCTCATGGATTTATTCTCTCTTTTTTTTCTTCTTCATGAAAGTTATGTTATCTTATCTTCACCACACTTGAACTTATAAGTTGGGGTGTTCCTCTTATAAGAAAAAAAGTACAAATTGATAATTGTAAATGTATTTTTGTTCTGTTTCATATATCTTATTATATATATATATAATATATATATATATATATGGTTAGGTTGAAGGGAAAACGTTAAAAAAAGAGAAAACTGAAAAATACCTTGGGAGTCTTCCATCTGGACGGTATACACTAATGTATACCGGTAATTTGTAACATGCATTTGTGAATATGCATATGTAATGATAGAAACATTGATGCATAGGAACAAAAAACGCTTGTATGAATTAGTGCATACCGTCCTGATAGAGGGCTCTCAGGGTGTTTTTCAGTTTTTTTAGTGTTTTCCCTTGAAAATCTCTCTCTCTCTCTCTCTCTCTCTATGATTTTTGCAAACTTGCAAACTCACCATTATCTAATAGAAATAAGCCATGTGGATAATATTATTTTAATATTTTATTAATAGTTTATTAATTCATTGAGGGTATCATCATCATTTTATAATTTAACCATTTTTAAATTAATATTTACTAATTTCCTATCATGAACACACTTTCTGACAACTTCGTCTTCTCTAACGAGTTTTCCGGCAAGTTTTCTTATTCATGAATACACTTTTGCCATTCGTGAACACTTTCAACATTCATGAATATCCAATTGGTGCTTTATCATTGTGTTCACGACGAGTTTGCACAGTTTGCAAAAATCGATTAGTTTGCAACGGATATCATCCCTATATAGCACCCCTATATATATATATATATAGGGTTAGGTTCAAATGTGAACTCAATTTTGGCTGTGAACGTGATGACGAATCTCAGCCACACATCTTCGGTTATGGTGGACGCGATCACGGAGGATTGACGCGATTCATGGGAGGGTGGAGATTATTAAAGGAGGGGAACCGTCAAAGCGCGCTTTATTGACCGGATAAGTGGCTGAGATTCGTCCTCACGTTCACAACCAAAAATGAGTTCACATTTGAACTTTCCTCTATATATATATATATATGGGAGGGATCATACGAGAACCACTCCTCTTTAAAGGAACAACTTGTGGACCACATATGATGTGGGTCCCTTATAATATTAAATCAGAAATGATTTAATATTATGTGGGACCCACAATCATATGTGTTCCACAAATTATTCTTTTGTTCCTTTAGAAATCCAAAGATATATATATATATATATATATATATATATAGAGAGAGAGAGAGAGAGAGAGAGAGACTGAGAGATGTCTGTGTTTAAAATTTTAATATGGACATTGATTCAAATTTTGTTATATAAATTTTAAGTTTTTAAAGACATCGTGTCTAAAAGGTCTTGATTCAAACTTCAGGTTTATCATTTTTAAAGACATCATATCTAATATGGTTCTTGATTCAACTTTATTTTATACAAAAAAATTCATCTTCATCTCTGATTATGGACCATTTCATACAACAATTTTTTTTATTATAGTTATTATAAAATTGAAACTTATAATTATAAATTTGATTTTCTATTTAAGTAAGAGTTATGCCAAGATGAAAGAAAATAAGGGAAACACATGGGATGGGACCAACACAGGGTGATCTCTATTTTTGATGGCTGCTATCTGCTAATTTAAGATAGGGTTGTGGGGACAAATAAGAAAGAAAACAACGGATTATTGGTAAGAAAATGAAATTTATTATTCGAGTAAAAAATTAACTACCAATAATTTTAATTGAGAATCTGTTAGACCTTATAAAAACGCTAACTCGACACGAATTAAATAGGTTTGGGTAATACATTTCAACCCGTCTAAGTAAACGGGTTGACACGACACGATAATTAAACGGGTAAGGTCAGGGTCAAAATTTTCAACTCGAAACTGACCCGAATAACGTCAGTGTTGTGTTGGTTGGTCTATGTATGTTAGTTCAACGAATAACGTCAGTGTTGTGTTGTGTTGGTTGGTCTATGTATGTTAGTAATATTACCAATAGTTTATCCATTATCCCTTAGTTAGCTGGGCATACCATTATAATGCTCTCGAAAGAGACTTATTGGCATATGATATGTTGTTATATGCTTTACACATGTACGTTGGACTCTGCTTTCTATATTGATCTTTAGCTGAAAGACCCGATCCTTTCTCCTGTTCCTGAAACGAATGAGTGTCTTGTGATTCGCTTTCACATTCGGTAAAATGGCACATTCAGAAAGTCAGCAACCCACAGTTTAAAGTTTTTTAACAAAGTATTATAGTAAATAATAATAAAAAGTTATTGTACATTCCATGTAGACCTAGAAAAAATTGGCACAACATGCTAACTAGACACGAACTCGACACAAATTAAACGGATTTGGATAATATATTTCAACCCATTTAAGTAAACGGGTTGACACGAAAACGATACGGAAATTAAACGGGTTGACACGACACGACACGAAAATTAAACGGGTCGGGTTAGGGTTAGGCATTCTCAACCCGTTTAACTTTGAACCCGACACGACACGTTTGCCAGGTCTAGAATCTGTGTTTAATAACATTAATGTGAAGGGTATTTTTTGGCTCACTAAGAGGCCAAGTCTAGCCAAGGGGGTTGGGATTGAACCTGGACCCGTTTTATATTTAAACAAAGTCATCTTAACTTTTTGCCACCCAAGCTACAAACCAGAGGCAAATAAACATTAATATTCTTCAACTAATCTTTTCAATTAGTAGACAAAAGTATTATCTACTCAAATTATATGTCTACTTCATCTTTTTCGAATCATGAAAAGAAATCGATGAAATGAAAGATCAACTCTTTTGAAGGGAAAAGCTCAACTGTGATATACATCTACATCTTCATCTACTGATTTGATTTATTCTTTGATTTAATTTAATACAAAATCTAAATCCTTGTGTTTCTAACATAATTGTTGTTGATCTTTAGAATCATAATTTAACCACTGTTAGTCATGATGAAAAAAGAAAATATGTTTTCTATAAGAAATAAATTTTACAATTCAAAAGGGGGAAAATTCTCTTCTTTGTGCTAAACCATTTCAAGATTATGATTGAAAAACTCATTGATAAACCAATTATTAACTAAAAAACTATTTGTTAACTAATAAATTAATTGTTAAATGATATACTAGTTAAGTTTAACAAAAATAGTTAATAAGTTAGATAAAATAAAAATGCAAACTTACAATTTTTATTATTAATATAAAATATAATAAGTATAATTGAATTAAAAAAATTTAAGAATGTAAGAGCATTTCCAACAGCTTCTCTAAAATGAAGAAAATGTAGAAAAACGGGAATTTTGAGGCAAAATGGACTCCAACAACTTCCCCAAATTCTCCTCCAAAATGGAAAAAGTAGAGAGAAAACACATTTTTCTCCAAATATGAAGAACACTCTAAAAATAATTACAAATTGTCACCATCAATAAAAAAATTTAAAAACAAAATATTTAAAGAGAAAAATAATATTTTAATAAATAAAGGAATATTTTAATATTATAATCAATGTTGACTTGTTCAAAATAAAAAATCTATTAAAAATAAATACAAATATTTTTAAAGATTTTAACTTTCTATTCTCCATTTTAAATGAATTTAGTAAATATATTGGAAATGCTTCCAAAAAAAATTGGAATCCACGTCTTGGTAGTTGGTATGGTGTCAAGAATGGTCAAAGGGTAGATGTTATTGGTTGCTTGGTTGTTGGAACTTGGAAGCAGTTTGCCCTTGCATTATTTTATTTAATTTTATTTTTTACTTTATCATTTATAATTCAAACATCTAATTTAGTAACTTATATGAATTTTATACATTCCTTGTTATAAGTTAAACAACATTTATTTTACTCAAAAAAAAAAAAAAAACTCAAATCATAAAGATAATATTTTTCTTTTTAATAAATAAAATATAACTTTGCCACATCTATATCATTTGACAATATAAATACAAATGGAGGATCAATCAAATAACTGTAATTAAAATGGTCAAGTAAATATTAAGTAATAGGTTGATGAAGAAGCAAAAACTGCGTTATGATTTCATACCCCATTGTTTGAGCAACTTGTAAAGGTGTTGCTCCTTTGTTACACTTGGCATTGACGTTTGCTCCCCGGTTTATCAGTACCTCCACTGTATCCTTGCTACCACCTATTGCCGCCATATGCAATGGCGTCCGTCCCTCTGCCTCTGTGCATTCTATATCGGAACCAAACTCGACTAGCAACATCACCACATCTTTGTGGCCTTTAATGGCCGCCATGTGAATAGCTGTCAAACCATACTGATCTCGAAAATCCACACTTGCGTCTCTCTCTAGCAGAAATTCTAAATGGATCATATCTCCACGCCTTGCAGCATTTAAGACCTCTTGCCCTCGTTCTAGGATTTCCACAATCTCTTTCTGCAACATCGTCACAAATGACATGTTATATAGAAACTCACTATATTATTAAAACATCTGATAAAACTTATTGGTATATAATTTCTATAAAAAATCAAAGTTTGCAACTTACTATCTGCATATACACTCTTGTCTAAACCCCATAAATTCAACTTATAAATACATTTAATTTCATAAGCTTTGAGATCCATACTAATATGCATAACACTAGATGCATTTTCCAGAGTGATTGCATTGATTTTTTCATTATCAATTTTCAAAAAAAATTATATCTTATTATATTGCATTGATACACAACTAACAACCCATAATGCATTAACGGGTTACTCGTTTATAAATTGTTACATGATAATAAACATTATTTGTTATTTTATCGACAGATTGCACTGAAATTGAATTAAAAATTCGTTTTTATATTGGAAATCAACTTTTAAAATATTTATTTTCAATAGCCATTTAAAAAAATCATTTTAGAAAACAAATTTTTTGAAATTTCTCATTTACTAAGCGAAAACAAAATCATTTCAACTTTAATTTGTATTTTAATAACATAAATTTAGGGGTAGTTTATGAAATGATTATCAATAAAAATCATCACTCTCGGTTTAATTTATGGATAAACTTTTTGACCATTAATGGATTGATGGTAAGTTACTTATCGGGTAAGAGTTATCAGCCTTACTTACCGTATAAAACTGTTGATCCATGTCTTTCCATTTATCGGGGTAACAATCCCGATCTTTGTCATGTTTATTCGATAATGTGATTAAACAGATAATATTTACTAAAGTAAGTATTTAATAAATGGTCATTAGTAATTAATTCCATTAATTGAAAATACCAAAATAGATTTCCCAAAGTTAATGTTTTACAAATTGATTCTTCAAAATATGATTATTTTTTGTTAATTTTGTTTAATATTACATTAAAAATAAAAACTAAATTTTGTTGTTGTTTACTTACATGGCCTTCTTCACGGGCAACGTCAATGGCGGAGGGGTTCCGATTATCGGCTGCAATGGACGGATCCGCACCAAGCTCAATCAACACCTTCACCATCCGACGGTCACCTTTCGCCGCTGCCCTATACAACGCCGTCCAACCGTCATTACGCTTTGCGTCCACGTTAGCACCTGCACCCGCAAGCATCTTAACAGATCTCTCAAACCCTTTACTTGCCGCCAAAAACAACGGTGTTCTTCCATCTCTATCCTTACAATCCAACGTCTCACATTTTCCCATTTTAATCAATCTCGTAATCTCGTCCGTCCGATCAAACGCCACCGCCACGTGTAATTCCGACCACCCTTTCTCCGCCCATCTAGATTCATCCACCTCCTCTAAACTCCGAGGTGTCGACTCCACTTTCAATCCGGCCTCCAGTAGTAAACCAACCATCTCAACTGAGTTATCCAACCGAGTCGCAACTCGGTGAACCGACTCAGCTTCCCGAGTCGACAACTCAGTTAAAATCGTTCTCTGAAACTTAACCATACTCCTAACGGCATCGCAATCGCCATTATTAACGGCATGCCGGAGCAAAAAAGGTCCGACGAAGGCGACTCTCAGTTTAACGTCATACGTCCACGAGGTAATGGCGTTGATATCCACGGCGGATCCGGATCCAGATCCGGCAGATCCAACGGATCCGGCACGAGAAGTGCGAATTAGGAAGCGATCGGAAGGAGATCTAGGGAAATCAGCAGGAATTTGAGGTTGAGGTCTGAGGATTATTTGAAAAGTTGATTGAGAAAGAGGAGGAATGAGTCCACTCGGTGGATTAACCAGAAATTTGTGAGGAGATGATGTTTGGATTTTGAAGGCAATCGGAGCGGTGGCGCTGAGTGATCTCAGGCGGACGGTGGCTCTGCATTTGGTTCCGAGAACGAAATCTATACACACAACTTGATCCGATACTTCCACTAGTTTCTCCATCATCGATCACACAATCTGCAATATCGAAAGAGATAACGATTAACGCATCTGGAAATTCGAGTCCACAACTCTCCACATTCACGTAATTTTTGGGGACCATCGGTTGATTTCTTCTCTGATTCATGGCCCCATGATGCTACGTCCATAACAAATTGTCGATTGATATTTGTATTTCTTCATCGGTAAACAACGAATCTGTGAGAATGAGAGTACCATTTTTTTTCCATTCTTGGTAATTGATGTTTCTGGATTGTTTCGAAGAGATTTTGTTTTATTACATGACTGTAATTCTGCAAAGCTTTATTCGATTCATCCATGGCGGGATATTTTGTGAACGGAATTTTGAAAAAACAGATAGGACAAAGTCGACGACCCATGCTGCAAGGCATTTGAAAGTAGATATCTTGTGAGCATCGAAACCGGATACCCGTATTTGAAACCGGAACCGTTTTGAAACTGTCAGTTTCAGAACTGGAACTGACGTGATTGGTTCCGATTCTCATTTTTTTTGAACCGTTAACCGTTACCCGCTACTTTTAAATAAAAAATATATTATATATTTATAAATAATAAATAAAGACTCAAATTATCTAGTTTATTTATGTAATAATTAGTTTTTATCGGATTAGTTTTGACCACTTGTTGTATTTATTACTTTAAGTTGGTATTTTGTAGTTTATAATTACAGTTTTATCGTATGCAATGTAAAAAATTTATTAAAAAAATTGAAACTGGATACCCGGTACCGGAACCGGTTCCGGTTCCAGATTTCCAAGAACCGCCGGTTCCGGTTCCAAGAAAATTGGTCGGGTACCCGGTTATCTCGCCCCTAATCTCTACAATATAAAATAATAAAATTATGGAAAGCAAATAATTGATTTAGTCAAGCAATGTATAATCATTATCAACTTTTTGTTTATTTTTATTAATTAATATAAATGTTAAATGATATAACTTTTAAAAGAAATAGTTTGATGGATGTTTGAATATTCGTTTTAAATTATAATTTAATAATCACTTGTAATAAGTCGTTGTGTATTTTATATTGTTTGAAATTGTAACAATAAATTTGATTGTGCATTTTATATTGTTTGAAATTGTAACGATAAATTTTATTAATTCATTTCAGTATTTGATATATTTTAATTCGATATTCAAATACTAAAAAGTTAAAGTTAGAGTGAATTACGTTTTTATCCCTGTATTTTGTTAAAATTTGTAATTTTTGTTTCTGTGGTTTGAAAATTACGTTTTTCTTTCGTATAGTTAGTTTGTCATTTATTGATATTTTTATCATTATGATTTATAATTTTTTTTTATCCTTATGGTTTACAATCCTTTATTGTTTTAGCCAATTTTACTTTAAAGGTAGAAATTAGTTTAATAACGAAAATAACAATAAATTATAAATCATAAAAACAAAAATCATAATTTCTTATTCAAAGAAACGAAAATCAAATTTATTAATAAATCATAAGAACCAAAATTATAATTTACTCAAACACTTATTATTGCAACTTAAAGTTGTGATGGAAGTCTTCAAAATTCACATCCAAACGCCACGATTGTTCTTTTGCCTTAGTAATATCTGAATTACTAGTATAACGCAACATTTATATAGATTAAGGGAAGTATTATCAATAAACAATAACAAGGAGTGTGTAAAAGTTTTATTATTATTATTATTATTATTATTATTATTGTAATTGTTCTTATATACAAAAAAAAAAACACAAATATATACACACTACCAAAACAAACCCACCAAAAGTGACCTTCAATAATTTTACTTGATCGACCATTGAGTCCAATCCAACAAAACTGGTATAAAAATATATTTTTACCAGTTCAAAAAAAATATCCATGGTTTTTTTTTACCGTACTTTAACTTAGCTTTGCAATAAATGGTTGTCGGTTAAAAATGTATCATTAATCATACTCCAAATTAGTATTAAATAATAAATGATCCTTCATGTAAGTGGTCCATACCCTCAAACCCATTTGTCCATCTTAATTGCATGTTTGATAATTCATCAAACATAGTTTGATAAACAATTTACCAAATTATCGTTAACAGGTCTTAATCATACTAATACGATGGAATTTGATCATAAATAAGTCTTAAATCATACTAACACGTTGGAAATATTGAAATTTTATCGATAAAAAAAACATGTGCTAACAAGTGCATAAGATTCACTTGATTTTGGTCAAAGCAAGTAGCCTTTTTTCGGTTGCATGAATTGATTCTTGATTACTTCTTGTGTTTTAAGATCTCCATGTGGATTTGCTTTCTTAAACATCAACTTTCCAATAATACAATTTTTTTTTCTTTTTAATTAATACCATATAAGATGAATGTTAGCGGATTCAATTAAAATCGACCGATTAAATTTCAAAATTCGATTGTAATTGGATTGGATCAATATCCAAATTTTTAATATCTATAATGAATCGCTTGATTGTTGAATTGTTGTTTAAAATCCAATAAAACGAACTGGTCCAAATAAATTATCACTCAATTTGATTTTTCCCAGGTGTTAACTCTAA
Organism: Silybum marianum; assembly: GCA_036898165.1. Lineage (NCBI taxonomy): Eukaryota > Viridiplantae > Streptophyta > Magnoliopsida > Asterales > Asteraceae > Silybum > Silybum marianum. The sequence continues at coordinate 3,074,241 of CM072532.1, forward strand.
TATTTTGCGAGAACCACCTTGTAATCTTCGGAGATGATTTTTTATTTGATTGGAAGGCCAGAAAAAATATAGCGGTGTGGATGTAATTAAGTGTAACTTCGATGGTATAGATGAAGGGGGACACATAACTAAAGATGTATCGCGTACTTTTTATGGTATAGATGTAGGGGGACATATATTTTATCATACTTAGACATTCACATATCTTAACATGAAAATATTTATAAATGTTAACATATAAAGTATTAGGGTTGTGTTTCGATTAGAAAAAAAGTTATGGTGACAACTGACAAGCATAATAATAGATCTTAAGCCTTTGATCAATCCTAATTGAATGTCAACACTAATGAGGTGCATCAAGATGCACCAGATCAATTTTTTTTAAAGCGCAATTTATGGGTGAACATGAGATTAAAAGTGATCAAGGGTTCAAATCTCTTCTTACGCTTTTCACCTTAACTCTTCTTCTCATGCGATCCTTCGCCAAAAGTATTAAACCTTAACAAATCTTAACATACCTTAGATACCTTAACATGTTAAATTGTGGCCATATGTGAAAAACCAAATGGTGAAGTTGTTCGTTCTTCTATAAGAACATGTGCAATGATCATCGTTGGATCAAAAGCGATCAATAGTTGCAAAGGGTTTCTCACGGAGAAAAAAAAGAATCAGATTATCCGGACTTAAATGGATCGAATTGATTGTCCAGTCTTAATTGGATTATATTGAATATATTGTCCATACTTAATTGAAACAGATTATCCGGACTTAATTGGATTCTACTAGTTAACAAAATTCAACATCCAATGAAAATTTTAATAATGGGATTAGTTCCGTTCAAACATATTAAATGTGAACAGATGATGTTTACTTTGTATTAAATCCTATTACGTGTCATAACACTGATTATTTTTATAGATTCAATATATTCGTACCAAATGAGTTTTGGTGTACCAAATCATTGAACATATAATACCAGTTTAAGATTTGTTGTTCAAAGATAGTTTTTAAATAATTTGACTATTTTTTGAATCAATATTTAATCAAAATTTTATTATGTTTGTAGTTTTTTATGATCCGTATATTTATTTACCCCCAACCGCCTCTACATTGTGTGAACAAGCCAAAAGATACTAGTTTGTGTGGTATATTAGGATGTTAGATCACAACAGTTAGGGCCCGTTTGGTTGGAGGGATTTGAAGGGATTCGGAGGGATTGGGATTTCAATCCAATCCATTGTATTGGGGATAGTTCTCAGATTACTGACATGACGACTTATTTGACTGCAGTGTTTGGCATAAATATTAAGATATAGTACAGTATAATTTCAAGAAAATCACCAGAGTTCGCACTGGGAATGACTTATTTGAAATTCCAATCCCTTCAAATCCCTCCAACCAAACGGACCCTTATAATATAATACATAATGGATTTAAATTTTAGAAGAATATTTAGGTTTATAGTTTATACAAGAAGATTTGGGATCATGTGAGATTAAATTGTTTTCGTGAGATTCGTAAGATCACTTTTTTATACTTGAAATTTCACATTAAAACACCGTGAATGTAACATTCACAGTGTTTTTATTGTGAAAGTTCAGATTTTTTTTACCTAACTCCAACAGCTACTCTATTTTAACAATTTCATTATTAACTATATTATTAAAATAATTAAATCATTTAATAAAATATAATTTATCTCTCCTAAACACTTAATTTCAATTTTTTCTATTGGTTAAAAGTAATAAAATATTATTTATCTCTTTACATAAGAAGTTTTAAAGATTTATTTAAATTTAGAGAATTTTATCATCTATATTCTTTTTTTTTCTATTTTTAGCATACAAAATATGAAAATAACATAATTGTTGGAGCAAAAATATTGCTAAAATCTTACTTTTTTCTATTTTAGCATAACTTTTACAGATGCTCTAAATTTAGAGATTTTTACAATATCTATCATCCTTTCTTTATTTTAACATAAATGATAGTATAGCTCTTAGAGCAACAAAAATATTAAAATCTCTATTTTTTTATTTTAACATATTTACTGAAGCTTTATATTCTTATTTAGTGACAACGTGTAACACGAAAGATCCTAAAGAAAATTATTGTAGCTGAATAGGCATATCAAGAACGATAAATTGTAAGGCAAAACGAAATCACATAAAAATAAAAATATATACTTTATAGGTAAAATGTTATTTGAGAATGGTTTCTAACCTTATAAAATGGTGCCCTTAAATATAAGATAAAGTAAATATAAATATCTTTAAAAAGTTACATTTACTTTCATTATATTTTATTTTTAAAACCTTTATGTTATTCTTGAAATATTTAAGTTTTAAAGCATTTTTTAGAAATAACAATTTTAATTTTTTTTTTTGAAGTTAATGCATTAAATTTTTAAAAGAAAACATTTAATGTACATTTTGCTTTCATCAAAAAATAAATTTTGGAGAATTATATGGATTATTTTTTGTGTTCTGTATTTAATTCTTCAATATAATGAGTTGAGAAAATTTTGTCAATTTATTTTTTAAAATATCCTTCATTTTTAGATTTTAAGAGTATTTCCAACAACATCTTTAAAATAGAGAAAATAGAGAATTTAAGCAATTTTTGGTTCTAACAACATCTCCAAAACTTGCTTTAAAATGAAGAAAATATGAAAAAGATTATAAAAATCTCCAAAAATGATTATCATTAGAAATAAACTATTTTTTATTATGTTCCACCAATAAAAAAATTTGGAATTAAATACTTAGATAAGATAAATAATATTTTATTATAAATCTAAAATATTTTAATAATATAATGATCTTTGTAATCTTTAAAATAGAGATGCTATCAAAGAAGTTGAACATAATATTTTTTAAAGATTTTTAACTTTAATTTTTTATTTTAAAGAAAATTACAAAGAAGCTCTTGAAAATGCTTTAACAGGAACCATGACATTGTAGTATATGATGAATTCATATATTTAAACCTATTTTCAGCTTTAAAATTTTGATCAAACTTGTCAAAATCAATGTCATTATAACTTTAAGAAAAATCATAAAATAGAAAATGACCAATTATTTTTATTTTTTATTTTCGAATTATTTTTTTGTTGCTACCTCTTTCTTAAAGGATGTTACTTTTTACACCTACTTTATATGATCTCATTCAATTAGATTAAAATACATGTACCTATTTTAAATTTTTATATATATTATCATCTAATAATAAAGTAGGATGTCCTGTAAAGTAGGGTGGAAAAGGAATAACCCTTTCTCAAAATGCAATTTGGTGTTGAACTATTCATGTCGCATAAAATAATTGAAAGATAAGATCGAAGAATAGTATAATGCCAAGTGTCAAGTGTCAACAGCACACCCTAAAATAAAATAAAACACCTCAAGAAAATTACAAAATCAGTCCCTTGAGTATCTGTCAAATAAAAATTTGGCCTCGAGAATTCTAATTTTGTGTTACAAACCCTCAAATGAAATATTTCTACGTATAAAATTTCATCTTTTTATTAGAGTTCGTTACGATCAGTCTAAACCCTATTTGTCAGTGCACTTAAACAACTTTGGACAGTTATCTTCAACAAATTTTCTAAAATTTCTCTAAAATGTAGAATAAAAAGTTAAAAACTCTAAAAATATTTACATTCATCTCCAACGGATTTCTCATTTTAGAGAAATCAACATTGATTATAATATTAAAATATTTCTTCACATATTAAAATATTATTTCTCTTTCCAAATATTTTGTTGTCAAAATTTTCTATTGGTGGTCCATTTTGTAATCATTTTTAGGTACTCTTCATGTTTGGAGAAAAATGTATTCTCTATCCTACTTTCTCCATTTCGGAGATGGTTCTGGGGAAACTGTTGTAGCACATTTTGGTTTAAAATTCCTAGTTTTCTTCATTTTCTCCATTTTAAAGAAGATGTTGGAGATGCTCTTAATGGTCAAGTATTTATGTATTTGTTTGAACAAGGTAATCAATATAATCACCTAGATGACCTCTTATCAGTATAATCAATTTTTTTCCTTTATTGTTTAGAAATACTAATATAAAAATCCAGAGACAAAATTACCCTTGATTATTTCTTTATCAAATTGAAAACCAGTTCAACACCATTTGCTTCTTGATCGTGTTCTTTGATGCGTTTATCCTTATGCTAAGATTAGTTGAACAATGTCTTGTAGACAAGAGGAATTTAAACATGTTTTTAAACCGAATGAAGAATTTTTTCTCTTCTATAAATGAGATATGTTTATAACACAATTTGTGTGTTGGAGGATTAGTTAATGTTAACTGAAGTTATAGGATTAAGTTTTTATTATGATATATGAAAAACACTTCAACTTTAATGCCAAATGATAGTCGTAATTCATTTTTTTTTTCAGAATATTATGTTATATTAGATTTTTTGCACAACATATGTGTCAAAAATCATATCTTATTTGACACAATATTTACTCGTAATTATTAAATCATTCAAATGCCTTAATTAGTTAACACTTTATTATTTAAGGGACGTCTGATTTACTTAAAGGAAATGGAAATTAGAATGCATATGATAATGAATAACAACGATGGAGAATGAAAAATCGTTCCACACAATTTATTAGGGTATGGATAATTATCCATTTTGAATAATCATTTATTGCATTATTTGTAACCAAACATCATTATTCATTTTCATTCCTCAACCCCCTCCCCCTCCCCCTCCCCCTACCCCCAACCAAACATCCCTTTATTTTAATGAAACATGACATTATTCTCTTATTTAATATAATCCATAGATTTTACTTCTTCAACGTCTCTTTAGAGTTTAGGAACAGTTGGGTTTGATGAATATATATGCTGAAACAATGAAATTGAAAATATAAGATTGAGAGTTTTTCATCAAAAAACATGAGTATGAAAATCCGTTTTACAAAAACTGAAAATTGCATACAAAACAAGCGAAGAATGAAGTGATCAATTTAAATATCATGTCAGTTAATTGTCCACTTTTTTTTAATTATAGATCTTTCATTCATAGATAAGAGAAGAAGAAGTCACTTGACCAAAAAATAACCTAACACATAGATAAATAGTCATAATAGAATTGGTTAAGATTTGCTTATAAATAATAGCGTGATACATACCATATGTTAAACCACTTTTAAAAATTTGGTATACATATCAACAAATTTATAAACTACGATTTTTATAATTTTTTGTGTAGTTTGTGTGTAACTTCAAACAAACTATTTGTTATTTCTTTATAAACTTTAAATTTTTTTAATGTTTAAATCATTTTTAGAATAATAGACAATAATTATTAATTTCACGAATATAAGCTCTTAAAATATCCTGACAAAACTGTTTAAAATTACTTTACTTAAAATATAGTCTTTATGTCTTAAAATAAATGTTCACAATAAAAATTACATGTAGTTTTAAAAATATGTAATTATTATATTATTTAATTAACAAAAATACAATTTTACTCTTAATTATAGAGAGATAAATTTTATCCACCTCAAAATTAAGGGTAAGTGAGAACATGGGCAATTACTTTTAAAAGTTGAAATAAGTTAAGGGGCCTTTAATTAACGAGTGAATATAACAAGAATTGAAAATATTACCCGATAAAATGAAAGACAAAAATTAAAAATCTTACCCTATAAACATTTACCGGGTTTAGTTATAAATGTTTATTATCAAACCATTTTAATGGTTGGAAACATTACCAAGTAAGATAAATAATAGTGGAGACTCTTACTAGTAGTCTAGTACACACTTAGGAGGCGTTTGGTTTGTCGAAATAGAATGAAATCTGGTGGAATTGGAATCTGAATTCTTTTGACCAGATTCAATTCCTTTGTTTGGTTCAATCTTTTCAAGGAATGGAATCTGGTAAATTCCAATGAATTCCAAAATATTTCAATTTGAGATTCCTTAGGTAAGAGGTGGGATTTCATTGGAATGAAATTTGTTCTTTTTTTAATACCCAAAATACCCTTACCACATTACCCAACAATACCAAAACCGAATCGTTTGGATTTTCGACCGGTTTTTTCGGGTGTTTTTTCAGTTTTCGGCTTTTCGGTTTCGGTTTCTCGGCTTTTTTCGGTTTTGTTTTGGTTTTTGCTCATGTTCTCCATCATCTATTGCAACAACTAAACTATGTCTTGCCCTAACAGATGTTGTTTTGTTGTTTTTCTACAGTTTTTTTTTGCTGTTTTTGTTGTTTTTCTGCAGTTTTTATCTGTTTTTGCTGTAAAAAAAACTCATTATTTTTAGTGTTAAAAAATTGAGGTAATTAATAATTATTTTATTAAATTAATTTTAGTTTTAAAAAAAAATTAAAATTAATAAAAATGGTATTTTAGTCATATACTGGAATTTCATTCCAATTCCAAAGCTACATTCTATGAACCAAATTGACAGATTCCAATTCTTTCAACAGATTCCATTCCAATTCTGCCAACCAAACAGTTGGTCAAACCTGACAACATTCCATTCTAATTCCTTCAAAGTCAAATTCCTTTGACAGATTCCATTCCATCCAATTCCATTCTGCGAATCAAACGCCCATTTTTGATAAACGATCTCTAAAATAATAACGTAGACGCTTATTTTGGAATGTACTGATATCGTAATAAAAAACTAAAAAAGATTTTCAAGGGATTACTAGGCAATTGCTGAATGATTTGGTGCATAATAATTAAATTGTCAAAATCATTAAGAGACTCTTCTGATATACTACAAAATAAAATCTAATTATTAGTAATTGATCACAATGAAATTATGACGCCAAATAAATAAGGAAGACCCAAAATACAAAATTTGGTTTTAAAACGATTAAAAAACAGATTTGTTTTATCAAACACAGATTTATGAAAAAGAGGTATAAAAAGACGAAAGGTTCTTGCCCACATAAAATTGAGGTGCCCTATCCGAGCTTCTAGGCAACTTCCTCCAATCTCCACCCGCCAAAACAGCCCACATTTGCTATAATATGAAAAATCCAAGATGGTGATTACGATGTTTACATTAAATCCAAAACTCCATTTTCAATTGACTTCGTCGTTAACTTCTATTCTACTCTTTTGGTCAATCACTACACACAGATTTCAAATTCATTCCCTACTATATGGCTATGGAACTCTAGAGAGAGAAAGAAAGAAAACGCCATATTCATCCTCTCTCTGTAAATACATTAACTGGTATGTATGTATGTATGTATCTGATTCAAGCTTTCTGGTTTCTTACTTATTTAGCTTGATTTTGAAGTCAATAAAGTAAGATTGTAAAGTTTATTTTTAGGGATATTCTTGTGCAGTTGTATTTCTATTTCTATTTGTAATTGTAATAGTAGAACGCGTTTTTGGACTTTTAATATAATTCTGTAGGTTGATTCGGTCCATATTAGTTCACGAACAACTGTAGTTTGATTTGATTTTTTGATTACTTAATCTTAACTGGATTCTACGATTCTGAGGTTTTGCTTTTTTGATTTCTGCGATTGAATTTTTTTCATTTTGCTTCCAGCCGTGCTGTATTATTCCGAGTCAACTCAGTTGGTGGATCGGAGATTTCGTGAATCACTTGCCGTCCGTGGTTGTTGTATTGTTGTTGAGTTCTTGTTTGATTGATCCACGTTGATTTTCTCGGCGGGATAAGATTCGAAGGGTTTTTACCTTCGTGTTTGTAAACACATGATGGAGCTATTTAGATTAGAGACGCATCGATTGCTGAAGTTGATGTTGATCATCTCCGTACTATATCAGAATTTGAATTTATGCTTCTCTCTCAACGATGAAGGTATCAAAATCCGTACTCTTATCATTGTGGTTTATGATTTCGCAAAATTGGAACAAACTGGTTTTAAATCAGAATTTTTCTCTTTCTCAATCCTCTTCAGCAGGATCAGAGTTCATTCCAATTGTACTCGATTTTCCTTTCCTTCTGTTGATTTCAACACAGGCTGTTGATATATATATCTACATGTACTGTCTGATTGCAGGTTTTTCTTTGCTAAGATTTAGAGATAGAGTGGTGAATGATCCATTTGGGGTCTTGTCGAATTGGAATGACGATATTGGAGGTGCCAATCCATGTTCCTGGTTTGGTGTGAACTGCAACAACGGTCGAGTTGTAGCTTTGTAAGTAGTTCATGTATGCTTTAAGTTGTTCAATAAAATTCCAATATTTGCATCTGTGCTGGATAACTTATGGTTATGTTATAGATTCTTGAGTTTTCTGTCGCTAAAAGGTCTCTTATCATCTGTTGAACTTTATCTTATATTCACAGGAACCTGAGAAATATGTGTCTTGGAGGAACACTTGCTCCTGATCTTGGAAATCTAGCTCACCTAAAGTCTATGTATGAACAAAATTACACCCCCCCCCCTCTCCGAATTCCGATCACAATTGATAAATATATTTACAATCTTCATGAATCAAGTCTTAAACTAATTTTATATATATGCAGAATTTTGCGGAATAATTCCTTTTATGGTACCATTCCTGAAAAGATCGGAAAATTGAAGAAGTTGAAGGTGTTGGATCTGGGGTACAATAATTTTGGTGGACCACTTCCATCTGATCTCAGAAATAGTGAATTGCCGAAAATTCTGTAAGTTGTATTGATCTTTTTTGCTTATTATTCGTAATCCCAACAAATTCATCATCATTAACATATCATCTCTTTTCTCAAACAACTCTAGATTACTAGACAACAATGAGCTTCTTGATAGCATTTCTCCTGAAGTTCTACCTGAAACTAAGCAAAGATTGTATAAGAACAGAAGGGAAATGACAGGGTATGTTTCTACACTTTCTTGCAATGAAAACTGATTCATTTTGCAGTTTTAGATTCAATTCTTATAGTCAATCTGCTTATAAGTCTTTGATACTAGTAATCTCCTACCATTTTAGTTGATTTATAAGGGATGTTACACTTGTAGCTTTTGAATCCTTTAAAGAATGCTGTCTACTTATAATGAACCCTGATAGGATTGTTTTTTGAAATGGTTGACAACAGCTGCTCTAGTACTTTTCAGGAACATTGGCCAAACTGGAGTTGAGTCCCACCGGAAACTACTACAAATTGGAGACGTGAATAGATCTATTCGACCGCCAATTGAATTTCTTTTTCCGCCACCGCCACCGCCACCGCCACCAACATCACCATCACCATCTTCGGCCCCAGTATCACCATCACCTTCACCAGCTCAGTTTTCACCAACAGGTGCACCAGTGCCATCACCATCTCCTTCTCCTATACCCTCAGCTGTACCAAATCAAACCCCTCCAACTCCTCCCACAATCATCAACACTCCACCTCCCCTTCCTACTCCTCCTTCAAACTCCAATAATTCTACAGTTTTTATAGTAACTGGTGTTGTAGGAGGCTTTGCTTTGGTTAGCATTGCAGTGTTATTGTTATGGAGATGCAATAAAGTGGCAACTGTTAGGCCTTGGGCCACAGGATTAAGTGGGCAATTACAGAAAGCTTTTGTCACTGGTAATAAGTTCTTGTCTCATATTTGCCTTTAATAACATTTATGTTACTTAAATTAGATCTTTAAAAAAAGGTATAATTTCCAACTAAACTTATCTTAAAAAACCAACATATCAGGTGTACAAAAGCTAAAAAGATCGGAGCTTGAGGCAGCTTGTGAAGATTTCAGCAATGTTATCGGTTCAACTTCATCCGGGACTATATATAAAGGGACATTATCTAGTGGGGTTGAAATAGCTGTTGCTTCTGTAGCTGCACCTTCCGTTAAAGATTGGTCAAAACATCTTGAAAGCATGTTCCGAAAGCGGGTACTTTTTTTAAAATAAAATTTCAGTTCTTTTTCTTTCGCTCTTTTAAGATTTTCTTGTTTCTTAACCACTTTTGTGTTTCGTTATGATTCGCAGATTGATATGTTATCGAAAGTGAACCACAAGAATTTTGTGAACCTTCTTGGCTATTGTGAGGAAGATGTGCCTTTTACCAGAATGATTGCGTTCGAATATGCTCCTAATGGAACCCTTTTCGAACATTTACATAGTGAGTATCTTCATTCTTACATAAAGAACTGAAATCAAACTTCAAATCTGAATATTTTGTTAGTTTCGGTAGAACCCAGAATGGAAAATAAACAAAATTCAGGGTGCGTTTGGTTCCTGAATTTTTTTCCAAAGAAAATGTAAATTTAGAAAACCCGTTTGGTTCATTCAGTTTTCAAAAAATTTCCAAGAAAACAAAAAAATTCATTTTCTAAAATCCTATGTAAATTAGAAAACTAGTTTTAATAGTTTTCCAAATTTTTCTCAAAATGAAAAATAAAAACTCCACCATTTCAATTTTCAACCAAACGCGTTTTCTAAAATTTTCATAGAAAACTGAGAATGAAAACTCAACTCCATTTTCTGAAAATGTTTGAAAACAGTTTTCCGGAACCAAACGGCTGGACCCTCGTTGTTTTAACATCAGAGATTATAATAAATATTGTTCTTAGTTGATCAATATTTCAATCATTTTGCCTTCATTTTTTTAATCTTTTTTAAATTGTGAACTTTTGTAGTACAAGAAGCAGAGCATTTGGACTGGGCAATGAGGATGAGAATTGCAATGGGAATGGCATACTGTCTTGATTACATGCACCAATTAACACCACCCATATCCCACAAAAACCTTAACTCATCATCCGTAAATCTCACCGAAGATTACGCAGCCAAAATATCAGATTTCGGCCTATGTAACGATTCATCTTCTATAAATACCGAACCTACCCCTGAAAGTAATGTTTACAATTTCGGTATCATATTATTCGAGATGATAACCGGAAGAATTCCTTACGCTGGAGGTGATACAATCGACGATTGGGCATTAGACTTCTTACGATCAGGAAATCCCATGATCGAATTAGTCGACCCAACTTTAGATTCTTTCGATGCAGATCAACTTGAAGCAATCGGTATAATTATAAGATCGTGTGTTAATCCCGACCCAAAAAGAAGGCCGATAATGGGAGACGTTACTTGTAAACTAAAAGAGATGACAAGAATATCGCAAGATGGAGCTACACCTAAAATTTCACCTCTTTGGTGGGCCGAACTCGAGATATTGTCGACCGAAGCAACGTAAAAAAAACCCGTAAGTATTTCCCGAAAGGAATTCGGAACATGTATATCTATATATATATATATATATTTATATATAGTAGATGTACGTACATATATAGAAGAAGAAGAAGAAGAAGAAGAAGAAGAGGGTGTTGTTTGAAGAGTTGTTTGATTATGGAAAGTGTGTGTGGGAACTTTGGCAGTAAAAAGCCAGCATCTCCTGCAGTAAGTTTCCATTGGTTAAAAACTCAGGTATGTCTTACATCCATTCGGTTCCCTTTGTATCACTATCACCAATATTTGTTTTTTTTTTTTTTTTTGAGACTGAATTCACTGCTGAGTGAACCCCAAGTGCTATTATACAATATGCTGTTTTGAGAAATTTTATAGAATTCCAAATGTCAATCAAATTTGCTAACAGCTTTTTTATTTATTTGTTTGTTAAATTTTGTTTTTTTTTTCTCTTCCAGAAAGTATTTGTAATAAACTTATATGTTTATTTTTGTTTTTGTTTGTTAAAGGGTTTTCGCAATAAAATTACATAAACAGACCCACTGTTATCGTTACAATAAACAGATGGTATTAAAGGGTTTTTATAAATATTTGAAGAATGTGTTGCATCATTTTATTGTATTATTTTAATTTTTAAGGCCTGAAAGATCATGTCCTAAATAGTTAATACTTTCTACGAGTGTTCATAGAATTTTTATAGATTTTTCTGTTATTTTTAGGATGTTATTTTTAGGAACTGTAAAATTAATTGAGGTATATGTTCATAGGGGCGGGTTCGAACGAGAATTTAAATTTGGTTGTGAACGTGAGTACAAATGAGAGCGTGACACGTGTCATATTCAGACCGAATGATTAAAGAAATATTCAGACTGAATATAATATTTATTCGGTCTGAATATTTCTTTGATTATTCAGTATGAATATGACACGCGTCGCGCTCTAATATATCCTCACGTTCGTAACTAAATTTGAGTTCTCATTTGAATTTTCTTCTATGCTTCATAATTAAAGAAAATAAAATAAAATACAAGGTGGAATTCAAAATTAAAATATTTAAATTATTTTTGAAAGGGTGGCTAACCGACTAGCAGCCAGCCAGCCAGCCAGCCAACTAACATATATGTGGAATAGAATGGAAGTTGTTTTCTTGTTTTGAACGTGTGGAAAGCGGTTGCCGGCCCGTGGGTTCTGTGGTCCTTTTTGGTTGCCAGCTAAAGTCCATTTGGAGAAACCAAATGTAATAGAAGAATTGTTCTTTTCTTTTATTTTTTAATCGTTAAAAACAAATATACAAAATTCATTTATTTGATTTTGTATTTTTTATAAAAAAGAATCTTGACATGTTCTAAAATTTTAAGCTTTTAAAATGACATCGAAATAGTCAATTTTGGAATAAATAACATACACGTTTTTTTTTTATGAAAGGTATTTTCTTATAAACTCAGTGATCATAATTGTTATGTACGATTGAATTCGAATATTGAACAGATAAGATATTTCATTAAATCCCCTAGGACATCAACCAGTATGTCACAACCTTGTGATTATAAGATACACGTTTTAAAATACTAGTTATGTGCTCATGTGCTATAATAATTCGTAATTTTATTGTAAATCAAAAAACTAACAAATTAATATTACTTTTCATTGAGAAAAATCTTTTTTTAATAAAATGAAAAATGATAATTGAATATGTATTGTTAATCTGAAAATTTAGTTTAAAAATGTGAAAGAAGTATCGATATATTAGGTAAATTTTAAAGTTTCCGTTTTTTGGTATTATTTGTTCATTCAAATTTTACTATAATTTAAATATTTTAGATTTAAAAATAATGGTGTGATTTATTATAGTTTTAATAATTAAGTATTCTATTATATTACTAGTAATAATAATATATCTTGTATTTGAATGTTTATCAGTTATTTTTAAAAAATAAATTCAAACATATAACTTTAAAATATATTATGCAATTATAAATCTTAAAAAAACCAAGTTAATTATTTTACAATATAAAAATAAACAAAAAATTATTTAGGTACAAAAAAATAAATAGACAACAATGAAAGAAAATTGAAAATATTATTTATTTAATTCATATATTATATGGTTGTTCATCTATTTTCTTTTGTCGGCAAAAATAGAAAGTTCCATAATATTGACTTTTCATCCTTCGTTATCAAATTGTCAAAATCTCAAATTATGTTACAAAAAATGTTACATATATTATTTATCGCATACGAATATTACGTATTTTTTTTACCATTTTAGGCATTGTTTGGCAAAAATAAGTTAGCTTATAAGCTGACTTATAAGTTAGCTTATTTTCTAGGTAATCGTTTGGATGCGCGTAAAATTTAACTTATAAAATTTAAACATGAGGAACTTTTTGACTTTTTAAATTATCTTTCATTAATATTATTTATTTATTTTTAATATGTCACTTTTTGGTCATTTTACGTATAAAATTTAGTTTTTGCCAAACATAACTTATTAAATCAGTTAAATTTATCATTCTGAAATTTACTAGTCATTAATTACCTTATAAATTAAATCTGTTATTTATCGATCGTAAAATTTTATTAGCTAGTTTGCCAAACATAGCCTTTTGTTATTAATCTTCAAGCCTTTTGTTATTTATACATCATCATGATCAAGAAATGTCAATAAAGATCACGTCAAAGCATGGAAATCGATATCGACACAAATAATGCATAAGAAAGCCTACGATTTCATTTTATCAGCAACCTTTGAATAACATTCGGTCACATTTCGGATAATGGATATGCAAAACAAATACTATGATTTTCTTCAAAAAAAAAATAATCAGTTTTCAACTAAAATTTGCAACTTGTTTATAATTTAGGGAAAAATTTCATCTATATCCTTTAAAACTTCCTATATTACGTATATATCATTGTAAAGTTTGAAACTACGTATATATTCTTCTAAACATCTAGAACTCACATGTATGTCATTCTCCCTAATTTAATTATTATTAAAACATTTAAAAAATTCAAATCATTATCTCTGAATTGAATTTATTTTCTAAATTACTTAACTACCCTTTTGAATTTTCTTTTTTAAAATCGTGTGATTTGTATTTTCTAAATGTTTTAATAATAATTAAATTAGGGAGAAAGACATATGTGTGAGTTCTAGAGGTTTAGAATGATATATACGTTGTTTCAAACTTTATAAGAATATACACGTAATATAGAAAGTTTTAAAGGATATAGATGAAATTTTCCCTATAATCTAAGCGAAATTAATAAATTATGTATTTATATTCGGCTGAATTGCACCACAGAGTTTAAGTGATTATTAAAATGTAAGTTCGGGTTTACTTGAAGAGTTGAAGATGTTAAATTTGTAAAATGATGGATTTTATTTACGGTGATAGTAAATGTATTCTAAAACGTTTGTAATTAAATATTTTCATTAAATATGTCTTCAATACTACTTTTTGGAAATTGATAACATTAAATGTCCACGGTAGATCAACGGGAGGTGCTCGGTTAAAAATAGAGGTGGAAACTGGAAAGGTGGCTGCAGTTTGCTTCTCGCAAACCCGATTCTTCGTTTTATTGGTTGTTCATTTTTAGATGTTCCTGTTTGAAACTGCAGTTGGGGTCTGTTTTATTGTGTTAACGGTTATTGCAATTTGTTTTCAAGTTTTTGTATCTGATACTTTTGGTGCATGGTAATTTGGGGTGTTCGTGGTCCGGTTTAGACATTTTCAGACCGAGCGGTTTGGAAGCAAGTGGCCAAATTGGTTAAACCGGACCACAAAAAAAGGGTCTCGTTTGACCAGTTTAGGCAGTTTGAGCCTCCTATAAACTAAAAAATGACATTTATATCGAAAATGAAATTTTTATCAATATCACACTATTAGAAAATCATATATGGAATTATAAAAATTACAAAAAGAAGTTGAACAAACTATCTCTAAAATTACAAAAAGAAGTTGAACAATTCAAAAGAAAGTTAAACAAATTCACCAACAATAGTTGGAATTTTGGACAGACATTGAGCAAGGCAAACTGGTTTGTAATTTGACTTTTATGGATTTCAAAATTTTGTTAATTTAGAAATGAAAAAAAATAACATAACGTCTTTGACGAGTTCTATATAACTGGACCATAAAAATAAAACCTACAACATAAAAAATAAATACAATGTATACATTTTTTGGCAGTCGGTTCGGTCCAGACCGCTCAAAAAAATGTTCAAACCGCAGACCAGACCGGACCGAACGGTTTGACTATTTTTCAGACCGGACCGGAACGCCAGACCGCTCAAACCACTAAAACCGGGCCGGTGTGACTTGATTTGACCGGTTTGAACGGTCGAACGGTTTTTTAAACACCTCTAATGGTAATAAAAGTGGTTTTCCAAAAAAAAAATAACATTAAATGTAATTGATTTCTTATCACCAAATTTTTTTGAACGGCAACGTTAGTGTTAGTGGTTATGTTAGTAACGAGTTAGACTCCAACCTCTGGGACAGCGCGGGATCGAACCCTCGCACCTCCACAGAGCCACATCACCTATGAGGAATAATACCTCCACCATTTTAGGGGAAACCACCACTCCCAAGGCTCGAACCCGAGACCTTGAGAATGTTGTAAAACCCTGGTACCGCTAGGCCAGAGGTTGGAGTCTTATCACCAAATAATGTGATGACGTGTGTTGTTATTGACACGTAAATTGTAAAAAGGTAACTATTTTTTTTTCTTTTTTACAGTGATGATTTTTTTTGTGTAAAAATCTTTATGACAATTTTAGAACGTTAAAAGTTTGCTTGACTAATGATTTTTCTAAACTGAACTTTTTTAGTGGGGACAAATTTTTTTAAACTCGTGTAATTATCTTTGACATCAATGAAATTTCAGTTGTTAACGGTTTTACTTTTTTACGACATTAAAATATTCAAACCCAACTGTTTTTTTGTTATAACAAAATTCAAAAATAACTTATTCTCTAACAAATGTAATATTTGTTTATAAAGAAAATTTTGTTCAAGAAATTATCAAAAAATAACATTAAGATATATAACAATCCTAGACAACTTCGATAATTGATATACAAACGGGCAATAAGGGACCGTTTATCAAATCTTATCCAGATAAGCACTTACTAAGTTATATTACCTTACAGAATGAGTACAACAAAGACCAAAAATTTTACCCGGTAAACGAGGGCAACAAAAAGTCTTCGTCGTATGTGGGCTTTTCAGAGCGTTTTATTGTAAGTATAGTCATGATTTTTTCCATGAACCTATCTATTCATCAAATAAATAGCAGTTCTGTCTATCAATATGTATGGTCTTGGATTATCAATAATGATTTTTCTTTAGAATTCGGATACTTGATCGATCCACTTACTTCTATTATGTCAATATTAATAACTACTGTTGGAATTCTGGTTCTTATTTATAGCGATAATTATATGTCTCATGATCACGAATATTTGAGATTTTTTGCTTATATGAGTTTTTTCAGTACTTCCATGTTGGAATATGTTCGTATCTATTAATAAAAAAAGAGTTTGTATCGAGTAAAGTATATACTTCGACTTTCTTGTGCTAAAACTTTAGAAGTGCTACTGATAATAATGATCCACAAAGAAGAGCCGCATAACTCAATAGGATTTTGGTTCACACGACCTGTTGCAACAAAGGCTTGTCAAAAAGCATTTGTAACTAATCGTGTTGGCGATTTTGGTTTATTATTAGGCATTTTAGGGTTTTATTGGATAACGGGGAGTTTCGAATTTCGTGATTTATTCCAAATATTCAATAACTTGATTTCTAATAATGAGGTCAATTTTGTATTTGTTACTTTGTGCGCTGTTCTATTATTTGCCGGTGCGATTGCTAAATCTGCACAATTTCCCCTTCATGTATGGTTACCTGATGCAATGGAAGGGCTAACTCCTATTTCGGCCCTTATACATGCTGCTACGATGGTAGCAGCGGGAATTTTTCTTGTAGCTCGACTTATGCCTCTTTTCATAGTCATACCTCACATAATGAATTTTATCTCTTTGATAGGGATAATAACAGTTTTTTTAGGAGCTACTTTAGCTCTTGCTCAAAAAGACATTAAGAGGGGTTTAGCCTATTCCACAATGTCTCAATTGGGTTGATGTAGGTGCAAAAAGGGAGGGGTCCTTTCCCCACAGTGAATTGTTAAAAAAAATTATACATGTTAAAAAAATATCAAAAATACTAAATTTGCCGACGATTGACAAAAACACTAAAAAAATTTGAAATCAATAAAAAAAACCTAAAAAATCCTTCGATATCGACAAAAACACTAAAAAATCTCTCAAAATCGACAAAAACACTATAAAAATCTCTTGAAATCAACTAAAAAACTTTAAAAAAATTCTCGAAACATGTCGGGTGACTTTACGCGCCTTTAATCTAACTTAATAGGACCCCAGTGGACAAAAA
Organism: Silybum marianum; assembly: GCA_036898165.1. NCBI lineage: Eukaryota > Viridiplantae > Streptophyta > Magnoliopsida > Asterales > Asteraceae > Silybum > Silybum marianum. Next base: position 3,091,824 of record CM072532.1, read on the forward strand.
TCCTGGATCCGTCACTGAGCGAGGGTGACGGTTCTTCCCATGGTTAGTGCTTACCGGGTAAATTTTTATATGCTATGCTTTTTTGTTGACTAAAATCTTACCCGGTAAGTAAGTGATAGTGTTAAATTTTACCGGTAAGCACTTATCGGATATGTGTTTGATAAACCGCCCCTAAAGCTACTTTTGAGGGACCTCACGTATTCCAATTCTACAGGTTATTGAGATTTTTCTGACTATTCTCTAGATTCCTGAAATTAGTCGAGATGTGCGGTTGTGTGCAAGATGGTTTAGACACCCATGGTTGATAAAAAAATAATAAGAATAATAATTGATTTACAAATAATATTCGTTTTAATTTAGCTTTTTGGGAATTAAATATACACGATTGAATGTCAACGTTAAAAAAAAGTATCAAAACGATTGTCTGAGAATAAAAGTTACACTAAGAAATATAAGAAAAGATTTGAACCTTTGATAACTTTTAATTTCAAAACAATTCATGAATTGTGATTTAGAAGAAAATATTGATCTAATGATTCTTATTAGTATTGATACAGTGATCCTTTTCAATTAATATTGATCTCATAGTAGAAATCTCTTTTTACCCTTTTCGGTCCCGCCAAAACTCTTATTCTTACCAGAACTCAACCCTTATTAATGTAATTTTCAGTTAAAATAATTTGAAAATTGGATTTAAAACTTGTAAATTATACCTAACAAACCTACATTGACAAATAAAATATAAAATTATAGAACATTATATTCGATTCCATTGTTTTTATACAATAATAATAAGTGACATTCACGTCTTCAATCATTCTAATTCATATCATATATTCCCCCCCCCCCCTTTCTCTTCTCACACACTACATGTATACATATACGTATATATATATATATTATACTACATTTTCAGAACAAAAGAAGCAAAAGCACAAAGTAATGGCCAACACGTAGTCTTAGTTCTTGAACACAAACAAGTAGCAACCACGTCGGTCTCAAAATCCAAAATCCATTTTTTATAATTTTGCTTTTAAATCATCTCCAATTAACTATATATATATAATGATACACCACCCCTTATCATCTTCATCCCACAAACAACTTTCATCCTTCACTCAAAAAGAAAAGAAAAAAAATGGCAAACAAGCAATTCACCACCATGATCGCAATCCTCCTCCCACTAGCCTTCCTAGCGGCAGCCGCCACCGCCCACGGTGAAGACAAAACCGCCACCGTGGTTGTGGAAGGAATGGTGTATTGCCAAAGTTGCAAATACTTTGGATCATGGTCACTCACCGAAGCCGAACCAATCTCAGCAGCCAAAGTTAGTGTTATCTGCAAAAACCACAAGAAAAGAGTGAGTTATTATAACACATTTGAGACCGATAAAAGTGGCTACTTTCATGCCGAACTTAAAGATTTCAAAATGACCCATTATTTATTGGACCATCCTCTCCATTCTTGTCATGTGAAACTCGTTTCATCTCCGCTACAAACCTGCAATCTTTTGTCGAATGTCAACAATGGCATCAATGGCTCTCCTTTGAGATTTGAGAACAAGGTGTTTTATGGAAAGAACTATGAAGCAGTTGTTTATGCAGCTGGACCACTGGCTTTCCGTCCTACTAATTGCGATCCACAAACCACTAATTAAACTTAATATCGTTTTTTATATGTTTGATTTCATAAATCATAACTACAATATCTTTTTGTATTCGAGTTAATCTTGTTATGTTATCTTTAATGAAACTAAAATGCTTCTTTGCTTAATGGTTGTTATTAATCTTTTGTTTTTAAAGAAATGAAAAGAACTTACTAATTTCTTTTAGAAGTCCAATGGCATTGCAAACATTTTGTTTATATCATCCATGGCTTCTTTTGTGCATACAGTCTGCTCAAAAAGATCGTTTTCTTTTCTTGAAGATGAACTAGTTGGCGGCTGAAAAGTCTTTTGTTGATGATGATGGTCCATGTCATCATCTGGAAGTATCAAAAAGGAGCTGCAATTTTGCTTCTCTTCAAAGGGTTTCTCTTGCTTTCTTTGTCTTCTTTTTCTTACGAATTCTATTGGTTTTCCGAACATGCTATTAATGTCATCCATGGCTTCTTTCAAGTTTACCGTGGGTTCCACTAGGCCATGGTGGCATGCGTTTTCCACCTTCGGCTCGTCTGATATGGTGGACCCCACAAACCGAAACACGACTGTATCTTCTTTAAATTTCGGTTGTGGACGTCTGTTGTCCAAATTATCTGAATCTTTGGAACATTCTAGAGGAATATCCTTAGGACATGGAAACACAAATGCACCTTTTGTCATATTTGGAGCCATTTTGTTGTCAAATTTGGCTTTTTCATCATCGTCAATGTCTACATCATCATCATCACAATATATTTGAAACGGTTCCTCCAATGGTTGATTTTCGTTTGACGATTCTACCCTGCTAGCTGAGTCATCATCATTGAACACCGTGAAGCTGTCCTTCGAGCAATCACCACCATTTGGTTTGCTTTTATGTGAACCGTACTTTTGAAAAGGTTCTGGGCCTAAAGGCTCACGAAACATGCTATTTATTGCATCCATGGCTTCTTTCGTGTTGATTGTGGGCTCCACGAGACCATGATGGCGTGCATCTTCCGCTTTAGATTTTCCAAAAATGGCTGTCTTTGCAAAGTTTAACACAACTGTGTTATCACCGGCATGTTCATCTAGGCCTGCTGCGGTCTTATTTACCTGCTTTAAACCACTTTCACACCCGGTATTTCCCATATTGCCCTTCTCATTTTCCCTATGTGAAATTACTTTCTTGTCCTTTGGTAAGCTTTCAGTTGGCCTGCCTTTAACTACTACATTCTCTGCCTTATCTTTAATGCCATCACCTAGAAGATCTCCTGTATTTCGCCTTTGTTGACGCTGCAGGATATCAGTACATAGTTAGATAATGAAGGACCTCAAAGACAATAAGGGCTTGTTTGTTAGCAGCTTAATGAGACTCAGCTTATTCGGTCAGGTATAGATGACTTTTGATAGTAGCTTAATGATATAGAAAGTAGCTTATTCAGTAAGCTTCTTGGGGGGGGAGGGGGAGGGGGTATGCAGAAAGTCATGTTTTTCCCATCACAGTTAAAAAACACGCTCCTTCCATCTATGAAAAACCTTCCCAATCTATATATACAGATTAATCCACACAGACATCTTTATCCATACAGGACTTAAAGGAAAACCAACCAAACAGCCCCTAAGTAGAAACACAAACTCAAACTATAAACTTAAAAAACGTACCTGAGCCCTCTTTTTTTGGTGTCGCTCCATTCTATGAAGAAACTGATCAAATGATTTTTGGAGCTCGTCTGCCGGCTCTGCAAGACTGCCCACATCTTTAATTGTTAGAGCCAACCATGGTAAAGTTTGTCTATTCGTGTTTGGTACTAGCCAACACATTTTATTGTTCGTTATGTGTTTTATTTGTTGCTTTCATCATAATAACACATAATACCATTAAGACAATGATAACAATTTGACCATCTCACCATCTATGCATAATAGTCCCACTTATGAAGTTTCTAGATGCAATATGAGATGAATCAGTTAGCATTTAAGTAGTTAGCTGAACAACATGTAAAGTTAGAATTAAAAGCCGTAAAAATATTAGAGCACTTACTTTTGTACCCCTAAATGGTACATCTTTTCAGCATCAGTAAACTTCTTCATCTTCTCGTAATAAAGAGCATATGCCTGGTAAAATAATGACCTCTTGTTTCCAATGTGATTCGCCTTCATGTTCTCGAGAACAGCACCAGGGTCATCAACAAAATCCAACTTCACACAAATGGAAATAACATGAATATGAATGACAACCCTTTTGAGTGCTAATTAATTTGTGTTGTTGAGATTCATTATCGAATTGATATGTGATCAATGATATGCGTCATTAAGGTCTACAAAAACCCTAAACTTTGTGGGTTTTGGTACTTATATATTGCATATAATGGCATGAGATTTTACTGGGTTTGTTTGATTTATATTGCATATAACAATGATTTATCAATCTAAAATTAAAGAAATCCATATTTACCAACACTACAAGATAATCCATTTGACCAACGCAAAAATAATGATAATTGCATTCTATTACTTTCACCAGGGCAGGATTGTCAATTTGGAAACATATGGAGGACGAGGAAAGTTCAAATGTGAACTCAAATTTGGTTGCGAATATGAGGACAAAGAAGAGTGTGCCACGTGTCCATTCAGTCTGAATAATGAAGGGCATTCGGTATCAATAACGAAGGTGAAGTTCATACCTTATTCAGTATGAATAACACAATTTTCTGTCTGAATATATTCAGACTGAATGGGACATGTGTCGCGCTCTCCTTTTCACAACCAAATTCGACTTCGCATTTGAACATGCCCCTATGGAGGACAATGTATCCAACTAGAGTATGATATCACCTCCATTTTCACACAGAAACAGGTGCACACAGATCAAAAGACAACTAAGGAATCTATAGTTTGACTTTTAGGTTAATGGACTTCATTCTGATAAAAAAGTGACGACAAATTATGAGAAAACCTAATAACTGTGGTCTGTGTATAATCTAAACAAGTGCAGTACGTTAAAAAAAGGCTAGAATAAGTTCCATGTCAAATTTGAACTCATACAGCAATAGCTTTGATATAAAAGTCAAAGTTAGAAGAATATATAGTTTATACTTGGAAGAATCCTTCAAAATAATTTTTAAAACGGCTTAAAAGCTTCTAAACTCACTTATATCTAATCATTTTTGATCGAATCTCAAAAATCAAAATGCACAAAGGGATGCAGTCAAAGGTAAATTGGTTATGATTACCAGTTTCATCCAAACACGAAGGTAACGTAAATCATTGCGGTAACGGATATCTGTTTCAAATGTTTGAGCGCATTTTTGAAGAAATCGAGGAAGTTTCTGTTTGAGTAGCTGAGGAGGTAATGCATCTGTCATCGTCCTAATTCCTCTGTAAATATAATCATTCGATCATTCAATGCAATCAAAACTTTCATTTTAGTTATGTTTCAATTTGTATGAGTACCGAACGCTTAGCATTCGAACTCGTAAGTGGAACCGTATGATGAAGAGATTTAGGGTTTTGTGCTTACCGGAGCCATGGAAGAAGAGGATCTGAACCATTGTAGGTTTTGATGTCGGAAATCAATGAAGAAAACAGATTATCGTTGGTGGTAGTGGAGTTATTCGCCATTGTTGGACCTTGAAGTGAAAGAGAAAGGGAAACCTAATAAGTAATAACATTTGAACGGGATAAAGGCGCTTGTGTTTTGTTTTGAAAATTCGACTCATTACCAGGTTTGGTCCCTGAACTATTGAGAAATTACAAATTTAGTTTCAATTTTAAACATGTCATCTCCGATCAAGCTGACATAAGATAGAACAAAAACTTTTCCATAATTCTTTTACCCATTTAATTACACTGTAACTAATTTATGTGTTGTTTGACGGTTGTTGAATGGTTTGGTGCATAATGATTAAGTGATCAGAATGACTAAAAAAACTCTTACGATATAGTGCAAAATGAAATATGGTTGTTTGTTAATTGTCAAAATGAAATTGTGACTCTGAATGATTCAGGGAGGCCTAAGATATAAAATCATTTAGAGGGTTTTAGAACCATTAAGAGACATATTTTTTTTGTCAAACAAGATCTGCCTTTTTATCGATTCAGATGTTACCACTTGTTAAAACTATCAAGAAGTAAACAAACACTCCCTTAGTCTTGTCTAATTTCGTCCACACACCAAAAGCGTCGCTCCTCCTTAAGCTAACGACGAAATAACAAGTTAACACCATAGTGCTCATATTTTCAAATAAATGCAAATTAAAGTGTATAAAAAATGTAATAATTTGAATCCAAAATTGCACATCTATCTATGATCATTACAAGACAGTGATCATGTTAATTTAGACTCATACAATTCTTGTACTTTATCATCAATATAAACTGAATCATGATTAAAATTTACATTTTTCAAAATTTTATCTTGATGTATACAACAAGACATCTCAAACAATAAAGTTTAATAAAATATCTTTAATTTTACGATGATATAATATGTTCTATTTTGTTTACAAAATTATGGTATTTTTTCTGGATTGTCTCAGACACATAGGAGGTTCTCTTAACTACGTCCAATACATAAATGTTGATTTACAATGTAACGCTTACTAAAAACATAAACTGAAGTCGTTCAAAAAAAAACATAAATTGAAAGCTTATAACATGTAATTTGATTTTGAAATATAAAATTTGTTACATTAGTTTAAAATATTAATTATAAAGGTCTGTTTGTTAACAACTTAATAAATTTAATGAGACTTGCATCTTATTTTGTTAGTTATATATGACTGGTTTATACTGATTTCCCTAATATATAACTTCTAACTAAAAAAACGTTTCTTACACAATTCAAAAACTTTTTCCAAATGAAAACTTCTTATTTTATAAAAAAATTTAATTTATACAGATAATTTTATACATACAACAAGTGATGAAAAACCAACCAAACAAAAGTTTGTTACTCTTTTCTTTAAAAAGAAAAAAAAGGTTGGTTAGGTTTTCGCGTTTATGGAAACACGTATATGTATTTGGGTTTAGGGGTTAGCCCAGCCCAAACCAAAAGTAGACCGCAGTAGCGCACACAGAGAAGAATTACCAATTTACAATGACTTCACTTCCGACGTCAACCTTCGCATCTTTCTCTCTGTACTGCACAAGCGAGGAACCGAATCGTAGAAAACGAAAATGGTGGAAAAAGAAGATCCAATTTCAGAAGTAGATGAAGAAGGAGAAGATTATGATGAAGATGAAGAAGAAGAAGAAGAGGAACCGCCAGTAACCTCGCAATCGAGGATGCGGAATGACAGGGAAAGAATGGAAGGACTTCTCCGGCGAATGTCGTCGGAAAGAGTTCCGTTGAGAGTCCACGACGTGATAATTAAAGGAAACAACAAGACTAAGGAATCGTTAATCGAAGCCGAGGTCCAAGCCCTAAAAACTGTCACATCTATGCAAGAGCTTCTTCAGGCAGCCACCATAGCAAATGCGCGGCTTCAGAAACTTGATATATTTGATTCCGTTAATGTCACGCTTGATTCAGGGCCGCCTGAATTGCCTGGGACTTCTAACGTCATCGTCGAAGTTGTCGAGTCCAAAAACTGGGTCACTGGTGATGTTGGCGTTTTTACGAAGCCGGAGGTAGTTTCCGTTTACTTGAACTTTGTTACGTTATTGATTGGAGTGATATCCATTATTTATTTGATGATCAATGTTTTTTTATATTGCAATATAGGATCCAACAATTAGTCGCAATATTTTTTTGGAAAGAACAATTAGTCACAATTTGTGCTACTTGTGACCGACTTTGATTAACGATGTGAAGTTGTGTAGGTTTAGATGAAAAATTAGCAACGATAGTAGGCAAAACTAAACCTGACGTACTTTTTGATTGATTGCCTTTAGTTTGAAATTTTGTGATTGTTCAGTTCACGATCAATATTTTCCAATTGCTATCTAGGTGTCTAGTGAATATCACTTTTGAAGTTTCAATTAATCATATACAGGACTAAGTTGTACAATGACCTGTGCATATATCCACATGTAGACGAGAATACGAGATTACAGAGTAATTAACTAATTATAGGAGAAGCTGTGATTCAGCAATTGATATATGCAGATTGCAGGATCATGCTTGGAGGGGTGCTTAATGTTTTACCTTGCTTAATTACCTGTACTTTCAGCTATGGAAATGGTTTCTTCATATAACTTGCGGCTTTATTCACAACATCTAGTGGTATGCACGACTTATGCGTCCATTTATAGGCACTTAAAGACCGACCTAAAATTGTACTAACTCTATACAAACAAACATTGTTTGATTTGGCACTTAGTTTAGACTTTTAGTAAATACCTAAAATGCTTTTTGTTGGTCTTAACTGTTCTATATGCCTTCTAATTTCTGTTATTGGGGGTTTAACAAAGATATATTCAACATGCTTCTTTTGTTTCTCCACAAAAAATAGCATGATAAAGAGATCTTCGTTGGGTTTATTTTTCAGAATGATATTTAATGATGTCATGTCACTACTAAAAATCTAAGACTAAGAGAAAGCTCAATTTCTACGTTTTTAAACGGATACCACCATTATCATTGCTGTAATGGTGACAATTGCTTCAACCACTAAGAACTAGAAGAGATAGCAGATAGGAATAAGGGAATGGACTATAGAGATGTTTTCTACTGACTCGTACCTATTTTTGCCACACATTGCCGGGTTGTGATGAATTGACAGCTTGCATCTGCAAAAAAATATATAACTTGTTTCATTTCAAGTGAATCATACATTCGTACTCCATGTTCACTGGTTGCTTTTGCTGCTGCAATTAAACTATTAAGTTAGAGTTTTTCCGTCAAAGGCAAGAATCAAGAATAATTTATCTTTTTTCCTAATATAGGTCCAACAGTCATGCAATACCCGTAATTTTATGTGACAAATATATGATGTAATATCATGAAATAAGTAAAAGAATCATTTATGGTACGATTGGATATTGAAAATAAATTGATGATTTGTATGAAGGCAAAGTGGTGATTACCGGTCCACCGTTTGTGATCAAACGGGTAGCGAATGGAAATGAACACTTGCAAATGTGATTAGGGGTATCGGTTGGACTACAAAGGTGGAGCATGTTATGCTAATGGATGTAGAAATACATTGTTATATTTTACCATCCATCTGTTGAATTCTTTCTTCTTCATTTATATGCAAGCGAAAGAGAGAAAGAGCAGGAGAGGTTTCATACATATTTAGAGGTAAATAAATATCACACCCTCTAATTCATATAGGTCTATGACATCATGTCTTATCATAAAGCATAACATGAATACTGAGTATTCGACAAGGTATCTTAAGTCTTAACAAATACATACACATCAAAATTTCCTAGACAACTAAATAACTCAATCGTAGACTTCATGTTTAACTAGAACCCATGACTTTTCCTTAAAGCACTTGTAACCAAAAGTCATCATAACAATAATATAAGCAGTACTATAAGCAGCAACTATGCCTAGCAACCGACTAGACTTTGTCCTGGCCCTTGCCGTTACCTGTCTTATCTTCCCCTATGCTCCATGCCATTAGTCGGCTAATAACCTCAGTGAGTTAATGGCTTTCATGTGAAGAACATTTCATAACATATAACATAAAATCATGGCATCTGAGATGCCAACTTGCTTTATAAGTATCAACATAAGTTGTCTGTCCGCCTATTTTTCTGATCTTCTTTCCTTCTATTAATCAGTTTTTTTGGCTTTGACCCATTCAAGGTGAAAAATGGGGTTGATGGTGTTGGCTAAAAAAGAGGGAGAGAGGAGAGCCTTGGGGTACGCTCACTTTTGCATTTTTGTTTAGGTTCTCGAGATTCTCAATCGCTTTTTTTAGTGGGGAGGAATAGTGCGTGAATGACGATTCTCAGACGAGGGAATCGTTCCTCTCTAAATAAAAAGAAGCTAGTTCTATTGATAGAGCTTAGTTGGTATCAACATTTGCATTGCCTCATCGTGTTGAAGGAGTGATTTGTTAGGATTTTTACAGTATCCTGAAATTTTCAGGAAGTCAGATTTATCTACATTACCTGCTAAAGCACAAAGAAATTTTCAGATTTTGCCGTTTGGTAAAACAAATCCTATTCATTAAGCGAGCACTTATCCCCCAGGGCTACTAACTTTCATGTATTGATATGTTCTCCCTCATGACTTGGATTCACACTTCATTTCAACTCAAGTCAACATTTCGAACTAGGATAATCACATACTTATTGATTTTGGGGTGTTGCAATAAACAAGGAAATGAGAGAGCCAAGTAGGCGGGGTGGTGGTAGTCAAAGGTACAAGTAGTGGTAGTAAGATATCTAAGCAAGAAATAAGAATCACTCTACAAAGAAAGGTATATTTTACTTTAGTGTTTGAATCTAAGCAGTAGCACAATAGATTATAAGAACGCGAATTGGGTCAAAGGATTTAAATGGAAAACAAAGACGGGGGACTTTCAAGAATCAAACCTGTTGGATTTTTAGAAATATCTAAATCTTTTAAGAATGTGGTTTGATATAATTCTTGGTCAGGAAAATATATGAATTTGGAACCGAGTTTGGAGACTTCAGACTAGTTTTTGGTTGACTTTGTAATAGTTAGTCGGTGGTTGTACAAATTTAGTTTCTGTTGTATACGTTTACCCTAATCTCAATAAAAGCTAATTATGTACTAATAGTTAGGCGTGATAACTGATAAGTCATTGCGCTTGAGCCTTAAATTTTTGTTGCATTATCATGTTTTTCAACTTTTTGAAGAAAATTTATCATTTCACTTCTCATACGTTATTCCTTCAATTTCTTTTTTGTAGGCTAGATCCTGGTCACTTGAGGGTTCACTCAAGCTTAAAAACATGTTAGGCCATGGAGATATATGGGATGGTTCGTTGTCTTACGGCTGGGACCAAACATCAGAAATTAGCACCGGTGTAGCTTTACCCAGATTCATGAAATTGGTCAATCCAGTAACGGCCCGTGTATCCCTTCTTTCTCAAGATTGGCTGAAATTCTCTTCTTATAAGGAACAAGAATTGGGACTATCTCTTGGCTTGTTATCAACCAGGAACCATGATATAGCATATAATCTCTCGTGGCGGACCTTAACTGATCCATCACAAATGGCTTGTAAGTCAGTCAGGAGTCAGCTTGGACATAATTTGCTTTCACATTTGAAGTACACATTTAAGATCGATAAAAGGAACTCACCTCTTAGACCAACAAGAGGGTTTGCTTTTGTTTCCACTTCTCAACTTGGTGGCATTTTTCCTGATTATCGGAGTGTGCGTTTTATCCGCCAGGTTTGTGCTCTTTCATGCCTAATGTTCATTTTTTTATTTGAACCAGACCCTGTGTTTATATATATATATATACTACTCTATATATATATAGGCCACATTTCCGATGCAAACCAATCAATCTTTGCAAACTTTGCAAACCAATCTTAGCCGTCCATCTAGTCTAATAAATATTTTATTTTATTTTGTTTCCTAATTAAAAGTCATGATCATAATTAATGAACCTATCATCTTCCATATATATTTCAATCATAATTAATGAATTATGATAACTGTCCATAAATATCCCAATTGTTTCCTAATATAATGGTTTGCAAAGTTTGCAAATATTCATCGGTTTGCAACGGATACCACCGCTATATATATAGCGTTGGATTATGGTGAGAAGAGTAATAAGGGATCTCCACCCTTATTGAAAAGATTAACACTAATGAGATACACCTAATCAATTCCAGTGAATAGTTCAATTCATGGGGTGAGGGTGATATTAAAAGTGATCAAGGGTGGAGATCCCTTCTTACGCTTCTCACCTTAACTCGTATTCTCACACGATCCTTAGGGAGGTTCAGGGTAAATCCCAGAAAAAGAAAAAATGAGGAACACCTTGGTAACCATTTGTCTGGATGGTTTTCACATTTGCATACAAGTAATTGAAGTTGTTTCTTGGTTTTTATGCACGTGTGCATGTTATGCACATGTGCATACCGGATAAATTGCTTACAGCTTATTTGTATGCACATGTGCATACCGGATAAATTGCTTGCAAATTACTAGTATGCACATGTGCATACTGTCCAGATGAACGGTTATCAAGGTTATCCTTAGTTTTTCATTTTTTTTGCGGTTTCCCTGAACCTGATCCTATATATATGATATTTATTTTTGGTCTTCCATTGTGCCTGAACTTCTGTCTGCCTGTGGTTTTTCTCTTTTTCGGGTTTCCACATAAAATTCTCCGGTGTCACACTCTTTTTTTATGCTTTATATTTCCATATTGTGTTTACTCTGTTTATCGATGATTGGATTATGCTAAATAGACATAGTATTAGCCAATATAAATCCGTTTTCGCATCAAAACCGATATTAGCAATAGCCAATATGTGTAGATTTGGGGAAATTGACTTTTGAACTAAAATTTAAATGTATTGGATTAATTGTAAACTTAATTCTATCCAATTTCACAACATTTTTCTTGACAGGAGTTCGATCTCCGGTATGCTTTGCCCTTAGGTTTCGCTCGTGCTGCCATCAACTTTGGTGTTGCTGGTGGTGCTATATTCCCATGGGGAAGTGGATTCTTGAATACACCCTTATCTTTACCCGATCGATTCTTCTTGGGTGGGAATTCCTCCCCTGTTTGTTCATTAGGAGGCCCAACGTCATTATTGGGTTTCAAGACAAGAGGACTGGGACCCACTGAGCCAAGAAGGGAAGTCGGTGAGAAAGCTGGAGATGCGGGTTTCGACTCTTCTTCTGAACGGGATTTTCTTGGTGGAGATCTTGCTGTTACTGCCTTTGCAGACCTTTCTTTTGATCTCCCATTGAAGGTGTTGAGAGATTCCAATATTCATGGACACGCGTTTGCTTGCGCCGGAAGTCTCGTCAAATTAACGGAGAACTCATTCCGAGATCTCTCGTTTCAGAAATACCGAGACTCGTTCAGAAGCTCGGCTGGATTTGGGCTTATCGTACCCACTAAATTGTTCCGCATGGAGGTTAGATACATATCCTTCCTTGAATTATATACTTGAAACCTAATATAATAAAACCTAGTAGTTTGAGGTTTCGATGAAAATATAAAACCCGGGACTTGTTCGGCTTTGAATTTAGGGGTGAGACCAAATTTCATGGAACAACGGGAACCGCTAACATCGGTTTTTTTATATTTTGGAACTGGAACCGCTGGGAACCGGTTCCGATACCAGGTACCTGGTTTCAATTTTTTTTAAGTTTTTTTATATTGTATACGATAAAAATGTAATTTTAAGTCTATTATAAACTACAAAGTACGAGCTTAAAGTAATAAATAAAACAAATGGTCAAAAAACTTTTCCGATAAATACTAAAAAACTAATTATTATTTATTACGTAAGTAAATTAATTAATATATAAAATATTTTTTTATAAAAGGTAATATAATTTTATTAATAAATATACAAAATAATTTATATTTAAAAAATAGCGGGTATCCGTCAGTTTCGGCTCTGGCTACCCGGCGGTTAACGGTTCCAAAAAAAATGAGAACCGAATCAGTCCTAATCGGTTTCGTATTTTAGGAACTGGAACTGGAACCAATTACATCAGTTCCGGTTCCGATACTCACCCCTAGCTCTGATGATGATTCTGTATCAGGTTAACTACTGCTACATATTAAGACAACATGAACATGATCGTGCAAAGACTGGCGTGCAATTTAGTTTTTCTTCACCATTGTAGAACCTTTCCTTCATCTCAATGCCGGCCACCGATCTCGAGTTTGACAGGTATACTTTCCCATGAACCTCTATTGCCCAAAAATCTCTTTAAGTCTTTGGACAACATGAGAGTGCTTGTATTCTTTTTAAGATAACATACAAGTTATGGTAATAAGATTCAATATGCAAACATCTGTTCTATTCTTTGGGATAGAGGTCAGCTCTGCATACATTATATAATATATGACCCCACTGAAAGATAAGATATATTGGGTTCGTTTGGTTTGGTAATAAGATGTTGTTTGCTTAAAGAAAGGCCGTGAAATTTTCCAGTTGAGGTTCTGACTGCTGTTTTATCGGTGATGGAATTAAACCGTTGTTATCTGTTAACAAATTTGTTCATTGCTCTTGGTTTCTCGATGCAAGACTCGTTTCTTTTTGCTGGTTTTCGTCATATCCTATTTTCTTCCTAGGAGTTATTTTGGGAAAACGATTTTACTTTTATCCTATTGCACTTTTACACTTGCATGCAACGTTTTCTTAGAACATCTCAAACTATTATTACGTTAAAATAGAGATTTGAAAGTTTAGGAGTTTTTTTTACCCAAGAATTATGCCTAAAATAAAGGGAAGGTAGGTCTCATTAATATTAAGAGAGATATTGTATCAATTGTTCCCACTGATATTTTTCATAAAGTTTTTCTAAAAGTGTATTGGGACGATAAATTTACAGAATATTTTAATAATATAGTTAATACTAAAATTATTAACAAAAAAATTATAACATAGCTGTTGAAGGTTCTACTCATTTTTGCATATTTTTTTTGCATTTGCAAATAATTCACTCGTTTGGATGGGTATGTTAATGTTATTAATGTTGTACCAGATGTTATTGATGGTGGTAGGAAGTCGACAAGAAGAGAGTTTAGGAGGTGGGAAATTCTAATTAGAGGCTATCGTTTAATTGGTGCTAGAGAATTTGTAGGTTGATAAGGTTGTGGAAAATGTGCAAGAATTTGGGTAAACATGATTCCAGATGTTTCTAGAGGGACCCTGCTTGATGGGACCTCTGCATTTCTTATTAGGAGTCATAAATTAACTAATGATTCCCTCATCATTAAAATTCTATTTCCAAACCCAAAGCGTATTTAAAATTGATGATACTTCATGATGATCACAAAAAAGGTTGCATGATTCGAACCTACACTTAGTTTTTTTGGATTAGTTTAACTGATAAATAAAAGTTTGGTTTTAAGACTTGTTTTTTAAGTTACTCTTTAAAATATTCTGAAATGAAAATTGACCTAAAAGCTATATTCTGTTATTTATTACCAAGTTGAATGGTACAATTGGTACAACTCCACGTTTTTTAATAGCTAATCCTATTTGATTGAAACTTTGTAACTCGACCAGTAACTTTTGTAGGTATTTCCTTCTCATTTTCATATCTTTTTACACTTTTACTTTATAGGATTGGCGTCATGTCTTTAAATTGTATGGTTCAGTTTAACTGACAAATAAATGTTAAACCTTAATATTTCTTTTTATTGATCATCAGTTCAAGTCTTTTAAAACCATTAAAATTTTCGAAATTATTGTTATCATTAAAGTCCCATTAAATTCATCACAGATTCTTTTACTGAAAAAATTTATCCATAAATTTAAAATCAATTTCCTTCTCATCGTGTTTTTCTTCTAAATTTAAGGTTGTTAACCTATTACGTTAAACCATGTAGGACAAATTCATCTACCCTGTCCTCAGGTCTTTTGGATGGTACGATGGTGCCAAACTAGAAAAAATAAAAATGTCAATTTGATTCGATTTGATTTGATTGAAATTCTTTTTATTATTATGTTTTCGGGTTTGAGGCTAATGGATTGAATTTTGTAAGATGATCAAATATTTGTCGTCCTCCTATTCGTCAGTCTACAAAAGGACCCACATTTTAATAATTTTTGATAGAAAGGAAAAATCTAAGACTATCTTTTTTCTAATTGAAATGATAAAAACTTCGGGACATAGAAGAACCATTTTCTTGCTAACTTCGAAAAGAAATACCTAACATGAAAGTTGTGGGGCTTAGAGCATCTCAACAGTTTATACACGATTTTCCTATCAGAGAAAAAGAATTAAAATCTTTAAAAATATTATATCCAATTTTAACGATTTCTTATTATTTTACACATTTTAATATTAATTATATATAATAAATAATATAACAAAACTACTTCCTCTCTTTCTTTTTCTTTCATTTAATTTTGTTGGTTTGATTCGAGCTAGGGATGTCACATTTGTATCATATTACAAACTAATCAATTGCATTAATTAATTGTATCGATTAAATTGATATCCACTAAATTGATTGGTAGTACCCTACTGATTTCATAAACTTGGTTGATACATAATATTGAAAATCATATACTATGATAATATCATACCGACTTTTATATATATATATATATATATATACACACACATTATCTATTAAATAAAAAATAAAAAATCTATTAAATGAATTATATTTAACTATTAATGCATCTAATTTTTTTTATGAAGAAATTAATCAAATAATTATTTTATTTTTTACTGTTTTATTTAGTACATTATTTAGTTCGTCTCCTCAGTCTCCTCAAAGCATACACTTTCATCGTTCGACGACTACATAGTCTACACATTGTTTAAATGTTTTTTTGTATTACTTTATGTTGGACAACGGTAGATTATTATTTACTTATTTGGGTAACATGTTTTATTTACTTATGTGGACAATATGTTTTTAAATTCACTTATTTGTACAACATGTTATGTTAATGAATTTGTAATTTTATCTGTTGAAATGTCAATATAAAACTGTATCAACATATACTAACCGGAAAAAGTTGATACCGATTAGAATTGGTTGTTACACAATATAAATATTTACGTATTAATTATAATTGATTGGTATACGATATTAAAAAAAACATGATAACATACCATGTTTATCCCTACTAAAAACATATTTAACATAAACGATATAGATTAAATGATTTATAATATGTAAATTAAAAATTAATATAATTATATGATTTGTATTTAAAATTTTAGACATATATATAATCTCCACCGAACCATGTAACCGGCATGTGGAGAATGATAATGATATAAACAACGGCTTTTTGGATAAATAAATAAATATTTATAATTAGATGCCATATTATCCTTTTTGTTACGTATATTTTGGGATCCGAAATTACTAAATAAATTAATGTATTTGGTTGGACTACATGTGGACCTTTAGAGGCTTCATTTATTTAATTCATGTATTATTTAAATCAGAGTTAGGTGTTGAACCCGTCGGGATGTAATTTTCATCTAACTCATTCTGTTTTCCTAATTGTTTAGAATTTATTTACCGTAAATATAATAACATTATGAAAGCTGACACGTTGTGTTTTATCTGTTCATTCAAATTTTATAATTAAGGGGGCGTTTGATTTCTGAAAATGTTTTTAGATGGAATGAGATGTATAAAAAAAAATTGACTTTGAAGAAATTTTAAGAAAATGTTATAAAGATTGACCATTTGTTTGGTTGACAAACATTGAATGAAATCTGTTAAACAAATTGAAATTTATCTGTTTGGTTCATATAATGTAACTTTTAAAATTGGAATGAAATATTGTTAATGACCAAAACAGGTGGTGGTTCAGATCAGTGGTAGTCGCTAGTGGTTCAGATCGATAGTGGTCGCCGATGGTTCAGATCGGTGGTGGTCAACGGTGGTCGGCGGTGGTTTAGATCAACGGTGGTTGAATATAATAAAAATATACACTTTTTATTGTAATTTTTTACCTGAACAGTAAGGTTGAATATAAATCCAAACAAACTTGCATCGACATTATCCTTACTGAGTTCCGACAAGGTATATCTTTTGAGAAACCATGGTTTTTGTGTTGTTCATAGCGTATTAATCTTAAAATAACATGTTAACATAACATTTCCTTAAAAAAACTAAGATCATAATAAAAAAAAATATTGTACCCTTATACTAAAAACATATAGAATGCCTACGATTTACATTTAAGACTTTTTAAAATCTAGCGGTAAATAATCTATATTTCCAAAAGAAAATAGTATTATAGATTGTTCATGGTTCATATTAGAGTCAACATTGTAATGCTAGAGAAAGTAAAGAAGTTATACAAAATTTTAATCTTATTAATATAACATGTTAATATCTGGCTATTTTTGTAATGTAACTCTTTCTAGCATCTTGTTAATTTTAATAAAATTGTTGTCGTTTAAAAAAAATAATGTTAAAATGTTTACGACATTATTTTTTTTGTTTGAAAATTTGTTTTAACTTACAATATTTAGGGTTTTGTTTAAAACAAGTATCATAATTGTTAAAATGCAATAAATACATAAAAAGATGGAGGATCAAACAATTCTAATTATATGGTATTTATAGTAGTGATTTTGTGACAAAATTAATGACATTGTATGTTGTTCAAGGGAACTTGATTAATTATTTTTAGATTTTGTTTTGAATTGAAGTTAGGGGTGTTTAGGATTGTTTATTTGAAATAACGTATTGCTTTTTTACAAAAGTGTTTATCAACTTTTGATAAGTTAAAAACTTTTAACTTTTAAAAAAACTTCTTATCACCGATTTGACATCAGTATAAGTTGATTTCTCAAACACTCAAAAATGTTTATTATCGGTGCCTTAGTGAAATAAGTCAATAAGTTGTTTTTATAAGCAATCTCAAACACCTCATTAGCTTGTTTTGATCCCTTGTTCAGATTTTTATTTACGTTTCACTTCTTTTCTCGCCTCAAGTGACTTTGATGTTGCTTATTTTTGCTATGGCCTACACAAATGATATAGGAGCAATCATATCTAAGTATCACATGATATCAAATGTATAAAGGAGCACAAGATGGGGATTGAAGTAGATAACAAAAATTCAGAACAATCTATTTTCAATAAAAAATGTGAAGTTACAAAAATTCTCATTGATGTTACTTGACTGAAAAAAAAAAGTTGAAATTCATACTCCATGTAGCATTGAAAACAAATGATATGAAACTGGTAAAGGTTTGATTAAGGCGTATGACAGCGTAGCGAAAAAAGTTTAAGGTCTCAGAGATAGTGTAAAACAGTGGGAAATATGATTACCACTTTACCACGACTCTCGCAATTGTCAATCAAAGAACATGAGTGAATTGTTATTTTTCGTTGCATAATTCATGCACTTTTTCTTATATGTCTTTATATTGTTATGTAGACAACTAGACATTTCTATGAATAGAAACAATGAACTAGATATACCTTTTTTTAATAAAGAATTAACTAGATAAATCTATTTTTGATTAATAGCATGACTTGTTTAGGCATTTACAATAAATCACATCTTTAATTGAAACTTCACATGTGATTTACGAAAACAATCATGTTTTTTCTTTTGAAATTAGCGATTTTAACAACTCTGTTACATTAAATTATGTGAGATAAGTTCATCTACTTTTACGTCATGTATTTTGGATGGTCCCTTGAGTGTCAAACAAGAAAAAACAATTGTCAATTCGATTTGATTGAAAATTTTATATTGTTATCGTGTTCCATTTGAAAATAATGGATTGGAATTTGCAAGATGATCAAATATTTGTCGTCCTCTTATTCGTCAGTTAACAAGAGGGGCCTGTCTTTTAATTACTTTCTTTTTTGAATATGTAAATACTCACACACACTTCTTATCTTTGGAGACATTTGAACATTGACCTTCTAGGAAATTGGACTCTACTAGTTTCTTTTTTAATAGCGAAAATTTTATTAAGACTAGCAAGATGCTAGAAAAACAATTACAAAACAGAAATAGTCATTTAAAGGGTTTTGCAACCACCCTACCCAATTAATATTCAACTTCTTACTCCTATTATGCACCAAAAAAATACGAGTGCGTAACAATGTTGTCCCTGAACACCGCATTTTCAGGTTTCTTAACTTCAAAAGTTGTCCCATACATTGCGAAAAGAGGTGTGTAGATTACCGCTTCTAAGCAATCTGCTTCTCCTTTCTTCAACCTCACAGTCTCCATCCAGCCCTTCCAGCCTGAGACATTATTAATGACAAATATATCAACGTTCCACCATCGCCCTAGTTACTCGGATACGTCGGGCCAATGATTCTACACACATTAAAAAACATTTTTACAACAA
Source organism: Silybum marianum (assembly GCA_036898165.1). NCBI lineage: Eukaryota > Viridiplantae > Streptophyta > Magnoliopsida > Asterales > Asteraceae > Silybum > Silybum marianum. The sequence goes on from CM072532.1 coordinate 3,111,384, forward strand.
AAATCAACACTTCTTTTAATGGGGAAAACAGAATTATGGGACATAACAAAACTAGTTTCTTACTAACTTTAAAAAGAAATATCTAACATGAAAGGTGTAGGGCCTCAATGAACTCTAAATCAATAAATGTTTCCCCAAATCACTTGTCCTTTCTACATTAGATTAAAATATCAAATATTTTTCAAAGTCTAATCACTCATCAATTCATCATAGAAGAGTTTCTTTGAATAAAGTTAAAAAGAAAAAAAAGTTATATTATTGCTCGTTTGTAAGCAAAACTGAGCACATCACATGAAAATACGAAATCTGCACTCAACTAAACAATGCGATTTGTCACTTGGATGTTGTAAGAATTGTACAGTTGGATTCGCTTCAGATGAAAAAGTAGGTAGGTATAATAATCTTTCACACGAAATCTATATTTAACTAAACACCAAGACCCATCAATAAGATATTGTAAATGTTGTACCATTTCATTCATCACCTTAATAGTAACAGATAAAAAATTAACCGATCAAGAAAGTAGAAAAATAGAGCAAAATTTGTTGAAACACAAAGAGGTGGTAGAAAGAAAAAGGAAGTAATGTCAATTTGACTTCTCCTCGGGTTAAAGATGGGTTGATGGGATGTCATTTTCATATGCATCGTATAATTCATACTTGTGGATTGACAGTGTTATGCAGCCAATTTATTTGATTTTGGGTTTTTTGAGTCGATTTATTTAGGTTTTAACATCCTCAAAATCAAGTAAGCTTCGATCTAATCAGTTTCGGGTTATCTGGTTTACATTATCGGTTAAAAAGAATAAGATTTTTAAAATTTTCTAAGATAATTTGTAAATATAAAGAAGCTTATTCATGAATAATTTATGAAACTGTTGATTTATTTGAAACCGATGAGACGAGGAAAAAAAATATAATTTCATATTCTATATAATTGAGATCACGAAATTAGCATAGCAAATTATATACGTTATAAGGATTTTATTCATATAAAAATAACCGAATAATAAATTATATATATACACACCTATAGGTACGGTTCAAATAAGAACTTAAATTTGGTTGTGAACATGAAAACAAAGAAGAGCGCGATACGTGTCATATTCAGACTGAATAATGAAGAAAAATATTCAGACTGAGTGTAGTGTTACGCGGTCTGAATGTTTTTCTTCATTATTCAGTCTGAATATGACATGTGTCACACTTTCCTTTGTCTTCATGTTTACAATCAAATTTGATGTCGTATTTGAACTTTCTTCTATACCTATATATTTAAAACTTTAAGATAGTTTATAATTAAAAAAAGAATATAAATAAACAATTTTGTATTTATTTTATTTTATTTAAACAAAGGAACAGAATAAAAAATTATATCTAGACCAAAAACTAAACAATGTGAACAGTTGAACTCATACTCTTCATTCTATTTAGATTAATTATTCGGTTTCAGTTATATTCAACACTGATTTAAAGTTTTGACAAAATTCGAATGAATATGGTTGTACGAGTAGAGGTACCTTCACCGTCACCATCACCCGTACTTCTTACCATTGTGGCACATCCTGCCATGGGGATGCAAAGGGGACCCTTTTTCCATCTTTGTTTTCAAGATGTTTGTGAAATATTCAATTTTTTATTTTTTATTATCTTTATTATATTATTATTTATTTGTGCAATTTCTATTGAATGTATTAAATTTGACATGATATCTACTTTTTACATTAATCGTTTACGTTGAATGTATTAATTTTTTGCACCATTTTAAGATAGTGAATAATAATACATTATTTAGGATATGTTTGGTCAAATAAGTTAGCTTATTTTTAGTGTACATGTTTGACAAACCATAAGCTAATTTATAAGCTAACTTATTGAAACGCTACTTGGAGTAACGTTTGGGAAGCTTATTGTCATTTTTTCCAATTATAACTCTCATTAATATTAATTATTAATTTTTATTTTTATTTTTCAATATGCTTTTTTTGGTTATTTTACATTCTTATACGCTAGTTTTGCCAAACCAAGTTTGGTTTAGTTCCTATTTAATGTAACGAACTCTCTTTTTTCTCGGTTAATGCAACAAAGTTTCATCTTTTTAACCACAAGGGTGGTGTCTCAATGGTTTGAGTTTGGGCTCCAAAGGTCAACAGTACCAGGAGGTCCCAGGTTCAAATCCAGGGAGGGGTAAAAAAAATCCCCTTGTGGCCACGGAGGTTCAAATGCGGTGACTCCGGACTACCCTCGAAGCGGGTAGTCGCCCTGGAATTAGTCGGCTCGCAAAGCGGGTTGGATATCCAGGTTAATCAAAAAAAAGTTTCATCTTTTCCTATTTTGTACATTTTCATTTTTGACTTGCAACCTATTGATCAGGTAACATTATATGACTTGGATGCCATGTCATCAATTATAATGTGAACTCATTACATGGATCTTCTAACTTGTCAAATTTTTTTATATAATCTTTTATCTTTCTAAAAATCCAAGATTTTTAGATCTCAATTTTTACCGCCCTCAATTGTTACCAACATTGTTCGTCTCCCATTTGTCCTCTGTTTTTCATCCTTTCATCTCTATTTGCTATTCATCGTTGCAATCACAGGTAAGTTTACATATTTCTCTCCTTAATCAGCTTGTTCATAGAATCAATTTTAGGATTTTTTTTTTACTTGCTATCAATTGACAACTATGGTCTATAGGAGCACGAAATAAGTAATAAAATCAGTTTTGAGTTTCTGGTTCACTTTGCAAAACGAGGATAAGGTTATGGTTTCTTATATCAGACACAATGGAATATTTAGCATAAATAATGAGATGATGATTTCTTTTTTGTTTGGAAGGTGTGTGGAATACTCCTTCCGTCCCAAAATAAATGTCCACAATGAAAATGACACATAATTTTAGGACTGTGCAATTATTACACTTTTTAAATAACCAATTGACACTTTTGCCCTTGATAATAGAGAGAGAAACTTTCTTCATCTCATAATTAAGGGTAAAATAGGAAATTGAAAACTTACTTCTGAAATTGAACACTTATTTTGGGACAAACAAAAATAGTAACGTGGACACTTAATTTGGTACGAAGAGAATATTACTTTTGGTTGGCACTTCAACCATTCTTTTTTATTTGCTGTTGATGGTCTTTTTAACCTCCAATAGAAGGTCTTTTTTGTTTAACCATTCTTTTTTATTTTGCTTGAACAAGGTGACATAAGGTTCATATTTTTTGCTCCTGTTTGGCAAACATTTGCCACCAAGTTCACTATTCATTGTAATAGTTTGATACACGAAAACATAATGTTTTAGTTTGCAAAAGCCGTTTGCAATTAAAAAGAAAATAAAGAAAATGGTTGACTTGGAATTATAAAAAAAAAGAAAATAAAAAAAATGACCTGTCAATAAAATTGATGCCATGTAGCCTATTAACTTATTCAATAGGTAAAATACATATAAAATAAGAAAATATGAAACTTTGTTGCATTAGCTGAGAAAAAAAAAGTTGGTTACATTAAATAAAAAGTAAACCAAATTTCGTTGCATTTTGATGCATTTTACCCTTAATAAAATAACAAAAAGTATTTAATATCTTTAGTCACTAGATATAAATGCAAGTCTATGGTATTTTTTTTTTTTATTTAAATATAAATTTTAGTTTTTTTAAAATATTATTATTTTATTATTGATTTAAAATAAGATTTAAACCTTGTTATCTTTAGATAACTACACAACCGGTGATTATAAATGAAGTAAAATTACATCTTTTATCCATGTTTTTAGATGTTTTTAACGGTTTTTAAAAGTTTAACTTAATGTGTGTTTTTATGGTTGCATTTTTTAACAAGCTATATATTTGTGGTTGTATTTTTTTAGCGAGTTGAGTCTTTATAATTATATTTGTTAGTGAATTTGGTCTTAATGACATGAGACTTTATGGTTATATTAAAGAACCAACTTGATGTAAAATTGCAAAACATAAAAATAAAATCTGTTGAATTTTCAAAAGGAAAAGGAGAAAGAACGTTAAAACATCACGTGGACGAAACATGTAATTTTATGAGTGTGACAAATATTTATAGGAATTCAGTCTTAATTTAAATTAATTTATCGGACGCTCATGGCATGTATGATGGGCTTAGAATAGATTACATGAAGATGATGTGTTAAACTTACAAACATACCGACATACTTCCTTCTTTTGATCCGTATATATTGTTTTCCACCTCATTTTTAGTTGTAATTATTTAATATATATATATATATATATATATATGGGAGGGATTATACAGGAACACCCTTTATTTAAAGGAACACATTGTGTATCACATATGACGTGGGCCCCACATAATATTAAATCATTTCTGATTTAATATTAAATCAGAAATAATTTAATATTATGTGGGACCCATATTATATGTGGTCCACAAGATGTTCTTTTATTTCTTTAAATTTACAAAGTTCTCATTTGAATCTTCCTATATATATATATATATATATATATATATAGTCTGGTTCTTCTACACCCCAGTTAAAAGTTACACCCCGTGCACCCCAATCAAAACCGTCTATTTCATGATCCATTTCATAACTTTTTCCATTTCATATCATTTATGATCAAATGGAACAAGCTCGTTATGAAAAAAAAGGATAAAAAGTTGTGAAAATCAGAAAATATAAAAATGTTATGAAATATTACAGTGAATTTCATAACATTTTATATTTTTTGATTTTCACAACTTTTTATCCATTTTTTTCATAACGAGCTTGTTCCATTTAATCCTAAATGATATAAATATATTATAAAATGGAGAATGTTATGAAATTCACTATATAGTGGGAGGTTTTGATTGGGGTGCACAAGGTGTAACTTTTAACTGAAATGTAGAAGAACCTCCCTATATATATATATATATATATGATGTATAGGAATGGGCCAGTGTATTAGATAAGATGGTACGGGTCACATTTCATTTCTTTATCATTGGATAAAAAATTATAAGGTCTTGAAAAATATATCATATCAATTTATTATGTGCACCAAATATATTTTAAAACAATAATAAAGACATAAGTTTATTTTGCAAGACCTTTTCTTCCACTCTAGCCCCGAGTTTAAATCCCATTTAATGTCATTTTATTAGTTTTTAACTTTTAGTTTCACATTTATTATATTTCTGGAGAAAAAAGAAACTCAATAAAAAAATTTAACACAGAACCTTATATATAAAAAACAATGAACTAATCAACATATCAATGATGATTTTATGAATAATATTCATATATCTATTTTTTATAATAAAATATTATTATTACTTTTAAGAAAAATCTAGACCCATCTTTGATAATACATATTTAGCAAGTAATCCTTTTAACCATTTATAAGATTGATGATCATAACGATAAGTTTTTAAGATTAAATTTAAATTAAAAGTTTTATCGTTATAAAACCATGACGATTTCGACTAATACTTTTGTTTATTTATAAGGTATAAATTTTATGTATTACCTTTAGCATTAAATTTGCAAAATCCGAGTCCATATTAATTAATATTACAGTGAACTACATTTTATCTTGGTCATTGGGATTTGTTAGAAATTACATATCGTCTATTAGGTTCATTAAAGGTGTATTAGATATACTGAATAAAATAGGGATCAATATTTTATTCAAACATGTTTCATTCATATTTTATAAAATAAGATAAAATAAACTTATCTTTTACCAACATAACATTAAAATAAAACTTAATTATCTTATAAAACATTAAGTACGTCTTTCTTTTTTTATATTTTATTCCTTTTATTTATTGTATTTTATGTTATTTAAACTTTAATTTTATTGGTTTCAAAATACTATTTTTATATAGTTTCTATATTTTGATAAATTTATGTAATTTATTAAATATTAAAAATAAAAAAATAACGTATAAAAATAATAAAACAAAAATTATAAACTATGAAAACTTTCTAATGATATATTTTATTTTTATAACATATTTATGTTATTATAATCTAATAAATTACATAATTATCAAAATATATAAACAACTCAGTAAGGGTAAACTGGTCATTTTATCTATTATGTCTTAATAAACATTGAACAGTTGTTTTGTCTTATTTTATTATGTTTTGTCATGTCACCTATTTTATCTGAATACCAAACACACTCTAATTACTTCATCAATCGTAATTGTTTACAAATTCTTATAAATCCGATACCCCAGTGATTAGGTATGTTAAAAAAAAGTTTATTAAGTAAAAGACATTTTGGTCTTTTACTTATTACTTAGAGCATATTCAATGTTTGTTTAAAAATGGGTCGAAGATAGATTGAAGAAGAATAGTTGAAGATGACTTGAACATTAGAGTGAAAAGTTTAAAACGACTTAATTTATCAAAAACTTGAGGTTTTTTATATATTTTTAATTTTTTCAAGTCTTTCACATATTTTATCACTAAAGATGTTCTTAAAAAGAACACTTTCCACCCTCTTATGTTTATAGCGTCCCTAACACCAACCCCCCCCCCTCTCTCTGGTTCATTCTTCCGGTGATAACTAATACCCTTCTTTAAAGGGAAATAAACTTAATTCAAGGGAATTAATTATTTGATAATAACCCTAGGAATCGGAACTTAATCCAAATGAGAATAAAAAAAGGAATTTAAAAGACGCATTTAGTTAACAAAATGATACTTTTTGAAATTGTAATCCATTATAGGAGTTAGAGTTTGTATATATTAGAATAGAATTCCATTAAGTTTGACTACGTATTTTGTTGACAAAATTGTAATAACAATGTGCATGTTTAATTGGTAGAATATAGTTTTGAAATTAGAATGAAAAATAATGATTAATAACCAAAATACTATTTATAATATTTTCATGCTTAAATTAAAAATACTATATAAATGATAAAAATATATGATGTTAGTACTAATAGCAGAGCTTAAAACGACGTCAACAGTGACGACAGCGGCAACTACGACGATAGTGGTGGTGGCTATTTATTTATTTATGGAGTTAAATACAAATTTGGTCACTGTGGTTTACAAATATTAACATATAAGGTCCCTCAAAGATTTTTTTAACATTCAACGTCCTTGTGGTTTTCATTTTATAACAGCTAGGGTCCCCCATCCAACTTTTCCGTTAAATATTAACATTTTAGCATGTTTTCTTTATTTTTCAAACCACATGGACCAAATCTGTAATTTACTCTAAACTATATAATTATATTTGTATTTTATTACTTATATAATTTTTATATTTTATAAAGTATGAATTATATAACATATTTATATACACCTAATATTTTTATTTATAAATTTATCTTTTATAAAATGTATTTTGTATTTATATTTATATTTATATATAAAATGTAAATAATTTTATAAAATATATGAAAGGTTTAATTTATATTAGAAACAGTTTATTATACAAATTGCATATATGAAAGCTTCAAAGTTCAAATACATAAAATACATAAAATATATAAAAATATAAAATCTAAACACAAAATAAATTTTGTAAAATATAAATATAATATGATATTAAATATACAAAGAATTAATAATTTGTAGGTATACATATGTACGGTGAATAGAGATGGTGACGAAAGTGAGACATTAGATTTTTAGCAGGATCGCTTTGATGACAACGATGTTGTATATGTTTGAAATTTAACTTTTATATTTATATTTACCGTATATATTTATATCTACATCAAGGTTCTAAATAGCGTGAGTCATGGCGTGGCGACGAGGTCAAGTCTTAAGTCTTAGAAGTCACGACGAGTCATGACGTTTTTTAAGGCGTGTCTTATAGTGACAAAATATCATATATATAATATAATATTATACACATATATAACTTTTTTTCTACCATTAACCAATGAGTTAATGATATTAAACATTTTAAATTAGGTTATAAATTAAAAACAAAAAAATAAGACACTAAAAGTGTACGAAAACTCAAATATGGTGTTACAAAAATCACGCACTGAGCCATGACGTGCCACAAACATAACGTGGCGGCAAACACAAGTCTTATGCTATGGCGGCTGTCGCAACGAGTTTTTTTAGAACAATAATCTACATATTATTAATTTTTTGTATATTTATGATTGTATTATATTTATATGCTATTAAATTTATTTTGTATTTGTATTTGTATTTTTATATCTTTTATGTACTTGAACCTTCCATCTATACATATTTTGTATATATTTATATCTCAAATTATTAATTTTTATATATTTAATATTATATTATATTTATATTTTATGAAATTTATTTTGTACTTATATTTATATTTATATTTTTATATATCTGAATTTTTAACCTTATATTTATGTAGTTTGTATGGTAGTCTGATTTATTGTTTATGTATTTGAATTTTTATAGCTTCCATATATGCAATTTGTATAATTAACTGTTTGTAATATAAATTGAACATTCCATATATTTTATAAAATTATTTATATTTTATATATAAATATAAATATAAAATACATTTTATAAAAGATAAATATATAAATAATTTTTAAATAAAAATATTAGGTGCATATAAATATGTAATATAACTTATAAAATATAAAAATTATATAATTAATAAAATACAAATATAATTATATAGTTTAGAGTAAATTACAGATTTGGTCCATGTGATTTGAAAAATAAAGAAAACATGCTAAAATGTTAATATTTAACGGAAAAGTTGGATGAAGGACCCTAGCTGTTATAAAATGAAAACCACAGGGATGTTGAATGTTAAAAAAATATTTGAGGGACCTTATATGTTAATATTTGTAAACCACGGTGACCAAATTTGTATTTAACTCTTTATTTTTTATATTAGTTATAAATAACGCGTTTAATTTATAAGAAAATTGACCAAAATGGTCACTTTTTTCCAATCAACTTCATTTTATCCACTTTAAAGCAATATTTTTTTACCCATTTACATAAAATCGATTTTCAGATTAAAAAAGGAAAAAACTGTTTTTTTGGCACAAGGATCATTTTTTTCCGTAAAGATTCTAATTTTTTTTGTAACGATTCAAATTTTACGTAAAAAAGTTTTCTCCATAAATTAGTAACGATTCAAATATAAATGCATAGATCATCTATGAAAACACCAACTATTTGAAAATAAAAAGAGCTCTTAAACGATTAAAAACCTATTTCACTAAATTTTGATAGCTTATCACTTTTTTTATCTATTTTTATTTTTAAAGAAGAAAATTCAGGGCTGACCTTCTAAGAGGGTCCAAAAAAGTGGGTGGGGGGTGCTACAAACCTACCTATTCTTTTCTTAATGATTTTCACAAACTTATTATTTTATAAAAAAAAAAAAGATAAATAAACGGTTGAGGCAAAGCTTGAGTTTGTGTTGATTGCCAAAAGTGTGAAGCATTTTGTTGAGACGGCTGTGATTTTATCTCAAGAAGCTCGTGAATCTTGAAAAAATAAATTGCATGAAAGTTGTAAAGAAGATTGAACCCAAATGCTTTAATGATCACCCACACGAATAAAGAATTTTAAAAACTATATGTTAGTATACATTTAATTTAAAGATAACCAGTATATATCAGTTGGGACGGGTTCATATGAGAACTGTACCAATTTACGAGAATACGAGAACGTTCATCGGCCAATCATTTTGTACATGAAAATTTTCATGTACAAAATTACATATGATTTTATGTACAAAATCATATGTGATTTTGTAAGCATCAAAAAAAACACATACGACTTTTCCCGCGGACAAGTGTGAAAAGTCGCGACTAATCATATGTGATTTTATACATTAATTATATGTGATTAATTTTGTACATGAAAAATTTCATGTACAAAATGATTGACTGAGGATTGTCTTCGCATTGTCGTAAATTGTTACCGTCCTCGCATGAACCTCCCTCTATATCAGTTATATTAATACTTACAAATAATTTGAATCATATCATATGACGAACCTGCAAATGATGAGGCCAGTGGTTTGTTTTATGGAGCTTACAAAAGGCGTAAAAAGAGTGAAATATCAATAATTTTGTATTTGAATCTATTTTTTTAGATAAGTTTTTATTGAGGCTGGTTAATACAAGTAAAAAGTTTTGAAAACCCTATTCAAAAAACCTGTTTTTAAGAATAAGAATGAATTGAACGTATGTTTTTCATATAATTTATTAGGGTGAGTTCCTGTAAAAAAAAGAAAGTTATGATGAGAAACGTAAGAAGATATCTTCATCATTAGATCGATCTTAAATGAATAACAACCAGGTCCGTTCCTGACATTTTATGGGCCCTGAGCGAGATGTAAAACGGGGCCCTTGTTAAGCAACGATTTTTTTTCAATATTGTTTTTATCATCAGAAATAATATGAATTCAAAAAATACTAATAATTTATATAAAGTTGTTTTTTGAGTTGGAAATTCATTAAATACTTACTTCTAAATTAATATAATTTGTCATCTCATTATTACATAACATCGTAAATCTGTTCCGCTGTCAAATATATTATATGATATATATCTTTAAGTATATAGGTTGACATCATTTAGTATGTAGGTTTCCACGTTAGATCATGGTAATGTTTTTATCATCATTTTAAAATTTTAGGATTGAAACAAATTCGCAGGAACCATCAATCTTAGAATCAAAACTCTATCTTAGTTATAGTTTGAGATCTTATGTTGTTTTAGAGATAGAAGATTAATTAAAATTCATGCATTTAATATTAGATAAGGAATTAATAATGTAAGAAAAAAGGTTTAAAAAAAACCTTAAAAGAAACAATAAATAATACTATAAAATTAAAGACCAATTAAATCTTATACATATTTTCTTCTCCAATGTAACTAGTAAATACATGTTTGGGCCTTTATTATAATGATAAATTCTTTTTGGATCATATTAGATAGAAAAAGACATTGTTTCTCTTTTATTTATTAAATTTTTTGAACTACTAATATATATCATATAGTACACATGAAAAAATCGGGCCCTTGTTTATTTTGGGCCCTGGGCGTACGCCCGGCCCGCCCTCCCCCAGGGACGACACTGATAACAACACTAACAAAGTACACCAGTATGCATCAGATGAATTCTCTTCTAAAATACAATTCATAAATAAACATAAAATTAAAAATGATAAAGAGTTTAAATCTCCTTTTACACTAGTCATATTAAACTCTTTATTATTACACAATCTTTTTTGCTTCATTTATTATAATGTAAATAAAGGAGGACGTGTGTGCATTTATTATTAATACCCAATAATACCCTTGATTTATGCCGAGGAAAATACCAACAAATGACGTAGTAGGGATTAGAAGTCTCAACTCCCCTGGGTCTGGGTAGGGACAAATCCGTGATTTTCTACCTACGTTTAAATGTCTATTTTCTAATGCATCACCTCCCCAAAATTAACAACAGCTCCCTAGCTAATTGCCTTTTCTTATTGACACACGTGGAATTTATATAAAAACCCAAACAAAAAAAATATCAATTAATTAAAAAGGAAAAAAAAAGAGAAATATATCTTACAAAATGCTTGCATTTTCATCATGTCTTAAATAGAGTTGAGTTTCGATGAGAAAAAGAGTTAGAATAAGAATCGTAAGAAATGATCTCTACCTTAGGATGCATATTTGGATGATATGTACCGAATCAATCCATATATCAAGAACAATTTATGAGTGGGTTTAAGATTAAAGGTGATTAATGGTCCAAATATTTTATTATATTTCTCATATTAACTCTCATTCTTACACGATTTTACGCTGTCTCAAATAACAGTTATATTGCATTGTTGAATTATAAATTGTATCGGATTATTGTTGATGATGTCTTGTCGTATAAAATATAAACATCGATTTGTATGACATTGTTTTCCCATCATTTCTCTTTTTAATGAACAAAAGAACGTGAATTCGCAATTTGAGCGAAATGTAAAATGTCACAAGAGTAGGATACATGCGTAGGTTGCCGCAAATACTTAGAGTAATACCTGGGCAACTACGATGGCATTAATTGGTGTCGTGTGTGTGTATATATATATATATATAGACAGAGAGAGAGAATCAGATTCAAACAACAACAATAACTAAATAAGAGAATAAAAAAACATCTGAATCATATGTGTTTTACACTAAAATCACGTGTAAAATCACATATGATTCACACGCGACCCATATCTTCCGCATACTCTTTCGTTGTCTGTTAGTGTAAAATCACATATGATTTTGTACTTCATTTGATTGTTTCGTATTCTCTTATTTTATTACTGTTCTCGTATGAACATCCATCTATATATGAGCATAATCATTTAATAACCACTACTAGAAAATTGAGTATTTTTAACGGAAAATGTCGTTGAAATTTTTCTACGAATTTTAGAGGTTATTGATAGAACATAAATTTTCTACGAATTTTAAACGAATTTCTGTTGAAAATCTCTCACAAATATATATGCATTTTCAACCAAAAAAATTTCAACGGAATGTCTCGTCAAAAAGTTTTTGGTTGAAAATGCATTTTGTGAGATATTTTCAACGGAAATTCGTTGAAAATTCGTAGAAAATTTATGTTTTGTCAATAATCCCTTTAAAATTCATAGAAAATTTTTAACGACATTTTCCGTTGAAATTTTTTGTTGAAAATACTTAATTTTCTAGTAGTGAACTTCAAAATTTGTGAGATTCATAATAACTTAAGCGTAAGGCTTTGTTTGATATCATATATTATTTAATATATTAATTAAAATATATTTAGTTTATAATGTGTTTGTTTTATATGTACTCTGTTCATAATGTAAAATTCTTTTACGAGTATTTTTTGTTTCACAAACACACTACAAAAGTTCACATTATGAACCAAGTATATGTGAAACAAATATAAGTTAATCACTATATATATTAAATTCAAGTCAGATGTAAAAAATAGCGCATGATGCACTGATTTTTAAAGATCGCTTGATTTGGAGGATTCTTAAAAGAAAGTCCCTTTATAAACTTATTAGCCTATACATCAACAAACAATTTTTTTATAGTTTGAATTTATAAGTTTATTCTTAACTGAAAAGTTAGATAACAATATAAAAAAACATGTCGAAGAATAATATATGACTGGTGCATAAAGTACATTATTGGGAAAATGTGAAAAAAAAAACCTTGGAGCTCAACCTATTGAAAATGTTATTAGAAATAGTTTTTACTAAGGGATCATTTACCAAACGCTTACTCGGTAACTGTTTACCAGGTTACTTATCTTATCGGGTGAATATAACAAAAATCAAAAATCTTATCCAATAAAAAACAAGACAATGATAGTCTTATGAGGTAAGTGATAGACACTTACCAACAATCATTTTGATGGCCAAAAATGTTACTTTATTATATAAGGTTAGTAGGGATGATCGATGATTCTTACTTATAAATACTTACCCGGTAATTAAACATTTAATACGTAGACGACCCTTAAAACCAATTTACAAATCTTAACTTTTCAAGTTCAGAAAATAAATTTATTCTATGATGGTGAATCTTATAATTAGGCCGATTATATATCTATGCACAACAATAATAATCACCCTCGTCTATATTAGTCATATTTTAAACAAATCACATAAAATGGTGGTTGGTTTTTGATGGTTTGTTTTTAATAAAATGGCTGCCTTTCAAAAGAAAAAAAAAACTCACATAAATAAATAAATATATATATATATATAGAGAGAGAGAGAGAGAGAGAGATTGGCTAAATTATTAGGGTAAGGTATTTTTTCTTTCCAATTCTAGCAAACTTTTTCTTGCTTGAGCTCAGCTAATTAAGCTGGTATATATATACACATATAATATATATATATATGTTCCAACTACTTGTCCTCTCACCTTCTCTGTGTGTGCAAGTGTGAGAAAAGAGATCAGAAGTTCAGAACCACACACACACACACATATATATATATATATATATCCTTAGCGCCCAACAAGGGTTCCGATTAATCCCAATATTTTCAACTGTTTCTTGATCAAAACCCCAAAAATAGAAATGAAGAAAAGTTGCAGCTTTAATTATGAAGAAGAAGATTACGAAATCACCAAGCAAAACCCTAGTTTTCATGAGATTGAAGATGGCAGTACTGATGAAGATGATGATGATGTGGAAGAGGAAGAGGAATCAGAAGAGGTTGACCAGCACAGACCTAAAAATGGATCAACCTCAAGCATTACAGTTGAGGAGATGAGTGATAAGAATAAGGCTAGCAGCTGCTTAGTAACCGGATCGGTTCGACCATATGTTCGATCCAAGAACCCCAGGCTCAGATGGACACCTGATCTCCATTTACGATTTGTTCATGCTATTGAACGATTGGGAGGTCAAGAAAGTTAGTATAGTTATAATTATTAACTTAATTATTTCATCTATTTATATTTGTGTTGTTTGATTTAATATATATCATATATATATATATATGTTGGAAATTAAATTGTTTTCTTTTGTAGGAGCAACACCTAAATTAGTTCTCCAACTAATGAATATTAAAGGCCTTAGCATCTCTCATGTCAAGAGCCATCTTCAGGTATATATATATACATATATATATATATATTTGATTTGCTTCGTTCAAGAAAAATACATTTTTAAATTTTGGAGTATCAATCAATTAATATATATTGATTTAATTGTTTCATCAGATGTATAGGAGCAAGAAGATCGATGATTCAAATCAAGGTATATATATAGAGATATATATATATCTTCTAATTAATTCATGGTATAATATATATTGATGGGTTTAATTAGGGTTTCTTAATTAAATATTGATGGGTGAGATGCCGAATTCAAGAACTTCAATTTGGTTCTTCTAATTCATACTGAAATCAATCAGGGTTTCATATGATCGATAATTAATTAATTTGAGTTTTTTTTTCAGAACAAGGGATTCTTAATGAGGGTGATGATCACCATATCTACCACCTTAGTAAACTTCCAATGCTCCAAAGCTATAATCAAAGATCACTTTCCAATTTTAGGTATCATATCTAATCTTAAATATATGCTTCTTAATTAATTACTTTCTAATTATGGAATGTATAATTAATTAAGTTATGAGCAACATTAATTATAATGTAGTAGAGGGAGGTTCACCGAAAAATCTCGGAAAACAAACTGAAGAACACCCTGCGAGTCCTTCATCTAGACAGACAATATGCATTTGTGCGTAAACGATATGTACAATGCATAAAAGTGATTGAAACTGTTTTTTTTTCTATGCACGAATGCATGTTATAAATTATCAGTATACATTTGTGCATACTGTCCAGATGAAAGGTTCCAGGATGTTCTTCGGTTTTTTTTTTTTTGAGGTTTTCCCTTAAACTTAACTCTAATGTAATGCTAAATCTATGGTGAATAATGTATCAATCATCGTTGGGGCATCAAGGAATCAAGATACCAATTAAAAGTGGCTGAATCCATTAATTAATTTACTCTTGGAATTCCATTTTTAGATGTCAAGATGGTTTATGGAGTTCGCAAACGAACCTAAACTATAATCCTTTCATGCACGGATTAAGACACGGGGTTTATGGTTCAATGGCGGAGAGAATTCTTGCAAGGAACAACATCAGGAACGGTCATTCGAGTTTCAATCATGATCAAGCCAATAATTGGAGAAGATTACAAAGCAATAATATCGAAATGGGATTGTTCAAGAATCTTGAAAGATTATCAATACCTAATCAAATTCGAAGAAATAGTACCACTCAGATGGACACGAATATGATCGTTAAAGATGAAGATCAGCATGATCAAGAGAAAAGGGTACCTAAAAGAAAAGAGATTGATCAAGAATCCGAGCTTCTTGACTTGAATCTTTCGTTAGAAATCAAGGTCCCGAAAGAGGATCATATAAAAAGAAATGATGAAAACAGTTTGTCATTATCATTAAATTCTATTTCAAATTGTGGTAGTATTATTACAAGATCAAAGCATGCAAAAACAATGGGAACTGGCTGTAGTACTATTGCATCTCTTGATCTGACTTTGTGAAAGAGACAGAGATTAAGTGAGATTTTTTAAGATACTTTTGTACCCAGAAAACAGTGCACATATTATAATTGATTGTTCACATATATATATATATATATATATTATATATATATGTATATTATATGACTAGTACTGTGGCGAATGATCTGGTATAAAGAACTAGTTGTATTAGTTAAATGTTGGTACTTGTGTTGTTAACCAAGGAGTGTCAGTTTTTGTGTCATTTTTTGGATCTCAATTGTCACCCAAATATGAAGAAAGTTATTTACACCTTTCTTGGATAACTTTTTGGATGTCTTGTAGGTATGAAATGTCAATTCAGAATTTAGATTTTGTTGTCAATTGAATGCATTTTTGTTTTTAATTGTTAATTAACTAGTATGTATATGAGTATATCGGTTTTATGTCTTCTTAGGATATTATATTGTTGTCTGAAATTGATTATATCGTCAAAAAATTTATTTTATGTTAAATATATTGAAGCTTATACTGACAAGCTATCGAACAAGCCATAAGCATAAATTTTGAATTGAGTTTATATATATATATATAGAAGGAGAACTGTACGAGAATCCTATATATTTAAAAGAACATGAGAACTAACAAAATCATATATGATTTTAGATTAAAGTACGAAAAAAACTACGCGGACCTGAAATCGTGGAAAGTCCTTTTTTGTGTGTTAATCTAAAATCATATATGATTTTGTTGGTTTTAGTGTTCTCTTAAATAAATACAGTTCTCATTTGAACCCGTCTCTCTCTCTCTCTCTCTCTCTCTATATATATATATATATATATATATGGGAGGGATCATACGAGAACCTACCATTTTTAAAGGAATAAAGGAACACTTTATGGACCACATATGTTGTGGGTCCCACATAATATTAAATCATTTCTGATTTAATATTTAATCATATTAAATTAGAAATGATTTAATATTATATAGAACCCATATCATATGTGGTCCACAAGGTGTTTCTTTATTCCTTTAAATTTACAAAGTTCTCATTTGAACTTTTATAGAGAGAGAGAGAGAGATTTTCAAATCAGAACATCTCTGTTTCATGAAAATGTGAAAACACTTTTCAGACCTTCAAATTAATTAAAAGATAACAAAAATTAGAATAAATGAAATAAATCATTAATGATACTAATATTATGTATTTATTAACAATTATTTGTTATCTTAATGATTTTCCTATATCCCTTAAAAATTGTTAGTATCATCAAAGACTTCTTATTTTGATGTCTATAAGTGTCAGTTTACCAAAACTTACCAGGGTAATTAAGTTAATTGATAGTGTTGAATTTTACCCGTAAACACTTACCGAGTAAGTGTTTGGTAAACGACCCTAAGTTGTCTATAATAATATGATAATGTTGTGATAAATCGAAAGTCATCACGTCCACAATCATCAACTTTGTCAGTTCATTATGTGATTTACAGTTTTTTTTCTTCTCATTTTACTCTTGCATATCTTTGATATTTCTAAAAAAGGGTAAATATTTATTCAATATATTTTACGGTTTCCCTCAATATTTTACGGTCTACAAATGTTCTCGTATTTATGTAAATCACATATGTTCGGTGTTATCTCGTTTGAACCAATTCATACAAATTTATTTGCTTAAATGATTAATTAAATCATTTTTAAAATAATCTTAAAACTTAAATCGTATATTTATATATCTGAATTAATATCTGATTAGTTAAAGGTGGTGTGGTGCAATTTTGATGGCAATTGGATAAAGAATATTAATCAGGTTGCATCTCTGCACTTTGTGTTACTTTTATTTTCATTACTGTCAGGGTTTTGTTGTCTTGATCGATATAATTAAACAAACGGTTCTACACCACCACCCTCTATATTTTATTTATATATTTACATCTGATTTTTAAAAATAAATATGCCATCAAAGTTGCAAAAAAAATTATAATAAGAAAGATAAACAATATTCTTTTATCATTTTTAACATCTAAAAATTAAGGTCTGTCTTTTAAGAGGTATTGAAATCTAAAATCTTATTTAATTTTTGATTTTGAAAGTAGAATCAATAAGACTGGTATTTTTATAAACTGATAAATGTTTGAATTTATATATAAATTTATCATTTATAGAATTTAACATTATTATTGATCATCACTATGAAATTTTACATCTAAGTTATATAATTAGCATTCATTTAAGCGAAAATATGTTATTGATGGTATTTAATACCTTTAAATCTTATTATAGTACATCAACAGAGAGAGGTGAGGATCGATTAAGGTTAATTGACTAAGAGACGTTGTTGTTGAAGGTCCGGAGACAATAAGAGGCAAAGTTGGTTTACTTATTACCAAATAAGAGAACGATAAGACATAAGTGTCTCTAAAAATTGAAAAATAGATGAATGACCTTATCTCTTACTAAACTAGACATAAGAGGCTGATAAAAACTTAAAAGAAAAAAATGAACAAGGCCTAAGGTTCTCGTCAGCATTGGATAAAAAATGATAAATAAAAGTTTCAATTTTTTTATATTGTTAATGATTTATTGAAATAATGAAATTAGAAATGCATCCATTTCACGTATATAATCATATAGAATACCAACGGTAAATGATTATCATCTTGATATTGTAATTTTTGAATGCGGTATCTAAATTGGTTAGAATATGTTTATTTTATAAGGTTGTTGATAGTATTATATTAACAAGTTTCTTTTGTTATAGTGAATCATACATGAGATACTATAATCTATCACATATGATACTAAATTAATAACACAACACTACTTGACTATGTCGCCGCACACCACCGGGTCCTTCATGTGTATCAGAACAAGATGTTCTTATATATTTTCATAAAATGATGGTGTTCGTAATATACCTATTTATATTTATTATGCATGAGAAAAGTTCAAATGAAAAACTCATTTTTCATTACGAACGTGAGGACAAAGAAGAGCACGATACATGTCCCATTCAGTATGAATAATGAAGGTTCATACATTATTTATAATGAATGATACAACATTCGGTATGAATAACACAATATTCAATATGAATAACACATGACCATTATCTATTCAGAATGAATAACCCATGGACGCAAGGGACACGTGTCGTGTTCTCCTTTATCTTCACATCCATACAAAATATGAGTTTTTATTTGAACCCGCCCCAATTATTCATATAATCAAAGTCCGGGATCATATATTGGGATGTTTTTAAAATGATAAGTTGTCTTCAAGCATCAATGATTATGCAATATGATCGTCATAAATTGAGTACATAATCATTTGAATCAAGCCTCAGCAATCGAGTATTGTTCAAGAAAAATCTTTCATCAAATATGGTTTTCCAAGTCTTTTTTTAATATTAAAAAAAATACTTATTTAAACTTGTTTTATCTTTTAAACCACACTTATATCTTTTTCAAATGACGGTAATTGTTAGGCAAATATTTACCTAATAAGTGTTTGGTAATATCTTTTTCAAATGACGGTAATTGTTAGGCAAATATTTACCTAATAAGTGTTTGGTAAATGACCCTTAATTTTTTTTTTGCTAAAACCGCAATATTACAAACCAATGTGACTTTTAAAGTATGTAATACAACCAACGTGATCTTTTAGCTGCAGAAGATTCCTTCGCTAAGATCCACCCGCCACTAAGAGCAATTCTTTAGCGGTATATATTTTGAAGTATATAATAGTTATACACGGAAATAAACTCACACACAATACTCGCCTTTGGTGAGGTTTGAACCCAGATCTCTTAAAAGATTAGATTTTACCAGTAACCTGGATACTGCTAATTCAAAGACCCTTTGATTTTGGTACCATATCTTAGTGGATAAACACCTCTATATTCAACATGCCAAAATGTGAAAAACTAATAGAAATAAGGTTAACAAATACAATCATATTTGCATTCCAGATATTCCTACAGTACTCAAGCCTGAATCAACGTATCAAGAAGAAGAAGAAGAAAACTAGAGGACTTGCTTGACTTTGGGAGTAAGAATTGGAGGATCGACGTCAATGCCCATATTAGCAGCAGTTCCTGCTATGATTCTCATTGCTGATTCGATAGTCATGCAGTTCAAATCTGGCATTTTTTCTGTTGCAATTGCGCGTAACTGCTCGATTGTAACTTTTCCCACCTTTTCCCTCTGTGGGTCCTTGGAACCTTTATCTACTCCTGAAAGATTTAGTAAGCACACATAAACACCAGAATGGTTGCCCCTTAATTAATCATGAAAAATATGAAATGGACACATAAATTACCAGTTCTGAAGCAAAATGAAATAGTTATATGGTCAAAGTGAAATAAGAATGTGATTGTGGACTTTGTTTACATAAATTAAGGTGAAAATATGAAGATGGAACCCACGAATGGGGTGCCGTTGGCCGGGTTGAGTTGGTTCCATCAGGTTGAACAGGTTGAGTTGGGTTGGGTCAGTTTGGGCCGGACCCTAATCCAACCCATCCCAAACCATCTTGTTTGTAGATTTTAGGTCTCAATCAGGATGCTGGTTGAGTTAGTCGGCCCGTTTCAAGGGTAAAATGGGTAATTGAAGATAATGGTATAAAAAGAATGCAACCTGGATTTCTGGATGGATGAGTTTAATTTGTTTCCCAATAGTCTTTATTCATCATCAACTAATTCAAGCAAGCATTTGATTTGCAGACTCACAATAACCATTAACCAACTTAAGACCTCTTCATTTCTCTAGGCCCAAGCTCTTGGGTGCATGACCATGGTTTCCCAAATCTTTAGAATATGGATTAAGGCTTTTGTAATGCTATAGAGAAATCTTGGTGCATTGTTTATCTAGTTCTACAACTGATTCGTATATTTGCACTATAGAATCAGCCTCAATTTGGCAGGCATAGGGCTAATTGAAGCCATCTCTAGTCAATTTGGCGGTTTGGGTTGCCAATAGTTGGCCATTGTTGTCTGTTTGTTAGCAGCTTAATAGGCTTAATGGAACTCATAACTTATTCGGTCGGCTATACATGACTGTTTGGTAGTGACTTAATGATATAGAAAGTGGCTTATTCAGCCAGTTTCTAGGGGGGAGCTTTATGCAGAAAGCCATATTAATACACACAGACAAAAACTTGGCTAGTCTATACAGACAGATTAATACACACTGACAACTTTATCCATACAGAACTTAATGGAAACCAACCAAACGCCCCCTTAGCCTCTCACATTCTGATCGCTGTACACTAATCTTGGCTAATCCCTAAACAGTACTTAATTTATGTGAAGTTTAACCATTTGAATTACAGAATGAATGCATAAGAAACTAATAACGATTTGATTTTGGTCATCAAGACTAACAACATCACGACAATCTATAGAAGATTGCTGACCTTTGTAGACTTATAATCAGGTACCAAATTGAACCCTAATTTGAGAACATAATACCTGCAGCTTTAAGGAGCAGAACTGAAGCAGGAGGCGTCTTCAATACAAATGTGAAACTTTTGTCCTGCAAATTCAAACAACAACACAATCCTTACAAAAAACAGAAATCAAAGAAATTCAGAAAACCCTAAAGGGGGGAAGTGAAAGAAAACTGACATCATAAACAGTGATTTCAACGGGGATAATATAACCGGCTTTGTCAGCAGTTCTGGCATTGTAATCCTTACAGAAAGCCATAATGTTCACTCCCTTAGAACCCAACGCCGGACCAACTGGTGGCGCCGGTGTGGCCTTCCCTGCTTCTAACGCCAGCTTTATAATTCCAGTCACTGTACAAACACAAACACAAACACAAACACATTTACATCTTAATTTGTATTATGAAATTGTTTCTTATAGAATCGATAGAGTAGAGCTACCTTTCTTAGCTTTGCCACCAGGTTTTGGAGGAGCCATGGCAATGACTGTAAGAGGCCTTGGAGTTGAAGAACATAGTTGCTTGTTATTGCAACGGAATTGCAGAGATACGTTTGAATTGGAAGATAAGGGGATTGAGGAAGGGGATGATAAGAAGGAAGAGGAGAGATTGGAGGTGTGATTTTGCTTGGAAAGATGAGAAGAAATTGGGTGATATGTGGATAGAGAAGACGCCATTTCTGATCTCCCAGAATTTGGTATCAAGATTGGAAATGGAATAGATAGATTTTGAAGGTGTGCAGATTACCTTATCTCTCGCCAATGTTGGCAATGGCATGGACCTTTTTGGCCCAACTTCTTACATGCCCACACAAACTAGCCCCAAGTAACGTTATTCTTCTCGCTCGAATATAACATTATATTTATTTTTATTTTTTTAAATCAAAATATTAAAAAAGATCATAAAAAAATTAAAAACATTGGATTTTTAATTTGTACCGGATCAATCCCTATATCAAACGTAATTTATTAATGAATTTGATATTAAGTATGATGAAGGGTCCATATTTTTTTTGCACTTATATCACATTTTTTAAATATATAATATTTATATACGGTAAATGCAACAAATAAACTCACACACCCTCCTCGTCTTTAGTGAGGTTTGAACCACTGACATCCTAAGCGGGCAAGGACTACGATACCCCTACTTAACTTACTTCTCACATGATCTCATGTGTTTTAGGGGCATTGTCATTGTTTTCTGTGTATTTATATGAATCGCATTTTATTGGTCGTACTTATGTATAAGGCTAACAATTACTTAAACTTTTGAGTGATTAAACCTATATGAAACGAGGCGAAAGATCGTGTGAGAAAAATATATAAGAAAATATTTGAACCTTATTTTAAATCGCATGAATTGTGTTTTAGAAGATAATAGATCTGGTTAATCTCGATACACTTCATTAATGTTAATATTTACTTAGAATTAATTCAAAGACGAAGATCTTTTCTATTACACTTCTCATCGAACCGAACATTATAAAATGATTTCTATAAATATGTTGTTACGTATGACCATTAGTTTAGTTTTTCTATAAACAACAAATAGCATACATGTGGCCAAAAGATTAAAAGGTTGTCCCAATTTTCCGTTTCTTATAATTTTTCCCATTTTCATAAACTATCCGAAAAAATTGACGTGACGGGATTTACCAAATGTTAATTTAAGTGTCAACTGAGTATCGTAATAAAAAAGCATCTTACCCAAATAAGTGTATTGAGAGTTGTTTATCAAAATGCTTACCGGATATTACTATTTTTATTAAGTGAGGATGATATATACTGATAATCTTTGTCAAATAAGATGCATAGCAAGAACTAAAATTTTTGCCCAGTACATGAGATAAATACTTTTATCTGACAAGTGATTGATAAACAATCCTTAAGAAAACTTTTACTTGGTTAATGTTTATCAAGAATGACGTTTACCAATAGTTTAATATTTGATGATTAAAATATTACCAGTTAAGATAAATAAATAACAACGACATACCAATAAACATTTACTCTAATAAAAGTAGGGGTGACAATTCTCGACACGACACGAAACACGATAAGAACCCGACACGAAAATAAAACGGATTAGAGTTGAAGTTTCTGATCCGCCAACCCGCCAAATAAAGGGGTCCTGCTCGGGTTGACCCAAACATGTCACGGGTTGACCCGCCAACCCGCCAAAAAGTAAAATAAAAAATATTTTTTATTTTATTTAAAAGTCTCAAATAGTCAAACTGCATTTGTTTGAATTTGGTTGTGTTTAGACTTTTTACTTGTTTGAAACTTGGGTTTGTTTCAATTTGCTTGTTTTTTGACTTTTTATTTGTTTGAATTTTTTGTTCAAATTTGGATGTCTTATTAGGTGACCCGTCAACCCGTTACAACCCACCAACCCGTTTGCAAACTACTAATCCGTTTACGACCAGACAACCCGAGCGTGTGCGGGTTAGGATTGCATTTATTGACACGATTAGCTAAACGGATCGTGTTCGAGTTGACCCTCCCGACCCGTCAACCCAAACACAACACGATTATCACCCATAAATAAAAGCGTTTTATAAACGATGTCTTAACCACCTTATAACAATTTTAATTAAAATCATATAATAATTACGATAGCGTGCTATTCGGGAAGCCATTAAATCAACCTATTTTTTACTAGTTGGATGAAATTATAGCACTAGATAAAAATAAACAAATATTATTATTTGTAAATAAATCCAAAACAAAAAGGAAAGAAAATCAATTCCTTAAATAAAATAAATAGAGACGTTAGAAAAAGATTTTATTTTTAAAAATATCAGATTCGGGTGATAGAGTTTGTTAGGCGGTGTGTGTGCAAATAGTAATGTCCGCAAACAAACACTCCAAACCCACTTTTCCACCCTTGGTTTTATTGTCTGTTTGCATACTCTCTCTTTGGTATATGCTCCCAGTATCTCCTCTTATCCCCCCCTACCCATCTGCCTGTAATACCGCCCCTTCCCCCACTTCAAACTCAACACACAAAATCTATGGCGCCACCAACAACAACTTCCTTACTCCATCACAACGGCATCTACTTCACATTCCCGGCGCGTGAATCACACTCTCTCTTCTTCAACTCACACAAATCCCTCCGACCTACCTCTAACAAACTTCCTCTAACTCTTCTCTCTTCATTACCGTCGTTGCCGTCTGGTCGCCGGAAAACACAAGTCTCGACCGTACCGGTAGAGTATGTGCCTCCAGTGCCGGATTTTGATTTCAGCAATGAACTCGATCGACTCCGTATTCTACGTTCCAGGCTATCCAATTCCGGAAGTTTGCGAGATAAAATCCACGTGGTTGATTCGGATGTGAAGGTGAAGCGGTTTTTTAGGAGAGGTCATCATAAAAACGGTTTTGCTAGGGTTTTGGAGAAACTGAAGTTGGATGACTACGAGTTGTTTTTGCTTAAATGTACCGTCGCCGCGGGTCAAGAGCATGTTTTAGGGCCGGGTTATGATGTGGATTCGGATGTGAATGGTGATTTTGAGTCGGCTAGAGGTTCGTTGAAGACCGCGTTGTATACTTTGGTGGAAATTATTGAAAAATGGGAGGGGAACGATGATCGGAAGATTCATGAGGAGAAGGTTGACGGTGTAGCGTTGAGATCGTTATTGAAAACTCTTCGAGACGTTGAAGAGTTCTATGATTGTATTGGAGGGATTATCGGGTTAGTTTTGATCTTTTTCCACATATTTCGTAGCAATTATTCTATTTTAATTTAAGTTGATGTTAATTCACAATTATCACTTGGTTTTAGGGGTCAAATGTCGTTATGTTTTTCTCAGTCGACTTGGTTTCACCTTATATGGATCATTGTCCTAATTTAACTCGATTCAGTAGAAGTTTGGAAGATAGTTAAAATCTGGAAGTCCGATTCTTGGAAAATCAACTTCTTTTTATGGGCATCCCCAAGTGCTGTTAATATTATGAGCATGTAGAGTGCATGTTCCATAATTCTTGTACCATATAATGCTTATTTTACCTTTTGTTTTTGTAGACATGACTTTGGTTATTTCTTTGGACCATATACTCACCATTGCATTTCTTGCAGATACCAGTTAACGATTTTAGAGATTCTTACTCAGTCTGCACATGGAGAGAAGAATATTAATTTTCAGCACATAAATAACTCTAACTCAATGGGATGCCAGTTTTTAGAAATTCATCCTCCTAGTGTACTTGATCTTTCTCAAGACACGGAATATGCGGCCCAGGCCGCTTTATGGGGAATTGAGGTAAGATGAGATTTTGTTTTGTTTGTTATTTCATAAGATACCAGGAGACAGTATCATGAGATTTAGGTATTTTGTATTGAATTTAGGGTTTACCACTCCTTGGAGAGATTTATCCTCTTGGAGGCTCTGCTGACAGGCTTGGCTTAGTGGACACAGTCACAGGTGAATGTCTCCCTGCAGCAATGCTTCCTTATTGTGGCAGAACCTTGTTGGAAGGTCTTATAAGAGATCTTCAGGTAGAATCTCTTTCTATGTTTGTCTTCTTTTAAACGGGGATGATCGAGGTCAAGATCGTGCCATCTTGTGCAGAAATTTGAGCACTTTAATTTGCATTTATGCTATAAATTACACTATTTTTACCGGTAGTAACAACTTTCAAAATTTCAAGGCTAGGGAGTTCTTATATTTCAAATTATATGGAGAGCAATGCATAACTCCCGTTGCGATTATGACAAGTTCGGCCAAGAACAACCATGAACATATCACGTTGCTGTGTGAAAGATCCAAATGGTTCGGAAGAGATCGATCAAGTTTCCAACTCTTTGAACAGGTCTTATAAGTAGAATGTTGATGATGTTTTCTACATGGCCTTTAGGCTTAACTGCATATATAGACAATACTTAGTTTGTTATTAATTACGTTTGGCAGCCACTCGTCCCAGCTATTAGTGCTGAAGATGGCCAGTGGTTAGCGAAGGGACAGTTCGTGCCTGTCTGCAAACCTGGTGGTCATGGCGTGATATGGAAACTTGCTTATGACAAAGGCATTTTTCAATGGTTTCATAATCATGGAAGAAAAGGTGCAACTGTTCGACAAGTCAGGTTTGTCTAAGTTAGTTATCCAAGTATATGCTTGTTTCAAATATATGCTTGTTTCAAATGGCTAGATATGACAAGGTTGTGGATCTAGATTTTGTATCTTATGTAGTTATGTTAACAGATTTACTTTTGCAGTAATGTTGTAGCTGCCACAGACATGACCCTCTTGGCCTTGGCAGGGATTGGTCTGCATGAAGAGAAGGTAACGTTCCCGCCTGGACTTCACATAATTGGTTACTTAAAAAGCCTGCTCAAATCACCACAGAAAGAGAATGGAGCAGAATT
Organism: Silybum marianum; assembly: GCA_036898165.1. Classification (NCBI taxonomy): domain Eukaryota; kingdom Viridiplantae; phylum Streptophyta; class Magnoliopsida; order Asterales; family Asteraceae; genus Silybum; species Silybum marianum. The sequence goes on from CM072532.1 coordinate 3,138,207, forward strand.
GCATGCGTGATGTTGGATGTTTCCTACTATAATGGCACTTGGTTTCCATCTTTGTTTTAATTCATATATGGATAAAAAAAAGTTGTTTTTGGTGATCTTCACAAGTATATGCTACAGATATAATATTCTCTCTCTCTCTCTGCCTACCTAGGATAATTGAAAACCTTCACCTTTTCAGCATCCTCCAAAATTGTTCACCTTGATTACTGAAACATATTTTCTTACTATTTTAACTTAGTGGCCACAGTTGTTGTGTACGCATGGAACTGAACCCTGGATAGATGGGATATTCCACCACATCCCCGGGAGCCTCAAATACCACGCCATGGTCACATTTATGTAACAAATATTCATACCACATTTACATTTTTTCCACATAATGTTATTCTAGATTGATCCTGTGACTAACCTATTTACATATCTGAACTTGTGGCCAATATGTAATGAATGGGTTACTATTATAAAGATCGACCTAGCATGTATTTATACAATACTTATGTTTTCAATCTTGATTAAAGAAACTCATAGTGCTATTTTCATGCTTAGAACAATTATAATAGAAAGATAGTTCTTCTAGACATAATGCAGTCAGCTGGCCTTTTTAATTAGGTGACACCTTTTTCAGATATAAAACTGGGTGGCACTGTCATAGTGGACAGTGTTCAGGAATGGAGGAAATACATGCATCTATTTGGGGTTGCCTTCCAGGGAATGGTAGATATAGATTCAAAGTTTAAACTAAACATAGGAGAAAAGAACATTATTCAAGTGCATCTGGTAGGGAATTTTTGTGGAAATTGACTGCTAGCTCAACATGTACAATGCAGTTGCCAATGGGGGGAATGCAAGTTCTTGTTTATGGGTGTGGTTAAATGCATATGGCTTATTGCACATTAGCAATAGTTTCAATGTGATTATCTCACTTATCTGAAATGTACCCACTCTACCCATGACAGAACTGTTGGTAATGTAAATTGTGATTTATAAGAGGGGTAGGTTTGCCATTTAAGCTTCCAGGAGGTAATATGATCTTTTCACAAAATTTGATAAATGAGCCAAAAATATGGTAAAAATAAACTGAGAAAGGAAGACGCCTACAAACATAATCATGGCAATATTATCAATTATGCTCTGTGAAATCTAGCCTTTCTGCTCTAGGAAGCAGTTCCATGTTTTGACCTTCACATGGATCGATTGTTGTGAGGAGAGACTGCTTATCACTGTTGTGTAAGTTACATAAATAATTTTTATTACTAAATTAACTGATTATTTTTCAGAAGCTTGGTTTTGCATCATGCAAACGAAACTCTGGCGCTACAGAAGGCATAAATGTTCTGATTGAGAAAGGCAAGACCGATGGGACATGGACATATGGTGTGTCATGCATTGAGTATACCGAGTTTGACAAATTCGGAATTGCTGATGGATCTTCTTCTCCTAATAGGTACTATTTGAAACATTCTATTGAACTTCAGGGAAGCCAAGAAAGATTATTGATGATAATCTAACCATCTTAAACATAGGCAGATACATTGTATATTTGTACCTTGTACCAAACTGAAGTTGAATGATTTTTTCAACAACTAGAGGGTTGTCATTGAGATACTCAGTTGAAAACACTGACAGAATGCTTATTGGCATCTTTTTTCCAAATTTAATGTGCATATAATTTGTTATACCTTGTCTAGGATCTAAACTTCATTGAGCATCTGACTTGAAATCAGAGAGCACATGACTGCAAGCTACTATGGCTATTTATCACCATAAGAATTTGACTTTTTTCATAAGTAGAAGCTTTTGTGGTGTCTTAAATGGATTTTTAATACAGAAATGGTAGCAATGTGCTATAAGGTTCAATATGGAAATATATCCTTTCTGGTATAATGAAGGAACTAGATAATAAATGATCAAACTAAAAAAGATCATTTATGGACTACGATTATTTGTATTTGTCATATTCTCCAATTAACCATGGTCATTTGTTAAGTTTGCAGACAGAGTTCCCAGCAAATACAAATATTCTTTATGTGGACTTGTCTGCTGCAGAGCTTATTGGATCAAGCAAGGATGAGACGAGTTTACCAGGCATGGTGCTGAACGTGAAAAAAACAATCAACTATGTAGACCACTTTGGGATCCAACATGGGTACAATTCCTACTCCAGGGACCGTGCAGTTTTACAGCATGTTTAATTAGCAATTATATATTGTTCAAACTCTTATATTTAATTTGTCAAGAAAAATTGGGGGCTTTCAGATGCTAAACATGCTGGTCAAAGGGTGTACGTACTTCTAGTGTCAATATATACCAAGAATATACTAGGAGAAGTGTATGCGGACCTAGTATCTATGATTGCTATGCTAGGGTGACCATCTTCCCTTAACAAGTGATGAAGCATCTGATAACGTTTACAATTTGAGAGTCAAAACTAAAATCATTTTCTGGAAGTGAAGTCTGTGCTTTCATTGTTTTAGAATGGTGGTATCTCAAAAACCAATAATTTCTTATTTTATTTCAGTTCATTGTTGCTTCTAAAAGTACAATTTTGGCATTTAATGCATTTTATTCCCTATTCACTGTCAAACTTGTTTGTTGTCGGGCATGTTCGTGCTTCCGATTTTGGATGGGATTGTTGATGTTCATATTTGATGCATGATGCTTTAAAGTTCAAATGTTCAGCATAGCATGAGCTTATACATCTTATCTATATCCATCATCTATGTTTGTAAACACAAAAATTCCAGATTTTGGCAATTTTGGCTTCTTGAGTAATGGGGATAAGATTGCATTTTGACGTTTTGTGTGCACTTGGTTGTCTACCCACTAGATCCTACTTGTATAACCCTCTTTCAAAGTAGATTTCTATACATAGAATTGCATAATTGTAGTTTTTATTTTAATTACGGATGTCACAATCATTGAAACATCATGACGAATTCTAAACTATTTTGTCTGGGCAGTGTTCCAGGTGGGCGCTTGGAATGCACAATGCAAAATATTGCTGATAATCTTGTCAATAGTTTTTCCTCTCGATGTTTTGAAGGTGTAGAAGGTAGAATAATTCTTCTTCTTCTATCACACATCATGAACTTTATCCTTTTTTTTTGCAAGTCTGTTGTTTTAAAGAAGTCTATCCCGTAATCATAGTTGCAGAAATGCTAGATACCTTCATCATCTATAATCACCGAAGGAAGGTCACGTCATCTGCCAAGAAGAAAAGAAAGCCTGATGACATGTCCTTGCATCAGGTCCATTTTTCTATTTTCATTTATGAGGAATTTAAATGAGAATTCTGTTGTGATGTGACATTGGATTCCTTCTGTAGTTCTTTTTTTGTGGCTGTGACAACCGCATTTGTGCTCCACTGATGTGCTATAGCTTGTTTGCCTTTATTTTTGCTCTGATATTTAATGTGTTCGCTTCTATTTCTCAATTTTCATCTTGAAAATCTCTGGGTGTGTTTACAAGCTGGTAAACAATCAATGGGTGAGCCTAAAGATAAACCAAAAGAAAATGGGAAAGAAAGAGAAAAGGAAGGGAGAAACTGGAAAAATTATATTAGTAAGTGGAAATATCACTCCAGCATTCATTGGAGAAAAGTTAAATAGGGTATATTCGACGTGGCAGATGAGATATTTAAATTACTTTGATAGAGTAATTTTACGTGTTGGATCTTAAATCTAGGTTTTGATAATCAGGGAGTTGATCTTTTTGAATTCAGGAGTTGTAATTGATCTCTTGATCCAGTAACTTGGATTGTTAGATTCCTTCTTAATTGTGCATGTGCAAACATTATGGTGTTTACTTTCTATCTTGTAAAAATGCTAATCAAGTACTTTAAACTATGTGTTTTCAGACTCCAGATGGTGCTCTACTTGACATAATACGAAATGCTTATGATCTCCTTTCAAATTGTGACATCACGCTCCCCGAGGTACTGTATCCTCACTTTATCCTGGTAGCATTATTGCTTAATATTAAATTTCATATACGAGAATCTGTGTTGTGCAGATTGAAAGTAATGATAAATATGCTGAATCTGGACCACCATATCTCATCCTTCTTCATCCTGCTCTAGGTCCTCTATGGGAAGTCACTAGACAAAAGGTAAGCTTATATTTTACCTTCTATATTGAAAATGTGACATAGTTCCATTTGATTATACTACAAGCATCCTTAACAAATTTCAAAATGAACAAGTCATCAAGATGTTAGATAGAAATATAGAGAACTGAAATCGGGATGCATCCTTTACAACTGTAAAGAAATACTTCAATATTTTATCACTGGATGATAAATTGATGAATATTGGTGCATCGAGGGTAACACCTTTACTATTACTCACTTTTTTTCTTGTCTTGTGTATTTTTCAAGTTTCATGGAGGTTCAATATCTGAAGGTTCTGAATTACAAATTGAGGTTTCCGAATTCTTATGGAGAAATGTTCAGGTCAAACCCGTTCACCCAATACACTCAGACGACAGACATGCAGTTCAGAACCATTTTTTCTCAATACTAAACTTGTTCTTTTTATCTCAGCTTGATGGGAGTTTGATGATAGTTGCTGAAAATGTCATGGGGTCTCATATTGACAGAAACCATGAGTCCATACTACAATATGGTTACAGGTAGTGTATGGTACTAGCACTTCACTAATAAGTAAAAGAAAGTTGATCGTTGTTAGGAGGCATTGTGATGAACTATGACACCTATTTCATGTAGGTGTGCACGGTGCAAGTTAGAGAATGTAAAAATACGAAATAAAGGAATAGACTGGAATTCGGATAAAAATTTATATTGGAAGCATGATGTTCAGCGGTTTGAGGCACTAAAAGTCGTGCTGCATGGAAATGCTGAATTTGAAGCTGTTGATGTTAACCTTGAGGTTAGATATGCAGAAAACTTACTTGTGATGTTACCATTAATTGGATCTCTAGCTTATGAGATCCTCCTGGAGATTTTGCTAGCCAACAATTGTTCTCTGTATTTGATCCAACAACTGTTGGCCAAAGGATTGAACGGGTTGACAGTGATTAGATAGTTGTTCTTTTCTTCTCATTTAATCAGTATCTGGAGAGTCCGATTCTTATCCTCATGATCAAATACTTGCTCTTTTTCTGTCCTTGATGCAGGGAAATCATGTGTTTGAAGTCCCAGATGGTTACAAGATGATTGTCACATCTGGAAATTCAGGTTTTCTAGAAAAGTCAATTGAAGTTTTTGTGGCATCAATATTTTTAATCTGTATAGTATTCAAACAGCATATGCCTTTTTACTGCTTCCCATTGGACATTCATTTATTTATAAGATACATTTTCATATGCATTATTCTCTTCCATCCCTATGGTGTCTCATTAGCACGCGATTATTTAACAACCATGAAAATTTACTATGACATATATGCTTCCTGTTCTCAGAAAAATGGGAATTTACTTATGTCACACTTCATCTTGAACACAAAATCATTTTTGTTTTGGTATTTTCATGTTGAGATGCATAAAAGCTTTCCTGAAAATCTTACTTTCTATCGTCTAAATATGTTATATGGCATCGGACCTTCATTCTGGTATGTGAAAGAAAATGTAGCTTTCATTGTCTTCTTAATTTGAATTGGAGAAAAATTATTTGTTGTCACCTGACTGAAGAGACTATGGTTTCATTATTATTTCTGATATAAGAAATCTTTGCTCATCTATGGGGTGTGTGTGTGTGTGTTCATAGATAGTTTTGTGGAAGAAAATTTTCAACTGTTTCTACAAGAAGCATCTATATGTCTTACTTACTCCCTTCAAACTTTTGGTTCAGGTTTTTCTGTACATTTAAATCCTATTAAAAAGGAATTTATGGATAGTGGGAGCTGGTTCTGGAAGTACATGTTAAAGGGCAAACATATTCAATTGGAATTGGTGGAGTTGTAGAGGACTCATGAGATTTGTTTATCTTTTGAGAATCATCGTTCACAGAAGAACCTGACCCCTTTTACCTGCATGGTTGAACAGAAGTTAAACCCCCCTTCACCCCCCAGTTATATCCTTGTAATAGTATAAGCAGTATGAGCCTAGTAAGACCAGTAGGGTCTCCTATTCTTTTCTTGTAAGTTATTGTAAATTAAATGTAAAAGCTGTTATAGTTATTTCAAAGTCAAGTTATTGGTTAAGCAATTCTTGATTGTCACATTAGTCTCTGTGAAATACATTTATTTGCAGGTCTATGTTATATGTCTGATACTTCTTTGCTCGTTTCTGATTATTATCATCTAGATTATAAGTTGTCACTGGCTTTTCAGGGGTACTTATTTAGCTAATGCAGCTTGAGTTATGAAGAGGTAAAACAACTTATGCATTCAAAGAAGGTTGAATTACATGAACAGATAAAACAACATTTTCATTTATGACATCTCCATGAAATTTACATTTTTAATTTGCAATCAATCAATCAATCTCTGTGTGTGTGTTTTTATTCGACAGGATTCCGAGAATTTGAGCAGCATCTATTGAGCAATCTAAGCAGAGCATCAGCTTTTCTTTGAGCTTTCATAGATCCATCAGCAGCCAAGCTTTGAAGAGATGGTATGCTCCTTGGATTCATCAATAGTCTTCTAGCAACTTCATCACCACCGTCTTTACAGAGCCCCAATAGAAGAGTTATCGAATTCTCCTTTCCCTTTGGCGATCCAAACCTTAAAAGATCAATGAGAATTGGAACCAAAACTTTACACTTTCTTATTTCTTCAAGTCCTTCAGAACACCCCAATAGCAAAGCAAGCACTGCCAATGAGTCATCAGTGATTCCAGCCTTATCATCCGTCAACAAATCAATTAAAAGAGGTACTGCCCCTGAAAGGACAACATTTACTTTATTTACACTATAAAGTGCAAGATTAAACAATGCTGTTGCAGCATCTCTTTTTCCCGCCGTAGTTCCATCTTTTAATAGCCCAACTAAAGATGGAATAGCTTTTGGACGACTACCAATAATCACTTTATAATCATGAATTATCGATAAGCTGAATATTGTTGCTGCTGCATTTTCTCTGGCCTCCATTGTTTTACCTGAACTTAGTACATCCACTATGCTATCTATTGCTCCTGCAGCCACTATTAACACCTTATTGTTTTCAAATATGGAAAGGTTTAAAAGTGTTGTGACTGCATTCTCCTGTATTCTTGGATCGTGTGATGAAAGTAAGGTTACCAAAAATGGAATTGCACCCGCCTCAGAAATTATCCTCCGGTTGTCCATCCCAGTTTTGGCTAGTAATCTCAACTCGTATGCTGCTTGCCTCTGGATATCAAGTGATCCCATTGCTAACTTTCCCACCAAGAATTCTGCTGTCATTTTCACAGCATCCATGGCAGCTTTTGTGGCGGAAATGTAATCAAGTGCTTTTTCAGGTAGCTTTCTCTTGATACTAGGGCTTTTTTCAAGATTATACGATGAAGAACTTGATGTTGCAGGATCAGTTATGGGTATGTTGTTTTCTTGGCAAAATTGGTGGATCAAGCTTTTTAGTGCGTAGTTTGGAATGAGGGCCATGTGAATTAGCCTCTGTCCACTTTTGGGACATGTATGGTGCCCGGAGTTGATCCACTGTGCAATTGAGCCTCGGTCATATGTGTGCCCGGATGCTACGATCACCGGGTCCCGCATTAAGTCGAGCGAAATTGGGCAACGATATTCATCTGGTAAGTTGATGACCATTGATTGAGTTGATGAATAGTGATGCTGTTGGGAATTTTGACTCATAGACTTCCTTGTGTCATCTTCTTGGGCTATTTTGTGATCGTCTTTGGTGAAAACCATGGATTTCGATAAAGAAACAAGTGAAATGAGATTGTTGATATTGGAAACAACGATGAGTCCACCTGTTCCTGCTTGCTTCTCTGCTTCAGCTTCGAGCTTTGAAATCTCTTCTTCATAATCAAGAGGGTTTCTCAATCCAATTTGATTCATAATCACTTTGACTTTCTCAAAGTCAATGATGCCTTTACTTTTACTGCCTTTACTAGCCATCATCACTTGAAGAAGTTCTTCTCTTCTTTGAATCTCTTTAGAATCAACCAACAAATCAACTCGTTTGACTTGCTTATGAAGAAGCTCTACTTGCTCTCTGGTGTCTGCTGCTATCTTCAACAAGCTTAGAGGTAATATGTCTAATGCTCTACTCATTTCTTTCACAATCACATAAAATTGATTCGAAATGCTCTCTGATCGAATAAGGTTCCATAGACAGCTACCTTCTTTACATTCTTGTATCAATGATTTCACCCTCCGAATCACTGAATAAAGTTCAGTGAGACATAAGATGGAAGAAGGTGGAAGTTGATTGTTTGTTTCTTGAATTTCTTCAAATAACGATGAAAGAAGTTTGATCCTTCTTATCATTATTGAAACATTCTTGGTTTGTGTACAAGGAATCTTTTCCATGGTTATCACTTCGTTAGAGATTTGGATCAGTGATTCTAACAAAGAACCGGTTGGAAGAAAGGCAGAAGAAACCATTAGAGGAGGAGGTAGAGTTACATCCATGGTGTTTTTTTTCTCTTCTTTTCATGATCTATGGTTTTAGAGGTTTTTAGATTGCTTGAATACATAAATCTAAACGTTAAAATGAATTTTTTAACATAATTTTGTCTGTTTCTGTTTGTACTATTAATATAGATGACAAGAAGATTTCAAGGCAGGAGAAGAAAACAGGAGTCTTGGGCTGCTGCCACTTGGAGAATTTGCAGGCCTTTCGGGTTAGTTCTATAATAAATCTTATTCCTCACTAAATTTTATATTAAATTTTTAATTCATAAGAACCATGTCAAAGCTTGATTAGTTAAATATCTTATTCTATCCTCTTATTACTAGTTAAATATCTTACTCTACCATGTTATGTGCTTTAGAACCTTGTTCAAATATTGTCGTACAAGCATATACTGCATACAGATCTAGGAACTTGATTTTAATTTGATCCCCTTAATCATCTTTAGGATAGGAGGAATACTGCATTAACATGAGTTTAGATTGGATGATTATTTCATTAGCATTTAGGATTACTACTAGAATCTTTAATCCAAATCTATTACACACCAATTGTAAGGATAGAAACCAGCCCCTAATCATTAAAGTTTCTATTTTTAGTAAGTGAACGGAATATCAATTCTTTAGTTTTATATATAATAAACTAATTCGTTGGTAGGAAAAAGAAACGAAGTTAGGTGGGTTGACTACCACTTGGTAGATTGGACGTTTCTTTTTGGGTTATTAGCTGTTGAAAATCAACATCAACAAATCTTTTCTCAATATTCTTGAGATCTATTTTCTATTGTAATCTAATATCCTAACTTGGTTAATAGAAAAATGGCAAGATTAATGCTTGTATGTGATTGGCAATTGGTTAAATATTCAAAATACTCTTTAATGATACACCAAAATTAGAATCAGCAAATAATTTATTAAAAAAATGAAGAGAATGGGGTAACGACTTGGTTCTGGTAAACAGAGGAAACGACAAGGAAGCCTGATATTGGGCTTGGTAAGACAATAGTTTAAAAACAAATAAGATATATAACACCATTTTTATTTAGGAATAGGATGGTATGTCCTTCTCATGCATGTAATATTATAAAGACGTGTGATTTGGTGGTAAGGAAAAAGTCTTGTTGAATGATGTTTTGGAAGCTTCAATTGACAAAAAAGGATGATAAAACCTTTGACCTTGTCGTTGGTCTACTTCTCCATCAACTTCATTCAAAGACACGGAATCGGAAGTCGTGTTTTTGTATTTGGTGGTTCATGCTGTTTATATGTATTTTCATGTAAAATAAATATACTTGTTAATTTCTTGGAACATGGCAGCTTTTGGTATTTCGGAGAACCTGGGTTTTAACGGAAACTATTGGAGACGGAAGACTAGGGTATAGTGGTGGGCCCGTCCTTTAACCTGGTGAACTATAATTCTTATCACTTAGGCTATGTTTGGCAAACTGGCTGATAAACTAGCTTATGACTGATAAGCTAGCGTATGACTTATAAGGTAGCTGATGAATAAGTTATGTTTGACAAAAACTAGCTTATGAGCATGTGAAATGACCAAAAAGGACATGTTGAAAGTAAATAAATAATATTAGTTAGGGGTATAATTGAAAAAAGTGTCAAAAAGCTCCTCATAAGCTACTCCAAGTAGCTTATCGATAAGCTAGCTTAGAAGCTGACTTATAAGCTAGCTTATGTGCATTCAAACGATTACTCAGAAAATAAGTTAGTTTATAAGTCAGCTTATAAGCTAGCTTATTTTTGCCAAACAATGCCTTAATAGTTTTAGATAACAAGGTTATGCTTCTATAGTAATGAATTTCTTTATATTTATAAAACACAAATGAAACACACATACCCTTTGTTTTAGTAAATATTGTAGTTTAATAGGGTGGCGGTGCCCTAGAGATCACCGAGAATAGTTAATCAACCTTGTTTCCACCAACAGTAAGAACATTTTTTTTGGAAAGGGGTATCCTAGGTATTTGTCTAGACTAATCCCTGGTAATTTTAAGACTGCTAAAGCATGCAACCCTGAGATAATTCCTCAGTGGCCACAAGTTGTTTGCGTTTGGATTTGAACCGGGGGTAGATGGGTTATCTAGCCTCATCCCCCACAAGCCTTAACCAGTACGCCACAAGCCTTGTGGTTAACAGTAAGAACATCTCCAACATACTCTCTAAAATTGAGATTTTTTTTGGTTGGGGGGGGGGGGGTGAGGGGGAAAGATTCCTCAAAACCTTTTTTGAAATGGAGAAAATATGAGAGATGAAATTTTGCAAATATGATAACTTATTAAAGAAAAAATATTTTTTATTCTTTTTAAGAAAGAAAATGTTGAATAAAATATATGGGAGAGGTAAATAATATTTTACAAAATATATTTTGAATATTCTAATAATATAATTCGTATTGTAATATCCAAAATGAAAAAGCTATTGATGGAGGTATGCTTAGGTTGGGCAAAGAGAGTGAGATGGAGGTATGCTGGTGGTTTGTGTTTTGCAGGTTAATGGCATGACTTGCTGACGGCTGGACTTTTATAATGGGCCTGAGAATAAATAGCCCATAACCTAATGTGATGGTTATGTGTCCATGTTTTCTATTCCTTCAAAAGTACCTATGAGTTTAGATATTCAAATACTTATATATCCATATGCTAAATATCCCTTACTATATATTTAAATAACATTATAGATTCGCTTTAAATATCCATTGATAGTTTGATACCATGCTAAATAACAATAAACAACATCTTATTTGAAACTCGGTATTTTTTGACCTGATGTCGGACGATTATGGAGAAATTCTCTTGCGATATGGGTCATCACATAAATTGATAAGTATTGGAAAGGTTTTGAAATCAAGATATTTCACTTCATATGTTGAAAAGATCACCAAAGGAGCCCATCAAGCCAACCATTTTAGCGTAATTTTTATTCAAGTTGCAGTTGATATATTAATATTCTAGGATTGTGTCCAATTATTTGCCATGTATGGGTTATACGTATACTCTCTTGGAGTCTTTGAATACAAACCTCGTCGCGTATACCAATTAGATATCGTCCATAACAACATTCAAAATGTTGGTATACGAGTGATATACCAGATCTAAGAATTTTTCCAATCTTAGGACAATCATAAAGTCTTGTTTCATTCAGTTCTCGTATTAGAAACTTCTTAAAGGTTTTCTGTTTTTTTTTTAATTTAAGATTCCCCCTTTTAGGTCTATGTACGTTTTATGGTTACTCTGCTTAGGGTCGTTTCTTTTTGTGTCAATATTTTATCATCCTTGTTCAATTTTTTTTCCTTTAACGTGCTTCTCGTGTTTGATATCCTCCAAGTCCCATTAATTTTGTTCTTATGTTATGTGTATTAAATAAATTATGTTATGATTCTCTTTTATCATTTGGCTTCCAAGAGCTTCATACATCAATAGTAAGTTGAAGATGCATATATAATCTTCTATTGACACTTTCGGTATATAGTGACAACCGAGTTGTTATTTAATAAAACGGATAACAACCATTTATTTCTTTTCGTGTTAGATTTTCCGTATATAGACAAAAGTGGAAGAAAATACAAAAAAAAAATGTATGAAAAGAATTCCCCTCCATGTGCGAATCATGACATGATATTTAAATAATGTCTTAAATCTTTATTGTTACTTTATACTCTTATTAAATATTATTAAATCTAAAAAGCTGTTTTTTGTTTGGTTTAGAATTACGAAAATTATTAAAATTTGTTAAAATAATATAAAAAAGAAAATAGTTTTAATTTAATTTGTGTATTATCATCAAGTATTCCGTGTACATGGGTTGAGCAGTAGGACTGATCATGGGTTGGTTGGCCAGATTAGACATTTAAATAACTCAATCCAATGTTTGTTATTTAAAAAATTCCAACTCAACCCAATCCAACCTTAACCGTGTTGGTTGGTCGGGTTGAAACTTTAGTACATCATTTTACGATCTTATTACATGTTTTGTCTAAACGATTATGGGTTTAATGCGTATATTAATAAAAAGCTTAATATATGATTTAAGGATAGAGGTCCTTCCTTACTGTTCTTGCTATAATTTTTATTATTATCGAAATCCAATTCATGTATGTAATACAATTAATAATCCGATATAAGTTTGATTTATTAAATTATAATATGTTATTTTAGTTGTATCACATATCATAACGGATTTTTTAAGATTTAAACTTTAGAAAATAGATTTCTTGAAATAGATATCGGAAATTGACGGAAAAGGGCGGTGCATTGTCTTGGAGGGCCAACGTGAGCATGATTACGATTTTATGCCGCCTTCCTTTATTGCCTTTGGATTTTCTTTTGCCTACCCTATTTTTGGATGGGATGCACCATTCTATTGTTTATTATTAATGTGTTTAATTGTTATTGTGTTTTTTAAATAAAAATAAAGATCCTATTACTTATATTATTTTTAAGATTTAAATTACGGAGTTAGTACTTATAGTCCTACTGATTTCCTTTGTTCTTGTTGCTTTGTAAAAAGTGGATCTGCCTTTGTTTGTGTGTTCTATTTTTTTGGTGAATTCAGAATTGTTATCTTTTGTTTGGTTTTAATTGATGGTTGTCTTCCACAAAACTTGTTAAAGGGAAAAAAACACATGTAATGAGAGTTTTTTTCTTGGTTTTGGGCCTTTCTCTTAACTATATCTATCGTTAAATAAAGGGTCATTTTATCAAACAAAATCATGATCTACATCTTCACTATTGTAATATCTCATATTGGTTGGGAGGGGAAAAACAAAAGTTGTCTTATAAGGAACTTGAATATCTCCTCTATCAGACGCGTTTTAAAACCGTGAGTACATGTGTAGGGACAAAACGGACAATATATGGTAAGGTTGGTCTGTGATGTCACAACTTCCTTCTATGTGACTTGTACCAACTACTATCACTCTAGAACAGAAAGAAAATGAATCTTTTGTGAAAGGAACTTAATTCGTAATGGAATGCAAACCTACCTATATGAATGATATGCTTGAGTGGTCTTAGTAGCCCTCTGTGTGGGGTTCTTGTTTGGTTTGAGTTTTGTTCCCCCCTCCCCCCCCCCCCCTTTCTATGCCTCGTAGGAGGGTGTGCTTTTGTTCGTAGGAGGGTGTGCCTTTGGTTATCTTTTAAAAAAATGTGCTTGAGTGATGCAACTTAAACTTCAGGGAAAACAAGTGTACAAAAGTTGTAATTCACTAGTTATTATATTTTTGGTTTTTTAAGTAAATGATGAGTTTGTATGTCATTATTTCTACATCTTTTAGATGGTTTGACTTTAGAGCATCTTCATAAAAAAAATCTCTTCGTAATCATTTTTGAAGATTTCTCCAAATTTAGAGATTTTTGTAATCTATTTCGTACTTTTTCCATTTTGGAGAAAGTTTTGAAGATGCTGAGAACAAAAAATTACTCAAAATCTCTATTTTTTTTATTTTAAAGATGTTGTTGGAGATGTTCTTAGACCTAGCCTTTAAATGAGGTATATCATTTTTTATTTTTATGTTTTCCTTGTGAATTAAAAGGGTGTGAATTTAAGTTTCTTAAATGCATTCAAGAAATAAATGAGTATTTGACACGTTAAGAAAAAAAAAAAGGAATCAAAATAAGGACCATTTGGGTACAGTTAGGACCACAACTTTTGATCCTATTTTATGCTTACAAGAACAATTATTAGAAGATAGATAAAATGTTCTCTATTATTAAAGATATTAAAAAGTATATTAATCAAATAGCTCTAAAGTTATATGTTATTTTCATTGTAAATATTTATTTTTAAAAAGAAAAGAGTAGAATTCATCTACATTAAACTGTTGAAAAGATCATTCAATTTTTACTAGCATTTTACTGTCTTTTTTATCACATTTAGCATCAAAACCCAGTCAAAAAGAATTAAAATAAAATATATATTTTTATCATTTATCAATTATAATTGACATATTTATTTAATGCATTATAAATGTAAATAGAGACGTTATTTGGGTAAATCCAAAAATAAATACGAAGTGGTCCATAGATAAAAGTACCAAAAGATTCAAATTTATGTCCACTTTAAAAACATCCAAATAAATTTTGATACCTTGTTTTTTTTTACTTTCATTATTAATTGTGCATATAATTATTTACTTGAAGTTTTTTTTTTACTTTCATTATTATCTATGTATATGTTTTTTTATTTACTTTTCAGTTCTACCATTACTCATTAACATCTGTTACAACGTGATACGTAAACCTCACGACCTTTTATTGACATCATGATAACTAATTTTTAGTTTTTACGGAAATTATTTTATTATCAAGGATACAACGAGTTTGATAAGACCAGTCTTTTAAAACTCGGGATGATCCGGCCGGTTGAACCGTAACTCGGAGAAGAGAGCGGGTCAATTATGGCTGGATTTTTGGCAATTTATGACCCAGATTGACCTAGACGGGTTTCACAAACAATCAATTGACCCGTGGATTTCTTAACTTGACTTTTTTTTTAAACTGATTGATCCATGGATTCCAAATTCCTTAGCCCTAAATCGTGAGCTTGATGCATTTAACACTCCAATGTCTCAAAATTCATGATTTGGTTTGATTGTTGTTTATTCTTAATGTATTTGGATTGACGAAAAACTTATGGTTATGTGTGTTTTTTAATGTATTTGAATTGATAAAAAACTTGTTGCTATGTGTATTTATAATGTGTGAACTTGTGGACATCAAATTCTTGGTTTTATATATATATATATATATATATATATGTATGCAAGAAAATGAAAAATACAAGGAAATTCTTGAAACCGGGTTGAACCGGTTGACCCGTGACCCCATCAACACACCGGTTCAACTGCAAAACCGGGTTTTAAACATTGGATAAGACTGTGTTTTCTGTAAGGTATAGAAAAGTGACGAATAGCACACCCAAAAAAACAAGCCAAATAACAAACATCTAAAATATTGACAATTTTGCACAGAGAAACGGAACAACCGCAAACAACTAAGGATGACAACGAAACTGCTTACCATATGATAAAATAACAGCAACACGAACTTGACGTTAGGAAGAAGAAAATGAGAAAACTCATGCACCCTTGGACACGACTAGAAACAAAAACATAACTGAATCATGACAAGTGAAAACAATATAGTAGTGCAAACATCATTTTCAACACTATTACACTTAACATGTCGATTATGAGTCAATAGCATCACCATTATGAAAATTGAATCTTAAAATACTCCAACATAGTTTCTAGTATTATTACTAATTAATTTTTTGAAAGGCAATATTTTAAAATAAAACTAGCAAAATGCTGGAAAATACACAGTAATTTTAACCACCATTACAGTGAACATTACACCTGAGAATACCCAACACAAAAGGACGAATCCGACCACCCAAACCAAAAACTCGCAAGCCACTTAAGGGGCAGTCACTCGGTGAACTCGAAAAAAGTCGACTTCGACCGTAACACCGAAAACGAAATCCCTGAAACCACGAACAAACTAGCATTGGCCATTTCGTCCTACCAGGTGATGGGAATACGAGATGTTGGAGCAGATTATGCGAACCGCCACAAACTGTTGAAATATGACATGTATAAGGTTTAAGCTAGAAACTATGTTGCGATCGAAGACACGAAACTACAAGATTCACCACACCCAACTACGACCTCCCAAATATTCCACTACCAAAAACCACGAGGCTTGGCTACCAAAACTACGATCAAACCATGTAACATCCCACATTGGTTGGGGATGAGAACAAGAGTTGTCTTATAAGGGTCTTGGATACCTCCTCTATCAGACGCGTTTTAAAACCGTGAGTCCAAGTGTGTTGACAAAGCGGACAATATCTGATACGGTTGGCATGAGATGTTACAGATGGTATAAGAACCGGGAACCGGACTAATGTGCCAGCGATTACGCTGTGCTCCCAAGGGGGTGGATTGTAATATCTCACATTGGTTGGGGATGAGAACAAGAGTTGTCTTATAAGGGACTTGGATACCTCCTCTATCAGACGTGTTTTAAAACTGTAAGTCCAAGTGTGTTGACAAAGCGGACAATATCTGATACGGTTGGTATGGGATGTTACAAACCACCCGAATCACCGATAACCCACCCGAATCACCGATAACCAAAATAGGTCACGACCAAACCATCCCGACTAATTATTATTATTGTTATTGTTATTATTGTTACTACTGTTGTTGTTGTTGGTGTTGTTGTTGTTGTTATTATTATTATTATTATTATGTCTTTAATGATAATAAAACGATTTACATACATTATATATATGTATTATAAATGTAGGGTTGAATTCTGATGAAAATGAGAGTTAAGGTAAGAAACATAAGAAGGAATCTCTAGCTTTTGATGTACATTAGGATTAGATGCACGGAGAGGAGATGTACCGGACCAATCCTCGTATCAAGCAAAATTCATGGGTGGGTTTAAGATTAAAGATGATCAAGGGTCGAAGTCTTTTTCTTACGCTTCTCACCTTAACTTCATTTCTCACGTGATCTCATGCCTATTAGAGCACCTCCAATGAAAGTTTTTATAAGAACCTCATTTTTGTATTATTTTTTTTATGCAACCTCATGTCCACCTCATCAAATTAAGAACTCTCTAAAAACTTACAACGGTAGTTCTTATAAGAACCTGCTTTTGTGGATCTTATTAAATAAGTTATATATATATATATATATATATATATCATGTAAAGTTAAGAAAATAAAATAAAAATTAAGTAAATTCCTCTTTCACAAAAACCATGATAATAACCAATATTTTTGTTCAAATACCTATAACAAATTAGTTTCTTATAAAAACTTATTTACAAAACCACAAGGTTTGTGGCGTACTGGTTAAGGTTTGTGGGGGATGAGGCTAAATAACCCATCTACCCCAGGTTTGAATTCAGGCGTGAACAACTTGTGGCCATTGAAGAATTATCTTAGGGCTGCATATTTTAGCAGTCTTAAAATTGTCAGAGATTAGTCTAGACAAATGCCTAAGATATCCTTTTAAAAGAAAACTTATTTAGAATGATAGTTCTTATAAGATAATCTAATAACAACCTTAAACAAGAGATATGTGAATTGGAGAAAGTTGGTAAGGTGACAAGAACATGTCAAGAGGAGTTTTTGGAGCAATTGTAACCGTACATTCTCAAAGTTTTAAAAGACATTGAGTGAGATGTTAGAGTGTACAAATTTCTATGCACACTGTACCCATTGGAATTGGGAAAAAAGTTAAGATTTGAATTTTTCTATCAAATTTAATGCTTTCCTACAAATTTTGTACCATATGACGATAAGACAATTCTTCCTCCTATACTATACCTCTGTTTTTCTCTATTTATATTTATTATTATATATTTTTATTCAGTTTCCAATTTTTTATTTAAAATTTAAATAGGGTTTTTGTCATTCTTTTGGTTATAAAAATATATGGACGATAATTATTTGTAAATTAAAAATCATCAGCACACGTTAAGTTGGATTTTATTTTTGTAAGACAATAAATTGGTATTATTAATAAATGAGAAATTAATTTTAAAAAAAATGTACGGATATTCGTTTAAGTTTCATTTTGGGAAAGAGACATTTGGAAAATAAATAAGTGTTGGAGCAGGCAGGTACAGGTGGTGGTGGGTACCCAGCGAATAATATTGTGGGCCCTATTGCTCACTGATTACACCATCATATTTCTGGATCAAATTGATTTTTTGCCCACCAAATTTGTCCGCTTTATCATTCATCATATCTATTAAAATTGTCTCCTCCAATTAATTATTTTCATTTAATTTCTTTTAAACAATTCAAATATTGGAAATACTAGTTCAATTTACTTGTGCTTGTTTCGTTTACTTCTTTGGTTCTATAAACTTTTAATTAATAACCATAAAGGTTGTGGTCTACTGGTCGAATGTTTGGGTGTTAAAAAAATATTTCAACCATCCAGGATTCAAACCTAGACGTTTTTAATAATTGTGGTCACTAAGTTTATCAGCATTGATTATTGTGGTAAAAAAACTTTGTCAGGATTAGTATGGGCTTTGCCCTGGATACTCTTCACAAAAAAACTTTTAGTTGGTTTCAAGATAGGGAAGGATTTAGAATTTTTTTTTTTTCAAAAATATTACACCTTTAAAGTGGATCATAGACGTACAATGCGTTTTTAGCATAATTCCTTTATTTTGAAGAATTTTTTCATGTTTTTTTGGTTAATTTCGATGGATTTTAAGTTTTTTGGTTGATTTCAAGTGACATTTTCGATTTTTAGTTCATTTCGATGTATTTTTTTGGATTTTGGTTAAGGTTAGAGAATCGTTCAAATTTTAGCGGGTTTGTATTTCATACCAAAAAAAATTGTTACTTGTGAAAATAAGTAAAGTAGATTACTGCATGATTTTAGGTATACATTTAAAAAAAAGCTACACTTTTAAATTAATTTAATGATTAAGTTAAAATTAAATTAACTTAAAATTAAGACCAAATCCGTCAAAAGTAATCAATTTTTTTTATTTTGTTAGACATAAATAAACGATTTTGATGGCATTAAAAAGTGTTGCTAAAATCTTGCTCATGCTTCTTTTTTCTCTTCTTGTCCCGTTTTCTTATTTTAATATGCCTAGTTTTTAACATATAGTATTTCTATTGTTTGTCCCTTAGAAGTTCATTAACAAAAGTTACTTTTTATTTTAAAAACAAAAATTGTTACAAAGATGATATTTGATTATAACACGTGTGGAAATATTTTTTAGAAGATCTACTTCCAGCTTTAATTTGCTTTTTTGGCTTTATCTATTTAATTTGTCACAAATTCATCAAATAATTTATCTTACTGTTAATTTCAAAACCAAACAAGAATAGTGGATGTAGATGTATAAGCATCTCCATCAGCTTTTTTTAAATGGAGAACCTGTTAGAAGAAGGCTATAAGAGAGTAGCTTATGCCCAGGGGCAGCATGGTGTTCTACTCAGAAGAGAAGTTTCCTACCCCTCTTCCTGAAAGCTTCGCGGGGACTACTTTACGACGACCCTCTGGAGCATAAGCTCCAGGATGAGTATGTTCTGGATTACCGGATTCATTCTCGTCCGGATCCAATATTTTGCTCCTTCCCCAAAATTATCTTCAAAATGGAGAAAGTAGAAGAAAGAATAGTTTTTCTTCAAATATGGAGAACACCCCAAGATTGATTATCAAGTGAGACCACCAATAGATAATTTTGAAATAAAAATATAGAGAGTGAAATAATAATTTAATAGATGAATAAAATATTTCAACATTATAATCGATGTTGAATTCTGCAAAAAAAGAAATATTTTGGAGAATAGTATAATTTTTTTGGATATTTTAATTTAATTCTCCATTTTCAAAAAAAAATTTGGAAAATTTGTTGGAGTGTCTCCAAGGCAGGTTGTTATAAGAACCTCTTTTATACATTTTTTTTGTTGTCAACTCGTCTTCAACTTAAATTAAGAATTATTTTTAAAATCCACAATAATAGTTTATATAAAAACCTTTTTTTGTGGGTTACATTGCTTCTTTTCACATCAAATAGTATATATTAACATTATAGTCAATATAAAAAATAAAATAGAAAATGACATTTCTCACAAACTTTATGGTAAGATTTAAGTTTCTTGTTCAAAGTTCAAACACTAGATGACCTGATTTTTTTTTATAATAATCTCTTTATAATGGTAGTTTTTACAAAACACTACATTTTTAGTTAATAAGAATCTTTATTGGAGATACTTATGGACCGTTTACCAAATACTTATCCGGTAAATGTTTACCGGTAAAATTTAACACTATCATTTAGTTACCGAGTAAGATTTTAGTCTACAAAAACAGACATAATATGCAATAGTTTTTGCAGTAAACATTTACCGTGGTAAGAATCATCACATTCTTTTACCGGGCAAAACTCTTAGTTCTTGTCCCGTTCTTAACAAGTAAGATTCTTGATACTTACTATATTCATTTGGTAAATAATCGTGTCTCATTCTTAACAGGTAAGATTCTTGATACTTACTATATTCATCGAATAAAATAATATAATTTGATAAACATTTATCCAGATAAGTTTTATTAAACGAACTCTTGATTGTTGTGCACATCCAACACCACAAAAAAATAGTTAGATAAAATAATTTAGAAAGGACACAAGGAAAAACCGAAGCCTAATATTGAGGGGAGCAAAGAAAATGGAGACGTAGGCAGTCAAATCTGGTCCAACATCTACATCATGTCCTTTCCTGCGCTTTACCACATGCTACCCTTTCCCCCCAAAGAAAAAAGAATTTACCAAAAGCAATTAATTTAATGAAACCTATTCTAGGTTATATAGTGATCAAAACTTCATTTTTAGAGTAAATTACGAGTTAAACCTTCTTCACACGTGTGTGTGTATATATATATATATAGAGGTTGGTTTATTTACAAACTAGACGAATCATACAAACTCATACAAATCAAGTTAAAAATAAAATTTTCATGTTTGTTTTTCATCAAATGCTATGATTTAAGATGTTATTACATATATGTTTGTTTTACCTTGTGAAAAAAAAATGCATTAAGAAACAAACGCATGTGAAACTTTTAACTTATAAAAACAAATACATGTAAAATTTTTACATTATGAAACAAACATATATGTAATAACATCTTAAATCATAGCATTTGATAAAAAAAAAATCATGAAAAATTTATTTTTAACTTGGTTTGTACGATTCGTCTAGTTTGTAAATGAACCAACCTATATATATATATATATATATATATATATACAACTTTGTTTTTCGATTTGGTCATTTCACTGATGTCCGTCTTCTATCTCCGTTAAATTATAAAGTAGATTACGTTATAAATATTTTTTTCTTTCTGTATATGTTTTTGTCTGTTTGTCTATTTGTTTGTGCTTAATAATGGTGCAACCTAGGATGCCTCACCCCCATGTTTCATCTCTTACGTGATTTCCCCATTGGACACGTACAACTTATCAGTATTTTTCCAAGTGATCTCCTCCCCTCCCCAACACTTGCAACACCACTTCGCCTCTACCCTTTCGAAATCTACATATTGCTTTTTTGATCTGGCAACCAAGTTATAATAGAAGGAGTTGAGTAGAATATGAAAGACTAATCAATGATGAGAGTGAACCTAAGAGGAAGAGATGGTTGTGTTAGTTCCGAATAATGAGGCAAACCCAACTAGGTTATTGAAAAAGGAAGGGTTGAATACGATAACATAATTTTTTTTGCTTAATTTAATTCTTATTAATTGAAGATCAAGAATTATACTTAGAAAAAAAAAGATGATCTAACAATCTTTCACAAAGACTACAAGAACTCAACTAGCAAAAGAAGCCTTTGAAATATATTTAATCACTTTCAAATATATGCATATGTTAAGAATTCGGTCATCTATATCATATTATAATACATTTGACAAAAACTCTTAAAAACCATTTTTATGTATTAATTGTTTATTGATGCATATTATTTAAAATTTAAGATTATAAGTAATTATACGTAAGTACAATTTATTAAAACTTCATGTTTAAGTTCGTGTAATTAAAAACAGATAAACATAATCAAATGTTTCTCTTCGTAACTTCGTTTCCTTTCACCAGGGGGTCCCTGCTCTGTTTCCGTGGTTGTGTGTACTGTTTGGTCCTCACAAACTTTAGCTGCTGTATCTCTTAATTGAAATAGGCAATGTTTATGTTTTGTACAGGTTTGGGTCTCGTTTTGGTGCAATGTTTCGATGATGTTAGTGTTTCTTTGTAATCCTTGATTATAATGGTTGGTAATAAAATTGTCTGCTCTTAAAAAAAACATAATCAAATAATGGATGAACATTTCATTTTAAATATAAATTGTCTAAAATATAATTAGGATAATTATTGAGTTATAACAAAACACTTAATTATTATATTTATGAAAAAATATAATATCAAACTAGAAATAAATTACTTCATTGTTAAGTCTATATTAAATTATAATAAAACGTTGAATAAATGAAATTACAAAAAAAAAACGAAAACTTTTAAATAGTTAATTTGATGGTAATATCTTATATTTTTTTTCAAAATTTTAAGATATCTTCAAATTTATATTTATTCAAAAATAAAAACATTGTTATTTATTCGAAACCTTATAAAAACATATTACAATATCTACACAGACAAGAAAATAAAATGAAACATTAAAATATAGTTTTATTTCGCTGTCTTGCATAAGTACTCCTTCTAATCATGATTAAAATGTATAAACAAGTCTATTAACGTAGAAACTATTAATTTGTAAACCATAAAAAAAATTGTAAACTATGCACACTAATATTTATGAAAATGGTGATAGTTCATTTATTATTATTTGAATATTTAAAAAATGTGATATTTGTTAGAATTTATGAACGGTTGAGATCATTTTACATAGTTTACAATCTTTTGGTTGTTTACAAAAAAAGTGCACCTATATATATATATGAATCTTTTATTCTCATCATAACTTT
Organism: Silybum marianum; assembly: GCA_036898165.1. NCBI lineage: Eukaryota > Viridiplantae > Streptophyta > Magnoliopsida > Asterales > Asteraceae > Silybum > Silybum marianum. The sequence continues at coordinate 3,161,279 of CM072532.1, forward strand.
TATTTTTATCAAAACCCAACCCATTAAAATACAAAATATATTCATTTCAATTTCAATTTGAACCACTATGCTTTGAAAAACAAATCAAATCAAAATCATTGTCGTTATTAAAAAGGTATTAAAATTGTTTATTTGGGTCCGATAAATGATGACAAACATCAATAATTTTCACAAAAAAGATGATAATAGAAAACTTTTATAACGTTTTTTCTAAAGTTAAAATGTTTTATTATTATTGTTATTGTCTTGATTTTCAAAATCCATTGAACAAATTGTAATAAAATAAGAATATGTTATTTATTACTAGAAAGATATTTGCTAATGCAGTGAGATAAATCTTAATTTTAGTTGTCCGTTTTATTATTTGTCTTGTCCATGTGATAATACGGATTTATGTGGTTTTGAGAAAACAATAATATTTCTATTTTTTGAATAAAATATAAATTTGAAAATACCATAAAACTTTAAAAAGATATATTGATATTAACATAAGTTAACTAGTTAAAAGTTCTCGTTTTTGTGTAACTTTTTTAATTCAATTTTTATTGTAATTTATTTTAAATTTAATAATGAAGTAATTTATTTTTGATTAATATTATAACTTTTATAAATATTATAATTAAGTATTCTATTAGAACTCATAAAATGATACATTTATTTTGTATTTAATTATGTTTAGTCGCAGTTAGTTACATGAATTTCTAATATGAAACTTTAATAAATTGTACTTAGACATAATTCACTTATAATCTTGATTTTTAAGTAGTATACCTAAATAAACGGAACTTAATGCATAAAAAAATTAAAATAATTTATCAAATAATTTATAATATAGTATAGATTAAGATTTACCTCTTTCAAATATTCACTGTTATAGCCTAAACCTTTTGATCATGTTTTCTACACAAAGAGATTATTTCTTTATCTCAAAATTAACATTATTTTATTTCATATTTTTCACAAAATTTCTATTCTATACATATAAGAATCCAAATATATAGAAATAGTCTTTTAATGAATGAGTGGATATATCATTACACGATGATTATTTATTTCATCAATGCTCATGAGTTTTACAACCAACCTACTATGTATTTATCATGGTGTTGATAAACAAATCACCATTAATTAGTGAAATTAGTATCTTCAAAGTGTATTAAAAAAAAGAGATTACAATTTGCTTGATAAAAAAAATTCCGTTCTTCATGTTTTTTACTTAAGAAAATAAACAAATTAGAAAAATATATAAAAAATAATCAGAAATATACTAAATCAACTGTTTTTATAAATAATATATTTAATATACAAACATGAGACGATAACTACATTATTGACGGACCTATCATAGAGCACACGGTGACACGTGTTAGCGTATTATTTTTCTGTCAAAAGGTTAAATTTTTTACGTTTATGAAATATACAACCGTATCATTTTAAAAGATGTCACTATATCTTATAATCAATAAAAAAACCGAAATAGTATTTCGAAATCGATAAAAAGAACTTAAAAATATCTCGAAATCAAACACAAAAAATTTAAAAATCTCTTTAATAAGTGGAATTAAGTTAAAAATATATCGAACGTTATTAAAAACATAAAAACACGTTAATAAAACCAATATTTTTTATTTATATTTTATTATTATGCTCTATTAAAAAAAATTCTAGTTTCGTAACTGAAAGTCGAATCCCTAATTTTTAACTTCCCGTTTTGAGTAAAAATAACCGATAACCTAGTTTTTAATTTTTAACTTCCCGTTTTGTGTGAAACGGCTCTAATTCCGATGTGTAATAAGAGAGTGGAAAAGGGCAAACAAACACGATGCAACCCACCGCCGAACAGACAAAAGGCAAAATCCTAGCTGTCATTCATTTTTTTGTTTTTTTATTTGTAGGTCACCACCATCGGAATCTTGCCCAAATCTTTTACGCAGGATTTCCCTTGTTTTCTTTTTTTTATTTCTATTTTTTTTTCCCTAACTATTCCTAAACTAATCTTATTTATAACCGCAGTAAGTCAGTCCTGAAAAAACTCAGTAATCATAATTGTTATATACGTTTTGATTTGAACCCTAGACAGATAAGATATATTTAAACGCTAAACAGATGAGATATTTCACCACATTATAACCTGAAATTATAACCTGAACTCTTGTGCTTTTGTTTCTTTCTTAGCATCAAATAAAACCACCCACCTCTTTCTATATATACATATACATATATATGTTTTTTTTATATATATAGGTTTCCCTTTATGACCATCAAAGACAACGGACGGACGCCATGACCAACATGGAAAGCTCATCGGCTCACGTTCATATCAAAGAAGCAGCCTTAATCGTTCCTTCCGAACCCACTCCTTCTCATCTTCTTAAGCTCTCTACCGTTGATTCCCAACTCTTTTTACGTTTCACCATCGAATATTTACTCATCTACCCTTTCAATGGCGTCGATACAGATCATCACATCACACCACGTGTCAAGTCTGCTTTGGCTCGAGCCCTGGTTCCTTACTATCCATTAGCCGGTAGAGTCAGGGTTCGACCAGATGGTTCCTGTCTCGAAGTCGTGTGTCGTGGTCAAGGAGCCGTTTTCATCGAAGCTACCGCTGATTTCACGCTTTCCGATTTCGAAAAGGCTCCACGTTATGTTACAGAATGGCGAAGGCTTTTGGCTTTGCAAGTAGCCGACGTCCTCAAGGGCGCGCCACCACTTGTGGTCCAGCTCACGTGGCTCTCCGATGGAGCCGCCGCTCTTGGTGTCGGCTTTAGCCATTGTATCTGTGACGGAGTCGGAAGCGTAGAGTTTCTTAACCTCTTCGCGGCGTTAGCCACCGGACGGCGTCATGGCCCGGCTTCGGCTTTGGAATTTAAGCCGAAACCCATTTGGCAAAGACACCTTCTCGATCTGAATAATCAGACACAGTTTAAACAACAACCAATACCGAGTCAACACCCCGAGTTCAACCGAGTTACTGACCATTGCCAGTTTATGACTCGGTTCACCCCCGACCAACTCACTCCCACTTCACTCACATTTGACGAATGGAGACTAAACGAGTTGAAAAACTCCATAACTCCAACGAGTCAACTCAGTAAATCGTCACTCACTTCATTCGAAGTCTTATCCGCTAAGATTTGGAGAAGCTGGGCCAAAGCATTAAACTTCCCACCACAACAAATCCTTAAACTCCTTTTCAGCATCGACATACGCCACCGAGTCAAACCGAGTCTACTCACCGGATACTACGGAAACGCCATCGTACTCGGTTGCGCTCAGACCACCACAAAAAACTTAACGGAGAAGGGATTAGCGTACGCCACTGAGTTAATAAAAGAAGCAAAGAACCGAGTCGACGACCAATACGTAAAAGAAGTAGTGAACTCAGTGAGTCTAACTGGGGCGAGAAATGTACCCGACCCGATTGGCGTATTAATTTTATCACAATGGTCAAAGCTGGGTTTGGAGAGGGTTGACTTTGGAATAGGGAGGCCGGTTCAGGTGGGGCCGGTATGTACTGATAAGTACTGTATATTACTGCCTGTAGATGATCACAGCCGTTCAGTGAAGGTGATGTTGGCTGTGCCCTCTGTAGCCGTTGACAAATATGTTGATTTGATGAGAACCGTCTAATAAAACACCTGACTTTTTGCTTAATATATATATATATTTCAGTTGCTTAATTAATTACGTTATTTTTATTTATTTATTGCTTGATTCTAATTCATGTCAACAGGCTTTTTTTAGTAATTTCTTTTTACATTAAAGAAGGAATGTCATTTTTAGCCAGAGGATGACACGTAGCATTTTGGGCCTTCTTAATCGTGCACTCTGACTCTTTACCAAAACCGTATCATATAAATGATTATGGAAACTAACACACACCTGTAGATTTTTTTTACCATCAAATTCGACTGTTGCTAACATATTTTACCTTATCGGATAAGGTTATATTTTTTTTTATTACTTGATAGCATTTTTAATTATTGTTGTATTTCTTAACGATAAAATTCTAAGTATTTATTATATTCATTTAAAAAAGAATAAATGATATCCGATAAACATTTAACTACATACGTTTAGTAAAGGGCCTATTAATAAAACTGATCAAATATGTCATTAAATTTGTTAAACTGATTAATTGAAAGCAAATAACACTATTCTTACAAGGGATAAAAATCTTGTGGGTCAAATTATAACGTTTTTGATCCGTATAATTTTTATTTAATTTAAATTTATTTAAGTAATGTTTTTTTTATCTGAAGATTTGTATTTATATAATTTATAGAAATTTGAGATACATTATTTTTGTCCCTCATAGGACATGTATCTTCATATATATATATATAGATACTAGGTTCTAAATGCCGTTCAAAGAAAAGATACTAGTTTTTTAAGGTTATATTTTATATTTTAAATTTTAAATTTAATTTTAAATAACGAAAGCAAGTAATAAAAAGGAGTACTTTTTAGATTTTCCTCCTATGATAACGTTTATATAAGAAACAACCACTATAACAAAATCAAGTTTATTAAATATTACAAATAATAAACAGTTTTAGAAATCTAAGTTTATAAAATCAAACAAATATGTCTTTCATACAAATATACAATGATACAAGAGAATTATAATGTGTTTATAAAATATTTTTAGAACAATTTTGAATAAAGAGTTATGCTAAAAAGTTTATACCATATCATTTGAAAAAGTTTTAATCTTTATAATTGACTGAAATAATATATGATCATTTGGGATCGTTTTTTAATAACTTCTGCAATAAGTAAACATTTTATATGAATATAGTGCAGGCGCAATGAAGGCTTGTTTAGGCCCGTATATAACTAGCCCAAACAGGATTTTATTTATTTATTTTTTGTAACTATGGTCTATGGTTACTCAAAATTGACTTTCAAGTGGAATCAGTTAGAGGTGGATAAATTTGGGCCGGCCCAAGATAGATTTTGACTGATTAAACCTTTTATGGAAATCAAGGCCCAAAAAACCTAAACTTTTTTAAGTAAGTTCTTATAAATATATGATTCAAGTTTTTAAGTAAGTTCTTATAAATATATGATGCAAGTTTTATTGTATGACATGTAAAATAGATCCAACAATATTAAAGCCAACAATATTCGATAAAATAAAGGGTTTTAATCTCAGCAAATATGAAGGGTGTTGTGAGTTTCAAGTGGTGTATATAAACATTATATTTTAACCTCATGCTATTATTTATTAACTAGGAGGCTTTGATGTCAAGGTCCCATATGAATGAGTCCCTTAGATGGATTGAAATGAGTATCTAAAATAAAAATAAAAATAAAAATAAACCGAAATCCTAATATCATCAAAGTATTTCTAAATGAACAGATAACCAAGTAAAGAAGTCGGATTCTTGTTCCACTCTCATTTTCAATACACTTTCTATAATTTTTCTTAATATATTATATAAGTATTCAATTAATTTAATTATCATTTCAATGAACCTTTTAATTTTTTTATATAGAATAAATAATAATATATTTAATATCATTAGTAAAAGCAATTAAAAAAAATCTTCTCTTTTTAATATCTAATTTAAGAAGTTAACATATCTTGCATTTTCTTTAATTCATAAAATTTATCGAAACAAAAACACTGTCTAAAATCTTTAAAAAATTTATTTTCTCCACTTTAAATAATTTGTTAAAAGACTTTATAACTTACCGATAAAACGACCCTAACTACTATCACATTTAATTAACCAAAATTTAGCTTTTCTCGTAAAATTCGAACCTTCTTCCAAGCTTTCTTGGTTAGATGAATAGATGCTATATATGCTCCGGGATCTCCTCTTCACTAAGGGCCTGTTTGTTTACCTCTGGATGGTACATTTGAATCGTGCAGAGGACAAAAAGTGTTTGGCAAAAAAAAATGGTGGTTTGCATGATAATAAAAAGCTCTGGATGGTAACCAACCTAATCCCTTGAGAAATCATTTAGAGTTCCATATCTCCTCCCACGAACTACTCTTCCACGACACCTCCGACCACATCATGAGACACCTCCGGCCACCGTGTGCGACACCTCCGACCACCGCGTAAGACACCTCCGGCCATCGTGTGCGACGCTTCAGGTACCGATTTCCACTATTCTTTTTGATTTCTTGCCTGATTTATCGAGTTTTCTCTCGATTTCTTGCTTGGTTTATCGAGTTTTCTACTCGATTTCTTTCATGGTTTATGAGTTTTCTGCTCGATTTCTTTCATGGTTTATGAGTTTTCTCTCAATTTCTTTCTTGGTTTATGAGTTTTCTATTTGAGGGTACTAGATTGCAAAAGGGGAGAGTATGATGGACAAAGATGAGATTTCCAGTGAATCTGAAGATCGAGGATGATGATGAAATAGAGATGGATTTGAAGGTAGATTCAAAGAAGAAAAGATGGTTTACATCCTTGTTTCAAAGGTAAATTTGTTCAACTTTTGATATTTGACCGTATCAGTCAAATATCTGAGTTTTGGGTCTAACATTTCCACTATTGATTGGGATTTTTTTAAGGGGGTGCTATTATTCAGATTGAGGGTAAAATGGTAATTTGACATTGTTCAGACTGTCAATTCAGAGCAGCTACCAAACAACTATTTTTCATTTTGTACTATATCATACAGAGCCTCTATACCATCCAGACCTCTGTACTATCCAGCTCTATACCATCCAACAACTACCAAACAACCATAATTTTTTTTTTGCTCCTTCTATATGACAGTTCATTAATGTCTCTATTATGTATCTCAGTTGGCAAAAAGATTGGACGACTTTGTCCAAATATATGACAGGTCTTGGTTTCGATACATGCTCACAGATACAGCTAGCCTCAACTGTTGATAGAGCTAAGAAATATCTTCTCACGTACATTGGTGTCGTTGGAGGCATGTTGATCAATGTGGGATCAGTTAGGTTGTCGATAATCAATTCCTTTTACCCAAAATGACATGCCATGTTGAATTTTTCTATTTGTGAAACCTTCAATTCAGAATATGAAAGATCAATATTTACAAAAACTCTGAAACAATTTTGATATTAAAAAACATACAAAATTATATCGAGAAAAATAGTTAATTAGTATTAGTATGTTTGACCAAGATGATTTACAAGACATATAACACTTATCCGGTAAACGTTTACCGGACCCTTTTATCTTACCGTATGAATATGATAATTACTGGTAATCTTACCAGGTAAGAACGATGACTAGGTTAAGATTTAATTTTTACCGAGTACGTCAACTCTTACCAATTGGTTACGATATACGGAATAAATTATTGCATATGATGTTTTAACGAATTAGAATCTTGCCCAGTAAGATAACTGAGAGTGTTGACTTTTACCGGTAAAATTAACAGAGTAAACGTTTAGATAAACGATCCTTAATTTGAATCCCCATAGTGATAAAAGGTGGAACTGGTGAGCAGCTTGAATTGATCGAAGAAAATAATAGATGGCACTACTTCCCAATGAAAGATGGTTAGACTGAAATTAGTACCAATTATCGGCAATTAATCTAAGTAATTCATAATCTCTATTTACTTCAAACAATCTCATACACACTCCTTTAAATTAATTCAAATGGATTTAATTTAAACACCTAATGTAATATTTTCCACGTTTACGTACATTTCTAATCAAGAAGTATCTTTCTATTTCTTAAAAAAAGGTATCTTTCTATATGTTCAATAATACAAGTTTAATAATTAGGTTATGTTATGCAGTTAGCAAATCACACGCATATTCATAAATTATACTGCAAACCCTAGTTTTGAGTGTAAGTTACATTTATACTTAAGTTGATTTGGAAATTATTCGGCCAGCCCACTGTAGAGTGTTGTAATTGGTATCAGAGTCAGTTCTTGTATCATCGAGAAGGCACACAAACTTCATCGAGCATGATGAATCATCAAGGGATGTTTTCGTGTTAGTAACATTTAAGTGAATCTCGCGGCATAGATAGAATGTTGGGAAAGCATGACAAGGATGTCAGGATTTTAGGTTGGGGAATTCATAACAATCTATCCTACATTGATAGAAAATAAGATTTGTGAACTCCGATTATATATCAGACATCAATTTATGTCTGCAGTTGTAATTTTCTCATATATGCATGAGTTAAAACCTACCTCCTTTAAAACATAACTCTCTTTAAAAATAATTTAACAGGTTTCATGTAATTTAGTAGTTTATCATATAAATATAAAATTTTATGCATAAAAAAGGTTGGATTTTTGGCAAGATACAGTGGCAATAAGAAAACAAGAGGGTGTGCAAAAAATGGGGGCTCCGTACAGGTTGGAACCGACTATTCTGATCCAAACCCTAAACTTCAGCACCATTATTAAACCAATATTCAGGTTTTTTTTATTATTATATATTAGTTTAATGTTGTATATATACATATAAAACGTTTCTTGGAAAAATAGAGTTTGGCCTTTGAATCTTGCATGCAGTTGTCTTACAAAAGAAGCAGTAGTATAAAAAATACATATAATATCATATCATATCATATCATATCGTAAGACTAACTTAACTCATTAAGTTTTCCTTTTGTTTTATTGAAATAGGGGCTGGGAAGCAGGCGCAGACCAAACAAAAGTAGACAGACATTAGCTAATAAATATAGTATACTACAATTTTAGCCCCTCAGGTTATTATTTTTTAACAATTTTTATCCATTTTGTCTAAAAAATTATTTTCTCATCCCTATGGTTACCATTTTGTTTATGATAATCCCCCTCCATTCTTCTTTGATGTAAAACCATTGCCCCCTATGATTTAACCCCTAAAATCAAAACCACAAGACTTGTGGCGTACTGGTTAAGCCTTGTGAGGGATGAGCCTAGATAACTCATCTACCCCAGGTTCGAATCCAGGTGCAAACAACTTGTGGTCACTAGAGAATTATCTCAGAGCTGCATGAATTAGCAGTATTAAAATTGTCAGAGATTAGTCTAGGCAAGTGCTTAGGATACTTTAAAAAAATCAAAATAAAGAAAAAAAAACCCTAAATCGATCAATTCAAACAAGCAAAACCAACATGTCAAATTCTACAGGGAAGAAGGGGAGGAGGCTTGTTCATTATTTAGGTAACTTCGAACATTGATATATTCTTTTATGGCATTTTGATGAGACGAAAGGGAAGGAGGAAACATTTATTAAAGATATTGTTATTAATTTTTTAGAAGACTTTTTTAAAAGAATAGCTTGAGGGATGAAAAATGCAATAAATTATTAACCATGAGGATGCAAGAAAAGCAATTTATAAAGGTCAGGGATGAAAACTGTTACAAATGACAAACCATAGGGACTAAAATGGTAGTTTAGTCTAATAAATAAAACCATAGATTGATGATCAGAAGAAGTTATGGCGATCAGAGGCACTGTTGCTGTCACCAGTTGTGTAGTTTGGTCCATGAATCCTACGCCTACGCCTAGTTTGATTGCGGCTACTTTTTTTCTTCCTTCATTCTTATTTTTTTTATTTCTTTTTCAAACAAACCCTTAAATCTTAATGGATAAGAATTTCATTGAACTTCGATTTAAAATGTTTTTGTAACACAAATTAATGTTTTTGTATGCGCTTTGCATAGGTCTTTATCGGAAAACCCTTTTAATAATGTTTAATATAAATTATTTATCTTTTATCCATTTGTAAATATATAAAAAATGTATATATAATAATAATATTAAGCATATATTTCATCATTACTGGAAATATGCAATGATGAAATATATGCAAGATTAATGAAATTAGAAGTGTACAAAAATATATTTATCTACAAAGTATTTAAATCATAAATGTTTAAAGCAATTGTTAAGATTTGAGAAAATGGTTGATGCAGATATAAAATACTTTTTTTGTATAATGTATTTAAATATATGAGATATCTAATATATATATATATATATGGGAGGGATCATATGAGAACACTACCAATTTAAAGAAACAAAAGAACTTATTTGGGACCACATATGATGTGGGTCCCACATTAAATGATTTAATATTAAATCATAAATGATTTAATATTATGTGGGACCCACATCATATGTGATCCATAATAGTCCATTTGTTCCTTTAAAAATACAAAGTTATCATTTGAACCTTCCTATATATATATATATATATATATATATATATATATGTAAACATACATGTGAATTATAACTTGTTTGACGGATATAGTTGAATAGATGTATCGATTGATCAATTGTTAAGGTCAAAAAAGTATAATAAATTTAACCTTATTTAATAGTTACAAATATCATAAAAATAGAAGTTTAAAAAAAACGTGGTTGCGTATATAATTATATATTAAGATAAATAAGTATATGTAATTCGTTTTTTTGTGTTTCTGTTATCATCACCACCGTGACAAAAAAACATAAATCTTTAATTTTTTAATAGAAAATACATAAAACATATCAACATACATATACACGAATACATACACCTATATTCACATGTTTCCATGTACATACATAATTTATAACTTACATACATCATGTATATATGATTCACAAAACACGATTTATTCAATGACATATAACATCGCTTTGGTCTCTTGCGATCATACACATATTCTAGGTTAAATTTTACTGGATACCTTTTATGGGATCAGTTAAATAAAATTAGGTTTTAATATTTTTAAATAGATTGGTGTTGCAACCCTGATAGTTTAGTTGCGTTCATTTGTCTTATGCATTTGTTTTTCATAACTTTATTTTGTGTTTTGTTAGTCATCGTGTTCGGTTTATTCGTTTAACTTTTATCTATTTTTGTTTCTGTTTTTGCTTCTACTTTTTACTATAACAATCAATGTTACACTCTTTTTTTCAACATATATGCATTAAAAAAAGGGGGTTCAGATAAAAGATCCGAATAAAAAAGATTTATGAGACAAGTATGACACAATTTGATCCAAAAGTAGAAAGTAAATTAATTAAATATTTCACCAATCTTGTTTCTTAACAAGGCAACAATCTCTCTTCTCGACCAACTAAATTTGACTCAGAATATATACATATAGTCTTTGTTGCATATATATATATATATGTTCCACCTTTACTTACTATATAACGCCACCGCCCCCCTCCACCATTTACCATCACCAACCGTCATTATCCACCTCTCTCCCTTACTCTCTTTCTTCCATCTTCGTTTCTATCGCCAACCCTACTATACCTTCTTTAATTAACTCTATTATATGGACATATCAAACGATTCTCATTCTCCTCCTCCTCCTCCTCCTCCACCGGTTGCCACCGCCACCGTCACCGGCAGTGGAACTGGAACTGGAAGTACTACTGAAAGTCCTCCGAACAACAATCGGAAATCTAAAGGGAAAGGAGGGCCAGATAACAGCAAGTTTAAGTATAGAGGAGTTAGACAACGTAGCTGGGGGAAATGGGTGGCGGAGATCCGTGAGCCACGTAAACGCACGCGCCGATGGCTAGGAACATTCGCCACGGCTGAAGATGCAGCTCGAGCCTACGACCGAGCTGCGGTTATCCTTTATGGCTCAAGAGCTCAGCTTAACCTCCAACACCAACCGTCATCAACCAGTGACGGTAATATTAACACCACCACCACCGCCGCCGGTAGTTCATCTTCCCATCCTTCTTCTTCTTCCTCCTCCCCACGCGCCGGCGCCGGCAGTGGCAGTGGCAGTTCTTCTTCTTCTTCTTCTACTACACAAACTCTTCGACCCATTCTACCTCGTCCTGCCGCCTTTAACCTCACGTTCTCGCCGCCGTCACAAGCGTCGCCGGCGGGAGTACCGGTGTTGACTAATTATATACCTTACTCTTTCTACCCTACCGTACACCAAGGTACAAGTTCTTCTGGTGGGAATAATATAGTACAATATGCAGTACAAGTTGTACAACCAAATCATCAGTACTTACCCTACTCCAACATGAATAATAATAATAATAATAAATTCAGTGTCGTTGAGGGTGATCATCATCAGGACCCTACTTTAAGAATGACAACAACTCCAACCTCGTATGATCTGAACGCAAACTCAAACCCTAACCCTAGAAACAACAATTGTCAGTGGGAACAACATCCGTTACAACAATGTCAAAATCAACAACCAAATATGAATTCGAAGGAGGTTAATTCGTTGGTGGGTTCAGTAGGATCAAGCCTTTCACTTGTGTCAAACTCGTCGCCGACAATGGTGGTGGGTGATTCGGTTTCAGATCCGACTATGGCAGTCGGCGGCGGCGAGCCTTCGTCGCCGTCTTTGTGGTCGTTGACAAATGACGATGAGTACCCACCACCTAGTATTTGGGACTACGGAGATCCGTCGTTTGATTTTTGAATTTGAACTTTGAAGGTTCATTTTCCGAAGGAGGAATTGAAAAGCATTTGATTCAAGTTCCGAGGGAGGATCAAAAGTAAAAGAAATTCAATTTAATTGAATGCGAACGGAAGGAATTGGTTTTAATTACATGATTTGAATCTGGGGATTTCTTGTTGAGATGAGCAAATAAACTTATATATGATGATCAAATAGAGAAGTAGTTATTAGGGTTTTAAAGTGATCTTGATGGTGAAGATTTCATTATATTCGTTTCATTGTTTGAAAAGGTTGCCGACTATTTTACAAAGTAAAAATTTAATTAGTTGTTAATCAAGTATCTAATTTATATTACAACTAATTGTTTTTTTTTATGTTTTGAAAGAAAGTTCTTTTCTTTAGATTCAGTTTCTAAATTACTAATTTCATCTGGAATTAGATGGTGTTTATGTAGCTCACAAGAAGACTATACATAAAAAGCTTGTTATTTTCCGTTATCTGAATATCATGTTACATATGGTGAGAAAAAAGTTACGGTGAAAAGCGTAAGAAAAGATATCCACCATTTGATGCACATTAGAATGAGATGATCAGAGGACGGAGTTAGGGATTAAAAGTAATAAAAAATTCAAGGGTTCAGATCTCTTCGTACACTTCTTATATGATCATGCGTCTTAGCCTAAATAGCAAATGTAATAAGAGTTTGGTTTAGCCGTTTTGTTTCTATCAAGTGTAATGAAGAATGTTCTTCTACCATATATCAATGTAACAAAGTTTTAAAGTTTTTACATTTGTATCCATTTTGACCCGCTGCTAATTTTATTCCATTTGATAAAATAAATACCTAATTAAGAAAGGTTTACAAAGGAGTTACAAGCTACCTTGACAATAAACTTGATACGCAAGACATCACGCAAGATGAGTAGGTTATCGATGAAAAACATTTATTACGTGTATACTAATAGGAAAATGGGAAAACTTTTTAGTTGCATTTGGATGCATTTTACCCTAACCTAAACAAACAAACAAAAAATTTCAAAAAATAAAAAATTGGATGCATGGTGAAAGATTCATGAAATGGTATTTCGTTAATCCGAACGAACATTTGAATAAGTGGCTTCCAAAAAAATTCAAGGATCAATCGATAAAAACAATTTGTCTTATTGATGAGGGTTTTACTGATAGATTATAACTTTTAAACAGTTGTGATGCGTTTTCTCTTTTTGAAGGGGGAAGGTTTATCCGAAAAGAAGCTTTTTTCATATAACATATATATGTACAAGTCTATGAGGTAAGTTTGAACATAAATTTTACTTGACTAATATAATACTTGGATATCAGCTAATTAATTACATCGTTGAAAAATAAACAAGACAAAAAAGAAGACTTGATCAAGTGTCGTGATGATTTATAAATTGGTAAACTTTTCATGATTTCCATAAATGAATCCATTGAACAATTTGTACAAATAATTTTTGTAAAATAAGTTGATTTTAGAAAATAAAACTAAATGAGCATATAAAGATGTTTTGGAAAGAACTTTACTGCTAAAATTCAATTCTTTTTAAATATTTTTAATAAACTGAAAGGTGAAAATATGATAAATTCTTCAAAAAAAAACTAATATACTCAACATAATTAATCATAAATTATATGCTATTTGTGAATAATTTTTAATATAAAATTGGCAAATTAAACCATATTTGACTTGTATATAGACAACAGAGTTAAATAATATTTTAACTTAAAGTGATATAAATCAAGGAAATGAAGATCCAATGATTGATACGTGTTAGTAACGATGTAGACATTAACTGCTGAACGAATATTTGTTATGAGATTAGTATTGATTTACTTCTAAATAGTTCATGGTTTTATCCTAATTAACGAATTCAATGTAATCTTTGGTATTGAGATGTATATGTATAGCATGTTGTATTGTTAAAATTTGGATCAACCTATAAATAAATAGACTACGATTGTATTTGTTAAAATTGTAAGTAGATATTTTATCTATGTGATGACCTATAAGTTTTATTTTAGTTATGATAGTAAGTGTCAAATCTGACATTGAAGTGATATTTATCATTTAAAATTTTGAAATGTTTCATTATTGTTTAATAAAATGAATGAACCAAGTTAAAATTGATTATATCTTTTATTATTTTCATATATGTATTTATGTATTGACAAGTTAAACTCCTCATAATTAGAATATCGATATTAATCTTAATGAAAGACTGGTCAAAATGGTCAAATGCACTAGGTACATTTTTTTATCTGATATAACCAACGTATAAAGAGAATTAATAATATAAAATTACCATTAAAAATGAGCCTGCTAATAAATGGATCAAATGGGCCGAGCTATACGTTTCAATTTTGAAATGAGCCTGCGACTTTGGTCCAAATGTCCAATAAATCTTTCACTGATGTAATTTAAAATAAATATTATAGTTCACAATTAATTGCTATTTTTTATATTGAGGGTTTGTTTGTTTGTTAGCATTTTAATGAGTACAATGAGTTTTACAGTTTTTTCAATCAGTTATAAATGACTATTTGATAGTAATTTAATAACATATAAAAAATAATCTATTAAATAATCTTATAAGGCGTGTTTTTTCTTTATACATCAAGTCAATTTTTCCCCCAAAATGTCCCTATCAATCAAACACATTCCTTTCATCTATGATATAAAAAAAACTCTTTTCAATAAAAATGTTTACGATCTATAAATAATAATTAATTCACTGACACACAGTTTTATCAACACAAAACTTGATGAAAAACCGATCAAACAAACTCTAAATTACTTCAAAATAATAGTAAAAAAAACTTTGATCAAAATCTTCCAAAAAAAAAAACTTTGATCAAATGTTAATTAATATTAAAGTGAAGAATTTCAATTTATTGAAAATAAGTTACTTTCAATTATAATTTTAACCGATCAAAGGAGTAAAATAAATAAATAAAACAATCAAAAGATTTCGATCAATCGCTTTAAAAGGTACAAGAGCACATACGTATTTTTTACAAATTATTAAATCATTTTATTAGGAAAAAAATTACCAGTGGTAAGATAACATTCTGGAGGGGTCAGTATATGGTATCTCTGATTACCCTGGTTCGAATCCCCGCGGCTGCATGTGACGATATCCAGACCTTGGCCTACCACTTTGTGGTGGGTCCTGGTCGTCGGGGATTAGTCGGGTGCCCGAATGGATCCCGGATACCCCGAGAACGTGTGTGTGTGTGTGTGTTATATTGTCGTTCAAAAAAAATATTGCAAATTTCAAATAAAAAAGATAAAAATAACTGTTGACGGGTTAATCCAACTGTTTTAATTATAATCCATTTTACATCTTGTTCGACGTGTCCAATCTTCTATTTTCTACTACCAATATTATACATAATAAGAAATTATTATACTTATTATCAAATGAAGACATATTTATCACGTGTGATTCGTGACATATTCTTTTTATGGACTAAGTTAGTTTAGGGATCGCCAATGCAATCTAAAAGGTTTAGGTATCATACCATTAGTTGATGAATGGTTGCGGTCGTTTCTATAATTCATCCTTTTGTGAATTACATATTGTATCCTTGCACTAACATGGAAATAAAAAATGTCTTGTGAGTTAACTAGGTTAACAACTTTTTTAAAATATATTTAAGACAAAAGATCATTTTCGTAACAGAATTCAATTCCGACGGTTGTTTTTCAATAATCATTTCATTTTAGGAACCCATGCAATGTCGTAAAAACTATAAAAACCATTGAAGTATGCAATTCACTTTTCATTATTTATTAAAATGATGTATCTATTTTAAGCACTTTTATTTCTCTTTTTTATGATTTCTTCGTAAGGCCACTCACAGTGGCTCGTCTTTAAAGCCCTTTTTGTTTTCTGTAAGATGAGTGTACATACATGGTGTCTTGTCCATGATATCATTCTACAAACAATTTAATAAGCAAACATCATACCATCGTATCAGTTAACAATCGTATATCTTCGTTCCTAAGGAAGCTATTTGACTAACAATGAAGTAACATCAAATCTAACTAAACATGTTTCTTTTGCATAGATAATTGGTTAACTTAATCTGACTATTGTTTGGATAGTCATCTATACAAAATGTAGTGGGGTGACATACTCTTTCCCACAAAATGACGTGACATTAACGTTATATGCGGAAACCAACATTTACATTAATGATCAATCAAGTATTTTTTTTTTCCTCAAAACAATCTCCCCTATGTCAGTATTCGTTTATTGAATTTATAGTTTTTTCAGTTTCTTTTACCAATACGAACTTTGATATAGAATGTTTTATAAAATAAATCGTTAGAACATAAACATTTAAACAAGCATGGTAGCAATTGATCGTTAACATGTGGAAAGGGATAATTGAGCATTTAGACCATGGAATGCATGGTATATTAATATAGGTTACAAGAATTGATGTTATCATGCAATACTCAAAATGGATTATTATTTGAAAAGACATCTATTTCGACCAAAAAAAATCATAATGAGACATGAAATATTTATTATTACGAAAAGACATATGTCCACAAAATAATTTTGATCAAGACATTAGAAATTAGGACGACATAAAAACATGGAGTGGAATAGAGGTGTCACTATTAGTCCACGACGATAAAAAAACATGAGGTATTCCTATAGTAAATTCTATATTTAGATGTTAAAATATTGGTCTTTATTTTTTAAATATTAATAGTTATAGAGAATTTTGTTATTATATATGTTGATTAATAGTTAAATATATCAAGTGATTTTGTATTTAATTTATAACTCAGTTATTTTGTGTTTGTAGATGGTAAATTATATTTAATGATTTGATTTTACATTAAAAATAAAAATTAGTAAAAACGAAAATGTGAATAAGTTTGTTATAATTTTGTCAGACAAGACTTAAACATACATAAATAAAACATTTGAATAATGATAAAACGTCTAACAAAATACAATTTAATTAGCATATATTAAATAAAAACATAATAAAATTGGTTAATGCAATAACATATATCAATTCATTTGAGAATTATTATTGTAAAAATTAATTATATTTAATTATTATGTTTTAATAAAAAAATTACTTTATTATTATTATTTGATTTCTTTAGTATTCAATAAGCTATCTATTTTTAGTAAAAAAAATTAATAATTGAGCTAAAAATGGTCTAAAAAACTAAAAGTAAATTAAAACTAGTTACATCAAACAAAATTTTCTATCAAAAATCCATAGACACAAATATTGAAATTAATGGTTATAAAGAAATACATACGTATGGAATTAATGTGTATTATTCAGTTTTTAATTTCTGATGTACTTTATTCAAGTTTAAGCTAACGCTACCTTGATGTAATTAAAATATATATATATATAAATCAAAACCAGAACAAAAGATTTTTATTTTAATATAAATTACTGGATAAATTATTAAATAACTCATTGGCTTTTTATAGTTTATGAAAAGAAAATCATAAAAGCAAAATTGAAGAACAAAAAGTGTCCACTTATTCAATAAAACCAACATGGAATCCACTGAAACAGATGCTATTAACAGAATCTGCCATCAAACTTTTATATTAATTAGGTCATTGAATTGATTGAAGGAATTTAAAACCAACTTTAAATAAAAATTAAATTATCTTAATCAATTAAATATTTAAGTCTCGTTTTTTCTATTGCATAAACTATAAAAGTCGTACATATTAATAGTTAAAAATTATTGGGAAAAAACATGTTTTGGTTTATTCTTTCATTATTTTAAATTTAGAATCCACAAACATCACTTTTTGATATCTTACAAAATAACAGTGTCATTTATGATCATATTTTTTGCGAAAAAGACAACTTGTAAATAAGTGATAAATGACTTTTATAATATATTTTTTTAAATACATTTTTTTTTGGAACCGGCGGATTTTATTAAAACCACTGCTTATGCGAGACAAAGCAGAGCAAAAGAAAACGGAACAGAATACTTACAAGATGTTAAAAGGAGAACAACTCCAATCAGCCCAATTACAGTTTTGATAAACACCCCTATACTTAACCCGGTTGAAAACTAACAAAACGACATTATTTGCCAATTTCTGGTGAGAAATCTACACCTTATTATAGATGCCATAAGCTCCTGTGTATACACATGTTTGATAAATTCTATTTAGCGATTTTAAATTCCATTAATGAAAATCAACAAATTCAAATATAGATTGAAGTGAATGGTATGGTGTTGGGCCTTATGGGATAAAAAAGGAAGTTTCACCAAACGCTTTCAACCATTTGACACGTAAGTGATTAATATGTTCTGTTTATGCAGTTATTTTTAACTTGCTGATTTTAAGCTCGTTTGCATTTCGTGTGTATTTTTTACTTTTTTCCCTTTCCCCTTTATCTCATTATTGGTTGGGGTAAAGTTCTTCTCTAGTTTTCTATTGAAGGAAAAAGTTGTCTGGCTTCATGAGAACCCGTTAAAATATGTGATTTTTCTACTTTCAATTACTTTACAAACATATTGATTTTCCTATTTTCAATTACTTTACAAACATACCGCTAAAATAACAAACTTACGTCATCATTATAAAGTTGCTATGATTTGGTCCATGTGAATTATGTTTTTTTAGAACCATAACACACGTCAAACATTTAATTTGTTCGTCATGATAAAACACATACTATTTATAGTTACAGTTTTTAATATTTTTTTTTATCATGTACAGTAGGAGTTTTTACATTTTGTATTACTCTCGTACAAAACAAATAAAATGTATTTTAATATCTTTCTACATTTAAGAAATAAAAAACAGAAGGGTGAGTCTTTGTATGATGTTAATACGAGTTACTTTCGGGATCACATGTTTGCTTTCTTAACCCGCGACATTAATGTATGGATAGAAATTAAATGTCCTAAAAACTCTTGTGTCCTTCAATGTTTATTAATTACATGGACCCACATCATCCATTTATAGAATAAAAAGAGTAAAAAGATTAGGATAGGTTAATTACATCAATATTTGAGAGACATCTAAATCAAAACTTAATTTTTACATTTTTCAACTCATGATTTAATCTGATTGTGACCTAACTGTTTGCATTTAACATTTCTAAAAAAAGTATATTAAATTAAATAATTACGAGGTTTCATGTGAGTAGTTGGATGGAAAATAGACTAACAAATATGTAATAAATGATTTTTGTTGGTTATTTACATTTTCGGTCCCTTTATTTTAGGCAACTTGTGATTTCACTTTTCCTTTTTCACTTTTCATTTATTATTTATACCAACTCTTCCTTCCCAATCTACTTCCCCTATCTTCCCCCAATCCCAATGCCTCTTTCCTCACAAAATGTCTACTACTACTACTACTACTCCTCAAGACTCCTCTCAGACATTTCACTGGCGCTACGACGAACTCGACGATAAGAATTTCCAAATCCGTGGACGCACTCTCTTCTTCATCATCGTTCTCTTCTCCGTTATCCTCCTCGTTACGCTTCTCTTCATCTACGCTCGCTGGATTTGCCGATCTTCCTCCGCTTCTTCTTCTTCTTCTTCCACCGCTGTCTCTCAGCACATCCACCGGTTTTCACGGCCGCAAGGCCTCGATTCCGCCGCGATCGACAGCCTTCCGATCACCTTGCATCAACGGTCGTCGATGTCATCAACTGAATCGTTGGAGTGTTGTATTTGCCTTGGAGTATTTGAAGAAGGAGAGAAAGTGAAGGTGTTGCCTAAGTGTAATCATGCATATCACTGTGAGTGTGTAGACAAATGGCTCACTACTCATTCTACATGTCCGATTTGCAGAGCTGCACTTCTGGTCGACTCACCTGTTTAATTAACTCGGCTAATTACTTTTTTTTTCTTTTTTAATCCTTTTTGCTAGGTATATATGCAAAGCGAAATCCACTCTTGATCCATAACTATAAATTAAAGTAAAGTAATATTAGCCTTTTGAATTTAATTATGCTATGTCAAATTAAATTGTAAATTATTTAATAAACACATTTAAATATTGTGGAAAGCTAAAAAGATGGTACTTAAATAACATGGAACATACTTAATTAAACACAAAAGTTTTTTTTATTATTTTTTAATGAAACTTTTTTAACAATAAAAATACTATAAAATTATAAAGTAAAATATTTTTGTTTTTTTATGTATGGTTTATATGGGACATAAAGACCAAAAAACGTTACAAATATGATGCATAATTGATGGATGAAGATATAAGTATATGTACCATATAAATTGGTACTACACCCCATACCCATTGTGGGGGTGTGTCTCCATCTTAAATTTTGGATGTTTCTTTATGTAAAAATATTCCTTTCAACCATATGGAAAGTGATGGTATCGTCGTCTAATTTTATTGGTTTGTTTTTTAAAATATACTTACACTGTTAAGTCATTTTTATTCTGTATAATGATAAATTTAAGGATTAGATATTCGAGAGAACGACATCCTAAGATCATTTTATCATGTTAATTTGAAGTGGTGAAATATATTGTTTTAAAAACACGCACACGTGCTGAAAAGGCAGGAGCAAGAAACACGTTGAATCGTTTCAATCAAGCCAATGGAAAAATGCAAAGGCATAGTCTCGTCAACGAAATGATGGCATGATTAAGAACTTTTTTGTCGGTTTGTTGAAAATAATTACGTGAATAAACATTTACAAGATGCATGAGATATCATTGTTTTTTTAATTTAAAATAAAATTAACAATTCCACACAGAAAACAATAACATATGAAGATTTTATTGATTTCTTTAATATAGTTACATCAGGGTCATTGATCTAATAATACTTAGATTGCTGATAGATTTCAATTTCCCAGTAACTCAAATGTTCAAAACTCACCAAAAAACTATTAATGTATATGGGTACTTAATGCATATAACTATGGTATATTTAAGGTAAAGTACGTAAAGTTTTATCGCACCAAAGGCAAGTAGACAGTATTGCATAAAATCATTTTCGTAAAATCGAAAGAAGAATTTAATAAACTCTTTGTGACACTCCATATGTCACAGTGACATTTTGTCGATTTCTTGAAAATAATTACGGAAATATTTATCATAACAAAAAAAAGTATGAGAAAGACCCTTTAAATCAATTTTATGGAATATAATGAAAAATCCAAGAATGCATAAAACAAACTTCTCGAGAAGATAATACCATAAGAATAGTTTGTCTGTTTCTTTAAAATAATTTCATATATATTTTTTCATAAATATATACAAGGTTGCAAGAAAGAACCCTATAATATTATTTTCATCAATTTAGAAATACTTAAAGATGATTATATATTTGTTCAGTCATGTATTAACCAGTTTTTTAAATAGTTTGAGTTGGCATATCAATATATCATACACAAACACAATTTTTTGGTTGATTTTACAAACTTAATTATTTAGTTTATGAGAATATTAAAAGTAAAAAATAGAAACAGTTGTAAATTATCAAAAGGCATTTATTTACAGTGGCCGGTGTCCGCTACCTAAATTCCATGAAGGTATTTATTGAGGTGTGTACGAAATTCGTATTTATTATGGTGAATATTTTAAAATCGTAAATAAAGAACATCAACATTTAGAGCATCTTTAACAGATTCTTTAAATTTTTTTAAAATGGAGAACCAAAAGGTAAAGTCTCTAAAAAAAATTACATTCACCTTCAACAGATTCCTCATTTTGCATAATCCAACATTAATTATAATATTAAAATATTATTTCCATCTATTAGAATATTATTTTATTTCCAATAATTTATTTTTAAATTTTCCTATTGATTGTTTCATCATGTAATCACTTTTGGGGTGTTCTCCAAATTTGGAGAAAAAAGCCTCTTCTCTTCTACTTTCTCTATTTTTAGATTGTTTTGGGAAATCTGTTGGAGCTAAAAAAATACCTTTAAATCCCCATTTTCTCTATTTTCCCATTTTGGGGAAGCTGTTGGAAATGCTATTAGCAGTTAGGCATAAAAAACTTAAATAAATATTGAAATTAATGTTGTATCCACCATACAATGATATTGTTGAGCAATTTAATAAAAGCTAAAATTAATTTTTTGACAACAATCAAGAAAAACTTGGAAAAATCAAATCGAATTGTTGAATTGTGGACAAGTTGGTTTTTTTTAAGAAGAATTTCATTGCTTTGCTAAATGTGTTCTAGTTTAATCGCGACGTCTCCACATGATAAAACAACTCTGTATCAATTGAGTTGTACATATAAATTGGTATCTCTATATAATTGTATATTTTATCTCAGTTGCTCAAAAACCTCAATAAACTCAAGTAGTTTCTCCACCAACATATCAAGCGTATTTATAATTACGAGTAGTATAACCGTTCCGAAATGTTAGCCTAAAAAGAGCTTTTTCAGTTTACAAAGTCATAAATTTTTAACTCCATAAATTAAAAACATTTTAATTGACTTAGTCATAAAATTTAAATTTAAAAATGTAAAATTTTCTAGATAAAATAATTGGCAGATAAATTTGGGATGTCAAGTTCGGGAGCAAATTTGGAAAGTCAAGTTCGAGAGCAAAATCATCAATCAAATTGAAATGAAAATATTTCAACAAATTTATGGACTATGAATCAAAACATAAAGCATAATACTCATAGTTATGGGATGATACTTACAATTCATTTGAAGATTGAGTTTCTTTCATGGGTATCAAATTTTTAATCCATTAACCTAACAAACTACTGTATATCTGATTTTTGATAGTGTGGGATAACTTGAGAGTTGCTAGTTACTAATTCTTCTTCATAAACACTAAACAATACTACAGATCCAAATCGAATGAATAGTTATGTTTTTCAACGAATAACAATGACCTTCAAGCCTTTTATAATGGTGTTCTTAGAGGCAAGTTTCATGTGGAGCGGGTTGTACTACTAATAATCAATTTCTTTTTTTATCAAAATAACAATAAACATTTTTACTTATGTATTTATTTTACCCTTTAAATCCAATATCCGATAGCATATCATATTAGATAAGGGTGTTACTATATACACCATAGTCTATATCATGTTCTCTAATTAGATTAGGGTATGTATGTCTGTTTTGACATTTTTTGGATGTTACTATATATTAATAAACTAAAGTGTTTTGATAGAGTATGATGTATTTAAAAGAACTCATTAAAGAATATACTTAATTTCAATTTGGATCAAATATTTATATTTATATTCAATCCGACATCATTTGGGTTCGAAAAGATTGGAATAAAAGAAGATGTGATGGAAGGAGGTTGTGGAAAAGACGATAGGAAACGTGGCAAGACAAAACATTGTGTAGTCACCTTCAAACCAATAATAAAACACCAAAAGATCCCGTGCAATCGCAAATATCACATCAACAAAACATTGGGCCTCAATTGGGCTACGAAAACCCCCGATCCACAACCCAACAAAACATTGGGCCTCAATTGGGCTTGGGCCGTAGTGCAAACCTATGACCCGATACGTTCACGAACCCGGATCCGACCGTCCATCAAGATTTAGGGTTCGATAAATAGCCCCCATTCTCTTGTATCGTAATCTCTTCACAAATTTACGCCGTCGGCTAGGGTTTTTAGATTAATCAGAAGAAGCACAACAAATCTACAGTTTCCGGTCGCCATGAGAGCCAAGGTAAGTTCGTCTAATCTTTGTTGTTATAGGTCATTTTGTTTTATTTCTGTTGATTTCAATTTCTTATTATGGAATATGTTGATTT
This sequence comes from Silybum marianum, assembly GCA_036898165.1. Classification (NCBI taxonomy): domain Eukaryota; kingdom Viridiplantae; phylum Streptophyta; class Magnoliopsida; order Asterales; family Asteraceae; genus Silybum; species Silybum marianum. Next base: position 3,185,388 of record CM072532.1, read on the forward strand.
GAAATATCTCAGTGGAAGAAGAAGAGAATGAGGAGATTGAAAAGGAAGCGCCGAAAGATGAGGCAGAGATCTAAGTAATCTGTTCGTTTTGGAATAATCTGCCTAGCCTTTTTGAAGGAATCATCAGTATCGTGTCGGTTTTTCGTTTCGTATTTTCTGTTTGAACTTATCGTAATCAGTACTGTTTAGTTGAATTATTGTTTTTTGATTCTGAGATTTTAATGATATGGTTTTAGCTTAACTTTTGATGCTTTTGCCAATTCGATCAAACTATTGATTCTTTCTTCCTTGTGATTTTTTATACGATTGTGATACTGTGCTATGTGATTGATTTGGAAAAAATAGCTTAAATGTTTGAGGTAGGTTTTATTCAAATCTATTTTGAAACCCTAAATTGGAAAATCGAGACTGTTCCAAGATTGTTCTTGTGCACTGTTTTCTTATTACCTGATGCCCTTTAAATTTAAACAACTGATGTGCCTTTGAACCAACGCCTTTAATAATTAAGTTTTATATGTATTGAAGATAAATGTATACATATTTGTGTAGTAAGGTCAGGTTTAAGGGAAAACACCAAAAAGAGAAAATTGAAGAACACCATGGCGGCCTTCCATCTTGAGGGTATGTACTAATGCATATCAGTAATTTGTGAATATGCATCAATGCATATGTAAATAATGTAATGATAGAAAGCAGTGGTGCATAGGAACAAATATTGCTTGTATGCATTAGTGCATAATGTTCATATGGAAGTCTCCTAGGGTGCTTTTCAGTTTTCTCCTTTTTTTTTAAGTGTTAGTAGATATACATATTTTTGGTGTATATATTTCTGCCTCAAGGCTTACGTCTTGTTGAGAGTATCTCAACACCTTGTGGCGCGATTCTACCTTTTAAAACCTTGGCTCTACCCTTTTACTTTGACAAGTTAATGTGGAATAAGCTTGTTGAATTGCAAAACTTTATGTATCTTCATCCTGTAAACCTTAACAAAATTTCTTTAGGATACACTTTTGATATCTTAATGGCTGCTTCTTCCCCTCTGCTGCCAATTGGTGTACTAGTGGATCTAGATTGGTATAACCTTTTGCTCAATATTAGGATACACTTTATGGATGCACTTTGTTATAAATTTCCAAAAATTGAAATTCTTGGTAAATGGAGGAACAATAATCACCATTTTTGAGATTTTGTCCAATCGGCTCTAAACAATCTTTTTTTTTTAACATGAAAAAATAAAGAAGCCCTTGCGATTATCGCGTACTCCCGGGAGAAGAAAATGCCTCGAGGCTTGTTTCCACCTTTTATAGATGGTCTTTCTTAAAAATGCAAAACTCTATGCATCTGTATGGACAGTTGCTTTAGCATACACTTATGAAAGCTTAATGGTTTCTTCTTTTCTGCTGTCAATTGGTACATGTGAATCAAGACCGACTCGTGACATTGAACCGATGAGTATAACCTTCCGCTCAATACTAGAATCGAGAATCTAAACATAGCATGAGAGGTTGCATTAATCGAGGATGCACAACAAAATGGAATGTTCTATTTCCAAACTTTACGTTCAATAAGTATATATATCTTTTATTTTATTTCTGTCACTATTATGAATCATGTGTATTTCTTGTAAGATTGAGAGTAATCTAATAGGTAAATGCTTCCTTTCTCTTCAAGCTCGAATGATTTGTAGTGTATTCGTTTATCCATTCAGCATGTACAATTTCTTTTCCGTTATTACATCGTACAATTTGCAAAGTACAAATTAGTCAACCAGTTGAGATGACATTTTAATATATGACAAAAAGAATAAGACGTTGTAAAGGTTGGATCACCAACTTCTAACAAGAGTATTTAAACGTATGGCTTTTTTAACCTGCCGTGATTGAATGTGAATGGATCAGAGGCTCGTGGATGGACATGAGGTGCTAGGAATAGCTATATTTTGGGTGCAAACTCTAGATCACGAATATGAAGCACATGGATACGAGTTGCTTCTATTTTTGTCTAAGAGGCCGTTTATCAAATGCTTACAGACAAGAGTCACCGCTCTCATTTATCTTATTGGGTCACATCCCCAACCATCAAAATGGATTGATGGTAAACATTTATATCTTCATCTGGTAAGATAATTGAACAGATAAACGCTTACTGTTCCCAAGGTAAGTGTTTAATAATCACCCCTAACTCATCTTGTTTTATGTTTGTTTGTTTTCGGGATATTCCATTCATAAGTAAGAGATCTATAAGGTGGCGTTTGTTTTATAAGAGGTGCTGAAATTTGAAATTTGATTTCAGTTTTGAAATGGTTATGAAACGTCCAAACAAAACAGACATAAGTGGTGATTAAGAGCTTAAAAGAAAAAAAATAAACAAGGCCTAAATCTATGAATTGAAACACAAATGTTAGAGAGACTATTTTACCAGATGATTATGCTTCCATTCTAAATATCTGTAGTTACCTCAAATGTTTGTGTGATTCAGTTGTGAATAAGAGGAAGTGCATTAAAAACTCCATTAAAGCTCATATTTTGCAAGCTACTTCATGTTGCTTGTTACTACTAGTGCCAAATTCTGCCTTGTGATTTTCCATCCCTTTCTCTGTTATGTTTACATATAATTTGGAATTCACATTGGATGATGGATAACTGGTCTTCTTTGTTTCTTTATTTTGTGAGATTAAATCACGAGGCGTAAAGATTGAAGAAATTTTAAGAAAAAAAATAATAATCAAGAAATGTCCATGTGTTTCTGTTGGTAAAGTAACGAAAAGGACATTTCTCCATATATATATATATATTTTTTATAGATTCCTCCAAAAACTCTATAACTAAGGAACTGACCATAACTCGATTTGTTTAGAAAAAAAGAAATAAAGAAAGAAAGAAAGAAGGATAGTAGGAAATAGGAATAGAGGCATGATCCCACATCGGTAGAATAGAAAGAAAAGGAGTGGAAAGAAGGATTATAAATAGAGAGGTGGGTGGGTGGTTTAAAAGTATCTTTGCGCTTGGGGCAATGACGTAGCTAATGAGGTAATAACCGAGGCGCGTCAATTGCTGGTTGAAAACTATTTCCAAACCCCCTCCTCGGCTTTGGTTCTGCCTTAGCCGTCGAGAATTTCTGGAAGGGCTCCCTCTCTGAGGGTAAAGCCTTACAATTCTCAGTTTTAATATTTTTTTATCTCTTTATTATAATATAAATGGACTTTAAATTATAGGGTAATAATTTTTAAACTCTCTTCAATTTGTATGATGAAAAAAGTATTTTTAAATCTCATAATTTATTTCTAATTTTTCTCGCAATTTTGGGCCGTATGCTGGAAAACAGGCCCAATATTAATAATACCAGGCTCTTTGTCGGCCCGTATTTCGTTGATGTATATACGAACCTCTTCTGCTATCATGCGCTTCATGATCGTCACCAGACACGTGTCTTCTATCTCCACCGTCGATTTATCATCCACGTCATCATCATCTACCTCTTCGTTCTTTTCTGTTACGTGTTCCACCGCTTTCATCTCTCCGGGTGGTAAAAGCGTCAGCACCGTCGCGGGTCCATCGCAACTGCTGTGGTCTGCAGAGGTACGGGAACATTGTCTCTTCAACGGAGGGTCCGATTGGGTTGAGTCGCTTAATGGATCCGTCAATTGTCGTTTAGTGACACCGGAATTCGAGTTTGTCTCTCCCGGCGGCAAGCCTTCCCGTCGTCGAAGAGTGGAGTTCCAGTGGTTTTTAATCGCATTATCGGTACGGCCAGGGAGGAGCCTTGAGATGGTTGACCACTTATTGCCATGGATGGCATGTGATCGGAGAATTACGTCATCTTCTTCACGAGTAAACGGACGGTGTTCGACGTCCGGACTGAGTTGGTTGCACCACCGGAGACGGCAGGACTTGCCGGAACGGCCAGGGATTCTGGAGCTGATGAGGGACCAATTACGAGGTCCATGTTGTTCTACCAGTTTGACGAGGGTGGCATCCTCCTGCGGGCTCCAGGAACCCTTGATCTTGCCGCCGGCGACACCACGACCCCCACTACCACCATCACCGGCCTCTGTTGGTTCCATGTGAAATTGAAATGATGGATGATAATAATGAAATAGAAACGGTTGAGGGGTTTATGAAGAAAGTGAGGAGGGTAGGTTTAACCGTTTTGGGGGAAGGGGGAGTAGTTGGCATGAACCTTAAACTTCTCGCCCATCTCTTCTCTTCTATTGATTTACTTATTTATTTGCAGACGGTTAAAACTAACATTAAATTGATAAAAAATTGGGTCTTTAAATGAATATAAGTGATGATTAAAAGTTTTAAGATGAAAAAAGAAACAGCGCCTTAATTTAAAAGATAGAAAATGAAGTTTTCCTCTCTATATTTTTGAAAAACTTTACTGTAAAGAGACATAAATGTTAAAAAAAAAATTAAACTAAAGAATTTATTGGAGTTAAAAGTATTTATTTTTAGATGTTTCAACCTTTTATTATTTATTTTAAAGAAAGAGAAAATTTGATAAAGTTGCACAAGTTAAATCACTTTTATAACATGCCATTTGTAATACAATGTACATATAAAGAGTGGTGTGGCATTCGGTAAGAAATGAAGTTATTGTAAAAATGGTAACAAGTGATCTCCATCCTTGAATGAACATTAAGATGAGATGTACCGGATCAATCCATATATCAAACACAATTTATGGTTGAATTTAAGATTAAAAATGATTAAAGATCAAAATCCTTTCTTACGATTCTCATCTTAAATTCACTCCTCATATGAGGAGTGAATTATAACCACATTAAAATAGAAATTAAAGTTATGATACTTTAATTTTGAATTTTTGATTCCAATTTATAAATTTGTTTATTATTATTATTTTTAAGTGAAAGAATGGAATATTTGGGAAGGCGGTTGGTAATATAAAAACAAGAAAATGAGATTCGGGTGGCATCCAAATCCCATTCGTTACAACTGATTCAAGTACACGCATGGAGGATGTAACGGCTTTTCAAAATTGCAAAATACATTTACGACGTCGTTCCTGCCTTAAGATTTGACCAACTAAACTAAACCATTGGTTGGAATTTGGATTGTACCCTGATTACATATATTTAATTGTTTTGTGCCCCCCATTTATGTACAAAAAGATAAGAATTCCAGCCTTGAAACCAATACCAACAAACACTTATTAACATAAAATAATAGTTTGATATTATCCATTTAACAGTAAAGATAGATAAATAGATAGATAGATAATTAAATAGATATTAAAAAGAGGCCATGTGGGAATGAAATGGATAAATATGTCAAAGTCAACGAGCCGTAAACTCAACTTGGACTAGTCGGTAACAACAATTTGTTGCTGTTGATTTTTGACTATCGTAACTACTTCCGCCTACAAACAATTTAAAAAAGACAACAATATTGTTTCGTATTGGCTTGCTTAAAAAGCATTTTTTATGTTTGTCAATAGACAATGCAACCCCAATAGTTATCAAATTTGAGGTTCATCTTGGAAGTCATAATATTCTTCTGGTCATGATGAGATAAAACATGAAGATATATATATATATATATATATAGGAAAGTTCAAATGTGAACTCATTTTTGGTTGTGAACGTGAGGACGAATCTCAGCCACTTATCCGGTCAATAAAGGCGGTTTTGACCTGGTTCCCCTCCTTTAATAATCTCCACCCTCCCATGAATCGCGTCAATCCTTCGTGATCGGGTCCACCATAACCGAAGATGTATGACTGAGATTCGTCCTCACGTTCACAACAAAAAATGAGTTCACATTTGAACCTAACCCTATATATATATATATATATATATATCAAATTTGAGGTTCATCTTGGAAGTCATAATATTCTTCTGGTCATGATGAGATAAAACATGAAGATATATATATATATATATATCAAATTTGAGGTTCATCTGGGAAGTCATAATATTCTTCTGGTCATGATGAGATAAAACATGAAGATATATATATATATATATATATATATATATATAGAGAGAGAGAGAGAGAGAGAGAGAGAGAGAGAGAGAGAGAGGGAGGGAGGTTCAAACGAGAACTTTATATTTTTAAAGGAATAAAGGAATACCCTTAGGACCATATATGATGTGGGTCTCACACAATATAAAATCATATCTGATTTAATGGTGTGCCCCGATGAATCATATATCATTTTTTAATGTGTGGGACCCACGTCATATGTGGTCCACAAGATGTTCATTTAAAGAACACCCACTCTTTAAAGGACAAAAAAGCATTGAATCAGATATATTTTTTAATGTGTGGGACCCACATCATATATGTTGTACACAAGGTGTTCTTTTGTTTCTTTAAAGGGTTAAAAAGTTAGAAATTAAGATGAAGTAAAATATCACATTGTCTGCGAATAGGTTCAGCTTCTCCTAGCTTACTAAGGGGCCGTTTACCAAACACTTACCCGGGTAAGTGCTTACGAAACCATAATACCTTATCGGAGAAATATAACAAGTACCAAAAATCTTACCCGGTAAGAGCGAAGACAAGGAAAACAATGACCAAGAGTCTTACCCGGGAAAGTGATTGCGACGAATCTTACCACGGTAAGCGCTTACCGGGTAAATTGTTGCATATGATGCCATTTTTGTGGACTAAAATCTTACCCGGTATGTAAGTGATAGTGTTGAATTTTGCTCGTAAGCACTTACCCGGGTAAGATTTGGTAAACGGCCCCTAATTTAAAAAGAGAAAACCTTAATTGACTAATTTATTTTTTTAACTTAAATAACTATTTAGTTATGAATTTACAACCTACAGAATGAATGAAAAAGAAGTCTAATAAACGACTAAGTGGCTGTTTGCTTGGTTTTCCACTAAGACCTGTATAGATAAACTTGTCTGTGTGGACTAATCTGTTTTATAGATCGGGAGGTTTTTACATACATGGAAGAAGCGTGTTTTTTAATCGAGAAAAACTTGGCTTTCTGTATAAAGCTAGCTACTAGAAGCTTAATGAATAAGATACTTTCTATATCATTAAGCAACTACCAAATGGTCATATATAGCTGACCGAATAAGCTGTGAGTCCCATTAAGCTCATTAAGCTGCTAACAAACAGGCACTAAGTTTAAAAGTTTGTAAACTTGGATCGTACTTGAGCTAATGTTTGTTAGTTACTATTTTACTAGATTATAAGTGATTTATTTAGTCAAATAATTTTTTTAGTTAATGATAGTTAATATGTGGCGTGGTGTAAATTAAGTAATTCAAAACTACAAACCAAGTTGTATGGTGCGGTACTACTAAAGTTCTAGAGTATGTACTGTCGATGGACTAAGAGCATCTCCAACAGCTTCTCTAAAATAGAGAAAAACTAATTTTTTTTTCTAAACTTCTCCAACAACATCTCTATATCATTCTCTAAAATAGAGATTTTCCCAAAAATCTTTAAATATAGATATTTCTCTATATCTCTAAAAATGATGAGAAATAAATATTATTTTAATGATTTCCCATAAAAAAACAACCAATATAACTTTAGAGATTTTTGAAATAATAAATTTATTGAATATTTTAATAATATAAATTTTTAATAGATTCTCTAAAATAGAGAAGCTGTTGGAGTTGAAAGATAATAATCTTAGAAATTTTGACTTTACATTCTCTATTTTAAAGAAAATTTAAAGAAAACTCTTGAAGATGCTCTAAGCGGTATTTAAAAACCTTTATTTACAACCACTAGCTTTATCCCAAAACTCAAACAAAAATCAACTGTTGCGACCTCCTCCTTTTCTAAAAATCAACCTATATGTACATCTCCATTTGTTCATAAATCAACATAATAAAAGAAATTAAACTTGTTTGGAGCCCTATAATAATTAAACATATACCATCAAAACCTATATATATGTTGAGACCTTCTCCTCCTCTATGAGGGCTCTTTTTGAAGAGAGATTCAAAATAATCCCACATCCTAACATTAAATGAGAGCTGAAGTCTAGCATTACCTAGAAACTCAAACACACTCTTGGCCTCCTTTGAGAGGATATCTTGAAATCCTACATCCACTAGACACGTATAATCAACCCCCCTACATATATGTACACATATATATATATATATAAAGAGAGGTTCAAACAAGAACAATAACTAAATAAAAGAACACGAAAACAGTCAAATCACATGTGAGTTTACACTAACGGTCAACAGTGTGCAAGCGACATGGCCTGCGACCTCAGATCGCAGTCAAAGTAGCATGACTCGCATGTAATTTTAGTGTAAAATCACATGTGATTCAACCATTTTCTTATTATCTTATTTGGTTACTGTTCTTGTATAAACCCGACTCTCTCTCTCTCTCTCTATATATATATATATAGATATCCATCCTAACAAAAACAACAAGACAGAGAAACAAACAAATGATAAGGTTTTAAGTGGAATATTCTTTAACCAGAAGAAACTTATGACAGTGGAATGTATAAAACAAAGAGATTAACCAAGCTAAAGTTGTACATTCATTCAACTATATGCTTTTTGCTTTAAAACAAGATCCAAAAATTCATAGTCACAACACAAATACCAACATCATCTATTTTTCTAGTACTCATTAAAATGAATGGCACCCATTTTCCACACCACAAAAGTAGTTGTAAACATCACAGTGCTTATCACAACCACAGAAAGGATGATTAGAAACACATCCCACCCAACTGGTAACTCAAAGGTCAACCCCTTTTTCGGCATTCCCCTTTTACTGTCATCAAACAAGTTTGTGGGTGCTTCCGGAAGACCCGTTCTTTTTTTCCCTGTTATTTTATCGTTTTCCCTCAGAGCTTCCAATACTTTGCTTCCAAGTTCGGCTTTTACGACTGGTTTTGGTTCTGAGTTACGACTACGAACTCTTGCTGCCCTTAACTTCTCTCTTGCTGTTAATTTCGATCTTTTTGGGATAGCGTTTATCTCGGGGTTATCCGTTTCTTGTATCGGTTCAGAGGCAGAGATGGATCCATTAGAAGGTTCAGAGGGGTTGGTTTTAAGAGGCTCGGTTTCAGAAGGAATAGATGTTTTGGTAGTTTCTGAAGTCTTGATATTGGTTTCTGTTGCAAGACGATCACCATTTGCAACTAAAAGAGACGTTCCGTTTCTTGAACGTATTGGTCTATTAAAAAGAAGTGTTGTAGAAGGGGATGAGAAATGGGTGGACTTTAGCATTGAAGCTCCTATGCTTACTCTTGGGACATTTTGATGGTTAGCCTGTGTTTTTTAACAATATATTAAACTAAATACATTATTAAAATTGTCTTCAAGATGTACTCATCACAAATATAAAATCACCAAAATGTCCATTATAAGACCCCAATAAGTTTTATCAAAGAAAGGTTCAGTATTTTACACATGGCAAATTTCATTTAGATGGTTAAATATCAAAAGTTGGAAGAGTTGGTGGAGCTCACAATCAGATTTCTATGATAAAGATTCAACATATATCACTAGGTTGAAATGTACAATTTGCACCAATTAGTCGTTTCATGATCCAAGAAAATACTCCTGTTTTCTTGCATATATGGTGTCTCCATTCAAAATTGTAAGAAAAAGAGAATGAACAAGAAAATATCTCCCTTTTTCTGCTTTGAATGAAAAAGTATCCTATTTTATGAAATATTTTGAACTAAATAACGTACAGCTTAATGAGCTAAAACATGTATCCTAGCACCGACTAAACTCTATTTACATATATTTTACTTATCGAAAGCACTATTGAATCAGTACCTGAGTTTAATCACATGTAGCACAATGAACTAATTTATATAATATATGATATAGGTTATTAAGTTCGGAAAAATGGAAGCTTTGTTAGATATAGAGCCAAATTCGAGTTATAGTGATTTCTAAACATTGCTATAGTGATTTCTTCTTCGTATCTCGAATTATGAGTGTTCATCGATCCAGAAAGTGTGGTCTGAGAAAAGAAGTAAAGGCAATTTCTGAATATCACGCATACTGGAAATTCCTTATCCATAATTTTTCTATCTTATCAGAAATTCATATAATTAGATTTATGAATCAAAAACATTATAAACAGTTCAATCACCATGAATATTTGAACTAGTTCCTCCATTTACAGTCCCAATGAACCCTAAATTATTATCAGTGCTAATTTCTCCCCTAGTCCATACAGGCGTTGATTTTAACCATGAAATCCTCCAATTACGAAACGATTCCAATCACGTTAACAAACTTACAAATAATTTATTGCATTATTGCTCAATCTGATCAAAACTGAAACGGATAAGTAGCAACAAAATCGAACGACGATATGGAAGATGGTAATAATACGATTACATACCGTCGAAGTGAAGCCGACGAATGAATTCAATGAAACAACCATTGGATTTGAGTTCGAATTTTCACGTTCCAACCATTAAAAAAAAGTAGAGATTGATGAGTGAATACAGAGCCAAAATAATCTGTGGCGCTAAAGTGATCCAACTCCACTCCTGCTCCCCCAGTCATATAAAAGATTATAAATTACTAGTTGTATTTCAACCCCATATGGTCCCTATACTTTGATTAAAATACATATTTGGTCCAAAATTAGTCTCTTGAGAACCAATTTGCAACTTTTTGATCCAACGACGATGATCGCTCGTCTTTTTTTGTGAAGGAGGGACATTTTGGTCTTTTGGTTTCTATTTCTGAGGACCTTACTTACTTTTATCATATTAACACATATGAGGTGTAAAAGTAGGTACGATATTTTTTATATTATGATATGTTAAGTTTTTCATGTTAAGGTATGTGAGGTATGTTAATGTCAGCATCTAATACATCCATCCCACCAAAATTCCATTAAATTACATCCGTGACACCACATTTTTGCGAGCCTTGTGATCGAACAAACAAAATCATCCATGACTTCTAAGGAGTTCGAGAGACTCTCACGAAAAATAAAAGTTCTCGCATGATCTTCAAGTGTTAGGGGTTGTTTACTAAGTGTTTATGGGGTAAACATTTACAGATATCACTCACCTTACACCTTACTGATTTAGCATGACAAGACCAAAACTATGAGTGTCTTATATTGCAAGCGAGGAAAAAAAAGTACTTTTTCATGGTAAGCGCTTACTGGGTTTAAGACTAAAACAGCCAAGAATATTACATGATAAAGTAAGTACGGATAATTTCTCTTGCTAGTAAGCATTTGGTGAACGGTTCTTAGTAGAAACAAGTCTCTATATATGTAACTTTTGATTGATAATGCCAACAGGTTACGATTTATAACCGCCATTAACCAAGATCCAACAAAATTCCGAGGCAAAAAAGATGCATAAAAGGGTGTGATTTTTGAGTTTCTTGAAAACTGTATAGAAATGCCGTATTGTGACAATATCTTCATCTTCTACGTTAGTTTTATCTTTCATCTCCTAACAACTTTGCTGTATCACTCGGAAGAGTGGTTTACAATCGGTCTAATTGCAGCTCTAAAATCTTCATAAAATCTCTGTTCTGAAAATCTACTAGCTCGTCTTCTAGCAGCTGCAGCGATCTCATGTTTCTCGGATTCAGACATCCTTAAAATCTTCAAAATTGCATCAGCATATTCTTCGACAGTTTCAGCAAGAAACCCAGTTTGCTTTCCTTCTTCTGGTAACACGATATCCATCTTCGGGCCAGCTGAATTATGAGCTGAAAAAGGATCCAAGAACATGGCTTTTTAGCTTATTTGAAATTGGCTCATGTAATAATAATAAAAGCAATCCACCATGGTTTAATTGGTTACCAATGGGTATGGCTCCTGCAGCCATGTACTCTACGACGCTAATGCCAAAATGTTCGTCCACCATTGAATGAATGCCTGCAGTTGCACCACCTAAAAGCCCTACTAATTCCCTGCAATTTAGAGCAAAAGTTTAAAAAACTTGCTGACTGATGGTGGTAGAATGATTAAGTGGTCAGAATTATTAAGAGACTTTCATGATATAGTGCAAAATGAAATATAATTGTTTGGTAATTGTTCAACATAAAATTCAGGCTCTGAATGGTTAAGGGAGGTCCAGGTTACAAAATGATTCAGAGGGTTTTGGAACCATTATGAGGCAGACTTATTTTTTGCCAAACAAGATTCACCTCTTAACGATTCAGAGGCTGCCTCTTAATGGAACCGTTAAGAGGTAAACAAACAGCCCCTTAAGGGAAGGTTCAAATGAGAACTGTAAATATTTTGAGAACCTGGTATATTCATGATATATTCGGGATTAATGGCATAAATGTTCATGATAAAAAAAGTATTCATAAAGAGAATAGATGTTATTCATTATAAAAATGCGTGATATTCATGGTTATTCGTCATGAATTATATATGAAATAGTTGGTTACCAGGTTCTCAAAATATTTATGGTTCTCATTTGAACTTTCCTCTAAGAAAGCAAAAGAATTTATGGATATAAAGAACCGAAGTCAAATGAGACAAACCTGTAGGTCACATTCTTATAGAATTCTACATCCTCTTCTACCTTCAATTCAATAGCTAAATCTTTCAAATTCTGCAATCTTTTTTCATCAGCATCGTTTCTACAACTACCAACAAACTGGAGCTTGGGCCTAGGAATGTCCGCATTTAATTTTTTGACGGAAAGCGCAAAAGCTTGAAGCTGAAGAGTATGTGCCTGATGTACAATTACAAAATGACCAAAAATGAGAGATTGGAGATTAGAGATCTTGCAAATAAATAACTATAATGTCTTTATGAAAATTGCTCACCTTCTCTGGTCGAAATTGAGCGACTGAAATGATTTTGGGTGGTGTTGCTTCTCTTTCCAGTGGAAGTGCCTGTTAGAATTTAATCAGATTGGGTACCTTTAACATATGAACATACAGATATACACATCTCAAAAACCAAGAGGATTCAGAACTTAATGCCATGTATGATAAAATGCATGACATTTTTAATAATACTTTTGGTGAAAAATTAACATCTAATAATGCAGTCTCATTAATCGAGCTCAATTAACCAAACCACAAAGTGGGATGTATGCAGATCTGTCATTGGCTGTTTTTGTGAAGACTCCCACCTTGATTACTTGGATCAATTGAAACAATTATACTTTATTTTCAAGCTCTGAATTGGGATTAAATGCTTGAAGCTATACATTCCTACTCCAGTTCTTTTGCTTATTAACCATAGGACAAGCCCACAAACATTATAATGGCATATCAAGAACGATAGATAAAAATATCTTACAATTGTATCCATTATATCATTGTTGCCCAATTTTAATCAAATTAACTGATATGAAAAGTCAAATTAAAGTTTTTACCTAAGTTTCCCTATCAAGAAATGATATTTACCTCCCGGAGACGTATCTTAAAATTATTCTACTATGCCAGATTACTTTATGAACAAATCTTTCAGTAAGTTCACCATCGATGACTCCCAAATGGAGCATAAGAGGATAATCATCCAACTTTATTGCAAAATTAAGCAAAAGGCATAGAAAGAAAAGAACCTGCAATCCGGTCGTATCACAAGGAGGATAGACTCGTTTAATACAATCTGGGATTCTCCAAAGCTTCTCAATATGCGATTGTGTCCATGAAGAATTTACCAAAGCAAGATTGGCACAAGAACCAACAAATCCATACATCCAGCTAAAGAACGTGTAATAAACAAGTTTGCACTGCGACAACAGAAAGCTGCCAAGATAATTATAATTTCAATCTTTCAGATTCACACTTCAAAAAACATCAACATAGATTAGATATAATAATCTAACAATTATGCAACAAACCTGTTAGCAACAATGGAATCGTTATTATACATGGAGCTTCGTGAATGGACTCGGGAAAGCATATCCAAGCTGATTGTTGGATAATGTGTGTAGCAAATGACCTTGCAGCCGAAAAGTCGGGCGAGTGGATAAGTAAAGGCATATCCACTTGTATCCAAATAGTAAAATGGAACGAATTTGTTCAAAGCTTCCCATGAAAGGTAGATCGAACCAAAACTTTGACCAATCATAGTGAAGCGAGGATAGGTTGTTTCTTCAATCCATTTCCTTTTATGTAAATGAACAACCTGGTAGAAACATATGGGCCTGTTTGTTAGCAGCTTAATGAACTTAATAGGACTCACAGCTTATTCGATCAGTTATATACATGACTGTTTGGTAGTGGCTTAATGATATAGAAAGTGACTTATTCAGTAAGCTTCTAAGGGGAGCTTTGCAAAAAGCCGAGCTTTTTTCTAAACCCGCCCCTTACATACATGAAAAACCCTCCCAAACGAAAATCTTCTCAATCTATACAGACAGATTAATCCACATAGACAACTTTATCTATACAGGACTTAGTGGAAAACCAACCAAACAGCCCCATAGAAGAATTATCATAAATTTTGCTTAGCAAATAAGCAATTCAACAGATTTGACAACATAGCATCAACAAATCAGGATCCTAAGATGGAGATCCATCCCAATCAACTATGGAACTTAAACACAGGCTATTTCTTTTAATATGTTCATGATTTAAGCGATTTCATAACATGATCCATTTGAATTTTTTAAATCTGGTTATCATTTAGTTGAAATGGATTGAAATATGCATAATTAACTTTAACATACTTATGAATTGCAGTATCTAGACTTTGTGATTCCTACAGTAAGGATTGACTACAGTTAAGGTTTTGAATCATGAAACATGAATTTAGGTATTTAATCACAGAAATTACCTTGGGAGGGGAAATCAAGGTAACACCAAAGCGATCAAGGGCGCGACGGATGAGGCTATCTGCAGAAGCATCATGATCACCGGTGTAGATAACACAATCTAGATCAGGTTGTTCTTCTTGAATAGCTTTAACTGCACACCATAAAACTCTCTCTCCACCGCCGCCGTCGTTGGTGTAAGGATGAAAGAACCCTACGGCCCTCTTTCTGTTACTCCGGCAGACAGTTAAAGTCAAAATCAATCTTACTGTTTGGGAGACTATTGCTGAGACTAACAATATCCGTATGATGGTAAGAATCACCATCACCATTTTTAGATGTTCTCTTCTCAGTAGCAGTGAGAATTTTAAGAGAACGGTGTGGTTGAGTTTGGGTAGAAATTAAGGAAGACTTGAAGACGGAGGAGGCTTCTGCCGTTCTGCGATGTTTGGAAAGTAGATTGTTATTTTTTATTTAATTAAAAATAATCGGATTTAAAACCAAAAAAAAATTTGAAATTTGAAATTTTGTCAAACATAATTTGTCAAATATTGCATTTTTGAATTTTTCTGTTTGCCCGTCTCTTTATACAGTAGAAATGTGTTTTAAGAAAAGTACCTTTGGTCTAGCAATATCGTAAATATGAATTTATTTGTTGCATTTACAATATATTGGTAGGATGATTAAAAATATTATTTTAGCATACAAGATAACATAGCCGTTGGAGTAAAAAAGTTGTTAAAATCTCACATTTCTTCATTTTAGCATAGTTTTGAAGATGCTCCTTTTTGGAAAATGGTATCCTAGGCATTTGTCTAGACTAATCTCTGACAACTTTAAGACTGCTAAAACATGCAGCCTTAAGATATGAGATAATTCCCCAGTGGCCACAAGTTGTTTGCGTCTGGATTCGAACATGGGATAGATGGATTATTTTGGAGATGCTCTTCTAGGCCATTTACCAAAAACTTCAATGTGTGAGTGTTTATTGACAAAATTAACACTAATGCTTTGTTACATGGTAAAATTTTAGTCCACTAAAACAGTATCGTATACAAGAATTTATCCGGTACAAGTAAGACTCTCGGTATGTCTTTGCTGACTGTAAGCGTTTAGTAAACAGTCTCTTACTCAGTTAACTTACTTATAACACATGCTTACCAACAATTCATTTGGATAAACGTTTATCCAATAAGTGTTTGGTGATTAGCCCCTAACAGTTACCAAAGTGGTTACCTAATGAACATGGCAAGGAGCCAAAAAGTGAAAATCATGTAAAGTAGCATAGTCCAGCAAGAGGCTTAAAGACGGTATAGAGAATTGAAGACAAATTTCAACTATGAAAATCATAAGAATAATACTACAATTCAGTAATAAAATTGAGAAACTGAGTACAAGACCAATTACCAAACGAGTCTCAAACGAAAATACAAGCCAAAAAAGTTGATATAAAAAGTTGCATGATCCATCCATCCATTCCCTCCTACCGATCCCTTCTTCTGGTACATATTACATAATTATACTCATCATCTTGCCTACCCACCTGCAAAAAATGCCTCAACTACCCAAAAAAATATTACAAGAAAAACATATCCACACCTAAAAAATTAGAAACACGCCGTTATCATTATTCTCCCCACCCAAGACAACCAAATTCCTCATTTGACAGGGGGCAACTAAATAGTTCCCAAAAACAGGCCAACCGAGAACCATGTCAAATTTCCTCTTTCAACCGCTAGTATCAGTAAGAACTCATTCCCGGCATTCCAAATGGAGGCATCGGTGGCATCCCCATTCCACCCATAGGAGGTGGTGGTGGAGCAAATCCTCCACCCATACCTGGTGGTGCAGGTAGTGCAAGAGGTAGTAGTTGAGCATACATGTTCTGCAAATTAACCAAACCACAACTGTCAATCTAGCTGCTTTTCATTAAATAAAAGAATATATTATTATTAATAAAGAAATATACCTGCTGCTTAATGACATCCTGCTCTTCGTTCTCCTTGGCCTTATTTTCCTTGATTGCTTCTATCTTGTCCTTTACTAGTTCATCAACTTTGCCAGTATATTCACGGATAAACTGAAAACAATAATCAAATAAAAGGATTGGAACTAAGTTCCTTTTGCCAAGTACAAAGAAAACGAATGAAAAAGAAGAATGTGGTAAATTTACCTGGAGCAGATATGGGAAGGCAAAATCAATCATATTGTTCAACCAGGCTAGCTCAAGAGCAACATCTGGACGAATTAGATCATAACAAACGAATAGACACGAAGCAAAGCATTCCTTCTTTCCCTACATAACCAACAACACAGTAATTTTACCAACTGATTCATTCAAAAACATCAAACCCACTATATGTTGTACTTCTCATTCAGTGGAACAATAAATCAGAAACAAAACCAAGAAATCTTGATTAACTAACAACTGTAACAATTGGTGTATGAACAGAGATCTTTTTTTTTCTTTCAACAATTTAATGATGGATAGTATCGATATCTGGTAATAATAAGTTTGTACCTGCTCGATGAAATAAACAAGCAACTCTTCTGCTAGCTCACGGTCCCCAGATTGTGAGGCAGTCTCCATGGCGTCTTTGTAAACCTTGTCTTTCTTAGACAATGCAATAGACTGCTTCCACCTACCTGCCTTCTTGTAAATATATGCAGCCACACGCCTCATCTCAAGAAGCTCGTGTTTCTCAATCTGCAACCACACATTAACAAATGCATTATTAGATCACAATTGACTCGATTGGAAACAAGCCCTTCCCGCCAAAAATTAATGTGATTGAAAACACACCTTCTGTGCAAGGCCAATCTGGTCAAAGTTATCATGCAAATCAATGGATTCACGCAATCGATCATAGTCTTCCTCCTCAACATATATTTCATTCAATGCTTCATTTACAGCAGACACATTGTTGCTTTGAACTGCAACCATATATGGTTTCACAAGAGGAAGATGGCCCGCCTGTGATTTGTAAAGTCAGCCAAAGTTTAACTTTAAGGGGAAAAAACATATACTATCGTACTTGATCCTAACTTTCAGAAAAACCCATTATACGTGTACAAATTGTTTTTTTGAAACATTTAACATTTACGAATAGAAGGGTTTTTGGGAAGTTAACTCAAGAAATTAAAATTCTTCATAGGATGCACAAACCTTTCGCATAATGTCAACTACACGTGTATGGTCAACACGTAATGCAAGGACATTGAGAACATCGTTAATAAGATCAGGATGCTCTTGTAAGTAGAAATGGACAGCTTTGTAATAAAGCTCCACATTTGCCACTTTAACTACAATATCTTTAAACTGCATATGATCCCAAGCCTCAGGAGAATGATTCATGACAGTCGTGGCAGCATTATCAAACTCGTCATATTGAATATATAAATAAGTAAGTTCCTTCCAGTGCTGTTGTTCATCACAAGCTCGAATTAGTTTTGGAATGTTGAGACGGGTTGAAAAGAGTTTAATATGCTCCATCAGCTTCTCATAACGGTATCTGGCATAAAGGACACCCAACTCAGTGAAGATGCCCATATGAGCACGTTCTAACCCTAGACCACTCTCCATAAGAGAAATGAGCTCATTGAAGCATCCTCTATTTTGGTAGTACTCGCTAACCTCTTCCAGATCATCCACCTACAAATTTTAGAAAAATAAAACCATAGATATTAAGCAAATAAATAACATTTGTAATCCACTATATTACCAAAAGATTACAAAATGTTACCTGCACAATAATATTCAGTCCACATATCTGCGCCAAACGGAACTCCTCAGCATCAACACAAGCAAAGCAAACTTCTTTCCATGTCTTTGCGCTATTTGCCTTACGAGCAGCATCAACCGCACCTTGAAACTGTTGGAGCCTAACAAGTGTGACCGCTAGCTTCGCCCAGTTCGATATGAAAGCATATATGATTTTCGCAGCTTCATATAAGGCTTCATCAAACAAGCGATCACCAACGTTATGAAGGTTAGCTACATTTGGCATGAGGATGAACTCTTCGATATCGCTTAATCTGTCGATCTTTGCATACGCATAAATAAGTTCACTATCCACTTTAGGCTCCTTGGTCTTCTGCCTAACCATCAGTAGATATTTCACTAAATCGTGATAACATTCCGTATCCTCAGCAGCACGAATAACATCCAAGAATTGTGTGGCATCATCAGCACGAATAAACGACTCTATTGCATCACTCACTAATCCCTCTCTGAGCTGAGCTTTAGCCACCTGACTCCATACAGCATCTTCTTCAACACGGTATGCAAACTCCACAGCCCGTGGAATACTTTGGATGTTATCCAACAATACATTAACTGCTTGAACATTTAAGTTAAACTTCTTAAATATAGCAAATGCTTCTTCATATAATTGTGCTTCTACAGCAACCTCTCCAACAGCCGGTCCATCAAAGTTGTCTAATCTATTGACATAGTCCATAACTCGTGAAGGATCAGCTTTAATGGCAGTCAAGATAAGAAGATTTTGTAGATTGAAATTCCCACTAAAAGCAGAGTTTTGAAGGACAATTTTTTCAAGAAGCTCGATTAGTTCATGGGGAAGATCAGCAGTCATAAAAGCCTTAACAGCAGCAGAAACCTGCTCAGGGCTCTTGCTTTCAGGTAAAGCAGTAGATACAACTTGATCAATGAGTTGCCTTCTGTATTCATTCTCGGGGTTAAGAACCGTCTCCCAAAGATCCCCATCCATTCTCTCCACAACATATCTAAAAACAAACTTAATTGTATTAGTTTTAACAAATCTTAAAACAATATTACCCGATTCACATGTGATGAATTGAAGAAGAACATATAGAATACCTGGCTTGTAACTTAAACAAAGAGTTCTTGCTTGTTACATTGATAAGTTCATCATCACATTGCCCTCTGCGATATGCAACAACAGCAAGTGTAGGATCACGCTTCTCACAATACTTCCCAACAACACGAGAATCGTAATACGGGTTGGTGGTGAGGAAGTGCTCAGGATTGTTATTGCTATCTATGATAATTTTACCCAAAGCATTGTGCACATGGACATCTTGGCTTCCTTCACTCACAAGATGCTCCAAAAATTGAGTAAGCAATCGAAGTCGATTCCTGAAAAAACACAAGCAAATGATATTAGGGATGCAAATTAACAGAATGAGCATAATCGAAAATTAAGCAAAAGGCTAAAACAAACCTCTTTTCACACTCGTCCACAAGAGGCTCAACTGGAAGCAGAGAACGAACAGATAAAATCAAACCTTTAATGAAGTCCTCAGGGCACTCATCATCTAGAAGCTGTCCTACAACTAAAGGCGCGTTCCCTGGGTTGACCTATACAGATGCAACATTGGCACTCACATACAATAGTTTGCAAACACCTATAAATGAACAATAAGAAAATCGCCATAAACCACACCTTCTGAACATAACCTTCGATATACCGCAGCATGTTGTTGGTATAAAGGTAGTGAGTGAGATCAGGGACAAAGCCAAAGCGATCACACACATTGATTAATGGCCTTGCATCAGGTAGTTTGGCTTCCATTAGAAAATTCTTGGCCTTTTCAGCATCATAGAAGTTTGATTCTCTCGTTACACGCTCAACCTCCTTAATTTGACCTGTCTTGGCAGCTGCCTCAATGTACTTAAAGTGGATGTCAGGATCCTCACTGCAATATCGACCACAGATCAGTGTGGATACACAACACGACATAAGATAAGACATTAACAAATTAGAAGTTATGTATTTCGATAAATCCTTATTTAACAAGATTACCTGGAGCTCAAATATGATCCCAAAAAGAAGTAAAGGCCTTCATAGGATTTAAATTGCTCAAATAGTTTAACGCATGCTTCAACACCCAGCTGCTCACAGTATTCTTTGGCAACCTACAATCACAAATTACTTTGTCATATTGAGAAAAAAAACTCAAAAAATGAACCAACTTCTGATTCACCTGGTTTGATCCAAGTATTAATTTCATAATGAATAACGTGACATTACCTGCACTATTATCTGAAGGTTTCCTCTCAAATTGACCAGTAAAAGATCTTTCATGCACTCCAGTGCCCATTCCTGAGATAGTGTCCCAAAAAATTCTACAAGAGACTGAAAAACAGAAGAAAATAGATGTCAGAGCTACGGCTTAGTTAAATCACATAACGTAAAGTAAACCAAGTTCAGTAAAAGACAAACCTGCGGCTCGATTGCATGAGTATTCACAATGACACGTTTGATATCAGGTAATTCACTATAGTGCTGCAGAAGAAGATAGAAGTTTCGGTAATGCAAGTGATAGAGCTTCTAGAAGAGAAAAAAACAGACAAGTTTCGGGAGATTAGCCAACCTGAAGAGCTCGGACATAAAGACCTGCTTTCTCACAGAGTTGAGCAATACGAGGCCGGTCATAGTGGTTGAACATGCCATTTGCTAATATGGCATCAGCAACATTAGGGAATGTTACTAAGTTGATTTCAAGAACCTGCATAAAATAAAATAAAATAAAAATTATGAAATTACAGCTATCTTAAGTAACAACATAGTAGTTCATTAGCATCAGTGAAATGCAACCTTGGTTTGCAAGTGAGCATGTTCTGGCAAATCGGGCTTAAGGACATCCAAGAGGAAGGCGGTTGCCTCACGTATCAAGTTCCTCTGAAAAGAAAGCATTGGAAAACGGGAAGATCAGAAAAGCAGATATTATAAGCAGAGATGTATATTAACACTAGAGATTTTTTATGAGGACATATTATTTGATGATCAAACCTGAAGAAAAAGATCTGTTATTGTGTTGTAATCAACAGGACAACCTCCCTCCATTTGGGCCATCATTAAGGCAAAATTAACAGCTCCCTGAAGACCACAAAACAAAGTTACCAATCCTACTTCCATGCACATAAAAAATCTAGCCCCACATATTGATATATTTATCTCCGGCAACTGCTTAAACTACAAAATTAGTACCTGTGGGTCTGATCGAAGAATTGTTTGCAGAAGAAACAAATAATCAGGTTCATATCCAACCTGCATCAATTCAGGTGTTAATTTATGAGGACTTATGCCAAAGTAATAATTAAAAATCTATTTGAAAGGAAAAGCAGACAACCTAGAAATTACTTTCAGTGAAAGTTTGACCTACCTGCTTGGAGTAAATCAAAATTTTGTCGAACTCTCTTCGCTCGGCAAAAGCAGCAACAACTTTTGGAGTTGCTCTCGCTTTGATGTAAATTTTTAATGCAAGATCATTATCCACAGTCTACAAGTAAATAAGAAAACCAAATTTAGATGGGGAAGATAAACCGTAGAGAGAGCACAAGACCACAAAAGCTTTAAAATGTCTTTCAACCTTCACAAGGTCTCCAAGTTCCTCGCTACATTCCAACTTGTCTTCAGCCAACCAATTCTCCAAAAGATTCTTCTTATTCTGATTGACAACTAGACGAGATAGTTCCAATGATTCAAATGCATTTAGCTTCCCTTTAGTTAGAAGGGTCCCAAAATACTGCAATAATGGTGGTGTCTGTCCAGCTTGTACAGGTACACTCTGCAATGAAATATACAGAGGTAAATAAAGTTCAAACAAGTATAAAAAAATTGATTAGAGAATATATCTTTTAGAGATAACAACCAGACTTTGTCTGTTTCGATGATACTATTGTAGTTAATAAAGTATAAACCTGAAATTTTGCAACTGTGTCTGGTGTACGGAGAATGCCTTGTGGAGATTCTGCAGCAAGCTCGGCAGCCTCCTTGTACTTTGTTTGAGCAAACAATTCTTGGAAACGTTGTACAACCTGAGATAAGAACATGCAATTGGTGATAGGAACACATCTACGTCTACTGAAACCCCCTGGGAATGATTTAATTTATTATGCATAAGAATTAACATTATTAAAGATATAACTATATGTCTATATGGTTTCTGGTCATCATATTAGCTTCCAAAACCCAAACAACGTCCTCAATTACTTTTTTTATTTAGATTTTCTGAATTCTTTATTCAATAATGACATAAATGAAGGAGATATGTGCTTCGAATTTGACCAATTGAGATATAGGGAAACAATATTTTTGAGGGAGGGCAGAGCTTTTGGTTTTTCATGTTGTCAAAGAGTTGAACAATGGTTTTTTCGTATTGTTAAAGAGTCTATTGCTATGAATTTCATAAATGAAGTAGTTAATGGTGATAAGAACTCTTGAATGGAAATGGAAAAGAGATGGAACTCCAGTTCCTGAATTTGAAAGTTATCACTTAGTAATTTTCCATACCAAGGCTCAATCCAATTAAGTCCGTAGCGTCTACGAATTTCGCCAAATCATTTTATCTACTAACAGTGGACAAATTGGCAACGACCCAATTGCAAGAGCGGAGCTCTACCAACTGAGATTCTATTACCACATATGGTATGTTTTTCTTTATAAGAAATTAAACCAACTAAGAAAACCAGCACACAATGATCCAAGATTTATAATATTAATATTGCAGATACAATCTTGCCACAGATTTGAAGAGGCTAAGGGGGGCATTTACCTAAACACTTACCCAGTAAGCACTAACCATGGTAAGAGTCGTTGCCCTCACTTACTGGAAAAGACTCTCTCGGTCCTTGCCTTTGCTCTTACCAGGTAAGATTCTTGTTACTTGCCATATTCATCCGGTAAGGTAAGGTGACTTGGTAAGCGCTTACCCACATAAGAGTTTTGTAAACGGCCCCTAAATCTATATTCTCAACCAAATTCCAGCAGGCATAGCGACAATTCTACAAATACTGTTTCTGTATTTCGCAATCCTTGTTTTCCATAGAATAGAACCATGATTATAAAGGTGAATATGATTGCGTCTGAACTTCTGTCATAGGACCATATTTGTCATTCTAAATTGTCCATCTAAGATAGAAGTTGAGCATGATTTTCTAAGTATGACATATGATGTTAATATACCAAGACTAAGACAAAATTGCATGGGAAGGAAGATGCAGAAAGAAATAATTTGTACAATGTTAATATCCCAAGGCTAAGGGGAGCTTATGCTTTTGGTTTTGGACTTTGGAGGGGAATGCTCGCTTTCAAATTCTGATGCCAAATCTAGTCATCACTATGCAATGTAAAACCAGTCTAGTTCTATTTAGTCATACAAAAGCCAGAAAACTTTAATGCTGCATATAATCTGAAAAGGTTAAGGTTTAACTTAAAATCAAGTGAACAGCTACAAAATCACAATTTTACATATACTACAAACTGATTACTAAACTTTATAAGCATGATACCACTATGCCGATATATTTTCTTACTCTACTTCCGGAAACTGGTGCACACACAAAGATTCTCAAAAGAACAAGGAAAATAAAATAAAAATTACCAAATTCTCTGCACCAGGTAGATTCCCTCTTTTTGCAAGACTGACGGCAAGCTCCAGGTTGTTTAACTGCACTACCACATCATATTAGGATTCCAAAATAAAAATAATTTGAAAGTCACTGATGAAACAACTTCAGAAGCTTACTTGTCCACTAACAAAAGGCACAATTGTTGATTCATTTACAGTGGCAAGTAAGACCTGACCACGTCTATTGACAGCATAAAAGCCCCCAACTGATGAAGCTTCAGAAGTCAGAAAAATTGGATCTGGACTAATTCTATTCCTATAAACTGCAGTGGCTGTTTCAAGGTCATATACGAATAGAAGCCCCAGCTTGGTGATCACATAAATCAAACCATACTTGTGAGATATCTGCAAAGTCAACAATAATATGTTTCAGAAAATCAGTGAACAAGAAAAAGTTCCATAAACACAAATGGCAGACGAAGTACCTGCATGGCAACAGGAAAATCATCTGCAAAATCCGGAGGGAAGAAAAGGTCTGCTTGTTTCTTGGTAAAAGAGGGCTTCCCTGCATTATATTTGCAATAAAGAATCGACAAACATTAGATGTGCACATAAAGTATATAAGAAGACACAAAAGAAAGAGGAACCACTTATATATGTTCACAGATATTGTCTCAACTGCTATACAAATTCTGAAAGTAGATGTAAATGACTTTTGATCAGGCACCAACAACCAACCTAACCGATGTACCGCATAAAAGTATATACATATAGACCAGAGCCAAACGATAGACATGGGTAGATAAGAGTTTGAGTCTTTTGAAAAACAATGCTCCAACCTGACTGATATATCTTATTCAATGGTGAATGAGACACAAAAACCCATCAAGCCTTTGTATTTCAAAAACATTGTTTCTTCTTTTCAAGAGAAAAGAATCAGATTATCAGAAAACAAACATATGCTAATGAAAAGCAATAATCAAAGGTTTAATATAAAACTATGAAGAATAAAACCTGGCTGGGCGCCAAGCTCAATGACATGCAGCTTTGATGTAACTTGTCCAGCATTAGAGCTTTTGGTTGCAAAAGAAATAAGAATAGAAGGATTCTCATTGCCGGGAACCTGTTTAAAATGTAATGTATGCAATCATATTTTATGCAACTAGCTCAAAGAAGAAAATACATAGAAAGAGTTATCTACTTTTGAGTTATAGCATTAAAAGAAAGTATGATTACCTTGAAAGAGGCAAATGATGCTGCGTGTGCTTCAAGAGCTTGACTCCGCTGCTGATCAACAGAAAAAAGTTGCATATTTCCTTTGACCAACTGTGGTCTCTGTCAACAACAAAAAATGGGTTAGAAAAGATATGAATTTAAAAATTAAATTAAAAAAAATGGTCCACCACATGTCAAGTGAAGGAAAATTAGTAGAAGTTAAGCGAGTTGCCGAACTAAGTGAACTTTTTTCAAATAGCATTTCAAAAGTCCATCTAGAAATTATCTTTTACCATCATCACTACTATGCACATACATAATCGTAATCATACAGAAAAACAAGAACTGGCATAAAACAAAGCTACAAAAACCAGTTGAAGTTCTTACAAAAATTAGCAGCAAACAAGGGAAATGGGATGTAACATTATATCGAGGATCAATATACCGTCAAACAAAACATAAGCTATAAACCTAAAACATGGCAATTAATACAAAAAGGGAAAACTAATTTAGTAAATATGATTTACACTTGTCCATGTTGGTGCGATCTTTATAATTTTGGGAAGGCAACAGAATCTCCCATACGATGAGATGAATTTTGTCTCCAACACCGACCACGAACAACTCTTCCTAGTTCCTTCAATCCTACCATCCATTCCCTTCAGGACCCCGTACAAGCAGTGACCTAAATATTTGCATGTACCTACTTGCAATCAAATATTACACTTGCAATGAAATAAAGCGTAGAAATTCCCCTTCAAGGAGCATATTACACTCGCAGGCTTTCTAAAACACCCTTAACTACAACAAGCCATGCATAGCAAAGTTGTCTCTCACCAAAGAGCATAGGAAATATTCAATTATTCTATATCAGCTTATCACTACAAGTGGAGCAACGCGAGATGGTGGGTCCTGGTTGTGACAAGTTCACCACTAATTAGGCTCAACGCACAGCAGAACAAGAGGCCGTGAATACCATAACAAAAACAAATAACCAAAGGATCACTCAACCAAAATAAAAGTAAAGTTGGGTTTGGTGTTCAGATGGCATAAGATCTATAAGCAACTGTTGAAGATAAAATGATCATAAAAGGGAACATGTTATATGTTCACATTCTACTAATGAAGTAACAACAAACCTCTGGTGAGCCCGGGGCAATTCCAATCAACACCAACCATTTCTCAGATGGATCACATTTGTAATTAATAATCTGATTGTTTGATAAATTGGCTGTTCTATCAAACATCTTCACAGGCTCAGAATCACCTGTGCAGAAAAGATTGAACACTGAGTTCAGGAAAAATGATCTTTAGCCTACATGTCGTAAGACACAAAGAATGCATGTACCTTCAATTGACCAATGATATACTGACGTCTGGGTTACCATGCCCAACATCTTAGGGGTAACCCACTTCCAAAAGACAACCTGAGAAGGAAATGAGATCAGGCCAAATATACATCAAATTTTGGCAAACAAAATGAAAACATCGCAACTCGTTAAATTATAAGTCATAAAAAGTTGTCACCTGCTCAGGCATCTGATGAGACTTCATTTTTGCTTTCATCTCAATATTAAATATCTGCAAGTGATCCTGAGTAGTCCCAGGGAGTTGAGCTTCAAGAAAATTACACCATCAATTAGCAAAAAAGGTAAAAACTGACCTTGTTATTTGTTTTAAATCGTTGCTACACTTTTCAGGGATTTATTGCCAAAACATGCTGAAGTATTATCAATGAAGCTCATGTCCAAACAAGAGTAGATATATCAGAAAACTATAGAATCTGGTACTTTTAGAGTTGTTTAGCATTATGCCTTACAGTTCTCACGTACTGCATTCTTCGGCCCCATTAAGCATAGATTCGCAAATACTTGTTTTGAAACAATGCCAAGGCAATAGGCATGAACATATACTAATGTGTCATGGGTATGCAAGTATACTAATGCATTGTGATGCTCCAGCATATCATTCAAATACCTAACACAAGTTCTATATTGGTATGAAAAGAGCCACAAAAGCAATGATGTTTACTGAATTTCAAAATTCTTAATTCACTGGTACCATAAAGTTCAACATGGTTCAAACTTCAAACTGTATCCACAGATTTGCAAAATAATAGATAATAAACTGTACCTTTTAAAGCCAGAATCCTGGAAATGGGATTCATAAGAGCTGAATCAGCAGTGATTGGCCTCCTCAGTGGCTGCATTGGCATGCTCATGTCGATAATCACCACACTGTTCTGAGGCGACGTTTCACGAACACATATAAACTTATCTGACTCCATCGTAACATTAGTAAATGTAATGAACTGTGGATTGATCCCTATGCTTGGCAACTGCAACGACACACGGTTGAAATAAAAGATAATCAAACCATGCACAATAGATCACTGTAATCTTGGCGTGAGAAGCACGATCATCATGCCCCACAGATCTAGACATGTATTTAACATACATCGCAATGTACTACGCTTTGTAAGGAAAATTCATCTGCATCCGTTTTGGTCCTTAATAAGACCACAAATCTAAAAATTAGGGGAGTGCAAAGGCTAGCAACAGTTATTACTATCAGACTAACCCTAAACAAACACAAAGGACCGTTAAATCAAGAAAATAGCCTATATCAAGTTAGGTTTCCAAAATATCATAGTCTGAAATATATTCTACCATGAGATAATTAAGCTTTAGATAAAGATAGTAACCATAGGTCCCTTAATCTAACAAATCTAAGCAATACGATAGTCAACAAGTTCAAGAATTCGTTTACGTCATTTCAAGTACCCTAACCGCCATCTCAGGAATCCTCAAAATAAGTACGCATAGTTGCGACAACAATAAATTGCGTAATTCAAGCTATGTTTGGCATAATACAACTGTGAATCCATCAATACAAGTGTATATGATAAACCTAGGTTTTTTGCAGAGATTTACATACCGTGAGTGCCTCTTTCATAGTGATCGGAGCGTTAGCGGCCGCCATGGTTGTGGCGAGATAGATCAAAACAACGAGTGATCAGATGTAGTTTTGATCAAAACGACGATATAATGAAGTTGATTGAATCGCCGACTGATAAAACTTGAGACCACCGGAGACAAAAAAAAACCGTCGATAATCCCTCGTGAACGAGAGATCTCGATAGATGTAATGGGGAAAGTAGGCAGTCGTGTTCTTGGATGCAGAAACTTTTTACAATCCGAATGGAAAAAGAGAGATCTAATCTGAGGAGGGGAGAGACAGAGAGAGTGAAGCCTGAAGAGAGGCCTTTGGTGGATCTAAATTAAAATTGTATCAGTTGCTCCCTTTTTTTTTATCTTAAAATATTACAAAATTTGCTCGTACTATGTTTAAATTACGAAATCACCCCTAAACGGCTATTTTGGCTAATCAGCGTACGATGTGTGATTAATTGAATGGGAACGGATGTTTGGTGTGGTATGAATAAGTACGATGCAATGATTTATTGACCTATGGGTGATGACTATCATGAGAAAATTGAGGATACGAGTGTGAGGAGACACAAAATCTAAACTATTTAACTCGAAATAATCTTACTTAAAAAGTCACTAAATATCTAATAGGGTTCATTTTCAAAAAAATAAAAAATATCTAATAGGGTTATAAAAATCTTAAAACAATATATATTAACTTGTGTTTCAATATATATATATATATATAGGATTAGGTTCAAATGTGAACTCAATTTTGGTTGTGAACGTGAGGACGAATCTCAGCCACACATCTTCGGTTATGGTGGACGCGATCACGGAGAATTGACGCGATTCATGGGAGGGTGGAGATTATTAAAGCGAAGGAACTGCGTCAAAGTTCGTCTTTATTGACCGGATAAGTGGCTGAGATTCGTCCTCACGTTCACAACCAAAAATGAGTTCACATTTGAACTTTCCTCTATATATATATATATATATATATATATATATATATATATATATATATATTAACTTATTAAGTTGGAATTGTTATGTTGATTAGAACTCAATCGACTCGATGAACCCAATATCCCTCTTAAGCTCGTATATGTCATACCAGGTGCGGATGCAACATAGAAAAAGGGGGTTCAAGGAATTGTTAAAAAAAAATTATACAGGCTAAAAAATATCAAAAATATTAAGTTTAGCCTTAGTTCTCCTAGTAAATTTTCCAAGGAACCTCATCTTGCCGGCGATTGACAAAAACACTAAAAAGTCTCTTGAAATCAAAAAAAAATCCTTTCAAATCAACAAAAACCCAAAAAAAAATCCTTCAAAATCGACAAAAACATTAAAAAATCACTTGAAATTAACTAAAAAACTTTAAAAAATTCCTTAAACACGTCGGTGACTTTACACGCATTTAGTCTACCTTAAAGGAACCCCAGTGGACAAAAATTCTGGATCTGCCACTGTGTCATACACAACTTATATGTTATATTCAATATTTCGCTATACATGTTTTACTAATATCATTTAAGTGGTTGTGACTAACAATTGATTAGCCTTACAGTTAGGGATGGTGATTGTCCCGCCTCGTTGGGGAACCTGGTTCACCCGTTCGGGGTTTGGGATTCCTCGTAAAAATGAGTACCGGGGTTGGGGATCTCCTACATGTTAAAAACCGGGGGGGGGGGGGGGGGGGTTATTTATTCCCCAACCCGTCCCGTTCCCATATGTATATATTAACTATATATATAAACCATTTTTTTAACTATTTATTGTTAAAATAGGGATTGACTGGGGGTTTAGAACGACAAAAACCGAGAATGGTTTGGATTCCCCATACTCGTCGGGGACCGAAACCGAGGATGGGATGGTGAAACTGGGGTCGAGGCGGGGGATTGCATTCTTCGTCCCGTTGCCATGCCTACTTACAATACAGTTTCATACGTAATTCTACTTCCTATTTGTAATGCACTCCAACTTTCTTATTGATGTTGGTTTAGTGTTCTATTTATTTTAAATGTAGCATCAAACGTCAATTAACCTGAAGTATTAAGTAATGATTGTTTAAATATGTTGTTACAGTGCTCTACTATTATGTCACAACCCAACCAATACAACACGCATGGGTTGAGTCTGTTATGATTTAAATATATTTAACGGATTTAAAAAATTTACACTAATTTGGTTGGGTAATTGAATTACTCAAACTGGTTAAATTCAATCCCATATGCAACCCTAAGTGTAAGGATTAAAATACCACATCTCATTGTAATATCATCACATAAAAATCATTCCATCGAACTGCCTCATGTTGCTAGTGCAAGGCTTTGCCACCCTATACAAATAACCATCATTTCCTCGATTTCAGCCAAACAACATTAATTCAATAGATATTATCGTTTTCATTCCCCAACATCTCCATTGCTCAATTCTCTAATACAAAACCAAGCACCTGGATTTATATGAATTGGATTTAATGTTACAAACTTACTTATAAAATGTTGACCTTGATTGGGACAAAATATAATACCACCAAAACGATCGAACATGGGTCTAAGCACCCAATGCTTTTCAAAAAAACATTGAAGGTCTTTTTTGTCTGGTTGTTGTTTTAAATTGTTTAAAAATGCAAATGGCTAAAATGTGAGGGCTTTTATTAACGTTGGTTGAACTTTTTGTCTTTTAACAACCATTGAAAATGATGTGTTGATAGTGGAAATGGCATGGTGTATATTGTAGGCTTAAGTCGTTTATCATATCACGTGGTGTTATCGTGTTGCTGTCATGGATGAGCCATGGCTCGTAGTTCACTAGCCACATATTGAAATATCGTGTCCTCTGGGTTAA
The DNA here is from genome assembly GCA_036898165.1 of Silybum marianum. Lineage (NCBI taxonomy): Eukaryota > Viridiplantae > Streptophyta > Magnoliopsida > Asterales > Asteraceae > Silybum > Silybum marianum. Next base: position 3,216,414 of record CM072532.1, read on the forward strand.
ATAAATTACAAAAACCATCCCTTGACTATATTCACAACCTGTATTTTGTGATCAGTACATGGTTTTAAATCTTTTGCTTTTTTGTATTGAAGGCAAAATAATGGTAAAATGTAAAGAATAAATACAAAACAATTGTGTTGGATACTATTACAAAATGAACAAAACATAATAGAACAAGCCTCCAAAATGCAGGAGGATAGAAGATGCAATCCATCATTTTTAACATACCATCGACCTTTTGTTGGAGGCATTTCATTAGATCCATCCATGCTTGCATCGTTGAACTAGAGTGGGTAGGGATACATACAACGTTCATGTGTAGACTACACCATTTTTAGTGTTGAAACATTAAAATGTTTTTTAAGGGTGTCTCAGTCTATGCATAAACTAATCATGGTAAATTGTGACTGCAATAAATCAGCACTGATAAACTTAGTGACCAAAATTATTGTGTACGTCTAGAATCGAACCTTGGACAAATGAAATATTCTACCACATTCCCCAAAACCTCACCACTACGCCACAACCCTTATGGTTAACATTAAATTGTTATTAAAGGCAAACACAACATTTTTATCAATATAAATTAAGAATAGAAATTGAGTATTCAAAAAAACAATGGAATTTTTTGGGTCTATATTCGATCCCATGAATAAATATTACCATATAAGTACAATTTTAAGGAAACATAACACGTAAGTATGTATGTGGTTTTTTAAAACATAAAAATGATGATGATAGGCATTAATAATTTATCTTGTTTTTCTTATGTTACATATAATGTTAGAATTTAAGATTTAGATAAAAGAAAATATAGGGAATAACAATTGAGCGATATTAATTTTACGTTTGCTTTATTATTTGCAATTGAAATAGTATAAATATAATAATCAGTCGTAACATAATACGTCTATTAATGAATATATATATATATATATATGTATATAACATTATGAGGTTAGCCCAATTGCAATAATGTTTGGGTCTTCAGAAGTTATTTTTAGAGATCATCGGTTTTGAGATTTACTAACTGTTATCCAAGATTCTTGAAATTAGTCGAAATATGTACAAACTGATCCGGACAACCATGATTAAAAAAATCAATCTCCATCGTTTTTTTTGAAATAATTCATTAGGAACTTAAACAGTTGGGCCAGTCCCTAAGTAGTCCTTGGGCTAAAAGGTTGGCGCATTTTGGTCCTTTAGGCCCATACCATGCATTAACATATCTTTTATTAAAACAACATTGTTATGAAAAAAAACCTCCATAATTTACAGGATTTTAATTTCAGAAATTTGAATTTAAAAAATTGTAATTGTTTTTTCATATTTCATGTTATATAGTTTGGTATTCAGTTTGTTTGGATGATTAAGAAAAATATGGTGACATGATGTCAATGACAGACATGCCACCTAATTGATAATTGTCATTGCCATCGAATATGTTTCCAATATCTGATGGATATTAATCACAATCATATGTATTGTAACTTTTGAGATCTGTATTGCCATATATACCTTCGTACCATGTCAAAACAATATTGGAATTGTATGATGTAAAAACTTATTAGTGTTCATCGAAGTAAGATATAAATAGTACAAAGTAAAAACAAAAGGAGGAAATTATGCATAACTATTTGACAAGGACAGAATCATGAGCATTGTAGTAGATAACTGAGTGGTCCAAACACTTGTGTTATTCAAAAATATTTTTATTTTAAGCCACATGCTTCTTAATTTAAATAAAATTTTAACATGTCTATTTACATGTACTTAAAAAATAAGTTAACTTATGTTTGTCAAATAGTATTTTAATAGCTCAAAACTCTTCTAAGCGTGCTTCTGAATTTTTAAGTGGATAATCATACCAAATTAATTTAGAATACGAGGGATTTGAAATATAATAAATCTAATTTGATTACATTTTGAATAGCTTTAATTCAATTTCAATTACTTCAACTTTAATTTTAAATTCTTCAAATTCTAATATATTTTTTTGACTGAATTTATTCATTCTAAAAAATCATAATAATCAAAATCTCTCTTACTTATCCAAATTATATTCTATGTTTCAATAAGGAAAGAAAATTGCTAATTTGTCAAAAGAGAACAAATAGTTTTTGATGAAAATATTGCAGTAGTCAATGGCACGAAAACGTGATGCCCAAAAAAAGGGAGTCAAAAAGCATGAAAACCATTATTTTTAGAATAGAGTAGGCAGGCAGGCACCGTCTGGTTGACCATGCGTCCTATATAAAATGAATTTACAAGCGGCTGCTTTTGGACTTGGAAGCAGTTTTTGCATGTTCCCCGGTTAATAGACTTGCAGAATTTATACTGGGTTTTTCTTTTTACACCCTAGTCTAATTTTCATTTACATTATAGTCTAATGTTTTATCTATTTTGATTGGGGGACACGCTAACACTCATATTTATTTATCTATTTTAATTGGATGTTACCATTTATACCTTATTCTACATTTTAATACCTAATCTACATACATGTCCTCTAATTAAAATAGAAAAAATAAACATGGATGTTAGTGTACTACCAATTAAAATAGACAAATACAATAGAGTAGGGTGTATTTGAGAAATAGAACAAAGAGTAAAAGAAAAAACCCATTTTAATTGGGGACATATGTGTAGAATATGGTGTACAAAACCAAATCTATAATATATATACATCCATCTATCAAGCCTCAGTTATTTGACCCAGTACCAAAATTAATATTAATAACTTGACCAGAATATCAAACCAGTGGTACCACATCTACTTTGAAATTTGCACTTTCATTGAGAAATAAAATTACAAAATAGTAAAACTTAGATGTGCAGATCAAGAATAAAGATCTAAGAGTCTAAACATTTAATACCTTTGGTATTTACAAAAACAATCTCTGTATTCTTAATTGTGGAAGAGATCATGATCTGCGTACATCTTATCCTACTTCTGACTGGGATCTTATGGTGTTTTTGGTTTAGTTTGGTTTATGTATTAGGGTTTCAAGAATTAGGTTTTTAACTATTGTTAAATGTTCATAAAGAGAAATAAGGTAGTCGGATAACCATAACACTCATGTCGTCAGACGAACCCCTTGTTGTCGATAAGCCAACGAGCTTCTTACAAGCGGAAAACATATCGGGTTTCTCGATCCCTACGCAAAAAGGACGTACAATGTCTATTGCTTCTTGGTTACTGACCTGAAAAGAATCATTAATGCAGAGTTGAATTAGCAATTGTGAATGTAATTAAGATTGTGGTTTTTGTGGAAGATTAGAGATTGTTAATTAGAAATGAGGGAAGGATTTACCATGTCCCAAATCCCATCGGAAGCAAGGATTAAGAACTCGCAGTCGGGTCTAATGTCTAGTATTCTTGTTTCAGGTTCTGCAATTACCCATTTTGTCAGATGTTTGTCTCCTATCGCTCTGGATACCGCAAGTGAACCTTGTATTCTCCAAACACCATTGCGAGAATCAACATATCCACCCTGCAATCGACCACATTTCAAAACCATAAGATTTCGTTCCTTTTATACCATTAACAATCACATTTGCCATTTTGCTCGAAAAGTTTGGGTTCTGGTGAGAAGAATAAGTTAAGGTGAGAAGCGTAAAAAGGGAACTCCACCCTTGGATGCACGTTAGGATGAGATGCACCAAGATGAAATGCACCGAGATGCACCAGATCAATTCTCTTCTAAAGCGCAATTCATGGGTGGGCATGATATTAAAAATGACTAAGGGTTCAGATCCCTTCTTACGCTTCTCGCATGATCCATGCCCTTTCCTAGAAACATACAAATAAAATTCATAAAATACAAATATTAAATTACTTTTATGATACTTACCATTGCTTCGATTCTGTCTTTTTCGTCTTTTCTTGAAGGTTTGTGATCAGAAGTGAGAGCTTCTGCTACCCCATTTCTGCTCATAACGGCACGACAATCACCTGCATTTGAGACTATAAGGTTGCCCTTACGAATCAATGCAGTCACACAACAAGTGCCACCATTGACATCTTCTTTTAGAAACTCAGAGTTTGTTGCGAGATATCCCTCTCTAACAGCGTCTGCAATTTCATCTTCATGTTTATTTTCTACTTCAGACATTATGTTTCTATTTAAATTTTTTGCTGAGAATTCTGCAGCCTTTGCACCTCCATGGCCATCAAAAACTCCAAAGAAGGCCTGTAATCATGGATCATCCATATAAATACCAAATAACAATGGATCGAGAAAATACACAATAATTTGAACAAAAAAGATATAGCTATTTTACTATTTCATGAAAACATATAGATTTCGTCATGTTGATTAAGTTTGTATCTAATAGAATGTAGTCAAATTTCAACAGATCTTATTACTTTTTGCTATGAGTTTGACCGAGATTACAAATTTTAATAGTTTATGGCAATTCTGCGTTTAGTGCCTCAGATAATTTGCAAAATAGACGTATTCAATCTAACGTTTAAACTTAATCAACAATGAAAATCGTTCGAAATCGATCGAGTTATACCTGTTTAGAATCTCCTTGAAGACCAACAACCGCTGAATATCTATCCTCCATGGCTCCTCTTTTCCCTCTTTTACAATACACCGAATATTCATCCCCTTCCTCATCGATCTCCGACAGATCATCATCCGGCTTCGCAATCTCATCCACAAAACTCATCGGTGCAAACGGAATCTGAATCCTGGCCGGCCTCTTCCTCTTCAAGACCACCGCCGCGGCCGCCGCCGCCGACGACGAAGAGTTCGAATCACAATTAATAGTCGGTCCTTCATTGTATCCATTCGTGTAATTATGAAGAGACGATGATGATGGAGGTGACGGTGTCGGAGTTGTGTGATGGAGAGAGATCGATGATGACGGAGAAAGCATAGGTTTACGAAACATCGGTGATGGTAAGAACACCGGCGAGTTCGTCACTGCAACGGCACCGGGCATGTTACCGGCGTTTTTTCCTTTTTCAATTTTTTCTGGTTGGTCGTTGACGGAGAAAATTAGAATTCCCGATTTAATTTAATTTGATTTGATTTGGAATTTGGTGTTTGCGTTCTTTAAATATATACAGCAAGAGAGAGTCACGGAAAGCGACGTTTATTTGACGGTAACGGCCTAGACTCAAGTTGGATGTTATTTTCCTTTTTTCACGCGCTTTACAAGTGCGTGAGGAACACTATGGTTGACATCCGATGCATTTCTCCCTTAAAAAATATTAATTTTCTTTTTTTTTTAAATATTAGTGGGTGTTTGGATTAGCTTGTTTAAAACAACTTATATTTTTTATAAAAAAGTGTTTATCAACTTATGTGGTATCAGATCGAAGTTTTAGAAAAAGTGTTTGGATTAGCTTATGTCGGTTCCACATCGGAATAAGTCAATAAGTTGTTTTTTAGTGTTTGACCAAAAAGTATTTATACATGCAAAATGATAAAAAAAGTGCTCATAAGTTATAAGTTGTTTTTAATAAGTGACAACCTTTTAACTTATCAAAATCTTCTTTTCACCGGTAGGAAATCGGTATAAGCACTTTTTTTCTCTTCTATCCAAACACTCAAATTTACTTTTCTCCGATTCCACACCGGTATAAGTTAATAAGTTGTTTTGATAAGCTAATCCAAACATCCCTTAATATGAGAAACACTATCATATAAAAATTAGACTTAAACTTGTTTTATTATTTTAAACACCTGGTTTATAAAATAATATTGATTTTAAAGATTAATTTTATATAAATATGAACTAACTCTATTTACAAAAACTGAAAATATAATAGTATTTCATTATTTGTTAACAAAATAAAGTGTAGGCTTATGTCAATCGCTGAAGGTGAGAGTGGGGGAATGTATGAAGTGATTGCATGCATGGGATGGCAATTTACATGTAAATTCATTAAATGAGCAAATATTTTGTACACAGAAGACCAAATCTTGTCAACGGTCAAACACCTTTAAAAAAACAACTTAAAAATCTCATCCTCTCCTTTTTCTCCGTTTCTCTTTTTAAAATTTCAAATAATACTCCCCCCCCTCCGCAAATATACATATTTTTATTTTACCTTATGCAAAAAGTAATATATTTCTTTTAAAGACAATTTATCAAATAGTTTATGGAATTTTGGTAAAAGGTCATTTCAGATTTTTTTTTTCTAGTCATTTTTTTATTGACAAAATAGCCATTAAAGTCGCTATATAGGGTCTTTATAACGACGTCATCAAAAACACGATATTAACTGCATCCCTGGGTCGCCAAACACTTAGGTCGTCATGGCGACCTTAACCTTGCATATAACGACCCTGATGGTTATTTTGTTAATTTTGGGGAGAAAATGACTAGGAAACGAAATAACTCGCCTGAAAGGGCTATTTTACCAAAATTCTCAGTTGTTGCATACGTTGTCGTTTTAATAAATTAAATTGTCGATAAAATAATTAAGAGTATTGACTTTTATTCATAAATGCTTACCAGTTAAGTAATTACTTTACAATTATAGTTTTAATTGTAAAATGGAATGATTTTCTCTTTTTTATTAAAAGTAAAAGTTTCTTTTTTCACTAAAAGTAAAATCTTCTTTTAATTGATTCAAAAGTGTAGTAATTTCATGTTTTTAAAATGTATACTATTTCCATTGAAACGTATAATTTTTATCATTTGTGTTATAATGGAAGGGTGGGTATTGAAAGATAGTTGTTATGGTTGGATTAAATGCGTGGCGGTTAGTTTAGTTGTTAGAATTGGTCTTATGAATTATGATATATATATATATATATGTGTGTGTGTCTTGTGTGTGTTTTTTGGTCATTTGTTTCATCACCGTCGTTAGATATCATCCAAACCGACCACAACTTGGTCAAACATTTGGAGTTGACAATTTCTATGCCGTCACTTGATTCGTCATCTTGTTCGTATAGCATCCAACATTTTCCCAACTTCCAAATCGGCATCTTTTTCCTATTTTTTGAATTTTTTTTAATTAGTCAAACCTTATTAATATAAAATCTTTATTTTATATGGCTCAAGAAAAAGTTTAATAAATTCTTTATTATGAATTTATAATTCAGCAAAATTATAACTTCTATATGAATTTTGAGATTTAATCTATAAAATCATAGTATAGTTGTTGACTCCTTAATTTACAACAAACTTATTTAAATAGGTTGTTTTATGGTTTATTTAGTTTGGAGCCTAGTTATTTTAAAACTTCATATATCGTGAAAAAACATAAGAACTTTTATGTTTTATCTCAAAGTATCATTTTATATTAATTTTTTTCATTTAAAGCTATCAAAAAAAAAATTAAAGACAAATATATCAAAAAAGAAATGTATACGACAACCGGGTATCTATGAGGAGAAGATTTCCGAACGAAAAAAAAAACACAACAGAATACCACCGAAAACAAAGAAACACCAAGAAATCTAAGGTTGTCATTTAATTTATTAATGAACATATATTTGTTTCATAATGTGTTTGTTTCATTTGTATTTGATTTACAATGTAAAACTCTTTTACATGTAACTTTTATTTCACAAACATGTTAAAAAAGTTGACACTGTAAAACGAATATATGTTGATCAATATTGTAAATCATAGTTTTAGATGAAGAAAAAAAATCATATACAATAACACATAATACATTAGTTTTCAATATTATCACGATTTCATTAGTTATCAAAAAATTATCCCATATAAGAGGGTGTTTGGATTAGCTTATAAAAACAACTTATTGACTTATTACAGCGTGATACCGGTAATAAGTCATTTTGAGTATTTGGGAAAACAACTTAACGGTGCCAAACCAGTGATAAGTCATTTTTTAAGAAATTAAAAATTTTAATTTATCAACTTTTGGTACACACTTTTTCAGCAAGTCAATAAGTTATAAGTCAATAAGCTAATCCAAACACCCCTAAGTTGACTTATAAAGTTACAATTTGTTTTAATTGTGTCAAATACCATTATTATAACTTATACATATGTATGCCATATTTGACTACTCTACATGAATAGTTAAAATGTGGGCTAAATTTTGTTTGGTAGGTATGATATCAAATGCAATTAAACATGTAAACGATTGACTTGTGAAAATATTAAAAAGAAACTTACTGTGATTTTTAAGTTGTTACCTGTATAATTAATTGGGCTCACATGTTGTATGGGCATGTCTTCTAGAGCATTCAAGTCTACGTGGTCACATTCCTAGTCCTAGATAGGAATTACCATATTCAATAATAATATTTAATTAATTATATCAGGTACGCTTGATTAAGGTTAACTAAATATTTAATTCGTCGATATTTAGGCTATGTTTGGTAAAAGTAGCTAATAAGATACCTTATGACTTATAATGTAGTTTATCAAAACTTACTTTTATTAACTTATCAATAAGGTATCTTATAAGATACCTTATAAATTAACTTATGGTCATCCAAACGACTATACTAAAAATAAGGTACCTTAGAGCATCTCCAACAGTTATGCTAAATTAGAAAAAATAAGGATTTTAGCAATTTTACTCTCCAATAGCTATGCTATACCGTATGCTATAATAGAGAATTGGGTAGAAAGAGAGAAAAAATCTCTAAATTTCGAGAATCTCTTAATGAAGAGAAAAATAATTATTTAATAGTTCTCACCAATCATACCCTTCTTTTTTTGGGATATCAAATATATTGATATTTTATCAATATATTTTATGGTAGAATTGCTAAAATAGAATAGCTGTTGGAGATGGACCTAATATTTTTTAGAAATTTTGACTTTTCATATGCTATTTTAGGAAAAATTTAGCATAACTGTTGGAGATGCTCTTATAAGGTGACTTATAAGTCACCTTATTTTTGCCAAACAATGCTTTAATGAGTTAGAATAGGGATCCGTATTAGGGGTGCTCATGGGTTGAGTTGGCCGGGTTGAAAGCAATTGAGCAACCCAACCCAATGTTTGCGGTTTGAAAAAATCTCAACCCAACCCAACCCAAACAAAACTACAACCTAACCCAACCCAAACCGTGCGGGCTGGTCAGGTTGATCGGGTTGAAACTTTGGTACATCATTTCACGATCTTACTAAGCGTTTTGTATAAACGAAGTAAAATTAAAATGAGAACATATAAAAAAGTGTAACAAATTCTTAAAAAAATTGAAAATTCATGCAAATAAGAAAGTAAATTACGGTTGAAATTGTAATATAATTTTGAATATACTTAACTACGGGTTGGTTTAACGTACATATATTAATCAAAGACTTAATAATCGTAATAAATCCATAATATATAAAGGCATCGGGTTGGGTTGGGTTCAAATTATCTCAACCTGTTTCCAACCAAATAGATGCGGTTTGACCTATTTTTGTATCAACCATGCGTCGGGTTACCTCAGTTTGAATTTGTTTTGGTTTTTTCGGGTTGGGTTGGCCGGGTTCATCGGATTGATCGGTATTTTGAACACCCCAAATCCGTATCCCAAAATTGTAAACAATAAGAAAAGAAAGACATTTAATTTTTCATAAAAGTTAGAACGTAAGTAGTTACGATAGTAAAAGTTTTCATATGACCATTGTCGGCTTTTAGCTTATTGACTTTCTCATTATCTGTTAATAATTTTGTTTTATAGGGATTTCAAATTTTATCAGTTCATAGCATCTCTAATAACTATACCATAATTTGTCTAATATAAAGTCAAAATCTTAAAATTTAGATTACATTAGACTATAAGGGCTACTTTATTTAGCGATTTTAATATTAACTATTTTGTTAAAATATTCAATACATTTTAATAAATATTAAAGTAAATTGTGTTTTTAGTCCCGGTGGTTGGTTGAAAATTTTAATTTTCATCCTTATGACTTTGAAATTACAATTTTCATTCCTATGGTTTATAATTTAGGGTAAAATGTAAGAAATAGCAACTCACTTTCATAAATTTCTTTATTATAGCATTGTACTTTCAGTTTTACTTATTACAACAATGTACTTTCAAATTATTTTTTATTAAGGCATTGTACTTTGAAAAATTTACCCATTATAGCAATGGGTAACTTGTTACCTTTTAAACAAGTTAACCCCCACTTTTTTTTTTGCTTACATGGCTTAAATAAGATTTACATGGCATTAGTAAAAAAAATTCTTGTAATTTTTTTTTAAAAAAAATTCCCACTTTTTTACATTATTCTTAATTATCTCAACTTTTTTAGTAATTTCTTCACGTCACCACTTTTTTATAAAAAATTACTCTTACTAAATTGTATGCAAATTAAATATTTTATAGTTACATTTTGTTTAACAAATGTGATATTTTTCTTCAAAATAAATATTTTATTTATAAAAAACGTAAAACTTGTGATTTAATTTTTATAGTTAAAAAAATACTTATTTTATACTTTTTTCTAAATTTAACAATATAAATTGTGTTTTAGAAATCTTCTTAATATTGTTACATTTTAATAAATATTTTAGAAATAATCTAATTAATTTAATATATTTATTGAATGATATGTCAATTCAATTTTTCAAGACAAGTAGATATATTCTTTTCCATATAAATATTTTATTTGTAAAAAAACATAATAATTCTTATTTTCTTAGTTAAAAAAAATATTTTTAAACATTTTTTAATATTAGGGAAATAAATTGACATCTATAAATTTTCTTAATATTCTTATGTTTATGAATAATTTAGTTTAGTTTAATTAGTCTAATATATTTATTAAATAATATGTAAAGTACAATGCTATAATAAGAAATGTCACATCAACAATATATTACATGTGGACAACCTACATGGACAATGAGGTGGCATGGAAACCTACTATAGTGGGTAAATTTAAAAGAAAATGTTATCTAATGCTATAATGGGTAAATTTTTTAAAGTACAATGTTCTAATAAAAAATAATTTGAAAGTACATTGCTGTAATAAAAAAAAAGTACAATGCTATAATAGAGAAATTTATGAAAGTATGTTGCTATTTCTTGCATTTTGCCCTATAATTTACTAGTCCTTTATGATTTAAAATGCATTGCTTTTTTCATCCAAATGGTTACAATTCATTTATATTTTATTCCTTCATACTTAAAAGTAGTGTTTCATCCTCGGGGATGAAAATAAAAATAAAACGTAAACCATAGAGATAAAAACCGAACTTTCGAAACACAGGAATGAATACGTAATTTATTCTAAATATTATTTCTCTCTTAAACATATATTTTCAAAACTTAAAAAATTAAAATATTCTCTTGCTAATTTTTTAAATTATTATTTTAACATAGCCAAGTGTTGGAGATGATTGGTGTTTGGTTCGCATAATTATGACAAAATTCGAAAAAATTAGAATGATCAATTATGTTGAGCAAATTCCATTTATGCATGTGGTTTACCTATTGAATGGAAACGAATTCCACACATTCCACCGTTTATGTATCTGGTTATTCCATCACAATTGAAAATAATTTCGATTCCGTTTCATCTCCTTTTCTCAAAAATACAAAATTTTAATCATCTTCCCTACTTTATTTACCCAGACCCATGTGAACTTCGTCTGAACCGTCATCGACCACCAACATTTTTAACCAACGCCGACTACCACCGATTTGAACCTCCGCCAACCACTACCGGGCACCATGGTTCTGAACCACCCTTGGCCGCCATTATCTAAACCATATTCAACCACCACCGTTATAAAAAGGGTATTTTGGTCATTTTAGGATTTATTCATTCCAATTTTGAAGCTCTATGCTACAAACAAATTACAAATCATTTAACAGATTCCATTCTAGCTCCTTCAAATTTCTTTTGACATATTTTAATTATTCAGAAAACATTTTACGAACTAAATGTCCCCTTGTTTTCTATGAAAGGTAGAGGAAATAAGAACCTCCCCATCTCATTCTCATCCCATCAACTACGTAAATACATGCCATTATTTTATTTAATATAAGCTTATTTGATTTTTATTGATTTATACTCAATAAGTGGATAATGGATTCATATGACCAGAGAGGAGACGAAAAAGTTTATAACAATTATTTTTATCTGGTACAATGGTACGTGAACATGGGGCGTTAACAACATACTTTTTTTTGAACGGCAACATCAAACACTTTTATTAATAAGAAAACCGCTACAACCAAGTATCGGAATCAAACCTGATCAAAGGCCAAGATTACAAAACATGATACCTACTGCCCTCCGTCACAATCTGACAACTAACACACTCCTCGGAAGTTATTTTACAAGCAGTAAACACCTCCTCCCCCTTTGTATTAAGCCCTGCCTTTGTTCCCCTCGGAGATCATCGGATCTGAGCCTAAGCATGCAAAACTCAACACAATTATGCAACTCCTGCACAGCCAAAAGTTGATGTCTCGATGCAGTTTGCAGTCCTTGTTCTGACTGTTTTATCCCAGTGCCGCCCTTCCTCAGTCCCGATTCCAACCCGACCATTTGAAAGCAACAGAAAATTATTTTAAAACAAAGATAGTACTATTAGATAAAGGTGTCATCAAATCGAGCCCCTGGTTAATCTATTTTATTAAGAACACCACTCCAATAATTTTCAGAAACATTTGTTTCAAGAATCAAATTATCATTTTCTTTTGGTAATTGTAATTTTTGGAGTCAATAAAAAAGAGATATTTTAAAAAGAGAAAAACGAATTATTATAAGAAAAAATATGCTATTTCGATCTTGTGCGGCCCCTGTGCAGTTTCTGTGCAACTACCTTGTTGTTTCTTCCCTCGATCACCTAACGGATGGGTCCACAAGCCAAGAATGCCATCCTGTCTTCAATTCCTTGTCTCTTTGTGACACCCATTCGTAGATCTTAAGTTGAAACTCAAACACCCTTTCCGTTATCGACTTATTTCCGTCTTCGAATATACATTTGTTCCTGTTTGCCCATATAGGATATAAAAGACACCACACGACCACTTTCCATCTCCTAATCCCCTTCTCGTTGTTTCCTCTTTGATTTCCAGCCTCAATTATTTCAGATATCGAGTTGCTCACTTCCAAGTCCACACTCCACCAACCTCCCACTTGCCTCCACAACTGTCTTACTTTTTCACACTTAATCAGAGCGTGTTCGATGCTTTCCACTTGCATTTCACATATCAGACATAGACGAGAGTTTAATTTCACCCCCATCTTATCCAAAACCGTGCGCGAAGGGATTCTACCAAGACCCAATCTACACCTAAAAATGTTTACCTTGTTCGGAATCGATCATAGCCAAGTCGTTGTTGTCCTATTATCTCTCTCCTCGATGCGTATTTCTTATATATTCTAAAAAGATCAAATGACATTATAAGAATAATTGTCTTAACATTGACAATAAAACAAACATGATTATTAGAGGGATGAAACTTTCATCGTTGTTATTTAAGTGACTTACACGGTGGTTCGTTTGGTATGTTCAAAATTTAGATTTGGTTCCTAAATGAAAATGACACCGGTTGTTTCCATTTTTTTTTTATTTCATTACATTTAAGATACCTGGAGTTAACATTGTCAGTTAGCAATTGTTAGGAGAGACAAATCAATCTTTAAACAAACCGCATAGAACAAATTTTTAATTCACCCTAATTGTGATTCATATTTTTTCTATTTTGTTGACACTTGTTTCTAAAAAAATTATTAAAAATATTTTTAAATATAATTAACATTGGATAGTTATATACTAAGTCAGTACAGGACAAATGACTTTCACCGACAATAACTACCCAGTGAAATTTCTATCCGTGATTATCCACGGATCACCAAGAAAATACCAATAGCTCGGTAAAATCTTATGTTTTTTGAGAAAATACCAACGGATCACCCAGAGAATCCTGAGTAATCTATCACTAATTTGAATTACCCATCAACAATTTACCACCAACTTTTCTGACCGTTTTGTGAAGAATCATCCTTTAGAGATAGATTTCATAAGAAAAAGTTTATAGACATAAGTCTTTCGTTTAGTAATGAGTTGATTCTTCTCTTTTAACGATTGTTAATTAACATTATCTAATTCTAGTTATAAAATTGAAAAATTATTTGGTCTAGGGACCAAATTGAAAAAATAGAAAGTAATAATATTGATTGTTGGTCCTTAGACCGAATCTAAAATTTTGAGCAAGCCACCATGGTACAGTACAATTCACTCTTATTATTTACTATCAAACAATAAATCAAATTTTAATATTTTAAAATATAAAAATTTATTATATTATCGTAAAACAATGGGTGCAAACTTTTTAATTATTTGCAATCAAAACATTATATATCCAAATAAATTACTGTAACCTTCTTTAAAAAATATCTAGAATAAAAAAAACACTATTACATAAACAAGGAATTTTTATTTATTGCAAATCTGCAATGGAAGGCCATGTTGGAGTTGATATTTTCGTGAATTGGTCCAGTCTCTATAACTACGCTTTCTTTGTCCTTGCCTTTTCTAATCTTTTTGATCATATAATTTTAAGACCATTGAACGAGTATATAACAACAGTCTTGAATTAATAACCAATACGTATTCAATTCAATTTAATACAAAATCCCTGCCTGCCCTCCAACAGGGTTTGGTCTTCAATCAATTTTATACGAAAGGTTACATGCTTTGAACAAGTTTCCACACAATTCTTTTCAAAAACCACTTCCAACGTATACATACATACATACATACATATATATATATATATAAATACATATATAGGGATGGTATCCGTTGCAAACTAATTGATTTTTGCAAACGGTGCAAACTTGTAATGAACACAATGATAAAGCACCAAATGGATATTCATGAATGTTGAAAGTGTTCACGAATGGTGTGTATTCACGAATGATGAAAGTGTATTCATGAATGGCGAAACTTGCCGGAAAACTCGCCGGACACGACGAAGTCGTCGGAAAGTGTGTTCATGACAGGAAATTAATAAATATTAATTAAAATTGGTTGAATTATAAAATGACGATGATACCCACAATGAATTAATAAATTATTAAAACAATATTATTTACATAGCTTTATTTATTTATTGGATAATGGTGAGTTTGCAAGTTTGTAAATATTAAATAGTTTACAACGAATACCACCTATCTATATATAGGTGGTATTTAATAAATTATTAAAATAATATTATTCACGTATTTATAACTCCAACAAAAGCTCGTATGTAGTCGCATCATACATATCTCTGTCAACCTCCAACAATTCGTTGGAGAGTGGAGACTGCTGCTTTTAATATACTCCACTTTTCTATATACGAAATCAAGTAAAAGATCTGATCAAGTAAACCGACTCATCAAGAATTTTTTCAAACAATTACAACGTTTAACTAAAAATATAAAATATTTAAATATTTTCATAATATTAGTCTATTAGTTAGAATTTTTTTAGAATTTTTTCAAACAATTACACCGTTTAACTAAATATTTAAATATTTTCATAATATTGATCTATTAGTTAGTATATTGATATTTTTGGGTTTTAAGAGCATCTTCAATAGCTATTATAAAATAAAAAAATGAAGAATTTTCAATAGCTATTATAAAATAGAAAAATGAAGAATTTTAGCAAAACAGCTATTGTAAAATAGAAAAATGAAGAATTTTAACAATTTAAGTGCTCCAACAGCTATGGTATATCAATTACTAAAATAGAAAATTGGAAAGAAATAGAAGAAAAACATCTAAATTTAGAAAATCTTTAAAAGTATATAGAAGAGAGAGAAACAAATTTAATCAAAATAATTGATGTTAAGTGTGTAGGAGAAAGAAATAATATTTTATTAAATGATGAAATATTTTATTAATATTGCTAATGTTAAAGTTGCTAAAATAGAATAGCGGTTGGAGTTGGATACAAATTATTTTAGAGATTTTGACTTTTTATATGTTATTTTAGAGAAATTTTACAATAACTGTTGAAGATGCTCTAAGTCATAAAAAAAAATAACATTAACGGAATTTAAACTTGGTCATTTCGAGTGTGTACCAACTCCCATAAAAAAACTTACATCCATATTGTAGTTTTAGTTTTTATATGTGACATATTGTAGTTTTTATATATGATGTCACACAACAAAATGATATGGTTGTACATTTTTCAAACCTAAAATATTTAGGCACCACTATATGTCCACCGTCGAAATAATACGATGACCTGTGCCACCGTGAACATCACTACAGATCCGCCCTTAACCGACTGGGCCACTATCTTATCATTAGTTCAATCTTAATTAATAGCATCCAAATGATTATAACCCAATGACAACCAGCTCAAGAAAAGGAGGATTTTATTAACAAAAGCAAATAACAGGAGTGCATTACGGATATCCGCCATGCATGCATGCATGCACGACGGAAATTAAAGACAACAAAACATCAACAGTAGTAGCTTAGCAGACACCTACGGACCTTTATTACAGACGAACCTATACCAACCTACCTACCTAGTACGACACATGAAAAAGAACATCCAAAATAAAACGTACTACAACCAAACAGTATACTAGCTACTCATCAATTAACCCGACTTCCTGGTGTACTTGGATTCGTCAATCGGAATTCCTTCTTCCTCCGCCCGTTCACTGCCGGCCTTGTCGGTGGTGCTCAGGCCGCCCTTTTTCCCCATCTCCTGGTACCCTTCACTCCCCAACTGGTCCTTTCTCGTCTGTCCTCCACGAGATCGCCCTTCACAACACCATTTTTAATAATTAATTAACTATCTCATATGAATCATGATCAAAAGTTAAAGTTAATTACACAGATATATATATATATATAACACCACATATGATAGTTGTTATTGTATCAAATATGATTTTATATTGTATAAGACTTGCATCATATATATATATATATATGGTTTTAAAGATGTTTCTTTAAAGAAAGGGTGTTCTTGTATGATCCCTTATATATATATATATATATACGTATACCTTCAGCAAGGCGTTCCTGGGCCTCGAGGCTTTTACCACGAGTACCGCCGGGAATGACGGTCTCGCCTTGAGCAGCTCGTTGGTCGAGTTCCCTTTTCTCCTCTTCGGAGATCTGTTCATGCAGCTTTTTTGATTGTTGTTGTGATGCCATTTTCTTTTCTTTTAAGTGAATATGTAAAGCCTCTGTGATTCTTGGTGATTGATAATGGACGATACAATGTGGAACTCAATGGATTGATGTGAATATATATATACACACATACATATGTATAGGAGATGATGAAAATTAACATGCATTGTGCCACGTGTTATGATGACGTGGTTGGATATGGTGACGATGAGGGCCTAAAAAGTGTGAAACGTGTTTAGGAGGCTCGGGGGCACGCGTGTCTACACTCTAAGTCGGTAGACGGTTGCTATCTCATCCATTGCGATTGCCTGAATAGTGAACACTTTATTTATTGAATAGAAAATCATGTCAAATTATGTAGTTGGATTGTAAAAGATGAATGTTTATGTTGACATATATTTGACTAGAAAATTAAATAGAGGTATATTCAAAACAATTAATTTATACTATATAATTAACAAAATAATCAAGTTTTAGAGTTTTTACGAAAATAGCACATTCAGGGGGCGACATGAGCATATGGGGACAACCTGATAAGTGGTCACATTAACATCATATATTCAAACAATTAAAATTTGTTATTTGTTTAATTGCTTTTGTTAGTTATTGCTATTAGTTTTTGTTTCTACATATAATATTGTATCATTGTTTGACGATCTATTTATTTTTCTTATAAAGTCATGACATGTTTTATTACTTTGTAGTTAATCAATGAATTTTCCATGGTAAATGTATTTAGCAATGCATCTTATACTATATTATGTTCCATAAACTTTTAATTTTTAAAGATAACATCTTATTTTAGTAGAATAAGAAAATAAGGATAAAGAAATTCAAATATTTTTCAAATTATTTGATTTCCATCAATATGATAAATATTAGAAATTTCATATATCATAAGAACTAAATATGTGATTTCTTAAAACTTTTTGAAGACTTTTTAATGGTTAAAGTTAACGTATTAGATATAGGGATGAAAATAGAAGCAAAATGGAAATCATAGGGATGAAACATACATTTTTAAACCACAAAGATGAAAATTGTTATAAATAAACATCAGATCACATGAACGAAAATCTTAAATATACAATTAAAATTAATTAATAATAAATTTTCGATTCGTATTAGTTAATATTATTTAATAATAAATTTTCGATTAATACTAATTAATATTTAATTTTACTAATATTTATTTATAATTAATGGTAATAAGTAATAATTAATATTAATGGATAGTTAAAATTGGAAAAAATCAAAATAAACTCTCAATGTTGTACTTTAAGTAGCGTTTCAATATATTAGCTTAGGTACATTCCAATACGTATCTTGACAACAAGTTAGTTTATTTTGCCAAACAATACCTTAATCGATCAAATCAATTATTTAAGATAGCTTTACTTTTATTTACAATGTATAAGCTATAGAGGTTCTTTCTCTCATGTCATTTAGCCTACGGTTTCATTTCCCTTTGCTGGAGGAAATGGGATTCAAAGACTCCAAGTAGATACGAGCAGGGTTCATGAGTTTATATGGTGTATATTTTATTTTATTTCTATATATTTATCAAGATTTTTTCATTTAACTTGTTTATTTTCTTTATGAGGATTGTTATTGTATACAATAAAAAGTCTACCCTAATTTATAAAATATGTCAAATAATTTATAACTCAGTGTTATTTATACCAAAATGACAAGCCAAAAGTTAACCTTTTGAACGGATGATTTTGTTCATGATATTCCAATTTATACTCGTATGTTTTTTTAATTAAACTGTATGTATGTCATTTGTTACCCTTCTGTTAAGTGTTTGATTTTGTTTTTGTAATCTAACTTGATATTGGGTTCATTGTTTAAAACGGTGTTGTTAAATATATTAATGGGTAAGTGTATAATAAAAAAAAGGATTTGTCATATGTGCTCCCCCTCAAACTCCATCATAGTTTATCCTCTGTTTTTAAGTCTTATAAAATATTCTATTAGAATATTTAGACATTTTACACGTTATATAAACTCAATTTTATTATAATACATTGAGTGGTACGATAACAATTCCTAGACTTTTTCCCTTTAAACGTGTAACATTGTATTTTTGAACATTATGAATTTGAAGCATATTTGATCGATAGATATTTTTTATAATAAAAAGATAATAGATTTTGGATTAACTTTTTTAGGTTCCAACAAAAAAATTAAAATGGAAAATGTATGAGATATATACAAGAAATCTTCTAATTCATTAATTCACCTAAGCTTCTTAAGACTAATTATTATTGAGATAAATAGCACGGATGTAAAACATCGCACGTCTTACGAAACAATGTTTTGGAAGGCGCTCGATTATTGCAGCAGCAACAACTGCTGCCCAATGGTGCTGCTGATTGGTTGTTGCAACGTCCATATCGTTGCTGCAGGGCTGTTAATCACAATGTTTTAAAACCCGGTTTTTGAGTTGAACCAGTGTGACGACCGAGTTATGGTCAACCGGTTCAACCAACGGGTTAACCTGATTTCAAGAATTTTCTTGTATATTCCATTATCCTCTCTCTCTCTCTTCTATATATATATATATATATAGAGAGAGAGAGAGAGAGACGAATATTCAAATGAGAACTTTGCATTTTTAAATGAACAAAGGGACGCTTGTGGATCACAAATGATGTGTGACCCACATCATATATGGTCCACAATTTGTTCGTTTGTTTATTTAAGGAGGGGTGGTTCTCATTTGATCTCTCCCCTATATATATATATATATATATAGAGAGAGAGAGAGAGAGAGAGAGAGAAATGAATGTTCAAATGAGAACTTTGCATTTTTAAAGGAAGAATGAGACACTTGTGGATCACATATGATGTGGGTCCCACATAATATTAAATCACAAATGATTTAATATTATGTGGGACCCACATCATATGTGGTCCACAATTTGTACCTTTAAAGAGGGGTGGTTCTCATTTGATCCATCCCATATATATATATATATAGAGAGAGAGAGAAAACTAATTATTGTTTCAATATCCATTTTATTTACAGAAACTGCTATTCTAAAAGCTGTTTTCCATTTATCAATAGCTTTCTTGATATTACTTATGCAATCTAAATCTAAGTATATTCCAGGTGGATTAATCGGTTCATTTTTCATATTTTCCATTTGATTTATATATATATATATATAGGGGAGATATCTATTACAAACCAAACAATTCGTACAAAACCTACAAACTCCATTCAACCAATCAATTTTTTTTTTCACTTTTCCCTAATTATGAGGGTTGATTGATCAATAGTATATGAAAAAAAATCGTCAATAACATATGAGGGTTGATTAATCAATAATATATGAACAAGATTCATCAAAATGAGAAATACATGAAACAATTTCATTTTCATTTAAAAACAAAAATATATGAAATAATTTCATGAAGAAAATAATTATATGAAACAATTTCATCATATTAAACACTATCATGAAATAATTTTATTCAATAACATTAAAAATAACATAACAACAAGTTCTATATCAATCAAAATACGTGTAAAAAACACATAAGAATAAGTTTTTCATCAATCAAATAAACTTTTTGATGAAATCCGATTCAACCGTTTTTTTTGTGAAACCCGACCAGGTCACTCAAAGTCATAAACTACCAAAAAGCCGGTCATAATTGACCCGCTTTCTTCCCCGGGGTCACGGTTCAACCGACCGGGTCAACCCGGATTTTAAAACATTGGTTAATCAATTATGTTTTGGATAAGTGCCGCAACTCGGTCTAGCTGTTGGTTCGGTTGGTTTATACTTCGTAAACCGTCCGACCACAACATCGGGTAGGTAATTGTCAAGTCTTCGTTTCTTTACTGGTCTCAGTTCGATGAAGTGTCTCGTGGTAACGTTTTTGTTGTGATTTCGGTGGTGTAATTGGAACATTGCTTCTTAATAAGATTATCTTGTCATTTTTTTATTTACAATTTATAAAAAAGGTATATTACATTTTAGTTTTATTTATGGTACAAAATTAAATACTAGTCCGTTAACTTTTAAACTATACGCATGGAAAATCGATTTTATAAATGTTTGTTGCAAATCAATTAATATCCATGTAGAAAGATTTCCACTAAAATTTGTATACAAGGAAAGAGTATGGAAAGTTGTACGACAAATATTTCATCTGATGGCTCATGATCCACATCATCTATTTACTTCAAAATAAATTAAATAAACTTGTATTAAACAAAGACAATAACATGATTTTATTTAATTGGTGAACATGATTTTTTAGGGATATGCTTTTTATTGGTTTATGAAGAGGTGTGATTACTCATTGTTTCAGGCACGGACCAAGATTTTTTTTCATACAGTAGCATCATATAATATAGACAAAAAATATTTATCAAATGTACGGTTTTTATCGACGTATTTTCATGTTTTTACTAAGGGGCTATTTACTAACCGCTGACCAGGCTGACTGGTCAGCAAATATGACTCGGTCAACAGTCAGTGCGTTTACCAAATCACGGATCTGACCGATATCTGACCGGGATGCTGACCGTGATCTGACCGAGCCAGCACCAAAATAATGCTTACCCGGGTCAGATTTTGTTTTTCCAAAGTTTGCCCCTCCCTCTTTCTCTCTTGCGATTAGGTTTTCATCCCCCTAACCGAGTTGCTTTCATCCGATAAGCTCTCCGGTGGCACCATTGCCGGAATTATCATCGGAGCATTGGTGGGTTTTTTGTTAATTTTACTGATTTTATACTTTTTGTGTTGTAAAAAAACGAAGCAAAAGAGGAGATAAGCTCGAACGAAGTGAAGCAAGTAGATATGGAGATACCGGCTGCTGACGGTGGTTTTCCGGCGGCAATGGACGGCGGTGGAAAGGTTAGACCATTGGAAGTAAGCAAGAAGAAGAAGAAGCTGAAAGGAAAAAAAGATAAAGTAGGAATAGAAATAGAAATAAAAATAAATAAGATAACTTTTATATTTCAATTCCAAATTTAAAATATCAATTTTAGTTAAGAAAATCTTTTGAAGTCCGTCTGACATTACAGAAATCATGATTAAAGATTTTTATATTAATAAAATAATCATAGATTTTTGGTGGTAAATTGATTTTAAAAGAATTATTTATTTATTAAAAATAAATGTTTATACTAAAGTCATAATGGTCATTTTATTGATGGTCAGCACTTACCAAAATATTTGGTAAACGCTTTTATCTCAGAAAGCACTTGCCCGGATCAGCATTTACTCGAGTCAGCACTCTTACCCGAACAATACTTACTCGGTAAGAGTTGGTAAACGGCCCCTAAGGTTCAATATCGCTCGATGTGTTTTTAGCCTAATCCCACTAGTTAGAGGGATTTTTTAAAGTTTTTTGCTTGATTTCGAGGAATTTAAAGTTTTTTTTTCGATTTCGAGAGATTCTTTCGGTTTTTTTTTGTTGATTTCAATAGTTTTTTTTTGGCTTTTTTTGTTGATTTCAAAAGTTTTTTTTTGTTTTTTGGTTGATTACAAGGTACGGTTGCACCTTTTTTGAACTTCTTAATAGCATACGGTAGCATCTTTTACAACGATACGATTGCACCATTCACAAACCCAAAAAATTTACACTTCGACGGAGAGATAATACGGTGGCACGTGTCATCGTATGCCACCACACAGGTCCGTCCCTATATTGTTCCATTTCCCATTTTTTTTATAACTTTGTGAATGATGACATTTTTATAGCCATTGTGTCATTTATTACTGCATATGAATTATCTTTTTAGTTTATAAAGAGAATTTAATGAGTGAATAAGAATAATTATATTTGTTTTATAACTTGTTAGTTTAATATCTATTCAGTTTATAATATGATTTTTTACATATTTTAAAAATAAAAAATACATGTAAAGTTTAATTTATAAATTTAAAATTTATTGTAAAATAAATATATTACTAATTAACATATTAAACATGGGAGTGCTAATGAGTAATGACACTCTTTTAGTGGGGGTGTGTACGAAAATTCTTATATTTTTATAACTTTGAAAATTGAAAAAAATGATTTTAACATAAACATATGAGAGAATGATTCAATTTTATAGGGATCCCATTAGCCTCCTCCGTTCAATATTATAATTAAAAACAATTTTTAGATGCTTTATGAAATAGTAAAATAAAAAAATTCGGGCCCAAGAAATTAGCAAAAATTGGTTTTTGATTCTTGATCTCATTCAATCCAACGGTCGTGAGTTCTGACTCCTGAAGCTAGTAGAACTCGGACTAGGGTTTTGTGGTTTAAGTCCCCGACCCGCTCGGTGGTACTCGAAAACACAAAAAAAGGGCGGGAGACGGGAACACACATCTAGTTTTGAAGCACACCACTTCACACCGGAAACCCTTTCTTTCAAGCAATTCATCGAACACTTTGATTGCAAAGGAGACAATGGCGTCAATTGGAGTTCGGCACCTCACCGTTCTTGGAGAGTTCAAGCCCTTCGGTCTCATCGCTGAAGCTCTCGACGGGAAACCTGCCGACGAGGTCACTGACGAGTATGAGTACTTCCTATTTGATCCAGAAGTTACCAGACAGCGAGACGAGGCCGAGATAGAAGATAACGAGGCGTCGTCTTCTTTGAGTGATCGAAGCGATCACGAGCTTTTCATCAGAGGAAATCGGTAAGTCCACTTTTTCCGACTGCTTTCAAGATTTATACACAGTTGAACAGTGAATAGGAATGCTTTTAAGTCCTAGCCACACAATTTTACAGATCCCATGCTGTTAACAGGAGAAAATAATTTTTTATTACCAAATCGGTTGCATTACAGTGACCATTCGCTAAGCTTGATCAGGCTCATAACAATTGTAAACAGCCGCAAAAATTGATGCAGTTTAATACCCCATCGTCTGCAATTACAATGTAGATAGGCATATGTACAACTTGGAACTTATCCGTCCAAGAAGTTAGATTGCTCTTCTGTTCGTTATGAATTACAGGAATTCAAACAATTGGGGGTGAGGGTTACATCTAACTCTAAGCATATTGGAGGTTGTCTACTTTATTAGCTAGGAATACACACTAATGTAGTGATACAGAGTTAGATGCCTGGATCTTGCAGAGATTCCTTCATGTTTGGCACAGTTTACATGCTTGATGTTTCTGCGAATTTGTATTTCTACTACTCATAGTAGACCCTATATTGGGGACTTGAGCATCTAGAAGTCTTCTTCTTTCACTTTGATACTGGTTTAATATCATAGTAAGATAGGTACCTGATAACATACAAAAATTTTACATTGTCGCGTCTTTGCACATAATGCATATCAACAGCTAGGTACACACCTAACAATGTATTTTGTAATTACACCAAGTATCTGCTAAAATTTCATAAATCCATACATATTTATATGTGTGTGTGTGTACATATATTGATACGTTTACTGTTACAATAATGTGTGTATATTCAGCATTTATTAGCAAAAGTTTTTGTTTCAATAAATTACTGCAAGCGGTAATGCAGATGACGAGTTATTGAGTTAAGTTCCAGTGTTTAAGTTCTCAAAGTGCAAAAGTGGGAAGGATGTTTATTTATTGAATTACATACTAGATGGATGTTAAAACTATGTTGCTGGGAGTGATTTGTTTGAATTCTTAGTCTCGGTAGAGTTTGTGCCTTGCTATTTTGGAAGCTCATCAATAAAGTGATTCCATGAGTATTTATTTATAGCATTTTCTTAGGGAATTTGGAGAAGTGAATGAGAGATGGTATTTTGGTTGAACACTATCTTAAATCTTAATTAGGTGAAACGAGTAGCAAATTGTCTATCAACTGAAAGGCTCTGATAGGAAAGCAACAGTAAAAGGGACTTCTTTTTGGGGATTTTTTTTTGGGGGGGGGGGGGGTTCTAAGTTGAGTATCCTTTGGTATCAAACTATGTCTCCCACTCTCCCTTGTGGGTTCAGAAAGAATAAAAGTGGACTTGGTGGTATTATCGTGTAAGATATACTTTCCTTTCACGATATCTCTTTTCAATATTTTGCATTACTTTCTGCCAAACTTTTTGGTCTTAGTTTGGAATTACAAAGTAACCTGATATTTTAACCTT
The DNA here is from genome assembly GCA_036898165.1 of Silybum marianum. NCBI lineage: Eukaryota > Viridiplantae > Streptophyta > Magnoliopsida > Asterales > Asteraceae > Silybum > Silybum marianum. Next base: position 3,241,562 of record CM072532.1, read on the forward strand.
CAGTTACTGTTCTGTCGGCTATAAATCAATCACCACTACCCCTTGCATTGTTTTCTAATTGCTTATGAGTTCTGTTCTTTGTTTCAAACTTTTCACAAATATGTTTACTTACAATTAATATAACAGGATAATATGGACAATAGGAGCAAGAGTGTACAAGAGATTCACATTACCGGCACCAGTTATCATGGTATCTTCCTTTTGTTTTATTAGTTCAATGCGTTCTTTGATGTAGCAAGTGATGTCCTGGCATGGCTTTCACTACGGTGCTTATCCTTATGTGCTGTTTATAACTTATGTCCTTGTGCACCGTTTATAGCTTATGTCCTTATGCTGCTTGTTCGATGTTTAGGCCTGCTGGTGTCGTATGGGGGACATGTCTGAAGCTTTTCTTTGTGTTCTACAAGTAGATAGTTTGACCATCTACAACACATCAGGTGTGTAGAACTAACATTTAAGAAAGAACTTTCTGGTTCAACATAATTTGCTCCTCTTTATTCATTATTTTCCCTTCAAACCTTTTATTTATTTATTTAATTTCCAAATGTTTGAAAAAATCAATAAAGGCAGATTTCTTTATGTAAAAAACCACACATGTACTCAGGAAAGGAAGTGCGGGCTTTTTATATTGTTAGCACAGACATGTAAACAACCCGAACCTGGCTTATTCTTTGTGAAAACTCACATTGCCTACACCAAATCACTACAGTTGTTATAAGTCATCCCTCCGGTATCAAACCAACAAAAAATGAAATCAAAATCAGGGGAAGTCTAAATGATTGTTGGAGATTCAGTACACGAACATAAACACTATCAAGTCTAGGATCTATTGGGATTTGGGCTAAAAGAAACCGAAAATTGTCCACAACAAATGGTGGTGGTTTCTCTATCTTTGACAGTCATGGTAGTTGATGTGGAGCGTTTGTGTGTTTAGTTGATGATATCATGATAGTATTAGTAGCAGGTAATTAATTCTGAATTTGGGTTTGGTGGTGGTTGAGCGGGGGTGGAGGAACTGTTTAGTGGCAGCAGGATCAGGCTTAGTGAAGATGATTGGAAACGGAGAAGATTACTGACTGAAGGAGAAGATGAAAACTTGTTTGCTATGAAGAATCTCTGTTTAAATCAGGGTTGGAAAGAGAAAGGGGATAGGTTGGCGGAACGGAGAAATTGGGGGTCGGTTTCTAGAGAAATAACGTAAAAACAACAAAAACTGTAGGTCTTGTGATCTACCTAACAGAAGTCAGAAAGGGATTAATATGGTAAATTCTTAGTTTATTGATTATTCAGCTCTAAAATAACATTTGAGGGGCAAACCTAAAGATATCGAATGCTTGGGGAATGATTTTGTAATCGACTCAAATAATTGATTATATTCCTCTTAGATCTATGATGTGTTATTTCTTTTGTCCTGTATAATTTCAGTTGGAGTTTTAGCTTACTCCGACTGGTTAAAACTTAGATGCTCTTTTTGGCAGGTGATGTGGTATCTATCCCTCTTCCTCGTGCTGTCACATCAATATGGCCTCTTCCATCTGGTTTACTTCTCCAACAGACACATGAATCAAATTCATTAACACATGCTCGTTTTTCGTCTACAAGCCCGTTACTGACTGTCCATGATATACCCCGCTCGAAAAAAGATATGGGTTACATTCCTCAACAAACTTTTAATTTGAGAAGTTCATGGGATCGTATGGTTAAAGTAGATGGAGCTTCGATGTCTTCACATCTGATTTTAAAGGATCCACTGGAAGAACCACAGGTGCATACAATACTTCTCTTTTATAGCAGATGAAGATGTATCATTCTCAAGTCTCTTTTACGCTTGTTTCTACTGTCAGTAGTGGTTAAAAAGCTGCATTAGGCTGCACATTTAAACATTTGATCTTCTTCCTGTTAATTCTTTAATATCTTGTGCTAGCCAATCCATATTGAGGAAAGAGGGAAGTTGAACACCATGAAGGAATTTGATGAGAAGACAATATGGACTAGCGATCTTATTCCGCTCATGGCATCATATCATAAAGGTTTTCACTTTTTGTTCTTCTTGCTTTACTTTTGGAATTGCAGCATAGCATCCAAATGCAGCGGATTTGCTTTTCATTCTCACATGCGTTGAACATGCCTTTTCTTTTAGGAAAGATGCAACATTCGCTATGGACTGCAGAAGTGATTAATTCCAATCTTGAAGCGGCAGATTCTTTACTTCCTGATGTGCTGCTATCTAAGAAGTTCTTTTTTCGAAGAATATGGCAAGGGAAAGGTGCCCAGGCAGCTGCAAGTGAGGTGACACATTCAACCTACATTTCTATGATGTTCTTTAAATGAAATCATGAACTGGACTTAATGTTTACAGAAATTAATACATATTGATCATCAATAGAGTACAACTCTAGGAAAATAAACCAAGGAAGGAGCGAGTGGCATGACAGTGTTATATTTTAGTTATTTACAACTACTTTTTATTGAAGAGCCTACTATTTTCTATTGGAATGACTTGATCTGGTTGTTTTGGTTTATCTTGTTATTTTCAATTGACTGGACATTAATCAATTACCTTACGGAAATAACTAATAAACGCTTGCCATATTATCCCCACTACTTCTTTGATTCATTTTTCTTCACTCCCTATTATTACTCATTGGATATATGAACCCCCTGCAGTGTATCTAAAAATCTGAATGGCTCTGTGCCTCTGTGCTCTTGAAGACAACACAGCCAATTTATGGGGGTAACCATGGTGTTGAAACAAAGGAGATAACATTTGTAACATGCCCATATAGTAATCTTAATATGGAATGAGATTCATGTTACCACTTCCATTTTCAGGATGCGACTGTTACTGAGTACATGCTTTACTCGAATGAGTGAATTGTGCATTTGTTCTGATTTTTTGAATGCTGTTCACATTGTAGAGGTTCTTTGTTGCTATCATGTCACCAGAAGCGACACTTGAATTTTTGTACATGTTTGATGTGTTTCTAGAATTTTACCATTAACCAACTATTTTTTTGATCTAATGTCAATTCCAGCCTTCTTTTAAGTTTGTAGTGGGCGGAAGAAATGTTTTATGTATCACTCAAGACACATATGGGGAACCTTGGACGTTCTTTTAGATTTATCTATTTTTTCATCAACTAGTAAGATTGCTTCTTTGTGTCACCAAGGTGATGGTGTCAGGATATGTAAGCAATCTCTTTGCAAAGTTGCTAGGGGAAGGCTACATATAAAGACCCCCAATCCTTGCAAAGTTGAGGAACCTTGGTGCATAATAGTGGTCATCCTTTAAATCGAAATTATCTATTTTTAACATTCTATTATTTGGATGATATAGAGCCAAATTTTGACTCTGGGATACCTTCCTAACAGTTGCCATCCCAGTCTCTTTGTAATTGCACGTAGTAAAGAGTTTGCTTTCATATCCCTGCCTCCTGTCCCTTTTTTGGGATTGATTTATCTGCTTGATGAAGTGCATGCAAAAAGTAATGCAAACAGATCTACTTGATTATGAGTAATGACCAATAATCATAATTTTTATTTTTAAGTGTGCTTGTTATTTTGTATTTTATAAACTTGTTATTTTCGTGGGGACGGAATTTTTTCCTCAAAACTTTTTGGCAAGCCAGGATCTTCACAGAAACATCCTCTCTATCCTTGGGGTAGAGAAAAGGCCTGCCTACATCGTACCTTTCCCAGACCCTACTCTGAATGGGATATACTAAGTATGTTTGGTTTGGTTTTAGACAAAGTACTAATGGCTTCAATTCTAGGTGTATTGAGGCCACTTGATAGCACCCATTCAAGTATATCCTCTTTCATGCCCTGTAGCATCATGCCCTCACAACAAAAATGATCACAATAGTTTCATACTTCCATATCATTTAGGACATTGGTACCTGCCATATTTCTGCACATGGTTCTCTTCTTCTGAATCCATCCTAGTCCCCCTTTGCATCATTGGATTACAATGCTTCAGACTTAATTTTTAAACTTAAACTGGGGATTGAATTTTTACAAACTTGCTCTTTCATATCTTTGTACTATTTTGCAGATGAAGAGAAGATACACCAGTACTCCTTTTTTTTTGCTTTTAACGTATTCACATTAGCGTTTACTCTCTTTAAATCGTCTTGAATCTTGTCTCTTTGAAATGATTATATGCAGGTCTTTTTGGCAACAGATAATGATGCCACTCCAATTATTTGTTTCCTTCTTCAAGAACAAAAGAAGTTGCTAGCGGTGAGGCTTCAGTGTGTCGAACTGAATAATGAGATCCTCTATGACATTAGACCTGACATGAGCTGGAGCATACCGGCCATTACAGCAGCACCTGTTGTTGTAACTCGCCCAAGGTAGGGGTTGTCCATTGTTGCCTTTTGTTTTATGCTTGGTTATTATTTGATAACTTGGTATTATGGTAAAACATTGCTTTTCACTTTTTTCATTGTTATTTTCTCCAGGGTCAAAGTTGGACAGCTGCCATATAGAGATATCATTGTTTTGGCTCCTGAAAACACTCTTGTACTTTATGTAAGTTGGTTAAGTTTGTTGGTCCAGCCATGAAAGCGTTCTGTTCAATAATTTTATTTTACATATATATATATATATATATAGACATGTATGTATGGGAGATAGAACATGCTACTTTAGAAATAACCAATTACGGTCTTGCTTTACATCTAGGCCTGTAAACAAATGCTAATTGGATCATGTACGGACGTATTTGAACTTGATTTCAGTTACCAAAATCATTATCTGAATTTAGATTAGATTGATCAGTTAGTTGGAGTTTGATTAGGCGGATAAAACTTGCAGATTTTAATCCAAATTCAACAGAAATTAACAGATTTAGAATCTAAATAAAATGACAAAGTCCATCTAACTGATTAAAGTTACAATTGACAACAATCTCGAAAAAAAGCATTAATCATAACTGTGAACAGATAAGTAATCATCCCAAATTTTAATAACCAAGTGCCGAAGAAAATCATGATTCATAACATATGCATTGTTATACCAATATCACATGTAGATATATATTATATTGATTTTTTTCTTTGCTAAATTATATATATGTAAGCAGTTTTTATTATTTCTATATACACGTAATTGCATATATATATATTAAAGCTTAAATGTATTTATTTTATATGCTTAAAAATACCGAGTAATATATAGCCAAACGCCCAAACTATGTTTAGCAGTTTTTGTTATTTCTATATACAATTAATATTGTTTGAACATGAATATGAATTCATCAAAAAGGGATGTTGTAATTCATATCAAAATTCCCAGTTATTATTACAGGCCAATTTTCATCTGGCCTTGATGCAATTTGTGGAAGGTACAAGGGAGAGTAATTTCTCTAATAAACATGGATTCAGGAAGCGTAATCTTTAAATTGTAATACACGTGAGATCTTCAATTAATTATTTTTTCCTTCATTCTACTTCTAAAATTCAAGGGCGTTATGGAGACTTCTATTTCAATATGGGCCTTGGTTATGCAAAGTGGATCTTATCTTAGGGGCTGTTTACCTAACGCTTACCCGGATAAGCTCTTACCAAGTCACATTACCTTATCGGATGAATATGGTAAGGACCAAGAATCTTATCCGGTAAGAGCGAGGGAAGACCAAGAGTCTTACCCGGTCAGTGAGGGCGATGACTCTTACCATGGTTAGCGCTACCAGGTAAATTGTTGCATACGATGGCGTTTTGGTGGACTAAAATCTTACCTGGTAAGTAAATGATAGTGCTGAATTTTACTTTCCAGGTAAGTGTTTGATAAACGGCCCCTTAGTATCAGATGGTAGTCTGGGAGGTATCATGACTTTGGTCAATCTTACTGTTGTCTGTTTTAGTTAGCTTATACCTCTTTGATGGCTGATTGAAAAAAAAGCTGATTCATATCCTAGTTTGCATGGTTTGGGAGCTGTGCAACATCTGAAGATTATTTAGTTCATTGAACTCCAAAAGCTCTTGGTCTAAAACTTAACCCTTTTTTCAGTATAAGTCCAATTGAACAAAATCCAGTAATTGCACTCGATCTTGCAACTTTAGAAAGAAAGAAATATAAAGAAAGCCACATGTGATGTTCTTGAATATAGTACAGATCTCTAGAACAGCTAGTAATCATTTCCCCTGTTTTTTAATAGCAAGCTAAATACATCCAGATTTTACGCTTGTTATTGGCTTCATGACTGACATATAATTATCTCCTATAAGTCATAAGAGCATGTTTAATACAATCTACAACATGCACCAGAAACACGATTCTCAGATTCATTTATGATTCTTATGAAATGGGGTATGTGATGTGCATTTTGGAAGTTCAGGGTTTAACTAACAAACCACCTCAGCATGTTAAAAGAAGAACAAGAAAAAAAGTTCAAAGCAATGTTTGCGTTTTTTTTCTCTCTCTTTCTCTCGAAGTGCTAAATATTTTAATTTGAACTCACATGACCCTATACTGCATCAGTCAGGGAAGCAATGCCTGTGTAGATACGTACTTCCTCCTTTTCAAGGAGACAATGATGTTCCACATAGTGTTAAGCCACTGGAAGCACCAACTGCCTTTCAAGATGTAAACATTATTGGATTGGCTGATGCTGTTGAAGGAAGAATCAATGTCATTGTAAATAATGGACAGGTTTGATATCAGTTCATATGTATATTAGTTCACTTGTCGAATTGCCATGTCTCACATTCTTCGTATGTCAGCTCTGTTGATTTTTTTCTATTGTTAGTTTACATTTTTTATTCTCATATATACAGATGTTCAGATGTACGTTCCGTAGATACCCTTCATCATCATTGGCAAATGATTGCATCACAGCAATGGCTGAGGGACTTGAAGCTAATTTATATAATCGTTTTGTGGTTCTTCTTTGGGGCAATGGCAATTCAGCTTATTTATCTAGGGTGGATTCTCCTGTTGATTCTGAATGGGAGTCTTTCTGTGCTGTTATGTTAGAAATTTTTGGGAAATATAGGAAAATTCCTCAAAGACATTCAAGTTCAGTTTCCGGTTCATCATGGGAGTTTCTTGTCAATAGCAGCTTTCACGAGAAATATTCTAAATCTCATTTCATGAGTGGATTTTCTTCTAAAATGTCACTTCAAAATAATGAATCATGTTCTGCTTCAAATGCAATGTGTTCTCAGCAGCTGGATACGTCCTATTCATTTGAATCCTTGATAGAGATTCTTGATTTACTACATGCAGTCTATGAAAGTCTGAAACTTAACCATCTTCGTAAAAGGTAACCTTTCTTTCTTTCTTCTTCTTCTTCTTCTTATGGACAACTCTCTTCCCATTGATATATGGAAGTTATTCCCTGTGCCCGTGGTTCTGTTAGCAGCAACAAAGTCTGATGGGTGTTGTGTGGCTAAAGTAAGATGGCAAATTATGATAGGTTGAAAAGTGTTATGAGATTCAGTAAGGTGGGTTTGTTCTGTTTCTTTCTGCTTTTGTTTTAACTGGACCCGAGATTGGTGCAACATAAATTATAGGACAATCAAGGGAAAGGAACTGATGCATCATGCAATGACTAGAGACTAACACGTATCAGATATTTGTAGAAGTTTCTTTAGAACTAGTATCCTGGTTGGTATTAGACCCATTTTTATGATAACATAAGGTCTTGGTCACGTGTATGAACCGACCCCATCACATATTCAAAGATATTGTTTGAATATCCATATGCAAAATTATTTAACATTGCACCTAACAGGTGTAATACAATGAAGCAGACTGCTGATTTGCATCATCTGTGGCATCAAATGCAAGGGTTAAACCAAGGAAGCATCCTTTTTATTGCTAGAAATCTTCTGGCTGTCCCTTATTGCCATAAGATTTTCATCGTTTTCGGCAGTCAATTAGAAGTTTAAATTTTAATTTGTTGCAAGAAAATACATTACAAAACCAGCACATTCTCTTACCGCTAGAAAATGGGATGTTTGAGGATCATAAGCCGGATCACTCTCATGGTCACAGAACAAAATTTTCACACAAGAAAAAAGATCATATTGTTGTGAGGGCATTAAAATCCCCTTTGTTGATACAAAGTGCATGACACTCCTGCATCAAATTTTTTGGGTGATTCAGTTTCAACTTTCAAGGTCCTATTTGGCTTTGGTCTTTCATTGCTTTTGGGTAAACTGAACTCCTGCTGAACTAATTTATGCTTTTCACACAATTGGACATACACGGTACTAGAACACATTATTTTAGGATATTACATGACATTTGATATTTCATCTGTTTGGTGGTTCATGTGTTAGAGGATCACCTATTCTAAGTCCTGCTCCTGCACTATGTAAAGCTACAGAGTATGTTATGCCCACTAGCAGTTGAAATCACACGTAAATATTGTTCATTAGAACCCAGAAGTTCAGTATTTGCATCTATTTGAATTGCCAGAAAGTAACTACTAGTAGTTGGTTCAGCAGTAACTCACCAATGCTTCACAATGGCTGTTTCTTTTATCAGGATCTGATATAAATGAGTATTTTGATTCTTTTCATGTTCATATGATCATATCTATGTTTGTCTTTTTCTGCTTGTATCTTCATATTTCTAATTCATTTTTTTGTTGGTAAAAAAAGAACCGTCATGCTAATTTGCAATGGCTAGCGACTGTTATCAAATTACAACAGAAAAAATCCTTGTACCAACTGAACATTAATTTTCTTTACATCATTTAAGCTATTGATGCTTTTCTACTCATAATTGATAATGCTCTATTTTCATTTTCTTGCAAATGGTTTCTTTAAATAATTAAGGTTGAACTGTGGTGATGCCACGATGGTAATGTTGCTTCAACTTGAGATCTTTTGTCTATCAATGCTGGAATTTTAGATCTAATATATGCTTGCTATTGCAGGGATTTAGGTCTTCTTGTTGTTCTATTATGTGAGGTTTCCAAGTTTTTGGGAGAAGCTGGTTATCTGGACGTTTATATACGTGACTTTCCTGCACTTTCAAGGAAGTACTGCATTGACGAAACTTCGCTATCTCAAAGAACTCCTCCCTGTTTGTTTAGGTGGCTCGAGAACTGCTTGCGATATGGATGTACTTTTGCCAGCACTGCTGATCTTCCAGCTCTCATGCGTGAGGATGGAAGTTCGGTTGTGAGCTGGGCCAGGAAGATAGTTTCATTTTATAGTGTGTTATGTGGTGCGAAACTTCTAGGGAAGAAGCTGTCATCTGGTGTTTATTGCAAGTTTGCTACTGGATCAGGTTCCACTCCTGAGGAGCTAACGGTACTGGCAATGGTGGGAGAAAGTTTTGGATTGCAACAACTAGACTTGCTGCCTGCTGGTGTATCGCTTCCCTTGCGACATGTAAGTTATGTTTTGAAACATGTTGCTTTGGTGAGTACTTATATTCGCACTCATGTGCTTGACTTGACAAGAAAATGATACTTCCATACCAGTTACTGATGGTGCTGGTGGTTTGTGTTGCTTTCTATCTACACTATACATACATATTGGGGCCGTAAATTTATATATATATATATGGATTTGTCGAAATAGCCTAATTTTGTTATGTACATCTTATAGGTACTGGACAAGTGCCGGGAGTGTCCACCTTCCGATTGGCCTGCTTCTGCATATGTTCTTCTTGGACGGGAAGACCTATCTTTGTCTTGTTTAGCACACTCAAATAAGTTCACTGAAATTAAGTCCTCCAATAATGTGACTTCTGTTTCTATGTCTACACCTTATATGCTACATCTACATCCAGTTACTATTCCTTCTTCAATTACTGATGCGACTGGGTTGGATAATTCCAAGCTTGAGGATACCGATTCTATGGATGCTTCTACAATTGATGGCATGGAGCATATTTTTAACTCTAGCACACAGTTGCGGTATGGTCGCGATCTGCGGCTAAACGAGGTACTTTTTTTGGCTTTTTTTCTGGATATTTCTGCTAACAGTTCTGTGCTTGTGTCTGTTGTTCTCTATCTGATATTGTCAGTAAAAATGCTTATTACTAGAATTGGATCTAGTGTCTTTCATGACTGAAATCGGAAGTCTTTGTTCTCTTCTCTATTTTATGTCTATACATAATTACTTACCGATCTTTTGCTTCTATGTCAGTATAACATCCTTTTCATGCTTTTATTTGTATATGTAGGTATAACTTCTTTTTCATACTTTTGCTTTCTTCACCGGTCGTATGCTTTCTTCTTGAACTTATGTGCGCAGGTTAGACGCCTTCTATGCTCGGCAAGACCTGTGGCAATTCAAACACCAGTTAACCCTACTGCATCTGATCAGGACCTCCAACAGGTAATCTATTGCTTTGGACCTTTATAAATGCTACCAGGTCAACCATACACATCTTGAAGATCTCATATACAGTTTTAATGAGCTGGAAGTTAAGAATTTCATAAACATACTTATGCCTCATACTGATTATCTTACAAGAAATTGGATGTATGCCTCTGCCGTGGCTGAAGATTTTGTATGCTGTATTTTTTTCTCTTTTACCTGTCTGTCTGGTGTAAAATAGTTATAACTTCTGGTTCCTCGGCATGCCTATTTTTGAAATTTGAGGTGAATGTGCTCAGTAAGTTGAAGTTTGTAGAGTAAAATGCTGCACGAATCCAAGGGAGACTATTTTCGTCTATATGGTTTCCATGATGCTGTAGTCACCCCAAATTTGTTCTGACAACACTAAATAGTTCTGCATCTTGTTAAAGATGAAGCATGAGCCAAGAAAATGGACATCACATTCTTTATTTAGGGTCGGGCCCATGCATGTATCATGTCTGTGTATGCATCATCATTTCTGGATGTTAGGAGAGGATCAAAGGTGTGAACCCTTCCTTGTCCAATCCTCCTCTCTGCCCAAAGACCGCATCTCTCCAAGCAATCAAATAAGAAAAGGGAAAGAAGGAAGGTGCACAAACAGCTACTTACACCACCTTCTTACATTGACTTGAAATGATTGAAGGAGGAATCAAAGTTTTCACTACATCCTAACTTAAGTATCGCTTTGTCATAAAAATGCCTGCTATGATATTGTCTTCTGTTTGTCTTGTGCAGGCTCAGCTATGGCAGCTTGCTCAAAGGACAACTGCTCTCCCGGTTGGCCGTGGTGCATTTACCCTTTCAACCACGTGCACTTTGTTAACAGAGGTGACACCCTTTTCATCCTCTTCAAGGAGTTAGAATTAGCTTGCTTTACTTTGTAATGTTTTTGCTTCTTTGTTACTGTGTACCTGCAATGGTTGCCTAAAGAACACTGTCATGACCTATTTTAAAATTTTTTGCAGGCACTTCCTGTCCCAAAATTGATATTAGCAGGCCGGTTGCCTGCCCAACAAAACGCAACTGTAAGTTCGTTACAGTTTTTATTTTTATTTTTTAATTTCAATGTTACCCAACAGTTTTAGTCGTAGATAAACTGGGATGGTAGTAGATGATTTGTACCATCGGAGCTTTGTCTCATTGCATCCTGAGACCCGGAATCAGGGTTTCAACTTCAACAGTGGGTTTTTCTAGATATGTTTTGTTCTCACTTCTATTGCCAAGTAACAACTGAGATTTATGCAGTGGCATGAGTGGGAAATATTATAAAGAGGAAAAAGTCATCACCTTTATAGTCTGATTGTTGAAAGCTAACTATCTCTTTTGAACCAATTGACTAAAGTCATGCTTACTGTTTCTTGATTGCTAGTATATGCTTTTTGCAAGAATCTCAGTTTTAAACACAATCGTCTAATATCTGGTGTTAGTATCTTAACTTATTTTATTTAGTTTACAGTTTTACTTCATTCTCGTAGGTTAATTTGGATCCAAGTATAAGGAATATACAGGAACTCAAATCTTGGCCTGAGTTTCACAATGCTGTAGCTGCTGGATTACGGATGGCGCCTCTCCAGGTTTATTGTTTCTTCTGAAAACAATATACTACTTAATTCTTCTTTGTGGATGAGAAAATAAACATATCAATGATTATTGTTACAAGACCTGAGAGTGGGTTTTCCACTTACCTATCGGCTTCCATGATTTAGTTTGTTGGCCGTTATTTCCAGGCAAATGTGTTACTTGAACCAAATTATGGCTCTTTATGCCATTCCAACAATTATTTTGCAATAGTACTTGGTAGTTCCTGAGCTTAAATTTGGTTTTTTTAGTATGGAAATTTACAAAAATACTTATTTATTATTAGCACTAGTATCATAAATCCCACCAGCACTTTCCACCCTGGTAACCTCACTGCTCATCTCCATGTAGTAGGAATTTGCAAGCGGCTTACTTTGGTAGTGCCTGCTTCTCATGAGTTTGTGACTTCATGCATGGCACCTTACAATGGAATCATGAGCAATCCAACTATGGGTGGAATGATTGGTGGGAGGCTCAAAAACTTGGTGCATCTTTTTGCTTCGGGCATTTCTGTGTCCCTTTCTCTTTGCCACACTGATAATTTTTGATTGATCCAAGCTTTGAATTCTCATGTTGACCACGATGCATGAATGAAAATTCAATGTGGTTGTCCATGGTTATCCCATCTTGCATTTATTAACTAGCTGGAGTTTCTCTCAACTCTCTTCCTCAATATACTGATATTTGCATTTGAGCATGCCTAGTCTTACATTCTGGGTCTTGTAATCCGAAGTATTATCCTTTCAGGGCAAAATGTCAAGAACTTGGATCATCTACAATAAACCTGAGGAACCAAATGTTACTCATGCAGGTCTTTTACTTGCGCTGGGATTGCACGGTCACTTGGATGTTCTGAATATAACTGATATATATCAATACTATTCTCAGGTATGGTGCTATCATTATTATCTACTTGTTTATATTCTCTTTTGTAGCATAATTTCTGTTTAACATCTACTCTAAATCCCTAATATGGATGTTAAAAAACATTAGGTAATTGCTTACTTCAGAATGTTTATCGAGTAGCAAAAGGAATCACTTGCACATTCCTTGACCTATACTTTTTGCCATGTTTGTCTCATCTGTATGGTTGGGACTCTGGGGAAACCAAAGTTGGTTGCACTAGTAAACAACAATTCCTCACTGTCTTTTGGTTTCTAAGGAAGGGATGGTGGCTTCGTAAATTGTAGGAAATTTATTGGGTATTTTAATGCTTTTGTGAAAAAATCAAATGGACATAAACCCAGCTAGCAAAGGAATGAATATTCTGATACTGTAACTACATTTCTCAAGAGCAGGCTTTACATTTCATTCCAGAAAGCTGTCCTTCAGTACTTGAATATTGGAACCAATCATTGCCTCACCATTTCTGGAACATCCTCTCTTTATATCATACTAGAAAGATGTATCTATTTTCCAGCCACATGTTTCTGAAAGCTGTCAGGTTACAAGAATGGATACATGGTAAGGAACTACGGCATGCCAAGAAACAATTTGAGAATTTTGGAAGAATGTTGGAAATGGCTGATTTATAGTAACTTCTTTTAGCTTGCGTGGTGGAATTTTTTGTATAAATGATTTTGGAGATAATGATTTACAGGCTTGATGCTTTCATTTCATTCTTCCAAAAGCAGGAGGATGCAATCTTGGGTCCTTGTTCTTTGTGATATGACATATAAGAGCATATATAGCACTCAAGTTGCACCTTTGATCAAATTCCAATATTGACTTGTTCTTACTTAAATGTGGCATCAACACCACATGATAAAGTTATACAGAGAAATGAGTGATATTCTCCGCAAATCTAATATTCCATCTTTTTAGGAACATGAAAGCACTACAGTAGGACTAATGCTTGGACTTGCTGCATCTTATAGAGGGACAATGCAGCCGGCAATATCAAAGGTTAGTATTGTGGCTTTTGTACCATAACTTTTATATGTAATATTGTAATGGTCATGCTCAAAATATCAAGCAGGAGATCTTGTATCCTACTGGCAGTTGTTTGATTTTATATTCTATTAACATAATCTGCTCAAGCCTCTTTTTTTTTTGAATCCTGGAATGGTGGAGGCTCATTTAATGCTAGTTTTCTATTGTTAGCCTTTAGCTTAATTGTGGCTTGATCTGTTCTCTATGCAAAAAAGTGAGTTTTATGTCACTAGTAAGAATGTTGGTGCTAATTTTCTGTTGTTAGCCTTTAGCCTAATTGTAGTTGGATCTGCTTTCTATGCAAGAAAAGTTAATTTATGTCACTAGTAAGAAAATTTTATTTTCTTATTTTCCTGATGGCACATGGTGCGACTAACAGAACATGAGCACATTGGTTTATCTTCTTAATTCATTTGTTATTGGATTCAGACTTGTTGCTGATGCTTAACAATGCACCAATGCTATTCTTCTCTTGCAGTCTCTATATGTACACATACCAGCTCGCCATCCATCTTCCTTCCCGGAACTGGAATTACCAACCCTTCTGCAGGTAATGCATAGCCATATTGCTGTTGATACACAATTTTTTCTGCAATTTGCCTGAGATATATCTTTCTGATACAACATTCTGCCTTTTCAGATTAGTGAAGTGCTCTTTCTCGTGTTGTGTGTGTATATATATTACAAACATTATTTTCCTGAGAAATTGGATCGACTTGTTAACTACAATATAGGAAAAATTGTAGCTTGATTATAATGTTTATCTCTAGGGGCCAGTTACCCAAGGCTTATAGAATAGTTATGACTATCTAGCAAGGGCATACTATTAAACCTACACTACCACACACCGCATAACAGTCATGTGCTGATGATGTTTTCAAATTGTATCCAAGCTTTTTCACCTTTTTTCTTTTCATGTCTAGATAATTAAGAAAATTGCAAACATTATTTTTCTGAGAAATAGGATTGACTAGTTAATGGTAGCTTGATTATATTGTTCATAATGCACATTAGCTTCTAATTTTTATTTCACCAATTTTTCAGTCTGCAGCGCTTGTCTCAGTTGGGCTTCTTTACGAAGGATCTGCACACCCCCAAACAATGCAAATTCTTCTGGTGAATTCCGATGTTTTTACTGTTTCTATGTGTAATATCTACAAATTGTTATCCTAATACGTAGTTGGGATTATTCTTTTTTCTGCTAGCTTTGAAGTTCCTACAACCAATTAATAGAACTTTCAGGATAATTTATCCTTGACAAGCAGTTGATAGTTTGTATAAAGAACAAATGAAAAATATGCAGTTGTTCCCTGCAAGTGATTGAATCTCTTCTAATCTTTGAAGTAAATAATCTTCCCTTCAGAACTTCTATTGCTCTCTCATTTGTCAATCCATCCCCTTGTTCCTATTTACTAGAAGGACCTATTTTACAAAAGCCTTATCCTTACCATCAATCTCCGAAATAAACACCTATTTATAACATAATTGATTGCTGCTCGAGTGATAGGTGAGACAAAATACGCTTTAATATAGGAAACTTGAAATATGCTTCACTTTTACCATGAGGGCTGCCTTTTCATTTCTTCTTATTCCATTTTTATGTTACCAATTTTTGGCCACAGTCGAAAACTTTGGTTTCTTATCTTGGAAAATATTACTAGCAAGCTCAAAATAGTTGAGGATTGACTACTAAAGCATGGGCATCTTTAATATTTAATTGCATGTTAATAGTTGTGAAATGTGTGCATTGAAAGTGCATTTTAGAGAATCCAAGAGGTTACATAGCTTCTTTGAGATAAGAATATTTGCGACAGTCATAGCCATTGATGTTGAGCTAATGATGACATACTTCTGCTTACAATTTTCATCTTTACCACTTCCTAAATCACCACAATCAACAAGGTTTATAACTTCTACAGGGTGAGATGGGTCGTAGAAGTGGAGGTGATAATGTACTTGAAAGGGAAGGATATGCTGTATCTGCTGGCTTTTCCTTGGGACTTGTTGCTTTGGGTATGTTGTTATATCAATCACACTTTGTGGAAGTTGTGATTGTTTCTTACCATGTGCTCTCTAATTGTAGGTCGTGGCCTAGATGCGATTGGTTTTATGGACACGTTAGTTGAGCGGTTGTTCCAATATGCCGGCGGCAAAGAGATTCACAATGTAACTGCTGTTCAAATTTGTTCCCACATTCTACAAGATTTCAGTTATTTGTACTATATTTTCGAAAGATGAATAGGATTAGAAGTTCATGTGGATGACTTTGTTGCTTTGATTTTCCTCAGGAAAGGTCCATTTTCTCCAACACATCGATAGATGATCACAATCGTGGTTCTGGGCAGGTTGTGCGCTACCAAGTTTAGATTGGGTCTCTGTAATGTAAATATTGTTTGTAAAAGAATAAGTTACTCATTCTCTCTTCTCAATTTCTGCTTTTGTGTTCTATTGCAGATGATGGATGGAACACAGATCAATATTGATGTAACTGCACCTGGAGCTATAATTGCTTTGGGTCTTATGTACTTAAAGGTAACTCTTTGGCAAGATGACTATATCCCCAGGATTATGATTTTATGTGAACTATGTTCCCATGGTCAACAGGCTGCATATTGTTAGAACTCCATAACCTCCCAATTTTTTTCTTCTCATTCTGCATTATTGTTGATGGCAGACTGAATCACAAGCAATTCTATCCAAGCTTTGTATCCCACAAACACATTTTGATTTGCAATATGTGAGGCCCGACTTCATAATGCTTCATGTCATTTCCCGTAATTTGATAATGTGGAGCAGGTAGTACTATTTAAATAAATACCTTACATGTCTATCTTGTAGGTGTGGATCTACTTTTAACACCTTTTTACCTTCAGGATTCATCCAACGGAAGATTGGATTCAAGGTCAAATACCCAATGTAGTCTTACGTGGCGTCAAAGGTCTCAAAGATGAGATGGGCGATTCTGATGAAATGGACTGTGAAGCAGTTGTTAAGGCATATGTGAATATTGTGGCTGGTGCATGTATTTCACTTGGTAATTATGTGATCCTTTTAAAATTTTCAGTTATTAATTATATAGTTGGACTGAAAGCATTTGGCATTACTGTTGCCAGGGTTGAGATTTGCTGGTACCAAAGATGGAAGTGCCCAGCACTTGCTTTATAGTTATGCTGTTGCCTTTCTCAATGAGGTATGTCTCTTCTGTGAAACTGCTTTCTGTATTCATTCTTCCAATCGGTTTTTCAGCTTCTCCTTATCTATTTTTGCAGATAAAGCCTCTATCTGTTAAAATTTTGCATGGATTTCCAAGAGGATTGTTGCAGTATGTTGATCGGGGTACATTAGAAACATGTCTTCACCTTATTGCTCTTTCCTTGTCTGTGGTAAGTGCAGTCTGCTTACTTATATCGTATTATCGTTGGTTTTCTCTCTTTTTCTTGTTGCTGATTTTAACTTTAAATGATATTAAGTTCCGCACCCAAGTATTTTGACGTCTCTGGAGTATCAGGTTATGGCTGGTTCAGGGCACCTGCAGACTTTTCGATTGTTGAGATTTCTTCGCTGTAGAAATTCAGCTGATGGACATGTAAACTATGGTACTCAAATGGCTGTAAGTTCTCTCTTAGGCCTGTAAATATGTCGGATTTAAGTAGTTATGCCTCCCAGATCTTTTGACAGCACATTTTATCAAGATAAAATTATAATAGTTGCTGTCTGATATGAAGTTTAATGTGATGAGCTGACACTACTACTTGCTAATAATGTTCTGAACTTGATTTGCTTTCTATATCTTAATCTAGGTAATTGAAAAAAATGTATTTACTCTTTTCAGGTGAGCTTAGCTATTGGTTTCTTGTTCCTTGGGGGTGGAATGAGGACTTTCTCAACTAGCAACAGCTCTATTGCTGCGTTGTTGATAACTCTTTATCCACGCTTGCCCACTGGACCAAATGACAATCGCTGCCACCTTCAGGTTCTCTCTCTTTCTCTCTTTTAGAAGCTATCACAGTTCAAGATGCCATTGATGATTGCACCTGACAAATATTTAAGAACCATATTAAACTCGTATTATCAAGTTATACATTTCCGAATTCCTTGATATGGCTGTACTCACAAGGTGAGCTCACATGTGATATAGATGTGGACAACAAATTCCACATGATTTTCGTAATGGTGTGTGAGCTTGATCAATTTTATCTTGATCTCTAATAGTTTTTTAACATTTGGTGTAGTGATTTTATCCCGATCTCTAATAGTTCCCTGCTCTGGGTTACACAATTAAGCAGAAGAAACTAAGGGTGTTTTTCTATCCTTTGCATCTCCATAACCATGCGGAATAATTATATTTACAGGCATTTCGACATTTGTATGTCATTGCTACGGAAGCTCGATGGGTTCAAACAGTTGATGTGGATACCGGCCTACCAGTTTATGCTCCTCTTGAAGTTACAGTTAAGGAAACCGAGCATTATGCAGAAACAAGTTTTTGTGAGGTCACTCCTTGCATTCTGCCTGAACGTGCTCTTGTAAGTTTCATTTTTATCTCCCTTACTAGTAAGATGTGAACTTCGTGTCCCTTAAATAAGTGGTCCCTTTATTGTGTCAACAATTTCCATATGCGTCATCTACCTCCTAATAAACTGGATCTTTATATAACGCGCATAACATTTTCTTAAGCAAAATTTCAGATCAGATAGTATAAAGTTTAAATGCATTATAATTTGAAATTTTGACATAGTATTCCTGTGTCCCCTAAATAGGTATCATTTGACTTAATTTTATAACCATGTCTAAATCATTGGCGGCTACTATGTTTTTCAACAATGAGTTTTCCTGATATTCAATATACTGCTGCAGTTAAAAACAGTTCGAGTGTGCGGTCCTCGTTACTGGCCTCAAGTAATCGAGCTTAATCCTGAAGGTTGGTTCACATAGCTTTATGTTAAATTGTTAACAGCTTATTCATGCATTTGGATTTTATGGCTTCATCTTGTTTTTTCCACAGAGAAACCTTGGTGGCATGCTGGGGACAAGAACGATCCATTTAATTCTGGTATACTCTATATCAAACGTAAAGTGGGAGCTTGTTCATATGTGGATGACCCTATAGGGCGCCAATCTCTTCTTTCAAGGGCAATGCACAAGGTCTGAACTTTATGATTTTAATTTTTAACATTAATATAATACTATAATGTTCTTTCACAATATTGGGTAAAACTGAATTCACGCACACTATAGGTGTTTGGTTTGGCAAGCTTGAGAGCTTGTACTCCAAGCAATAATGAAGGTGATGCTGCAGTAACTGTTAATCAGTTGGTCAGTACCTTCTCATCGGATCCAAGCTTGATTGCTTTCGGTGCTCTGTGCTGTGATCAATCATGGAACATCAAGTATGTATGCAGTTCTCTTTCCAAGCATTGTTTGATATTTTTATGTAAGTGCCAAATTCTTAATTGTATCATGTAAAAATAAGAGAATAATTAGACATTTAGGTGGCATTTGTTTTTTAAGAGGTGCTAACTCTTAAGTCTGATTTCAGTTATGAAATGGTTATGAAATGTTTAAACGAATCAGACATAAGTGGTGATTAAGAGCTTAAAATGAAAAAACAAACAAAGCCTTATTGTGTGATTGAAGTTGGATTTGTCTTGCACCAATTAGAATTTTGTGATTGATTTTTGACCACATGCTTTCCTTCTTGAATGCGTATACTGTTAAGTCCCTCACACTCTCATCTTTAACAAAATTAAATCTACCATTTAGAGGATTTCAGAATTTATGTTTATGGCATGATGAGCTATAAATCTATTAGTTATTTCAGAAACTGTATATCCATCTGGGTAGTTTTTGGGATTTTAGTTCCCAAGTTCTGATCAAAGCTTTAGTGAGTTGTTGAGTTTAATATCATTTAGTTAGAAGAACCAATTCTGTAGATGAAATTAGGTTTTCTTATTCAGAATAAGCTTTTTGGTGGCAACTGATAATTCTAATACATTCTTGTAGATCTGATACTGATTTCCAAGAGTTCTGCTTGCAAGTGCTATTCGAGTGCGTGAGCAAGGACAGGCCAGCACTTTTACAGGTATGTGGGTTCCCTTGACTTGTTATATATATATATATATTATATACATATATATATATATAGAGGCCCCTTCAAGTGTTAACCCAATAATTTGTGTTAACCGTGTTAATCCATCGTTCACTGGTGAACACCATGCTCGTTCACTGGTGAAACACCATTCATCAGTTAACGAATGGTTCCATACATGCATGCTCGTTCACTAGTGAACAACATTCGTCAGTATACGAGCATCGTGTTCACCACTGAACGAGCATGGTGTTCACCAGTGAACGATGGGTTAACACGGTTAACACAAATAATTGAGTTAACACTTGATGGGGCCTCTATATATATATATATCATATTGATTTCCATGCTGTTAGTAGAACGAAAAGATATGCAGCTTTTACTGCAATTTCTTTGTGTATCATCTTTTTGTTTTGATATAATACCAGACCCCTCGGGGTTTGCATATCCAGTGATAATACAAGATGCTGTAAAATTGCAGGTCTACTTGTCATTATACACTACTGTTGCATCTATGGCAGATCAGGTTGTTAGTGGTATACCAGTTCCGTATGATTCTCAATTTCTCCCCAGTTTGAAGGTAGTAGTTATTTCCCTTGCCCATTAATTTGGCCATCTTTTGTTTTTAAGTAACTTTAATCAATCTAGTAGATAACCGAAACCATTCTTTGTAACGCCTTTAATTTAGCCATCTTTTCCATGCAGCTTGCACTAGCCTACAATGATGCTCTTTTGAAGGGAAGACTAATGAGTTCAAGAGGTGGGATTGTTCAATCTACATTTCTAGGTTCTCTTAACAGACGGGTAGAAGAGCTACTAGTGTTCTCTCCATCGTTGAAGACCTATATACATGATTACATTAAATCAGGGAAATGGTCAGAAGATGATAACTCCTCTATACTTCTCTCATGGTATCTCCAATGGTATGGTGTACCTGCACCCTCGCTAGTTCAAGCTGCTATAAAGAAAATAAATTCCCTTAACCTACCTTCTTCAATCCCGCTATTACGGCTATTGTTTCCTGGTACCCACATCAATGCAATTAATGAAATCGATCAGTTTTTGCGCTCTTCTGATAAGTCCAGTAGATGAACTTATCTGGTGTAACTTTATATGACTTTTGGTTTAAGAAGGCTAGTATGGTGCACCAGGTGGTTTGATGTACTTTTCCTGGCTATATATAAAGTGAGTGGGGGGTTTAACCGCAGAGTTGACTATTGTGAACTTGAAGGTTTGCCATGAACCAGGATGGTAGGAGTGAGGTTACAGTTTGATTGGGTATTGGTTGCTGGCTTTGTTGTTTGTATAACTAAGAGGTGGTTCATGGGTCATGAACCAATGGGTGTGGGTGGTCACCGGCTCATTGCTACTAACCCTGGGATGAGTATGACCCTAAATTATGTTCATCTCTCAACTATTGTTGTCTGAGTGTCAAATGTAACATTCGAACTCTTGTTAACATGGCTAAAATCCACTATCCATCATCTCACGGGCGGACTTACTAAGGACCAAGCAGGTCGTGTTCGAATGAAAGAGGTTAGTTTGTATTTTTTTAATTTATTTTTTAGTTATTGATTTGATTATTGTTACTTGAAATTTGTAGATGCATATTTAGTTTTGATTTGCAAAACATTCTATTTAATATTAGAAGTTTTATATGCATATGGAAATGAAATTGAAACCTAGAAAAGAGATCATATCAATATTAAATACTAAAAGTGGGAAAATTTTCTAAAAATATAACCAATAAATTGAAAAGGTTACAAATTCGACTAAAAACATGTCGGGTGTAAAATTTCAAGGTTGGTATAATCTGAAAAAAAATGTATTATTTCTTAATTTGACATAATTGACTTTCTTTTGGGTCAAACTGTGTTAACTTTTCTCTTTGATTAGGCCCGTGATTTCACGGACCTTTGATCCATTTTAAAAGTACATCTGCTCAAAAAAATTCACGAGTCGGCTACTGCTTTCCATAAAGAAACAAGTTAGTATTTATTAGTAAAGCGACCAAAAAATAAATATAAAAACGACCATAACAGTAATTAAAATAGTGATAATAATAATAGGACAAATTAGATTTATTAGTATTTTAAAAATATTTCCCCCTTCATTTAAACAAACAAATTAGTCAGTAGTTTAATGTTGTCGTATTATTAAAGATTTCAATTTCAATATTATTTTCAGGCGACTAATTAAATTAACTAATATTTTTAATTATGAAAAAGGTCATGCAGGGAAATGGATCGATAGTTGTATTTTTATTTATTTTGAAAATAAAATAATTTTTTTTTAACTAATGATTGCCGGGTTCGGGTAGGAAAATTAAAATGAGAATGAAAACGAACGGATTATTTTATTTTTATGTTCATTGATTATTGAGTTTTATTCCCTCTTGTTTAACTAGAAATGAAGATTTGAATTTATAGGTGAACGAGTCCATTATATAACATAAAATCAACTGCTTTTTTTATAAGGGCTAAATGTGTCAAAATGTAACGAAGTTTGGTTTAGTTCCTATTTAGTGTAACGAACTTTCTTTTGGTTTATTTTTTCTGTATATATTTTACCTATTGAAAAGGTCATAAGCTTATGTGGCATCAATTTTATTGACATGGTATTTTCCTTTTTCTTTTTATAATTCCAAATCACCTTTTGGATGAAATTTTGGCTGGATAAATTTTTTCACTTCAAAACCAAAAGTTAAATCAATCAAAACAACAAAATTATAGAAAAAAAAATGTACAATAAAACCAGTAAGGAACAAAGCAACAAATTGATAATCAAACTTCAAAGTTGTACACATAAATTTCATTTCCAACAAAAAATATTCAATTGTGTCGTCCTCCTAATTCCGAGAATGCTCTGCTAACATGTCTCATGCCTATGTTTATTTGCTTTTTAGTTAAGCATTAGAAGATGATGTTACTGTATTTGTCTATATTAAATGGAAGTCGTCCATGCTTTAGTAATGTGTTTTTTATATTCCCTATATTTGAATCATTTCTAGAATCCTTGTTTTTCTATTCAGTAAATTGCATTACATGTTTCATTATTGAGGATTATGTGCTCATACTTTTGGAGGGAAAAAATCCATAATATCATTCTTTATGTTAAATATTCAATTGTGCTTTTGGTGGAAATAAGCATCCATATTCTCATCTCATTCTCGTTTTGCTAAGTGAAGCATGAACCAGAATCAATTGCTACTAATTCTTTTGTGCTCCTATGGTTTTCAATTGGCGGCAAGAAAAAAACACACCCTAAAATAGATTCTATAAACAAGGTGATTAAGGAGAGAAATCTTTAAACTTACTTGTGATTGTAATGATGGATAACGAACGGAAGAGGAACAGCGGAAGAGAAGAAGAAGAAAAGGAGACGTAGGGAAGAAGAAGGGGTGAAGAATTGGTAAAAAATGAGGTGGTAAATATTTGATAATCCTAAAACTCTTGATTTTTTAGAAGAAAAATATATATTAGAAATTGACAAGATGGAAAATCCATGTAATCAATTTCATATTTATAATGGATGACGTGGCATTCAAGTCATAAAATGTTACTGGATGAATAGGTTGCAAGTCAAAAATATGTACAAAATAGGAAAAAATAAAAGTTCGTTACATTATTTGAGAAAAAATAAAGTTCGTTACACTAAATAGGAACTAAACCAAACTTCGTTACATTTTGACGCATTTTGCCCTTTTTATTTTCATTCCTATTCCCATTCCCATCGATTACATATTAATATCTTTAATCAAACACTCCCTTAAAATGTTTGACAGAGAAGTAATATTATTTTACGAAATATTTTTTTAAATGATGTGTTGAAATGAATCGTCTCATTGTAAAAAGTATATACACCAAATGACTGGTGGTGATTTTAAAATGACGTGGGAAGGTATTATCGACACCAATTTAGCAACGGTTACGATTCTTGGAGCTTTAATGAATGCCAAAATCGTTACTGAAATATGAGATTCTTTTCGAGTTGATTCCGTGATACACAGACAAGTTAGGGTCAAACTCAAAATACAACTTAAGGAAAACAAGATCCTACATGATCTCACAGATTCGTCCAAGTTTTTTCATGGTTTTTTGATATTCATCTAACAATGATAACCCATCCCACATAGAAAATAATTGAGAATTTCTAACCATTAATTGATCTTAAGTCGCACGTTAATAATAATTTATACTATACTTTTAAGTTGATATAAAAATTATTTCATCATCCTGTTGCATTGGAATTGAGAAGGATGGACAAAATTTATAAATCGACTACAACTTCCTTTTTTAACGAAGGTTCTAATTCTTAGAACTATCTTCGAAATTTTCCAAAATGGCTTGCTTTATTTTTACTACTGGTTGTTGGAACTTGAAAGTTAAGATTCTTTTTTAAATTGTTGAAAATTACAATTTTATAAAAAAAAAAGTTATTAAAAATTATCATTTTATAAATTCTGTTAAAATGACCATTTTATATTAACTTTATTGAAACTCATTATTTTATTAAAAATTGTTGGAAATTACCTTTTTATATAAAGTTTGTTGAAATTATTTGATAAAAAGCTTGTTAAAAATATTAACTTATACTTATGTTAATATTATGATAAAATATTAAATATATATAATATTTTAATAACATAACTAGTGTTAAATTCTTCAAAATAAAGAATCTATTGGAATCTAATCTAATTTGTTTAAAGATTGACTTTTAATTCTCTATTTTAAAGAATTTATCATAGATGCTTGTATATAAATAAAAGACGACTACACCTATCCACTTATTTACGGTAACATTACACTTGTTATTGTCCCTACGAAATTGGATTGGACTGGACTTTAATTTGAATCGATCCGTTCCTACTTACAATTTTTGTAATCATTTATTTGCCTTTCAACATTTCATTGTACATTTGGAAACAATTTTTTGTTTTTGTCAAAAGTCTAAAACAAAATTTTTCAGAACAAAAAATAAAATACAAGAACATAAATTCGTTCTCTCCCTAGATACAAGTATGTGAAAGAAACCAATTTTAAAATCCTACAACAGGGTAGATAAACCAAGTTGATCTGAGTTGACTCAAACCAGTTAAGAATGAGAAATGATACGTGTATAGAGGAACTCGTTCCATGTGTCAGGCAACCCAGGAAGACACCAATGTATACAGTC
The DNA here is from genome assembly GCA_036898165.1 of Silybum marianum. Taxonomy (NCBI): domain Eukaryota; kingdom Viridiplantae; phylum Streptophyta; class Magnoliopsida; order Asterales; family Asteraceae; genus Silybum; species Silybum marianum. The sequence continues at coordinate 3,266,663 of CM072532.1, forward strand.
TGCATAAGTGTTTGGATCTGCCTTCTGCTCGTCAGTTAACATCTTGCCTTGACGGATGGTGTACACAGATGTATGTGCATCTTTCCGGTATTCTGAAAGAGAAGTTATGTTGAGAAAGTGGACCGGGAGTTTCATTGATCGAAGCACATCGGTTGCAGCATAAAAGAGCCGTCGATCAGTGCCCACTTCTATAGGCATGGACATGTTAAGGATTGGACTAGTCTCCTTGGCACATTTGATGCCATCGGGATTGTTCCAATCCAAGCTCCTATAAAAAAATCCATCAATACCAATATATTTATAAACCATTAATTGTTAAAAATTCAATTGAAAATTATCGAAATGATGTTTTAAAACATGTATTTTGATGTATATAATTTTAATATATTTAATTAATAAAAAAAATAACTAATCATGGCCATAAGTCATCTCTAGTTCCAACTAACATTCTTTTAGTTGGTTGAAAGGTACCAATTTCACCTAAATACATATATATTATGTAACACAAGGATTCTTTAATAAAAAATCATTTTTTAGTATTTTTATTTAATCATGGATTTTTTAGTCAACTTATGTGAGAACAACTAGAAAAATCCTAGGTGGCTTTCGAACTGGTGACCTCTGAAGATAATCTCTAAAGACCCAAGTTTTATTGACAGTCGAGCTAATTTTACAAGGTTATATATCTTTTCAGTATCATTATTTTTCGAATAAGAAAAAAAAAGATAAATTAATTACTTGATATGCAAAGGAGACATGCTACTGAAAAAAAGTGTGGTGCGATTTGGGTCGATATTTTTATCGACCCATTTAGCCCACGTCTTCAATACTCTTGCGTATGCCACGGGCCTATCAACCTCATCATACTCGGTTGCTCCTTTATCAAACGATCCACGTCTGCATTATTGATTCATATAAATGTTATTTAATGTCTAGATAACGAATTATATATAATAAATAAATAAATAAAACATTTTAAATATGAAAAAAGAACTCACAGGACTTTCATGGTGAAAGTGTTCATCCACCAAATGTAAGTGTTGAAGACCAAATAATCAACATCTTTCCAATGTTTACCATGCTTTTTAATGGATCCAGGCATTATAATTCTGTTTAATATACTATGCATCGTTGGATCATCAGAATTCGATTCCACCAAAAATGGCGCCCAATAAAATTCCACAGTCGCATTATAATCCTGCAAAATTATCACATAAAAATGTCAATCAGATCATTATTTTTCAAAATCTTATCGTTATTCTTTCAAACCTCAAATATTTTAGGAACCAGTAACCGCTTTTTATGAGTATTAATGATAGAACTTTTATGAGTATCCTTGATGAATATAGTGCCTGATATGAGATATTCATTATGAATACTCTCATATTCATTATGAATACTCACAGATTAGGTGTTGTGAATAGATGAAGATTCATTATGAATAGATGAAGATTGAAGAGAGAGAGAGAGAAACCTCAATTCTGAAAATAGAAAGAGAGCCAGTTTTATTCAAGCTCTTTCTTCCTGGAGGAATAATGGATTGAGCCATACACACCATTGATTCCCATTGATTTCTATTCAATGAATCCCCTACAAACATAAGTCTCTTGTTCCTCAGCTTTTCCAAAAGTAACTTTGCCCTAAAACTTCAAGAAAAACAAAAAAAACAATCGATTTCAACATCAATCCTGCAAAAAGATTGATTTTTTTATATGGGTTTTGGAAGATCTTACTTGGGTAAGTTGCAATCTTTAGGTTGCCATCTCCAATTCTGATACATTGAATCTTTTCTTCCATTTCTCATACATGTAACTTGAGCTGTAAGAAACTCACATTCATCTTCTTTATATAAAGGATGTGCTGAATCATCATAAACCCATTTCCCATTGTAAAGATCGCATTCTTCTGGCGGCAATTCGATCTCTTCTTCCTCTTCAAGATCCACCGCCGTCTCCTCCACCGCCGTCGCCGCCACCGGAACCGGCATTTCAATCAACTGATCACCATCTGTTTTCGATTCCACCACTAAAGTCGTTCTTGAATTGATCTCAACCACCTCATTATCAACCGGTTTCTGAAGAGGGTTTTCATGGATTCCGATTTCTTGAACCACTTTCGGTCTAGAGAATGGGAATTCAGCAATGGATTTGACGTCTTCATTGTACATAAAGAACCCGAAAAGAAAAACCGAAAAGACGACTACAAAAACCGATACGTTGTTGTTCTTGCGGTGTTTCATGGCGGTGGTGTAGGTGGAAAAGAGAGAAACTTTCCGGCGAAGAGGATGCATGAGAAATGGAAGGATTTGAGAATGAAATGGTGGAGATGGTGGTGGTGATATAATGGTGGTAAGAAACACAGAAAGACATTGAAAAAAATATTAATAAAGATTTGTTTTAAGGATGGAATTTGGTGAAATGAGATTGTCTTCAAGTAACTGCTTTCTTTGGTGGATGAAGGGTCATCTTCTTCAAAGAATTTTTTCTATTAATTAATTGATAAAATTCAAAGTAAAAAAACCCAATTTAGAGTACTAATTTGTTTCAAATTTCTTTTTTTTTTGACACTCTGTTTTTGGGTTTCTGTCAAGAAACACAAGAGTGAGAATAAAGATTTGTAGAAGTTGGGTGGATTGGCTCCCTTTCAATTCCGGTAGTGAGGGGGAGGGGGGTGGGTAGGGGGTAGGTGGGGTAGGGGAGGGGGGTAGGGGTGATGTTATTTTCTCAAACAACTCTACTACAATTTCCATTTTTAAAGAAATGATTATGGTAAAGATATGTAAAAATATTGAAACTGTAATATACAAGTAAATTGTTTTGCATTTTATGTATTATCGTGTATGATGGGAGCATGGGACCCATAAGTTAACTTAATAATCATGATTTATTTAATAGGTTTAAAAAGATACATATTAATTTTTTTGGAGAAAATTAATCAAATATTTTTTTATAAAACATTTAGTTTAAATATACTTACTTTATTTTCTCGAATTTAAGAAGAAAAGAAAATGAATGGAAGAAAAAGAAGGAAAAAAAAGAATTTTATTTATTTATGTTCTCAAAAGGGAAGAAAACAAAATAAATCTTTATGTTTTTAGACAAAAAAAAGAAAGATGATATATCATTTTTATTAATATACCTTTAAAAATGTATCATTTAAAATGAAAGATGGGATGATTCTATAATCTCGGTAATTTTTAAAAGTGTTTTAATATTATTTTTCTTTTCCTCCCAGAGAGGAAATTTTTTGGAGAAAATTTATCATTGTTTTATCCTAGTTCATTTTTTTCCCTCCCAGAAAAGTTTTAAGAACGGGTATCTTTTTTTTTATTTTCCTCCTTTTTTCCTATCTTTCAGTTTTTTTTTAAACTTTTTTTTGAACATGCAATGTTATAGTAAAAAGAACAAATAAAATTAAAATTTTCTATTTTTTTTATTCAACTTCAATAAATTCTCTATTTTAGAGACTATAATATTTATTATATTATTAAAATATTTTATACATTAATTACATTTTTTTCTACACATTTATTTTCAAAATTTTATTGGTGAAATATAATTAAAGAATGTTTCTCTCTTATGTTAAACATTGTTAGGGAACTTTTCAATTTTGAAATATTCACACTTTTTCTCTTATTTTTTCTATTCTGAAGAGCCAAAATTCTCAAAATTTTAATTTTAGAGAATTTGATAAAGATGTTCTAAAATGTTTAAATAATTTTCTCACAATATTATTTGAGAAAATAAAAAAAAATGTTAAAAAATATTCATACGTGAATGATTGAAAAAAGATACATTTATAGATGCATAAGTTAAATCATGTAAATAATCCGTAACGTGTTGGTTTACATATTAAGAATCTAACAAACAAAATTTAAACTGATTTATTTTGTTAACAGATATAATTCAGAAAAATTATGAGAAAATATGCATTAGGTTAGCTAAACGGATCATTTCAAATATTTCATAGATATGATGAATATTGAATTTTGTCTTTTTTCTTGTTTGCCCTTTTTTATTTAATTTTGTAATCTTAGTTGTGGTTGTTGATTTCAGTTTCAATTAATAATTGGTAAATGAGCTATATTTTGGTCAAATAGTTTTCTTTAACACACACACCAAGTAGCCAAATCAATAATGGTGTGGACCAACAATGGCTTCATATTATGTATGCATTCGTAGTAATGGAGCCAGAGAAGAATTTACAGGTGTGGTCGTCTTTCTATAATTATTATTTATATATATATAGAGGGGCAGATTCAAATGAGAATTCAAATTTGGTTGTGAACGGTGAGGACAAATGAGAGTGCGACACGTGTCTGAATATAGATTATTCAGACTGAATATACAAAGAAATATTCAGACTGAATAAATACTATATTCAGTCTGAATATTTCTTTGAATGAGACACGTGTCACACTCTCATTTATCCTCACGTTCACAACCAATTAGAGTTCTAGTTTGAACCCGACTATTTAAAGAAACAAATGAACACTTTGTGGACCACATATGATATGGGTCTCACGTAATATAAAATCATATCTGATTCAATGAGCCCTATGATTTTATATTATGTGAGACCCACATCATATATGGTTCACAAAGTGTTCCTTTAAAAATGCAAAATTCTCATTTGAACCTCTCCATATATATATTTGAAATTTTCTCTCTCTCTATATAAAGTTATATATTAAAAAAATTCACCTCTCAATACTCCTTAAAATACAAATTGTTAAAGAGAAGTTTATTTAACAAACTTAAATATCAATTTTAAAAACTCAGGAATCGTCTATTCTATATAGCATTCATGATAAATAACTTTTAATAGAAATGAATATTTATTGTATGAATACTATATAAAATAGATAGTTTTTTCGTTTTTTCTTTAGTATATTTTAGCCAATGCTGGTGATCATTTGTACTTGATAAAATCCAAGACGTGTACAAACTACCAAGCAGTCAAGCACCACATGTGTATACAACCACAAAATTTAATTCAAATAGGGACATACTATTTTATTGTTTCTTTCCTTGATTAAAAACCTTCCGATTAAGATTGTTTAAGTAGCTGTAATTTATAAATCTAAAATTTGAATGAGAAAATTTAGGAGTTGTTTTGTTGCTTTTTTACATCTTGTATAGATAAAGGTGGCTATGTGGATTAAGTTGTTTTTGTTTGGGAGAGTTCTTTCATAGATTGAAGAAGCATATTGTTTTAATTAGAAAAATAAGTTTGGAATTTTCTTTTGGCTTTCTGCATAAAGCTCCCGCTAAAAGCTTACCTAATAAGTCTTTTTTTGTATCATTAAGTCACTACCAAACAATCATGTATAATTGATCAAATAAGTTGTGAGTCTCGTTAAACTTACTAAATTGTTAACAAACATACCTTTAAATGGACCACCATTGTTTTCAACTTTTCTAGCCTATTATTTTATTGATATTCAAAAGAAATTACTAAAAAAATTAATGATCGTTGTATATGAATGAATATTACTGTCGAACTTTTTCTGTTGGTTACTATACAAACTCAATGTTAAGGTGTACACATCAGTGGTCTGGACATATTGAGATACATCTACATAGCAAGCGATTTTAGACTACAAATCAACCAAATAAATGACGTTTAACACACATTTTCTCAAATAAAATTGTAGCAACAAGTTGTATATATTAAAATAATATGTTAATGTTTAGTTTGATTGAAGAACGTTCAAGGTCGACAATATATATATATATATATATATATATATATATATATATCCTCTTGTGGTAATAATACTTATATTGTTTTAAAATAAAATAATTAATCATGGAAGGATTAAGGTTGGAAAAGCCTAGTTTAAGGTTTGTTGTCAATTTAATCAAGGTAGGAACTAATTAATTATTGGTATAGTATTATGGGTGAGAAAAGTAAAGACGAAGGCAAACCTTTTTATGAGATTTCGAATTAAACGATTCCTTAATTTTTGGGTATGTGTTTTTAGTGATTTGATAGATCTTTGATGGATTATTTTCCAAGCTAAGTAAACTATGGGATCTTTACTACTAATGGGAAATAAACAAACCACATCGTTCATGGTAAGTTTGAATTCTTAGTTTATTGTCAAAATGTTGTTTATCGTTATTTTGGGATGTGTTTGTTCATGGGCATATGTCAATTTAAATCTCGTAAACAGTGACATGAATAATTTTTTTATATCGTATTACAAAAGATTTGTTATATGTGCGATGAGATGTGGATATACAATTTACAAAAGATTTGGTATATATGCAATTAGATGCGGATCTAGAATTTGAAATGTATTTTAACAAGTGTTAAAACTAAAAAGATTTAGTAGCGACGACTAGGGATATTAGTAGCCCGAAAGACCTTTAGTTACAACCATAAATCTTGGTGATACTATTTAATATACATATACACCCACATTCATAATGCGGATCAACCAGAAGTTTGCATGGGTTATCAACCCGATCTTCATCATGAGATTTCGTGACCTTCTTCCGGGCTTGGTTGACCCGTCCGTTGGGAGCTTTATTGTCGTTAACTCCTCGACCTTTTTTAGTCCTGGAGTTTCTACTGGAATTTTATTTTTTCTGTTTGTCACCATGACCTAGGTTACTGCCCCTATGAACGAACCTTAATCTTATCTTGCACGGAGGGGGTGGAGGTTGGGTTTGGTGATGCGCTACAGAGGGTATTGGAAGTTCTGGTAACGGGTGAGGATTAGGAGGCAAAGGGACGTTGAGATTCATTACACCAGTAACCTTTTTCCATAATGATTTACGGGTGTTTAGTTTGATGTAACGGGATTGTCATTACTGATGATGAAAAATTACTCAACAATATGGGGGAACGAAACTTATTTCTATTTTCTGAAACGAACCAAACGTCCTTTGTCTTGATTTGTTGATAGTAGATTTTTGAACCAGTTAAAAATAGAATAGCATGCTTTATAATTATAACGGCGTATAACTTAAAAGTTTATGCCCAATGTCTGCAAGAAAAAGCCCAACCCATTTATTGAGCCCATTATGTATTACCAATCTGGCACTCTCTAAGAACGCTAGAAGGTGCTTATGGCCCATCAGGCCCAACCTATCTCTTAACACTTCAGTTTTGACTCGGAATTTCTGCCTTTGTTCGGTATCTAAGTATTGACGGATCCATGATTTTTTTGTTAGTGGGGTCATCTTTAACTTAGGTGGTGTTTGCTTTTTAAAAGGTGCTAAGTTTGAAATCTGATTTCAATTCTGAAATGGTTATAAAGCATCTAAACGAATAAGACATAAGTGGTGATTAAGAGCTTAAAATGAAAAAAAACAAACGACTAAAGGCATACAAAGTCCCCGAGTTTTAGCCTAATTACATCGTTTCGAGGGACTTTTAAAGTTTTCTTTGTCGATTTCAATTTTTTTTAAAGTTTTTTTTGTCGATTTCGAAAGACTTTCGGTTTTTTTTAATTGATTTCAAGAGATTTTTTTGGTTTTTTGATTGATTTTAAAAGACATTTTTTGAAGTCGGCAATGGTCGGCTAAGATTATGGATCCCATGCAAAATTCTACTGAAGGAAATTAAGTGAGAAGTTAAAAAAATTTAAAATTTAACCCTTGTAATTTTTTTTTCTTTTTCTTTTAGTGAGATCCCTTCCCCCATTCACTGTAACCTAAGTCCGCCCCTGTTAATGTAAGGATCCAGTTTATGGCTTGTCGATTTTGATGTATCAAAGTGGAATAAATATTTAATAAGACTAAGGAGTCGTTTACCAAAACTTATCCTGATAACTTGTTAAGTATTTACCGGTAAAATTCAACACTACCATTTACTTACCGGGTACGATTTAATCTACCAAAATGATATCGTATGCAACAATTTACCCGATAAGCGCTTACCGTGGTAAGAGTCGTCGTCCTCATTACCGGGTAAGACTCTCGATCATTGCCTTTGCTCTTATCACTCTTATCGGGTAAGATTTTTTATCCTTTCCATATTCATCCGATAAAGTAATATGACTTGATAAGTGTTTACCCAGATAAGCATTTGGTAAACGACCCCTTAGTTTATCTTTGACGAAAGGGATAAGACTAGCTAGTGAACTGGAAAACTTCCAAAATCTGAACTTTTTGGCCACAGACTCCACTGAGAAAACACTTTCCATAAACATCATAAAATAATTGCAATACAATCATTAAAAAAACATAAATAAACAGGAAAAAGTATATATATATATATACAGAAACTGGATTCTGATGCAATATAAACCAAAAACCAACTGAAACTGGGTTGTTTTTTTATAAAAATTGTTTTAACAAAATTCAATATTATATGATAATTAATTCATATTATTTAATTTTTTACTATCTAGTTTGTATTAATTAACATATTATAATATTAGAAATTTGTTTAAAGATTACCATAGATTTATTTGAATTATATAATGAAATGTTTGTAATTGACTATTTTTTTTCAAGATGTCTTTTTTCGTCATTTTACATGCTCATAAACTAGTTTTTGCCAAATGTAACTTGTTCATCAGCTAACTTATCAACTACCAGCTAGCTTATAAGTCATCAGCTACCTCACCAACCATCACCTAACTTATCAGCTAGTTTGATACAAACATAGCCATAATCTTTTTTAAAGTCGGTTGTCTCTGAAAATCTGAACCGTGAACATCCGTTCACCAAATATCAACAGATGCCACGTAGACTGAAAATCCGTGTACCAAATATCAACGGAAATTAGAATTGATGGTAATAAGTCTTGATATCCAAACTAGTGAACAAGGAACACAACCTCGAAGTAGAGATTGATGAAGACTGAAGAATGAATAATGAAAAATGAAGAATGAAGAAATGAAGATTGTATCATCAACGTGGATGGATGGATTTATTCATTCTTGATTTGTTATTGATATTCCCGTTGAGAAAAAAAAACTTTTATGTTGTGATGTTGGATTTGAAGTGTCGATGTTGTCATTGGAAAGAAAAAGCGTAGGAAACGAGGAGTTACTTGAAGTTCGATTGATGTTCAATGATGACGATTGATGAAGATAGTCATCGTAGACCTAAAATTTCTTGTTTTGCCAGATGAGTTTGGCCTTGGGATTAGGATGTGCCTTTAAACATAGAAATACATTACATAACAGATTTTGCTGTTCAGCGGAACACAATTGCATAGGCCGAAGCACAACCCTGGTAAAAAGGACACACGGGATTTAGATTCTGTAAGGTATAGAAATAAAACAAAAAGTTAATTAAGTTATTTCCTCCATGTGAAAGGTATTGAGGGACCTTTCATCAATTAAGTTAAATTTATTATTATTTTTGTCTAAAATTGATTTTAAAAATTTATGAGAAATTAAATTTTTTGATTCTTAGCTTCGAAGAAAAATATAGAAAATGTGTGAGATATGTTTTTGATCTATAAATTTTTGTTATTTTATCACCAATAAATAGTATTATTGATATTTAGTAATAAATAAATATTTTTATATCTTCAACGAAAAGGACACGACATACGATTTTTTTTTGGTTGAACTGGAAAAAATTCCAAAATCTGATGTTCAGACTATGTTAAGAAAACACTTTCCTTAAATATCATAAATTAATTGCATCATTCACGATACAATCATTAAAACACATAAATAAACAGAAAAAGACAATATATACAAGCCGGATTCTAATGAAATACACCATAAACCAACAGAAACCGGGTATTAAATATTTTCTTCTTTATTTTAATACAAAATGACATCGTATGCAACAATTTACCCGGTAAGCGCTTATCGTGGTAAGAGTCGTCGTCCTCACTTACTTATTGGCTAAGATTCTTGATCATTGCCTTTGTTCTTACCGTTCTTATCGGGTAAGATTATTAGTTTTTGCCATATTCATCTATATGACTTGATAACCACCTATCCGGATAAACATTTGGTAAATGACCCCTTAATTTATCTTCGACCAAGAGGATAAGAGTCATAAGACTAAGCTAGTGAACTGGAAAAATTCCAAAATCTGAACTTTTTGGCCAGGCTCTGCTGAGAAAACACTTTCCAGAAACATCATAAAATAATTGCATCATTCACGATACAATCATTAAAAAAAACAAAAAAAAAACAGAAAAAAAGAATATAAAAACCGGATTCTGATGCAATACAACCATAAACCAACTGAAACTTGGTAACTATGTGCACTAAGTTTTAATATTATAATAGGTGGCTCTTTCTCTTCTCAAAAGTCAAAACCACAACCACAACCACAACCACAAGGTTAATTATAAATGTGTCTTTTCCTTTGAACACAAAAACAATCATCAGAAGAATTTCTTGTGTCAGAAATGCAGATCACACCTAGTTAGTTTCCATCCAAGATTTAAGAAAATTCTCATAAATAAATAAATAAATAAGTTACTATTTAAACCCCAAATATCTCTGATATGAAGAATGCAATCAATCAAATTAAACTTTTCATTCCATATATGGATTACGACTCTACCCAATTTCAATCCAATTTCCAGGCTTTCTTCCACGGATGGTTAACTCGCCAGGAGCTTTACCTTCATCAGCTTCTTCACCTTCTTGATGAACAAGACGAGTCCAAACTCCAACAACTCATTAACCGAGTCATGACTCACTATCATGCCTACTTCCTTGCCAAGGCTCGAGTTTCTCACCGGAATGTTTTTCTGGTTCTTTCACCACCTTGGTTAAGTTCCTATGAGCGAACCTTCTTATGGTTAGCCGGCTTCAAGCCGGCTCTTGCCATCAATGTTGTTAAAAGATGTGGGGTGGAATTGAGCTCCGATCAGGCGGAGATGATGGCGGGTTTAATGGCGGAGATTAAGAATGAAGAAACGGAGATCACGGAGAGCGTTGTGAGGTTGGAGCGGCAGGTGGTGGCACCGCCCATGGTTGCGTTGGCGAGGATGGGAGGACGGGAGGTGAACGGGATGGTGCGTGATGCGGATATGGCGGTCGAAAGATTGGCGGCAGAAATGGAGGTTTTGGTTGGGCGTGCGGATTATTTGAGGGTGAAGACGGTTGCGAAGGTGGTCGGGATGCTTACGACGGCTCAAACGGTGAGGTTTTTGGCGGGAATGGCTCAACTTCAATTGAGGATTAGGAGATGGGGGCAGCTTAGGGGTTAATCTTAATTTGATGGTGATTAATGGGTGATCAACAGTGTTTTGAACTTCTTGTTTCTTTTTTTCAACCTTTTGGGATGTTGACAAGTAATATGGTCGTTTTCATTTGAATTTTATGTTTCTATTCGGTTGTTTTAATATTTTGTTTTGGGATCGATGTCTTTTTGTTTTTATCGTGGACTCCAAATATGTATGTTGTCACTTGTCACGATTAAGGTTCGTTTGTCGTGTTTTGTTACGAAAACAAACAAATAAACTTATTTTGTTTGCTATGCAAATATGGTTTTCTGCTTTTTATTTATTTATTTCAGTATTAATATGGATGTTTGAGATAATTCACATGCAAATTCGTTAATTTCGTGGTGCCTATATATATATATATATATCGATCTTCACAGCAATCCCATATCTTTCTGTGTTTCTGTATTGTTTTCTGTTTATATTTCCAACATGTGGTATCAGAGCCAGGTTTAAGATCACAGAAAACTTTCAACAAACACAGGAAAGATTGGAAGAAGAACGTAGAAGTCTATGTATTATGGACTTCGACGGGATAAACGAAGAACACAACAGTCTGTGATTCTTTTTCTGTGTAGAAAAACATCAAAAACACAAAGAAAGATGGATTTCGAAGGGAAGAAAGAAGAACAAAGAAGTCTGTGATTAAAAAAAAACAGAAGAACAAATCTGTGTTTCTGGGTTCTGTAAGGTATCGATCAAGAAGAAAGAAGGCAAATAAGTTGCAGATAGGAATCTCGATGGCTATCTTCCGAAATTGATGGTGCTCAACCGATGAACGAGTTTAAATTAAAGGATTGAAATGAAGTTTTCCATAATGGATTTGATGAAGGCGTATATGATTCCAGATGAAAAGATTCTGGATTTTACTTTGGAATAATACAACGATGATTGATGATGAGGTATTCATAAATGATTGTGTTGATTTTGTGTGAGTGTTCCGGATGAAAATATTCTGGATATTATACCCGTGTTTTTAAGAAGATTTTATGAATGATTGTGTGAACATGCCAGACGAAAAGAATCTGGATGTTATCTTCGCTGATGATGATCATAACGTTAAGATGGATGATGTATGTAAACCTGATGACAAAAATGGTCAAGTTGATGGTTGTGGACGATGCTCTCCATAGCAGTTGAAAATCTATGATGATGTCATGGTTGGAGGCTTCAAGATGATGGAGTCCAAGTAGTAATCGATGTTGTTCATATCTAGCTTAATGGGGAATGTTGAAATTAAGCTAAATATGATTTATGGTTAGTTAATATTATTAATTAGACAGTTATGACAGTTACAAATAATGAATCGTTGCCTGTCTTTGAAGGGGTACAACGGTTCTATTCGTTGTGTATATAATTGTGTATAACTGATGGTTATGATGGGTTTGCATAGTTTGTACTCTCAATTGAGTTTGTATTTGAACATACCTCTATATATATATATATATCGATCTTCAGAGCAATCCCATATCTTTCTGTGTTTCTGTTGTGTTTCTGTATTGTTTTCTGGTTTATATTTCCAACAGAACTAAGAGGAAGCCCCAAAACCTGCTATTTTATTTCACACCTTTATTGTGTAGAAAGAGAACATGCATTGTAATTAAACTATATAAACTTATCTTTTATCATCTATTTGCGACGAATCAAAAGGGAAAATTTCGCTTAACTTTAACACTCGAGTTATTAAAGGTAAATATCATGGATCATCTGAGAATGAGAATGAGAATGGGATGTATTACATAAAAGGGGGTATTTATGGGTTCTTAAGAGTGCGATAGGGGAAACAAATTAATGTTGACACTAAAATGATGTTTTATACTGATCTGTTAATTGAATATAAAAACGACATATATACGCCTTCAAAATGTTACAACAATAGAGATGAAAGTATGAATTGTTATTATTATTGCTAATGCTACAGTGGATATTATGAATATGCTACAGTAAATATTGTATTCTCAATTATTATAAGACGGATATGGACAATTTAATTATCAAGCCGCAAAAAAAAGGTTTGGTTTTGCATATTAGTTCTGTTGATTGCTCCTGCATAAAGTTTTTGCAAAGCATACATGGAAATTAAGTTGATAGATACCTAGACTATGCCATGAACTTTCCATAAGATATCTAAGAAAACTAGACGAAACCGAGAATGTGATCATGACAGCACATCGAAGAGAATGTCGATAACATGTAGGGGCACGTTTAGGGAAAACCGCAAAAAATGAAAAACTAAGGATCGAATACCATGATGACCACTCATGTGCATACAAGTAATTTATAAACAATTTGGCTGGTATTTATAAGTAATTTGGCTGATATGCATATGTGCGTAACGTAAATACGTGCATAAAAATAAAAAACAACTTCAATTATTTGTATACAAATGTACATGTTATTTACATAAATAGTTACCAGAGTTCTCATAATTTTCCCTTAATTTTCCCTTTTTTTTTGTTTTAGCCTAAATCCCTCATAACATGTATGCGTTAATTTTTACCAAGATTGTGATCTGTGACAAAATTTACATGTCTATATGTTTAGAAAGTATTTAGTAATCATATTATATATATATATATATATATATATATATTTAGGATGTTAAGTTAAAATCTAATAACGAATACTACCAAAAATATAATCATAATTAATTGGCAAATTTCTTTTTTCTTTTACTTTTGTTAACACAATTACTTCAAAAAAATTAATCGTTAAAAGCCGTGACCATAACCAACACAAATATCAACTTCCTATTTAGATTCCACAAGCTCATAATTATTCATTGATGAGAATCACGGGTGTCTTTTCGATTTTTAAAATTTCAGATTTCTAAACATGTGCAGTGCACACAGCACCGAATGGACCTTTGGCGAGTTATGAACTATTAATCAACCTTTAACAATGTTGGGTGTACTAGCTATTAGGTGCCGTTAGGCCGGAGGTCCTTTAGGCATTGTTTGGCAAAAATAAGCTAGCTTATAAGCTACCTTATCAGTGTACATGTTTGGATGCACGTAAACTGACTTATAAGCTAGCTTATTGATAAGCTACTTTGAGTAGCTTATGAGGAGCTTTTTGTCATCTTTTCCGAGTATACCCTCATTAATATTAATTATTATTTTTTCAAGATGTCATTTTTAGTCATTTAAATGATTATCAGCTACTTTTTGCCAAATATAATTTGTTCATCAGCTAGCTTATCAGCTACCAGCTAGCTTATAAGTCATCAGCTAGCTTATAAGTCATCTAGTACCTTATAAACTACTTTTGCCAAACAAAGCCTTAGTCTTTTAGCAAGAATTTTGTGTGTTTTTATGTAAAGTTATGTTTATTCCTCCAGTAAAAAAATGTTTTGATTTATATGTACATAAAAACATCCAGAAATGGTTATATTTATTTACATTTAATGAATTCAATATTTATTTGTATCATACAAAAACTCTATTATGGGTTGCTCGGGTCTCACATCTGCTTAATTAGACTTGAACTAATTATTCTCTCTCTCTCTCTCTCTCTCTCTATATATATATATATATATATATATATATATATATGTTAGAACCTCCTTCATGTTCTTACACGGTTAAACTTAGACCACTCTTTTGGACATTAATATAGGGTTCCCCATATTCTTACACGGCAACAAATTTCAGTTTATTTTATTTGAAGCATCTACTTCAATCAGAGGATTTATAGATTTAACCAAAAGAAGCCGACTAGATTTGAAATCTATGAAGAATTAGGTCTTCTAGTGTTTTTTCCTTCATTACGAATGAACTTTTCGGTTCGTTTGGCGTAGTACAAAACTATCTTCTATCATTTTCTTTGTATAAAGCAGGTCTCTTACAAATAATTTAAGAATGACAAACAAGATATTAATTAAGTTAAAGTTTCAAAAACAATTAAGGAAACCATCAGCTAATAGCATCCATCAAGCCAAACACTTTTTAAGTTATTTTTTGTAAACATTTTCCTCGATTGGTATAAAGGGAAATTGATTTCAACCCATAAGATTTAAGTTATATAAACCTACAAAAAAGGCTGGCTAGATAAGTCCAACTCTAACATCTGCAGTTACATAGAACAAATTAACTAGCTGATTCCTGATGTAAAATTTGGAGTTTAATTAATTCCCATAAAATTTGCCGAAATACTCAAAGGTAAATTACAGTAATAACAACTCCGCACCATTAGGCATTGTTACTGGTGCCAACTGGACCTGTGCCCAAGACCTAGCTTCCTTCACCTTGGATGTTTCGGTGGCAATAGGGGTTCGACTCGTAAGGTGATATTCATAAGTATCAATCACCATCTTCTTCAACGCAACGCCATTTACGCTGAAATATAATACCAGTTCAAGGTCGCTGTTCCGCCCATAGTAGCCACCTATCTCCACAACCTCAAGGTGTTGATGGGGATGCTCAACAAAATACATTATTCTCTTTGTTGTCTTTATAGTTGCCATCCACATCATCTACGTGCAACAACATTGTCAAAAAAAGGTTGTTAATTAATTATTTGCTAACAAAAATTCCAAAAAAACACCCAAATTTAATACACATACTAAACCGAAAATAACCTAAGAAACAACAAGAACTAGAACTGAAATGGAAAAGGATAGCGTGACGTAAATAGGGCCATGAACTTTTAGGGAAAAACGGGGATAAAAGTTAAAAGATATATGCCTATTTTGTCCGAAGAATTGAAGTTTAACAATCTTTGATTATATTGTTTTCTCTTTTAGGTTGCTTTGCACTAACAAACTAATTCGCGCCACAATTGATGAAGGTTAACGTGTTCTTTCCATAAGAGAACTTTCCACACGGAAAAACCAATTTCACAAAATAAAATCACTAAAATCAGATAGTAGAGACGGACTTATTTGCCTGTATATATATATAAGATCAGACACTACATCAACATTTAGAGATATATGATTAACTCCAGTACTGTCAACAAGTACCTGAATCACAAATTTCTGCAAATTCGGGCAAGCTCTTGCTAACCAAGTGAACTCAAGCAAACTATTGTCTTCCCATGCTCCAATGCTCAATATCAATTGCTTCACACATGGAAGCTCAGGTAATGACAAAACATGCATATTTTGCTGCAAAAAATTGAAAGCAGTCAGAAAATATATATATATGATTAGGGAGAAACAAAACAACTTTTGGAAAGTAAACAAACCTTTGGGTAGTAGATGGTGAGTTCTAGAACTTGTAGATAGAGACTACAGCTAGATATTTGTTTAAACAAAGTATCATCATTCCATATCGATCCTTCCCCAATAGATATCTTTTTAAGCTCTGGGACTTTATTGAGCTTTAAGTCAATTGCTAAACCATAGTAAAAGAAACACACAAGCTTTGAATCACATATCTCGATGGATTCAAGAGAAGGACAGTGTGTTATTCGAAGATCGGTTAGTTTAAGCTGCTGTCCGTTGATCTTAATGTTCACCAACTGCTCTGACTCATGAATGGAAAGACGTTCAAGAACTAAACAACTCACGAGAATTTTGATTATGGCTTCATCATCGACGTTGACACACTTAAAGTCGAGAACTTTTAGAAACTTTGTCTCCATATCCTTGGTGGATGGTACGCGGGGAACACTAGAATTATAAGATTGCCTTTTCAATGAGGACCTTAATATTCTATCTAAGATCTTAATGGGAAAAACAAAGTTTAGCGCAGGATCACTACGCATCTCACTTTTATCCGTTAAGTCCAATTCTAGCTTTTGGACATTCTTTGCTAAGGCAAACTCTATCCATTTACCTATAGCACCCTTACAGGACTTGTCTAAATCAAAACATATTTTCAACTCTTCAATCATTGGACTCCTATGTTGTCTAATGACTCGGTTAACCCGATTGATGTACTTGTTCCTCTCTAAAAGACGCAATTTTGGCTTTGCTACTAAATTTCTATCCATTTTTTTATCGTCCTCACAGTCTAAACGGACAGTTTGACACCACATGTACCTCCATCTTCTTGAAAGCTGGCTAGTGGCGGCTGCATCCTTAATAGGCAAACAGGAGAGGATAGAAACAAGAATTTCATCCGGCAACCGGCTCAGAAAATCATCAGAGTTTAAATCATGATGATCGCCCTTTATAAATACACGAGAAATATATATCAGCTTTAACTTTAAACACAACAAAAATCCTCATATACACACACCACCAGTTATTCACGATTGTTTAACCAATTGGATTCCTTAGTCGATACCCATTAATTAACAAGAAAATATCACTGATAAACAAATAGCGAACTATTTACAATAGTTAAGCTCAGACTGGCACAATTGAGCAACAAAGTGTGAACCGATTGGACCAACCTAGACAAAGATTCAATTTACGGAACACAAATAATGCAAAACATATCAACTTAAGAAGTAACTTTTTGCACATTATTGAAAGAAAAAAATCAGCACAAATAAATTAAATAGTTGCTAAGGTTTTGAGGAAATCACCACGTTTTGCGCTAGCCGCATCCTTTTCCTCATCTTACAACTGAAAATGAAATGAAAAGATGAACAACGACTGTGAAAGAAAAAAAAATGTCTCAAGTCGGAAAAGATTGGGAAGCGAAAGAAAAAAAATGTCTCAAGTCGAAAAAGAATGGAAAATTTTGATTCTTGATGACGGTGATGTTGTTGGTAATTATAAGGAGAGGAATCACATGTCCCAGGTGTCAAAAGTATTAATAATATATTCATGTAGAGGTATTACACCTAACATTGATTCAGATTTGGTTAGAAAAAGAATCAAAATTCAAAATCTTCATAAAAAGTAATTTTCAACACCGGTACCTTTTCTATCTTGGAGGTTACAGAATTTAATTATTACATTATTAAAATATTATATATATGTATATATATTTAATTAAATGTTATTTGTGTAAATAAACATTTAATTTTAAAATTGGTTACATTTGGAAATCGAATAAAAAAATCTCTTCCTTATTGTAATCATTTTCAGAAATTAATTATTTAAATTTGAAAATTTTCACACTATATATTTTCCCTACCTTTGGTGATTTTAGTATTGTCATCAATTTAATATAGTTTTGCTTTATTTGAGATAGATCAATTGAGTGATATCATATGATATGGAGAGATTTACTTAAGATTTATATGGATTTTGTTAGTTTGATTAATTTCATGAGATTATCGATAAGTGGATGTTTGGTTTGTATATGAAACAAAATTAAATTCCTCACATTTTATCATTAATGAATTTTATTTCATCTTATTTTGTTTACTGCTAAAATGGAAGGCTTTCATCTACGGACATTTATCAGGGAAATCCGTCGTTAAAAGGTGATCCTTCACAAAACCGTCACAAAAGTTGGTTGTTAAATTGTTGGTGGGTAAATTAAATCAGTGACAGATTACCCATAAAATCCCTGAGTAATCCGTTGGTATTTTATTGAAAACATCGAATTTAATCGAAACCATTAGTATTTCCTGGATGATCCATGATAATCACCTACGAAAATTTCCCTAATTATTTTTTTATAGGTAAAAGTTATTTTTCTTATAGTGGTTATAAGGACAAAACTACCCATAGTGATATGTACATATGTGATAAGTAATACATATAATTTACTCTTGATTTACTATCGCATAATATATTATATATATTACATTAATATATATTATATTTTATATAATATGTTATCCATAATTTACTCTTGCTTTTTATATAATTGATATAATATAATATATAATACACTATTTACATGTGTGTATTTAGATTAATATACCAGTAACTTTTTTCTGATTTAGTAATTTACATTTTTTTACATTAAATCGTTTGTTAAATTAGCTAATAAAATTGATAACTGGTCTGATAGTTGACAAAAACTAGCTAACTAGTTGGAAAATGTAAAACGATAAAAAAGACGTTTTAAAAAAATAGTAAATTTTAACGTTTTATAATATATTTAGAATAAATTACTAATAACATATATGTTAAATCATTAATAGAAAGTAGATGATAAAGAAAATTAAATAATAAAATATGTTAATTATTAAAATTTTAATTTGATTTATTATATATAGTATTATAAATTTTGCATTTTTATAACAAAATACGAATTTGAAATAACTATATACATTAAATGGTGTTTTAAATAACAATCAAATAATATGAGTAAAAATATAGTTGGTTTACATTGCATCTCCAAGAGATATATTAAAATAGAGAAAAATGATATTTTAGTATTTTTGTTGCTCTAAGTCTCCAACAACTATTTATCCTCAATTTTAAAATAGAAAAAAAAATAGGAGAGAGGTTGCGAAAATCTCTAATTTAAATAAAATGTCTAAAACTCTAAAGAATATAGAGAAATAATATTTTAATCATATCTAACCAATTAAACTTATTGAAGTTAAATGTGTAAAATAGTTAAATAATATTTTAGTAATGTATTAAATATTTTATTAATATAATTAAAGCATCTTCAAGAGATTTTTCAAAATTTCTCCAAAATGGAGAACCACAGGTTGAAATCTTTAAGAAAATTACATTAATCTTCAACAAATTCCAAATTATTGAGAATCCAATATTAATTAAAGTATTAAAATATTTCATTTCTCAATTAAAATATTATTTCTTTTTTTAAATAATTACTTTCAAAGTTTTTTCTTATTGGTAGAAATATATAAAAAAACTAATTCAATCACATAGTAATCATTTTCAAGGTATTTACATATTTGGAGAAAAACTTATTATCTTTCACACTTTTTTCATTTTGAAAATACTTTTAGGAAATCTTTTGAGGTCAATTTTAGCTCAAAATCTATATTTTTTCTTTTTCTTCATTTTAGAAAATCTGTTGTAACGCTCTTAATACTAGAATTACTAAAATAGAATATCTGTTAAAGTTGAATGTATTTTTTTTTAACTTTAACTTCTCATATTGAATTATAGAAAAATTATAGCTTAATCATCAAAAGTGCTTTAAAAAGCTCTAAATAAAAAAACTCTATATAAAAAAACTCTAAACTCTATAGAAGAGAAAAGATAATATTTTAACGATATCCCATTAATCAAAAACTTATTGAAGTTAAAATTGTAGAAATGATTAATAATATTTTATTAAATTTATTGGATATTTTATTAATATAATTAATAATAGAATTACTAAAATATAATAGTTGTTGAAGTTGGATGTAATTTTTTTAGAAATTTTGACTTTTAATACATATTTTAATTAATTAATAATTTCTCAAAAAAAATAAAATATTTTATTAAAATGTTTATCAAAATTTTATTATTTATAAAATAAAATCTATAAATTTTGTATGTTATTTACAAAAATAACTTTACAATTTTGATTGATTGTAAAAGACATTTCTTGGAGTCGATAATGGTCGGCTAAAATTATCGGGTCCCATGTAAAATTCTATCGAGGGGAATTAAGTGAGAAGTTAAAAAAATTTAAAAATTAACCCTTATAAAATTTTATTTTTCGCTTTTAGTGAGGTCCCTTCCCCCATTCCCCGTAACCTAAGTTCGCCCATGTTAATGTAAGGATCTAGTTTATGGCTTGTTGGCTTTGATTTGTCAAAGTGGAATAAATATTTAATAAGACTAGGTTTATTACTTAAGATATATGTAATAAAAGTAAAAAAGAAATATACTTGAAATATTAATTTTTGACGAATGAAATAGGTTATTGACTTTAAAACCATTTGCGAAGCCTTTGCAATTGGATGATTGGATCACTTATATAAATGGATTCCAACCGATGACAAAATCTAATCTCGAGGGTTTCAAGTGCAAGGCCTTTGTCGTGAACTTTAGTTTTGACTAGTTTATTTGAGGAACGGCCTATCAGTGGCGGACGTATCATGTAAAAGGTGGGGGAAGGGGTCCCATTGAAAAAAGAGAATTTTCCTAGGTTAAAAACTATTTTTTTAAACTTTCTATCATGGTTCCTCTTCAGAAATTTTTTGTTAGGGCCCCTACCAACTAAAAAGGTACATTGAAATCAACCAAAATTTTTTAAAAATCTCTCGAAACAGTAAAACTAAGCTAAAAGCACATCGAACGACTTTACAGTTCTTTAATCAACCTTAAAGTGCCCCACTTAGCAAAAATATTGAATCAACCGGATGGTTCATGTTAACATGCTTCAATATGATACGAGGGTCTTAACATTAATAGATTGCCCAACATTCATCAATATGGTTTTCTTAATCAAACGTTTTTCTTGAACTTTAGAAAATGTTGGCAATCTATCAAATTTTTCCTAAACAAAATATGACCTATCAGAATTAATAATTAACATTAATATTTACGTAGTAATATTTAATAAAATGAAGTAATAATAAAATAAAATTTTACTTAATTAAAATTAGGTAAAATATCAGGGGATAATTGTAAAAGGTGGAAAAAAACTTATGAAATTTATTAAAACAATGTGAATCATTAGATAATATCATACCTAATATTCTAAATGGTGTGTTGCACTATAAAACACATTATTTTCACCTATAAAAGTTATCCGGATAAATTTCCGTCGGTGATTATCCGCGGATCACTTAGAAAATACCTATGGTTTGGTAAAATCCGATGTTTTTCAAGAAAATACCAACGGATCACCCAGAGAATCTCTGGGTAATCTGTCACTAATTTGAATTACCCACCAACTTTTGTGACGGTTTTGTGAGGAATCACCTTTTAGTGACAGATTTCTCAGGGAAAGGTCCGTAGGCAAAAGTTTTTTGTTTAGTAGTGTCGACAAGGTCAAACCTCAAACCCTACGAGTTATGACGAGACATATGACATATTTCAAGATGTGTCCTAAGGCGGCATATATATACATACATATATAGAGGTTGGTTCATTTACAAACTGGACCAATCGTACAAACTCGTACAAACCAAGTTAAAAATAATTTTTTCATGCTTTTTTTTTCATCAAATGCTATGATTTATGATGTTATTACATATATGTTTGTTTCATAATGTAAAAGTTTCACATGTATTTGTTTTCATAAGTTAAAAGTTTCACATTCATTTGTTTCATAATGTATTTTTTTCGTGTATTTTTTTCACATGTAATTTTTTTCACAAGGTGAAACAAACGTATATGTAATAACATCTTAAATCATAGCATTTGATGAAAATAAAACATGAAAAAATTATTTTAACTTGGTTTGTACGAGTTTGTACGATTAGTCCAGTTTGTAAATGAACCAACATCTACATATATATATATATATATAGGGAGGTTCAGGGAAAAACGCTAAAAAAAAGAAAACTGAAGAACACCCTGAGATCCGCCATCTAGACGGTGTTTTTTCTATGCATATATATGCATTAGTGCATATGCACAAATGCATACAAGCGATTGGAACTTCTTTTTTTTATGCATCAATGCATATATATATATATGTGTTAGTGCATATGTACAAATACATGTTAGGGCATACCGTCCAGATGAAGTCCTCCCAAGGTGTTTTTCAGTTTTTTTTAGCGTTTTCTCCTGAACCTGACCATATATATATATATATATATAGATAGAGAGAGAGAGAGAGAGAGAGAGGAAAGTTCAAATGCAAACTCAAATTTGGTTGTGATCGTGAGGACAAATGAGAGCGCGACACGTGTCTGAATGTAGATTATTCAAACTGAATAATCAAAGAAATATTTATAATATTTATTCAGTCTGAATAAATATTATATTTGGTCTGAATATTTTTTTGATTATTCAGTCTGGATATTTCAGTCTTAATATGACATGTGTCGCGCTCTCATTTTGTCCTCACATTCATAATTAAATTTGAGTTCGCATTTGAACTTTCCTTTCTCTCTCTCTCTCTCTATATATATATATATATGTGTGTGTGTGTGTGTGTGTATGTGTGTGTTTAGAGGCTCTTTCTTTTGTTAACCAAAGAAATAGTACAAACTTTGTTAACTGAGACATTTTTATCTTTTTCACCAAAATACTTTTTTTGAAAATTTTGAAAACGAAATCCAACTAATGTGGTTTAGATTGGTGGTGGTCGACGGTGGTTCAGAACATCGGTGGTTCAGGTGGTTTAGATAACCTTGGTGGTCGGTTGTGGTTCAGGTCCGCAGTGTTTCATATTGGTGGTGGTTCAGATTGGCGGTGGTTGGCGATGATCGACAGTGGTTAAGATCAAGTAAGAAAAATAAAGATAATTTTTATTTTTTGAGAAAAATGGGATGCAATAAAATTGAATTACTTCTCAATTATAATGGAACGACCAAATCCATGAATGATAGAATGTGTGGAATTGAATTCCATTACATAGGTAAACCAAAAGCCTAAATGAATTTTGGTCAATGAAATTGATCATTCCAATTCTTTCGAATTTCATCGAAATCATGTGAACCAAACACCCTTAGAGTGAAGCCGGAAGGATTAACATGACGACAAAGTCTTAGAGTGAAGTCATAGGGGTTAGCATAACGGCCAAGCCACGTCTCGATATCATAACGAACCATAATAAGTTATTTGGAACCATGATCATACCAACGTACCAAACAATGTCCATCAACGCATTTTCATTCTACTTGGTTATCAAGAAATCAATATTCGAAATATACTTCAAAAGTTTGTTTCCATACTCCAAAATATGGATTTTAAAAGTTAGTTCCCCAAAATATGAATTAAGCCAACGTTGGATTTATTTTGGTGTAATTTTTCCATATAAATATATAAATTAGAAAAGTGAAAAGAAATCCTAAATAAGAAAAAAGTTAAAAAAAATTGATTGTTAAGGGGGTAGAAAAGAAACAAGTAAAACTTAAGGGCAGTAATTATAAAAAATGAGAAAAGCGTTACGAATTTGAGATGGGTATTGAAGCCGTTTTATTGTGGGAAAGACAGGGGACGAAATTCCCGCAACATAAATCCCTACAACTCAACAACTCCCCCATTCTAAAATTTCCAAAAAAGATTTTGAAACGACTGAGAAAAAAGCGGCCGAAGAGACGAGTTAGGGTTTTCGAGGTTTCTGTCGAATTTGAGGTAAACTTCTACGTCAGTATTTCAGTTTACTGTTTTCTTTTTTGTTGTAGGCCGTAATCGTGGCTGGATTTGGCCGTTATTATCCGATTCGGCGATGGATTGATTCAAACCCATTGGAATGTATCCCGTCGTTGCTGCCGGAAACAGGGGAGAAATCGGGTCAAAACCCGGCCAGATCGGGTCTGGGTTGGGTCCACCAGGTCGCCTGCTACTGGTCTGTTTAGCTTTATTCTCCTGATTTTCTTATGCTGGGATACTATTGATTTATTCCTGGGCTGTTCTTGGTATTGGGGCAGTCTGTTAAAACCCCCATATGCAGCACCTTTCAACTTTCAAATCATTTTTTTATTGATGATATGAATTTTAGTTGTCAAATATATAATCAATTCTTGTTTTGTATTTTTTAAATGGAAAAATCATTCAAGAAGTTTTCAAGAATGATTTTATTGTAAAATACTCCAAATATTTAATCAATACCAAGATCAGCCCAGGAATAAAATACTTAATCAGCACCTTTGGAGTATTTTATACACCGGTTTGATCGCATTTAAAGATATTTTATTATTAGATCTTCAAAGTGATTAAGTCAAATTTTGAGATTATTAATCTTTGAAATTTGTTGGGATCCTTGATTTCATAAAAATGTGTTTTCTGTCTGATATTCTTTCAAACTCTCAGACAAAATCAAACTTGGGATCTTTTGTTGGGACCCCTTGATTCTGTAAATATGTGTTTTTGGTCTGATATTCTTTCAAAGACAAAATTGAACTTATTAATCTTTTAAATTGGTTGGGTCCATCGATTTCATAAAAATGTGTTTTGGATCTGATATTCTTCAAGCTCTCTTCAAAATCGAACTTGGGTTTTTGTAACTGTTATTTAGCATAAGTATTTATAAAGAGTCAGGGATTTAGCCTAATCATTTATCTTAGGGTTCGATAAGGTTGAGGGCTCAAACAGAAAGGAGAAGATAGCTGGCGGCCTTCATTTTCATTTGTTTGATGTTTAGTACCTTTTAAAAGATGTCGTTTATTTAGTACATTTAATATTAAATGTAAAAACTTCTGCTGTTTAAGTTTTTAATCATAAAATATGAACCTTTTATGGATTATGTTGTGGTTGTTAAAAGTCACAGTCTCTGAAAATGGAGTGTGACAAGGCCACATGTCTGCTTATTTTTATGGGAGCCTTTTTTTTTCCTTCTGAAAGTGAATTTTAAGCCTTCATGTGTAAACACCTCTTTTATTTACTTGGAAACTAATACTTTGTTATCAACTTATAAAGCAGTTGCATACAATTCTTTTTATTGATCACTTCATAAATATAATTATATTATATTTATTTATCGTACTTATGATTTTACATAATTACATTTAATTGGATAGGATCACTCTGATTGAAAGCTAGAAATTAATGAAATTCCAATCAAGAGACTCTGGTGTGAAACCACTGCAATGAGGTTCAATATTTTCCCATCGAAATTTTGCCTTTCTAGTAATTTATCACCTTCACATTTCATTTTCTGACGAAAGATGAGGAAAAAGAGACGGCTGGCACAAAACAAGGTGATTTCTTGAAAATCTAACTGATTATGGGTTTCTTCCTTTTGATTCAGTATTTGTTGATTGTTTTCATTCGACATAGATTATCCATATAACTCATCGCTTCTAAGTGGATATGCTTGTTCAAGTGAAAACAATAAACTTTTTTGTGTGTGTGTGTGTGTGAGGATTCTTTAATTTTAAAGCTATATAAGCTGATTTTGTTTTGTTATCGATGTGTATTTGTTAAGGATACCCTTCACGATCTTGGTTTAGATGATCTACTGAGCCGATTTTCAGATGATATTCTTGTTTCAATTATATCACATTTGCCTATAAAGGATGCAGTAGTCACCAGCCAGATTTCAAGAAGATGGAGGTACTTGTGGCGTCAAACAATTCGTTTAGACTTTGAAGACAAGGAAAGATCGAATAATTTGGTGGATTTTGCAGTGAGGAACAAATACATCAATTGGGTTAACTACATTATTCGTCAGCACAAAAGCACCAACATTGACGAGTTTAAGATTTGTTTTGATTTGGACAAGAACGCAAGGGCTGCAATTGGTAAATGGATCGAGTTCGCGATTTCAAAAGACGTTCAGCGGTTAGAATTGGATTTGAGACATAAGAATGGGATTATTAGCTATGGTTGGAGAAACTATGTTTTTCCCAATAAAATCTTTGATAGAAAACGTGGGTCCTCAATGAAACGACAATCTTCCAATATTTCTTCCCGCCCTTATTCTACTGTTATGGAGATAAAGTTTCTCAAGACTCTCATCTTGAAGTGTGTTGATGTGAACGATGAAGGCGTGAATAAAATTCTGAGCAATTGTCCGGTCCTTGAACATCTATCCATTCATGGTTCGTGTCACATGGTGAAAGCTAAAATTCATGGAAAAGGGCTTGCGCTGAAAAACCTTGAGATTAGATCGTGTGTTGGACTTGAATCCATCGAGATTTGTGATTCAAATCTTGTGTCCTTCACTTTAAAGGGTTCACCGATTACTATAAGACTTGATAATCTTCAAAAGCTTGAAAAGATTTCAATTGGTGAAGGCTATTCATGGAAGAAGATTAGTCGTTTGTTTTCTGAGATATCTTGTTGCATACCATATCTCCAAGTTCTTGAGTTGGACCTCTACCGTCCACCGGTTAGAATAACAATTTGAAGATTCGTCTTTTTTCTCTTTAACATGTTAGTGAGACTGCTTTTAACCATTTTTGTATGAAAATATACAGGTTCCTCCGTTCCCCGAACTACTAAAACTTAAACAACTGATATTGAAAGTTGGAGCATGGGATAACGATAGTGTTTTTGTGTTGACTTCCTTGGTAGAATCTTGCCCAAATTTGCGGAGATTTAAAATTCAGGTACTTGATTTATCTTTTTAGTTCAAGAAAAAGACTTAATCGAATTACTATCCATCTGACATTGTTGTAGCTGATTTGGTCCATTTGGGTGAGACCGGAAATGACAAATGGGGAAGTAAGGCAAATGGCTAAGCAACCGCATGAACATCTGGAGGTGGTGGAGATAGGCGGGTATTATGGGCGGACCAGTGACTTTGAATTGGCTATGTATTTCATTGAAAATGGTGTTGCGCTAAAGAAGCTTGTGATTGATCCTAGTGATCCGAGTATGAAAAGATCAAGACTTGTAGCAAATGAAATAATGGAGAACGGTGCTAGATATCATGCATACCAGCAGTTGAAACCAAGAACACCGGCTGGTGTGGAGTTGCTGATACTATAAAACCGCCATTCAGCAACTCAAGTGAACGAAAAGAACAATCGCTTTGTACCTTCATAACATGGTTGTAAAATGTATTTGTTTTGGATTGATTCGTGTTGCAAATGAATGCAATCATTAAACGGACTAGAACAGATAATAATTGTATGTTTTTTACATAATTACGAGCATGGTTATTATGGTTTCATTTTTGTTACAGACTTTAACTTCTTTAATCTCAACTTTGTTAAATCATGGGTATTTTGGTCTTTCTACTCTTTTTTCTCTCATTTGTTTTTGAGAAAATAACAAAAATGAATACGGTTGGGGAGAATCATGGCGGGCCATGGCAGTGAGCTGCAACACACCACCATCTTTATTACCGGAAAACATGAAAATGAATTTGAATTCTCCGGTCATCAAAAAAACAAGAAGATTTGTAAAAATCCATAGAGTTAAAAAGATGGGGAGGGAACAGACATTGGACTTTGAGGGAAGCGGGGATTGCGGGGGAACCTGTAGCATTTGAAAGAAAAGAAAAAAAATATTCTTATCGGTATTGCATAAAAGAACCAAGGGTTGGGTTCTGGTTGGTGAGAATGAAATTAATGGTGCGAGGGGTAAGAAAAAATCTCAATCTTTGGATCCATAATTCTCGTATGGCCACCGGAACAAAAAAAAATGCAATTTACTCTTGAAATTATGTCACCATTCTATAGAGATTATATAAATGTCAAAAATGGTACAAATATAATAAAAGATACTCCGATGCTTTTAGTTAAATTGATTAATAACTCCTTTGATTGAAAGTAGATGCTTCAAACAGAATATATTGAAAATTTCAGACATAATAGAGTTTTTGTATGATACTAATAAAAATTGAACAATTAGCAACTGAAAGGTAAAACGAAAAAAGTGATTGCTATTTAGCTCGTGATAAGGATTGTTCACCAAACGCCTATAGCGTAAGCAAAAGCCACCACTCTCACTTAGAAACTTACTTATTGGATAACAATCTCGAACCATTGAAATGGATTATTGGTAAGTGTCTCTTACCTGGTAAAGCACTTACAGGACAAGAGTCTTCTCTTTTACTTATTGGGTAAGCTCATCGTCTTTGTTATGCCTCTTACCAGATAAGATTCTTCGTCCTTGTCATGTTCATCAGGTAAGCTAATTGACACCTAGTAAGTGGTTACTTGATAACTGTTTGGTAGATGGCCCCTTAGATGTTTGTTGCTATGAGCTGTGTGATACCCTACTCAACACCCAAACTAGCAACGAGTCATTAGGGATAGTAGCATCTTAAGAATGACAGTTACAAACAAGCATTTAGGACAATTTGCAGATGACTCTTATCTAAAGGACGTTTACTTGATTCTAGAAAGAAATAAAATCCAATAGCTTGAAAGCAACCAATCCAGATTCATAGTTATAAAAACTTAAAATAATTCCTAATGTAAGCCACATTTGATTGTATAAAGTGATTGTTCTTGCAAAACTTCCTCTGAAGTCGGTTGACATCAAGTTGATGCTAAATGGTAGTTTTATAGTATTATCAACTCCACATCATCAGGTATTCTTGGTTCCAACTGCCGTCGTGCATTCGAGGACTGGACAATTGCTAAGAATTTTCTCTAGGCATTCGTCATTCACATCAACACGCTTCAAGATTAGAGACTTGAGAAACTTTATCTCCATTGAGGTACCACAAGGCCTGACAGGAACATTGATAGATTGTCGTTTCAATGAAGACCCACACTTTCGATCAAATATTTTATTGGAGAAGACATAGTTACTCAAAACTGTGCCGTTACCCCTCAAATCCAGTTCTAATATCTGAACCTTTTTTGAAATTGCAAACTCAATCCATTTACCAATTGCACCCTTTGCATTCTTATCCAAATCTTAAACTTGTCAATGGTGGGGCTCTTGTGCCGACGAATAATGTGGTTAACCCAATTGATGTACTTGTTCCTCTCTGCAAAACGAAATTTGTGGTACTTATTCCACCCTTCAAAAGTACACGAAAAATTTCGTCCCATTCGCATCTTATTCAAGCTTTCATTGTCCTCAAAGGCTAAACAAACTGTTTGACACCACAAGTACCTCCATCTTCTTGAAAGCTTGCTGGTGACTACTGCATCCTTTAAAGGCAAATACGACATAATAGAAACAAGAATATCATCTGACAATCGGCTCAGTAGATCGTCGGAACCAAGATCATGAAGGTCATCCTTAACAAATACACATAAACAAATAAAAAAGATCAGCTTAGGTTTAATATTAATGAAGAATCCTCACATAAACACAATGTAAAGCCTGGTGGAACAATTTTCCACAGGGTACTAGGAGTTTCAAATTCCTTGAACAAGAATACCCCATAAACTAAAAATTAAATGATTACACATTAAAAAAAAGTTAACACTTCTAAAGTAATTAAGCACAAACAGATACAATGTTACGCACCCACCCATTAGATTTACTTCTAGCAGAAGAAATTAAATCCAAGTCAGCTTATTAAGGAGGGGATGACAATGGCAACGAAGGCTGTTAGCATTTTTGTCGAGAAGGGGTAAATTGGGTAAATTCAGGAGATAGTCTGTTAAGAGTATAATATAAATCTATGCATCTCAAATAGCAAGTTGTTTTTCATTTTGTTTCTGTCTATCCAAGTAGGGGTGAGTAATTGACCCGCAAGAACCGGTCCCAACCAGAACAGAACGGAACGGAACCGCGGTTTCAGTCCTTCAAATCCTCCATTTTCGGTACCGGTTCCAAACCGGTGCGATGCCAATTTTTCGGGTAATCAACCGAGACCGGACCGGAAGTTTAAGTGACAGTCTAATCATAATTTAATCAAGGAAGTTCAAGAGACAATCTTATTTCAATTAATGATTATCTTAATTTCCAAAAACAATACATATTTTAATAACCAATCTAAATTAATCAAGGAAGTTCAAAAATCACTTTGCAAAACAAACCCTTTCCCCCGTTTAGCACTAGTGGTAGAGTTTTATATGAGTATCAGACTAGTTTGTCGGCGTTGATAGTTGAAACTTTGTTGTGCACCCAAGATTGGGTTAGAAACTCTAGAAAGCCGATAATAGACGACACCTTGAAGGACGATGTTATAGCTTTGGGTATTTTTTTTTCAATGTTTGTGCTATTTTAAAACAAGTATTACTTTTTATTAAATACTAACAATCTTTTCGGTTTTGTGTTTATATATAGATTGCACAAGTTTTAAACAAAGTAGATGACAAAGTAATGGGGAAGAGGGCAATAGAAAATTAGAGTAAGATTTTTGTTGGTTGATTTGGTATTAAACTATGAATATTTTGGAATTACTGCACAATGATGTCATGGATTAAAATTGTTCGCGGAATACTGCAAAGTAATGTTATGGATTAATATAAATTTTGCTTAAGTGATGTCATGGATTAATTATTTAAAAAGTTGTAAAACAATAAAAAGGATTGCAAGAATTACTGCAGTGATGACATGGATTAAAAAGAAAAAAATACTAAATTCAAGAAAAGCAAATGGATTAACAATCGTTTCCAACTGGGTTTTTCACCGGAAAACCAGCACCGGCACCGGCGCACCGGTATTGCCTATACGGTCCGGTTCTCGGTCCTAAGAATCTCTCATTTCCGGTTCCGGTTCCAAACCGGTTCGAACCGGTCCGGGCCAAATGCTCACCCCTGTATCCAAGCTTGGTAGGAATCTGTTTTCTCTATTAAAATTTTGCTTAGTTCTTAACATGCAACTAACTAAGAAAATATAGACCGAATACACTAGCTAGAAGAAAGATTCAATTTACATATCCGCTTTAAAGTGACGATTTATACAGATAATCAAAGTCAAAGTCGAATGAAAATAGTCAACAAAGATTGAATCAAGCAGATGAAACACATAATCAGTTCATAAGATTTTCAAGAAATCACCTTGTTTTGTGCCGACCGTCTCTTTTTCCTCATCTTACGTCAGAAAATGAAATGTAAAGATGAACAATAACTGGTGGTATTCTTTAGTAATGAAGAGGGTCAAAAGCATTCATCCTCATTGCAGCGGTTTCACACCAGAGTCTCTTGATTAAAATTTCATTGATTTCTACGTTAGTCTTCAGAATTTCGATCAAGGTGGTCCTATAAAAATGTAACCATGTAAATACATAAATAAGATAAATAAATAAACAAATATATAAAGATTTTATATCGATGAAGTGATGAATCCAAGTAAATAGGATAGGTGGTTAGATATGAAGGCAAAAATTCACTTTGAGTAGGTGAAATACTTCAATAAAAATAATAATATCACAAGTTGTTCATATGTAACAAATTCGACAAGTTCTATAAGGATCATTGCATAAGACAGATTCGCACATATTCATCACCCCTGCATCCATTTTAAATTTACTCTAAGACAAAGTAATCATACAGCTTTATACACCATTTGACCATCATAAGTTTGGTCAAATGCACACTTAAAAAATTAGGGTTTTGGCATTGCCATCAACTGAATATTGGAAGGTTTTAGCAGAGTAAATTTAGGAAAACGTTACTGGCAGGGTAGAGATCGTAGAGGACTATGAAGAAAAAGATATTACCAGCAGCAGGCGACAGGCAGAGACTTGGAAGACGGCAGCAGAGGGGTGGTCGGAACTCGAAGGTGGTAGAATAGGCGGTCCGGCGATTCAGGGGGACGATAGCGGTAGAGGGATTCGAAATTTCGTTAGAATGAAAACGATACGATGATTATAATAAGAGTATATTACAGATTTGGTCCCTGTGGTATACTGATTTTTATGGATTTGGTACTCTGATTTCATTTAATACATAGAATGCTTATGACCGGTGGCGGATCCAAGATTTTTGTTCACCGTGGGTCCCATTAAGGTAGACTAAAGACGTATAAAGTCACCCGACGTGTTTCGAGAATTTTTTTAAAGTTTTTTGCTGATTTCAAGGGATTTTCTTATTGTTTTTGCCGATTTTGAGAGATTTTCTTAGTGTTTTTGTAATTTTCGAATGATATTTTCGGGTTTTTTTTTATTGATTTCAATAGATTTTTTTAGTGTTTTTGTCAATTGCCGGTAAGATGGGGTCCCTTGAAAATTTTTACTGGAGGAAACTAATACTAAATTCAGTATTTTTGATATTTTTTATTGTCCAATTTGGTCCTTCACCAGGCCATCCGTCAGGTCTGCTAAAATTGAGAGTGTTTCCGGGTTTTTTTGGCTATCTCATCCTTTAAATTATTTCTTATGTTTTTTTTATGGAACGTCATGTTCTTCACATAAAGAATGAAGAACATCAAGAAACAAAATCATGAAAAATGAAGAAGATTTCCATCAAACAAAATTTGTGATACAAAATTACTCTCTTTATTCCCACATTTTTTGAATCCAAGGAGTTCGATATCCGTCTGTGCTAAGTGTTTGTCGGGTCATTTTTACCTTATCGGATAAACATAGCAAGAACCGAAAGAATCTTACCCGGTAAAAACGGTGACATGAATCGAGAATTTTACCCGATAGGTGAAAGTGATGACTTTAATCTGTTAAGCGCACTGACAAAAATGTTGCATATCTTAATATACATCGCATACAAAAATGTAATTTTGTTGGATTGATTCAAGTTGCAAATGAGTGCAATCATTAAATGAACTAGAAACGAATAGTTGTAGTGTATGCTTTTTTTCATAATTACGAGGATGGTTATTGTGGTTTCATTTTTGTTATTCACGTCCTTTAATCTTAACTTCTATTTCAGCCTTTCTCCTCTGTTTCTCTCATTTTCCTTTAAGAAAGTAACCAATAAATTAATATTTATATATTATAACGATGCTTTTGTTTAAATCGATCAATAACTCCTTTGATTGAAGTAGATGCTTCAAACAGGATATATTGAAAATTTCAGACATAATAGAGTTTTTGTATGATCCAAATAAATATTGAACAATTCCTAAAAAAGAAATGACAGCTGAAAAGTAGAAGGAATAATGTGATTGCTATTTAGCTCGAAATGCTTACCGATAAAAGTCACCGCCCCCACTTAGGACAGTTACCTTATCAGACAGCATTCTAGCCCATTAAAATTGATTGTTGGCAAGTGTCTTTTACCTGGTAACCGCTTACAGGTAGGGGTGTAATCGAGCCGAGACAGCTCATGAGATACTCGAGATCGACTCGGAAAGTGTTCGAAATCGACTCGTGAATTGTTGAGTAAAGCTCGAGCTCGAGCTACTCGAGTAGATAATCGAGTCGAGCTCGACCTATAAATTACTCGACTCGAGCGGCTCGCGAGCCTTATCAAGCTTCTACAAAATTACAATTAATATTCATGTTGTTATGCGTTTTTTAAGACACGAGCGAGTTGAGTCGAGCTCGAAAGTGTCGATACCTGTCACGAGCTCGAGCTAGAAAATTTAGGCTCGACCGAGTTCGAGTCGAGTATCGAGCTGCAAGTTTGAGAGTCGAGTCGAGCTCGAGCTTGGCACTGTGTCGGCTCGACTCGGCTCGATTACACCCCTACTTACAGGGTAAGCTCGTCTGTGTTTGTTATACCACTTACCAGATAAAATTCTTGGTCCTTGTCATATTCATCCAGTAAGGTAATTGACACCTGGTAAGTGCTTACTCGGGTAGATGTTCGTTGCTACGAGCTGTGTGATATACCCTACTCAACACCCAAACTAGCGACAAGTCATTAGGGAAAGTAGTGTCGTAAGAATGACAGTTTCAAGCATTTAGGACAATTTGCAGATGGCTCTTATCTCAAGGACGTTTACTAGATTCTAGAAAGAAATAAAATCCAATAGCTTGAAAGCAACCAATCCAGATTCATAATTATAAAAACTTAAAAAATTCCGAATGTAAGCCACGTTTGATTGTATAAAGTGATTTTTGCAAAACTTCATCTGAAGTTGGTTGACATTAAGTTGATGCTGAATGGTAGTTTTATAGTATTACCAACTCCACACCATCCGGTATTCTTGGTTCCAACTGCTGCCGTGCATTATATCTAGCATTGTTCTCCTCCTCCTCCTCCTCCTCCTCCTCCTCCTCTGTTATTGTTATTTCAGTTGGTGCAAATACGAGATTCGTAAATGGTTTGATCACAAGCTTCTTCAGTGCAACACAATTTTGAATGAAATACATAGCCAATTCAAGGTCACTGGTCCATCCATGATACCCGCCTATTTCGACTACCTCCAGATGTTGATGGGGTTGCTTAGCCACTTGCCTTACTTCTTCCCTATTTGTCTCTTCTGGTTCCACCCAAATGGACCACATCAGCTGCAACAATGTCAAAAGACATGGGTGATTTGCTGATGCAAATTCAAAACCAAACCATTACACTAAAAGAAATAGCAAAGTATACGAGTCTCTGACCTCTGGGAGGTCAGGGGTTCAAACCTCACCAAAGGTGAGGAAGGTGTATGAGTTTATTTGCTTCATTTGCCTATATAAATATTATATACTTCAAAAAGAAATGGACCGATGGCATGACCAAAAACAAGAAGTGGCTAGAACAACATACTAAACAAAATTGTGTGATATGAAGTTCAGAAACTCCATCAACCAAAAAAAGAAAGAGTTGTTGATTTTCAGTTGTGACGACAGCAAGAATAACAAGGCCAATATACCCTTCATCCCAAAAAAGCACAAAAGATAGATAGCAATTCTATGAAGTATTTTCTTGAACTAAAAAGATAGATCAAGTACCTGAATTTTAAACCTCTGCAAACTTGGGCAAGCTTCTACCAAGGAAGTCAATATAACAAGACCACGGTCGTGCCATACATGAACTTTCACCATCAGTTGTTTAAGTTTTGGTAGCTCAGGGTATGGAAGAAGCTCTATATCTCTCTGGAAAAGTAAAAAAAATTTGAAGCAGTCTCACTAATAGGTTTAAGATGAAAAAAACCTTCCAAATTGTCATTCTAACCTGTGGAAAGGAGAGGTCCAACTCAAGAACTTGGAGATATGGTATGCAGCAAGATATCTTGCAAAACATATCATTAATCTTCTTCCATGAATAGCAGTTATGAATACAAAACTTTTCAAGTTTTGGAAGATTATCGAGTGTTAAAGTAATTGGCAAATGCCATCTAAAGGACTCCTTGCAATTAACCGACACAATATCTGAATCACGTATCTCAATGGATTCAAGTCCATCACAGTATATAATCTCAAGGTTTTTCAGTGCAAGCCCTTTTCCAAGGATTTTAGCTTTCACTAATTCACGTGAGCCATAAATGAAAAGATGTTCAAGAACTGAACAATTGCTCAGAATTTTCGTTAGGCATTCATCATTCACATCAACACGCTTCAAGATGAGAGCCTTGAGAAACTTTATCTCCATTGAGGTACCACAAGGCCTGACAGGAACATTGATAGATTGTCGTTTCAATGAGGACCCACATTTTCGATCAAAGATTTTATTGGAGAAGGCATAGTTACTCAAATCAGGGCCGTTACCCTTCAAATCCAGTTCTAATATCTTAACTTTTTTTGAAATTGCGAACTCAATCCATTTACCAATTGCAGCTTTTGCATTCTTGTTCAAATCAAAACAAATCTTAAACTCGTCAAGGGTGGGGCTCTTGTGCTGACGAATAATGCGGTTAACCCAATTGATGTACTTGTTCCTCTCTGCAAAACAAAATTTGTAGTACTTGTTCCACCCTGCAAAAGTACACGAAAAATTTCGTCCCATTCGCATCTTATTCAAGCTTTCATTGTCCTCAAAGGCTAAACGAACTGTTTGACACCACAAGTACCTCCATCTTCTTGAAAGCTTGCTGGTGACTACTGCATCCTTTAAAGGCAAATACGACATAATAGAAACAAGAATATCATCTGACAATCGGCTCAGTAGATCGTCTGAACCAAGATCATGAAGGTCATCCTTAACAATACACATAAACGAATAAAACAGATCAGTTTAGATTTAATATTAATGAAGAATCCTCAAGTACACACAATGTAAAAACTAGTGGAACAACTTACCACAGGGTACTAGGAGTTTCAAATTCCTTGAACGAGAATACCATTAACCAGAAACTAAATGATTATTCATTAAAAAAAAGTTAACACTTCTAAAGTAATTAAGCACAAATTGATACAATGTTACACTTACTTCTAGTAGAAGAAAATATATCCAAGTCAGCTTTTAAGGAGGGGATGACAATGGCAACAAAGTCTGTTAGCACTTATGTCGAGAAGGGGAAAAATGGGTAAATTCAGGAGATAGTCTGTTAAGAGCATAATATAAATAAAAGGGAGAGGGAGAAGTAGTGGTAAGCAGAAAATTGGTTGTAATGTATGGGAGATCCCTGCATCTCGAATAGCTTGGTAGGCGAATTTCCCTCAATCTGTTTTCTCTATTAAATTTTTGCTTGATGTTTGTTTACCTCTTAACAATTCCATTAAGAGGCAGTCTCTGAATCGCTAAGAGGTGAATCCTGTTTGGCAAAAATAAGTCTGCCTCTTAATGGTATCAAAACCCTCTTAATCATTTTGTATCCTAAACCTCGTTTAACCATTCAGAGCCCCAATTTCATTTTGAACAATTACCAGACAATTATATTTCATTTTGCACTATATAAAAGTCTCTTAATCATTTTGGCCACTTAATCATTCTGTACTAAACCATTCAGCAACTGCCAGACAACCCCTTATTAGTTCTTAAATGCAATTAAATCCGAAAATATTAAATAGACTAAACAAACTAGTAGAAGAAAGATTCAATTTACAAAACAGATATGCTAAATCACTTGAACATGCATATCCACTTTGAAGTTACCATAATCAAAGTCAAATGAAAATAATCAAACAAAAGAAACACACAATCAAGATTTTTCAAGAAATCACCTTGTTTTGTACCAGCTGTCTCTTTTTCCTCATCTTACGTCAGAAAATGAAATGTAAAGATGAACAACAACTGATGGTATTCTTTAGTAATGAAGAAGGTGAAAAAGGTGAAGTAGTCACATGTCCCAGGGATCAAAAGCATTCAACCACATTGCAGCGTTTCACAACAGAGTCTCTTGATTGAAATTTCATTGGTTTTTACGTTAGTCTTCACAAGTTTGATCAGGGTGGTCCTATAAAAATGTAAATACATAAATAAGATTAATAAATAAGCAAATATATAAAGATATTACATTGATGAAGTGATCAATTCAAGTAAATAGAAGAGGTGTTTACATATGAATGGCAAAATTTTACTTTGAAAATGTGAAATACTTCAATAAAAAAAAGCACACATGTGGACTACATCATAAGAACCGATTGGGAATGAGAGTTTACATGTAATGTAACAAATTCGACAAGTTCTATAAGGATCATTGCATAAGACAAATTCACGCATATTCATCACCCCTGCATCCATTTTAAATGTACTCTAAGACAAGGTAATCCGTGATCATATAGCTTCCCACACCATTTAACCATCATATGTTTGATCAAATGCACACTTAAAAAATTAGGGTTTTGGCATTGCCATCAACTAAATATTGGAAGGTTTTAGCAAAGTAAATTTAGGAAAACGTTACTTGCAGGGTAGACATCGTAGAGAGGACATGGGTGAATTTAGGGGGAAAATTTTACCAGCAGCAGGCGACAGGCAGAGACTCGGAAGGCGGCAGCAGAGGGGTGGTCGGAACTCGAAGGTGGTAGCATAGGCGGTCCGGCGATTCAGGGGGACGATAGCGGTAAAGGAACTCGAAATTTCGACTAAGAATGAAAACGATACGATAATTATAATAAGAGTATATTACAGATTTGGTCCCTGTGGTATACTATTTTTATGGATTTGGTACTTAAATTTCATTTAATACATAAAATGCCTTATGACTATGTTATGCATTTTTTTTTTTTGTCAGATTTGGTCCCTGTTAAACTTGAGGGTATTTTTGTCGTTTTGGCTATTCATCCACTTAAACAATTTTTTTTTTCTTTTTCTTCATGGAACGTCATGCTCTTCACATAAAGAATGAAGAACCTCAAGAAACAAACTCATGAACGATAAAAAAAACTCTCATAAAAAAATTGTGATACAAAACCTAAGTGGGGCTTTGACTTGTTAGCTCAATTTACCTAATTGGATAAACCTGACGATAATTGAGAATTTTACCTGGTAAGAATGATGACAAGAATTACTAGTTTTACCGGATAAGTAAGAGTGATGATTCTTACCTGTTAAGTATTCACCGACAAAAATGTTGCATATGATTTCTTTTAGTAAATTATAAAATCACACCGGTAAGTTAAGTGAAAATGTTGAATCTTAGTGGTAAGCGATTACCGAGTAAGAGTTGGGTAAACGACCCCTTACAATTACCAGGTAAGATTTTGGACCACCAAAACGATATCATATGCAACAATTTACCCGGTAAACACCTAATCGTACTGTGGTAAGAGTCGGTGCTCTCACTTACCGGATAAGACTCTTGTTCTTGCCTTCAATTATATAACAACAATTATATAACAAGCAACCGGGTAGTTATGATATTTTTACATGGTAAACCGGTATGGGTTACGAATTCGAAGCAATCCCAAGACTAATAGTGATGGGTTAACCGTCTGACCTTTTAACTTATGTACCATAACAAATACGACTGTAATATCTCGATCCAAATAATCAGACCCACCTTCGAAGCAATCCTTCTAAGAATTAATAGGTCAAAGAAGACATGTTTGTTTTCGTATGCCCAAGATCTCAGCAAATCTCACATCTTTTCTTTTATTTTCGTCTCCGACTCACAAGCAACTTTGCCTTCAAGTTCTTCCACACCTCTCGGGAACATCAAAAGACTATTTACCTTCATTAACACCTCATCTTTTAGAATATGCCAATCCGTTTGCTCGCAAAATGCACAAATGGTTTCTACATATGAAAGCATCCAAGTTCTCTGCTTATAGTAAAAACTTGCCCGTATGCAACTAAAGCATTAACACGTGGAAGTTTATCAAGATCACATATGCTATATGTGACATGATTCTATCTTATAACAACCATCAATAACACTTTTACTTCTTGGTACACTCTTGTAGTTCCATGACGATGTTATCTTTAAAGTTCTCATATGATGTTTTCTGATTTCATCATTTAGGTTTAGACTCCAGACTAGTCAGTTGAGTTAGAGAGTTGGTAGCGTTTGTTTTTTTAAGAGGTGCTGAAGTCTGAAATCTGATTTCAGTTCTGAAATGGTTATGAAACGTCTAAATGGATCAGACATAAGTGGCGATTAAGAGCTTAAAATGAAAAAACAATTAGACTGTCTAGTCAACGCTTGACTAGACCGAGTATTCCGAAAACTAGCTAACAATTATCGAATCCAAAGAGAGGTCGACTGGATTGGTCTAATTTGGTAAAATTTCTAGTCCCCTATCCTGCTACAACGGTCAAAATACAAAATAACGGTCAAGATTGAGATTTGAAATAGCGGTTATAGCAGTGGTACGATCTAAAAATAGTGGTTCATATAATAAGTTATTAGATTTATATATATAATATATATGTATGCAAAAAAAAACTTAACAATTATATGCATTAATTATTAATTAAAAATATAGTTTCAACATCAAAACATCTACTTAAACAAGTTTCACGCACACACGATAGGGTTTAGGGAGTCTTGAATATTTGTGGCTGTGATGTGAAGGAGAAGAGGGAGGAGGCTGTCGACAACGAGCCCAGGACCTGGAAGTATCCTCAAACACATACAATGTCAACTGAAAATTCAACAATATCAATTAACAAAAAAGATTAACATTTTAAGATAATGAAGCTCAAATTGGCATACCAAAATCATTTGAACAAGCGTATAAAAGTAAATAATCAAAATCATTTGAACAAGCATATAAAAGTAATAATCAAAATCGTTTGAACAAAGCATATCAAAGTAAATAATCCTACAGATTCTTAAAGATCAAATCAAAACCACCAACAAAAAGATAGATAGCAATAAGAAAAATTTAATCAGAAAACACACGGGCTTTAATTTTGTTCGGTTAGACGGTGGTACAGAAGATGTGTTTTCTTTGAAGTTAGCTAACCGGTATTAAGTTGGCTAGCTGAGATGCCAGATGGTAGTTTTATAGTATTACCAACTCCACATCAACAGGTGTATATGGTTCCAACTGCTCCTGTGCACGATTTCTAGCAGCATTCTTCTTCTCTATTATTGCATTTGCTTCAAGTCCTACTTCACCCATATATGGTTGAATCACAAGCTTCTTCAGTGCAACACTATTTTCAAGGATATACATAGCCAATTCAAGGTCAATGGTTCAATCACGATAGTCACCTATTTCCACCACCTCCAGATGCTGATGGGCTTGCCTTACTTTTCTATTTATAAATCCAGTTGTAGTACATATACCGAACATCTGCAACAATGTCAAAGGACATGGGTGATTTGCTGATGCAAATTCCAACCTAAACCATTGTATGTATATATATATATATATGTATATATATATATCCGGTAAAAGCCCAAGTCTGTAATAGGGTGTACAGGATCATGTTGATATATATGTGTATACAAACGTCTAAAGCATCGGACAGAGTCCTCAAATTATATATATATATATATACACACACACACACGTACATGAAGGTCAAGATTTCGTGATCGGTACACCAAAAGAAGAATATAGGAAAGTATTCCCAAAGAACGAAAAGGATTTGTTCACATAAGTGGACAACAATCTTCAACTATAATGTTTCTTTATTTTGGTAGCCTGCACTCATTCATGACACCTAATTGCAAATCAAGGAATCCTTTCCAATTGTTCGGATTACTTAGCTTAATGGACCGATGGCATGACCAACAAAAATAACATACTAAACAAAAAAAAAATTTGAAAGGGTATCCTAGGCATTTTGCCTAGACTAAAATCCCTTGCAATTTTAAGACTGCTAAAGCATGCAGCCCTGAGATAATTTCTCAGTGGCCACAAGTTGTTTGCACCTGGATTCGAACCTGGGGTAGATGGGTTATCTAGCCTCATCCCTCACAAGCATTAACCAGTACGCCACAAACCTTGTGGTTAACATACTAAACAAATTTGTGGGTAAATCAAAATCAGAAACTCCATCACCAAAAAGAGAGTTATACTTGATAGTACGTTGTGGTGACAGCTGGAACATAAGGCAAACAAGTACAAAAAGATAGATAGCAATTCAATTAAGAAGGTAAGTACTTGTACCTTAATTGTAAATCTTTGCAAATTTGGGCAAGCTTCTACCAAGGAAGTCAACACATGAAGACAACCCTCATCCCATAACCCAACTTCCATTATCAGTTGTTTAAGTTTTAGCAGCTTAGGGAATGGAAAGAACTGCATATTTTCCTGGAAAAAGAAAGAATGATGCACTATCACTAACATGTTAAAGTAGGAAAAAGGACAACCATTCAAATTGCAATTCTAACCTGTAGATCGAAGATCCGTAATTCAAAAACTTGGAGAGATGGTATGCAGCTAGATATCTTGCAAAAGATATCATTAATCTTCATTTCATAATCACGAATACTAATCTTTTCAAGCTTTTGAAGATTATTGAGTGTTAAACTAATTTCATAATTACTGCAATTGAACGACACAATATTTGAATCAGATATCTCAATGGATTCAAGTCCATTACAAGATAAAATCTCAAGGTTTTTCAGTGCAAGCCCTTTCCCATGGATTTTAGCTTTCACTAATTTGCCTGAGCGATAAATGAATAGATGTTCAAGGACTGGACAACTGCTCAGAATGTTCTTTAGGCCTTCATCATTCACATCAACATTCTTCAAGATGAGAGCCTTGAGAAAATTCATCTCCATAACGGTAGCATAAGGCCTGACAGGAACATTGATAGATGGTCGTTTTGATGAGGACCCACATATTTTATCAAAAAATTTATCAGGAAAAACATAGTTATTCACATGAGAGTAATTATCTCTCAAATCCAATTCTAGTGTCTGAACACTTTTTGAAATTGCAAACTCGATCCATTTACCGATTGCACCTTTAGCATTCTTGTCCAAATCAAAACAAATCCTAAACTTGTCAATGATGGGGCTCTTGTGTTGACGAATAATGCGATTAACCCAATTGATGTATTTGTTCCTCTCCGCGAAACAGAAACTCGTGTACTTGTTCAC
Source organism: Silybum marianum (assembly GCA_036898165.1). Taxonomy (NCBI): domain Eukaryota; kingdom Viridiplantae; phylum Streptophyta; class Magnoliopsida; order Asterales; family Asteraceae; genus Silybum; species Silybum marianum. The sequence goes on from CM072532.1 coordinate 3,309,288, forward strand.
CTCTTTCAAACAACACAAATCTCGTTCCTTTCTTATCTTACTTGATCTTTCCTTGTCCTCAAAGTCTAAACAAACTCTTTGACACCACAAGTACCTCCATCTTTTTGAAAGCTTGCTTGTGGCTGCTGCATCTTTTAGAGGCAAATACGACATAATAGAAACAAGAATATCATCCGACAATTGGCTCAGTCGATCATTCGGACCAAAATCATGAAGGTCATCCTTAACAAATACACATCCATAACATAAATAAAAACAAAAAAAAAAAAAAAAGATCAGCTTCGATAATATTAAAGAATCCTCACATACACAATGTAACAGTTAGCGGACGGATCAATCCACAGGGATACTACTAGGGGTTTCAAATTTGATTGTTTAATTCCTTGAACGAGAATACGTCTTACCCATAAATTAAACGATCACACATAAAAAGTGAATAATTAAACAATATCCAGCCATTAGACTTGTTTTTATAGGAAAAAAAACCAAGTCAGCTTATTTGTTTTTTAGTTAGCAATTTTGTTGAGAAGGGGAATTTGGGTAAATTCAGGAGATTATCTGTTAAGGGCCTGGTATAAATAAAAAGAGAGACGAAAAAGTAGTGGTATGGGAGATTCTATAATCTCGAATAGCTAGTCATTTTTCATTTTGTTTCAGTCAATCCAAGCTTGGCCCGCAAATTCCCTGTTATACCCTGAGGGTTAACAAGTCATTTTAGTAAGTTGGGTAATAGAAGTACGAGTATGCAATGCAAGGTTGTATTGAGTCTCGGCATTACTAGTGTAAATAGGGGGAAGGGCTTTGAGGAGAGGCATTCGGTTTTATAAACACTAAAATTTAGGGCGTGAGTCCGGTAGAGGATACTAGCCTCTAGAAAACCCTTTTAGTAAGCATTCGATTAGTGAGAAACATTTGGTGTATATCATTCCCCCAATCTGTTTTCTCTATTAAAATTTGGCTTAGTTCTTAACATACAGTTAACTATAATAATATAACATAGAATGAACAAACTAGCAAGAATAAAGATTTAAATTACCGAACACATACGCCAAATCACTTGAATAAGCATATCCACTTAAAAGTTAAAAGTGACGACTTAGACAGATAATCAGAGTCGAATGAACACAATCAACAAAGATCGAATCAAACGGATGAAAACCATAATCATATCATAAGATCTCAAGAAATCACCTTGCTTTGTGCCAGCCGCATTTTTTTCCTCATCTTTCGTCAGAAAATGAAATGTAAAGTTGAAGAATGACTGAAAAAATCTAATACATTTATTCTTGTCGATGGTGGTATTCTTTAGTAATGAAGAGGGTGAAGAAGGTGAAGTAGTCACCAAGGGCCAAAAGCATTCAACGTCATTGCAGCGGTTTCGCACAAGAGTGACCCTATTCAAATTATATATTATGTAAACACACAAATAAGATAAATAAATAAACAAATATATAAAGATATTACGATTGATAAAGTGATTGATCCAAAAAAAAGTGTATGTAACTACTTTATAAGTTGTCAACAATTGAACAAAGTATCAGTTTCCAAGTAAATAGAAGAGGTGTTTACAACTTTACATATGAAGACTAAAATCCACATTCTGAAACACTTCAATAAAGATAAGCAGAATGTGGAGCATCCAAGAGTACAATAACACCACAAAATTAAACTAACATGATGTTTGATGTTCAAAGACGTACACTAGTATATTAATGGGTAGCCATTAAAAAATCACTAAACCCTAAAACAAAAATAACACAACTAAACGAGAATTTTGGATTGAATTAAGATGCATATTTGGGGGACTTTCCGTTCAAAACTAGACTTAGGGGCTGTTTGTTTACCTCTGGATGATACCATCCAGAGGTACCTCTGAATCGTGCAGAGGAAGCAAACCGTTTGGCAAATTTTTTTTTGCTCTGTATGGTAACAAAAGGGTCTGGATGGTAACTGCCCTAATTCTTTGAGTTACCATTCAGAGTTTGATTTTTTCCTAAAATACCCTCCTCTTTCTTTGTTTATCGCCTCCCTTCTCTCTCTCTCGTGCCATTCTTGCTTCTCCCCCACTGGTTTCACTTTGAGTTACCATTCTTGCTTCTCCCCACCGCCACCACAAACCACCCTCAGCCGCCGCCGGATCTCAAACCACCACCACTACCACCACCTGCATTTGAAGAAGAAACAGTAAAAGAAGGCATAGGTGTATCATTCAGAGGGGCGACATTTCCATAGGTACCCTTCATTCTTCTCTCCTACAATCACACCAAAATCATTTGTTCTTCACTGCTTTTCTCTACTGGTCGCTGAAATCGGCAACCTTCCCTCATCCATTCTTGAACGATTTCGATTTCCCCATCTTCACTGCTTCAATTTCAATTTCTTCATCTTCACTACTTCGATTTCGATTTCGATTTCTCCATCTGATTTTCGATTTCAATTTCAATTTCATCACGACTTCTCGATTTCGATTTCAGTTTCTCCCCGACTTCTCTAGGTTTCTATTTCTCCGTCTGGTTTTCGATTACACCCTGACTTCTCAATTTCGATTTCGATTTCTATTTCTATTTCTCCCCGACTTCTCGAGGTTTTTTCGATTTTCATGGTACTCGAATTTCATGGTTCTCGATTTCGAACTTGTTTCATGGATTTCAGACTAGTTTGGTTATCGATTTCAAAGTATTTTGGTTCTCGATTTCGAACTTGTTTCATGGATTTCAGACTGGTTTGGTTATCGATTTCAAAGTATTTTGGTTATCGATTTTATTCAGAACTGTTGTATTTTGTTATTTTTGCAAAATTATATTGCACTACTGTTTAATTATGGTGTTCATGATAAATGGTTGGTTGTTAGCTCTTGATTTCCATGAGTTGATTGAGTTCTCATGGTTCTTTGAAACAAATGGGGACGATAATCATACAAAGGGTTAAAATGGTCATTTGTTCTTATTCAGACTGTCCATTCAGATCAACTACCAAACAATCATTTTTCATTCTGGACTATATTATACAGAGCCTCTATACCATCCAGCAACTACCAAACAGCCCCTTATATGTGATATTCTGATTTTACTGACAGAAGAGATCGAATACAGATCTTGAAGAACTCCAAGAAGTTGAATTACGGTCAAAAAAACACTAAACCGTCAGTGAGGCTTCATGTAGGATGTAGTGAACTAGTATTCAAATATCCAACAGCAAAAACGTTTAATCAATTCATCAATCGTCACTCCCAAATGGAAAAAATCAGTAACGCTGTGTTCTCGAGTTTTTTTTTACGAAGGAAAGGAAGAGAAAAGGAAGGAAAGTAAAGGAAAGAAAAAAAATGTTGTGTTGGAAAAGGAAGGAAAGTTATATTAGTTTTCCTCCCAAATGTGGGAGGAAAGGGAAGGAAAGGAAAGAGTTTTTTTATAACAATTAAAAATATTTATAAAATTACAAATTTACCCATCAATTACATTCTCCTAAAAAATAAATAAGGGTATATTTGTAAAATTGACATCTTTCCTTTCATTTCCCTCCTACTCAAAAACACGAATATTTATTTTATTTCCTTCATTTTCTTTCCATTCCCTTCATTCTCGAGAACACGAATAAAAAATTTTATTCCCCTCCCTTTCCTTTCTTTTCTTTACCTTTCTTTTCTTTTCTTTCCTTCTAAAATTCGAGAACAGAGCGTAAACCCTAAAACAGAGATAACACAAGAAAATGTGAATTTTCAACGATTCAAATTACAAAAAGATCGAGTCTGATTAGGGGCAAGCGGGAAGGGGCGAGGCTGCCGGATTCTGGTGCACAGAGGCGCCGGCGTTGCCCGTGCGTATTGGTCTTATTTTAGAAATTAAAGTGTGGGCCTGGGCTTATCTGGTTTTCTGTTTCACATTGGGCCTTGCACTGTATGACTATAGAAATACTAGAAACATATTCGCGTAATGCAGCGAGATACGTCTGGATTTTAAGTTTCATTTTAATTTTTTTCTCTGTCGATGTTCTAATGGTTTTATGTGATTTTAAGAAAATAATTTTAATATTTGATTTAAAAGTTTCATTTTTTATGTAATTTTTTTAATTCAAATTTTTTTATCATACTTTATTTTAGGTTTAATAATGAAGTAATTTATTTTTGTTTTGATAATATAATTTTTTATAAGGATAATAATTAAACTTAAACTATTATCTTAATTATTTTAAATTTTTTATATTTAAAATTAGATGTTTATCATGTATTTGATCATAATCATCTGTAGTTAGTTATTCAAATTCAGAAATGAAGCATTAATAAATTGCACTTACGCATAATCTACTTGTAATCTTGAAGTAATTAACATTAAATAGCAGTACCTAACGATTAAAAAATTATTTTTAAGAGTTTTTGGCCAAATGCTCTATAATATAGTATAGATGATAAACCGGACCTGATTTTTCGATTCGACTAATTGCAAAACCGTACACTAAAAAAGTACTATATTTAGACGGAAAAAATAATGTGAAATAAAACCGTAAGATAGAAGTTTTTACAGATCTTATAAATTTTAAAGTTCTTAAGGGTGCGTTTGGCATGTCATGGGACAACATCGGGTTGGACAACATGGACAAGATCTGATTTTCATGGGACAAAATTTAAAGTTTTTTTGTTCCACCAAAATAGGTGGAACAACCTGAGACAAGACAAAATATTACCAAATTCCCCTTGTGTCCTACTAACATCTAAACCAAAAAAACGCTTCTATCAGCTTCTTCTACATTCACGGTCATTATATTCCCTATCAAACCCTACAACAATAACGAATCCAGCTTCTTCAACACCTAAATCGATTTCTTTTCCTAACGTGTCGTATTTGGATTGCTTTTCCTAATGAGTTCCTTGCACATCGATTTCTTCTATCAAATCGAGTGTTCGTTCTGAACAAATCGACTGTTTTTACTAAATCGAGTGTTCGTTCAACTAATCGATTTTTTATCAAATTTGGTACTTCATGTTTTTACCTGTTAGATTTGGTGTTTGGATTCTAAGAAACGTACCGTTCATATCTTTAAGACGGTGGTTGGTGGCTTGCGACGGCGACGTCAATAAGATGAAGGAAGGAGATGATGCCTTTGGATTAAAACCTAATTAAAACTTTTCTCTACTCCACCAAATATGTGAGAGTGTTTTATTACAAATAAATTGAGAGCAATTCTTATATATTTGTAACATATTGTACATATTCGACTTAAATTCACATTTGGGCCCTGTGGTTTATAAATATTAACGGATAAGGTTCCTTAAAGATTTTTTTAACAATCAACGTCTATGTACTTTCCATTTTATAATAGATAGGTCCCAGGCTAACGATTATCCTGCTTTTATGTTAAACATGACTCTTTTAGCATATTTTCTTTATTTTGCCATTTTACGTACTGGACTTTATAATTTTTTTATTTAGAAACTTAAGTGTGGGCCTGGCCTTACCCTATTTTGGTGGATGGCTTCCCGTTTCATTATTGGGCCTTATACTACGACTGACCTGGATAATTCAAATATTAAGGGATACTTTGGGATTTCTTACCTTATTTTGCTCTCTTTATTTTGGTATTTTCAATTGAAATAAGATGCATATTGCGATCAAAACTAGACTTGTACGTGAATTCTGATCCTAGTGAATGAAAATGATCGATTTCAGATCTTGAAGAACTCAAAGAAGTTGAATTACAGTTGCAGTTGCAAATATCAGTAAACCGTGAGTGAGAGAACTAATATTCAAATATCCAACAGAAAATTGTTTAATCGATTCATCAATCTTCAATACCAAATGCCAAAACCCACTAAACCCTAAAAACAGAGATAACAAAAGGAAAGGTGAATTTTCAACGATTCAACTTACATATGATCGACTCTGATCAGGTGCGAGGGTGCCATTTTCTTGAAGCGAGGGGAGACGATCGACTCTGATCAAGGTGGTGGGCTTTATTAATTTAATTTTAGGTGCTCAAGTATGGGCCTAGGCTTGCCCTATTTGTTTCATTTGGGCCTTGAATGCCCGTAGTTTTGGATTTCATCAAAATATGATTTTTATTGAAATCTCTTTATAATTTTAATTTTTTTTTACATTAGCATTAGAAATATATCTAACTCCAAATCCCACAAATCAAACTAACTGCACGATATATTTATGGATTTCCTATCGTATTTTATTTTTCTTCGTTGATTGAATAACAATATTGAAACATTGCCCCAAACTTTCATTGATCTATAATATCAAATTCTAAAGTGTTGATGATATGTTTCTATCTATTATTTTATTTTTTCATACTTAATTTTTATGTTTATTACGTTTTGTTCATTTTTATCATGGTTTTTCATTGAATTTGCTTGTTTTAATTTATGTGTTTATAGTTTCTATTAAATTCCTTTATTGCAAGTTTATGGCCTAACTTTTAAATTTGAATATAAAATTAATTTTAACATCGACTAACTTTCATTATGTTTCTTAGATGTTTTATGAAAAAATTGGTCTATAATCATTTTATAATGAGGTTTGTCAAATTGGTTTTATATAAACACTAATTTCCTATAACAAACTTTCTTAAAATATTTTTTAAATCTTTCTTAAATAAGATTTACCTTCCTCTTTTATACTTTACAACCTATATTAGTTGTCTTTTAAATCACATTTTGCCACACATCTAGTAATTTGTTGTATATTCATGTTGATAAAAAATATTGATAGTTAAAAAAAATGTCCCAAGGTGACTATGGTGATTTCTTTCATTTCAATACTAACGATCCCTTCAGGTGAAGTTTTTTTTACCGAGACTTTTTGTCATGTAAAGAAATTCCAACTTAAGTTGTAAACGCTTTCTTTGTCATGTAAAGATAAGCTCACATACAACTTCTCCAGTTAGACATAATTGGATCACAGCCAACGCTTTCTTGTCCAACTCATCCCATTCGTCGTCTTAATGGACGTAATCCACGATTTTAAAATAATATCGTATGCAACAATTTACCCGGTAAGCGTTAAACGTGGTAAGAACCTGGGAGCTCTCACTTGCAGGGTAAGACTCTTGGTTATTGCCTTTCCTCTTACCGCTCTTATTGGGTAAGATTTTTGGTCCTTATGATATTTAACCGGTGAAATAATATGACTTGGTAAACGTTTATCCGGGTAAGCGTTTGGTAAACGACCCGAAGTTGGATTGAAAGCATTTGAACAACCCAACTCACTGCTTACGGTTTCAAAATCTTGAACCCAGTCCAACTCAATCCATACCAAAGTGCAACCCAACCTAACCAAAACAACCTAACCCAAGAAGTAGAGTTGATACTTTGTTTCATCCCAAAATTCTCCTAACCTTATATATGTTGTTTTCTCTACTCATAACTCTTTTTTCATCATCATTTAACATAACTTATCATTACTTTTCTTGAGAGAATCAACCATATTATGCTATATTACGCTATAGAAGTATACATCGTGTTCTCTAATTTGATAACAAAGAAAATGAAAAGGAAAGAAAAAAAATATTTTATTTGTTTTCTTGATAGGAAAGTGAAATTAAAGTTAATGAAATATAATTTTATGTTTTTGAGCACAAGAAAAATAAAATAGTACACCATTTATTTATTTTACACCGGGTTATAACTGATAATTTGATGTATAGGGGTGGCTTCTTATGTTAACCAAATAACTTGTGTTAACCCATCGTTCACCAGTGAACACCATGCTCGTTTACTGGTGAACACCATTCATCAGTGAACGAGCATCCTGTTCGTCAGTATGCGAGCATCGTGTTCACCAGTGAACGAGCATGGTGTTCACCAGTGAACGATGGGTTAACACGGTTAACACAAATAATTGAGTTAACACTCGAAGGGGCCTCTTGATGTATAATCATATAAATATTCGTAATTTGTAATTATTTATTTTCTTTCCCTCCAAAAGTTTAGGAGGATAATCAACATTATTCCTCTTTACTTTTCTTCGGTTTCCCTCCATTTCTTTCGTGAAAAATGACTTGAGAACATAGCGTTAATCTGTCTAAAGTTATTTCAGACAACTCCAACACATTCTTTAAAATTGAGAAAATCAAAAAATGAGACTTTCAGTTTGTAGTTTGTTTCCACAAATTCTAGATGACGTTCTCTAAACTAGATAATGCTCCAAGTTTATAGCATTATCTAAAATTTTATGTGTATAGAGATAAATTAATTTCCTATCCATTCCTACAAATGAGATTTGAATTATTTTTGTATTATATAAATTCTTTTTAAAACGTGTATTAGATAATAAATTTATAGTATGACGGATGTTAAGCCTCTAGAATAAAGAATTTGTTGGTGTTAAATATAATTATTTTTACAGATTTTTTTCTTTTGTTTATCTATTTTAAAGAAATTATAAAGAAATTGTGAAATTAAATGTAGTTTAGAAATTTTTGTTTTTATTATCTTTTATTTATCTATTCGTAAGCTTCTTTAGGACAACACCATTTTCGATGAAATACATAGCCAGTTCAAGTCAGCTCATAATAGGCACATATATCCACCACCTCGAGATGTTGATGTGGTTGCCATCTCCAACAACATATTCTTCAAAACGAGAATCAAAAGTCAAAATTTAAAAAAAACAAAAAAAATATTTTTGAAAAGTTGTCCAAATCTGAAAAATTTTATCATCTCGTCACCTTCTCCATTTTGAAAAAAGTTTTGAAGATTTGTTGAAGATTCTTTTATGAGTTTATCTACCTCCATATTTGTCTTTCTCGGTTTCTTTATAAAAAAATTATACAAAGAGAGAATAAATAATGATAAAAAACAACTTTCTATTAATTAATTATTAGAAAACAGGTTATTTTTACATATTTTAAAACATGGTTGCAAACAAATCCCATCATATCTAGTGCAATTAAACATCTTTGAATCTATTATCTATGTTTAGTTTGAATTTGAGTTCTTGTTGAGTATGGGCTTATGGCCATATTGTTTGAAGAGTGGACAAAAGGGAAAGATTGGGAAGATGCTGGGTTCTTATGGGGAAAGAAGAAGATTAGTTTTTTATTTCGTCCTTGTGGTTTGTTGTAAATAACCATTTTCGTCCCTGGTCTTTCAAAATTGTTTTTCTAGTCATCGTGGTTTCCAATTTATTTCCTTTTTCGTCCCTCTGAATAAATCTGTTATAAAGTATGTTAAAGTCATGGGTAATATAGTCTTTTTACTTCTTTTTAGTTTCTTTACTTTTTAATTAAAATATTATTATAGTACAAATAGGACATATTTAAAAATGGAAAAAACCATAAAGGCTACTCCATCAATCATCATCTTCATCTCTCTCTTCCCTACCCAAATTTGCAACATGAACACCCCTTCCCCCCAAAGAAAAACCAGCTTCTTCATCTTTCTCTCGCATCATTCTTATTATTATTTTGATGGTTAAAATCTTAAATAAAAATGATTCTACAAATAAAACCCAATTTGGAAGCAAAAATCAAACCTAGATAACTACAACAAATTTTTATAAAAAGGGAGCATAAAGGATTTTGAATTCAAACTCAAAAGGTGAAAGTTGTGGTTGTAAGTTAATTAGTAGTTTTTTTACCCGTGGGTTTAACATAGGTGTAATGAAGATTACAAGCTAGAAATTAATGGGATCTATGGCTAGACAAAGGTTAGTGACTTTGAAAAGATTTGAGAAAAAACCCCTTAAGAAAATACCAATCTTTCCTCCATAAAGTGTAACCCAGGTTCAAAGAAAAATCCAGAAAAGATTTTAAGCACAAACTTCTTATACATCTGACACTCCTTAAACTAAACTCGTTGTCTCTTATCCACATCGTATTGGTACAGTTGCTCCACCAGATATTTGTATACTTAAGTTTTAGGAAGAAGAAGAGTGTGTGTGTGTGTGTGTGAGAGAGAGAGAGAGAGATATACACGCACAATTGCTCCACAAACGAGGGTTAGCAGGTTCAATCTCCATCGCCGGAGAAGGTCGCCGGAAGGAAGGGAAAAGGACGGGTCGTTTGCATGTGAGGTTGAATATGTACTGTCATATTGTATTATTATAATATATGATAGTACATTATTATTGCTTTTTAATAAATGGTTAAAATAATAAAAAGACTAAAATGTCCCTGAGTTAACAGCTGAAATTTAACAGAATTAGTTCCAGGGACGAAAAGCGAAACAAAAGGGAAACCATGAGGACCAAAAAAGCAGTTTTTAAAGATCAGTGACGAAAATAGTTATAAATGACAAACCACAAGGACGAAAATCGTAGTTTACTCTTTTTATTATATTATCCCAATAAAAACAAAAAAGAGGTGTTTTAAAAGTGATTTTATAAATATAAAAAAGCCACCTTAATTGCCAAACCAACAAATAATATTGATTTTATGTTATATCATTCGCAACGTCAACATAGTAACATGCTAATTGTTAAACCAGTTACCCAAGTAATTAAAAGTTTTATATTTTATATTTCAGGTACCAAAATAAATGTTTTAAAAGTACGTTACCTAGAATAATAATCAAGAGAAAATACATCACCTTTTAATGCAATTTGCCCTTTAAACAAGCATACCAAAGTAAATAATCCTACAGATTCTTGAAGATCAAATCAAAACCATCAACAAAAAACTGAATCAAATCGCCCAAATCCTAATATTTTTGACAAGAAAAGCCAAAAGATCATCTATTGTCATTAGAAGCTAGCTATAAAAGACGATGGGAAAAGATGAGAACCTTTAATTACGTTCGATTAGATGGTGATATCGAACATCAAAGATGTGTTTTCCTTGGAGTTACCTCATGGTATTAAGTTGGCCAGTTGAGATGCTGGATGGTAGTTTTATAGAAGTATTACCAACTCTACACCAACAGGTATATTGGGTTCCAACTGCTGCTGGTAATAAGTTCTAATAGCATTCTTCTCCTCCGTCATTTCTTCTGTTGCAAGTCCTACTACCATATGCGGTTTAATCACAAGCTTCTTCAGTGCAACACTATTTTCGATAAAATACATAACCAATTCAAGTTCATTGACCCGCCCAATATACCCACCTATCTCCACCACCTCCAGATGCTGATGGAGTTGCTTAGCCGCTTGCCTTACTACCCTCCTTTTCAATGGCTCCATCAGCTGCAACAATGTCAAAGGACATGGGTGATTTGCTGATGCAAATTCTAACCAAAACCATTGAATTTTATATAGATATAGATGCAGGCCTAGGATCGTGTGAGAAGGAGAGTTAAGGTGAGAAGCGTAAGAAGAGATCTGAACCAATGATCACTTTTAATCTCATACTCATTCATGAATTGCGCCTTAAAAAGGAGTTGATTCGGTGCATCTTGGCGCACCTCATCTCGGCGTATCTCATCCTAATGTGCATCCAAGGGTGAAAATCCTTTCTTACGCTTCTCACTTTAACTCTCCTTCTCACCGGAACCCAACCCTATATATATATATATAGGTTCAAGAGAAAACGCCAGAAAAAGAGAAAAATGAAGAAATGCATACTGGTAATTTGTAACATGCATTTGTGCATATGCACTAATACATATATAAATATAGAAGCATTGGTGCATGGAAAAAACCCCGCTTCAATCGCTTGTATGCATTTGTGCATACCGTCCGAATGGAGAACTCCCAGGATGTTCTTCAATTTTCTCTTTTTTTAGTGTTTTCGCTGAACCTCCCTCTCTCTCTCTCTCTATATATATATATATATATATAGATAGATGAAGAATCATGTGAGAATAGAAGTTAAGGTGAGATTCAGTACACTTACGATAGAAACAAATTTGTAGGTAAATAAAGATCAGAGTTATACTTGATATTCTAGCAGGAACAATAAGACCAACAGATCCACCATCCCAAACAAGTACAAAAGATAGATAGCAGTTCAATTAAGAACTAAAGATAAGTACCCGTACCTCAATTGTAAATCTTTGCAAATTTGGGCAAGCTTCTACCAAGGAAGTCAACACATAAAGACAACTGTCATCCCATGGTTCAACTTCCATCATCAGTTGTTTAAGTTTTGGTAGCTTAAGGAATGGAACGAACTGCAACATATTTTTCTGGAAAAAAAATGATGCACTCTCACTAACATGTTAAAAGTGGGAAAAAGACAACCCTTCAAATTGCCATTCTAACCTCTAGATGGTGGACAACGAATTCGAGAACTTGGAGATGTGACATGCAACAAGAAATCTGGCGAAAAATATCATCAATCGTATTATCATCACGAATAGTAATCTTTTCAAGTTTTGGAAGATTATCGAGTATTAAACTAATTGGAACACCCCTCCCATAGGATCCTTCACAATTGAAAGACACAATACTTGTTGAATCACATATCTCAATGGATTCAAGTTCATCACAATCTATAATATCAAGGTGTTTCAGTGCAAGCCCTTTTCCATCAATTTTAGCTTTCTCTAATTTGTCTGAGCCATAAATGGATAGATGTTCAAGGACCGGACAAATGCTGAGAATTTTCTTTAGCCCTTCATCATTCACATCAACATTCTTCAAGATGAGAGCCTTGAGAAACTTCATCTCCATAACAGTAGCATAAGACCTGACAGGAACATTGATAGATGGTCGTTTCAATGAGGACCCACATTTTCGATCAAGGATTTTATCAGGAAAAACATAGTTTTTCCTTTGAAAATAGAAACCATCTCCCAAATCCAATTCTAGCCTCTGAACGTTTTTTGAAATTGCAAACTCAATCCATTTACCAATTGCACCCTCATCATCCATGTCCAAATCAGAACAAATCTTGAACTCGTCAATGGTGGGGCTCTTGTGCTGACGAATAATGAGGTTAACCCAATTGATGTACTTGATCTTCTCTTCAAAAACCACATCAAAGTCTAAACGGACTCTATGACACCACAAGTTCCCCCATCTTCTTGAAAGTATGCTGGTGACTGCTGCATCCTTTAGAGGCAAATACGACATAATAGAAACAAGAATATCATCTGACAATCGGGTCAGTAGATCATCCGAACCAAGATCATGAGGGTCATCCTTAACAAATACAAACATACACAAATAAAAAAGATCAGCTTAGATTTAATATTAAAGAAGAATCCTCACGAGCACACAATGTAACAACTAGCAGAGCTAGAAGCATCAGATTTGATGATTCAGTTTATAAAACAAGAATACACATAAAAGGATTACACATAAAAACAGAGTCGACAATTCTACAGATAATTAAACCCACAGTAACAGAATTTGCGAAGAGAAATAATTGATTTACAAAACACGGATGATAAGTCACTTGAACATGCATACCTACTTAGTAATGATTTATACAGATAATTAATTTCGAATGAAAACAATCAAGAAAGATTGAATCAAGAAGTCACCTTGTTTTGAGCCAGCCGTATACTTTTCCTCATCTTTTGTCACAAGATGAAATGTCTAGATGAATAACGATGGGTAAATTTTGATGGGAAATATCGGAAAGAGAGTTAAGAAGATGAACTAGTCACATGTCTGAAGCATTCAACCTCGTTGAAGTGTGTGCGCACATGAATCTTCTCATGCTTGAGCCAGGATTTTGAATCATATATGGTGATCCTATTTAACATAAATGTAAATACATAAATAAGATAGTTGTCATTAGATTCATTTCATGATGATGATTAGAATTAAAAAGAAATCAGACAAACGAAAAGAGATGTAGATACATTTCTAGGAAATACATAATCAAGAGTAATAATCAGGATAAAGGATGAAAAAGTTGAAATCACAATGTAACAGGGAGGAGGGTTATTGTTTTAATTTATATCATACAGACTTGTTCATTGTTTGTAATATGTATTTACAAATGAAGAATTACTAATTTAACTTTTAAACGTGCCTTAGTTATTTAACGAGATTTGGAATCCAGCAATACTCTTTATTTGGATTGAACTAATTTCGAATTGTACATTTGAACTACTGTGTTATTGTGCTCCAATCCAATGTGATGTCTATGAAACTTTTATAGGTTGCATTGATGAGGCTGTCCATGGTAGGAGGTGGGAATTCACATTAATAGAACCATATCGAAGTCAAACTTGCAAGAATCACTAAACCCTAACACAAAAATAATAAAACTAAATGAGCATTTTCAATTGAATTAAGATGCATATTTCGATCAAAACTAAACTTATATGTGAAATTCTGATCCTAACACAAAAATAATACAACTAAATGATCGATTTCAGATCTTGAAGAACTGAAAGACGTTGAATTACGGTTGCAGTTGCAAATATCAGTAAACCGTGAGTGAGACTGTGAGAGTGAACTAATATTAAAATATCCAACAGAAAAATTGTTTAATCGATTCATCAATTAGTCTCAATCACAAATGGCAAAAACCACTAAACCCTAAAAACAGAGATAACAAAAGGAGACGTGAATTTTCAACGATACAACTTACATAAACGATCGACTCTGATCAGGGGCGAGGGTGCCGGTTTCTGGAACCGACGTGTTGGGCTTTATTAATTTAATTTTGGAAAATTTCATCAATTATCATTTAATTTTTAAAAAAGTTACATTAATATCCTTTAATTTTTGGGAAAATTTCATCAATATTATTTAAAATAGCAAAATACAAGAAATAACAATCTAGTTTCATACATTATTTATTGTAGCATTGTACTTTTAGTTTTTCTTATTACAACAATGTACTTTCAAATTATTTTTTATTAGAGCATTGTACTTTGAAAAATTTACCAATTATAGCATTGAGTAACTTTTTCTTTTAAATTTAACCACTATACTAGGTTTTCATGCTACCTCATTGTCCATATAGGTTGTCCACATGCAATCTATTGTTAATGTGTCATCTCTTATTATAGCATTGTATTTTCAAAATATTAACTTTACATATTATTTAATAAGTACATTAGACTAATTAAATTAAACTAAATTATTCATAACTATAAGAATATTAAAAAAATTTGTAGATCACTATTTATTTCTCTAATATTAAAAAAATATTTTCTTAACTAAGAAAATAAAAATTATTACACTTTTTTATAAATAAAATATTTACATGGAAAAAAATATATCTTTATGTCTTAATTTTTTTTTGAATTGACATATCATTCAATAAATATATTAAATTAATTAGATCATTTCAAAAATATTAAAATGTAACAATATTAAAAAGATTTCTAAAACACAATTTAAAAAAAATACAAAATAAGTATTTTTTGAATTAGAAAAATTAAATCACAAGGTTATGCTTTTTATAAATAAAATATTTATTTTTAAAAAAAATATTATATTTGTTAAAAAAATGTTAATCTAGAATATTTATTTTGCATACAATTTAGTAAGAGTGAGTTTTTTAAAAATGACAACACGCGGAAATTACTAAAAAATTAAGATAATTAAGAATAATATAAACTGGATGCAATATGAATAATCAAAATAGTGGAATTTTTTAAAAAAAAAATTACAAGAGATTTTTTTTACTATTGTCATGCAATCATAATGACATGTCATCCATGTCATCTCATTTAAACCATGTAAGCAAAAAACATGGGGGGGGGGTGGGAGGGGGGTTTAACTTGTTTAAAAGGTAACAAGTTACCAATTGCTATAATGAGTGAAATTTTCAAAGTACAATGCATTAATAAAAACTAATTTAAAAGTACATTGTTATAATAAATAAAACTGAAAATACAATACTATAATAAAGAAATTTATGAAAATAGGTTGCTATTTCATGCATTTAAACTTCATTTTAGGAGCTCAAAGATGGGCCCGGGCCTACCCTATTTGTTTTATTTTGGCCTTGCAGGCCCCTAATTTTGGATTTCATCAAACTATACATATCAATAACATAAACAAAAAAAGAACAGCTTAGATTTAATATTGAAGAATCCTCACATACACGCAATGTTGATTGTTTTCACTTGAACAAGGACAATTTATACAGATAATCAAGGTCGAATGGAAACAATCAACAGAGACTGAAAGTATGAAACAAACAGAAGAAACCCATAATCAGTTCATAAAATTTTCAAGAAATCACCTTGTTTTGTGCCAGCCGAATCTTTTTCCTCATCTTTTGTCAGAAAATGAAATGCGAGGGTCGTAGTTCTAGGTTAGTCTGCTCATCTTTGTTGAGGGGCGCAGTCAGGGTTTTTGATCAAGGTGGTCCTATTAAATGTAATTACGTAAATACATAAATAAATAAACAAATATGTAAAGATATTATATTGATGTAGTGATAACCGATCAATCCAAAAATAATCAATTAAGGTAGGAGGTCTATTTTGCAAAAATAAAGACACCCTAAAATGAAAATTCAACAAAACCGGAATTTGCAATTCAATTAAGATGCATATCCAGGAACTTTCCGATCAAAACTATGATTACACTGATTTTATTAACAGAAAAGGTCGATTACAGATATAGAGCAACTCAAAGAAGTTGAATTAGGGTTTCAAGTTGCAGTTGCAAAAATCACAAAACCGTGAGTGAGGGCTTCCTAATACACAAATATCTAACAGCAAAAAAGTTTAATTTTATTCATCAATCGTCAATCTCAAATGACAACAATCAGTAAACGCTAAAAACACATATAATACATGGAAGGAAAGGGGGATTTTCAACAGTTTGAACATGCAAAGAAAAGAATATCGCATAATTTACTTACAGAGCGGAGACTGGAGAGGAAGCGAAGGTGACGGGAGAGCGTTCCTGGACCAAGTTGGAGTTTCAACTTCTAAATTTTCTTATTTTATTAACTCCAGGGTGGGCTGGGCTTAACTTGGGCCAAGTTGATAGCCCGTGATTTGTTGAAAAGAATTACCATTTACAACTTAGTCTATATTTTAAAACTTAATCTACATATATGTCCTTCAATTAAAATAAATATAGATGTTAGTGTATAACCAATTAAAATAGATAAATAAAATAAACTTGGATGTATTTAATAATTAAATTAGGATATAAAAAAAACCATTTATTGAATGGAAGGAAGGTGTACTGTCGTATGAAAAATAAAAAAATCTCTTTCAACTTTCTTTCAATTTTAAAGAAAAGGAAAGAAAAATAGTAATAATTTTCTTTCAATTTCTTTTTAAAACTTTTATTCTAAATGTGGAAGGAATGAAAAAAAAAATTAGAACTTTTTAAAAAATTATTAAAATTATAAAACTATCCAATCTTTTATTCTAAACATTATTGTCTTTTTTTTCTCTTATGCTTCAAAATATGAAGAATTATTTTCTTTCTTTCTTTTTACTTCTATTTCGAGAACAAATAAAAAATATGGAAGGAAAGGAGTGCGGTCGTACGAAAAAAATCTATTATTATAATTTTTTAAGGAAAAAAGGAAAAAAATGAAAGAAAAATAATGATAAGTTTCTTTATATTTCTTATTAAAACTTTTTTTTTCCTTTCAAATATGGGAGGAAATGGAATTATTTTAAATATTATTTTAAAATTACAAAGCTAGTCAAATATTTTATTCTAAATATTATTACTTTTTTTTTTTCGTTTCTCTCATGCTTCAGAATATGAAAATTTATTTTATTTCTTTTCTTTTACTTTACTTTATAAAATAAATAAAAAAATATTTATTTCTTTTCTTTTTTCTCCCTTTTTTCTATTTTTTTCTCCCCAAATTTAAAATTGAATTTATTATGATTTTCACGCATTAGAAATCTTGGCTTTTTTTGAAAATCTTCTAAATATTGGATTTTAAAAGGGAAATTAATTATTTTAATCATTTTAGAATATAATATTATCAAAATGATCATTTTCTCTCCATAATTATTAAAATGACCAAAATTCAATCGAAATACCCTATGAATACATTTAATTCCTTCGCTAAATTTTGGCGGAGGTATAATTTTTATATTTATATTTTACATTTTCTACCAATTAGAGTTAGTTAATAAATTACTTTAGATACTTTACTTTTTAATTTTTTGTTTTACACCCGTATCATATTAACACACATACTCGTATAACAATTAAAATACGTCTAAAAAATACGTTTTTATTTTAACAAGTTACACCATTATAATCGTCTCGACAATACCTTCGAAATGAGCCCAATATTGAATATTTTTCGATTTAATTATATACTTTTAAAGCTAATTATCCTCTTGATCGGTGAATATGAATATTTTTCACAAAATCCAGAATATTAATTAAAATATAATGCTATTATTTTTTGTAAGTTGATCGTCTTTTCCGACTATTAAAATATTATATTGAGGCTGAAAGACTTACTCATGAAAGGTATTGGAGAAGGAGAGCATGAAAATATGCTTGAAAGATTTATGTATTTTATTTATGTAGTCCTCTCCGCACTGTGTATATATCATTGATTCAAAAATGGGATAACTATAGTATATATTGTAATAACCTTAAGAACCGATGCATTATGTGTTATTTTACATGAATATTAATTTATATGGTTTTTATTATAGAAATGACAAAAACACAAAAGTAGTACAAATTCACTATAATTTATATCTTATTTCTTTATATATCCATAATACTATACTTTGTCGTTAAAAAATAATAGCATTATATTTTAATTAATATTCCAAATTTTGTGAAAAAAATATTCATATTCACCGATCAAGAGAATAATTGGCTTTAAAAGTATATATAATTAAATCGAAAAATATTCAATATTAAGCTCATTTCGAAGGTATTGTCGAAATGATTATAATGATGTAACTTGTTAAAATAAAAACATAATTTTTAGAGATATTTTAATTGTTATACGAGTATGTGTGTTAATGTGATAAGGGTGTAAAACAAAATATTAAAAAGTAAAGTAGCTAAAGTAATTTATTAATTAACTCTAATGGTAAAAAATGTAAAATATAAATATAAAATTTAACAAATTATACCCTCCGCCAAATTTTGGCGGAGGAATTGAATGTGGCGGAGGAATTAAATGTATTCGTAGAGTATTTCGGTTAATTTTTGGTCATTTTGATAATTATAGAGAGAAAATGGTCATTTTGATAACATTATTTTCTAAAATGGTTAAAATAATTAATCTCCCATTTTAAAATCCCACTTGAATGGATAGTATTTCATATAATTTAAATATATTCTAAATCCTACAAGACCAACACACATTTAAAGATTCAAAATCTTTCAAAATATAAATTCTTATACGAAATTCAACTCTCTCAAAGAATATCCTAGTGTCCATCTTATTATATTTTGGACTTGGACCACGACTCTTTTATAAAAACTTTGAAATGTATATTAATTGCATTTCAAATTCAAATTTGAAGCTATCAACTTTCAATAAGAAAGCTATTTTTAAGAAAGTGTCGAAAATACTACATATATGTTGGTTTTAACCATGAATAAGCCAAAAATATTAAGATATTCATAAATCAAAATTATTTGAAAGACATTATTATTTTTAGGTATCAGATTTTGAATGATAAAGAAAAAAATTAAATATCTTTTTGAGATTTTAAATTATAGGATGTCAATGAAACCTTTTACCTTTCCATTTTTTCGGTTATCTTGAATATCTCAAATACGCATAAAACTTACGATAATCACCATTATCTTTCAGTTTTCAAGTTTATAATAATCAATAGACATGGTAGATTAATCATCGGATCTCCACCATGGTTTATCACATTTTAGGGTTTTTTACCAAATTTTGTAGGTAAAAACTAAGGTGATGTCTGGTTCATATAATGTTTTTGGAAGCAGTGGAATTTGTCAAATGAATTGGAATTTGAAAATTTTTTAATGAAATGTTGTCAGGTTTGACCGCTTGTTTAGTTAATGAGTTAAGATGAGAAGTATAAGAAGGGATCTTCACCCTTGGATGCACCAAGATAAGATGCACCGTGATGCACCCCTGTATGAAGTGCAATTCATGAAAGTGATAAAGGGTCATATTCCTTCTTACGCTTCTCACTAACTCTCCTTTTTCACATGATCCTGTGTCTATACATTTAGAAACTTTTTAAATAGCAGAAATTGTGGAAACCAATATAAAAATATATTTTTTTCATCAAATGTTATGATATAAGATATTGTTTCACATATGTTTGTGTTAATATAAAAAAAAAAATTACAAGTGAAAAAAAAAACGTTGGTTCACTTATTTGTTTCACTATATGAATTTTGTTTCATATGTGAAAAATAGAAGAGTATTCCTTACTGAAAAAATAGATCAAGTGAGGGGTATAACCATGACGGTGACTAGGGGTGTAATCGAGCCGAGTCGAGCCGACACAGTGCCAAGCTCGAGCTCGACTCGACTCTCAAACTCGAAGCTCGATACTCGACTCGAACTCGGTCGAGCCTAAATTTTCAAACTCGAGCTCGAGCTCGTGACAGGTATCGACACTTTCGAGCTCGACTCGACTCGACTCGCTTGTGTCTTAAAAAACGCATAACAATATCAATATTAATTGTAATTTTATGGAAGCTCGATAAAGCTCGACTCGACTCGCTCGATAATTTAATATATACACATATATGGGGTATAATCGTAATTTTATAGAAGCTCGATTAGGCTCGCGAGCCGCTCGAGCCGAGTAATTTATAGGTCGAACTCGACTCGATTATCTACTCGAGTAGCTCGAGCTCGAGCTCGACTCGACAATTCACGAGTCGATTTCGAATACTTTTCGAGCCGATCTCGAGTATCTCACGAGCTGTCTCGGCACGATTACACCCCTAACGGTGACCTATGACTCTCTAGTAAGGAACATATCGGTCGCTATATATGACTATTTAATAGTGATTTAATGATATAAAAAGAATGGCTTATTCAATATGCTTTCTAGGGGGCTTTATACAAGAAAGTCAAGTTTTTTTTTCCAATACTATTCTTCTCAATTAAAAAACTAGCGTGTTCCATCTATAAAAAAACTCTCCCAAATAGAAACTAACCCGATCTATATAGGCAGATTAATTAATAAAGACAGTTTTACTGAAAAACCATCCAAACAATCCCTAAGTTGGCTAGCTGATATGCTGTTGAAAAACCATCCAACCAGGAGCGGACCCACCCTATGGGCAGTGGCGGAACCCCATAGGGGCTCTAGGGGGCCATGGCCTCCCCGCTATTTTCAGTTATATACTGTCTATTCCCATTAAATGACACATAATGTCTCTCTATTGCAGTGGTTAACATGTTTGGCCTATGTCCTCTAGGTCCTGGGATCGAATCCTATCACTTATTCTTTTTCTATTCTATTTTCCCTTCCAAATTTTTGCCCTTCCTTCATGCATCATCATGATATTAAATTATTAATATCAAATACATGTATTAGTTTTTAAATTATTAATATCAAATTTATATAAAAAATAGTTTTTAAAAATATAAAAATACCAAGTTATTATATATAGTGTTACACTAATAATTTAAAAAAGTTTTATTTTTATTAAATTAATAATAGTACCAAAACATAGATTTGTATCACTATTTTTTGATTAATAGTTTAAAGGTTTTGAGATTTAGATACTATTTACCCAATTACTTATCCATCCAGTAAACGCTTATCGTTAAATATTATCGGATAATATTTGTACTCCATCAAAATAACATTATATGCAAAAATTTACCCGATAAATGCTAACCGAGTATGTAAGAGTCGTCACCTTTATTTACAAAGTAAGACACTTGATCTTTACCATCATTTTTAACAGATAAGATTCTTGGTACTTGTCATGTTCATCCGATAAGTTAATATAATTTGGTAATTGTTTGGTAAACAACCCTTAAGTATTCATTAACAAATTTTCTTTAAAATTTATTGTTATAGCATAAAAAATAAGAATAAAAAGGATTTGTACGTATCATTTGGATTTCTAAATTTTTGTAATATTATATTTTCGGCCCCCGAGACTATAATGATTGTGTTTCGCCCCTGCCTATGGGGAGGGGGGTCCCGTGCTACTGCTCAACCGTGTTCCGTAAGGGTAAAAAAATCGCGTTTCGTAAGTTTTACATGAGGTGCACCCGCTAAACTTTTGATATTTCAAGGGTTAAAGGAGCACTACTTTAAAAAGTTCCTCGAAATCAACCAAAAACCTTAAAAAAATCACTCGAAATCAACCAAAAATCATAAAAAATCACTCGAAATCAACCAAAAACCTTAAAAAATTCTTCGAAATCAATCGAAAAACTTAAAAAAGTCCCCAAACGAGGAATCTGGCTAAAAAATCCCTCGAAATCAACCGAAAAATACATCAAACAACTTTGTGAACATTTGATACAATTTAAGGGTACACCCGCTCGGGAAAAATCCTTGATCCGTCACTGCAAGAAAAGCCTTCTGTCCATACTCTGTCACTTGGTTTTGAGAAAAAAAATAGCTTTTGCTTCTAATGCACTTAAGTCGTATATTAAAAACTCCTTATGTTGCATTACGTTCGGTTTATTAATCCTTATAATTCTTAAATACTCTTAAATACAATTCTTTATGTTATTTTAGTTTTCATTTTTATTTAATTTCTATAAATATATTTTTCTTTGAAACAATAGAATGAATGACGTATCCAGAAATATATGGATTTCAAGTCGGGTAATCAAATTACCTTGGTTTTGCTATGTCAATCATTAAAGCTTTGAGACAGATAACTCTAAATGCAAGTGTTTATCAGCTGTAACCGGTTATACAAAATTTTCACCCGTCGCATTGCACAGGTAAATAACTAGTTCTTTTAAAAATATGTGATTTTTCCTATCATTTTGATCAATAAAATTCTACAAAATAAGATGTTCAAGAGAGAAACGTGAACTCTTTCTAAATGTCGTTGTAAAGATCGACTAACCACACAGTCTCAATCACATCCGAATTGAAGAAACGAAACTCATACAGAAAAAAAAAATTGTTTTTCTAGCACCTTTGCTAGTTTAAAAAAATCTCCGCTAATAAAAAATTCATGCAGAAAAAGTAGTAAATTTACCCAGGGTCCAAATATGAACTCGAAATCGTTCGTAATAAGGAAATAATAAGCTTGATTCCTTAAGGAAGACTTTAATCAATCACAATATAATCAACTTGACAAAATTAAAATATAGAGATAGAAAGACACCAAATTTACGTGAAAACCCCCCAAAAAAAAAAACCACGGACAGAGAACACCACGAAGTTTACTATATTTGATGATGTCACTATGCTTGAAAATAAAGATAAATCAATCGAAATCTATATGTTGGGAGAATATTTACAAGGAAATATGGAGTGAACTACTAAAAAATAATGAAGAAACCGCAAAAAACTGCCCAACAGACTTTCATACGACCTTCCGTGTGACTAAAGTCGCTTGAGAAGCCACCTGACTCCCTTTAGCACCCCTCTAGGGAGTTAGGTGACTTTCCTTGCGATTAAAGTCGTTTGGGACGTCACCAGATTCCGGTTTGCTTAAGTCATGAGGTCTGATTAACACGGAAGCTTAGGCAAGGTTTTAAGCGGGCTAGAAAACTTCTGTGAGACACTGTTAAAACTTCAATTTGATGCAGGCTTTGAAGACAACATATTTAAAAACGTATTGAATATTTAAATAAATATAATTAAGGTTGTAGAGGCAAGTTCAAATGACAACCCAAATTTGGTTGTGAACGTGAGGACCAATGAGAGCGCCACACGTGTCATATTCAAACTGAATAATCAAATAAATATTCACATTGAATATAGCATATATTGCATTATTCAGTCTGAATAAATATTCACATTGAATTGTAAATCTCTGCAAATTTGGGCAAGCTTCTAACAGGGAATCACACACAAGAAGAACATTGTCACCCTGTTCTAAAACTCTGATGGACAATTGTTTAAGTTTTTGTAGCTTAGGGAACGGAGGAACCCCTATGGAAATCTGGAAAAAAAAAGATTGAAGCAAATCTTCACTAACATGTTAAAGAAAGAAAAATACAACATTTCAAAATGTCATTCTAACCTCTACACAATATAGGGTGAACTGAAGAACTTGGAGATACGGTATGCAAGATAACCGGCAAAACATATCATTAATCTTCTCCCATAAAAAGTGTTCACTAAGACAAATCTTTTCAAGCTTTTGTAGATTATCGAGTCTTAAACTGATTCGTGAACCAAGGCAACTGAACGACACAATATTTGAATCACATATTTCAACGGAATTAATTCCATAACATAATCTCATATCAAGGGTTTTCAGCGCAAGGCCTTTTCCATGTATTTCAACATTCACTAATTTGCATGAGCCATGAATGGATAGATGTTCAAGGACCGGACAGTTGCTCAGAATTTTCTTTAGGCCTTCATTATTCACATTAACACCCTTCAAGACGAGAACCTTGAGAAACTTTATCTCCATACCCAAAACACTGGAAGATTTTCGTTTTAACGATAACCCACATTTTACATCAAAGATTTTATTGGGAAAACAATAGTTTCTATTATGTCCATAGTCTCTCCACAGATCCAATTCTAACGTCCGAACGTTTTTTGAAATCGCAAACTTAATCCATTTAGTAATTGCACCCTTAGCATTATTCTCCAAACCAAAACAAATCTTAAAGTCGTTAACTTTGGGGCTCTTGTGCTGATGAATGATGTCGTTAACCCAACTCATGTACTTGTTCCTCTCTTCTGATACCGTACATATCAAACTCCGTCTTTCCCTGTCTTCAAAAACTAAACTATCTGTTTGACACCATAAATACGTCCATCTTCTTGAAAGCGAGCTGGTGACTACTGCATCCTTAAGAGGCAAAGAGGACAGAATAGAAACAAGAATTTCATCCGGCAATCGGCTCAATAAGTCGTCTGAACCAAGATTATGAAGGTCATCCTTCAAAAAGAGAAATACACATAAATAATATAAAGAAAACATGAAAATGATCAGCTTAGGTTTAACATTATAGAACCAGAACTTTCCAGAAACTACTAAAAGTTTCAAATTCAATCGTTCAATTCATTTAACAAGAAGAGATCACACATAAAACCATTACCAATTCTACATATAATTAAACAAAAATTGTCACGATATAATAAGAACATATGAAATAGATTGTAATTCATTTTTCGAAATACAGAATGCTAAATCTCTTAAACAAGCATATCTACTTAAAAATCATGTTTTATTACAGATGATAAAAGTCAAATGATAATAATTAACACAGAGTGATTCATATGAAAAGAAAAAAGAAAGTAAAAAACATATTCCATTCATAAGGTTTTCAAGAAATCACCTTGTTTTGTGCCCGTTGTATCCTTTTCCTCATCTTCCGTCAAAAAACGAAATGTGGAACAGAGAGTCCAACCACTCAAGGATAATAATATCAGTAGCCTTGGAGGCAATGATAAGGCTAGATTTCTATACCAAAAGATCCTAAAACATCATAAATTAACCAGCAAATTTCTGAGGGTTTTGGCGAAGTATCTATTGGGTTATTAACCCAAAATTCAAAACTTTTACAATCTTGCTACCCAACCCCCTAAGTTTTACCTATTTATTTTCTAGCCCCTCAACAATCAAAATGCTATAAACTTTTCATATGTGTGTGGGTGTGAAAATTGCAAAAAGAAATTGAAGGACTATTCACTAACACCGTAACACGTGTGTCTTTGTAAAAGTGTGTGTGAATGTTTTAGAAAACTATTAAAAATAGTTTTTTAATTTACATATGATTTTAAAAAACGAATTTTTTTGTTTTTTAGAATTTTTTTTGAATTTTTTTGAAAACTTAATGAACCAAACGAGTTTACTAAAATTTCATTTTCTTTGAATGTTTTTCTAGAAAACTGAAAAATTTTCCACAACCAAACGCATCCTAATTGTTTGGATTTTCAAAATTGATGTTTTGTTTTTTGTACGTAAATCAAGTTAAAATAAAGATTTTCGATGATCTGAATATTGTAGATATGAAAATTCATTATTTAAGATGTATTTTAAAATGAATAAATCCTATTGATCTGTTTCTGCCTCATAAACCTCGGTCTTCAACATCAATGTCTTCGACATATGTATTGTTTCGTCCCTAGATTATTTTAAGTCTTGTTTTATTGAAAAGGCTTAACCATCTAACTTCTGCTTTGTATAACTCATTGCACAACACATATTACAAAATATTTAACGAAGAGTTGAGGAAATAAAAGAAATGGTCTTGCATGTGGGGGTTGAAAATGATAGAAACTAAAGTTGAAGGGTCAGCTACGTGAAGCCTACCTAGAAAAACAAAAAATAAAGCATTACAAAAGCGGTTATAGTTATATGAATATCCCATTGATTTTGGTTTCCAAAATCAACCGATTCAATCCTTGATAAGCACGTATTACAGCATTTTAAAAGCTATGTAAAAATTTCTCTACAGAGAATTCTAAATCTTTAAAAAAAATTTGGATCTAGTTCCGATAGCTACTTTATTTTAAAATTTTTATCAATAATTATATTATTAAAATATTTAATATTCCAACAATTTTTTTAAACAAACTTTGAAACAATTAGTGAAAACTATTAAAATAATTATTTTTCTCTCCATTTAGAGATTCTTTGTATCTTTGTGTTTTTTCCTCCTTTTTTTCATTTCTCTATTTTAGCATAGGGGTGAGCATTTGACCTACAAGAACCGACTCGAACCGGGACCTGCACCGACACCGGTATAGTCCAACCGGTCCGGTTTTCGGTTCTTCAAATCCTCCATATTCGGTTCCAGTTCCAAACCGGGTTCGATGCCAATTTTTCGGGTAATTAACCGGAACCGGCTCGGAATTTTAAATGAGTATCTAATCCTAATTTAATTAATTTATCATGTTTTCTAATATCTCAAAATAATCTTTCAAAATTTAACAAGTATATCTTTTATAACAAAAAAAGATTTCACCTCTCGATCCTAATAATTAAACTTTGAATATTTTGGGATTATTTTACGCTTGATTTTGTAATTGGTATCAAACTTTGAACATGTTGGGATTACTTTACACTGATTTGGTATTAAACTATGAATATTTTGAGATTGCTATAAATATTAAACTATGAATATTTTAAAAAATTAGAGTATGATTTTTGTTAGTTGATTTGGAATTAAAGCGGTTCCAACTGGGTTTTTGACGGGAAAACCGGGACCGGAACCGGTACCGGCACCGGCACCGGCACCGGTATTGCCTATACGGTCCGGTTACCAGTTCTAATAATATCGCATTTCCGGTGCCGGTTCGGTCCATTTGCTCACCCCTATTTTAGCATAAAGGATACCATAGTTGTTGAAGCACTAAGATTTTTAAAAACTATTTTTTTTTCTATTTTACAATAGTTGTTGGAGATGCTCTTATGAATCCCGGTTAAATGACATATGACAGAAAACGAATATGTTATATCTATATTGTACTACAAATGACAAAGTATGATTATCTTAAAGGGGGAGGCTAATGGCATCCCTACGGTGTGCTTATGGCACCCCTAAGGGTGAATGTCATCCTCACACAAATGCATTAAATTCCGTGCACACACCTATAAAATGCATTATATTCTGTACCCACCCCTATATTAAGGGTGCCATTAGCACTCCCCTATCTTAAATTTGTAAAAAGTACAACCAGTTAATGATATTGTACAAGTTTTTAAAACTTACACATCAAATCATTACATATAATATGAATAAAAATAAAATTAGTCAACCCCATATATCGTAATTAATTAATAATTTTTCAAAAAGTATAATCAAATATTTTATTAAAATCATTTACTACA
Organism: Silybum marianum; assembly: GCA_036898165.1. Classification (NCBI taxonomy): domain Eukaryota; kingdom Viridiplantae; phylum Streptophyta; class Magnoliopsida; order Asterales; family Asteraceae; genus Silybum; species Silybum marianum. The sequence continues at coordinate 3,336,977 of CM072532.1, forward strand.
ATTTTATTATCTATAAAATGAAGCAAATATTATTTTTACTTTTATGTAATTTACATAAACATTTTTAGAATTATTATATTTGCTTTTTTATAACTAAATTTTGATCAATTATGTGTTTGAATTCAACAACTCTTTCATTTTTATACAAATTGTTAGAGTCCTTGTTCCGGAGAAAACAGACCATTCATGTTTTTTTTTAATCTTGTTCATGTTTAATCCCTCTTTTAAAAGAGTTTTACATATTCTCACATTATATCAAAGTGGAAATCTACCACATCCAGATAATCAACACACTCTTTAAATGTTGTTGGTGATCTTTGAATATCTGAAAAACTAGGTCTTCCTCTATCAAAATACTCATAAAACCTAGTATAAACACTATTATCCTTCAAAAAAAATTGATTAGCCTGGATATCAAACCCGCTATGTAAGCCGACTAATCTCAGAGTGACTATCCACCAGGAGTCACCACATTTGAACCTTCGTGGCCACAAGAGAATTTTTATTCCTCTCTTGATTCGAACTTGGGACATCCTGATACTTATGACATTTGGAGTCCAAACTCAAACCATTGAGACACCCTGTGTATTTGACAATTTTTAAGTTTATATCAATCAAACGTTTTGAGGCTTCAACATATAATTTACATTGTCATAACGCACTTATATAGTGATAAGAGAAAGATATGTCGTAACAAGGACAAGAACTTACTGATTAACAAATACTTTTGTATTAGGCGATAACAAAGTGAAAATACCCCTTTTAATAGAATAAATGTTTAATTAAATTTTTGCTTATCAAAATTTTAAGTAAATGTTCTACATATACAAAAGTATGGTGATAATACATCCCTCCAATCAATCACACAACAATCTTTCAAACCATTAAAACTTTATGGCATATCTCACAAGAACCGCTATGGTTTTACTTTTTAGATCATACAAGCTATAAAATATTTCAAGTTTCTTTTTGTTGCAGAATCCCGAATATAGCTAGACTACAACTTATAAAGATCAAGAAGTAAAACCATGGCGGTTCCTTACCAGACTCTGATCATCTGACTCGGGCTCTATACCAGACTCAAGTTAGAGGTATAATTGTAACGGTCACCTCTGACTCTGGTAAGGAACGTATCAGTCACTTAACCCAAAAAGAAATCAAATCAACAATGAAATTCTAGCATGATGCTAAAAAAACTCTTTGAAGTGTATACATGGCAAATAAAACAAAATAACCTCAAAACACTCTTCTCACCTTTAGGAAAGTTTGAACCCCTGACCACCTAGCTGACCAAAGGCTAACATACCGGTAGGCTAAACGCCCTATGGTATGATGCTAACGTTTTCTTGGTAGTTGGTAAACAACTCACCTCTTACCAAGGTAAGTGTCTCTTGCATGCCCATGCAGTAAAAAAGTAAAAAAAAACAAGTAAATAGGTAAGGGTAAGAGAGCATCTGTACTCATGAAAGATAAACAGGTTCAAGACCTTGTCACTTCAGTTTTTTTCTATCCTCTTTTCTGCACAATTCATAAATGTCGTGATGCGGCCCATGATTTATACAATAAAAAACTAAAATAATAAAAATTATAATAGTTAAACATTACTTATTGTAGCTAAAAAATAACAATTAAAGTCATAATAATAAAGCCACATAAACAAAAACAAATTCCAATAGCTAGAAAGCGATCAATCTAAAGTTGGCTAGCGGAATGGTTAACTTAGTATTATAATATTACCAAATCCACACCAACAGGTGTTCTTGGTTCCAACTGCTGTTGTATACGATAACTAGCACCATTCGTATCCAGCATTGTTGGTTTCATCACAAGCTTCTTCAGTACAACACAATTTTGAATGAAATACGTAGCCAATTCAAGATCACCGGTCCCCCCATGACACTCGATCTCCACCACCTCCAGATGTTCATGCGGTTTTTTAGCCATTTCTCTTACTTCCCTCGTCTTTCCTGCAGTAAAACAGCTGTTCTTCTGATGCAAATTCCAACCAAAACCATTATGTTAACAAATACAAAAGATAAATAGCAATTCAATTAAGGAGTAAAGATGGATCGAGTACCATAATTGTAAGTCTCTGCAAATTTGGGCAAGCTTCTACCAAGGAAGGCAACACAAGAAGACTATTGTCATCCAGTTCTACAACTTCGATACTCAATTCTTTAAGTTTTTGTAGCTTAGAGCACGGTGGAATCTCTTTAGTTCCCTGGAAAAAAGAGTGAAGCAATGTCATTATCTTGTTAAAAAAGGAAAAATGCAACCATCCAAAATGTGATTCTAACCTTTAGACAATATATGTTCAACTCAAGAACTTGAAGATACGGTGCAAAACAAGATATCTGGAAAAACATATCATTAATCTTCTCCCATGAATAGGGTTTACCAATACAAAGCTTTTCAAGCTTTTGTAGATTATCGAGTCTTAAACTAATTGATGAACCCCAATAACTAAAGGACACAATATTTGAATCACATATTTCAATGGATTTAAGTCCAAAACAAGATATAATCTCAAGGTTTTTCAGAGCAAAGTCTTTTCCATGGATTTCAGCTTTCACTAATTTACGTGAGAAATAAATGGATAGATCTTCAAGGACCGGACAATTGCTCAGAATTTTTTTTATGCCTTCATCATTCACATCAATAAACTTCAAGATGAGAGTCTTGAGAAACTTTATCTCCATAACCGGTACATTGAAAGAGTGTTGTTTCAACGAAGACCCGCATTTTCTATCAAATATTTCATCGGGAAAACAATAGTTTCCCCAAATTCTGTCTTTTCTCAACAAATTCAATTCTAACGTCTGAACATTTTTTGAAATCGCAAACTCAATCCATTCATTAATTGCATCTTTAGCATTCTCATCCACACCAAAACAAATCTTAAACTTGTCAATGGTGGGGCTCTTGTGCTGACGAATAATGTCGTTAACCCAACTCATGTACTTGTTCCTCTCTTCTGATTCCATACTTTTCAAACTATATTTTTCCCTGTCTTCAAAAACTAAACTATCTGTTTGACACCACAAATACCTCCATCTTCTTGAAAGCGAGGCGGTGACTGCTGCGTCCTTAAGAGACAAAGAGGACAGAATAGAAACAAGAATTTCATCTGGCAATCGGCTTAGTAGGTCGTTGGAATCAAGATTGTGAAGGCCATCCTTAAAAAAGACACATAAACAAAACAAGACAAGGATCAGCTTAGTTTAAAATTATAGAATCATCACATACACACAACTAGACCATTACCCGATCTTTCCATATGGAATGTACTAGAAGTTGCATATTATCGTTCAATTCACTTAATAGGAATACCGAATACCCACTAACAAGTAGTGATCACACATAAAAACATTACCAATTCTACAGATAACTAAACAAAAATTGTCACGATATAATAAGAAAACATGAAAAAGATTGGAGAAACTAGCTAGAACTGTAATTCATTTTTCAAAATACAGAATGCTAAATCTCTTAAATATGATATGATGGTTTCATTACAGATGATCAAAGTCAAATGATAATAATCAACACAGATTGAGTCATATGAAAGGAAAAATAAAACCATATTCTGTTCATAAGGTTTTCAAGAAATCACCTTGTTTTGTGCCCGACGTATCCTTTTCCTCATCTTCCGTCAAAAAATGTTAATCAAAACCCTGCCAAAAGAATAGAGAATCCAATACTCAAGGATAAGAAACTCTTGTTAAGTTAATTTAATTTTGACCTCAGTCATGAGTACCAGATGCTAGGGCTCAGAATGTGTTGCCTCATGATGTTGATTGGAACGTAGCAAGTCCATTCTAATCATTCCATTAGAATTCGTTGAGGCCAAATCATCTCAATTTTTATCGTTTTTCATAAAAATGTTTGGCAATACACCACTTGTAGAAATATATACCAACAATAAGCACAAGATTTAAGATTTAATCCGAGGTATTAAGCTAGGGTTTATGGCTTTTGTTGGCCCTGATTTCCTCAAATCAGTGGCCTTGGAGGCAATGATAAGTCTAGATTTCTATACCAAAAGTTATAAATTAAGTTAATTACGAGTTTAGAATAGAATATTACCTCAGATCGAAAAAAAAACTTGTGGAATCGTCGTAGCTTTTCTCCTACGTCTCTCAATCTTGGATCGTAATTTCTGAGGGTTTCGTGTTTGTCGAACAGTCGAACTGTATCTATTGGGGAAAATTCAAAACTTTTACGATCTTGCTACCCAACCCCCTAGTTTTTACTTTATTTATTTTCTACCCCCTTAACAATCAAAACACTATCAATTTTTCATATTTATATAATCTTTTGAATTTTCATTTCTATTTATTCAATTCCATTTCATTTTGGTACAAAATCAACTTTAATAAATATATATTTATTTATTTGAGGTGCTATATTTTGTAACCATTCCTCGAAATCGGTTGATAAACCATTGTCGTTGTTGAAGCGTAAGGTCTTAAGAATTCCACAGCAGATTCTTTAATTAATATACGATTATGTATGTTAATATGAAAATAATGTTAAATGAAAAAGCAAAAAGGTAAAAAAAATATAAGTTAATTAAATAACTATAATGTATAAACTGTATGTTTTAAAAATAATTCACTATATATTTATGTTATTGATAAATATGATTGAATCCAAAAATATTCAATATTTGGCTCATTTCAAATATATTAACAAGACGGTTATAATGGTATAATTTATAAAAAAAACATATTTTTTTAATGTAATTTGGTTCATATACAATTATTTGTGTTAATGTGATGGGAGTGTAAAATGAAAAATTAAATAATCATGGATATAAATGAAATTTAAAAAGTAATTATAGTATAAATAAGAGTGTAAAATGAAAAGGTAAAAAAAAATTAAATAAATAAATATAGAGCATAAAACATAATTTTTTTAAAGATAACTCATTATATACTCATCTATATAATAATATGATTAAATCGAAAAATATTTATTGAGCTTATTTTGAAGTTATTGGCGACACGATTATAATAGTATAATTTACTGCAAAAAAAAACGTGTTTTTTTGCTTATCTAATTATAGTCAAGTGTATTGTACATGCGAAAATATATGGTACTAATACATCCGCACAACCAATCACAACTTGACAAGAATCTTTCAAAGCCATTAAAACTTTTAGATCATCTTAGCTTGATGTTAAGAAACATGTATTTGGAAAGAATTAAAGATATTTTATGTACGATCAAACATCAATAAAAACAAAAAAAACAGATTCCAATAGCTTCAAAACAATGAATCCAGACTAGTTCATTTGAAGTTAGTCCTCGTTAACTAAGTTGGTAAGTTGGATCAGTGCCGTCCCTGGGGAAGGGCAGGCCGGACGTACGCCCAGGGCCAAAAGGAATAGGAGCCCGATTTTTTTATGTATACTATATAATATATATTACTAGTTCAAAAAAATTAATAAATAAAAACGAAACAATATCTTTTACTATCTAATATGATCCAAAAAGAATTTAGCATTATATTAAAAACTCAAACATGTATTAACTAATTATATTGGAGAAGAAAATATGTAAAAAAATCGTACGTCCTTTTTTTACATCTCGCCCAGGACCCATAAAATGTCAGAGACACGCCTGAGTTGGATGGTAGAATTATAGTATTACCAACTTCACACCAACAGGTGTTATTGTTTCCAAATGCTGTTGTGTATGATATTAAAATACTCCATGGTTTCATTTCTAGGTATCTCAGATGGTTTGATCACAAACTCTTTCAATGCAACACAGTTTTGAAAGAAATACATAGCCAATTCAAGATCACTAGTCCTCCAATTATATTCACCTATCTCCACCACCTCCAGATGTTGATTAGCCATTTGTCTTGCTTCCCTGTATGTCATTTTCACTCCAAACCCGGTGTTTTTCTGATGCAAATTCCAACCAAAACCATTATGTAAATCCCAAACTAGTACAAAAGACAGATATCAATTCAATTAAGAACTAAAGATAGAATAGAACAAGTACCATAATTATAAGTCTCTCCAAATTTGGGCAAGCTTCTACCAAGGAAGGCAACCCAAGAAGATCATCATTACCCCATTCTACAACTCTGATAGTCAATTGTTTAAGTTGTGGTAGCTTAGGGATTAATGGATGAAGCTCTATAGTTCCCTGCAAAAATAAGATTGAAGCAGTCTTCACTAACATGCTAAAGAAAGAAAAAAATTACAACCTTTCAAAATGTCATTCTAACCGGATACAGGTCGAACTTCAAAACAAGAACTTTGAGATAGGGTACGCCGCAAGATATCTGGCAAAACTTGTCATTAATCTTCTTCCATGAACGGCACAAATCTTTTCAAGCTTTTGTAGATTGTCTAGTCTTAAACTAATTGGTGAACCCAGTAGTAACTGTAACTGAAGGACACAATATTTGAATCACATATTTCAATGGATTCAAATCCAAGACAACTTATCAAATCAAGGTTTTTCAGCGCAAGCCTTTTTCCATGGATTTCAGCTTTCACTAATTTGCATGAGCGAAGAATGGATAGATGTTCAAGGACTGGACAATTGCTCAGAATTTTCTTTAGGTCTTCATCATTCACATCAATGAAGTTCAAAAAGATAAATGTGGAACCCTGCCAAAAGAATAAAGTCCAACACTTAAGCTGCGTCAGTTAATTTAGTTTTAACGTCAGTTGTCCGGATGGGCCATCATGAGTATTTATAATGTTGATTAGAAACTGGTTGGTTAATTTAAAATAGCCTTAATAAGATACCATTTTGTCCATCTGACATTATGCTTTTCTGGTTTTCGTCCCTGCAATTAGGGGTGCACAGAAAACCAACCTGGAAACCCATCTAACACAACCCAAAAACTAGACTGAGAGTCCGTTTACCAAACATTTAACTGATAAACACTTAACCGTAGAATTTATCACTTGCTTACTGTGTAAGATTTTAGTCCACCAAAACGACATTATATGCAACAATTTACCCGGCAAGCATTAACTGGGGTAACAGTCGTCACCCTCATTTACCGGATAAGACTCTTGGTCCTTGCCTTGCTCTTACCGGATAAGATTCTTGATCCTTACCATATTTATTCGGTAAGGTAATTTGACTTAGACATTGTTTTTTTTTTTTCATTTTAAGCTCTTAATCACCACTTATGTCTGATTCGTTTAGACGTTTCATAACCATTTCAGAACTGAAATCAGATTTCAGACTTCAGCACATCTTAAAAAAAACAAACGTCACCTTAATAAGCAGTTACCCGCATAAGATTTGGTAAACGGCCCCCTAATAAGCCAACTTGAGTTAACCCTGCTACTTCAATGGTCCATCAAATATTCAAACCAATGATAGTAGTATCCGTTACGGGTTAGGCATACCACATACATCAAATCTAACCAACCTATTAAGTTATAATCCATTGAAAAGTCCTATTATTAAATGTCTACTCTGTTAAAAAGTAGTAAGTCCATTACAATCACCAAATCATCTCAATTGTTATCGGTTTTCATAATTTTTTTTCGCAATACACCATTATTGGTTTTGTTGGCCCTGATTTCGTCAAATCAATGGCCTTGGAGCCAATGATAAGGGTAGATTTCCATACCAAAAGATCTTAAAACATCATACGATTAATCAGCAAATGCTTAATTACAAGCTTTTCTACTACGTATTTGTTCGTAATTTCTGAGGGGTTTCGTACTTGGAGAACTGAATGGGAGTATTTATTGGGAATTTCGTACCCTACCTCCCCCAAGAAAAACGGAATTAACCTCAAAATTCAAAACTTTTACGATCTTGTTACCCAACCCCCTAACTTTTTACTTATTTATTTTTTACCCTTTTAACAATTAGGGGTAGGCTAATGACACCCTTACATATTGTTAATGGCACCCCTAAGAGTGAATTTCATCCTTACACGTGCATGTCTACATCAATTGGAGCAAAACGTGTATTTCCCGGACACGCAAACCGGCCCACACAGGCTGCCAATTCCCAATGTGAGGGGCACACCTGACTCACTCAGCGGCAAGGCGATTGCGAGGGGGCCTACATGTATACATCAATACCTATTATAGTACCAAAAATTCCATATACACCCTTATTAAAGATGTGCCATTAGCACTCCCCTTAAAACATTTATCAGCTTTTCATGTTTAGGATATCTTTTGAATTTTCATTTATGTTTATTTGATCAACTATTTTTATTTTGCTACAAAATCACTCTAATAAGTATTTATTTATTTGGGGTGTTACAGTTTGCAATTAACATTTAAGATGTATTTTGAAGAGGATGAATCATTTAAAAACGTTTCGGCCTTATAAACCCATGCATGTCGTCAATGTCTTCTACATATGTATTCTTTCGACCCTAGATCGTTTTAAAAATCTCATAATATTGAATGTAGAAAACGTGCATCTTTATAGAAAAATCTCAATTATAAATCGTCTTCAAATAGAGCAATATGTGTTTCGTGTGAAGATTTTCTAAAAACAAAAACATAATCGATCGAATATGTGACAATATATAATTTTTATTATATCAATATATATAAGTTATCTTAACAACACATATCACAAAATAGTTAACGAGACGATGAAATAAAAGAAATGTTTTGGTTGGGGATTGAAAATGATAGAAACTAAAGTTGAAGGGCTAGCTATGTGAAGCCTAGAAAAAATAAAAAGTAAAGAAGCGGGTGTTTATAAAAACAATTACATCCCAATGATTCGGTTTCAAAATCAACCGATTCAAACCTGGAGACCTTATGAATCTCGGCTAAAATAACAGAAAACAAATCTCCAATATGTTTTAAATAACGGACGTTTTGAGCTATTTTTTTTTTTTATGTTTCAATCAGTTTTGTAAAATAAATAAAATACTTAAATTTAAAGAACTCCTTAAAAACTAATTATATGATTTTATTTTATCATTCTTATCAAACAAAATCTTTAAAACTAGATTTTTAATAGAGAAAATTTAACTTTTTTTTAAATGTTGTTGTAATTATCGAACACAATCTCAATCACATCCGAAATTGACGAGAATGAATTAATGCGTAAAAATGGTCAAATTTACCCAAGGCCCAAATACAAACTCGAAATCATTTCAATCACAAGATAATTACCTTGACCGAGTTAAAATAAAGAGACAGAAAGAAATTGAATTTACGTGAAAAACTCAAAACGTGAAAAATCACGGATGGAAGAGAACACCATGAAGTTCATTATACTTTATGATGTTACAATACTTTAAATATAAATAAATATGTTGAAATCTATATGGTGGGAGAATATCACAATGAAATATGAGATCTACCAAAGAGGTGTTTTTGAGATTGCTAATTTAAATTGTTTATTAACTTATTCCGGTGTGATATTGATGGTAATAAGTAATTTTTAGTGTTTCGATGGGAAAAAATAAGGTGTTTATGCGGATGCAAAACCGATAATAAAGAATTTTTAATAATTTAGAACCTTTTAACTTATTAATTTATTTGAAACAACTTATTAGCTTTTAGACTATTTTACATGTATAAACAATCCCAAACACCCCTAAAAAATAACTTATTAATTTATTACGTTTTGATATTATCATAAACTAATCCAAACAGTTTTTACAAAATTCCGATTTAACACCACATAAGTTAATCTCAAACACCCCCTAAAAAAATGGAGAAACTGCATAAAAATTGGTCAACAACCATTCATGCAACCTACCTCTACGACTAAAGTCCCTGGGGAATTAAGTCACACAATCGTATTTCTGGGTGCATAATAGAAGTAAGAATTTAAAGATTAATTGGGTAGGGTGGCTGCAAAATTTTCTGATAGCTATTTCTACTATGTAATTGTTTCTCTAACGTCTTGCTAATTTTAATAAAATTCTGCTGTTAAAAAAAAGTCCCTCGGGAAGTCAATCACCTGGTTCCATTTGCAAAGACATGAGATATGTTCAAGTGTTCAACACAAGAAGTTTAGGCAAGTTTCTTGGAGCATCTCCAACAGCATTTTTAAATTTTTTCCAAAGTGAAGAAACAAAAGTGAAAATCTCTAAATAAAAAATACATTCATCTCCAACATCATCTCTATTTTGTAGAATCCAACAATAGTTAATAGTACTAAAATATTCAATATATTAACAAACTTTTAAACCAACTTTTATGTTATTAGTGGAAAAGTGGGAGTATAAATAAAATAATATTTTCTCTTACATGTAATCATTTTTGGAGTAATCTCCAAATATGGAAAAAATGTCTTTTATCTCGTACTTTCTCCATTTTGGAGAAGCTTTTAGAGATGTTATTGGAGCACATTTTTTACCCAAAATCTTCATATTTCTCATTTTCTCCATTTTAGATATGTTGTTGAAGATGCTCCTAACGGGCTAGGAAACTTGCATTAGACACTATTAAATCTTCAATTTGATGCACAATTGGGATATTTAATATCAAACATGAATAGAAAACCAATGTAATTCTTTTTGAAAGACTATGATTTTTAATTCTTTATTATGAAGAATATATTAAATATGCTCTAGAATTATGTATTTATGTTCTAAAAAAATTCTAACTTATTGGTGAGAAAAAGAGGAAACAATGAAAAGAAGATACATATATATATATATCTCTAAGAATAAAATAAAATAAAAATCCATCCATTTCGTTCCGTTGCAGGATATACAAAAGAAACTTGTTCCTTTCTTTTTCTTTGCATTTTGTTTTCTTTCTAATCTGCTGCATGCGACGGACCCAAAAAATAATTCAAACGGTTGCACCATTTAAAGTATAAGAAAAATGACGAAATATCTTTCACAACACCATAGTTGGTCTATTGATTAGTTCATTGATTTTCATACAAGAGGTCTTGAATTCAAGTCTTTTATAGTGCATTTCTTTAAAAACATAATAAATTTGAAATTAAAAGCAAAAAACTAAGAAAATGATACTAGCAATTCAAACTTGGGTCTTAGGAAAAAAAACCTTGCAAGCCAACTCTGTCAAGGAAAACTTGTGTCATATTGTAGTTTTAAAATATATATGATGACACACTGCAAAATAATACGGTTGCGGTTCCCGTACCACCGTTGGTTACACTACAGGTCCCGCCCTGGCTGAATGGTAGTTTTTATAGGATTACCAACTCCACACCATTAGGTATTCTTGGTCCCAACTGTTGTCGTGCATTATATCTACCACCATTCTCCTCCTTTTTTGGTTTGATCACAAGTTTCTTCAGTGAAACACAATTCTGAACGATATACAAAGCCAATGCAAGATCACTCGTCCCCCCATGATATTCCCCTATCATAACCACTTCCAAACGTTGATGCGGTTTTTTAGCCATTTGTCTTACTTCCCTAGTCTTTCCTGGTTTTAACCGCACTTTCTGATGCAAATTCCAACCAAAACCATTATGTTAAACAACACGCTTCATCCCAAACAAGTACAAAAGATAAAAAAACCAATTCAATTAAGAAGTAAAGATGGATCAAATACCTCAATTGTAAATCTCTGCAAATTTGGGCACGCTTCTATCAATGAAGCACTTAAAAGAAGAGCATTGTCACCCAATTCTATAGCTCTAATTATCAATTGTTTAAGTTGTTGTAGCTTATGGAACGGACGAAGCTCTTTGGAAACCTGAAAAGAAAAAAAAAGATTGAAGCAGTCTTCACTAATATGTATTAAAGAACGAAAAATACAACCTTTCAAAATGTCATTCTAACCTTTAGACAATATGGGTGCAACTGAAGAACTTGGAGATACGGTATGCTGCTGCAAGATATCTGGCAAAATATATCATTTATCTTCTTCCATGAATAGCTTGCACTAATAGAAATATTTTCAAGCTTTTGTACATTATCGAGTTTTAAACTAATTGGTGTACCAAAGCAACTTAACGATACGATATTTGAATCACATATTTCAACAGATTTAAGTCCATAACATGATATCATATCAAGCCTTTTCAGCGCAAGACCTTTTCCATGGATTTCAGCTTTCACTAATTTGCGTGAGTGCTTAATGGATAGATGTTCAAGGACCGGACAATTGCTCAGGATTTTCTTTAGTCCTTCATCATTCACATTAACACCATTTAAGATTAGAACCTTGAGAGACTTTATCACCATACCCATACCATTTGAAGATTGTCGTTTCAACGGAAACCAATAGTTTCTCTTATTTCCAAAGCTTCTCAATAAATCCAATTCTAAGGTCTGAACGGTTTTTGAAATTGCAAACTTAATCCATTTACTAATTGCTTTCTTAGCATCTTTGTCCAAATTAAAACAAATCTTGAACTCATTAATGGTGGGGCTTTTGTGTCGACAAATAACATGGTTAACCCAATTGATGTATTTGTTCCTCTCTTCATTTGAAAAACACAAATCTGGTCCGTTTTGTATCAAACTCGATCTTTTCCTGTCCATAAAGATTAAACGATCTCTTTGACACCACAAATACACCCATCTTCTCGAAAGCAAGCTGGTGACTGCAGCGTCCTTAAGAGGCAAAGAGGACAGAATAGAAACAAGAATTTCATCCGGCAACCGGCTTAGTAGATCGTCGGAACCAAGATTATGAAAATCAACCTTGAAAATACACATGAAAATACCAAGATTACCGGAACTTTCCATCGGAAAACTACTGAAAACTTTCAAATTCAATTGTTAACTTCATGATTTAACAAAAATAGCCACTAACAATTATACACATACTTAAAACACATAATGTGACAATTAATTAATTAAGAAAATATGAAATAGACGTACGGGATAAACTAGCTAAAAGAAAGATACAATTTTTATAAAATAACACATAAGTTAATCAAAGTTAAGTGAAAAGAATCAACAAAAATTGAATAATCAAATGAAAGGAATAAAACCCATATTCTGTTGTTAAGATTTTAAAGAAATCAGCTTACCTTGTTTAGTGCCAGTGGTATCCTTTTCCTCATCTTTCGTCAGATGTGGAAACCTGCTAAAAGAGTCCAACACTCAAAAGGATATTCGGATGTATTAAGCTAGCATTTATGGGTTTTGTTGTTAAGTCTAGATTTATATACCAAAATGCATGCATTAACCAACAAATGCTTATTCTAATTAGACCAGAAGATTATTACCTCAATAACTCCAGAATCGTTGCTTTTCTCCTACGCTACGCCTCTCAATAATTGTTCTAAGGGGTTTTGTGCTTAATTGGGGTTTATATAGCCTAGCCGCACGTACGGAATTCCCCCCAAGAAAAACGGAATTAACCCCAAAATTCAAAACTTTTACGATCTTGCTACCCAACCCCCTAACTTTTACTTATTTATTTTCTGACCTCCTAAAACCTTTTGGATCAAGTATATACGATATATTTCAGTTTTGATATTTCATTTTATTCTTTGTTTCTATCGTTTCGTTGTTATAATACACTATTTATATGGTTTTGAGAAAATAATAATGTTTTTATTTTTTAATAAAATATAAATTTGAATATATCATAAAAACTTGAAAAAATATATCGATTTTAATATCAAATTGACTATTTAAAAGTTTTTTTTTGTGTAATTTATTTAATTCAAAATTTTATCATAATTTAATTTAGATCTAATAACGAAGTAATTTATTTTTGTTTTAACAATATCATTTTTTATAAAGATAATAATTAAATATTGTGTTAGAACTCAATGATTATCTTAATTATATTTTAGAATTTTTATATTTAAAATAAGATTATCTTGTAGTTGATTATGTTTATCTATGGTTACTTACATGAATTCAAACATGAAACTTTAATAATTTGTACTTACGGACAATCTCCTTGTAATTTGAATTTTAAATAATATATACCAATAAAATAAATAGTAATTTATTCATCAAAAATGATTTTTTAGAGTTCTTATTATAGTATAAATTTTGAATTTTCGTTTCTATTTATTTGATTAACTGTTTTTTTTATTTTGATACAAGGGTTCCGGTGAAAATTAAAGTTAAGGTGATAAAATGGATCTCCACCCTTGAATGCACATTAGAATGAGATGTGTCGAGATGCACCATATCAACTCCTTTCTAAAGCATAATTCCTTGATAGGTATGAGATTAAAAGTGATCAAAAGTTTAGGGTTTTAAAAGTTCAGATATCCTCTTATACTTCTTACTTTATCCTAAGCCTTCGCTACAAAATCTATTTTAATAAATAATTATGTATTTGGTGTTTCAGTTAGTAATCAGTCTTAAAATCGGTTGATTAATCTATATATATTATAAAACATTTAGCAAAAACTTAAAACTCATTTCTTATGCATTAAGTACTGTTTAATTATTAATTCATATTATTTAAAATTCAATATTACAAACAATTTGTGCTTATGTACGACTTATCAAAACTCTATTTTTTATTCGTGTAACTAACTGCATTCTGCAGATAAATATAATCAAATACAAGATAAACATATAAAAATCTAAAACCGTATTATGATATTGATAGAGACAAACAATAAAACAAAAGATTAAAATTGAGATGTATCTCGCTGTATTGTGTGAGTGTCTTCTATTTAGGACTTAACGTAACCCACAAAAAATCTTTGTGGGTTGCATTGCTTAGGCAAGAAGGTTTTGTTGTTTTGAGCAAACCATAATCCTGAAGTTTTTTTTATCTCAATTTCAATTTGTTAACAAATTGTTTGGATATTCAAAATTGATGTTTTGTTTTTTTAACGTAAATCAAATTAAAATAAGGATTTTACTTAATCAGATTTCTTTTTTAAACAGCAACAGTTTTATTTAAGATGTATTTTAAAATGCTAGATCCTCTTAGCCTGTTTTTGCCTCATAAACCCATGTCGGAATCTACCACATCTAGATACTTAGGGGGCGTTTAGTTTGCCGGATTCCGACGGAATCTGATGGAATTGGAATGGTCAATTCCGTTGACCGAATTCCATTGGTATGTTTGGTTATCCATGGAGTGGAATTGAAATCTAAACAATCCATCAGATACAGATTTGATCATTCCTTCCTAAAAGAGATGAAATTGAAATCCATTCCATCCAAGATTTTTAAAATGACAAAAATACCCTTTTTAAATCATAAAAACCAACATATCATACTTTTACTTCATCTTCAAGATCTTCCAAGCTGATGGATCGATCTGCAACACGTCGTCTCCTTCTTCTTCTGGATCGATCTGCACTCCAATACCCTCGTTATTTCTCCTTCTCATCGATCTGTTCTTGTTCTGGGTTACGATTCCTTCTCACCGATCTATTCTTGTTTTGGGTTACGATTTTCCTTCTCATCGATCGGTTCTTGTTCTAGGTTACGATTCCTTCTCACCGATCTGTTCTGGGTCACGATAGTTGTCATGGAAAGGTGAAGGAAGAACAGCGCTGCTATGGGTTACGATTCCTTCTCACCGATCTGTTCTGGGTCACGATAGTTGCTATGGAAAGGTGAAGGAAGAACAGCACTACCATGGATTACGATGAAGAAAAAAAAGTAGCAGGAAAAAAGATGAAGAGGAAAGAAAAAGGGAAGAAGGAAGGAGGTTGAATAGTCAAACACTTTCTTTAATTACCATTCTATTATAACTTTATGATTTTTATCATCAAAATTAAAAATAAATTTATGGAAATAATCATAATTTACATAAAAAAAATTCACATAAAATATTAATTCTATTATTACTTATACTTTAAAAAATTATATTAAAAAAGGGTATTTTTGTCAATTTTCATTATTCCATTCCAATTCCTTTGCAAACCAAACAGACAGATTCAAATTTATTAAACAGATTCCATTCCAATCCTGTCAGTCAAACACTTGGTCAAACCTGATAACATTCCATTCTAATTCCTTCTAGATTTCAATTCCCTTGACAGATTTCATTCCATCATAAATCATTCTGTAAACCAAACGCCCCCTAAAGTTATTGGTGATCTATGAATATCTAAAAGACTAGATCTTCCTCAATCAAAATACTCATAAAACCTATTATTAACCTTCAATTTTTAAGTTTATAACAATCAAACGTTTTTAGGTTTCAACTTATAATTTACGGTGTCATAATGCATTAGTCCTCCGATCCACTAATGGTTACATAAATTGTTTTTGAAACCGAAAGTTGTAACATTTTATTTACCAAAATGTTTAAGTAAGTGCTAATAGTAATTATATATGTGTGTGTTGGGTTCACGTAAGATAAACTGTTCTTACAAGACCACATTTTTGCACTTGAAACTTCACAGCAAAACATAGTAAAGGTAGAAAAAATCTGAACTTTTACAGCAAAAACACTGGAAAGTGTCAAGTGTAAAAAGATGGTCTCACGAAAATAGTTAGTTTAACGTGATCCCAAGTCTATATATATATATAGGGGTGATTTCCGTTACAAACCACTTCAATTCGTACAAACCGCATGAAACCAATATTTTTTTTAATTTTTTTTTTAATGAAAGTGTTTAATATGATGAAATTGTTTCATATAATTTTTTTTCATGAATTTGTTTTTGTTTCTTCATGAAAAATGAAATTGTTTCATGAAACTCTCAATTTGATGAAACTTGTTTCACGTATTCTTGATTCACCAACCTTCATGTATTTTTGATAAAAAATTTCATATATTATTGACTAATCAACCCTAATAATTAAGAAAAAGTGAAAAAAATTAAAAAAAAATATTAGTTTCATGAGGTTTGTACGGTTTGTACGAATTAAAGTGGTTTGTAATTGAAATCTCCTCTATATATATATATATATACACACACAAAACTTGATTAAGAGATACTTCGTATTAGGCTTTAACAAAGTGAAAGTTATACCCATCTCTATTGAATAAATGTTTTTAAAAGATTCGCTTATAAATATTTTAATTAAATGTTATGCATATACAAAAACATCCCTCCAATCAATCACAACTTGACAACAACCTTTCAAACCATTAAAATAAAACTTTATGGCATGTTTCACAAGAACAACTATAACATTATTCCAAGTTTTTTTTGTTGTTGTAGTATAAAGATCAAGAAATAAAATCATGGCGGTTCCTTACCAGACTCAAACTTTGATCATCTGACTCAGGTTTCATAAGCTTCTTCAGTACAACACAATTTTGAATGAAATACATAGCCAATTCAAGATCACGGGTCCCCCCATGACACTCGATCTCCACCACCTCCAGATGTTCATGCGGTTTTTTAGCCATTTCTCTTACTTCCCTTGTCTTTCCCGCAGTAAAACAACTGTTTTTCTGATGCAAATTCCAACCAAAACCATTTTGTTAACAAATACAAAAGATAAATAGCAATTCAATTAAGGAGTAAAGATGGATCGAGTACCATAATTGTAAGTCTCTGCAAATTTGGGCAAGCTTCTACCAAGGAAGGCAACACAAGAAGACTGTTGTCATCCAGTTCTACAACTTCGATACTCAATTCTTTAAGTTTTTGTAGCTTAGAGCACGGACGAATCTCTTTAGTTCCCTGGGAAAAAAAAGGAGTGAAGCAATGTCACTAACTTGTTAAAGAAGGAAAAATGCAACCATCCAAAATGTGATTCTAACCTTTAGACAATATATGTTCAACTCAAGAACTTGAAGATACGGTGCAAAACAAGATATCTGGAAAAACATATCATTAATCTTCTCCCATGAATAGGGTTTACCAATACAAAGCTTTTCAAGCTTTTGTAGATTATCGAGTCTTAAACTAATTGATGAACCCCAATAACTAAAGGACACAATATTTGAATCACATATTTCAATGGATTTAAGTCCGAAACAAGATATAATATCAAGGTTTTTCAGAGCAAAGTCTTTTCCATGGATATCAGCTTTCACTAATTTGCGTGAGAAATAAATGGATAGATGTTCAAGGACCGGACAATTGCTCAGAATTTTTTTTATGCCTTCATCATTCACATCAATAAACTTCAAGACGAGAGTCTTGAGAAACTTTATCTCCATAACCGGTACATTGAAAGAGTGTTGTTTCAATGAAGACCCACATTTTCTATCAAATATTTCATCCGGAAAACAATAGTTTCCCTAAATTCTGTCTTTTCTCAACAAATTCAATTCTTGTAGTAAATGACTTATTTGATATTTTTAAATTGTCCAATGGTTTTTTCATTCAAAAAAATTGTGCAGGAACTTATTTGATATAATTTAAATTGTCCAATGGTTTTTTTCATTAAAAAAAGTTGTGCAAGAACTTATTCATTCAAAACACAAAAGTCCATTGGATTTTTTTAGACTTTTCCCTTACATAAATTGTTTTTGTAATCGAAAGTTGTAACATTTTATTTACCAAAATGTTTGAGTAAGTGCTAATAGTAATTATATACGTGTGTGTGTTGGGTTCACATGAGATTAACATGTTTTTTATGAAACCACATTTTTACACTTGAAACTTCACAGCAAAACACCGTAAAGATACAAAAAATCCGAACCTTCATTGCAAAAACATTGTGAAGGTATTATGCTGTGAAGTTTCAAGTGTAAAAATGTGGTCTTATAGGACTTACGAAAATAGGTAGGTCTATCGTGATCCCAAGTCTATATATATATATATATAGACCTAAACTTATTGATTAACAAATACTTCGTATTAGGCTATAACAAAGTGATATACCCATCTTTACAGAATAAATGTTTTTAAATTTTTTAATTAAATGTTGTGAATATACAAAAATATGGTTATAATACATCCCTCCAATCAATCACAACTTGGCAACAAACCTTTCAAACCATTAAAACTTTATGGCATGTTTCACAAGAACAGCTATAACAATATTCCAACTTTCTATTTTGTTGTAGAAACCCATGTACAGACTGCAACCGATAAAGATCAAGAAATAAAACCATGGCGGTTCCTTATCAGACTCTGATCATCTGACTTGGGTTCCATACCAGACTCAAGGGAAGGTGACCTCCGACTCCGGTAAGAAGCATATCAGTCACTCAGGGGCTGTTTACACAAAAATGCTTATCCAGTAAACGTTTACCCGTAGGCCGTATAGTTAAACATTACTTACCATAATTATAATAATTAAAGTCATAATAATAAAGCCATATAAACAAAAACAATTTCCAATAGCTTGAAAGCAATCGATCTAGATTAATTCGTTTGAAGTTAGTTCTCATAACAAAGTTGGCTAGCTGAAATGCTGCTGACTAGTGGTTAGTATTATAATATTACCAAATCCACACCAATGGGTGTTCTTGGTTCCAACTGCTGTTGTATACGATATCTAGCACCATTCTTGTCCACCATTGTTGGTTTGATCACAAGCTTCTTCAATGCAACACAATTTTGAAGGAAATACATAGCCAATTCAAGATCACCAGTCCCCCCATGACCCTCCATCTCCACCACCTCCAGACGTTGATGCGGTTTTTTAGCCATTTCTCTAACTTCCCTCGTCTTTCCCGCACTAAAACTGCTGTTTTTCTGATGCAAATTCCAACCAAAACCGTTATGTTAACAAATACAAAAGGTAAATAGCTATTCGATTAAGAAGTAAAGAAGTCAATTATCGAGTACCATAATTCTAAGTCTCTGCACATTTGGGCAAGCTTCTACCAAAGAAGTTAACATGAGAAGACTATTGCCATACCGTTCTACAACTTTGATCATCAATTGTTTAAGTTTTTGCAGCTTAGAGAAATCCAACATGAGAAGACTATTTCAGCCTTCACTAATTTGCATGAGAGAAAAATGGATAGATGTTCAAGGACCGGACAATTGCTCAGAATTTTCTTTAGGCCTTCATCATTCACATCAACACGTGTCAAGATGAGAGACTTGAGAAACTTTATCTCCATAACCGGAACACTGAAAGAGTGTTGTTTCAACAAAGTCCCACATTTTCTATCAAATATTTCATCGGGAAAACAATAGTTTCCACAAGTTGTGCCTGTTCTCAAAAAATTCAATTCTAACGTCCCAACATTTTTTGAAATCGCAAACTCAATCCATTCACTAATTGCACCCTTAGCATTCTCATCCAAACCAAAACAAATCTTAAACTTGTCAATGGTTCTTGTGCTTATGAATAATGTCGTTAATCCAACTCATGTATTTGTTCCTCTCTTCATTTGAGAAACACAAATCTGGTACGGTACTTATCAAATCCAAGTCCAACATCGAATACCATCTTTTCTTGTCCTCAAAGACTAAACTATCTGTTTGATACCACAAATACCTCCATCTTCTTGAAATCGAACTGGTGGCTGCTGCGTCCTTAAGAGGCAAAAAGGACAGAATAGAAACAAGAATTTCATCCGACAATCGGCTCAGTAAGTCGTCCGAACCAAGATCATGAATGCCATCCTTAAAAAAATACACATATATAACATAAACAAAACAAGAAAAAGATCAGCTTAGATTTAACATTATAGAATCATCAGATACACACAAGGGAACAATCACCAAAAAAAAATTTATAGGGAAACTACTAGAATTTCAAATTCAATCGTTCAATTCATTTAACAAGAATTTATCACACATAAAACCATTACCAGTTCTATAGATTATTAAACAAAAATTACCACCATATACTAAGAAAATATGAAATAGATTGGAGAAACTAACTAGAATTGTAATTCATTTTTCGAAATACAGAATGCTAAATCTCTTAAACAAGCATATCCACTTAAAAATCATGTTTTATTACAGATGATCAAAGTCAAATGATAATAATCAGCACATAGTGAATCATATGAAAGGAAAAAAAGTAATAAAAAAAAAACATATTCCGTTCATATAAGGGTTTCAAGAAATCACCTTGTTTTGTGCCCGCTGTATCCTTTTCCTCATCTTCCGTCAAAAGACAAAATGTGGAACCCTGCCAAAAGAATAGAGAGTCCAACCACTCAAGGATGATAAACTGGGCATAAGTTAATTTAATTTTGACATCAGTTGCAAAGAATAAGCACAAGATTTAATTTATGGATTTTGTTGGCCCTGATTTCGTCAAATCAGTGGCCTTGGAGAGCTAGATTTCTATACCAAAAGATCCTAAAACATCATAAAATGCTTAATTACGAGTTTAGAACAGAATATTACCTCAGATCGACAAAAACTTGCGGAATCGTGGCAGCTTTTCTCCTACATCTCTCAATCTTGGATCGTAATTTTTGAGGGTTTCGTGCTTGGCAAACTGAGTATCTATTGGGGATTCGGGGTATTAAACTTTTATGATCTTACTTTCCAAGCCCCTAAGTTTTACTTATTTATTTTCTACCCCCTTAGCAATCAAAACACTATCAACTTTTCATATTTAGGAGCCGTTTAGGCTTTTTCTAAACGTTTATCGGGTACGAGTTTACTGGCAATAGTCACTACTTTTATTTATGTTATTGGGTAAATTCTCGACAAGTCAAAATGAATTGATGATAAACGTTTATAACATGATACACTTCCGGATAAGAGTCATCATCCTCATTTACCGGGTAATTTTTATTTATTACAAAATCAATTTTAGTAGATATTTATTTTATTTGGGTGTTACAGTTTGTAATAAGTTTTATATCTGGTTGACTAACCAATTTGACACGATTAAATTAGCAGGGCTTAAAAAAACCCACAAAAGGATCTTTATGGGTTGCATTGTTTAGACAAAACGGCTTTGATGTTTCGACCAAACCATAATACTAAAGTTTTTATTTCAAAATTCAACGTGTTTGGATTTTAAAAATCGATATTTGAACGTAAATTAAATTAAAATAAGGATTTATGTTGATTTGAGTATCGTAGGTAGGAAAACTCAACATTTAAGATGCATTTTGAAATGGATAGATCCTCTTGGATTGTTTTCGCTCATAAACCAAGGTCGACAACGTCAACTTCTTCA
Source organism: Silybum marianum (assembly GCA_036898165.1). Classification (NCBI taxonomy): domain Eukaryota; kingdom Viridiplantae; phylum Streptophyta; class Magnoliopsida; order Asterales; family Asteraceae; genus Silybum; species Silybum marianum. The sequence continues at coordinate 3,358,827 of CM072532.1, forward strand.
ATATATGTATTTTCCTGTGAGGCTAATTCCTACGTTTTAAGGATGAGGGACTAAAATAGCAGTGAATTGTAAAACTTAGAGTTAAATGTAACAGTAAACTTTAAATCATAACGACAAAAATAGCAACAATTTTTAACCATATAAATAAACATCATAATTTCAAACTCAGATAAACTAAAATGATAAATTACCGTAATTTAAAAAGCACACGTTTTAAGTTAAAAAAATCTTCAATGAAAATTTTAAAGAGATTTTAATTAAAATAGCCATTTTTTTAAAAACTGTTACCTAGATAACTATTTTCTTTTTGAATTTACCAAAATAGCCAAAAACCCTATAAAATTATGGTCTTCCCCATAAAAATGGCAACCTTACAATATCCCCCATGATTTTACGAGGTTTGGGGTTTAAAATGAGAATGTATTTTTTATTTGTTTTAAAATGAACCTGGGGTATATGTGGGGTTTTAATACATCCTCATGATTTTTGCATCTCCTTATGATTTCGTGGGGTATTAATGTGTGTTTTTAGTGAATGTATATATATTGGCATTGTTTGGCAAAAATAAAAAAATTGTATGTTCATAAATTATTTTATTTTCCGAGTAATCGTTTGGATGCACATAAGCTAGCTTATAAGTCAACTTATAAGCTAGTTTATCGATAAGCTACTTGGAGTAGTTTATGAGGAGCTTTTTGACACTTTTTCCAATTATACCCCTAACTAATATTATTTAGGGAGAATTTCATACACCTCCTTAAAAACTTGCATTATTACGCATATATCTTTGTAAAGTTTGAAATTACGCATGTATCCTTCTAAACCTCTAAAACTCACATATATATCCTTCTCCCTAATTTAATTATTATTAAAATATTTAAAAAATATAAATTTACTTAACTACCCTCCTAAACTATCCTAATTTATTTAAGGAAAAAAATCAAAAACAAAACCTAACCTATGTTACCCCAACCCAATCTTCCCCACCACCCATCTTCTAAAATCCACCTTTCTTTTTTCCGGCCACCACCATTTTTTCCGGCAACCCATATTCTAAAACCCACATTTTTTTCCGGCAACCACCCTTCTAAAACCCACCTTCCTTTTTCCCGGTCACCACCATTTTTTCCGCGCAACCACCCTTCTAAAACGACCTTCCTTTTTTCCGGCCACCGCCATTTTTTCCGGCAACCCATCTTCTAAAACCCACCTTCTTTTTTTCCGGACACCACCATTTTTTCCGGCAACCACCCTTCTAAAACGCACCTTCCTTTTTTCCGGCCACCACTATTTTTTCCGGCAACCACCTTTCTAAAACCCACCTTTCTTTTTTTCGGCCACCACCATTTTTTCTGGCAACCACCCTTCTAAAACCCGGAAAAAATGGTGGTGGCCGGAAAAAAAGAAGGTGCGTTTTAGAAGGGAGGTTGCCGGAAAAAATTGTGGTGGCCGGAAAAAGGAAGGTGGGTTTTAGAAGGGTTGTTGCCGGAAAAAATGGTGGTGGCGGGAAAAAAGAAATGTGCGTTTTAAATGGGTGGTTGCCGGAAAAAATGGTGCGGAAAAAAGGTTGGTTGCCGGAAAAAAGAAAGGTGGGTTTTAGAAGATGGGGTTGGGGTAGCATATGTTAGATTTTGTTTTTTATTTTGTTTTTTTTTCCTTAAATAAATTAGGATAGTTTTGAAGGGTAGTTAAGTAAATTTGTATTTTTTAAATATTTTAACAATAATTAAATTAGGGAGAAGGATATATATGTGAGTTTTAGAGGTTTAGAAGGATATATGCGTAATTTCATACTTTACAAGGATATATGCGTAATAATGCAAGTTTTTAAGGACGTGTATGAAATTCTCCCTATTATTTATTTATTTTCAACATGCCCTTTTTGGTCATTTGACATGCTTATAAGCTAGTTTTTGCCAAACATAACTTATTTATCGGTTTTATCATCCTACTAAATAATTTTATAAGTCGTCTACCTTATAAATTACATTGCTATTTATCAACTAGTTTGTCAAACATAGCCATTGTGTTTGGTCCATGATTTCGTGGGGTATAAAATCAATTTTAAAAATATATATAGTTTACATATATTATCAACCCCTACAAATTGTAAAAAAAATCATTTTATACAAGAACCTTACGAATCGTATATCTAGTATATTTTTGAAAAAAGGCCACAACTTTGTTGAGTATTTGGTGGGATTTTTTATTATTTTAGTAAACCTAAAGAGAAAATGACTATTTAGGTAACAATTTTTTTTAAAAAAAATGACTATTTTAATTTAATTCCTAATTTTAAAATAAAGAAAATATTTAAAATTTAGACAACTCCTTCAAAATTGAGTGTAAAAAAATATATGATTTTATTATTATTTTTGCCAATAAAAAATCTTTAAAATTAAATGTTTAAAAAAGGATAAAAAAATTTCTTTTATACCTGCTTTGCAAATATTGACCACACAATCTCAAATTCTCAATCAAATCCCAAACTAACAAGATCAAATTTGCAATACCTTAATATGAAGTCAAAATAGTTCCTAATGTAGATACGATAAACTCGAATCCTTAATGGAACAGATGGTTTGAGGTTTATCTCATACATTTCTCTTTAGCATTGTAAAAATTATGTTAATTCTAGCACGATGTTAACATTTTTTCGTAAACACTCACCTCTTACCAAGGTAAGGGCATGTTTGGAAGCGGCTTAATGAGCTTTTGAGCTTATTCGCTCAGCCATATAAAGATGTTTGGAAGCAGCTTAATGAATTAAGATGGAGTTGAGCGAATAAGTAATTGGAGTGCCCCTTTATCCCCACATACACTTTTTCCCTTTTACCCTTTCCCTCTCAAATTTCTCTCAGACCTTTTATTTTTTCGATCAGCACCCCCGTCAGATATCAACAGATAAAAAGCATTCATTTATCAAGAACCCTTATTCCAAGAAATCCTCCAAAACCCTCTCCTCCCCATTTTGAAAACCTTCAGCCGTCACGTGCTTTATCGCCGGAAGCTGCTGTCTTCATCTTCACCGGCTGTGATTTATCGCCGGCTGCGTGTGTTCTTCCCTGTTGCTGCTGCTTCACGTAGCTAGGTATATAGTTCCCTCTTGCTACAGTTATGTTAATCAGTGCATAATATACAATGAGAGCTAAAATAGTCATTTCTGACATTCAGGCCGTTTATTCAGCACAACAAACAAACAGCAAGATATCTAAACCTACACAGACAGATTTATCCAGACAGACAAATTTATCCATACAAGACCTAATGGAAAACAAACCAAACAACCCCTAAGTGTCTCTTGCAAACACTAAACAGGCTAAGTGCAAGCATATGTACTAGTAGTGAAAGCGTAAACAAGTTCATAAATCTTGTTATCCCCAATTTAGTTTTTTGTTTCCTCTTTTCTTGCGCAATTCCTAAAAATCTTTTATCCCCAATCGTGATCTGGTCCATGGTTTATATAATAAAAAACAAAAATAATAAATATTATAATAGTTAAAAATTACTTACTATAATAAAAAATTATAATAATTAAAGTCATAATAATAAAGCCATACAAACAAAAACAAATTCCAATAGCTTGAAAGCAATCGATCTAGATTGGTTCGTGTGAATTTAGTATTATAATATTACCAACTCCACACCAACAGGTGTTCTTGGTTCCAACTGTTGTTGTATACGATATCTAGCACCATTCTTGTCCACCATTGTCGGTTTGATCACAAGCTTCTTCAGTGCAACACAATTTTGAAGGAAATACATAGCCAATTCAAGATCACAGATCCCCCCATTACACTCGATCTCCACCACCTCCAAACGTTGATGCGGTTTTTTAGCCATTTCTCTTACTTCACTCGTCCTTCCGGCACTAAAACAACCAGTTATCTGATGCAAATTCAAACCAAAACCGTTATGTTAACAATTACAAAAGATAAATAGCTATTCAATTAAGAAGTAAAATGGATCGAGTACCATAATTCTAAGTCTTTGCAAATTTGGGCAAGCTTCTACCAAGGAAGTCAACACAAGAAGAGCATTGTCATCCCGTTCTATAACTTTGATCGTCAATTGTTTAAGTTTTTACAGCTTAGAGTACGGACGAAGCTCTATAGTTTCCTGGAAAAAAGAGTGAAGCAATGTCACTAACTTGTTAAAAAAGGAAAAATGCAACCATCCAAATTGTCATTCTAACCTGTAGAGAATAACCCTTATCATTCTCATCCAATCCAAAACAAATCTTAAACTTGTCAATGGTGGGGCTTTTGTGCTGACGAATAATGTCGTTAATCCAATCGACGTACTTGTTCCTCTCTTCATTTGAAAAACACAAATCTGTTCCATTTCGTAATAAAGTCCATCTTTCCCTGTCCTCAAAACCTAAAGTATCCGTTTGAAAGCGAGCTGGTGACTGCTGCATCCTTAAGTGGCAAAGAGGACAGAATAGAAACAAGAATTTCGTCCGGCAATCGGCTCAGTAAGTCGTTTGAACCATGATTATGAAGGTCATCCTTCCTTAAAAAAATACACATAAATAAAATGATAATAATCAATACAGATTGAATCATATGAAAGAAAAAATAAAACTATTTAAGGTAGGGTTTATGGGTTTTGTTGGCCCTGATTTCGTCAAATCAGTGGCCTTGGAGGCAATGATAAGGCTAGATTTCTATACCAAAAGATCCTAAAACATCATAAAATTAACCAGCAAATGCTAATTACGTGTTTAGAGCAGAACACTACCTCAGATTTTCTCCTACGTCTCTGAAGGTTTTGTGCTCTAGGGGTTAATACCCCAAAATTCAAAACTTTTACGATCTTGCTACCAAGCCCTTAAGCTTTACTTATTTACCTTTTACCCCCCTAACAATCAAAACACTATCAGTTTTTCATCTTTATATTATCTTTGGAATTTTTCATTTCTAATTATTCAATTAACAATTTCATTTTGGTACAAAATCAACTCTAAAATCGGTTGATTAACCATTTGTCGTTGTTGAACTATAACGGTCTTAAGAAGTCCACATTAGAATCTTTTGTAGGTGACTAGGGGTGGATTTGGTATGGCACCGATTTGTTTTTGTCAATACCATGTACTAACCAATTATAATTGGTATACAAAATTTTATATCATGTATCAACTAACTGTATTTGGTATCGATTTTTTCGGTTAATACATGTTGGCATCGTCTTGTATTAATTAGAAGTTACTTATACGAAACAAAGAAAAAAACTAATTCAAACTGCTCAAATGCTTAAACCAAAAGGTTAAATGTAGGGAATTTAATTATAATAACCAATTTTGAAAACTGATTTACCAAAATGACCAATTTCTTTTTGAGTTTACTAAAATGACCAAAAATTTCTCGAAATACATCCCGAAATACAGAATTTTCTAGGATGTTTATTTGAATTCGGGCATGTACATAAAAGACCCTCGAAAAATTGATGAACACCCTCGAAAAAAAGTGAAACACCCTCGAAAATTGATGGAGACCCTCGAAAATTGATGAAGACCCTCGAAGTGAAACACTCTCGAATGAAACATACTCGAATTGTTACTCCAATTTGATTTATTAATTTGAATTTACATGTTTTACCCCTAAAGTTAGTTAATAAATTACTTTACGCCCTTTACTTTTTAATTTTTCGTTTTACACTTTTATCACATTAACGTATATAATCGTATATCAATTAAAATACGCTTTAAAAATACGTTTTAATTTTAACAAATTACACCATGAAAACTGTCTCGTTAATACTTTCGAAATGAGCCCAATATTGAATATTTTGGATTTAATTATATACTTTCGAAAGTATATACTTTTGATCATGTGATTAATTTTTAACGACAAAGTATAATATTATGGATATAACTAAGAACAAGATATAGATTATAAATAATTTGTACTATTTTTGTGTTTTTTGTCAATTGTATTATAAAAATTATATAAATTAATATTACCTAAACGTTTGTGGACATTATAAATAAATACGTTGAAAGTATATACTTTCGAAATAATATAATTAAATCTAAAAATATTTAATATTGGACTCATTTCGAAGGTATTGACGAGACAGTTTTCATGGTGTAATTTGTTAAAATTAAAACGTATTTTTAAAGCGTATTTTAATTGATATACGATTATATACGTTAATGTGATAAAGGTGTAAAACAAAAAATTAAAAAGTAAATGAAGTAAAGTAATTTATTAACTAACTTTAGGGGTAAAACATGTAAATTCAAATTAATAAATCAAATTCAAGTAACAAATTTGACATTCCAATATGTTTCATTTAATTCTTCGAGGGTGTTTCATAGACATTCGAGAAAAATTGTAAGAGCCTCGAAAAAGAAACAAACACCCTCGACCATTTTAGAACACCCTCGACCAAAAATGAAGCCCCTCGAAAATGTAGAACACCCTTGAAAATTTGGAAAATGTCCTCGATAATTATTGGAACACCCTCGATAAGTTGGTCAAAGCCCCTCGAAATTTTGGTCAGACACCCTCGAAATCAACTAAACCCCCTCGAAAACATGCTCGAAAATTTTGTATTTCGGGGTGTATTTCGAGGAATTTTTGATCATTTTAGTAAACTCAAAAACAAATTGATCATTTTGGTAAACCAGGTTTGAAAATTGGTCAAAATAATCAAATTCCCTTAAATGTAACATAATGTACTATTTGTTATATAAAAAAAAGGCTAATTCAAAATGCTCACATGCTCAAAAAGAATTGTTTATTTTGATCCATTGCATGTTTCAATCAAAACGACTCTTTCATTTTTTATCCAAATTGTTAGAGTCCCCGTTCAAGAATACAAACCATTCATGTTCTTTTATTTTGATCTTGTTTACTTAGAAAGATAAAAATAAATTTAACAACCACCCTCTTCCCCCCCCCCCCACAACCGTTGCCGGCAACATATCCGCCACCGTCACCCCACCAACCATCACCACGACGCCACTATGTTTTGTTGTCATAGTCACACCCTACCCCACCCCACCCCACCACACCACTAAGGTCGTCGTCACAATTGTCACCATCACCCCTGATAAATTCATATTTCTATTTTTAATAATAACTATAAAAGCGATAAAAATTGAAAATTTAGGCCCTTGAGCGGATCCCAGGTTAGCTCCAACGTTGCGAGATTTTATTCCAATTCCTATCAAATAAACGCGTTGTCAAATTTCATTCCAATTTCTATCAACCAAACGCGTGGTTAAATTCCATCAAATTTCATTCCGATTACTTTAGAATCAAATTCTTTTGTTGGATTCTAATTTCATCAAATTCCATTATACGAACCAAACACTTCCTAAAGAAAAATAAGCATGGGAGAGAATGGTAACTGATAAAATTATTGTGACACCATTTTGATGATTTTTAGACCGATGAAATTGCATGTATATATTTAGAAGGGTCACATGACCAACCACCTTTCAAGAAAATTTTTTTTTTTGAAATATTAGCATCGTGTTATTGATATAACACATATCAACATGTTATTTAAATATTCAAGAATTATAATGCATTTAGATTTAGTTGGTAAAAATGTTAATATAAATAAAATTATGACTTCAACTTTTGCGATGCTGGTACAATACTATATCAATATCAGTGCCGGATCCAGGAATTTTAGTAACAGGGGTCGGAGTTTAGACTTTAGATAACATAATATAAAATATAATTTTGAAATTCGAGTCAGCCTCGAACACAAAATAAAGCTCGTTTAACTTAACGAATTAAACTCCACAACACTGATGTTTGACTCGACTATTTAGAAAACTCGATTAAATTTTCGAGTTGAGCTGAGAAATTCGAGCACACACCTTTTCGAGCAAATCATATTCTTATTTTCATAAATCATACATTCAAAATATAAAGTTATAGAGCTTGAGTCAATAAACAAGTTAATCGATCTTGATTTTGAACCCATAAACTAGTTTGCAAAGCTTGAAATATTTGGTATAATGTATAAGTATAACTTAAATTTGTTAAACACTAATCTAGCTCGAAGTACATTGAAAATATTATAGCTCAAGCCTTGCTTTAAATAAGTTATTCAAGCTCGAGTTTTGTATTAATTTTTCGAGTCAAACTCGAATAACTTGTTACTCAACTTGATTAGACTTGTTAACAGTAGCAACTAACAATTAGACATCCACTCATAAATCCTAACACTAACAATTAACAATAAACAAAAATATTAATAACATAAAAAATCAACTACAAACCCAACAAAATTTAAAAAAACAATTCCCTTAAAGCTTAAAATTGGATCAATTAAAAAAAAATCGGCGTCAAAACCTTTTTTTATGGGGACCCCCATTGAATCAGATATGATTTTTTAATATGTTGGATCCACATCATATGCGGTCCACAAGGTGTTCATTTGTCTCTTTAAATAAGAGGTGTTCTTGTATGATCCCTCCCTTATACACACACACACACACACACATATATATATATATATATAAGTAAAGATTCAAATGAGAAGTGTTAAATATTTGAGAACTAAGAAGTGATCCTAGCCTTCATCTGGTCAACATTTGCGACTTTGATCGAAAAACACCGAAAAATTCATCGCATTGGGTATGCAAAAGATAGAGGGGCTAGTTTCATAACTTTTACAAATATGAGTCACACGGGTTTATGTGATTCACATATGAACTATATGTTTATATGTGAACCCATTAATTAGTTCACATGTATGAACCTATAGGTTTATATATGAATCACATTGGTTCATATATGAATCAGTTAATTAGTATGTGAATCATAAGGTTTTATATATGAATCAGTTAATTAGTTCATATTTCAATCACACAGGTTATATGTGAATTGGTAAACATAGTTCATATGTTTATTTGTAAAAGTTACGAAATTACGCTCTCTATTTCTCCCATAACCGTAATTTTTAACGGGTCAAAACCGTAACTATCAACCAGTCAAATTCGATGTAATTTAATGACCATCTTTTGATCATGGATAATTAATTTCATTAGTTCAACTAATTTTTTTAAGGTTGTTACAAAACAAAAAATAATATTTAAATAGGCGTTATACATGAAACATGACACATTTCATTTGGGTAATAAATACTTGAAGACTGTCAAAAATGTGATAAAAAGAGATTTTAATCCAATAACTAACTAAATCATAGACCCAATGATCAAACCGGTTGAAGGCACGAGAGACAAAACTTACATATTGAATTTGATTTTTATATTTAGGACGATATTTCTTTAATTTATAACTTTATACTAAATTTTCTTAAACAAATTAAAGAGGGGTGACTATATGTAAATATACTTTTATTTTCTTCGTTTTCCTTAACTCTCAAAAGCATTAAAAAAATCATTCACAAACAATTTCTTTCTCTATTTTTCATTTTTCCTTTTTTTTCTCATTATTTGCCAAATTTAAGAGCCATGCATCAACAACTTTTTAGAAAAATAAAATCCACCATAAATACTGACACGTCGTAAACGAGTTGATTTCAAATGAGAAAACGACTTAATCACGTTTTAATCAATCCTCACATGTTATTTAGTGAATTAGTGATATCGTCTTTTGACTCTTACCGATAGTGCCTTTAATCATTGTAAAGTACAATAATTAAGATTTAATCAACATAATAGTTAAGAATTTAATTATTATGCCGCAAGGAATTAATGTTTTGGACTTTTGGTGATCTTTATTTTATTTTCTCTTAAACAAAAAATCAAAGTACTTTAAAATAGTTATGTTAAAATTCTAGAATAGTTAATTAATCACAAATATAAGATTAATAAGATCTAATAAAAATAAAATAATGTGTATTATTGTTGTTTATTAAAAAAATTTGAATACAAATAGCCTTTTTAGGGACCAAAATTAGGGAAATCAAACTAGATAATCATTATCCTCATTCAAATTATTATTTTTAACCATTTCTTTCTGGAATTTATCCAAATGTCAATAGGTCCGTAACGCAGGTATGTAACAATTGCAACTTGAATGAGTCAAATGGTCATTTAAGTTAAGGACTCCCAAAATCATATCTTTACCCAATTTCATATATTTAACAAAATATTATTTCATCCGTTCTTAAATAAATATCCACAATGAAATCCAACAGATTTTCTAAACTAAAGAATATGGAAGCTTTATTCTTTATATTGTTATCCAAAATTAAATATAAAAAAAACCTAAGAAAAACACAAAGTTTAGAAAATTCCCTAAAATTTGATGGGATGTGAGAGAATTGATTTTTTTTCGATTGTCATCAACAAGATTAAACTATTATTAGTTAACATAAAGTTTTTTTAAAACTGAATCGGGATGATAAAACTATAAAGTATATTAATAATATAATTAATGTTGAAGTCGCTAAACTACAAAATTTGTTGAAGTTAAATTTAATTTTTGTTTATAGATTTTTGGTTTTTGGTTCATTATTTTAAATAAATTATAGAGAATTTGTTGGAGATTCTCGAATAACATTTGCAACAGATTCTTCAAAATAGAGATTTTGTGGATTTTTGTTTCAACAAATACTTCAAAGTGAAAAGTTATAGGAGAGATGATGAAATTTCTCCAAATTTGCATAAATCTTAAAAATGATTATTTATAATAAAGAAATGATTTTTTATTCATTGTACCAATGAAATTGCTTAAAATAAGTACTTAGGAAAGAGATATAATATTTTATGAATTATATTGAATAGAAAATTTGTTGGAGATGAATGTAATTTTTTTTTTTAAAATTTATCTTTTAATTTTTCATTTTAAAAAAATTATAAAAAATTTGTTGAAGATACGTTTTATCTTCAAAACCTTATTTACAAAGAAAAGGAAAATAAAACAAAACCTTATTTACAAAGAAAAGGAAAATAAAAAACAAAGAGCAATAGTTAGAAAACATAAAAACTTGTGTACCGGAAGTTTTTTTTAAGATAGAAAAGAAAGTAGATATAAAGAAATAATCACAGGTTTCTTCTAAAAACTTTCTTCCAAATGTCAAAGGAAAGTGAAAGAAATAAATTAAAACTTTTTAAAAAATTATTTGAATTACAAAGTCCAACATTTCATTATAAAATAAAATATTTTTAAAGAACGTGTTTGTAAAAACATAACATCATTTTTTTCATTCCTTCCGAGCACAGAAAATATTGATTTATTTTCTTCCGTACCCAAATTCGAGATAATAATCTTATTTTGTGATAAACTAAAATAATAATAATAGACATTTATATTAAATTTGTTAAAAATTATTATATTCGATAAAGGCTATTTTTGACAAAAATAAGGTAGATTATATTCAGTGTATAAGTTTGACAAACCATAAACTATCTTATTGAAACACTATTTGGAGTAGCGTTTTGAAAACTTATTGTCTTTTTTTTTCCCAATTATAACTCTAATTATTATTTTTATTTTTTAATATGTCTTTTTTGGTAATTTAACAATTTTATACGCTAGTTTTGTCAAACATGATTTTTTTTTTCATCAGCTAGTTTGCCAAACGTAACCAAAATAGCTTGTCAACTATCTCATATAATTTTTTTAGATTATTCTAGGTATTTAAATAACATATAATTAATATCGGAATCTTTACAATAAATAAATAAATATATATATATATATATACTAGAAATGTACTCGCGCAATGCAGCGAGATACCTCTCGAATTTAATGTTTTTTTTTTGTCTCTATCGATGTTATAATGGTTTTATGTGATTTTAAGAAAGCGATGTTAATTTTTCATTTATAAATTATTTTTCTTATGTAATTTCTTTAGTTTAGTTTTTTTATTATAATTTAATTTAGGTTTAATTACGAAGTAATTTATTTTTGATTATAAAGATAATAATTAAAAATTCTGTTAGAAATCAATTGTTATCCTAATTATATTTTAGATTTTTTATATTTAAAATGAGACGTTTATCTTGTATTTATGTTTATCTGCAGTTAGTTACACGAATTCGGAAATGAAGCTTTAATAAGTTGTACTTACGCACAATTTACTTGTAATCTTGAATTTTAAGTAATATGCATCAATAAATAGTACTACATGTATAAAAAAATGGTTTTTAAGAGTTTTTTGTCAAATGCTTTATAATATAATATAGATATAGATATAGATATAGATATATATATTTTTGAATTCTTTTTTTACTTTTTACTTCTACTTTTTACATTTTATTTTTACAAAATTTGTTGAAGGATGCACTATAAATAAGGAATGAAGAAACAAAGAACTCTATTGCTTCTTTTATATTACATATATCTATATCTATATATAGATAGATATATGTGTGTGTATGTATGTATAACAATCTGCAACGAAGATACAATCCATACATTCATCTAAGAATCTAAATTTGAGCGACGTGGAGGAGAGAAACTCTTGTATTTCATATCCTCATCCACTCATCTTCATCAACAATTTATTATTATACACACCAAGCTTCAATTTTCCACACACACACTTGCCATCTCTCTCTCTCTCTCTCTCTAGAAGCAGAAAAAGAGAGAGAAAGAGAGAGAGATCTGAAAAACCCTTACATTTCAATTCTATCATCTGGGTCTCTTCAATGGCTACGTGGGTCTTATCAGAATGTGGTATCAGACCACTCCCAAGAATCTATCCTAAACCAAGAACAGGACTATCCAATTCCTCTTTTTCCAATTTCAATTCCAATTCCATTGAAATTGCCCCATCTAAAACCTCAAATCCAATCACAATCTGTACTTCGTTTTCAAGAGTCGGTAGATACAGGAATTGGGGATTGAAGGTTAGTGCACCAGTCAAAATCCAGTTATCAGATGAAGATGAAAGAGAGATAAACAACGATGGAGATGGCGAGTTTGATCCTAGTGCGCCACCACCATTCACATTGGCGGATATTAGAGCCGCCATCCCCAAGCATTGTTGGGTTAAGGATCCATGGAAGTCTATGAGTTATGTTCTCAGAGATGTGGTGGTGGTTTTTGGGTTGGCTGCCGTGGCGGCTTATTTCAACAATATTGTGGTTTGGCCTCTTTATTGGATTGCTCAATCCACAATGTTCTGGGCTCTGTTTGTTCTTGGCCATGATTGGTAATCAAACATATATCTAATTTTATATAATAATAATTATTATCTGTTTAGGGTTAATATACATTCTAATTATTATCTGTTTTCTGATTGTTGTTAGTGGCCATGGAAGCTTTTCCAATAATGCGAAACTTAATAGTGTAGTTGGTCATCTTCTTCATTCTTCCATTCTTGTACCTTATCATGGATGGTATGCTTCTGGTCTCTGAAATTAATTGTTTATTTATTTTGATTTATTTGTATCTTTTAATCTTGTTTTTCATGAATTGGGTTTGGATGTTTACAGGAGAATTAGCCATAGAACTCATCACCAGAATCATGGACATGTTGAAAACGATGAATCTTGGCACCCAGTGAGTCTTATCTCTTTACTAATTAATCTTGACTCATAAGATCAATTTCGATAATTTAAATACTTTCTAACAAAATGGGTTTTTCTTAGTTATCTGAGAAGATCTACAGAGGTTTAGAAGATGCAACCAGAAATTTAAGGTTCACTTTGCCTTTTCCCATGCTTGCATACCCATTCTATCTGGTCAGCCTCCATCACTCTTTGACTCTTTGTTAGTGTACAGATATCGATAAATATTAAATATTACGCGTATATTTATCGATATCTGTACACTAACACTCTTATCTAAACCAAATCTAAGAGTTTTCCACCATTTTAAACTTGTTTCCAACATCTGTTTTCGGTTTGAATTACAGTGGAGTCGAAGCCCGGGAAAGAAAGGCTCGCATTTCCACCCGGATAGCGATTTATTTCTACCAAATGAAAAGAAAGATGTCATCACTTCAACAGTATGTTGGTCAGCCATGGCTGCACTGCTTGTGGGTTTATCTTTCACTATGGGTCCTCTTCAAGTACTTAAACTTTATGGCATCCCTTATTGGGTCAGTTACACTTTTATCTTCTTCAAAACCTTCATTTTCCCCCCTTTTCTTCACTCTAAACAATCATATTTCTTGATTTGAATTCAGGGTTTTGTTATGTGGCTTGATCTAGTAACTTATTTGCATCACCATGGCCATGAAGATAAACTCCCATGGTATCGTGGAAAGGTTTGATCTTCGAAACGAATCTGATTTCAAATCTTTATTTATTTCGTTATCAAAATTGATCAAATTCTGAAATGGGATTAACAGGAATGGAGCTATCTAAGAGGAGGACTAACGACACTCGATCGTGACTATGGATGGATCAATAACATCCACCATGATATCGGAACTCATGTCGTTCATCATCTCTTCCCTCAAATCCCACACTATAACCTAATAGAAGCGGTAAGCAATCTTGATTTTCTGAAAAATTTCGATATTTTTATCAATTTGAAAACAGAATTCTAATGGTTTCAAGTACAATGATTTAGACCGAAGCTGCAAAGCCAGTTTTTGGGAAATATTATAGGGAGCCAAAGAAATCTTGGGTTCTTCCATTTCACTTGCTGGGAGTTCTTGCAAGAAGTCTAAAGAAGGATCACTATGTGAGTGATGAAGGGGAGATCTTATATTATCAGACAGACACTACCAGAAATTAAGATATTTGTTAAGATTTAACAAGAGAAAGGGATGCTACAAGACCTAATGATTCTTTTTGTTTGACAAAATGACTGATGTATTGCAGTCACAATTTGTCGGGATTAGTCCAGGCATAATTTGGGACACCCTTTTTAAAAAAATGTTACAAAGTTTGCGTAAAACACATTCTCAGGCTATATATATTCAGGAATGTGTATTCATTTTCTCGACATGAAAATAATGTAAACGAATAGGCTGAGTTGAAAATGATAAGAGTTCAGTAATCTTTAACTTTGTTTGTTTGTGACGCATAAATCTGATTTGTAGGTGGAATATGTGTGATGAGATGCATGCAAATTTGACATCCGTTACAAAATATGATAAATTAATAATATGAAAATAACCCATGGTCCATAAATTAAATGATGGTATGATTTCAACTTCAAGTAGGATAAGAGACATGGGGAAGATATTAATATAAGAAAAGGGTATGGACCTAAATAAGTCCATGTGATGTATACAAATTGTGTTTGTTAATTTATGGTGTTTGAGATAGCGAATGTCGTGTAGTTGGGTAGGATGTTACAACTCAGAGACACTTAAAATATATATAATGTTAACTAATAACTCCACTATCATAAAGAAATATTTTTAGTATTTTATGGTGCACAAGTTGCAAAATATTTATTGACTATTTGAAAGTTTAAAAGATTTTTATTTTGTATTTTTTTACGAGTCACATTTTTTTATAAATGTTTTGTGAAATCTTTTGGATGGTTCATAAACCATTTTTCAATTGAAGGGTATCAGAAAGGCCATTATAAGATGACTACAATGTAACAAAATTGAGACAATTAATAGTGTGTATGATAAAAAAAATTATTTTATAAATTAGTATAACAAACGTTTAATTATTTAGTTTTACTTATTTTGATCCGAGCTGGTAGATATTCTAACTACTAACCACTGATGACTGATGGTGTGAATGCTGAGTTGGGTAGGATGTTAATTCTTGGTTGCGTGAGAAAATGCCATCAAAATCAAATGGTGTCACGTATGCTGAAAGCTTGCTTATAAGGTAAAATAAATACAATATAAAAGAAATTATTTACGTTTGTTATATTAATTAAAAGAACCAAGACAATCTTTCTTACATTTTACCATAAAAAGATTTACTTATCGAGTAAAACTTCTTATTTATTAGTTGTTAGGTTATCTAATTTTGCTATAGTAACTTATTATAATACATTTATAAAAGGTATATAGTTAATGATTAATATTTTTTATATATAAAAATAGCTATTTTACCCAGTTTAATTAACCTCTTAGTCAATTCTCTACCATAGAGACATGTGACCTCAAAAAATCCATGTGGTATGGTTACTAATACATAGTTGGAGGCGATGATGGTACACTTGGGGAATGGAGTAAATTACATTCTTGGTCTATGAAGTTTTAAATGATTAAAATATCCTTCTAAACTAATAAAGTTAATAGAATAATTTGGATGGGGTTGTATTATAAATTAAAAATCACAGGGATATAATCCATAGTATTTCAAAATATGAACCCAAAATGTAAAATCACAAGGACCAATCATGTAATTTTTATTATTATTGTTATTGATTAATTTTTTTTTATGATAGTGAATGCTTTTAAGTGGAAGATATTAAATAAAATAAGCTATTTTTGCTTTTCAAAATTAAATTAATATAACTAATAAAAGTTAAAGTAATATGATATAATATTTATTGATTCAAGTTCCATATAATTTATTAGTGTGGAAAAAAGCTGGTGCTCCCTTTTGGTAAACGATCATCGTCACACCTTCAAAAATAATGTCGACCATTCATATCTTTCTTTCTTCTAATTTGTCGCTTACTCGCTTTGTCGATGTACAAAATAACATATTTTCCTTCGCTACGAAGCTTTTTTTTTATAAATATTATCTCAAAAAAAGACAAAAATAAATCATAAATAATAAACAAATATTTTAATAAATTGCAATTTTGATCCCTGCCTTATTATTTTTTGTGGATTGGATTGCTGAAACATTAGTGGAAGAACACCCTTTTAAGGGGTGTTTGGGATTACTTATAAAAACAACTTATTGACTTATTATCGGTACCACATCGAAATAAACACTTTTGAGTGTTTGGAAAAAGTGTTTATACATGTGTCAAACCGGTAATAAGAAGTTTTTCAATAAGTTAAAAATCTTCTAATTTATGATAAGTTGATAAGCACTTTTGTAGTAAAATCATAAGTTGTTTCGAATAAGCAATCTCAAACACTCTCATAGTACGTAAAAGTGCTTGATCATTAAAATTAATTTCGTTCATCACCACACTAACACCCCCCCTCCTTTTTTGTTCATGACCACCACCTGATAACGATAGAACATATACACAAACCAAAAAAAATTGATTAGGGGTGTTCGCGATGGGGTTTGGTGCACTAAACCACCCAGAAGAGAGAAAGAAATCTTTCTTTTCCACATCTGGTTTCCCCTTCCATGAAACCTTTCCACTTTCCTTATCTCACTTGCCATTTCTCGCAAACCACGCATAAACCCATAGCGCTCTAACAGAATAGAAAGAGAAACCTCAACGATTTTTTTTTGTTCAAGGAGAGGGGGAAGGCTTTCATGGAAGAGGCAACCAGACGCGGAAGAAGAAAGGTTTTGGGGGAGTTGACAGTAACTTTCATTAGCTAGAGGGATCAAAACCTAAAGGTTTTTTTGCATATCATTGTTTGTAAATACTTTCTCCTTCCACGGCAGTTTTTTATAGCCTTACTAAAATACAAAAATAATAATATCTTCAAATGATGATTTTATTTTAAGAGTTTATTTTCTTTTCTTTTCAAATTCTATTTATATTTCAATAGAAATTAATAGCTTAATAAGTTTTTATACAATCCAATTAACTTTTAAACAAACTTTAAAGTTAAACACCTAAACAACTACCAAGCACAAGCTATTCAGCTATTGACAACTAACTAAACTACTCCAGGTGAGGGGTGAAATATTCTGCCTTCCATCAAGTATACACACTTTCTCACTAAATTAAATTTAGGGAAGTTAAGATTTAATACCCTCACCCAGAAAGACATGTTTTCCATTTTTTAAATAAGGCATGTAAGCCTCTTTGCCCCTCCCGATTCAACAGTAGAAGCATTCTCAGCTCTCGAAGAAAATGAAGCTATCGAGATAGGAATTAGGAGGCTAGAAGCTGCTTTTCCAGGCGAGAAAACTATTGAGAAAGCCAACAATTCTTTCCGGATCTTTATTCCAAATATCTTAGATCGAACATCACAAGCCTTATCACCAGAATTTAGAATTCACTCCCGACCGATAAGAGGCACCTCTGCCCAACCTCGATATAATGTTTAGTTACGATGTACTCTATTCATATACATGTCATGTATTCTAAGTACTCTTTATCATTTGAGTACCCTCTTATTATCTGTAACACCTTAGGAAGATCCCATATCGGCCGTGGACAGGAGTGATGCTGGGTTCATAAGTAAACCTTGGCCTTCCAAAACACAACGCGTTTTGGGGCCACACGCAAGGCAGGTTCTTGGAACTCTATGGTTAAGCGTGCTTGGGTGGGAGTAGTACCAGGATGGGTGACCCCCTGGGAAGTCCTCGCCAGGTCGCCAGAAACAAATCCGTGCGGCTTAGGCCAAAGCGGACAATATTGTGTCGTGGTAAGGCGGGGTGTTACAAATGGTATCAGAGCCGATCCTTGTACCATCGGGATGGTGGGGCAAACCTCATCGGGTATGATGAGTCCTCGAGAGGGGGTGTTTATAACATCTTAGGCGAATCCCACATCGCGGATGACAAGGAGAAAAGATTCGGTAGGCACCGACGAGGACGTCGGGGAGTTTAAGTGGGGGAGTTTGTAACAACTCATCCCACATTGGTAGAAAAGGAGATTTAGAAGCTCCTTATAAGCCTCAAGTAGTGGGCTACCAATAACTTCCACCATGGTTTTAAGTTGGATTTGAAGTTATTGGGCCAGTCCATTGCTTTGGACTTTGGGGTGTTACAAATGGTATCAGAGCCGCTCCTGTGTCGTTCGGGATGTGGGGCAAACCTCACCGAGGACGATGAGTCCCTAAGGGGGGGTGTTTGTAACACCTTAGGCAGATCCCATATCGGCCGTGGACGAGTGATCTTTGGGTTCATAAGTAAACCTTGGCCTTCCAAAACACAACGCGTTTTGGGGGCGCGCCTTATGGCGAGGAGTTCTTGGAACCTACATGGTTAAGCGTGCTTGGGTGGGAGTAGTACCAGGATGGGTGACCCCCTGGGAAGTCCTCGCCAGGTCGCCAGAAACAAATCCGTGCGGCTTAGGCCAAAGCGGACAATATTGTGTCGTGGTAAGGCGGGGTGTTACATTATCGCTATAATTATACATTTGAAAATGTTATTATGTTTAACAATTTTAGGGACTATATTAGAGTTAAAGAGACTTTTCAAAATAGGGATTAAAATAGGGAATTTAATTATAATAACCAATTTCTAAAATCATTTTACCAAAATAACCATTTTCTTTTTGAGTTTACTAAAATGACCAAAAATTCCTCGAAATACACCCCGAAATACATTATTTTCGAGCATGTTTTTAAGATTTTCAGAGGTGTTTATATTAATTTCGGGTACATTTTCGAGGGTGTCATCAATTTCTTTCGAGGGTGTTTTAGTTGATTTCGAGCATGTTCATCAATTTTTTCGAGGGTCATTTAGGGGGTGTTTAAATTCATTTAGGGGGTGTTTAAATTCATTTAGGGGATGTTTATATTCATTTAGGGGGTGTTTATATTAATTTCGGGGATGTTTAAATATTAATTTCGAGCATGTTTAAATGTTAATTTCGAGCATGTAAATATTAATTTCGGGGATGTTTAAATATTTCGCGCATGTAAATACAAAATTTTCGGGGATGTTTAGAAACATACACGAAATTTTTATTCGGGGATGTTCATAAAATTTTCGGGGATGTTCATAAAATTTACAAAAAATTACTCGAAACATACACGAAATTTTTAGAAACATACACGAATTTTTTTTATAAACATACACGAAATTGAATATAAACATGCTCGAAATTTTTACAAACATGCTCGAACCCTGAATGAATTTAAACACCCCTTAAATGAATATAAACACCCCCTAATTTAATATAAACACCCCCTAAATGAATATAAACACCCTTAAATGAATTTAAACATCATCGAATTTAATATAAACACCCCCTAAATGAATTTAAACACCCTCGAATTTAATATAAACACCCCCTAAATGAATTTAAACACCCTCGAATTTAATATAAACACCCTCGAAAATATTGATGAACATGCTCGAAATCAACTAAAACACCCTCGAAAGAAATTGATGACACCCTTGAAAATGTACCCGAAATTAATATAAACACCCCCGAAAATCTTAAAAACATGCTCGAAAATAATGTATTTCGGGATGTATTTCGAGAAATTTTTGGTCATTTTAGTAAACTAAAAAAAAATGGTTATTTTGGTAAAATGATTTTAGAAATTGGTTATTATAATTAAATTCCCATTAAAATATCAACACAATCACAATGGCATCTTTAAATAAAAGCCAGAGCAAAGACCAAACTGGCCGGTCTTTTGGACTTGTTCATAACATGACATCAGACTCATCATCAAGCAATCGGTTTGATGTTACAAAATGTTGAATGAATAAATAAAAGATCAAATTCCAGGTTAGGAATTATGAAGAACAAATTACATCAAATTATTTATAAAATAAAAAAACTCCACTTCTTTGTGTTCTAAAGTTAATCAAGATCCATCCTTCTTCATCTAATCAAATATTATGTAAATCAAGAATTATCAAAGAATTAAGATGATGGCAAAAAGATAGATTTTTCATCTTTATGCCATCAGAAGTTGCTCCTCCTCCTCTATCTACATCTGCTCAACCCACAGTGGTACCTTTTCCGATGAACTGTACAATCCAGCTCCAGCCCACGAACCATCTGGCTCATGATTTCCCTTCATGGGTGGTGAACCACCGTTCCCACTTCTGAACCCAAAAGATGCCGACTTTCTTAGCTTATTAGCCTCTTCGTTATTGAACCCCCACTCCAGCTTCCCATCAGGCGAACCCCATTCTGAATAAGACTGGTTCATTGATCGTAGGTTCATGTTGGCTCCTGCACCACGGTCTATAAAGCTCTGGCTACGTTGTTTAGCAAACGAACCAGATCTTGAATTCATCACGGCTTGAGCCACGGCAGCTGATGAATCGAACCCAAAAGTTGTGGGTTTTCTCCCTGGAGAAGATGGGTAATTGGACGTTGGGTAGGATGATCGGAGGGTGTTCGAATTCTGTCGGATTTGCTGGTGCCCTAACGGAGATGATACCTTTGGAGATGATGACAACCCTTGGATTTGAGATAACATAGATGGATCGAGAGATCCATAAATATCATCAAGATTAGTTGGTTTCATTTCCCCAAATCTATTGCTGTTGTTGTAAAGATTAGTAGATAAATCGTCAATCAACTGCTGCCTTTGTTGCTGTTGAGTTCTTATATTCTCTAATCCAAGAATCTCCATCTCCATCTCCAAATCTCGAGCATTCAAAGACGTCTTCAAACGGCTGCCGGAAAGTTGCAGCGCCGGTGGCGTCATATGAACAAACTTATTCTGCGGCCACATATTCCCATTCACTGGACCAATTGAAGGTGACATCGGTGGAGTTATCGAACCCATTTCCATGGAGCTAACAGCACCAGATTTCGGAGATGGAACAGCTGAACCGGTAGATGCATACAACGGTCTTAATTCTTCGACTTTATGAGCAAAAAAACATACTTTTCTTGCACACCCAGTTTCATCTTTACAAAGACGAGTTCTGTATTGAGCTGGATGAAGCCAAGATTCAAACACACCGTGTGCATACTCGCAACCATCTCCTTTTACACAGCTTCCTTTACGAAACTCAGGGCATGGCACACAGGTGTACTGGTGCTTCCTCGGATCACGCCGCCGTGCGTTCTCGCCGGGATGAACAAACGGACACTCCGTCCAATCATGAGAATAAGCTCTTGAACATGGCTTCACCTTAAACATAAACATCCTAAATTCATCAGTACCATAAACGCCGTCGTTTATATCCGGCAACGATACATCAATTGGGTATTCTTTCTTCGCCGCAATAATCTCCAATTCTTCATTTTCTTCCTTATCGCTTCCCTCTTCGATCTTTAAACCCTTCAGCAACATCTCCAAAGATTTCCGTTTGGAGGATTTGATACCACGAGCAATCAAGTCGGCCGGTTTGTTATCGTTGTCGTCGGTTAAATTCGGGTCGGCAGAAGCTTCAAGCAAAAGTTTGACGGTTTCCACGGACGTAGGAGAGCCGCCTGCGGCGGCGCAGTGGAGGGCGGTGGCGCCGTCAGAATCGGAAGGTTTGTTGACATCCACCTTTTGGGTTCCGATCAAATATTTCAAGACGTTTGTGCTTCCGTAAACGGAAGCAATCATGAGTGGAGTTCGTTCTTCAAACCCCATCTTTCCTTTAGATCCGTTTCTTCTTCCATACCAAAAACTGACCTCATCTAAACTCATACCTTTCTTTTCTACCTCGAATACGAACCCAGAAACATCATCTATGGCGGCTAATTCAAGTAAAATCGAACATTTCAAGAAAAACCCATTTTTATTTTCTTGGAATTTATCTCCTTCCATGACTAAATCTGTGGAACAAAATTTACCCTTCGAACCTTTACACATCAAGACCTGCAAATATTTAAAAACCCATTAACAATGATTACTCCAGCTATAAGGAAACCAGATAAAAATGAGTTGTCTTCCATAAACATCAAGAATTTATGATTGAGTGAAAAAGATTCGACGTACCTGATTGAATTGACGAAGAAATCAAGTGGAGGTTAGCTGTAAAAAAGTTTTTATGAGGAATATGAAGCTGTCGAGAAGACCGATGAAGATGAGAGAATGAATTGGGATGAACGATGTTATATATATTGTTCAAATTGGAGATAAAATAATGAAGAAAAAGGACACACGGGGATGAGAGAAAGGAATGGAGGAGGAAGGTGAGACTTTTCTTCGTCTTTGTTTCTGTTTGTCGTTTTCTGGGTGTAAGTCAAAGCTTTCAACAATGGTGGAACACCCACTTCAAATGCAAATGAAATTCAAATTCAAATTCAAATTCAGAGAATGGGTTCCACAAACTGATTGGGTTTTCTTGATATTTTGACTGGCTTCTACCCGCTTGTCGAGCTTCGCCCGGCTGGAACGAACCCTACGCGCTTAACATTAATTACAGAAAATTACAAATTTAGTCCCTAAACTTATTAAACATACAAGTTTAGTCCATTGATTTTTTTTTCGCAGCACTCTTTTTCTTTCTATACTATGACAATTAAAAAGCCACACGCACTCAACACGCTGGCTTTATCTCTGTAACAAAATGGTTCAAGAATTATTTTAGAAATATTTTTGTTCATTTTTAATATTTATCTCCGATATCTTATTTTCTTCTAACAACTTTTTGCCGTTTAAAAATACAATAAAAAATAATCTTGAAAGCATTTAATAAAATGCTTATGCAACAAATATATGTTAATTGATAGACAAACAGTAGCATTAAATGAAATTCTTTTATATAGAATAATAAACAAAATCCACTAATTTTTAACATACTTATAATTTTATAAGTTCTCAAATAATAATGTCTATTATTTCTATAATGGATTTACTAAATTAAGACAAAACTACAAATAAAATAAAGAGTAAATTACATGATTGGTCCCTATGGTTTACACTTAATAGTATTGTGTGTTCTCTTTTCAAAATTATTATGGATTTAGACATTTGGTCATGTGGTTTACATTTTAACACTCCTTTGGTCCATCACTCTAACGTCATCCTATTTGATTTTGTTAAGCACATCACATGCAACACACATGATGGGTAAAATCGTTTTTTACCTAATATTTAGAGAGACACTGTGTATTTTTGTGTAGACCATATGGACCAATCATGTATTTTACTCTAATATTTATTGTTACCATTGTTGTTTTGATTTTAGTTTTTAATTTTTTTTTTATATAAATGTATAAACCTATAACTTTTTAATCGTGTTCTACAAAACGTCAAACGCTCCCTCACCATGATGAACTCCTTTCTTCATAAGTCTTCTGGCCATAATTGAGTTCTACAAACCGCCAGCAAACTCTCTCTCACCATGAACTCCGATCTTCAATAGTCTTTCGGTATAATCGAGTTTTACAAACCGTAGACACTCCTCCCCCTCACTCAATCGTGAAACAAATGAGACCCCCCCCCCCTCCACTCACCACTATCAAGGCCGTTGGGTTTCAATTTTGATGGATTTTTTTTGGATTTGGTTCACCAACTATGGCTTTTGGTCCCAAACCCATAGTCGTCTTCGGTCATCTTTATATCAGCATAAAATGAGATCCGGGTTACGATGGGTTTGAAAGCAGTGGGGGTTCCAAGATCAAGAAAGAGACAAAGAGTGGGAGTACGATGGTGGTGGTTTGTTATACGTTCTTGATCCCTATTTTTTGATAAAAAGTAAGTTTTTAAATCAAAATTTATAAAGTAAAGATCCTCTCCCAATTAATCTACTTAATATATCTTTTTAACGGTGTTAGGGTTTAGAGATCAAAGAAGTGTGAAAAAGGAAAACCATAAAGACCAAATTCATAATTATTTTAAAAAAAGGACACACACTGTGATTAAGTATAAAAAACAAGGACCAATCATGTAATTTGCTCTAAAATAAATAAGAGAGCTTTTTTTTTTTAATAATATTGAAAAAATCGAAACTTTTGTGTGGTGGAAACTAAACATCATTGGTTTACGGAGGATTGGGATTAGAGAGGGAGTGTGTGTGTGGGGGGCGCGTGAGAGTTGGATGGGTTTTCCGTTTGAAATTGGTTGGCGAGTGGGATTCCACGCGTCACGCGGTTTCTGTTCACCATTATTAGAGTAAACTACATACTTGGTCCCTAGGGTTTATTGGTTTTAACAGTTTGGGTCCCTAAAATGAAATATCTATGACTTGCATCCTCGTGGTTTCCATTTCATAACGTATTGGGTCCCTAAAACTAACTTTGTTAGACTTTTTCTGTTAAGTAGGTTAAGTAAGAGGGTCATTTTGGTCATTTTAAGTTTAGGGACCAAACATGTTATAAAAACCACAGGGACCAAACATGTAACTTACTCTCTATATATTTTATATATACTTAATAATTAATAATTAATAATATATATATTGTATATAATTTATCACCATAATTTTCACAATTTTTTATAACATTGTTTTTTTTATTACAACAATATATTTTTTATTTTGTATTTTTATTATGGCATGATAGTTAAATTTTTCTTTATTATAGCAATATATATTTAAATTATTTTTTTATTATGGCATTATAGTTACATTTTTATTTATTATAGAAACATATTTTTAAATTATTTTTTTATTATGGTATTATAGTTACATTTTTTTAATTATAGCAATATATATTCAAACTATTTTTTTATTATGTCATTATATTTACATATTTTTCTTTATTATAACAATATACTTTCAAATTGTTTTGTATTTAGGCATTGTACTTTTAAACTTTTTTATTAAATTATATGAAAATTATATATTTTAATGTAACATATATGAATGTTTTTTCCTTAAAAAACATATATTTTTTTAAATAAATTACGTGGCATAGATAAAGTGGAACATCAAATTTTTAGATAGTTTCCTCACTTTACCTTCCGATTATTCATACATTTTAAAGGAATTCTTAAAAAATAGATGAAAAACATAATATAGGTGGTATATGAATAATCGGGAGAGAAAACGATGAAGTTATTCAAAAATAAAACAAAATTATTCATTAATATAACAATATTTAGAAAATTTGTAAAACACATTTTCCATTGCTAACGTTTAAAAAATGTTAAAAAGTATGTGTTTTTTGAAGGAAAAAAAAATGTGTCTGTTTAAAAAATATGTTACATTAAAATATTTAATTTCATACAATTTAATAAGAAAAATTAAAAATACAATGTGTAAAAAAAGAAATGATAGTATATTACTATGATAAAAAAAATGTAACTATAATGCCATAACAAAAATACAATTTAAAAATATATTATTTTAATAAGAAAAAACGAAGAAAATGTTATAATAAGAAAAATGTGAAAGTATTTGATAAAATATATAATATATATATATATATATACACCCACAATATATATGTTATGAATTATTAATTATTAAGTATATATAAATTATAGAGAGTAAATTACATTTTTGGTCCCTGTGGTTCTTATTACATGTTTGGTCCCTGTGATTCTTATTACGTGTTTGGTCCCTATACTTAAAATGACCAAAATGCCCCTCTTACTTAACCTACTTAACAGGAAAAGTCTAACAAAGTTAGTTTTAGGGACCTAATACGTTATGAAATGGAAACCACGAGGATGGAAGCCATAGATATTTCATTTTAGGGACCCAGACTGTTAAAACCAATAAACCCTAGGGACCAAGTATGTAGTTTACTCCCATTATTATTTGAGTGAAGTGGGGTCCGCTTTACATTACCCGTTGGCTTCATCTCTTCGGGTTCTACCCGATCCACATTCCTCATAATGCTTTTCTACAATGCCTTGAGATTTTTTTATTTTTTTTTAGCTTGTAAAATATCTAGGATTTTCTTTTCAGCTTGTATAAATTATAATATCTTGGGTTCTTTCTGCCATAATTTTTTTAAAGAAAATAGAATATTAATAATAGATTTTGAAATATATATATATATATATATATATATTTATTTAATTTTAACCCACACTCTAATTTAGTAATTTTAATAGTAACCATGTTAATAAAGTATTTTATATATAATAAAATATTTTTTTTGAACATTTGTTTTTAATATTTCTTATTAATAAAAAAATTAAAATATTATTTTTCTCTTCATTAATAAGTTTTTTAAAAAAATCTCAATATTTAGAGAAAAAAATGGTTTGCGAGTTTTTGGTTTGGGTGATCAGATCATAATATATTCCTTGTGTGTTAGGTATTTTCAGGTGTAACATTCAATGTATTTATGGGTTAAATTTTATGTATTTGTGTTGTATTTTTTAACATCTTGCTAGTTTTATTTTAACATCTTGTTTTTCAAAATTTCTTTTCAGTATATAAGACTATTAAAGTACAAAACTATTTTAAGTCACCTAAAATCTTTATCAATTGGGATTCTTATAAAAACATTTTTTTTATTTTTTTTCCCTACATCATCTTGCATAGTAACCTAAGAGCATCTCCAACAGCATATTTAAAATGGAGAAAACAGAGAATTTATAGAAGTATTTTTTTTACTCCAACAGCATCTTCAAAACTTTCTCCAAAATAGAGAAAACATGAAAGAGATTACAAAAATCTCCAAATTTGGAGACATCTCCAAAAATGATTACCATGAGAAAAAAAACTTTTTTTATTATGTTAATACAATGAGAAAATTTGAAATTCAATATTTAGGTGATATAAATAATATTTTATTATAAATATAAAATATTTTAATAATATAATGAATTTTGAAATATTTAAAATAGTGATGCTGTTGGAGTTGAGTATAATATGTTTTAAAGATTTTGATGTTTAATTCTACATTTCAGAAAAAAAAAATTATAGAGATGCTTTTGGAGATGCTCAATTTACTGTCTTGTTTTTTTTTACACAAGTTCTATGTATTTTGTTCTGAATTTAATTTATAAATAAGTAAATAAAATTTCACAATAATTTGTAAATAAATAAATAAAAAATATATATTTATATTTATATATATATATATAATCAATAAAATTTAACATATTTTTTTGATAATAAAATTATTGAAAGTAAAACAATGTATAAGAAAATTAGATATTACGTTAGACATTTATATAAAATACATTATAGTAGATAATCATGAAAGCTGACATTATTTAGAAAGCATTGAATACATTGGGAAATCCAAAAATCATATTACTTGTAACATTAAAAATACATTATAGTAGATAATCATGAAAGCTTACATTATTTAGAAAGCATTGAATACATTGGGAAATCCAAAAATCATATTACTTGTAACATTAAAAATACAAGACATTAGAAAATCAAATATCACATCCAAATATAAAAAAACAAACATCTTTTTGTTGTATTAATTTGTTTGCGGAAAAAAGTTGGAGAGAAATATCCTAATGATCTATACTGTTTATTGTTCCTTTATTAAATTAAATGTCTATGCAATATTGTACTTTTATAATGACATAAATTTATGTGTATATATATATGGTCAGGTTCAAGTAAGAACGATAAAAAAGAAAAGAAAATTGAATAACACTAATTCTGTTTGAATGTTTTTCTTTGTTATTCAGTCTAAATATGACATGTGTTGCGCTCTTCTTTGTCCTCGTATTCACAACCAAATTTGAGTTTGTATTTGGAGTAT
Source organism: Silybum marianum (assembly GCA_036898165.1). Classification (NCBI taxonomy): domain Eukaryota; kingdom Viridiplantae; phylum Streptophyta; class Magnoliopsida; order Asterales; family Asteraceae; genus Silybum; species Silybum marianum. The sequence continues at coordinate 3,386,990 of CM072532.1, forward strand.
ATATACATATATATATATATAGGCGGGTTCATACGAATACGGTACCAATTTACGAGAATGCGAGTACCTCTGCCAATCATTTTGTACATGAAATTTTTTTATGTACAAAATCACATATGATTTTGTACTAGCATAAAAATGACACACACGACTTTTCATGTGGGCTGAGTCGCAGGAAAAAAGTCGCGGACAATCATATATGATTTTGTACGTGAATCATATCTGATTTTGTACATAAATCATATGTGCTTTTGTACATGAAAAATTGCATGTACAAACTGATTGGCTGAGAATTGTCATCGCATTCTCGTAAATTGTTATCGTCCTCGCATGATACTCTTTCTTTCTCTCTCTCTCTCTAGATCTCTCTCTCTCTATATATATATATATACATATATATAGATAGATAGATATACCTTCAAATATAAACCAGTCAAAGATTACAAACTATACAAACCCGTACAAATCAGTATAAAATATATTTTTTAATGGTTTTTTTCATCAAATGTTATGATTTAATATATTATTACACATAAGTTTGTTTCAAATGCATTTGTTTTCATAAGTTGAGTGTTTCTCATTTTTTTTATGAAAAAGTTTCAAATGTATTTGTTTCATAACGTAAAAGTTTCACGTGTATTTTTTGCACAAATTGAAACAAACATATGTGTAAAAATATCTTAAATCATAGCATTTGATGAAAAAAATTATTTTTTATATTGATTTGTACGAGTTTGTATAATTTGTAACATTTGACTGATTTGTATTTGAAGATGTCTCTCTCTCTCTATACATATATATATATATATACATATATGTATAGAGGAAGATTCAAATGAGAACTTTGCATTTTTAAAGGACACAAAGGGACACTTGTGGATCACATATGATGTGGGTCCCACATCATATGTGGTTCACAATTTATTCTTTTGTTCCCTTAAAAATGGGTGGTTCTCATTTGATCTCTCCTTATATGTATATATATTGGGGGGGGGGGGGGGCAAATGAGAACTCAAATTTTGGTGTGAATGTAAGGACAAATGAGAGCGCGATACGTGTTATATTCAGATTGAATAATCAAAGACATATTCTGACTGAATATAGTATTTATTCAGTTTGAATAATGCTTATTCAGTCTGAGTAAATTATTCAGACTGAATATTTCTTTGATTGTTCAGTCTAAATATGACACGTTTTATGCTCTCATTTGTCCTCACGTTCACAACCAAATTTGAGTTCGCATTTGAATTTTTTTCTTCTCTCTCTATATATATATCTAAATGTAATATGAAAAAATAAAAAATAATATGAAAAATGTATAATTAATTATATAAATCTGCTAAAAATATTATTATACATACTAACAATTAACAAATACTAATAAATATTTAAATTTTATGTAGTTATCTGTAATGGACTAATGATAGTTCTTACAAAAATATTGGTACATCATCTTTTTTCAATTGGTAATTATTATATCTTTGTACATATTAGTAATTATAAAGTCAAAAAAGTATATAAAAAACAAAAGGTCAAAATTCACATCAACTCCAAGTTAAGAACAAGGTTTTTGTACAAAAACACAAAAAATATAAGATTCTTATAAAACTCTCTCTTTTAATAACGATTGTTATAAGAACCTTGATTGAAAATGTTTTTATAAAAACCTCCTATTTGGAGACGCTCTGATAATCAAAATTATTTAGTTATTTTTAAGTGTTAAATCAACTGCTTATTTGATTTGGAACTCAGAAAAAAAAAAAAAAAAAAAACTCTTTGTTAAACGTACATCAAAACATCATCTTTGTAGAAATATATCTTATTAATCAATGAATATTTAAAAAGATCATCCAAAAATCCCAATTCTTCCAATAAGATGGTTAAGTTGGATCGTTATATATAAAATCGAAACATCATCAATGGATATAAAATAACCACAATCATATAGCTCGAATTTGATGTTTTTGAGCCCATTATGAAACCAGGCTCGTTGTCTTATTGGGCCTTCAAAAAACATAGATTTTCCAAAGTATCCATTCGATTCAAATTTGTTAGTTATCATCATAAATAATCAAAGGGGGAAATGTGTATATTTTAACTACCATCAAAATATATTTATATAAAATATCAAAGAAACTGAAAATCAACGTCTGAAAACACTTTTTTTCTTGTAGTGCCTCAAGTTGCGGTTTTTGTTTGCTATTTGTGCGTCAAAGTATGTCCTTACGGTGCCTCAATTTACTTTTACAATGGACTCACTTTCTTCTGGGTGCATTAGAAAATAGAAAATAACATAAACTGCAAGAAAAAATGTTTTTAAACTTTGAACTATAAGTTGATAACCCCAAATTTGTCACACGATATATTGGGCTCAGCCCAAAACCTCTTTTCTTGTATGTTGTCATGCGTTTAAACTTTGTACTATAAACAAATCCCACGGGCCACGGCTATCCATTTTGGAGATTTTGTATAAAAAATAATTGTGGTCCTATAACTTTTTTTTATCAAATATATATTTTTAAGTGTCGTTTACCAAATAATTACTCAATAACTTTACCAAATACACATGATAAAGACAAAAAAAATTATCCGTTAAGAGCGATGACAAGTATCAAGAGTCTTATCCAGTTTGTGTTTATCGGATAATTATTGTATATGATGTCGTTTTGATGTACTATAATCTTACACGAAAAAGTAAATGAGAGTGGTGTCTCTCACCGGTTAATATTTGTTGAGTAAGGGGCCGTTTACCAAATCTTACCCGGGTAAGTGCTTACCGGTAAATTCAACACAATCACTTACTTACCGGATAAGATTTTAGTCCGCCAAAACGGTATTGTATGTAACAATTTACCCGGTAAGCGTTTATCGTGGTAAGAGTCGTCGCCAAAACTTATCGGGTAAGACTCTTGGTTCTTGCTTTCATTGTATTCGCTCAGATAAGATTTTTGGTACTTGTCATATTCCTCCGGTAAGGTAATATGACTTGGTAAGCTCTTACCTGGATAAACGTTTAATAAACGGCCCCTAAGTGTAAACGACCCCTAAATCAAAAGCATAATTTTATAGGTTTATAATATATGTGAAATAACAAAATAGTTACAAAGAAAATTCAAATAAAAGCAAACCCAATGTCATATCATCAAATTGCAGCTTTAAAATCCTTTATAATTAATTTGTTGCTAAGGTTAAAAAAATAATAAATAATGATTTATAATTAACTTGTTGCTAAGATTATAACAATAATAAATAATAATAAAACTAGAAGTTATTGCATAGTAAGTCCAATTACAAAATTGTAATCACGATTTTTTTAAACTCATTTTCAATTTAATAGGACTAATGAACAAAATTCTATATGCATGTTAGAAAATTAGATAAGTATTAATCTTTTTTTTCATATAAAAAGTTAGTATTCAAGTAGCTTAATTTTTATAAGAATCTCAATGCATTAAATAAATCATCACCATCAATGTTTGAGATATGGCCCATAAAGCCAACTATCTCTTCGTTTTATTTATATTGCTTAAATATTTGATCTACTACCATATATTTGAAAAATCAATCTTTTAAAGACTTGTTGTGAATCTTGATCAAAATTTAGAATACCGAAAAAGAACCCTAATTAAATTAAAGCACAATTGGAGTGTTACAATTTTTTGGAATTTTTTTTGAACGACGGTAATTTTATTATACTAGCAAGGCGCTAGAAACAAATAACAATACAGAAATAACCAGTAAAAGATTTTGCAACCACCTGACCCAATTTATATTCCACTTCCCACTTCTGTTATACACCCAAATGTGTTATTATATTATTCCACGACGCCGTGCTTTTATGTTTTATTGCTCCAAAAAGCGTCTCATTACGAAAATTCCATATAGACCACAATTTACATGGTCCACCATATGCCTTATATAAGTCGGACTTTTCTTTGTTCAGTTGGTTATCACTTTGTGTCTCCATCCTAGAGGTCCTGGTTTTGAAACCCTTTCCATGCATTAAGCCACTTATTGTCATTTTTTCTTTCCATCAACTACATATATCAACTTCATATTAAATTATGAACAGTAATTAAATGTATAATTAGTTTTTAAATAATATACAATAATAATATCATTTTTCCTTCCGATCCACTACATATTAAATTATTAATATTAATTATTTGTGTAAATTAGTTTTTAAATAATAATATTTAAGTTGATGTATAGTATTATATTACTGATCTAAATAGTTATTCTTATTAGTACATAATAATCCAAAAACATAATAAATTTGTATCACTATTTTTCACTTAATAGTTTTAGGGGTTCAATTCTTACCAAAAACTTATCCGGGTAAGTGCTTACCGGCAAAATTCAAAACTATCATTTACTTATTGGATAAGATTTTAGTCTATCAAAATGATATCGTATACAACAAATTACCCGTTAAGCGCTAACTGTGGTAAGAACCGTCACCCTCACTTACCAGGTAGGACTATCGATCATTGCCTTTGCCCGTACTGCTTTTATCAAGTAAGATTCTTGGTACTTGCCATATTCATCCGTTAATGTAATATGACTTGGTAAGCGTTTATCGGAGTAAGCATTTGGTAAGCGGCCCCTTAATGTTTTGAGTTTTAGTCTTAGGGGATGTTTGTTTTACCTCTTAGCCGTTCTATTAAGAGGTAACATCTGAATCGCTAAGAGGTGAATTATGTTTGGCAAAAAATAAGTCTGTCTCTTAATGGTTCTAAAACCTTATAAAATCATTTCGTATCATGAACCTCACTTAATCATTAAGAGTCCTGATTACATCTTGCAAAATTATCAAATAATTATATTTCATTTTACATTATATTATAAGAGAGCATTCTAATCATTCTGACCACTTAATCGTTCTGTATCAAATTAAACATTCAACAATTGTCAAATAGCCCCTTACATTAACCAATGTTCTTTTTCTAAAATTTAATAGTAGATCATATCCTTTAAATCTTTGAATTTTTGTAATATTATATTTTAACCCTCCTAACTATAAAAACGTATTCCACCGCTGTTTGTTCTAGATATTTCTATTATAAATTTTTTAGATATAAAACAAAATATACGCACAATTGAATGGGTAGCCATTCAATCTTTAAAAGAATCAAGTCTACTACTATTTTTTAAACCAAATTCACCGAATGCAATAAATCAATTTTATTAATTATGAAATTTAAAATATTTGATTAAACATGTGTTTGAAATATTAGATTGAAGATGTCAATGAAACACAACGTAAGCAAACGGAAAAGGTTTGAAAGTTTAAACCATTAAAATTAAACATGTGATGGTTAGTCTTAAAATATCTGTCATATCAGTCTTTTATTTTTAGAATGTATTACGTGACAATTAATAATACTTTTATTATATTATTTTGTTAATATAATGTTTGTTATTAGCTACGTGGATAAATCTGATTATTTTCCAATAAAAAAACCCTGATGATCACATTTTGAGATGTGGAGTTGAATCCGGAGTTTGAGTTAGGCTCAAAATTTGATATGACATTTTGCATCAATAATTTGTCAACATTTATAATCACTCTTGATTAGAAAACCAGTTACGAAATGACTTGTTTAGGTACCAGTCCAGACTGATCAACCCTCTGCATAGGTTTGGGTATGGCTCATATACATGCATCTATATTTACAACATATATACACTTATGTGGGTAGGTTTTATCCCTACAATCGATTATAAGCTTTATCATAAGACTATTTTGTGTTATAAACTTATAATCATAACTAAAATTTAAAAACCTACTCTCGAAACAAAAAAAAAACTATAAAAAGGACTCCCTTTACTGGTTCTTGAATCTTGATTTCTTAAAAATATTTATTAATTATTTCAATTCATAATAGATATATTATTATATGTAAATAATTTAGTGGAAGTTGTAATGTCAAAGAAGCATGGTTGACAATTTCTAGTCAAAGATCTTTATGTTATACAATAATATGAAATGAAATAAACGGTAGCACATAATAATTCAATAAATAATAGATGCATCGCATTTGGGGAACTCATGGAGCCATGGTTTGAATAAATTAATATTCATTAGCATTAAATTAGGAAGTCAATCTATTTTTGAGTCATTGCATACCAAATGGCAAATGATGCTCATGGAGTCATGGTTTGAATAAATTAATGATTTTGAGCACATAAACACATATTAAAAACATGAAAATTCGATACTATCAGCTTCAATTTCATATTTTTCAATATCGATTGCTCAACAATCTGAAACCACTGAGTCTTTGAAAATTCAATACTATGTAATAACTATGTCACGTCCTTCTCATTATGTCCCCCTCCTTACCTCCTTATCTCTTACGTTTTCCACCGTCCACACTAGAGCGATCATCTAGACTAGTACCATGTTTTGTAACCTTGAGTCACTTTTTACTTGGCTATAAATTAACATTCTGATAGGGCATACATTTATGATAGTTTTTTTTTTCTTATTCTTTCGTTCTCTTTTTCTTCTAATTATGTCTTCTATATTTTAGATAAATGTCATTTATATTTTTTTTTATGTAATCTAACTTATTAATTGACTTTACTAACTTAGCAATCATAATCTAGACAATTAATAAAACGTTATAAGAGTATGTTTGCCACTTTCTAACTCTACTTAAAATAAAGTAAAGTTCAATTTTGGTTCCTATATTTATAATTTTTAAGGGATATTGCCGTTAAACTTCAAGGTTTTGGTCCCTATGTTTAATGTTCGTTAATTTTTGTGATTAAGTCCAAATAAATAATAGATATTCCAGTCATATTCATTTTTTTTAATTTTATATTAAAATTAAAAATTAATTAATTTAAATTGTAAAACAAAAAAAAACCCACTACCCCTTTCGTTCTTTTACAATTAAAAATTAAAAATTAAAAACATGATATATTTTTCTATTTTAATATAACAAAAATAACTAATACATCTCTCATTTAATTGTACTCAGTGGCAGATCCAGGATTTTTGTCCACCGGAGTCCTATTAAGATAGACTAAAGACGCGGTAAACTTTTAAAGTTTTTTAGTTGATTTCAAGAGATTTTCTTATTGTTTTTATTGATTTCGAAAGATTTTTTTGGGATTTTTATTGATTTCAAGAAACTTTTTAGTGTTTTTGTCAATCGCCGGCAAGATGAAGTCCCTTGAAATTTTTTACTGGAAGGAATTACGGCTAAATACAGTATTTTTAATATTTTTTAGCCTATATAATTTTTCTTTAACAATTCACTGCCCCCCCCCCCCCCGGATTGTACTTAACGTTAATAGTTAACGATTAAATTCAAATACAGTATCGGTAAGTACCGTTTGCGGAACCTCAATAAGTAAACATCCACTGGTTTATTAGCTAAATGGCAATTAGCACATACAATACGTCCGGTCGTTTTTCATGGATTTTCATAACCCTAATGTGTAAAAATGGGATAAAAAAAAGCAAAACTGTTAAAAATTAACAAATGAAAAAAAATAAATCCAAAATTTTAAAGTTTAAAAACAATATTCGTTAAAGTATACAAAAGTTAAGAATCAAAATTAAACTTTAAGCTTATTAAAATAAATATCTGATGTAGACGAACCCAATTCGCCATTTACCTACGCTCGTTATACACGTTTTAATAATTCAACTTGGTTGAGTACAATTATTATTTATTTATAAATTAAAAAAAAAAGATAAAAGGTTAGGATGGATAAAGAAGGACATATTGGCTATTGGCATGTCGGCTGTCATTCTTCTGGTTCTCTTTACACACACTAAAACACACACACACACACACTTCCATGCTGTCGCATATATAATTCCACGTTTTCCTTTATGTCATTTTCACTTTTACCCCTTTAAATACCACCAATATATTCCTCCATCACCACCACCACCACCACCATTTTCCCCCCTCTCATCAACCATGACTGTCCCCGGAGACTGGCCGGAACCGATCGTCAGAGTTCAATCCTTATCGGAAAGCGGCAAACCACTAATTCCCGACAGATACATCAAACCGCCACCGGATCGGCCGTCCGTTAACTCATCTCCGCCGGACATAAACATACCTACCATCGATATGGCCGGTCTGACGAGCGGCGATCTCGCCGTCCGGCAAGCAACGTTGACGGAGATCTCGGAGGCTTGCCGTGAGTGGGGGTTTTTCCAGGTGATCAATCACGGATTGAAAGGGGAATTGGTGGATGGAGCTCGGGAGATTTGGCGGGAATTTTTTCATGAATCGATGGAATTGAAGCAAAAATACGCCAATTCACCAATAACATATGAAGGATATGGAAGTAGATTAGGGTTCCAGAAGGGAGCAATACTTGATTGGAGCGATTATTACTTCCTTCACTATCTTCCTTCTTCTCTAAAAGATCACCATAAATGGCCTGCAAAACCACCTTCTTTGAGGTTAACCATCTCTTCAACTACATTCTTTTTTCAGTTTAATTCATAAAAAAAAACTATATTTATTGGCCTTAAAAATCATTTTCCAATAAATAAGAATTAAGAAAAATTTGTTCAAAAAAAAAAGAATTAAGAAAAATTTGTTTCATTTTAATGATTTTGTCCTGAAAACAACGTTAAAATAGAAATTCATGACATGCATGTTATGTATGATGAAAAATCTCGATAATAATGGATATTTTTCACACACACATATATATATATACAGAGAGAGAGAGACAATTTCAAATGATAACTCAAATTTGGTTGTGAAAATGAGAGTGTGACACGTGTCATATTCAGACTGAATAATTAAATAAAATATTCAGATATATACTATATTCAGTCTGAATATTTCTTTGATTATTCAGTCTGAATAATCTACATTCAGACACGTGTTGCGCTCTCATTTGTTTTTACGTTCACAACCAAATTTGAGTTCGGATTTGAACTCCCCCCCCTCTCTCTCTCTCTCTCTATATATATATATATATATACATTTTGATGATTTGCATGACGAATATATATATGTTTGTTTGTATTAATGTAGGGAAGTTGTTGAAGAATACTCGAAGGAAATAGTACGGTTGGGTAATGTTTTATTAGAAATATTTTCTATAAACCTCGGGTTAAAACACGATTACCTCCAAAAAGCGTTTGGTGGAGAAGATATAGGGGCTTGTTTAAGAGTTAATTTCTATCCAAAATGTCCACAACCCGACTTAACCCTAGGTCTATCGTCTCACTCTGATCCTGGTGGCATCACCTTTCTTCTTCCCGATGAGAATGTTAGCGGGCTTCAAGTCCGACGTGACCAACAATGGGTCACCGTCAAACCAGCCCGACATGCCATTATCGTCAACATCGGAGATCAAATTCAGGTACCCATTTCTTTCAAGAAATTTAAGCATTAAAATTTCAGATCTATGTCAATTTTGTATCGCACGTATAGGGACCCGACATTAATATGATGGCTGCTTTTGTTTTGAGTGGTTGTCATTTGGTTTTTTCCTCAACAATGCCAAAGGACAAAATCATTAATTCCACATGTTAGTTATAAATCAGTCTATCGTTAGTTATGTCAGATTGTTATAAATTAATATTTATGGTTGCTATCTTAATGTACTTTATCTTTTTCTTTGTATAGGTTTTAAGCAACGCCATATATAAGAGTGTGGAGCATAGGGTGATTGTGAATCCAGATAAAGAGAGAGTGTCACTAGCGTATTTTTATAATCCGAAGAGTGATTTACTTCTTCATCCTGCACCAGAGTTGGTGACCCCAACGACACCGGCATTGTATCCCTCTATGACTTTTGATGAATACAGACTTTTCATACGGTCCAGAGGTCCGCAAGGAAAATCACAAGTAGAGTCATTAAAATCACCGAAATGACTTTTTACCTTTTTCTGTATGTTTATGTATATGTGACGTAAAATAGTTAAACATGTACAATTACAAGTCTCTTGTAATATATATATTATGTGTATACGAATAACAAAACATTCGGATGTCTATTTAATTAGTCTTAATTGTTTTGTATTATTGTGTTACATACAGCAACAAGGTAAGTTTCTTTTGCATAACATATTTAGTTAATTGTGTGTGTACATATATATTTTATAACTTATTTTATAAATTATATGTTGATTTTGAGATATGTGTTCTTCATAATAACATATTATATATATATATATAAGGGCAGGTTCATACGAGAACGTAACCTTTTACGAGAATGCGAGGAACTTTTTTTCATGTATAAAATCATATATGTTTCATGTAGTGATTTTGATTCACATATAAAATCATATGTGATTTTGATGTTTTGATGATGTGATTTTGTACATGAAAAAAGCTTCTCGCGTTCTCGTAAAAAAAATACCGTCCTCGCATGAACATTCCTCTCTCTCTCTTTCTCTATATATATATATATGTAATAAATATCAGTTTACATCATACTAGAAACATCTAAAATAGTTTTTAAATTTTTAAACTGATTAATTTAATGATATAAATTGTAAAAAAATCGTAGCTAAAAGTTAAAATTTTATAAATCATGTATACAAGAAATATATAAAATCAATTAAACAATTAGAAACATTGATCGAAAATATTTTTATTTTAAATTCATGAGATACCATTTGGAATCCTGATTAGAGTCGAAAAGGCATTAGAAGAATTCCATTAAGACCACATGTTTCCATTAATATTATATCCAACTTTGAATTTTATTTAATTTACCTTATATATAATATTAAGATGCTCCAATTTTTTAAATATAAAAAGTTGCAAAAGCAAGAATCAACCCACATGTGTAACATACCCATCACTTGCTCCTTATTTCACTAATATAATATTACGTAAAACGAAATTGAACATAACTTATAAGTTATAAAACAAAGTTTAGAAAAAATTAATGATATTGCATTTTGAATAGTTAGGTTTTTGGATAATTATTTTAAATAAGAAAATTATTAAACTTTTTTATTTTAAATAATTAAACCTCAAAACTATTTTTTAATAAAAATACGTTAAATTTTTTATTTTTAATAATTAAGTCTTTAGATTTTTTTTTTAATAAAAAAAATCATCAAGTTTTTAAAAATTGATTATCCATATCATTAGTTTTAACCTTAAAAAACTATTTGTAAACAACTAAAAACTTTTTAAAGTAAATTTACTTATAACCCACTAAAAATAGATCAAAAAGAGTAAGATCAATAGCAGAGAAGAACTGTGTGATAACCAATATAAATAACATACCGTTATGGGACGATATAGGGTGACGAGGGGGTTACAACTAGTTTTTTTTTGTTAAAAGATGTAGGTAACCGATTTTAGAAGTTCGATGGTTTATTTTATTCAGGAAAAAAAAATCCGACGACTTAATTATTCAAAATGAGAAACTTTAATAGTTTTTCGATCGAAAAATAATAATTCAGAAACTTAATCATTCAAGATAATATAGTTCGTTGAGTTTTTATAAACTTCTCTTTTATAAAATATATATTAATTTTAAGACATTTTAAAATCTTATCTATACTTTTATTATTTAAAAATTAAAATAACTATGATTTCAAGTTTTATTTTAATGTTGCTCTTATTGATTGATGAACTGAATTAATATAAAAATATGTTTATCAAAGGATCCCATTGAAATTAAAAAATTAGACACATCTTAATAAACATATTTAATTTGTCATGAATGGCATCATAAGATAATAATTATCATATTCTTTTAATCATTTAAACAACAGTTGACGTCAAAATAACGACTTTCGACACCTTCTATACATATAATATATATAGACGAAGAGATACGAATTGTAGCATGCACATTAAAAAAAATTAAAACAAAAAATAAGAAACATATATCTACGTATGGATATAACAAAATACGATCCGAATAGAAAAAGAACTCATGATGAGTGCTTATTAGCAACCCCAACCACATCATGTATACGTGGAACAGTTTGTTTCGAGAAGTTTCACAACACATCATTGTGGAGTGACACGACATTACACTACGATAACTATTTTATCGTTTTTTAATATCGTCGAAACTTGTCTCGGAGTCTAAATCCAAAATTGTTATAATGGCAAATAATTTATCAAAGATTCGATGGTGGTCAATCAGGATAAGTATGCTCTTTTGAGATCGATGTGGGCGATGGGCCACCTATAGTTGGTCCCTTCTATAATTCATGTACATATTTTTCGGAGCTATCCACTCCAATAAAACAAATAAAATTGAATACACACTTAATTGTCCATTTTTATGGCAAGTTACATTTTTTTTATTATCTATTTGTAAGGTTTGTGTGATTGATAAATTTTAGAATTTATAAAGAACTGTTATTGTGGTATTTCGTCCTTTGTTGTTAGCATCGTCATAAGGTATTATGTGTTAGTAATGTGAGGGGTATTATTGTCTTTTTATCTTTTTATTTGAAGTCGAGGTCAACTATGACAACCCTATCATAAGTGTTCCCTCCTTCTCCGACAACCCTCTCCTCCAGCCTCCATCACCAATGATCTATCCTTTAGTTTTTCCCTCTCCTTGTTCTTCGAATTGAACAACAACCACTAGGTGTGGCTCTTTCACAACCAGTCAGTAGCGATGGGAGGTGGAGAAGGAGATCACATCACTCCGGTTACCATCAACGTCAATACCATACGAAGAAACCCAGCTCTAGCGACCGCCCTCCACTGCGATTTTATTCGTCAATGTGGTTTTGATTAATCCTTCAAAGGCATCTTCAAATCCTGATCCACCGCCCCTTCTGTTTTCTCCACCCCCTTTCGAAGGGTTTGTTGGATAAGTGAACAGTGACCCAAAAAGTTGTTTTCTGAAATGCTTTGCTGACTTGTACACAACTTTAAAGAATTGTACACTTTAATTTTTTTTTATTAAGAACATGCAAAAGTATCAAAGCAATACATATAAGTGGCTATAATCATACATGTTTGCCGACTAGCCGATCATTATGAATGTAGTGGCATGGCATGGTAACAGAAAATGGATCAAAATCTTAACAATTATACTTATAACTTCAAAAAGTTTAAGAAATAAAAACAACATGTTTATGAGCGATTTTTATACTGTACTTTTTTTTTCTAGTATATATTTGTTTGGTAATGTTTTTACCTAACTTTCAATCATATTTCGATTGCACATTTGTTTTGATTACTAATTTGATAATAGCTCATGACTTAATTATTATTTTTTAACTGTTGGAAAAAAAAATCTCGACATTTGTGATTTTTTAAAATTGTTAATTTTCAAAATAATGAAAGAAAAAATAAATGTTAAAAACAAAAAAGGGAAATGAATGGTTGGGGAGTTGTGGATAAGGGGCCGTTGAAAGGAATACAAATCACAACTCATAAGCCTCTAAAATTATATTAAAGGGCCCTGGTTGATTTTTCATAAAGATGTTACAGAGGAGTGTTAATGGCACCCATTTAATAGAGATGTGCACGAAAATTCTTATACTTTCATAGTCTTGAGAATTGAAAAAGAGGATTTTGACATAAACACGTCTGAGATTGATTCACTTTTGTAGGGGGTGTCATTAGTATACTTTATGGGTGTCATTAGCCTCTCCATGCCACTACATTAAATACTGATTAAAATAATTATTTTAATAAAGATATTGAACGATTAGCTTTGAATGAAAAAAAAATCAATTTCACTTTTTTTTTATAAAGAACGGGGCGACCCCTCCAATGAAGAAAAAATTTATTCATCAAAGATTACGTTTTTTTGTATTTTAAGGATTTTAATTTCTTTAAAGCAAAACAAGAACCAGACACACAAAGAAAGAAGAGAACAGAAAAGAAGGGAAACGAGGAGAGGAGCAGAGAAGGAACAACCCCTAGGGGAGGTTCCAGACAAGCCTGGCCCGAACAACATTCGGATAACGTTTAGGCTAAGGAGCCTATATCGGACATCATCAAAAATGGTCTTATCACCATATCATACAATCTTCTCTTATCCTTGAAGATACAATCATTCCGTTCAGACCATAAATGGTAGACGATTCCTGCAAGCACTAATCTACAAATTAATAATATCTATTTCACTTTTTAACAATTGATCCATGGAGGAGACTTCAACAATATAATCAATCAAAACATACTACATAAACAACATAAATCAATTTCATTACTTACAAACTTAACAAGCTTTCCATGTTTTGGTTGAATTTTATTGTACAAGAAATTAATATAAAAATATTTCTGTAATTTTCTCATTTTAAGACCAATTCCATAATTTTCTTATATTTCAAATAACCAAAATGTAACTCATTCTAATAATAAATTACTTTATAATAATAAAAAAGGTTGTTGGGTGTGGATAGGAATGGCATCAAAGTGTGAGTATCATATCATGCATTTGATCAATATGGCATCACAACTATACATTTCTTGAGCTTGTCTAATGAATAATCACCAAATATCGTTACCAAAGTAACTATAAAAAGATAAAAAAAACACAAAGTATTAGATTTTTTATGGTTTTAGCTCTTCTTAATTCTGGCAGTTAATCTTAACAAGATTTACAAACCCTAAATGAAGGCGGCGATGGTTCGACACAAGAATACAGGATAAGGATGAGTTGCAATGTGAGAAAAGGACTGGTTACAACGTAGAAAAGAAGGATGGCAATTGGTGAAGGGAAGGGATGGACGGAAGAAGAAACAGATATTAGGTTTTTCAAGGGTATACAATTTTTTTCAAAGATAAGGATAGAAATTGGTTTGGCTTAACGTATATGACTCCTTTTATCAGGCCGAGTGAATGGGCGGTTTTCTCACCTATCAAGCACTTTCGAACACGCATGCCTAGCTTGCCAACCCATTAAGCTAAACAACCTCTTATTTTTATCCATTAATCAAACTTTGATACATTATTATTTTGTTGAAGAAGATCAACCAAAACACTATATATATATATATAGAGGTGGCTTCTTGTGTTAACCCAATAATTTGTGTTAACCGTGTTAACTCATCGTTCACTGGTGAACACCATTCATCAGTGAACGAGCATCGTGTTCGTCACTATACGAGCATCGTGTTTACCAGTGAACGAACATGGTGTTCACCAGTGAACGATGGGTTAACACGGTTAACACAAATAATTGAGTTAACACTTGAAGGTGTCTCTCTCCTTCTCTCTCTCTCTCTCTCTCTCTATATATATATATATATATATAATAATGACATTGGTTGGTGAGATAGAGAAAAGACATAACGTTTGAGGACATGTGACCTGTATTTGAATGGAGGGAGATGTGTGCGATTTGATAAATAAATAAAAAACCGTTTAAATGAGATTTCTTGAGGATGGAAGAGTTTAATATTTAACACCTTCTATTTTTTTCATAAACAATTCAATCAAATTGAATCTAGTCTAAAACTCAATTAGTTAATAAAGCTAGGTTAGAAGATCAAAATTTTCTATGTCACATGAAGTTCACAATAATAGTTTTTAGAACAACATTTTTTATACATCTTATTTATTTTTTCAATATCAATAATTATTATAAAAATCAATAAAATATATAAAACAAGAAACTCATAAATTTCATGGTAAAAAACAAAATTCTTATACAAAACTCAAAAAATATGAGGTTTAAAAAACCCTCAAAAGAAAGCGAGGTTCTAACATTAGGGTTGGGTTCACGTGAGACCACTATGTTTTCGTGAAACCCGTAAAAATACATTTTTACACTTGAAACTTTACAGCAAACATTTGAAGGTACAAAACTCCGAATTTTCACAGGGAAAACACGGTGAAGGTTATTATTGTGAAGTTTCAGCTGTAAAAAAACAATATCGCATACTTCATGAAAATAGTATGGTCTCACATGATTTTAAGTCTCGAATTGGAGATTAGAGATGCTCTCGACTAAGGTCCATGTAACGTAACCTAGCCATTTTTCCAATTCATATTAATAGACACAAGAAGTAGCAGACACTGATTGAAATCAAATTGCATTCATGCATTCAACTTTAACCCTCGTCAACCTTTTCTCTTAAGAATTTTGTCTCACACGGAGTCAAAAAATCAGTTTTTACTACATTATGGAGAATTGATTTTATCGGGATAAAGTTTAAGAGTAAATTACACTTTTGATTCATCTCGTCTCTCTTTTAAATTAATTACAATTTTAACCATTATGGTTGTCATTTTATTTTATTTTTGTCCTTCAAACTAACTTTTGTTAAATAAGTCTATTAATTCGAGAGATATTATCATCTTTTTAATACTTTTTACTCCTTTTTAACTATTTGTTCTTTTTTGTCATATTCCTTGTTTCTTTTTATCGTATAAACCGGTTATCTGAACAAAGACTCTGAAACAAACCCATAAATGAAACAAATTCATATTTCAAAATATATAATAAAAAGAAATCCGAAATCAAAACGAACCAAGATTCCAAGATCAAACCAAAATTAAAATTAAAATCCTAATTCTAAAATCGTAATTAAATCAAAAGTCAAACTCAAAACCCTAATTCCAAAATCATACCCAAATCCAAAATTAAACTTAGATCCAAAACCCTAACTGAAAAAGCAAACTCAAATCTAAAATCAAAATCAATTTCACAAAGGCAGCTTCGATCTATGCAAAGACGAGAGGTTTAAGGGGTTTTGATTGTTGGTGTTTAGATTGACATGGAAGTTCGAGTTCTTCGTCAGAGATAGAGAATAGCATCTATATTTTTGGAATGATGATGAGCGGCAATAGGTTTACGACATCCACGTTCCGAGTTCACGTTTGCAGGTATGGCTATGGTTTTTCTACGGTGGTGGGGTGAAGGAGAAGATGCACGATCTGGAGGCATCACCGGGAAAGACGAGCGATGTTAGAGGCATCATTGAAGAAGACGAACGGTGGTTGTTGTGAGGTATCACCGGAGGTATTTGGTAGTGATGAGGGTAATACTCAATCGAGGGGAGGGGTATTGTCGTGAATGGTATTTAGTGGTGACGATGGGAGCGATTTGGTATGTTGGGATATATATATATATATATAATATTTATTTATTTATTTATATTTTTAATTGAAAATAAATGATGAAACGGAAAAGGACAAAAGAACCCCTTGAGTTAGCAGATCTATTTAACATAAGCTAGTCCGATGAACCAAAAGTAAAACAAACTGACAACCACAGTAACAAAAAACTGTAATTAGTTCTAAAGGGACATGACTTAATAGTAGCACTTGCACCAATGTCTAAATCTTTACATGAATGCATAAAGTTTGATCTAAAATTTAATACAAAACTTGAATGTTTGGATGGTTGACAGATTTGAAAATGAAGATGTTTAGATCCAAAAATTGAATGTTTGTAAAATTTAATACAAAAATCGAATGGAAATGATGGTTGACAGATTTGAGGATGAAGAAAGTGGAAATTGAATGTTTGGAGGCGGTCGTGTACACGACACTTTGGCATGTATGATCGTTTCGGAACGGGTTGTTATTTGGTATGGTAAAGCCCACAAAAGCTCTGATTTAGGACCATATTGTTACGCATGCCTTTCTTTGGACGAGTAATAGGAGTCATAAATTTTGTATTAACTGGGTGGGATAGCTTCAAAACCCCATCCTTACGATTTTTTGTATTGTAATACGTTTTCTAGCATCTTGCTAGTGCTAATAAAATCTCCGTTACTAAAAAAAATTAATAAATCTTATACCAAATTGTAAAATTTTAAGCATCTGGTTTTCCCAAAATTTCTAAAAATAAAGAATTCTCAAAAGTCAAAATCTTTAATTTGTATAACTTTTTTTTGAAGTATTTTAGGTTTAAAGCATTACAGATGTTACATGTGTGATAATTTTAAAGGTAGTTTCAAATAACATGTAGAAGAATTAATTAAGAACAAACCTTTTTCTATACATGGACTACGTCAGCTACTAACATCAATTAACATTTCTCTATATTAAATATATCACTTAAATCATACGTGTTATTATTAAATGACATGTGCACTATTATTTTATACCATTCCTACTCCTCCAACTCTTGTGATGCATTTTTTAAAATTTAAAAACTTTCGACAAGATTTACCTAATAAAAAATGCATAAATGTTTGTTTATAATCAATATAATAACAATTTCATTACATAATGACATGCGAAGTATTGATTTTTGTATAATCTAATTTTCTTTTCATATTTGTGAATAAAAGAGTTCACAACGATTAAATTAGAAAGTAGAGATGGTAGAAAAATTAAATACAACAAAGAAAAATGTTATCATATATACCGTATATTGTTTCTGTTTAAAATATTATTATTTGTAGATCAAGATGAACTTTTTTTACCATTTATCCTACCCACTATCTTATCATAATGGGTAGAGTCTAGAGTATGAATATGAATAAGAGAGTTTTATCACACGTCGTTTTATTACACGCTATCTTAATGAGTAAGGTATAGTTATATATAAAAAGTTCTACAACATGGACAATTACCCGTTTCGTTATCAGCTATTTTAAATGGATGAAAAGGACGTTCTATGATTCCCCCAAACTTAGAAGTAGCTACTAAGCCTAACAAACTATTACCAAACATATAATATTAAAGGTAAGCAAACTTATAATCCTGCAAAAGGAACCCTATCCAACCCAAACTAGATATCACTACATATATATAATATATATTAGCATCAATTCCTCCATCTATCACTAACTACTAACATTATAAATAGAACTTTAAGGGGGGGAACGTCTTACAGATAGAGATTTTGGCATGCGTATTACGGTCGAACCTTCTTCGTGCTGCAAGAAGGACATTTGTACTGTTTGATGCTTTCCGCTTTTGCAGGTGTTATTTTCACACACTTGCCATGATACCATCTTTCACAAATATCGCACCCAATCCAGAATTCGTCACCACTGTAATTCCCACCACAGCTCCCACAAAGGGTTTCTCCATGCTCCTCTTCATCTTCCACGTAACTTTCGTCATAAGCCCTCGGAGTGCTTTTTACTTGACCGTCACTTGACCGCTGAACCCAAAAACACAATGTGTTCAGTAAGAGAGTAAAGAGAACGAGACGGGAGAGTTTGAAGGACGTTAAATTAATATACCTTTGTGCTGGTTTTGGATTTGTTACCACCATCCATGTTCGGCTTATCCTTAATGGGCTTTCGTTCTGTTACAACTTCAAATACAGTGGGTAGATCGTTTATCAGGCTGAATAGACGCTTCCTGTGCAAGTCAGATTCACACTCTTTAGCCATGTGATAACAAATATTCGGAGCTTCACCCAATATTTTTAAACCTACTTCGCTCAACAGAGTACAGATGGGAAAAATCTGTTAAAGAGGTCCTAAAACTGGCCAACATAGAATGTAATGCCAGAAGTGTTCCATCCAAAAAATAAGTTGACATATTGACAAACAGAAAGAATCCACTTCTACTATATCTACTACTTTTTATTCCTCAAACAGTAAATAAACTTTTTGACCATCAACAGCAGTGCCCAACATGATCTTATAACAGTAAGCCTAGGGCACTGAGCTCTTTTTTGCCCACTGAAAACTTCAATTTGATAAACTAAAATAATAATGTTTGGTTAAATCTTAAACTACTAAGGTAACATGACAACAAGATTGGAATAAAAAAGGGGATTTGAACCTAGAAACTCCGAGGTATTCCACCATGCTAAATGTTTGATGAAAAGAATGTTTTAGTTTTTGTTACTATATCGAATTTATTCAACAATCCATGGTTTACTCGTCAACATTTCCATCTATGCAGCAAGCAATTATGACAGCAGAGTACAGAGTTGATCTAGAGGATGAGCTAAATACACCATGCCTTTCTCACTTGATTTCTTACCCTACTTTCTTCTTTCTTGATAATGTCTTGCCACTTTAGCAAAGTATATGCTTCCTTATCTTGGGAGTTACAAGTGACGAAGCTACCACTAAAACTCTGACATTGGCCATCAAATCACTCAGCAGGTGCTATGATGAAGGTAAAGTTGTAGTTTAAACAACAAATCACTAGCCCTCGTGTCATCATGGAGACTTGCAGAGTTTTTAGTTTATTCACATCTTGGTAGAATGATAGTTGCTAATCACTAATTTGTTGGTAACCAAATTACTAATTGCTTTGTTCAATTGCTCCTGCCTCCTTGAAACCACTAAGGAGTTAGTTCTAGTAACTTCTAAACACAATTTTTGGCTGCAAATGTTGGTATACTTATGCTAATTGCTCATTGGCTGCATATATTGACTGCACAATCCCCCCCCCCTAAACTTTAAAGAGGACCACCCTGAATCCAAACCTGCCCCTGTGGTCTGTCCTTTAAGACAAGTCACCATTTGATGATGTTGAATGTTCTCCAGCATATCATGTGGACCTAGTAGGTGCTTTTACCTTACATATTAGGAGCATGACTCTAGTCAAATTATCTGGTCTCCAATCATACAGCTTTTTCTATTTTGATTCCGTTGAATTTGAAAATAATTGTGATCACAACTTCTATAAGATCATACTTCGGCTGAACGATTGAATCCTCTTAAAAGTCACCGACAAGTTCTACCAGTAGTTTTAAGCTTGTTTCATTCTTTTATACCTAAAAGAAGGCCTATTTCTCTTCCTTGAAATGTAGACTAAGGGGACGTTTACCGAATCTTATCCGGGTAAGTGCTTACCGGCAAAATTCAACACTATCACTTACTTACCGGGTAAGATTTTAGTCCACCAAAAACGGCATCGTATGCAACAATTTACCCGGTAAGCGCTTACCGTGGTAAGAGTCGTCGCCATCACTCACCGAGTAAGACTCTTGGTCCTTGCTTTCCTTGTCTTCGCTCTTACCAGGTAAGATTTTTTGTACTGTTCATATTCCTTCGGTAAGGTAATATGACTTGGTAAGCGCTTATCCGGGTAAGCGTTTGGTAAACGGCCCCTGGTTTTGAAGCCACTATGATTAGTGTATCGCCAATCTAAAGCTTTATCACAGGTAAAGCATATGGAAGTCAAAGATCAACCACTGTGAAATAACATATTTTCAAGTGCATAATTAATCTAGGTGTTGCTTGTTTGCATCATTAACAATCTATTAACTATGTAATCACTTCTAAATATTTTGAATACCCCATAAGTAGACCAGATTAACCATGAAATAAGTCCTTGACAAACGAAAGTAAACGTCAGCTACAAGGAAAGATAAACCTGATCTCTAAACATGTTAACATGAGTGCAAATAAGCAAGAATGTACACATAACACATCCATACAACACTCTGGGGATATGAATACGTAAGACGTAGTTGTGGAAAGAGAAGGTTACCTCTCATTCCTATTAAGACGAGCGCCAAAATAGAAAGCAACAGCTAGCAACCAAGAATCAGTATGCACAGCAATCAACGACAGCCAGTCTCTTCTGTGCATCCCATCTCTCGCAAAATTAATTCCCAATGCAGGTTCTGGAAGCTCAGGAGGGACTTCCTCTGCTGGAAGTGTTACTTCCCACGTCTCATTCGGATGCCCATATAAACATAAATTCTCCTTCTCTACAGGTGAAATTATCAAATTAAACTATGTTTTAGTACACAATAACAAAACAAATTTCTAACTAACTAAACAGAAGGACCCAAAAAGCATTAGGAAAATTATCATACTACTACTATTGTCCCTACTTCACTATTCATCAGCCATTCCACAAAATTGTAATAATATTTCGAATTTTGTGCACCTATTGTCCCAAAAATTAGAATCCTAATTTGATTTCTGAGATTCCAACCTATTATTTTGTGGAAGTAAACTTACATATACAGGATTCCTATTACATATGAACCTCTATATTTCTAACTGTAAGAATTAACTCATATTCCAATGTAAACTCATAATTTTTTTACTCACTAATCAACTGGATCCTATCGATTTCAAGTTGACATATAAGATTTATATCTTTAAACTGAAAGGTGTACATTGATTCAGGGTTATGGAGACTATTTATTTTTCTTTACTTCCAGTACAAAGCTTTTGGCAACAAAATTCCGAATAAAGTTTCTCTGGGAATGTACATAGATGCAACAAAAGACCACTAGCCTTTGTAAGTGGGGAATCTTTATAAACTAGTTCTGAGAAGTACTTAGAACCGCCCTAAAGAAAGATACGCTTTGACTTTCACACCACAAACAATCACTTTTCAAATTCCCAATTTAGACTTGCTTACATATTTTACACAGACAATTTTCATAACATTTAGAAGTTTAACACTTATCGAGTTTCAAAAGATTTAATTCTAAACCAAGCACGAACAGTTCAGTGTACATTATTTGTTACAAATTAATCATCAACCTTACATAAAAATAATCTATGGAATTCATATCAGTTTTGAAGTTATTAAACAGTAATTTTAACTATAACTCTTTTCAACAGATTGAGAAGATAACATGCAATTGAAGATTCCATCAAGCTAGTAACAGAAAAACAAAATTAAATTCCTATATCACGTATGTGAGGGTGTACGTGGAACAAACCTGGATCGCAAGTTGAGTAAAATTCATCAACATCTGCGAACAAGCGACAAAAACGAATTAATTACAAATAAAAAATTCTAAAACTGAACTTTTTAAATACGAAAAGAAAGAAACAGTAAAACCAACCGTCGTAAGATAACATGTCCATACCGTAAGTGAGAGCTCGTACGATACCGGAGCGTCGAGCACTGTAATCCTTGAAGATCTCCTCGACGGTGCGTGGGCTTGAAGATATCGTAGCCATTATAAATAGTAAACAGAAACAAAGGCTCACAGATCTGAGAAACCAGCTGATGAGAACGGACTACAGATGGATGAACGGTCGAAATTGTTCCGCCATGGATGGATTTGGAGGTTGTGTTAGAAGGGATCCGACGGTTTGTTAGGGGCAGTTGGGCGTCAGAAGAAGGGGGGCAAATACGGTGAAGAAGTAGCTATCTAAAGGAATTTTGACCTTCCTTACGGATTTGATTAATCACAGCCGTTGAAACTTTTTCGTATATTTCTATAACAAAATCCAGGGGTAGGAGATCTCTTCTCAAATAGCGTGCGTATGGATTTTATATTATTACGCTCACCGCCTTTTAATTTGTTTGAATGACATCCCTGGCCCTTCTAATATTGTGTTAGGTTCATTTAGACCCCTATAGTTTTTCTTGTCGCTTAATGATTTAGAAAGGAGCTTGTTCGCTCTGCATCTAAGAGCATCTCCAATGCACAACCCTTTAATAGTTTTTTAAATTTTCATTTAGTTATTTAAAAAACTTTTTAGCATTGGATAAAAATGTTTTTTTAAAAACTTTTTGATAAAGGCTTTTATACAATAAGCTTTTGAGGAAAAGGTTTTTATAAAATTGTCTCTTGGATTATCTCGCTTATAAGCTATTCAAAGAGTTTTTTGCATTGGATCAAATTTACAAAACAACTTTTTAGAATAAAAAAAGTTTTTGTAAGACTAAAGCATTATAGATACTCTGAGGACATTAGGACAAGCTTGGTGAAAAGAAATCCAGTATTTTATATTATTACGCTCATCGCCTTTTAATTTGTTTGAATGACATCCCTGGCCCTTCTAATATTGGGTTTGGTTCATTTAGACCCCTATACTTCTTCTGTCCGCCTCGTATTTATTTAATACGACCTCTAGCTTATTTGGTCAGTCATATTGAAGTGTTAGGTAATGGCTTAACGATTTAGCAAAGAGCTTATTGCATCTAAGAACAAGCTTGGTGAAAAAAAATCTGGATATTTCCAACCGCACCCTTGTAAAAATACAGATTATGAGAAAAAAAATCTCTTACTACTCATGACTACCGCACCTCACAATCCCAATCCCTAAAAGCTCGTCTACCCTTGTTCAGAAAAACCAAATGTTATAATATTATTAATGTTTTTAAGATGAAGGCTGGACCCTGATCATGTACAACCGTACAACCACATAAAGCATTAGAACCCCAAGGGACATCGAGTCTTTATATGTTATGAGCTTTGTTTAATCATATGGGGTATTTTTTTTAGCATTCATACATGGCATCAAAAAGTACTATGACATGATAATAAACAAACATATAATTCATGTTTACAAAGGTTATATATGACAAACTAATTGATATTGTTAGCTTATAAATTGTTAACTAATAAGATAACCAAAGATTGTAATTGTAGGCTTCAAGGATGACCTTCATTCTAAACATATTTACATCATAAACACATAAGTTTCATAATTATTTGTCTAAACACTACGTTAAAAGTACAGATTAATTATAAAATCACATAAACACTATTACATACATCTATTATACAGTGAGAAAAACCGCTAAAAAAACAAAGCATCACACCCCTAAAATACACTAAACTTCCACAAAATACTTTGGTATACTTGCTACTACTAGCTAAGTGCTACATAATTATACACTTCATCATGTCACTATAATTTTATCGGGAAGAACACCGCCGGCTGCGGTGGGCCGCTCCTCCGCCAGCTCAGCGGCAATAAGTTTCACGACCGAGTGAGAACCGAGATCGTACTTCCTCTTAGCTTCTGCAAATGCTTCACCAACCACCTGCTCGATCCAATCCTCGGTCTTCACCGCTTCCAGAAAACATGAAGTTTTTAGAATCTGTTCCATCAGTTTAGAATCGATTTCCAGCAAACAATCCAACCCGACGGTTTTCTGAAAACAATCGCGGATTTGTTCCAGAATCTTCTCAGCAACTGCATCGAAGTCAAACGGCTTGAAAACCACCTTTTCGTCCACATGTTGAAGAAGATCTTCTAACCATGAATGCGAGTTCTCAGGGGCAGAATCGTAATCTTTATCACCCTCTTCCGCCGGCAGGTTCAAGTCCAGGTACAGGTTATTGGTGGTGGTCCGGTGACCACGTTCATCCAGCTTCCTTTTGTTCTTGCAAACCGGCGAACCAGTTTGTTGATTTCTAGTAACACGAACCGGTTTCGGGCTCGGTTTCGTGTCACCAAGGTCGAACCCGGTTAACAAACGGACTGACCGGTGTTTCGCTTTTAGAACGGTTTCCTCCGTACAGTCAACGGCATCGAGCTCGTGTAATCCAAAGAATTTCGAAGTTAGAACAAAGATTGCATTGCTGATGCTTACTTCTCGGCCATGAGAGTCCGAAAACCTCCCGGTACTTGCAGCTCGAGATAAATGTTGCTGAGTCAGCGTATCAGCCATATCGACGTTTTCAAGGAAAACGACCGATAACTGTTTCTTGATCAGTTCATCTGCGATGAAATCTATGACGTTTTTCCCACGCAACTTTAGATCACAACCGTTCATAAAATCTTGACAACTTAGATCGACACAGATCATGTTCTCCCTGCCACCGAGCAACATTTCAGCAAGAGCAACCGAGATTTCCTTCTTAGCGACTCGATCTGGACCCACGAACCCGAACCAGATACCGCTACGGTTGGGTCCTGGTCGAGCCCTGCAACGAGATATGGTTTGGCTAACCGCACCAAGAGCCTCTTCTTGTCTACCCACCCTTGTGAACAGCGAAGAATACAGCAGTTTCGAATCTTTCTGATCGAACTGGCTACGGGAAACTGGAAAAGAAGACGATGAACGATTTACTCCCAACCCCAGATCGGTAGTTACGGACGTCCCTGAGACCGGAGATGCTGTATCTTCACTTAAACCTGAAAGGCTGCAAATAATTGGTGAATCTTTACCATTATTTGGGTTCGATTTTGATATCGTGTCGCTTTTGCTTTCGATTGAAGATGTGTTGTGATCGCCGATATTTTGGTTCGAGTTATCAACGACTTGAAAGCCGACAACCGAGGGAACATGGGGTCCAACTGTGTATGTCGATTTAGGCAACATTTGTACGTAAGGTTCGACTTGATGAAGCCGTTGACAAATATTATGCCATTTCTTTTGCAGCCCGATGACTTTAGCACTCGCTACAACAGGATCGTCTTGAGCCTGTGCTGCAAAAATTCAATCGTTTTTCATATGATTTATAAAAAGGGTTTAATCGTTATCCAATTTCTATCTTGTTTTCTTTGTATAAATCGATTATAGATGAATTGTATAACAGAAAAATACACAAGTATATAAGAAGAATCTTGAGATTATAGTAATGCATACCTGCACAATATCTTGGGATGTCTGTAACCAAGAAGGCAGGCTGGATCGATGATGGTCTGAAACCGAACCGCTGAACCCTCCTTTAGAAACAGCGTTCACTTCTAGTTTAAATTTTTCATCACAAATGTGACAAAGTGATCCAAAATGGTTTGATATCCTAAATGGGGTTTTGATATCAGTTGGCATAGAAAAGAATCCTCCAAATGGAACGAAGGACTCCATTAGACTGCAAATATACCATAAATATGAAAAGTAAATTAATTATAGTCAGATTTTTTTACTTATATTTGAATATTGAAAACAAAAATTGGAGCTTTCTGACTGATTATTCAAATTTCACCTGGATTTTGGGAATGTTTCTGCCATGGCAGGTCTGATGGAATTGATGGGAAGAACATGAAGGTCCCACTCTTCTTCAACAGTAGGGAATTTTTTGAAAAATTGAATACAGTTTTCATGGCTTTCTGCAGCTCCAATCAGCCAGAATCTACCACTATGAAGCGTCAGTAAGCCACCTAATTTTCTGATTAGAAAGCTAACAGCATCTGTAGAATTTTCAGTGATTAAACCCTTCAAATCACCATATTCGACGATCACACCAGGCCCTATGCTCTGTTTCAGAACACTACCAACCTCATCTAACCTCATTTGCAACAAGCTCACGTCAGAATTCCCATTAACAAAGTTAACAATTTCATCTTTAATGCAAATTACAGTTAATCCGGATAATTCTGGTGGCGAAAACGCACCAATTTTTCTTTTCTGTAAGGTTTCTAAGAAAATCCTAACTGCATCAATGGCGGATGCACCAACAAGCAGTGGGTTATTCCGCTTTTTACCTGGTTTTCTAACGAGAACTTCGTTGATTCTTTTATGAATTTCGTTGTTTTCTAAAAACCCATGAAAAGGAAATCCGTAATTATTAGTTAAATTACAGAGAAAAATCGGCAGGCCTTTACAACGAAGGAGTTGACGATGAATGGGTCGGAGTATGGATAACTTGATATCCGAACTACGGAACCCGGATTCTCCAAATACCCGACTCACAACCGGGTCATCCAGTATCGACAGAATCAAATTCTGCAACTCAACTTTCACCATCGAAACCGAAGCTGACGACGGAGAACACGCCGCCGTTTGCTGATACAAATGAAAATTCTCCGGCTGTCGTCTCTGATTCGCCTGAGATCGTTTAATAGCCGCCATGAGCGAGTTGGAAACCGGCGGCTCCTCTATTCGCTGCGGCGTCGACGGCAGCCGATCTAAAGACACACCCAATCGAAGCTCGAGCGCTTTGAACTGGATGCGTGAAGCATACGCACTGTTCCTAGCGCGTCCACAGGCCTCCCGGAGTGGAGATGAAGAGAGTGATAGTAAAGCAGATACGGCATGAAGCGACGACGTTTGAGCGTGGCAACGACGGTGAGCGACGGCCACCGCCTCATCCAAAGCTTGAACCGCCTCCGGAGCTAAGCATTGCCTAGCTATATTTACCGGCGTCGGCATCCCTGAGTGCCACCACCGGTGAAGAGTGAAACGTGTGAGAATTAATATTAAATTGAATAATTAATTTTAAATTAATCAATTAAAGAAATGGAAGAGAAGGGAGAAGAAGAAGTAGACAAAGGGGAATATATTTTAAAAATATATGATTTTGGAGAAGTATATATAATAAAAACCCAAGCATACAAAAAGTGTCCATTTTCAAAATACTTAGATTTTTTCTTTTAAGTTTTAATAAAATAAAGACCAATCATCAGTCACTGTCTTGTAAATCTTTAAAACTTAATTAAAAATAATAATAAATTAAATAGTTTTGTTGCGTCAAAATTATTAACTTTATAAAGAGAAATGTGTGGTGGTGGTGTTGGGTGGCGGTGGCGGCGGATGAGGGTGGCGATGAGGTGGTGGGTGGGTATAGATTCTTGAGATCTTTGGGGTTTTGATAGAAGCTTTTTGAAGAGGGGGAAAGGTGTGAGAGGCATGTGTGTGTCTTCACATGAGACATCCCTTTAGTGGGAAAGTCATGGAGCATCCAACAATTATTATACCCACTTTTTTAACATTATAAATATTCCATTTTTAAATATAAATTTAACATAAACTATATATTTTATCATATAATTTCGTATATATAATCATACTGTTTTTTGTTTGTAATCGTGAGTGTACGCATCATCTTTATAGACTATTTACTAAACATTTATTTGATAAACATTTTTACTGAATGTTATTTATTTTATCGTGTAAATAAGGTAAAGTTAAGAATCTTATCTGGTAAGAGACAATACAAGTACCGAGAGTCTTGCTCGGTAAATGAGTAAAAAAAAACTCTTACCCAATAAGTGTTTACCGCGTAAAAAGTGGTTACCAAAAATCAATTTTGATGACTGAAACCGTTACTGATAAGATAAGTAAGAGGAGTGACTACTACTAAATGATTACACAGTAAGGATTTGTTAAACAATCTATTAGATTTAGCAACCAAACTATAATTCAGTTTTTAGGAGGCTTGAACAAGTCACTTTTGAGGTGCAGGCTCAAGTTATTTTCAATTGAGTTATTCCCTAACATAAAAAATGTTATTCAATAAGAATGTGTTTTCATGCCAGTTTCTTACTCATCGACTAATCCTACAAAGTTCTAAAGTTAAACTGACAAACATAGAATGAATTTAAACTAGTGACCAGGGTCGACCCAAAGGGTGAGCGGGCTGGGCGGTGGTCAGGACATCAGAAGCCCAAGAGGCATCATATTGGGCATGTCATATTGTTACTACTAAAAACATTTAAGAAAAGTTGCTACAATAGGCTCAAACCTAAGACCTCAACTATGATTTTGGTGGATGTTACCATTGAGCTAGTGTTGTTTTTTGTATTCATTTCTCACCATATAATTTTATTATTTTCCGTTCTAGCCAACATATACTTATAAAATTAACTATATTCAACAATTAGTATATTATATGGGTTTTTGTTTTAAAAAAACATCTATAGTATTTAAAATCTTATTATTCTTTTTTCTACGTATAATTTTGTCAAACATGTTTATATAGGTAATAAAAATTGTTATGTTTTGTTATTGCATCTATTGAACTTGTATTAAGGTCTGTTTCTAACTTTAATATAATGATATAAAATTGATATAAAATAACTCTTTTAAACCCCGTTTGATAATTGGCTTCAAATAGTAACTATTGAGCATACCATATTACTCTACATTCTACAAGCAATCAATGTTTTTTTAAGTATATAATATTTATTTGTTCAAAAAAAAAGTATATAATATTTATATATGACAAATACAACAAAAGAATTCATATACCCTTCTCATTTTCATTGGAGTTTGAACCCATGACTTTCACGAAGGCTAAAAGTTTATATACCACTTGGCCAAATGCCTTTTTGGTTATACCATATGTTAATGTAGTTTATTTTTTATTTCTTTTAAATGGTTCTTTGATAATATTGTTGTTACTTTACATTTATATAAAGTTTTAAAAATAAATTGAACAAAGTTTTCTATGATATTATAATACAAATTGCGTGTGAACTTGTTGTTCGGTAACATCAAGTTCGACATTATTACAAATCCAAAATAATTTAGTGTCTTTTGGATAGGGTTATTTTTTATACTTTCATTCAGGACATCGAAAACGATAGGACCGGCCCTGCTAGTGACAACTAGGGACATTTAAGAACAAATTAGGTCTACTGTTTGTAGGCCTATATCTTTTTACTAAAATCCGATTAAGACTAGAATCTAAACAAATCCATTTATCGTTTTTTTGGGAAATTGTTTACCTTTTCATAGTTGTAGGGTTTGTTTTTAAAATGTGTTTCAAACTCTTCGGAAAAAACCATTGGCACTAGATACCATCATACCACTTATGAAGCACATCTTTTCCTTCAATAGAACAAGATCTCTTTATATCTTCCCATCGTGAGCTTCACTTTGATTTATTATAGTATATTTATCGGGTATATTTTGTTTTCTTCTTTTAAATTTACAGATTTTTTATAATTTTTTATTTTTTATTTATTTTAAAGAAGAGTTTTAATATATTTGTTAAAGAAATATTTTCTAAATCTTCAAAAAACAAAAGATTAAAATAACATAACTATTATAGATGTTTCAAACTATAATTTGATCTAAATATTTTTTATTTATTTAAAAACCGCAGTAAAATTAAATTTAAATGTATAAACAAGAAAAAGAGAACTATTGGTAAAATAAAATTATAAGATAAATTAATAATAATCTAAAATAATCAATAATAATATTTAAGATTATATTAATTAATAATTAAAATCAAGTAATAAGTAATAAGTAAAATTAAAATCAAAACTAAACTAAATTTAAAACTAATTATAAATTATAATTAATTAAAAATAAAATTAATTAATAATTTATAATGGTTTAGTGATGACGGTTTAGTAAAAAATGTTGGAGTTACGAGGATAACATAATTATTTTATATTTTGTTTCTATTCTATCAAGTCCACCTAACAAACACAATCTAAGAGCATCTTCAACAACATTGGTAAAATAGAAAAAAAATGTGTTTTTTTTCCTAAACATATCCAACAACTTTGTTATATTGTTTTATAATAAACAAAACTTGAAATTTTTCCAAGTTTAGAAAAATCTTTAAAATTTGATGGTGGTAGAGAGAAATTACTATTTTATTCAATTTTATCAATAAAATTAATTTTTTATCATTTTATATTAATTTTTTTTTTAAAATGGTTTGGGATGATAAATTAAAAAGTATTATATTAATATAATTTTTATTAAACTCTTTAAAATAAAAAATTTGTTTGAAATATGTAATTTTTTGTTAGTATTTTTTTTTAAGAAACCTGTTAGATATGTCTAAAAGACAATATTAATTAATCTTAGAAAAGAAAAAAAAAAGAGGAATAAGATTTGTTGAGGCTTTCCCCTTCCAAAAGGGTTGCCTTTATAGTAAAGACAGGTGGGGGCCATTAATGCTTTATAGGTGGGGCCATTCCTATTTTCCCATGGGATCGCTTCATTCTCTTTGAGCCGACAGGTAGGAGTCAACTCCACACATTCATCATTCCAACCTTAATTATTGTATCTCTCTCTTACTGTTACATATCTAATTATCGACACATCTTTAACATATGTTCTCAAATTAATTTAAATTCAAAACTATTAGTAAAAAATAATTACACTTAAATCTCGAGAAAAAAGATTTGGAAATCGACCTTCTCTCTTTCGTGCTTTATTGGTATTGGAGGTGGTGTTAACAATTTTTCTACATTGAAGATTAAAATATTTCATAAATTTAAGATTTTTTATAAATATTTAATTATATACTATAAGGGTACTCGCGCAATGTAGCGAGATCCATCTTAATTTTAATGTTTTATTTTATTTTTTTATCTCTACCAATGTTATAATACGATTTTATTTTTGTGTACTTTTTTTAATTCTGTTTTTTTAATTATAATCTAGGTTTAATAATGAAATAATATATTTTGATTTAATAATATAATTTTTTTTTATAAATACAAGCATTTTGTTAGAGTTGAATGATTATCCTTATTATATGTTAGATTTTTTATATTCAAAATTAGATGTTTATCTATTAGTTAGTTACACGAATTCAAACATGAAGCTTTAATAAGTTGTACCAATGCATGTATAACTTGTATTTTTGAATTTTAAGTAATTATGCTTTAATCAATTGTACCTAGTGCATAATAATATGTTTTTAAGAGTTTTTGGCCAAATGCTTTATAATATAGTATAGATATATATATATATATATATATATATATATTTAGAGTAAAGCTCAAATGCGAACTCAAATTTGGTTGTGAACATAAGAATAAATGAGAACGGGACACATGTCTGAATATAGATTATTCGGATTGAATATACAAATAAAATATTTAGACTGAATAAATACTATATTCAGTCTGAATATTTTTTGAATGAGACGCGTGTCACACTCTTATTTATCCTCACGTTCACAACCAAATTTAAGTTCTCATTTAAACCCGTCCATGTTTTATTATTGGTAAAAGTATGACCAAAAGATATTTCTTCTTCATAATAATTATCTTTGAAAGTTTTTCGCATTTATATATATACTTTCTTTGTTTTAATAAAAAGACTTTTAAAATTTTAATGGATCTTCATTATCTCCATTTGAATAATATATTTACATATCATTTATAATTTGATACTTTATTAAAATTTAATTAACTTCTATTTTGTCATTATTTTGTGAGTGATTTTCAACTTTTTTTCATTTTTATAAACGAACTTTCATATCCTTTTATTATGAAGAATAATGAACTCATTTATTTTTTTTAATTCTTATTTCATAAAATATGATTTTGGTTATTGGATCTTTTAGATCTTAGCAATTTATCATTTTTGCATTAAAATGATGTAAAATTTGATGCAGTGTAATACCCTAAAGCACAAAACAATTGAATGATGCAATAATTTTAAATCGAACTTAAAATCATAGTAAAGATTACTAGTATGCTACAATTTAAAGTTATAAAAAACTTATAAATCTCATGTTCTATCTATGTTGGACGAGTTATGTCATCTTCAATACCAAATAAAATATTTTAGATATATATATATATATATAGAGAGAGAGAGAGAGAGAGAGATTCAAATGAGAACTTTGCATTTTTAAAGAAATGCCCCTAAGACCACATATGATATGGGTCACACACAATATAAAATCATATCTGGTTCAATGTGGACCCCATTGAATCAAATATGATTTTATATTGGGTGGGACCCACATCATATGTGGTCCTAAATGTGTCATTTGTCACTTTCAATGAGGGGTGTTCTCGTATGATCTCTCCCCTGTATTTATATATATATATAGGATCCTTCAAGTGTTAACTCAATTATTTGTGTTAACCGTGTTAACCCATCGTTCACTGGTGAACACGATGCTCGTATACTGACGAATGGTGTTCACCAGTGAACGAGCATGCATGTATGGAACCATTCGTTCACTGATGAATGGTGTTTCACCAGTGAACGAGCATGGTGTTCACCAGTGAACGAGCATGGTGTTCACCAGTGAACGATGGGTTAACACGGTTAACACAAATTATTGGGTTAACACATGAAGGGGTCTCTCTCTATATATATATACATATATATATATGAGAGGGATAATACAAGAACACCCACTCTTTAAAGAAACAAAGGAACACTTTGTGGACCACATATGATGTGGGTTCTATACATTAAAAAATCATATATGATTCAATGATGGGCCCTGTTGAATCATATATGATTTTTTAACGGATAGAACCCAAATCATATGTGATTCACAAGGTGTTCCTTTGTTTATTTAAATTTACAAAGTTCTTATTTGAACCTCCCACTATGTATATACGTTGGAGTAGTTGTTTACTCATACATTCCTAACTTGAGTTTGGATATGTTTTAATTGCTTAAAAAAACTCAATTTGTCTGGTTTCTTTTAATGTTTATTAAATAATATAATCTCTATTAACCATCATTAGTGGTTTCTTAATCCAATTCTATAATTCTTTTAAAAAGTGTATGTGTGTCATTAAACTAATGTGACACAAATCATGTCTAATTAAAGGTAGGTTGATTCGATGGATTACCCACCACATTGGATGGCACTTTTTGTTACTATTACTTTTCTTACGTGGGTCACCTAAAATAAGAGTGTCTTTATAAGTATTTGTATATTATATTTAATGTATATATAAAATGTTCAAAATTTTAAAAATATATACCATTTGTTGGGATGGATGACATGGAACTAAGACATATGAAGTACAATGCTATCTTATCGTACATTTATACTCTTCAACCATACATAAAAAAGAACACCAAAACATCATTTTTAGTAGGCCCTTAAACACTAAAAAAAATCTAAAGTTCAACTATACGACGTACTTGTGGTATGTAGTGTGTTTTACTTTCACACTACATCTTTGCAGTGTAAAAACTAAACCAGTAAAAATAAAATCTCTTTTGTCGTGTGTTTGGAAAAAAGAAAATTGTAAAATTGGATAATTTGACAGATGGTTGGAGATAGCAATTTAACAACATGCAAAATCTATTCTTTTTAATGAATTTTAGCAACTTAATGAAGTGTTATTTACGAAATAATGACATGGCATGTAACATTTTAACAAGTTGGGTAAATAGCATTTTAATAAATACCACTTTAACATAATTTGTAACTAGCACTTTCACGTCATCATTTTACAAGTAAAATTTTAGCAATTTATAAAATCGCTACATTATAAATATTAATATATTATACTCATAAAAATGGATTTTGTAAATTCTCAAAATACTATTTTTAAAAATTTGGTTATATCTGTAGATCTATAGAAAAATGACTGAAGTAAATTGAGAGATAAAAATAAGAGTAAATTATATTTTTGGTCCTTGTAGTTTACACTCACTATCAAATTTGGTTCCTATTTTAATCTAATTATAATTTTGATCACCGTGGTTGTCATTTTATTTCGATATTGGTCCCTCTTACTAACTTTAATTTAAAAAGCTAGTTAATTTAAAAAGCTAGTTAACTTAAAGGGTACTTTGGTCATTTTACTTTTTTCTTTAATCTTTTTCCCTTTTTTAATCTTTTACTAAATTATAAAGTAAGATGTGATTATAGCCCCTGTGGTTTGTCAATTGTTTCTATTTTGATACAACTCTGTAATTTAATTTTTAAATTTCTTTTTATACATTACAAATTTTATTTATTTTCTTTTATCTCCCTTCTTTTATTGTTTATTTATATTCCTCATATTAGTTAATTAATAATGTTTTTAATTAACTTATATTTAAAAGATACATATTTTGTTATATAAACTACACTACTAAAAGATTTTTTTAATACCTTGGGACCCTCAATTTCTTTATTCATGATTTAAACTTGAACGGTAGAAATTTCCAAATTTTGGAGTTACACATCCCTGAAGAAAAGGAGATGAGCGCAACAAAGACTATTCAGTGTGTAAAAAAAAACACAGATAAACATTTCAAATATAAAAAAACCTCTTTATTATAGAGTAAATTATAGATTTAGTCCATGTGGTTATATCAAAATCATGGATTGGGTCTTCCAAACAAATTAATTGCAAAAAATCATCATTGTGGTTTCATTTTTGTTGCAAATTCGGTCCCTCAACCTAACTTTGTTTATTTTAGAGTTGCTAAAGTCAAAGACAAACCACAAAGACGAAAATAATAATGCGATTTATTTATACGAAAATAACCAATTAACCACCACATTGAGATCAAAATTTTGTAAAATATATCATATTTTTCATGCAAATAAAAATAAAAATTTGTATTTAAATATATCATATTTTTAATGAAATATTTTTTTTGTATTTAAATATATCATATATTTAATGCAAATAAAAAAATTGTATTTTGAAAACAATAAATGTATTAGTTGTAAAAATATTCAAAGCACTCATTTTAAAGGTATTAGCTTTTTTAATGGTGTAATTCATAAAAGAAAATACGTATCTTTTAATTGTAATTCAGTTAAAAGTGTTATTAACTAATTATGATGATAAGAATATATTAATGAACAATAAAAAGAAAGTAAAATGAAAAAACAAAACTGTCTTGTACAAAAAATAACTTAAAATTAAATAGCAAAATGAAACCATTAACAAATCATAGGGGCTACATCATAATTTACTCTATAATGTAACAAAACAAAAAGAAAAAAAAAACGAAAAAAGGGAAAAGACAAAAATACCCTTAATTAACTAACTTTTTAAACTAGAGTTAGTCAGGCGGACAAAAATTGAAACAAAATGACAACCACACTCTCACAGTGATAAAAATTGTAATTAGTTTAAAATAAGGACCAAAATTGACAGTGAGTATTAATCATAAAGACCAAAAACGTAATTTACTCTAAAAATAATTATTTAAGAATAAAGTTATTTTAAAATTAAAAATAATTGAGAAAGAAAAATGGGAGGAAGGTATTTAATGAAAGCGTGGCAACATGTTCACCGGAATTCTTGATTTTGAATGCCAAAGGAACCGATGATGACACATGGAGTGTGATACTGTGTCATTGCTATATATAACCAATATATATCAAATATCTAACCTTAAATTTTCAAAAAACCGTCCCTATCATTTTTCTAAGTGTGATGTTAATTTTTCATGATCTAAATTTAGAATAAGTTACATAAAAGTATAAATGTAAACTATAATTTATGGTTTGAGAAATATTTTGTTATAGTATCTAGTGATGGAGCTGGAAAGCAAGAGTTGTTTGATTTACAGAATTCAAATAAATTTTGATAAAATTGGAATCATAAATTTCTTTTATCAAATTTTCATTTATCTGTTTGGTTTATATATTGAAAATGTAGGAATTATTTTCCATAAATTAAGAAATTCATCATTGTTTGGTATAAGTAAAAGATTTGAATTCTATCTTTTTGCATCCAAGTTAACCAACTCTGCTCACTCCCTGCCCCTACCACGATCATGCTACTACTCTCATAGTCTCACTGTCACACCCCCCATCCTAACCTTTCTACCAACACATCACTACTGTTGTTGTCATAACCGCTACACAACCCCACTCCTACCCCCTCTATCATCATTACAAATGACATTTCCACCCTCCCTCCAAACAAAAATGGAGATTCCATCGAACCAAATACATGGTCAAATTTCATCCAAATTTGTTCAAAGTCAAATTTCTTTGATGATTTTCAATTCCGCCAAATTCCATTTTGCGAACCAGACGCCTCTTAAAGGTGATTGGGTACATTTAGAGGTATAAAAAAATCCATAAGTTGAATAACTGATATTTAACCATGTTTATCAGTTAGTTTATTGAAGTTTACGCGTAAAACTTAAGTAGATGTGTGTATGCTTAATTATTTGAATTTTAATTGATCATGCATCGATAAATTATATATTGGAGCAAAACGTGTATTTCTCGGACACGCAAACCGGCCCACACAGGCTACCAATTCTCAATGTGAGGGGCATACCTGACTCATTCAGCGGCAAGACGATTGTGAGGGGGGCCTGGAATCCAACCCAAGACCAACGGCCTATTAGAGCAAACATCTCATTGCCCCTTAACCAACTGAGCAACACGCCATTGGTATTAATGATACATTATATATAAGCTTAACAATTTGTTTAGGCGTCTTTTCACATGCTTTATGATGTAATAATTATAAACTTTTAATGGTTGCATTTTCAAAATACGTCCCCTCAAGTAGCAATGGGAAAATGAACCAAAATTAAAATTGTCAGGGATTAGTTTAGGCAAATGTCCAGGATACCCTTTTCAAAAAAAACCAAAGTATAAGAAAAGATTGCCTTCCTTTCTATTCAATATCACGAAAAAAACTTCTATCACTCAATGTAAGAAAGTTTGGTTCTTCATATTTCATATCAGTTTTACTTATAAACGGATTTTTGACATACTTGGCACTGGTTAAGTTTGATGCAACTTTTTCCACACAATCAATAACTATAATATAATTTGACAATTTAACATCCATGTCATCAATAGTTACATAATTTACCGATTATTGGTCAAAATGGGTACCAAATATGTAGAGTTCAATATTTATTAAAGAAATCAAGAAAAAACTATTCTTACGCTGAATAGAAACTAAAAGAAACTTCATTATACGTTTTGATATGTTTTGGCCAACATGAATTAGATGAAAAAATATTTTTATTTTTTTATGCAAGTTGCCTATGATACTGAATGTATTGATCGAAGATTAAATTCAACTCTATCTTCTTTATGAGTGTTTAAATATTGACCAATAAATCAACAAAACTACTTTTTAATGTCTACATGTTTGTTAGATGTGCTACAGATGTAACAAAAAGTGAAGCAATAAGAAATGAATAGGTCAAGCAATTTGGAGACTAACAACTACACGGTGAAACGAAATTCCATTCTGATAGCCATGATTCCATTTATATCGTTGTTGAATTTTTTTTATAAAACTTTAGGCAATTCCCGATCATTATATGTTTGTCTTTTGATTTTACCAAGTAGTTGAATCGTACTGTTGTGAAATAAAGTTTGCTACACTAAAGTGAGATCGGACTTGACTTCACTTGTTATATTCCTTTTTGTAATTGTGGCATCCCCACTCATTCGGGAAATATTATGTGAAAACTATTGATATAGTAATGCTATTAATATTGTAAATAATATATATTTTGAAATAAAAAACTTGTATTTAACGAATGTGGACGTTAAAAGTCAGTTTTAAGGATTTTTTTTAAAACATTATACAATAATAATATTAACGTGAGACTACGAATTGTTATATTTGATTCAGATGATTTATAACATATTACTATTTGTCATTGTTACCTATTTTTTACATCAATATAGATTTTCTTTATAAAATACAAATTTAAAAAATAAAAATATGATGTGTTCAATTTATTTAACCAATATTTCTAAATAATTAAAACTTTTTAAAAGCAATCAAAGTGATATCGGTTCATAAATTACTAAACCATCGTTTGCTAAATAATAATTAATAAAATGATCAGAAATGTTTAAATAAATTAACAGAAAATGTTTGAACTTTTAAGATACGATTTTGGGATATTTAAAAAATTGTTCATGACGTAATATTTTGGAGAACACCAAGTTTCGAGACAAATTTCTTTGCAAAAATAATATTAAATCACTACGAAATTTTAACTTTTTTGTTTTTCATAAATTAATTATGAATTGCACCCAAACCACACCAAAAAAAAGAAAATATTTCTTCAAACGTAAAATGACAATCCTACCCTCCACCCAAAACTACCATAATCTTTCTACATATATCATCAACTCACTTAAAATTTTATTCAATAAATAAATTTTATTTATTTAAGCAATAATTTATATATTATACTTTTTTATATTTATATTGCAATGAATGAAGTAATGAATGTATATATTTGAACTAGTTAAATATAGCTATTAAATAAAAATCATAAGCGTATTGTTTATTTAATAAACAAAAATAACATAATTTAATTTAAAATTTTAATACTAAAGATCCAACTAAGTTTACTTATATCATATAAATCGGTTGAACTTGATTATAGATATTAAAGATACAAATCAAGTACTCCTAAATAAATGATTGAATCTTATAACTATTTGTACTAGATATTTCATTTGGAAATAATATACTTGTAAAATTACCAAAAGACCCTATATAAAAAACTCATTAACTATACCAAAAAAGAATTAAATTTTGAGTACAAAGGATTTTAATTGTTTTAAAGTTTCTAAAAAATATAAATTGAGTATAATGTTTAGGTCGACACCTTGTAGTGAGTATAATTATTTTGAAAGCTAATGTTTTTCCTACTAGCATCAAAACATATTAATACTTTAAGTATTTCATAAATATACAAGCTATTTTATAATCAGTAATTAAAATATCAAATAACTAATTACTCCTTACTCAATAAACAAACGAGTAATAAACTAGACACAAAAGGTTACACACATATGATTTATTTAAATGATCAGTATTAATTTAACTTTCTTTGAAACCCGTTATTTAATCATGAAAAGTTCATAAAAAGGAAACAATATTCTTGAAAATCCTTTAAAAATAAAACAAAATAATAATTTTTTTAAAAGACAATTTAACACATATACACACTTTCTCGGGTATTCGGGCTCCTGTTTAAGGGTGTCACCCGACTAATCCCCGTCGATCACGGCCCAGTCAATTGCGGGTACCACTAAGCATTGTTTGGTAAAAATAAGCTAGCTTAGAAGTTAGCTTATAATCTAGCTTATTTTCAGGATATATGTTGGTAATTAGCTTATGACTTATAAGCTAACTTATAAGTTAACTTATTGATAAACTAGTTGTAAGTAACTTATTGAGCTTATTGTCATTTTCTTCTTATTATTCCCCTGATTAATATAAATTAATTATTAATTAATATTATTTTGAATTTTATTGATTAATTAATTTTAGTTGTAATTATGAATTAATATTATTTTTATTAATTAATTTAATTATCAATTAATATTATTTTAATTTTTATTAATTATTTTAATTATTGATTAATATTAGTTATTAATTATTTTTAATTTTAAATTATTCACTAATGTTAATTAATTATTACTTGTATTTTTAAAAGATTACTAATTAATTACAATGACTAGTTATTTATATATTATATGTAGTGGTTATTTAAATGTATAAACTAATGTAAAAAAAATCTGAACTTTATTTTAACAGATCCAAAACTTATAATATATATGATAATCAATTTAATTTATTTAAATAAATATATTATATATTTTTTAAATATCTTGTTTGAATTAATATATATATTATTTATTAAATATTTATTTTTATAATATTATAATTGATTAATATTTCAATATGTCAATTTTGGTCATTTTACATTTTATTCAGCTAGTTTTTGCCAAACATGACTTGTTCATCAGCTAGCTTATCAGTCATAAGCTAACTTATCAGTCATAAACTACCTTATCAGCTAGTTTGCCAAACATAGCCTAAGTGGCAGACCCATGACCTGAATATCTCTGCATTTGCACCGCGGGATTCGAATCCGGATAGTCAGGGATACCATCCACTGATCTTCCCATGATGTTACTTTATCACTGGACTAGACATATTTCGATAAAATAAATGATAAAATAATAAAATAATAAATAAAAAAAAGGATTAAATGTTAGGAGTGACATCAAATCATGGTGTGTGTTGGGGTGAAAGTGGGAATGTCTATTCCTTGGTGGGAGTTTCTCCAATCACTGTGGAAAAAGTTGGTATTTTCTTTTGCTTTCTCAAGTAAAGATTCAATAATGGAAGACTTAACAAAAAGCTAGTGGCCAACTCACCCTTGGACTTAACCATATATAGGAACCTAAGTTTAGTCTACTTGGGGAACCTAGTTCTTTTTCTTGGCATCACCTTCTTGGTTTTTCAACTTTTTAATTATTATTTACAAATTTAAATTCATTTCATAAATCTTTATGAAATGGGCATAATCCAAGAGGGGTAATGGGGGTATATTTGCTCTCACACAACCCTACATCCCCATGTTATAGGCATATATGCTTTTATAAGTGAAGTTTTATGTCCATGGGGTTTGGTCCATACCTCAAATCAACATATTTTCCTTTTCAGTTTCATTGTATAAAGTATATTGATTGATATAAAAAAAAGTGTTATCTAGATTTCACATGATGTGATTACGGGTTCGTTTAATACGATTCTTGAAATTGGTTGGTTATTCTTTGAGTTTTGGT
The DNA here is from genome assembly GCA_036898165.1 of Silybum marianum. Classification (NCBI taxonomy): domain Eukaryota; kingdom Viridiplantae; phylum Streptophyta; class Magnoliopsida; order Asterales; family Asteraceae; genus Silybum; species Silybum marianum. The sequence goes on from CM072532.1 coordinate 3,428,435, forward strand.
AGTATAACAAGATCCATATTTTAGCAGTTATAATTTGCGTAAAGAGGTATAAAACCTTGGATTGAAAGGAATATGAAAATGGACAGGTAACAAGTTGTCACGTCTCCTTCGTTTTTGCTCGCCATTAGGTGAATTTTCGAGCTTCCGAAAAGACATGACTATTGTCAGGAACATGGCCTTCTGGAGATCTTTAAATGTTGGTCTTTTGAGGGGTTTCTAAGAAACGTTAGCTTGTGGTATGACGGGTCCACAATGCTCTTTTAAAAGGTTTAATCTATGTGCTTTTGAAACGTGCTTTTAAGAAGGATTTGACAACCGTTGCTACCGTTGCCATTGTTTTCTTTTTGCCTTAAAGGCATTAATTTGCACTATAAAATGATGGAATCTTGTTCAAAAGGTCAAAAGTTAGAAAAGTTGATGCTTTAATGGTTATAGTACAATCAATCAACACAAAGACACCTCCATAAAAAAAGCACACCAAATAATCGGGCCTAAATATTTAATGGGCCTGGGCTTTCAATAACTTTAAAAGCCTATCTATATATTAAACTCTACACCTTTGGACATTTATTTAAGAACGGGCTTCTAAAGGGGCTTAAAAGCCCATAAATAAAGGTTGTCGATTAATTCAAGTTTAAGATAGATATTGTTGTAAATGTTTCCTTGAAAAAATATGTAGAGATATATGTGTATATATATATATATATATTTTTTATTTTTTTTAACGATAATAACACACACGTTCCTGAGGTATCCGGATCCATTCAGGCACCCGACTAAGATTTGATATCTCCGCCCTTCATATCTTTATTTCATCGGTTAAAAAATATATTGAACTCTAATACTCTATATTATCACCATCCATTTAGACTTATTGTTGTGTTATTTTACCGTGTTAAATGTCTAATTTTTTTACAATATCGATTCATTGTTATATATATATATACACACACACACACATATATATATATATGGGTGATATCCGTTGCAAACTATTTAATATTTGCAAACTTGCAAACTCATCATTTACAGTAGAAATAAGCCATGTGGATAATATTGTTTTAATATTTTATTAATTTTATTAATAGTTTATTAATTTATTGAAGGTATCATCGTCATTTTATAATTTAACCAATTTTAATTAATATTTATTAATGAACACACTTTCCGACGATTTCGTCTTCTCCGACGAGTTTTCCGGCAAGTTTTGCCATTGATGAATACACTTTCGTCATTCGTGAATACATTTTCAACATTTCATGAATATCACTTGGTGGTTTATCATTGGGTTCACTACGAGTTTGCACAGTTTGCAAAAATCGATTAGTTTGCAACGGATACCATCCATATATATATATATATGTGTGTGTGTGTATAAAACTTGAACGTAACATTTTGTTACAAAAAATGAAGTCTTCATGTGTTTCAAAATATAATAATATTAAGAAATTATCAAAGCATGTTTGGTCAAGTGGTAAGATAACATTCTGGGGGGGGGGGGGTCAGTAAATGGTATCCCTGACTACCCGGGTTCGAATCCCCGCGGTTACATATGGCGATATCCAGACCTTAGGCTACCATTCTGTGATGGGTTCTGGTCGTCGGGGATTAGTCAGGTACCCGAATGGATCCCGAATACCCAGAGAACGTATGTGTTATTGCCGTTCAAAAAAAAATTAAGAAATTTGAAAACAAAAATTTCATTTGATACAAAAATACCACAATTATTTTCTTAAATTTGGTCAAACCTTGAATCAATTAAAATGGTTGACCTAAGATTATACTTTAATAGGATTGGTGCCATTTGGTTATCATAACCAATAATCAATTGGGAGGAGCGGGAATTAATGATGTCCATATGCCCCTCTCATAATTAATGGCATCATAGACACTAATAAATTAAACATTATTATATAATAAATTTGTAAAAATATATTAGTAATATAAATAAACCATAATGATATTTATTATTTAAATGTAGATTTTCATGCTGTTCTAGAAATCTTAATGAACAAACATTCAATGGCTGAAGTTGAAATTTTCATTATATAACTTGTGTTTAATTTAAGGTATAAGTTTAACATTTACTACTTAAAATTGTATCAAAAACTTACTTTTATTCTATCGTTTTCAAATGCGTTACAAGTTATTATCTATCTTAAATACAATGTTTTTATATTTTTAAAAACATATGATTTTCGTTAAGATAATTTATAATATATTATTACCCAATCTTTATCAACCTATCACATGTCATTAATATATAAACAAAATCTATTAGAACCTAGTGAGTTTGAAATTTGAAAGATGTAACGCCAAAACAAAGCAAAAAAGGTGTTTCTTGAAATGAAAAAAGAAAAAGCAAAAATAATTATAATAATGTGGGCACAATATGCAAAAAGTGGAAATGAGGGGGGTGAGGGGTGAAATTTTGAAAACATTAGACACCATTATGATATGCGGTGGGTCAAGTAGTAAGTGATCATTATTCACCCCCCATGAATGGCAAGTCTCCCATTCATTACAATTTTAATCACCTCAACCTTTTTTTGTATGTTACGTAATACAGTATTGATGATGTAAATATCAAATCGTTAAATTATATTATAGTTTTTGATTACATAATAAGGCTTTGGATCGTGTGCGAAAGAGGGTTAAGATAAGAACATCTCCAATAACATTGCTATAATAGGAAAAAAAATGAGCTTTCTTTCTCTAAAATGCTCCAACAGAGAATTCTAAATATAGAGAATTCTCTAAAATTCTTATATTACGAGAGAGAAACAATATTTTAATATATACAATCAATCAAAATTATTGAACTTAAATGTATAGTAGAGATAAATAATGTTTTATTAAATGCATTGAATGTTTTAATAATATAAGTAATGATAGATTCTATAAAACAGAAAAGTTGTTAGAGTTGAAAAAAATTGTTTTTAGAGATTTTGGCCTTTCATTATCTATTTTAGAGAAATTATATAAAATCTGTTGGAGATGCTCTAACAAAAGATTTGGACCCTTGATCACTTTTAATCTCAAATTCACCCATAAATTGCTCTTGATAAGGGGATTGATCTGATGTATCTCGATGCATCACATCCTAATATGCATCCAAAGGTGGAGATCCATTCTTACGCTTCTCACATTAACTCTTCTTATCACTGGAATCAAACCATACTAGTCATGTTGAAATTGATATATGTTATATGGGTTGAATGGTTGATTTTCGGTGAGAATGAAAGTTATGGTTAGGACTATAGAAAGAGACGTCCATTTAAGATATACCGAATCATTTATTTCTTAACATAATTCATGGATTGTTTTGTGATTAAAAAAGACCAAAGATCCAAAATTTTTCTTCTTGTACATCTTAACTTTTATTTTCACACGATCCTCCGTAAGAAAATTCGTTTATTAGGTAAAATTAGCTCCTCTATTATTTTTAAATGAATATTTACATTTTTATTAGTATGTATATTTTCACATTTTACATTTAAATATGAGATATAAAAAATTTCTTTATATATTATTAAAAGTAAAATTATCATTTATTCAGTTAAAAATTATTATAATCATACATTTGGATTAATTTTTTATCTTTTATCAAGTAGATTACATTTTGATGAATTTTGATGAATTTATGTTGATGGGTAACAAGTTAAGACGACAAGTGTAATGAGAGCAACAAACCTTTGTATGTATGTTCAGTCCTACTTTTGAAAGACCTTCTTTCACGTCTCCAGCTTCTGCTTTACAAAAGAAAACATGTAGAAAGAATCCAGTTTTCATAATAAATAAATAATCACATTTCACGAACTCCCATTCCAATTCCAATTCCAGTTTTCAGTTCCAATTCCAATTCCAGTTCCAGTTTCAGAAATTCTTTTTATCTGCCATGGAACCCTCTGACATCGAAGCCGTACTCCACTTCTTCAGAAAAAACCATCTTTCAGTCTCTGAATCAGCACTCATTAACGATATTCTCGATAAATCCCAACTGGGTTCTCCAGATTTCCATAATTTTCTATTCCCACCACCTCTTTCACCTCTAAAGATTCCCGGCCGCCGTCCTCCACCGCCGGAAGATCTTGAAACCTCCGGCGACTCTTCCGATCAGGAGTTTGTCAGCTTGGGTTCTTCCACCACCGATTTATGCTCTGCAGGTACCTTCCCAATCGCTGACTTTTTTTTATTCATGTTTAAATTCACCATTTAATCTACATTAATTTTACTAATCAAGAAAACTAATTGTTTATTAAGATAGATGATTATCGATAAGAAATGTTTGTCTCTTTGGGATTGCTTTTAATTTCCATTGCTAAATTCAGTGATTTCTGGTTGGATTTAGTTTGACTATGCTTTTAGGATTTAGGACCACAAACACATCTATCTTCTTTGTCTTTATACTCTTTAATTTATAGTATTCCATAACTTTAGGATTCTTGTTTGTTTTCTTTCTTTCTTTCAATGCAAATTTCATCAAGATCAATTCTTGGTTAATTTCTTGACTTCAAATTCCAAATGTTATGACAGTTAGATACAGTCTCTGAATCATTAAGAGGTGAATCATGTTTGGTAAAAAAAAATAAGGTTGCCTCTTAATGGTTTCAAAACCATCTTGTATCATGGACCTCTCTTAACCATTCAGAACCCTGATCTCATTTTGGACAATTACCAAACAAATTATATTTCATTTTGTAATATATCATAAGAGCCTCTTAATCATTCTGACCACTTAACTGTTCAGCACCAAACCATTCAGCAACTGCCAATCGGCCTCTTAGACATTTTTGGCGTTCTATTAAGTCCGAATTTGTTGTAATGAAACTAAAACCTAACCATGGTGCACCATTGTGATTTGTATAGATTTCACAAACCCATATGGGCTCCAGATTCTGAGAAAGGCTAGCTCTCATGCTTCATCGGATCGGTTGTCTCAATTTGGCACGGCTCGTGACTACCACGAGTTCGATATGCAAAATGACTTAAACTGGTACAGCCAGAAAGACGAAGACTATGCTATGCCGTCTTTCTTTCAAAACTCAGATCCTTTGGGTGATCCAACGGAGGACAAATTCGTAACGACTTTAGAAAAAGAGAACCAAATCGATGATCTGAAATTACTGGTTTTCGATCCTATAATATTAGACCCATTAGAGAAAACTAACAATCTTGATAAAGCTTGCAGCTTTATAAAGTCTGCAACTTTATGTAGCTCTCTAGAAGGAATTGATTTGAATGGTTTTCATGATATCGATTCTGATGATGTTCTTGTTGGGGATGATTCTAAAACGATCCACGAGAAAGATCTTGAATTTAACGTAAATGGTGATTATGATGTTGCTAAAGATGAAGAAGGTGATGCAGTTGATACTAATGATGAATCTTTATTGAATGCAAATGGAGATGAATATGAAATATTCGATTTAAGAATCATTCATAGGAAAAACAGAACTGGTTTTGAAGAGAATAAGGATCTACCTATTGTTTTAAACAGCGTGATCGGTTCCAGATACGTTGTTGCTGAGTATCTTGGTTCAGCTGCATTCAGCAAAGTCGTTCAGGCACGTGATCTCCAAACGGGTGTCGATGTTTGTTTGAAGATTATAAAGAATGATAAAGATTTCTTTGATCAAAGTTTAGATGAAATTAAGCTTTTGAAGCTTGTAAATAAGCATGATCCTGCAGATGAGCACCATATTTTACGGCTTTATGATTATTTCTACTTTCAGGTGAGTAATTATGGTTAATTTGATGCAATTCACATTTTTTCCCTCGATTAATTGAAAGTTTTCTTGAAAATTTGGCAGGAACATTTGTTTATCGTTTGTGAGCTGCTACGCGCTAACTTATACGAGTTTCAAAAGTACAACCGAGAATCTGGTGGGGAACCTTATTTTACGTTGACCAGGCTACAGGTTCGTTTGTTCGATATGATCACTGCAACACAATTGGCTTTATAGGATGCTAAATGTCTAAATGTTCTAATAGACTGCTTTATATGTTTATCGGACCATTTAATTGTGTTTCCTACATAAATGTGTTACAGTAAGTTCATATGACGCTTTTGGGCGTCTCAACAAGTTTTGCAGGATACTTTTGAAATACAGTATTATTTCAAAAAGTGTCTTATAAAATGTGTTACAGTATTATTTCAAAAAGTGTCTTATAAAAATAAACATCCAAAAACCGTTCTATCAACTTATTGTGACACTTTTATATAGAATGCGCAATTGTTTGATGTTGAAAACGTAAGTCCTATGAAACATTTGATTAAAACATTTAAATATATTTGACGTTCTATAAAGCTGGTTTTATTGCAGTGATCATTATTCCTCATAATTCTTTTCTTGACCACGAAATGTTGACTTTCGAAAATTCGAAATCAGGTCATAACAAGACAATGTTTGGAAGCTTTGGATTATTTACATGGGCTTGGAATCATTCATTGTGATCTAAAACCCGAAAACATTCTTATCAAAAGCTATAGCAGATGCGAGATCAAGATTATCGATCTTGGAAGCAGCTGCTTTCAAAATGATAAATTATCACTATATGTTCAATCTCGATCTTATCGAGCTCCTGAAGTTATCATCGGTCTTCCATACAACCAAAAAGTTGATCTTTGGTCTCTTGGTTGTATATTAGCCGAACTATCATCGGGTGATGTATATTCTTCACTGAAAGCTTCAATCTTTTACCGTTATTTAACATCTTTATAGAATCTTTTAGCAGTTTTTTCCAAATTTTATTGGTTTTTTTTTGCATCCCCACCAGGTTTTATTTCCAAATGATGACCTTGTGTTCTTGCTTGCACGAGTGATCGGAATGCTCGGGCCAATTGATACCGATATGCTGATGAGGGGCCAAGAAACAAGCAAGTATTTCACAGATGAGTTTGATCTTTATCGCATAAATCAGGTTCGGCTTTAGAAAATCCATACTTATAGTACTCTTTCAGGTGTGTTTTGGTATGCAGGACAGTACAAAACTTGTTGTCCCACGTTTGATGTGATATTAAACTGGGAGAGGAGAGGACTAAATATGATGCTAGATTGTTAAATTACTAAACTACCCATGTCAAATTAAAATCCTAAAATCTTCCTGTTTGTCTAGTCTAGTCCGGTCCAGTCCCGTGTGCGGTCTGCTTACCAAATGCACCTAAGGTCTTGTAGGGTACTATTTGAACCCTTTTGGGTCAAATTGGAATTTTGGAAATATAAAACTTCCCATAATTTTTTTTATGAATTCATGTTTGTCTGATTTTGATGTATCCAGGAAACGAATCAACTCGAATACATACTCTCACAAGAAACATCATTAGAAGAACACATACAAATTTCTGATACATTATTCATCGATTTTGTTAGAGAGTTACTCGAGATCAATCCACGAAGGCGGCCAACGGCTAGAGAAGCCTTGCAACACCCCTGGCTCTCGTTTCCATACGAAACATGAGTATAAATCTTATCCACAAAGGGTCTGGTAGGGTGTTGCTATTTGAACCCCCGACCTTTTGGGTCAAATTAGAAAATTTTGAAATATAAAAACGTTACATCTGATACTGATACTGATGTATGTAAGAGAAAATTTACATGAAAAGGTTCAAATACCATTTCGAGGGGGGTTTATTTAAAATTTATCTTTTCCATTCAACATTCTAACACGATTACATGTACATTACACTATATAAATATTATATATATATTCGCTAACCGTATCGATTTCTTTTTCTTTACGGTTTTATTCGTATAATGAATATTGTTGCGTAATTTGGTCAAACGTTAACGGACGTTTGGTGTGGGGTTATAAACTTATAATGGGTTGTCAGTTGGTCTTTAACCTACTTCTGTTTTTTGTATCAGATTCCCCGTGAACCATTGTACGGATACAGCTGTGTAGTTGGTATTCCTACGTAAGTTTTAAATGCCATTTGGCCAAATTTTAAATTATTTCAAGTTTAGGGACCAAAAACGGAATATACCAAAAAAATGGGAAATCATGGTTGACCGATCAACTGGCACAACAATAGTAGTAGAAAATTTTGCGGGTCCCATGTCTTTTGGGCGCGTGGACCAACAGTCGCGTCGTCTTTCTCTTCTTTGATTAATTGGAAAAGAACAATGGATCATTTTAGCCCCTAAAGTTTGATAGGTTGTCAGATACGGCGTCATTGTTTTTTTTATTTCATGATATTGTTAGAGCATCTTCAACAGATTCCTCAATTTTTTTTTTCAAAATGAAGATCTAAAAATTAAAATTTCTAAAAAAATTACACCCATCTCCAACAGATTTCCCGTTTTAGAGAAAACAATATTATTTATAATATTAAAAAATTATATTTATCTATTAAAATATTATTTCTCTCTCTAGATATTTGTTTTTAAAATTTTCTATTGGTTGTCTCGTGTTATAATCATTTTTGAGATGTTCTCCAAATTTGGAGAAAAAAACCTCATCTTTCCTACTTTCTTCATTTTGAAGATAGTCTTGGGGAAGCTGTTGAAGCTAAAAACTGGCTTAAAATCCTCATTTTCCCCATTTTAGGGAAACTGTTGGAGATGCTCTGAATGTTAGATTCTTATATTTCGATTTGAATAATGTTCTAGAAATAATTAAGCTTTGAGAGGCTAAGTGTAAATAAACTGCAAATGACACATGTGAAGTCACAAAGAAGGCGGTTGTACACGAGACATGTAGACGACTTGTTGAGATTGCATACTATGGTCACAATTTAGACGAGATTGCAAGTGAAATGTGGAAGAGCAAAATGTAGAAGGTTTGTGTAGCTAGGTGATATTAAAAGCCACTTTCAATAAGTCAAGACTACCACATGTTGAGGTTGCATATGAAAGTCATTTGAATCTTAGGGACTCTTTGGTTCATGAAATTCAAAAGATTTCAAGAAAATTTGAATCATCAATTCATTTGACCTCATCTAAAATTAATTTTATCACTTTCACAAAAGCAAAAACAAAATTCACGAGATCTCAACTTTTGTATCACGTGGGTCACCTATTTTACGTCTTTCGTCGTCAAGTATAGACTCTAGAGGTACTTCAAACCATATACTAGTGTATAATTGTAAATCTCTCTCTCTCTCTCTCTCTCTCTCTCTCTCTCTCTCTCTCTCTCTCTCCCCCCCCCCCTACGACACATATATACATGGCATAAATTTTGTTTAGGGAGGGTTCCTTTGAATTGAATTCCACTAATTCATAATTCATAATTCATAATTCCTTCCGTAAGTGAAAGAATTGAATTTCATCCATTTGCATTCAATTTAACCAACACCGTCCACGTCCTACCCCCACCACGACCAAGCTACTATTGTCACTGTCACTCCCCCGCCCCTAACACCCCCGGCCGCACACCATTACTGTTGTGGTTACAATTGCCACCTACCCAACCCCATCGACCACACCGTGCGACTCTTATCGTCGTCACAACTCCCCCATGCGGTTAACCACCCCCCACCCTCTCTAAACAAAGATGGAGATTCCAATTCTTTTGAGAGATTATGTTTCATTTCCTTACCAACCAAACACATGGTTAAATTATATTTCAGTTCCTTCAAAGTCAAGTTCTGTTAATGGATTCCAATTTCAACAAATTCCATGTTGCGTACTAAACGACCTCCTAGTTTGGTGCCGAAAGAAGTTTAGTGTAGGAACCAAAAACATGCAAACTAATCTGTAAAGTATTTTTGAAATATGTGTTTGCATAGCCCATATGTGAGTATCATGTGATTTATAAAAATCGAGATACATGCCTATGTATTGATTAAAGTATTTTGCAAAATTTGCACATCTATGGCTCTATGCCATGTATTTATGTGTCTTAGAATGAGAGTGAGACATATACAATCATACACCAAGTACATGTTTTGAAGTGCCTCTATAGTCTATACCTAGTGATGAAAGACGTAAAATAGGTGGCCCACATGATACCAAATATTGAGATCTCATGAATTTTGTTTTTGCTTTTGTAAAAGTGACAATTTATTTTGGACGAGGTTAAATAAACCCGTATTGAGCACTCCTGTTCTGTCAATTTCATAATAATCAATTGTTAGAATCTCATGTTTGCTAAATTTGAATAAATTTTTCCTAACGTCTATTAAATTTTTTATCTTTTCTTTAAAAGGCTTTTAGAAAGTATCACGTATTCTCTTATCAAATGTATATAAACTTTAAATAAATTCACATAAGAACACCGTTTCTCCTGCATAAAGATGTAAAAAAAAGTAAAGGTGTTCACAAATCACAACTTTATGATGCCCAAATCTCATGGGTTCCACACCAAAGAACGAAAACGTTAGAGCATCTCCAACATCTATGCTAAAATGAAAAAAAGTGTAATTGTAGCATTTTAGTTGCTCCAACAGTTATTCTATCCTATATGCTAAAATAGAAAAAAGATGAAAGAAGTTGTAAAATTCTCCAAATTTAGATAAATCTCTAAAACATATTAGAAGAGAGAGTAAATAATATTTTAATTATATCAACCAATTAGAGTATTGAGATAAAAATGTGTAGGAGAGAGAAATATTATTTTATTAAATGTATTGAATATTTTCTTAATATAATTAATGGTAGAATTGCTAAAATAAAGTAGCTGTTGGAGATAAATGTAAATTTTTATAGAGATTTTGACTTTTTTTACTCTATTATAATTTTTTTTTAGCATATCTGTTGGAGATGCTTTTAAACCAACCAGCACGCAAAACAAATGGAAAAGACACTTCTGTCCCTGAACTCCGGTCCCATCTCCACGTCATCTTCAACAATCCCCCACTTTCATATAGAAGCGCGTGTCACTTACTCTCCCCATCTTGTTCAATCCTTTTGAGGCGCCATCACCTTGACCACACCCTCCCCATTCTCTATTCTATTCCATTTCTATATGCATACAAATGCATAAAACGAAATCATTACATACACACAATATACATATATACACACACAGAGACGGCAGGACCTCCTCGATTCCCTCCTAGGTTCAATCTGAGAAGATTAGTTACTGTGTCTGTGTGGTTTTTTTTTCTTCCGGCAGCCGGTGATGGCGGAGATTGGCCAAGCTGCTACTGATGTTTACGCGCCGACGAAGACCTTACAAGTATGGCGGACACTGTTGAACTGGTTGACTTTCTTTTTTCAGATCTTTCTTCAGATCATTAGAGGCACTCCTTCTGTTGCTTCATTGATAAATTATTCTTCTTCTTCTTCGTCGTCGTCGTCGTTTATGCCTTTGCCTGTTGTTGAATCTTCCGAACCGACAGCATTGGCTACAGCTTCCGTTCATATTCCGTCCGCTGTGGCTGATTTTGATTGTTTGGAAAAGCTCACGGTACGTTTCAATTTAATTTCAGATATTGTTTGTTTCATTGATTGATTTCGTTTTGCAAGGAGGGAACTAGGTTTATAGTTAGTTAGTTATGATGGTGATTGTTCATCTCGTATGTGTTGATGTTTGATTGGATCGATATCGTTAGGTGATTGCATTTATTTTGTCATGTGAGTGTTCTAGAACTTTTTTGTTCAGAAACATGAAATTTTCTCTCTGGTAGATGTACATTTTCCCTATGCCTAGAATACCAAAGTTTTTTTCTGCTTGAAATTATGGAGTTGATTGTGTTGTATTGAATTATATAATCCTGAACAAATAGTAAGCGTTACATGCTTGTAAATGAGAAAAAGGACTAGCCTTAAAAGAATAGTAACTCATGGCAAGTGTTCTCCACGAACAGCAATCCATCAAAATAGTAAATCATTTTATACAATGAGCAGAGATTGAAAGGAAAAAAAAATAAGCACAATGATTAACCTTGCTTGTAGGGTATGGTATGCACTAATTGATACCCAGAATTATCTGTAGCTGAGGGAAATTTAGAATCTGAGTGTGTGGCATTAAGGAAAGAGCATACCTTCAAAAGGTTTGTTCTTTTCTTCTTCCATCATAACCTTTATTGCTTTTGCTTTTTTATTATTTTATCATCAACTAGGTTGCCTTTGTTCCTTTAATTATGCTGACTAACTCAAAAGCTTGTTATATACCTCTATGCTTAGATTTAAAGTATGTGTATAATATGCAAATTGTAAGGAGAATGTTTGTCTCGTTTCCCTTAATATCGTGGAGAAAGCATTAGAAGAAGATTTGACTCTTGGATTATTGTCATTCATAACAAAGTCTGAATCCAAACTAATTTAGACTAAAATGATACCTTCAAGGAAATATTAAGAAAGCTATTGGACTATGATTGGAACTGAGATTCTTTTGTAGAAACTTCGAAGATTTGTTATTTGTCACAAGAAACAGGATAACAGAGATTAACCCCGAGATCTGTACAGTACAGTTCAAACTTAGTTCACAAGGATGAATGATGTTTCTGTTTGTTTCAATGGATGTTGAGATTGTTGATTAAACATTTCAAATATGTGGAGAGTCCACAGAAAAGATTCCGTTATGTCCAGGATCTTACCAAAATGATTGGAACACCGCCCAAAATCTCTGTTTTGATCCCACTATATTTGGATAAGATAATGATTCTTGTGTAATTGAGAGTAAAAGAGGGCTCAAACTTGTAACAGGCTTGATAAATATCAAGTGCTTGAATCGTTCCCTTTCACATTTTCAGTCTCAAAATGTTCTGGAATGGTGTACTTGATTTTTAGTATGTTAGGTGGCGAAGAGAAGTCTCTGTGTTCCATTTAACTTTTTATACTGCATGGTTTACATGTGATAGTGTGGTAAAAATATGTATAAACAATTTTTTTATAGATCAAAGTTTCTGTGTCATGAAAGTATTTCTCAACCTTTGTTGGATTAAACGTTGATGATCACCACATCAATACTTAAATATGCAGTTCAAAAGTCTTCTGTTTAGTTGAATCCTACTTTGCCAAGAGCACACAAAAGTTTTGTTCTCAAATAGACAGTTCTACCTTCAAGCGTGGCACAATAAATTCTTTGTTGAATTGGTCTCTATCACAATAGAATTTAAAAACTTCCTGGTGTTAAAAAAATATAGATCAGAATTTACAATGTTGCTCCCCATGATATCAGTTTACTCATCTTCTATTATGATGTCATTAAGAGCCTATGATGCTGAGTCATCCGTGATTACCTTTTTAGGCTTCTGGGTAGAAGAAATATGGGTAAACTAAGGGTCTGTTTGTTAGCAGCTTAATGAGCCTAATGAGACAGCTTATTCGGTTAGCTATACATGACTGTTTGGTAGTGGCTTAATGATATAGAAAGTGGCTTATTCAGTAAGCTTTCAGAGGGAGCTTTATGCAGAAAGTCAAGTTTTTTCCAAATTTGTTCCTCCCAATTAAAAAACAGGCTCCTTTTATCTATGAAAAAACCCTCCCAAACAAAAACCTTCACAATCTATACAGACAGATTAATTCACACAGACAATTTTATCCATACAGAACTTATTGAAAAACCAACCAAACAGCCCCTAAGAAGCCTATTGAAATGTTAGACTTGCCATCAACATTGCTATTTTATGATGAAAACTAGTAAGACTGTAGAACAGGCTTAAATTCTGCACTTCACCACGTTGAATGAATAACAAGCGTTTAAGCTTTGTTCTTTGCTGTTGGTTATTGCTTATCTGCTACCTTTCTTTTTGAATTTTGCTTAATCAACAAGACCTTTATATCCGAAAATGAAACATACATCTCTGGCCGCAGGTGGTTCTTGACTTGGATGAAACTCTGGTATGTGCGTATGAAACATCTAGTTTGCCTGAGACTGTTCGCAAACAAGCCACAGAGGCTGGTTTGGCATGGTTTGAGCTGGAATGCTTATCTTCTGACAAGGTGAGAACATTTATCTGCATAAATTAGTTTTAATCTTCTTTATTATTTATTTCATTTAACATGATACCTGAACTTTGGGTTTGAAGGAAATTGAAGGAAAACCCAAGGTCAACTACGTGACAGTATTTGAACGTCCTGGATTGCATGAGTTTCTTGCCCAACTTAGCAAATTTGCTGATCTTGTACTATTTACTGCTGGCCTTGAAGGTTTGCTTACTACTATACTTTTTGCTTTCATATCTGATATCGATCTTCATCATTCTTTCGATTTGCTTTTATGGTACCACTTCAGGATATGCCAAGCCACTTGTTGACATAATAGATGCTGAAAACAGGTTTAGCCGTAGGTTTTATCGGCCTTCAACATCTTCCACGTGAGTAGTTTTCTATATACTACTTATTTATATTGTTTTCTGATATCTCACATCTTGCTCTTTTCTAAGAGGTGCATCATAGTATGATAGTATCTGGTTGTGTCTATGAATATCTTCTTGAGTGGCAGCCTCCATTTAGGTCTTTATTTTTTTTCACTCTTTGGAAATTTGAAGTTGCACTAGAAATGATTTCTGGAAAGATGTTCCTCATGGTAACTTTGAGGTTCAATCCCTTCATTCACAAGTTCCCAAATAATAAAAACTTCATCCAAACACATGTATTTTGAAGTTATAATTTCTTGTACATGTTTATTTATAGGTTTTATTTTGTATTTTTCATTTGTTCTTTACTCAAACATGGGTCAAAAGCAAGATAGTTGAAATTCTATTTTGGAAGACAATGAACTGTTATCAGATCTTATATTTATATCTACTTCAACAACATTATGTCTTCTTCAGTTGAGATCTTCAGCTTATGCATTTGGGTGGAGTGTAAGCATAGTCCAGATTTTAGAAAATTATAATGTCTTGATCTCATTAAAAAAAAGTAAATATTTCTCATATTTATTTGGATTTTGGGAACTTATATCGCATAGGACCGTGCCTCTCAGCCAAGAATAGTGTTCTGTTCTTGATGTTGCCTTTTGTGCAAATGTTGTTACTTCAACATGATATTTCCGAAATCTGTAACATTTAAGACATAATGCTACAAATTTGACATTCAAAGAATTTTAGAGCATAAGTGAACATTTCTAGGAGGCACATAAGCACTCTCTCTTATTGCTTCCTATCTCAGCCTTATAAGGAACAAGATTAAAAGCGTCCCAGTGGTTACATATTTTATGTGTGTGTGTGTGTGTGTTAATTTGAAAGATTGTATCTAAATAGCAGAGATAAAAGATAAATAATTAAAGATAAATATGTGATGAAATGAGTGGTTCTATTTTAGCACCTCTTTTTTTTCTTAATCTCTTGTATCATGCATATATTCTTTTTATCTCTACATTTTAATGGTTAAGAGGTCTGATTTGCAAGGTCATGGGTCCAAACTTCACTCTTGCAGTTGTTGCCCTCAATATGTTGCAAAGCATTTGGTTTGTCCATTTGCAAGCACAAGGTGTGTGGGAGGGGGAGATCGCAAAGGGAACATGCTGACTGATGTGTTAATACTGATGGCCAAATATATCACAAATACATCACCATATGAATACGGTTCCTAAAGACGATATGAATTCCCTCCCCATCCAACAACTATGCTCATGTCCTCCCTGGAGGTTAAAAGCAAGCTTTCAGATGGAAAATCTAGCATATGTTACCATCTATAGTGATATTAGTTAATACCAATGCAGTGTCTTTAATGGTGATTAATTTTTAGCATTTTTTTCTTATTTCCTATGATACCTCATTTTTATACTCTATATAGAGCTCATCTTAAATCCTTTTGTTTTTTTTTATGACACAGAGAGTATCGTGAACACGTGAAGGACCTTTCCTTAGTATCACCGGATTTTTGCAGAGTAGTCATTGTTGACAACAATCCGTTCAGTTTCTTATTGCAACCAGTCAACGGAATCCCATGCATACCTTTTTCTGCTGGACAACCACGCGACGACCAGGTATTCATACCAAAATAGTATGAAAGTTATTTATAATTTATAAACCGTCACTTTTGAGTTTCAAAACTGATCCGATGCCAAAACAAATGAATTGCTTCATCTACACTAGTGTGCTAATACGGGAAAATACCATTTGTGTCCTTATTTATACATACACCAGAAAGACGAAGGATCATGTGAGAATAGGAGTTAAGTTGAGAACCGCATTAGTGTTGATCTTCAATTAGATTGATCCAAGGGTGGAGCACCCTTCTCACCGAAACCCAACTCTACACACAAATTACTTGATATAGAGATGGTAAGCATTATGCAAAAAAAGATCAACTTTGAAGCATAATTTACAACCAAACAAATCCATGACCTCTTGACCAGTGTTTTTTAAAAATCCATGATCTTTTGTCCGAGTATTTAGGCATTCTTATTATATATAGTAGTTGCATTCTTCTGTTAAACAAAGACATTCTCACATATGTCAGAATGTTATGAATTTAACAAAAATATGTCAGAAGGCCGTTTAACCAAAGGACCCACTTCTAGATTGTTCTAATAGATTTCTTGAGATTGTTTGTGAGTCAACAGCTGACCAGTAATATTATGTATAAACAATACAGCTTCTTGAGGTCCTCCTTCCTCTTTTGAAGCAACTTTCCGAGCAGAGAGACGTAAGACAGATCCTATACGAAAGATTTCACATGCCGGAGTGGTTTGAAAAACACGGAATCCCGGCCTCTGCCTGGGCAACAAATGGCTAAAAAAAGCATTTGGAGCCATCGAAAACAGGAAAGTATGTCT
The DNA here is from genome assembly GCA_036898165.1 of Silybum marianum. Taxonomy (NCBI): domain Eukaryota; kingdom Viridiplantae; phylum Streptophyta; class Magnoliopsida; order Asterales; family Asteraceae; genus Silybum; species Silybum marianum. The sequence continues at coordinate 3,445,049 of CM072532.1, forward strand.
CTGTACCAACATTAAATTACACACTTTGTATAGCTTATCTATCTTGCTGACTCATTCAGAGATTCTTTTAGTTATTGTTTCCTTGCAACACACACAGAGTCATGTTCTTGTTGTAAGTTGGTATATAGTTTGCAACGTGATGTCGGTCTTGTAGAGTTTGTTAATTATCATTCAGCTTCTGTAAAACCTCTCGTAGATCAATAAATGATCTCGACCTCTAGGTTTCGATCGCTATCTTGTTTTACCGATTTTATTTATAAAGGCAGAGGACCAAATGCCAATTTGCTTCTAGGGTGACTTTTCACATTATTGTATCAAAACCAATGGTCCCTAGCAAAACCATGATAAATGAGTTAGTTGTTGCGATTCCACTTTTGATCTGTATAATGAACACTTGTATTCTATGTATTAAAAGTTATCCATACCAAAAAGAGACTTTAGCAGGAAAGTGTGTAGGTTTATTATATATATAGTCAAAAGTAAAGGATGAGAATAGGGGATTCTGGAGGCAAACCACAAGTCCCAACATTGAATGCTGGACTAGAAACACTTTTTAAGCAGTGGGACCATTTATGCTTTTGTGTGGTTCAAAGTAAAACGTATTTTAGAATCCAATTGCCTCCAACACTATCATCATTCTCATTTGTGTTTCAACAACATTTCCCCTTTGTGGTTCATAAATTCATAAACAACCTACTTTTTGTTACATTTTTTATATATCTCTAACTTTGTGTTGTGTCAATTGACATATTTTTCGTAACTTCATACGATAACACAACCTAATCTGGAGCTATAATGTGCAAATCTTAGTCGTTCAGCGTTGACCGATGAAGAAGGATATTATCGTATTTATTAAGAAATTGAGATTTACATTGAAATTTACAACTTATATGGGTCATTGTTAATCGTCTTAAAAGATTGTCTTAGTTTCCATTATAGAAAAGAAAAGTATAATAGTTGAGATGTTATTGTAAGATATATTTCATTCAAATCTAAAAGAGAAAGCTGTAAATGGTAGACAAGAATTGAAGTGAGCAAGTATTGTGCCGAAAATTCTCCATTTCATGTGCAAAAGAATGATGATGAAAATAAAAAAGCGTATGTATACAACATGCTTTGTCTTGCATTTGGTAGCCATTTCAAATAATTTTAAATCATATCTAGATATGTATGAAGAATTATTTACATTAACAGGTATTTTATTTATTTATTATTTTCATTCGAGTTTAAACATAATTTAAATATTACACATTCTTCAAATATATCTTTAAAATGGAAAATAAATAAATAAGAATGTATCATTTTTGGTATTTGAAGGAACCTTCAAAGTCTAATACAATAGTTTTTTTCAACCCAAATTGTTAATAAAAATTCGATAATTACTTACAAAATAATATATTTTTGTTGATGGTTTGCAACTTTGTATTGATAATTTGATATTAAATGTATTAAAAATTTAATACCGTAACTAATACTAAAATGAAAATGATGTCGGAGTTAAAATAATCAAATTTTATTACTATATAATAACTTTTCTCCTCTACCGTTTTTTTTTTAATTTTCTTTGTTCACTTTTCAATAAAAAATCGATTTATATTTCAATGTTTATTGGGCTATTAAATATTTAATAATATAATTAATGTCAGAATATCAAAGTAAAAATCTATTAAAGTTAATTATTTATTATCATTTTTATGGTTTTTTTTTATTTCAAAGAGACTCGTAATTTTTTTTTATCTGAAAATGTTTTTATTTTATCAACCCTACCTTATTCTTTTCATTTTTTCATTCCCATTTCACGTAATTATACAAAATATAAAGATGGACATTTAATTTTTATTTTCTCACGAGAGTTTAATATCCTTCTTCCTTCAAATATTTTCTCATGTAGAGTATTTGATTGCATTAATACGTTCAAATATATGGGATTTTTCTCATATCGTATAAAAAAATGAAATGAAATAATAAAAGTTTTAGAAGTCAAAAGATATAAAATTGATTAAAAAATGCTTTAATCATTTAAGCCACCCAATTAATACTTATGAAAATGAAAGAGAGTTTTAAAATTGGTTGGGGTGTTGTCCACCTATAATCAATTCATACAGTGTTATTATATAATATTATTTCTTTTCTTTCAAATATAAAATATTTATGAGGCATCTGAATTCACATTTTAAATATGATTATATGATATTTTAATGATCAAAATCAAATACTAATGAGTTGTACAAGCCTTAATGTAAGATTTATAGATATTATTTTTTCCATATAATTCATGAAAGCATAAAAACAACATAGATCAGACCAATAATGCATCATCAATGATTTCCAATTCTTTATTATAATGAAGTTTTATAAAGTTGTCACAAATATTATAAAGCAATACCAACATGGTCTAAGGTGTAGCTGCATATTTGTGGACCAAGTTGATTGGTTCGTAGTTGATTAAATTGAATCAAGAATGTTGCATTAGATAAAAACCAAACAAGTTATATTGTATTATAGTTATCTAAAAGGTTTTGGATTAAAAAAAAGATTGAAATCGAGTCAGCCCAACCAGCAACCAAAGCTGTATGCATTATATGAACAGAAAGCAACCGTCGTTGATAAGATCCATCCATTTAGCAGCACCTTAGGATGGCATAGCCTCAAAATTAAGGGCGAGGTTCAAACCGAAACATGAATAAATATAAATACACAAAAAGTGTATCGATGTTTGTTTCTATATGATATATGTAATAAATCACTACAAGGAAAATAGACTTTTATTTCAATGAATAAAGTGTATTAGCTAGAAAATATTTAATAAAAAGCTGTTGTATGAAAAACGTGTTAATTAAAAATATAAGATCATCCCTATTTTCTTACCAATTGCCCTTTTGTCCTATCTTAGGTTTAAGAATATATTAAAATCACAAGAGTTAGAAAAACACTTTCCATATATTTGTAATCACGAATGTTCTTAGAAGTTCAAACATAGAATTTTTGGAATACAATAACTGTCAAGGGCTAATCTGTAATTTCATGAGTCAACCGCACCTTCCTTTAAAAAGAATTCTCACGTTACATGCACCAAACTAAACGTATGGATGATAACGAGACAAACACATTTTTAATGGTATGTATGCATCACACCAAACTTTCTATTATCATTTTTCATCTATAATATCTTGCACAATGCAATGAGATACATCTTAATTTTAAGTTCCGTTTTATTGTTTGTCTCTACAGATATTATAAGACAATTTTATGTGATTTTAAGAAAACGATAAAATTTTATTTTTGAATAAAATATAAATTTGAGATACCATACATTTTAAAAAATATATTGATATTAGTATCAAATTTAATTTAAAAGTTCTTGTTTTTGTTTGTAATTTATTTAATTTTAAAATTTTATTATAATTAATTTAGATTTAATAACGAATTAATTTAATAATATAGTTTTTTATAAAAATAATAATTAAGTATTTTTTTAAAACTCAATAATTATCCTAAATATATTTTAGATTTTTTAGATTTAATATAAGATACTTATCATGTATTTGATGTATTTATCTGTAATTAATTACATAAATTTAAATATAAAATTTTAATAAATTATTTTTACAAACAATTTAATTATAATCTTAAATTTTAAATAATAAATATCAATAAACAATATTTAAGGTGTAAAATATAATTTTTTAAATTTCTTTATCAAATACTTTATTTTATAAATTATAATTTATAACCAAGTCTTTTAATTTTCATAGAGTAAAAGGTCAAAGTTTGCTACCTATAACTAAAGTTTCTGCTTACGTGGAAAGGAAGCTGCAGTCCGGTGACAGAACCACACGTGGCATCCAGTTATAGCTTAACCTATGTGACAGTTCGTCAAGCTAGCGTCACCCAAACTCTATACATTCTTACTGGTAACAGATTTTCTGAAATAATTATATTCTTTTTTTATTTTCAAAATATTCATTTTTCATTTATTATCTCTCTCTCTCTCTCTCTCTCTCTCTCTCTCTCTCTCTCTCTCCTCTCTCTTTCTCTCTTCTCTATCAAAATTCCGTTCAAATCAACCAATGCAAAACATCATCGCCGGCGACTATCAGAATTTCAGATGACGACATTATCGGCCGCCGCCGTCATCTCTGTTGTCACTCTTATATTCTCTGTCGTATGTAATGTCCACGGTCTTGGTGGCTCCGCCACCACCGTCTCTGTAAGCTATGGTACCACCGTCACCGTCTGCGGCATCGTCGCTGGTCAACCGAGTCAACGGATTCAATGCTGGCGTGATGGACAAGTGTTTGATGTATTCTCCAATATCTCTTTTGAGTCCATCGCCGGTGGTCGTGATGTGTTTTGCGGCGTTAGGTCCGGCGGTTCAAGTCTCGTCTGTTGGAACCCTAGCTTGACTCCAAAGCGTCTTTACTTCAACGAAACGGTACTTTTGCGTCAGTTAACTATCGGTGACGGTCAAATTTGCGGGATTACGAATAGTTCTGGATTGAACGTCAAATGTTGGAGGAACCGTGACGAGCTTTCAATTCAAAATCGTCAGTTCCAATCGATTTCATCAGGATTAGGGTTTACTTGCGGTGTTTTAAACAACACCGATGAGATCATCTGTTTTGGAACAAATTCAGAACTGGCGAGAAATATTCAAGGTAACTTTACGAATTTCCGCATGTTAAATGTTGCTGTAGGAGGTAATCACGCCTGTGGAGTAAATTCTACTGGTTTATTGATTTGTAGAGGTAACAACGATTATGGGCAGATTAATGTACCCAATCATTCACCGTTCGAATTCTCTGCACTCGCCCTTGGATCAAATCATACTTGTGCCTTGCGAAAAATAAACAATTATGTAGTTTGTTGGGGTGGTGGAGGAGGGAATTTGAGTGATTATGCAGTTGAAGTTTCGTTTGAATCAATTGTTGCTGGATTGGATTTCACTTGTGGATTGACAACCAATAACCTCTCTGTAATCTGTTGGGGAGAAGGATGGTTTAGAAATAGTTCATATCCATTAGGATTCGAGCTTCCATTAAGAACAATTCTTCCAGGTCCATGTGTTTTATCTGATTGTGATTGTGGCATCTATACTCAATCTGCAATTCTTTGTTCTGGTTATGGATCAATATGTAAACCTTGTGATATATCAAGTTCTTCAATACCATCATCTCCATTATCACCACCGCCCCTTGGAGGTCTTAATATGCCTCCACAATCTAATTCACCTTCAAGACCTTTGAGAAGAGGGCTATTGGCTTTTGCAATAGTTGGATCAATTGGGGCTTTTGCAGGCATTTGTACTATACTTTATTGTTTATGGACTGGTGTTTGTTGTGGAAACAAAAAGATTCATAACTCTGTTCAACCCACAATCACTGGTTCTACACACAATGGTCCACAGTTTTCAAACAGCAGTCCGGTTTCAAGATCTTCTACAATCAGACGGCAAGCATCAAGAGCTTTCAGACGACAAAGAAGTGGAACTTCTTCGAAACACGCTGATAGAGAAGAGGAGTTTACTTTCGCTGATCTAGCTTTAGCAACCGACAACTTTTCTCAAGATAATAAAATAGGTGCAGGGAGTTTTGGGATTGTGTACAAAGGGAAGTTGTTAGATGGCCGTGAAGTCGCCATCAAAAGGGGGGAAACGAGTCTTAAAACCAAGAAATTTCAAGAGAAAGAAAGCGCGTTTGATTCAGAATTGGCTTTTTTATCTCGGCTTCATCATAAACACTTGGTTAGGCTCGTTGGGTATTGCGAAGAAAGGGAAGAAAAGCTTTTGGTTTATGAGTACATGAAAAATGGAGCTCTTTATGATCATTTGCATGATAAGAAAAACATGGAGAAAAGTAGCAGCTTGTTGAATTCTTGGAAAATGCGAATCAAGATTTCTTTAGATGCCGCTAGAGGAATCGAATACCTTCATAACTATGCAGTTCCTCCTATAATTCACAGAGACATCAAATCATCTAACATCTTGCTTGACGCGAATTGGGTTGCTAGGGTTTCTGATTTCGGGTTATCTCTAATGGGACCCGAGTCAGATTCAGAGCACAGACCAACAAAAGCGGCTGGGACCGTTGGTTACATCGATCCAGAATACTATGGACTAAATGTAGTCACTGCCAAAAGTGATGTTTATGGTCTTGGAGTTGTACTGCTAGAGCTTTTAACAGGAAAAAGAGCAATTTTCAAAAGTGATGATGATAATGGTGGTGCACCAATTAGTCTAGTGGACTTTTCCGTTCCGGCAATCATTTCCGGCGAATTGGCAAAGATTTTGGATAAAAGGGTGGGGCCGCCGGAGGTGAATGAGGCGGAAGCGGTGGAGCTGATGGCGTACACCGCCATACATTGTGTGAACTTGGAGGGTAAAGAAAGACCAACCATGAGCGATATTGTTGCTAATTTGGAACGAGCCGTGACACTTTGCGACGATAGCCATGGCAGCATTTCCAGTGGTCAGATTTCGATTATTTCCGAATGAATTAAGTTGTAGATTTTTTGATTTTTGATTATATGGGGTTTGATTTTTTTTACAGGTTTATGTGGGTATATAATTTGTAAACATTAAAGATTTAGGCTTTTGTTTTCTTTAGTCTAACATGAGATTACAAAGAGAATTTTGCAACACCTATAACCATTAAGGTTGGTGGTGATGGTGTTTTTTTAGTTAGAAAAGGTCTCATTTTTCATTCAAGTTTTAGATCCATTGGTTAATAATAGTTTTGGAGCAGACTAGCATAGACTAGATACAAGTCTTTATCTTTTTTATATATTTTATATTCGAGTGAAACATATTGGTTTGTTTGATTTATTGAAATATTGTTTCAAATATAAAATATAGTTGTAGGAAAGTGGAGTGTTATGATGTAGGAAACCTAGAGGAAGGTGTTTAATTGAAAGAAGATATAAATTGACTCAAAACAATTCAATGGATGTATGCGTATATACTTGGTCCCCATAACATGGTTCAAATCTGGTGTTCCTGACCAAATTTACAAAAATAAAATAAAAACCTAATATGTGTATATTGATTATTGTTGTATTTAAGAAAGAAACTGATATAGTAATTTATGGGAAATTTAAACGCTTAATTGTATTTTTTTAATTGTTTTGAATATAATAAATAACAATACATAAATGGAATGTTGATTAATGTGCATTTAATTCGGACGGTGGTGGCTATTTCTCTATTTTCCAAAATTTATTATCAATCGGCTTTGCGTTTAATTATAAGCAATTATGTTTTATTAAAATCTAATTTTTTTCAAAGACACTTAATACACACTCACACATCCAAGAGCTAAGATATTTCAAAATTATCAGCCACGGGGTTCAAATCCTCCAACCAAATATAATAGTATATTTTACTAGAGTGGAGGAAATATGTTAAATGGTGGCATTAAATAGGAGGACAGGGGGCCAATAAAAGGTGCACGTCGGAAGTTATGGCCGGTGCCGTCAATATGACTCTGGGTTTTTTTTCTTTTATTCAAATAATAATATCTAAAAACTAAAACTCGGATTGTTGTTTTTGTTTGTATATGATTCAAAAGGATTGTTGTAATATAAAGTTACGTAAAGATGTATTTTGGAGTTTAGTATATACCATGTGATTAACCCGACTAAAATAAGCACACTATATAAAATTTTAATTTATTTTTGTGGCCAAGGCTCATCTTAAAATACAATATTCAAATGTTTTTGTTTATCATGAACCCTATCTATTATATTTAAAAGAAGACTTTAAGATTAATTTAAGAATAAATAAAAAAGTTTGTTTTTGTGGTTCATCGAAAATAACGCTTTTTTGTTATTAGAGTTTTAAAATTACTATAAGATAATCATCATAGTTTACAAAAACGTCTAAATAGGATATAAAAGATTTTGTTAATTGAAGAGCAATTTTATCTTTTTATCTATTTTTGTCTTATACTCAATCAAAACTCATAATAGCTAAAATCATAAAATCGATTTTGAATGGATAAAAGATAAAATAAATTGATAAAAAAATCAAAATATCTTTAGTTTAATGAAATTTTTTAATGGTCATTAAAGAATTGGTGAAAACCACAATGATCGTTTTGTAAGACGAAAAATTACTAATCATAGGAACCAAATTTGTAGTTTATTCTAAATTTTAACTAATATAATATAGTCTGCTAAAACAACTTGTATTCAATTATCATAAATGAATTTGATGAATCAACAATTTTAAAACTGAAACTAAAAAAAATGGAAATTATTAAATATGAAAAATAAAAAGCGCGTGCGGAATATGAGATGGAAATTGCATTTAAGCATTCAAAATCGCCGCCGGTACACGTGTGGAGTTATTGAAGTCCCGCGGCCTCCTTGCGTGATTCACTAGGCTCCACCACCCACCCTAATTCCTCGGCGGTCATCTTCTTTACTTCCTACTTATTATTATAAATAAATAATAATTGTATATATAAATATTACATATGAGGTGGTTTCACCAATTCAATGACTTTGAATGGTAGTAGATGAAGTGGCTGTTTGGTAGTTGTCGGATGGTATAGAGCTGGATGGTACAGATGTCTGGATGGTATAGAGGTTCTGTATGATATAATGCGGAATGAAAAATGATTGTTTGGTAGTTGCTATGAATGGACAGTCTGAATAAGAACAAATGACTATTTTACCCTTTTAATTGTTTAGGTTTGGTTAGAAGGTAGTTCAATTGAAAGTCATTGAGGCATTTCATCAAACACCTATTGTGCAATATGTGAATTGACATATAAAATCTTCTTCCTCTATTTATAAATGATCACCACAATCAAAAAATTTCTTTCTCGATTACCATTTACAATGATCACCACAATCAAAAAATTAGAAACACTTTTGAATAGATTATAGGACTTTCATCTAGACTGCACAACAAGGAACCAAAAAAACAGGCAGCTAACAAACCAAAATCAGTAGCTAAAAAATCAAAATTGGCAAATGAATCAGCAAAAAAACCACAGTAATCTGATCTGCTCTTTTGAGTCTGAGCGATTCCATGAGAAATAGCAGATTTGAAAAACCCAGATATAGATGGAGAAACAGGAATCGAAATCGATGGGGCTTAGAGATGCATAAAAAGAATTTGATGGAGGAGAGATACCTGAGAGATCGACAGACAGCAGTGAGAGATCGATGGAGAGAGAGATCGACAGAGAGCTGTGAGAGATCGATGGAGAGAAAGATCGTTGTATCATGTAAGGAATCGTGGAAGAGAAGTGGTCGGAGGTGTCGCACACGGTGGTCGGAGGTGTCTCACGCAATGGTTGGAGGTGTCGTGGAAGAGAAGTTCGTGGGAGGCGGCGTCGGCGGTTACCTTATAACCGCAGTGGTCACCTGGAAGAGAAGTTCGTGAAACGTGGGATTTGGCCGACGGACGGTGGATGGCGGCGTCGGCGGTGGAAGGGACGGCAGCCGGCGGTGGTCCTGGAAGACAGCAACAGCGAGCATGAGAGAAATCATGATGGGAGAAGAAAACAAGTGAAGGAGGCGCTGGAGAGTGGAGAAGAAAACAAGTGAACAAAACAACGGTATTTTGGGGAAAATAAGGGGTCTGAATCATAACCCAAGGAGTTAGGGCCTGCATCCTTCAGAGGCTTTTGTTCCACTTCAGAGGACAATTTTTTTTTGCCAAACAGCCCCTAGCCTCTACACGATTCAGACGTGCCTCTGAATGGCACCATTCAGACCTAAACAAACAGCCCCGAAGCTTATTTGTAATTGTTGTCAAATTTCCATAGAAAAATATATTGTTTACATATTTCTATTATTCTACCAAACATACAAATGTTAATTATGTATAAAACCTAAGATATTAGGCATATGATTATGAACGACAAGATCAGCAATTTTAAGTAAAATTAAATTAAATGGAAACGATGATATCAACAAATTTGCAAGTTTGTTGGTTAGAAATGTCAAACAACCAAACATGTTTCTTTTTTTACAATTAACAATTAATAAAACACATTAGATGTTAATGAAAACCAATCATCTTTCAAATGGAATCCAAAGACGAAGTGAAATTTGTGAAAAAGTGTTCCTTTCATTGCTTGATATGCTTGCAGAACACAATTATGGATTGCCCCATGCTGGGCTCTGATACCATGTGAAAATACATTGAACCCCCAAATTACTCTCCAAAAAAACACTTAAAAGAGAAGGAAAGTTCCAATATATATAAAAAAATAATAATTCAAGTCTAACCGATATAGGACTCTAACAGGTTTAATCCAATTCATTTACCTTATTGTAACAAGACCATTTTCAAGCATCTTCTAGTGGATCTTTCATGATTGATTATTTCAAGCATAGCTGCAAAATCTTTATGAAAAAACAAAACATACACCAAAGAAAAGTACAAAATTTTCAAGAGTTAGGCCACTTGCTTTTGTAATTTGTCAACTAACTACTACTACCTTCCCTCCCACCACCTATTATCTCATCTAGGATTCAATCAAGAATCCCATGTTTAGATTCTTGGATATCTCTTTCTTTCTCTTTGTGCTTCAATTTCATTCATCCAATCATTGACCCATAATAGCCCTTTGTAACCATAATATGCCATTGCTATCAAACTCACCAAAATCACCAACACCACAAATAGCTTCCGAATAATCCCGATAACTTTCTGTTCAAGATTCAAAAAAGGAAGGGTGAGCTAGAAAGCAAATGGGCTGCTAAAACTTGTATCTTATCCAAACCATACTAACCCAGTATATCCCACTCATAGGTGGGGTCCAAGGGGTTGAGATGTACACAGACCTGACCTCTATTCCAAAGAGTAGGACAAGTGTTTCAATGAAAACCCTAAAAGTTGTATCTTATCGAGTAGAGAAGATGAACCTGGAATATTGAAACTTGGTGGTCTTGGTGGACTTTATCTTTCCTTCTTTTACGCTTTCTTGCATGATTTTCAACATCTGGCTCCTTTTTCTGAGAAATTAGTAGGAAATTACAAGGAGGATTAGGCTTGAATTGAATGGTTCTTTTTCTTTCGCTTACTTTTTAGAAGATAAAGAAAAAAGATTATCTGACTGACCTCAGGAGCTTTAGATTTCCGAAGGTGCAAGTCTGTATCATCAACTTTGACTTTACTTTTGCAATCCGAGTTGCACGGAAGAAGTCCAATACCAAATTGACTTTTAGATATATCTTTAGGGTCACGCCCACTATTGTGATACGCAGCTTGAACTTGTTGACACACCCACTCTTTTTTCAAAGTTTGGCACCCACATCTGACTACAACCTGTTAAAGAAAATAATCTGTTCAGCCAAATACAAGCCAATATAATAAGGTAAGCACCTCTTACTCAGTCAGAGGTGGTCAGTAGGTAGTAAACAACCCCTTGGAAAAAATGGGGATACAAGAGTAATAGGAATTGGAACTACCTTTTTGGAGCATTTTTCGGGTGATGAGCAATGACCAGGATGACATATCTCAGGACACAGATGTGTGCAGTTGGGTAGTTTTCTGCATAAACAAACAATAAGGGAAAATGAAGTTAATTCTCGATTAACTGTCTTAATAGCTAAAAAAACAGCTGAATTGAAAAGCTACCTGTGGCAGGGTCCTCCACATGAACGGACAGCTATCTGTTCCTTTTCAGACAAACTGTTGTAATATAAGCACTCAAAAACATGAACCATAGCACCACAATGACACGATCGTTTTATTAGCACCTTGCAAGGGGGGCAATCTCCTGGATGACATCGCAAAGGGCAGGGATGTGGACACATAGGTTTTCTCTCCTGAATAACAACAAATGGGAAATTTAAATTTTTTTTAATTATAAAAAAGCAGGCATTTCCTTTGATGTAAAGTAGAAAACAAGAATAGCCTAACAACCTCTTGGCAACGTAGATTACACTCCTCACATTTCTCGCCTTTTTCATATCCGGGAATCTTGAGGGCATGGCATGTTTTAGTGCAAAAATGATTGCCACATGGCAGAAGGTTTCCACAATAATTATCACATGAAAATTTTGCTTTATTTGAGCACACCATCTGCATCATAAACATTAAAAGTTATATCTTTTTTTATACCAAATAATGGCCTATTTGTAATGGAATTTTGCACCTACCATCTTCTCAGCTCCAACATGTTCACCAACACATGATCTCCAAACAAGTTCTGGGCAAGGTGGGCATACAGAACCAGGAGTGGTTTCAATCGGAATATTTGGTTTCTTTTTCTTTGGCCGCAACGTAAACTCAGGATTAGGAGGAGGAATAGGACCATGGCACCTTCATTTCCCATATATATATACATGATTATTTTCATCTCGACGTGGATGTATACGTGATAAAGTAATCAGCAAAATGTTAAATAAGTGGAAAACAAAAAGAACAAAAAGGATGTGAAACCTTAGTTTGCATTTATGCCCACAAGGATAGTCTTCATCACAAACCAGCCGACATGCTGGGCAGGCTCCATAATGGCACTTATGTGGCTGGAGAAAGATAAAAACATGTACCATTAATACAATTTAGCCTAAAAGTTAGCACAATGGCACTACTTTGCCCTTTTGAAAAAGTAGTGCTGAAACCCACAAAACTAACCAAATAGTTAAAGCAATTTAGTAAGTAGTTAGTTACCTTAGTAATTGACTTATGCCTGCATAAAGGGTTTATATGACAACGTTTCGAGCATTTAGGAGGTTTCTGCTCCTTTTCAGTACCACAAGGAACCTAACACATGTTCCATCAACAATTAATTAAATTCAAACTATAGAAACAACATCACCATATATATATACACACACACATTTATATATATATATATATATCATTGGCCTCGTAGAGAATCCATACAACTTAATTCTCACCTCAAAATGTGTTTCACCGCAAAAACATGAAATGGTCACCATTACTGGACATGGAGCACAAGCACCTCTACAAGAATGAAAATAAGTCAAATCATACTATAATGGCTTGATTTCCTACTTAACATATAAGAATGGATTAAAAACCAGAATAGATATCCATATCGTGACTAAGGGGTTGTATGGATGGTTTTCCATTAAGTCCTGTATGGATAAAGCTGTCTGTGTGGATTAATCTGTATGTATGCATTGGGAATGTTTTTATTCGGAAAGATTTCTTCATAGATGGAATGGGCGTGTTTTTTAATTGGGAGAGACAGATTTGTAAAAAACTCGGCTTTCTGCATAAAGCTCTCTTCTAAAAGCTTACAATAAGTCAATTTCTATATCATTAAGCCACTACCAAACAGTCATGTATAGCTATCCGAATAAGTTGCGAGTCCCAATTTAGCTCATTAAGCTGGTAACAAACGGACCCTAAATTACTACTAATCTGTGAATATATGATACATCTTCATATGCAAAAACTCTAAATTATCAAAAAGAACACAACCTACCTGTGGCAAGGAGATGGGCATTTGTGATTCCTGCATCTTAGCTTCTTGTCACATATCTGATATTACCAAAAGTTAAAAACACCTCCAAGAATACCATCAAGAAAATTATAAAAAAAAAGACTGTCATACCTCTGAACAAGGAGGACAATCACCATCACAACACCGCCTCTTGCAAGCATGGCGTCCACAATCTCGCACTATCTGACATTTCCTTTCACATACTACATCTTGATAACAAGGGACCTATTCTAAATTCAATTTATATCCTACTACAGAATAAGCATACATACTTTAAATTAAAAAATCTCTAAAAAAGCAATCAACTTTTTACCTGTTTCTTCAAGCTCCCACATTTGCAAGATTTCGTGATCACAATTCTACAAGTTTCAACACAAGATCCACGATGACACCTCTCCGGACACCTATGAATCCCGCATCTCAGCTTCTTATCGCAGGTCCCACCACACGATGGCACTACAACATCACAAGCCATACCTTCGTAAAATCGCTTCCCACATGGGCATGTACGTTTCCCCTGTAATGGGCAATCCCCACATTCTCCTTCATGACACCCTTTACTACAAACATGTTTCCCACATCCAAGAAGCTTCTCACATGAAGTTTCACACCTGAAATCCCTCTGAAAACACTCTCTTTTCTCTTGAATCTTACCACAATGACATTTATAAACTCCCTCCGCCCTGCACGGCGGACAATCTCCATCATGGCATATCTCAAGACAACAATGCGCCTTACAATCTAATAATTTGGAGCAAGTTTTATTACATGAGAATTCCTTAAACCCACAGCGTTTGGTATCTTGGACGCCCCCACAGAAGCAACGCGATTTAACGAGCTTGGGGCAGGCTGGACAAGGTCCTGGGTGGCAAAGAAGCAAACATTTGTGTCCACAATCGTATTTTAACGATCGATTACATATTTCTCCGCAAGAATGAGGTAAAATCCATGGATCGTGAGGCGGGTTTTCGACTTTACTACAGAAACAAGTGTAGGTTTTAGGGATTAGGGTTTTGGGGAACTCAATACGACATTTAGGGCAGTTCCAAGTGGAATTGCGATCATCTGCACCTCGAGAGGCGGCGCGTAGAGAGGAAAGATCGGAGGATTGGCGAGCCCATGACTGGATGCAGAGGAGATGGAAAACAGCAAAGCAACGCGATGAACAAGACCAAGTTGGATCTGAGGGGCGAATGCGTTCGAGACATATGAGACATGATAGTGCACCGGAGCGTGATGAGGTCAAGAACGATCGGATTTTGGTGAGGTCCGGTGATTCAAGACCGGAGATCTCGATATAGGATCTGAAGATTGTGTTGGAAAAATCGGTGTGATTCAAGGGTTTGGAGGTGGTTGAGGTGGAATCTGAGTCGGAAGAGTCGGAATCGGAAGGATGAGAGGGTGGCGGACGGTGGCGGACGGTGGATGTCATTTTGGTACTGTGGAGAAGAGCGATCTGTGATTTCGGTCGGTATCTTTTATGAATCTTGATTCGGACTATCCAATTTCGAACCGACCCGTTTCATATAAAGAGAGTCCAATTCGAAAATAATAAAACAATTTACGAAAGAATATTCGGGCCTTGTTTGTTTTTTTCATTTTAAGCAGGTATTGTTTGTCAAAAATAAGCTAGCTTATAGTTAGTTTATTTTTAGTGTACATGTTTGGACACGTAAAACATAATTTAACTTATAAATTAAACTTATTGATAAATGCTTTGAGTAGCTTATGAGGAGCTTTTTATCATCTTTTCCGAATATGCCCTCATTAATATTAATTATTATTTTTTCAAGATGTCATTTTTAGTCATTTAAATGATTATCAGTTAGTTTTTGCCAAACATAATTTGTTCATCAGCTAACTTATCATTCTGAAATTTATAAGTCATCAATTTTAGCTTATAAGTATCAATCGCCTTTTATCATTAGTTTGCCAAACATAGCCTTAATCATCATTTATGTCTGATTAATTTAGATGTTTCATAACAATTTAATAACTAAAATCAGACTTCAGACTTCAGCATATTTTAAAAAATAAACGTCACCTTAGGCTATATGACAAACAATATGATAATGTGAATTGTAATATTTACAAGGATTTATACTACAAATAAGAAAACAAAAAACTCATTTTTAATTGAAAATTCATATAAGAGCATTAAGTTTTGCTCTCATCAAGTGTTAGTAAGAAATATTGGGGGAAGGAAAAAACATTGGTTTATCAAGTTTTTTTAAGGTGCAAAAGGAAAGAAAAATGAAGAAAAATAATGTTAATTTCCATCCAAATATGGGATAAAAGGAAAGGAAAATTAATAACTTAATAATATCAGTTATAAATATTTATATAATTACCCACGTACGTATAAATTATAATCCATTGGAAAATAGATAATGTTATATTTATAAACTTGACATCTTTCCTTTTCCTTCCCTTTAAATAACATAAATAAATAAAAATCTTTTTTTCATCCTTTTCTTTTATTATCAAAATTGAGAACACCTAGTTGGTATATAAACAATCTTCGTGATCATGTTAAAGCATATCTGCAGAAAGTAAACAGATCTAAAGAAGAGTGTTTATAAAGTTTAATATATAAACAAAGGTGTGCCTTGGGATTATTTTTTCTTTTCTCTTCTTTTATTATCAAATTTGAGAAGAACACCTTGTTGGTATATAAACAATCTTCGTGATCATGTTAAAGCATATCTGCAAAAAGTAAACAGACCTAAAGAAGATTGGTTATAAAGTTTAATATTAATTAATAAAATTAAAAGTAATATCAATTGGGGTTATAATAGAAAAAATGATAAAAAAAACTTCATAAGTTACTTCCAACTGAATTTTCAATAAGTTAGTTTATCAGTCATATGTTAGTTTGTCAAGAATGCCTAAACAACCCAACCATTTCAGTAAGTATCGAGTTTCATTAGCTTTGCAAAGATCGAACCTAAGTATATATTATACCAATAAAGATTATGCTACAATGATATATTACAGATATTTGGATGTACGTTTTGAAAATAATTATATTCTCTACACTGACCAAATATTTTACAAAAGATTCTACGGGTGTTTGTTTATTCAAAGACAAAGCGAACAAGAAGCTTTACAGATGTAAATTTCTCTCCTTTCTTATTATGTAATGAAATGGTTCGAATCCCAGTTCTCAATTCGGAGACGGGCAAACACGTTTGACCACCGAAGGCATCCTTTTCTGATGCATCATGTTCTCGTACAACGATCTTTAGTAAAGCCAACTCGGGGACTCTCAATGGGAATGTAAACTCTTCATCCCATATGGGCATCCAATCGTCTTCAATTACTCGGGTTTTCTTCTTGGTAACATCGGCCGGCACACCAACCATATACAGCTGCAAATCGAAGCAAATCAAAGATTTTGAGGTCAAATTTTTAACAAACTATTTGTCAAGAAAGTTCATAGCTAATTAACGTTGTTAAAAAGTAATATTAGTTTAGAAAAAGAAGTGTTGTTAACTTTTAACAAAATTACCACCATACGCAAGTTCTGAAAGTGATATGTTTGACCTCAAAAGTCAAATGGATAATTCTTTCCACAATGTGTTGGGTGGCAAGTGCTTTAGTTAATTATTTGGAACTTAGGGCTGGTTTGTTAGCAGCTTTTATTTGCTTACGAGACTCACAACTTATTCGGTCAGCTATACATGACTATTTGATGGTGGCTTAATGATATAGAAAGTGGCTTATTCAGTAAGCTTCTTGGGGGATCTTTATACCAAAAAGCCAAGACTTTTCCAAACTCATCACTCCCGATTAAAAAACACTCTTCCATATGAATAAACCCCTCCCAGACAAAAATCTTTCCAATCTATACAGACAAATTAATCACACAAAGAGTTTTATGATTTTATCCATACAAAACTTATAGAAACCCAACCAATCAACCCCTTACTCAACTAATCTTTGTGTAAAGTCAGGTGGTGAGAATGCATCAAAATTTTAACAAACAATTTGTCAAAAGACAGGAGATGATTCTTCAAGTTTTCAAGAAAGTTCATAACCCATTAACGTTGTTAAAAGTAATATTAGTTTAGAAAAAGAAGTGCTGTTAACTTTTAAACAAAATTATTACCGTATGCAAGTTCTGAAAGTGATAGGTTTGACCTCAAAAGTAAAAAGGGAAACTTTTTTTCACAATGATGTTGGGTATCAATTGCTTTAGTTGGTTATTTGGAGTTTACTCAAACTAACCTTTGTGTAAAAGTCAGGTGGTGAGTATGCATCAAAATGAGTCCGGCTAAAATCCATTCGCCACCCGTCACCCATGTATACTTTCACCTGAAAATTTACAATCGCTTATAAGGTCTGCCTGCATCTTACCCCCTGAAAAAAATCCTGGATCTGCCACTGTATATTTATTGGGTTTGATTGATTTGTGTCATAAAATGAAACTCAAAATGAAAGATAGATAAGCTTTACTGACCCTCAAAGTTTTCTTCACTGGTAATGTTGCTTTTGGATCAAACACCTCGTTATCAGGACCCCTGTTCATTAGAAAATCGGGCTTCTTAACATAACCACACCCTCCATTAGATCGAAACATTCCATGCATCATCCATAGCGATCTGCCATACCCCTATTTATGAAGAAATGTGTTAGTAATTCAAAAGTCTT
Organism: Silybum marianum; assembly: GCA_036898165.1. Classification (NCBI taxonomy): domain Eukaryota; kingdom Viridiplantae; phylum Streptophyta; class Magnoliopsida; order Asterales; family Asteraceae; genus Silybum; species Silybum marianum. The sequence goes on from CM072532.1 coordinate 3,463,138, forward strand.
TATCTTTATGATCTTTATATAAAACAAGAAAGTTGAAAGAAACGCAAAGCTCACCTGCATATTGGATGCGACCATTTGAGCGCCATGCATCCATGCAGTAAGTGGTCTGAAATTCGTAGAAGTAACCCGTGATCCCTTTGGAAACACTCTAAGAATGTTCTTTTGAGTAAACCTATAGGGAAAAAATAAACCCGTTATTTAAAAACTTAAAGATTCTATTATTGTTCATAAAAGATTCTAAAAGAAGGGAACTTTAGTGGCTACCTGATTATATTAGTTCCATAAAGAGATGCAGCTCTTTCTAGAGCTTGTTCACTCAAACTAAGACGTTTACCTTTCCCTAATCCAACCATTAACGCCTTCCTTAATCCGTCCTTTGCTTTACCAGAATGAATTCCAATGAGTTGGTTGTACACAGGAGCCGCTTTCTGATCAGGTTTCTCATTTTCAACATCTTCATCTTCATCATCATCTTCCTGATTACCGCTGATCTGCCATTAAGAACCATATTAAACGAAAAATCCATCTTTTTGGAAAAAAATGAACGAAAAAATGAAGTTTTTTTTAACTTGTTAACTCACCCTTTCATCGGTTGATGTTCCATTTTTAAAGGTGGATGGTGAATCTTCGCCCACAAACAACTCTACTTCAAACAAGTCTTTGCCGACTATTGGTGAGCTCTCTCCTCCCATTTGCTTAGATTCGAGATACTCTTTTGGCAATCTTGTTGAAAGAATGACACGATGCTTTAATGCTTCAGGTGAAAGGAAGTCATCGCTACCTCCTTCCTTTGGGCAGTAAAGCATATCTCCGAAAATTTCAGTCACCATCTAAAACACATATATAACAATCCGTAAGTATTATCAACTATAGAACTTCATAAAGATCTAACGAAGAAGAAAGCTAACCCCTGCAACTTTAGCCTGAAGATTTCGTGTAAGATGATCCTCTAAAGTGATGATTACTGGATAAGGAGAATTCACAAAAGCATATTCTTTAATTGACTTCAAACATTTGTAAAGTGTTACCGGCATTGTGAGCGTCCTAATATCATTTACATTTTCAATCACTAAACCGAACTTTTAAAACATAGATATTTAAAACCCGTTAACAGAATAGAAAGGAAATAAAAGTAATACCTGCCGTGAAGAACATGTATTCCGTCTTTTGCACTATTTGGCCATAAATCTAGCTCGATTACTCTCACACCTCTTTGAAGAGCTGTTATAATTGGTACTACACTAGAATCACTGTTAAGCTGATTTCCTGTAAGGTATGAATTGTGGCCTGTATATATGAAATAATGTTGCAATGGTGCATTCATATCATGGTGCACCTGAAATGAACATCCTTCAAATATTTAGGTTCGATTTGAACTAAAAGCTATCAATAACAAAACAGAAGCATTTAAGCAAACACCATGAGTGCATTACAGATAAAACTTTTATACTACATTATACAAACATCAAGATTAATCATTCATTCATGGCTAACAATATCACACCTGTTTCTTCTTATTAAGCAAAACCCTACCCAAGATTCAGACCAAATAACCATCTCCATACCCAATCCTAAAAAACCCTAAAAATTTGCAGTAAACTGGAGATCTTGAATCTTTCACGAACCTGAGATACGATGGGGCCATTGAGGTCGTCAAGAAACAGGTATGTGAAGAACTCATCAAGAGTGAAAACGCAACGATTAAAGTTAGGTCGGAAAAGGTGCAACGCTTGCTCCATTTGCCGCTGTGCATCATCAATGGTAACCCCTGATTCTCCCTGAAACTCGATCAAGAACCGTCGAAACTGATTCGGAGACATCTGCGACTCCCCATTGGTGCACAAACTGAAGAAGTCAACGACGTCCGGCGGTGGCTTCAGTTCAGTAATCTTGAAATTCCGATTAAAACCAAACATCTTGTAGGAATCATAACCGGCCTTCATTCTTCTACTTGTAATTCTACTTCTTTTTCTTTCTCTTCTTGATAAATTTCATGTAGGAATCATAAATTTCATGTTTTACATATACCATGATACCATGTATCTATCACAATCGAGTTGCTGTTCCTGAAGAACATGAAATTTATTATATAAAAAGGAAAGGAAAGGAAAAGAAAATTGAATTGGGTTGTCCTAATTGAGACGCCAAGAAAAAGTGAGATGATAGAGATGGATCATTGAGGATTTTATAAGCTTCTACAACTTCAGGATTCTTTGGGGGTATGTCGGTCTTATAATATAATATTTGGTCTTTTTGTCGACTTAATTTTTGGACTTTTGTGGATCATTTTAATACACAACTTGTGTTCATTGATTTCAGCAAAGTTTGACACAATATGCTTTTGAAAACTTATTAGGACATCTTCGATGATGGCTATTGTAAAATAAAAAAATTGAGGATTTTAGTAATTTAAGTGCTTTAACAGTTATGGTATATTAATTGTTAAAATAGGAAAATGAAAAAAAAATTTAAAAAAAATCTTTAAATTTAGAGAATCTCTAAAAATATATAGAAGATAGAGAAATAATATTTTAATTATATTCAACCAATCAAAATAATTGAAGTTAAGTGTGTAGGAGAGATAAATAATATTTTATTAAATGATAGAATATTTTATTAATATTGTTAATGATAAAGTTGTTAAAATAGAGTAGCTGTTGGAATTGGATGCAAATTATTATAGAGATTTTGACTTTTAATATGCTATTTTAGAAAAAATTTACAATAGCTGTTGGAGATGCTAATAACTACCATTAAGGAGGGGTCTTTGTAAGAATCTAACAAGAGATAGGTACCCTAACAACAACGTTAGTTATTACCATGATTTTTGTAGAAAATGTCATTTCATCATGTTTTATTTATTTATTTGACTTATTTAATTATTAAAATATGAATATTGATGTCAAACAAAATTAATGGGACCCACAAAAAGGATGTTCTTATAAGAACCTCCATCATGGAATTTTTGATGAGTTCTTAATTTGATGATGTGGCAAAAAAATGTATAAAAAGATGTTCTTATAAGAACCTACATCGGAGATGTTCTTAAAAAACTCATGAGATGTCAACTACGATTCTATGATCGATGCCAAAAGATGTACTTGTTGGGTAAGTTAAAATTAATGGGAGTGCTAATGGCTGCATACAGAATTTTTGGTACTATACTAGGGTTTTGATATAGATGTATGTGAGGATGACATTCATTTGTAGGGATGACATTAACAATATGTAGATGCGTCATTAGCCTCCCCCAAAATTAAATGGTTGAAACTTTTCTTTAAGTGTAGGTATTTAATTCTAAAAGTCTTAAAGAGACTTAAACTGATAGCTTATAAGAAGTTTGTTAAAACAAAAGTTCAAGCTCTTGATTCTATGGTTCACATGTGTAAGGCATATCGATCCACACATGGTGTTCAATCAGTCGTCAAATCATGATTCGAATACTATTTGGATTATATCTATCTATTAACAAGTTCTGAAACTAAATGAAATGGATGGGTCAATTTAGTCAAAATGATTGTTCACTTATTAATAAAATAAAAAATGTTAATGTTCATTCCAACGTTTTCCATGATACAAGCACATAGACTATTTTGACCAGTAGTAAAAGGGGAATGTACATACCTTCTTTGGCTAAAAGTTTATTTTTTATTTATGTATCTGTATGAAAAACGTTAGAATAAATCAATCAACGTTAACATAATTACATAAATTACAAACTATGTTATTGTGTTGGCATCTCTCAAATTGCATATATCATTCACTTATCAATAAATTTACAAAAGTGAAAAATTAAATGTTTTGTACCTTATATTATCATTGTTAAAAAGTCGTTTTATTATAATTTAGTCAGAAAATTGGTGATTCTAATACTTTAGAACAAATTTATTATTTAGAAATAATCTATTTGCTATTAATATTATAAAATTATAAGTTAATAATTACATATAAAATATAAACCATTATGTACTAAGACCCGTTTGGTTTATAAGATTGACTATAATTTAAAGGGATTTGGAATTTTATTTTGTAATAATTAATTAATAAAAAAATAATTTAATTATTTTTATAATTATTAATTTATTTTTTTATAAATTATTTATAAAAATTGAATGCAATTATATTTCAAATCTTACAAAACAAACAAAAAAAAAATCCAAATCCCTTAAAATCATCTTTACAAACCAAATGTTTTTAAAAATAAAGAAAAGCATATCCTTGTCTCGAATAAAGATTCCTTTTCTTGCAAATCATGCATGAAGTTTCGGGTAACTATTGGTATTTGGCATTTTTAAAATTTAGGGTTTTGATTGGACTAATCTGAGAGTCGGTTTGTTTTTTGTGATTTATGCTTTTGTTTGGCAATAATCATGATGAGAATAGGTCGATTTGAATGGTGATGATGACAGTAAACGGTGATTGGTAGCGACTTATGGTGGTGGTGGTGATGATTGACTACGACAGTTCATGGTGATTATGGAAGGCGGGAAGTGTGAAATGTGACATAAACGATATTATAGTGGAGGACAAAAAATATGCATCTTTTTCACTTTTTATGGACCTATCTTTTAGTTTATTGTTCTATGCTAATTAAGAGCAGACGGGGGGCATCCTTACCGGTTTATCAAAGAGGAGTGCTAATGGCACCCCCTTAGTAGGGGTGTGTACGGAATTTATTGTATTTTTATAGCTTTAGGAATATAAAAAAAGGCTTTTGACATTGACATGTGTAAGGAAAATTCATTTTTGTAAGGATGCCATTAACATACCTTATGGGTGTCATTAGCCTCCCCCTTGTTAAATCGCTTCTTGGATTTTGACAAGGCAAAGGACGGGTCCATGTTGGTTCACATTTTAGAACCGGTTTTTCTTTTCATGTGTTGTATTTTTAAAACGAGTCTTATATATTGAACAATAATATTTTTGAAATTACTAAAATTAATTGTATCTTCAATAATTTATAATTTATCCCGTCTACTTTTCGTTTTTATTGAATGCTGAAATTATCGTATTTTTTTTTAGTTTATTACCAATTTTGAAGTTATTAAAAAATATTATTGTCAATTCCATGGGTTTAGAAAAAAGGATATATATATATATATATATAAACGATAGATTGTGCGATAATAAGAGTTAAAGTAAGAAGTATAATATGAGATTTGGATGTTCGATCATTTTTATTCCCAAAACAACACACGAATTACAATTTAGAAGCGAATTGATTTACTATGTCTCATTAGTGTTGATTAGTGGTTCTCTTCAATTAGAATTGATCAAAGAATAGGGAACACTTCTTACCTTTTCACAATTACTTTCATTGGGATCTCCACCCTTGGATACACATTAGGATAAGATGCAGAGAATCAATCCCGGTATCAAACGCGATTCATCGGTGGGTTTGAGATTAAAAGTGATCAAGGGTCAAGATCCCTTCTTACGCTTCTCACATGATCTCATGCCTATATATATAGAGGGGCTTAATTATTTGAGAACTTCAAAATTTGTGTGATCCATGAGAACTGCTACCTTAAGGTTTTGTTTAATATGATTTTTTTTTCCATCTAAGTATAGTATCTAATCTAACAATTTAAAGAGTTTTCAATTAACTGAATAGTACTAGACTCATTTATAAATCATGAAAAATAAAATTTCGGTTCATGGAATATGCAGAATAGATACATCTAATTGTACAAAGTTATACACTTAAGCTGCATTTGCTATATGGAACATGAATGGCTGAATGAGACAGAAAAAACTGAAGTCTAGTTATAATAAAATCTAAAAAGCTTTCAAGGATACATTAGATAAACAAACAGACACAGGTGTTTGTTTATTCAAACCGAAACTGCATAAGAAGCTTTACAGACTTAAATCTCTCCCCTTTCTTGTTATGCAGCGGAACGGTTCGAATCCCGTTTCTCAACTCGGACACAGGCAAACACATTTGACCGCCAAACGTATCTTTCTCTGATACATCATAATCTCGTACAACAATCTTCAGTAGCGCCAACTCAGGAACACTCAACGAAAACGTAAATTCTTCATCCCATATGGGTATCCAATCATCTTTAATTACTCTCGTCTTTTTCTTGCTAATATCCGCCGGAACTCCAACCATATACATCTAAATCCATCGATCTTATTAGTTATTATCTATCAGATGCATTTGAAACCAAAATAAAAAATCAAGATTCAAATTCAACATCTAACTAACCTTTGTGTAGAAATCTGGTGGTGAAAATTTATCAAAATGAGTGTGGCTAAAATCCATCCGCCATCCGTCACCCATGTATACTTTCACCTGAAAAATAACAATGGCTTCTATTCATTAGCGTATATTTTACCACCATACCCTATATCTATGTGGGATTATAAAATTAAACTCGATAAGAAAGATAAGATTTTTACTGACCCTTAAAGTTTTCTTCACTGGTAATGTTCCTTTTGGATCGAACACCTCATTATGAGGACCCTTGTTCATTAGAAAATCGGGTTTCTTAACATAACCACACCCGCCATTCGATCTAAACATTCCATGCATCATCCATAGCGATCTGCCATACCCCTATTTCATACAAATTTGTGTTAGAAACTCAAAAAAGTAAAGCTTTAGGATCTTTATATATATATATATATTCGACTTTAAAACTTACCTGCATATTGAATGCGACCATCTGAGCTCCATGCATCCATGCAGTGAGTGGTTTGAAGTTCGTTGAAGTGACACGTGTTCCTTTTGGGAACACTCTAAGAATGTTCTTTTGAGTAAACCTAGAGGGAACATACCCATTATTTAGAAACTTATAAAGATTATATTTTTGTTCACTATGAGTCTAAAAAGGGAACTTGAGTGGTTTACCTGACTATATCGGTTCCACAAAAAGATGCGGCTTTTTCAAGAGTTTGTTCACTCAGACTAATACGTTTCCCTTTCCCTGATCCAACCGTTAATGCCTTCCTTAATCCGTCTTTTACTTTAGCAGCATGGATTCCAATAAGTTGGTTGTACTCAGGAGATGCTTTATGTTCATATTTAACATCTTCATCTTCAAATTCAATGTCAAGAAATTGGGACAATTCTTGAGTCGAGTTGGGCACACAATCGTCATGATTACTACTCATCTGCCATTAAAAAACAAATTTGAACAAATAATACCTTTTTTAGAAAGAAATTAGCAGTAAAATTAAGTTAGCACACCCTTTCATTAGTTGATGTTCTATTTACCTCTTTTTCAAAAGAATCTTTACTGGCTTTTGGAGAGCTTTCTCCTCCCGAATGCTTAGATCCCTCACACCCTTTTGGTAATTTTGTTGAAAGAATGATACGATGCTTTAATGATTCAGGCGAAGGGAATTCATCGTTATTATCCCCTGCCTCTGGAGAGTAAAGCACATCTCCAAATATTTCTGTCACCATCTGAAAGCCATAATATATGGTGGTCGTAAGTATCAACTGCATTTAGAACTTTATAAAGATAAAGGAGATAAAGGAAGAAGAAAACTAACCTTTGCAACTTTTGCTTGAAGATTTGAGTTAAGATGATCCTCTAAGGTGATGATTACTGGATAAGGAGAATTCAAAAAAGCATGCTCTTTAATCGACTTCAAACATTTGGAAAGCGTTACTGGAGTTGTCATAGTCCTATATTGTCATTCAGATTTTCAATCACTAAATGAAACTTTTTCATCACAAAGTAGTAAATAAACTCGTTCAGGAAAGAAAAAGAATACCTGCCGTGAAGAACATGTATCCCGTCTTTTGCACTATTTGGCCATAAATCTAGCTCGATTACCCTAACACCGCTTTCTAGAGCTTTTATAATTGGTACTTCACTAGAATTACTATAGAGCTGGTTTCCTGTAAGGTATGAATTGTGGCCTGTATATATGAAATAATGCTGCATTGGTGCACTCATATCATGGTGTACCTGAAAACGATTCGTATTAAAAGAATCTGTCATAACTTTTCAAACATTCTCTTAGATAATCAAACATTATGCAAGATTGAGATAATCTTGCTTGAAATATCAAGAATCATTCATCACTCACAGTACCATACCATTTTCTTCTTTTTTGAAGTTCATATGATCAAAACCCTATCAAGATTGGGAACAAAGAATCATCTATATAGCTGATCCCAAAAAACCCTAAAACTTTGGTAAAATTGCTTACAGAGAAATCCTTACAGACCCATATCACAAATTTAAAAAACAAAAGCTCCACATTAAGTCTTAATTGAAATGGGCTAATTCACAACTCAAATTTTGATAAAACTTCACTAATAACAAGCGATATAAATTAGGGAAAATTGGAGATCTTAAATTACTAAAATCGAATTGAAAACAAGTGTTAAATCTTTTACAAACCTGATCTATGATGGGTCCATTGAGGTCAACGTGGAAGAGGTATATGAAGAAATCATCAAGAGTGAAAAAGCAGTGAGTGAAGGTGGGTCGGAAATGACGGAGCACTTGACCCATTATCCGCTCCGAATCATCGATGGTAACCCCTTGTTCTCCCTGATACTCAATCAAGAACCGTCGAAACTGAGCTGGGGACATCTGTGAGTCCCTGTTGGTGAACAAATTGAAGACGTCGATGACGTCCGGCGGTGGCCGGCGTTCAGAAATCTTGAACTTGCGATTAAAACCGAAGACCTTGAAGTAATCATAGTTGTCCATGATTGTTGGTTTTCTTTTTCTCTCCTTCCCATTTTGTTTACATAAATTCAATGTAGAAATAACTTGTACATAACCATGGTTTGACTTGTTCCGAGGAACATCAGAAGTCTTGAATTCAAGAATAAAATATTGATGGGAAGCATCTGCAGTTATTGTGGGTTGGTTCTTCTGGTGTTTTAATTTTAGCATATTCAACGCAGTAATATGAATACTTTGGTTCGTCCATCGATAACGCGGTGTATCCATCCGTCCATACCTCTACTCGTATATTATATACATTTATAATTAAACATATTATTTATAAACAATTTCAATTTAGAAATAATATTTTCATATTCCTTTTAGAGTAAACTGTAAATTTGGTCCATATGGTTTGTTGGTTTTATGGTTTTGATCCTTAAAAGTTTTTTATTGTAAAAAAAAACATTATGGTATGCAATTCATTGTGGGTTGGGTCCCTCGCACTAACTTTGTCAACTTTCCTTCCGTTGAGTCCCTACATGTGTCTTGCACATGAGGGTATTTTGGTCTATTAATTCTTTTTCACTAAAAACAAAAACAGGGACCAAAATTGTAAACTACTGTTTACTCTAAATATTTTATTCATTATTAATAAAAAAATAATCATGATTAAATCATAAAAATTATTAAAAAAATCATTAATAAGTATTTTAATTAAATTTATTAAATAACACTTATTTTAAATTTTTACATAAACATCTTCAATAAAAATAAATATTTTAAATGTTGTAAAAAATAAAAAATAAGAAAACAATCATGGTTAAATCAAAAAAATTATTAAAAAAAAATCATGAATGAATACTTTAATTAAATTTATTAAATAATCTTTTTATATATATATATTATAATTATTAATACTGAATAAAATTATTTAGAGTAAACACTAATTTGCAATTTTGGTCATTTTGATTTTTGTTTTTAGTGAAAAACAATTAATGGACCAAAATGTCCTCATGTGTAAGGCACATGCAGGGACTCAATGGAAGGAAAGCTGACGGAATTAGTGCGAGGGACCCAATCCACAATTAATTGCATACCACAATGAGTTTTTTGCAATAAAAATTTTCTGGAGATCAAAACCACAAAAACCAACAAATCACATGGACCAAATTTGCAGTTTACTCTTTCTTTTATATATAATTTTTTGAATTGTTTTACTTTCTTTTTTTAAATAAAAATGCTAAAGTTGAAAGCGTTTGGTCAAACAATTATATATGATAATATGGTTTTGTTGATAGTCCATAAAAGTAGATTTTGAAAATATCTTAGATTTAAACATATACCATTATCAATTGAGTGTGGTTTTAACACATTTATTTTAAAATATCTCATGTTATCTGGAAAAAAAATTCTCCACTCCCTGTTGGAGATGAAGATGTGATCATATTTTCCGGTGAAGATGAAGAATCCGTTCCCGGCCCATTCCCTACCTAGGATCGTGTTCATGTATCCCTTCAACTTGATTTTACGAGATGTATTGGTAAAATTTTAGGCGATAAGTCAAAATATTAAAAAAATACAAAAAATATCAATTAAAACCCCAATAAAAACCACTCGAAATAACAAAACAAAAAAAAGGGTACATTGAAATTAAGTTAAGATATATTTATGTAATTTTAATGAAATTTTAATGAAATCTTTTAAATAAGAGCAACATATAACGTAGCATTCGATTTTAAAATTTTGTTTTCAACTCTTATCAATAATTAAAAGAAATATCTAAATAACTAAAAAAATTATTTGATCACATGAAAAATTAGAATCTGGTGAGAATGGTATAAACGTTATAAAAAATGTTAACATATGGTAGCATGAAAATATTAACATAAATTAATATATTTTAACATAAAATAGTAAGATGTTAACTTACTTGAAGTCTTGAACTTTACATAATAGAGTATTTTTTACATTTCTTATGAAATTTTGAGTTTCTATTAAAACCTATTCCTTAAAAAGAATATATTTGCAAAGTTTAAAGTAAAGTTTTATTCTTGTCCATCTTTTTATCAAAATTCTATTTTATATTCTTATAATATCAATTTACATATGTCTAAAATAAGAATATGAATTATTTGACATACAAATATTTTATTACAAAGATCTTTTTGGGAAATTTAAAATGATACTAATATTTTTATTTTATTTTTAACGATAATGTACTTGTTGATAATTAACGAGTACAAATTTAACATGAATAAAAAACAAACTTAAAAGGTTGAAAGACAATTTCAACTTTCCAATTTCCCATTCTTCAAAAAAAAAAAAAAATTAAAAACAGGAACATGCTTTGTTGAAAGTTTTATTACTAATAAATTTTTAAAAAAAATAAACAAATGACCCCACCTCATCCTCACCCTCACCCTCCTAACTTTTCCACGACCTGCAACTCCCATTCTTTGTTACTTTCTTCATCCCCATTTTCATTCTTGAAGATTTTCACCAACAAAACACCCAACAAATAAATAAAAATAAAACCATGAGAAATTCAAGCAAACTAAAAAATCCAAATGAATCAAAACCTAAAATCTAACCCCCACCCCCTTTGCATCTCCTTCTCTTGCATCTCGATCTCTCTCCGGCTGACAAAGCTCTTGATGCCATCGATCTCTCTCTGTAAATCGGGATCCGTAGATGGGTTGTTCTAAATTTTTAGCTTTTGATTGCTCGTTGTTTTTATTTTGTAAGAGATTTTAAGTTTTGATTTATTTGAATAATTGAATTTCTTATAGTTTTGCTTTAATTTATTTGTTGGGAATTTTGTTGATAGAATGCTCAAGAAGGAAAATGGAGACGAAGGTTTTTGAGAATAGGAGTGAGTTGTGGGTCATGTCATTTGTTTATTTTTATCAAAAATTTATTAACGATTACCTATTGTATTGGTTAATTAGAAGTTTTGAAAGTACGTTCCTCAAAATAGAATTTGTAACAAAGTACATTCCCTTTTGATGCAATTTGCCCTTTATCTTCTATTATATTTTCATCTGTTCACATGATCTGTTAAATATTAAATATAAATTAAAGTTACATTTTTGTCCATGTAGTTTTCCATTTTTCCCATTTCTCATCTCTTCACTTCTTTTATTACAAGCTAGTCCCTGAATAATGCATGTTGTTATAAAATTGATCCCTCTTATGGTCTTACAAGCACCGATTATCTTTCTCCTGAAGAAGACCATCACACCTCTCTCACACGAGAGATATCTGTACCCGCTCCTAATTACAGATCTAGATGGAGAAGATGAATCAATTAAGAAATTGAACCTTATAATAATTGGGAATAAAAAATAGAAAAAAAAAAGATTCTATTAATGAAGTTGAAAGAGAGGTGAACCTGATTGATTATAATAAACGAAATTATGGATATGTTTAAAAAAAAACTCATCATTGATCTATTGATTAGTTTCTTACTTTTTGTACTTGATATCCCGTGTTCAAGTGTTTTTTTTATCACATTTATTTCCAAAAACATATTAAACTTAAAGTTAACAGTTAAAAACTAAGAAAATTGATTGAAACGGATTTGGACCCGTGCCTAGAACAGGAGAAAAGTTGTCCAAACCAACTTCGCAAAACAACCTTGTGTTATTATTATAGTTTCAAAATATATGGTGTTACCCAACATTATAATATAGTGACACATTTGACGACCCTATTTTTTTTTAATCTTACGACAGAGAAACGAAACGATGGCTTGTGCCACCATATTTTACACGTTGGGTCTGCTCTCGAGTTGAAGAGCACGAAGAACCCTAATGAATATGCCAAATGAGTTGGGCTTTAACAACACGACCATGAATGGGTTTAACGACAGGAACATAATCAGCTAAGGGACAAACATAACAAAATAAATCATTCATGAACAAATTTGTAACAAGTGAAATGGGTACGAGAAACATTAGAAGAAACCATAAACCGTAGGAGGGAATAAGGGATAAATAGATAATGTCACAAAATATAGGGTATCATAAGGAAACAAAAATGTATTGAATATGGAATGAAAAGAAAGTAATTTGAAAGTGAATTCACATGGAATAAATAATATGTTTTCTTTTATTTGTCTATATATGTATCCAATGATTTCAAAGTGGATCAGGACAGAGCTTGGTCGTTTTTGAATGCTATTCTTAGAAAACACTTTTAACTGAATACCCTACTTGTATGCCGTCGCATCCACACTCCCTATGTATAAATCCTACTATAATTAATATTACCTTCTTCATTCTTAGCTCCAATTTTCAGATCTTCTTCTTCAATTACACCAATCAAACAGGTATATATATCTTTCATTTTCAGATCTTCTTCTTCAATTACACCAATCAAACAGGTATATATATCTTTCATTTTCAGATCTCAAATGCAACTCTGTTTCCTTTGATTAAGGTCTTAATTTGTGTGTGGGTTCCTCTTACTTCCATTCAAAAATCACCTACAAATTAAGTTTCTTACAGATATATAATGTGGAGCTCTATTGAATCTCTAAATTAAATATAAGGTTCTTATATTATATATATAGAGAGATTATATCAGACGGTTATTGTGTAGTCTGACACTCCAAATCCTTTTGAGTAGATTGTATCCACCTGATCTATTGTTTTTTGTTCCTTCAAATCAGTATATATTGCATGCATGGGTCTCATTTTTTTGGCTTCCATTTTGTGATTTTGAAATCTATTTCAGAAAATATATCACAATGATGGATGCAAATACCATTAACGGCAATGACGATAATCGAGATGACAATGGCACTGTCGAAAATCGAGAGATTGATAACAATGCCAATGATGATAATCGAGATCTCAATGACAATGCCAATAACGATAATCGAGATGACAATGGCAACAATAACGACACCAACAATGGCAATGATACCAGTAACGGTAATAACAGTAACAGTAACAGTAACAATGGCAATGGTAATAATAAGGGCAGTGGGAGTGGTAGTGGAGATATAGATGATGTTAATGAGGAGGTCAACCTTACTGATGAACAAACTGGTAGCAATGATGGTAATCCACCAAAGAAACAATCTTGTGTATTTGTTAGATCAGATTTCTTCCCAGAAGAATCATTCCAAAGCTGGTCTAACTACGGCAAGGCCTTACTCGAAACCAAATCACGTCTCAAAGAACGTGTCATGGCTCGTTCATCAGACCACCAAGAGATCCATGGGATGCGTTCACGAAGCCAGCATGAGATGAAACGAACCCTCAATTGGTTCGATCTCATCTGGTTTGGTGTTGGAGCCGTCATGGGTGCCGGAGTTTTTGTCCTAACCGGAGAAGCTGCTCACGGCTTAGCCGGTCCAGCCGTTCTCTTATCTTACCTCATCTCCGGCACAGCCGCTCTACTCTCCGTCATCTGTTACACTGAGTTCGCAGTCGAGCTTCCGGTCGCCGGTGGCTCGTTTGCTTACTTGCGAGTCGAGCTTGGTGATTTTGTAGCTTATATTGCAGCCGGAAACATCTTGTTTGAGTATGTTGTAGCCGGAGCTAGTGTAGCACGATCGTGGACTTCTTATTTCGCGACTTTATGTAACCATCGTCCGAATGAGTTCCGTATATACATCCCGTCTATGGGAGAAGGTTTCGATTATTTGGACCCGATGGCTGTTGGGGTTTCGGCGGTTATTTGTATCATTGCTTCTTTCAGTGTTAAAGGATCATCAAGATTCAATTCGATTGCAACCATAATCCATATTGCCGTTCTTCTTTTTATACTTATAGCAGGAGCAACGAAAGCCAATCCGGCTAACTTTACGCCTTTTGCACCTTTCGGTATTAGGGGTATTTTGAAGGCTTCATCGGTGCTTTTCTTCGCGTATGTTGGGTTCGATGGAGTTGCAACTCTCGGAGAAGAAACCAAGAAACCGGGAAGAGATATACCCATCGGTCTAGTCGGTTCGATGATTATTGTCATCACGACTTATTCGCTTCTAGCCACGGTTCTGTGCCTGATGCAACCGTACAACCAAATCGATGTTGATGCACCCTTCACGCTAGCGTTCGAAGTTGTGGGAATGAACTGGGCTAAGTTTCTAGTCGGGTTAGGTGCGTTAAAGGGAATGACTACGGTTTTGCTAGCTACCATCATAGCCGAATCTCGGTATTTCACTCACATTGCTCGGACTCACATGGCACCGCCCATTCTTGCGGTGGTTCACAAGAAACTCGGAACACCGGTGAATGCCGCCATCATCATGACCGCCGCAAACTGCCTAGTTGCGTTTTTCACCAGCCTCGAGGTCCTGGCTAGCCTTCTTTCGATCGCTACGCTCTTCATTTTCTCCTTAGTGGCAATCGGGTTGTTAGTAAGACGATACTACTCAACAGGAGTGACATCCGATCACGATAGAAACAAACTGGTTTTGTTCTTGGTTTTAATAGTGACATCGGCCATGGGGGTCGCGTTACTTTGGGCATGGGGAGTAAACGGTTGGGGTGCGTATCTAATCGTGGCTGGAATTTGGTTCATGTCGACATTGGGGATCCAAATGATGGTTAAGCAAGCAAGGAACCCGAAGCTTTGGGGTGCACCGTTGGTTCCATGGTTGCCATCGTGTAGCATTGGGTTGAACCTGTTCATGATGGGCTCGATCGATGGTGCATCTTTTTTAAGGTTCTTGGTGTGGACTGCGATCTTGCTTACTTACTATTTTCTTGTGGGATTGCATGCTTCTTATGATGCATCAAAGGAGACCATAAAGATGGAGGATGATAATGGAGTTGAAACAGGGAATTCTGGAGATAGAGTGTCAACAGCTTCAGAAACTGTAGAACTTAACACAATAACAACTAGTCGAACCTGATTGATTTCTGATTATGTTGATTTTTTCTGTACAAAAGTTCTAAGATTTTAGGACTTGTTATTGTTGTTTTTCTTAATTTGTTCATTCAGTTAACAGAAAAAGACCCGAGGTTTTTATTCGGATTAGCGGTTGTAATTTGTCGATTGTAAGCATTTTCTTTTATCAAGTTAAAGAAATGATTGTGGACAATCTCGCTTGCTGCACGTACAAACCGGGTTAGTCGTAACTGTTTATCAGGCAAGAGTCCTCATTCTCATTTACCTATTCTCAGTTATCAACATAGTATAAACATCTGTTACTCGGTAAGCGTTAAGAGTCTGCCCTCATTTACCGGGTAAGAAGCAGTAAGTGTTCAGTAAAACAACTCCTAATTGAGGGTTGTTTAATGCTGCAACATCCATTTATTTAAACATTATTAACTTTTTATAAGGGGCTATTTGTTTATCTTTTAACTGTTCCATTAAGAGGCAACCTCTGAATTAAGAAGTGAATCATGTTTGGCAAAAAAAAAAAAAGTTTGCCTCTTAATGATTCCAAAACCCTATGAATCATTTTGTATCTTGGACCTCCCTTAACCATTAAGAGCCTTAATTACTTCCTGAACAATTACCAATCAATTATATTTCATTTTGCACTATATCGTAAGAGCCTCTTAATCATTCTGCACCAAACCATTCAACAACTGCCAATCAACCCCTTAAGTTATAGAAAATAACATCTTAACAATTCTAAATCCAATTCATGGTTCAAGAAATAAGAAAGATGTACAAAGAGAAGTAAAATGGCTCAAACATTCATAAAGAATTGGGAAAGTAATGGGATACAATGTTGTGACAACTCTCTAAGCGAGAAATATCAAATATCGAAGCAGATCATAGTTCAAATCAACCGGAAGAATTTTACGAAGAAGTGTGAGAACTTGGCTAGAAAACCTATGTAAATAGATGCAGAAATGTGCGAAACTAGTAAAAAACCTGCCAATTTCACGTACAAGTTTGGAGGTAAAATCTTTGAAAACAAGAACGAGTCTTTGGAGGT
This sequence comes from Silybum marianum, assembly GCA_036898165.1. Taxonomy (NCBI): domain Eukaryota; kingdom Viridiplantae; phylum Streptophyta; class Magnoliopsida; order Asterales; family Asteraceae; genus Silybum; species Silybum marianum. Next base: position 3,479,683 of record CM072532.1, read on the forward strand.
GACGAAGGTTGAAGAGGGTGGTGTTAAAGTGGATGGTACGTCGTTTCATGCCACAGCTGCGGTCGAGATCAATTGAGTTCCAACTCGTCATAAGTGGATAATAGTTTGAATGAAGCCAAACATCACATTCAAGTTCAGCATCATTTAAAAGATTTTGTTTAAGCTGCAAAGCAGAGCATCTCTTAATGGAAGAATAGGAAGAGGAAGTAACAAAGGAGGTTAAGAAAAAGAAAAGGGAAAAAGAGAGAAGCATCTCTGAATTACTCATTCTCTTTATTTGTATATATGTCTACTTGCTAACAACTTGTTCATATAAATAGATAAATAATTTACTTTTATTTAAGAAAGAAACTTCTAAGAAGAATGTTAATTGGGATTGAACACTTTGTGGAACCAAGACTTGTAGAGTGATTGAGGGTTTCCAAAGTCTTTGATTTTGGAGGTAGGGTAATGTTGTTGTCTACTTACAAGGGTGCAATGCAATTATCATGAAACCATAGACTAGACTTGTTAATGACCAGACTTTTTTTTTTCTTTCTGACCGGTTCAATATTAAATATACACAGGGTAGGCTAAATGCAACTCTATATGTTAATATCCTCCTCATATGCATCAACATTAAGAGTTCATCTTTATATTTTCAAAGTATGATTTGACTTGATTTTGATCTATATAAAAGTGCATATAACATGACCATTTGTCCATTTTTGAGCTCAGAAATAAATGAAGTCAACAATGAATGGACACATAACTACTAAATACCCATCAGTTGACCCCAATAAGTGTTGACTCCATTCCATGCCCAGTATACACTCAACTCTGTGAATTTGTGGTCCAAATTTACTTCTAAATCAATCAGAGACTTGAAAAGTTAAAGTGAATTGGGGATTATCCATGGTCATTGTGAAACGGCAATAAAGGGAGATTAATAATGCAACCATTGATTATTCTGTATAACAAAACCCCTGTTGCCACTCATTTTTTCCTTGTAAGTATCACATTATTATAGATGAGTTGACGATCATTCATGAATTACGTGAGATTACATGACCATCTTTGAATTCATGATCATTCTTGTATTACATGGAATTTTATGATAATTCTTAAATTAGGTGAGATTTTCATAATTAATCTTTGTAAAAATAAGTAAAAATCGGATTGTTAATTGCTTTTTACTCTCCTTTCTCCATGTCTAGCAAGAAGGAAAGGAAGATCTCTAAGGTAGTCCGAATACACACTAAAGTATTCAAGTTTTTATTTGCTGTTTTGATTCAAAGTCTTCTCCAACTGATGATCCCATAATTATGATAAATAAAATAGTCATAAAACGATATTGAGAAATAAACATAAGGGATTACATTGAGATTAAAGGAACTGATAATCCAATTGCAGAGTAACATAGAGAACACATAAACATGAAAACCCTAGACAATATCTGACACAAAAGAATCAATTAAAATAAATAATTACATTGAAATCCAAATGATTGAAGGTAGAAGAACCTGAAACCCCTCAAGTTATCGCCAGTTGAAATGGCAATTTGGAATATATATATATATATAGTATGATGACGAAGAAAGTGATAATCTAATTGCAGGGAGAAGGCAGAAACATAAAAACCCTAGACGATATCTGAGACAAAAGATATCAATTGGTTGATTACATTGAAATGGAGATTATGGAAGGTAGAAGAACCTGAAACCCCTGAATCGTTTGTTGCTGTTGAAATGGCAATTTTGAGAATACTGGTGCCGGTGGGTTTTGGAATACGATGAAGAGATTTTAGTCCGAGTTCTTAATTGTCTTGTCCACCAATCATTTTCCACCACGTGTTATAAGAAACAGCCCAGTTTGTTAAATCTGTTACAGAGCCCAAGCCCATCAACAAGTGTCCATATAAATAGTATGCTTTTTCGATAATTTTCCTTTCATTTTGAAAACACAAATAAAAAAAATAAAAATTCTCTTCTTTCTTTTCCCATCGTTTCTTTTCTCTGCAAATTCGAGAACACGACATAAAGGAATGGGTATGGTACACTTTAAGGGAATGGGTACAATAAAGAAGAACAAGAATATTAAGGACAAAAAGTTAACCCCTCACTATTATACTTATATGATTACTTACTTCTATGTAATCACTAGCCTGCTATCAAGAGGAAAAAATCTCTTTCTATGCAAAGATACGTGCCATGTGTCATGAACCGATGAACAACAACCTTAAAGGCCATGTAGCAAGCTTTTTAGAACCAAATCTATGAGTGTTAGTTCAATTGACAAATAAAAATAAAAATAAACGCTGTGACTCCTTCCCATAAGTCACAAGTTCGAGTACTGCTCAAAGCCACTGGCTATTATCTTCAAGGTTCATGGGATCAGTTGAGGTGTATGCAAGTTGGCTCGAACACCTATGGTTAACAAAAAGAAAACATTTCATAGCCTATCAAAAAATACAAGAAGCATAATCCAACTTCGTTGATTAATGAGGCCCATGTATAAGAAAGAACCCGTAATGGTGACTGAAAATGATCAAATCATTAGGCATTTTGTTGCAAAGTTGACCCTCTATATGGTTGCACCATGAAGTTCAGATTTTCAAACAAACATGCACAAAAGGCTTGATGACTTTATATGACACAAATTATATGACACTTTATATGACACAAATTATAGGACCAAAAAATAAAGCGTCCTATCCAAAGGCGTTGTAATAAGTTTATAAGACGCTTTTAGGCGCCGTAACAAAAAATTTAGGACACTTTTAATAAAAAAGCGTCGCATTAGCTAGTTTTCAAAAAGTGTCAGATAAACACAAGTGTCCTATAAAAAGATGGGTTTATAGGATATTTTTTAGAAAGTGTCCTATAAACTAGTTAATCCGACGGTTTTTATTAAAAGTGTTCTAAAAAGTTTGTTACGACGCCTAAAAGCGACCTATAAATTTATTACAACGCTTTTAGATATGACGCTTTATTTTTTGGTCCTATAATATGTGTCCTATAGAGTGGTCTGTTATGACGCTTATTAATTGATGGCGTCCCATAAATCCAATTTAATTTGTTGTAATGTGTATACAATAGTTATATGACCATCAAAATAACAAAACCATAATAAATTACCATCAAGATTCAACAGCATAACACATGATCACTAACCAAATAATATATCCTACCAATATACCCAAAAAATATATACAAATAATAATTCAAGGAGACTCAAAAGCACAACATAACTAACACCCAAAACTACAATTGCATAATTCAAAAGGTTCAGCTCCACCCCAAACTTTTCTACCTGTAACACAAGATTTCTAATTTCATTTCCCAATATATATGTATCTTCTCTTGTTTTGCCTTGTGAGCACCATATGCTCTATGTCATCAGCAATTGCACTGAACCACTTTGGCCTTCCTGTTGACAACATTAGATATCCCAACACCAGTCCAATTATGGTTCCACATCCAGTTCCCAACGTCACCGCTTTCCATGTAAACCCACTCTCTTCGTCTCCATCTGCTTCAAGCTGTGGTGGGGTCCTCAAATGTTCACAGACCTTGGGTAATGGAAACCCACAGAGTCCCGGATTCCCATCGAATGAGTTTCCTTGGAATGTGTTGAACTGCGTTCCGCGAGGAATACGGCTTACGAGATTGTTTTGCGAGAGATTTAAGACCGAAAGAGTAGTGATGTCTGCAAGACTTTGAGGGATCTCCCCTGTTAGCCGGTTCCAAGACAGGTCTAATGACTCGATCTCCGAGAGATTTCCTAGAGCATATGGGATTCGACCATCGAGATTGTTGTGAGATAAGTTGAGCGCTTTCAAAGAGTTAAGACTACCGATAATGCTTGGAATCTTCCCTTTAAACGCGTTATTGGACAGATTGATAAACGTGTAGTCTACCAAAACTTTTGTAAATAAGAGTTTCGAACCTTTCACCACAAGAGTGATAGAGTAAAACTTGAAACCAATGCCCAAATATTGAGGTTTTGTGTTTTTCTTTACCACGTCCTTCATGGATTTGAAATTCTGAAAATATTTATGAGGGAGATGGCCTACAAAGTTATTATGAGATAAGTCGAGAACTCGTAGACTTTGAAACGGGTGTTCAATCATAGAAAAGCTTTCATAAATGGGACCATGCAACTTGTTTGATTCGAGGACAAGAACCTGCAGATGTGGGAGATGTGAGGACCAGTGAGGGAATGTACCATTTAAGTGGTTGTTTCCCAGATCAAGCACTTTCAAGGATTCACATTTAGACAACCCACTTGGCACCTCTCCTTCTAAACGATTTCCATTCAAAACAAGTGCTTCTAATCCTCCACAATTATCCCATACATTTGGAATGGTGCCATGAAAACGATTGTCTCTCAGGTCAACGATCTGCAGAATGGAGCTGATATTAACCAAGCATTGTGGAAGCACTCCACCAAAGCTATTATTGAACATATCCAAAACCCGTAATTTTCTCATGTTGCAGATTGATGGAGGGAATGACCCTTCAATCAGGTTGTACTGCAGATCCAATTACTCTAATCCATCCCATGGAATTTGTGGCAAGCTTGTTATCAAGTTATGTGAGAGATTTAAAAAAAACAACTTATTTCCTCCTATCTCCCCTACCCAATTAGGAATGTTTCCATGGATTTCATTGTTAGATAGATCTAAAGACTCTAGATTTTTCATGGCTTGTAAGGACTTGGGGAACACTTTTAACTTGCAAGATGCCAACTCTAACAGGGAGAAGTTAGGGTTAACGTAGTGAGTATCATTATAGGTCACAACAGATAAGCCACTGTAAGAGAGACGAAGATATGTAATGTTTGCGAGGCTTGATAACAATGTATCTAACTCCCATACGCCAGAAAAGTTGTTAAATGAGAGGTCAAGTGAAGTTAGGTTGATGAATTTCCAAAATGCTTGCAAAGTGGAGCCTTGATCAACCATATCAATCTCGCCAACAAATTGATTTCCCCCAAGGTTTAACCTCTTTAATGATCGATGGTTGAACAATTCTGATGGTAAGCTCCCGCTAAACATGTTGTAGGAGAGATCGATAGATTCAAGTGAAGGAAGAGTAAACAACCAAGAAGGCAACGTTCCATTAAGCTTGTTACTTGTTAAACTTAGAGTAGTAAGGTGCCTAAGATTAACTAGGGATTTGGGAAGGGGACCCGTTAAACCATTGTAACTAAGATCTAAGGTACTCAAATTCTTGAGATGGCCGATTGATTCAAATATTTCTCCTGATAAGTTGGTGCTTGAGAGACCCAAGTAATTCAAAGACTTGAGATGACCAATTGAGTCAAATATTTCTCCTGATAAGCCGGTGGATGAGAGATCTAACCACTTGAGAGGGATGTTAATGCTCGTGTTAACGTTGGGAAACCGACCAGTGAGATTATTGTTATATGCCAAGTCAAGTTCTTCCAAATACGGTAGATTGAAGATGTTATTAGGCAATTTCCCTAGCAACCCAGTGTTACTAAGCTGGAGTGACTTCAAAGAAGAAGAGATATTAAGATACGTGGGTAAAATTAACGAGATATTGACACCTTTGAGCGAAAGCTTCTCCAAAGTAGTATAATTGTGGAGGAGATTGTAGAAAACCCGAGGTTCAAGACTCAAATCAAAATTAAAAGAGAGATCAAGAGACACTAGCTTTCGAAGAATTGTGATATGTGTAGGAACTTTGCCAATAAACCCACATTGAGAGATGTTGAGATGTGTGAGACTATTAGAAAACCTTCCAATCTCATGCGGTAGTTGGGAATTGGTAAATTTATTGAAAGCAAGGTTGAGCCTTTGGAGGTGAGGAAGGTTGAAAAGAGTGGAGTTAGGGTGGATGGTACCTCGTAGCATGCCACAACTGAGGTCGAGAGCGATGACATTGCCGGTGAAGTTGTCACAAGTGACACCATCCCAGTTGCAGCAATCAATACTCGTGTTCCAGTTCATCATATATGGATAATAGTCGAAACCAAGCCTAGAATGACAAAAGTAATGATATTCATGATACGAGTGATTATATGAGAAAACATTTTGTTTGAAGAGAAGCAAATCATGAGCCTGTGTAAAAGAGCATCTTGTACGGGTGTTATTAAAAGAATAGGAGGAGGAATATGCAGAGAAAATGAAGAAAAGGAAAAGGAAAAGGGAGAGAAAGTGCAACTTTGAAGGATTCATTTTCTTTAATTGCTAGTGAGTAGTTGTTGTAATGAGCATTTGCACTTGTTCATTGCTATAAATAAATAAGTAAACAAGTCGCTTATACTTAATTCAATGTTCAACAAAAGGTTAACCAATTCCAATTTTTTCACTTCCTTCCTCTCTAGCCACTTTTTTGGGGGAAAAAATAGAGTTTATATTGTAAAAAGAATTCACAGTGTTACTATTTTTCATACAATGAATTTAAAAATGTGACTAATTTCTATTATGATAGTCATATAATTGTTTTTCTCATTTAGTTTTTGTTATGCTACTAATTTGTATGATGATAAAGTTTCAAACTTGCTGTTACAAATGTTTTTGTTTATTTTTTTAAGATGATAAGGCAAGTTGAATTCTGAAACTTGCGTTGTATAAAAAAAAAAACTTCAAACTTGGTAATTTTGGAAAAATGCTAACTTAATGTATTAGGATATGGTGAGCTAACTTAACATATTAAGTCAATGTCTTAATATTAAGTTAACCAATTAAGCTAACCACCCATTAAGTTTATCAAGTTAAAATCAAACACCCCTTAACTTAATCTAAGATTAAGTAAAACAGATGGAATTTTATAATAATCAATCAATAGTTAATGACGGATCCAAAACCTTCAACGGCCAGGTTAATTAATGTACGATAAATTTTTTTTTGAATGTCATTAAAACTAGAAGCAAACTACATTATAAAAATGTTCTCTTCAAGTTTTCAATCTTTGAAAATGACCTATTACATCTCCATTTTTATGTAACAAATATATTTTTTTAACAAATTCTAACTTAAATTAATAATTCCTCGATCAACAAACTCTGACAGTTAATAATTAATAATACAGTTAAAAATAAATCGAATTTCGACAACCCTAACTTTTTTTTAGAACAACGACAGTTTATTAAAAACACTAGCAAGACGCTAGACGGAAATTACAAAACGGAAATAGCAAGGACGGGGTCTTGAATCCAACCAACTCATTAATTAATTTTGCAAACACTACTCCTATGATGCACCCAATTATACGAGCGCGTTATAATGTTATCCCATAGAACCGCCTTTTTAGGTTTGGTAGATCCGAATAAGGTCTCATTCCGAAAAGACCATATGGAATAGAGTGCCGTAAACGAAACTACTTTCAGGCAGTTAAATATGACTCAGCGATTCAACTTCTTCTTCACAAATCGGGCACAAAAAAGAATTGACCTTTATATCTCGTTTGGCCAAATCATCCCTAGTCGGTAACTTATTTAACCCCATCCGCCAAATGAAAAAATAAACCTTGATAGGTATCAAGATGTTCCAAGATGTGCGTGTCTGGTGATCAACCTCCGAAGTGTAAGAATCAATCATTTTCCGAGGCCACCGTATACTCTCCTGACACTTCCATCAACCATCTCCATCTATCCTAGCATTAGACAAGCCTAACTTAAGTTAGAGTTTTTATAATTAACAAACCTTTACCATTAATAATAAACAATAAACAACTGACGCTTGGTAAATAATAAGTAAATATTTAGCCACAGACAATTAATAAATTACAAATAATAATTGATTAAGAGAATTCTTCAAATAACATATTCGATAAAAGTTCACCAAAACTGATCATTCAAAAGTCATTGCCAAATATGGCCGGTGCAGTACTCTTTGCCTTGCAAAATATTTGACAATAAGAACATAGAAATTTTCAACAGATCGAGTTTAAAGAAATGGAAAATTAATCTTTGAGTTCAAATTGATATAATGAAAAACAAGACGTCGAGCAACCAATGAAGCTTATTGGATTTCAAGTCTTTTCATAACACAATAATGATAATAATTTTGATTTGGACGTTCAGGTCTTTGAAACGTAATTTATTTGGTTTCAAATTCTATTTTTATGTTAAATTTTTTAATAGGCTATAATTTAAAAAAATCATTTATAACCGTAGGACTTTTTAAAATGGATAGAGATTTTTAGATAGTGAATGCCAAGTATTGCCAACAATATTCGCCAAAGGAAGTCGCCATGTTGTGATTTTTATTTTTTAGTACACATATATGTAATAATTTTAAAGATTTAGATTATATTTGGTAAACACAAACTAGTGTATTTTAAAGTCCTCGTTTGAACGGGTAAAAGTAGTTTAGATCATCTCCAACAACTATACTATATATATTTTTTTAAATTAGAGTATTAAAGGTTAAAAAATTTTAAAAATTTACTTCTTACTTTAATTAACTATTTTATTTTATAGATTGTGGTATATTAATCATATTATTAAAATAATCAATACGTTATATAAAATATTATTAATTCTTCTTCCTAAATATTTTACTTCGATGCCTCCTATTGGAAGAAAGATTAAAATATTATTTTTTTTATATCAAAAAATGGGTTTTGAAGATTTTTTTCAAATTTAAAGATTTTTATCTTCTATTTCCACCTTTTTCTATTTTAGCATATAAGAGCATCTCCAACATGTTCTCTATATTTTTTTTCTAAAATAGAGAACCAAGAGATAAAATCTCTAAAATGAATGACATTCAACTCCAACAGATTTGCTATTTTAGAAATTTCAACACAAATTATATTAATATAATATTCTCAAATTTATCATCCCAATACATTTTTTACAAAAAAACTTATTATAAAATAATAAAAATTTAATCTCATTGGTAGATTGAATAAAATAATAATTTCCCACTCCTACCAGCAAGTTTTAGAGATTTATCTAAATTTAGGAAAAAAATTCAAGTTTTCTCAAATATAGAAACTCATATAGCAAAGCTGTTGGAGATGTTTAGAGAAAAAAAAACACATTTTTTTTCTATTTTAGCAATGCTGTTGGAGATGCTCTAAGATAACATAGTTATTGGAACATTTTTTTTTAAATTCTCATTTTTATCACTGTTGGAGATGCTAACTTATTGAAACGTTATTTAAATTAGTTTCTAGAAGCTTTTTTTCATTTTTTAATTATAACTCTGATTAATATTAATTGTTATTTATTATTATTAATTATAAGTAAAAAAAATTATTACAAATACTAATTAGTAGTAGTTAATATCAAGTAAAAATTATGAATTAATTATACATTATAATACTAATTATTAATTATTCAAAATTGTTACTATCATATCAGTTATTTGTTAATTATTATTCAATTAATTATTATTCAATATATTCAGTGATAAAAATCAAACATAACATTCTAAAAAAATTATGTAAGCTTCATAAAATAAAAGTGTACTTATTTTGGTTCATAGATATTAAAACTGTGCTAAATTATTTTAATAAAGTATTTGATTTAATTGTTAATTGATTAGAATATGTCAGATTGACCACTTTTATTTCCATTCATATTATATGTAATGACATTTAAAATCATGAAATAATGTAATTTTTTTTATTTGTTTTTACAAATTTAAAACTTATATTATATATAATAATAGTAGTAATAATCAATTTAAAATTCTTTTAATTAACATATCATATCATTTAATTTTTTTACTATCTTGTTTATATTAATTAACATATTATATTAATAGAGTTTATATTATGAAATGTTGTAATTGATTATTTTTTCATCTAATTTAGTTAGCTAGTTTTTGACAAATATAATTTATTCATCATAAGCTAGTTTTGTTAGTTAGTTTGTAAAAACATAACCTTAATTCTTCATTTCTTCAAATTGCTTTAAGATATTTTGAAGCCATCCATAATCTAAAAGTGTTTTAATGTGATATGGTATTTGTGTTATAGAGTATACATAATATGACACACTTATTATTTTATCCTTTTTAAAAGTATTTTAGAAAATATCACACATGTAAAAAATGTTTTAAAATTTTACTTTGTAAAAAAGGGTCAGAAGAGCATATGAATGGAAGACTTTCGGGTTTCACTTTCTGGTGCAAAAAATTCAATCATCAATTCGATGCAGTGAAAATTCGATATTATTGGCAGTGTATAAAAGGTGAAAAGGTCATTTTTTTTACCTAGGTTTTAAAAAAATCAAAAATATAAAACTTATCATTAATTCACCCAATAAAATTTTCTAAGAGACCCTATTTTGCTGACTACACTAAAATGTCTTTTGAAATTAATAAAAAAACGAAAAAACCTTTTCGAAATCAACAAAAACGATAAGAAAATCCCTCGAAATCAACTAAAAAACTTTAAAAATCTCTCGAAACAGTGTAATTAGGTTAAAAACACGTTGGGTGACTTTACACGTTTTTAGTCTACCTTAATAGTGACCCCACTAGAGACAAAAATTCTGGATCCGTCACTAACCGTTGATGAGGTTTCTGCTAATAAAGTTGGTTGGTATTCAAGTACATTTCTGGTTTTTTAAAGGAAAAACATAACCGTTAATGTTTTGGTTGTTTCTTCTTTGGTAAAGGATCTACTTACCCATCCATTTTAAATCATTACAAGATACTTGTATCATTTATTTTATTTATTTACAATTGCTTGGTTGTCTTGGACTTTCATTTCATATTTCCTCGAATTCATTGAATGTATACCCACGCGTTATCTTTTTGTAGTACATACAGTAATTTATAATCAAATTCAAGACTATGATGGTGCGATATATTCCAAGGTGTAATTATTATTCTAGGAATTACATGCATACCCGTTTTGTACATGACGACCTTTGAAAAGCTTCTCTCTATTATCATTTGTATTATGACAAGAGCTAGACCGCCAATTAACGGAAAAAAAAGTATGATTGTCTTTTTCTGTAGATATTTATTCTTTCAAAAAAAAGTCGACATTTTTCATCGCAATCTAGTATCACTATTAAAATGAATGACATTTCTCTGGGAAATCCGTCGCTAAAGAGTGATCCGTCACAAAATCGTCACAAAAGTTGGTGGTTAATTTGTTGGTGGGTAAATTAAATCAGTGACGGATTACCCAGGAAATTCCTGGGTAATCCGTTGGTATTTTCTTGAAAACATCGGATTTTACCGGAATCATTAGTATTTCCTGAATGATTCATGGTAATCACCCAAGGAAATTTCACTGGGTGTTTTTTATGGGTGAAAGTCATTTTCTTTTTGTAGTGTATCTAATTTCACGTTATGTTTAGAGACTGATAATGTCTTTAAAAATTTTATTAAACCAAAAAGATAACCAACCACATAATTTCTAAAACAACACACTATTGATATCTCTTGATCTTTGTTACATGGTGAATTTGGAGTTTCGGACTCACATGTTCAGTTCTACGTATAAATGGTAGGTAGTCGAAGTATTGTTATTTTAATTATTGTTTAGACCATGAAATTTCTTCAAAGCTATTTACTGGAAATCCAAAATATTTTCGTAATTAATTTTAAATTTTAAATATATATATATATATATATATATAACGAGGGTCCGGAGATGGGGTTCTCGAAGCCTTCAAATTGTTGTAAGATATTCTAAAGCCGACGGTAACTTGAAAGTGTTTTCATGTGTTATGATACTTGTGTGTCACAGAGTATATATATACATGAATTATGTGGGAAAACTAAAAAGGCTTGATGAAGCGTGCTTTATGTGAGCAGGTTTCTAAGAAAATGTACAAATTAAAAGATTGTGTTAGTATGGCCTTCTCAATTCTGCTACAACTTTCTTAATTCTTACAACACTAGCTAATGGCAGATTGAAATACTTTCTGTTAACAGTTATAATCTAGCATCATGAAGAAAAAACACAATGGTTGTATGACCATCAAAAATAATAAATTACTAAACTACTATTATGATTCAAAAGGTAAATCACCCACTAGCCAAGTATTAAGTAAGAACAAGAATATTAAGGATAAAAGTTAACCCCCTTACTATGATTACTTTTATGTAATCACTCAGCCTGCTATCAAGAGAAAAGAAAATCTATTTCTAAGCAAAGATACATGTCATGTCTCATGAACAACAACCTTAAAGACCATGTAGCAAGCTTTTTAGTTCAACCTACAAATAAAATATAGACGTTGTGACTCCTTGAGTTCGAGTCTGTTCAAAGTCACTGGTTGTTATCTTCAAGGTCAGTTAGAAGTGTATGCAAGTTGGCACGAACATTCATGGTTAACAAAGAAAAACATTTTAAAGCCTATAAAAAATACAAGGATAATCTAACTGCATTGATTAATGATAGCCATGTATAAGAAAGAACCCATAATGGTGATTGAAATGATCAAATCATTCGGCATTTGTTGCAAAGTTATGAAGAGAAGAAATTTTCAGATTTTCAAAAAAAGATGCACAAAAGGCTTGATGACTAGTTGTGACTACCCACGACTAGTTAAGGCCTCAAATTAACGAAACGACCCGGTTTTCAATAGAAATGAACACATGGTATCCAATAATTGCCTTGTCTATTGAACTTGATTATAGTTTTGGAGCATGGGATTCTTGGGTAAATTATGGTACTGTACACAATAATTATATGACCATCAAAATAACAAAACCATAATAAACTAGTATCAAGATTCAACAGCATAACACATGATCACTAACCAAATAATATATCCTACCAATATACTCAAAATATATATACAAATAATAATCCAAGGAGACTCAAAAGCACAACATAATTAAGACCCAAAACTACAGTTGCATAATTCAAAAGATTCAGCTCCACCACAAACTTCTCTACCTGTAACACAAAATTTCTAATTTCATTTCCCTATATATATAAATATATATGTATCGTCTCTTGTTTTGCGAAAGATTTAAGACTTCAAGGCTCGTGATGTCTGCAAGATTTGGGAGGAAAATATACCTTAGAATGAAAATGAAGAGAAGAGAAGGGGTAATTTTCGCTCTATGCCCTATATTTTTCAAAACTACAATTATGACATAACTCCAACACCATTAACATCAAGTAAATAGGTTTACCAACATATTCAATATATAAAATCTTAATAATAGTAATCCAAGAATACTCAAACGCAACATAATTAAGACCCTAACTCTACAACACTGCATCATTCAAAAGCTCCAACTCCACCATAGCTTCTTTACCTCCATTAATTAGAAAATATTGAAAAAGAAAAAAACATAGTAAGCATTCATTTTGCACAACTTGGTGAAATACATAGGACAACATGAGAAATTAACACCGTACCTAATTTCATTTCCCAATATATATGTATCTTCTCTTCTTTTGCCTTGTCTGCACCATATACTCTATGTCATCAGCAATTGCATTGAACCACTTTGGCCTTCCCGTCGATAACATTACATATCCCAACACCAATCCAATTATGGTTCCACATCCACTTCCCAACGTCACCACTTTCCATGTAAACCCACTCTCCTCATCTTCATCTTCATAGTCTTCAAACTGTGGGGTACTCACATGCTCACAGTTTTTGGGTAGAGGAAACCCACACAGTCGCGGATTCCCTCCAAACGAAGTGCTAAATGTGCTGAACTGTGTTCCGCTAGGTATGCGACCCACGAGATGGTTTTGCGACAGATTTAAGAATCCAAGATTTGTGATGCCTGCAAGACTTTGAGGGATCTCTCCTGTTAACCGGTTCCAAGATAGGTCTAACGACTCAATCTCCAAGAGATTTCCTAGAGCATTTGGGATTCCACCATTGAGGTTGTTGTGGGATAAGTCGAGCGCTTTCAAAGAGTTAAGACCACCAATTACGTTCGGAATCTTCCCTTCAAATGCATTATTGGATAGACCGATAAACGTGTAGTATACCAAAAGTTTTGGAAATGGGAGTTGCGAACCTTTCACTCCAAGAGTAATAGAGTAAAATTTCTGACCCAAGTTCAAATATTGAGGTATTGTGCTTTTCTTTACCACGTCCTTGATGGATTTGAAATTCTGAAAATATTGTTGAGGGAGATGGCCTACAAAGTTATTATGAGACAAGTCAAGAACTCGTAGACTTTGAAACGGGAGTTCAGTCATAGAAGAGGTTTCTATGGGACCATGAAACTTGTTTGATTTGAGGACAAGAACCTGCAGATCTGGAAGATGTGAGGACCAGTGAGGGAATGTACCATTTAAGTGGTTGTTTCCCAGATCAAGAACTTCCAAGGATTCACATTTAGACAATCCACTCGGCACCTCTCCTTCTAAATGATTTCCATTCAAAATAAGCCCCACAAATTCTCCACAATTATCCCATACATTTGGAATGGTGCCATGAAACCTATTGTTTCCCAGGTCTACCATCACTAGATAGGAACTAATATTACCCAAGCATCGTGGAATCACTCCACCAAAACTATTGTTGGACATATCCAAATACGATAGAATACTCATGTTGCAAATTGATGGAGGGAATGACCCTTCAATCAGGTTGGACTGGAGATACAAATACTGTAATTCATCCCATTGAAATTGTGGCAAGCTTGTTATCAAGTTATGTGAGAGATCCAGTTCATGCAACCTATTTTCTCCTATCTCCCCTGCCCAATCTGGAATGTTTCCATGGATTTCATTGTCAGATAGATCTAAATACTCTAGATTTTTCATGGCTTGTAAGGACTTGGGAAAAACTTTTAGCTTGCAAGATGCCAACTCTAATAGGAAGAAGTTAGGGTTAACGTAGTGAGTATCATTATTGGTCACAACAGATAAGCCACTGTAAGAGAGACGAAGATATGTAATGTTTTTGAGGCTTGATAACAATGTATCCAACTCCCATATGCCACTAAAATTGTTAAATGAGAGGTCAAGTGAAATGAGGTTGATGAATTTCCAAAATGCTTGTACAGTGGAGCCTTGATCAACCATATCAATCTCGCCAACAAATTGATTTCCACCAAGTTTTAGTATCTTTAACGATCGATGATTAAACAATTCTGATGGTAAGCTCCCACTAAACATGTTGTTGGAGAGATCGATAGATTCTAGTGAGGGAAGAGTAAACAACCAAGAAGGTAACGTTCCATTAATCTTGTTACCTGATAAATTTAGAGTAGTAAGATGCCTAAGATTACCTAGGGATTTGGGAAGGGGACCCATTAGACCATTGTAATTGAGATCTAAAGTATTCAAAGACTTGAGATGGCCGATTGAGTCGAATATTTCTCCTGATAAGTTGGTGGTCGAGAGATCCAAGTAATTCAAAGACTTGAGATGACCGATTGTCTCAGATATTTCTCCTGATAAGCCGGTGTATGAGAGATCTAACCACTTGAGAGGGATGTTAATACTCGTGTTAACTTTGGGAAACCGACCAATGAGATTACCATTATCTGCCAAGTCAAGTTCTTCCAAATACGGAAAATTGAAGATGTTATTAGGCAATTTCCCTAGCAACCCAGTGTCACTAAGCTGGAGTGATTTCAAAGAAGAAGAGATATTAAGATACCTGGGTAAACTTAACGAGATACTAACACCTTTGAGCGAAAGCTTCTCCAAAGTAGTATAATTGTGGAGGAGATTGTAGAAAACATGAGGTTCAAGACTCAAATCAAAATTAAAAGAGAGATCAAGAGACACTAGCTTTCTAAGAATTGTGATACCCATAGGAACTTTGCCAATAAGCCCACAATAAGAGATGTTGAGATGTGTGAGACTATTAGAAAACCTTCCAATCTCATGCAGTAGTTGGGAACTGGTAAATTTATTGTAAGCAAGGCTGAGCTTTTGGAGGTGAGAAAGGTTGAAAAGAGTGGAGTTAGGGTGGATGGTACCTCGTAGCATACCACAACTGAGGTCGAGAGCGATGACATCACCAGTGGAGTGGTCACAAGTGACACCGTCCCAATTGCAACAATCAATACTCATGTTCCAATTCATCATAATTGGATAATACTCGGAACCAAGCCTTAAGTGACAAAAATAATCATAATTATCCTTTTCATCATACAAGTGATTATAGGATAAAAGATTTTGTTTGAATTGAAGTAAAGCATGAGTTTGTATAAGAGAGCATCTTCTACCAGTGTTACTGGAAGAATAAGAAGAGGAATAAGCAGAGCAAATGAAAGAAGAGAGAAGGAAAAAGGAGAGAAACTGTAACTTTGAATGATTCATTTTCTTTAATTGCAAGTGTCTTTGTAATCAGCATTTGCACTTGTTCATTGCTATAAATAAGTAAATAAATAAGTCGCATACAGAATACAATCTTTCAACAAAATGTCAACAACCAATTCCAATTTTTTCACTTCCTTTCTAGCTACTGATTGATTAATGTTTGAAAAATATAATATTATATGAATGAATAGCAGCGTCATCATGCATAATTTTCGATTTAAAAAAAAAGAAATGATTTAGTTTTTAAGCCTATAATATTTATAAGGTCGTGTTCATGAAAAAACGCTAAAAAGAATAGAAAACTGAATAATATCTTGGGATCCCTTCATCTGATAAGTATTCACAAATGCATAGCGGTAATTTGTAACATGCATTTGTACATATACACTGTTGCATAGAAAAAAAAGTTTCAATCCCTTATATGCATTTGTACATACCGTCCGGACGGATGCTTCCAGACAGGGTCGGTCCAAAGCTTTTTGATGCCCTGGACGAAAACATTAAAACATGCCCCCGTCGGAAAAAATGTAAAAAATATTTTTGGATTTGTAACAATGTTCAAACATTGTTTGTCCATATCCAATTATTTATAAGATTTCTTCCAACAAAATGATATAAACTTTGTGTAAAATCTATCTTAACGACGCATTACATCATTTTTTTTACACAAATAGAATATTAAAAATATATTTCATATTCTTAACTTATATATTCTTTTAATAATATCCTTACTTTTATTAATCTTTTTACAAATTATACAAACAAAATTCTATTAAAATAACTTTATAACACATTTGAACAAACAATATACTGATAATTAAATTTCTACTATGTGTTATTCAAATTTCATCTTCGGTTATGTTTTGGTTTTTGTTTTTTGGAATTGTAATATATACATATTTGACAAAATGATATACGTGACAAAAATAATAAATTTTCAAGTATTATTATTATAGGGTCTCCTTAATATAATAAGTCATACAAATATTACTTGTTGGATGCTATTAATTTTATTTAAAATAAATATTTGTTGTTATAAAAACAAGAGAAAATAAAATGTGTTATAAAAATTAATCGAAGGGAAAATAAAAATCGGGAATAAGGAGCAAAATATTAAAATCTGATCCGGATAGAAAACAAACGAAATTAGCTCTAGCTTACTGGTAAAGGTGTCCAAATCATATAATAGGTTTTAGGTTCAAATCCCCCTAGTATCAATTTTATTTAATTTTTAACAACAATATAAATAATAGTGGGCTATTTGATGCCCCTTGGGCTGCCCATCCATAGGGCCGGCCCTGCTTCCAGAATTTAAGACCGCACCCACTCAGGAAAAAAAAATAGAGTTTATATTGTAAAAAGAATTCATAATGCTACTATTTTTTATACGATGAATTTAAAATGTGACTAAATTTAATTATGGGTCAGGTTCATGAGAAAAATGTCAAAAAAAAACTGATGAACACATTGAGAGCCATTTATTTGGACGGTATGCACAAATGCATACTGATAATTTGTAACATGCATTTATTTTTTTAAATCATCAGTTATAAGTAAATATTATTATTAAAATTTGAAAATAGAGTAAACTAAAATGAGTGTAATATTTTCAAAACTTTGGTCACCGAAAATATATTTATTTATTATACTAATTCATTATATATTATGATTATTATGTTTTCGTAAAGTAGTATAATAATAATAATGAAATTATTTATCTTATTATTATAATTTATTAGGAAGTGCCAGATTTGAAACATTTAGAAAAAATGTTGACGAATCAATACGTTGGTTCAAAACGGGTTTAAAGATTTGATTTTCAAAATACTTATCACCATCATTTGCATGTAAAAACGGCTCGAAAATCACTCGAATAAGAATCTAATATTATTTTCCCTAAGAAATAATTTGAATATTTTCTATTTGGATTGTGTATGAAAGTCTTATCCCAACGTTGTTATAAAAAAAAATATCCATCTCATGTTAAATTAATGAGAATATGTTCATATGGTATTGGTATTGGTATGTGTGTACAAATTTGGGTTTTCAATATTTTCTTGTTTACTTGTATAAAAATTTCAAAAATTTATTCGGTGTGAAAAAGGGACAGCCTTCATATGAAGATTCGTTGGTTGGGATTCAAGTCTTCATAGTCCCGTGCCGTGTATAGCATGTTGGAACTTTTGGTTTATTTTGAATGAAAATTTTATCTTTTGAGTTCAAATTGATATAATGAAAACCAAGACGTGGAGGAACCTTCAACCAATGAAGTTGATTGGAGGCTAATAAGTCTTTTCATGCCACAATAATAATTTTGATTAGGACGTTTGGGTCCTATGTATGTAGAATTTTAAATCCTATGTTTGTAGAATTTTAATTGAATCCTAAGATTTCAAAATCCTATGTTTGTAGAATTTTAATTGAATCATGTGATTTCAAATCCAGACAATCCATCAAACCAAATATATGATTGAAGGATTTGAAATCCAAATCTATATCAATCTCGCAAATCAAACGGACCCTAAAAGAATGGATAGCAACATCACCATACATAATTTTCGATTTGAAAAAATGATTTTTTTGAGCCTATAATATTTATGTACGATAAATAATCATGCATAATGCTTTATTTTTTGAACCCTTGATTTTTTTGAAAAATTGAGCCAACTCTACGTAATCTGAATACCGCATAGCCAATGACCCTCTAATTCAGTGAAATGATCAATTTTTTCAAAATAATATTTTCCAACTTACATTTTAGTTTATTTTATTCTAATAGTACTATCTTCATTTATGTTTGGGTCTTTCTTGTTTGAAAATGATGCAACAAATATGCATTAACTTGATACAAGAGTTTGATGCATGAAATCTTTTTAATATTTGATATTAAAATAATGATGAAAACTCATTTTAAAATCCAAATCGATTTGGGAAACTTAGATTTCAAAATTGATCTAAGATTAATTAAAACAAATGGGATTGGTTATGATTAATTCTAACGGTAGATCCAAAACCTTTAACGATCAGGTTAATTATTAACGTATGATTAAATTAAAATTAGAATGACATTAATGAAAAGATGATATGATACTCGTGTATAAATTTGAGATTTGAGTAAGTTGTTGTCTACTTGCACACAAATTTCAGAAATTGATTTGATGTAGTGAAAAAAGGGCACCCTTCATGAAGCTTCTAATAAAATAAAGTTTTTGATCAAAATATGAATCAAATCGAAAGACCCCTTAACTATTATGGAGGTTGATAGAACGAATCACACTAAGTCTTCATGGCGCCACTCTCGTGTATGTTGAGAACTTAACTTTTGGTTTAAATAAAAACATAAAAATTAATGTATTCCAAGGTGCTATCAAATAGTATAGTATACCCCACACGTTAATTATCTGTTTGTAGTACATGTAACATTACCATGATCTGACATATTCCAAGGTGCAATTATTGTACTAGGAATAAGACTAAAGCCAACCGTAATTTCAAAGTGTTTTCATGTGTTATGGTACTTGTGTGTGTCAGAGAGTATATATATATATATATATATATATATATATATATATATATATATACATGAGTTATGTGGGAAAACAGAAAATTAAGGCTTGATGAAGGGTGCTTTATATATGTGAGCAAGTTTCTAAGAATATGTACAAATTAAAAGATTGTGTTAGTATGGCCTTCTCAATTCTCTACAGCTTTCTTAATTCTTACAACACTAATGGCTCCCAGATTGAAATACTTTCTTTAATTTAATGGTTATAATCAAGCATCATGAAGAAAAAACACCATAATACCTGCGATACTCATTCTTCCGTATTCTCTGTTTATCTGAAAAAATCAGATACACTCTGGATCACCTTCTTCGTTTTCTCTGTAAAAACCCAATAATTCTCCTCCTCTTTCTAACTACTATTTATGATTCAACAGGTAGTAGTAGTAATAATAATAATAATCCAAAGAGACTCAAAATGCAACATATATATATTCAATATAGATACAAATACAATCTGTTGGAAATAAATTGGACTTTAACATTATCTGTATTAATTATTAAAGGACAACTGATTTAAATTATTATACTTATCAAGAGAATTCTATATCAGTTATAATCTGGTTACATATTTGGATATATATCTCCTAATATGAGTAGGATAATCATTAAGTTAATTACCTGATTAACATTAAGGTAAGTGCATATCTTCTCCTATTATTTAATATCAATTCTATAGATAAACTAGGACTCCTTATGGGATGAGTCTCTAGCTTTCCATGGCCTATATATATAAAGGAGATCAAGTCCCTATAGCCTACACGAATCTGCATTTAGTTCAGCCCCATCCTGAAGCAAACCGTGTAGAGCTTTAGAAGACTTTGATCCATAATTAAGTAAGGATGACTGCTTCCGCTTCAATGAACTTCGCTGCGTATAACTCAAGTGTTTCAGGTTAGATCTATTAAACTCTTTACAGTATTATGTTAAATCGATTTCTGATTATGTGTTTATGTTTCTATGCCTTCATTCTTGTTATTATATGCTTAAGCATATCTCATATAAGTATAACAAATGGTATCAGAGCCTAAATCAGCATAGGTTCATAAACCGTTTTATATTATTAGATTTTTTATAAAAAAGTTTGTGGTTTGAATCTTGAAGTTCTTTATTTTATTAAATTTGGTCTAAAGTAAATTGTGTTAAAAATAAAATAGAATAAAAACCTTAAATTTTAAATATAGCAGAAATTCGTATATTTCTTTTTCCTTCATGCGATTGGGTTTCAATGTGTTAAGTGACATATTTTTTGACATTTGTTCATGATTTGGATGTGCCACATTGTGTTGTGGTCTTGTGGATGGATATATCCAGTGGCAATAATTGACTCATTGAAAATGTAACGCATATATATAGGATTATGTGCATATTAAGTTGTATCTTTTCTAACTTTTGCTGGAAAATTTAAGCATTACTAGTTTGATTTTGATTCTAAATTTAAAAGAAAAAAAAGGGTAATAAGACTCGGCCTTTTTATATTTGGAAACTGCTAACTTTCAGTTTTGGGGTGGTTTGATGTTATAATTGTTTTACTCATGATTCTGTATGAGTGCTTATCATTTCATAGAATATGTACATATTGTTATCTTAAAGCATGTATTCGATAAATATAAAAGACGTATCAATTAAATTATTTTAAAACTGAGATTTAATTATCATTTTAAATTGAATTTAGGCATGTTATATATTTTTGACATGTCAAATTTTATTTAAAAATTAAATCAGTTATATACAAACATGGATTATATATATTTTTGGTCTAATTTAATTTATATTCAATCTTGAGTTTGTTTTGAAGTTACGATTGACGAATCAATTAATTTAATATAAGATATTGTAATTGATTTTCTTCATTTGAGGAATTAATTTATTTAATTGGCCATATTGTTTTGTTTGAGTCAATTAATTTTTATGTTATATCTCTATCACGGAGATTTATATTTTATAGAATATGCGTACATGTATACATATTATCCATCTTAAGTATTTTATTGGATAACCTTGTGAATTAAAGAATTTATTTTGTATTATATATTTCATGACATATGCTTAGATAATTTATTTGTTTAATTAATTAATTTATGCTTTATACCCTCATCAATTCATGTGATAAACAAAAATTTAGTTTTTAGTATAGGAAATATGGAATAAGATCATTATCAATAATGATAAATTTTATAATTTTAATTAAGCCAAATCTATGGTATTTATCTTATATTTATCCATTCTAAATTTATTAATTAAGTAAATTTATAAGTGTTGACGGGAAAAGAAAATAAACTTTGAATTAGGCAACGACACTACATCCATTTACATGTCCTTATGTTTATGTATTTTTCTAAATTAATTATTTATGATTGATTAATTGTATTCAAATTTGAATCAATAATCTAATTTAAATTTTGGAGTGATGACCATATTTAGATCAAATATTAATTTATTTGGTTCAAGATCCATTACATATTTGTAGTCATATATTTATAGAAAAATGATTTAATTGATCAAATTAATTTAATTAATATATTTAACTTTTAATTTAACTGGATCAAATATGTTGATATTATTATTCAATTCATATTATAATGCATTCGTCTAGTGTGACTTTTATAGTATTTGGTCTTGTTAAGCTATTTCAGGTGCATTTGTTGAGCATAAGTTATTTAGAGATATGTTTGAAGCATTATATAATATATTCTTTCTATTTGTTATTAATTTAATTCAATTTTGGGTCAATAATTTAATTTGGACAACTTTAGAGCCAATTAAGCTTAATTTTGGGTTAATTAATTTTAAGTTATTTGTTTACTTAAAGTTAATTTTAAGATTGTAAAATTGAAAATTTTACATTTTTCTTTCTTTTCATAAGAACAGCCTAAAGAAGTTTAAAGTAATATTCGAATAAGATTTATTATATAAAAGATCTTGGAATTTACATCTCAAAATTAGGGTTCATATACCTTAATTTAAGTGATTTGATCAATAGTTTAATCAAAATATGAAAATTTCTATAAGTTTTAAAGTTCTACCTTGTTCTAAATTTTGGTGTTGTCCAATTATTAACTAAAGTATGTTTTTAAGAACAATATTGATCAAATCTAAAGCATTAAATTAAAGCTTAAAACAATATGGTTATCAATATATCGTACATGGGTTTATGGATTATTCAATATATCTACAGATATGTTTAAAATCATATATCAACTATTGAATGACTACACCTAATTGATAAACAAATTTTTGTGAATTTTTAAACAATCCTAATATCTCCCAACCTATATGAAAATTGGATTGTTTATCTTCATCAATTCACAAACTACATAATCTTGACTGAAAATTTTCTAAACCACAAGATCATGTTGCCATAGCAATTGATCTTTTTAGAGAAAATTATACATACTAATCAGTCATAACTTGTGTATCTCAAATCACATTTACTTGAATTATATTCTTCCATAGAAGAGGCATTCTGAGTAATTTTGGTTTAAGAACAGCATCACATATAAACACACATGTCTATCTTAAGTAAAGGTATATGAATCCTAATTTTGAGATATGAATTCCAAGATCTTCTATATGATAAATCTTAATCGAATATTACTTTAAACTTCTATAGGACATTTTATGAAAAAAAATAAAAATGTAAAAAATTTCAATCTCACAATCTTAAAAAATTAACTTTAAGTAACAACTAACTTAAAATTGTACCAAAAAAATGAGCTTAATTGGCTTTAAAGTTATCCAAATTAAATTATTGACGCAAAATTGAATTAAATCAATAATAAATAGAAGGAACATATTGTATAATGTATCAAATATATCTTCAAATAACTTATGCTCAACAATTGTACTTGAAATAACTTAACATGACCAAAGACTATAAAAGTCACACTAGACGAATGCATTATGGCAGGAAATTGAGTAATTATATCAACATATCCGATCTAGTTGAATTAAAAGTTAAATCATTTGTCTATATAATAGATATATGACTATAAATCTATAATGAATCTTGAACCAAATAAATTAATATTTGCTTTAAATACGATCATCGCTCCAAGATTTAAATTAGATTATAGATTAAAGTTTGAATACAATTAATCGGTCAATAAATAATTAATTTATAATAATGGATGAACATAAAACATGTAAATAGAGGTAATCTCCTTGCATAATTTTACAATCCGGTTATTATATGGAAGTTATAACCGTTATTATTATCAACATGTTAAAATAAAACCAACTTTTAAAAATAAAATTAAATGAAAATTATATACAAAAATAAAATGTTAGAAACATTAAAGAAAAGAATGATTATTTAAGAAAATCAAATTTACTAGTAATTTGTTTATTTTATTATTTACGTTTTGAAATCTAAATAATAATAAAAAAAAAACCTTTCAATAATAACAATAACAACAACAATAAAATAATGATTAATTCAAAAGTAAGAAGAAAAAAATGAAAATAATAACATAATATTTATTTAGAAAAATAAAGGTATTAAAAATACTAATATCAATATTAACAAAATTCTTAACTATTAAAAAACATAAAAAAAATAAGAAAGATTAAGTTGCAATGATTAGTGGATAAAAGTGAAAACATGATTACATAATAATTAATTAAGGAGGTGTTTAGATAGCATTTAGGGGGGTGTCCATATAGAATGACCCTTTTCATCAATGTGATTAGGGTGTTCATGTCTACTTTACTTTGACTTTTTTTTTTAGTATTACCATACACATCATAGACTAGGACGTGCCATAGACTAGGGTGTAAAAGGAAAAACGCAAAACTAAAAACCAAATAATGCCTTTTTCCCCCCTTATGTTGGAGGAATCTCAATAAACCTGGGTAAAACGATAAGAAAACTTGAACGGAAAAATTGTGAGATCGTCGTTTTTTTAAGTTGTATTTTGACTTTAATCTCTTGGGTTTAGGAAAACAACTCGAGAATAATCTCAAAATTTCAGTAACGGTGTCAGCAAAAATCGTTTTTTAGTTGTATTTTGACTTTAATCTGTTTGGGTTTAAGGAAAATAACTCGAGAATAATCTCAAATTTTCAGTAACAGTGTCGGCAAAAATCGTTTTTTTAACTTAGAAACTCATAATTGTTTTCAAATTAATGTCGAGAATTATCTTCTCGTAAAATGGAAATTATTGTTGGAGTACTTAGTGGCGGTTACCCAAAACAACATTTACCAAAACTACACATCAGAATGTTTCAAAACTTTAATTTGACACTTCAGAGTCAAAATCCCTTCAAAACGAGAAACTTTGACTGCATAGAGTCAGAAGCTCTTCAAAATCAGTTCTAAGTCAACAACATAACATAGTCAAAAACTTTTGAGCAAGACTCAAAGGCTTCTGAACTAGACTCAAAAGTGTTGTCCCTGTGACCCCCAAGGGTCACGATACCCTTGACACCCGCCATATGGTGCCATGACGCCATCCAACAAATCTCAGATGTTAGTTAGTTTATATGAGTGTACAATCAAATTAAACATCTTAGTCTGTGATATAGTTTAACTATCAACCTCATATTATCGTGTGATTCCAATTACATAAAATAAACCAATTCTTTTTCTAAAATTACCAACATTTTCTTTATCTACAATTTTTTATTTACCTATGCCCTTTTTCAATATATTTTTATATAAATGAATATCATTTTTATGAATAATTACACCATAAGTTAATTTTATATACTATTAACATACAAATAGTAGGGGTGTTTAGGAAAAAAAAAACGCCAAATCGTCAAAACTAACGAAACCATTCACGAGTTGAATAGATTGTTGAATCGTATAAATAAGAATTTGGAATTGTAAAATAGAAACATTGCACCCAACCATACACCACTAACAGTTCAAATTCTAGAAAAAACTTGAATAGACAAGAAGTTTGCAAATTCAATACATGATAGAAAATCCTAAATAGATTGTTGGTAAATGGCCTCTTAGTTTCCTCTTTTATAATGTTGTAGTGTGATTATTGCAACTTGAATTTTTATTGCAAGAATAAAGTGTTGCAGTAGAGTAAATTCTGTAAAACATTTAAATGATTGAAAGTGTTATCGCTCTTTAATTGGAATGTTGCTTCACATTGTTGTCTTCAATTTACATATAAAAAAAATGTGTTGATGTAGAGCCTATCAACATTTCCATGTGAGCTTGGTTTTAACGATTTTTAGGGCCAAGCCTTCTGGGATCTTTATTTTTTTTCAAAGTTTTATCTTGACAATTTTCATCTTAGATTTAAGGTATTTTTAAAGGGGTAAATCATAACATATTTGGTTTGATTAAAATTTTAGGTAACACAACTTTCAAAACATTTATCTCGGATATGGTATTTCAAATATTTAGGCTTTTCGTTTTGAAAATCTTGATTTATGTGTTTTTAGGGTTTTGTGGTTTTTGGTAAGGAGAGCTTAAAAACAGTTGTATCGAATTGCAAATGGGTACCAGATTAGTGAATTTCTTGTGGTTTCCATGATTTTTCAATTTTGGTTTAATCACAATTTTTTGTAAAAACACAAACCTTAGTATACGATTTTTTGTTCTTCAGTTTTTTTTTGACGTTTTCCCTTGAACCTGACCCGATACACACACATACATATATACATATATATATAGAGAGAGAGAAAGAGAGACAGACATAATCAAACTAGAATGATATCTGCTTAAAAGACCATGAGAACGGGTAAATCGCGTACAAAATGACATGATTTTCCATTAACCGTCAAAAAAATATGTGGGCGACTTGTGGCTACGTCTTCAGGTCGTGGGGCAAAAGTCGGCCGAATTACATGTGATTTTGTAACGGAACATAGCTTTTATGAATGGAATATGATTGTGTTCAGGTGATCATATTTAAAAAAAAAAATCTTACTTTACACATTGCTTTTATGCCCATCAAAATAACAAAACAAAGCATCATATTTCAAATCGTGCTCCGTAACTGCATAATTCAAAACATCCCAAACTTCATCTCTACCTGCATCACGAAATTCGGACAGAAGAACAAGGGTAAGACGTTTTGCACAATTTAGTGAAATAAAAAAATAAATGCAAAAAACACACCATTAAGGAACTGATTTCATTTTCCTATATAAACATATCTTCTCTTGTTTTGCTTCCTATGGATCATATGCTCTATATCATCAGAAATTGCATTGAACCACTTTGGTTCTTCCGGTTGACAACATTAGATATCCCATCGCCATTCCAAGTAGGGTTCCACATCCATATCCCAACATCACAACTTTCCAATGTAAATCCACTCTCCAAGTCTTTATCTTCATCAACTTCAAGATGTGGGGCACTCGAATGTTCACAATGCTTGGGTAGAGGAAACAAACCCACAGAGTCCCGGATTCCCTCCAAATGAAATACTGCTAAATGTGTTGAATTGATTTCCGAGTGGAATACGACCCACGAGAAGGTTTTGTGAGAGATTTAAGAATGCAAGATATGTGATATCTACAAGACTTTTAGGGATCCCTCCTGTTAGTCGGTTACAAGATAGGTCTAACGACTCCATCTACGAGAGATTTCCTAGCGCATTTGGGATCCCACCATTAAGGTTGTTGTGGGATAAGTTCAACACTATCAAAGAGTTAAGACTACCAATAACGTTTGGAATATCTCCTTCAAATATGTTATGAGATAGATCAACAATTGTGTAGTCAACCGAAAACTTTGTAAATGGACGTTCCAAACCTTTCACCGAAACGGTGACAGAGTAGAACTTGCCAATTCGCAAATATTCAAGTTTTTTGCCCTTATTTACCCCATTCTTCATGGCATAAAAATTTTGAAAATAATTTTGAGGGAGATGGCCTATAAACTTGTTTTGAGATAAGTCGAGCACTTTTAGACTAGAAAATGGGTGCTTAATGATTGAAGAGTTTTCTATCGGACCATGCAACCTGTTCGATTTAAGGACAAGAACCTGCAGATGTGGAAGATGTGAGGACCAGTGAGGGAATGTACCATTTAAGTGGTTGTTTCCCAAATCAAGCACTTTCAAGGATTCACATTTTGATAACCCACTCGGCACCTCTCCTTCTAAATGATTTCCATTCAAAATAAGTCCCTCTAAGTTTCCACAATTATCCCATGCATTTGGAATGGTGCCATGAAATCGATTGTTTCTCAGGTCTATCATACGAAGAGAGGAGCTGATATTACCTAAGCATTGTGGAATCACTCCACCAAATCTATTATTGGACATATCTAAATCCCATATACGACTCATGTTGCAGATTGATGGAGGGAATGACCCTTGAAACAGGTTGGAATACAGATCCAAGGTCCTCAAAGACTTGAGATGGCCGATTGAGTCAGGTATTTCTCCTAATAAGCCGGTATGTGAAAGATCCAAAGTAATCAAAGACTTGAGATGGCCGATGGAGTCGGGTATTTCTCCTGATATGTTGGTGTGTGAGAGATCCAAGCTACTTAAAGACTTTAGATGGCCGATTGAGTTGGGTATTTCTCCTGATAAGCTCGTGTTTGAGAGATCCAACATAGACAAAGACTTGAGTTGGCCGATTGAGTCGGGTATTTTTCCTGATATGTTGGTGCTTGAGAGATACAAGTAAGTCAAAGACTCGAGTTGGCCAATTGAGTCGGGTAATACTCCTGATAAGTTGGTATATGAGAGATCCAAGTAATTCAAAGACTTGAGACGGCCGATTAAGTTGGGTATTTCTCCTGATAAGTTGGTGCTTGAGAGATCCAAGATAGACAAAGACTTGAGATGGCCGATTGAGTTGGGTATTTTTCCTGTTAATGCTCTCGTTAATTTTGGGAAATCGATCAATGATATCAACATTTGCCAAGACAAGTTCTTCCAAAAACGGAAGATTGAGGATGTTATCAGGCAACTTCCCTAACAAACGAGTTCTACTAAGACGGAGTGATTTCAAAGAAGAAGATATATTAAGATAAGTGGGTAAAATTGACGAGATATTAACACCTCCAAGCCAAAGCTTTTCCAAAGTAGTAGAATTGTGGAGGAGATTGTAGAAAACATGAGGTTCAAACCTCAAATCATAAGAATTAAAGGAAAGATCAAGGGACACAAGTTTACGAAGAAGTGTGATATCCGTGGGAACTTGGCCTATAAACCCACAATGAGAGATGTTGAGATGTGTGAGAGTATTAGAAAACCTTCCAATCCCAAGTGGAAGCTGGGAATTGGTAAGATGATTGAAAGAGAGGTTGAGTATTCGGAGGTGAGGAAGGTTGAAAAGGGTGGATGGTACCTCGTAGCATACCACAGCTAAGGTCGAGAGCGATGACATCACCGGTGAAGTGGTCACAAGTGACACCATCCCAATCACAACAATCAATACTCGTCTTCCAATTCATCATAATTGAAAAATACTCTGAACGCAGCCAGTTATGACATCTGAAATCAATATAACCTGTAGAATAGTCGCAACCTAGCGGATGATCACAGAGAATAGCATTGTAAGTAGATGTATCGGATGAGTGATTGGTGGAGAAAACATTTTGTTTAAACGAGAGCAAAGCATGAGTTTGCAAAGAAGAGCATCTTGTGTGAGTGGTATTGGAAGAATAGGAAGAGGAAGAAGCAAAGGAGATGAAGAGAAAAAAGGAGAGAAAGCACAACTTCGAATCACTCATTTTCTTTGATTGCATGTGTGTAATTGTAACTTGTTCATTGCTATAAATAATTTTGTACTGTGTCATGTCCTTTTCAAACATATTTTATTATATTATTCAATATTTCATGATCTGTTGTCATGTCATAAACATATCATCATAGTTCAAACATGTATTTCAACCTTTCTGTTTTTTGTGTAGGAAAAAAAAATTAACTTGTGCAAAATATGGTTCTAATTGTCAATATCTAATTGATTTTTGCAACTTTTATATAATAAATTATAAAACTAATGAAAACCCATCACTATATTGTGTAATTCAATGTAGCGCTATATATCATTGGTCTAAAATCTGGTGTTTTAGTTCCCTTAGAATTTAGATCATAATTGATTAAATGATTCAGTTAACTAACCTTATTAGGTCCGATTTCAATTAATTTTTTTACGTTTTCCGAATCATGGTTGACAAACTGTTAAATTTTAAAAAATAAAACCTTTATTCAGTGTTAGATTCGAGTCCATAAATTTCTAGATTTATCTTTTTCTTTTAAATGCCTAACAAACAATTAAACATTTTTTTTAAAGTTAAATATCAAATCAAAGGTAATAATTATTTTGAGATTCACTGGGTAGTGATTTCAAGGGAAATAGTAGACCTAAAGGGGTCGATTAGTACATTAAACACCTATGAGATAATAATCAAAGTTTAAGAAAAAACAGATATCCATAAGTAATCACACCAAAAAAAGGACTGTGCGTTTGAAGTTAAAAATGTGTAATTAATATGCGACTGGAACTAAAATATGGTTATAGCTTTGGATATAGTTTAATAGTATTTTAGATGAAAATTGTTAAGAAAAAAAAAGAGTTATATATATGTGACGTTTAAATATTGTAATTATTAAGAAAACAAACAAGTAGCAAATTCCGAGAAACCATCCAATAGTACATGTACTAGTAATTCATTCACATGTCAAATAAATTGTCTTGTTTCATTGAATTGTTTGAAAGATGTTTGGGTTAAATAAGCAGAATTCACATGGGTCTCTGTATATATGTCATTCAAAAAGTGAATTTACAGTAATATACACTTTCCGACCAAAGACTTGCGTTAGTGATTTGAGTCCATAAACTTAAATATAAAATCAAACATTACAACTCCTTTTACATGAATAAAAAACTGTTTAAACGCAGTTTACATGTGTTTTATTAGGTTTAAATTTCTTGTAGACTTTTCAAAACGCACTTTCTTTTCTCTTGGTCTCCAACACTCGTTGTTCATCTAGTGGCCTTTCTTTTAAGGTTTTCATAGTTAGGAAACTGTCTTTTGACATTATCCAGGAATAAATAAATAATTGATGTAACCATCAAATGAAAAGTTAGATGGAACTTCTTCCAATTAAGTCGATTGGGATTTAAGTCTTATGTCATTGGGTTAGGAACAGGAAAATCAAAGCCAAAGAATACACTAAAATGGATTTGGAAAGTGAAAAGGATTGAACACCAAATTAAATGATTTCCTTGGGTGTAACACTCATAGTGCACTTGTTAATTAAATAGAACAGCAGCATGCAAAAAAAAATAGTGACCTTAGAGAAGCCTAAAGTGGGGAGATGAAGAAATGACATAATTAAAAGGCCCGTAACTTTCAAGAAACACTCACCTTCCAGAATGCAGCATAGTTAGTTGGTCCGCGTGGAAATGCTAAGTTTTTTGTACAGCTGCAATACCAACTCTGGTATTTTTTTTTCTTCCTGTATACAAAGAAACAGCATCAGTGATGAGCACCGGGCATAAAAATATTGAAAATTTTTACATGTAAAGAAAAAGACAAAGGGGCTCGAATCACTAACTATGCAGCTGTTACTCCAGCAAAGCAGGTGTATTACTTAGGTAGACTTTTCAAGGGTTTTGGACAGATCCCTGCAATTGGTTCAGAAAGATGAAATCAAAAACATGTTCAATTCAACCCAAAAACATAGCAATTACAGTTGATTCAAATTATGACCATAAACCAAAACCAAAACCAACATCTCATCCTTAGAGGATCCGAAGCACACTATATATGATGTATCTTCTCTTGTTTCGCCTTGTTTGAATCATGAGATCTCCTACAATAACAATTGCATTGAACCACTTTGGTCTTTCTGTTAATAACGTCAATGCATCCAATCGACAGGTTGGGTTCCGGTGAGAGTGGAAGTTATGGTGAGAATGGTAAGAAGGGATCTCCACCCTTAGATCGATCCTAATTGAAAATCAACACTAATGAGATGCACCGGATCAATTCCCTTCTGAAGCACAATTTATGGGTGGGCATGAGATTAAATGTGATCAAGGGTGGAGATCCCTCCTTACACTTCTCACCATAACTCTTTTTCTCACACGATCCTTCGTCTCCCATCGACTTTCACACCCATATCCCAACATCACCGCTTTTGACATAATAAATCCACTCTCCTCATCAAGGTGTGGGGGTACTCAGATGTTCACAAACCTTGGAAAGCAGAAACCCATAAAAGTCCAAAATTCCTCTGAAATATGTCCCACAAAATGGTTTCACGAGAGATTTAAGACTTCAAGAGTCATGATGACAATCCTTGTATCCATTTGGAATGGTACCATGAAACAGTCTTTGTTTGCTGGATCTACTATCTGAAGAGAGGATCACTTCAAATATCCAAGTAGTACCCTAGATTGATCATCTTGCAAATCGACAAAGAGAATGTCCCTCAAATTCTATTGGACTGCATGTCTAAAGCTATTAGTCCAGCCCTTGGAAATTTGGGTATAGCCTGTAACAACTACTAGTACAAGAAAGTAAGTTAAAAGCAAATGATGGAAACATTATTCAATCATACATTGTGTTTATACCAATCAACAAAAACTTATCACTGAAATTGTTTACATGGGTCTCATAACTTTGAGAATTAAAAAGAAATGAACCAGAGGCTTTAATATTTGACTCTTCAAGGTTAAAAGAGAGCAAGAAACATAACCTAATCACACAAATCAACTAAAACTAGTAAGAACAAATACAATAAAATCTTGTAAATAGTGTTGGTGACTTTAGTGTCACCGGCTATTTAAGTGTGATTGGAATTAACACGAGTATCAATGGGTTTCAAATTATGATCTAATACAAGTTAGGTGGTGAGCAGTGCACACTTGTATATAAGGCAAATTTGATCCCGGATACAAGTTAGATGGTCCAAGGGGCAGCTCCCCAAAACCAAAGGATTTTGGACATAGAATGCAGTGGAAAACGTGATCAGGCCAAGTGTTATTCAGATTTGGTCTATCTTTGAACAAGCGAACTCAGACTTAGGCTATCTCTGGAATGTCTGTCCAGAGATAGCTCTATCTCTGGTTGGTCTTGATCCTAACTCTGGAATACTATCTCTGGACATGAATGTCGTCTAGAGTTCTGGACCTGCACGTTTAACCACTTCTTGATCTTATCCATTAATAGTTATAACCATTTGTAACTGATTCTAACTTCCAAAACGGTCAATCTTATCCACATACGTATGATCCTATATTGAATTTCGTCATACCCAGGCATAGGGTCGAAATATCAATTCGGATGTGAACTTACACAATCAAAGCAATCCAGATTCCGATTACCATTTACCCTATAATCCTAAAAATTCTAACAAATAGTACACTGGTATAACATAATGACAAAGAACCATAATCATAGAGACAAAACGACCCAAAATTCTAAAAAAGATCGTGATGATAAAACATTTAAACACAAGTAAATCACAACTCTAGAACAATGTACAACTTTCACCATACGAGGTACAAGTCACGTAGCAGCATTTTCAAGTGGGATTAAATAATAACCTCCATTGTCAAAGTCACGATCACCTTTCTTTATGTCACTCATGACTCATCTAGCACATATCAGACTTGATCATCACCTACCAATGGTGATGTCTGATGTCTCTACTACCTTCCAACAAAACCTTCTTCCCAGCATGCTCTTGTACGGTTTCCAGGTTCTCACCTTTAACCGTCTCTTCAGTATTTACCTGCACGGTCAAGACCAAAAAATAGGAAATATTTGGTACACTAAAAACTATAAATGAATTGAAATAAGAAAACCTGCACCAAATAACTCTCTTGTACATGGGTTCACCTAAAAACGTTGATATGAAGAGAAAAGTGAATCAGACCTTGGGGTTGATAATATGAACAAAAGAAAACAAATATAAAGATAAAGTTTAACCATCACCTAAAAATGGTTTTGGAGATGTTTCCATAGAAGGTTTGTAATAGTCAAACACACCTATATGAGCATGAATCAGATCCATTGCAATCACCATTGAATCTAGTTGATTATTAAATGAGTTGCCTGGACACATGAAATTGAAACAGGGTCTTCCATTCCTGTCAATTCTCATAAGCCTATGAAATATGAAACCTCCATAACCTTTAGACCAAATCATCTCTTTACGACAATTGACAAAAAAAAAGTTTGTCCATAAAACAGATCAAACCAGAAAAACAAGCATAAAAACCCTGAAAATATCAAAATAAACATGGAAACATCATATCGTGGAAACCTTTTCAAGATTCAGCAGATATAACAAATACCCAAAATCAAGAATCACATGAAAAACCTAAGAATGGCTTTAATGTTTTACCTTTTTATAGAGAATACTATATGTTTATGATCTTTTTCCTAATCGATTTGAAATACATACTGAGAGTCAAATCAAATGCCGCATAGTCGTGTTTATCTATCTTCCTTACAAAAAAGGATTTTCATTCTTACAAAGTTATCTAAAAGATATTCCTCAACCAATATCCAAAAGTAATGCCTGAAAACATGCACATTGTAATATGGAAGAAACATATAATCATTAATATGGACTGCAATACAGTGGAGAGCACTGACAGTATCTCCAAATTTAGCTGCTGCAACGTCCAATGAATCTAGTTTATCATCAAATCAGTAACAGGGATTCTCCATTCCTGACAATTCTGAAAGCCTCTGAAATATGTAATATCTATGGATTAAAATTCAAAATGTCTTGAATTCGAAAAAACAAACAAGCAACAATGAAAACTGTTAACAAAATCAGCTAATTAGACTTAGATACCCTCTGTTTATCTGCAAAAATCGAATACCCCCTTGATCACCTTCTTCGTGTTCTCTGTTTGTTTCTCTCTGATAGAAAACCCTAATTTGATTAGAGACGGGATTATGATTATTAATATGGGGATTTTGAAACCCTAAAATTGTAGATAATGTAAGTTATGATTATTCTGGGAGAAAAAAAGGATAAATGTGATCCTTATACTTGAAGTGTATATATAGGGTAAATATATGATCTATAAAGACAAAGAAGGCAAAGACGAAGGAAGATAACCTGGTGACTACTAACGATCGCTAATATCAATGAAGTAGAGAATCCCACACAAGACGGTGATCGTGGAAGAGGTGAGGGTGTTGTGTGGCCTGAGAACAGAGGTCGATCGACAGTGAGTTCGTGTTCGAAACGGTTGTTGATCAGTATGCATTGAGAACAAAACCATTCGATCACATACTTTAATTTATTCCTTCTTTTTATAACAACCCAGGTTTCAATATGCAGGAATAAATGAGGGTTTTTAGGGGAGAGGGAAGGTTGGGGAGTTTCATAAAAACCCTAGACAATATCTCGAGAGAAAACAGATACGTTGAAATCGAAATTATGGAAGCTTGCTGAAGTTATCATCGCTGGTCGAAAATGGCGATTTTGAGAATCCATGGACCGTTGCAGGGGGTCGATGATTTTGGAATACATATAATATTTGATTTGATGTGAAAATACACTTTTGGTCCATATGTTTGACAACTATTATAAATAGTAGTCCCTATTTTAAACTAATTACAAATTTAGTTATGATGGTTGTCATTTTCTTCGATGTTGGTCCTTATCGATTTTACTTCATTGGTCTCCTGTTAAATGCTACCAACCTCAAATTACAATATTGCTTTCAAGAATGCTACTTTTTTAACAGAGTAGATTTTTTATCAATTGGTTACTTTTTAACAGGAAACGTTTACACAACTTGATAGAGATTCATCTCGTAGGTATAAAAGCACAATTTTTATCCATATGTCTTCATGTTTTTACTAAGATGTTCAATATCATTCGATTTATTTTTGGCCTAATTCCACCGGTTCGAAAGATTTTTTAAGTTTTTTGCTTGATTTCGATGTATTTTTAAGTTTTTTTTTATCGATTTTGAAAGACTTTTTCGATTTTTTTGGTTGATTTTAAAAGTTTTCTCATTTTTTTGGTTAATTTTAAAAGTTTTTTTTGTTAATTACAAGTTACAGTTGCATCCTTTTGAACTTCTTAATATCATACGGTACATATTTTAAAACGATACAATTGCAACGTTCACAACCCAAATAATTTACCCTTTAACAAAGAGATAATACGGTGGCACGTGCCACCGTATGCAACCACACAGGTTCGTCTATATCCAGAATTGATCACTTCAAATAAGTTATTTTCAGTCTTTTTTTTTTAAATTAGGAAAATACAATGAACAGTGTTATTTCCATTTCCAAGCATGTTGTACAAATGATGGTTTATAAACAATACTTGTGTCGGTGTGAACATTTTTTCAAATATATATTGTCATAATTGTAAATAAATAACGTGGCTTTTCATATATCTATGTATTATTTGTTTCAGATCCTAAAATGATAATTTTGAAAATTGATCCCCAAAAAAATTAGGAGCCGTTATTAAACGCTTACCCGGGTAAGCTCTTAACAAAGGAATATAAAAAGTACCAAAAATCTTTTTTGGTAAGACTTAAGAGCGAAGACAAGAAAAACAGGGACCAATTGTACTTATTGCATAATAATATGTTTTTAAGAGTTTTTGTTAATTGCTTTATAATATAGCATAGATACTTTTGAAATGAATTATATTAGAATCCGTTCAACATTTTTAACACAGTTTTCTAATTAGTAACAATATCTGCATATTTATAAGGGAATTTAATTATTATAACCATTTTTCATAAACTTTTTACCCAAATAACCATTTTGTCTTTAAATTTACCAAAATAACCAGAACTTACTCGAAATACATACCGAAATACACAAGGATCGAAGGTGTTTTAATTTTAATTGAAACCTACTCGAAATTGACCAAACCTACTCGAAAATATCAAAACCTAATTGAAATCATGCCCAATTCCAGTAAATTTACTAGTTTTCGAGTAGATTTCAAATTTTCAAGTAGGTTTCAATTTTCGAGTAGGTTTCAATTTTTTAACAATTTTCAAGTAGGTTTTTAAATTTTCGAGTAGGTTTCAATTTTTTAATTGTTTTTAACAATTATTTTCGAGTACAATTGTACTCAATTTCGAGTAAATATTTGTATATACCATATATGTGGAGTAAATATTTATTTTCGAGTAAATATTTGTATTTTCGAGTAAATATTTGTGGAGTAAATATTTTCAATTTATATATGTGTTGTCGAGTAAATTTTTTGATATTGTCGAGTAAGTTTCAATCAACTTCGATCCTTATTTATTTCAATATGTATTTCGAGTAATTTTTGATTATTTTGGTAAATTTAGAAAGAAAATAAATATTCGGATAAAAAGTTTTTAAAAAATAGTTATAATAATTAAATTTCGTATTTGTAAACTATCGACATTTTAAAAGCAAAATAGTATATGTATTTGTTTTAAATATGACATTTTAAAACTATAATTTACATAAATGGACAAAGATTAGATGGAAAACACCAACGGTAAAAAAGATAATACAAAAAGAGTAAATTACATTTTTGGTCCCTGTAGTTTTCATCTACTTTCAAGTTTGGTTCTTATTTCAAACTAATTACAATTTTGGCCATGGTAATTTTAATTCTATTTCAATTTTGGTCCCTCTACCAACTTTAATTAAAATAGTTAGTTATATTAAGGGTAGTTTAGATAATTTACCTTTTCTTTATATTTTTCATTTTTCATTTTACTAGATTAAAAAATAAATTACAATTATAGTCCCTATTGTTTGCCTTCTTGTTTTCTATCTTTATTTTGTTTTTCATTCTATACCCTTGTTATACTAATTTATTAATGACAATTTTAATTAGTAGTACATTACAAAATACATATTTCATTTTATAAATTACATCATGAAAAAAGATTTATCAATAATTTTAAAATAAGTTAAGTATTGAATATTTT
This sequence comes from Silybum marianum, assembly GCA_036898165.1. Lineage (NCBI taxonomy): Eukaryota > Viridiplantae > Streptophyta > Magnoliopsida > Asterales > Asteraceae > Silybum > Silybum marianum. Next base: position 3,517,279 of record CM072532.1, read on the forward strand.
TATATTTTATGCAATTTATCTGATATATTTGTAAATCCATCTACACTTATAGAGAAAACTTTTTTGTTAAGTTTCAAAAAATTATCATTTTTTGCTATATAAAAATTAAAAATTATCTATGTCTATTTAATAAATAATAATGTATCGTTTTTAGATATTTCATTTAATCCAAAAAGTTTTATGTCTGCGATTCAGATCAAACAAAACAATAAAAACTTATTTAGTTTAACATAATGTTTTTTAATGTGTATCAAATAAAAAACTTTACAATATAGTTATTATTTTAAAAAAATTTCAAAATATAAACTTAAATAAATCTCAACGGGTACTTAACATTTCATCATTTAATTACTTTTATAATTTCTTCTTATATTTTATTTATAAAGAATAATATTCATTTCTAATCCAAACTATAAACCAAATAAGCAAATACCCCAAAATTCCAAACATTACCTATTCCAAATCCTTACACAAAAAATCCAAATATGTCTAAAACATTATATTAAACCAAACAAGCTCTTATTGCTTTGTTTGATTTGAAATACATGCATAGAAAAATTTCAATTAAATGAAATATCTAAAAACAATACACTTTTTATTTAATAAATAGATATAAATAGATTTTGATTTTTTTTCTTACATATACAAGAGAAATGGTAATTTTTTTAAACCCAACAAAAATGTTTTTTTTATCAGTGTAGACCAATTTACAGATAAATTGAATAATCATTTTAAAATATTCAGTACTTAACTTATACTGACAAACATTTTCTCATGGTGTAATTTATAAAATGGAATATAATTTTTTAATGTATTATTAGTTAAAACTTTAAATTATCCTTAATATAACATCAGTATAAATTGAAAAAAAGAAGATAGAAAACATAAAATAGAAAAAAAGACAAACTATAGAGACTAAAGTTGTAATTTACATTATAATCTAATAAAACAAAAAATGAGAAAGACAAAAAAAAAAGGTAAAATGTTTAATTGTCTTTAATATAACCAATTATTTTTAATTAAAGGTGTTTAGAGAACCAAAATTGAAATAGAATGAAAATCACAATGACCAAAATTATAATTAGTTTGAAATAGAAATCAAACTTGGTAGTAGATGAAAACAATAGGGACCAAAAATGTAATTTTCTCAAAAAAAAAAACGAAAGTAAAAAAGATACAAAACGGTAGGAAATTTTGTAAACAGATATTGATAATTTATTCAATAATTAAGTGAATCCGTTAGCATTAGAGGAATATAAATATAATTAGGATGATTGACAAATCAACTAACGGTCACATGAACATGATCCAGAACTATATATATATATATATATATTACATATATATAACCCACAACCATCGCAAATGCTTCATTACTCGATACTTTGGAAAATACGTATGTGTCCTCAGGTCGTATAAATTTATTAGGGTTTTCACCTGTTCTTATAATCTCTTCCATTACTTTTCGAAAATACGTTGTTTGATCTGATGAAGAAAAATAACAAGAAAAAGATGAAGATGGTTGAAGAAAACAGGTATTAATTAGGGCTAAAGTTTAACTTAATATATTCCACCATTTCGTTTGCAAATGTATTCTTCAGGGCTTTTAGATTCTGTTGGCTACAATGTCTCCAATCTGCAGAAGGAAACCGATAAATTATTTTCTTAAACCTAAGTGGAGTTACCCGTATGTATTTCTCTTCTTGTACAGAAATAAAGCTTTCTACCATTCTTGATCTGATGAAGAAAACTAACAAGAACAAAAAATAAAGATGGTTGAAGAAAACAGGTATTAGGGCTAAAGTTTATGGGACATGAGGCCTTTTGAAGCTGGCGTTGAAAGAAGAATCCTCCGGTCTTTTTTTAGTTTCAAACTATTCTTATAATCTGTTCCATTACCTTTGAAATACGTTGTTTTGAAGATTGAGTTGATCTGATGAAGAAAAATAACAAGAAAAAGATGAAGATTGTTGAAGAAAACAGGTATTAGGGCTAAAGTTGAAGTTAATATTCCACCATTTAGTTTGCAAATGTATTCTTCTTTTTTTGTTTGATCTTCTTCAACAGGGTTTTCAGATTCTGTTGGCTGCAATGTTTTCAATCTGCACAATTAAGGAAACCAATAAACTATTTTCTTAAACGTAAGTGGAGTCACACGTATGTATTTCTCTTCTTGTACAGAAATAAAGCTTTCGACCATTTTTGATTTGATGAAGAAAAATAACACGAAAAAAAAGATTAAAGAAGAAAACAGGTAATAATTAGGGCTAAAGTTTAATCGTGTTGTTATCTATACTTTTTTGGGTCTTGTCTATTCCATATATATATATATATATAGATGTGGGTTGCAAGGGTTGCAAGATTAGTAAGGGTTGTATTAGATCGGTCCTCTCTCTCTGTATATATATATTCATCTCACATTTTCTGTAGAGGACATATTGTATGGGTTTTTGATGGAATGATTCCGAAGGATGGTAAACCTGTTCGAAAAAGTGGCCTTGGACTCGTTGAGTTTTTGTTGAGGAATCCTACGATGCATATATAGTGGCTTAATGGACTTTTTGGCGAACAATAAAGAACACTAAAGTACACGGATTAGTGAATAGTTTTTAAGTTCATGATCTTCTTTCCACGGGTATGTTCTCTGGCCGGATTAGTAGTACTTCATTATTATTTTTTTGTCTTTTTTCAAATGAGCTTTGCTTTGTAAGTTGCAGTAGTAAAGCTTTTGGGGTTGTAATTGGCAGAGAGAGAGAAGGTATTCACTTGATCTTGAAAGATAAAATGATTTCTTGGTGCAGCTTAGACCAGAATCCAGTTCTGCGATTCCCTTTTAACTCTGTGGATAATGAAGCCAGTAGAGGTATAGTAAACGTTTTATATGTACGGGGTCTGTGGTGTTTGCCTCTTCTCCATTAGCGTCCAGGCTTCAGTTATTTCATTTCACAAGTTACATCAATGAGGTAGAAATATCAACAATCCTGTCCTCCTCGATTGGTTAATGTTTCAAATATACCCTTTACTTTTCTGTTTTCAACTAGTAAATTTGCATTTCCTATACAATCTGTTCCATTACTTTCGAAAATATGTTGTTTGGAAGACTGAGTTGATCTGATGAAGAAAAATAACAAGAAAAAAGATGAAGATGGTTGAACAAAACAGGTGTTAGGGGTAAAATTTCTGTTAATATTGCACCATTTTTAGTTTGCAAATGTATTCTTCTTTTTGAGTTTGATCTTCTTGAAACAGGGTTTTTAGGTTCTTGTGACTGAATTGACTGCAATGTTTTTAATCTGCACAAGTACACCAAGAAATTATTTTCTTGAACGTAAGTGGAGGAGTTACACGTATGTATTTCTCTTCTTGTACAGAAATAAAGCTTTCTACCATTTTGATAATCATCATGGTTCAACTAATTTGGTGTTAACTAAAACCATGTGGTTTTCTGTACATTTCTTGGACGGCGATGAGGATAAATGATGGTTGTCATTAGAAAATTAAATTGCTTACATGTAAAGCTTGTTTGTTTTGATGGTATTTGAATATATATATATATATATCCAAGTTGAGTGGCTTTTTTTTCGGTGTTTGAAGTTCCACATGTTTATTTCTTGGTCCACTATCCGCCAAACCACCTCAATGGGAGTCGTATCACTTAGCCATGCTTCATAACGAGCACCATGGAAATATGTGCCACTCAGCCAAAGGAAGATGATGGAGAGTTGGCGGCGCACTAAATCCTTTTCGAGAGATCTCCTTCAAATTGCCCAGATCTTGCTAGCTGCCTCTACATGGTGTAACTTTTATATCTTATATTGCAACTGGTTGTCTCTTGTATTGATAACACTATATAGTTTTTAAGTTGTGTTCCTGTTCCATCTCTATTTTTTTTTGAAGTGTTCATCATATCAATAGGTGTTGCCTATTGGTCACTGATTTAAAATAAATGAATATTTTTTGCTTTAATCTCCCATCGGTTTTGACGTTACCTGATGACTTCAGTACTCTTTGAGAGTGTCGGAGCTCTTGGCACCTTTTTCTGTCATATCTTTGTCTATATAGTTGATTGAACTTACTTTTTTCTTAGTTATGATATTCTCATCTCATTCTATCTATTGCTTACACATGACATCACTGAAGAGCACAACAATAAAATGATTTCTTGGTGCAGCTTTGACCAGAATCCAGTTCTGCTATTCCCTTTAACTCCTCTGTGGATAATGAAGCCAGTAAAGGGACAGTAAACATTCTATATAAGAGGGGTCTGGTGTTTTTGTTATTTTTTCATATGGACTGTTTCAAGTTCTTTTGTTATGACTGGAAGACGTTGGAGCTTCTTCTTGGGAGACTAAAACGACACAAGATCTGAGTTGAGCTATTAAGTGAAAAGAAAGCTGGTTCAGGTGGTGTTTAAGCTGAAAATGCAGATGATGCAGGATGAGCTGGCACACGGTTGAAACTCGTAGTTTTAGTACCCTACAGGATAAGAACAACTCATGGGGCAATGTTGGTGGTAAGTTGAACAGTAATTGGTGAGAAGGATGACCGCATTCAGGTTGCAATTGCTCTTTATGCATTCAGGTTGCAATTGCTCTTTATTTTTCTTCTATCTGTTTTTTTTAATATAATTTCAAGACCAAGTCTCCTTTTTCCAGGTTTTGTAGAAAGGTTCAGAACTACTGGTGGTAGTGGCAGTTGAAGCTTGCTTTTGAAAAAGAATTTTTTCTGTGTATCATAGAACCATACCGTGAGGGCCTACTAGTAAGGTCAGCTACAGGTTCCTTATTATTTTAAAAGCTAGCTTTTGTTTTTCTTCGGATACTGGAGTTCATACTGTTGGTGTTTTTCATCGTACGATGCAGTTATTCTGTTTCATTTACAGGGTAGGGTTACTGGCAAGAAGTTTACTGTTCCGGCGTCTAGAATTGATCACTTCCAATGAACTTGGGGTTACCTTTCTTTGTGAAATCTATACTTTTTATTCATCTATTTATCTAACATTATTCTATGTACGACATATTGACCGATATTCAGTACTGGAATGGCCGTGATACATGTGCTAGGTATTAGGTTTTTGATTCCGAAGGATGGTTACCTGTTCAAAAAAGTGGCCTTGGACTTGTTGAGTTTCAATTCTGGGACCTGAGGCCTTTTGAAGCTGGCCTTTTAAAGTTTAAGCCTGCCAAGAAAGAAGAATCCTATGATGTAGAATAGCTTAATGGGCTTTTTGGCGAACTTAAGAAGAAAAAACAAACAATAGGGAACACTAAAGTAGGAGGAAAAGGAGATGGTTTGTGGAGCTCCAACACTAATGTTGCAAATGATCTTCTTTTGACTATTGATTTGTTTGTTAATTTTAACATCAGCCTCCTATTGGCATGACCCTGATAGATGTGATATGTATGATGGAATGATTCCAACCTATTAAAAAAAGTGACCTTGGACTCGTTGAGTTTCTCGGAAGTGACGCCTTTTGAAGCTGGCCTTGAAAGAAGAATCCTATGATGTAGAGTGGCTTGATGGACTTTTTGGTGTACGTAAGAAGAAAAAGCAAACAACAAAGAACACTAAAGGAGATGGTTCGTCGAGCACCAGCACATTAAATATATAGTTGTGAAGTTCATGATCTTCTGTTCACGGTTATGTTCTCTTGCTGTCAGATTAATAATACTTCATTGTTTCTTGTCTTTTCTTCTCATCAGCTCTGCTTTGTAATTCACAGTAGCAAAGCTTTGGGGTTGTAATTGGCAGAGAGAAGGATGACTGCACTAATATTGTAAATCCCCTTCTTTTGACTGTTGATTTTATTTGTTAATATTAACATCAGACTTCTATTTCCAAGTTTTGGATCAAGGTTCAGGATGGCCAGTGGTCCTGTTTGCTGAAGAAGCCTTTGATAAGAAATTTATTGCATTAGATCATATCAATGAACAAGACTGTGAGGGTCTTGGATGGTCCACTGGAGGTTTGTATTATTTTAAAAGCTTTAAGCTGTTGCGTTAGACTGGAAATATATGCATCATCTGGTGTTTGTGTTGTGCAGGACAAACAAGGAGTTTTCAAAGGAAAGGCTCGTTTATCATACCATATCAACTATTTATATCTGTCTAAATTAATATTTTCAGTGATCTAAAAAATGATGAATTCATGTTGAGCAGAGTAAAAGCGTATGGACTTCAAAAAAAATTAGATTTCATTATTGTTGTGTGGATGATCAAGGAAAGGTCACCGCGTCCCAAACTTTTGTGCTGCTGTATTATGGTCTTTTTGTGAGAACTTTGCCTAGATGTTGCTAACTGCCGTTACATGTTGTAACTTTTATAACCTGCCAATAGTACCATTGTATCAGAAAACCAAAGATAACCGAATAAGTTTTTATCTTATGGTGCAACTGGTTGTCTCCTAGCAGATAGAAGAACTTTTTTGTGTCTTGTGTATTGATAACACTATTTAGTTCTTACGTTGTGTTCCATCTCTGTTTTTTTGAGGTGTTCATCATATCGATAGGTGTTGCCTATTGGTCAGTAATTTAAAATAATTGGATTTTGCTTACTTTAACCTCTCATTGGGTTTGAGGTTAGCTGATAACTTCAGTACTTTGTGAGTGTCAGAGTTCTTGGACACCTTTTTCTGCCGCAAACTTTGTGAAACGTGGATCTGACAAATCTGGATTTGGGAGCTGAATATCGTTTTCATGGTCTACACTGTAACTATATATGTAATAACATATAATATAGAATAACTATTGTTTATGTAAGAGGTTTTTGATGGAATGATTCCGAAGGATGGTTATCTGTTCAAAAAAGTGGCCTTGGACTCGTTCAGTTTCTCCGAGATGTGAGGCTTTTTGAGAAGAATCCTATGATGTAGAGTGGCTTAATGGACCTGTTGGCAAACGTAAGAAGAAAAAACAAACAATGGAGAACACTAAAGTAGGCGGAAAGGAGATGGTTCGTCGAGCTAGCTCCAGCATAGATCTTCTGTTCACAGGTATGTTCTCTGGCTGTCGGATTAATAATACTTTGTATTTTTTTTGTCTTTTCTTCTCATCAGCTCGGCTTTGTAATTTGCAGTAGCAAAGCTTTTGGGGTTGTAATTGGCAGAGAAAAGGATGACCGCACTAATGTTGGAAATGCCTCTCTTTTAATTGTTGATATGTTTTGTTAATTTTAACATCAGCCTCCTATTTCCATGTTTTGGATGAAGAGTTGGAGCTTCTTCTTGGGAGACTAAAACGACACAAGATCTGAGTTGAGCTATTAAGTGAAAAGAAAGCTGGTTTAAACTCGGAGGCCCTGTTGATACTCCTATGGTGGTGGTAAGTTGAACAGTAACGATGGTAAAAGTAACAGAAGAATCAGGTACAATAATAAAACAAATCTATTTGATTATAAAAACATTTCCGTAGAAAATATTAATTTTGTTTTTTCTTCCTTGTATATATTTTTATAGGGTCAGGTTGGAGATGCCACTCTATGGCTTGGGCTTATTGATGGACAAGGGGTATGATGCCCTCACTGCAGTTTTCAGAGCATCACCACCACCAGCCATGCATATTGGTACATTTCTTATGATAATTAGCCAAGATATAGAAATCATCTTGATTGAAACTGGTTAATTAATAAACTGTTTTCAGCTAGTAAATGTGAAATCCGATGGTTTGCATTAATTTTCTATATCATATTTCATCATCCTTAATATCTATGTATGCTTCTTAATTTCTCGGTTCTTTCATCTCTTATATAGAAGGCAGTCTTGTGAGCATGGTAGTGTTTTCTTTCGTACATAACAGATATGGTTCACAATTATTGTTTACTTTACTTTGTCTTATGATTGTTTTCTCTTAACCTCATGGCTGAGTGCCATTTTTCTTCTTCTTTGTTAATAGGTTGTATGAAGCATATATGACTGCAATTCCTTATATTGGTTGAGTACGTCTTTAGTTTGCTAATTATTGATCTACCTATTTTTTATTATTTTTTCTCCTTAAGTTTCAGCCTGCATGACCACATGTCCGGGTATTTGATACAGGAACTGCTCCCATATTCCATTGGCACTAATGTTGTAAATGCCCTTGTTTTTATTGTTGATTTGATTTGTTAATTTTAACATCAGTCTCCTATTTCCAAGTTTTGAATCAAGGTTCGGAACGGCCGGTGGTCTGCTTGCTGAAGAAGCCTTTGATAAGAAATTTATTGCGTTAGATCAGCATAACAAGATCATATCATTTGTATTGGATTAGAATAAAACCGCAACCTGCAAAAATCATGAGCAGCAGCATGTAGGTTGGTAGTTTCAGGGCCTTTGCTATTCTTCTTGAAAATTTTGTTTTTTTTTTTTTTTAATTTTAAGACCGACCTCCTTTTTCCAGGTTTTGGAGAAAGGTTCAGAACCATTGGTGGTAGTGGCAGTTGAAACTCGCTTGCTAAAGTACGCAGCTTTTGAAAATAATTTTTTCTGTGTTAGATCATATCGTAGAACAATACTATGTAGGAACGGTAGGCAAATAAGGGTAATCGATTATAATGAGAATCGTGTGAGAAACTTTCCGAATTGATATTTCCGAGTTGGTGGGGTACCTCACTTACCTATCTTTGTGAACTTTGTACTTTTTTTTTGGCTCTCCTTTTGACTGTGAAGCCCACAGAGTCCTGGATTCCCTCCGAACGAAGCGCTGAGTGTGCTTAACTGTGTTCCGGTAGGAATACGTCCCACGCGATGGTTATGTGGACTTCTGAAGTAAAATTCTTCATTGATGACTATTTCATTAAGTTAAATCATAAAAGTTACTACCCTAGTACTTCAAATTAATAAAAATAAGTAATAATTGGTATCCATTGCACAAAAAACTGTGAGAAGACTTGTTTGGGTTTGTGAGAAATTACATATAAGAATCTAACGTAGTATAAGACCACTTTCCCCAAGAATAATTTCGATCCTTTTTATGCCTGGGTTGCATGAAACTTTCTTGAAGATAATCTCAATTCACATTCAACGATTTTCACAAAAATCAAAAGCGTTAACCTAGAGAAAATCGTAATGGTTCGTGCATTAAAATCTAGAATGAATGCCCCATTAAATGAGCAATTATTGGATGGTTACAAAAAATTATAGAGCAGTTATGAATAGGTGGGAATCACCCACTGATCCAATAATTGGCAGAGCGGGTACACCCGCTGATCCAATGATGGCACAACGGGTGTTCCCACTGATCAATATCAATGGGTAGCATCATCCAGTGGAATATAGATGCAATATACGTATACGCCACTCATATCTCAAAATCTTGAATCTAGACTCCATGCCCAATATACACTTAACGTCTATAAGTTTGTGGTCCAAAATTCCTTTTCACTCAAAGACTTGACTCCAAGTCTTGGAATTTGAGGGTGGGGACTTGGCCTTAATTTTCTTGGTGCGAATCTTCAAACTTGAGATTGATTGATGTAACAAGACACTATTTTATTAACGAATTCGTTCCAATTATTTGCATTAGGATTGAGGTTTTTGCAGTCCAATGGTTAATGTTTGTCAACTAAAAACTTCTTACAGCCATGAAGGCCAAAAAACACAAAAAACATTTAGCATAAGTTAACTTGAATCTGCTATCTATTAAGAACCTATAAACAAAACACACCATAATCCAACATCACCACTACAAAAGCTTCACAAACAACCCATAATCATGACAAAAAAGATCAAAAACTTGCAAAAACAAACAAGGGGTTTGGTTCACCATGACATATAATCACAAAATGAGCATCTTTGTGCCATACCCTGCAAAAGATTATCCTTTTGGCAATAGATTTAGTAGGTGTATGTTATGGATCCATGTTTGGTTCTATCTAGGAGCATCTCCGACAGATTATTTAAAAAAAATAGAATGGAGAATGAAATTCAAAGCTTTAAAATAAAAATACATTCAACTCCGACACATTCTCCGTTTTAGATATTACAACATTCATTATATTATTAAGATATTTCACTCATCTAATAAAATATTATTTCTTTTTCTAAAATTTTAATTTCAAAGTTTCATATCGGGTGAGCATATATTAAAAATGTCTCTCTCAAAATAATCACTTTTAAGAGTTATTTGAATTTGGAGAATTTCACACCCTCCTACTTTCTTTTATTTTGGAAAAATGACTTGAAGAACCTTTAGGAGAAAAAAACATGACATTCATATTCACAATTGTTTTTTTTAACAAATTGTTCAGAAAATACAATTGTTTCTTTTAGGTTATTGAAAAAAAGTTAAGTTTGTCATTGAACATGACATTTTGAAAACGTGTTATTTGATAAGATTATTTGGTTTTGATAACACATTTGCTACGATATTGTTTATGTACTTTATTTTTGTCAGCTTACATAAAAGAGATGGTGTCAGATTTTCTTTTCCAGTGAGAGATGCCATTAATTTTTCATTTTCGTTTATAATTTAATTATGTTTACATCCCTTTGCATCACAGGGTCACACAATTAATTACAAAATATAATACATATGATATTATTTTATATGTGATTTGGGTTTTCTATAGAAACGTAAATAATTTCAAAAGAGTAACCATAAAATTGTGTCGTGTTTTGCTCCGTGTATTTAGGTCGTAATTGAATTGTTTTTTAAATCACAATACTATTTACCCAAAAAAAAAAACCTAGGCCATTTCTAACTATTCAATAACTAATATGCTTAAAACCGACAATCACAAATTGTCGATACAACTGTAAAAAAGTGATGATTTAGGAATAGACTACACTTACCGTTGCTTTATAGTTTATACATACTCTTATATTGTGACTTGAATACAAAGAGACCAAAAACCTAATTATATATAGTGGATGATTAAATAAGATGTTTAAAAGATGTATCCATGGTTTTTAATAATTTATTCGATACGAATATTGTTTTTCCCCAAGATTACATAATATTAATGCTATACAAAGCAGTTTATGACCAATTACACAAGGACATCAACCTACCAAATTATTTATAAGCTTTAATAACAACATTGTTATCAAAATGAACCCCAGCAACATATTTGAAACACAACATAATTCCAATCATATATACTCAAGAATAATTCGGCATAGGTCCACCCCAACTTCTTTACCTGCGTCATAAAATTTAACAAAAGAAAAATAACAAGCATTAATTTTGCAAAATTTGTGGACATATATAGAAAAGAAAACATGGGAAACATGTACCTAATTTCATTTCATTTCCCAATGTATATGATATATCTTCTTCTCTTGTTTTGCCTTGTTAGGACTATATGCTCTATATCATCAGCAATTGCATTAAACCACTTTGGCCTTCCAGTTGACAACATTAGATATCCCAACGCCATTCCAAGTATGGTTCCACATCCATATCCCAACATCACCACTTTCCATGTAAATCCATTCTCCTCCTCCTCTCCATCAGCTTCTTCCGGTTGTGAGGCACTCACAAGTTCACATTGCTTGGGCAGCGGAAACCCACATAGTCCCGGATTCCCTTCAAATGAAGTGTTGAATGTGCTCAACTGTGTTCCACGAGATGGTTTTGCGAGAGATTTAAGACTTCAAGATTCGTGATGTCTGCAAGACTTTGAGGAATCTTCCCCGATAGTTGGTTCCAGGATAGGTCTAATGATTCAATCTCAGAGAGATTTCCTATAGCATTTGGGATCTGACCATTGAGGTGGTTGTTAGATAAGTTGAGCACTATCAACGAGTTAAGAGCACATATTTCATTTGGAATCTCTCCTTCAAATTTGTTACCTGATAGATCAACAATTGTGTAGTCTTCTGAAATTTTCTCAAATGAGAATAGCTGACCTTTCACCACAATAATGATAGAGTAAAAGTTGTCACTGGAGTATATATTCAAATATGTATTCGTGCCATCCTTGACTACATTCTTCATAGCATCAAAATTTTGAAAATATTTTCCAGGGAGATTGCCTCCAAACTCATTTTGAGACAAGTCGAGAACTCTCAGACTAGGAAATGGGTGTTCAATCATCATTGAAGAGCTTTCAATGGAACCATTCAACTTGTTTGATTTCAGGACAAGAACCTTCAGATATGGAAGACGTCCTAACTGGTCAGGAAACGTACCATTTAAGCGGTTGTTTCCCAGATCAAGCACTTTCAGTTCTCGGCATTCGGAAAAGCAACCCGGCACCTCACCTTCAAATTGATTTCCATTCAAAATAAGCCCCTGTAATTCTTCACCACACACATGTGGAATGGTGCCACTGAAATTATTGTTCCCAATATCTATAACTTCAGGAGAGAAGTTGATATCTCCAGGTTTAATCACTCCATTAAAGTGATTATTGGACAGATTCAAATATCCTAGATTGTTCATGTTCCGAATTGATGGAGGGAATGGCCCTGTTATGATGTTATGTGAGAGATCCAAGTAAAACAGTTCATTTCCTCCTATCTCTCCAATGTGGCCATCGATTTCATTTCTAGATAGATCTAAAGCTTGAAGTTTTCTCATGGCTCGTATGGACTCCGGAAATACCTTTATCTTGCAAGATGCCAACCACAAGGTTTGAATATTAGGATTGACATAACGACGATTGACATTATTGGTCGTAACAGAAAAACCACTGTACGAGAGAGAAAGATATTCAAGAGTCGTGAGGCTTGATAATAAAGTATCCAACTCCCATACACCTGTGAATTTATTATTTGAGAGCTCAAGAAAAGTGAGGTTGATGAGTTGCTGAAATGTTTGTCGAATGGAGCCTTGATCAACCACATCTATCATGCCATCGAATTGATTGTTTCCGAGTAATAATTTCTTTAATGATCGTTGGGTGAATAATTCCGATGGTAAGCTCCCGCTCAACATGTTGAACCTAAGATCGATAATTTCCAATGAAGGAAGAGTAAACAACCCAGAAGGCAGTGTTCCATTAAGCTTGTTATGTGATAAGACCAGAGCAGTAAGATGCGTAAGATTAACTAGGGATTTGGGAAGGGGACCCATCAAACCACATCTACCGAGATATAAGTTATTCAAAGACTTGAGATTGCCGATTGAGTCGGGTATATGCCCTGATAAGTCGGTGCCTGAGAGACTCAAGTTATTCAAAGACTTGAGATTGCCGATTGAGTCGGGTATCTGTCCTGATAAGTCGATGTATGAGAGATCTAACCACTTGAGAGAGATGCTAGTATTTGTGTAAGCTTTGGGAAATGGACCGATGAGGTCATAGTTAAGTGCCAAGTCAAGTTGTTCCAAATAGGGAAGACTGAAGATGTTATCAGGTAATTTCCCTAGCAAACCTGTGCTACTAAGACGGAGTGATTTCATAGAAGAAGAGATATTAAGATAAGTTGGTAAAATTGAAGAGATATTAACATGGGTAAGAAAAAGCTCCTCCAAAGTAGTAAAATTGCGGAGGAGATTGTAGAAAACATGAGGTTCAAGCCTTGAATTATAATAAAAATTATAAGATAGATCCAAAGAAACCAATTTATGAAGAAGTGTGATATCCGTAGGAACTTGGCCTATAAACCCACAATGAGAGATGTTGAGATGTGTGAGACTATTAGAAAACCTTCCAATCTCACGTGGAAGTTGGGAATTGCTAAGATTATTGAAAGCAAGGTTGAGCCTTTGGAGGTGAGGAAGGTTGAAGAGGGTGGAGTTAGGGTGGATGGTACCTTTGAGCTTGCCATATGAAAGGTCAAGAGCGATGACATCACCCGTGTATTGGCTACAAGTGACTCCATCCCAATTGCAACAATCTATGCTTTTATCCCAATTCATCACAATTGGATGATAACCAGAACCAAGCCTATGTTGACAATCATAATAAGGTGTACTATGGTTGATGGAAAAGAGGTTTTGTTTAAACAGAAGCAAAGCATGGCTCTGTTTTGGAGAGCATCTATGAGTGGTATTAGAGAAAGTGGAAAAGGATGAAGCAAAAGAGATGAAGAGAAAGAAAAGGAAAAGGAAAAAGGAGAGAAACAACTTTGATTGATTCATTCTCTTTAATTGCATGTGTTTGCTTACTATAAGCATTTGCAGTTGCTACAAGTATATATATACACACACAACTGAACTGATGATATTGATGGCATTACGGAAAATTTGCTTCAAGTTGTTTTATCATATATATTAAAAAGAAAATTTTATATTTTCCATAAAATGAAAAGTCCAAAAGCTAAAAATCTATAAAAAGAATTTTTATGGCCATCCTAAGATGAAAAAAAGAAGAAGCTAAACTCTTATAACAAAAAGAGTAAATTACATTCAACTACTACGAAGTCTATATATATTGCAAATTTTAAAAAACATATTATTAAAATATCTAATAATTTAGTATCTAATAAAATATTAAAATAAGTTTTATATTGAACTAATAATAGATTCAATTTGATCCGTGGAACAATAAGAAAACACAATTTTTTCTCTCTTGGATATTTATTTTTATAATGTTTTCCAAAATTTAAAAAATTTGCAATCTCTCTCCTACTCTATTTATTTATTTTTATGTTGAAGAAGCTTTTAATAATCTTTTGGAACAAAATGGATTAAAATATTTAAAATCTTTATTTTAAAAAATATGTTAAAGACATTTTTAATCTCCATTCTTAAAAAAAATTTATTCAAGTGAAGTATAATATTTAAAGTATATTTTAATGCTTAATTTTAAAAATCATAATTGTAATAACCTGTATAATGTTTTAGTGTAAAAAATATTTCAATAATAATAATAATTTCTAAAAAATAATTGGGTCAGGTTGGTACCAAATTTGGGGCCGGTTATGAAGGACCTGGACCAGTAGCCCTAGCCTTTTTTGATCTGGATTAGGATCGGCTAACTCAATTACGCTCCAACCACTTGAGAGCGGTCCGGCCCGCCAGGCCCATTACCAATTTTTTTTGTCATTGCTACTTGTCACTTTGTATTAGGAGGTAGACTATTTATAACCGTGTCTTTTGGTTTAATATTATTACTTTTGGACCATTCACATCTAAGTCATAGATTAGAAAGTAGAAGTGTTTTTTTAGTCTACACATTTCAAAAAGTCTTTCAATTGGGTAGCTCTCAATTTCAACTTTCTTGTCTAATTGTGCAAAATTTCCAATTAGAAATTGATATCACGATAAACATGTATGTTTTTGAGTCTCTATGGTCCAAGAATAATATTTTCCAACTAAAAATACTTGTATAGCAATTTTGGAGGTTTTCTAAGTATTTGAATTGATAGGATCTCATTTTTCAGGGTTTTTCATACGTTTACATAGACTTTTCAGGATAACCAACTCACAAACTTGATCTATGTGGGGAAATCTGAAACAATAATTTTAGATAAATTAAATTTAGGCTCAAGCTCAATTAAACTTAACGAGTAATTGCATTTAGATTGAGCTCAAAAGCTTCTTAAAATGTTATGCTTATAGATCACACTATTGAATAAAAAGTTTAAGGATCGAAATGAACTCCATTTTATGAATAAATTATTGTTATTTATTGTCGATGCAATAAAATTTTTATGATAGAGACGACGATAGGAACGTCTAACAATGAAGTTGATTGTGATTAATCGGTTTGTGGAAGAAAGACTTGTAGTAGAGTGATTTGTGGGTTTTCAAAATCTTTATATTGATCAACGTTTTGTTTACTTGTGTAGACTTTTTAAACGGCCATTTTTTTGGTGTTCATTCTCCAATACTCGTCTTTGTGGGCCTTCTAAGATTTTGGATACAATCATGTAGGCCTGTTTCGTGTTCTCTACTCTCCACTACTCATAGCAACATATTCATTAATTGGATCTTCAAACTTTTTTAAATGGTTAATTATAAAATAAACAACTTGAATAATACTATCAGTATCATAAAATGATAATTCTTTTCTCAAATTTTGTACGAAATAACCCCCTATTTCGTAAAAGGCATTCCACAAAAAACAAGACTATTTTCTTTTTGCAAAACTTGCATAAAGAAAAACTTGTTTTTTTGTGAAATTGGCAAAAGAAACCCTTTATTTTGTGAAATTTGTGAGAAAAAAATATTTTTTTTAATGAATTTTAGACAATCATTTCAGCCAATAAATTGATTTTGCAAAATAGGTGGTTAGTTGTACAAGTATTGAAATATATATTCAATTATAATGTAACAGAAGTCATATTTTTCGGTTGTAACATGAACCCATAAGTATGTCATTGCTACATAAATTCAACTCAAAAGTGTATTAATTAGAGTTGTCTCAAAAAAAAAATCTTTTTGGTAACAGTGGGTTTTCGGGTCAACTTATATGTGTCGGCTAACCCTCCTGACGACCACGAATAGTCTGGAGTCATTGCAGGTGAACCTCCATAGCTACAAGGGCTTTGACAGAGCGCCTGGATTCGAACGTAGGGTGGATGAGATATTCCACTACATCCCATAAATCCCAAGGCTCCATCTCAAGGATATCCAAAGGCTTTCGCCTCCCGTTGCCATTTTCCAATATGAATCCCATAAGATACGTAAGTCAAATAGTATTCCTGGCACTCGAAACATTCACAACATTGCTTTCCAGCGTGTTGACATTTTAACGAACACCTAACGTGCACTAAGAAATTTCCACCCAAATCAAACATGTTTAGATCCAAATGCGCCTAGTAAAACCTATACCACATGTTCAGATTTTTCCCAAGCCGACACACAAAGTCCCGATCTCTATTTCTTTTATTTTGAAAAACCTTATCGTCTATCATTAACCCAAACACTACAAAGAAAAAGATGAACATACCCCAGAAACAAGCGAACCAAGATCTGAACCATTCTTGTGAAAAGATGAAAGTGGAAAAACGATCATTACAAATAATAATGGATCAAAAGCGCATCCTAGGATCAAAAATAGTTCCTGTACCGATCCATAAAATCAGATAGCGCAACTTCTCTTAAGCCTCGAATGTTATTTAGAATTTTTTTTTTTTAATTTGCTAATAAATAATGGTATGTTAGCCCCATCAATCAACTAAAAACATAGTTGTGTTGGCATAGAACCGTGAATGACACTATGATCGTCGATGCACAAGTTTCCTGCAACCTATCAACAAAAGAAGGAAACCATAACCCTATCCATGTCTAGATCGATTCTTTACACTTTTTGCTTCACTAGCTCCATTTGAGTACCCTTTCCACCACACCAGGTAAGGTAAGAAGGGAAATAAGACAAGTGGAATAACTCTTTTCTCAAGTGGGAAAGACGCTTTGATAGTAATGGTTGGATCTATTACGCAATAGCATACTCGGATCAGAAGCATCTCTTTTGTTTCAAGATAGGTCTAGTGACTCGATCTCCGAGAGATTCCCTAGAGCATATGGGATTCGACCATTGAGGTGGTTGTGGGATAAGTTGAGTGTTTTCAAAGAGTTAAGACTATCAATGACATTTGAAATCTCCCCTTCAAATTATGTGAGTCTACTAAATCTTTTTGGAAATTGGAGTTTTAAACCTCACTGAAAAAATGGTAAAGAGTAAAATATGAGATAAGAAAGTCTCAAATATTTAGGTCTTGTGCCCTTCTTTACCACGTTCTTCATGGCATCAAAATTTTGAAAATATTTTCCAGAGAGATGATCAACAAACTCGTTATGAGATAAGTCAGGGACTTTTCAAACTAGGAATTGGGTGTTCAATCATAGAAAGGCATTCCACAGGACCATGAAACTTGTTCGATTTAAGGACAAGAACCTGCAGATGTGGAAGATGTGAGGAGCAGTGAGGGAATGTACCATTTAAGTGGTTGTTTCCCCCGATCAAGCACTATATCCCAAGTCAACTTCTTCCAAATAAGGAAGATGAAAGATGTTAGGAGGTAATTTCCCTTGCAAACACTACTATAAAAAAGGGCATTTCCCGACGGATATTTGACGTATTTCCGACGGATCCGATTAAAAAAAATTAAAAATTAAAATTTTCGTCGGAAATCCCTCGGAAATTTCCGACGGATTTTTTTAATTAAAAAAATTAAAAATTAAAAAATCCATCGGAACTTTCCGAGGGATTTTAATCCGTCGGAAATTTCTGACGGATTTCCAACGGATTTTTTTAATTTTAATTTTTTTTATTTATAAAAATCCGTCGGTGATTTTCAACAGTTTTTTGTATTTATTTCAAGTTTTTCTTATTTGTATGACCTTTAACTTGATTTATTTTGTATAATTCGTTATATGTACATTTATTACGTATACGTATATATATATATATATATGTGTGTGTATATGTTGGAAGTAGTATGCATCTACATGTGTATACATATATGTATACTATGTATGTCTATATATGTATGTATGTGTCTATATGTATGTATGTATCTATATGTATGTATGTGTCTATATGTACGTATATGTGTACTATACGACCCATCAAGGCCCAATTAGGTTCGTTAAGTCTCATTAAGTTCCATTGTAGTTCATTAAGAGTCATTAAGTCTCATCAAAGCCCATTTTAGTACATTCGTTAAGTCCCATCAAGGCCTATTGTAGTTCCTTAAGAGTTGTTAAGGCCCATTGTAGTTCATTAAGAGTTGTTAAAGCCCATTAAGACCCATTGTAGTTCATTAGGAGTCGTTAAAGCCCAACAAGGTCCATTGTTCCGTCCCGCACTAGCTAAGAGAATGTAATCTGATTTGTGGCCACAAAGAGAACATTAAATGAGTCAAATAGTGATCGTCATCCCAAGATGACAACAGCTAAACCCTCGAGCTAGCCTTCTAAGAAAATTATCAGAAAAGCATTACTAGCAATCCAAGCCCACATTCGTCCAAGTCTTAAGTGCTATATTTTGATCATAAACATTTAGCATATGTAGCCCAACCCAACTAGAAATCGAAGATGAATTATTGAAGCCCTTAGTTGCTATTTATAGCCTTGGATTGACAGGTTTTGACAGTTAAGAAACATTTAGCATAGCTAGCCCAATCCAAGCCCACACTCCATAAAATCATT
This sequence comes from Silybum marianum, assembly GCA_036898165.1. Taxonomy (NCBI): domain Eukaryota; kingdom Viridiplantae; phylum Streptophyta; class Magnoliopsida; order Asterales; family Asteraceae; genus Silybum; species Silybum marianum. The sequence continues at coordinate 3,536,237 of CM072532.1, forward strand.
AGTAATTGGTAGGGCTGTAAACGAACCGAACGAACACGAACGGAGGCTTGTTCGTGTTCGTTCATTTAACTTAACCGAACAAACGAACGAACACGAACGGTAAACGAACGAATTTTTTTGTGTTCGTGTTCGTTCGTTTAGCTTAACCGAACAAACGAACGAACACGAACGGTAAACGGACGAAATTTTTTGTGTTCATTGAGAAAATTTGTTTGTTCATGTTCGTTTGTTAGGCTGTTAAACGAACGTAAACGAACAAACATAAATGAACGTAAACAAACGAACGTAAACGAACATAGATGAACATAAACAACATAGATGAACATAAACGAACAAACACAAATATAGAATAAAACCACCATTACTTATCATTTTGTTCCTAAAAAGTAACATAACAAAATGAAAAACCTGGTAAACTTAGGAGCCATAAAAAAGAAATTTTAAAAATTTAATTTAATTAATGATTTTACATAATTATGTCATAGTATATAAATATATTTATATATATAAACGAACGTAAACGAACATAAACGAACGAATGTAAACGAACATAAACGAACATAAATGAATGAACGTTCACGAACGTAAATGAACGAACGAGATCGTTGTTCATGTTCGTTCGTTTAACTAAACGAACGAAAAAATGTGTTCATGTTCGTTCGTTTATTAAATAAACGAACATAAACGAACTTCCCGCCAAACGGTTCACGAACGGTTCGGTGAACGTTCGGTTCGTTTACAGCCCTAGTAATTGGTAACTAATTTGATTCAAGTCATTTAACAAAAAGTGATTAATTGTTTAACTTCTCTTCCTAAGTTCCTAGTTGGGACAAGATTCCCGCATTGAAGAGACTAACTTCAAAAGAAACACTTGGATTGTACAAGTCTTTTGATTGGGTTTTGCTCTTAATTTTAATGTTCTTGTTTAATTGTCTAAAATTCTCAACTTCAAATTGATGTTACCATAAGAAGAATCTTTCGATGGAACTTCTTCCAACTAAGTTGATTGGGATTAATTATGTTGTTGGGTTAGGAACACGGGGCTCAAAGCAAAAGAATACACAAATGGATTTGGAAAGTGAAAAGGATTAACCCCAAATGATTTCCTTGGGTGTAATAAAGTCCTATAATGCAGTTGTTAATGATGACAACTTGTGAATTAAATAGAAAAGCGGCATGCAAAAAAAATGGTAACTTTAGAGAAGTGTAAGCTAAAGTGGGGAGATGAAGAAAAGGTAAGAAGAGATGACAAAAAAGGCCCTTAACTTTCAAGAAACACGAACCTTCCAGAGTGCAGCATAGTTAGTTGGTCCGGTTGGAAATCCCGAATTTTTTGTACAGACCAGCACCAGTAGTACCAATTGTGGTATTCTTCTTCCTGCGTACAAAGAAACAGTATCAATGACAAAAATACCACCATACACAGAAGAAAAGGGCCCGTTTACCAAACACAGCGTTTACCGGTAAGATTCAAACAATCACTCACTGAGTAAGATTTTAGTCCACCGAAACGGCATCATTCAGTGCCTGCGGTGAGGCGCGACCCACAAAACGAAGGGGGAAAGCTTGCTTTGCTTGCTGTAGCCAACAATTTACCTGGTAAGTGCTAGCCATGGTAATAGTCTTCATCCTCACTTATTGGGTAAGAATCTTGGTCGTTGCCTCGCTCTTACCGGGTAAGATTCTTGGTCCTATCATATTCATCCGGTAAGGTAATATGACTTGGTAAGCGTAGGTAAGCATCCGGTAAACGACCCCTTACTCACTTCTAGCCGCGATTCTGTGCCTGATGCAGCACTACCCTGGTAAGCGTTTTTCACGAGCTTCGAGGTCCTGGCAAGCCTTCTTTCGATCACTACCCTCTTCATTTCGCCTTAATGGCAATCGGGTTGTTAGTCAGACGATACTACTCAACAGGAGTGACATCCGATCACGATAGAAACAAACTGGTTTTGTTCTTGGTGTTAAATGTGTGACACGTTACTTTGGGCATGTGGAATAAATGGTTGGGGGGTATCTAATTGTGGCCGGAATTTGGTTCATGTCGTCGACATTGGGGATCCAAGTGATGGTTAAGTAAGCAAGGAACCCGAAGCTTTGGGGTGCACCGTTGGTTCCATGGTTGCCATCATGTAGCAACAGATTAAACCTGTTCATGATGGGCTCGATCGATGGTGCATCGTTCTTGACGTTCTTGGTGTGGACTGCTATCTTTCTTGCTTACTATTTTCTTCTGAGATTGCATGTTTCTTATGATGCATCAAAAGAGACCATAAAGATGGACGACGATAATGGAGTTGAAAAGAGGCGGAGATAGAGTGTCAAACTGTAGAACTCAACACAATAACTAGTCGTACCTGGTTGATTTCTAGTTATTGGTTTTATGTACAAAAGTTCTAAGATTTTAGGACTTGTTCTCGTTGTTTTCTTAATATTATCATTTCAGTTAACAGAAAAAACCAATGTTTTATCAGGGTTCGAATCCAGGCGCTCTCAACAATTGTGGCCACTGAGTTTATCAGGGCTGATTATTGCAGCCAAAAAACTTTGTCGGGATTAGTCTGGTCTTTGTCTGGGATACCTTTTCGAAAAAACCAATGTTTTATTCGGATGTCAGTTGTAATTTGTCAATTGTAAGCATTTTTTCCGATTGAGTTAAACAAATGATTGTGAACGATCTCGATTGCTGCACACACAAACCGGGTAAGTCATAAGTGTTTACCAGGCAAGAGTCACTATCCTCACTTACCTTACTGGGTAAGATTCTTGGCCATCAAAATAGCATAGTATAAACGTCTCTTACCCGGTAAGCGTTAAAGTCACCATTCACACTTACCAGGTAAGATTATCGATTAGCAAAATGACACAATAAGATTAGTGGTAAAAACCATAATCTCTTACCGGTCAACGTCTCTTACCCGGTAAGAAGCAATAAGTGTTAAATAAAACAACCCTAAACGAGGATTGTTTGTGTTGCAGCATCCATTTGTTTCAACATTCTTAACTTTTTACAAGTTATAATAAATAACATTTTAACAATTCTAAATCCAATTCATAGTTCAAGAAATAAGAAAGATGTACAAAGAGAAGTAAAATGACTCGAAAAATCATAAAGAAGGAGAAAACAAAGGAAAACAAATGGGATATGATGTTGTGACAACTCTCTAAGCGAGAAATATCAAATTTCATAGCAGATTGTTTACAACAATCGGAAGAAGTTTTTACAAAGAAGTGTGAGAATTTGGCTTGAAAACCTGTGTAGAGAGATGCAGAAATATGTGAGACTAGTAAAAAACCTGACAATTTCACGTAGAAGTTGGGAGGTAAAATCTTTGAAAGCAAGACGAGTCTTCGGAGGTGACGAAGGTTGAAGAGAGTGGCGTTAAAGTGGATGGTATCTTGTTTCATGCCAAAGCTGCGGTCAAGACCAATTACATCATCGTTGAAGTGGTTGTGAGTGACACCATCCCAATTGGAACTACCAGTAATTGATTTCCAACTCGTCATAATGAAGCCAAACAACATCACCCAAAAGATTGTTTAAGCTGCAAAGCATAGCATCTCTTATTGGAAGAATAGGTAGAGCAAGTAGCAAAGGAGATGAAGAAAAAGAAAACGGAAAAGAAGAGAAGCAACTTTGAATTACTCATTCTCTTTATTTGCATGTGTCTACTTGCTAAGAACTTGTTCATATAAATTGATAAATAATTTACTTTTATTTAAGGAAGAAGCTTCTAATAACGAAGTTAATTGGGATTGAACACTTTTGTAGAGTGATTGAGGGTTTTTGAAAGTAGGGTTTTTAAATTAGTGTTGTTGTCTACTTTCAAGGGTGCAATGCAATTATCATGAAAGTAGGCTAAATGCACCCCTGCTTGCATGTATCAACATCAAGAGTTCCTTTTTAGACTTTCAATGCATGACTTTACTCTCAAATTAGGCGAGATTTTCATAATTGATCCTACCTTTGGAGTCTGGTTTCTATAATAAACCCCCATTCCACTTCATTACGAGAATAACGAGTAATAATTAGCAAAAAAGATGAAATAAATTGAAGAAACTGATAATCCAATTGCAGGATAGCACAGGGAACATACAAACATGAAAACCCTAGAAAATATCTGACACAAAAGAATCAAATATATAATTACTTTGAAATTGAAATGGTCGAAGATAGAAGAACCTGAAACCTCCGAAGTTGTCGTCTCTAGTTGAAATGGAGATTTGGGAATCCGGAGGTGGATTTGGAAATATATATAGTTTGATGAAGAAGAAACTGATGATGTGATTGCAGGGAGAAGGCAGCAACATAAAAACCCTAGAAAATAGTCAAATACTTTGAAATGGAGATTATGAAAGGTAGAAAAACCTGAAACTCCTGAATATATCGTCGCTTGTTGCTGCTGAAATGGCGGGTGGGTTTTGGAGTATACTATACCTCTTCGTAGGTTTCCATGTTTGTTTCTTTTAAAGAAGTGCTCATGAACTTTGGTGTAACGAATTCTTTGTAAATTATGGAAAGTGTTCGTAGAGTGAAATTACATTTTTGGTCCTTCTATTTTTTTTTAAAAATTTTGATTAAAATATAAAAAGAGTAAATAAATATAAGGCCCCTCTAAAGAAGAATTGTAACATGTTACAATTTTAAGTTTATAAGTTATTTGGATGCAAGTATTTTTCAGTCAATCTTGGAAGATGAGAAAACTTGATCGTCAACACAAAGACTGTTGGTTCATCAGTGATGAACTAAGATAAAGTCTTCCTTTCTGTTAACATATTTTCTCATCTCTTGTTATCTTTGGATTCAGTTTTGGAGGTAATCTATTTGTACTATCTTCGCTTTTGTAATCAAATCTGAGCGATTTGCTGAGGTTTGTGGACAATGTCTGTTGTTTTCAAGGGGTACAGTGGTTTAAATTCTCTATTTAATTTTCTTTGGCTATTCTGTAGACTTTGTGTTGTCATCGTGTTTGGTTCTTCAAAGTGATGGGATGTGAAGCCGTTTCAGTTACTTGGAGATAATGGAAGTTTTCAAGGTATAATATTTAGTATTAGAAGAATTTGTTTTTCCAGCTATAATGAGAAATGATGTTCACTGATGATATTAGCAATATTGTAACTCCGTTTACTCATCATCTATACTACTATATTATAAAGCATTTAGTCAAAAAGTTTTTGAACACAACAAAAGTGATTGGCCATCTAATTGCATAAACGGGAAGCTCATTTGATTGAGGCGACCAAAGAATGCTTCGAGATTTTCCGTAGAGTCCGCCTAGCCATTTCTTGTGAGGTTTGAGAAAGAGGAATAAAAATGCAAACTGTTATTAGTTTGTTCTGTTATGGAGGCTATAGAGGAGCTCTTTTTAAGTTTCACTTTTTTCATTAGCCATGTTCTTTGACAGGAAAGGTTCCAGTGACTATCCAATATGTATGGGATTCTTTTGGAGATCACATCCTCTACTGAAGGAAGACATATTTGAAGCTCCATAGGTTTGTCTTTTCTTTCTCTAATTAATTATTTTGACATCTGTTTGAAGCTTAATAGTGGTCTTTTCTGTTTGAAACTTATGTTAACATCTTCCTTTCCGTTAACATATTTTCTTGTTCACAAAACCAATAGTACCATTGTATTAGAAAAGCTAAGATAACCGAATAAGTTTTTATCTTATGCTGCAACTAGTTGTCTCCTAGAAGATAGAATAACTATTTGCATGTTGTATATCGATAACACTATTTAGTTTTTAAGTTGTGTTCCATCTTTGTTTTTTTGAAGTGTTCATCATATCAATTGGTCACTAATTTAATATAATTGAATTTTGTTTGCTTTAATCTCTCATCGGTTTTGACGTTTCCTGATAGCTTTAGTAAATGTATTCTTAGTTATGATAGTCTCATCTCCTTCTACCTAACTTGGCCTTTTTGCATTTCAAGTTTTTCCATAGATCAACTACATAGCTTACCTCTGCAAACTTTGTGAGATGGAGATGTTACATATATAACTGGATATGGGAGTGGAAGATCATTTGTCATGGTCTACATAATTAATATGATCATTCACTATAAGTATCTATGATAACTATCGTTTATGCCACGTGACGTGGACTTCAATATATTTTGTTAAACCAGCAAATAACACGATTTGGAGATTTTTATATGTCCAGTAGTTGTAGATCAATGTAGTTATCTCTAACCTACTTAATTGAAGATTTTTATATGTGTCATGTATATCATTCATTCATTTGATGTTTGCATATAAAATAAATAAATAAAAAACTTCTCCCTTGTTACTTGTTCATTCTCTTAATTCATTCGGTGAGCTTTCTAGTTGGGTTATTAATTTGATGAAAATATATGATTGTTATTGATTGTAAAAGTTAAGAATTTGGGGTTCTTGGTTTTTTGACTTCTACAATTCATAAGGTATCTGGTGCCTACACTATTCACACACAATCCAGAAAAAGATGTCGAACGTGTAAGATGATTGAGGCACGATTCCAACCTTTGGTAACAGATTTATTGCGTTAGATCAGCATAAGAAGATCATATCGACGAACAAGACTTTGTGGATCAGATATTTCCAATCTATTCTCCCGTCTCTTTTTATTTTTTTCAGTAAATTACATGATTGGTCCATGTGGTTTACATTTAATAACACTGTGCATCCCTATTTTAAAATAATTATGGATTTGGTGCATGTGGTTTACATTTTCTCATGTATATGGTCCCTACTCTTTAACGTTGTTAAAAGTTTTTCATTTAATAGATTAATTAGAAGGACAATATCGTCATTTCATATTTTTCTTTCTATTAAGTCTAGTGGACCAAAAATGTAGGGTCCACCACTCCACCTCTTTTCTCTGTAAACACAACATATATACACATAATATATATATAGAGGAAGGTTCAAATGAGAACTTTGCATTTTTAAAAGAACAAAGGGACTATTGTGAATCATATAAATGATTTAATATTACGTGGGACCCACATCATATGTGGTCCCAAATGAGTTCCTTTGTTCATTTAAATTGGTAGTGTTCTCATATGATCTCTCCCCAATATATATATATATATATATATATATGTTTGCACAGACACATAAGCATATATATTCGCACAGACACATAATCATATATATACTAACATATACAAATATAGGGGTTTAATCAAATAAAAACCACAAAAGGTTACAAACTCGTAAAAACCGATTTACAAACCGTATATACGTTCAATAAATATGAATATATATATAATATATATGTATATATGGGCGAGTTCAAATCAAAATTAAATTTGGTTGTGAACGTAAGGACAAATGAGAGTGCGACACTTGTCATATTTATAGTGAAAAATCAAATAAATATTCAGACTGAATTAGGGGTGAGCATTGGAACTGGAACCGCTTCAAAACTGTCGGTTCCAGAACCGGAACCGATGTGATTGGTTCCGATTCCGGTTCCTAAAATACGGAACCGATGTGATTGGTTTCGGTTCCGTTTCCTAAAATACGGAACCGATGAGGACCAGTTTCGATTCTCATTTTTTTTGAACCGTTACCTGCTGGGTACTCGCTACCTGCTGCTTTTAAATAAAAAATGTTTTATATATTTATAAATAATAAATAAAAGGGAAATTAATTATTTTAACCATTTTAAAAATCAATATTATCAAAATAACCATTTTCTCTCCATCTTTACCAAAATAACCAAAATTCAACCGAAACATCCACCGAAATCAAAACCTCCGCCAAATAACTCTCCACCAAATGTCAAATACCTCCGCCAAATACATAATTTATCAAATTTTAATTTACATTTTACATTTTATACCCTTAGAGTTAGTTAATAAATTACTTTAGGTACTTTACTTTTTAATTTTTCGTTTTACACCCTTATTACATTAACACACATACTCGTATATCAATTAAAATACGTCTAAAAAATACGTTTTTATTTTAATAAGTTACACCATTATAATCGTCTCGACAATACCTTCGAAATGAGCTGAATATTGAATATTTTTCGATTTAATTATATATATTTTTAAAGCCAATTATCCTCTTGATCGGTGAATATGAATATTTTTCACAAAATTCGGAATATTAATTAAAATATAATGCTATTATTTTTTGTAAGTTGATCGTCTTTTCCGACTATTAAAATATTATATTGAGGCTGGAAAATTTACTCATGAAAGATTGAAAGGTTTTGAGAAGGAGAGCATGAAAATATGCTTGAAAGATAATTGTATTTTATTTCTGTAGTCCCCTCCGCACTGTGTATATATCATTATGTGTTATTTTACATGAATATTAATTTATATGGTTTTTATTATAGAAATGACAAAAACACAAAAGTAGTACAAATTCACTATAATTTATATCTTATTTTTTTATATATCCATAATATTATACTTTGTTGTTAAATCATAATAGCATTATATTTTAATTAATATTCCGAATTTTGTGAAAAATATTCATATTCACCGATCAAGAGGATAATTGGCTTTAAAAGTATATATAATTAAATCGAAAAATATTCAATATTCAGCTCATTTCGAAGGTATTGTCGAGACGATTATAATGGTGTAACTTATTAAAATAAAAACGTATTTTTTAGACGTATTTTAATTGATATACGAGTATGTGTGTTAATGTAATAAGGGTGTAAAATGAAAAATTAAAAAGTAAAGTACCTAAAGTAATTTATTAACTAACTCTAAGGGTATAAAATGTAAAATATATATTAAAAATTGATAAATTATGTATTTGGCGGAGGTATTTGATATTTGGCGGAGGTTTTCATTTTGGTGGATGTTTTGGTTGAATTTTGGTCATTTTGGTAATTATGGAAAGAAAATGGTCATTTTAGTAACATTATTTTCTAAAATGGTTAAAATAATTAATTTCCCTAAATAAAAACTTCAATTTTCTAGTTTGTTTTTGTAATAATTAGTTTTATCAGATTATTTCTGGTTTCAGTTGCGAATTTCCAAGAACCGCCGATTCTGGTTCAATAAAAATGGTCGGGTACCCGGTTATGCTCACCCCTAGACCGAATAAGCATTATTTAGACTGAATAATCAAATAAATTTTCAGATTGAATATAGTACATATTCTTTCTAAATAATGTTTATTTATATTGAATACATGTCGCACTCTCATTTGTCCTGACGTTCACAACCAAGTTTGAATTCTCATTTGAACTTTCGTCTCTCTCTATGTGTCTATATAAAAACATCTTCAAATACAAACCAGTCAAAAATTTAAAACTACATAAACTCATACAAATCAATATAAAAAAATCATGATATTTTTTTCATTAAATGTAATGATGTAAGATATTATTACACGTATGTTTGTTTCATTCGTATGCAAAAAATACATGGGAAACTTTTATATTATGAAACAAATACATCTTCGTAAAAACCACCAAACTACAGGGACCAAAACCGTAATTACTCTTTATTTTATAATTAATGAGTACAGCTGTCAATCAGTTAGCGTTAATTTAAAGTTAAATATAGACGAGAATGAGATGGGTTTCCAAAATTACGGAACCCTGATTGATTGACAAATCAAACAACGGTCAAATGATCCACAACTAAACTATATATAACCATCGCAAATCCTTCATTCTTCATTACTTACATATAACTCCTCCCTCCCTCCCTGTCGTAGAAATTTATTAGGGTTTCCACCATGGCAATCCTCCAGTCGTCTTTAGTTTCAAACTATTCTTATAACCTCCTCAATTAAGTTGATCTGATGAAGAAAAATAACGAGGAAAAAAGATGAAGATGGTTGAAGAAAACAGGTATTAATTAGGGCTAAAGTTTAATCGTGTCAATTTAATTGGTAAAAAACTCTTAATACTTCATCCCTCTGCTCTTTATGTTCCATTGTAGGATGCAATTAGTCTGTTTGATTAACGGGGTGGGTTACTGGCAAGAAGTTTACTGTTTCAGCGCCAAGAGTTCAATGAACTTACCTTTCTTTGTTTGGGTCTCGTCTATTCATCTCAGATTTTCTGTGTAGGACATAATATTATTGTATGGGGTTTTTGAATTTTGATGGAATGATTCTGAAGGATGGTAAACCTGTTCGTGGACTCGTTGAGTTTGTGGGACATGAGGCCTTTTGAAACAAGAATCCTCTGGTCTTTCTTTAGTTCCAAACTATTCTTATAATACGTTGTTTGGAAGACTGAGTTGATTTGATGAAGAAAAATAACAAGAAAAATATGAAGATGGTTCAAGAAAACAGGTATTAATTAGGGCTAAAGTTTAAGTTAATATATTTCACCATTTCGTTTGCAAATGTATTCTTCTTTTTGAGTTTCATCTTCTTCAACAGGGTTTTTAGGTTCTGTTGGCTGCAAGATTTTCAATCTGCACAAGGAACCCAAGAAATTATTTTCTTAAACGTATGTATTTCTCTTTTTGTACAGAAATAAAGCTTTCTACCATTTTTGATCATCATCATTGTTCAACTAATTTGGTGTTGACTAAAACCATGTGGTTTTCTTTTCATTTTTTGGATGGCACCGGCTGATGGAAATGGACTGACTACTAGGGATATTTGTTTTAGGAAATGGCTGATGTTATGAAACCCAATAACAGGGGTGAAACAAATACAGTAATAGAAGACATATACTTGGCCAAAGTGTATTCACTTGAACCAAATGGATGAAACTACCCTATTATTTATACTAGCCAAAAACAGACTAATTCCTCACTATACCACTCTCTAACCTCTTCATAATTTGAAAAATGAGCACCAGTGGAAATACATGACACTCAGCCAAAGGAAGATGATGGAGCGTTTCAGGGTCTTTGGCTATTCTTCTTGAGAATTTTGTTCTCTGTTCGAAGCTAGCAGGTACATGTAGAATAGTATTGAAGAAAAAAGAAACAGTAACATGTTCTCTAACTGTAAAATCAATAATACTACATTATTTTTTTTCTCTTTTCTTTTAATCAACTTTGCGTCTCTGTGTTTTAATTTGCAGATCTTCTGGTTTTAATTTGATGACCACCTTTTTTTGGGTAAAAGGGACGGAGGATGACCACCTTTAGGTTGCAATTGCTCTTGTTTTTGTTCTCTCTGTCTTTTTTTTCCTTCTAATTTTTAAGATCACCCTCCTTTTTCCAGGTTTTGGAGAAAGGTTTAGAACCATTGGTCAGTAGAAGCTCGTTTGCAAAAGAACACAGCCTTCAAAAAGAATTATTTCTTTGACCAATGGACTCGGGGTTACCTTTCTTTTTGTGAAATTGAAATCTGTACTTTTTTTGGGTCTGGCCTATTCATCTATTTATCTCACATTTTCTGTGCAGGACATATTGACCACTGTTATTCAGTATTGGCATGACCCCTGATACATGTGTTATGTATGATTGAATGATTCGGAGCTATGGTTACCGTTGAGTTTCTGGAAAGTGACGCCTTTTGAAGCTGGCCTTGCAAGAAGAATCCTATGATGTAGAGTGGCTTGATGGGCTTTTTAGCTAAAGTAAGAAGAAAAAACAAACAATAAAGAACACTAAAGTAGGCGGAAAAGAGAGGGTTCATCGAGCTCAGCACAGTAGATATATAGTTGTGAAGTTCATTATTTCTTGTCTTTTCTTCTCATCAGCTTTGCTTTGTAATTTGCAGTAGCAAAGCTTATGGGGTTGTAATGGGCAGAGCAAAGCTTTTGGGGTTGTAAATCCCCTTCTTTTGACTGTTGATTTGTTTTGTTAATTTTAACATCAGCCTCCTACTTACAATTTTTGGATCAAGGTTTAGGATGGCCAGTAGTCGTGTTTGCTGAAGAAGCCTTAATTTGATAAGAAATATATTGCGCTAAATCAGCATTTACAAGATCATATCAATGAACAAGACTGTGAGGGTCTTGGAAGGTCCACTGGAGGTTTGCTATTATTTTAAAAATTTTAAGTTGTGTTCCTGTTCCATCTCTGTTTTTTTTGAAGTGTTCATCATATCAATAGGTGTTGCCTATTGGTCACTGATTTAAAATATGCTTTAATTTCTCATCGGTTTTGACGTTACCTGATGACTTCAGTACTCTTGAGAGTGTCGGAGTTCTTGGCACCTTTTTCTGTGGCAGGCGCATCGGTTTATTCGTATCTTTGTCTATATAGTTGATTAAACTTACTTTTTTCTTAGTTATGATATTCTCATCTCATTCTATCTATTGCTTAAACGTGACATCACTAAAGAACATAACGATAAAATGATTTCTTGGTGCAACTTTGACCAGATTCCAGTTCTGCTATTCCCTTTAACTCTTCTGTGGATAATGAAGCCAGTAAAGGTACAGTAAACATTTTATATAATCAAGTTCTTTTGTTATGACTGGAAGACGTTGGAGCTTCTTCTTGGGAGACTAAAACGACACAAGATCTGAGTTCAGCTGCAAGTGAAAAGAAAGCTGGTTCAAGTGGTGTTTAAGCTGAAAATGCAGATGATGCAGGATGAGCTGGCACACGGTTGAAACTCGTAGTTTTAGTACTCTACAGGATAAGAACAACTCATGGGGCAATGTTGGTGGTAAGTTGAACTGTAATTGGTGCGAAGGATGACCGCATTCAGGTTGCAATTGCTCTTTATGCGTTCAGGTTGCAATTGCTCTTTATTTTTCTTCTATCTGTTTTTTTTTAATTTCAAGACCAAGTCTCCTTTTTCCAGGTTTTGTAGAAAGGTTCAGAACCACTGGTGGTAGTGGCAGTTGAAGCTTGCTTTTGAAAAAAGAAATTTTTCTGTATCATAGAACCATACCGTGAGAGCCTAGTAAGGTCAGCTACAGGTTCCTTATTATTTTAAAAGCTAGCCTTTTGTTTTTCTTCGGATACTGGATTTCATACTGTTGGTGTTTTTCATCGTACGATGCTGTTATTCTGTTTCATTTACAGGGTAGGGTTACTGGCAAGAAGTTTACTGTTCCGGCGCCTAGAATTGATCACTTCCAATGAACTTGGGGTTACCTTTCTTTGTGAAATCTATACTTTTTATTCATCTATTTATCTAACATTATTCTATGTACGACATATTGACCGATATTCAGTATTGGAATGGCCGTGATACATGTGCTAGGTATGAGGTTTTTGATTCCGAAGGATGGTTACCTGTTCAAAAAAGTGGCCTTGGACTTGTTGAGTTTCTGGGATCTGAGGCCTTTTGAAGCTGGCCTTTTAAAGTTTAAGCCTGCCAAGAAAGAACAATCCTATGATGTAGAATAGCTTAATGGGTTTTTTGGCGAACTTAGGAAGAAAAAACAAACAATAAAGAACACTAAAGTAGGAGGAAAAGGAGATGGTTTGTCGAGCTCCAACATAGAAGGAAAAGGAGATGAGCTTCTGTGTTCTCTGGCTGTTGGATTAGTAAAGCTTTTGGGGTTATAATGTGCAGAGAGAAGGACGACTACACTAATGTTTTTTTTGGGTAACCGTGTTCCAGGCCCACTATAATGAATGGCCTAGACTAGAGTCATAGCAGGTGAACCTTCATCCATGACCACACTAATGTTGCAAACGATCTTCTTTTGACTATTGATTTGTTTGTTAATTTTAACATCAGCCTCCTATTGGCAAGACCCTGATAGATGTGATATGTATGATGGAATGATTCCAACCTATTAAAAAAAGTGACCTTGGACTCGTTGAGTTTCTCGGAAGTGACGCCTTTTGAAGCTGGCCTTGAAAGAAGAATCCTATGATGTAGAGTGGCTTGATGGACTTTTTGGTGAACGTAAGAAGAAGAAGCAAACAACAAAGAAAACTAAAGGAGATGGTTCGTCGAGCACCAGCACATCAAATATATAGTTGTGAAGTTCATGATCTTCTGTTCACGGTTATGTTCTCTTGCTGTCAGATTAATAATACTTCATTGTTTCTTGTCTTTTCTTCCCATCAGCTCTGCTTTGTAATTCACAGTAGCAAAGCTTTTGGGGTTGTAATTGGCTGAGAGAAGGATGACCACACTAATGTTGTAAATGCTATTCTTTTTAATTGTTGATTTGTTTTGTTAATTTTACCATCAGCATAAGAAGATCATATCAATGAACAAGACTGTGAGTCTTGGAAGGTCCACTAGAGGTTTGCTATTATTTTAAAAGCTTTATGTTGTTATCAGTAGCATTTGATTGGAAATGTATGCATCATCTGCAGGTGGTTGTGTTGTGCAGCAGGGTTAACAAGGAGTTGTCACACCAATCTAATTTTGTGGGATTGAGAATGAATAGGAAAATTGTGGTTATCATTGCGCTAAAGCACACATCTTTTCAAAGTGGAATTTTCTGCAGACCTTTTGAAGCTGACCTTGAAAGAAGAATCCTACGACGTATAGTGGCTTAATGGAGTTTTTGGCGAATGTAAGAAGAAAAAACAAACACTAAAGTAGATGGAAAACGAGATGGTTCGTTTAGCTCCAATGGGTATGTTCTCTGGCTGTCGAATTAGTAGTACTTCATTACTTTTTTTGTCTTTTTTTCTAATGAGCTATGCTTTGTAATTTTTAGTAGTAATTGGCAGAGAAAAGGATGACCGCACTAATGTTGTAAATGCCCTTGTTTTTATTGTTGATTTGATTTGTTAATTTTAACATCAGCCTCCTATTTCCAAGTTTTGAATCAAGGTTCGGAACGGCCGGTGGTCTGCTTGCTGAAGAAGCCTTTGATAAGAAATTTATTGCGTTAGATCAGCATAACAAGATCATATCATGTATATTGGATTAGAATAAAACCGCAACCTGCAAAAACTCTTTTTCTGGTGTCCCAAGTTCCACATAATTATTTCTTGGCCCACTATCAGCCAAACCAACTGGGCACTAGGTCCAATGTGAGTCCGATGGCTTAGCCATGCTTCATAATTTGAAAAATGAGCATCGTGGAAATACATAACACTCAGTCAAAGGAAGATGATGATGATGGAGAGTTGACCAAAATGCACACTAAATACTTTTCGAGAGATCTCCTCCAAATTACTTATGGGTGTCAAAATCGTGAGCAGCAGCATGTAGGTTGGTAGTTTCAGTGCCTTTTGCTGCTCTTCTTGAAAATTTTGTTCTTTTTTTTAAATTTTAAGACCAACCTCCTTTTTCCAGGTTTTGGAGAAAGGTTCAGAACCATTGGTGGTAGTGGCAGTTGAAACTCGCTTGCTAAAGTACGCAGCTTTTGAAAATAATTTTTTCTGTGTTAGATATCATAGAACAATACTGTGAGGCCCAGGAAGGTCAACTATGTAGGAACGGTAGGCAAATAAGGGTAATCGATTATAATGAGAATCGTGTGAGAAACTTTCCGAATTGATATTTCGATCCTATGCCTGGGTTCACGAAATTCAATCTAGGATAAGACTCAAAACACTTTCAATTTTAGGCACAAAATTGAGAGCAAACTTTCTGGAGAGTGTACAGGATTGTTTTTCTTCGGATGCCGGAGGTCATGGTCATACTTTTGGTGTTTCCATTGGGTACCTCACTTACCTATCTTTGTGAACTTTGTACTTTTTTTTTTGGCTCTCCTATTCGTCTATTTATCTCAATTTTTTCTGTAGGACATATTGATCGTTACCTATCTTTGTGAACTTTGTACTTTTTTTTGGCTCTCCTTTTGACTGTGAAGCCCACAGAGTCCTGGATTCCCTCCGAATGAAGCGCTGAATGTGCTTAACTGTGTTCCGGTAGGAATACGTCCCGCACGATGGTTTTGTGAGAGATTTAAGACTTCAAGATACGTGATGTCTGCAGGACTGAGGAATCTTTCCTGTTAGTTGGTTCCCGGGTAGGTCTATGTGAACTTCTGAAGTAAAATTCTTCATTGATGACTATTTCATTAACTTTGCGTCTATGTGTTTTAATTTGCAGATCTTCTGGGGTAGTAATGGGCAGCAAGAAGGATGACCACCTTTTTTTGGGTTAAAAGGACGGAGGATGACCACCTTTTTTTGGGTTAAAAGGACGGAGGATGACCACCTTTAGGTTGCAATTGCTCTTGTTTTTGTTCTCTCTGTCTTTTTTTTTCCTTCTAAATTTTAAGACCAGCCTCCTTTTTCCAGGTTTTGGAGAAAGGTTTAGAACCATTGGTCAGTAGAAGCTTGTTTGCAAAAGAACACAGCCTTCAAAAAGAATTATTTCTTTGACCAATGGACTTGGGGTTACCTTTCTTTTTGTGAAATTGAAATCTGTACTTTTTTTGGGTCTGGCCTATTCATCTATTTATCTCACATTTTCTGTGTAGGACATATTGACCACTGTTATTCAGTATTGGCATGACCCCTGATACACATGTGTTATGTATGATTGAATGATTCGGAGATATGGTTACCGTTGAGTTTCTGGGAAGTGACGCCTTTTGAAGCTGGCCTTGCAAGAAGAATCCTATGATGTAGAGTGGCTTGATGGGCTTTTTAGCTAAAGTAAGAAGAAAAAACAAACAGTAAAGAACACTAAAGTAGGTGGAAAAGAGATGGTTCATCGAGCTCCAGCACAGTAGATATATAGTTGTGAAGTTCATGATCTTCTCTTCATGGGTATGTTCTCTTGCTCTCAAATTAATAATACTTCATTATTTCTTGTCTTTTCTTCTCATCAGCTTTGCTTTGTAATTTGCAGTAGCAAAGCTTGTGGGGTTGTAATGGGCAGAGCAAAGCTTTTGGGGTTGTAAATCCCCTTCTTTTGACTGTTGATTTGTTTTGTTAATTTTAACATCAGCCTCCTACTTACAATTTTTGGATCAAGGTTTAGGATGGCCAGTGGTCGTGTTTGCTGACGAAGCCTTAATTTGATAAGAAATATATTGCGTTAAATCAGCATTTACAAGATCATATCAATGAACAAGACTGAGAGGGTCTTGGAAGGTCCACTGGAGGTTTGCTATTATTTTAAAAAATTTAAGTTGTGTTCCTGTTCCATCTCTGTTTTTTTTTAAGTGTTCATCATATCAATAGGTGTTGCCTATTGGTCACTGATTTAAAATATGCTTTAATCTCTCATCGGTTTTGACGTTACCTGATGACTTCAGTACTCTTGAGAGTGTCGGAGTTTTTGGCACCTTTTTCTGTGGCAGGCACATCGGTTTATTCGTATCTTTGTCTATATAGTTGATTAAACTTACTTTTTTCTTAGTTATGATATTCTCATCTCATTCTATCTATTGCTTAAACGTGACATCACTGAAGAACATAACGATAAAATGATTTCTTGGTGCAACTTTGACCAGATTCCAGTTCTGCTATTCCCTTTAACTCTTCTTGGTACAGTAAACATTCTATATAAGAGGGGTCTGGTGTTTTTGTTCCTTTTTCATATGGACTGTTTCAAGTTCTTCTGTTATGACTGGAAGACGTTGGAGCTTCTTCTTGGGAGACTAAAACGACACAAGATCTGAGTTGAGTTATTAAGTGAAAAGAAAGCTGGTTCAAGTGGTGTTTAAGCTGAAAATGCAGATGATGCAGGATGAGCTGGCACACGGTTGAAACTCATAGTTTTAGTACTCTACAGGATAAGAACAACTCATGGGGCATTGTTGGTGGTAAGTTGAACAGTAATTGGTGAGAAGGATGACCACATTCAGGTTGCAATTGCTCTTTATTTTTCTTCTATTTGTTTTTTTAATTTCAAGACCAGTCTCCTTTTTCCAGGTTTTGTAGAAAGGTTCAGAACATAAGTTCATATCATAGAAGAAAATTTTCTGTGTATCAACATAAGTTCATATCATAGAACCACACTGTGAGGGCCTAGTAAGGTCAGCTACAGGTTCCTTATTATTTCAAAAGCTAGCCTTTTGTTTTTCTTCGGATACTGGAGTTCATACTGTTGGTGTTTTTCATCGTACGATGCAGTTATTCTGTTTCATTTACAGTTATTCTGGCAAGAAGTTTACTGTTTCGGCGCCTAGAACTGATCACTTCCAATGAACCTGGGTTTACCTTTCTTTGTGAAATCTATACTTTTTATTCAACTATTTATCTCACATTATTCTATGTACGACATATTGACCGATATTCAGTATTGGAATGGCCATGATACATGTGCTAGGTATGAGGTTTTTGATTCCGAAGGATGGTTACCTGATCAAAAAAGTGGCCTTGGACTTGTTGAGTTCTGGTACCTGAGGCCTTTTGAAGCTGGCCTTTTCAAGTTTAAGCCTGCCAAGAAAGACGAACCCTATGATGTAGAGTGGTTTGATGGACTTTTTGGCGAACATGTATAAGAAGAAAAAGAAACATGTATAGGAGGAAAAGGAGATGGTTCGTCGAGCTCCAACATAGGAGGAAAAGGAGATGATCTTCTGTCACAGGTATGTTCTCTGGTTGTCGGTTAGTAGTACTTCATTATTTTTTGTCTTTTTTTTTCTTCCAATGAGCTATGCTTTGTAATTTGCAGTAGTAAAACTGTTGGGGTGTAATGTGCAGAGAGAAGGATGACCACACTAATGGTTTTTTGGGTAACCGTGGGTTTCCGGGCCTGCTTATGCAACACCGACTAATCCCCCGGGCGACCACAAATGGCCCGGAGTCATCGTAGGTGAACCTCCATGACCACTCTAATGTTGTAAATGATCTTCTTTTGATTATTGATTTGTTAGTTTTTTAACATCAGCCTCCTATTTCCATGTTTTGGATGAAGGTTCATAGTGACCGAGCGTGTAGTTGTATTTGCTGAAGAAGCCTTTAATAAGAAATTTATTGCGTTAGATCAGCATAACAAGAGGGTCTTGGATGGTCCACTGGAGGTTTGTTATTATTTTAAAAGCTTTTAGTTGTTATCAGTACCGTTAGATTGCAAACCAAAAGAAATTTTCAAAGGAAAGGCTCGTTTATCATGATTGGAATAACACTGCAACCTGAAAAGGCTTTTTCCAATAACTTTATTATTCATCAGTTATTTTCCGTCATTGCCCGAATCTCCTACTAACTCCTGTAACATGCACGTTTAGAAGTTATTATTGCCATTGGATGCAAATATTATTCTAGCATCTGAATTCATAACTTTAGCATTCTGTTGGGCTTTCAGTCGATCTTGGAAGATACGGATGGCTTCTCTGTCATGGCAATTTGATATTCAGATATAACAGTGAAGCTTGATTGTCGGCACAAAGACTGTTACAGGTTCATCAGTGATCAACTAAGCTAACGTCTTCCTTTCTGTTAGCATATTTTCTTGTTTTCTCTTCTTTTATCTTTGGATTCAGTTCTTGGAGGTAAATTTATTTGTACAATCTAAGCAGCTTGCTGAGGTTCGTTAAAAAACGGTTGTTTCCAAAGTGAGTAGTGATAGTGGTTTAAACTCTATAGGCTTTATGTTCTCTTTGTGTTTAGTTCTCCAAAGTGAGTTTTCAAGGTATAATATTTATGATTAAAAGAATTTGTTTTTCCCCATATAATTAGAAATGATGTTCATTGATGATCATATTAGATTTCGTCAATATGGTCTCTACATTTACACCATATATATATATACTATCTTATAAAGCATTTAGTCAAAAAGTTTTTAAACACGTGTAAAGCACCATTATTGTAGTATAAAGCATAATTTTTGAAAATCTTTTAATTACAACATTATAAGCATAGTGTAACAAGTTGGTTATATCTTCATGGTTTGTGTTAGGTGCACAGACAACCGCTTGATCGCCCTGTTTACGTTCTCAAGATAGAAAAAGGGCGATTCAGGATGCAATTAATCGCCTGTTTATGTTCTCAACTCTATTTATCTATAGAGTTCAAAGGAGATCCTTATTATTCAATAAATGGATTGACACCTATAGGATGCAATTAATCTGTTATCATGTTAGATAGTTCCTTTTTAATTTACAGGGTGGTGGAGTTACTAGCAATAAGTCTACAATTTCCAGCGCCATAATTGATCACTTCCAGTGAAGTTGAGTACCATTCTTAATTTTCTTTGTGAAATCTCTATTTTTTTCTGCGTTGCCTATTAATCTATTTATCTCACATTTTCTGTGGCGCATATTGACTACTATACGTGTGATATGTATGAGGTTTTTCATGGAATGACTGAAGGAAAAATGCTCTTGGACTCTTTTAAGTTTTTGATGGAAGTTAGCTTATAAAATTTATGCTTTACAAGAAAGAAGAATTCAGTTATATAGATTGGCTTGGCTTACTGGATTTTTTGGTGAACTTAAGATGGAAAAAAGGAACAGTAATGAAGTAAGAAAATGATGAATTCATGTTCAGCAGAATAAAAGGTACGGACTTCAATTTTTTTAGATTTCATTATTGTTGTGTGGAGGATCAAGAAATGCCAACACGTCCTTAACTTTTTGTACTGTTGTATTATGGTCTTTTTGTGAGAACATTGCCCAGATGTTGCTAACTGCCGTTACATGCTCTAACTTTTGAGTAACACTATATTAGAAAAGCAACTTAAAAATAACCGTTTTTATGTTATGGTGCAACTGGTTGTCTCCTAGCAGATATAATAACTATTTGCATCTCGTGTATTGATAACATTATATAGTTTCTAACTGTTCCATCTTTGTTTTTTTAAGTGTTAATCATATCAACTGGTGTTGCCTATTGGTCAATAATTTAATATAATTGAATTTTGTTTTTTGCCTTAATCTCTCATCGGTTTTTACGTTACCTGATAACTTCAGTACTCTCTGAATGTAGGAGTTCTTGGGGACCCTTTTCTGCGGCAGGTGCGTCGGTTTTGTGAGAGATTTAAGAATCCAAGAAAAAACAAGTCAAAATAATTTTTAAAAACCAGGGATGGAAATCGTAATTTACTCTAAATAATTAATTGACTTGGTTTCGTTGGTCAAAAGGCGTATCCACATAAAAAAGTATTTCCAGTTCTTCTTCAAAAAAATTCGATTTCCTCATGGTTTTTCTCGTTAAAAAAAGGATTGCCAGGCTCAATGATGAATGATCTTCGTCATGGTTTCTGCATTTATCCCCTCGTCACTAGTGTTTGGATCATGTCATCTATAATTTATCCGGTAAGAGTTGTCGTCCTCGCTTATTGGGTAAGACTCCGTCCTTGCCTTAGCTCTTACCAGGTAAGATTCTTGGTTTTTTGACATATGCATCCATTAAGGTAATGTGACTTGCTAAGTGCTTACCGGAAAAGCGTTTGGTAAAGCGGCCCCTAACATTTGCAAGTGATTCGAGCCTCTGTTTTTTTCTCTAGATGTAAATTTTCCAGTATTGTTGTTTTGGTGCTGTTTGTTTTTGTATGGAGGAAGAAAATACCCACCATTGGTACTGCTGGTGCTGGTTTTGGTCTGTACAAAAAACCTGGCATTTCCACTCGGTAACTGTGGTACTTCCTTACGCTTTATTATATATACCCAAGGAATTCAGTTCACTCTTTTTCACTTTCCAAATCCGTTTTAGTGTATTTGTTGGCTTTGATCTCCCTGTTCCTAGTTCCTAACCCGACGAGATAAGACTTAAATCCCAATCAACTAAATTGGAACAAGTAAGATTCTTCTTATTGGAAGAAGAATCACTATAAGATTCTTCTTATGGTGGCCTTGGACTCATTGAGTTTCTGGGACCTGTGACCTTTTGAAGCTGGCGTTTTAAAGTTTAAGCCTGCCAAGAAAGAAGAATCCTATGATGTAGAATGGCTTAATGGACTTTTTGGCGAACGTAAGAAGACAAAATAAACACTAAAGTAGGCAGAAAAGGAGATGGTTCGTCGAGCTCCAACACCGGGAATAGTTTTGAAGTTCATGATTTTCTGTTCACGGGTGTGTTCTCTGGCTGTTGGATTAATAGTACTTCACTATATTTTACTATGGATTTGTTTTTTTTAATTTGAACATCCTATTTCCATGTTTTGGATAAAGGTTCATAATGGCCGGTGGTTGTGTTTGCTGAAGAAACCCTTGATAAGAAACTTATTGCGTTAGATCATATCAATGAACAAGACTGTGAGGGTATTGGAAGGTCCACCGGAGGTTTGCTATTATTTTAAATGCTTTAAGTTGTTATTGGTAGTGTTAGACCGGAAATGTATGCATCATCTGGTGGTTGTGTTGTGCAGGACAAACAAGGAGTTTTCAAAGGAAAGGCTCGTTTATCAGATCATGTCAACTATTTATATCTGTCTAAATTAATATATCCAGTGATCTAAAAAAATGATGAATTCATATTGAGAAGAATAAAAGCATATGGAGTTATGGACTTCAAATTTATTTAGCCTTCATAATTGTTGTGTGGATGATCAAGGAAAAGTCACCGCGTCCTTAACTTTTGTGCTGCTGTATTATGGTCTTTTTGTGAGAACATTGCCTAGATGTTGCTAACTGCCGTTGCATGTTGTAACTTTTATAACCTGCCAATAGTACCATTGTATTAGAAAAGCAAAGATAACCGAATAAGTGTTTATCTTATGGTGCAACGGGTTGTCTCCTAGAAGATAGAAGAACTATTTGCATCTCCTGTTTTGATAACACTGTTTAGTTTTTACGTTGTGTTCCATCTCTGTTTTTTTGAAGTGTTCTTTAAATTAATTGGATTTTGCTTACTTTAACCTCTTATTGGTTTTGACGTTAGCTGATAACTGTAGTACTTTGTGAGTGTCGGAGTTTTTGGGCACCTTTTTCTGCGGCAGGCGCATCGGTTGTAGGTGACAAGATCGAGCGTGGGAGTTCAACGAAAGGTTGGAGGTGACACTATGGCTTGGGGTTCCTAATGTACAAGGGGTATGATAGACCACCACCAGCCATATATATTGGTACATTTCTTATGATTTGTTTTATTTCATTTTTTATGATTATTAGCCAAGATATGGAAATCATCTTGATTGCAACTGTTTAATGTTTCAAATATACCCTTTAGTTTTCTGTTTTCAACTTGAAATCCGACGGTTTGCATTTTTTATATCATATTTCATCATCCTTAATATCTATGTATGCTTCTTTCTTGGTTCTTAGTATCTCTTAGAAGCCAATCTTATGAGACATTATTAGTGTTTTCTTTTGTACGTAACATTATTCTATGTACGACATATTGACCGATATTCAGTATTGGAATGGCCATGATACATGTGCTAGGTATGAGGTTTTTGATTCCGAAGGATGGTTACCTGTTAAAAAAAGTGCCCTTGGACTTGTTGAGTTGGGACCTGAGGCCTTTTGAAGCTGGCCTTTTAAAGTTTAAGCTTGCCAAGAAAGAAGAATCCTATGATGTAGAATAGCTTAATGGGATTTTTGGCGAACTTAAGAAGATTTCAAAAAAGTGGCCTTGGACTTGTTGAGTTTCTGGGACCTGAGGCCTTTTGAAGCTGGCCTTTTAAAGTTTAAGCCTGCCAAGAAAGAAGAATCCTATGATGTAGAATAGCTTAATGGGATTTTTGACGAACTTAAGAAGAAAATACAAACAATAAAGAACACTAAAGTAGGAGGAAAAGGAGATGGTTTGTCGAGCTCCAACATAGAAGGAAAAGGAGATGAGCTTCTGTGTTCTCTGGCTGTTGGATTAGTAAAGCTTTTGGGGTTGTAATGTGCAGGGAGGAGGATGACCACACTAATGATTTTTTTGAGTAACAATGTTCCAGGCCCACTTATGTGCACCGACTATTCCCCCGGGCGACCACGAATGGCCTGGAGTCATAGCAGGTGAACCTTCATCCATGACCACACTAATGTTGCAAATGATCTTCTTTTGACTATTGATTTGTTTGTTAATTTTAACATCAGCCTCCTATTGACCACCGTTATTCGGTATTGGCATGACCATGATAGATGTGATATGTATGATGGAATGATTCCAAGGGATGATTACCTATTCAAAAAAATGACCTTGGACTCATTGAGTTTCTGGGAAATGACGCCTTTTGAAGCTGGCCTTGAAAGAAGAATCCTATGATGTAGAGTGGCTTGATGGACTTCTTGGTGAATCTAAGAAGAAGAAGCAAACAACAAAGAACACTAAAGGAGATGGTTCGTCAAGCACCAGCACATTAAATATATAGTTATGAAGTTCTCTTGCTGTCAGATTAATAATACCTCATTATTTCTTGTATTTTTCTTCTCATCAGCTCTGCTTTGTAAATCCCCTTCTTTTGACTGTTGATTTTATTTGTTAATATTAACATCAGCCTCCTATTTCCAAGTTTTGGATCAAGGTTCAGGATGGCCAGCGGTCCTGTTTGCTGAAGAAGCCTTTGATAAGAAATTTATTGCGTTAGATCATATCTGTGAACAAGACTGTGAGGGTCTTGGAAGGTCCACCGGAGGTTTGGTATTATTTTAAAAGCTTTAAGTTGTTATCGGTAGCGTTAGATTGGAAATGTATGTATCATCTGGTGGTTGTGTTGTGCAGGACAAACAAGGAGTTTTCAAAGGAAAGCTCGTTTATGAATTCATGTTGAGCAGAATAAAAGCGTATGGACTTCAGATTTATTTAGATTTCATTATTGTTGTGTGGATGATCAAGGAAAGGCCACCGTGTCCTTAACCTTTGTGCTGCTGTATTATGGTCTTTTTGTGAGAACATTGCCTAGATAGTATCATTGTACCATTGTATTAGAAAACCAAAGATAACCGAATAAGTTTTTATCTTATGGTGCAACTGGTTGTCTCCTAGCAGATAAGAGAGGGCTCAACTGAAGAATCTAAGTCCCCTCCCTCTCGTAACCTATTTTTTTATAATAATTAGCCAAGATATGGAAATCATCTTGATTGAAACTGTTTAACACCCTTTAGTTTTCTGTTTTCAACTAGTACATTTGAAATCCAACGGTTATTACATCATATTTCATCATCCTTAATATCTATGTATGCTTCTTTCTTGGTTCTTAGTATCTCTTAGAAGGAAATCTTATGAGCATAGTGAAATTGTTAGTGTTTTCTTTTGTACGTAACAGTAACAGATATGGCTCACAATTGTTGTTTATTGTTGTATTATGGATGTTTTTTTCTTAACCTCATGGTTGAGTGCCATTTTTCTTCTTCTTTGTTTATAGGTTCTATGCAGCATGAGTGCAATTCTTCTTGTTGATTGAATATGTCTTTAGTTTGCTAATTATTGCTCTACCTGTTTTTTATTTTTTTTCCTTCAATTTCTGCCTGCATGACTGCATGCCGGGTATTGATACGGAAACTACCATTGACGGATGGATCATAATCATCATATGGCACCTTAAGGTTGGCAGTTCTTTTTGGAAGTTATGATCAATGGATTTTTTTAGAACGAAGTGTGAACATGGATTTGTTTATGGTAAACGTGTGGGTCTTTTGGAACACCTGTCTGTTTGTTGATGGTTTATTTCATCATTCCAACCTTGTTTTGTAACTGATACAAATGTTTTTGCATTTCAGGTTTCCTCTCTTATTTAATACTGTACTTTTGCAAACTTTTTGTGATGGAGATATAGCATCAGTGGATATGGGAGCCAAATATCATTTCCATGGTCTACATAACACAACCTGCTCCTGAAATAAATATTTTTTCTGTATCTTGCAACATATTTTTTCTGGATTTGGGAGCCGAATACCATTTTCATGGTCTACAGAGAGTCTGCTCCTTTGCTGTAAGTATATATATATATATGTAATAACATATAATGGAGAATAGCTATTGTTTATGATGCCTGACATGGACTTGGATACATTCTCCTACTGATTTTCTTTGTATCAACTGCTTTTCAGCTAGCTTGCAGATTCTGTCACAAGTAAAGTAGTATATAGGTTGAGAACCCTAAAAGAGACGAGTTATATCTACAACTGGTAACTTTTCTTTTCTTTTTCTTATTGTCTATCTTATGCAGTACATGTTGACCTTTATTCAGTGTTGGCATGATTTTGATACATGTGATATGTAAGAGGTTTTTGATGGAATTCTTCCGAAGGATGGTTACCTGTTTAAAAAAGTGGCCTTGGACTTGTTCAGTTTCTCTGGGATGTGAGGCCTTATAAAGTTTAAGCCTGCCAAGAAAGAAGAATCCTATGATGTATATATAGTGGCTTAATGGACTTGTTGGCAAACGTAAGAAGAAAAAACGAACACTAAAGTAGGCGGAAAGGAGATGGTTCGTCGAGCTCCAGCATAGATCTTCTGTTCACAGGTATGTTCTCTGGCTGTCGGATTAATAATACTTCTCAGAAGAGAAGGTTGTACAAATAGATTACCTCCAGATCTGAATCCAAAGATAACAAGAGAAGAGAAAACATGTAAACAGAAAGTAAGATATTACTCTTACTCTGTAAGCATTTGATAAACAGCCCCCAAGTCTAACTAAAATCAAACTTAAATCTGCATAGATAAACCTAAAATACTAATTTAAGATAACTCAAATTTGGGTTCAAGGTCATAAATAAATTAATCTAGTAAGAGGACTGAGCTCAAAAACTTCTTAAAATGTTATTATTGTTGCATTACAAAAAAAATACCAAGAATTTCCAACAGCCTTGTTACAAAACCTTGGCCGAAGTAAAAGAGTCAATTGAATTAAAAAATAACGAAGCTTAACAGAATTTATCTGAAACAAAAGAGACAAAGCCAACCTTCAGAACTAAACAAGTCTTAAATAAAAACAAACTAAACCCATGAACTAGATGAGCTATTAATGACAAACATTGTTCATGGGGTGAGACAAAAAAACTCGGTATATGTTTGGCAAATAAGTTAACTTATAAGCTAAACTCGGTATATGACTTATAAGTTAACTTATAAGCTAGCTTATTGATAAGTTACTTGAGAGTGACTTATTAGTGACTTATTGAACTTTTTATCATTTTCTTCCGATTATACCCCTGATTAATATTAATTATTATTATTTTTAAGCTACTTTTTGGTCATTTTACATGTTTATAAGCTACTTTTTGCCAAACGTGACTTATTTATCAGCTCACCTTATAAGTCATCAGCTACCTTGTCAGTAATAAGCTACCTTATCAGCTACCTTTGCCAAACATAGCCCAAGTCTCTGTCACTCGACAATAATACTTTTCAACCAATTTTTTGTTATGCTTGTAGAAAATCTTGGAATTCAGATTTATATAATAAAAAATAGAGAAACCTTCAACCAATGAAGTTGATTGGGGTCCAAGTCAGTGATATTTTTCAACGGAAGACTTGCACATTGACTTGGACCGTTGGACGTTCAAGTATTTGAGGTTTGAAGCAACGCAATCTTGGTGAATTATCTTACTCTACAGTACACATTGATGGTTTTAATGGCCATCAAAATAACAAATTAAAACATATATAACTCAAATTTATGTTCTACTATACATAACTGCGCATAATTCACAACGTCTAGCTCCACCCCCATACTTCTCAACCTGCATCACAAAATTTTGAAAATAAAGAACAAGAGTTAATTAGGTGTTTTGCAAATTAGCAAAAATAACAACAACAAAATAAAAACACTTACGATTATTCAAGGCACTAATTTCATTTTCCAATATATACAAATCTTCTCTTGTTTTGCCTCCTATGAATCATATGCTCTATATCATCAGAAATTGCATTGAACCACTTTGGCCTGCCGGTTAACAACATTAGACATCCCATCGCCATTCCAAGTAGGGTTCCACATCCGTATCCCAACATCACCACTTTCCATGTAAATCCACTCTCCTCATCTTCATCAACTTCAAGTTGTGGGGTACTCACATGTTCACAGTGTGGCAGAGGAAACCCACACAGTCCCGGATTCCCTCCGAATGAAGTATTGCTAAATGTGTTGAATTGTGTTCCGCTTGGAATACGACCCACGAGATTGTTTAGCGAGAGATTTAAAACTGATAGAACCGTAATATCTGCAAGACTTTGAGGGATATGTCCTGTTAGTCGGTTGCAAGATAGGTCTAGTGACTCAATCTCCGAAAGATTTCCTAGAGCATCTGGGATTCGACCGTTGAGGTGGTTGTGGGATAAGTTGAGCACTTTCAAAGAGTTAAGACTACCAATGACATCTGGAATCTCCCCTTCAAAGATGTTATTGGATAGATCAACAATTGTGTAGTCAACAAAAATTTGGGGAAATGAGAGTTGCACACCTTTCACCGCAACAACGATCGAGTAAAACTTGCC
Organism: Silybum marianum; assembly: GCA_036898165.1. Taxonomy (NCBI): domain Eukaryota; kingdom Viridiplantae; phylum Streptophyta; class Magnoliopsida; order Asterales; family Asteraceae; genus Silybum; species Silybum marianum. The sequence continues at coordinate 3,564,251 of CM072532.1, forward strand.
ACCACCAAGGCTCAAATATTCAGGTTTCGTGCCCTTCTTTACCATGTTCTTCATGGCATCAAAATTTTGAAAATATTTTCGAGGGAGATGGCCTACAAACTCGTTATAAGACAAGTCAAGGACTTTGAGACTAGGAAATGGGTGTTGAATCATAGAAAAGGTTTCTATGGGACCATGGAACTTGTTTGATTTGAGAACAAGAACCTGCAGACGTGAGAGATGTGAGGACCAATGAAGGAATGTACCATTTAAGTGGTTGTTTCCCAGATCAAGCACCTTTAAGGAATGACATTTGGACAACCAACTCGGCACCTCTCCTTCTAACTGATTTCCGTTCAAAATAAGCCCCACTAGTTGTCCACAATCCTTGTACGCATTTGGAATGGTACCATGAAAATGATTGTTCCCCATATGTATCATCTTAAGAGCGGCGATCATTTTTCCCAAGCATTCTGGAATCACTCCACCAAAGCTATTATTTGACATATCCAAATACTCTAAATTGCTCATGTTGCAAATTGATGGAGGGAATGTCCCCTGGATCAAGTTGGACTGCACAAAAAAGCTTTCTAATCCATTCCACTGAAACTGTGGCAAGCCCGTTATGAAGTTGCGTGAGAGATCCAAATACACCAACTCATTTATGCCTATCATCCCTGCCCAGTCTGGAATGTGGCCATTGATTTCATTGTTAGATAAATCTAAATGTTCAAGCTTTTTCATGGCTTGTATGGAATTTGGAAACATTTTTAGCTTGCAAGATGCCAAAGATAAGAAGGATAAATTAGGGTTAACATAGCGAGTATCATTATTGGTCACGACAGATAAGCCGCTGTAAGAAAGATCAAGTTCTTCAATACTTGTGAGGCTTGATAACAATGTATCCAACTCCCATACACCAGTAAAATTGTTAAGTGAGAGATCAAGGCGAGTGAGGTTTACGAGTTGTGGAAATGCTTGCCTAGTGGAGCCTTGATCAAACATGCCAATCTCCCCACCAAATTGATTATGCCCAAGGGATAATCTCTTCAATGATTGTATGGCAAACAATTCTGATGGTAAGCTCCCACTGAATTTGTTGCGTTGGAGATAGATAGCTTCTAATAAAGGAAGGGTAGATAACGAAGAAGGCAATGTTCCGTTAAGCATGTTAGAGGACAAATCTAGCATAGTAAGGTTCCTAAGGTTAAAGAGGGATTTGGGAAAGGGACCCATCAAACCACAAGAATTGAGTAACAAGTTGTTCAAAGACTTGAGAAGGCCAACTGATTCGGGTATTTCTCCTGAAAATTTGATATATGAGAAATCCAAGTGATTCAAAGACTTGAGATGGCCTATTGAGTTGGGTATATTTCCTGATAAGTTGGTGCGTGAGAGAACCAAGCGATTCAAAGACCTGAGATGGCCGATTGAGTCGGGTATTTTTCCTGATAAGTTGGTGTGCGAGAGATCCAAGATACTCAAAGTCTTGAGATGGCCGATTGAGCCGGGTATTTCTCCGGATAAGTTGGTGTGTGAGAGAATCAAGATATTCAAAGACTTGAGATGGCCGATTGAGTCGGGTATTTCTCCTGATAGGTAGGTGCTTGAGAGAACCAAGAAATTCAAAGACTTGAAATGGCCGATTGAGTCGGGTATTTCTCCTGACAAATTGGTGTATGAGGTATGTAACCACTTGAGAGGGATGTTAATGCTCGTGTTAACTTTGGGAAACTGACCAGTGAGAAAATTGTTATATGACAATTCAAGTTCTTCCAAATACGGAAGATTGAAGATGTTATCAGGCAATTTCCCTCGCAAACCGGTGGACCTAAGGTTGAGAGCTCTTAGAAAAGTGATGTTAAGATAAGCTGGTAAATTTGAAGTGATGTTAACTGTTTGAAGATAAATCTCTTCCACAATAGTAGAATTGTGGAGGAGATTGTAAAAAACAAGAGGTTCAAGTTTCATAGCATTCCAAGAGAGATCAAGAGACACCAATTTACCAAGAAGCATGACATCGGTAGGAACTTGGCCTATAAACCCACAATCAGAGATGTTGAGATGCGTGAGACTATTAGAAAACCTTCCAATCTCACGTGGAAGTTGGGAATTGCTAAGATTATTGAAAGCAAGGTTGAGCCTTTGGAGGTGAGGAAGGTTGAAAAGGGTGGAGTTAGGATTGATGGTACCTCGTAGCATACCACAGCTAAGGTCAAGAGCTATGACATCACCCGTTAAGTGGTCACAAATGACACCATCCCAATTGCAACAATCAATACTCGTGTTCCAATTCATCATAATTGGATAATAATCTGAACCAAGCCACTCATGACATCTGTAATCGGCGTCCTCATGTTTATCATACAGGTGATTATTTGAGAAAAGATTTTGTTTAAAGAGATGCAAAGCATGACTTTGTATGTTAGAGCATTTATGAGTGTTATTGGAAGAGGAATAAGCAAACGAGATGAAGAAAGGGAAAAGAAAAAAGTAGAGAAAGTGTAACTTTGAATCTCTCATCATCTTAGTTTGTAATAAGCATTTGCATTTGTTCATTGCTATAAATAAATGATTGTGGTGCATGCATGTGAATGAAATACTTGGGATTGTTAAAGCCTTCAATTTTGGTGGGCAGCCTCTTAATTAATTAAGTTTTATATGTTCGTACAAAATTTAGGAAAAAAGGAAAAATAAATGTTTTTATTATTTGAGTCCATCCAAGCCTTATATCATAAAATTCCATTTTCATATTAAATGAAAAGTTATTTTGTTGATTAATCTGTTGGTATTAATTTTCTTCGAAATTGTTTATATCTTGTAATTTATTACAGTATCCAAATTTGAAATAGAAGGAAAGGTGTTGACGGATCAAGATGTTGTACGTTGAAGATTTGATGTTCAATTTTTTTCATCCATTCTTAAAAACATTTTACAAGTTTAAATAAAAGTAATACCAATACTTGACTGGGCCATCAATAAAATGTTATAATTCTCATAGGGCCACGTGTAATTGTAGTAGCTTCTGTAAAATAATATATAGTCTTTTCAAGTAAGCTCAAATATTGATGACTAGATTCTCAATTCAAAGAAATAAAAGTTATTATCCTAATACTTAAAAAAAGTTTTTCCTTTTACATTTTAGTCTAATTCTTATTTACACCTTAGTTTATTGTTTTATTTATTTTGATTGAAGGACACACTAACACTTATATTTATTTATCTATTTTAATTAGAAAATATATGTGTAAAATAAGGTTTAATATGTAGACTAGGGTGTAAATGATAACACCCTACTTAAAATTAATAAAATAAGTAATGATTGTTATTAAAAGTCTTGAGTCTTGATTCCTTGCCCACTAGCCACTATACACTCAAACTTAACGTCTATGAGTTTGTGGTCCATATTTACTTTTTGAAACAAAGACTTGACTCCAAATCTTGGAATCGAAGGGTGGGGACTTGGGCCTTTATTTTCCAACTTGCAATTATTTGCATTATGATTGAGATATTTGGAATCCAACTTGCTAATTAAAGACTGCTATCTTGTTTTGATGTAATGGAAAAAAAGACTATAAGGAAACTACTTTATGAATTGTGTGTAGACTTTTCAAGTACACTTTTCTAAGTCTTCAATACTCACTAGTGCCTCTTCTAAGCTTTAGAAAATATCCCAAAAAATATCGTGTAAAAGATTAAAATTAATCCTAAAACTTTATACAATTTATGAAACGTATTCCTTAAGCGATTTCGCCCCAATCCCATTTTTTCTAACTCAGCTTCAATTTTATCCGATTGGCTTGATTTTTGTTTGAGTAAAATACTTATGACACCATTAAGTCGATTCACGTCAACTTAAGTCTCGGATTTGAATCAACACGCACTCTTTTGAGGGTCGTAATTTGTCGGTTCATCCAGCATCACCGGTGGCGAGAACGGTGGCTTCCCAGCCACTCGAAACTCAAATAAAACAAAACAATAGACTTGGAATTCGATTCTGATATGTAATTTAATAATTAGTGAATCTTGGAGAATAGTTATAATCATATTATATTATTACTTTTTTTTCAGATTAAGAATCCAACCTGATTTCATGCCTCCAACTATAACCAACACAAGTTAAGAGAAACAAGTATATATTATCAAATAGAAGGGGTTTGTTTTCACACTTGGGGTTGGCAAAGGACTAGTCGGGCCGACATGGTTTTCATGGGCTCGAGTCTCGAACCATGAGCGATATGAGTTAAGGACCAAGTAGTCCTAGGGACCGTCAAGCCTAGGACTGGTTATTCAAGAAGATTGTGTTGGTATGACGGTATGACCTTCTCAATTCTGCTAAAGCTTTCTTACAACACCATTAATAGTTAGAATGTAGCATATATAAAAGTACAGTTGGAAGAACACATGATATCCAATAATTGTTCTACTCTTTCTAACTACTATTTATAATAATAATAATAATTCAAAGAGACTCAGAATGCAACATATTCAATATATATATACAACTGCTATCTTTTGATCATGGAAACATATGGATTAATCCAAGCCCACATTCATCCAAGTGCTAAGTGCTATCTTTTGAGCATAAACATTTAGCATATATATAGAGAGAAAGAGTGGAAAGTTCAAATGAGAACTTTGTAAATCTAAAGAAATAAAGGAACACCTTGTGGACCATATATGATGTGCTCCCACATAATATGAAATCATTTCTGATTTAATATGAAATCATATTAAATCAGAAATGATTTAATATTATGTGGGACCCACATCATATATGGTCCACAACGTGTGTCTTTATTTCTTTAAAAAAGGGTGGTTCTCGTATGATCCCTCCCCTCTCTCTCTCTATATATATATATATAGGGGTGGTATCCGTTGCAAACTAATTGATTTTTGCAAACTGTGCAAACTCGTTGTGAACACAATGATAAAGCACCAATTGGATATTCATGAATGTTGAAAGTGTTCATGAATGGTGAAAGTGTATTCACGAATGGTGAAAGTATATTCATGAATGACAAAACTTGCCGGAAAACTCGCCGGAGAAGACGAAGTCGTCGGAAAGTGTGTTCATGGCAGAAAATTAGTAAATATTAATTAAAATGGTTAAATTATAAAATGATGATGATACCTCAATAAATTAATAAACAATTAATAAAATATTAAAATAATATTATCCACATTGTTTATTTCTATTAGATAACGTTGAGTTTGCAAGTTTACAAATATTGAATAATTTGCAACGGATACCACCCATATATATATATATATATATATTTATAGAGGAAAGTTCAAATGTGAACTCATTTTTGGTTGTGAACGTGAGGACGAATCTCAGCCACTTATCCGGTCAATAAAGGCGGCTTTGACCTGGTTCCCCTCCTTTAATAATCTCCACCCTCCCATGAATCGCGTCAATCCTCCGTGATCGCGTCCACCATAACCGAAGATGTGTGGCTGAGATTCGTCCTCACGTTCACAACCAAAAATGAGTTCACATTTGAACCTAACCCTATATTTATATATATATATATATAGGAAGGTTCATGCGAGGACGGTAACAATTTACGAGAATGCGAGGACAATCCTCAACCAATCATTTTGTACATGAAATTTTTTATATACAAAATCACATATGATTCACGTACAAAATCATATATGGTTAACCGCGATTTTTCCCGCGACTTGTCCACGGGAAAAGTTGCTCGTGTCATTTTTTATGCATACAAAATCACATATGATTTTGTACATGAAATCATATGTGATTTTGTACATAAAAACTTTCATGTACAAAATGATTGACCGATGATTGTCCTCGTATTCTCGTAAATTGGTACCGTCCTCGTATGAACCCGCCTATATATATATATATCCCAATCCAAGTAGCAATCCAAGCTCACATTCGTCCATATATATATATATATATATATATATAATATCCCAATCCAAGTAGCAATCCAAGCTCACATTCGTCCAAGTTCTATCTTTTGATCATAAACATTTAGCACATATATATAAACCAATCCAAGCCCACACTTGTCCAAGTACTAAGTGCTATCTTTTGCTCTTAAACGTTAAGTATAGCTAGCCCAATCCAGCCAGCAAGCAACCCAAGCCCACACTCTATAAACCCATTAGTAACTCATTTCATTCAAGTAATTGAAGAAAGAGATCCGGATTTATAAAGTGATATAGATGCTTAACTTCTCTTTTAGTTTACGTACGTATATATAAAAAATATGTTAATTAATGAGAAAATATGATTTTTTAGGCATACTTTATTTTGCTTAATTTTTGTTTATATTTTGTTTTTTCCAAATAAAAAATAGGGGGTGAGATTCTTTTAATTTAAAAAATATTATTGTAAACATCCATTTAATCTATTCGTTAAATTAGTCAATCTAATGTTTAATAAATATCATTTTTTTTTTCTGAACCTTACTATATATATATGTATATATATGTGTGTGTACGCACACGTGTGTATACGTAAGTAATATATATATTTTTGAAAAAAATATATACATGTTAAAATTAAATTTAAAGTATAATCATTAATATATATATTATATATATATATGTATTTATTAAAGTATAATAATTAATTAATATAGTAAACTTAAAGTATCAAAAAAATTATTTTTTTATTTTTTAGATTTAATTACAGATTTGGTCCCTGTGGTTTGTGTGATTTTTACAAAACTGGTCCCTTGAATAAAGAGAAAAGAAAGTAACGAAAATGCCCTCAGGGTTAACGGAGTAACTGGACGACTGTTAGAGGGAGGGGCCATTCTATTACAAAATGACAAAGGTCTAGTCTTAATCCGTAATAAATAAAGTTTAGAGACCATATTCGTAAAAATCACCAAACCACAGGGACCAAAACCGTAGTTTACTCTTTATTTTATAATTAATGACTACAGCTGTCAATCAGTTAGCGTAAATTTAAAGTTAAATATAGATGAGAATGAGATGGGTTTCCAAAATTACAGAATCCTGTTTGATTGACAAATCAAATAACGGTCACATGATCCACAACTAAACTATATATATAACCGTCGCCAAATCCTTCATTCTTCATTACTTACATATAACTCCTCCCTCCCTCCCTGTCGTAGAAATTTATTAGGGTTTTCACCATGGCAATCCTCCGATCTTCTTTAGTTTCAAACTGTTCTTATAACCTCCTCAATTAAGTTGATCTGATGAAGAAAATAACAAGAAAAAAGAAGATGAAGATGGTTGAAGAAAACAGGTATTAGTTAGGGCTAAAGTTTAATCGTGTCAATTTAATTGGTAAAAAACGCCTAATACTTCAATCCCTCTGCTCTTTATGTTCCATTGTAGAAACTAGAATGCAATTAGTCTGTTTGATTAACGAGGTGGGTTACTGGCAAGAAGTTTACTGTTTCAGCGCCAAGAGTTCAATGAACTTACCTTTCTTTGTTTGGGTCTCGTCTATTCATCTCAGATTTTCTGTGTAGGACATAATATTATTTTATGGGGTTTTTGAATTTTGATGGAATGATTCTGAAGGATGGTAAACCTGTTCGTGGACTCGTTGAGTTTGTGGGACATGAGGCCTTTTGAAACAAGAATCCTCTGGTCTTTCTTTAGTTTCAAACTATTCTTATAATACGGTGTTTGGAAGACTGAGTTGATCTGATGAAGAAAAATAACAAGAAAAAGATGAAGATGGTTGAAGAAAACAGGTATTAGTTAGGGCTAAAGTTTAAGTTAATATTCCACCATTTCGTTTGCAAATGTATTCTTCTTTTTGAGTTTAATCTTCTTCAACAGGGTTTTTAGGTTCTGTTGGCTGCAATGTTGTCAATCTGCCCAAGGAACCCAAGAAATTATTTTCTTTAACGTAAGTGGAATTACTCGTATGTATATCTCTTTTTGTACAGAAATAAAGCTTTCTACCATTTTTCATCTTCATCATTGTTCAGCTAATTTGGTGTTAACTAAAACCATGTGGTTTTCTTCATGTTTTCTGGATGGCGATGAGGATGGATGATGATGGTCACTAAAAATTTAAGTTGTGTTTTGTTTGTTAGCGCAATTGCATACATCTAAAGCTTTCTTGTTTTGATGTTGGCCACCTTAATTGTTCATATTTCCCTACTAAGTACAGGCATGTAATGGTATTTGAATATATATCCAAGTTGAGTGGCTCTTTTTCCGGTGTCTGAAGTTCCACATATTTGTTTCTTGGCCCACTATCAGCCAAACCACCTCAATGGGAGTCGGATAACTTAGCCATGCTTCATAACGAGCACCATGGAAGTACGTGCCACTTGGCCAAAGGAAGATGATGGATTTCTAGAGATCTCCTCCAAATTATGACCAGCCTCCTTTTTCTAGGTTTTGGAGAAAGGCTCAGAATCAACATAAGATCATATCATAGACCAATGAACTTGGGGTTACCTTTCTTTGTGAAATTGAAATCTGTACTCTTTTTTTTGGGTCTGGCCTATTCATCTATTTATCTCGCATTTTCTTTGTAGGACATATTGACCACTGATTATTCAGTATTGGGATGGCCCTGATACATGTGATATGTATGATGGAATGATTCCGAAGGATGGTTACCTATTAAAAAAAGTGACCTTGGACTCATTGAGTTTCTGGGACGTGACGCCTTTTGAAGCTGGCCCTGAAAGGAGAATCCTATGATTGATGTAGAGTGGCTTGATGGACTTTTTGGCGAACGTAAGAAGAAAAAACAAACAATAAAGAACACTACAGTAGGCGGAAAAGGAGATGGTTCGTCGAGCTCCAGCACAGTAAATATAAAGTTCTGAAGTTCATGATCTTCTGTTCACATGTATGTTTGTTCTCTTGCTGTCAGATTACTAATACTGGAGGTTTGGTATTATTTTAAAAGCTTTAAGTTGTTATCGGTAGCGTTAGACTGGAAATCTATGCATCACCCAGTGCATTGTGTTGTGCAGGATAAACAAGGAGTTGTCACGCAGATCTAACAGGGGTCATCATTTTGTGGGATTGAGAATGAATAGGAAAATTAAAGCACAGATCTTTTCAAAGTGGAATTTTCTGCAGAACTTTTCAAAGGTAAGGCTCGTTTATCATGGATTGGAATAACACTACAACCTGCAAAACCTTTTTTCAGTATTATCAAAAAATTATTCATTAGTTGCAGGGTGGTAAATCATTGTCCAATTGTAACATGTAAGTTTAGAAATTATTTGGATGCAAATATTGTTCAGTCAAGCTTGGAAGCTTGACTGTCAGCACAAAGACTGTTACAGGTTCATCAGTGATCAACTAAGCTAACGTCTTCCTTTCTGTTAACATATTTTCTTGTTATCTTTGGATTCAGCTCTTGGAGGTAATCTATTTGTACAATCTAAGCAGCAGCTTGCTGAGGTTCGTTGAAAACGGTCTATTGCTTCCATGGTGTATAGTGATAGTGGTTTAAGCTCTATGCTTAGTTTTCTTTGGCTAACCTGTAGACTTTATGTTGTCATTGTGTTTGGTTCTCAAAAGTGATGGGCTGTGAAGCCATTTGAATTACTCGGAGATGATGGAAGTTTTCAAGGTATAATATTTATGATTAAAAGAATTTGTTTTTCCACATATAATCAAAAACCATGTTCACTGATGATATTAGCAATATGGTCTCTCTGTTTACTCATCATCTATACTAGTATCTTATAAGGCATTTAGTTAGGAAGTCTTAAACACAACATGTACAACACAAAGTCATAATTTTTGAGGAAGCCAATTTGAGATGGTTCAAGATTTGCCGTTGAATCCACATAGCCATTTCTTGTGAGGTTGTTTTGTTATGGGAGCTATAGAGTTGTTCCTTTTCAGCATTTACATTCTGTCCTCTAAGTAAAGTAGTAGGTTGTGAACTTTTAACATATATGAGCTATAATTGCAAGGAACAGAGCTATTGTTTTTCATGTTGATATGTTATATATGAAGCAAACTTTAGAACTTTGCTAATTTAGTTTTTAAGTTGTGTTCCTGTTCCATCTCTGTTTTTTCTTCAAGTGTTCATCATATCAATAGGTGTTGCCTATTGGTCACTGATTTAAAATAAATGAATATTTTTTTCTTTAATCTCTCATCGGTTTTGACATTACCTGATGACGACTTCAGTACTCTTGAGAGTTCTTGGGCTCCTTTTCTGCGGCAGGCACATCGGTTTGTTCATATCTTTGTCTAGTTGATTAAACTTACTTTTTTCTTAGTTATGATATTCTTATCTCATTCTATCTCTATGGCTTACACATGACATCACTGAAGAACACAACGATAAAATGATCCCTTGGTGCAGCTTTGACCAGAATCCAGTTCTGCGATTCCCTTTAACTCCGTGGATAATGAAGCCAGTAAAGGTATAGTAAACATTCTATATGAGAGGGGTCTGGTGTTTTAGTCCTTTTTTCATATAGACTGTTTCAAGTTTTTTTGTTACGACCGGAAGACATTGGAGCTTCAGCTGCAAGTAAAAAGAAAGCTGGTTGCTGGGGAATGGCTGGGCTCAGGATGAGCTGGCACACGGTTGAAACTCGGAGGCCCTGTTGATACTCTAGTTTTAGTACTGCACTGGGTAAGAACAACTCATGGTGCAATGCTGGTGGTAACTTGAACAGTATCGATGGTAAAAGTAATAGAACCACCGGTGGCAGTGGCAGTTGACCATTTATAGGTGGTTGTAGTTTTTGATGCTCTGATTTAATCCTGTCAATTTAATTAATAAAGAACTCCTAATACTTCAATCTTTCTGCCATTTTTTCCATTGTAGAATAGGATGCAATTAGTCTGTTTCATTTAGAGGCTGGAGTTACTGGCAAGAAGTTTAATGTTCTGAAGCTGGCCTTATAAGTTTAAGCCTGCCAAGAAAGAAGAATCCTATGATGTAGAGTGGCTTAATGGACTTTTTGGGGAACGTAAGAAGAAAACAAACAATAAAGAATACTAAAGTAGAAAGGTTAGATCATATCAATGAAGGTTTAACTGGTGGTAGTGGCAGTTGAAGCTTGCTTGCTAAAGAACGCAGCTTTTGAAAATAAACTTTTCCGTGTTAGATCAACATAAGATCATATCATAGAACCATACTGTGAGGGCAGCTACAAGGTTCCTTATTATTTTAAAAGATTTTTTTTTCTTCGGATCCTGGAGGTCATACTTTTAGTGTTTTTCATCGTACGATGCAATTATTCTGTTTCATTTACAGGGTGGGGTTACTGGCAAGAAGTTTACTGTTCCGGCGCCTAGAACTGATCACTTCCAATGAATTTGGGGTTACCTGTCTTTGTGAAATCTATACTTTTTATTCATCTATATATCTCACATTATTCTATGTACGACATATTGACCGATATTCAGTATTGGGATGGCCGTGATACATGTGCTAGGTATGAGGTTTTTGATTCCGAAGGATGGTTACCTGTTCAAAAAAGTGGCCTTGGGCTTGTCGAGTTCTGGTACCTGAGGCCTTTTGAAGCTGGTCTTTTAAAGTTTAAGCCTGCCAAGAAAGAGGAATCCTATGATGTAGAGTGGTTTGATGGACTTTTTGGCGAACATGTATAAGAAGAAAAACAAACATGTATAGGAGGAAAAGGAGATGGTTCGTCGAGCTCCAACATAGGAGGAAAAGGAGATGGTTCGTCGAGCTCCAACATAGGAGGAAAAGGAGATGATCTTCTGTCACAGGTATGTTCTCTGGTTGTCGGTTAGTAGTGCTTCATTATTTTTTGTCTTTTTTTTTTCCTTCCAATGAGCTATGCTTTGTAATTTGCAGTAGTAAAACTGTTGGGGTGTAATGTGCAGAGAGAAGGATGGCCACACTAATGGTCTTTTGGGTAACTGTGGGTTTCCGGGCCTGCTTATGCAACACCGACTAATCCCCCGGGCGATCACAAATGGCCTGGAGTCATCGCAGGTGAACCTCCATGACCACTCTAATGTTGTAAATGATCTTCTTTTGATTATTGATTTGTTAGTTAATTTTAACATCAGCCTCCTATTTCCATGTTTTGGATGAAGGTTCATAATGACCGAGCTTGTAGTTGTATTTGCTGAAGAAGCCTTTGATAAGAAATTTATTGCGTTAGATCAGCATAACAAGGTCATATCAATGAACAAGACTGTGAGGGTCTTGGATGGTCCACTGGAGGTTTGTTATTATTTTAAAAGCTTTTAGTTGTTATCAGTACCGTTAGATTGCAAACCAAAAGAAATTTTCAAAGGAAAGGCTCGTTTATCATGATTGGAATAACACTGCAACCTGAAAAGGCTTTTTCCAATAACTTTATTATTCATCAGTTATTTCCCGTCATTGCCCGAATCTCCTACTAACTCCTGTAACATGCAAGTTTAGAAGTTATTATTGCCATTGGATGCAAATATTATTCTAGCATCTGAATTCATAACTTTAACATACGGATGGTTTCTCTGTCATGGCAATTTGATATTCAGATATAACAGTGAAGCTTGATTGTCGGCACAAAGACTCTTACAGGTTCATCAGTGATCAACTAAGCTAACGTCTTCCTTTCTGTTAGCATATTTTCTTGTTTTCTCTTCTCCTTTTATCTTTGGATTCAGTTCTTGGAGGTAAATCTATTTGTACAATCTAAGCAGCTTGCTGAGGTTCGTTGAAAACAGTTGTTTCCAAAGTGAGTAGTGATAGTGGTTTAAACTCAATAGGCTTTATGTTCTCTTTGTGTTTAGTTCTCCAAACTTTATGTTCTCTTTGTGTTTAGTTCTCCAAAGTGAGTTTTCAAGGTATAATATTTATGATTAAAAGAATTTGTTTTTCCCCATATAATTAGAAATGATGTTCATTGATGATCATATTAGATTTCGTCAATATGGTCTCTACATTTACACCATATATATATATACTATCTTATAAAGCATTTAGTCAAAAAGTTTTTAAACCCAACGTGTAAAGCACCATTATTGTAGTATAAAGCATAATTTTTGAAAATCTTTTAATTACAACATTATAAGCATAGTGTAACAAGTTGGTTATATCTTCATGGTTTGTGTTAGGTGCACAGACAACCGCTTGATCGCCCTGTTTACGTTCTCAAGATAGAAAAAGGGCGATTCAGGATGCAATTAATCGCCTGTTTATGTTCTCAACTCTATTTATCTATAGAGTTCAAAGGAGATCCTTATTATTCAATAAATGGACTGACACCTATAGGATGGAATTAATCTGTTATCATGTTAGATAGTTCCTTTTTAATTTACAGGGTGGAGGAGTTACTAGCAATAAGTCTACAATTTCCAGCGCCATAATTGATCACTTCCAGTGAAGTTGAGTACCATTCTTAATTTTCTTTGTGAAATCTCTACTTTTTTGTGCGTTGCCTATTAATCTATTTATCTCACATTTTCTGTGGCGCATATTGACTACTATACGTGTGATATGTATGAGGTTTTTCATGGAATGACTGAAGGAAAAATGCTCTTGGACTCTTTTAAGTTTTTGATGGAAGTTAGCTTATAAACTTTATGCTTTACAAGAAAGAAGAATTCAGTTATATAGATTGGCTTGGCTTACTGGATTTTTTGGTGAACTTAAGATGGAAAAAAGGAACAGTAATGAAGTAAGAAAATGATGAATTCATGTTCAGCAGAATAAAAGGTACGGACTTCAATTTTTTTAGATTTCATTATTGTTGTGTGGAGGATCAAGAAAAGCCAACACGTCCTTAACTTTTTGTACTGTTGTATTATGGTCTTTTTGTGAGAACATTGCCCAGATGTTGCTAACTGCCGTTACATGCTCTAACTTTTGAGTAACACTATATTAGAAAAGCAACTTAAAGATAACCGAATTAAGTTTTTATGTTATGGTGCAACTGGTTGTCTCCTAGCAGATATAATAACTATTTGCATCTCGTGTATTGATAACATTATATAGTTTCTAAGTGTTCCATCTTTGTTTTTTTAAGTGTTAATCGTATCAACTGGTGTTGCCTATTGGTCAATAATTTAATATAATTGAATTTTGTTTTCTGCCTTAATCTCTCGTCGGTTTTTACATTACCTGATAACTTCAGTACTCTCTGAAAATGTAGGAGTTCTTGGGGACCCTTTTCTGCGGCAGGTGCGTCGGTTTTGTGAGAGATTTAAGAATCCAAGAAAAAAGAAGTCAAAATAATTTTTAAAAACCAGGGATGGAAATCGTAATTTACTCTAAATAATTAATTGACTTGGTTTCGTTGGTCAAAAGGCGTATCCGCATAAAAAAGTATTTCCAGTTGTTCTTCAAAAAAATTCGATTTCCTCATGGTTTTTCTCGTTAAAAAAAAGGATTGCCAGGCTCAATGATGAATGATCTTCGTCATGGTTTCTGCATTTATCCCCTTGTCACTAGTGTTTGGATCATGTCATCTACAATTTATCCGGTAAGAGTTGTCGTCCTCGCTTATTGGGTAAGACTCCGTCCTTGCCTTAGCTCTTACCAGGTAAGATTCTTGGTTTTTTGACATATGCATCCGTTAAGGTAATGTGACTTGCTAAGCGCTTACCGGGTAAGCATTTGGTAAAGCGGCCCCTATCATTTGCAAGTGATTCAAGCCTCTGTTTTTTTCTCCATGTAAATTTTCCGGTATTGTTGTGTTTTGATGCTGTTTGTTTTTGTATAGAGGAAGAAAAATACCCACCATTGGTACTGCTGGTGCTGGTCTTGGTCTGTACAAAAAACCTGGCATTTCCACTCGGTAGCTCTGGAAGGTGCGTATTCCTTGAAAGGTGCCGTATTACAACTGCACTGTGGTACTTCCTTACGCTTTATTATACCCCAAGGAATTCAATTCACTCCTTTTCACTTTCCAAATCCATTTTAGTGTATTTGCTGGCTTTGATCTCCCTGTTTCTAGTTCCTAACCCGACGAGATAAGACTTAAATCCCAATCAACTAAATTGGAAGAAGTAAGATTCTTCTTATTGGAAGAAGAATCACCATAAGATTCTTCTTATGGTGGCCTTGGACTCATTGAGTTTCTGGGACCTGTGACCTTTTGAAGCTGGCCTTTTAAAGTTTAAGCCTGCCAAGAAAGAAGAATAATGATTCTGGTCTAGTTCGTGGCCTATTAGAAGTGGCATTCTCCGGATAATTCAAATCGAAGCAATTAGATGTCCACGATTTTTTATTTTTTCTAGGCATTTCACCTCGAAATATCCTCCCCTGTTCCGGTCATGGAATAGATGAAATAAATATCCTATGATGTAGAATGGCTTAATGGACTTTTTGGCGAATGTAAGAAGAAAAAATAAACACTAAAGTAGGCGGAAAAGGAGATGGTTCGTCGAGCTCCAACACGGGAATAGTTTTGAAGTTCATGATTTTCTGTTCATGGGTGTGTTCTCTGGCTGTCGGATTAATAGTACTTCATTACTTTTTACTATTGATTTGTTTTTTTTAATTTGAACATCCTATTTCCATGTTTTGGATAATGGTTCATAATGGCCGGTGGTTGTGTTTGCTGAAGAAACCCTTGATAAGAAACTTATTGCGTTAGATCATATCAATGAACAAGACTGAGGGTATTGGACGGTCCACCGGAGGTTTGGTATTATTTTAAAAGCTTTAAGTTGTTATTGGTAGCGTTAGACTGGAAATATGCATCATCTGGTGGTTGTGTTGTGCAGGACAAACAAGGAGTTTTCAAAGGAAAGGCTTGTTTATCAGACCATGTCAACTATTTATATCTGTCTAAATTAATATATCCAGTGATCTAAAAAAATGATGAATTCATGTTGAGAAGAATAAAAGCATATGGAGTTATGGACTTCAAATTTATTTAGATTTCAATATTGTTATGTGGATGATCAAGGAAAGGCCACCGCGTCCTTAGCTTTCGTCTTTTGTGCTGCTGTATTATGGTCTTTTTTGAGAACATTGCCTAGATGTTGCTAACTGCCTTTACATGTTGTAACTTTTATAACCTGCCAATAGTACCATTGTATTAGAAAAGCAAAGATAACCGAATAAGTTTTTTATGCTCTGGTGCAACGGGTTGTCTCCTAGAAGATAGAAGAACTCTTTGCGTCTCCAGTATTGATAACACTATTTAGTTTTTAAGTTCTGTTCCATCTCTGTTTTTTTGAAGTGTTCTTTAAATTAATTGGATTTTGCTTACTTTAACCTCTTATTGGGTTTGATGTTAGCTGATAGCTGTAGTACTTTGTGAGTGTTGGAGTTTTTGGGCACCTTTTTCTGCGGCAGACACTTTGGTTGGAGGTGACAAGATCGAGCGTGGGAGTTCAACGAGAGGTTGGAGGTGACACTATGGCTTGGGGTTGTTAATGTACAAGGGGCATGATAGACCACCACCAGCCATATATATTGGTACATTTCTTATGATTTGCTTCATATCTTTTTTATGATAATTAGCCAAGATATGAAAATCAGTTTGATTGCAACTGTTTAATGTTTAAAATATACCCTTTAGTTTTCTGTTTTCAACCAGTACATTTGAAATCCGACGGTTTGCATTTTTTATATCATATTTCATCATCCTTAATATCTACGTAACAGATATGGCTCACAATTGTTGAGTGCCACTTTTCTTCTTTGTTTATAGGTTCTATGCAGCATGAGTGGAATTCTTCTTGTTGGTTGAATACGTCTTTAGTTTGCTAATTGTTGGTCTGCCTGTTTTTTTTATTTTTTTCCTTCAGTTTCTGCCTGCATGACTGCATGTCGGACTCGGGTATTGATGCGGAAACTGCTCCCATATTCCATTGATGGAAGGATCATAATCATCATATGGTGCCTTAAGGTTGGCAGTTCTTTTTGGAAGTTATGATTCATGGGTTTTTTTAAGAATGAAGACTAATCATGGATTTGTTTATGGTAAACATGTGGGTCCTTTGGAACACTTGTCTGTTTGTTGATTCTCATATTTGATGGTTTATTTCATCATTTCAACCTTTATATTGTAATTGATACAATTTTTTTTGCATTTCAAGTTTCCTCTCTTATCTAATACTGTACTTCTGCAAACTTTTTGTGATGGAGATATAGCATCAGTGGATATGGGAGCAAAATATCATTTCCATGGTCTATATAACACAACCTGCTCCTGAAATAAATATTTTATCTGTATCTTGCAACATATTGTAGCTTTGCAAACTTTGTGACAAATCTGGATTTGGGAGCCGAATACCATTTTCATGGTCTACAGAGAGTCTGCTCCTTTGCTGTAAGTATATATGTAATAACATATAAAAGTGGCCTTGGACTCGTTCAGTTTCTCTGGGATGTGAGGTCTTTTGAAGCTAGCCTTTTAAAGTTTAAGCCTATGATGTAGAATGGCTTATGGACTTTTTGGCGAACGTAAGAAGAAAAAATAAACAATGAAGAACACTAAAGTAGGCAGAAAGGTGATGGTTCGTCGAGCTCCAGCATAGATCTTCTGTTCACGGGTATGTTCTCTGGCTGTCGGATTAATAATATTTCTCTTTTTTTTGTCTTTTCTTCTCATGAGAGATGGCATTGATTTTTCGTTTTCATTTTTAATTTATCTTTACATCCCTTCCCTTTGCATCGCCACGGTCACACAACTAGTTACAGATTATAATACATACATGTGATATTATTTTATATTTTGATTTGGATTTCTATAGAAACGTAAACCAGTGGTGATTCTGGAATAGACTACACTTACCGTTGCTTTATACATACTCTTATATTGTGACTTAAATACAAAGAGACTAGAAACCTAATTATATACGAAACAGAAGAGTGGATGAATAAATAAGATGCTTAAAAGATGCATCCGCGGCCTTTAGTTATTTATTCGATACGGATATTGTTTTTCTTCAAGATTACATATTAATGCTATACAAAGCAGTTTATGACCAACGACACACTACAAAAAAAGTGACGTTAGTTACCAAAATTTTAGTGACCACTTAAATTTTGTTCACTAACTGTGATGATAGTGATGGTGATAAAGGTCGTTACCAATTTTTGGTCACTAATATAAATTTTAGTTACAATAAATAAATTTGGTCACTAATTCTCAAGAATTTTTTTTACAACTTTGAGTTTCGTCACAAAAAGTAGTGGTTAGTGACCAAAAAATGGTGGTCCTAATTTAAAATGTTAGTGATCAAAAATGGTGGTTACTAAATGGTATTCAATGCTTAGGATGATTGTAGTGAGTTAAATAATTGATTAAATGCTTAGGATGATTGTAGTGATCAAAAAATGGTGGTCCTAATTTAAGGGGGGTTAGTGACCAAAAGAATAGCGGTTTAAGGCATTTGGATCAATTATTTGGTTTCACATCACCTGATCGTCAAAAACCCTCTCTACACACCTCTCGATTTTGTTCTATCAATTGCATTGCCCTCATGACCAATCGATTTCAGCTTTCATGAAACAATTAAAAAATCGATTTGTGTTTCCCTCACAACTCTCGATTTGATTTTGGAAACAGTCCAAGGTGTTGTGAATTGCCTGGTAATCTTCCTTATCATCCAACTCTAGTGTATTCTCGTGTTTTCATTAGCATATTTTATTTCGTTTTTGATATGTTATCTCGTTGTATGAATTGAGTGAAGATTGTTGTCTTCAAATGAGTATAAATTTGTGTGTTATTTGTTGTAAAATGAAGTTATTGATTTTTGGTTTATGGTATTACATTAAATATAGGCATTAGATTGATTGAAGAAAGAATAAGTAATACAAATAAAAAAACTAAGTTGCAACTACAGAATCTATCTGTTCTTTCAAATTTTTGGTTTATATGTTTTGGTGCACTCTATCTAGATTACAGGAATCTATAACTAACAATTTTTTTATGTCCTGAGGTTTACTGTTGTAGGATCTGCATTGGGTTTATACAGTATTTGTATTTCAGTCAGATATTCATTATAGATTATATGATTTAATATATACATTATGTGGTTCCTTGGGTTGAACAAGTATATAAATTACATGATTCATATTTCCATGCTTAAAAGGTAAAGAGATTGTTATGATTCATTATAGATGCTCTGTTTGATATTGCCACTGCAACTGGCAATTTAATGATATTCAAAATGTTGTGTGTTAAGGTGAGGGTTGTGATTCTTAGTGGTAAATGCTTGCTTGATAAGAGTTTGGTAAACAACCTCTAACCCAATATAGTTAATACTTGAAATTATGGTCTATACAGGAAGCTATAAAACTTGTAACAAATAAAAATCTAGTACTTCATTACTATTTATCACTCTCACAGTTACTAATATCTATTAATTGTTTACCAGGATCAAATACCCCCATTTCCAACTAAGGTTGCCATTCGTTCTATTGAATCTCAGTTGGGTGTTCCTATTTCATAAAAAATTTCATACATCAGCCCATAAACTGTTGCTGCAGCATCTCTAGGACAAGTTTATAAAGGTTAGATGCTTTCAACACGTGAAGAGAAGTAGTGCTTTTCTTTATCTTTGTTATTATATATTTTTCATAATATGTTCAATTTCACACAACCAACAATCATCAACTTCTGTAGCTTATATTGTGTTTTCTTTACTGATGACATGTACCTACTTATTCTGTATGTTCTCATTTCTTATTATATATGTCTAGCTTATTATGAGGTTCTTAAACGACCTTTATGACCAATTTTAGGTTGTTAGTGACCCATTTTTTTCATTACTAGGATTTTTCATGTAGTGACACGAGGACATAAACCTACCAAACTATTTACATGCTTTAATAACAACATTGTTATCAAAATGAATCCCAACAACATAATTCCAAACATATATAGAATAATTCAGCATAACTCCACCCCAGCTTCTTTACCTGCATCATAAAATTTCAGAAAAGAAAAATAACAAGCATTAATTTTGCAAAACTTGTTGACATATACAAAAAAAGAAAACATGGGAAACATGTACCTAATTTTATTTCCCAATATATATGATGTATCTTCTCTTGTTTTGCCTTGTCAGGACTATACCCTCTATTTCATCAGCAATTGCATTGAACCACTTTGGTCTTCCTGTTGACAACATCAAATATCCCAACAATAATCCAAGTATGGTTCCACATCCATATCCCAACATCACCACTTTCCATGTGAATCCACTCTCCTCATCGTCTCCATCAGAAGAAGCTTCTTCTGGTTGTGGGGAACTTGGATGTTCGCAGTCTGCTGGTAATGGAGGCCCACAGAGTTCTGGATTCCCTCCGAATGAAGAGTTGAATGTGCTCAACTGTGTTCCACTAGGAATACGTCCCACAAGATGGTTTTGCGAGAGATTTAAGACTGCAAGAGTTGTGATGTCTGCAAGACTTTGAGGAATCTTTCCTGATAGTTGGTTCCTGGATAGGTCTAATGATTCAATCTCAGAGAGATTACCTATAGCATTTGGGATATGGCCATTGAGGTTGTTGTTGGATAAGTTGAGCACTATCAACGAGTTAAGACTACATATTTCGTTTGGAATCTCTCCTTCAAATTTGTTACCGGATAGATCAACAATCGTGTAGTCTTTTGAAATTTTCTCAAATGAGAGTTGCTGACCTTTCACCGCAACAATGATAGAGTAAAAGATGTTAATGTAATAAAGATACAAATATGCATTCGTGCCATCCTTGACCACATTCTTCATAGCATCAAAATTTTGAAAATATTTTCCGGGGAGATTGCCTCCAAACTCATTTTGAGACAAGTCAAGAACTCTCAGACTAGAAAATGGGTGTTCAATCATCATCGAAGAGCTTTCAATGGAACCATTCAACTTGTTTGATTTGAGGACAAGAACCTTCAGATGTGGAAGACATCCTAAATGGTGAGGGAAGGTTCCATTTAAGCAGTTGTTTCCCAGATCAAGCACTTCCAATTCTCGGCATTCGGAAAAACAACTCGGCACCTCACCTTCAAATTGATTTCCATTCAAAATAAGCCCCTTTAATTCTCCGCCACACACTTGTGGAATGGTGCCACTAAAATTATTGTTCCTCATATCTATAACTGAAAGATCGAAGACGTTCATATCTCCAGGTTTAATCACTCCATTAAAGCGATTATTGGATACATTCAAATATAGTAGATTGTTCATGCTCCAAATTGATGAAGGGAATGGACCTGTTATGATGTTGTCTGAGAGATCCAAGTAAGACAGTTCGTTTCCTTGTATCTCTCCAATGTGGCCATCGATTTCATTTCTAGATAGATCTAAATCTTGAAGTTTTCTCATGGCTCGTATGGACTCCGGAAATACCTTTATCTTGCAAGATGCCAACCACAAGGTTTGAATATTAGGATTGACATAACGACGACTGACATTATTGGTCATAACAGATAAACCACTGTACGAGAGAGAAAGATATTTAAGGGTCTTGAGGCTTGATAATAAAATATCAAAATCCCATACACCTGTGAATTTATTATTTGAGAGGTTAAGATAAGTGAGGTTGATGAGTTGCTGAAATGTTTGCCGAATGGAGCCTTGATCAACCACATCTATCATGCCATCGAATTGATTGTTTCCGAGAAATAATTCCTTTAATGATCGTTGGGTGAATAGTTCTGACGGTAAGCTCCCGCTCAACATGTTGGCGCTAAGATCGATACTTTTCAACAAGGGAAGAGTAAACAACCCGGAAGGCAATGTTCCATTAAGCTTGTTATGTGATAAGACCAGAGCAGTAAGATGCGTAAGATTAACTAGGGATTTGGGAAGGGGACCCATCAAACCACATCTACCGAGATATAAGTTATTCAAAGACTTGAGATTGCCGATTGAGTCGGGTATCTGTCCTGATAAGTCGATGTATGAGAGATCTAACCACTTGAGAGAGATGCTAGTATTTGTGTAAGCTTTGGGAAATGGACCGATGAGGTCATAGTTAAGTGCCAAGTCAAGTTGTTCCAAATAGGGAAGACTGAAGATGTTATCAGGTAATTTCCCTAGCAAACCTGTGCTACTAAGACGGAGTGATTTCATAGAAGAAGAGATATTAAGATAAGTTGGTAAAATTGAAGAGATATTAACATGGGTAAGAAAAAGCTCCTCCAAAGTAGTAAAATTGCGGAGGAGATTGTAGAAAACATGAGGTTCAAGCCTTGAATTATAATAAAAATTATAAGATAGATCCAAAGAAACCAATTTATGAAGAAGTGTGATATCCGTAGGAACTTGGCCTATAAACCCACAATGAGAGATGTTGAGATGTGTGAGACTATTAGAAAACCTTCCAATCTCACGTGGAAGTTGGGAATTGCTAAGATTATTGAAAGCAAGGTTGAGCCTTTGGAGGTGAGGAAGGTTGAAGAGGGTGGAGTTAGGGTGGATGGTACCTTTGAGCTTGCCATATGAAAGGTCAAGAGCGATGACATCACCCGTGTATTGGCTACAAGTGACTCCATCCCAATTGCAACAATCTATGCTTTTATCCCAATTCATCACAATTGGATGATAACCAGAACCAAGCCTATGTTGACAATCATAATAAGGTGTACTATGGTTGATGGAAAAGAGGTTTTGTTTAAACAGAAGCAAAGCATGGCTCTGTTTTGGAGAGCATCTATGAGTGGTATTAGAGAAAGTGGAAAAGGATGAAGCAAAAGAGATGAAGAGAAAGAAAAGGAAAAGGAAAAAGGAGAGAAACAACTTTGATTGATTCATTCTCTTTAATTGCATGTGTTTGCTTACTATAAGCATTTGCGGTTACTATGAATATGAATATGAATATATATATATATATATATATATATATATAGAGAGAGAGAGAGAGAGAGAGGCATCTTAAAATATAAACCAGTCAAAGGTTACAAACTCGTACAAATCAATATAAAGATAGTTTTTGTAATGATTTTTTTTCATCAAATGTTATGATTTAAAATGTTATTTCACATATGTTTATATATATATATATAAAAAATGATAGATTTGTAAATTTTTTCAAAAGGCAAGTATGTTACCAAGGTTTTTCCTAAATTGGATTTTCAAATGTGACTAGTGATTTATATAATTTTCTATTTTTTGATTTTGAATTTTGGTATTTTTTTTTTCTAACAAGTTATTGTTATTTTATGTTGATGCAATAGAAAAATCATAAAAGAAATTTCTAACAATGAAGTTGACTATGATTTATCAGTTTATGGAAGAAAGACTTGTAGACTGATTCAAGGGTTTTCTAAATTGATTTAAATTGATCAACCTTGTTTACTTGTGTAGGCATTTTTACAACCTTTCTTTTGGTGTTCATTCTCCAATATTACTCGTCTTTATGGGCCTTCTAAATTTTTTGGATACGTTCATGTAGGCCTATTTCGTGTTATTATTTATTTAGTTTATTCAAGGGTTATACGTTAGTTAGTCGATCCTTCAACACCTTCCCGCTGGGTCAATAATGATTCAAGAATTATGGGTACAAATTTCAGAAAACCAACAACAAGATGGAGATTAAGGTGGTGTTTGCTTTTTAAGAGGTGCTGAAGTCTGAAGTCTGACTTCAGTCCTAAAATAATTATGAAACGCCTAAACGAATCAGACATAAATGGTGATTAAGAGCTTAAAATGAAAAAAACAAACAAGGCCTAATTGTTTCGTATATATTGTGAGATCCTTGCCTCCAATTATCAGATTGGTAGACTTGGATAAGATAAATGTTTAGAATCAGATTTTAGAGCTAAATTTCTAGGTTTTGCTCCTTCTCTCTCAAACTCACTCTCAAACTTGCTTTTCAAGTTTTACTCAAGAACACCCTTTTGATTTCTCCATTGTAAAAGCTGTAATTTTTCAAGTGTATCATCATCAAAGTGATAGTGGATCAGTTTAAAAATCTCGGTGTCTCTCTTACTTATGCTTTATTTTACATATTATTGGGTTTGATTATTGTTTACATTTCCTAGTGGTTGATTATCTTGCATTGTTAATCGTTATTCTGCCTAGAATCTCGATGTAGAACTTTTGTTCATTTGTTCTTGGGGTATTTGTGTTTTTATCGGGAACCAACTAAAGGGCTTTTGCTATTTAGGTCTTGGTATTTTCACAACATACATATTACAATCAATTTAGACAAAGACAATGTACAAAGTTCAATCCATGTTATATGATTAAAATCAATTAATACATGTGATTTTGTGAATAATAACAAAACACGCTTTAAAACAAGAGTTGTAAGAATTAATACATGATAAATGATATCACAACAAATCCTAAATTCCAATTGTCTCCTCAACTTACACACATGTTTGAAAATAAAAATAAATAAATAAATAAAAATTACACACAGGTTTGAAGCAACGCATTCTTGGTGAATTATCTTACATTACACATTGATGGTTTTAATGGCCATCAAAATAACAAATTAAAACATATATAACTCAAATTGTGTTCTACTATACAACTACGCACAATTCAAAATATCTAGCTAGCTCCACCCCAAACTTCTCTACCTGCATCAAAAAAAATTAAAATAAAGAAAATGGTAAGACATTTTGCACAATTTGGTGAAATAAAAAATAAAAAAAAACGCTTACCGTTATTCAAGGAACTAATTTGATTTTCCGAGATATACATATCTTCTCTTGTTTCGCCTCATCTGGATCATATGCTCTAATTTATTAACAATTCTATTGAACCACTTTGGTCTTCCAGTTGAAAACATGAGATATCCCAACACCAATCCAAGTATGGTTCCACATCCATATCCCATCATCACCACTTTCCATGTAAACCCACTCTCCTCGTCTTCATCTTCATCTTCATCTTCATCTTCATCTTCATCAACTTCAAGCTGTGGGGTACTCACATGTTCACAGTGCTTGGGCAGAGGAAACCCACACAATCCCGGATTCCCTCCAAATGAAGTACTGCTAAAGGTGTTGAATTGTGTTCCGCTTGGAATACGACCCACGAGATGGTTTTGCGAGAGATTTAAAACTGAAAGAACCGTTATATCTGCAAGACTTTGAGGGATATGTCCTGTTAGTCGGTTGCAAGATAGGTCTAGCGACTCAATCTCCGAGAGATTTCCTAGAGCATCTGGGATTCGACCATGGAGGTGGTTGTGGGATAAGTTGAGCACTTTCAAAGAGTTAAGATTACCAATGACATCTGGAATCTCCCCTTCAAATATGTTATTGGATAGATCAACAATCGTGTAGTCAACAAAAATTTGGGGAAATGAGAGTTGCACACCTTTCACCACAACAACGATTGAGTAAAACTTGCCACCACCAAGGCTCACGTATTCAGGTTTCGTGCCCTTCTTTACCATGTTCTTCATGGCATCAAAATTTTGAAAGTATTTTCCAGGGAGATGGCCTACAAACTCGTTATGAGACAAGTCAAGGACTTTGAGACTAGGAAATGGGTGTTGAACCGTAGAAAAACTTTCTATAGGACCATGGAACTTGTTTGATTTGAGGACAAGAACCTGCAAACGTGAGAGATGTGAGGACCAGTGAAGGAATGTACCTTTTAAGTGGTTGTTTCCCAGATCAAGCACCCTTAAGGATTGACATTTGGACAACCAACTCGGCACCTCTCCTTCGAACTCATTTCCGTTTAGAATAAGTCCCTCTAATTGTCCACAATCCTTAAATGCGTTCGGAATGGTACCATGAAAATGATTGTTCCCTATATGTATCATCTTAAGAGTGGTGATGATTTTACCTAAGCATTGTGGAATCACCCCACCAAATCTATTATTTGACATATCCAAAAACTGCAGATTGCTCATGTTGCAAATTGATAGAGGGAATGTCTCCTGAATCAAATTGAATTGCATACAAAAATATTCTAATCCATTCCACTGAAATTGCGGCAAATGTGTTATCAAGTTATGTGAGAGATCCAAATGCACCAACTCATTTCCTCCTATCCCCCCTGCCCAATCAGGAACGTGGCCACTGATTTCATTGTTAGATAAATCTAACTGTTCAAGATTTTTCATGGCTCGTAAGAACTTTGGAAACACCTTTAGCTTGCAAGATGCCACATTTAACAGAGAGAAATTAGGGTTAACATAAAGAGTATCATTATTGGTCACAACGGATAAGCCACTGTAAGAAAGATCAAGCTCTTCAAGGCTTGTAAGGCTTGATAACAATGTATCCAACTCCCATACACCAGTAAAATTGTTAAATGAGAGATCAAGGCGAGTGAGGTTGACAAGTTGTTGAAATGTTTGCAGAGTGGAGGCTTGATCAAGCATACCAATCTCCCCAACAAATTGATTATGTCCAAGGGATAACCTCTTCAATGATCGTATGGCAAACAATTCCGATGGTAAGCTCCCACTAAATATGTTGCGTTGGAGATAAAAAGCTTCTAAAGGAAGGGTAGATAACGAAGTAGGCAATGTTCCATTAAGCATGTTAGAGGATAAATCTAGCTTAGTAAGGTTCCTAAGGTTAAAAATGAATTTGGGAAAGGGACCCATCAAACCACAAGAATTGAGTAACAAGGTATTTAAAGACTTGAGATGGCCAACTGATTCGAGTATTCCTCCTGATAAGTTGATATATGAGAGACCCAAGTAATTCAAAGACTTGAGATGGCCTATTGAGTCGGGTATATTTCCTGATAAGCCGGTGCTTGAGAGACCCAAGTGATTCAAAGACTCGAGATGGCCGATTGAGTCCGGTATTTCTCCTGATAAGTTGGTGTGCGAGAGACCCAAGTGCTTCAAAGACTTGAGATGGCCAATTGAGTAGGGTATTTCTCCTGACAATTTGGTACGTGAGAGACCCAAGTGATTCAAAGACTTGAGATAGCCGATTGAGTCTGGTATTTTCCCTGATAAATTGGTGCCTGAGAGAACCAAGTGATTCAAAGACTTGAGATAGCCGATTGAATTGGGTATTTCTCCTGATAAATTGGTGTATGAGAGATCTAACCACTTAAGAGGGATGTTAATGCTTGTATTAACTTTGGGAAACCGATCAGTGAGGTCATTGAAGGCCAAGCTAAGTTCTTCCAAATACGGAAGATTGAAGATGTTATCAGGTAATTTCCCTCGCAAACCGGTGGACTTAAGTTTGAGAGATTTCAAAGAAGAGATATTAAGATAAGTCGGTAAATTTGAAGAGATGTTAACTTCTTGAAGAAGAAGCTCTACCAAACTAGTAGAATTGTGGAGAAGGTTGTAGAAAACATTAGGTTCAATCTTCAAATCATTCCAAGAGAGATCAAGAGACACCAATTTACCAAGAAGTATGACATCTGTAGGAACTTGGCCTATAAACCCAGAATAAGATATGTTGAGATGTGTGAGACTATTAGAAAACCTTCCAATCTCACATGGAAGATGGGAATTGGTAAGATTGTTGAAAGCAAGATTGAGTGATTGGAGGTGAGGAAGGTTGAAAAGGGTGGAGTTAGGGTGGATGGTACCTTGTAGCATACCACAGCTGAGGTCGAGAGCGATGACATCACCGGTGTTGTGGTCACAAGTGACACCGTCCCAATTGCAACAATCAATACTCGTCTTCCAATTCATCATAATTGGATAATAGTCAGAACCAAGCCAATCATGACATCTGTAATCGTCGTCCTCGTGTTTATCATACAAGTGATTATTGAAGAAAACATTTTGTTTAAAGAGATATAAAGCATGACTTTGTATGGTAGAGCATCTATGAGTGTTATTGGAAGAATATGAAGAGGAATAAGCAAATGCGATGAAGAAAGGGAAAAGAAAAAAGGAGAGAAAGGGCAACTTTGAATCGCTCATTATCTTTAAGTGCATGTATATAGTTGTAATAAGCATTTGCATTTGTTCATTGCTATAAATAAAATATTGTGATCCAACTGAATGTGAATGAAATACTTGGGATTGTCAAATCCTTAAATTTTGGTGGGGGTAGCCTCTTAATTACTTATTATTTTCAGACTACATTATGATGTTGTAAAAGAAACGATACTATCGATGAAGCTTCTTCCAATGAACTTGGTTAGTTAGGATATCAAGTTTTTGTGGCCCACAAAAATAATATATATTTGGATGTATGTTTAAAAATTTTACGTTCTAAAGTGAAACATAGAAATATCAAATTACTACTTCCTCTCTAATCCTTAAAAGAATATATCTGTTTTTAATTTTTTGTTGTTTCGTAAAAAGAAAATTTTTGTTACTCCAAAGTACTGAAGTATACATTTAAAATCATTACAAGATATTCCTCACGCTCATAAGTTATATTTACGTGTTTTTGTCACAATCAAGTAGTACTTTAGTATTGGATTGATCCTCACAAGGTAACTTTCAACTTTAATTTTCATGTTACTTTGTACAAAATTACCAAATTTAATTGATGTAATGAAAACACAAGACGGGTGATGGAAATTTCCTCCGATGAAGTTGATTGAATTTAAGTCTTTGAAAGTCTTGATGATAATAGTTTTCAGCTCGAAACGTCAAACTTGTATAGTGATTTATTATGATTGTTCAAAGTCTGGGGAATTTGGAGGTGGGGTCATATTGTACTGCTTGTCGGATAAGATTATCGGTCCTTGACATGATTGTAAATGTTTGGTAAACAATTCCTAACTAACATCTCTTCTTTTAGGATAAAAAAACATAAAACTATATATATATATATATTTTTTTTTTTTAAAGGAAAGTTAACACACACACTTTTCCAGGGTATCCCGGGCTCCCACTTAAGGATGCCACCCGACTAATCCCCGTTGATCACGGCCCAGCCCAATTAAGGGTACCACTAAGTGGTAGACCCATGATCTGGATATCGTTACATGCGCACTGTTCGAACTCGGGTAGTCAGGGATACCATACACTGACCCCCATATTTTGATACGTAAAGCTATATATAGTTTATTCCCTCACCATATCTATGGGTTTGTGGTCCAAATTTACTTGTGAATCGAAGACTTGACTTCAAGTCTAAGAAATTAAAGGGCGGGGCCTTGGCCTTAATTTTCTTGTGCAACTTTTCCGACTTCATATTGATGTAATGTAAGGAGACATTAGGTACCAATTATTTGCAATAGGATTCAGGTCTTTGCAAGCCAATGTGGGTTAATATTTTTACCCATAGATAATTAATATTCGTACATAAACTATCATTTTATAAAAAGTAATCGATTTTTTAATAAAATAATTTAAGAGGTTACAAGCAAATGACGGACAACTTTTAAACCATTTAATCAAATTTCCTTTTAGCTCGTTTTAATTTTATTTTTACTCCTTTAACTCGTTAATAATAAAACATGACATAAAAATTAACATATTTTAAGATAAAATTGTCCTTTTAGAATCCGGATGTTAATATAAAACAAAAGACTTGGATCACTCGGAACCGTGTTTTGTGGTTCAATATTATTAATTTTTCAACCAAAGACTTGGAGAGTGGTTAATTGGGTCTCTATATTCTACGAGGTAGGGTCTACTGATAATCAAAAATATTGTTTTCCTATATCTCAATTGGTCAAATTCGAAGCACATATCTCCTCTTTCCCTAGAACCACAGTTTGTATTCGATTTCCATAGAAATTTAATACATAGAAATTTCATATTAATTTAATTCCAATCCGATTATTCTTAACAAATTAGTATTTGCAATTTGTGAGGGCCGTTCTGGCAGTGATTAATGCAATATTTTAAAATCCGAGTTTTTAGTTGACCCGATGTGGTGACCGGGTCTCGGGTTAACTGGTTTAATCGATTCAACCACCGGGTTAACCGATTTCAATAATTCCCTTAATCCCTTGTTTTTTTTTTCATTTTCCTGCATACATACATATATATAAAGTAATAATTTGATGTCCACAAGTTCCCACATTAAAAATACACAAACAAGTTTTACATCATTAAAAAACACAATTTTTTAAGCTTGAAGTTGGAAGAAAGGCTTAATTTTTTCTACTTTTGTAAAATTTCCATCCTCAGAATTGATGTCTTGTTTTGATCATCATTAAAAAATGACCATGAGGAAACTTCTTCCAATGAAGTTGATTGGGTCATGAATCTAATGTTATTTAATGTTTGTATAGATTTTTCAATCTTTAATAATATTCTTTGTTTCATTGATCTTGTGGCCCTTCTAAAGTTTTGAAGATATCCATCACGTAAAAGATTTACATTTATTCCTAAAAACTTTATACAAAGTAGGATAAGTATGCAAAATTATTTTTCCCATGGGCTAATTATGCACAAAACATAAAACTTGGATTCGTTTGATAAAATCCTAAGTCACATGATCTTTGTTTGAGTAAATACATACAACACTACCAAGTGGATTCCTGTTTGACTTTAGGCTCAGATTTGAATAAATGTAATCTCTTTTGAGGTCCATAAATTGTCGATTCATTCTGTTCTATCCATAAATTGCGTTTGATACGGGTATTTATTCAGTATGCATTTCATTCTTATCCAAGGGTGGAGATCTCTTCTTACGTTTTTCACATTAACTTTTTTTTTTCACCGGAACCCAACCCACTAAATGAAAGACTTTGCCTACGGATTTTTCAGATATGTCGCTAGAGGGTGATTTGTCACAAAAGTTGACGGGTAATTCAAGTCAGTGACAAATTACCTAGTGATGATTCTCTGGTGAACCATTTGTATTTTCTCAAAACACATTGGATTATACTGAACCATTAATATTTTCTGGATGATCCAAAAGAAATTTCCCTGGGTGATTTTATGGATAAAAGTCATTTGTTTTTTTACCGATATAGTCTTCTCAATTGTGCTAAACTATTTGTTAATACTACCAATCAAGACTATACGCAAAGGAGGAAGCAATTGCAATTTATGGTTTTGGAGAAACAGATTCTTAGTGAAAACATGTTGTTGTACATTGGATGTATGACTATCAAAACATACTACTAAAATTACTATTAATTATATATCATTCTAACACAGTTAACACATGATTACCCATTGATCAAGTAATAAAATCCTACCAACATATTCGATATATACAATAACAATAATAATAATGCAAAGAGACTCATCAAAATGCAACAGACCCTAATCTACAACTGCATCATTCAAAAGGTCTAGCTCCACCCCAAACTTCTCTACCTGCATAAGAAAATATGGAAAAAGAAAAAACAGAGTAAAGACATTTTTTCAGAATTTGATGAAAACGGGAAAACATGGGAAATTAACACGTACCTAATTTCGTTTCTCGATATATATCATGTATCTTCTGTTGTTTTACTTCCTGTGGACCATATGCTCTATATTATCAGCAATTGCATTGAACCACTTTGGCCTTCCGGTTGTCAACATTAAATATCCCAACGCCATTCCAAGTATGGTTCCACATCCATATCCCAACATCACCACTTTCCATGTAAATCCACTCTCCTCCTCTCCATCAGCTTCAAGCTGTGGGGCACTCGCAAGTTCACAGTGCTTGGGCAACGGAAAGCCACATAGTCCTGGATTCCCTTCAAATGAGGTTGCTTCAAATGTCCTCAACTGTGTTCCGGAAGGAATACGTCCCACGAGCTGGTTTTGTGAGAGATTTACGACTTCAAGATTTGTGATTCCTGCAAGACTTTGAGGGATCTCTCCTGTTAACCGATTCCAAGATAACTCTAATGACTCAATGTCCAATAGATTTCCTAAGAGCATATGGGATTTGACCATCGAGATTATTGTGAGGTAAGTCAAGGGCTTTCAAAGAGTTAAGACTACCGATGACGTTTGGAATCTTCCCTCCAAATGCGTTATTGGATAGATTGATAATCGTCTAGTCTACCAAACCTTTTGGAAATGGGAGTTCCAAACCTTTCACCGTAAGAGTGATGGAGTAAAACTTGCTACCAATGTTTAAATATTCAGGTTCTTTGCCCTTCCTTACCAAGTCCTTGATGGATTTGAAATTCTGAAAGTATTTTTGAGGGAGATGGCCTACAAAGTTATTATGAGATAAGTCGAGAACTCGTAGACTTTGAAACGGGTGTTCAATCATAGAAAAGCTTTCATAAATGGGACCATGCAACTTGTTTGATTTGAGGACAAGAACCTGTAGATGTGGAAGATGTCCTGACCAATAAGGGAATGTACCGTTTAAACGGTTGTTTCCCAAATCAAGCACTTTCAAGGATTCACATTTAGACAACCCACTTGGCACCTCTCCTCCTAAACGATTTCCATTCAAATTAAGCCCCACTAATATTCCACAATTATCCCACACATTTGGAATGATGCCATGAAAACTATTGTTTCCAAGGTCTACCATCTGTAGAGAGGTGCTGATATTACCCAAGCATTGTGGAATTACTCCACCAAAGTTATTGTTGGACATATCAATATACCATAGATCACTCATGTTGCAGATTGATGGAGGGAATGACCCTTGAATCAGGTTGGACTGTAGATATAGAAATACTATTCCATCCCATTGAATTTGTGGGAAGCCTGTTATGGAGTTATGTGAGAGATCCAAAAAATACAACTTACTTCCTCCTATCTCCCCTGCCCAATCAGGAATGTTTCCACTGATTTCATTGTTGGGTAGATGTAAATACCTTAGGGTGCATTTAGTTAGTGAAAACTGTTTTCATTTTCCAAGAAAACGTTTTCAGAAAATAGAGTTGAGTTTTCATTCTCAGTTTTCTAGGAAAAAATTTCAAAACGCGTTTAGTTGAAATGGTGGAGTTTTCATTTTTCATTTTCAGATTTTTAGAAAACGCGTTTAGTTGTGCATTTTCTAGCAGCTTTCATTTTCCACTTTCTATTTTTTTTTCAAATTAGAAAGTGTGGGTACACACACACTCACTTTCACACACAGACACTTTCACAGACACGCACACAAATTCACACACACACACACACACTTTCACTTTCACACATATATACATACACACATTCACTTTCACACACACACACTTTCACTTCACACAGACATACACACACATTTTCACTTTCACTTTCACACACACACACACATTCACATACACTTTCACAGACATAAACACACATTCACACACACACACACTTTCACTTTCACACAAATACACAGACACACTTTCACTTTCACACAAACATACACACACTTTCACTTTCACACACACACGCATTTACACACACACTTTCACTTTCACAAAGACATGCACACATTCACACACACACACTTTCACTTTCACACAGACATACACACACTTTCACTTTCACACAGACATCCACACACACACACACTTTCGCACACACACTTACTTTCACACACACACAGACAAGCACACACACACACACTTTCACAGACATAAACACACATACACACTTTCACTTTCACAAACATAAACACACACACTATCACTTTCACTTTCACACAGACATACACACACACACACTCTTTCACACAGACATACACACACACACTTTCACTTTCACACAGACATATACACACACTTTCACTTTCACACAGACATATACACACACACTTTCACTTTCACACAGACATATACACACACACTTTCACTTTCACACAGACATATACACACACACTTTCACTTTCACACAAACATACACATTTTCACTTTCACACACACACACTTTCACTTTCATACACACACACACATACAATGAAAGTGTGTGTGTATGTTTGTGTGAATGTGTGTGTTTGTGTATGTGAAAATGAAAGTGTCAATGTGTGTGTGTGTGTGTGAAAGTGTGCACACATGTGTGTGTGTGTGAAAGTGTGCACACATGTGTGTGTATGTGAATGTGTGTGGAAGTGTGTGTGTGTGTGTGTGAATGTGTGTGTGTGTTTGTGCGAATGTGTGTATGTGAAAATGAAAGTGTGTATGTGAGTGTGCGCGAATGTGTATGTGTGTGTGTGTGTTTGTGTGAAAATGTGTGTGTGTGTGTGTGAGTGTGAAAGTGTGTGTGTGTGTGAAAATGAAAGTGTCAATGTGTGTGTGAAAGTGTGCGTGTGTGTGAAAGCCTATATGTGAATGTGGAAAAGTTTTTAGAAAATGAAAATTTTGAAAACTCAAAAAAGTCCAATGTAAATTTAGAAAATGAAAATGAAATTTTTTTTGGAAATTTTTTGAAAACTGAACCAACTAAACGCGTTTTCCAAATTTTCATTTTCTCTGGAAATTTTTTCTAGAAAACAGAAATTTTTTCACGAACTAAACGCGCCCTTAGATTTTTCATGGCTCGTAAGGACTTCGGAAACACCTTTTAGCTTGCAAGATGCCAAAAGTAAAAATTCAAATTTAGGGTTAACATAGTGAGTATCATTGTTGGTCACAACCACTAAGCCACTGTAAGAGAGATCAAGACTTGTAATGTTTGTGAGGCTTGACAACAATGAATCCAAATCCCATACGCCAGTAAAATTGTTATATGAGAGGTCAAGTGACGTGAGGTTGATGAATTTCCAAAATGCTTGTAGAGTGGAGCCTTGATCAACCATATCAATCTCACCAACAAATTGAATTCCACCAAGTTTTAACCTCTTTAATGAGTGATGGTTGAGCAATTCTGATGGTAAGCTCCCACTCAACATGTTGGAGAGATCGATAGATTCTAGTGAGGGAAGAGTAAACAACCAAGAAGGTAACGTTCCATTAAGCTTGTTTCCTGATAAATCTAGAGTAGTGAGATGCTTAAGATTAACTAGGGATTTGGGAAGGGGGCCCATTAAACCACTGTAAGCGAGTTCTAAGGCATTCAAAGACTTGAGATGTCTGATTGAGTAAGGTATTTCTCCTAATAAGTTTGTGAATGAGAGATCTAACCACTTGAGAGGGACGCTAGTGTTTGTGTAAATTTTGGGAAATCGACTAGTGAGGTCATTGTTATTTGACAGGTCAAGGTCTTCCAAATACAGAAGATTAAAGATGTTATCTGGCAATTTCCCAAGCAAATGAGTGGCTCCAAGATGGAGTGATTTCAGAGGAGGAGATATTAAGATAAGTGGGTAAAGTTGACGAGATATTAACAGCTCCAAGTGAAAGCTTTTCCAAAGTAGTAGAATTGTGGAAAAGATTGTAGAAAACATGAGATTCAAGTCTCAAATCATAAGAATTAAAAGAGAGATCCAAAGAAACCAATTTAGGAAGAAGTGAGATTTCCGAAAGAATTTGACCTATTAATCCACATTGAGAGATGTTGAGATGTGTGAGACTATTAGAAAATGTGGAAGTTGGGAACCAGTAAAATCATTGAAAGCAAGGTTGAGCCTTTGGAGGTGAGGAAGGTTGAAAAGGGTGGAGTTAGGGTGGATGGTACCTCGTAGCATCCCACAACCGAGGTTGAGAGCGATGACATTACCAGTGAAGTGGTCACAAGTGACACCATCCCAATTGCAGCAATCAATACTCGTGTTCCAATTCATCATAATTGGATAATAGGTGGAACCAAGCAAATCATGACAATAAGATTCACGATAATCGTCTTCATTATACGAGTGATTGGTGGGGAAAAGATTTTGTTTGAAGAGAAACAAAGCATGAGTTTGTATAAGTGAGCATCTTGTACGGGTGTTATTGGAAGAATATAAGTAGGAATAAGCAGAGGAAATGAAGAAAGAGAAAAGGAAAAAGGAGAGGAAGTGCAACTTTGAAGGATTCATTTTCTTTAACTGCATGTGTTGTAACGAGCATCTGCACTTACTTGTCCATTGCTATAAATAAGTGAATAACTCGTTTACAGAATATAATTTCCAACTAAACAATTTCAATTATGATTAATCATTTCATTGTTATTACTTTTTCTCATTTAGATTTTGTTATGTAACTAATTTGTATGCTAATTAATTTCAAGCTTCTTGTTATAATTTTTTTTTATTACTACGCAATGCAACGATATATCTCGATTTTGGTGTTTCGTTTATTATTTGTCTCTGTTGATATGGTTTTTTTATGGTTTTGAGAAAAACAATAATGTTTTTATATTTGAATAAAATATAAACGTTCTCGTCTTTTTTACAATTTTTTATTATAATTTAATTTAGTTTTAATAATTAAGTAATTTATTTTAGATTTAATAATATAATGTTTTTTTTCTTTTTTTTGTCTATATTCATAAAATTTCCATACTCACATTGATGTTTTGTTTTGTTTTGTTTTGATTTTCATAAAAAAAATGACCATGAGGAAACTTGTTCGACTAAAATAAACAATAAGGTCTTCAAAATATAGAACTTAACTACATTTGGAGGGAAAGGTAGGCCCTGAGTAGGTATAACATTTTTTTGTCTATTTTCATAAAATTTCCATCCTCGAATTGATGTTTTGTTTTGGTTTCAACAAAGTTGACTTGATAATAAATTTGTTTTGTTTTGGTTTGTATAGATTTTTCAAGTATGTTTTTTCATGTCTTAGACTCTAATATTATTTGTTTAATTCATATCGTGGCCCTTCTAAGGTTTTGAAGATATCCATAACATAATAGATTTATAGTTAATCACAAAACATTATATGAAATAGGATGATTACATATAATTACTTTTCCTAGGGGCTGATTATGCACAAAACATAAACCTGAAACTATTTTCCAAAAGTCACAGGGGCTAAATCGTAGTTTCTGAAACATGTGGATTTGTTTGGCAAAAACTTAAGTACCTTAGGGGCTTTTACGAACATTTCTTTTATGAAAAGTTATACAAATCTACTTTCATCTTCCTTACCCTACTTTGACGCAAACTAATATTTCGGACCCGGCTGTTATTTAATCGAATCAGTTTGATTTTTGTTTGAGTAAATACATATGACACTACCAAGTAATGTAATATAATTTTAAAAGTTAGGTCAAGTTTTAGCTCTGAATCTTGATCCCAAAAACTCATCTTAAAGCTCCGATATCTTGATCAACTCATTAGTATTTCTTGAAATGACTTTAGTGGTTTGATTGATACATTGTTTCTATCAAACATCATCCTAATGGAATTTGAATTTTTTTGAATTCAAATTGATGTAATGTAAAACAAGAGAGGTTGAGAAAAACTTTAACGAATAAAATTGATTGGGGTTCGAGTCTTTGTCATCTGACAGTAAAAAATTTCAACCAAACACTTGCACGTTCAAATCAGATGGGTTTCAAGTCTTTGCAAGTGAAGCAGCGACTATGGGTCTATACTCGTAAGTTCCTTAACAAAATCTTTTGTTAGAATTAAGATACCATACATTTTGTAGATATTTGATTACCATTTATCATAGAATTGCTTGTTTCCAAAGTCAGCTTCAGGTGTTCATTATGGTGTATTGAAGCACTTATGTCTTTAGGAAAAGACAAGATGTTACAAAAACAAAGTGTTAATGGTTGTGAGATCAGAATTTTAAATCTAACCTTAGGTAGAGTGTCGCATACTTGATCGACCAACCACCTACATTAATTAAGACCCAACCACAAGAAACAGCATATATATAACCTGTGTCGCAATAACTATTGAAAATATAATTAATAGTGAGTAAGGTAAAGCATATATATAACCTGTATGTAATGATATGAAGGAGAAGCACCGCAAAGATTGTTGCATAGTTTGCAGCTATAGTATCTGTCATGTGCATATCATGTACCTTAAACAAGGATACAATATCAAATGAGAAAAATATTTGTGTAAGGAAACACTTAACTCAGTTTTATGACATGAAATAACTACAACAGGCATTAAATTTGATGTCCATGTCACAAATCAAGACATCATTGGAAACAATACATTACATTTCCATACTCAATTTGATTCATCCTGTTCCCATTTTAAACAGGTGGAAGCATATACTTTGTTGTGACTATAGCTTAATTCAATTTCAAACACGATCACAGTAGTTCTTAATGGTTCTAATATACTTTCTGGGCATATCACATGACCAATCATCTCAATGTGAAAAGTATATAACATGTACACAGATCCCCTCTACCCACATTACATGCTATGTTGCTATGGCTGAGTTCATCTCCAAGGAGAAAGAACAATGCTGAATGTTGTTACTGGGACTCTACTTCTCATCTGTTGCTTGATTGCTATTTTAGGATCTGCATTAAGCAATATCCTCGCCATTATCAAAACATGTTTAGCCCAGTGGTAAGGTAACATCCTGGGGGGTCAGTGGATGGTATCCTTGACTAGACTACTCTCGGACTCCATGAGTTAAGGAACCTCATCTTCTACCTCCTCGATACCTGCTTTTTGTCATGATGATGGCATTGCTCTTTTAAAGCTGGTTATGTCAAGCTCTCACAAAGCAAACTTATGGGATAGGGCGTAAAGATGGGCAGATGTACAAGCTTGTCTACATTTGTCTTCCAAGCTCCCTTCAAACGGCTAAACCTTACACTCTTTTTACTTCCTTACAAAAGAACATACTTTTGATGTTTGCCATGCTAGGACACGTCAGCTTGCAAAACACCGCACTCTTCCTTTTTATATTAATGACACTACTTCAATATTAAAATAAAAGACAACCCGATTGTGCAGGAAATTAACCCATGTACATCTTTTGTCTAGAAACTACAGGAAACCCATATACATCTTATTGGGTTCAGAAACTACAGGAAACCCATAAACATAATAGACCTCTTGCCGTAAGTAATCATAGAGACAATTAACAGATAAGTAAAAACAAAAAAAGTTCTCAAATGGCAGACAATGATGATCATCCATCTGCAAGATCACAACAGAACATAGATGAAAGAGGAAAAATATCTCAACTGAAGTTGACAGAAACGCAAAAATAACCCATAAATCATAAAGTAGAAAAGCCCACAATAAAAGAATCACGAGACCAATAAAGACAAGTTGGAACAAAATAATGCAGAAAACAGCCCAAGATAGAGTGAGTTTTGCAAGGTAGTCATAAAAAAGATGTTGATAAATACCCCTTATCATCGGCCATTGCTGAATAGCGAAAAGAAAAGAGGATATGGACCATATGGTACGAATAACGAAAAGAAAAGAGGGCATTGTAAGAATAAGCGAATAACGAACCATTGCGGATGGATGAGATGGAGTCGGTTGGATGAACGCTTAGATAAAAGAAAATTACCCTAATCCCAAAACCAGTGAGGAGTTTTGATGCACGAAGATGAATCATCCATTCTCGACTCTGGTTTCAAGAACTGGAAACCCTTTTTGGATACGCATTTTGACCTAGAAAACAAATCAATTAATTATTTAAGTATCGTGCCAACAGCAGTTGACATTTGGACATGAAAAAAAAATTGAATAAATTTTAAAAAAATAAATGATTACTTTTTTTTTTTTTAATTTTGAATGATTAAAAACATGAACATTTTCTTTTAATAAACTAGTAGTGTGCCCGTGCAATGCGGCGGGATACCAAATTCTATCGTGAATCAAGAAACAAAATGAAACATACTTGGTATGTCACACTCAATACCAGGGTGTGATCGGAAAAGGTGTATGCATGCATTCCTTTACCCTAAACGATAAAAGAGACTACACCTACACCTAACGTAGAACTTAACTTCATTATTATCATACTTGAACTTAGCATATACACCGGCAAAAAAAGGTTCCATAAAAGCAAAGCACACTGATCTATAACATAAGGAGATGTGGACAAAGTTAGGTTTGGTATTAGTTGAACTTTAGTTATTCTTACATGTATATATGAACTTTCATGCATGTTTCAAAGCAGAAAAAGAATGAAAATTTTGATCATGAACTAAATAGATCGGCAAAAGAA
The DNA here is from genome assembly GCA_036898165.1 of Silybum marianum. Lineage (NCBI taxonomy): Eukaryota > Viridiplantae > Streptophyta > Magnoliopsida > Asterales > Asteraceae > Silybum > Silybum marianum. The sequence continues at coordinate 3,603,824 of CM072532.1, forward strand.
ATTCCATAAGAGGTTGTTTTGTCGAAAAGATTTCATGGGGTTTGGAAGATCTTCACGGACAAATATGGGTTGTATGAATCTTTGAAATATATATGAAGCTTACAAACTTGTAACTTATAAAAAATTCAATAATAACTAAAAGTAAAATATATAATATAGTACATGTAGCTACGTAACTACAGTTTTCATGGGTAGTTCATTCCTTAAAAATTCGATATTTGTACATATAGGATTTATATGTTGCAAATATTACCCGGAGATTTAAAGTTATTCCAACATATGATTCCAATCTATATATATTCTTCTGCAGGTGATTTGTCCAAAAGAATTAGAAAAAAAAAACTCCACACCATGACAGATAATCTAGATAACTTTGCCAAAAAGTACCACAACCGGATAGTCTTTGACATGGTTGTATGGATGCCACAATCGGTTCATCTTATGATTTAGATAACTTTGTCAAAAAGTACCAAGTTTTTGTGTTAAATAAGGAAGATAGAGTTTTTTCTCCGATGATAGAAAATGACCAAAGCAACACCAGTTCCTCAATATGAAAACAAAAATCCAAAAAGCTAAATAGCACTGATTTTATGGCAAAATCAACCAAACGATCTCTAAGGCCAGTCAGTCAACTCAAAGAGAGAAGACAAAGTGTTACGCAATAATTGAGGGTTGATGATTTTTACCAAGTTATAAATGCTTACCCTTAATCCATTTTGATGAACAAAAATGTTATCCTATAAGTGTGTATCCGATAAGAGTTTGGTAAACAACCCCTATGAGAAATGGGTTAGATCATAACAATAAAAGTAAGGTTTTATAAAGTTCAAATATGGAAAAAAATTAAGGCCCGCTGTAACTTCTTATTTGATGCTCAAACATAATATGAGCTTAAAATTTCAAACAGTAGAAACACAAACGAACCAAAAAGTTAGAGAAATCAATACTCTATTATATTGGAGTAATAAAATCCATTGAGATGCATCTCTTAACATCGAATTGAATACTAAAATCAGAAAACCTAATACATTAAGGAACAAAATGCAAAAAAAAAACTACAAGCAAAAAAAAAACTTCAAATGCAAATTAAAGACCATTCTTCAAAATGAAAAAAAAAACTTCATGTACCCGACCAGGGTAAATCTACAAGCACATGTTTTCACCAAACGAATCCTACAACAAACTAATATCCCTAGGCACAATAGTAACGCCCGTGGAATGAATCATACAGAGGTTGGCATCCTCAAAAGAGTCCAACTAAGTACGTAAACGCATTGTTGGAATCTTGGAAAGCATCAACTGTCGATCGAACATAGATCAAACTTCTGGGTAGAGGAATACAGTTAAAACTTTGGTTAAAAGAAATATCTTCAATTTCAGTAAAAACAGGTGTTACACTTGGGTTGACATCTTCATCCATCAATGGTACGACCTTTGGAAGGCTAAGACTGCATTGAAAAACAAAGAAATCAATGAATAGAACACCATAATCACGTCTTGGTCCAAACTTCATAGATGTATTTTGGTAATTGTACATGTTACCTCTTGGTATGGAATACTATGGTTCATGACAACATACAGAACAGAATGTTCAAAAAACAAGTTGCATATAACATCAACATAAACAGACCCCAACATCCTTGCCATGGTAACAATCTAATTTGAAGCTATTGTCACAATTAGATTTCCAAAGTGTCATAACTTTCACAGAACCAAATTTGTTAGCCTAGCAAAACAACAATGAAATTAGTTGTTAGATTGCACAATAAATACCCTAAAAGAGAATTATATTCAAATTATTTGCATCTATTTTATCTTGTAAAAAATTGAAATAAAAAAGAAATCTACAAAAGTTGTAGTAAAGGATTTAACAAGAGGACATCTGTTGTACTTTCCACATTTACATCAAATGCATACCTTCAAGGCAATATAGCAAATTCCATCTAATGTGCATTCCATATCTACTAAAGACTTTGACGAAACAAAGAATTCTACAACACAAAGAATTCTGCAAACTAATATATAGAAAAGTTGAATGCCTTCTGACATAATCCAATGGACATGCTAACTTCAACTTAATACAATGATCGTTAAAAGCATAAAAAATATGCAAACAATAACATATCTAATTCTTTGTTCTAATCCAAAGTGGTTTTCAAAATTATGAAACGTGAATAAAAGTGGTTTTTTATATATACCTGGTTAATCGAGGGATTGCTTGGGCATTTGAGGGTATGATCTTTGCCCTTGTCTACTGCACTGCTGGTAGAACACATGTATGTTTATTGTTTCTGGCATATTTTGGTTATTTTCATGTTGGTTTAGTGGATCTTTTTCATTCAAGATTGTAGGTGAAACCATCCTGTTTATAGTTTAGGGGTAAAAATTTTATTTTAGTTGTAGAGATCTTTCTACGTGAGAAATTGATTATATGATATAGTTTCAAAAATCAGATGATATTCTTGAATTAGCATATTTGATTTTTTCTATAAAACTCAATTTTTTAGTTGGGTATTTTGTAGAAGATTATTTGTATCGAATAGATATATTTTTTACTTTTTTGAATTTTTTTTGGTTACCATTTGTGTTGTTTTTGAGAGTTGGATAAATGAAGAATGGAATAAGGAAGGGGTTATGGTTCTTCTGTTAAACTGCACCTTGTATGTTTTATGTGGAGTAGCCAAAGGCAAAGAGAGCAACTACCATTCAACACTTTTGTGTTTGATTAAATTACTTTAGCCTATGTGATCAAACCCAGCACATGACATGTACTTAGACACAGGGGTGAGCATGGGTCGGATCGGATCAGGGTCGAAATAACCAAACCCGATCGGGGTTCGGGGATGAAATGGATTCGCCGAATAAAGAAGGTTGGGGATCGGGGCAGGTCGAGATCGGGGTACTTTGGGGTCGGGGAACTTCGGGGTCGGGTCTTGGATCTGTACATGTTATTGTGCTCGTGCATGACTACATCTGTATTTCAAATTCAGTTTAATAATTCTGACAACAATATGGATAGCAAAGTGTGTTCCTCACTTGCTACATGTTGTGGATACTATCAAACATGGGATGAAATAGCAGCATTATTATAGCAATATGGAAACATCAAATGTGGAAGCATTATTATAGCTACATGGAAATATCAAATATGGAATGAATAACAACATTATTACACTTATTCGAAATGAATCATGAGTGAATGCAATATGGAATGAATAGCAATCTAGATTTCATATTAGACTTTAGAGTTTATGAATTAAACTTGATTACTTGAGGAATAATAAAAGAATTAAATATGGTAATGGCATGCAGTTCAAATATCGGGCGGGTTCAGTTCTCGATTATAGGTACCCTACCTGAACCTCCATACCCGCAAAAAAGATCGGGAATCGGACTTCGGTTTTTTCGGACAACTCAGGTCGGTCACAATCGAGTTTTTCGGATTGGTTTTTCATTTTTTTCATCCTCTTGCCAATTGAGCTACACGCTATAGGTTTGATGAAATATTGGGAGGAAGTTAATGAGTAACTTTACATAATTTTTTGAAGATATGATTTCTTTGTTTATTAATTTGTTAAGCGTTTTCGTCCCTAATATTCCATATGCAACGAGATTGCTATCTAAAGTACCTACAAGAATCTTGTATTCATGCAAAAATGCTTTCTACATATTTTATAGTTAAATTTTGCATCCCGCCGCATTGCGCGGATACACAACTAGTTTATTTATTAAAAAACATCCAATGACTTAGGGGTCATTTACCAAATCTTATCCGGATAAGTGCTTACCGGCAAAATTCAACACTATCATTTACTTATCGGGTAAAATTTTAGTCCATCAAAACGGCATCGTATGCAACAATTTACCCGGTAAGTGCTTACCGTGGTAATAGTTGTCGCAATCACTTACCGGCGTAAGACTCTTGGTCCTTGTTTTCCTTGTCTTCGCTTTTACCGAGTAAGTTTTTTGGTACTTATCATATTCCTCCGGTAAAGTAATATGACTTAATAAGTCTTACCCGGGTAAGGTTTGGTAAACGGTCTTTAATCATTTAAAAAAAGATAATTTATTCATTTAAAAAAATCCAAAAACTTATCTAAAATAAGAAAATTTATTGGAGGTTTTTTTGAACATTCGTCAAAACAAAACCAAATGATAGCTAATTTTTCTCTCCCTTCGGTTCCCCTATTTCGTCTTTGTAGTTTCCACTTGTTATCAATTTGTTTCCCTAATTTAAAACAATTACATTTTGTCATCATGATGACCACTTTATACATTTTTTGTCCTTTTGACCAACTATTGCTAAAAAAATTCGTCAACTAAGGGACAATTTACTCTTCTTTTTGTTTCTTTAATTTTTATGCATTTTTGGTCCTGTTGACTAACTTTCGTTAAAACAAACCGTCAACTCATGGTTCGATGTGTTTGGTCTCTAGATTGAACTTTGGAGTGCAAATCGAAAGGAAGGGGGTGGGTTAGTGTGAGGGTTGTTCTAGGTTTGGAGATGGAGATGATGAGATGGACGGAGATGGTGGAGGGAATGAAGAAGAGAAATGACCGGCCTCACTTTACGAGTTTATTAACAGCCGTTAGAGAGATAGACCAAATTCATACGCTTTTGCAAACTACGATGGCCATTTTGTAATTTAACAACTGTAAAGGTGAAATGTGTTATTACCAATAAACCACAAGGACCAAATTTGTAGTTTACTCATCGTTAAAAAACACAGGTATCTATAAATAGAGTACAGAAATCAAACCCACGATCATCTTCGTCAGATACCATCTCTCCCTCATCTTCGTCCTCTTCATAATCATACCTGCCACATATCCAAACAAAGGCGTTAAGGTTTGACGCAAAATACCTGTTAGGGTTCTTGTTGCACCCAGATTTCGCAAAGATATCAAGATTGTTTCGAAAAAAATGTGTTAGGGTTTCTTGCTGTTCCCAAATTTCACAAAGATATCCAAGATTGTTTTTAGACAAACGCGTTAGGGTTCTTGATGCACCCAAATTTCACAAAGATATCCAAGATTGTTTTGAGACAAACGTGTTAGGGTTCTTGATGCACCCAGATTTCGCAAAGATATCCAAGATTGTTTGAAAACAAACGTGTTAGGGTTCTTGATGCAAAATAGAAGTCATCGTTGCCTATGTTCATCACCAATCATCGATCTCCTCCGCCCACCACTGCCATCAAACACTGGCGCCTCTTCCCCCTTTCTCTTTCTTATCATCTCCGGGTGCTAATGTATTCTTCTTTTTTAATCAGGGGTTTTTAGGTTCTGTTGGTGAAAATAACTACCATAAACTTGTTTATTCTTCTATGGATTTAATAATGACACAGTTGTATTGTTTATTCTTATTTGTGTAGTTGCATATGATGCAATGTTTTCAAGGTTCAAGGAGAGGTTGGAGGAAGCGTTACGTTATGGCTTGAGGGTTGTTAATGGACAAGGGGTATCTTATATGTACTCCTTTCTTATTTCTTTCATCTCTTAGAACACAATCTTGTAAAAATAGTCAAATTATGAATTTTTGTAAAAATAGTCAAAGTAACAGATATGGTTTATTCATTTTGTATTAAGAAATTTTCTTTTAATCCCTTGACCGAGTGCCATCTTTTGTTTCTCTAGCTGCTGATTTGTTCTATGAAGCATGAGTGCCATTCTTCTTGTTGGTTGAGTATGCCTTTACTTTGCTGCTGCTAATTTGGTCTACCTATTTGTATGGCAAATATATGTGGCAAGGTTATCTTGTTCCTTGCAGTAGTTTCACTTTCTGCTTTATTTCTTTCAATGTCTTAATGCCTCTTTTCAGCAGAGCCATTTTGGAATTCTCTTAATTCACCCAATGAGCTTTCTAGCTATTTGGATTATTTGATGCATATATATGATCTTAATTTATTATTGATTGTGAAGTTAGGAAATTGGGGTTCTTGGTTTTTCGATTTCTAGAGTGGACAGCGTAACCGGTGCCAACACCATTCACACACAATGCAGAAAATGATGGCAATAACTGTAAGATGGTTGAGGCATGATTGCGATCTTTCGGGTACTTGTTGAAGGTGTGTTCAGCTGTTTGGTTATGGGTTTCGTTGAAAGTAGTTTAAATAGGTTTGTATCCTGTGGTTTATGTGACTTGTAATGCAAGCGAGGAGAGACTGAAGTAAGCTTCTTTAATCAACTGACTCCTCTTTTCAATGGGAATGGACCTAAGCAAAAGGTATTGACTCTATATCCTCTTCAATCATCCTCCTTTAATACATTACCTCATTAATTTCATTTGATGTATATAGGTTCTTTTCATTAATTTATTTTTCTAGTAATTTTTGGAAATAGTAGCAAAGTTTAATGAGCTTTGAACTTAACTAAATAACGCCAATTCCATTTCTATATATGCAAAATAATTGCATAATATTACAACCTGGGGTAACTTGTTTCTAACTATCTTGCTTTTGTAACAAACATTTTGTATACAGTTGCATATTTTGTATGCATAATATACACATGAAAAATGATGTGAGCTTATGATATTTTGATTTTATAAGATTATGCAACTTTCTTGTGCTTTGTTATTTTTTAAGAGTGATATGATGAATTTAACAATGAATAAATGACAAATCATTGAATCATAGGTAATATTATTATGTTTATATATTACATAAAAGGATGAAGATACTGTTTATATTTGAACAATTGATGATAATTTTTTGTAACATTATTAATTTTATAGGATCACATCATAATTTCAATTCATGCTCCATTGACATTGATCCTGGAAAAAGATGATATGATTTTAGTATTTCTTTCCTAACTATTTTCTTTCATATTTATGGACTATATAGCTAGGTGCATAAAGTGCATTAGAATTCAAGAAAAAGCCAATGTGAAACAGGGTATAAACAATAATCTAAGGGGATGTTTAGTACACAGAACGGAATTTGGTGGAATTGGAATCCGTCAAAAGAATTGGAAGTTGAAGGAATCAGAATGGAATTTGACCACGCGTTTGGTTGGTAGGAATTGAAATGGAATCTCCATCTTTGTTTGGGAGAAGTGGGGGTGGCAGCTGTGATGATGATAGTAGCTAGTGACCTGGTGGTTTTGGTGGCGAGGGGGTCGCACCCCACACACCCCCACCTCACCGACCACCATGCCAGTATCGTCGTCATCACAATAGTACTTGGTGGTCAGTGGTGGGTTGGGGTTGGGGTGGGTGGTAGTTGTGACGATGACAGTATGGTGGTGGTGGTGGTGGGGGTTAGGAGTGGGAGCGTGATGGTGACGGTAATAGCATGGTCGTGGTGGAGGAAGGGGTGGGCGGTGCCGGTTAAATTGGATGCAAAATGATGGAATTCAATTCCTTCACTTATGTCAAGGAATGATGAATTCATTAATTTGTGGAATTCAAAGGATTCCATCCATTTCAATATGTCAACCAAACAAAGGAATTGATCATTCCAAATCCTTTGAATTTGTGTAAAAATAGTCAAATCATGAATTTTTGTAAAAATAGTCAAAGTAACAGACATGGTTTCTTTATTTTTGTATTATGAATTTTTTTAATCCCATGACTGAGTGCCATTGGAGGGTGGATCATATGGCACCTTAAGGTTTGGCACTTCTTTTTGAAAGATCTGATCACTTCAGATCAACAATGGATTTTATTTGTATGTTTTAAGCGTGAGGACTGATCATGGTTTTGTACTTTGTTTATAGGTTAAGGTAAACATGTGGAGCGTTTGGGAACACTTGTGGTAATTGTGATATTTGATTCTTTCATGATCATCCATTTTCCTTCTTTATAATCATGGTTTTAATTATATGGTTTCCTTTCTAGTCACCATCTATTTATGGCAAATATATGTGACAAGGTTATTCTCTTGATTTGTTGCAGTAGCAGTCTAGCAGAAGGGAGTACTGTAATTAAGCATGGCATGTAAAATGTTAAGACAATTTTATCAAGGCCAAAGAGTCCAAGGAAAAGGGGGAGGGGGAATTCTCAGTTCCTGGTTTTCTTGAAAATTATAAAGAAGATGAAAACCTTCTCATTATAAATTCAGTAGGGCTAGTGCTACAGCAACAAAGAGTTTTCGTCGTATGTGGGCTTTTCAGAACACTTTGTTATGGTTATTTTAGTTTAACAAGTGAGATACGAGTAGTCTCACTTTCTGCTTTACCTTTTTCAGTGCCTTAATAATGTTTCTCTTTTCGGTAGAGTTGTATTAATGTTAATACACTACAACAAATTTGTCTTGCTTTCACCATTTTTCTATGAGTATCGGGAAGTTGTGGACATTAGTTGTTACTTGGATTGGGGTTTCAGGTGCTTGATTCACTTATCAAAAGATTGGCGTTAGCGGAAACCTTTTGCCTCAATTGTGGAATACATGCACTCGATGAACCAACCACCAATCTAGACGTTCCAAATGCTGAAAGTCTTGTTGCAGCTCTTTTAAGGTACAATTTGGTCATGTTTTAACCTTTTGCCTCATCGATCCATGATTGTCCCTTTGTTTTTTCTTTCATCATTTTGTGTTATTGGATAGATCCTGATGAAGGAGTTAAGGGAATGGAATGCCAAGTTCAGTGAAAGGATAGCAGCTCTGAAAGATAAAATTAACAAGTCGAAGAAGGAAGTTGAAGGAGAGAGAATGATTACATTGGGAAGCTGAAGTATCTACTTATCCTTTATTGATGCTGATTTTTTTTATCATATCCAAGTTCATGTTGGCCATTGTTGCTAATCAGTACTTTTTTTGGCCTTAGACTTATATGTCCTTGGAGAAGGAGAGAGTATGACAATCCAAGAGCTTTACATGCAACTGAATTTGGGGTCTCTACTGTTTTAGGATTAAGACCCAGCTCAATCAGGTGATAAAATAGATGAAGGTTCTATTGGGAGTACACAGAAAGTTTTCTTTTACTTTTCATTTTCTTCCCATAAAGGTTAATATTTGTAACAAATGCATGAGTTGGGAGAACTCTTCTTACATTTAATGCTTTTATGGGAATCTGATTCTGTTTATTCTCTCCCTTGTGGTTATTCGGAGTTCGTAGAGTATCGCCACAAATAGAGGGGTGAAGAAGCCTCACCATGTCCTAGTCTGAGGATACTGATTGTTACTCAAGGTGAGAAAGAGAATGCCATGGAATATCGATTATCTTCTTTACATACTCTCAATATCCGGTATGTTCATTCTTTTCAACCTTTAGATGATGGTCATCGTCAACATTCTTTTTTGAGCTTCTTCTTTTATGGAGGCTATGAAGTCTCGTATCTTTGAATCATATCATATATTTTGGAATCATATCTGTCTCTACTCTCTATACACATATATTTTGGAATCATATCACTGTATATCTAATATCCCTATACATGCACACACACACATATATTTGTATAATGCCGAATTTGGGATGTTATGAACAAGACTTCCATGGCCCTAAGTAAGCTGCATGGGGTTAATTGAGTATGTTGAAATTGTCTACTTGCATCACTCACCTAAAAGTTGTACTGACGCGGATCGTATCCATGAAAGAAACCATGTTTTTTCTTATCAATTGGGGCTTGGCATTCTCTATGTTTGGAATTGGTAACAAATTTGTTTGACTGTTATGTAGGGCATCTGATCACTTGCAGCACCCACCTAAAAGTTATACTTATGCGGATCATATCTATGGAAGTTGGGTGATCGAAGGTTGCTTGCTTATCAGCTTGCTTATTATTTGTAAAGCATGGTGATAGCAAGAGTTTGGTTTACTGATGAAGACCACCAGAACAGTGGTTGTCTTATAAGAGACAAGGTTGAATCCTGAAAGCAGAGAAGTGTTATGTCAAAAAAAAATATCTTTGGATGGAGCTTTGGCTTGATCATTGTGGGAGGGATTCAAATAGCTCTTCATATCCTATCACACATGTATTGCAAGTGGTTAGTTACTTCTTCCATATTGTTACCAATTCTAAAGCAGCTGTAGATTTTTTAATGATTGGCTACATAAAAACTTGCATGCTTTTTTGGAGGTTTAACTGGAAGAGGCAAGTAGGAACACAAGCGAAACAAATATGTTTAAACTTACATATTTGCAATTTTTCAACAGACACATTAGTGCTGCTGTTTTCTTGTTGCTCATGAGTACACATAATTTTATGTCAAGGATTAAGAATCTGTCTTATGTATAGCTTCACCATATAAACTTCTAGACTAGAGAAAGAAAGTATGTGACAGAGAGAGATCTAGTGACAGTGAAGAAGATTTATTATTATCCGTTAAATATAGCTAAGTTTGGTTTACCTTTCCATAGAGCAGTGTTAGTATTGCCTTATTTAGATATTAGTGTTCCACATATTCTCTCATTATCGACAATGGATACATCAGCTGCACATGAATGTATTTATACCTCATAACAGTCCTACCTACTCACTTAACCGACATAACGGAACCAGTATGCGACTTCCACGTGTCACATACGCCCAAGATATATCACTAACACACAGCCTTATGCCATGAGGAAGGGAAAGGCACTTTGGGAGTCCGATTACTTAGATGAAAATCCCATATTCGGTGTGGTAGTCTCCTTTTTACTGTCGTCGGCAACCATAGATTATGAAAAAAAACTTAAGAAACCAGGTTCAGCTCTGATACCATGAAAACTTTGATATATGAATATTTTCTCTGTGTCTATTATTTGATTACAAAAGGATATATTTATACATAGTGGAGGTCCTATGATAACTAGGAAGGTGGCGTATGGAAAGGAAAGAAAAAGAGAAAAAAGAAAGAATACAAAAAGATGCTAATCAACCAAAAATAAAAGATTTGGAATTCATTCCATGCACATCCTCCAATGCATCTTCAATATGGAAATGCAATATTTGTGAAATATGCTCCAATATTAATGTAGAAAGCCTTGTTTTTTGACAGGATGACATTGTTCAGAGCTGCTATTGGGATTCCAGTCGTCCCTTTGATCTCAGACGAGAATCTGACGTGGTAACTCCTGATGTAACACTAGATGCTATGCTTTTTGAAAGCCTGGATAAGAATAGATGGCCTCGGTGTCTTAGTGAGCTTGTCAAGTATGGTGCAGATAGCTCTGCCCACGTGCTGTTCAGGAAGCAAAGTAATCAAAACTTCCCCTACGTTTACTTTTTTCTAGATTTCCTTTTGTATCTTTGTATTATCATGTGAAGCAAGATGGTAAGCAGTCAGTTCACAAATCCAATCAGCAAGCACCCACCATAGATGTTGTAGAACCCATTTTCTTCTTCTTTTTACATTTTACATCTATTGCTGTTTTTTTTTCTCCTCAATTACAGTATTATATTCTAAGTTCTTATCTGAGGTACAAATCAATGGTTTTGAATAGGTGTTTTCTGTGTAATGAAATGGTAATACAAGCTTGATCCTGAATTTTAATGTAAATAACCACCATAGAAGTTAAAAAATGTACATTCAACAACTAGTTTAGAGGATGATAATTCAAAGATCAAATTTTCCCCGTATTTGCATTGCCTTTTCTGTGCCATCTTTACTAATCAAGATATTTATAATCTCAGGCTAGAGATTACTAAGCGTCTTGCACTTGTGACACCTGTTGAATTGGGGGGGAAAAGGCTTATCAGTTTCAGGATGCAGACAACAAACTAGATCCGTGTCTCATGTATGCTGTGTTTGTTTGTTCTTACCCCCCTGGAAGGGAAGGAGCTGGTGCAGCAGCAACACGAGAACTGTTCCATCTTATCATCCCCTCGCTAAAATCTGGTTCTGAAGCACATGTCGTGAGTATTAGCTAGTAACTTTATATATATATATATAATGTTGTAAAAGTAAAAAACTTCTCACGCATTATACAATGCAGCAGCTCAAACTGTATAGGAATGATAGATATGTGTCACATTCCCCAAGCTGATTAAACTTTCTACTTGATTTCAGCATGATACTACTATGGCTCTTGGGCTCTTGCATCTGGAAGTGCGTGAAATAATGTTCAGTGAGCTGACATCCTATCAAAGAATAAAGACTCGATATTCTGTGATGATTTGCACTCGGTTATCCGTCCGTTGATTGATAGTCAAGCAACACCACGGAAGGTTAGCGTCAAAGATAGTTGCGGTTGCTGCAGCAAACAAGCATACTGCTGTAGTACTTTCTGATTCGGGATCGAGAAGGTCGGCTTGGTTATGGAACTTCCAACTCGGGTGCGAATTTCACCCAGAGGCTCGTTGAAAGGAAAAGTTTTTATCCGCACATCTGCAGCCAAGTATCACATCATGGTTTTAGGAGCGGATGGAGAGGTAAGCTTCACAAGATTAAGGAAAGTATGTTGTGGTGCTAATTTGGAAGGGTTTTTACAGGTGTTTACTTGGGGTCACCGACTTGTAACTCTAATGCGCGTAGTTGTTGCAAGGATAATAAAGAAAAATGGAAGCACTCCTTTAAAGTTCCACGTGGTCGGAATTGCTGCAGGGATGATACATGGTATGGCTCTTACCCGCATTTTTAATAAACAAAGTTTCATGTCAAACGGGCCACTGTGATCTTATTCAAGCCCTTTTGATAACTTTTGCAGGAAATTGTAATACGTGATCTTGACTACATTCTTACTGTGTCGATGCACACAATTACTAGCGCCTCACTGGATATTTTAGTTGATCTTGAGAAATTGTTGGATTCAAAATCATCTGAAGCATGGAGTCATCGCCAGCTCCCAACCCCAACGGCCACTTTTCCTGCTGCTGTTGTCAACAGCGAAGAGGATGATAGCGACAACGAGTTCCTCGGGACCCGTGATAACAACAATGGTGAAAAGATGGATTCACTGAAAGAAAGAAACCAGAGATTTGATAACTTTCTACAACCAGACAACATTGCAACAGATTGAGATATTGGAGGAAAAACAGTCAAGGGTTATCATCTTGATAGTCAGCAGATCAGCAAGCTTCAGAACAGGCCAATTTTGGAGAACTCGCTCGTTGAGCTTGGTGTTCCTGTTGAAAAACAGTTGGAAATACGACCATTGTTGATAGTCAGCAGATCAGCAAGAGTTTTTTTTGGAGAGACTAGCCTCTCGAACATGCTAATATGGTAAACGGTTTCCAAAACAGGTCGTTGTCGACCGGTTTAGGGATACCAATGATGTATGGAATTGATGTTGCGGTAAACGATCAAAAATTTTAAGAAAAACAAGGGACAAAAAATAAATCCAATTGGTTTCCATTCAGTGACTTTGGCACTGGACGTTCCCCAAACGGGTGGGCCAATCTCCGTCCGGCCCGAGGAAACCTTTGCTTCTAAATAGACCTGAAAATCGAATTTTAAATGTGACGAACCCATCTCGTGTGAGTTACACATGGTGGATTCAGCAGAGTTCCTGCTGGCGTAGATATGGTTGGTTCGAATCGAATACGGTTATTATGTTCATATGCAAGTTTAAATCTTACAATTGGTTTTAATGTTCTATGAAACTGGTGCAGGTCATGGTTTGCTGCAACTACCCTGAATTCATCCATGGATTGACCTATCTTGTGAAGAACGATTTCATCCCAATGAGCCGGATTAAGGATGCAGTGAGATTGGTTTTAATGTTCTATGAAACTGGTGCAGGTCATGGTTTGCTGCAACTACCCTGAATTCATCCATGGATTGACCTATCTTGTGAAGAACGATTTCATCCCAATGAGCCGGATTAAGGATGCAGTGAGGCGGATTTTGCGAGTGAAGTTCGTGATGGGGTCCGTCCAAAAACCCGTTATCAGATATGAGAATGACGAAATATCTTGGATCAGAGGTATGTATTATGAATTTATGATTCTGGAATCTGTTTTCTTGATGGTTTAACCACGACTAAACATTCTTAGGTGGATGCAAATTTGGTTCTTTTCTTTCTAATATCCACTATGATATTTCCCTGGTTCATTGCAGTTAATGATACCTTACAATTATACAGAGTTCATTAACGGTCTAACTAACCTAGTAAAGAACAAATTTATCCCAATGAGCGGAGTTGATGATGCAGTGAAAAGGATCTTAAGGGTAAAGTAGCAATGGGTTCATTTGGCATTTGCAGATCTTAGCATGAGAAATCATTTGGGAAGTATTGTTCTGATTTTCGTTTTTGGTTAATATGTCGGATCATCTTCTTTTGTATGCTTTTGAAGTAGGAATATAGAGAAACGATGAGAAAATCTCTGGTTCTACTGAAAAATGGTGAATCTTTGAAGAAACTATTGCTAAGAAGACATCAAGAATCTTGGGTTTCGAGAACTCATATAGATAACATTTGTTATCAATGTGGCGGTTGGATGATCGAGTGGCAAGGACTCGATGGCAACACAGCTCCTGGTAAAATTGAAAATCAAATCCAACCTCTTTTATGTTCAAATTCTGTAGACTGTCCCAGAGTGTCGAGAGAGGGCTAGATAAGTACAGATTAACATGAGAGCATGGTTTTAAAAAACAGCAGAGGCATATGCCTTGAGGCGCGCCTCAGGGTGGTTCGGTCCAAAAACGAATATGAGGTGCCACTTCATGGTACCCAGTAGGGACGTGCACCTTGGTGGTGTGAGGCGGGAGGTTGCGGGGATGACACTGCCCACTCACGGTCCTACCCTGACCACCGCCCCTCCCTCGACATCCTAACCCTGGTCCCAAGCCCGCACCTCCTCCTCGAGCACACCCAGGTCCTGCCCCAACCCACTCCTCGCACCGACCACGTGGTGGGGATAGCTGTGATGATGACAGCAGTGGCGTGGTGGTCGGTGGGGGTGGGTGCTAGTTATGAGGACAACAGTAGTGGCGTAGTGGTCGGATGGCGGGGGGGTGTGGGTGAGTGACAAGGTGGCCGTGACAGCTATGACAACGACAATAGAGACATGGTGGTCAGTGGCGATGTGGGGTTGGTGTGGGTGGGTGACGAGGTGGGGGTTGCCTTTTTCATTTTGCGACATCTGTCCCAACTGTCACCAAAGGTGACTTCTAAAAGGGTTGTCTTTTTCTTTTAAGACATCTGTCCAAGCTGTCACCAAAGGTGACTTTTCGAAGGGGTGTCTTTTCTTTTGCGACACCTGTCGAATCTGTCATCATATACCCACTTCAGGTTTCATTTTGGTCCTAAGTGGAACAAAGTAAAACCACTAATAATAATACTTAACACACACTTACTGCAACAACCTGATTGTATATATATTTACTAGGATTCTAAAATAGCATTAAAATTGTAATACTTGGATGCATGCATGCATTTTATTTAGGTACAATTGGAGTATTTATGGAGGTATAATTATAGGAGAAAGTAGGATGATTTAGTTAAGTATATTTTTTTTCTGTTGTTCTTTAAACAAACTATTGACCTGCAATTCAGTTTGGGTGAAGATGAGGAGCTTTGGGTTTGGTACAGTTTTATGTGACACACACAAATGCACAATTTTTTTTGTAAACCCTGTTAATGATGGATATAGGCCTTAGAAAGCTGTATATTCTAGGCATATTTTGTGTTAGTTTTGTGTAATGGCTAGATGAAAAGAATAAAAAATTACTACCGGTTGGTTGGTGATAATTTGGGATGAGTAAGTGAGATTTCAAGGTGCCTAAATAGCCAAATCGGATTGGGTATTTCAGTCGATATATATATATATATATATTGATGTCTATTCTAAGTTTATAACATTATAAGTTTGTCTAATTTGGTGTCTTTTCTGGATCATAGGTTCGTAGGGATGGAACCCAAATGGCACATGCTCAGAGTAAAAAGCTATCACAACTTACTGCAGATAATGCTCAATGGGAAGATTAGCAGCTTCTGAGATCTGGAGCGGTCAGAGGTACAAAGGTGCAGACAGGTTCATGGTCTGGATTACAACTTTTTAGCAAGACTTTTTAGGGATCATGCTTACTTTCTAATTCAGTATTTCAAGTTCATTAAGCTACTTTCTGAAAATTTCGCTTTTTGATTCAGATACGAAGCCTCTGTTCTTGGATGGGAGGATTGTGTTTACTTAGCAAGCGGAGTCCGTAATGCCTCTAAAGGATCCGACATCAGATATGGCTATTATTTCAAGAAAAGGTTCCAATCTTGTTCGTGAATAAATCCTGTCAACGCTTTTGGGAACTTGCTGGTTCAAAACTTGGGGGGTGATATTCTTGGTGTTGAGAAGACGGCATAACAGGTTGATAGCTTGTTTAGATTTATTGTTGTTTAATATAAGTTTTTTGATTCGATATTTATTGCGTAATATTTACTTTAATTATATATCAGATCGATGCTGATACGGGAATAGTTGGTGAAGATGATTTCAAAAAAGTTGCAAAGTTTTCACGACATCTGAAAAAGGGTGAAGCAGTGAGCAGTTTTGCCAAGTCAAAATCACTATCTCAACAACGACAATACCTGCCAATATTTTCTGTACCGGGATGAACTGTTGCAGGTATGTTTTTTATATGCTGTTATTTTATACAACATATAACCAAAAGCAGTTATCTTTTTGAAGAAAAAGTACGGTAGAACCTCTATATTGATACTCCATAATTAATAAATTTTGTAAGATAATATTACAAATGAATCTTTCTTAATTCACAAACATAACTAAAACAATATAGCGTGATATTGTTCTAGTGTTTGTTGTTTTTTTCTAAAGTTTCAATCTACTGAAAAAGATCACCAATTTCATACAATGAATTTTGATGTAAGCAAAGTTAAACTTCATTGAGGGGATGTTTGGTTGGTTTTCCGTCAAATTGCATGAACGTTTCTGTGATTAATCTGCCTGTAGAGATTGGGAAGGTTTTTGTTTGGTTGAGTTCTTTCATAGATTGAAGTAGCGTGTTTTTTAATTGGGGGGGGGAAGGTTTGGAAAGAACTTGGCTTTCTCATAAAGTTCTCCCTAGAAACGTACTGAATAAGCCCACTTTATCTATCATTACGGCTTGTTTGTTAGCAGCTTAATGAGCTTAATATATGTTAGTGGCTTATATAGTATAGAAAGTGAATAAGCCCACTCATAGCTTTTTTTGTAAGCTATACATGAATATATGTTAGTGGCTTAATAGTATAGAAAGTGACTTATTCAATAAGAATTTAGGAGGGAGCTTTATGTAGAAAGCCAAGTTTTTTTAAAACCTGTCCTTTCCAATTAAAAAACACACTCATTCCATCTATGAAAAAACCCTTCCAAACAAAATCTTCCTCAATCTATACAGAGATAAATCCACACAGACAGCTTTATCCATGTTGGAGTCCCACATCGGCTAGACTTGGACCATTGTTCTTGTATATATGTTGGAACCTCCCCTTTCTCCTCAAGGGCTCTTTTGGAGATTGATCTAGGGGTTCCACATATCCTAATATGGTATCAGAGCCAAGGTCTACCACTCTAGGGACTTGACACTTCTGGCTAACCCCCTCTCGACACCCTGAGACAATTCGTTTCCATCTAGCCTCGTTGGAGGGGGCGTGTTGGAGTCCCACATCGGCTAGACTTGGACCATTGTTCTTGTATATATGTTGGAACCTCCCCTTTCTCCTCAAGGGCTCTTTTGGAGATTGATCTAGGGGTTCCACATATCCTAATAATCCATTAAGCTGGACTTGATGTAAAACCAACCAAACAGCTCCTAGGCCACTAGCAAACAGTCACGTATAGCTGACCGAATAAGCTGAGTCCCATCAAGCTGCTACCAAACGGGCCCTGAATTGCAAACGCTTTTAAAATTAATAATATTAATTCATAGATTAATTAATACCTCTATGAAATAATAAAATCTTATACTTCAAAAAACTGAACTATTAATTTAAGAGGTTCTACTGTTCTTTGAAAGTGTTTCTTAGCTCCAGCCTCCAGGGCAATTGATTTGATTTCCATGATTTCTTTTTCATTAAAAGTATCTTTATTGTTTTTTGTGTAATTATTTCCGTCTATTTGTTGTATAATCTATACTTAAAATCCCTTTACAACGACATGTCGAGATTGCATTCTTGAAGGGGTAGCTTGCTTTAAGGCATAGGTGAGCCTATCATTTGCAATCGACCGTTTTAATCTCATTGTTTTTGCCAATATTCTTTGAGTATTGGTGTTATTTTTTGTTCAACGGATGTGGTTTTTTTTGTCTAGTCCTTGGGGTTGTTTCAATTTCAAAGGACTACAATAAAACCTGCCTTGACCTTGACGATTATACGTGTAGACTTTGGTTTTTGTTGTAGGAGGTATTCATTTTTAGCATCCCTAAAAAACTTTTGGTATTTATTTTGCTATGCCATTGTTGTTGATGTCAAATTTTTCTTTCTTTTTCAGCTTTTTTGTTATGGGATTGTTTATTCTCAGTTTTGATTTTTTGTGTAATTGAGTTTTCTTTATTTATTTATTTTTGGCTTTCTTAAGTATTGGGTTCTTTTTATATCTGCTACAAAGATTTCAAACGACTACACTAAAACCTGTACCTTGACCTTGACGGGTTATAAGCGTAGAGTTTTGTTTCTATTGTCGGAGGTTTCATCTTTTTTCCAGCCCTAAAAGTTTTTTGGTTTTTATTTTGCTAATTCTTTGTTGAGTTTGAATCTGTCTTTCTTTTTTCAGCTTTTTTCTTAGTACTTGATTTTTTGTGTAATTGTGTTTTCTTTATTTATTTATTTTTGATCTTTTCGAGCATATGGTTCTTTTTATATCTTCTACAAAGATTTCAAACGACTACACTAAAACCTGTGCCTTAACCCTGACGGTTATAAGCATAGAGTTTTGTTTCTATTGTCGGAGGTTTCATCTTTTTTCCAGCCCTAAAAGTTTTTTGGTTTTAATTTTGCTATTCCGTTGTTGATTTTGTACCTGTCTTTCTTTTTTTCAGCTTTTTTTATCTTAGTACTTGATTTTTTGTGTAATTGTGTTTTCTTTATGTATTTTTTTGATCTTTTCGAGCATATGGTACTTTTTATATCTTCTACAAAGATTTCAAACGACTACACTAAGACCTGTGCCTTGATCTTGACGGGTTATAAGCGTAGTGTTTGGTTTCTATTGTCGGAGGTTTAATCGTGTTTGCAGCCCTAAAAGTTTTTTGGATTTTATTTTGCTAATTCGTTATTGAGTTTGAATCTGTCTTTCTTTTTTCAGCTTTTTTCTTATTACTTGATTTTATATGTAATTGTGTTTTCTTTCTTTTATTTATTTTTGGCCTTTTTGAGCATTGTGTTCTTTTTATATCTTCTACAAAGATTTCAAACCACTACACTAAGCCTTAACCCTGACGGTTATAAGCATAGAGTTTTGTTTCTATTGTCGGAGGTTTCATCTTTTTTCCAGCCCTAAAAGTTTTTTGGTTTTAATTTTGCTATTCCGTTGTTGATTTTGTACCTGTCTTTCTTTTTTTCAGCTTTTTTTCTTATTACTTGATTTTTTGTGTAATTGTGTTTTCTTTATGTATTTTTTTTGGTCTTTTTGAGAGTATTGGGTTCTTTTTATATCTTCTACAAAGATTTCAAACGACTACACTAATACCTGTGCCTTAACATTGACGGTTATAAGCGTAGAGTTTTGTTTCTATTGTCGGAGGTTTCATCGATTTTGCAAACCTAAAAGTTTTTTGGTTTTTATTTTGCTATTCCGTTGTTGATTTTGAATCTTTCTTTCTTTTTTTCAGCTTTTTTTCTTATTACTTGATTTTTTGTGTAATTGTGTTTTCTTTATGTATTTTTTTTGGTCTTTTTGAGAGTATTGGGTTCTTTTTATATCTTCTACAAAGATTTCAAATGACTACACTAAAACCTGTGCCTTGACCTTGACGGGTTATAAGCGTTAGTGTTTGGTTTCTATTGTCGGAGGTTTAATCGTGTTTGCAGCCCTAAAAGTTTGTTGGTTTTTATTTTGCTAATTCTTTGTTGAGTTTGAATCTGTCTTTCTTTTTTCAGCTTTTTTCTTATTACTTGATTTTATATGTAATTGTGTTTTCTTTCTTTTATTTATTTTTGGCCTTTTTGAGCATTGTGTTCTTTTTATATCTTCTACAAAGATTTCAAACCACTACACTAATACCTGTGCCTTAACCCTATCGGTTATAAGCGTAGAGTTTTGTTTCTATTGTCGGAGGTTTCATCTTTTTTCCAGCCCTAAAAGTTGTTTTTTTTGCTATTCCGTTGTTGATTTTGTACCTGTCTTTCTTTTTTCAGCCTTTTTCTTATTACTTGATTTTTTGTGTAATTGTGTTTTCTTTATTTTTTTATTTTTGATCTTTTTGAGCATTTTGTTCTTTTTATATCTTCTACAAAGATTTCAAACGACTACACTAATACCCGTGCCTTAACCCTGACGGTTATAAGCGTAGAGTTTTGTTTCTATTGTCAGAGGTTTCATCTTTTTTCCAGCCCTAAAAGTTTTTTGGTTTTTATTTTGCTATTCAGTTGTTGATTTTGTACCTGTCTTTCTTTTTTCAGCTTTTTTCTTATTACTTGATTTTTTGTGTAATTGTGTTTTCTTTATTTATTTATTTTTGGTCTTTTTGAGTATTGGGTTCTTTTTATATCTTCTACAAAGATTTCAAACGACTACACTAAAACCTGTACCTTGACCTTGACGGTTTATAAGCGTTGAGTTTTGTTTCTATTGTAGGAGGTTTCATCGTGTTTTGCAGCCCTAACAGTTTTTTTGTTTTTATATTGCTAATTCGTTGTTGATTTTGAATCTGTCTTTCTCTTTTCAGGTTTTTTGTTATTACCTTATTTTTTGCGTAATTGAGTTTTCTTTCTTTATTTATTTTTGGCTTTCTTAAGTACTGGGTTCTTCTTATATCCTCTTCAAAGATTTCAAACGGATAAACTAAAACCTGTGCCTTAACCTTGACGGGTGATTAGCGTAGAGTTTGGTTTCTATTGTCGGAGGTTTCATCGTTTTTGCTACCCTAAAAGTTTTTTTGTTTTTATTTTTCTCATCCGTTGTTGATTTTGAATCTGTCTTTCTTTTTCAGCTATTTTGTTATTACCTTATTTTCTGTGTAATTGAGTTTTTTTTCTTTATTTATTTTTGGCTTTCTTAAGTATTGGGTTCTTTTTATATCTTCTACAAAGATTTCAAACGACTACACTAAAACTTGTGCCTTGACCTTGACGGGTTATAAGCGTTAGTGTTTGGTTTCTATTGTCGGAGGTTTCATCGTTTTTGCAGCCCAAAAAGTTTTTTGGTTTTTAATTTGCTATTCCTTTGTTGATTTTGAATCGTCTTTCTTTTTTCATCTTTTTTCTTATTACTTGAGTTTATATGTAATTGAGTTTTCTTTATTTATTTATTTTTGATCTTATTGAGTATTGGGTTCTTTTTATATCTTCTACAAAGATTTCAAACCACTACACTAATACCTGTGCCTTGACCTTGACGGGTTATAAGCGTAGAGTTTGGTTTCTATTGTCGGAGGTTTCATCGTGTTTGCAGCCCTAAAAGTTTTTTGGTTTTTATTTTGCTCGTCCGTTGTTGATTTTGAATCTGTCTTTCTTTTTTCAGCTTTTTTCTTATTACTGATTTTTTGTGTAATTCAGTTTTCTTTATTTATTTATTTTTTGTCTTTTTGAGTATTGGGTTCTTTTTATATCTTCTACAAAGATTTCAAACGACTACACTAAAACCTGTGACTTGACCTTGACGGGTTTTAAGCGTAGAGTTTTTTTTCTATTGTCGGAGGTTTGCATTGTGTTTGCAGCCGTAAATGTTTTTTTGTTTTTATTTTGCGAATCCCTTGTTGATTTTGAACCTGTCTTTCTTATTTTCAGCTTTTTTGTTATTACTTCATTTTTTGTGTAAATGGGTTTTCTTTTTTTATTTGTTTTTGGCCTTCTTAAGTATTGGGTTCTTTTTACATCTTCTACAAAGATTTCCAACGAATCAGTTCTTTTTATATCTTCTACAAAGATGCCATGTTTTTTTTATATCTTCTACTAATCGCGCCTCATTTCTGCGAACTTAAAAATCCCTTACGGTGGTTGATGATGTAGTACGCATTGCTTTTCTTCAAGGGTAGCTTGCCTGGAACTTGTGTAAATTAAATAGTATATATCAATGTAATTAACCATTGTAAATTGCATTGTAGGAGAAGATTTTGAACCTATATTTTGGGAACTTTTACTATTTAATTTACACATTAAATAATACCAAGTTGAGATTTTATGTTCTTTTCTTCAAAAAGGATTTTGATGCACTCATAAATGTGAATTGTAATTATCATAATCCTTTAATAATTGTTAACTGAAACCTTTTTGTTATGTCTGCCTGATGAGCTTAATCGCATCTCGCATCCCTCTTGTGGTTTTCCTGGATGTGCGATGTCCTCATTTACATGAATCTGGATCCTTCTGTAATTTTGCATTTCAAGTTTTCCCTTCTATCTCTGGTGAAAGACAGAACAGATGGTAAGTAATTATATTTTTGAGGCTTGTTAGTATTGGAGTTCATGTTTAAATTTACATCATTCTTCGGTGGCCCCACCCATTTTAAATCTTGTTAGTGGTTGATGCTGTAAATTGTCATTGTTTTCCATATATTCACCTGGTTTTGCTAAAGCTAGTTGATATTGTTCATTGAGGTCTGACCCTTATTTTATAGTTCAAATCCTCTTTTTGTCAATCAACATCTTAACTTTTATTCAAACACGTCTTTTTCATCCTTTTACATGATACTACTAAAGCATGGGGATAGTAACAATTATGTCTTCCTTCAGTTTGCAAACCACATATGACACTTGAGACAGAAGTGTGTGTAAGATTTGAGTTTGCACATCAAGGGCTACTTGCAATGGCTTCATGCTAAAGGCCATATGGCACATACAAGTTTGCAAATCGCCTATAAAACCGACCACGGGTCCTGAAAACAGGAGTATCTGGAAAAGATGATGTCTATAGACTTAGAAAGGTGTATAGTTTAGGCATATGTTGGAGAGGCTTGACCTTTTAATGTTTCTGCACACACATTGCCGATCAAAATGGCCTATAACTTATTACTTGAGATATCACAATTTTTAAGTTGTGAAGGCAGGTGTTTAGTAAACCTAAAAACCAAAAACCTTTGGTATTTATTTGTTTAATGTGGCAAAGTAAGGTAGAACCTGTTAGAATTATCATATCGACTAATATAATCACAAGTGCATATTAGATTTCTGTAATCGTAAGGGGATGATTAACACTAGTAGTTGTATAAGTGGCACATGCATGGTAAAATGCAGGTAAACTAGCTTTTGATTCAGACTACTTTGTCAAGGTCAATCTAGTATGTCCGATTTTTTTCATGACTCTAAGTAGGCTGCATTGGGTGAGTTGAGTATGTTGACGTTGTCTACTTAAGTGGCATTCTCTATGTTGGCAATTGGTAACAAATGTGTTTGACTGCTATGCAGCGCATCTGATCATTTGCATCAATGACCTAAAAGTTGTACTTACACGGATCATATCTATGAAAGAAACCATATTTGGGAAAAAATTTGGAGATCGAAGGTTGCTTGCTTATCAGCTTCGAGTATACAATGAGATGCGTTTTTTATGATCCAAATCAGGTGAGTGATGGAATATCTTCCCTAGTGTATTTGATATAGCATGGTGATAACCCTGTCCTTTCTTGTATGTCTTTTTCTAGAGTAACTTCCTAAATCTGTCAGTTTTTTATGAGTATGAAAATAGAGGTAGTAAAACTGGTGTCTCGTCTTTCCATCACTTTGCTAAATAATTAATGGCCATCAAAAAAAGATTTCTACCATAGACAAAATTGCCTAATCATGGTTGAGTCTCCATGCATACAGCCTCCTAGCTCCTCTGCTCCAGGCCCAAATACGTCATTCCTGTAAACCTGCCTTGACCTTGAGGGTTTTCCTTGCGTTTTCGGCTGTCGGTGGTTTTCCTTGCGTTTTCGGCTGTCGGAGGTTTTGGGTCAACTTCAAGTTTTTCTTTCAGACAAGTCTATTCGTGGATCCTTTTGATTCCACCAGGTTTTAAGTCTAGAATTGGTTTTATGTATATCTAATCATATACACGTGTTGAAGAATTCCAGAAAGTTTGGTAGCATCGAATTGACAGCAGCAAACCAACCAATTGTTATTCCAGAAACTTGATTTCAAGTTTCAGCTTTCATTTACCTTCAGCTTTTAGTATCACTTCAAGCATTGTTGACTTTTCTGGCAGCCACAGGTATGTTGCAACAGAGGTAAGTTATCATTGTTTTCCGTATAATCGACCTAGTTTTGCTCAAAAGTTTGCTGATAACTGTAAGGTGTGACTCATATTATTGTAGTCCAAGCTCTCTTTAACATCACTAGGGTGGTGCGTCATTGGTTTGAGATTGATCTCCAAAGGTCAAAAGTACCTAGAGGTCTCAGGTTCGAATCCAAAGAGAAATAAAATTCCCCTTCTGGCCACGGAGGTTCAAATGCGGTGACAAGGCTACCCGCTAAGCTGGTGGTCACCCTGGGATTAATTGGCTCGCATGGCGGGTTGGATATCCAGGTTAATAAAAAAGATATAGAAGTTGTTTGTATTAGTTATGCTATTCTGTATGTAAATCATATATTTTATAATTTAAATTACTTTTTGATTTTCAAATGGCTAACACTCGTTTGTGAACTTGTGTATGATTCTTTAGTTGGAAAATGAAGTTCAGAAAAATGGGGTGACCTAGCTAAGGCAGGGTCTTGGACATGTTTTCTTAGAGTTTGTTCTCGATCATCATTTTAAATTAATCTAGTTAAATTGGTGACTAGTTAATTCAGTCACAGACATCCACTTCTTCTGTTTGGAGAAACACGTAGCTCACTGTAATGGAACGGGGCACGAGACCAATCACTGTTGGACAAATTACAAACGCAACCACTGTTTGGATCAAGCCACAGGACAGGCAATCTTATGCCGCTTAACTGAGTAACAGGTACCATAGATCAAATCACTAGAGCCTTTTTTATTTTATTTTTTATCATGGCCTTGTTGAATTCTCCCATATATATCCTTTTGTTACAGAGTTTTAAAATGATTTTCGTGTAGCATGGTTCACCAATAAAGATGAAATTAAAGGATGTTGAACAAGCCAAATATTAATAGTCATAGGGAGGGTTTAGCAAGGATCATGGCATGACATATGAAAGGGTGATCCTATTCTTTTTAAGGGAATTTTTGTACCTTTGTTACAGAACAGGAGTGCTAACAGCTTTTGCTAGGCATGGTTTGCTCATAAGGATTTTGATCAATTATGATGAAAATGGATTCTAAAAAAGCACAGCGTCATTAAATTTGGATATTAAAAGTGGAAAGCAAAGCAAGTACTGCAGGGGTTATTAGAAGTTTACCCTGAGTACGTGGGATTGCTATTTTTGTTTTTAGTTTCCATCAAAATTTCCATGCTATTGATTTAAACATAATTTGCAGCAGAACCATAACCCTTCATATCTTTCTACATCTCAATTCAGTCAATATTATAAACAAAAAACATCGAAACGCAACAGAAAGCTTTATATGTAAAAACAGATTGTTATTAAAACAAAAGGATATAATACTAAAAGAGATGAATAGTTGATGCATTTGGTGTTTCTTCCTTGTTTATATTTTATAAAATTTGAAGGTATCATGTATCGTCTATTTTCTAACTTCTTCCTGCAAATTTTGACGGCTTGATTGTAGTGGATGCTCCTTTTTTGGATTCAACATGGCT
Source organism: Silybum marianum (assembly GCA_036898165.1). Lineage (NCBI taxonomy): Eukaryota > Viridiplantae > Streptophyta > Magnoliopsida > Asterales > Asteraceae > Silybum > Silybum marianum. The sequence goes on from CM072532.1 coordinate 3,629,481, forward strand.
TGGTTCTGGAAGCTGACAGATGTGGATGTTGGTGCTTCATGACTCACGTTGACTCATGGTTGTAATCAAGGGTTGCTCCCTCACTTATCTGCTCTGTTATCTTGCAGATTTCAAGAAAAGCAAAGAAGTCAATCAATGGCAAACTTGGAAGGTACGTTCTTCAATATTAATGCCATAAATAAAATGTGATTGCTCGAGTATTGATGGTGATTGATTTATATGTTGATCAAAGTAAGTTTATAATATATGTCTAAGATTTTTAGCAGAACCCTTAAGGGAGTCGATTTGATGGATCTTGCCTCTCATTGTGTGCTTTCCTCTTGCTTCAGTTGTATTGGTGCAAACTGAATTTATCGCATTGTTTTATTAATATGAAATCTTCAAACAAGTATGATATTTGTGATTTACATGTCATCACATTCACATACATGTGAGCTGAGTATATGATAAAAATAGGAGTTTGTGTGTGGCTTAGTAGCATTATTTACTTAACACACTTACTGCAACAACCTGATTGTATATGTAGTTACTAGGATTCTAAAATAGCATTAGAATTCTAATGCATGCATTTTATTTAGGTACAATTGGAGTATTTATGGAGGTATAATTAGAGGGGAAAGTAGGATAATAAGCAAAACAATTGGTTGCACAGATGATTTAGTTGAGTATTTTTCATGCAAGCTATTGATCAACAATTCAGTTTGGGTGAAGATGAGGAGTTGTGGCTTTGGTATGGACACTAATATTTTGTAACCCTATAGCTTATGGATAAAGGCCCTGTAAAGCTGTATATTCTAGTAGGCATATTTTGTGTTAGTCTTGCGTAATGTCTAGATGAAAAGAATTAAAAAAAATACTACGTGTTGGTGATAATTCGGGGTGAATTAGTGAGATTTCAAGGTGCCTAAAAGTATGTTTCCATAGCAAATAGACCTTATGATTAAGCATATATGATTAAATTTGTATATCATGTGTGTAATAATATATATGATATTGGAACTTTTCGTCTTTTCGCAAAATGTTTAACTTCTCGCATGATCATACCTCTCTCTATATACAGGCTGAAGATGAAACATTTTGCGAAAAGACGAAAAGTTCTTGTGGGTTGTGGGTTGTGTGTATTATTTTGTTTTTGTGGGTTGTGGAGCCCACCGTTTCCATAATTATTAAGTTAATATAAAGGAAATTGTCCCACTTACAACCACTCATTTATTTCATTCTTTTGCTTGTGTGAAACAAAATGAAACCTATCAAATTTAAATCTTCTTTTCTTATCAAGACTCGACTTATAACAACTAACTTTTATATATTATTTTGAAAATTCCCCAACATTTTGGAGACCTTTAATTGTTTCTGCGCGGTTATTAGGATCCATGAAGATCATGACTTGTTACTAGTAGAATTGAGATTTCATGAGCTTTAAATTGTAAAATGGGGTTTAGTAAACTATTATATTGTATGTTTCATATTTTGTAAATATTATATTCTAATAAATAATTTACAATTATCTGCATTGAATAATTATGTAAGTATTAATAATTATGAGGGGAATGCTCAAATATCTCATGTGATTTGTCCTAATTTTGCGACTTGCAGGGAATGAATTTACAATCTTGCGACTTGCAGGGAATGATTTGTCAATAGCGGCATGGTAGTTGGTGGCAGGGTGGGGTTGGTGTGGGTGGGTGGGGTAGGTAACGGGGTGGGGTGTCCAATGTGACAACACTAGTGGCGTGGTGGTCAGTAGTGGGTTGTGGTGGCTAACGGTTGTGACCACGACAGTATTGGTGTGGTGGGGGGGGGGGGTTAGGAGTGGGGGCGTGATAGTGATAATAGTAGCATGGTCGTGGTAGGGTATAGGTGGTCAGTGTTATATTGGTAGGAATTCAATTCCGTTCATTTCATTATGCCAAGGAATGATGAGTTCATTGGTTTGTGGAATTCAATGGAATTTGAAGGATTCCACCCATTTCAAGAAGTTAACTAAACAAAGGAAGTGGAATTTGAACAAATGAATTTGTTATTCCAATCCACCAAATTCCTTCGAAATTTGTCCTTCCATTTGTGAAACATAATTTTACGTCATGGTTGTAATCAAGGGTTGCTCCCTCACTTTTTCTGCTCTGTTGTCTTTCAGATTTCAAGAAAAGCAAAGAAGTCAAACTTGGGAGGTATGTTCTTCAATATTAATGCCCTAAATATATGGGGAAATTGACTCAAATGACTTAAGTAGATAGCCAAATTGGTCTCCTAACCATTTCTCTTATGGGTTGACCCAAATGTCATTACTTCTGCAATATCCAGGTCTACAGTATTACGGACCTAACTAAAAGACAAAAAATATCAGATTCAACAAGTTTAGCAAGTGGTACCATAGCAATTGCGGACCTGACCATCCCTACTGAATTTGATGATTTTTTGCGGACCAGGATATTGCAGAAGTAGTGACATTTTGGTCAACACAACACTTTTAGGGTTATGTGGTATGAGAGAAAAGTAAGATTTTTTTAATGTTTTTTGACAGCAAACGGGTGTTGTATGTATAGGGGTTTTAGTGACAGTTAAAACTGTCCCAAAAGGTCGCAACTCTTCAAACAGTCACTATTTGTGATACCTGTCAAACCGTCACTTTCAAAAGTGACTTTTCAACGGACTGCCTTTTCCTTGCGACGTGTTCCCCAACTGTCACCAAAGGTGACTTCTCGATGGGTAGTCTCTTCCTTTTACACCAAAGGTGACTTTTCGAAGCGTTGTCTTTTCTTTTGAGCTGTCATTATATACCCACTTTAGGTTTCCTTTTAGTCATAAGTGGAACAAAGTAAAACCGCTAAAACTCAAGTTTCTTGTTCCTAAGGCTCAAATTTTGGTCATAAGTGGAACAAAGTAAAACCACAAAAACTCAAGTTTCTCGTTCCTAAGACTCGATCCAAAACAAATAAGACTTCAATATTATTTTGAAAATTTCCCCCACAGTTTACCATAGTTTTTTCATTTATGGGAAGTTAATGGTACATTTATGAGTTTCTTATCATATTATACACCTCTTCATTCCAAGTCTAAAATATCAAGAGTCATAGATTAGACCATCTGTTCATCATGTGTATCTGTCAATTTGTCAAATAACCGTGTTCAAATTCATGATGTCTTAAACAGAGGTTAAATTTTTGAAAGTAGGGTTTGCTAATGTGGTTGGAAGTTCATTTATATATGGTTCAGGACCTAAATGTCTGGCAAGTCATTTTTTAAAACTTGCATCTAACATAGAGAAGCCCGAAAACAATAATATTTGATAATGCAAATTCGGGTTCGAACGTAATATGTTATGAAAGTTGTTTTTCTAAATTTACAGATTGACAAAAATAGTTTTACTTGACCATCTAAGCTTTGTGTCCCACTTTGTTTGGAAAAAAAAACTTCCCCATTATGGATGCTCCAACAATAGCATCTATCATGAACTTGCTTCTCTTAGGAAGTACTTAAATTGTAAAATTTTTTTTTGAAAAGGGTATTCTAGGCATTTAAATTGTAAAATATTACTAGAGGAAAACTTGAAATAGTTTAAATGTTTTAGTTATTAAAAAAAATATCGTTAAATTAATAAATAGTTATGTTAAAATAGAGATTTTTTGTGGCTTTAAGCATTTTCGATAGCTATGGTATATTATTATCTTTTCTAAAACAAAGTATAAAGTCAAAATATCTATAAAAATTATATCCAACTCTAACGACTGTTCTATTATTTTAGATATTTTTACATTGATTATATTATTAAAATAATTAATACGTTCAATAAAAATATTATTTTTCTCTCTTAGATCATTTAATTTCAATGTCTTTTATTGATGAAAAAGTTTTAAAATATTATTTTTCTCTTAATTATTGGGTTTGAAGATTTTTCCAATTTTCACGTTCTCTTTATTCTTCTCTATTTTAGCATCAAAGTAAAAAACAAATCTTAAACTATCAAATTTTTTTATTTTAGAGTTAAATTCAAATTTGGTCCCTGTGGTTTACAAATTATAACGGATAAGGTCCCTCAATGATTTTTTTAACGAATAACGTCCCTGTGGTTTCTATTTTATAACACATAAGGTCCTCCACCTAACTTTTCTGTTAAATATAACATTTTTAACATATTTTCTTTATTTTTCATTTTTCAAACCACATGGACCAAATCTGTAATTTACTTTAAACTATATACATATATTTATATTTTATGTATTGTATTGTATAATTATATTTTTATTTCATTAATTATATAAATTGCCTATTTTATTAATTATATAATTTTCGTATTTTATAAATTATAATACCTTTATATTTTATAAATTATTTTTATTTTGTATATTCATATAATATATTACATTTGTATTTTATAAAATGTTAATAATTTAATAAAATATATGAAAGGTCCAATTTATACTATAAACATTAACTCATGTCAATATATAAATTGCATGCATGAAATATTTAAATACATAAAATATATAAAAATATAAAATATAAATATAATTTTTTTTATAAAATATAGATGTAATATAATTTTAAATATACAAATAATTAATAATTCATAGATATACATATATGAATTGAATAGAGATGGTAACAAATGTTAGACGATAGATTTTCAGTAGAATCATCTTGATGACATCGATGTTGTACATGTTTGAATTTAATTTTGATATTATATTTACTGTATATATTTATATCTATAGATTAATAATTTTTGTATATTTAAGCTTATATTATATCATAGTTCTCGATTCATTTCCAAAATGGATAAATGATACAAACTCACAAACCAATATAAAAATAATTTTTTTCATTATTTTTTCCATCAAATGCTATGATTTAAGATGTTTTTATACATATGTTTGTTTCACTTTATGAAAAAGTTAAATGTGAAAAATGCATGTAAAACTTTTACATTATGAAACAAATATATGATAAACTTTTAACTTATGAAAATAAATACATGTGAAACTTTACATTATGAAACAAACATATGTATAATAACATCTTAAATCATAGCATATGGTGAAAAAAAAAATTATTTTTACATTGCCTTGTACGAGTTTGTACTTTTCATCCAGTTTGTAAATGAACCAACATCTTATATTATATTTATATTTTATAGAATTTGCTTTATACTTGTATTTATATTTTATATTTTATATTTTATATTTGTATTTATTTATTTGAATCTTCATATATGTATATAATTTATATAATGAACTGATTTAGTGTTTTTAACATAAACTGAACATTCGATACATTTTATAAAATTATTTATATTTTATATATAAATATAAATACAAAATAAATTTTATAAAAGATAAATATAATATATCATAAATATATTAAGTATAAATATTTTTTAAATAAAATTATAAGGTGCCTATAAATATGTAGTATAATTTATATAATAAGAAAATTATACAATTAACAAAATATGTAATTTATATAATTAATGAAATGCAAATATAATTATACAATACATAAAATATAAATATATGTATATAGTTTAGAGTAAATTACAGATTTGGTCCATATGGTTTGAAAAATGGAAAAATAAAGAAATTATGTTAAAAATGTTATATTTAACGGAAAAATTAGATGGAGGGACCTTACGTGTTATAAAATGGAAACCACAGAACGTTATTCGTTATAAAAATCATTCAAGGACCTTATTCGTTATAATTTGTAAAACCACAGGGACCAAATTTGAATTTATCTCTTTATTTTAATACATGTGTTGGAATAGAGAACGATTTATACAATTAAATCATAATCAATATATAAGTAAAAATTGAAGGGGTTTGTAGTAGTAGGGCTCCAACCCACAAAGTAGAAACAACCATCAACTAATCGGTTGGCCGACCCAACCGTATCTCGGAGCAAAGACACGGCGGTGACCTGTGCAACTAGCCCACAACCCACATTGCCCGACCTACCAAATACTCGTTTATACTTCTAATATTTTATGAGATTTGAACCTTTGATTTTCTAAGAGAAAGGACATCACTGGTAACTCGGACATGGTTGGACCATCCAACATTTGGTTTTCAAATGCATTATTGACAATTTGATATCAAGTTTTGCCATTCAAGAAAATTATGTAAATCAAAAACTTCGAATTGTGTATACTCCTTACTTAGCAACTAATCATTTTTCAAAATAGGAGATGCACATAAAGTCAATGTGTGGAAAAGTGTGGGCTTAGCAATCCCAAAGCCAGGATTGATTTTTTGAATCGGCACTAAAAGTCGAATTGATTCTAATTACTTTTTAAAATGTATGAATTTAGCTGGATCTAAAAAGTCTCAAAACTCTTTTTATGGCACACGTGAAAAGAAAACATAAGATCTCAACTACAATATCTTTGACAAACATATATAATTATTCTATAGATGTATCGATTAATCGATAAATTATATATATATATATATATATGTAGAGAGAGAGAGAGAGAGAGAGAGTAAAGTTCGAATGAGAGAACTCAAATTTGGTTTTAAACCGAGGGATAAGTGAGAGCGCGACACGTGTCGTAATGTAGATTATTCATTCTGAAGATGACACGTCTCACGCTCTCATTTGTCTTCGTTCACAACCAAATTTGAGCTCTCATTTAAATCCGCCCCTCTATATATTAACAAAGAGTGTACTTTTGTCATTCAAGAAACTTGAATTCTAATTACATAAAAAATTGTTGATTTGTGCATCATATTCATTGAATTAGTATAGAAGATATGAGCCTACATAATATTTTAATTCAATATGAATATATGATTCATCTAACGTATATACCCCTAAAGAAATGTCTACATTTCTATCTTAGTTTGTCTTAAAATAAATGTAAATTTTTAAAATTAATTAATGTCTACTTTTCCGGTATATCATTAACTATGAGATGCAATTTTTTTGTCTCTGTATGATATTGCATAAATTTGTAATACTAAGAACTATAATAATTAGACATCTCTAAAATTAAGTGTGTTTTTTGTTATTGGTATTTATTATAAAATATAAAAAAATAGTAATTTTCTTGATAATGCTTAATTGCTTATTGCTTCACGCCTTCACGGTGTGCATTTAAGTTGTATTTCAAAGCTTTTATTTTGTAAATATACAGCAAAAAAAATTGGTTGGGTGATTGTTTAAAAGATTAAAATTTAGATTAAAATTTAATACATTTATGACCACCATTAAAACGAAAATAAAAATTGAAATAAAACTAGGGTGTTTGGTTTAGACAAATGAGTGAAAATGAGTTTTCATTCCTTCGCTTAACCTAGAATGGAAATTTGGGGTTATGGGAAATTGGATTTATTATATTATATAGAACCAAACAATTTATTTTATTTTCATTCATTTTAGTTACTACTTAATACCTTCATTCCCTCTCTCTCTCTCTATATATATATATATATATACACACACACACACACGTCTATATGAAAGAATACTTAAGAAAATGGGTAATTAAAAGATAAAACCGTCCTTCATTTAACGGGGTTAATAACTAAGAATTACTTTCGTAGCAAAATAAGAACCACAAAGATGTTTTCTATATTTATCAAAGTTTAGGTTCCATTTTTATACTTTTCACTAAACCTCAAGGACCAAAATTAAAGTTTACTTCAAACGGTCAAAAAAAGATTTGTTACGTTTACTCTAAAATATATATTTTCAAACGGTCAAAACAAGATTTGTTTACGCGTTTAATGAAAGCAATTAATGAATGTATAAAACACCCGCGTTTATTCATTCTTCCATTTCATAAAAACCTCCTTCCTTCCTCTCTCTCTCTCTCCACCGGAACTCCTAAACCCTACCGACCTTCAATCAGAACAATCTTCGCCGGCGTTATGGAACTTCAATCAGAACAATCTTCATTAATTACAAGCCACAATCATGAATCTATGCAGTGTATTTTGTTGATTCAACTCCACGGAAACCGATCAGAATGAAATCAAACAAGATGTTGATAAAGGGTATGCGGAAAATCGAAACATCATCACCTTCTACAAGCCATTAACACTCACCGGAAAAACCCTAATCTTAGGTTTTACTCTTTCGTTCAAACTGGTTTAATTTTTTAGGTTTTTACTCTCTCTTTGATTTCAGGGGGTAATTACTTCTTAGGGTTTGTGGCAAGTTTTAAGTGTGTCGGTGATTTCATATCTGATCACATGTTTGTTTTGTTTACAGACCATAATATATTGAGTGCTTAAATAAACTTCTCTTGTACCAGTGAATTGCCACCAAATGCAAGGGCCGGTCAGAGTTTCATCCATGATCCCAAGATTTCTGTCTCTACTCACTCACTCACTCACTCTGGGAGATACACATACTTATTATTTTAATCTGGATTCAAGTGTCAATTATGTTTTCTTGTAAGTTGGTTTTCAAATTGTCTATATTGAGGTGACTAAAAATAGTATTTGTAATCAAATGCCAAGATACCATAAAACATTACAAAGGAATCATACACAAGTGTTGATCTGAAAACTGGGTATTTCTTGTTTTTCTGAAAAGAAAATTTAGAAATATATAATTATGCCAAGAAAAATTACAAATGAGGTTTCAAGTATATAATCATGTAGATGACATATTTCAAATGGATGAAATGGGTGGGTGTAGGTTGCAGGGGAAACTGAAACAAAGGCCCTAATAAGTCTGCGTTTCAATACAGCAAGACGCCGTGTGTATAAGATCATTCCAGCTGACTCAGAAGGCTTCAAAGATGGAACACAAGGCAGTTGAGAGTATAAATCCTCATACCGGAATACTTTATTCCCGACTTCTTGGACGATTCTGAGTTCAAGGAAAAGCACCAAGGTTCAAGGATTGGGATCAATAATGATCTCTACAGTTTAAGGGTTAAAAACCTGCTCAATCAGGGAAGTACTGCCAAAATGTAATGTCAACAATGTTCTCCCAAAGGTCAAGGAGATGTGTTATTGTTTACCTTCTTGTAACCAGGATACAGAACCAGAAGTAGTATAATACCATTCATTAGACAATTCACATAACCTCTTTATTTTTACTGCTAACCAATTTTACTTGTGATATGTGGAGACAGCAAGTACATTGTTTACCGTTTTTACTCATGCACACCATATATTCCTTGCTGTGAGCGTCCTTTCTCTGCTGAAGAAGAGATGAATTCGTTAAAAAGGTTACATTTCTCATTCACCCCATTCCTCTCCAAGAATGGTTACTAGACGTGTAAATAATGTTAAATTTATAAATCTTAAATGAGCTATCATTCTTTTTTATGTATAAAAAGTAGCACTTACTGGATTTTATTTTCAGCAAAGGGTTTCAAAGCTTGAAGCTCTGCAGAGCGTATGAAATCATTGGCTGTGGAATCATCAGAATTGTGCAGAATCCAATTTCCAGCAGCTGGAAAAGCTTCATCTAATATGTATGAAGAGTATAACAAGATTTGCAAAGAAACAACCCCCCTTGCAGAGAAGAACTTGATTGAGCTGAAAACAAAAAACTCAAGCTCTTGATGATTTAATTCTTCTTCTCGTTCAGCCTTTATCTGCTGAAGCTGTTAAATTTCTTATAGTTCTATGATTTCATCCTTCAATGAACAGCATCTCATCATTTCTGCCCCTACTACATATATGTTCTGATTAATTGTCGGTGTTTAGATCATAGTTTTTCATGTAGCATCTTAGTCTAGGCACTTTAGTTGATGGATGGAAGAACACTCCCACAGTAACTGGCTTCCTGAAGTAGTGGCTATTTTTTTTCCGTGTGTCACTTGCAAGTTAGATCAATGCAACTGGTCCCAAGTTTCTTCTTCAGAAACATAAGCTCCTTTTTCTTCCACTTTTATCATGGTAAATCAATGTAATCTCAGAGGTTTTATGGATTTGCACCTATGAAAAATATCACTAAACCAATTACTTTAATTTGAAGTTTGTCACATTAATGCTGGCTATGAATTGTTTATTGCTTATTTTCCTTGACTGCACCATACTGTGAACTTATTATTAACAGGATAAATTATGTAGGTCTTGGGTGTTTTAGCTCAAATAAGTTATGATAAGGAGTTAGTTGAATCCTTGGTGAAATGCAAAAGTTGCAGCAGATCGTTAACTGCACATAACACAAAGTATGAATTCATTATCCTTTTCACCTGATATATATGAGTTCTAATTCTTGACTTGGTCAAGTGGGGAAGAGTGCATTCATTTTATTTTTTTTGGAATTGGTTTGTGCTTGGATCTGTAACCTATTTATACAAGCATGTAAAACCCAAAGAAATCACATTCGGGTAAAAAGATCAAGAAACAAGATATATTAAAGAGACACATCAATTTAAATTACAAAAATACATATGTACGATGATCATACACAAACCCTTTAGTGAACCAAACAAATAAAACTTCTCTTCAAGACTTAAAATCAAAGATATTGCAAGGATTACAATTATGAATGATTTTTTGGACGCTACTATCCACGAAAGAAGATGGATATGAAGAGAAATTAGGGACTTTTGCGGTTATGGAGGATGGTAATTCGACGGGACGTGAGATAATCGCATAAATTTCAAGAATACAATCTTCCATATGCATTAGATGGTTACATAATGCAATCTTCCATAATGCATTGGATGAAGAGAGCATTTATCAAATAACATGAGAAGTAGTTTCATGAAAAATCAAGATGTTCCATAAAAATCAAATTAAATGTTGTAATTCTAATAAAACGATTGGAGAAATAACTTTTAAAGACAGGCTTCAAAGAAACATATGAAATTTTCGATGCTTGACTAAAATAAATAAAATAAGCTAGCCTTCTAAAAGGTGGCATTTAAATTACATTTTTAAGCTTGAAGTTGGAAAAAAAGGTTTTAACTTTTTCTTGTCTGCTTTTGTAGAATTCCCAACCTTGAATTGATGTCTTGTTTTGATCATATTAAAAAAATAACCATGAGGAAATTTCTTGCGATTAGGTCAAAAATTTATTGAGTCGTGAATCTAATGTTATTTTATGTTTGTATAGAATTTTCTAAGTAGCTACTTTTCCATGTCTTTAATAATATTCTTTGTTTCATTGATCTTGTGGCCCTTCTAAGGTTTTGAAGATATCCATCATGTAAAAGATTTATATTTATTCCTAAAATTTTACACAAAATAAGATAAGTATGCAAAATTATTTTTTCCATAAACTTGGAACTATTTAAGATAAATTCGAGAAAAGAAAAATCCAAAGTCACAGGGGCTAAATCTGAAACATGTGGATTTGTTTGATAAAATCTTAAGTACCTTAGGGGATTATATGAACATTTTATGAAGTCACAATTTACTTCCATCTTCCTTATCTGGTTTGATTTCGTCCGATGGACTTGAGATTTGTTTGAGTAAATACATACGACACTGCGAAGTGGATTCCAGTCGATTTTAGGCTTGGATTTGAATAAACGCAATCTCTTTTGAGGTCCATAAATTGTCGTTTCATTCGGTTCATCCACTCATGAATTGCGGTTGATAGGAGATAGATTCGGTGCATCTCATCCGTTTCTATTAACTTTCTTTCTCACGGAAACCCAACCTACTAAATAAAAGATTTTTTCATTCAAACTTTTCCCCTGAGAAATCTGTTGTTAAAGCTTGATTTGTCGTACAACCATTACAAAAGTAGGTGGGTAATTCAAATCAGTTACAAATTCAACATATAATTACAACAACAATAATAATCCAAAGAGACTTATCAAAATGCAACAGACCCAAATCTACAACTGCATCATTCAAAAGCGCATCTCCACCCCAAACTTCTCTCCTGTTAACTGGTTCCAAGATAGGTCTAATGACTCGATATCCGAGAGATTTCCTAGACCGTATGGGATTTGACCATCGAGATTATTGTGAGATAAGTCGAGGGCTTTCAAAGAGTTAAGACTACCGATGACGTTTGGAATCTTCCCTTCAAATGCGTTATTGGATAGATTGATAATTGTGTAGTCTACCAGAATTTTTGGAAATGGGAGTTCCAAACCTTTCACCGTAAGAGTGATAGAGTAAAACTTGCTACCAATGTTTAAATATTGAGGTTTTGTGCTTTTCTTTTCCACATCCTTGATGGATTTGAAATTCTGAAAATATTTTTGAGGGAGATGGCCTACAAAGTTATTATGAGACAAGTCAAGAACTCGTAGACGTTGAAATGGGAGTTCAATCATAGAAAAGCTTTCATGAATGGGACCATGCAACTTGTTTGATTTAAGGACAAGAACCTGCAGATGTGAAGACCAGTGAGGGAATGTACCGTTTAAGTGGTTGTTTCCCAGATCAACAACTTTCAAGGATCCACATTTAGACAACCCGCTCGGCACCTCTCCTTCTAAATGATTTCCATTCAAAATAATCCCCACTAATCTTCCACAATTCTCCCACGTGTTTGGAAGGGTGCCATGAAACCTATTGTTTCCCAGGTCTACCATCCCTAAAGCAGAGCTGAAGCATTGTGGAATCACTCCACCAAAGCTATTATTAGACATATCAATATAATATAAACGACTCATGTTGCAGATTGATGAAGGGAATGATCCTTGAATCAGGTTGGACTGTAGATACAGAAATATTATTCCATCCCATTGAAATTGTGGGAAGCCTGTTATCGAGTTATGTGAGAGATCCAAAAAGTACAAGTTATTTCCTCCTATCTCCCCTGCCCAATCAGGAATGTTTCCAATGATTTCATTGTTGGATAGATTTAAATACTCTAGATTTTTCATGGCTCGTAAGGACTTCGGAAACACTTTTAGCTTGCAAGATGCCAAAAGCAAATATTGGAATTTAGGGTTAACATAGCGAGTATCATTGTTGGTCACAACCACTAAGCCACTGTAAGAGAGATCAAGACTTGTGATGTTTGTGAGGCTTGAAAACAATGTATCCAAATCCCATACACCAGTAAAATTGTTATATGAGAGGTCAAGTGAAATGAGGTTGATGAGTTTCCAAAATGCTTGCACAGTGGAGTCTTGATCAACCATATCAAACTCACCAACAAATTGATTTCTATCAAGCAATAATCTCTTTAATGATTGATGGTTGAACAATTCTGTTGGTAAGCTCCCGCTAAACATGTTGTTGCAGAGATCGATAGTTTCTAGTGAGGAAAGAGTAAACAACCAAGAAGGCAACGTTCCGTTAAGCTTGTTTCCTGATAAATCTAGAGTAGTGAGATGCTTAAGATTAACTAGGGATTTGGGAAGGGGACCCATTACACCACTGTAAGCGAGATCTAAGGTATTCAAAGACTTGAGATGGCCGATTGAGTCGGGTATTTTTCCGGATAAGTTGATGCTGGAGAGACCCAAATCAGTCAAAGATTTGAGATGGCTGATTGAGTAAGGTATTTCTCCTAATAAGTTGGTGCCAGAGAGACCCAGGTAATTCAAATACTTGAAATGACCGATTGAGTTAGGTATTTCTCCTAATAAGTTTGTGAATGAAAGATCTAACCACTTGAGGGGGATGCTAGTGTTTGTGTAAATTTTGGGAAATCTGACTAGTGAGGTCATAGTTATTTGACAGGTCAAGATCTTCCAAATACAGAAGATTGAAGATGTTATCCGGCAATTTCCCAAGCAAATGAGTGCCTCGAAGATGGAGTGATTTGAGAGAAGAGTTATTAAGATAAGTGGGTAAAGTTGACGAGATATTAACATTTATGAGGAAAAGCTCTTCCAAAGTAGTAGAATTGTGGAAAAGATTGTAGAAAACATGAGATTCAAGTCTAAAATTATAAGAATTAAAAGAGATATCAAGAGACACCAGTTTATGAAGAAGTGTGATATTTGTAGGAACTTTGCCTGTAAACCCACAACTAGAGATGTTGAGATGTGTGAGACTATTAGAAAATCTTCCAATCCCACGTGGAAGCTGGGAATTAGTAAGATGATTGAAAGCAAGGTTGAGCCTTTGGAGGTGAGGAAGGTTGAAAAGAGTGGAGTTAGGGTGGATGGTACCTCGTAGCATACCACAACTAAGGTCAAGAGCAATGACATCACCGGTGGAATGGTCACAAGTGACACCATCCCAATTGCAACAATCAATACTCGTGTTCCAATTCATCATAATTGGGTAATAGGCGGAACCAAGCAAACCATGACAATAAGATTCACGATAATCGTCTTCATTGTATGAGTGACCGGTGGAGAAAAGATTTTGTTTGAAGAGAAACAAAGCATGAGTTTGTATAAGAGAGCATCTTGTATGGGTGTTATTGAAAGAATATAAGTAGGAAGAAGCAGAGGAAATGAAGAAAGAGAAAAGGAGAAAGGAGAGGAAGTGCAATTTTGAAGGATTCATTTTCTTTAACTGCATGTGTGTATAGTTGTTGTAATGAACATTTACACTTGTCCATTGCTATAAATAAGTAAATAACTTTGTTTACAGCCAACAAAACGTTAACAGGAATCTGACTAATTTCAATTATGATTAATCATTTCATTGTTATTACTTATTCTCATTTAGATTTTGTTTGTTAGTAATTTGTATGCTAATTAATTTCAAACTTGTTATAAATGTTTTTTTCATTACTATGCAATCCAACGATACATCTCGTTTTAATGTTTCATTTATCATTTGTCTATGTCGATATGGTTTTAAGAAAAACAATAATGTTTTTGCAATAAAATATAAATTTGAAGACTCATAAAAATTTGAAAAGAATATATATAGCTATATGAGTATCAAATTAACAATTTAAACATTCTCAGTCTTTTTTATAAAAAGTTTGTGTAATTTTTTATGATAATTTAATTTAGTTTTAATAATGAAGTAATTTATTGTAGATTTAATAATATAATGTTTTTTTTTCCTTTTTTTGTCTATTTTTATAAAATTTCCAACCTCGAATTGATGTTTTGTTTTGTTTTGATTTTCATTAAAAAAATGACCAACTCGCTTGACTAAAATAAACAATAAGGTCTTCTAAATATGGAACTTAATTAAATTTGGAAGGAAGGGTAGGCCCTGCCGCCCTCATTAGGTATAACATTTTTTGTGTGCGTCTATTTTCATAAAATTTCCATCCTCAAAAATGATGTTTTGTTTTGTTTTGTTTTGTTTTCAAGAAAGTTGATTGGATAATAAATTTATTGAGTCGTGAATCTAATATTATTTTATGCTTATATAGATTTTTTATCATATTTTTTCATGTCTATGATATTATTTGTTTCATTCATCTTGTGGCCTGTCTAAGGTTTTGAAGATATCCATAATGTAATAGATATATAGTTAATCCTAAAACATTATATGAAATAGGATGATTACGCATAATTATTTTTCATAGGGCCAGATTATGCACAAAACATAAACTTGGAACTATTTAAAATAAATTTGAAAAAGTTTCCAAAAGTCACAGGGGCTAAATCGTAGTTTCTGAAACATGTGGATTTATTTGGAAAAAACTTAAGTACCTTAGGGGATTTTATGAACATTTCTTTTATGAAAAGTTACAAATTTACTTCCATCTTCCTTACCCGACTTTGACCCATACCCATTTTTTCGACCCGGTTTTGATTTCATCGGATCGGTTTGATTATTGTTCGAGTAATTACATATGAAACTACCAAGTGGAGACTTTAGGCTCGGATTTGAATACATAATAATGTAATATAATTTTAAAAAGTAATATAATTTTACTTTCTAATACATAATAATGTAATATAATTTTAAAAGTTAGGTCAAGTTTTAGCTCTGAATCTTGATCCCAAAACCTCATCTTAAAGCTCCGATATCAAACTACATTTCTATTTTACCCTTTAATTAGTTTTCTTTTTAAACTATTCCGTCATTCTTGTTATTTATATGTAGTCCTTTCTTGTTTCTTTATCTCTTAGAAGGCGATCTTGTAAAAATAGTCAAAATTATGATTTTTTGTAAAAATAGTCAAAGTAAGTAACAGATATGGTTTATTTATTTTTGTATTATGAATAATCCCATGACTTTCTTGTTTCTCTAGCTGCTGAATGTTTCGTTGAATGCTTTATTTTTTAAAACTACAGCTATGACATAAATTCAACACCATTAACACATGATCACCCATTAATCAAGTAATAAATCCTACCAACATATTCAATATATATATATACAATCATAATAATAATCTAAAAAGACTCAAAATGCATCATACTTGATACTCAAATCCACAACGGCATAAATCAAAAGGTCTAGCTCCATGCCTCCATCCCAAACTTCTCTACCTGCATAAGAATATATTGAAAAAGGAAAAAAAAACAACAAAATAAGCATTTTGCACAATTTGGTGAAATAGGAAAACATTGAAACATATATCTAATACTATTTCCCAATATATATCATATATGTACCTTCTCTTGTTTTGCCTCCTATGGATCATATGCTCTATATCATCAGAAATTGCATTGAACCACTTTGGTCTTCCGGTTGACAACATTAGATATCCCATCGCCATTCCAAGTAGGGTTCCACATCCATATCCCAACATCACAACTTTCCATGTAAATCCACTCTCCTCCTCCTCTCCGTCGGCTTCAGCTGTGGGGCCCTCGCAATTTCACAATGCTTGGGCAGTGGAAACCCACATAGTCTTGGATTCCCTTCAAATGAGGTTGCTTCAAATGTCCTGAATTGTGTTCCGGAAGGAATGCGTCCCGCGAGCTGGTTTTGTGAGAGATTTAAGACCGCAAGTGTTGTGATGTCCGCAAGACTTTGAGGGATCTCTCCCGTTAACCGGTTCCAAGATAAGTCTAATGACTCGATATCCGAGAGATTTCCTAGAGCGTACGGGATTCGACCATCGAGATTGTTGTGAGATAAGTCGAGCGCTTTCAAAGAGTTAAGACCACCAATGACGTTTGGAATCTTCCCTTCAAATTTGTTATTAGATAGATTGATAATAGTGTACTCTACCGTAACTTTTGGAAACTCGAGTTGCACACCTTTCACCGCAAGAGTGATAGAGTAAAACTTATTACCCGCAAGGCTCAAATATTGAGGTTTTGTGCCATTCATTACCACATTCTTCATGGAATTGAAATTCTGAAAATATTGCTTAGAGAGATGGCCTACAAAGCCATTATGAGATAAGTCAAGAACTCGTAGACTTGGAAATGGGTGTTTAATGATAGAAGAGCTTTCTATGGGACCATGTAACTTGTTTGATTTGAGGACAAGAACTTGTAGATGTGGAAGATTTGAGGACCAGTGAGGGAATGTACCATTTAACCGGGTTGTTTCCCAGATCAAGCACTTCCAAACGTTGACATTTAGACAAAGAACTCGGTACCTCTCCTTCTAATCGATTTCCATTCAAAATGATCCCGCCTAATCTTCCACAATCCTTGTATGTATTTGGAATGGTGCCATGAAATAGATTGTTTCCCAAATCTACCAACATAAGATCAAAGCTGGTATTACCAAAACATTGTGGAATCACTCCTCCAAAGCTATTATTGGACATATCCAAAATTTGTAGATTTCTCATGTTGCAAATTGATGGAGGGAAAGACCCTTGAATGAGGTTGGACTGTAGAGCCAAATACCATAATCCATCCCATTGAAATTGTGGCAAGCTTGTTATGAAGTTATGTGAAAGATTCAAATATTGCAAGTGATTTCCTCCTATCTCCCCAACCCAATCAGGAATGTGGCCAATGATTTCATTGTTAGATAGATCTAAATGTCGTACATTTTTCATGGCTCGTAAGGACTTTGGAAACACCTTTAGCTTGCAAGATGCCAAATTTAAATCTCTGACGTTAGGGTTAACATAGTGATTTTCATTGTTGGTCACAACGGATAAGCCACTATAAGAGAGATCAAGGTATCCAATGTTTTTGAGGCTTGACAACAATGTATCCAACTCCAATACACCAGTAAAATCGTTATATGAGAGGTCAAGGAAAGTGAGGTTGATGAGTTTCCCAAATGTTTGCTGAGTGGAGCCTTGATCAACCATATTAATCGCGTCAACAAAATGATTTTTACTGAGAGATAATTGCTTCAAAGACTGATGGTTGAACAATTCTGATGGTAAGCTTCCACTAAGCATGTTATCATCAAGATAAATATCTTCCAGTATGGGAAGAGTAAATAAAGAAGGCAGTGTTCCGTTAAACATGTTACCTGATAAGATAAGACGAGTAAGGTTGGTAAGGTTAAAGAGGGATTTAGGAATGGGACCCATCAAACCACAATACGTGAGATCTAAGGTTTTCAAGGACTTGAGATGGCTAATTGAGTCGGGTATTTCTCCTGATAAGTTGATGAATGAGAGATCCAAGTAATTCAAAGACTTGACATGGCCAATTGAGCCAGGTATTTCTCCTGATAAATTGGAGTTTGAGAGACGCAAGTAATTCAAAGACTTGAGATGACCAATTGAGTTGGGTATTTTTCCTGATAATCCTGTGAATGAGAGATCTAACCACTTGAGAGGGATGTTAACGCTCTTGTTAACTTTGGGAAATTGATCAATGATATCAACATTTGCCAAGTCAAGTTCTTCCAAATACGGAAGAGTGAAGATGTTATCAGGCAATTTCCCTAGCAAACTAGTGCCACTAAGATGGAGTGATTTGATAGAAGAAGAGATATTAAGATAAGTGGGTAAAATCGACGAGATATTGACATCTCCAAGCCAAAGCTCTTCCAAAGTAGTAGAATTGTGGAGGATATTGAAGAAAAGTTGAGGTTCAAGCTTCAAATCGTTAAGAGATATATCAAGAGACACCAATTTACTAAGAATTGTGATATCTGTAGGAACTTGGCCTATAAACCCAGAATAAGAGATGTTGAGATGCGTGAGAGTATTAGAAAACCTTCCAATCTCACGTGGAAGTTGGGAATCAGTGAAATCATTGAAAGCAAGATTGAGTGTTTGGAGGTGAGGAAGATTGAAGAGGGTAGTGTTGGGGTGGATGGTACCTTGTAGCATGCCACAACTGAGGTCAAGACCAATGACATCCCCAGTGAAGTGGTTGCAAGTGACACCATTCCAATTGCAGCAATCAATACTCATGTTCCAATTCATCATAATTGGATAGTAGTTCGAACCAGACCAATAACAGTCGTAATCACGATAATCGTCTTCATCATAAGAGTGATTGGTGGAGAAAAGATTTTGTTTGAAGAGAAGCAAAGCATGAGTTTGTATAAGTGAGCATCTTGTTCGGGTGTTATTGGAAGAATATAAGGAGGAATAAGCAGAGCAAATGAAGAAAGAGAAAAGAAAAAAGGAGAGAGAGTGCAACTTTGAAGTATTCATTTTCTTCAATGTTGCAAGTGTCTATAGTTGTACTCTTTATATGCACTTGTTCATTGCTATAAATAAGTATACAAGGTCACAAAAACTCACCAAATAGATCATTCCTATTTCCAAACTTCAAAAACAAGTAGAATATAAAAATAATACATAATAAGACTCAAATCAACGTGCATTGTACAAAACTAAAAGTTGCAAAGGTCTGAATAAATCTTGAACCAAATCTGGCTTTTGCTTTTGTTTTTGCTTTGTGATTAATAATCCAATTTAACGTAAATCTTTCTAAAAAAACCAATTACTAAAGGATGGCTTACGACAAAATAAATACAATCCCTCTCCTGTTTTTAAACAGCAAATTGTAATGCTTTTATTTATTTGGATGCATAATAATTACTAAAAAAATCAATATTGGGTTTAAAATAACAGAATTTATAAATTGAGATTTTATATAACGTTTCAAATAAATGAGGCTAAATATGTATGTTTACAAAAAAAAAACAATTAATTGTTAGCAAATAACAAAAATTGAACAAAACCATTGCATTAAAGAAGGTTTTTTAAAGAGAGATTTTTATTTTAAAAAAAAAAGAAATTAATAATAGAAAGCTGATGTTATACAATAAATCTTTTAACTAACTTTTGAATTAAAAAAAATTCATTTGCTTTGGCTTTGGCTTTTGCTTTTGCTTTGTGGTCAATAATTATCCTGAAAGCAAGTCTTACTACAACACTAACCATAATTTCCTAAATAAACAATACCATCATAATGGACTCACCAATTTTGCACTAAATTAAAAACTAATTAAAGAGTAAAGATTTAAATGTCATTTACTAAACGTTTACCAAATAAGCATTTACTAACAAAGAGTCACGAACCTGTGTATTGTTGGGTAACATTTTTGACATTCTTGCCATCAAAATGGATTGCTCGTGGTAATTGACAACCGTTAAGCACTTCCTCATTAGTAATATAAGAATAAACAATTAAACAAATAATAAAGCAAGCAAATTAAGTAAACTAAAAGACATTAATCACTACAGGGATAAACAAGATTAAACTTATAAAGTCAAAAAAAGAAGTTTCGTGTTACATACGACAACCAAGGAACTATGGGTTATGTGTGTCAAAATAGTTGTATATAATAAGGCAATGGAAAAAGAAGAAAAAAAGGTATGGAAATATCAATTAACATAGATGTATATGTGTCAAAATAGTTGCTTAACTTATTGGATATCTCAAACTAGTATGTGGATAGGAACAAGGGGCTGTAAGCCAAAGAATACAGTAAAACGGGTTTTAAAAAGTGAAAGATTAAACACCAAATGATTTCCTTCCTTGGGGTGATTTGTGGCTTGTATATATATAATATATCTAAATATATGGTAATGATTTAGTATAGTGCTTCCCTGTCCAGAGTGTGAGACCTCTACGTAACTGCAGTATCCACAAGGCTACCTGCATTATCCCAAACCGGACTTCTAGCGAAATCTCCTCCAACCAGATACGTAGTAAGCTAAAAAGGGATTTGGCATGTGATAACTTCTCATCAATAAGTGCCTCTGAAGAAACTCTTCCAATGATAATGAAAGACTCTACAGAAGGTCTTTGTACCTGATACCAGATTATGATACAATTGTCAAACTAAATGACCCATAAACATTTATTGGATAAAGTCAAAAGTTAACTTAAATGGTGGAGTAAGGCCGTCAAATATTCAAATATACCAGTGCGTTATTTACTGCACGCAAGCAATCATTCGTCTTCAACATTAAAAGAATGACACGAGGCAGTTTATGCAGAAGCTCTGTGATTTGAGGAAAATATTGGGAAGCATACATCTGCAAAACAAGACATAAGTTATCGGTCAACAATAGAGCACATGCAAACAGTTGGTATGGTAAATCTACCTGCACTCTTTAAGTGGAAGATTATTCAATTTAAGGGGGCATGGAAAGACCGATATTGAGTCCAGAAAGAAAAAAAAAATGGAAAGCTTCATCTGATTTGATGAAGTGGCTTTTAATAATGCAAGTCACCTGAAGTTCTGAATGATCACTGGCACTGCCTTGTATAGCCAGATGATCAACAGCCGGATCAATAACCCTATTCCAAGGCCTCATAGTAAGAATCCCTGCAAACAGTGCATACAGATCCTCTCCAGCACCCAATTTCATACAATTTTCCTTTATTGCATTGGCATCAGCCAGTACCAAAGCCTGTAAGCAACTCCCACAGTTCAGTTGTTAATGATCACAAATAGAACGGCATAAAAGTCCCTTAGAACTCAACAAATTGAAGGGTGTACCTTCCAGAGCGCAGCATAGTTGGTCCTGGTAGAAATGTCGAGTTCTTTGTACAGACCATGGTCCAGCAGAACCAATTGTGGTTTTTTTCTCCCTGTATACCAAGAAACGGCATCAATAATGAAAATACAACTGCAGGCAGAAATATAATGGAAAAACTACATGTAGAGAAACTAGATAAGATTAAAATATCTTGAATAAAAACTTTGGAATAACAAGGTATGATCCAAAGTGTCTTTTTTAGAAATTAGATGTCTTACCAAAAATGCCACGTTTGTGAGAAGGCATAACACGAACTAGCAAATTAGCAGCATGCGGATCACAGTGCACAAATCCATGTTTGAACATCATTTCAGCGAATGTTTTACTGACCTGTGGATTGTGTAAAACAAAGCTATTACAATAAATATTCAACAACCAAGCAGCATACTCCATGTTTGCAGTACAGAGAAAATAAACTTACTAGCCTTGCAACGTCCTGTGGTGCGATTCCAAGTTTTTGGACGCTCTTTAAATCATTCACTTGTGGGCCATCCACGAACTCCATGGTCAACAATTTTGTGGTACTTAGGTTCCAATATACCGTGGGGGCATAAACATAGTCTGCAATATGAGGAGATAACCTTCGAAAGTTATCCATACATTTTATGCTGTTCTTGGCCTCATTTAAGAAATCTAGTTCCTGATAACCATCATTGGAGCTTAATTAACAATAAAACTATAAAAGAATCCACAGCTTCCTATATCAGAAGAGCATGCATAAATGCACAAATCTAAGGAGGAAAATCCTCGCATGTGGAGCCCACATTATGGGTCAATGGCTGTGAGGAATTGAAGGTGTAAGAATTATGAAAAGGAACTTGGAAGATCAGACTGTTAAAGATTGTGGCATGCCTATTCAAGATACAGCAAGAATAAGGTTAAAATATTAAATCTAACCTTAGGTAGACTGTCGCGTACTTCATCCACCAACCACCTATATTAAAACCCAAGCACAACTATGATTAGTGCCAAGTATCTCCATCAATAAACACATTCATAAATATAAGGGAATTCAGATTACTAATAGAAATTGAACCCCCTAACCAACAATAAGATGCATGTCTGTCAAAGAATGCAGTTAGTGTAATATCAAACAAGTATACATAATACACTAGTGAACAACAGAAGAAGCTTGTAAAATATATATATATATATATATGCATCAATGATCAATGTCACATTCATCATGTTGATAAAAGTAGCAGTAGAATGTTGTAAAAACAATAGTCAGTAAACTAAAACATATAAACCTGTAATCAAATGAAGGGAAGAGCCAATGCAAAGTGTTGACAATCAATTCCACTGTCGCATAATCTGCATCTGCAGTATCTGTCATGTGCATATGTTGTACCTGAATCAAGGATGCACTATCAAATGAGGAAAACCGATGTGCATATATCAACTTAAATAAGTGTGAGCAACAATAAGAGTTTAAAACCTTCACAGCAACTTTTTCTCCCTGATGAGTGCGAGCAATATGAACTTGAGCAAGGGAAGCACTCGCAATAGGGACAGGGTCAAACTCATCAAATATCTGTGTAAGGAAACACTTTACTCAATTTTACGACTCAAAAAGTCGAAATAACTAGAAAAAGTAAGAGAATACATTAAGATTTAGAAAGCACATTAAATTTGATGCCCATGTAGAAAAGGAAGATATCCTTGGGAAACAATACAATAATTATACATACTTCATCAGGTGGCCCACCAAGCTCGTTCTTGACAACTTGGCACACTTGATCATAGGAAGAAGTTGGGCATCTATTCAACATCGACTCCCTCAATATATTAATGTACTCTTGAGGTACCAAATATTCCTAAACCAGAAAATCCCATTCAGCTCAACCATGGATATATGCTTTATGCATAGCTACAATACATACTATAAAAGTCCAAACTTCAAATATTTAAACTGAATTTTTGATTCTATAATGGTTATCCATGAGGAGGGGATGTCCTACCAGTTGACCTATATATTGACCAAGCTTGATATATATTCCACCATTTTTGAAACAGAGTTGTTCAATCCTACGTGCACTCCTGGTGTGAACTTCACGCTTAACTCTTGTCCTCTCAATGCTATCTTCTGGCAGTCCCAATAGTGAATATTCATAATCTAAAAGCACATCAATATTTATCTCCTTTAGAATTAACTAAAAAAAGTGAAGTCATTTGAATTAAATAGAAAACACTGCAGAATGAACATCAATTTATGAGAAAAAGTAAATAGAAAACGATTAACAAATGATATAAGGTTTATTATCACTCTTTGGGATTTGGTATTAGGAACTGAGTTTTGAAATCCCCAAGTTCATTTAAACAAATAAATGGACCAGTGAACTTTAACCATGGATAAACATCAAGGCCTCAAAGGCCACTGATGAACCAGGCATAAAATAATAAATCAATCTGTTATAACCTAACTAAAACAAATTAATGGATGTTTCGTCTAAATATATAGCATTAAATTAGGCCGAGCTATTATGCCAATACCTAAAGTAACCTGATAGGAAGTGAAAATTGAATCACACGGAAAGGTTAATCAAATTTTGGAGTTATATTTTGATCTTTTGACAATTGACATCAAACCTATTGTCGCTGGATCACAATCTTGAAAAAAGAAATCAGACCACAAAGACATTTAGTTTGCAATACTTGTGATGAACTCTAACGTCATTAGCGAAAACTTATTTTTATTCATGAAGGTAACTCGTCTAGTTTCAAAAGTTGAGCCGTGGCTCTTTTCTGATTTTCAAACATGAAGGCCCAAACACTCTAATAGGGGAAACACAATTTCAAAATTGATTCAAAGATCCATTGTTGCACATATAAGCACATACACAAGAAATAACAACAGACAACAAATATAATTTTACTCACGCTTGAAGTTCGGAAGTAGAATTCAACTATAAAACTTAGGTTAACTAAGGAAACTTACCGAAAGCAATGGTGGCAGCAGTGAGGGAGAGACGAAAGAGGCGGACGGGGACAGTGGTACAAACCTTGAGGGAAGTGGCGGGATCGTCGGATTTAGCAATGGCCACGGCACCAGTTCCGGCGCCCAAGGCGGTGGCAGCAAATAATAACTTGGATTTAGCCCCCCAAATAGATCGTGCCACCACCATGTTTGGTATGTTTTCCGGGAACAAAGGAAGCAAACGTGGCGATGGCGGTGGCGGTAAGGGTGGGCCGCCTGCCCTTTTTGTTGGACACGATACAAATGTAGAGTAGTCGAACCCTTTTTGTGGTTTATTTTGCTCCACATAGGCAACGACTAAAATCTAGGTCGGTTATTTATTGGAATTACTATCCATCCTTCCACCAAAATTCTACCTAAATAATAATACGGTTTTTGTCACTCTTTTAATAACATACCTAATACATTGATGATTTGTAATAAATGTAAAATAAAAAAAAACTTTAGTTAATTTGGTATTTAAGATTTAATGAAAAATACGAAAGTTAAACCTTGATAGGTTTATAAATCATTTTTGTTTGTATTTTGTTCTGAAATGTTAAAAATAACTGTTAAATTAGTGATATTTTGTCTTTTTAATTAATTTTAAAATATGTAAGGTAAATAACGAGATGAGATTGCGATGTGAGGGAAAAGGTTTAAAAAACGAAGATGGTGGTCGGAAAACTGCACACATGATTTTTTTGGAGTTACTAAGTTCCAAGTAAACTACATTTTTAATCCCTATAGTTTGTTTAAAATTACAATTATAGTCCCGGTGGTTTGTTAACCCAACGGCATTTCCGGTTTTTAAATATTAATTATTATTGTTGCATTGGAAAAAAGATCAAAACAATTAATAGTAACTTCCAACAATGACGTTTGGGGTTTTAACGGTTTGTAGCCAACGACTTGTGGTGTGATTCAAGACTTTTCCAAGCCTTTATATTGGAGATAGGTTCTTTGAATAGAATGTTGTTGTCTACTTTTCTAAGGCATTTCATCTTGTGAGCCTTCCACGGGTTTTTCATCCCAAAGGATAAAAACGGTTGTTTCGTTAGAACTCTGTAATTTAATGGAGAAGTAAGAAACAAGACCAAAGAAAGAAAAAAAGAATGGAAATATCAATAACATTAATGCATATGTGTCAATGAAGTTGCTTAACTTAACTGATAACACAAAGCAGCATGGATTAGGGAACTAAAACAGGTTGAAAAATGAAAGTTTGAACGCCAAATGGTTTCCTTGGTGTGATTTGTGATTAAATATACGCTAATGATTTAGTATCGTGCTTCCCTGCCCATAGTGTTAAAGCTCTACGAAACTGCAATATCCACAAGGCTACCTGCATTATACCAAACCGGGCTTCTAGCGAAATCTCCTCCAACCAGATATGTAGTAAGCTAAAGAGGGATTTGGCATTTGATAACTTCTCATCAATAAGTGCCTCTGAAGAAACTCTTCCAATGATAATAAAAGACTCTACAGAAGGTCTTTGTACCTGATACCAAATTATGATACAAATGTCAAATTAAATGACCCATAAAATATTAATTAATGGGATAAAGTCAAAAGCTGACTTAAATCATGAACTAATTAAATCATCAAATGTTCAAGAATACCAGTGCGTTATTTACTGCACGCAAGCAATCATTTGTCTTCAACAGTAAAAGAATGACACGAGGCAGTTTATGCAGAAGCTCTGTGATTTGAGGAAAATAAAGGGAAGCATACATCTGCAAAACAGCACATATATAAGTTATCGATCTAAATCTACTTTTGGCATTTTTTATGGACCCGGGGAATGGTTGGTAGGGTAAATCTACGTTCGCTCTTTTAAGTGGACGATTATTAGATTTAAAGAACATGGAAAGACAAATAGTGAGTCCAAAAACAATGAAAGCGCGAAAGCTTCATCTGATTTGATGAAGTGGCTTTTAATAATGTAAAGCTCACCTGAAGTTCTAAGTGATCACTGGCACTGCCTTGCATAGCCAGATGATCAACAGCCGGATCAATAACCCTATTCCAAGGCCTCATAGTAAGAATCCCTGCAAACAGTGCGTACAGATCCTCTCCAGAACCCAATTTGATGCAATTTTCCTTTATTGCATTAGCATCCGCCAATACCAAAGCCTGCAAGAAAGTCCCACAGTTCAGTTGTTAACGATCACAAATAGAACAACAGCATATGGGCAGACAACTTGCAAAAATGGTACAAACATATGACATAAAAGTCCCTTGAGATTCAAGAAATTGAAAGATGCACCTTCCAGAGAGCAGCATAGTTGGTTCGGATAGAAATGTCGAGTTCTTTGTACAGACCATGGTCCAGCAGTACCAATTGTGGTTTTCTTCTTCCTGTATACAAAGAAACAACATCAATGATGAAAACACAACATAATCATATTGTTGACGTTGATTTACCTCCATATCAAATTAACATAACAAAGAAACCTATGTATGTAAGAGAAACTAGCTAATAAGATTAAAAGATCTTAAAATAAAAACACGGAATAACAAAGGTATGATCATCAAGCATCTTTTTTTAGCAATTAGATGATGCCTTACCAAAAATGCCACATTTGTGAGAAGGCATTTTACGAACCAGCAAGTTAGCAGCATGCGCATCACAATGCACAAATCCATGTTTGAACATCATTTCAGCAAATGTTTGACTCACCTGTGTTGTTTAAGAATAAACTCTTACAATAGATATTCAACAGCCAAACAGAGCATGAAACATAAATTGCAGTATACAGAAAATGAACTTACTAGCCTTGCAATGTCATGTGGTGTGATTCCAAGTTTTTGGATGCTCTTTAAATCATTTACTTGTGCACCATCCACGAACTCCATGGTCAATAACTTTGTTGTACTTAGGTTCCAATATATCACGGGGGAATAAACATAGTCTGCAATATGAGGAGATAGCCTTCGAAAGTTATCCATACATTTTATGCTGTTCTTGGCCTCATTTAAGAAATCTAGTTCCTGATAACCATCATTGGACAAAACTAAATAAATACACATCCCATGATCAAAAGCTTTTTCACGATGCATAGAAGAAATTTTGTAACACAACCACTTAAGATATTTGACGTATTGTACATTTTGTAGATGTTGATGTCAATATTTGATGACCATATATCATGCTTTCTTTTCTCCAAGTCAACTTAGGGTGTTCATTGTGGTGTTATGAAGCACTCATGCCTTTAGAAAACGAAGAAAAGGGGATTCCGTATACTATGTGGAACCCACATCATGGGTCAATGGTTGTGAGGAATTGTAGGCATATGAATTATGTGAAGGAATACGGAAGATCAGGTTATTCAAAGATTGTGGCATGCCTATTCAAGATACAGCATGATATCATGACAATTTGAGAAGGAATAAGGTCAAAATTTTAAATCTAACCTGAGGTAGACTGTCGCGTACTTCATCCACCAACCACCTATATTAAATACCATGCACAAATATGGTTAATGTATCCGTATCCAATACAAAGGAGTAGGGACTGTTTGGTTGGTTTTCCAATAAGTCCTATATGGATAAAGTTGTCTATGTAAATTAATCTCTCTTTATAGATGGGGAAAAAGTTTTTGTGTAAAGGGTTAACTCATAGATGAAATGAGCTTTTTTTTTAATTGCAAGGAGCAGATTTTAAAAAAAAACTTGGCTTTCTGCATAAAGCTCCCCCCTAGAAGCTTACTGAATAAGCCACTTTCTATATCATTAAGCCACTACCAAACAGACATGTATAGTTCACTGAACAAGCTGTGAATCCCATTAAGCTGCTAACAAACAGCCCCTAAGACATTAATGTGTGCTCATAAAGTGATGATGATGGATTAGTGTTCACAATCAATTCAGTAAGCTAAAACATATAAACCTGTAATCAAATGAAGGGAAGAGCCAATGCAAAGTGTTGACAATCAATTCCACTGTCGCATAATCTGCATCTGCAGTATCTGTCATGTGCATATGTTGTACCTGAAACAACGATACACTATCAAATGAGGAAAACTAACGTTCCAAATCTCCATCAGATAACACGAGTCAAGTCTTCCATGTAGAACCTAAATAAGTGCGAGCAACATTAAGGTGGCGTTTGTTTTTTAAGAGGTGCTCGAGTCTGAAATATGAAAATAAAAGAAAAACAAACAATTTGAATGTGAGAATGTCTGACCGATTCAGACATAAGAGGTAATTAAGAGCTGAAAAAGAAAAAACAAACAAGGCCTAAGAGTTTAAAACCTTCACAGCAACTTTTTCTCCCTGATGAGTGCGAGCAACATGAACTTGAGCAAGGGAAGCACTTGCAATAGGGACAGGGTCAAACTCATCAAATATCTGCGCAAGGAAACACTTCACTCAACTTTATGACTCGAAATAACCAAAAAAAAGTCACAGAATACTTTGAGATTAGGAAAGCAAGCATTAAATTTGAGACCCATTTTGCAAATGAAGATATCCTTGGAAAATAATACAGTAAATATACGTACTTCTTCAGGTGCCCCACCAAGCTCTTTCTTGACAACTTGGCACACTTGATCGTAGGAAGAAGTTGGACATCTATTCAACATCGACTCCCTCAATGTATTAATGTACTCTTGAGGTACCAAATATTCCTAAACCAGAAAATCCCATTCAACTCACATGGATATATGCTTTATGCATAACAACATTACATATTATAAAAATTCAATCTTCAAATAACAAACTGAATATATTTATATCTAAATCATGGTTTCCATGAGAAGGGGCATGTCCTACCAGTTGGCCTATATATTGACCAAGCTTGATATATATTCCACCATTTTTGAAACATAGTTGTTCAAGCCTACGTGCGCTCCTGGTGTGTACTTGACGCTTAACTCTTGTCCTCTCAATGCTATCTTCTGGTAGTCCCAATAGTGTATACTCATAATCTTAAAGCACGTCAATAATTCTCTCTTTTAGGATGAACTAAAAAATAGTGAAAGTAATTTGAATTTTATAGAAAACACTGCAGATTGAACATCAATTTATGACAAAAGGATTTATAAAAGGATATAATGTTTATCATCACTCTTTTGGGAATAGAAACTGAAGTTCATTGAAACAAATTAATGGACCGGTGAACTTTAACCATGGATAAACATCAAGCCCTCAAAAGCCACTGATGAAATAATAAATCAATTGGTTATAACCTAACTAAAACAACGTATGTTAGAATGCGTGTGTTAATTTGGTATTACATTTTGATCTTTTGACATCAAACCCATTGTCGCTTGATCACAATCTTGAAAAGGGAAAATCAAACCAAAAATATTTTCAGTTTGCAATACTTGCTATGAAGTAGGCGACAACTTGTTATTAAACTTGAAGGTTGGTAAACTCGTCTAGTTCCCAAAGTTGACCCGTGGTTCTTTTCTAATCAAACAGTTGTGATTGATTTACTCAAGGTCCAAACACTCTACTCTAATCGGAGAATTTAAAATCGATTCAAAGATCCGTAGCACATATAATTTTGATAATCGCAAGTGCACATACACAAGAAATAACAACAATCAAAACACATATATAATTTCAACGATATACTCACGCTTGAAGTTCAGAAGTAGAATTCAACAATAAAATTTAGGTTAATTGAAAAAACTTACCGAAGGCAATGGTGGCAGCGGTGAGGGAGAGGCGAAAGAGGCGGACGGGGACAGTGGTACAAATCTTGAGGGAAGTAGCAGGATCGTCGGATTTAGCAATGGCCACGACACCAGTTCCTGCGCCCAAGGCGGTGGCGGCAAATGTGAACTTCGATTTAGCCCCCCAAATAGATCGTGCCACCACCATGTTTGGTTTTCCCCAATATGTTTTCCGGTGGAGGTGGCGGTAGGTGGTGGGCCGGCCGCCTGCGCTTTTTGTTCGACAGGATTCGAATTGAGAGTAGTCGAACAGTTTGTTTTGCCTCGCAAATGCAACGGCTATAATCTATGTCGGTGATTTATTGAGATTACTATCCATCATTCTGCCATAAAAATAGGGTGCTAGGTCCACCTAGATTCTTTCAATAAAAAAATGATTTTTAAACTATGTATCCTTTTTTTTTAGGGTGATTTTATAGAAACACTCCTCTGTTGGCTACCTAGACACCCCTCTATTAGTCATTATTACATAATTATTTGTTTTTTTGTCTAGTAATCATTATAACTTAATCATTTTGTTTATTTGTTTTTATTTTTTTACAAGTAACAATTATTTTAATATTAATACTTATATTTTTTTTAAATAAATATTATGTTCTTAAAGGAATTTAATTAAAATGACCATTCTATAAATGGCATTTATCAAAATAACCAAAATCTTTCTTATTTTACCAAAATAACCAAAATATACTTGAAATACCCTTCGAAATCATTTTCCGGCCAAAACCTCCGCCCCATATTTGAAGTGGGGTTTATGAGTTTTTCAATATGTATTGTTCCTCCTTTTGGTTTTTAATGATTTCATTACTTGTTGTTTCAAAAAAAAATGACTTGTTAAACGTTTATCCGGATAAACATTTGATAAACGGCCCTTTAAACTAGTATTTTAGTCGGTGAAAATGTTATAGAATATTGGTTCGAAATGAAAAAATAGAATAATGTACATATAAAAGAGCAATATTTTATGGTTATAAACCTCGGACACTTTTTCAGTTCTTCATAAATAATCTATATTTAAAAATTTTTGGAGTAAATTACATTTTTGGTCTTTGTAGTTGTCACCTACTATCAACTTAACTCTAGTCCCTATTTTAAACCAATTACAATTTTGGTAATTATGGTTCACAATTTGTTTCAATTATGGTCCCTCTAACTAACTTTTTTTGAAAAAAAGGAGTAAACACAAACGTGGTCCTTTAGTTTGTCGAAAATGACACTTTTTGTCCATGTAGTTTCAAAAATACAAAAAGGTCATCGTTTGCCAAAAAAACATTTTAATCAATGTTTTAAAACCCGGGTTTCAAGTTGACCCGGTGTGATGACCGGGTTCCGGGTTAACTGGTTCAACCGGTTTTAATAATTTTGTTTTTTTTTTTCATTTTCCTGTGTACATACATATATAAAACAAGTTCCATCTTTAATTAAACTTTCTAATAAGTTGAAAATCAATAATCTTGGCAATTTGGCATCAATTTCTATCCATATAAATATACAATATTTATGTTTTGGCATCAAATACAAGAGTTTGTAAACCACATTCTTGAAGGAAATAAGGTACTTTTTTATGATTACTAGACATAACAATTTTAATTTGATGAATTCTTTAGTTGATGAATTATGTTTTGGAGTTATTTGAGCAACACAAAGATAAATTCAAGAGCAACACAAGACATAAATTCGATTATATTCTTGATTTTCCAAAACATATATTAGTTTTCTACACATTTACACAAGATTTTCCAAACAAAGTTACCTGTGGAGAACTAGAGATCGAGAACTGAGGGAGATGAGATGAGATAGATGGCTGAGCAAGATCGATTTCTTGAGATGGCTGAGCAAGATCGATGGGAGCAGATGAGTCACGAGATCGATTTCTTGAGTTTTTTTGGTCGGCTCGTTTCTTAGCGTTTTAGGGTTTGAGTCTTTGGGAGTAGACGTCGATTAGAATTTAGGAGCAGAAAGAGATTTTTTTTTTGTTTTTTTGTTTTTTAAGTTTTTTAAATTTTAGTAAAAACCGGGTTTTGAAAACGGGTTTGAGACCAGTTCAACCGGGAAAATCGAGAAACCCGGCCGGGTTGTACCGGGCCGGTTAGAGGCTTTAACCCGGTGATTATTAACCCGGTGAATAGACCAGGTCCCGGTTCGACCGGCCGGGTTGACCCGGGTTTTAAAACACTGATTTTAATTTGTTTTTTTTTCTTTTTAATGGTTATGTGAAGGATTTTCATCCTTTTACCTAAGATTTTGTATTTTATATAATCAAAAACCATAAAGAACAAAATTGTAATTTACTCTTTGTCTTTTTATTTTTTCTATTTTATGATACCTACATATAACCATGTTAACAAAATAATTACTTGTGTTAGTCTTGCGTAATGTCTAGATGAAAAGAATTAAAAAAAATACTACGTGTTGGTGATAATTCGGGGTGAATTAGTGAGATTTCAAGGTGCCTAAAAGTATGTTTCCATAGCAAATAGACCTTATGATTAAGCATATATGATTAAATTTGTATATCATGTGTGTAATAATATATATGATATTGGAACTTTTCGTCTTTTCGCAAAATGTTTAACTTCTCGCATGATCATACCTCTCTCTATATACAGGCTGAAGATGAAACATTTTGCGAAAAGACGAAAAGTTCTTGTGGGTTGTGGGTTGTGTGTATTATTTTGTTTTTGTGGGTTGTGGAGCCCACCGTTTCCATAATTATTAAGTTAATATAAAGGAAATTGTCCCACTTACAACCACTCATTTATTTCATTCTTTTGCTTGTGTGAAACAAAATGAAACCTATCAAATTTAAATCTTCTTTTCTTATCAAGACTCGACTTATAACAACTAACTTTTATATATTATTTTGAAAATTCCCCAACATTTTGGAGACCTTTAATTGTTTCTGCGCGGTTATTAGGATCCATGAAGATCATGACTTGTTACTAGTAGAATTGAGATTTCATGAGCTTTAAATTGTAAAATGGGGTTTAGTAAACTATTATATTGTATGTTTCATATTTTGTAAATATTATATTCTAATAAATAATTTACAATTATCTGCATTGAATAATTATGTAAGTATTAATAATTATGAGGGGAATGCTCAAATATCTCATGTGATTTGTCCTAATTTTGCGACTTGCAGGGAATGAATTTACAATCTTGCGACTTGCAGGGAATGATTTGTCAAGAGCGGCATGGTAGTTGGTGGCGGTGGGGTTGGTGTGGGTGGGTGGGGTAGGTAACGGGGTGGGGTGTCCAATGTGACAACACTAGTGGCGTGGTGGTCAGTAGTGGGTTGTGGTGGCTAACGGTTGTGACCACGACAGTATTGGTGTGGTGGGGGGGGGGGGGTTAGGAGTGGGGGCGTGATAGTGATAATAGTAGCATGGTCGTGGTAGGGTATAGGTGGTCAGTGTTATATTGGTAGGAATTCAATTCCGTTCATTTCATTATGCCAAGGAATGATGAGTTCATTGGTTTGTGGAATTCAATGGAATTTGAAGGATTCCACCCATTTCAAGAAGTTAACTAAACAAAGGAAGTGGAATTTGAACAAATGAATTTGTTATTCCAATCCACCAAATTCCTTCGAAATTTGTCCTTCCATTTGTGAAACATAATTTTACGTCATGGTTGTAATCAAGGGTTGCTCCCTCACTTTTTCTGCTCTGTTGTCTTTCAGATTTCAAGAAAAGCAAAGAAGTCAAACTTGGGAGGTATGTTCTTCAATATTAATGCCCTAAATATATGGGGAAATTGACTCAAATGACTTAAGTAGATAGCCAAATTGGTCTCCTAACCATTTCTCTTATGGGTTGACCCAAATGTCATTACTTACGCAATATCCGGAGTCTACAGTATTACGGACCTAACTAAAAGACAAAAAATATCAGATTCAACAAGTTTAGCAAGTGGTACCATAGCAATTGCGGACCTGACCATCCCTACTGAATTTGATGATTTTTTGCGGACCAGGATATTGCAGAAGTAGTGACATTTTGGTCAACACAACACTTTTAGGGTTATGTGGTATGAGAGAAAAGTAAGATTTTTTTAATGTTTTTTGACAGCAAACGGGTGTTGTATGTATAGGGGTTTTAGTGACAGTTAAAACTGTCCCAAAAGGTCGCAACTCTTCAAACAGTCACTATTTGTGATACCTGTCAAACCGTCACTTTCAAAAGTGACTTTTCAACGGACTGCCTTTTCCTTGCGACGTGTTCCCCAACTGTCACCAAAGGTGACTTCTCGATGGGTAGTCTCTTCCTTTTACACCAAAGGTGACTTTTCGAAGCGTTGTCTTTTCTTTTGAGCTGTCATTATATACCCACTTTAGGTTTCCTTTTAGTCATAAGTGGAACAAAGTAAAACCGCTAAAACTCAAGTTTCTTGTTCCTAAGGCTCAAATTTTGGTCATAAGTGGAACAAAGTAAAACCACAAAAACTCAAGTTTCTCGTTCCTAAGACTCGATCCAAAACAAATAAGACTTCAATATTATTTTGAAAATTTCCCCCACAGTTTACCATAGTTTTTTCATTTATGGGAAGTTAATGGTACATTTATGAGTTTCTTATCATATTATACACCTCTTCATTCCAAGTCTAAAATATCAAGAGTCATAGATTAGACCATCTGTTCATCATGTGTATCTGTCAATTTGCTGAAATAACTGTGTTCAAATTCATGATGTCTTAAACAGAGGTTAAATTTTTGAAAGTAGGGTTTGCTAATGTGGTTGGAAGTTCATTTATATATGGTTCAGGACCTAAATGTCTGGCAAGTCATTTTTTAAAACTTGCATCTAACATAGAGAAGCCCGAAAACAATAATATTTGATAATGCAAATTCGGGTTCGAACGTAATATGTTATGAAAGTTGTTTTTCTAAATTTACAGATTGACAAAAATAGTTTTACTTGACCATCTAAGCTTTGTGTCCCACTTTGTTTGGAAAAAAAAACTTCCCCATTATGGATGCTCCAACAATAGCATCTATCATGAACTTGCTTCTCTTAGGAAGTACTTAAATTGTAAAATTTTTTTTTGAAAAGGGTATTCTAGGCATTTAAATTGTAAAATATTACTAGAGGAAAACTTGAAATAGTTTAAATGTTTTAGTTATTAAAAAAAATATCGTTAAATTAATAAATAGTTATGTTAAAATAGAGATTTTTTGTGGCTTTAAGCATTTTCGATAGCTATGGTATATTATTATCTTTTCTAAAACAAAGTATAAAGTCAAAATATCTATAAAAATTATATCCAACTCTAACGACTGTTCTATTATTTTAGATATTTTTACATTGATTATATTATTAAAATAATTAATACGTTCAATAAAAATATTATTTTTCTCTCTTAGATCATTTAATTTCAATGTCTTTTATTGATGAAAAAGTTTTAAAATATTATTTTTCTCTTAATTATTGGGTTTGAAGATTTTTCCAATTTTCACGTTCTCTTTATTCTTCTCTATTTTAGCATCAAAGTAAAAAACAAATCTTAAACTATCAAATTTTTTTATTTTAGAGTTAAATTCAAATTTGGTCCCTGTGGTTTACAAATTATAACGGATAAGGTCCCTCAATGATTTTTTTAACGAATAACGTCCCTGTGGTTTCTATTTTATAACACATAAGGTCCTCCACCTAACTTTTCTGTTAAATATAACATTTTTAACATATTTTCTTTATTTTTCATTTTTCAAACCACATGGACCAAATCTGTAATTTACTTTAAACTATATACATATATTTATATTTTAT
Organism: Silybum marianum; assembly: GCA_036898165.1. Lineage (NCBI taxonomy): Eukaryota > Viridiplantae > Streptophyta > Magnoliopsida > Asterales > Asteraceae > Silybum > Silybum marianum. The sequence continues at coordinate 3,665,513 of CM072532.1, forward strand.
GTATTGTATTGTATAATTATATTTTTATTTCATTAATTATATAAATTGCCTATTTTATTAATTATATAATTTTCGTATTTTATAAATTATAATACCTTTATATTTTATAAATTATTTTTATTTTGTATATTCATATAATATATTACATTTGTATTTTATAAAATGTTAATAATTTAATAAAATATATGAAAGGTCCAATTTATACTATAAACATTAACTCATGTCAATATATAAATTGCATGCATGAAATATTTAAATACATAAAATATATAAAAATATAAAATATAAATATAATTTTTTTTATAAAATATAGATGTAATATAATTTTAAATATACAAATAATTAATAATTCATAGATATACATATATGAATTGAATAGAGATGGTAACAAATGTTAGACGATAGATTTTCAGTAGAATCATCTTGATGACATCGATGTTGTACATGTTTGAATTTAATTTTGATATTATATTTACTGTATATATTTATATCTATAGATTAATAATTTTTGTATATTTAAGCTTATATTATATCATAGTTCTCGATTCATTTCCAAAATGGATAAATGATACAAACTCACAAACCAATATAAAAATAATTTTTTTCATTATTTTTTCCATCAAATGCTATGATTTAAGATGTTTTTATACATATGTTTGTTTCACTTTATGAAAAAGTTAAATGTGAAAAATGCATGTAAAACTTTTACATTATGAAACAAATATATGATAAACTTTTAACTTATGAAAATAAATACATGTGAAACTTTACATTATGAAACAAACATATGTATAATAACATCTTAAATCATAGCATATGGTGAAAAAAAAAATTATTTTTACATTGCCTTGTACGAGTTTGTACTTTTCATCCAGTTTGTAAATGAACCAACATCTTATATTATATTTATATTTTATAGAATTTGCTTTATACTTGTATTTATATTTTATATTTTATATTTTATATTTGTATTTATTTATTTGAATCTTCATATATGTATATAATTTATATAATGAACTGATTTAGTGTTTTTAACATAAACTGAACATTCGATACATTTTATAAAATTATTTATATTTTATATATAAATATAAATACAAAATAAATTTTATAAAAGATAAATATAATATATCATAAATATATTAAGTATAAATATTTTTTAAATAAAATTATAAGGTGCCTATAAATATGTAGTATAATTTATATAATAAGAAAATTATACAATTAACAAAATATGTAATTTATATAATTAATGAAATGCAAATATAATTATACAATACATAAAATATAAATATATGTATATAGTTTAGAGTAAATTACAGATTTGGTCCATATGGTTTGAAAAATGGAAAAATAAAGAAATTATGTTAAAAATGTTATATTTAACGGAAAAATTAGATGGAGGGACCTTACGTGTTATAAAATGGAAACCACAGGAACGTTATTCGTTATAAAAATCATTCAAGGACCTTATTCGTTATAATTTGTAAACCACAGGGACCAAATTTGAATTTATCTCTTTATTTTAATACATGTGTTGGAATAGAGAACGATTTATACAATTAAATCATAATCAATATATAAGTAAAAATTGAAGGGGTTTGTAGTAGTAGGGCTCCAACCCACAAAGTAGAAACAACCATCAACTAATCGGTTGGCCGACCCAACAGATCTCAGAAGCAGCACACGGCAGGTGACCCAGGCAACTAGCCCACAACCCACATTGCCCGACCTACCAAATACTCGTTTATACTTCTAATATTTTATGAGATTTGAACCTTTGATTTTCTAAGAGAAAGGACATCACTGGTAACTCGGACATGGTTGGACCATCCAACATTTGGTTTTCAAATGCATTATTGACAATTTGATATCAAGTTTTGCCATTCAAGAAAATTATGTAACAGTCAAAAACTTCGAATTGTGTATACTCCTTACTTAGCAACTAATCATTTTTCAAAATAGGAGATGCACATAAAGTCAATGTGTGGAAAAGTGTGGGCTTAGCAATCCCAAAGCCAGGATTGATTTTTTGAATCGGCACTAAAAGTCGAATTGATTCTAATTACTTTTTAAAATGTATGAATTTAGCTGGATCTAAAAAGTCTCAAAACTCTTTTTATGGCACACGTGAAAAGAAAACATAAGATCTCAACTACAATATCTTTGACAAACATATATAATTATTCTATAGATGTATCGATTAATCGATAAATTATATATATATATATATATATGTAGAGAGAGAGAGAGAGAGAGAGTAAAGTTCAAATGAGAACTCAAATTTGGTTTTAAACTGAGGATAAGTGAGAGCGCGACACGTGTCAGAATGTAGATTATTCATTCTGAAGATGACACGTCTCACGCTCTCATTTGTCTTCGTTCACAACCAAATTTGAGCTCTCATTTAAATCCGCCCCTCTATATATTAACAAAGAGTGTACTTTTGTCATTCAAGAAACTTGAATTCTAATTACATAAAAAATTGTTGATTTGTGCATCATATTCATTGAATTAGTATAGAAGATATGAGCCTACATAATATTTTAATTCAATATGAATATATGATTCATCTAACGTATATACCCCTAAAGAAATGTCTACATTTCTATCTTAGTTTGTCTTAAAATAAATGTAAATTTTTAAAATTAATTAATGTCTACTTTTCCGGTATATCATTAACTATGAGATGCAATTTTTTTGTCTCTGTATGATATTGCATAAATTTGTAATACTAAGAACTATAATAATTAGACATCTCTAAAATTAAGTGTGTTTTTTGTTATTGGTATTTATTATAAAATATAAAAAAATAGTAATTTTCTTGATAATGCTTAATTGCTTATTGCTTCACGCCTTCACGGTGTGCATTTAAGTTGTATTTCAAAGCTTTTATTTTGTAAATATACAGCAAAAAAAATTGGTTGGGTGATTGTTTAAAAGATTAAAATTTAGATTAAAATTTAATACATTTATGACCACCATTAAAACGAAAATAAAAATTGAAATAAAACTAGGGTGTTTGGTTTAGACAAATGAGTGAAAATGAGTTTTCATTCCTTCAGTTTAACCTAGAATGGAAATTTGGGGTTATGGGAAATTGGATTTATTATATTATATAGAACCAAACAATTTATTTTATTTTCATTCATTTTAGTTACTACTTAATACCTTCATTCCCTCTCTCTCTCTCTATATATATATATATATATACACACACACACACACGTCTATATGAAAGAATACTTAAGAAAATGGGTAATTAAAAGATAAAACCGTCCTTCATTTAACGGGGTTAATAACTAAGAATTACTTTCAGAGCAAAATAAGAACCACAAAGATGTTTTCTATATTTATCAAAGTTTAGGTTCCATTTTTATACTTTTCACTAAACCTCAAGGACCAAAATTAAAGTTTACTTCAAACGGTCAAAAAAAGATTTGTTACGTTTACTCTAAAATATATATTTTCAAACGGTCAAAACAAGATTTGTTTACGCGTTTAATGAAAGCAATTAATGAATGTATAAAACACCCGCGTTTATTCATTCTTCCATTTCATAAAAACCTCCTTCCTTCCTCTCTCTCTCTCTCCACCGGAACTCCTAAACCCTACCGACCTTCAATCAGAACAATCTTCGCCGGCGTTATGGAACTTCAATCAGAACAATCTTCATTAATTACAAGCCACAATCATGAATCTATGCAGTGTATTTTGTTGATTCAACTCCACGGAAACCGATCAGAATGAAATCAAACAAGATGTTGATAAAGGGTATGCGGAAAATCGAAACATCATCACCTTCTACAAGCCATTAACACTCACCGGAAAAACCCTAATCTTAGGTTTTACTCTTTCGTTCAAACTGGTTTAATTTTTTAGGTTTTTACTCTCTCTTTGATTTCAGGGGGTAATTACTTCTTAGGGTTTGTGGCAAGTTTTAAGTGTGTCGGTGATTTCATATCTGATCACATGTTTGTTTTGTTTACAGACCATAATATATTGAGTGCTTAAATAAACTTCTCTTGTACCAGTGAATTGCCACCAAATGCAAGGGCCGGTCAGAGTTTCATCCATGATCCCAAGATTTCTGTCTCTACTCACTCACTCACTCACTCTGGGAGATACACATACTTATTATTTTAATCTGGATTCAAGTGTCAATTATGTTTTCTTGTAAGTTGGTTTTCAAATTGTCTATATTGAGGTGACTAAAAATAGTATTTGTAATCAAATGCCAAGATACCATAAAACATTACAAAGGAATCATACACAAGTGTTGATCTGAAAACTGGGTATTTCTTGTTTTTCTGAAAAGAAAATTTAGAAATATATAATTATGCCAAGAAAAATTACAAATGAGGTTTCAAGTATATAATCATGTAGATGACATATTTCAAATGGATGAAATGGGTGGGTGTAGGTTGCAGGGGAAACTGAAACAAAGGCCCTAATAAGTCTGCGTTTCAATACAGCAAGACGCCGTGTGTATAAGATCATTCCAGCTGACTCAGAAGGCTTCAAAGATGGAACACAAGGCAGTTGAGAGTATAAATCCTCATACCGGAATACTTTATTCCCGACTTCTTGGACGATTCTGAGTTCAAGGAAAAGCACCAAGGTTCAAGGATTGGGATCAATAATGATCTCTACAGTTTAAGGGTTAAAAACCTGCTCAATCAGGGAAGTACTGCCAAAATGTAATGTCAACAATGTTCTCCCAAAGGTCAAGGAGATGTGTTATTGTTTACCTTCTTGTAACCAGGATACAGAACCAGAAGTAGTATAATACCATTCATTAGACAATTCACATAACCTCTTTATTTTTACTGCTAACCAATTTTACTTGTGATATGTGGAGACAGCAAGTACATTGTTTACCGTTTTTACTCATGCACACCATATATTCCTTGCTGTGAGCGTCCTTTCTCTGCTGAAGAAGAGATGAATTCGTTAAAAAGGTTACATTTCTCATTCACCCCATTCCTCTCCAAGAATGGTTACTAGACGTGTAAATAATGTTAAATTTATAAATCTTAAATGAGCTATCATTCTTTTTTATGTATAAAAAGTAGCACTTACTGGATTTTATTTTCAGCAAAGGGTTTCAAAGCTTGAAGCTCTGCAGAGCGTATGAAATCATTGGCTGTGGAATCATCAGAATTGTGCAGAATCCAATTTCCAGCAGCTGGAAAAGCTTCATCTAATATGTATGAAGAGTATAACAAGATTTGCAAAGAAACAACCCCCTTGCAGAGAAGAACTTGATTGAGCTGAAAACAAAAAACTCAAGCTCTTGATGATTTAATTCTTCTTCTCGTTCAGCCTTTATCTGCTGAAGCTGTTAAATTTCTTATAGTTCTATGATTTCATCCTTCAATGAACAGCATCTCATCATTTCTGCCCCTACTACATATATGTTCTGATTAATTGTCGGTGTTTAGATCATAGTTTTTCATGTAGCATCTTAGTCTAGGCACTTTAGTTGATGGATGGAAGAACACTCCCACAGTAACTGGCTTCCTGAAGTAGTGGCTATTTTTTTTCCGTGTGTCACTTGCAAGTTAGATCAATGCAACTGGTCCCAAGTTTCTTCTTCAGAAACATAAGCTCCTTTTTCTTCCACTTTTATCATGGTAAATCAATGTAATCTCAGAGGTTTTATGGATTTGCACCTATGAAAAATATCACTAAACCAATTACTTTAATTTGAAGTTTGTCACATTAATGCTGGCTATGAATTGTTTATTGCTTATTTTCCTTGACTGCACCATACTGTGAACTTATTATTAACAGGATAAATTATGTAGGTCTTGGGTGTTTTAGCTCAAATAAGTTATGATAAGGAGTTAGTTGAATCCTTGGTGAAATGCAAAAGTTGCAGCAGATCGTTAACTGCACATAACACAAAGTATGAATTCATTATCCTTTTCACCTGATATATATGAGTTCTAATTCTTGACTTGGTCAAGTGGGGAAGAGTGCATTCATTTTATTTTTTTTGGAATTGGTTTGTGCTTGGATCTGTAACCTATTTATACAAGCATGTAAAACCCAAAGAAATCACATTCGGGTAAAAAGATCAAGAAACAAGATATATTAAAGAGACACATCAATTTAAATTACAAAAATACATATGTACGATGATCATACACAAACCCTTTAGTGAACCAAACAAATAAAACTTCTCTTCAAGACTTAAAATCAAAGATATTGCAAGGATTACAATTATGAATGATTTTTTGGACGCTACTATCCACGAAAGAAGATGGATATGAAGAGAAATTAGGGACTTTTGCGGTTATGGAGGATGGTAATTCGACGGGACGTGAGATAATCAGATAAATTTCAAGAATACAATCTTCCATATGCATTAGATGGTTACATAATGCAATCTTCCATAATGCATTGGATGAAGAGAGCATTTATCAAATAACATGAGAAGTAGTTTCATGAAAAATCAAGATGTTCCATAAAAATCAAATTAAATGTTGTAATTCTAATAAAACGATTGGAGAAATAACTTTTAAAGACAGGCTTCAAAGAAACATATGAAATTTTCGATGCTTGACTAAAATAAATAAAATAAGCTAGCCTTCTAAAAGGTGGCATTTAAATTACATTTTTAAGCTTGAAGTTGGAAAAAAGGTTTTAACTTTTTCTTGTCTGCTTTTGTAGAATTCCCAACCTTGAATTGATGTCTTGTTTTGATCATATTAAAAAAATAACCATGAGGAAATTTCTTGCGATTAGGTCAAAAATTTATTGAGTCGTGAATCTAATGTTATTTTATGTTTGTATAGAATTTTCTAAGTAGCTACTTTTCCATGTCTTTAATAATATTCTTTGTTTCATTGATCTTGTGGCCCTTCTAAGGTTTTGAAGATATCCATCATGTAAAAGATTTATATTTATTCCTAAAATTTTACACAAAATAAGATAAGTATGCAAAATTATTTTTTCCATAAACTTGGAACTATTTAAGATAAATTCGAGAAAAGAAAAATCCAAAGTCACAGGGGCTAAATCTGAAACATGTGGATTTGTTTGATAAAATCTTAAGTACCTTAGGGGATTATATGAACATTTTATGAAGTCACAATTTACTTCCATCTTCCTTATCTGGTTTGATTTCGTCCGATGGACTTGAGATTTGTTTGAGTAAATACATACGACACTGCGAAGTGGATTCCAGTCGATTTTAGGCTTGGATTTGAATAAACGCAATCTCTTTTGAGGTCCATAAATTGTCGTTTCATTCGGTTCATCCACTCATGAATTGCGGTTGATAGGAGATAGATTCGGTGCATCTCATCCGTTTCTATTAACTTTCTTTCTCACGGAAACCCAACCTACTAAATAAAAGATTTTTTCATTCAAACTTTTCCCCTGAGAAATCTGTTGTTAAAGCTTGATTTGTCGTACAACCATTACAAAAGTAGGTGGGTAATTCAAATCGATTACAAATTCAACATATAATTACAACAACAATAATAATCCAAAGAGACTTATCAAAATGCAACAGACCCAAATCTACAACTGCATCATTCAAAAGCGCATCTCCACCCCAAACTTCTCTCCTGTTAACTGGTTCCAAGATAGGTCTAATGACTCGATATCCGAGAGATTTCCTAGACCGTATGGGATTTGACCATCGAGATTATTGTGAGATAAGTCGAGGGCTTTCAAAGAGTTAAGACTACCGATGACGTTTGGAATCTTCCCTTCAAATGCGTTATTGGATAGATTGATAATTGTGTAGTCTACCAGAATTTTTGGAAATGGGAGTTCCAAACCTTTCACCGTAAGAGTGATAGAGTAAAACTTGCTACCAATGTTTAAATATTGAGGTTTTGTGCTTTTCTTTTCCACATCCTTGATGGATTTGAAATTCTGAAAATATTTTTGAGGGAGATGGCCTACAAAGTTATTATGAGACAAGTCAAGAACTCGTAGACGTTGAAATGGGAGTTCAATCATAGAAAAGCTTTCATGAATGGGACCATGCAACTTGTTTGATTTAAGGACAAGAACCTGCAGATGTGAAGACCAGTGAGGGAATGTACCGTTTAAGTGGTTGTTTCCCAGATCAACAACTTTCAAGGATCCACATTTAGACAACCCGCTCGGCACCTCTCCTTCTAAATGATTTCCATTCAAAATAATCCCCACTAATCTTCCACAATTCTCCCACGTGTTTGGAAGGGTGCCATGAAACCTATTGTTTCCCAGGTCTACCATCCCTAAAGCAGAGCTGAAGCATTGTGGAATCACTCCACCAAAGCTATTATTAGACATATCAATATAATATAAACGACTCATGTTGCAGATTGATGAAGGGAATGATCCTTGAATCAGGTTGGACTGTAGATACAGAAATATTATTCCATCCCATTGAAATTGTGGGAAGCCTGTTATCGAGTTATGTGAGAGATCCAAAAAGTACAAGTTATTTCCTCCTATCTCCCCTGCCCAATCAGGAATGTTTCCAATGATTTCATTGTTGGATAGATTTAAATACTCTAGATTTTTCATGGCTCGTAAGGACTTCGGAAACACTTTTAGCTTGCAAGATGCCAAAAGCAAATATTGGAATTTAGGGTTAACATAGCGAGTATCATTGTTGGTCACAACCACTAAGCCACTGTAAGAGAGATCAAGACTTGTGATGTTTGTGAGGCTTGAAAACAATGTATCCAAATCCCATACACCAGTAAAATTGTTATATGAGAGGTCAAGTGAAATGAGGTTGATGAGTTTCCAAAATGCTTGCACAGTGGAGTCTTGATCAACCATATCAAACTCACCAACAAATTGATTTCTATCAAGCAATAATCTCTTTAATGATTGATGGTTGAACAATTCTGTTGGTAAGCTCCCGCTAAACATGTTGTTGCAGAGATCGATAGTTTCTAGTGAGGAAAGAGTAAACAACCAAGAAGGCAACGTTCCGTTAAGCTTGTTTCCTGATAAATCTAGAGTAGTGAGATGCTTAAGATTAACTAGGGATTTGGGAAGGGGACCCATTACACCACTGTAAGCGAGATCTAAGGTATTCAAAGACTTGAGATGGCCGATTGAGTCGGGTATTTTTCCGGATAAGTTGATGCTGGAGAGACCCAAATCAGTCAAAGATTTGAGATGGCTGATTGAGTAAGGTATTTCTCCTAATAAGTTGGTGCCAGAGAGACCCAGGTAATTCAAATACTTGAAATGACCGATTGAGTTAGGTATTTCTCCTAATAAGTTTGTGAATGAAAGATCTAACCACTTGAGGGGGATGCTAGTGTTTGTGTAAATTTTGGGAAATCTGACTAGTGAGGTCATAGTTATTTGACAGGTCAAGATCTTCCAAATACAGAAGATTGAAGATGTTATCCGGCAATTTCCCAAGCAAATGAGTGCCTCGAAGATGGAGTGATTTGAGAGAAGAGTTATTAAGATAAGTGGGTAAAGTTGACGAGATATTAACATTTATGAGGAAAAGCTCTTCCAAAGTAGTAGAATTGTGGAAAAGATTGTAGAAAACATGAGATTCAAGTCTAAAATTATAAGAATTAAAAGAGATATCAAGAGACACCAGTTTATGAAGAAGTGTGATATTTGTAGGAACTTTGCCTGTAAACCCACAACTAGAGATGTTGAGATGTGTGAGACTATTAGAAAATCTTCCAATCCCACGTGGAAGCTGGGAATTAGTAAGATGATTGAAAGCAAGGTTGAGCCTTTGGAGGTGAGGAAGGTTGAAAAGAGTGGAGTTAGGGTGGATGGTACCTCGTAGCATACCACAACTAAGGTCAAGAGCAATGACATCACCGGTGGAATGGTCACAAGTGACACCATCCCAATTGCAACAATCAATACTCGTGTTCCAATTCATCATAATTGGGTAATAGGCGGAACCAAGCAAACCATGACAATAAGATTCACGATAATCGTCTTCATTGTATGAGTGACCGGTGGAGAAAAGATTTTGTTTGAAGAGAAACAAAGCATGAGTTTGTATAAGAGAGCATCTTGTATGGGTGTTATTGAAAGAATATAAGTAGGAAGAAGCAGAGGAAATGAAGAAAGAGAAAAGGAGAAAGGAGAGGAAGTGCAATTTTGAAGGATTCATTTTCTTTAACTGCATGTGTGTATAGTTGTTGTAATGAACATTTACACTTGTCCATTGCTATAAATAAGTAAATAACTTTGTTTACAGCCAACAAAACGTTAACAGGAATCTGACTAATTTCAATTATGATTAATCATTTCATTGTTATTACTTATTCTCATTTAGATTTTGTTTGTTAGTAATTTGTATGCTAATTAATTTCAAACTTGTTATAAATGTTTTTTTCATTACTATGCAATCCAACGATACATCTCGTTTTAATGTTTCATTTATCATTTGTCTATGTCGATATGGTTTTAAGAAAAACAATAATGTTTTTGCAATAAAATATAAATTTGAAGACTCATAAAAATTTGAAAAGAATATATATAGCTATATGAGTATCAAATTAACAATTTAAACATTCTCAGTCTTTTTTATAAAAAGTTTGTGTAATTTTTTATGATAATTTAATTTAGTTTTAATAATGAAGTAATTTATTGTAGATTTAATAATATAATGTTTTTTTTTCCTTTTTTTGTCTATTTTTATAAAATTTCCAACCTCGAATTGATGTTTTGTTTTGTTTTGATTTTCATTAAAAAAAATGACCAACTCGCTTGACTAAAATAAACAATAAGGTCTTCTAAATATGGAACTTAATTAAATTTGGAAGGAAGGGTAGGCCCTGCCGCCCTCATTAGGTATAACATTTTTTGTGTGCGTCTATTTTCATAAAATTTCCATCCTCAAAAATGATGTTTTGTTTTGTTTTGTTTTGTTTTCAAGAAAGTTGATTGGATAATAAATTTATTGAGTCGTGAATCTAATATTATTTTATGCTTATATAGATTTTTTATCATATTTTTTCATGTCTATGATATTATTTGTTTCATTCATCTTGTGGCCTGTCTAAGGTTTTGAAGATATCCATAATGTAATAGATATATAGTTAATCCTAAAACATTATATGAAATAGGATGATTACGCATAATTATTTTTCATAGGGCCAGATTATGCACAAAACATAAACTTGGAACTATTTAAAATAAATTTGAAAAAGTTTCCAAAAGTCACAGGGGCTAAATCGTAGTTTCTGAAACATGTGGATTTATTTGGAAAAAACTTAAGTACCTTAGGGGATTTTATGAACATTTCTTTTATGAAAAGTTACAAATTTACTTCCATCTTCCTTACCCGACTTTGACCCATACCCATTTTTTCGACCCGGTTTTGATTTCATCGGATCGGTTTGATTATTGTTCGAGTAATTACATATGAAACTACCAAGTGGAGACTTTAGGCTCGGATTTGAATACATAATAATGTAATATAATTTTAAAAGTAATATAATTTTACTTTCTAATACATAATAATGTAATATAATTTTAAAAGTTAGGTCAAGTTTTAGCTCTGAATCTTGATCCCAAAACCTCATCTTAAAGCTCCGATATCAAACTACATTTCTATTTTACCCTTTAATTAGTTTTCTTTTTAAACTATTCCGTCATTCTTGTTATTTATATGTAGTCCTTTCTTGTTTCTTTATCTCTTAGAAGGCGATCTTGTAAAAATAGTCAAAATTATGATTTTTTGTAAAAATAGTCAAAGTAAGTAACAGATATGGTTTATTTATTTTTGTATTATGAATAATCCCATGACTTTCTTGTTTCTCTAGCTGCTGAATGTTTCGTTGAATGCTTTATTTTTTAAAACTACAGCTATGACATAAATTCAACACCATTAACACATGATCACCCATTAATCAAGTAATAAATCCTACCAACATATTCAATATATATATATACAATCATAATAATAATCTAAAAAGACTCAAAATGCATCATACTTGATACTCAAATCCACAACGGCATAAATCAAAAGGTCTAGCTCCATGCCTCCATCCCAAACTTCTCTACCTGCATAAGAATATATTGAAAAAGGAAAAAAAAAACAACAAAATAAGCATTTTGCACAATTTGGTGAAATAGGAAAACATTGAAACATATATCTAATACTATTTCCCAATATATATCATATATGTACCTTCTCTTGTTTTGCCTCCTATGGATCATATGCTCTATATCATCAGAAATTGCATTGAACCACTTTGGTCTTCCGGTTGACAACATTAGATATCCCATCGCCATTCCAAGTAGGGTTCCACATCCATATCCCAACATCACAACTTTCCATGTAAATCCACTCTCCTCCTCCTCTCCGTCAGCTTCAAGCTGTGGGGCCCTCGCAATTTCACAATGCTTGGGCAGTGGAAACCCACATAGTCTTGGATTCCCTTCAAATGAGGTTGCTTCAAATGTCCTGAATTGTGTTCCGGAAGGAATGCGTCCCGCGAGCTGGTTTTGTGAGAGATTTAAGACTGCAAGTGTTGTGATGTCTGCAAGACTTTGAGGGATCTCTCCCGTTAACCGGTTCCAAGATAAGTCTAATGACTCGATATCCGAGAGATTTCCTAGAGCGTACGGGATTCGACCATCGAGATTGTTGTGAGATAAGTCGAGCGCTTTCAAAGAGTTAAGACCACCAATGACGTTTGGAATCTTCCCTTCAAATTTGTTATTAGATAGATTGATAATAGTGTACTCTACCAGAACTTTTGGAAACTCGAGTTGCACACCTTTCACCGCAAGAGTGATAGAGTAAAACTTATTACCCGCAAGGCTCAAATATTGAGGTTTTGTGCCATTCATTACCACATTCTTCATGGAATTGAAATTCTGAAAATATTGCTTAGAGAGATGGCCTACAAAGCCATTATGAGATAAGTCAAGAACTCGTAGACTTGGAAATGGGTGTTTAATGATAGAAGAGCTTTCTATGGGACCATGTAACTTGTTTGATTTGAGGACAAGAACTTGTAGATGTGGAAGATTTGAGGACCAGTGAGGGAATGTACCATTTAACTGGTTGTTTCCCAGATCAAGCACTTCCAAACGTTGACATTTAGACAAAGAACTCGGTACCTCTCCTTCTAATCGATTTCCATTCAAAATGATCCCGCCTAATCTTCCACAATCCTTGTATGTATTTGGAATGGTGCCATGAAATAGATTGTTTCCCAAATCTACCAACATAAGATCAAAGCTGGTATTACCAAAACATTGTGGAATCACTCCTCCAAAGCTATTATTGGACATATCCAAAATTTGTAGATTTCTCATGTTGCAAATTGATGGAGGGAAAGACCCTTGAATGAGGTTGGACTGTAGAGCCAAATACCATAATCCATCCCATTGAAATTGTGGCAAGCTTGTTATGAAGTTATGTGAAAGATTCAAATATTGCAAGTGATTTCCTCCTATCTCCCCAACCCAATCAGGAATGTGGCCAATGATTTCATTGTTAGATAGATCTAAATGTCGTACATTTTTCATGGCTCGTAAGGACTTTGGAAACACCTTTAGCTTGCAAGATGCCAAATTTAAATCTCTGACGTTAGGGTTAACATAGTGATTTTCATTGTTGGTCACAACGGATAAGCCACTATAAGAGAGATCAAGGTATCCAATGTTTTTGAGGCTTGACAACAATGTATCCAACTCCAATACACCAGTAAAATCGTTATATGAGAGGTCAAGGAAAGTGAGGTTGATGAGTTTCCCAAATGTTTGCTGAGTGGAGCCTTGATCAACCATATTAATCGCGTCAACAAAATGATTTTTACTGAGAGATAATTGCTTCAAAGACTGATGGTTGAACAATTCTGATGGTAAGCTTCCACTAAGCATGTTATCATCAAGATAAATATCTTCCAGTATGGGAAGAGTAAATAAAGAAGGCAGTGTTCCGTTAAACATGTTACCTGATAAGATAAGACGAGTAAGGTTGGTAAGGTTAAAGAGGGATTTAGGAATGGGACCCATCAAACCACAATACGTGAGATCTAAGGTTTTCAAGGACTTGAGATGGCTAATTGAGTCGGGTATTTCTCCTGATAAGTTGATGAATGAGAGATCCAAGTAATTCAAAGACTTGACATGGCCAATTGAGCCAGGTATTTCTCCTGATAAATTGGAGTTTGAGAGACGCAAGTAATTCAAAGACTTGAGATGACCAATTGAGTTGGGTATTTTTCCTGATAATCCTGTGAATGAGAGATCTAACCACTTGAGAGGGATGTTAACGCTCTTGTTAACTTTGGGAAATTGATCAATGATATCAACATTTGCCAAGTCAAGTTCTTCCAAATACGGAAGAGTGAAGATGTTATCAGGCAATTTCCCTAGCAAACTAGTGCCACTAAGATGGAGTGATTTGATAGAAGAAGAGATATTAAGATAAGTGGGTAAAATCGACGAGATATTGACATCTCCAAGCCAAAGCTCTTCCAAAGTAGTAGAATTGTGGAGGATATTGAAGAAAAGTTGAGGTTCAAGCTTCAAATCGTTAAGAGATATATCAAGAGACACCAATTTACTAAGAATTGTGATATCTGTAGGAACTTGGCCTATAAACCCAGAATAAGAGATGTTGAGATGCGTGAGAGTATTAGAAAACCTTCCAATCTCACGTGGAAGTTGGGAATCAGTGAAATCATTGAAAGCAAGATTGAGTGTTTGGAGGTGAGGAAGATTGAAGAGGGTAGTGTTGGGGTGGATGGTACCTTGTAGCATGCCACAACTGAGGTCAAGACCAATGACATCCCCAGTGAAGTGGTTGCAAGTGACACCATTCCAATTGCAGCAATCAATACTCATGTTCCAATTCATCATAATTGGATAGTAGTTCGAACCAGACCAATAACAGTCGTAATCACGATAATCGTCTTCATCATAAGAGTGATTGGTGGAGAAAAGATTTTGTTTGAAGAGAAGCAAAGCATGAGTTTGTATAAGTGAGCATCTTGTTCGGGTGTTATTGGAAGAATATAAGGAGGAATAAGCAGAGCAAATGAAGAAAGAGAAAAGAAAAAAGGAGAGAGAGTGCAACTTTGAAGTATTCATTTTCTTCAATGTTGCAAGTGTCTATAGTTGTACTCTTTATATGCACTTGTTCATTGCTATAAATAAGTATACAAGGTCACAAAAACTCACCAAATAGATCATTCCTATTTCCAAACTTCAAAAACAAGTAGAATATAAAAATAATACATAATAAGACTCAAATCAACGTGCATTGTACAAAACTAAAAGTTGCAAAGGTCTGAATAAATCTTGAACCAAATCTGGCTTTTGCTTTTGTTTTTGCTTTGTGATTAATAATCCAATTTAACGTAAATCTTTCTAAAAAAACCAATTACTAAAGGATGGCTTACGACAAAATAAATACAATCCCTCTCCTGTTTTTAAACAGCAAATTGTAATGCTTTTATTTATTTGGATGCATAATAATTACTAAAAAAATCAATATTGGGTTTAAAATAACAGAATTTATAAATTGAGATTTTATATAACGTTTCAAATAAATGAGGCTAAATATGTATGTTTACAAAAAAAAAACAATTAATTGTTAGCAAATAACAAAAATTGAACAAAACCATTGCATTAAAGAAGGTTTTTTAAAGAGAGATTTTTATTTTAAAAAAAAAAGAAATTAATAATAGAAAGCTGATGTTATACAATAAATCTTTTAACTAACTTTTGAATTAAAATAATTCATTTGCTTTGGCTTTGGCTTTTGCTTTTGCTTTGTGGTCAATAATTATCCTGAAAGCAAGTCTTACTACAACACTAACCATAATTTCCTAAATAAACAATACCATCATAATGGACTCACCAATTTTGCACTAAATTAAAAACTAATTAAAGAGTAAAGATTTAAATGTCATTTACTAAACGTTTACCAAATAAGCATTTACTAACAAAGAGTCACGAACCTGTGTATTGTTGGGTAACATTTTTGACATTCTTGCCATCAAAATGGATTGCTCGTGGTAATTGACAACCGTTAAGCACTTCCTCATTAGTAATATAAGAATAAACAATTAAACAAATAATAAAGCAAGCAAATTAAGTAAACTAAAAGACATTAATCACTACAGGGATAAACAAGATTAAACTTATAAAGTCAAAAAAAGAAGTTTCGTGTTACATACGACAACCAAGGAACTATGGGTTATGTGTGTCAAAATAGTTGTATATAATAAGGCAATGGAAAAAGAAGAAAAAAAGGTATGGAAATATCAATTAACATAGATGTATATGTGTCAAAATAGTTGCTTAACTTATTGGATATCTCAAACTAGTATGTGGATAGGAACAAGGGGCTGTAAGCCAAAGAATACAGTAAAACGGGTTTTAAAAAGTGAAAGATTAAACACCAAATGATTTCCTTCCTTGGGGTGATTTGTGGCTTGTATATATATAATATATCTAAATATATGGTAATGATTTAGTATAGTGCTTCCCTGTCCAGAGTGTGAGACCTCTACGTAACTGCAGTATCCACAAGGCTACCTGCATTATCCCAAACCGGACTTCTAGCGAAATCTCCTCCAACCAGATACGTAGTAAGCTAAAAAGGGATTTGGCATGTGATAACTTCTCATCAATAAGTGCCTCTGAAGAAACTCTTCCAATGATAATGAAAGACTCTACAGAAGGTCTTTGTACCTGATACCAGATTATGATACAATTGTCAAACTAAATGACCCATAAACATTTATTGGATAAAGTCAAAAGTTAACTTAAATGGTGGAGTAAGGCCGTCAAATATTCAAATATACCAGTGCGTTATTTACTGCACGCAAGCAATCATTCGTCTTCAACATTAAAAGAATGACACGAGGCAGTTTATGCAGAAGCTCTGTGATTTGAGGAAAATATTGGGAAGCATACATCTGCAAAACAAGACATAAGTTATCGGTCAACAATAGAGCACATGCAAACAGTTGGTATGGTAAATCTACCTGCACTCTTTAAGTGGAAGATTATTCAATTTAAGGGGGCATGGAAAGACCGATATTGAGTCCAGAAAGAAAAAAAAAATGGAAAGCTTCATCTGATTTGATGAAGTGGCTTTTAATAATGCAAGTCACCTGAAGTTCTGAATGATCACTGGCACTGCCTTGTATAGCCAGATGATCAACAGCCGGATCAATAACCCTATTCCAAGGCCTCATAGTAAGAATCCCTGCAAACAGTGCATACAGATCCTCTCCAGCACCCAATTTCATACAATTTTCCTTTATTGCATTGGCATCAGCCAGTACCAAAGCCTGTAAGCAACTCCCACAGTTCAGTTGTTAATGATCACAAATAGAACGGCATAAAAGTCCCTTAGAACTCAACAAATTGAAGGGTGTACCTTCCAGAGCGCAGCATAGTTGGTCCTGGTAGAAATGTCGAGTTCTTTGTACAGACCATGGTCCAGCAGAACCAATTGTGGTTTTTTTCTCCCTGTATACCAAGAAACGGCATCAATAATGAAAATACAACTGCAGGCAGAAATATAATGGAAAAACTACATGTAGAGAAACTAGATAAGATTAAAATATCTTGAATAAAAACTTTGGAATAACAAGGTATGATCCAAAGTGTCTTTTTTAGAAATTAGATGTCTTACCAAAAATGCCACGTTTGTGAGAAGGCATAACACGAACTAGCAAATTAGCAGCATGCGGATCACAGTGCACAAATCCATGTTTGAACATCATTTCAGCGAATGTTTTACTGACCTGTGGATTGTGTAAAACAAAGCTATTACAATAAATATTCAACAACCAAGCAGCATACTCCATGTTTGCAGTACAGAGAAAATAAACTTACTAGCCTTGCAACGTCCTGTGGTGCGATTCCAAGTTTTTGGACGCTCTTTAAATCATTCACTTGTGGGCCATCCACGAACTCCATGGTCAACAATTTTGTGGTACTTAGGTTCCAATATACCGTGGGGGCATAAACATAGTCTGCAATATGAGGAGATAACCTTCGAAAGTTATCCATACATTTTATGCTGTTCTTGGCCTCATTTAAGAAATCTAGTTCCTGATAACCATCATTGGAGCTTAATTAACAATAAAACTATAAAAGAATCCACAGCTTCCTATATCAGAAGAGCATGCATAAATGCACAAATCTAAGGAGGAAAATCCTCGCATGTGGAGCCCACATTATGGGTCAATGGCTGTGAGGAATTGAAGGTGTAAGAATTATGAAAAGGAACTTGGAAGATCAGACTGTTAAAGATTGTGGCATGCCTATTCAAGATACAGCAAGAATAAGGTTAAAATATTAAATCTAACCTTAGGTAGACTGTCGCGTACTTCATCCACCAACCACCTATATTAAAACCCAAGCACAACTATGATTAGTGCCAAGTATCTCCATCAATAAACACATTCATAAATATAAGGGAATTCAGATTACTAATAGAAATTGAACCCCCTAACCAACAATAAGATGCATGTCTGTCAAAGAATGCAGTTAGTGTAATATCAAACAAGTATACATAATACACTAGTGAACAACAGAAGAAGCTTGTAAAATATATATATATATATATATGCATCAATGATCAATGTCACATTCATCATGTTGATAAAAGTAGCAGTAGAATGTTGTAAAAACAATAGTCAGTAAACTAAAACATATAAACCTGTAATCAAATGAAGGGAAGAGCCAATGCAAAGTGTTGACAATCAATTCCACTGTCGCATAATCTGCATCTGCAGTATCTGTCATGTGCATATGTTGTACCTGAATCAAGGATGCACTATCAAATGAGGAAAACCGATGTGCATATATCAACTTAAATAAGTGTGAGCAACAATAAGAGTTTAAAACCTTCACAGCAACTTTTTCTCCCTGATGAGTGCGAGCAATATGAACTTGAGCAAGGGAAGCACTCGCAATAGGGACAGGGTCAAACTCATCAAATATCTGTGTAAGGAAACACTTTACTCAATTTTACGACTCAAAAAGTCGAAATAACTAGAAAAAGTAAGAGAATACATTAAGATTTAGAAAGCACATTAAATTTGATGCCCATGTAGAAAAGGAAGATATCCTTGGGAAACAATACAATAATTATACATACTTCATCAGGTGGCCCACCAAGCTCGTTCTTGACAACTTGGCACACTTGATCATAGGAAGAAGTTGGGCATCTATTCAACATCGACTCCCTCAATATATTAATGTACTCTTGAGGTACCAAATATTCCTAAACCAGAAAATCCCATTCAGCTCAACCATGGATATATGCTTTATGCATAGCTACAATACATACTATAAAAGTCCAAACTTCAAATATTTAAACTGAATTTTTGATTCTATAATGGTTATCCATGAGGAGGGGATGTCCTACCAGTTGACCTATATATTGACCAAGCTTGATATATATTCCACCATTTTTGAAACAGAGTTGTTCAATCCTACGTGCACTCCTGGTGTGAACTTCACGCTTAACTCTTGTCCTCTCAATGCTATCTTCTGGCAGTCCCAATAGTGAATATTCATAATCTAAAAGCACATCAATATTTATCTCCTTTAGAATTAACTAAAAAAAGTGAAGTCATTTGAATTAAATAGAAAACACTGCAGAATGAACATCAATTTATGAGAAAAAGTAAATAGAAAACGATTAACAAATGATATAAGGTTTATTATCACTCTTTGGGATTTGGTATTAGGAACTGAGTTTTGAAATCCCCAAGTTCATTTAAACAAATAAATGGACCAGTGAACTTTAACCATGGATAAACATCAAGGCCTCAAAGGCCACTGATGAACCAGGCATAAAATAATAAATCAATCTGTTATAACCTAACTAAAACAAATTAATGGATGTTTCGTCTAAATATATAGCATTAAATTAGGCCGAGCTATTATGCCAATACCTAAAGTAACCTGATAGGAAGTGAAAATTGAATCACACGGAAAGGTTAATCAAATTTTGGAGTTATATTTTGATCTTTTGACAATTGACATCAAACCTATTGTCGCTGGATCACAATCTTGAAAAAAGAAATCAGACCACAAAGACATTTAGTTTGCAATACTTGTGATGAACTCTAACGTCATTAGCGAAAACTTATTTTTATTCATGAAGGTAACTCGTCTAGTTTCAAAAGTTGAGCCGTGGCTCTTTTCTGATTTTCAAACATGAAGGCCCAAACACTCTAATAGGGGAAACACAATTTCAAAATTGATTCAAAGATCCATTGTTGCACATATAAGCACATACACAAGAAATAACAACAGACAACAAATATAATTTTACTCACGCTTGAAGTTCGGAAGTAGAATTCAACTATAAAACTTAGGTTAACTAAGGAAACTTACCGAAAGCAATGGTGGCAGCAGTGAGGGAGAGACGAAAGAGGCGGACGGGGACAGTGGTACAAACCTTGAGGGAAGTGGCGGGATCGTCGGATTTAGCAATGGCCACGGCACCAGTTCCGGCGCCCAAGGCGGTGGCAGCAAATAATAACTTGGATTTAGCCCCCCAAATAGATCGTGCCACCACCATGTTTGGTATGTTTTCCGGGAACAAAGGAAGCAAACGTGGCGATGGCGGTGGCGGTAAGGGTGGGCCGCCTGCCCTTTTTGTTGGACACGATACAAATGTAGAGTAGTCGAACCCTTTTTGTGGTTTATTTTGCTCCACATAGGCAACGACTAAAATCTAGGTCGGTTATTTATTGGAATTACTATCCATCCTTCCACCAAA
Source organism: Silybum marianum (assembly GCA_036898165.1). NCBI lineage: Eukaryota > Viridiplantae > Streptophyta > Magnoliopsida > Asterales > Asteraceae > Silybum > Silybum marianum. The sequence goes on from CM072532.1 coordinate 3,686,241, forward strand.
ATTCTACCTAAATAATAATACGGTTTTTGTCACTCTTTTAATAACATACCTAATACATTGATGATTTGTAATAAATGTAAAATAAAAAAAAACTTTAGTTAATTTGGTATTTAAGATTTAATGAAAAATACGAAAGTTAAACCTTGATAGGTTTATAAATCATTTTTGTTTGTATTTTGTTCTGAAATGTTAAAAATAACTGTTAAATTAGTGATATTTTGTCTTTTTAATTAATTTTAAAATATGTAAGGTAAATAACGAGATGAGATTGCGATGTGAGGGAAAAGGTTTAAAAAACGAAGATGGTGGTCGGAAAACTGCACACATGATTTTTTTGGAGTTACTAAGTTCCAAGTAAACTACATTTTTAATCCCTATAGTTTGTTTAAAATTACAATTATAGTCCCGGTGGTTTGTTAACCCAACGGCATTTCCGGTTTTTAAATATTAATTATTATTGTTGCATTGGAAAAAAGATCAAAACAATTAATAGTAACTTCCAACAATGACGTTTGGGGTTTTAACGGTTTGTAGCCAACGACTTGTGGTGTGATTCAAGACTTTTCCAAGCCTTTATATTGGAGATAGGTTCTTTGAATAGAATGTTGTTGTCTACTTTTCTAAGGCATTTCATCTTGTGAGCCTTCCACGGGTTTTTCATCCCAAAGGATAAAAACGGTTGTTTCTGTTAGAACTCTGTAATTTAATGGAGAAGTAAGAAACAAGACCAAAGAAAGAAAAAAAGAATGGAAATATCAATAACATTAATGCATATGTGTCAATGAAGTTGCTTAACTTAACTGATAACACAAAGCAGCATGGATTAGGGAACTAAAACAGGTTGAAAAATGAAAGTTTGAACGCCAAATGGTTTCCTTGGTGTGATTTGTGATTAAATATACGCTAATGATTTAGTATCGTGCTTCCCTGCCCATAGTGTTAAAGCTCTACGAAACTGCAATATCCACAAGGCTACCTGCATTATACCAAACCGGGCTTCTAGCGAAATCTCCTCCAACCAGATATGTAGTAAGCTAAAGAGGGATTTGGCATTTGATAACTTCTCATCAATAAGTGCCTCTGAAGAAACTCTTCCAATGATAATAAAAGACTCTACAGAAGGTCTTTGTACCTGATACCAAATTATGATACAAATGTCAAATTAAATGACCCATAAAATATTAATTAATGGGATAAAGTCAAAAGCTGACTTAAATCATGAACTAATTAAATCATCAAATGTTCAAGAATACCAGTGCGTTATTTACTGCACGCAAGCAATCATTTGTCTTCAACAGTAAAAGAATGACACGAGGCAGTTTATGCAGAAGCTCTGTGATTTGAGGAAAATAAAGGGAAGCATACATCTGCAAAACAGCACATATATAAGTTATCGATCTAAATCTACTTTTGGCATTTTTTATGGACCCGGGGAATGGTTGGTAGGGTAAATCTACGTTCGCTCTTTTAAGTGGACGATTATTAGATTTAAAGAACATGGAAAGACAAATAGTGAGTCCAAAAACAATGAAAGCGCGAAAGCTTCATCTGATTTGATGAAGTGGCTTTTAATAATGTAAAGCTCACCTGAAGTTCTAAGTGATCACTGGCACTGCCTTGCATAGCCAGATGATCAACAGCCGGATCAATAACCCTATTCCAAGGCCTCATAGTAAGAATCCCTGCAAACAGTGCGTACAGATCCTCTCCAGAACCCAATTTGATGCAATTTTCCTTTATTGCATTAGCATCCGCCAATACCAAAGCCTGCAAGAAAGTCCCACAGTTCAGTTGTTAACGATCACAAATAGAACAACAGCATATGGGCAGACAACTTGCAAAAATGGTACAAACATATGACATAAAAGTCCCTTGAGATTCAAGAAATTGAAAGATGCACCTTCCAGAGAGCAGCATAGTTGGTTCGGATAGAAATGTCGAGTTCTTTGTACAGACCATGGTCCAGCAGTACCAATTGTGGTTTTCTTCTTCCTGTATACAAAGAAACAACATCAATGATGAAAACACAACATAATCATATTGTTGACGTTGATTTACCTCCATATCAAATTAACATAACAAAGAAACCTATGTATGTAAGAGAAACTAGCTAATAAGATTAAAAGATCTTAAAATAAAAACACGGAATAACAAAGGTATGATCATCAAGCATCTTTTTTTAGCAATTAGATGATGCCTTACCAAAAATGCCACATTTGTGAGAAGGCATTTTACGAACCAGCAAGTTAGCAGCATGCGCATCACAATGCACAAATCCATGTTTGAACATCATTTCAGCAAATGTTTGACTCACCTGTGTTGTTTAAGAATAAACTCTTACAATAGATATTCAACAGCCAAACAGAGCATGAAACATAAATTGCAGTATACAGAAAATGAACTTACTAGCCTTGCAATGTCATGTGGTGTGATTCCAAGTTTTTGGATGCTCTTTAAATCATTTACTTGTGCACCATCCACGAACTCCATGGTCAATAACTTTGTTGTACTTAGGTTCCAATATATCACGGGGGAATAAACATAGTCTGCAATATGAGGAGATAGCCTTCGAAAGTTATCCATACATTTTATGCTGTTCTTGGCCTCATTTAAGAAATCTAGTTCCTGATAACCATCATTGGACAAAACTAAATAAATACACATCCCATGATCAAAAGCTTTTTCACGATGCATAGAAGAAATTTTGTAACACAACCACTTAAGATATTTGACGTATTGTACATTTTGTAGATGTTGATGTCAATATTTGATGACCATATATCATGCTTTCTTTTCTCCAAGTCAACTTAGGGTGTTCATTGTGGTGTTATGAAGCACTCATGCCTTTAGAAAACGAAGAAAAGGGGATTCCGTATACTATGTGGAACCCACATCATGGGTCAATGGTTGTGAGGAATTGTAGGCATATGAATTATGTGAAGGAATACGGAAGATCAGGTTATTCAAAGATTGTGGCATGCCTATTCAAGATACAGCATGATATCATGACAATTTGAGAAGGAATAAGGTCAAAATTTTAAATCTAACCTGAGGTAGACTGTCGCGTACTTCATCCACCAACCACCTATATTAAATACCATGCACAAATATGGTTAATGTATCCGTATCCAATACAAAGGAGTAGGGACTGTTTGGTTGGTTTTCCAATAAGTCCTATATGGATAAAGTTGTCTATGTAAATTAATCTCTCTTTATAGATGGGGAAAAAGTTTTTGTGTAAAGGGTTAACTCATAGATGAAATGAGCTTTTTTTTTTAATTGCAAGGAGCAGATTTTAAAAAAAAACTTGGCTTTCTGCATAAAGCTCCCCCCTAGAAGCTTACTGAATAAGCCACTTTCTATATCATTAAGCCACTACCAAACAGACATGTATAGTTCACTGAACAAGCTGTGAATCCCATTAAGCTGCTAACAAACAGCCCCTAAGACATTAATGTGTGCTCATAAAGTGATGATGATGGATTAGTGTTCACAATCAATTCAGTAAGCTAAAACATATAAACCTGTAATCAAATGAAGGGAAGAGCCAATGCAAAGTGTTGACAATCAATTCCACTGTCGCATAATCTGCATCTGCAGTATCTGTCATGTGCATATGTTGTACCTGAAACAACGATACACTATCAAATGAGGAAAACTAACGTTCCAAATCTCCATCAGATAACACGAGTCAAGTCTTCCATGTAGAACCTAAATAAGTGCGAGCAACATTAAGGTGGCGTTTGTTTTTTAAGAGGTGCTGAAGTCTGAAATATGAAAATAAAAGAAAAACAAACAATTTGAATGTGAGAATGTCTGACCGATTCAGACATAAGAGGTAATTAAGAGCTGAAAAAGAAAAAACAAACAAGGCCTAAGAGTTTAAAACCTTCACAGCAACTTTTTCTCCCTGATGAGTGCGAGCAACATGAACTTGAGCAAGGGAAGCACTTGCAATAGGGACAGGGTCAAACTCATCAAATATCTGCGCAAGGAAACACTTCACTCAACTTTATGACTCGAAATAACCAAAAAAAAAGTCACAGAATACTTTGAGATTAGGAAAGCAAGCATTAAATTTGAGACCCATTTTGCAAATGAAGATATCCTTGGAAAATAATACAGTAAATATACGTACTTCTTCAGGTGCCCCACCAAGCTCTTTCTTGACAACTTGGCACACTTGATCGTAGGAAGAAGTTGGACATCTATTCAACATCGACTCCCTCAATGTATTAATGTACTCTTGAGGTACCAAATATTCCTAAACCAGAAAATCCCATTCAACTCACATGGATATATGCTTTATGCATAACAACATTACATATTATAAAAATTCAATCTTCAAATAACAAACTGAATATATTTATATCTAAATCATGGTTTCCATGAGAAGGGGCATGTCCTACCAGTTGGCCTATATATTGACCAAGCTTGATATATATTCCACCATTTTTGAAACATAGTTGTTCAAGCCTACGTGCGCTCCTGGTGTGTACTTGACGCTTAACTCTTGTCCTCTCAATGCTATCTTCTGGTAGTCCCAATAGTGTATACTCATAATCTTAAAGCACGTCAATAATTCTCTCTTTTAGGATGAACTAAAAAATAGTGAAAGTAATTTGAATTTTATAGAAAACACTGCAGATTGAACATCAATTTATGACAAAAGGATTTATAAAAGGATATAATGTTTATCATCACTCTTTTGGGAATAGAAACTGAAGTTCATTGAAACAAATTAATGGACCGGTGAACTTTAACCATGGATAAACATCAAGCCCTCAAAAGCCACTGATGAAATAATAAATCAATTGGTTATAACCTAACTAAAACAACGTATGTTAGAATGCGTGTGTTAATTTGGTATTACATTTTGATCTTTTGACATCAAACCCATTGTCGCTTGATCACAATCTTGAAAAGGGAAAATCAAACCAAAAATATTTTCAGTTTGCAATACTTGCTATGAAGTAGGCGACAACTTGTTATTAAACTTGAAGGTTGGTAAACTCGTCTAGTTCCCAAAGTTGACCCGTGGTTCTTTTCTAATCAAACAGTTGTGATTGATTTACTCAAGGTCCAAACACTCTACTCTAATCGGAGAATTTAAAATCGATTCAAAGATCCGTAGCACATATAATTTTGATAATCGCAAGTGCACATACACAAGAAATAACAACAATCAAAACACATATATAATTTCAACGATATACTCACGCTTGAAGTTCAGAAGTAGAATTCAACAATAAAATTTAGGTTAATTGAAAAAACTTACCGAAGGCAATGGTGGCAGCGGTGAGGGAGAGGCGAAAGAGGCGGACGGGGACAGTGGTACAAATCTTGAGGGAAGTAGCAGGATCGTCGGATTTAGCAATGGCCACGACACCAGTTCCTGCGCCCAAGGCGGTGGCGGCAAATGTGAACTTCGATTTAGCCCCCAAATAGATCGTGCCACCACCATGTTTGGTTTTCCCCAATATGTTTTCCGGTGGAGGTGGCGGTAGGTGGTGGGCCGGCCGCCTGCGCTTTTTGTTCGACAGGATTCGAATTGAGAGTAGTCGAACAGTTTGTTTTGCCTCGCAAATGCAACGGCTATAATCTATGTCGGTGATTTATTGAGATTACTATCCATCATTCTGCCATAAAAATAGGGTGCTAGGTCCACCTAGATTCTTTCAATAAAAAAATGATTTTTAAACTATGTATCCTTTTTTTTTAGGGTGATTTTATAGAAACACTCCTCTGTTGGCTACCTAGACACCCCTCTATTAGTCATTATTACATAATTATTTGTTTTTTTGTCTAGTAATCATTATAACTTAATCATTTTGTTTATTTGTTTTTATTTTTTTACAAGTAACAATTATTTTAATATTAATACTTATATTTTTTTTAAATAAATATTATGTTCTTAAAGGAATTTAATTAAAATGACCATTCTATAAATGGCATTTATCAAAATAACCAAAATCTTTCTTATTTTACCAAAATAACCAAAATATACTTGAAATACCCTTCGAAATCATTTTCCGGCCAAAACCTCCGCCCCATATCCATTGAAATAACTTTCCGGCCAAAACCTCAGCCCCATACCCCAAAACCTCCGCCAATACCATTTTCCCAATTTGTAATTTATATTTACATTTTCTACCCTTAATGTTAGTTAATAAATTACTTTAGGTACTTTACTTTTTAATTTTTCGTTTTACACCCTTATCACATTAACACACATACTCGTATATCAATTAAAATACATCTAAAAAATACGTTTTTATTTTAACAAGTTACACCATTATAATCGTCTCGACAATACCTTCGAAATGAGCCCAATATTGAATATTTTTCGATTTAATTATATATTTTTAAAGTCAATTATCCTCTTGATCGGTGAATATGAATATTTTTCATAAAATTCGGAATATTAATTAAAATATAATGCTATTATTTTTAACGACAAAGTATAATATTATGGATATATATATATATATAAAGAAATAAGATATAGTTATATTGAATTTGTACTACTTTTGTGTTATTGTCATTTCTATAATAAAACTCATATAAATTAATACTCATGTACAATAACACATAATGTATCAGTTTTTAAGGTTATTACATTATATATTATAATTAACCCATTTTTGAATCAATGATATATACAAAGTGCGGATGGACTACAGAAATAAAATATAGAAATCTTTCAAGCATATTTCCATGCTCTCCTTTCTCCAAGACCTTTCATGAGTAAATTTTTCAGTCTCAATATAATATTTTAATAGCCGAAAAAAACGATCAACTTACAAAAATAATAGCATTATAGAGGGATAAGGTTGAGCGGAGCGAAAAGGGTTTTCCATGAGATGAGAAATGAAAACTATTAGCCCCACACGAAGCTTGTGTTTTAATTAATATTCCGAATTTTATGAAAAATATTCTTATTCACCGATCAAGAGGATAATTGGCTTTAAGGGTATAAAATGTAAAATATAAATTAGAAATTGTGAAAATGGTTTTGGTGGAGGTTTTTGGGGTATAAGGGGGAGGTTTGGGGTATGGGGGGGAGGTTTTGACCGGAAAATGATTTCGAGTGTTATTTCGAGTATATTTTGATTATTTTGATTATTTTGGTAAAATAAAAAAGATTTTGGTTATTTTGATAAATGACATTTATAAAATGGTCATTTTAATTAAATTCCCTTTTATTAATCTATTTTTCCTTCTTATTTTTTACTTAATATTATACTGTTATTGTTATTATTTAAAGTATTATTATTATTTTCAGTAGACAAATTTTATTACTTAGATTTCAAAATTTTAAATAATAAAAATAAATAAACTACAATCAATTCAAAATTTCTTTTAAAAATGTTCAGATTAATATAAAATAAATATTTTAAATTTAACAATAATATATTGATATTATCTTTTAGTTATTAAAATAAAAAAAAATTAATAATAAACTTAAAAAATAGAAAACCCAAGTTATTACTATGATGGTTAAAGTTAATAATTATGATAAAATTAGATAGTCTAATTATAATTCCCAAAGCTAGTTAGTTTTTAGTCAAACTAATTAATAAACCCTATAATTTATAGGGGGTGTCTTTATAGTAACACATTTTTTTAACTTGTTTTTCTAATTTTAATTTTTTAAATTTATTTTTATAATAAATGTTTTTGCAACTAACCATTTCTTAATTAATCCAATTAACTATAAAATTACTTCTTATTTTTTAGGTCAAAATACAAGAAATAGCAACCTACTTTCATAAATTTCTTTATTATAGCAGTATACCTTCAGTTTTACTTATTACGGCAATGTACTTTCAAATTATTTTTTATTAAGGTATCATACTTTGAAAAATTTACTCATTATAGCAATTGGTAACTTGATGTCTTTTAAACAAGTTAACCCCCGCTTTTTTTGCTTACATGGCTTAAATGAGATCACATGGATAACATGTCATCATGATTATATGGCATTAATAAAAAAATCTCTTGTAATTTTTTTTTAAAAATTCTCACTTTCTCTTCTGATTATTCATATCTCACCCAGTTTATATTATTCTTAATTATCTCAATTTTTTAGTAATTTCTTCACTTCATCACCTTTTTAAAAAAATCACTCTTACTAAATTGTATGCAAATTAAATATTTTAGAGTTACATTTTTTTTAACAAATATGATATTTTTCTTGAAGATATTATAAAAAACGTAAACTTGTGATTTAATTTTTCTAGTTCAAAAAATACTTATTGTGTACTTTTTTTAAAAAATTTAAGAATATAAATTGTGTTTTAGAAATCTTCTTAATATTGTTACATTTTAATAAATATTTTAGAAATAATATAATTAATTTAATACATTTATTGAATGATATGTCAATTCAATTTTTAAAGACAAATAGATATATTTTTTTCCATATAAATGTTTTATTTGTAAAAAAATGTAACAATTCTTATTTTCTTTGTTAAAAAAATATATTTTTAAACATTTTTTAATATTAAGGAAATAAATTTTCACCTATAGATTTTCTTAATATTCTTATATTTATTAATAATTTAGTTTAGTTTAATTAGTCTAATATATTTATTAGATAATATGTAAAGTACAATGCTATAATATAAAATGTCATATCAACAATATATTACATGTGGACAACCTACATGGACAATGAGGTGGCATGGAAACCTAGTATAGTGGGTAAATTTAAAAAAAAATGTTACTCAATGCTATAATGGATAAAATTTTCAAACTACAATGCTCTAATAAAAAATAATTTGAAAATACATTGTTGTAATAAGAAAAACTAAAAGTACAATGCTATAATAGAGAAATTTATAAAAGTAGGTTGTCATTTCTTGCATTTTGCCCTATTTTTTATCAATTATATTGTTAACATTTTAACATTCTTCCAACTTCTCAATTACCCTTTATTTATTAAATAAATAAAGAAAAAAAAGATAAACATTTGAAAAAAAATAAAGAAATTAAAAAAAAAAATATAATAGCATCTCCAATAGCTTCTCTATAATAACTATAAAATAGAGAATTAAATGTTAAAATCTCTAAACTAAATTGCAATCAACTCCAACATATCCAACAGATTCTCTATTTTAGAAATTTCACTATTAATTATATTATTTAAATATTCTATAATTTATAATTCCGATACACTTTTAAGAAAAAATAATATAAAATAATATTAATTTATTCTCATGGAGTAAATAAAAAATTCATTTCTCTCTCTTCTATTAGGAATTTTAGAGAAATCTCTATATTTAGAGATTTTCTCGTAAATCTTTATTTTAGATAATAGGATAGAGAATCTATTGAAAAAGTTTAGAGAACAAAATAGTGTTTCTCTCTACTTTAGAGAAGCTGTTGGAGAGGCTGTAACATGTTAGAATGAAGGAAAAAAGAAAAATAAACAAAACTTTTATGTTATAGTAATATTGAAGAAAATAAAGAAAAATTAAAAAATATTACAGATTTTGTTTAAGTTGTATAGATTTTTAAATAAATAAAATAGTATAGTAAATAAAAAATAATTTATTTTTATTTTGAATTTTTTTTAATATGACGTTCTAAGTTCTAAAATAAATTGATTTTTTTAGTGATTTATTTTTATTTTTATTTCAGTTTTTTTTTTAATAAATGAAATAACTATTCTCAAAATATGACTTTTTTGACTAACTTTTATTCTAAGACATTAAAAGACTATTATTTGATTTTATTTTTACCTTAAAATTTACACCCTCATTTATTAAAAGATGTAAATATCATGCCCCTAAAAATACTAATACAATTTTGTATTACTATTTTAATAACACACCTAATACATTTATTCCACTCGTTTTCCACGTTCTAATAAAAATCTTTTTTTAATATGTTTTTAGGATGTACTCATTTTTATATCTTGTTTAATGAACTCAAATTTATCAATATCTTTTCCATATAACAATATCAAAACTTATTATTTACATTTTTTATTTTAATATTAAAAATATTCGTATAATATCACCTATTTTTTACTACACTACCGGCTCAACACGGGAAAATTTGGAAAAGCCCTCATTAGATTAGGAAAGGGGATAGAGTGATTTGGGCTCAACATAGGGATAAAATTGGAAAATCCATCATTAGATTAGGAAAGGAAATAGAGTGATTTGGGTCAACGATGTAATTTCCATTAAATTAGAACGTGACACATTGGTTAAGTCTTAGCGGATGTAGTTAAAACTATATCTACCTTCTATTTGAATTAAGACGTGCCAAAATATTTATGGTTATGGAGGTTTATCTGTGATGACTCCATACCATATAATCATCCAGTTGTAAGTTGGTTCGAAAACAATTATCAAAAATAAAAAAATCAAACATGTTGAATAAAAGATTTATGAGATCTTTTAGATACGGTTTTATTCTAATAAAAAGATTCGTCAAACAACTTCTAAACTTTTTCGCCTTAATAAATTATGTCCAGCTATCTATAAATATTTTATGATCAAATAGTGTATCAATTAGGGATTTTGATTATAGAGGCCCGGCCCATGTTATGAAAAACTATGCCAGCCCATTACGATTGAAAATAAAACAAATTATCGACTGTTTATGTGAAGAAAAATGACAGTTAATTTTAAATTATAAAATAACACATGAGTTTTAAATGTATAAAAAATAAAATTCTAATGTAATATTTTAAAAACCGGTAAATAAATTGGTGATACCTTATAATCATGGCCGGTCAAAAAAGAAAATTACAACAGAAGGACACAAATCAGAACCATGAACAAATGAAACCAAATATTCAATTAATCTATCATGGTTGACATTTGCTAAATAACCAAAGCCAAAACTCCAAGCAACTAATAAACTAAATGAAATATCAAAGAGGTTTAAGGAAATAACTAAAATAACCATTTAGATTTTAGCAATCACCATGTAAACATCAATAAAACATCAAGATTCAAGAAATCAAGGGAAAAAAGCAAATCATGAAATCAATAAACAATAAATCATATAACCAGGTCTTGGATAAATAAAAAAGAAGGAAAACACCTGGAGTGGTGAGAAACTAAGAGCAAAATCAGACCGGTCGTCACTAGTCAGTCGTGGCGAGCATAAGACATCGATGAGCGGTGGTGGTTGAGCAATGACGATAAAATCACAGAAGCAACCAAGCAAGTTAGCGGAAAGTGGTGGTTGGTGTGCCTTAGGTGAGCCGATAGGGCACTTCGGCAACAACGAGATGACTCGATATTAAGACAGGGGTTGTGATGCATACATCGTTGGGCTGTGATGCATACTTGTGCGATAGGCCAAGAGAGAGGAGAACCGGAATTTTTTAAATTCAAAACCAAACCAACTCAAGCCTTTTATGTATGTTGGGTTGTGATGTCCCTTGGGCTTTGTTGTCGTGGGTGATTACCCACTTCGTCCACTAATTGGGTCGGCTCTCCCTCTAACCTCATTTTTTCACTTATGTATGTTGTATCATATATGTAAAAAAAACTAGGATAAATTAAGTATGTAACTTAAAATCATTGTCTAAAAAAACTTAACCTTTTTGTATTTCATTGATGATTGTAATATATATTTTATTTTGTAACATTAAAATTAAAATTATTGTTCATCTATTATTATCATATTTTAACCATTTTCAATAAATGCATATATTTTACGCTATACTCATATTTAAATACATCTTTTTTAAAAGGTAATAACTAACAAGAAACTTTATTAGAACAACAAAAAAGAATAACAATACAAAGACAAAACCTTTTTGCAAGACACAAAAAGCAATCCAAGACACAAAAAACCAAAACCAAGACAAAAATATAGTAAGAAGAACAACAACAAGAAAGCTCGGACTGAAACAAAAAGAGAACCGAAAACAAACTAGGCGATGAAATCTTGATATTTATATCATTTGGACCATGACAAGTTGAAACCTTTTGCACGCTTGGAGATCCATTGGAACGAAATAACCTGTGTCGTGAAGAACCGATCAAGCTGGTCATTTGGCCTATCTAAAAAAATTTGATTGTTTCGATGCTTTCAAATTAAATAAATAGTGGTATATAATGCCGTCTTCCTAAAAAGTATGACCCATTTAACAAATCATCAAAAGAAAATGAGGAAGTCAAGTTTCAAACCCAACACTTGAGGATGTCCTTCCACAAGGAAAAGCTAGAAGTACATGAGAAGAAGTAACGCTCACGGAAAAAAAAATGTTGCACTAGAATCCTTCCCCACCTAAGCCGTCAAAAAAAATGTAAACCTTCCGAAACATACAACAACTCCAAGGAGTTGGGAACAAATTCATAGAAACCTATAAAAATTTATTATCAATCAAACATCTTTAAATACATCTTTCATTATTAGTAGTAATAAAACAACACATTTTGTGTAATACTTCCTATTTATGCTACTTTCGTAACAAGATTTAGTGTAAAATAGAATATTCTAAAATATTATATTTTATATAGATGTAATATTGATGATCGAAAAATAAAGTAATTTGTGCATCGAGAATTATATTTTGTTCTAAAAGGTAATAATGGAAGATTTCACCTCGGCCGAAAGGTTATGATACGACCCATGGGTCAGATAACATTAGATATATGCGGGCCCACCTTCTTTTCTAGAAAGTTTCGGACCCATGTATGACGTCAGTCTTTAAGTGTGTAATCCGTGTTTTATTTATTTTTTTATTTTATTTTTATTATTTATGCCTCCATTCTCAATCACTTCGCCGTGAGCCACAAAGAAAAATTAAATTTTAGAGTAAAATACATGATTGGTCCCTGTGGTTTACACTAAATAACACTGTGCGTCCCTGTTTCAAAGTAATTACAGATTTGGTCCCTGTGGTTTACACTTTCTCACGTCCTTGGTCCTTGAACTTTAATGATGTTAAATAATTCCGTTAAATTACCTAGAGGGACTAAAAACGTAATGTTTTAAAACTTTGGTTCCACCTTTTCCAATTTTGAATCTTTCTCCTTTACACACAAACATGAATTTATATTGATTATTAATTTCAATTTATTAGTTAATTTTAAATTATTAAATAATATTATTTTCAAATTATTAACTAATTAATATTAATTATTGATTATTTAAAATTAATTTTTATCAATTATGTTTATATTATTATTATTATTCAGTATATTTAAAATAATATATTAGTTATTTTTCATAAATAATAAAACTTTGATAAATATTTAAAAAAATAACTTTTTTTTTGAGAAATTACTAATTAACTAAGATGTGAAATAACATCTCCAACAACTTATTTAAAATGGAGAAAATAGAAAAAAAATATGAATTTTGAGCCAAAATGTGCTCCAACAGCTTCATCAAAAATCATAAAATGAAAAAAGTAGAAGAGAAAACACATTTGCAGTAATCTCCAATAGAAAAATGTGTTTTCTCTTTTACTTTTTTCATTTTATGATTTTGATGAAGCTGTTGGAGCACATTTTGGCTCAAAATTCATATTTTTCTCTATTTTCTTCATTTTAAATAAGTTGTTAGAGATGTTATTTCACATCTTAGTTAATTAGTAATTTCTCAAAAAAAAAAGTTAATTTTTTTTAAATATTTATCAAAGTTTTATTATTTATGAAAGATAACTAATATATCATTTAAATATACTGAATAATAATAATATAAACATAATTGATAAATTTTAATTTTAAATAATCAGTAATTAATATTAATTAGTTAATAATTTGAAAATAATATTATTTAATAATTTAAAATTAACTTATAAATTCAAATTAATAATCAATATAAATTCATATTTGTATGTAAAGGAGAAAGATTCAAAATTGAAAAAGGTGGAACCAAAGTTTTAAAACATTACATTTTTAGTCCCTCTAGGTGATTTAACGGAATTATTTAACATCGTTAAAGTTCAAGGACCAAGGACGTAAGAAAGTGTAAACCACAGGAACCAAATCCGTAATTACTTTGAAACAGGGACGTACAGTGTTATTTAGTGTAAACCACAGGGACCAATCATATAATTTACTCTAAATTTTATTTTAAACTTTCACAAATACCTATTTTGATTTCTCAACGATCCTGTTTTCCATCAAATTCCATAAAGAAGATGTATTTTTGTTTTTCAAAAATATTTTTTAACTTAATTATTTTCTTCATAAAATACAGTAGAAGGGGTGAGTACGGTTCGATTCGGTTTATGACCGAAACCGAAACAAAAACCGAGTCGTTCGGTTTTGAAAATCTAAATCGTTTGGTTTTCAGTTTTTTTGTCGGTTCGATTTCTATTAAAAAAATTGTTTTTGGTTTTCGGTTCAGTTTTTAGAAAAAGAAAATACAAACATTTCATATATGTTTAAAATTAAAATTAGATTTATATATATATATATAATAAGAAAATTAAAAACATTTCATAGTATTAATATATATTTAATAATAATAATTAAAAATAGTTATATTTTTTCGGGTTCGGTTCAGTTTCGATTTGGTTTTTGGAGAAACCGAAGATTTTCGGTTCGGTTAGGTTTTTTCAGTCACTAAGGGAACCAAGACCGATACCGAACCATTTGAATTTTCAGTTTTTTGATTTCGGTTCGTTTTTGCTCACCATACCTAAGTAGACATGTCTAGTCAGCCATACCTTTTTTTGTTTGAAGAAATGTTATATACTTCAAAACATGTTATTATAAATGTTTTATAATATAATTTTTTAAATTTCGAACATTTTATTTTCTTTATTTCATGATTTGTATTTTTATAAAGGAAAAATTATTTAGATAACCATTTTTATAAATTGTATGCCCGATATAACCATTATTTCTTCCAATTAGCCTAAATAGCCAAAAAGTCCGTAAAATATCCATCGATTCACAATCTATTCAAGAAAGTCAACATATAATTTATACTTTATCCCCTGCCTCCATTAATATACCCCCGAATCGGGTGAGAAGGGTAAAATGAAAATAAAACGCATTCATATTTTGGTCTCTGTATGCGTAATCCGTAGTGAACGGGTAATATAAAAAAAAAAAAATATATCAAATAAAATTAACAAATCGGGTAGTGATCGGGTACCCCTAAATTATAATATATATTAAAATTGAAATAATATATTTATACATCTAATAATATTATACCATATATAGTATATTAAACTTTAAAATATTATATACGTATATTATATTAAATAATTTTATATGTATATAATATTAAATATATATATATATATAATATTATTATATAATATAATATTAAATGTAAATTACTCTCCGATCACTCCTCAATATAATAATATTAAATCTTTTAACAATAATAATATTAAATGTTCATAATTGCTACTCGATCACTCATCAATATAAAAATGGCATCCAAAATGTAAATCAAATTTCATTTTACGTCCCAAACCCGACTTGGGGGTATGTTCTAGTAGATAGGGGATAAAAGTGTAAACTATATATTGAGCTTCATGAATGAATTGTGAATCGGAGGATCCATTCACGAATTTTTTGGTTATTATGATAAAATGAAAGAGAAAATAGTTACATCTAATATACAATCTAAAAAAAATATTATTTAAATAAATTTTCTTTTTATAAATATACATGAAAAAGTTAAAGTTGTACAAAATATGGTTATTTAATGATTTTCAGGTCTTCAATATTTACAACATGTGGCTTTGATTTATGTTGTGTTTTGTTTGCAGCCTGGAGGTATACAAGTTTTCAATTTGTTGCATGTTTGACCTTCTATTTCAACTACTTTTACTTTCTTTTAGTAAATTTTGACTTTTATTCCTTAAGTTACATATTCAAAACCATTTGTACAATTTAACAAACTGAAATCATTCAATGATCAGCCACGTGTAAGATAATGGTTGAACAACAACGATTTATTTTGAAGATGCAACTGAATTCTTTTTTATGATAATTGGAAAATTAAAATCAATTTAAAGCTATGAACTATTGGTTTATAACATTTAGTCAACAATCATTATACAAACGTTTTAATGTGGTTACTTTTTTTTGTGAAAATGATGAAACATATGTATATCATACACATTTTTCTAAGTTTTTTAAGACGTTGAAAACTCAAATGGATTAACATCATAAAATCTGAACACTTTATTGATTTAGGCATTGTTTGGCAAAAATAAGCTAGCTTATAAGCTGATTTATAAGCTAGCTTATTTTCTGAGTAATCGTTTGGATGCACATAAGCTAGTTTATAAGTCAGCTTATAAGTTAGCTTATCGATAAGCTATTTGGAGTAGCTTATGAGGAGCTTTTTGACACTTTTTCCAATTATACCCCTAACTAATATTATTTATTATTTTCAACATGCCCTTTTTGGTCATTTCACATGCTCATAAGCTAGTTTTTGCCAAACATAACTTATTCATCAGCTAGCTTATCAGCTACCAGCTAGCTTATAAGTCATCAGCTACCTTATAAGTCATACGCTAGCTTATCAGTCATAAGCTAGCTTATCAGCTAGTTTGCCAAACATAGCCTTAAAAATGATAGATTCATAAAACTTAATGATACATTAAGAAAGATACATTGATTTCAGATTGTTGGTTGTGCGGTAATGTGAACTAGATTGGAACTAGATGAAATCATGGAACCGGTTAGTTTCTATGAAGGTCAATGTATTTGTTTGACGTTTAGGTTTGTACAAGATAGTCATGTGGATAATTTGGATAGGAGACAGATTGATGTTGGTTCCGTTCATTGCTTTGTCCTCTATGTGATATGGGTTTTGAGTTAGGAGATCATTTGTTTTTCTCGTGCTTTTTGACGACAGAGATTTGAATACAGCCTGGTAGATTGTGGCATTTGTATATCCCGATATTTAGTACCAATGCGGCATGGATTACATAGTTTTCTAATATGCGGTTGAAGAATGGGAAGAAACTGCTATTTGAGGCAATTATTCCCACTATAAATTGGTACATATGGTCATTTCGGAATATGACCATTTTTTACGACCAAGTAAAAGAAAGCGGATATTTTTGGCATGATTGTGACTCAGACATATTTTTGGGTTTCTAATAAAAGTAGCAAATTTAAGATTAATTGGATGGGTTGGATTCATAACCCTCTTCCGACTATTTATACGTAATTGTTTGTTCTAACGTGTTGCTAGTTTTTTTTAAAAAATAATATGAAAAATGATACCTTCGAAAAAATAAAGAAAAATTAATTTTGAGTAATTGTTTTATTTATTTATTAAGACTTATTTAGAAATGTAAAATTGCAAATAATGAATCATGTTTTATTTTCTTATTTTCTTTTTCCAAGAATCGTGTTTTATTTTTTTTATTTTTCTCTGACCAAGAATCGTGTTTTATTTCAATTATTATTTTTGGAAATTTTACTTAACTCCATCTACGATAACATTGTGTTTTTTAATCCGGAGAGAAGGGAAAGAAAAAAAGGGGAGGAAAATAAAAGAAGGGGAAAGAAATAAAAGAAGGGAAAAGAAATAAAAAGAAAAGATTTTTTTTATTTGTGTTCTTGAAAGACAAAGAAAAGGAAGGGAAAAAGAAAAAAAAAATGGTGTTCTTGAACAGGAGATAAAATAAAATAAAAATACCATTTTTACAAATATACTCTTAAAAATATATCATTTATAATGAAATGTTGGGTAGTTTTATAATTTTAGTAATTTTTTAAAATTATTTTAATTTCTTTCTTTTGTTTACTTTCCTTTCCTCCCACGTAAAATGAAAGTTTTAAGGATGAAACTTATCATTTTTTTCTTTCTCTTTCATTTTCTTTCTCTCTTAAAAAAGTTTCAATAACACGAGTTTTTTTTTACTTTCATCCATTTTCCTTCACTTTCCCTTCTTTTCCTTCCGAAAATTCTGAGTTTCGAGAACACGACGTAAGACATCTTAAATAAGAACATTTTGTAACTTAATTAGGGGCAGTTTATTCAAATCCTTATCCGTAAGTACTTACCAACAAAAATCATCATCATAATTTATTTTATTGGGTAATATTGTAATTTATCAAAATGGTAGTGTACAACAAGTTACCCATTAAACAACTTAGCGGATAAGACGTTTTCATACTTATCATGGCTCTTACCAGGTAGATTCTCGACCATTTACATATTCATCCAACAAGATAAATGACCTTCAGGTAAGTTTTTGATAAATGTTCTATTAGTTTCGATAAATGTTTTTATTAAAGATATACTACAATTTTTAAGCACAAAATGATATCATGCTTCTTTAATTTCATCAAATATATAATAATACGGTTTTTAGAACATAGTTTTAAAGTAGGTTCCTTAAACAATAACAAAAATAAACGACGTTCTATTTTAACTTATCATTTAAAGTAAAATAATTAAATCCATATAATTATTTATACAAACCAACTATTTTCAAATTCATATAAAAAAAAGATATTGTTTAACAATTAAACAAGTAAATGATGCACGAAAAAAATAATGAATTATAGAAATCAAACATGAAGACGTGTGGCATGACAACATAAAATGTCCAAAAACATGAAAAATGAGAGGCATGAAATGTGTTAGACTCTTGACTGGTGGCTCAGCTCCAGGCCATCGGCGGCGGCTCTTCTATGCCATGTGGATGCATCATGCAGGCTTTCACCTACGAAGGCTTCGAGCCACAACAAAAATCTTTTTATTTTATTATTATTATTATTATTATTCATTCAAAGAAAATGATGGGTGTTTGATATTTATAATAATAAAACTTTAATCATTTCAAGTCTTATAGCGTGGTCGACTGGTCGTGACTCGTGGCTGCTCACATAAAATTGCATTTTTAAAATTGTTTATTTGGAGTTTTATTTCGTAGATATTTTAATTAATTTGTTGTATTTATTCTAAAAATACGGCAAAATGATATCTTCGAAATAAACTTAGGATTATTATAAGAAAATTGTTAAATATTTTGTAACAAATTTTATAAAAAGAAAAATATAGTTTTTGATTGAAGCTGACTTGATAGATTTATAAATCATTCAAAAAGCAATCGATGAAATAATTGTGTATAAGCTTTGAAATTTGCATAGGGCGACAAAATATCAAGGTTTAAAAAGGCGTAAGGCGTGGTGACGAGGTCAAGTCTTAAGCCTTACGCGCCACGGAGAGGACACGTCGTTTTTCAAGGCGTGACATAAGGCGACAAATTTGTATGTCATATAAACAATTATATATAAAGATATATGTTTTCTATATATTATTTAATCAAATAATAATATTAGAAAATGTACATTTATATCAGAAGAAGAAAAATCAGATAGACTACTGTTATAAAAATAGTTTTTTGATTAAATATTTAAAAGAGAATTTAGAAGTGTAATTTTACAACTTCATTTCAATGGTAAGTCCATAAAATTTATAAATTCATGAAATTGTGATTGATGTGATTAGATAAATCTATAAAAGTGTAAAATTTAAAGTTAAAAGTGTTAAAACAAAAAAGATAAAAAATAAAAAATAAATATTTTTTTTGAAAAAAATATGTCATACAAAAAAACGCGTGCCGCGGCGCACCATGGCACGCCTCAAGCCACCATGGCGTGACCCACGTCTTACAGAAACGTTATGGGTTGTTTCGTAACGACGGAGACGCGTCTTACGCCATATCGCGTCATGACGCGCCTTTTTGAACCCTGCAAAATATTCAAGGAATTAAAATTGATTATACATCTAGTTAAAAATATATTATTTTCTTTTTAAATAAGCTAAACACAAAATATTTTATAGATGACGAACCTTGAACATTTGTTGGAAAGAGTCGATTAGTTTGATCGAGGCTAAAGGGTGCCAAACATCTCAAAATTGATCCCTAAATTTGAAGTCATGCCAACACCAATTACAACAAACTTAGCATTAGAATGGCAGGTTATAAATCAAACCTAGTAAATAGTTGTCAATTGATCTAAAGTCGTTATAAAAGATGTCGAGACAAGTGTCACCACTATCACCATGGAGAATTAATAACGGTAATCAATCAAACGTAAGGCTATTTGTGTTGATATAGTTTGAGTAGAAAATTGTCTTATAAAATTACGTCATTACAAAAATACATGTATGTCTCAATTAATACACCCAGCGTTTATTCACACACGTATACATATTATATATATATAGTGAGAAATTCAAATCAAAATGCTAATGTTGTGAAAAAGTTGGAACGGAAGATTTAGATGTGAATCATTGAAAAAATCCGGGAAAAAATCTATGAGAAAATGAACTTGTGAATCGACGTTACATATATTCAAATGAGTTCACATATGCATCTTCAAATGGAATTTTCAATGATTTACATATGAATCTTTCATTCTTACATTCTCGTGATAATTAGTCTTTTTATTTAAACCGGCCTCGGTCATTATATATATGTACACACATGCGCATAATCATTAGAAACTCAATAAATCATACAAACTTACAAACCAATTTTTATGTGTTGTTTCACATATGAAACATGTGCGAAAATGCAATATTTATACAGTGTTGTTTCATGGATAAAACATTTAGGACTGTTTTATGTGTCGAAAAATAGTTTGAACGTCTAAATATGAAATTACACTATTTAAGTATTATATTTTCACAACATAAAAAATGGTTTGTAAATCTATACAAATTTTTAAAAAAATAAATAAACTACATATGTAATATTTATTAATTTATTTATGAAAGGGGTTGGAAAATGAGAGTCTTGTAAGGAAGAGTTAGGTAAGATATGAAGGGTGAGGAAAACAAAACAAGGTTTCTTTCTTATGTCACATTCCTCTTTTAGGTGTCTACTTTTGACACCCATAAAACTTAGATCTTATCTCCTCTAAATCACTATGTTAAAAATAACAATTTTAAATACTCTTAGTTTATTACTTTAATAACTAAATAATGACATACAATAAAATTTTAAAAATATGTAAGACAAAAAGGATATATAACCAGATTGTGCCAAATGTTATCATCATATTAATTACTAAAAATAATTAAAATGACATAGCATTTTTGTTAACATCAATTATATATGGAAGCTCAATATTTAAGGATGGGTTAAATGATATATATATATATATATATATATATTATAAAATATGATTTCTTACCTACTAATCCTTTTTAATACATACCAATATTTTCTATTTTTAATGCATGATTTGACATGATTTTGACATAAAAAATGATATATAAGGCATTATTTTAACTTTATTAAGCGTCATTTCAAAAAAAAAAAAAAGATAATAGGATATGTCGTCCTTAAAAAGATTGTAAGTTGGAAACTCTATCATGAAAGAGTTATGATTTTAAATTGTCATTGTAATGAACATAAAAAATAAAATAAATATTATTCTTTTTCGTTTTAAAAATCACGTTGGGTTTGTAATATTTAGAAAATTCTAATCAATAAAGAAGTACTTAAAATATATCATAATCGAAAAATTGAGAAACTCATTAAAAACATTTAATGCCGTAAAAATCTTATAATAATCACGTATGTTTAAGACACCTCGAATCAATAAATATTATAATTTTTGTAAGATGAATGGATGATGGGTATATTCGTGTATTTGTACATAAAAATAAGGTACTATTATTTTAATATTTATTTTAAAAAAACAAATACCTAAAATATTCAAAATCTCTTTCTTGTTACAAAAATGACAAAAAGATTTGTGGACCCATACAATAACTCACAAACTCCCTTAAAAATATTTTAAAAAATTGGCAAGAATGGTCACTCTATATTTGGAAATCATTCTGTGAGTCACTGTATGGGTTCACCTGTGAGTCCATTCCGTGAGTCACTATATGGGTCCCCAAGTGAGTCCATTCCGTGAGTCATTACTTGGTAACCATTCCGTGAGTCACTATATGGGTCCACAGACCTTTTGGTCATTTTTGTAATTTGAGAGAAGTTTTGGGTATTTGTTTTCTTAAAATGAATATTATAATAATTTTCTTGTTATTACATGTGACCTCAAGTTATGACCGAAGCCGTATAATTAAATGTGATTTTAGTGTAAAATCACAAGTCATTCAACAATTTTCTTGTTTTCTTATTTAATTATCATTCTCGTATAAACTTAACTCATGTGTATATATAGTATGCTTGTATATACTTAATATAGAAATTAAAATATTATAACTTTATGGCAAACCAAAACTTATATTTTTAAATTTCTACTAAATCTACCCTTTTAGCTTTCTATTTTCAAAATATCTCTATCTTGATAAATTTTATAATACTTAATGTCTTGATCACATTCTTTAAACAAAAATGTTTTCTTTTTGAAGAATAATTAATCATAACACTAGATTGTGGCTAATTAACTATCATCCAACTCCCCATGTTTTATCATTTTCAATTTGTTTAATTTAATAAACCAACCAAGAAAATTACAAATTAAATCAATCCATAAAATATCTCTTAAATTATTAATGGATGCATTTGTTATCAATAAATTACAAGATTCAAGCTTATCTCCTAAATGCATACTCCCATTATTGTCAGTTTTATCCACCTGCAACCACTCACAAGGCAATAAATGCAAGAGATGGCATTAATATACCAATAGATAAGCAACACCAGCATTTTCAGGTTATCATTCTCGACAATAGATAACATTAAAGATATGTAAGGATCAATTCTCAGTCCTTCCTAGCACGGTCCAAAAGAAAAAAATATGACATAACCAAACTTTAAATGTCACATGCTCCTATATAGCTTTTCAATAATGTGTATATATACACACATCAACATATCTGTCAAACTAACCACCATAAGGGTGAAATTGTCTTCTTAAAAGTAAAAAAAGGATATAAAAATAACCGTTTTCTTAACCTTATTTTGACTTCACAATGAATTGATTTGGTTTGATTGAACTTTACAATAATCAGTCCTTAACCGGTGTTTGGCGGGAAAAAAAGTACTATAATTAAGACTTTAGATATGAAACGAACGATTACAATCTTTCAGGGGCGGAACACAATAGGGGCCTAGGGGGGCCATGCCCCCTGCGTTTTATCCCTTAAATACTAGACATTAGAAATATTATCAATAAATTGCGCTTAGATCAGGTGGTTGTGTGTATATGGCCCCTGTATATGTGATCATATGTTCTATTCTCCTGTCACAAAGTTTTTTTTATAATGAATTGAGCTTATCAATGAAGATGTTTCGTTAAGTTCGGCCCCCTTAATTAGAAGGCTTGTGTTCCGCCCCTGCAATCTTTACATAATTGGTGTATGCTTCTGCATATTAAGGTTGAATCATCGAGGACGGATTTTGACCCTAGTGTCCAAAACTTCCATGCATACTATTAATATTTAGAAAACATGTCTTGTAATTTTGTTAAATAACATATCTATGAATTTGGATGATAATTAAATGATTGTTTTTTGAAAGACAACGAAGCTAAATACTTGAATCATTGTAACCACCATGCATCTTATAATTGCACCAAACTTATTATTCTCTTATATACAAATATAATTTTTGTTTGAATCATATGATTGCATAATTAATAAATGTACATTTAAATATATATAAAAAATAGCTTGATCCTCACTTTTAAGTGTCATCGTGGAAGGTATTTGATAGTGAAAACCGTCTTTTGCTCTTATATAAAAATCCATTCCGATCCAAATAATGCAATGTGTTATTTAACATGTAATTTAGTTATATCTTATTATAGATAAAATAATTAAAATGCTATTGATAAAAAACAAATAAATAACTTCTATCTATTGATAAAAATCAATTACTTGGTTTGGTTATAGTTTTTTTTATCAGATTGGATCAATAAATGGTTTCTAAAATATGTCTATAGTCGTTAAGCATGTTTAAAAGCATCCAAACCAAATATAACTGTTTTTTTTCCTGATTCACTAGTTTATAAATGTAAACAAATTTTCTTAATACCATTCAACAAGTAAACAATAACCACAAGACTTGTGGCGTATTGGTTAAGACTTGTGGGGAATGAGGCTAGATAACTCATCTATCCCAGGTTCGAATCCAGGCGCAAACAACCTGTGGCCACTGGGGAATTATCTCAAGGCTGCATATTTTAGCAGTCTTAAAATTGTCAGAGATTAGTTTAGGTAAATACCAAAGATAACCTTCAAAAAGAAAAACAAGTAAACAGTTAAATTATATATCGAACGAAAATATTATTAAAGAATATATAAAGGATGTCTTTTATGAAATATGAATACATTTAAGACAATCTAAAGAATGTATAAAATAATAAAATTAAATACAATAAAAAATTGGAATGCATGTGGGGGTCGGTTGCACCCCGGCCGCTTGTGGAAGGACCTTCCAAGCCTAAGCATTTGGCAAATTGTCATGAAATAACTATTTCTTGTTTTGAGTTACAAAATTAATTTGTTTTTTATTCAACCAATAGAAAAGTCAAGTCAAACGATTTGGTCAACTCTCTTTGCAACATGTATGGATTCTTAGAAGATAATCGATTCCAAAATGTTTAATTGTGGGATTTTGATGGGTTCAATGTATGACTAATAATCATGGATTCCTATTTTGAAGGCTTTTGGGTGTCCAACCCATCTCCTTTTTCATGTGAATTGTGAATAAAAAGTAAAGGAAAGATTGCATCTTTTTTTTTAATTATAATATTGTTGTAACATTGTGATAAACTTGATAAAAAGATGAGTAAATTATATATTTTTTATATAGATTTATTGAAAATTGTTATTTTTGTTTATATACTTTTGTAATTATGACATTCATTGACATGATTTATATTTTATTGTTGTTTTCGTCTATATGATTTATAATTCATTTGTTGGTTTTGTCTCTCATATTTAAGGGTAGGAGTTAGCGTTACGAACGAAAATTGCAATGAAATGCAAACCATAGGAACAAAAACCGTGACTTTGAAACCATATGGATGAAAAACGTAACTTTTTAACAGACCATAAGAATGAAGAACGCAATTCAGGGGTTGTTTGGTTGGTTTTCCATTAAGTCATGTATGAATAAAGTTTATGTGTTAATTAATCTGTCTTTATAGATTGAGAATTAATCCGTCCATAATAAATTACTACCTTTTGGATTAACGACTTCTTAATAATCTCGTATTTGTTCAGTTTTCATAGGTTTCAACAAATCTCTTATTTTTTTCTGAAAATTAATTGAGATTTTAATTATTTTAAAGTATTATTTTTTTATGTTTCAAATATAGCTTGATGATGCCTACATAATTTTTCTTTCTATAATAATATGAACGTCAGTTGTGATTTTTTGTTTCATTGAGAAAATAAAAGGAAGTTTCTACAAAAGACTTTTATTTTTTAAAAGTAAAATGAGAATTTTATAAATTAAACAAATATCTTGTTATTGAGTTTCAAGTATCGACCTCTTTTAATTTTAATAGTCAACTGATTTTTTTATGCTTAAATAAGCTTTGTTAGAAATATTAAAATCAAACTTTAAATAGACTTAGGATCGTGTGAGAAAAAGAATTAAGATGAGAAACATAAAAATAGACCTGAATCATTGATCATTTTTAATCTCATACCCATCTATGAATTGCGTCTTAGAAGGAAGTTGATCCGGTGCATCTCAGCGCACCTCATTTCGGCGTATCTCATCCTAATGTGCATCCAAGGGTGAAGATCCCTTCTTACGCTTCTCACCTTAACTTTCATTCTCACAGGAGCCCAACCACTTCAAACATGTAGGCAACATTTGTAATACTTTTATGGATTGATATTGGTTATTCAACCTAATCTAATGTAAATACAAAAAATAATATTGTTGACAAATAATAATTCGATATATAAGGGTGAATTTGATTATATACTAAAACATATATGATTACAACACGTTCAGAAAGGTCGTATTGACCAGCCATTGCACAGACAAGTGCACTCACGCTCACGCGATATTGTTTGTGTTGGCCAGTCGTCTTAGACACTTCTGGATATGTTATAAATCACATGTAATTTGACTACTTGTTGTGTAAATTAATAATTAACAAGTTATTATATATATTTACATTGATAATTTACTAAAATAGTTACACAACAAATTGTAATACGTATTTGATATAGTGGAATGATTTGACAAGCATTTACCATAAAATCTTTTAAAAGTAAAAAAAAAAACGTGACAACATTCACATGATATCTTGAAATTATTACTAAAATATAAAATTGAATACTACGTTCCATCTAACACTAATTTAAAGTAACTTCGTCTATCAACATTTGGATACATAAAATACCATCTAGTAATTTTAAATGCAAAAACTTATAGAGAAATACTCAAAGTATGTAAATAAGATAAACCTAAAAAGATTAAAAAGGCTGAAAACTATATTTACTAGTTAGATGAGTACTACAAGGACCGAAATCTTACCCAGGAGGCATTGCAAAGAGATGGAATTTTTACTTGATAAGTGAGAGAGAAGACCTTTTTTTTAAAAGGAAAGAGAAGACTCTTAAAACTTGTTTGTTAGCAATTTAATGAGTTTAATGAGACAAATATCTTATTCGATCAGTTATACATGATTGTTTGATAGTGAGTTAATGATGTAGAAAGTGGTTTAGAGCATCTCCAAAATGGAGAAAATGAGAAAAATGGAGATTTTGAATTAAAAATGTGCTCCAACAGCATCTCTAAAAGTTGTTCAAAAATGGGGAAAGTACGAGATAGAAGATTTTTCTCTCCATATTTGGAGATTACCTCAAAAATAATTACCATGTGAGAGAAATTAGTATTTTATTCATAGTGTTACTCTTCCACCATAATAAAAGACTTGGGTTAAAATTTTATTAATATAATGAATATTTTAATACTATAATTAATGTTGAATTCTCCAAAATATAGATTAATGCTATTTTTTAGAGATTTTGACTTTATTATTTATGTTTTGAAAAAAAAAATAGAGATGCTATTGGAGATGCTCTTACTCAATAAGCTTTTAGGGGAAAATTTTATAGAGAATATCAAGTGTTTTCCAACATATATCCCTCTTAATTAAAAAAAAAACGCTTATTCCTGTGAAAAAAAAACATTTTCAATCTATAAAAACAGATTAATAAACACATACAACTTTATCTATACAAAACTTTAATAAAAAATCAACCAAACAACCCCTAATGCAATAAAAATGGAAACTTATTAACCATCCATTTTAAAGGTATTAATTTTGAGCAACATCTTTGAAAAAACTGAAAATTTAGGAAGCAAAAAAAAAGCATAATTCTAGAAAGAACAATAAATGCAGTTAAGAAGTTGATTAGGTAATTGCCGTTAATTTGATTCACTTAACATATGACGACGACCCCACACACATTTCATACGGTTTTCCCATTAAAATATTCAACACCCAAAATGCCTTCCCCTATTTGATCCTTCTCTCCCTTCATTCACTTCCCCCCAAGTCTTTGCTTTCGTCTCCGGTCAAATTCTCCGTCCTCCGCCCCACCTCTGCATTTCCTCCCCATTTCTTCCATTTCTATACCTCCACTTTTATACCTCTAATCAACCACAAACAATACCCACTACCGGAAAAAAAAACTGAAATCAATCATGGGGTTTTTGAAAGATGAAAGAAGTAAGAGAGCTTTGAGAGGATTCAAAACGCTTTTCTTTTTGATTACTATGATTATATCGTTTCTCTTCTTCTCTGCTCCGATACTATTCGCCGTCGCTGATGCTTTACTTCCGACAGCTTTGTTATCGGCTTCTTTATCAGCGCCGTCGGATTCTCCGTTTCCTGATCCCTCGCCGGCTTTCTCCATCTTCCAAACCCTATCTTCTCATTTGATCAACTATGATTTCCGATACTCACTCATCGATATCCCGATTATCTCCATAATCAGATCCGCCATCATCCTCTGTAAGTAATTTATTCAACTACTCACAATTAATTTTCTTAATTTTGATTATTAACACTGAGCTGATTATTTTGATTACTGATCGGAAAATTTGTTAATTCCGTCAGGTGTGTACGGACTATGCGACGGTCCGGGGTTATCGAGAGGTCCGTATTTGGGAATCACGACGGTTTGTTCGGTGTTATCTTTGTTGTTTGTATCGGTAAAGGCGGCGTATGTGTTCGGCGGCGGCAGTAGTAGCGGTTTCACCGCGTCGGAGGTCGCGTTGTTTGTGTGTTCGCTGTCGTTGGCCGTCGGCCACATCGTGGTGGCTTACCGGACTAGTTGCAGAGAACGACGAAAGCTTCTAGTTTACAAAATCGACATCGAAGCTGTAAGTTCACTTCCCCCCCCATTAATCCATAATAGCTCCAGAAAATTAACAAAAAGTTTAAAGAAATCAAGAAAAACCCATTAAACATATCAAGAAACCCACCTCGAATTCAGTATCTTTCTAATTCACACATGAATAGTCGATCACGCATCAAGAACTTGTACATCATACAGTATCAGTTGTAAACAACCGAAAAAAATGGGACCCACTTTATAGAAAGACGTGAATCGTTTTTCTTGTTTGGCCATTGTTGACTATCCCAAAGGTTGAGAAGAATTTAGATTTTAGAGTTATTATTAATTTATTAAATGTTAAATATTTCAAAGATTATTAATTAAAATAAATGATTAAGAATAAAATGAGTCACATTTACTAAAAGCTATATTTCATAGGACTTTTGGCAAACTACTAGGGAGTAGGGAATGGGGGATATGTTGTAAATGTACAACTCATAAATGCAGGGACCCTCCATGGATGGACCATAACTTGCCAACTGCAAGAAGGGAGAATGTCCAAATTGTAGGCCAATAAATTGATTTTGACTAATCAAGAAATTGACTTTATACGCGTTTTTATTTTCTTTTACTTCAAGAAATATCCATCACTTTAAAAAATTTTCTTTTACTTCAAGAAATATCCATCACTTTAAAAAATTTCTCGAATTCGGAAACCGAAGATAGTTATAACCGTCTATGGACGGTCATGGGTCACGTACAACTTATATTGCACGATGTACAAGTAAAGATTGCAAGAAAACCCTTTTGGTATAATGTAAACAAGATTATGCAAGATTTGATTTTTTTGGAATTAGGAAAAAGGGTTTGTTTTAATTTAACAAGATTAATAATAATTAAGATTTTGATTTGCAGGTGTCCACATTCAAAAATGGGTTTCCAAGGTACTCAAAGATTCTTCAAGATGAAAGGGTCAAAGTAAAACTGCAAAACTAAAAGGGGAAAAAAAGCATAACTGTTCACATCTCATCCCCAATCTTTTCAATGGCCAACCCACTACCCCATATCCAAGTTTCAGGTAACAGAATCTTTCCAAAATGTATATATGTCAACTTGTATTGTACAACTCATCAAAGCATGCATGCGGTTATATATATATATATATATATATATATATATATATAATATTAGGGTTAGGTTCAAATGTGAACTCAATTTTGGTTGTGAACGTGAGGATGAATCTCAGCCACACATCTTCGGTTATGGTGGACGCGATCACGAGGATTGACGCGATTCATGGGAGGGTGGAGATTATTAAAGGAGGGGAACCAGGTCAAAGCCGCCTTTATTGACCGGATAAGTGACTGAGATTCGTCCTCACGTTCACAACAAAAAATGAGTTCAGATTTGAACTTTCCTCTATATAATTATATATTTATATATATTTTAATATATATCAACGGCCATGCCAACACATTTTCCCAGGGGGACAGATTGCTTGATATCTGAAAAAAGATTACTTTTTTCCTACAATCTGTCTTGTTCTTGAACCAAATTCAGTCATCACCATGTGCAACACCCCTTAAACATTTGGCAACTTGCTCATGCCAACATGGGTATCATCACTTTTGTCCAAGATTTCAGTTAGGTTTAGTTTTTTAGGCAATCTAGGATCCTCTGTTTTTTATTATTATTATTATATATATATATATATTAGACATATGGTAGGTGCAAAAGCAAGGACTAATGGTGGTAATGTTGTTTATGCAGGTTTTCCGAAGGAGAACCGTTACTTGATGGCCGAACACGAAGATATAAACAAAGATAGATCGTTTATATACACGTTTTAAGTTTGGGTACATATGTAAAATATGAGTTGTATTTGTGTTTCGCTTATAGAAGTGGGGGTACAAGTATCGGGTTTGATCTGTCTTCCACAAAAAATGAAAAAAAATACATGTATAGAAGATTTTTTTTTTTGTGTTTCACTAGAAAATGAATATTTATACACAATTTTGTTAACCCAATGCATTTCCATGATATTTGGGACCTGCAATGTAATGATATAAAAGCCATCTCCATTTATAATAGCCATAAAGAAGAGACCCGACAAACTAAACGCGTTAATATAGTACATACATGATGAATGATGCTATATCGACTCATTCACTTTACAATCATCAAGACTCATAAAGAAAGTGATGAGGTATGACATCTTTATAAACCGAACCAATCAATTACGCACAATATACTTTATTTTCGGAAATAAGGTCTGTAAGGCTGAGATATACATAGATTTATCGTCTATTTCAAAAAGGGTTGCTATACATATACCTAGTTCATACAAACGCATTATTTTTACATTTTCACTCAATACCTCCACATAGGAGGGAGTAGGAATAGAATTTAGTTGGTTATAACACTTGGTTTGATTAAAAGAAACCAAAAAATAAATAAAAAACAAAATGGAAGGTGGATATGTGGATTCCATAGGTTGCATGATTTAGAGGAGTTGTATTTGAATGCCCCTCTCTATATATATATACATAGGATTTTTCAAATGCAATCTATAACATTTGTACAACCAATACAACTCAATCAATTAAAATATTTATGAAAATGATGAGTGTTTGTATATTATAATTTTGGTATTTATGGAAGATAATTAATGTTCATCAAAACGCTTTATATTAAGATTAAATCAAGATATTCATAAAACCACATATTCACCATATTAAATGGACGCTTGAGATTGAGTTGCACTGATTGTACAAATAAAATAGGGTGTTACCATATACACCCTAGTGTATATCATGGTCCCCAATTGGATTAAGGTGTATATATCTACTTTAATTTTTTTTTGGGTGTTATCATATAATAATAGACTAGGGTGTTACCATAGACTAGACTGTATTTTGCCCTAATTTGTATCATGTTCTCCAATTGGATTAGGGTGTATATGTCTACTTTAATTTTTTTTGGTGTTACCATATACAATAGAGTAGAGTGTTATCATAGACTATGGTGTATTTGAAAAAATCCGTATATATATAGTATATATAGAGGTATTTTAAAATATAAACCAGTCAAATGTTACATACTCGTACAAACCAATATTAAAATAATTTTTTTCATCAAATGCTATGATTTAAGATGTTATTTCACATATGTTTGTTTCATAATTTAAAAGTTTCACATGTATTTGTTTTCATAAGGTTAAAGTTTCGCACATATCTGCTTCATAGTGTAAAGGAACTTTTGATTTTTAAGGGAGAGGTTCAAATGAGAACTTTTGATTTTTAAGGGAGAGGTTCAAACGAGAACTTTTGATTCTTAAGGGAATAAATGGACACCTTGTGGACCACATATGATGTGGACCCCACATATTAAAAAATCATATATGATTTAATGGTGGATCCCGTTGAATCATATATGATTTTTTAATGTGTGGGGTCCACATCATATGTGGCCTATAAGGTGTACCTTTGTTCCCTTAAAGATGAGTGGTTCTCGTATGATTCCTTCCTTGTGTATATATATATATATATATTGTAAAGTTGCTGTTTTTACGAGTCGAATGTGACACATCCCACCTGAAAGTTAATGAGCTAGGGCAGGACAGAGCATAAAGCACCGGCGGCCGGCCCGGAGAGGCAGGAATACATAATATAACTACAACTCAGAAAAAGAAAAATAAAAGATTCCAAAAGAGGTGGAACAATGAGCTGGATACAAGAGCAAGCTTATAAACATTCTTGTTCGCACTTTCCATCAATTTCTATATAAAGTTCAGTATCATCGTTTGAAAGATATAACATCTTATTTGAAATATAATTTATTAATACAATTTTCTAACTACTAATAAAAGATTTAAAAAATATATATTTTAATAAAAATAATATAAAAAGATTAGTACTAATTACAAATGGATAAAAATTTAAAGAGACCTTAAGTGAAGATTATTAGAAGGTAAGAAATGTGAATGATTAAAAACAATCGATTGAGTATAACCAAATAAACCATCATAGATTAATGGGATAATGAACCATTCCTTTGTAAGTTAGGAGAATGGAACTTTTTCTTTTACAAAATATGTTTAATAATGTTGATATTCTTTTTCTTTTGGAGATGATGACTATATACACAACACATGTATATTTTATCCCTACATATATATACACATAAACATTTAGAAATCCTATAATTCATACAAACTTGTAAACCGAATTTTATGTGTTGTTTCACATATGAAACAAAAAATACAGTGCTGTTTCATATGTGAAACGTTCAGGAATGTTTTGTTTGTAGAGAAAAAAAATCTTGAGCGTTTAACCTATGAAACAACATTCCATAAAAACACTGCATTTTTATACACGTTTCATATATAAAACAATATATAAAAACTGATTTGTAAGTTCGTAAAAATTACTGGGTTTGTAAAAGAAGGTAAAATACAGTTTGTTGGCATCCTCATTTTTCTTTTTTCGATATCGACTTTTATTATGTAATTTTCCAACTTTCACACAAGTCCTGACTAAATAGAGACAAATATTTGGATACAACACGAATAATTAGAAACCGAGACGGATATACCGATAATCATTTGATATATCCCAAGCAATAACACGGATGGCAAATTCATAATACAAAATACAAAATACAAGCTTGGGCATCAATTAGATCAAACGAAAGATCAAACGAAACATACACACTGTATCTCACTCAAAAGTAGACCCTTAATTTTGGGGTTAGGATTTTTTCTGGGTATCGAATGTGTTAACTTGAATATAAATAAGGAATTAGCACGTTCAATCCATTTATCCCCTACCATATAATATACATCTCCAAGGATACATATATTCTTTAGACACTATTTATCGTGCAGTTTTTCTTTCATCATTAGAGAATCCCATATATAACATATGGAGTGGAATAGTAGTAGCACTGTTGAAGATTAACCAAAGACATGTCTCTATTTTAAATACTATTTATTGCATAAGATATCATATAAATTCTCTTTCTAATATTATATACACATACCAAGTTGTGCCATTGGAATAATCATATACATATATATATATATATATATATCTATTAATCCCTTTAGCATATGACCAACCAAGAAATCTTGTAGCTGGATGGATATTCTTAAAAACTACTCCAATAATCTTTCCATCACAAGACAAAAGCAACACCAATATCATCCTCAGAAGCATCGGATGTGCATAGCTGTCTATAATTTTGTTATAGCCTAACAAGGCAGCCTCTCTATCCCTTGGGTTAGTGGCAATATTTTGTGTACAACCTACCCCCCCAGACCCTACCTCCGTGTCATATATATATATATATATATATATGGGATTTGTTTAATTTAATTTATTTTATAAAAAGGCAGCAATGTACACACACACACACATCTGAAAGGCCCACACATAAAGATACACATATAAAGATAGTCGACCAAGAAGAGCCAGAAACTCGAATGCATATCTTACTGGCTTTTGTAAAGGGAATAATGGTCCTATGAGGTAAAAGGTTGAACTTTATGAAGCAAGATCGATCTGGAATTCAACATAAAGTTATTTAAAAACAGTAGAAGACAGTTGATCGATGATGCAATGATCTAAAAGTAAAGTTTAACCAATGCGACTTATGAGACACACTTATCTAACCACCATAATTAAGTTCAGATAATACCAAACAAACAAAACCACATCAGCATAAAAGATTAAGTAAGTGGGTGGGTTTGGAAGGACATCTAACATGATTAGGAACCAGGGTGGCATAACCAACTTGTGTCACTTTTTTAGGTAATCTTTGAGTGTTTTCCAGAATAGATTATTAACATGGGCACATGCATGTCGAAAATAGGGGTACTGGTGTGGGGTGCCATATTAATGTGGAACTAATAGATATGTACGATAATGGACAAAGATGTCACACAATGTCAACACGGGTATTCAATACTGGCACCAGCTAGAATCAAGAACATTTAAGAAGCTAGTGGGCACAAAATGAAATAGTTGTAAGCATGCTTGTAGAAACACAAAATTATTTATGTTAAGTTTCAAGGTTTGCAAGTATTTAATTTACACGTTCACTGAAACAAACAGATGATTGCTAGTCAGACCTGATGCCGCCCATGAATGTTCTTGGATCAGGACAGTCCCCTGAAAACTGAGCCTGAGAGAAGTCAAATCCTGGGTTCTGTGGAAGTAGGGTCAGAAACAAATAAGTTAGCCAGTTGTATTGATATGCATATAGTTCAATCAAGATCATTATATATTTTAGAGATAATTAACATACATGATAGGGGTTTATTTAGCATACACTATTTGCCTATTTGATATTAAATCTGTACTGAAAAATGAAACAGGCTGGCTGCTAGGTTACAAAAATGAAAAAAAAAAAAGGAGTCGACCGTTCAAGTATTTGAAATTGCATCTTTCTCATAGAATTTGTAGAAGATAAAGAAAAACATCTTTACTATTCATATCAGAAATTTGGTGAATTTAAATATTTCCAGTTTATATTGAACAATATAATTTCAATTTCAAGTTTAATGCTTGAACTGAAAGGATTCCTTGTCATTTAGCAATGAACATGAATAAGACATGCTATGGGGTTGATGATATGTAAGTGCATAATGACCTTTAATCATAGGCATACATAATTACACACACATTTACAGTATACATATGATCTTCGATCATTTATAGGACTAGTATTAACTGAGATCTTCCATGAAAGGTGCTGAAGGAAAAGGCCTATCTGCACATAGCATATAGGATGCATCCCACTGGATGAACCTTCATGGAACAAAAACACCTCAAGCAGCAAGTCTATTTAATTAATGTTTTAACGTAATGGTTTCTTTCTGTATGTTCAATCAAATATTTATGGAATAATTTCATCATGTGCATCATTAAAGGCTTATGTTCAATTTCTTAAGCCTGTTTTTCTCCATTTCTGATCTTCATTTTGTGGGTCCCATCTCAATTTGTCCTCATAAAATGGGAAATAGGACCACGTAAAGAAAATGAGAAATGAGCTAAACAAATGGACTTTTATATTTCGGTGTATGAGCCTTGACATCCTCTACCCCTCCACATCAAGATTTCACACCAACTAGAACACGGAATTGCTTTTTCGTATGTGTGTGTGTGTGTTGGGGGGGGGGGGGGGGGCTAGAACCACAAGATACAACCTTGCAAAATGGTAAAAGGTACTCAACTTTTGGCACATCCACTGAGACAGAGAGACTTGGTCATGAAATTTATATCGTTCGTACATGTTCAAAAGCCCCAAAAACAACAAACAAATTACAGTTGTAAAAAGTTATTCCATTTTGCCTTCAGACAAAATAAAAGAAAAGCTTCAACACTTGTACGAAAAATATAAATTTCCCATGACTGAATGTGAGTAGTGAAAGGGCCATAACATTTCCTGAACAATGTAAAGATCATAGTTCCTTTCCTATGGTAGCAGCTTTGTCTACAGTTACCTCTGCCAATGAAAAGTTCTCCTAGAAACTTACATTATAAAAATCAGTCCTTTTAATCTACTGTCGCAACAGCTGCATAGCAAACCTCAATGTAACCTCTCCCCATGAAAACTTCTCCAAAAAAAGTTCATGATATTTTAACTTTAATGACTATATAGCTTATAACATTTTAGGTGAAGCCACATCACCAATGCACAGGGAGGATGTTCAGAATATATAGTGACTTCTCCAACTTACGTGTCGTGTTATAAAACCATGGGCCAGGTTGCAACTTGTGGGCAAAAGTGGACAAGTCACTAAATTGGTTGAAGTGTTACAGTAGCAAACCTCTGCAGATAATAAAAAAACTAATGTTCCATTTTATTTCCTAGAAAAAGACAAGAGTTAAAGCCTGCTAAAGCAACACAAAGATTATGAATCCCCTCCCAACAAACCTATGATACTGCATTTCTGTCAAAGAGTCTGGACAATACAAAACTAAAGGATCCTCTCTTTAACTAACAAGTAATAACTCTTCCAATAGAAAGCATCAGGAATTAAACATGTGCTACAGCAATGTATTGTATTCCATGTTGGGGTGAGTGACAACTATTCAAAATTTTCCATCTTGAGGGCAGAACGTTAGATACAACACAGACTGAGAAGGTTAGTATATGAAACAAGCATAGGATCTTTAATCTCAGGAAACAAAAATTATAACAATGGAAATGTGTCGCACTATCCATGGCAATACAGACTTACCTCCTCCTGAAACCTCTGAAGCATGAGACGCTTCTGTTCGAGATCCGCCACATAAGGGTCCAGCTGACCCTGTCCTGCTATCGGAGACGGCCATGTTTGACCTTTATCCCTTTTTTGCAGAGTAATGTGCAATATATCATCCTCTGCCAATTACCAAATATTACAATAACATTGGTTATACACATCTAATTTCAATGAATCAAGATTTAAGGTTTTTAATAATAAAGTATAGCATAATATCGCTTCACAGGTTTGAATTATAATCAATGCAGGGAGTGCTTAAATGTACATGTTTGTCATAGAGTCTCTTGTGTAGAAGCATATAATAGCATTTTTGTCTTCCCATCATCCGCATTTATCAACCCTAACGTTAAACTTCATATCCTCCCAACCAATCATCTCCAATACAGATGGCTTGTCTGTTCATGGAATTGTATCAGTGGAGGCTGCTCAAAGACCAACATTCTATAACGGTCAGCCTACTAACAGTATAGCAGAGGCTCAAGCTCATTGCAAAGGATACACCCTTTTGAGCATCAGTTTCAGATGCATATCATTCAAAGTGATTTTAAGTTTCTGGTCGATTCCTTGATTGTTTGAGTGGTTATATTGATGTCTCCTATGATAGAATGTACACTATCAGCAAAATTAAAAGCATACTGCTCCCAGATTCCTTTGTACATCATGTTCCTAAACAAAGCAATCATCCGGTAAAAAATTTGCTGCTAGTTCCCAAGTTGTTCAATTTGAAGGAGTTGTCACCTCCCTGGCCCAGTTTCCTAATTATATGTCAGTTTCACTTGTAAGTAGGATGTGCTTGGTCTTGTTAATTATAGATGTTTTCTTAATTAATTGAGTTGATGCTTAATGTTGTGCACGGAAAACATGCCACCCTAGGACAAGAGGGTTTGGGGTAAGTCACTCTATGATTGCTCACATGCTCTTTCGATAATAAAGAAAAAAAGCAAACAAAAAAAAGCTATAGTTATGAACAATCACCAGCTCAACTTTCGGGTTACCTGCCAGATTTTGGGAAGCAAAAGCTATATTTTAAATGGGAAGAATGTGTAGAATGTCAAACAAAAGTTTGGTCATATAATTTAAGATATTATGTTATGCTCCTTTGTATTCCAAAAAGGAGGTACACTTTATCTTGCAGATCGGCATGAACTTTCAATTTTGAGAACCAGAATAAATTACAGAAGTGCTCAAAATGACAAACATGGGGCTTTAAGTTTGCAACACATCTACTAGGTTTGAAACTAAAAACTTGCACACAGATCAATTTTATGTAATGGAGAGAGCAATTTTAATAAATTTTCTATTTTCCTAAGCATTGCCTTCAATGGTTAAGGACCTAAAAAAGAACTGCAATGAATCATTTCATTGCATCATAGATGAACATGTACTTTTTCCATTTGTTTTTACCTCCACCCCAGCATGCAACATTACATCATTGTTACTATATGGAGTACTAAATTAAACGGAAAAGCGTACCAATGGTCCAAAATGAAGAATCTGTCTTTACAGGCGAAGACAAATCATGCTGCACAACCCACGCAACAATCGTACCGGATAAGCAATATAAACCATAATAATTTCTAAAATAGACGGGTCAAGAGGCTACAGACGTTGAGATAAGGAGGGTTGCCTTTGATTCCGACTTCAACATGTTTGGACTGAATTTTGCAGTAAAACAGCTTGGTTGGCACTTCTTTAGGCAACGTGATGTACATATTCACCTCATCTAGGGTTTGATCCCACTCGAAAACCTTCTGACCTAAAAATAACAACTCATTTCAGAATGTTAAACGTACTTCATGTCACTGTGTCACGAAACCGTAACAGATAATACTAATTGTCCACGAATCGACCAAATTGCAAAAGAATGAATTAAAGATAGGGCAGAAAGTGACATACTTCCATGAAAAAAGCTGTGACGCTTTTCAGGTGCCAGTTTCTCCGCCATTTCGCAGTGGTTCTGCTTTTGATTGTCGTTTCCGGCGTTCTTTATCTTGCTTAAAGCTTTTGGGGATTTCCGAAGACGTCTCTGTGCGTACAAAATCTCTGCCCCGCTCAGTTGCTGAACGGTTTGGGCACAAAATCTCAACTTATTCAAGGTTTACACTTTGCCCCCTCGTTTTCGACATTCTTTACGTTTTTTTAAATCCCATTACTTTATAAAATTATGCTCATCTAATGTAAACTGATCCAGTTTCTATTTTGTGTAACGTTATTGTCAATAAACATGATTAATATATATGAGAATTAGAGTTGTTCATGGATGGCACGGCCCGTTAGACCCAGCCCGCTCGACCCGCTAAAAAACGGGCTTGAACAATAATTCTTGAAAAAAATGGGCGGGCTTGAACTGAACCGCTAAAATTAATGGGCGGGTTTGGGCAATAAGAAAAAGAATCCGGACAAACCCGCCCGAGCCGTTATATTTTTATAGTTGTTTAAATTATATATAATTAATGATTTATTATTTTTTATCAAAAATATTTAGAAGTGGTTTTGGGTTGGATTCCCTCTACCATACCATAGTACCAAACGTCACCCAAATATGTATAATATATGATATTTTATATAGTACGTCTAGAATCTCGATTTTGAAATATTAGGTTTGTTATTGAAAAAATCCGGACTTTGAAAGTTGATAAATTTAAAGAGAAAATGTTCATACTCCATATAGTGCGAAAATATTATTTTTTTTCATACGCTATTCACATTGATATATTTTACGTCTTATTTTATGTTGGAAAGAAAATATGTAATTTAAATGATTTATATAAGTTTTTTTTTTCTTCCAAATGTTAAAAATAAGCCCATTAACCCGTGGGCAAGCCCGGTCCGTTTAGAAGGCGGGTACGGACTAGTCCATAAGCCCATTAAAACGGGCTTGGGTTTGCTATATTAGGTCCGTTGAACAAAAAAATAATGTTAGGCTCGACCCAGACCCGTAAATGAAATAGAATTTGCCAAAAGATCCACCTTGACTTTACAAACATCTTCAATATTGAAAAATGGTTCAGGGGTTAATACTATTTTCTGTCAAATATCAAAGGGGTATTATGAAAAACTAAAATAGTTCGAGGGGCTTCCAGTATTTTAACGAAAATAATAACCTTACGGCGTCGTTCTCATACTTCTGATGCCCGCTGCACAAAATTCAAGCAAACCAAAGAAAAGGAGGGATTCACCGGCCGGCGATTTGAACTTCACCAAAGAAACCCCATTGAGTCTTACAAACGGAGAGAAAAGGCGAAAAGGTCTCCGGCGATTCTTTACAAAGAAATGAGGTTTAATTTCGATATATCAGAAACCAGCAACAAAGATGCCCTAACACCACCGTCACAGTCACGGTCGCCTTCATCGGCTACTCCGGCAAACGACGAGGTGGAATGGCTGCCTCTTCAGAACCACCCAATTTTCTCCAGCGGCACGGCCGTTCGTACATCGAATAATGTTCAGAGGAAACGGAATCTCATGGCTTGGGACGGAGCTTCTCGTCTCTACTACTGGGATATAAATACGCAGTCTCTACATAGAGTTTCTCTTCGATTTGGCGAACCAGACTCCACTTGTGTCCTCGCTGCTTCCCCTTCTAAGGTCCTACTACCTCTTATCAACTTTATATTTCTACTGTTTTTCATGATCCTATGACAACTTTTACTATTCCTTTCATTAGAATTGGCTTATTTTGATGTTGGATTTCTAGTTGGTTTCTAACTTCAAGTCTTCATCATCTATGGGGTTTTGAATTTCTTTCAAGAACTTTGGTGATACATTGAACTTGATGGGGTTGAATTTAAATCAAGATGAATATATGAAATTGACATCAAGAATTCAATTGAATCCCCCCTCTTCCCCTCTCAATGAATGGGGTATTCTAACCTAAAGTAACTAATGGAGTTTCAACTGTTAAAGTACGCCAACTAAATGTAAACACCTGACAACATAACATCCATGCTTCTTGGTGCAGCAATTGTGATTTGAGTAACAATCTAGGTTTTAGAAATGCAGATAAATGTTCTCTAGGAGTCTAGTTGCCCGATTTTTTTCTATAGTGAAACATTTGCGGTAGGTTTTCTTGAATGCCACTGCTGGAAATATCAATGGTTTCAGAGTTACAGCTGTCTGGGCATTGGCTGACGGACACTATTGTTCTAAATGATACAATATCAACCTAGTTTAATTTTCATGATTCAATTGCTTGATATCAAACATAATTCAATGCCTTCTAGTCCACTGCAAATCTTACTATATTATACAGTTATAACGGTTGTTAAGCTAACATACAACACAAGAATTCATATATGAAGTGCGTATTTCTATTATTTATTAACGTCGTGGGACTCCCCACTTTTTGTGCTTAACATTTCTTTTAATTGTAACTTTACTTAATATGTGAAAATATGTTAAAATGATGGAATATGGGCATTTAGAAGTAGCCTGACCTACCGGAAATTTGAAGTTTTAACATACAATGGGCACCCAAGACAAGCAATGTGCATCATTTAGATTAGATTCTTGGATCTTTTGCAGTTTTACTATCTTCTGTTCATCGCTCTAGGTCATAAAAATATTGCTTCTCTCAGTTCACATATAAATGCATATGTTGCTTCACTTCCTAATAGGGTAACCATGAAGTTTTACATTTTCCTGAAAGTTTAACTGGTTTCAGATTATCATTTTATGGTTCAAATGCGTAGTTTGGCGTTACTAGGAGAAAGTTGCTGTAGATGATCAGTTCATACCCACTAGAAGCATACGTTTAAACTGATGAAAGATGCAACATCCATTTTTCATCATGGAATTAACATACAATACAACAATGTATTAAGGAGATTAGTGGACAAATTCTTGGGAGATTGTACTGAGCTTTGGATCATAAGAGAGTGTAATGAGCAGTAAATCGGAATATGGTGTTTGCTCAGATTTGTGAATGGACAAAGAAAATTAGATGTTCCCCCTTCCCCCCTTGTTGTCTTTGTAATAATCTCACATCAATTGCATTTTGGCATTTGTAAAGTTCTAATCCTTTAGCAGAAAAGTAAAGTAAAAACAGTTGAAGAAAAATACAGTAGATCAGAAATTTCTATTATGCGTAATAACAACTAATGACTAATGACCCACAAAATGAAAATGAGATTTGAGGAAAATGAAAGTTGTTCCGTGTTTGCTTTTGTTCTTATCTTCGTGTTGTTTATGTTATAGGTATTGCGAGCAGATGTGGAGCTAAATTTCATGGTGGATAGAATTACCATCAACAGACATGGATCAGCGTTACTCTTGGAAGGATCAGATGGATTACATGTTATGTATCTTTATGGGCGCCCTTCATCAAAAGATAGTGCTGTTATATGCAGGTAGTAAAATCTAGGTGTAAGCAGTCGTTTTGAACTTTTGTATTATTCTAATTTGTTTTATTATAAAATTCTCTACCACAAATCATGGTTTTGAAAACAAAATTTTGGTCTACTGATCTGCAGGACGGTCTCTGTTGGCTCAGATCTCTACTTTAACACAAACAATTCCATAAGGACTTTAAAAGTTTCATGGCACCCGTATAGTGACACCCATCTTGGAATTCTATCCTCTGATTCAGTTTTCAGGTACAACATTCTTTATTGAGAATATCTATTTACTTGAATTTCATCAAAGATTCAATTGTAATTTGACTGTATTATGTCATATTCTGTAGGCTTTATGATTTATCGTCAGCTCTTGAACAACCCGAGCAGGAATATTATTTACAGCCTGTTGAACGTGGTAGATTAAGGAATGCTTCATCAATATGCCCTGTCGACTTTTCTTTTGGCGGTGATCATTTGTGGGACCGATTTAGTGTACGTAGTTTGTTTCATTATTCTTAAATCTTGATGGGTTTTTGTTTATATTTTAGCGATGAGCATTTTGTCAATGCTAAATGTTTTCAATCTTGTTGCAGTTCATTTATATCAACTATTGATAATGTTTTAATTCTGCAGGTTTTTGTTTTGTTTAGTGATGGTGCAGTTTACATCCTATGTCCAGTTGTTCCATTTGGGAGGTAAGCTGCAATTTATAATTTATATCTTAGGTGCTGATTTGTTCTCCAAAGTGTTTTTATCGTTCAATTGTATTTGATGCCGATATAATTAATAATTTAATTTAACTTATGCTGACAGTGTGTACAAATGGGAGTCTATATTGGAGATATATAGTGATGCTCAGACATTTGGACTAAAAGCTGCTAGCCCAACAGCTGTTAGTAATGCCAATTTGGCAATTTCTTGGTTAGAAGCTACATTTCCTGAGTTGGCTCGACAAGCAGCGGAAGGCGGGAATCAACCTGCACTAAAATCCCATCCTTATGCTTTGTTTGATGCATCTGTTTCATTGCAGGTAACCCTCTTAACTGTTCATAGTTTCTGGATGACCCATATCAAGATTATTGATTAATTTTGACATAACTTTTTTATAAAATTAAAGGGTCCTCTTCATAAAGTTTACCACGGGAAGAAAGAAGATTCTGAGTTGAAGGTGGCGGAGTGT
This sequence comes from Silybum marianum, assembly GCA_036898165.1. NCBI lineage: Eukaryota > Viridiplantae > Streptophyta > Magnoliopsida > Asterales > Asteraceae > Silybum > Silybum marianum. The sequence goes on from CM072532.1 coordinate 3,729,244, forward strand.
GAAGGGAGAGCCGTCGGTTTTCTTTACAAGGCAGTAAGCAAAGATTCGATTCTTGTTTTGGCTTGGAGTAGTGGGCAGCTACAAATAGATGCATTGGCTGATGAAATTCAGCCGGTTTGGATTGTGGGTAATCAGCCACGTTTGTCTGTTGATTCTCAAGACCGAATAGTTGGTGTTGCCATGATTTGTGAAACACACTCCAATGAGCTTTCGGTTGTGACACAAGACCAAGCAACCGACCACGACATTTGGTTGGGACATTCACCACCACTTTTGAGGTTAGGAACTGTTGACTTAGCCCTACCTGGGAAAACCGAAACCGGTTCCTTAATTTCAATGTTTGTTGATCCCCTTATACCCGAGAGAATATATTCCATTCATGATGGAGGGGTAGATTCGATAGTTTTGCATTTTCTTCCTTTTACGAATCAGAAAAACGGCATAGATGACGATATGAGAGCGCCATCTGTCCAGTCGGTTCTAAGTACTTGTCAGACGGAATCTTCGGCATCTCCTCTTTGTGGTTTTGTGGCATTATCGGACTCATTTGGATGCTCGTGGATTGTGGGACTCACCTCTGGTTTCGAATGCATTGTATTAGGGATGGAAAGTTGGAACCTTTTGCTTCCTGCTCGTATTGATAAAGAAAAGAAATCTGTGGGCCCGCAAGAGCCTAAAGAAACCGGAGATGCTACTATTATAAGCAAAGAATTACTCACTGGTCCAAAGGCGGTTCTTGTGCCTCCTACCTCACTAAACCCTGTTGCTGCGGACTCCATTGAAGGAAGGTCTACTCTTCATCAGTACTTCAAACTTTTCCATGAGAATTATGTGGAGTATGCACATAAGGTAACATTTGAAAACCGTAAAGATTCAATTTTTTTGTAACATTTATGAAGTAAGTTCTTGATCTTGATGGTGGTATCATCTTTTCATTGGTTTCAAGCATGTTTTTTCTGTTCTATAGCGTCTAAAGTTTGAATCTTTTGCCACTGTTAAATATTTATGTTTGTGGTTTGTTAGGTTTATTTTGAGCTGAAACACCATGGGCCTCAATTGAAGAAAATCATTGATGACCAGCATGCTCGTTTACGTGAGGCACAACAGAAGCTAGCGAAAGTTGAAGAGAAACAAGAAAATCTTGAGAACCGAATAGATCGTGCAGTTCAGACTCATAACCTTTTGGAAGAACGTTTGTTAAACCTAAGAAACCTACCGGGAATCCACAAGAAACCATTGTCAAAGGCAGAAAAAGAGTTCAAGATGGAGCTTGGTAAGTTCCAAAACTAAAACTATAAGGCATGTTTGTTATAGCAGCTTAATAAGCTTAATGAGACCCGCACCTTATTCGGTCAGCTATACATGATTGTTTGGTAGTGGCTTATGCAGCAAGCTTTATGCAGACAGCCAAAGCTTCATGATTGTTCAATCTGATTGATGTTTATTTGATTATGGAACATTGGTTTTGTTGATTTTATGCAGACAGATTTAGAGGATTGGAATTGGATGCATTACGCACAACCATAGAAGCTATAAATGGTAGAGTAAAGCGACACTCGTCTTCTCCACAACCGAAGAGACTCAACCAACGAAGGCCAATCCCGGGGAGGAGGAAGGGGAATGCCGAAGATGATGAGATCTCCAACCTCAAGTCATCGATCGCGAAACTTTCTATCGTCAATAGTGAAAATACGAAAAAGGTGAAACTTGTGGATTCTGCTTTGCGAAACCGTGAAAGCACCAGTTGAGGAAAGATAAAACTTGTTAGAAGCTTGCTTGAAATCAAGAATTATGTTTATTAGAAGCTTTGAAATGCTTTGTAAAACTGTGTAACTTTTTTTTATCAGCATTTCTGTTTTGTGTTAATCTATATACCTGCAATAGATTAACAATCTTTGATAACCCCTTCCTATGCAAAATGCAAAGCTTATTACTGGTTTGATTAAAAACTTCAAATTCTATGTTTGGTTTAACCAATGGAATGTACAAGAGTAAATGTTATCATCGTCAAATTTATAGCACATGTGTATACAAGTAACTGAAGATGCTTTATGGTTTATATGCATGTATGCATATCGGACAAATTACTTGTATGCATATATGTATATTATACTGATCTTTATTAAATAAAAATGTTAGTGTGTCACGATAACACTCCCCAACAATAATCATTTGTCTTAAAGAATTCTGATTATGAATATTCCATCTCATATCAATAAATGGTAGAATTTACAACTGACGCTATTAATAAAATTTCTGCCATGATTTTAAATGAATTGAAATGTTATTTAATGAGTATATTATTTATGTTTAAACCATTATATTAGAAGATTGTATGGTAATTATGATACAAGAACTCAGTGTTTGAAATACGTTATGTATGCCACAAAGAATAATAAAGCAAGACATTTTATATGGAGGCAATGTAATTATAATTTTATTATGAAAACTATAGATTAATAAAATATGTTGTTAATTGTTTAAGCGGTTAGAATTTATTTACAACTAGTCGTCTACATGTGGAGTGTAATAAAATGTAAAGTTTTATTGTAAATGAAAAACAAAAAATTAATGAAAACCGTTGTTATAAATAAGAATTCAAAACTTATGTTATATCATTTCATATATTACTTGATGTTTATCTTGAATTTAAACATGTTTATCAATTAGTTTTATGGCTTTCACACTTTAAGCTCTAATACGTTGTAGGCGTGTGATAATAAGTTGAATATTATCATATAACTTTTTGTGCACAAACTATACTGAGGGTTTGTTTGTTAACAGTTTAATGAGTTTTATGGCTTAATGATACCAAAAGTGACCTATTTAGTAAGATTTTAGTGGAAAACTTTATGTAGAAAGCCAAATTTTGTCCAAACTTGTTCATCCCAATTGAAAACACGTTAAAAAAACCCTACAAAACAAAAACATTCACAATCTATACAGACAGCTTAATCCACACAGACAGTTTTATTTATACAAGGACTAAAGATGTAATTGACTCAAAAGTAAAAATAATTTATGGTTAATGACGTTGGGTCCACCAAGAGTAGTTTTTAAAGAAAAAGCGTATATATCTTCCTGGGGACCGATTGCGTGGAATATTATGTTGATCGATTCCGTCCATTACCCATCCATCCATCCATCATTCTATTCTTCCATCAATCCGTCTTTCTGTTTGAGAAATGGGTCGAGTGTTTCAAGTTACGTTGGAGGGCAAAATCTACAGTTGTAAACACTGCAAAACCCATCTTGCTCTCTGCGATGATATCGTTTCAAAGGTCCCTATCCTTTTCTTCTATTTCTTTTTCACTGTCTTATCTTCTTTCTTTTCTGATCCATCTTTTCCGATCTATTTTCTGGGGTTTCAAGATGATCGCCTGATTCTTGTTTTGATTTTTTGATTCTGTTCCGTACATTCGTAAAATCTTGATTGATTGAACTGATTAATGTTAATGATCTTTTATGTATCATAAGAATTGAAGTTCATATGTTTTGAATTGGGATTTCCATCGAAGCTTGTAAGTTACTTGGAGATTTTGTTCTGATTTCACCTAAATATCTTCACTAACCCTTGCTTATTTGATTGGGGATTAATTTACTTGATTGTCTAGACTTGTGTGTTTCTGTTTTACACGAAACTCAAGTGGATGATGATGGATCTCTATCTAAGGTGGTTAATTACATCCCAAATTACAGGAATAATTAATCAGATTGTTTATTAAGAATAGAGTGTCGAATTTTTAACTTTAAATTGTTTATGAATCAAGAACAAGATTTCATAACTTTACTCTTATATATCATGTATCACATATATCGATTTTATATTTGGTAAGTGCTACGTTATAGTTACACGCCAAAAGAACTTTCATTCATGGTGTTCTTTGTTTATGAGTATGGATGAATGTATGCTTGTGTGACTGTAATCTTTGTTGTTAAGAGTTGATTAAAGCCCAATGGTTCAACAATGATCATTATCACCCAATCAAAATGCACAAAAGATATCATCATCAATTAATTGGAGAATGCTGGTTATTATGAGGGATTGTGTGTGAATCTATCGATGATCTTGGGTGGTTTAGAGAACTTTTCTGACGAGTTTTTCTTGTTTCCTTTCATTCAGACCTTCCAGTGCAAGCATGGAAAGGCTTATCTCTTCAGTAAAGTGTAGGTTAACTCATCAATCGCAATACTTTCTTGCCGATACGGCTGTGCTACTTTCCATTACCACAAAGATTTAGAAAAGTTGCATACTTCATATGATTACAAATTTACAACGCTTTATTAGCTAAGATTTTTGAGAGTTGATACAGCTAAATCTTGATATCCACCTTAGGGTCTTGTTATATTTCCTTATGTTTATTGAGAACCATCACGTTTTTACAGTGCAAATGTGACTCTTGGTGCAAAGGAAGATAGACTGATGATGACTGGGCTGCACACAGTTGCCGATATTTTCTGTGTCAAATGTGGATCGATTGTTGGATGGACATACGTAAGAAGATAAGAATTCTAAGTTTGGGATTTGTGGGTAATGTTCTTAAATATGTTTATAATCGATCTATGTTTTTTCAGGAAACCGCTCATGATAAGAACCAAAAGTACAAAGAAGGGAAATCAGTTCTTGAACGGTTAGTACCCAAATAACAGTAAGTACCCAGAAATGGATTTTTTTTGTGTTGATTTAGGTAACATTATCTTGGGTTATGCAGATTGAAGCTTTCTGGTCCTGAAGGAAGCAATTATTGGGTTAGTCATGAAGCACATATTGGTGGAAGTGATCAAGATGATTAATTAAACCTGCTGCATTTGAAACATATGTACATTCTGCCATCTTCTCTCCTGATGTTATTAGTTCGAATTCATGGATTGTTACCTGAAATTATCGTATCATCGTCAAGTGTGTGGGCTGTAATGGTATTCTGCGCGTCTTATACCTTAAAGGGGATTCAAATTGTCACTCGGAAGCTTTAGAAATTTGGATCCTTTATCGACTCTAAAAGGTTATCAAGAAAATAGTTTGGTAGATCAAGAATTGTTGGGAAACAAGTTACCTATTGTGTCAAAAATACCCAGATGATATCCATTGAAAAAGAATTACTGTTTATGTTGTTTATGTTACCCAAAAGTGGAATGCTTTTCTTATCTTGTAAGTTGTAACTATTGTGTTGATGGTTTGGGAAGCAAAATACCAATTTACTTGAGTTCATATGATATATTTATAACTATAAAGGTTGTACTAATGATAAGAAATGCAAATTATGGGACATATATGTTTTAGGTTGTTTTACGGGAAAATAGGGTTTTTTTTTATTCGAGAAAACTCATCTTCCGTTATGAAATCAACCAAAAAAGTCCCTTGTAATGACGGAATTTGACTAAAAACGAGTCGAATGTAACACATGGTCTTACTTCTTGTTCAAAAAGTCAAGTCGGGTTCATTTGGAAAAATGTATTTTATTTTTCAAATGGAAACAATTAACTTAATCTCCATCTTCATAAAGAATTAGGGTTTCAAAAAGTAAATAAAAACACCAAAGGGGTGGTGGCGCAGTTGGCTAGCGCGTAGGTCTCATAGCAAATACTGAGTTATCCTGAGGTCGAGAGTTCGAGCCTCTCTCACCCCATTTCTCTTTTTTTCCTGATTTTTTTTAAATTGAAATGATTTTTCAACATTATTCCTTTTACCAATTTAGCAATATTGTAATCCGTATAAACATTAAACTCAATTTACAAGTTTACAAAGTCTTGTAAAAACTTATCAAAATTTTGTTTATATCATTTTTATATTAAAATTAATCTTTAAAGTTATAATATCAATATTTCTATTCTAGTTTGTCTCGAAATAATTTTTCAATTTTAAAAATAATTGCCTATTTTTTTATTCTATTTTGAAAAAACTTCACTTTTAAAAGTGTCTCAAAATGAGTTTGTAGGTCATCTCTCTGCAGAATATTTTCTAAATTTTGATGCTATGAAAAAAGTGGTAAATAAGGGAACAAAACCTGAATATTTGACCCTTGGCGATGGGATCCTTGACAGTGGGAACTTTGGTGATGGCATGTTTTACTCTATCATTGTTGCGGTGAAAGATTTGCAACTCTCTTTTTCAAAATATTTAAAAGACTACACAATTATTGATCTATCCCATAACAAATTTGAAGGGGAGATTCCAAGAGTCATTGGGAGTCTTAAATCTTTGAAGGTGCTCAACTTATCCCACAACAACCTCAATGGTCGAATCCCATATGCTCTAGAAAATCTCTCAAAGATCGAATCACTAGACCTATCTTGGAACTGGTTAATAGGAGAGATCCCTCAAAGTCTTGCAGACATCACAACTCTTGCAGTCTTAAATCTCTCACAAAACCAGCTCGTGGGATGCATTCCTTCCGGAACACAGTTCAGGACATTTGAAGCAACCTCATTTGAACGAGATCCGGGACTATGTGGGTTACTGCTTCCCAAGCATTGTGAAGATTTGAGTACCCCACCACAACTTGAAGTTGAAGCCGACGAAGATGAGGATAGTGGGTTTACATGGAAAGTGGTGAAGTTGGGATATGGATGTGGAACCTTACTTGGATTGGTGCTTGGATATATCATGTTGTCGACTGGAAGGCCAAAGTGGTTTAGTGCAATTTCTGATGATATAGAGCATATGATCCAAAGAAGGCAAAACAATAGAAGATATGTATACATTAGAAAATGACATTAGTTCCTTAATGGTATGTGTTTGGCTTCTTTTAATTTCACCAAATTGTGCAAAACACCATACCCATGTTCGTTTTTCGATAAACTTGTGATGCAGGTACAAAATTAAGTTTGGGGTGGAGTTGGACCTTTTGAATCATGCAGTTGAAGAGCTCGATTTGAATTATGTTGTATTCAGTATTTTTTTACGGCCATTAAACCATTGTGTAAGATAAGATATTTCACCAAGCTCCAAAGATGCAAGTTTTGCTCTTATATGTAGTGACTTGTATCACATGCATAGAAATTTATACATAGAAATTCAGATTATGTAAGAACAATATTTATGTTGTTGGTTTTCTGATATTTGTACTAATTTCTCGAATATGTTAATCGATGTTGTCAATATTTTCATGTTGTATTTAAAGAACCTAAAAAAATCACATTCAAAGACTTACAAACCACACTTGACTCGGTACAAAATAAATCTAAAAGAAGCCTCATATCGTCCACGAGTCCTTGGCTAAATAATATGATGACTAAAGACTTGGAATCCCAATCAAATTCACTGGAAGAAGTTTCCTCCCATCATTTGTGGAAATCTTATAAAACCCGGCAAGAAATCATCTTCTCAAAAGGTTAAACTCGATTTCATTTGGAAAAATATATTTTATTTCTTAAATCGACACAATTAGGGTCTGTTTGGTTGGCATGATTGTATTTGAGGGATTTGGATTTCATTGAGGGATTTGGATTGGAATGGATTTGAAATCATAGGTGTGTTTGGTTTGTATGATTTGGAATGGAATTGAATTCATTTATTACAAAATAAATGTTCTATTAATCATTTATTACAAAACAAATGTTTTGAACATTTTTTTTAAAATATTATTTCATACAATTCTACGAAATTTCGTGAAATCCTGAGCATCCCCCAAGGATTTCAAAATCCTGTGTAAGATTTCAAATCTGGACAATCCAACAAACCAAACATAGGATTGAAATAATTTGGAATTCAAATCCTCCCAAATCCATTTTATTCCCGCAAGCAAACAGACCCTTATAGATTTTTACAGTGTCAAATTGCTTTTTATAGATTTGTTCACCAGCTTAGGACCCGCTTGATGCATCATAAAAGGGCTGATCCCTACGCCTTGAATCGTTGATTATTTTGTTCCATACGTGGGCTTTAAGGCCCAATTTGGTCCAATCCAAATCGGGATCAAAGAAAAATGGAACTTGCTTGAAACATAATAATCTTATTTAAACAGTAACTAGATTTGGGATTGGGCATTTGAAGTAATCTATATATATATATATATATATAAAGCAGGATCATTTCACAGTCCACGTGTCATCTAAGACAGCAACCTTTGACAATCTACGTGTCATCTCCTCTCCTTACCTTCAGAATTGGTTTTTTAGGTTTTTTTTCCCTAATCACGCTCCTTCATTTGACTGTTACACTTCCATCTCTCAATCAACAATTTCGTTCTTGCGGTTTCAATCTTCATTTTTTCACATAATTTTAAGTTTGCGTCAGTCTCTCTCGATCAACAATCTCGATTTTGCGGTTTCAATCTTGATTGTTTCACATAATTTTAAATTGGTTTTCAAAGTTTTTGTTGTAGGGTTGATGTGGTGGCGACTGAAGTTTCCATGAAGATGACCTAGATCTGTTCTTCACTGCTTAAAGCTTGCAGGTTTGTACTTCACTCCTTAAACTTGCAGATTTTTTTTACATCTTTTTCGAACTTAATTTAGGGGATTTTTTAATTATGTTTGCTATGGGTTTTTTTATAGGTTTTAGGTTTTCTTGTAGGCCTTTCTATTGATATGTTCCTTTTAAGTGTAAGATTTAAGATAATTGTATTTGAAGATTTAAGATAATTGTATTTCATTGTTTAGGAACCACTTGGGTTTATTTAGTGTTAATCTGACTAGAAATGATAAATTTTGGTAGCTTTTCATTCTCGTATTATTTGGATTTGGGAGATAAATGGAACCTCTTTGTGATATATTTCCAGATCTGTGGTCATGATTTGCGGTTTCAATCTTGATTGTTTCACATAATTTTAAATTGGTTTTCAAAGTTTCTGTTGTAGGGTTGATGTGGTGGCGACTGAAGTTCCCATGAAGATGACCTAGATCTGTTCTTCACTCCTTAAAGCTTGCAGGTTTGTACTTCACTCCTTAAACTTGCAGATTTTTTTTACATCTTTTTCGAACTTAATTTAGGGGATTTTTTAATTATGTTTGCTATGGGTTTTTTTTATAGGTTTTAGGTTTTCTTGCAGGCCTTTCTATTGATATGTTCCTTTTAAGTGTAAGATTTAAGATAATTGTATTTGAAGATTTAAGATAATTGTATTTCATTGTTTAGGAACCACTTGGGTTTATTTAGGGTTAATCTGATTTTAAGTTTGCGTCAGTCTCTCTCGATCAACAATCTCGATTTTGCGGTTTCAATCTTGATTGTTTCACATAATTTTAAATTGGTTTTCAAAGTTTCTGTTGTAGGGTTGATGTGGTGGCGACTGAAGTTCCCATGAAGATGACCTAGATCTGTTCTTCACTCCTTAAAGCTTTCAGGTTTGTGCTTCACTCCTTAAACTTGCAGATTTTTTTTACATCATAATTTACAGTGATCTACTTGTCCACGGGATTATTTCTTTGATTTTGATTTGTATGATGCTATTGCAGTTGCCAAGTATAGGGATCAAGTTGCCAAGTATAGGATCATTTCACATTCCACGTGTCATCTAAGGCATATTCCGATCAAAAACTTTATTTTATTAAAAGGATTAAATCCTCTACCTTTCAATGACAATCTATATATATATATATATATATATATATATAAAGCAGGATCATTTCACAGTCCACGTGTCATCTAAGGCCGCAACCTTTGACAATCTACGTGTCATCTCCTCTCCTTACCTTCAGAATTGGTTTTTAGGTTTTTTTCCCTAAAAGGTACAATTTATTCTCTGTTAGGCCATGGCTGAATGCTGATGGTTGTGAATATAATTTGGTTGGTCTTTCATTTTGCCTTTTCTATTAAATGTGGCTTATCCTCTCATAAACGACTTGCCCTTGTATCTGTTTTTATGCTTTGCTGCAACTTGGTATCTACTGAATTATGGTTCTTACACTTGGATTATCTTGTTTTTCGTATAATTTTGAAACCATGTAAGCACAGATACAAGACCCATGAGGGTTTGTGTACAAGCAATGGTTACTGAAGATTGACAGATAATTTGAAGAAATTTTACTGACTTTCTTCTATTGCCAACAAATATATCATCCATCTCATGAACACGAAATTAAGAGCGAAGCAGCAGCTCCACGAAGATTAAGCCTTCGCAAAAGAGTAACGGTTGCTCATACAATCCACTACCTCCACCAGGAGTGTGAGACACCCATAATTCACTGTGATCTTAAGCCAACCAACATTTTACTAAACAATGACATGGTTGCTAACATTTGCAAATTATCAAATCAAATATCATGGTGTAGATTAAATGGGTTTCAAAATTTTATCTCAACCTTGTGTGTAACTAATTTGATAATCGACCAAAATCTTCAAAATATAATAAATTTAAGGGTCATGGGTTTATAAGGTATGCAATATGTAATTTTGTATTTGATTTGTCATATGTTTTACAAAACTTCAATATGAATGGACAAATTAAAAGTAATACTTTCAATGCTATAAACAATTTATATAATTATATTAAACTAGAATAGTACTCCTACAATTTAACAATACATCTCAATTTTTAATGTTTTATTTTATTTATTGTCTTTATCAATATTATAATACGGTTTTATGTAATTTTAAGAAAAACGATAATATTTTTATTTTTAAATAAAAAATATAGATTTAAAAATATCATAAAATTTTGACAAAAATAAATCAATATTAATATCAAATTGACGATTTAAAATATTTTAAAATTTCTTGTTTTTTTTTTAATTTGATTTTTTATTATAATTTAATTTAGACTTAATGACGAATAAATTTGTTTTTATTTAATAATTTAATTTTTTATAAAGATAATAATTATGTAAGAACTCGTTATTTTAATTATAATTTAGATTTTTTATATTTAAAATGAAACATTTATTCATATTTGGTTATGTTTATCTACAATTAGTTACACAAATTCAAATATGAAGCTTTAATAAGTTGTATTTACGCACTATTTATTTGTAATCTTGAACTTTAAGTAATATACATTAATAAACAATATTTCATACATAAAAAACTGTTTTTAAGAGGTTTTGTTAAATACTTTATAATATAATAATAATATAGATAATGTTATTAATATTGAATTTAAAATGATGTAATTAACAAGTAAGAATATAAACATTTGATCTATAACTTTTTTATTTTAGTATTTAACTAAAAAAATGGTAGTAAAGCCATGTTCTTTTAAAAATTTACCCCCAAGAAAAATGTTTCAGAATCCAGAGTTGTACTATGTGCATATTAAGTTATACACTAGCTGAATAAATTTATAAGAGTACTGAGGGGTTGTTTACCAAACGTTTACCCGGGTAAGCATTTACCAAGTCATATTACCTTACTGGAGGAATATGACAAGTACCAAAAATCTTACCCGGTAAGAGTGCAAACAAAAAAAGCAAGGACCAAGAGTCTTACCCGATAAATGATGGCAACTACTCTTACCATGGTAAGCGCTTACGGGGTAAATTGTTGCATATGATGCCATTTTGGTGGAGTAAAATCTTACCCGGTAAGTAAGTGATAGTGTTGAATTTTACCGGTAAGCATTTACCTGGGTAAGATTTGGTAAACGGCCCCCGAGTCAGTGAGTTGAGTGTAATCAGGTATTATAGTGAAACCACAAGATGAAACAAAAGGCATAATCTTGAACAACGTTCAACACCAAAAAGTCATGTGTAATGATGAAATTCAACTAAAAACATATCAAACATAGTGTATAGTCTTACGGCTTGCTTAAAAGACAAAGGTCGATTTTATCTCTAAAAAACGTATTTTATTTCCCAAATTAACATAATTAACTTTTTAGTTTTAAGTCAAATCTCTCTGACTTCCCCATCGTCATGCATAAAAGGCTTGATCCCCCAGGCCCAAAAAACCAATTATTTTATTCCAGACGTGGGCTTTAAGGCCCAGTTTTGTGTTACTAACATAGAGTTGTAGAGATGAGAAATCGGAGTTACAAACGCTTTTTAAATACTATAATTCAACCTAACAACTTTGGGTTTACGAACTCAGTATTAGAATAAGCATTAAGTTTTTCTCTCGTTTTAAAGGTTATGAAATCTAGATTCTTATACCTAGATTCTCTTTTTTACATATTTAAATGAGAGACCGACGGTTACGAGCGATTAAACGGTAATAACCGATACCGGATAAGATTGAAGAGCACTTACAACCAAATCATAGTTCATAGATCGAAGTCTAACTCCATTAGCTCAAAGTTAGGCCCTGTTTGTTTTTTTCAATTTTACCTCTTAATGACCACTTGTCACTTATTCGTTCAGACGTTTTTAAATTCAGACTGTTTGTTTTTTTTGTTTTTTTCATACCCTCTTAAGTCTGAAAATCATCTAGAAAAAAAGTGGTAACCTCACCACTTAATTCCCCTCATTCGCGTACACCCGCTTTGTTAGGGATTTTTAAATCAATGACTGATTTTTTAGATATCAGACGGAAAAACAAACAATCTAACTGATTCAGATTTCAGACTTCAGCACCACCTCTTATAAATCAAAAGTGAAATCAGCTTTCAGATTTCAACACCTCTTAAAAAACAAACGCTACCTTAGTTTGATATAGATCACAGGTCTGAACAAGAAGGTTCAGATCTCTGGAACCATTAGATCAAACTTAAGACTTAAGGTGGTTTTTCTTAAGTCTAGTTCAGGTCTCTGAACCCAAAGTATAGAGTTAAGTACTTAGTCGATTTCAAGATAAATTTAGATCTCCGATCTAAATGGTCAGATCACTGAACCTTGCAAAGGGCGTTGTCCCTTGAACCCAGGGACAACCCCACAAAGGGACACAGCCCCCTTGACCCCCCGCCTTATGGTGATCTAAAAGATGATAGGGGCAACATCTGATGCTCTTTGCGCCTCCTTATTCATTTATGTTTGTCTTATCATCTTAATCGATCTCGAGTGAATCACAAACACACTAAAATCACCAACATTTTGGTCCAAGCAAATGTATCCAAATCTTCTTGTTTATGTTATTTGGGATCAAAGAAATGGAACTTCAAACATAATAATTTCTTATTTAAACAATAACTATATTTTGATAATAAAACATAAAGCTAGGTAACGTCATTGTTTCGTGGAAGCATCGTATAACAATAATTTGAAACCATGTAAGCACAGATATAAGATCCCAAGAGGGTTTGCGTACAAGAGATGGATACTGAAGATTGACAGATATAATTTGAAGAAATTAGTGACTTTTTTCTTCTGTTCCCACCAAGAACCTTCCATGAATAAGTTGGAAGTCCTTTTTCCAACCTCAATTATCCTTCCATTCAGATTCAGCCATGCATTCATCACCATTAATACTGAACCAAAGAAGAATAATTACAATTATTTCTCTATCAGTCATTAATGAGGTTTCAATGCAGTGAGCGTCCAAAATACTCTTACAAACAAGACCAAGACTTGGAAACAATCCAAATAAAACTTCAGTTAAGTCCCCATCATATCGCTGGTTTTTGGCAAAAAAATAAAATAAAAAATATAATATTTATATACGGAAAATTGAATAAACAAACTCACACACCCACCTCACCTTTGGTGAGGTTTGAGCCCCCGACCTCCTAGAAGGCCAAAGGCCCTTTGGTTTTTGGCGATTCATAGCAATGCTATTTAAATACCACCCCACAAAACAAATATATCATAAAACATAAAAGAAACTTGTTCATGGCAAACCTCTCTCTCTTCTTCCATGCAATAATAGCATTCTTGTTATGGCCGACTACACTTGCCGGAAACCACACTGATCACGTTTCGCTCTTGGCCATCAAGTCGAGCATAACCCAAGATCCACAACGCTTTCTTGACGCATGGAACACCTCCTTCCATTACTGCCAATGGCAAGGTGTTAGATGTGGTCGACGCCATCCTAATAGAGTCACCATATTGGATCTTGGATCTAGAGGCTTTGTTGGTTCCTTGTCTCCTCATATTGGGAACTTGAGTTTTCTCAGAGTGATAAGGCTAGAGAATAATAGCTTCAATGGGGTAATCCCACCTCAAATAGGTGGTTTATTCAGGTTGCAGAGGCTGATTCTCATGAACAATTCCTTTGAAGGTGAAGTTCCAGCCAGTTTATCAAACTGCACTAGGCTCAACGAACTTCGGTTGGCTCGCAATAAACTAGTTGGCAAGCTCCCACAACTTGGTTCGCTGGTGAACCTCATGATCATGACCATTCATGCTAACAGTTTCACGGGAGGGATACCATCTTCCTTGGGAAACCTAACTTCTCTTGAAGCCATATCAGCCTTTGACAATCCTCTAGGAGGAACCATTCCAGATGTTTTCGGTCAATTGTACAATTTGCAACGAATTGGTTTTGGTAAGAACCAACTCCATGGTATGATCCCTCCATCCTTGTACAATTTAACATTTTTAATGGTTCTTAGTCTCCCAGATAATCAAATCAGTGGAGGTCTACCAGAAGATATAGGCTTGCAGCTACCTAATCTTGAGATTTTCCAGATATGGGGCAATAGACTTACAGGAAGCATACCATTCTCACTTTCTAATTGTTCAAACTTGCAACACCTCCACCTGGGTGATAACAATTTCACCGGGAAAGTTAACATAAATTTCAGACAAATACCAAATCTTAGCTTTCTTGGCCTATTTAGGAACAGTTTAGGAAGCTGGGAATCTGATGAGATGAACTTCATTGATACCATGATCAATTGTAGCAACCTAGATAAGTTACTCGTTCATGAAAACCAATTGAGAGGAGTGCTTCCTAGTTCTTTAGGCAATCTCTCATCTCAACTCACAGTACTAGCTTTTGGTAAAAACTTCATATATGGGTTATTGCCTTCTGGGATTGGGAATCTTGTGAAGTTAGAGCAATTGTCAATGCTAAGTAATCATTTCACAGGCATTATTCCCAGTGACCTTGGTAATCTTCGAAACCTAAAACTATTATACCTGGCTTACAACAAATTCATCGGGAACCTTCCAGATTTTTTGGGAAATCTGTCATCGTTAAATGAGTTGGATTTGTCAGATAATAGATTACAAGGACAAATACCACCAAGTCTTGGTAAATGTAAGAGTTTGGCAAAATTGGACCTTTCTGCAAACAATCTTACTGGCCCAATACCTATAGAGCTTTCTCAACTATCCTCCAATTTGATGTATCTAAATCTTGCTCAAAACTATTTAGTTGGATCACTCCCTCAAGAGATAGGAAACCTCAAAAGTTTGAAGACGCTCAATCTATCACAAAATGATTTATTTGGAGAGATCCCAAATGCCATCAGAAGCTGCACAAGCCTTGAGTATTTGAATCTGGAAGCAAATTCCTTTGAAGGTCCAATACCCTCTGAGATAGGTGAACTAAGAGGTATCAGGGACCTTGTTCTTTCTAGTAACAATTTCTCTGGACAGATTCCAGAATTCTTGGAGCAACTAAATTTATCTTCATTGAATTTAGCATTCAACAATCTAGATGGGGAGGTACCCGTGAAAGGTATTTTCAAGAATGCAACCGCGATCGCAGTTAATGGGAACAGTAGGCTCTGTGGAGGCATTCCTGAACTTGGGCTACCAAAGTGTGACCCGGTAGCAAGATCAAAGAAAGGTTTCCGTGTTATTCTTGTTGTCGTCCCACTTTGCTCGTTTCTAGTTGTGGCAATCGCGTTGTCTTTGTTGTTTTTTTGGCAAAAAAGAAAAAGAAAAAGAAAAACACAGCCAACAGGAGCTTCACCTGCACAACCATTTTCAAGGGTTTCTTATGGAAGCATACTCAAAGCCACTGGTGAATTCTCCGAACGAAACCTGATTGGGAGGGGGACTTTCAGTGCTGTTTACAAGGGTATCCTTGAAGCAGGTGGTGCAATGGTTGCCATCAAGGTTCTAAAGCTTGGAAACCAAGGAGCTTTAAAATGTTTTATGGCGGAGTGTGAAGCTTTGAAAAACATAAGGCATCGTAATCTTGTAAAAATCATTACTTCCTGCTCATCTGTTGATTTTCAAGGTAACGATTTCAAAGCTCTTATTTACGAGTTCATGCCAAATGGGAATCTCGATAGGTGGATACATCCATATCATGAACACGAAATTGAGAGCGAAGAAGAAGCTCCACGAAGATTAAGCCTTCGCCAAAGAGTAACGATTGCGTTAGACGTGGCTTATGCCATCCACTACCTCCACCAGGAGTGTGAGACACCCATAATTCACTGTGATCTGAAGCCAAGCAACATTTTACTCGATAATGACATGGTTGCTCACATAGGCGACTTCGGGTTGGCAAAGTTTCTTCCATTGAAACCTCACGAAAGCAGTTCGATTGGAATAAGAGGAACAATTGGGTATGCAGCTCCAGGTAATCCATAAATTGAACTTCAACTAACAATTTAAATACATTATAATCTTTTCTAGAACCCTAATTTTGTTTTATTGTTGTAATGTTGTCAGAGTATGGTCTTGGAAGTGAGATGACAAAAGAAGGGGATATCTACAGTTTTGGGATTTTGTTGTTAGAGATGATAACAGGGAAGAGACCTACATACGAGGGTTTTGAAGAAGGATTGAACCTCCATGGGTATGTGAAGATGGCGTTACCTGATCGTGTGATGGAAATCGTTGAATCAACAGTAATGCATGCCCTAGAGGAAGAGATGGAAGCTGCAAATGTGAACCGTCGTCGTTCCGGTGAGGATGAAGCGAGAAGGTGGAAGAGAGTGGAAGAGGGCATAATTTCATTAGCTAGAACTGGGGTGGCATGCTCCATGGAATCTCCGAGAGAAAGAATGCATGCGAGCAAGATCGTCCATGAGTTGCATCGCATCAATGGCATCCTTGCCGATCATTAGGAACCTACCTCCATCTTTTAAATTGAGTTTTGAAATTGGATACATGTATAGGAGTAGTTCACAGTGTTTATTAAAAAGGTTATTTAAAATATTAATTAATTATTATTTCCTGTTAAATATAGTATTAACATTTTTTATAACTTTAATCTACTAAATTATATTTTATCAAACTATAAATTATTAAGAGCGTCCGTAAACTTCTTTATCAAGTTAGTTTTCTCCCTTTCGCACGTCATTTTCTTTTTGGGAAAAGGTTTCTTAGGTTTTTGTCTAAACTAATCATTGACAATTTTAAGACTGTTAAAGCATGCAGCCCTGAGATTATTCTCTAGTGGCCACAAGTTATTTGCGCATGAATTCGAACATGGGGTAGATGGATTATCTAGATTCTAGCCTTATCCTCTTACAAGTTTTAACCAGTACGCCACAAGCCTTGTGGTTCACACATTATTTTCTCTTTTCTAAATATTTCATAAACCTTGAATTTTTTAATTGTTGACCGATTTATAGTTTATATATATACATATAACAATAAAAAAATTACTTATTATAATTAAAAATTACAATAAGTTAAAATGATAATAATTTAAAATAAGAATAATTAAAACTACAATAATACAAAATAACAAGAAGTTTAAATAACAATAAAACTATAGTAATTAATACGGTAAAAAATTACTAGTGGAACAAATTCAATTTTCTAATTTTTTTATTTTATACTTTTATTATATATTTTTTATAAATATTTAATAAATCACGTAAATTAATCAAAAATAAAAAGCATTGTAAAAATAATATTTTGATAATAATAAAACGAAAATTTTAAAAATATGTAATACAATAAATAAAATTTAAAACATGAATAAAATGTAAATAAGAAAGCGCATTTAAGGTTTTAGAAGATAGTTAAGTTTTATATTTAGGTTATATTCGATAAAACATAAATCAATTCTGATTTATTCCAACTTATTAAATAGGATGGTGGTAGAATGCATCTGATCCACTTTGTTTCTGATTGATCCAAATAAAAATCCAATGTACATTTGTCGGTCATACATAAAAGGGCTAATTATTTTGTTCTATACATGGGCTTTAAGGCCCAGTTTTGGTCCAAGCTAATGTTAATCCAAATCATCTTGTTTTTGTTATTTGGGATAAAAGAAAATGAACTTCAAACACAATAATCCTTATTTAAACAGTAACCATATTTAACATAACTGAAGATTGACAGATAATTTGAAGAAATTAGTGACTTTCTTCTGTTCCCACCAAGAACCTTCTTTGGAAAAGTTGTCCATATCCACAAGAATTGACTTCTTTTCTCAACCTCAATTACCCTTCCATCCAACAATGCCATTCATTGGATTGAACCAAAGCAGAATCATCACTTATTTCTCCATCCATCAGTCATTAATGGAGTTTCAATCCCCAAAAACTCTTACAAAGAGGACCAACAATTGGACACAATCCAAAAAAACTTCACTTCAGTCCCCCATTATATTACTGTATTTTGCAATTCATATTAAGTTGTACACTAGCAAAATATAATTTTATAAAATCCAGGCAACTGAGTCAGTGAGCTGAGTGTAGTCAGGTATTCTAGTGAAACCACAAGATAAAACAAAAAAGACATAATCTTGAACAACATTCAACACCCCTCTCTCAATAACAAACCAGCATTTCAACCTTACTTTTCATCAATCAACCAACAGTGCATCCATCACCCAAGCGAGTATATAATTCTCTCAGAAAGATCGGTACCAACAGCCGTCACATATTTATGCAACTGTGTTTCCAAGTAGTTCCTTTCATTCGCTCCAAAAGCTTCTCGTATATCCTTCAAAAAAAAAGAATTCTTACTATGGAGAGAAGAATATAAATATAAATATAAATTCGCATAACTTTGGTAAAAGTGTACCTTATATTTCAGATGCATTCCCTTCAAACCGATAACAATATTACTAACATCTTTCCCCATTTCTGCAGGTGACAGACTAGTGGTTTCTGGTCCTGATTCATCATCATCATCATCATCAGAGTCTTCGAAAGCAAGCTCAGACATTTCTTCATCAGCATCTATAGGAATGTCATTTGATTCTTCTTCTGGAAAAGTCTCCTCTTCTTGTTCTATTTGATCTTCAATGACATTAGGTGACGAACCTGCCTCATTTTGCAAAGTGGCATAATCAGATAGTACAACATATCGTTTTCTATCAAGTAAAGGCCTTGCAATATCAAATGAAACCCACCTGCAAGTACAAATATTCTTAAATTAATTAGTATCAACACTTAGAAAGTATAGTTGTTCATCTTGCATAATGTTATAAACAAGAACTTACTGGTAACGAAGAGGGCAAAGAAGCTCAGATGGACGATATGCTGCTTTATATCTCATCTTGCTGCAAGAGTGAATGTAGTAGCCAAGATAATAATACTGCAGGCTCGAACAATGTTTTTGGTTCTCGTGCACCCAATTTATTTCTTGAAGTGCTGAGTACTTACCAAGTGACAAAAAGGCAAGATCAGGATCCCAAAATAAATATTTACTCGATAAACATTTAGGGAGAATATCCATCACGCCAACTGCAACTAGCCTGCCATTAATCAAATATTGCTGATGGAAAGAACCGAATCCACAAGGAGGAACAGTACCATCTCCGCTTGTTGGAACAAAGACCAAGGGACTGTCAACCAGAAACCTCCTGTAAGAACTTTCAGTAACGTGATTTGGTGTATCGTTATGAACTTTAATCTGATATCTTCTATACAATGCATACTCTTCTGGATCGAAACTGGACATTTTCAGACGTATCTCAAGGCTCTGTCCCTTGGTCTGAAGTTTTTTGGAGTTATTTGAAGAACTCCCTTTGCTACCACTACTTGTGAAAGACTCTTTGGAAACTGCAGGCTTTCCAACTATTACGTCTTTCTGAGATTGTGTTTGTGTAGAATAAAAATTAATATGTCCATTGCACGCTTTTACAGACAAACCAATGGCTGAAACCAAATTAGTTAAATAGCTTGATAGCATCTCTGCAATAAATTTTGGAGTAGGGTCCATGGAATGATCTTTTTGGTGAACGCTCTTATTGGCCTTCCTTAAAGCAGCAGCAATCTGAAAAGAAATGTTGCTGGAATACGAAAGAATTTCTGCTGTTTCCGCTTGTAATTTCCTCTTGGCTGGTGCAACGTTTTTGACAGAAGATTTAGAGAACTGAACGTCACTAGGAAATTCCCCCCGATCAGTACATGCAAGCACTACTGAATCAATCTGTTCAGATAAATAGTGCATCACTTGCTCCAGGTTGTTCATTTGTGCTCCATTGTCTGAGGAGCTGACAGAATCATTGTTGGAAAGGCCATTTGAATCCCTTGATCTCTCATTTTGTTCATCTGGTTTCTTAACATTCAGTGAACCATCGAGAAACCTGCAATTGATTTAACCATTGTATATTAGAATACTTTCAAATTGTTTTTTTAATCGTTTTAGAAAGAAAATGAATAGAAACTAAATTATGATTTTATCTACTGAAAATGGAGATACAAGGGAGACATGAGGACACCTCTGCATTCGTTTAGATACTCGAACTTGCTCTTTGGAAGGAACAAAATCACTTGCCTTCAAACGAATCGTGTAAGACGGACAGCATGTCTTTTCCATCTCAGGCTTGTAAAGGAAACATCCAGATCTCCTCCAACCTCTGTCAAGAAGAGCTAAGGAAAGAACAAAAGATATTATAATAGTTTCTCAAAACAAGTCATACCCACCCTACCAAGAAAATGCAAACAATACCTATTTCGGGTTGTATGTCCCATAAAAGAAAACGCGAACAATTTCTATTTCGGGTTGTCCGTTCCATAAAAGAAATGCAACATTTCCTTTTTTGCATAAGATTCTGTCCCAAATTTTAAGTGTTTGCTCATTAGCAACTACTACAAGATTGATCATGATCCACAAGTTTTCTCAAATTTATCTTATTAAGAGGTATTTTTGGTATTTAATTATTAGTTGAAGACTTTTATTAAACTATGATTTTGGGACGGAGTAAAAGTTTACATGGAATCTATGTGACAAAGGGCAATAGGGAATAGCTTTGTTTGTTTAAATTCTCATAACTCTACTCTACCTCAAGAAAGAGATACTTGAAAACTTGTAAATTATGCACTAACCTTGGTAGTCATAGACAGTCAAACTGTGTGCCCATAAACCTGCAAGATCAAGAAACCGAAACTTCACATGGGAAATATGCACATAAACCTGTCAACTTACATTTTGGCTGCATGTAATTGCAAGGGACAAAAAAGAAAGCTTATTACCTATTTGGTGAGTTCCTTCAAATCGTCAGATATTCTAAATGATACTTTGCTAGATAAATAATGTTTAGTGTTGAGAATATCACAGAAACTTTGCTTTTTCACTTTGTGGATGAATCAAGTTAATAAAACTAACATGTGTGCATGATTTATGGAAACCAGGTGAGCTGTAACACGTATTTTTATAAAATTGTAACTTTTTTATGATTTTGTTTACATATACAACAGCAATAATAGCTGATCACCAAACCACAAACTTCTTCAATGTCGACCATTCAGATCTCAATATGCTACGAACCAGCCAAATATACATAATGAATATGCAAGCATAACCACCTATAAAACTATTGTTTGCAGGGTGGTGGATGGAAATGAGAAATGGGAGAAGCCCTATTGTGATGTGATATCAAGAGAGCACCTGCCCTGCTAAGTTGGGAATCAAACAATTTTCTGAAGCATATCAAAAGACATAATTAATAAAAAGTTCTGGGATAACACAAATATTTAACTTAATACAAGGACCCATTTTTGTTATGGGTGCCTTGGATCTCGTTACTGTTATGTGACTTATGTCTTTATTTTGACCGATCTATCTGGAATAATGACCCTCAAAATAACATGTACCTCTACAATGCACGTGTGAAAAGCAGTAACAAAATCTGCTACCACGGGTTATCACAATTGTTAAGAAAAAAACTGACTACACAAGCAGTTTCCATCCCCAAACACCTCTTTAATGCTTAATCATTCCCTGTGTATATTTCTATTTACCTTACTTGGTTATAAAGTTTTAACACATTAAATACATGCCAATGAAGCACATTCCAGCAATTGCCTAGCCCTGTATGTGCAAGAAAAGGGCGAAGAATCTTTAATCAAAGGTGCCAAACTTCAAAATATTCTCCTTACAAGGAGTTAGAATTCATATTTAGAGACTATCGTGTTTGACATTTTGAAGTCAAACCGTGTTTCTTTTCTCAAAGTGGCAGGGGTATGGTTTTTAAGTGAACTCAATGGCCATGAGGCTTTATTAAGGAGCTGGCATGTTGCTCTTAATTCTTTCAATTATTTTGGTTTTGTCATGAATTTGAAAACCTCAAAACAATAATGGAGTACTTAGAGACTATCATATAAGGCACATCCCAAAGCTACATGCTAGAATTTATATATTATGCACATCCCAAATCAAACATTTTTACCTGTTATAACTTACAGAACAAATGTAGCCCTTGGTCAGGTGATATTTCTCATGCAGAAATCCAAATCCTAAAATATTTCATTCTTTTACATTTTGACCTAAAAACTCATTTATTTGAAACCCTATTAGTCATAAAGATCACATAATTGTCTGTGCCTCACAATAATGGACAGATAAATCTAACTTTGTAAAACATAACCATGTAGATGTCTAATCAGATAGTGAAATTGATGAATCAACTAGCCATGCTGATTCTAGTCCATAATCTTTCCATTCCAGTATAGAGAAATCATTAGATTTATCATTTGAATCGTATTATTTTTCATGGATAAAGGATATGGGCATTTTGTAAATCTACATCGCATATGCTAGTTTAATGTCATTATCAATCTTTTTTGAAAAGTTTACAATCCACATCAACTTTAAGGTAGAGGTAATTTGCTTGATCGATAAAGTCAAACGTGGGCTCGTTGGGGGAAAGAAGGGAATACCTAATACAGCACTAATCTAACTCTTGTTCTAAACCGTTTTGCTCATTCTATCCCATCCCCCCTCCCCCCCACCACCAAAAAAAATATCCGAACAAGGACAATTTTACTTGAAGTATAGAGATTTATATGACCTAAGACTGCAACTCGCAATCAAAATTTGGGAATTTAAAAATACCCTAGAATACGAAGATCACGGATGGATGTATATTTATATAAAAGAAACATACACATAAACCTAATCACGAAAACACTATGATGACATATGTGCGCAATCGATCAGTTATAAATTCCAGAGACTAACTAACCGTGAGTAATACTGGTGTTGGAACCGGATTTGCAATAACCACAAGAGCTTCTCCGGCGACCAACATCATCGACTACGCTTTCGGCTCTACCATTATTGATGCTACTGCTACTACTAGCTTCGCTCTTGATCTTCTTCTTATCCGCCATATGTAGTCGATCTTTCATTCAATTCTTCATTTCATTGGGTGAATTTAGGTCGAAAATCGTCAAGAGTATAACAGCTAATCACACAAGAAACTTCGATCAGAGAACGAAATCGACGATGGGACGAAATAGGTCACCCCACCATAGCACGTAACCCCCACCCCTTCTTAATTAATCTAATCAAATACCCTTCTC
The DNA here is from genome assembly GCA_036898165.1 of Silybum marianum. NCBI lineage: Eukaryota > Viridiplantae > Streptophyta > Magnoliopsida > Asterales > Asteraceae > Silybum > Silybum marianum. Next base: position 3,752,673 of record CM072532.1, read on the forward strand.
ATATGAACAGGGGTATTTATTTATTTATTTTAAATTAATTATTAAAATACGCAAAGAAAATACAAGAACATACAACATAAGAATACGATTAAAATGGGTTTTATATTGATAAAAATAAATTATTTATTTAATTAATCCACCTATTTTTGAGTAATCAAACTTAAAATGTGTGTTATATTCATATGTAAAATAAGAATTTTAAAAATATAAATTCTAAAATTGTAGTTTATTGATTTAATTCGATGATATTTTTGGTAACTTTTTCAAATAAACAATTATACAATCAAAAGAAAAATTTTGTTGTGATAGAAAATTTATTTTCCACCCCAAACTTTAATATATAATATAAGGTTAATATTAGTTTGTCTTTATTTTATCACTAAACGGCCTTTTATTTCAATATGTTTGACTTAACATATATTTTTTATTAAGACATTAATATTTTCTATGTTTATAAATTAATTTTGAGATCGTTTGATAAGTTTTTATAGCTTGATTGTTTTGAACTTTTTTTTGTTTTAATCCCTATAAGACGTAGTTTTTGACATTATGTAGTATAATAACAAATGGTCGAATTTTTTTATAACAGCAATTCATGATGGTTTTTTAACAGTGTGATAATTATTTTTTTGGAGTTTAAGTTTAATCGTTAATATTATTTTTAAGCAATGTTTACATCTTGTAAAGGCGTTAAGGATGTGGTTTATAGATATGTATTAATCACAAGATTTTGAGTAGTTTCTTCAAAACCTATATTTTTGTTGCAGATTTCACTTGTACTATGTTTTTTCTACATTGTCAAATAAAAATGTGACGTTGTAGCGTAATGTTATGACTTATGGTGGATGGTTGTAAAGTTACGATTGATTTCACATGTTTAAAATAAGTAAATCAAAAACAACACGACGAATGGTTTTTATACGATTAAAAAAACTATTTTTATGATAACATGATCGATTCAAAATTCAAATAATATCAATTAGCTACTAAAACAAGCCAACAAATTTGTGTTCAACTTTTATTTATTGATACGTTCGTCTAGATTAGACGCTATGTTTTCAAACAAACGCTCAAATAAACCCCAACAATATGTCACGGATCAACCTCAAATTTGTAATAACCATGTCATATCTACTAGCCATTGTTTCTAATTGTTCAGCAATAAATATAATATTTTGTTTAGTTTGTAATATTTGATTGAATTGTTTGTTTGTTTGTTAGTGAACATGTATTACGTGCTGTATATGTAAGATTTCAGGTAAGACGTTTGTTGAGAACACGTCAAAAGGCATGGGCGTGAAGAACCTAGTACTTGTCTTCATAGATAAATTTTTTGTGGATGTTTTTTTTACCCGCTGCAACGTTGAGATGTAATAGATTTCAGGTCTATTACTTGGTGGCTGGTTTGTATTTATGAATTATTGTTATTGGTGAGTCTAGATATTTACAATATGTATTCGTTTCACAATGTGAATCTTTATACAAGCATTTTTTGTTTCACAAATACGCCAAAAGCTTTTACATTGTGAACCGAGTACATGTGAAACAAATATACGTTAATCGATATTGTAAATCATATTTTTAGATGAAAATAAATTATATGAAATAACACATGATACATTATTTCTCAAGCTTATTACAAATTAATGGGTTCTCAAAAAAGATATCCCTACAGTATATAAATAACTAATACATTTAATTTAATTAGAAATGTATTGGTATAATATAGTGCAATTCAATCTCGATCATGTTTTTACAAGCTGTCCATTCTTAAATTTATTTTTATGGTTTTATACATATGATACAATATATTTTAAACTTGGTTTTAAGCAATGGGTAAAGATAAGGCCATTATCCGTTATGTTTTGACTCATTCGATAAGAGTATGGGTAAAACAATTATTCATTTATCCACCTATCAATTACCCGTGTACCCGACATTTTAATGGGTAAGGTATGAATATGGATAATTATCCATTTCGTTATCCGTTATTTTAAATTGACTGAATAACGAACTCTTACCCTATTCATTATCAACCCTAATTTTAAGCCATTAATGGTAGATACTAGGGATGAGCATAACCGGGTACCCGGTCATTTTCCATTGAACCGGAACCGGACCTGACGGTTCCTGGAAATCCGGAACCGGAACCGCTAACACCGGTTCCTTATATTTTGGAACCGGAACCGGTTCCGGTACCGGGTATCCGGCTTCAACTTTTTTGAATTTTTGTAACAATATATGCGATAAAAATGTAATTATAAACTACAAAATATCGATTTAAAATAATAAATACAACAAATGGTCAAAACTAATCCGATAAAAACAAATTATTACATAAACAAACAAGAAAGTTTGAGTTTTTATTTATTAATTTATAAATATATAAAATACTTTTTATTTAAAAGTGGCGGGTAACGGTTCCAAAAAAAATGAGAACCAAAATTGGTTTTGATCGGTTCCGTATTTTAGGAACCGGAGCCGGAACCAATCATATCGGTTCTTGTTCCGGAACCAGCAGTTCCGAGACGATTCCTGTTCCAAAGACGGATACCCGGTTTTGATACTCACCCCTAATAAATACTATAATTGATATAAAGTTGTTGTATCTAGGTGAACTTATATAAATATTTATAATTAATATATACATCAATTTATGACATATTAGTTCATAAAGTAGTTAAATAATAAGAAAAATAACATCGACATGAGTATGAACAACATCTTTATTTTTATATGTAATTTGTTTACATTAAATTATTTTTTATATTTAAGATAATAGGGTTAATCCATTTTTTCAATTTTTTAAAAAATCATTATTTTTTTGGTGGGTTTTCGAAAACAATATCTCTTTATTTAAACTAAACATCTGTTTTAAATGGGTAATCGGTAGGTCTCAAATGATCAAGTTGGGACCACAATCAATCTTTTTCTATAATCGATTACAGCCCAAACCCAAATATACATATCTAATTCATGAAGTGACACTTAAATACAACATCATCGACAAAAAAAAGTTAACACATTCCATTTTAAGACGCTTTAATACTCATTAATAGAAAGATATAACTAAAACCTATTTATTGTCCACCAACAAATATCAAAAATATATTACTAGAAACAATTGTGACAGTTAAGTATTTTCTTGAAACATCGACTAATAAGGAAAACTTAAGAAGAGATTTGATGAGAAATATAAGAAGAGATTTGAGTCATTGATCACTTTTAATTTTAAACTCATCCATGAATTGGGTCTTAAAAGATAATTGATCATGTGCATTTCATCCTAATGTGCATTTAAAAACGAAGATTTCTTCTTATGCTTCTCACCATAACTATGATTCTCACCGGAAACCCTATGTTTCTATCCCACATATGACGCATGATCGTGTGAGAAGTTGAGTTAAGATGAGAAGCGTAAGAAGGGATCGTAAGCTTTGATTCCTTTTAATCCCAAACCCAACCATGTTGCTATTTTTACGCTTCTCATAATAACTCTGGAACCCAAGCCTCCCATATATATAATGTATAAATTATATATGTATAATATTAAAATAAAAAAGAGTTGATTTTAAAATTGAATTGAATATTCATCAAAATAATTTGATGAAGCAGGTGAACCCAAATGCCACAAAAGTTGAAGCAAAACCTCTGCGTTGTCATAACGTAACTTCAAAGTGAGGGAAACTCCAGTATCGGCCCTTTAAATTATGATTATGTTCCATTGGGACCCTCGTATTATGCTCTATCACATTTTCACCTCTCAACCATTATTCACAAATCACAACCACCCTTAAATCGGGACCATCTACGGTCTACCACTTTCTTAAATCGAATATTTTGTCAAATCAAAGTCAAATAAAAAACATTTCATTTTCCAAAATTTTAAAATTCCATTTAGAATTATTTATAGTTTTCAATAGTTATTAACTTAATTTTGTAATCATGCTTAAACCTTTAGGTGCTTTTTTGATGCATATCTAAACTATAAGGACCGAAAAGGTTCAAATACGAACTTCAAGGGGTCAATAGTAAAATTTCTCATTGTGAAACGTCTAACACGAAATGAAAACGTATTCAATCAATTAACATTCCTTTATTAATGGTTATCCTTTATTCCAGAGTCAAAAATGATAAATCCAAATAAATTTACAACTTCTGGATAAAGGAGTACAAGTTATTATAGCAGATATTCTTCGATTTTGGACATATATGCTCTGGAAGACACACCCTCTCTCCCCATTTCTGTCTGCAACAATGGACTCAAATTGACTCGAAATTGTTCAAACTCTCTCTCTCTCTTTCTCTCTCATATACAGTCGTATTTGTCTCCTTTCTCACCAAATTTCAGAGCTCGAAGCTTTGATCAAACCAAACACTTCATAAAATTGTTTGAAGTTTTGACTATTGCTGCTTCTGTTCTTGTTCAAATGCGTGGATTAGCTTTGAAATTTTCAAATTTTTTGAATACGGAAGGTCGTTTCCGCTACCAATTTAGAAGCATTGCAGGTCGATTGTCAGATCTGGAGCTGTAAACTTCTCGGTACGTACTTCACTTGTTTATGTTAGTGTACACTGTGGAATCGGAAAGTTAGGTTTTTGGCGCTGGAAAACTTTTAGGCGGGTGCTTTGGTTGTTGTGAAAAATTGTATGTTAGTGGGGGTTATGCGTAAGGGTTAGAACATCCGTCGCGATGAATCGAAGTTTCCGGGCGCCGGAGAAGGAAATGGCGGGGCCGACTGCGGTGAGGCAACGACAGCACCAAATGATTGGGAATCTTAGGAACTCATCAATGAGAGAGAAAGAAGAGGAGCTAGGGTTATTTTTGGAGATGAGAAAACGAGAAAAAGAACGCCATGATCTTCTTCTTCAAAACGCAGAAGAGGAATTTGATACGTCTCTTGGTATTTCACTAATTTCATGATTTTACAATTTTATTTCTTATGGATGTAGTATGCGATTGTGACTTTTTTTTAATCCTCTTTAAGAAGCGAATTTACAATATATACTATCCCAAATTTGGACTAAAAGGAAGGATTATACATTTATATTTAATGAATTACATAATCTTGGATGAGATTTGAGTTACCCTCCAAGTCGGCCATGTGCTAATGCCCTACATACCCATTCCACTTGCATATGTAATTATGATTATATACTAATTTATTGTTTTATATTTCCAAATCTTAATTTGGTAATCATATTTTGAAGTTGCAGGATCAAGAACAGGAACTTCTCCCATATTCAGTATGCCTTCAGCACCCACTGTGCGAAAGACCGGTGCTGATGAATTTCTCAACTCTGAAAATGATAAGAATGATTATGATTGGTAATTTTGTCTCATACTTTTTCTGTGATCAACTTTTTGTTCTTTCAGTATTATTCTGTGGGGTTAAAGCTAGTGTGGTCATATGAGTAGATTGTTCTTCTATATTCTTGTTTACCTTTGCGGAAGAATATACGTTCTGCTAGTGTGCATTTACAGAATAAAGTATCACAGCAGTTGATGTTGGTCTCAAGTGACTTTAAGAATACTAACAGAAACGAGCTAAGCATTTGTATGATAGATGGAAAATTAAACCATATATGTACTAGAACCTCCAAATTTTCTGGAGATTGCCTTTGTGCATCTGTCAATCCTATATCTTAAGTATGAAACTCTGCAGGGTTAACCTTGAGGGCCAGCTCAGCTGACAAATAAAGGTTAGTCCTTGGGACTCCTCCCCTTAGGTCACTAGGGCCATTGGGGATTTTCCTTGCTGTTATCTTCAGGGCCGCACCGGATTAGCTGAGGTGCGTGCAAGTTGAAAGGACAACTACAGTTACCAAAAAAAGAAACTCTGCAGGGTCATGAGATGTCTTTGCATTTGTTTCTACTTTTTTTTTATTATGTTCATATTTAGGGGTTAGTTGCTACTTTATGGAACAACCTCTCTATCCCTTAGATAGTCATAGAGGTTAGGTTTTTGTACATCTTAGCTTCCCCAGATCCTACTCCATATGGGACTTACTGGGTTTGGTTGGGTTTGTGCTTGATTTTATTTTTCATTTTGGTTACCAGGCATGATGGTTAGTGGCATATTCTTTTGTTAACAAGCACATATGTTTTTGAGTTAATTTTTGTAAACCTTTCTTATGTTTTCAGGCTTTTAACCCCCCCTGGTACTCCTCTTTTTCCGTCACTGGAAATGGATTCACAGAAAACCGTCATGAACCAGAATGGAACCACTAAAGCTCATCCGAATGCACTAAAATCTAGAGTAAGAGCAATAACTGGAACTTCTATTATGTTTCAATGATGTCCATTTGTTTTAAACATTGACTGGTGATATTATGATTGCATATCTTTTCTTAATCGAACACCACCAAATATTAATGTAGCTCTCTTGAGTCCCCAACCTCCAAGTGGTTTTATTTCAATAAGGGACTCAACCTCAGCTATTATAGAATCTTTTTATAGGTAGTTATGTATTGGATCAAAAGTGAAATGATTACAAAACCTGTGAACTAATGATGTTGTTTATTTGGTTACTAATTGTATAGCTATCAAATAACCAACCAGAGGCTACTGGTAGAAACATGGTATCTAGACAGCGAGCATCGTCTCCTGGACCAAGTGTGGGAGTCCGTAGACCATCATCTTCAGGTGGTCAAAGTTCAAGGCCTTCTACCCCAACCGGTAGGCCAGCATCAGGCACATCCTCCAGACCTATATCGAATCCAGTATCCAAAAGCACCACAATATCAAAACCAACTTCAACTACAACCTCTAGACCTTCAAGATCTTCAACACCCACTTCTCGTTCTATCTCGTCTTCATCTAAACCAACGGTCCCAGCTAGATCTTCTACTCCTACAAGGTCTACTGCAAGATCTTCAACTCCAACAAGCAGACCTTCTCTATCTACAACTACAAGCAAACCTGTATCTAGGTCATCAACACCAACCCGCAGGCCAGCCACTCTGTCCACCGTGACAAAACCATCTGCACCTCTAGTTAAAAGTCCTACCTTTTCAAATTCAGCATCAAATACAGCCAGAAACCCAGCTCAGCCTTCTGCTAGTTCTCCCAGTGCAAGACCAAGACCATGGAAACCTCATGAGATGCCTGGCTATACCCTCGATGCACCGCCAAATTTACGGACCTCACTTACTGATAGACCCATTTCGTCGATGAGAGGAAGGGCTGGAGCCCCAAGTAGTCGGTCGTCATCTATCGAGCCTGTACCCAATGGTAGGGTAAGAAGGCAATCATGTTCGCCTTCAAGAGGACGGCTTCCTAATGGTGTAACTCGTAAGAGTGGAACTTCTGTACCTGTTCCTTCGTTGAACCGTGCGTATGCTAAAGCTAATGACAACGTGAGCCCTGGATCTTATGGGACGAAGATGGTTGAAAGGGTTATAAATATGCGCAAATTGGTGCCACCGATGCAAGATGACAAACACTCGCCACGTAGTAACTTATCTGGGAAGTCGTCATCACCTGATAGCTCGGGTTTTGGAAGATCACTCTCAAAGAAATCTTTAGATATGGCTATGAGGCATATGGTACATTTTTCCTCTCAGATCTTGCGTACATGATTTACATGTTTTTTTTGAGCTTATTGAAAAAGCCATTTTCAACATGTTCTAGGTCATTTTACATTGTTATTGAGCTTATTGGAATAAGTCTCTTGGATTTATTTTTGTGGAACAGGATATAAGGCGGACAGTACCAAGTAATTTGAGGCCATTGATGACGAAAATTCCAGCATCATCCATGTACAGCGTGAGATCTGGGCCCACACGAAGCCGAATGATCAGTGTTTCGGATTCTCCTCTAGCAACAAGCAGCAATGCAAGCTCTGAAATGAGTGTGAATAACAATCACGATGAAAACATAGAGGAAGAGAGTAACAGTGAAATGGGCGTTCGTTCCCCTGCTAGTATCCGTGGCAGGTGATTGTTTTATTCGAATTTACTTATTTGTATGTGAATGATTCGTAACATATGAATGACAAAAAACTGGTATCATTATATCAATTTTATTCCCCTGTTTCGATTAGCTAACACCCTCTTATTATTTATCATTCTGTAATCTTTTAAAAGATCCTGCAAACCGCATCCTAAGATCGATCCTTTCGGCTAATATTGTTGAACTCCAAGTTAATCGAACTATGTTCATCAATCATTGGTTATACGGTTTTTGATGAATTATTGAAGGAATGATTGGGGAAAATCCAATATTATTTTGTTGGTGAGCAATTATTGGGAAGAATCGAATGGAAGGGGAAATAGGAAATAGGAAATAGGAGAGAGATTGAATGGAATGAACACAGGGGAGAAAATGGAGATATAGGAGGGACCCACTTAATTTAATCCTATAAGATGAAAAGTTTTTAATAGATTTGTGGTCACATGGGTGACGATCTTATTTGACTAGGACTCTTTCCCATGCTGTGCCTGTGTGTGTACGATTCAAAGCGCCCCCTTTTTTATCCTGGGTCGAAAGGGACAATACATTCATTTAATTGCAACCTTCCCATTTCCATATGCCAATATTAATTTCAGATATTTGGAATTGATCTAAAAAAATGGTTCAAATAACATTTATTGCTTTGAAATTATGAAAGTGGACATCTGATGTTGATATATCATATATGTGAGAAATTTATACTGCAAGGTACAAATAGTATATATATACATTAAAGTTTTTTTAATTATCATGTAGTCTTGATGTTGCTATTCGAATTGTTATTTTATTCGATTAGTATCTAGAAATATGATTTTGGTGAATATAAAAAGAAGAATGGATAGGTAGGGGTTGGTTTTGGTTCAACCACTTGGTTTATAAACAATCATTATTTTAGGGGGAGTGGATTAAAGTATTAAACTGTTGGTTGCTATGGTTTATATCAAATTATGTATTAAAAGAGAAATAATAACACCGACAATTTTCTTAGTTTGTATTTTGTTTCAAATTGGGTCCCTTGTCTAACACCTTAACTTTGTATGCTTAACTAGGGGTGAGCAAAACCCGACCATACCAGAAAACCCCAAAAAACCGATCCGAAAAAACCCCGAACAACCCGACCCTAATCACTCGATCCTACCCAATACCTGAAGTCCGAAATTTAGGTCGGGTATATAGGTTCGGACAGGGTCTTAATATTCTCCACCCAATCCAACCCGAAACCCGAATTATTAATAACTAAATATAAATTCTATTCTTTTATTACTTTTCCTAAAAAAAACTTCATCGCATTTTTTATCATCTATTTTGTAATTTGTATTGCTATTATCTTTGTATATACTAAATGTGAAAAACCTAAATTGCAAATTAGAATGGAGAGGAAGTCTTGTGCTTGCAAATTTAAATTCATATTATTTTTATATATACTAATTTCATTTTGGATTTACCCGAAATCTGAACCGATACTACCCGAAACCGGCTAGACCTGACATCGAAAACCCGATTCACCCGATTACAAAATTCGGGGCTTCCATATCCTACTCGAACCCTGATCGGGTTTTCCATTTTCTCCCTTCATCCGATCCGATTTGATCTGACCTATGCTCACCCCTATGCTTAACTAAGGGACAAATAGGTATTTTTACATTTATTAAAGAAAAGCCACAAATTTTTGTTACACTTTCGATACCCTCTTCCATCGCTCATCTCCACCTCCATCTCCACCTCCACCTTACAGGTCTTGTTTATCATAAAGGCCGAAGATTGTGTAGGTTCTGTTTCAAATTGGGGGTGAGTTATGAGAGCGGTGTTGGTTGTGATTGTAGATGAGAACGACGATGGTTGTGATTTGTGAAGGAGAATGGTGGTAGTGAGGTTCATCAGAAACAATAATGGTGAGGTTCATTGGAGACCATGGGTTTTAATATGATGTAGTCTCTCTTTGAACTTAAGTTTCTCAATGAAAATCTGATCAACTTAGTTTAATATTTTAAAATTCTATCTTGAAGTTATTGAAGTTGCGACGTAATTTTGTAATAAGTTGTGTAATGAGTTCTGAATAACTTCAAGTTGTAGTATGAGTTAAAAAAATGCTTTCAACAAAATTTTACTTTCATTTACTAAGTTTGATCTAAATAGGTTAGATTCTGTCTAAAAAGTATGTACATGTATTCAATTTTCGTTATGGGGAAGAAGACATTTTTAAAACTTGTTTGTTTTAAAGGGTATCTATATAAATGTTTATATCTTGAAAATTTATATTTTAAAAAACATATCTTTGTATAACACGTTAAAATATAAACCTTTAAATAAACATTGTTTAAACTATAAACAACAAACCATCAAATAACTATTACGTAAGATATAAAGCATTTATTTTAAACATACTTTTCGAGTTTTTTAAAATATATTCATAAACATTTATTTTAAACATAATTTTTCAGCCAAAGACATCTTTAATGGAACATCGATGATTATGTCAATTATTTTAAAAAAAATCATCTCAATGTAAACATTAAAATTTATATTTTAAAGAATAGAACATTATTTGATATGCAACTATTTATTTACATATTTTTTGGTGTTAAAAATGAAGTGTATTTAAAATATTTTGTTTGATATTATAAATAGTGTATTCATCAAAAATGAATCATTTTTAAAAATCATTTTGATGTGAAAAAATCTGGAAGGTGTAAGCTAAAATGATACGGGCCTTGTTTGTATTAGATCCGACCCATCGGTTTTGAAGCCTGAAATGGGTCTTTTATAAAAGCCAACAACGTCTCTTTGTAAAAGGAAAAAGAAAACAGTTTCGACAGACCCAGCATAAAGACAATCCGTATTGAGAGTGAGAGCCCAGGTAAATCAAGTCAAACATCCATGTCTTCTTCGTTCGATAACTCGCTCGCCGCTCCGGTTCACCCTTCCGGTGATGATTCCATAGTTCAAGACTCTTCGATTTTTGGTACCGATGAGGCGCATGTATCTGATTATCCATCCTCCACGCCAATCCACGTTTCCGGTGAAGGATTATCTCTCGATCAGCCGGAATTGTCATCTTTTCAATCGGAGTACGTGGCGTCGGATGGGGCGATTTTGCCTCCACTGTCGGAGATGCAGCCTGAGGAGGGTTTTGCTCTTAGAGAATGGAGAAGGTCGGTGTTTTTATCTAATTTATTAATTGTTTTTTAATTACGATTTACCAGAGATTATAGATTATTTTGTGTGTGTTAATTATTTTGTATTATTATTATTATTATTATTAGGAACTGAATATTAATTTTATCAAATACATATGCCTTGATCGATATGATTCTGTAGTATTTTTCAGAGGATCAGATGACATCTGACTGTGATTGCATCCTTTATCTATTTTGATTGTCTAAACGGTTTTGTACATATTGCAACAAAAAAAACTCTGTTATTGGATTTGGATATACTAATTGCTGAAACGTATAAGAGGCTATTGAGTGTCCACAATTTGTATATAATCAAATACCTAAATTGGAATGTCAATCTGATATAGTTATATGGTATGAATTTTTAATTGGAACCATAACATGTTTTGATTACAAAGTAGCCTGATGTTCTTGGTATTCATGTTGCTAACAAATATTTGGTTTATTCTTTTATGGGTTCGATTGCGACAAGTCCACAACTGTAATATTAATATTCAGCGGGTGTTATTCTCATGACAGAGAAAATGCATTGCGTTTAGAAGAGAAGGAGAGGATAGAGAAAGAGTCATTAAACCAAATTCTTGATGAAGCAGATGAGTATAAGATCAATTTCCACAGCAAGAGGAAGGTAACCTGTGATAGTAACATAGCAACCAATCGGGAAAGCGAAAAGGTAAGCATGAAGTTCATATTATTCAATTTCATGGTATATTTGATGATTTTGCCGTATTTAATACAATCTTAACTGGTTTCGTTCAGGTTATGTAAGAGTACAATCAGCCATATACTACTTGTTGGCTTTAGTTTTTGCATTATATGTACTTATATTTATTTACTTCACTTCTGAGTCCCCTGCTAGTCGCTTTTCACGTTGATTATCCCTCTACCTTCCCAAATATTGTATCTTTGCAAGTGTTAAAGAACACTCGGGCTGATAAGCTAGATGAGAATGTAAAATGATCTAAAAGGACATATTGAAACATTAATTTGAAAAATATAAAGGGCATAGTTGGAATATCAGAATTAGAAAAATGGCTTAGTATTTTATAAAAAAAAGTGTTATAATATATTTGTGACATGGTAGGTATATTTGGCTGGGCGGGACAGGTTCCATGCAGAAGCTGACAAGAGTTACTGGAAGGCAATTGCAGACCTCATTCCCAAAGAAGTGGCGGTTATAGAGACTAGGGGGGCGAAGAAGGATCAGGAAAAGAAACCTTCTGTTGTCATGATCAAAGGTCCCAAGCCTGGAAGGCCAACTGATTTATCGAGGATGAGGCAGATCCTTATAAAACTCAAGCACGACACCCCTCTTCACCTCAAACATTCCCCACCTCCACCTGATGCCGCCACTGCCGCTCCTACTGCAGCTGTTACCACCGCGGAGGCTGTTGCTGTTGCATAGTTTTTTTTAATGTTGTTTTGTTCACCTCTTGTTTATGTCGATATACAGTTAGCCGAGGGGGAGAATTGGAGTTTCAGATGTTGATGTAACTATGATTTGTGGGTTTTCTCTGAATTTTTTGGGACTAGAATCTTATGTGTATATCGATATTGAAGCAAACTTTATTGTTCAATATTATTCAATTAGAATATTGCGTAAAATGTGCATTTACATATCCTAATTAGTAATTATTGGTATGGATGCCATTGATGTGATGCAGCCCATGGATGATTTTGCTTGCATCCATTCTTTCTCTCGGAGATTCCATGGAGCATGCCAACCCGATTCTAGCCAAGGAAATCATGCCTTCTTCCAATCTCTTCCACATTCTTGCTTCATCCTCACCTGAACGACGGTTGACATTTGCAGCTTCCATCTCGGCCTCCAGGTCATGCAATACTGCCGGTTCAACTATCTCCATGACACGATCAGGCAACGCCATCTTCACATAGCCATGGAGGTTCAACCCTTCTTCAAAAACCAGGTCCGTAGGTCTCTTTCCTGTTATCATTTCTAGCAACAATATCCCAAAACTGTAGATATCCCCTTCTTTTGTCATCTCACTTCCAAGACCATACTCTGCCAAATAAAGAAACATAAAATATGGGTTCTAGGAAAAGATTGTAATGGGTTGAAAGTTTCAGTGAAGTTCAATTTATCGATTACCTGGAGCTGCATACCCGATAGTTCCTCTTATTCCAACCGAACTGCTATGGTGAGGTTTCAATGGGAGAAACTTTGCCAACCCGAAATCGCCAATGTGAGCAACCATGTCGTTGTCAAGTAAAATGTTGCTTGGCTTCAGATCACAGTGAATTATGGGTATCTCACACTCCTGGTGGAGGTAATGGATGGCATGGGCCATGTCTATCGCAATCGTTAATCTTTGGCAAAGGCTTAATCTTCATGGAGCTGCTTCTTCGGCCTCAATTTCTTGTTGTGGAGATGGATGTAGCCATCTTTCGAGACTCCCATTTGGCATGAATTCATAAATAAGAGCTTTGAAATCATTACCTTGGAAATCAATAGATGAGCAGGAAGTAATGATTTTTAGAAGATTACGATGCCTTGTGTTTTTCAAAGCTTCACACTCCGTCATAAAACTCTTGAAAGCTCCTTGGTTTTCAAGCTTGAGAACCTTGATTGCAACCATTGCACCACCTGCTTCAAGGATACCCTTATAAACAGCGCTGAAAGCCCCTGTCCCAATCAGGTTTCGTTCAGAGAATTCATCTGTGGCTTTGTGTATGCTTCCATAAGAAACCCTTGAAAATGGTTGACCGAGTGAAGCTTCTGTTGGTTGTGCTTTCCTTTTCTTTCTTTGCCAACAAAACAACAACGACAAGGCCAATGCTAGAACTAGAAATGAGCAAAGTGGGATGACAACAAGAATAACACGGAAACCTTTCTTTGGTCTTGCTACCAGGTCACACTTGGGTAACCCAAGTTCGGGAACACCTCCACAGAGCCTACTATTCCCATCAATTGCAATTGCATTTGCATTCTTGAAAACACCTCTCATCGGCACCTCCCCATCAAGATTGTTGAAGGACAAATTCAATGAAGACAAATTTAGTTGCTCCAAGAATATTGGAATGTTCCCAGAAAAGTTGTTACTAGAAAGACTAAGGTTCCTGATGCCTCTTAAAGCTCTAAAGGCAGAAGGTATTGGACCTTGAAAGGAATTTGCTTCAAGATCCATGTACTCGAGGCTTGTGCAGCCTGTGATGGCATCTGGGATTTCTCCGACCAAATCATTTTGTGATAGATCCAACATCATTAAGCTTTTGAGGTTTCCTATCTCTTGGGGAAGTTGTCCAACTAAATGGTTTCGAGGGAGATATAGATAGATCATGGAGGATAGTTGAAAAAGCTCTTTGGGTATTGGGCCAGTAAGATTGTTAGCAGAGAGGTCCAACGATATCAAACTCTTGCAGTTACCAAGTTCTGGTGGTATTTGTCCTTCTAGTCTATTAACTGACAAATCCAAGTCAAACAACAATGAAAGATTACTTATAGAATCTGGAAAGTTCCCGGTGAATTTGTTGCCACCTAGGTATAATCGTTTTAGGTTTTGAAGATTACCAAGGTGGCTAGGTATTATACCTGTCAACTGATTAGATTCCATAGATAATATTTCTAACTTCACAAGATTCCCTATCCCAGATGGCAAGGGCCCATATATGGAGTTTACACCAAAACCTAGAGATTTGAGTTGAGATGAGAGATTGCCTATTGAACTAGGAAGAACTCCTCTTAATTGGTTTCGATGAACAAGTAAGAATTGTAGGTTGCTACAATTGATCATGGAATCAATGAAGTTCATCTCATCAGGTTCTGAGCTTCCTAAACTGTTGAAATATAGCCCAAGCAAATTAAGATTGGGTATATGTCTGAAGTTTATGTTAATTTTCCCGGTGAAACCATTATCAGCCAAGTGGAGGTGTACCAAGTTTGAACAATTAGAAAATGAGAATGGTATGCTTCCTGTGAGTTTGTTCCCCCATATCTGGAAAATCTCAAGATTGGGTAGCTGCAAGCCTATATCTTTCGGTATACCTCCAACAATTTGATTAACTGAGAAACTAAGAATTGTTAAAGATGTTAAATTGTACAAGGATGGAGGGATCATACCTTGGAGATGGTTTATACTAAAACCAATTTGTCGCAAGTTGTACAATTGACCAAAAACATCTGGAATGTTTCCTCCTAGTTGATTGTTGGCAGCTGATATGGCTTCAAGAGAAGTGAGGTTTGCGATGAAAGACGGTATTCCTCCTGTGAATTTGTTATCATGAATGGTCATGATCATGAGGTTCACCAGCGAACTAAGTTGTTGTGGGAGCTTTCCAACTAGTTCATTGCCAGCCAACCGGAGATATTTGAGCCTAGTGCAGTTTGATAAACTGGCTGGAACTTCACCTTCAAAGGTATTGTTGATGAGAATTAGGTTCTGCAACCTGAATAAACCACTTAGTTGAGATGGGATTACACCATTGAAGCTATTATTCTCTAGGTTTATGGTTCTGAGAAAGGTCAAGTTCCCAATATGAGGAGACAAGGAACCAACAAAGCCTCTAGATCCAAGATCCAATACGGTGACTCTATAAGGATGGCGTCGACCACATCTAACACCTTGCCATTGGCAGAAATGGAGGGAGGTGTTCCATGTGTCGAGAACTTGTTGTGGATCTTGGGTGATGTTTGCCTTGATGGCCAAGAGCGCAAGGTGATCAGTTTGATTTCCGGCAAGTGAAACAATGGCAAGGGTTGCAGACCATGAAAGCAATGATATTGCATGGAAAAAGAAAGAAAAGTATGCCATGAACAAGTTTCTTTTCTGTGTTCTAACACATATATTTCTGGGATTTTAGATCTTCAAGGGGTTTTTAAATAGTATTGTTCATAAAAACAAGCTTTTCTAACTTTTGAATTTGATGGGGACTGAATTGAAGCATGGGGCCATTGGAGTTAAATTTTTTTTGTCTGTCTCCCAAGTCTTGGTCTTTTGAGCATCTTATACTTTTTAGTGTTTACTTTTTAGTCTCAGAGTAGTTTCTTTTTAGCTAACAATAAATTGTTTTTGTTTAGTTCTCTTTGACCCCGTCTTCAACAAGTGTGGCACCAGTCCAGGTCCCGATTCTGATACCATTTGTAACATCTCAGGCCAACTATATCAGATTTTGTCCGATTTGTCAACATACCTGGACTCATGGTTTTAAAATGCATTGACAAAGAAGGTATCAAGTTCCTTGTAAGGCAACCTTTGTTCCCCTCCACAACCAACATGGGATCTTACACTACAACACCATCCGAGCAAATAATTTTATTATTATTATCCAACATCCACTATGCGATATAACTCTAATGATTTGTTTTTAATCGTCTTCTTTGTGCAATCCTCTTTTGTTACGTTTCTAGATTAACCAACAAACTTTTAAACACCATGATTTTATCTATTCCAACTATTGCAAGTGTATGATTATTCATGTGTTCTTAGTTTTTTTTTTTTATACTTGTATGATATTCCAAATATTTGGCATACTTTGATCAATAACAATTGTTCCATGCAGAACTACCAACCATAAAAATCTGCTCTGAATATGACTCTTCCTTCTAGCTAAAACTTTGGTTAATGGCTTAATGATGGTAAATTAATATAAACCATTAAATTTTATCTGTAATTAGGGACTATCTTAAAAATACTTTTAAGAAAAAACAATTTCGAAATTGTAAAATAATGTCATGTAATCTTGAGTTCTATTAATGGGGAAAGGTGTTTTGATCCCTTCTTTGGTTCAGAAGTGATGGGGACAAACATGTGGTTGAAAAAGAAGGTAAAGATCATAAAAACATCTTAACAAATTATTTTATTTTTAATAATTATGTCCTTGATTTATTTATTTTTAAATAAATAAAACTCTTAAAAGTTTCTCATTCTTGTGAATGGTCAAGTTCTTAAGTATTTTATTTCATTAAAATAAATCATCAAACTTTTAAAATTTGTTTATTTGTGTCATTTTGACAAAAAAAACCAACCGTAACTGACTACAAATATCGCAACTCTTAAAAGTATATCAAAATGAGAAATTGATGGCATGGACAAACAATATAATAACCTATATAAAGAATGGACAAGGATGGGACGACAACGAGTGGTGACGGTCGACGGAGAGTGATATTGTTGTTTGTTTGTGAGGGGTTTGAAGGGTGTAGGGTACGAAAATGATTTAGGTTTCTTTTTTACTTTAAGATCTTTCTAATCGATTACATATATATTTTTTTGTTTAAAAGATGTAGGTGATCAATGTTTAGAATGTCGATGGTTTGTTTATTACAAAAAGATGTTCATGGACATTTAAATGAGAAAATTTAAGGACTTAATCATTTAAAATGAGAAAGTCCCTTTTCATTCTAAAAAACAGTTTATGGACTTAATAATTAAAAAAAAAATAGTTTGTTAGATTTTTATAAACGAAAAAACTTCATTAAATGAAATTAGTGTCATTTTACTTTTTATTTTAGAGTACTGCTTTCAAAAATTATAGTTTTGAAATTTTATTTGCATTAATACTTTAAATTTGGTCACCGGAAAGTGAGAAGTTCTAAAAATTGTTTCTTGAATGGAAAGAAAATGGTCGACTTTTTTAATCTTTAATAGATTTTATTTTCTGTCATATATAAACTTTAATTTTTTTAAATACGATAAAATAAATTAATTCTGTTTTTATTTTGTAGAATCAAGTTTTAATTTCACTATCTCTTTTAATTTCTTCATTTTGGAGATAGTTTTGAGAAATCTCTTTGAGTAAATTTTTGACTTAAAATTCTCATTTTTCCATTTTAAAGAAGCTCTTGAAGATGCTCTAATTACTATAAGCACCAAATTTCATGACAACCCAAGTCTTCCACTTGCGTGCTTGGATCACAAGATGGATTATAAAAGTTCATTATCATCACGATTGCAATAAAAATATCTAAATTGTATTCAGAAGTAGTTTTCATAAAATTTAAAATTGCATTATTCCGTTTCGTTAAAACTATAACATCTGATTTGACAATTTAAGTTTTTTTTTTTTAACTTTTTATGACTTTGGAACTTGAAGTAATGGAAAATTTGTTATGTTCTTTTCTTCCTTCATAAACTTTTTTTTGAATAGTAGATATTTTATTAAAATTAACAGGATACTAGACTAGCAGTTACAAGACAAAAATAGCCATTAAGGAGTTTTGCTTGAACTAATAAGAACTAAGCTTTCGGTTAGTATTGCTAAGGGGTTGTTACTTTTATTTTTCTCCATTAAGCCCTCAATAAGTTAAGTTGTTTGTCTGCCAAAAAAATGTTTTAGGAAATGGAGACCAATAGGTTTGAGAGAGGCAAAGATAGAGGGTTGAATTATTTATGAGATATTTTTTATATTAATTTATTTGAGGTAGCTTCATAAAAGACAAGTGTGGGATCCTAATTTATTCCATATAATCGTTGACGTACTTAAAGGGTTTAATGATTAAGCCATAAAAGACAATCCAGAATAAGTGACAATAATACTATCGCATGGAAGAACCGATAAAGTTATGCCACCAATGTTTTTCCTAATTTTTAATACACATGTTTATGAGATTTAAGACCTGTAAGGGTTTTTAAATAATATTTTGAAAAAGGTTAAATACATGAAAATAACAACTTATTTTCATAAATTTTTTATTATTACAATAATATACTTTTAGATAAAAAAATTATTAAAACATTATACTTTGAAAATTTTACTTATTATAACAATGGATAACCTTTTTTATTTGAATTAAGATTAATAACACATGTTACTAGATGTCCATGTCATATAACTGTCCACTTGTATCATATTATTGACATGCCGTTTTTTATTATTCATGTATTTTTAAATTATTTAAATTACATATTATTCAGTAAATACATTAAATTAATTTAAAAAAAATTAAATTATCCATTAACATAATAATATTGGAAGCTTGTAGATCTCAATTTAACTCACTAATATTTAAAAGAATGTTTAAAAATGCAAAATTTTAAACTAGAAAAATAAGAATTGTAACTAAATATTAATATTAAAATAAATATATCACATTTGTTTTTAATATTAATTTTTATTTTATAGATTTAATTATAAACAAGTAAATGAAATTGTATAAATTAACAAAATTTAGTTATAAATAAGTAGAAAAACTTGTAGTAATTGTTATTTTTAAAAAAATTATTAAAAGATTTTTAAAAATGATAGAACCATCGACACAATGATCAATGGATCGTTTTTAAATAGGGAAAAGTTAAAAAAAAAACTCAACAAAGTATTCCATTTTAAATGATTAAGTCATTAAACTATTTTTTTGATTGAAAAAACCATTAAACTTTCTTATTTTGAATGATTAAGTCCTTGAACTATTGATTTGAATTAAAAAAACCATTAAAATTTCTCAATTTGAATGATTAAGTCCCTGAACATTTTTTTATTAAATAAACCATCGATCTTTTAAAAATTAGTTACCTACATATTTTTTTAAATAAGTTATCTGTAAGTCTGTAACTCAATAAAAAAGTTTTAAAGTAAAAATAAACTTAAATCGGTTTACCGTTCCAAAAACCTCACGCAATTAAAACCCCTAGCAAACAACGTATCGCTCCCCTTCGTCACTCCCCATTACCTCAATGTTGTTCGTTCTCCATTTCGTCTAACACGTTGTTGTCCCCTGTCATCGATCTTTCTCTTTTCGACCTATTTTTTTATTCATCATAAGAGGGATAATCAAAAGATAACCGGTTAAAGGTAGTTTATTTAGGTTAAAAAGATGTAAGTAACCAATTTTGAAAAATTTAATGGTTTAATTTCTCGAAAAAAAATCAAGGACTTAATTATTCAAAATAAGGAAGTTTAATGGTTTCTTCATTTAAAATGAGAAAGTTTGATGGTTTTTTCATATATAAAAATAATTTAGGGACTTAATAATTCAAAATAAGAAAGTTTAATAATTTTTTAATTCAAAAAAATAGTTTGTTGAGTTTTTTTAAACTTTTCCCCTTTTTAAATATTCTCTTTCCAAATAAAAGAAAATACGTAATTTCTTTTTTCCTTCAAATTGTGAAAAAAGAATTCTTTTTTGAAAATTTAGAAAAGGAAAGTAAAACAGAATTAAGACCATATCATCAGATTTAGTCAACGGTCATATTGAAATCCAACGGTCAATTGGCGACCGACCTAATACACCTATATATACACCTGCATATATAATGATACATACACCCTCATTTGTTTTCCATTCGATTCTATTAATTAGGTTAAACCAACGTCTGAAGAATGAATGACTTTGAAGTCTTCTTGTAAGATCGAAGAGGAACTCCGATTATTTTTATATCTATCTTTCGTTAAAGACTACTATACTTACTGCGTTTATGAAGGAAAATATATAGATGCGATCAAGGGATTATTGTGAAGAATATTCGATCAAGAAATTAATGTTGTTGATGGATGGATCATATTGTACTTGAAGGTTTTATTTTAATCGTAAATTCGTAATACACATATGTATATATATAGCTGTGTGATTGTGTTTTTATTTTGTGATGTAGTTGCTTCTCGATCGTTGATGTTGTCAATAATTTCTTTTTGACCACGACTAATTAGTCAAAGGCCAAGTACGATAGATTCCGGTGATGTATTCCGCAATTTTGTCAATATTACCTTCTCTAGATCTTATCATTGAGGCTTCCTTGGTCATATGGTTCTTTCTTGTTCTATAAATTACCTCTTTTAAACAATTGTTTTGTTCCTTAGTTCATGAAAATAATGCTTCTGTCTTGTGATTAGATATCTGTAAGTTTTATACTTTATGTAGAAGATGTTAGGTGGATGTTTAATCTGTCAATATCAATATACAGTTTTTATCTTTTTCTTGGATGTTTAGTATGTATAAATCAAACAATTTCATCTTCGTGGTCATGGGACTATGTTATTTCTTTCGTGGGCACTGTTTTGGATTACATAATGATTTCGCCAGAAATGCATTACCTTACTTGAAGAATGAGTTGTTTCAAGTATACAATAAAGAAAACAGTTGGAGAGAACGACTTTTGAAGAATGGCATTTATAGTTCTTTGCCCATGGCTCTTCAAAATCAGCCATAGTGGTAGTTGCTTCTTTTTGTTGAAGAATGTGTTGAAGAGGTAACTTGAGTGTATTTGCTTCTTTTTTGATGTTTGGGAACATCGACATAGTTGCAGTAATTACATATTTGTTGAAAATTGTGGATGTTTTTGTAGGATACGACTTTCATATGTCAGCAGTTCTTCTATCTTTCAGACGTTGTTTGCAGCTGCAAGCCTTCTGCTTTTGTTTGTCTTGTAGATAAGGGATTTTATGGTGCCCACTTAGATACTCTAATTTATTTTCCATGTAATGACATATGTCTTCCCATATCGTTCCGAATGTATCCAGCACGCTCTGTTTGCAGTCTTGGTGCTTATGTTCCACTCACTGATCATCTGCATTGCAGAAAACTTAAAACTGTAATCCTTTGATCATATGAAATTGACGTATTTAGTTGTGGGATTGTTGGCTCTTTGTTCTGTTCTCTTAACTAACTATTTGTATCATGCATGCAGCACAACGGCATTTTCTTAACATATCCATGGTTTTTTTTTTCTGATAGATTATGTAAGGTTGATGCAGCAGATGAGGATAAATGCATGTTATCATCAATTGAAAAAGAAAGTCAAGTGCACTCTCTCAAATATTTTTAAATCATAAAACTTGATATTACTAGGTCTGTCTGGTAGATGATAATGATATCATTGGATCTATGCTACTCAATGCTCTATCTCAGGTACACTGTGTTCAGTTTATTTATGTTGTTTTGGCGGTTCAACATTCTGTTCCGTAAATCATTGCCATCCTTAATGAGTCTTGGTGTATTGTTATCCTATAATTTACATTCTCTCCAACCTTTCAGTCTTTCTAATAATATTAATACCAAATATTTATATAAACAAGTACAAGCATAAGTGATCAGAAATTGTTTGTAGGAACAATTTCACGATTAAAGGTGCATTCCTCAGCAAGTGCTTGTATTCAACCAATTACATATGCAGAAGGGACAACCAAAAATTTACTCATAAAACAAGGCTGTGTCATCGGCGTATTCCACACTTATCTGCTAAAAATGTCTCTACACCCTCCAAAAGAGTAAAACAAGTTCCTGCATTTGCTAGTCAGGCCACTGGGGTAAGTTAGGACTATGTAGACCAATGATTGCTTTTTGCTTGTAATAAATGTGACGAATTGTCACTTTGATTGTGTCAAATTATCTTCAGGCCAAAGAATTAAATTTACCCTGCATGTAAGGTTGATACAGCAGATGGGTATCGATGTACATCATCATCAATTGAACAAGAAAGGAAAGTGCAATCTCCCAAACCTCTTTAAATCATACGACTTGATATTAGTTTCAAGGTTGAAATTTGGTATTTTGACCTCTTTAAGGAATACAGGGAAATGGGTTTGGTAGATGATAATAATATTATTGGAAATATGCAGGGTCTTGGCATAACCAATTCTTTCAATTGCATGGAAATGGGCATGGTTGTATCAAAATCGCAAAGGGTCAGAGAATAGAAGCAGAGAGGCGGAGACATTTTTGGGGTTTTTTTATACAATGATCATTTTAGTTCTTATTTGGAAACCATCCACTGCCTTAAAGGTGACTAAGAATCTGTCTTTGGGTTTTTGCTATCTAATATCTTTTTGCACATGTAGCTCTTGTTCTTGCCATTATCCATGTGGTCATTATCTTTTTACAGGCTGTAGAAGTGTCTGGGGTCTATTGTCACCAAAGTAACTGCATATTTAAGCTTGCATTAGCAAGAAATTCATGGAGACTCTGAGCATCTAAGTTATTAAAAGCTTCAGAAAGGCCTTCAATCCACCAGATTCTTTACTACTGAAAGAGGTATTTGATGATTGTAGGATATAAGTTTGCACTGGCCGAGTCAATTAATACTTTTGCTACCCCTGAACAGGTTCCAACAGATTCCGGTGCACTTGATTTGCATAAAGTTTATGAACTGATAGCGGAAGGAGAAAGTTTTCTTGTGCAATTCGACAAGGAACTCAAGCTAACAAGCAAAAAGGATTTTCTGTCTTTAGTAGCATGACTACATCCGTTCATTGACTTCCATTTCAATTATTCTTATTGTGGTATGATATGCTTTTCTGTATCTGCAGGAAGGTGTAAATTAATGATCCAAAGAGTTACATTTGTCCTGCATTTAAGGTTCATACTGCCGATGTACTTCATCAACAATTGAACAAGAAAGGCACTCTCCCAAACCTCTTTAAATTTTGGTAGTAGTTTCAAGGGTCTTGGCAGCATTGATGCTTTCAATTGCACGGAAATGGACATGGTTGTATCTCAAGTGCAAAGGGTTAGAGAACGGAAGCAGTGAGGCGGTTACATTGTTGAGGTTAACGTTGGTGATGATAATCTGCTACTCAATTCTCTATCTTGGGTACACCATGTTCTTAAGTTTATTTCTGGTTTCATTTTATTTTCTTTAAAAAGATCTGCTTGTTTATATATGGTGAATTTTTCCAGTATTGGTATTTGGACATAATTAACAGCCTAACATTGTACCATAGGCAGTACATGAAACCGACTTCAGGTGGTACAAGTCATGCTGCAGCTCACATATGTCCTTATTTGTCATATCACAGAGAGTGGCAAAATCTCACGGCTGGTATGGTTTTGTTTTTTTACTGCTTCAATGGTTTGTACTCAAACTGTAAACACTTGTACTATAGATATTATTTTATGCAAACTATTGAAAGCCAAAAAAGATACAGGGGATTAATTATCATAATTGGCCCAAAAACTTTGAAGTATGAGTGTTGTTGAAGAAACTCCGAGACAATCTAAGGCATTGTTCTCTCCAGAGTTGTTCCTGCTGAACCTTAATATGCAGTTAGTGGCTGAAACATTACATATTTTCTTCAAGTTCCTGATAAAGAAAAGAGAGCATATTTTTATGTATGGAATTTTCTTCAATTAGTTGCAGTATATATATGTATGACATATTTAATGGCAGATAATTAAAATATCCTTGCCGTTGATTGTTGGCCGGTGGAATTCTTCGTTTGTTTGGTGGTTCTTTCACAAATTGACAGTTTTCTGGTATATCTTGATTGTTGGCGACTAAAGAGAGACCATAATCTGGATATTATTTATTGCTGTGAGTTCTTTTTTCATGTGTTTATTTGATACTATGATCGTTTTAGTTCTCATCTCCGATTTTTTTTGTGAGTACTCTTTTGATTGCTATCTAGTATCTTAAAAGACTTGATTTTAGTAATTGCCACAGGGAACCACATGAATGTTCTCTTGGCCGGGGAATTCTACTTCTGGTTGGCGGTTCTTCCGCAAAGTGACAGCTATCTAGTATCTTTAAGACAAAGCAAGCTTGATCGGGCTATCTTTTTTGAGATGTTATTATAGTAGAAGAATATCAAGTTGGTATTATAGTAGAAGAAATCTACTGTTTGGTTTGTATTAAAATTCCTTTTGTATTGCAGTATTGTTGAAAGTATGCTACATTCCATTTGACAATATGTTCTTATGCTGATATTTTGGTTAAAGGTGTCCATGTGACAATTGCACAACTTGCTGAAGAATGGATCTTGAGGTTTTGCAAAATTCTATAGATGCCATATTTGAATGATGCCTATGCCAGTGCCTTGTAAGATCTAGAGGTTCTGAATGGATCCAGAAGATTTCAGTCTGAATTTTTTTCTGTTACCAGGAGGATCTTATGCTTCTTAATTCTATATTTGGTTTTAGAGTTTGCATATATTTCACAACATGAATGAAAATAGATGCAAGAACTGGCAAAAGAACTTGGCTGATGCTCACCATAATTCCGAAGTGGAGAGTGTGTAAATGGAAGATGTGAACAATTTACTTAGTGCCAGCCATGTGCCTCGAATGAACCTAGGCATCTGAAGTTAAAAGTGAACTATTTCAATCTTATTTTATAGAGTATCTGTTCAGTCATTAAACAGGTGTGTTTTCCTTCGTTGGGTTCTCTCTTTCAACATGCTCCAATGTCTCTGTATAAACCCTCCCATGCTGTAACAACCCCTTTTTCCTTATACTTTTTTTTTTAAACCGAGACCCAACAAAGGGTGTTACGAACATCCTTTCTTTTCATTTTACAACTAATTATATATAAATACATAAAATACATTTAAGTGAAGCGGAAACGTTTGAATACAACATAATCTTATTTGTATAAAGCCATTCCGATGGATCATAGTTACAACACACAATCTAAAGTCCTAATACATATACTAAGACACTATCTAATATCAAAACCATATAATACAAACCGAACCAAAAGTCGACTAAATGTCGTATGATACGATAACTCCCTTGATCTATCTTTTATTGCCATCAAAGCCCCCAAATCTTTAATCTGCGATACATACTAACTTTTAAACAATTTGAATTGTTTAGTGATTACATGCTCTAAATGTTAGATGCATATAAAAGTCAATTTACAGCCTCATTCCAAATAGAAAACACATGCTAACATATTCATGTAATCAAAATTAAAGTCCAATTTCCACCGGTGGATGTCACTCCCTGTCCGGTATTATTTAGGACCCCTCGTCAAGAGTCCGGGATCATTTCTATGACCCCCAACCACGGTATTACCGCCTCGATGATTTACACGCTTGTCAAACCCCGTTTAATCGAGAAAGACATGTTCTAGCCTCTTTGATAGTGAAATCATCGGTGAACCATATTTACTTTAAGTTTTAGTGAATTACATGAACTATAACATAAAGTCACATAGTTAACATGTATGAGGCATGTTTTTATTTCAAAAGTCCAAGTAAAAGTCATGATAAAACACTGAATTTTAGTATGTGTCACGAGTTAAGATAACCAAAATCAAAGCAGGAAATCACCGTTTTAGCTATACTCTTCTCTTCTTGACTTTTGCTCTCTTTCCCTATCTCAACAAAAGATGGTTGTGCGTGTGTGTTTTTCTGCTGGAAGTTGTACTAAAATCAGCCAAAAACAAAGCATAAGGCTCCTATTTATACCAAAGGTTGAGGAGCTTGGAACAAGGTTAGTCACCCTATGATGTGGCCTCCTCCCAAGCACCACATGCCACCTTAGAACACCTCGAAGCCGCCATTCCAAACTTTTTTTTTCCAAATTTCCTTTTCCAAATTTCCCCCCCTTTTATTTTGTTTTTAGTACTTAAAATAATTTATTTTATAGCCCCTTTTTTTTATATTCTTTTTTTTATTGACAACAACTCTTTTCCTTGTTTTTTTTTGAATTAGTAATTGACAGCTCCTATATATATTTTTTTTATTAAATTAAAGTGGCTGTTACAAATCTTCCCTCCTTACAAGAGATTCCGTCCTCGGAATCTACTTCCCTTAGAATAGATAGGGAAACTTCGCTCTCATTTCCTTCTCATTTTCCCAAGTGGCATTGCGACCTTTGTGATATTTCCACTGTACTTTAACCAAGGGAACCTCTTTATTCCTCAATCTTCGGATTGCATGATCAACTATCTTTTCCGGTTGTTCCACATATGCCAGCTTCTCATTCACTTGAATATCTTCTAACGGCACCTTCATTTCTTCATCGGCCAGACACTTCCTCAAGTTGGATACATGGAATGTACTATGTATCTTTTGTAGCTCATCTGGCAGTTCTAACCGATAAGCCACTTTTCCAACCCTTTGAATTATTCGAAAGGGACCTATATAACGAGGACTCAACTTTCCCCGTCTTCCAAATCTAATCAATCCTTTCCACGGAGCAACTCTGAGCATAACCCGATCCCCTACTTGAAATTCTATATGCTTTCGTCTTTTATTTGCATAGCTTTTCTGTCGGTCCTGAGCTGCTTGTAGCCTTTCACGGATTTGCGTTACTTTTTCTGAAGTTTGTTGAATCAACTCTGGTCCCGTCATTCCTTTGTTTTCGAAATTATTCCAACATACTGGGGTTCGACACTTTCTACCATACAAGACTTCATATGGAGCAGCTTTTAGACTTGCGTGATAACTATTATTATACGAGAATTCTATTAGGGGTAAGTGGTCATCCCAATTACCACCTAAATCAATTACGCACGCCCTAAGCATGTCTTCTAACGTTCTAATGGTTCGTTCACTTTGCCCGTCAGTTTGTGGATGATAGGCTGTACTTAAGTTTAGTTTTGACCCCATTTCTTTTTGAGAACTTCTCCAGAATCTAGATCTAAATCGGCTATCCCTATCTGATATTATTGACAAAGGTACCCCGTGTCTTGAGACTATTTCATCAACATACATTTTTGCAAGTCGTTCTACTGTGTGACTTTCTTTCATTGGCAGGAAGTGAGCTGATTTGGTTAACCTATCAACGATTACCCAAATGGAATCATTACCTTTCTTGGTTCGAGGTAATTTCATCACAAAATCCATCGTGATGTGATCCCATTTCCACATTGGGATCTCTAATGGTTGTAATCCTCCAAAAGGTTTCTGATGCTCAAATTTCTTTACTTGAAGGCAAGTCATACATTTCTCAACAAAACTCCTAACATCCTTTTTCATTCCGGGCCACCAGTATAGTAACTTCAAATCTCTATACATCTTATCCATGCCCGGGTGAATGGAGTATTTGGACTTATGAGCGTCACATAACAAAACCTCACGATGACCGCTTACCAATGGAATCCACAATCTTCCATGAAATCTTCTACATTCCTTGTTATCAGTTTCTAGGAATTTCGCACTGTCTACCATACGCTCTTTCTTAATATGTTCTTCGGTAAGTGCACTAGTCTGAGCTTCTTTTATTCTTACTAAGAATTCAGGCATCACATCTATTCTTAATGCTTTAACTCGTATCGGCTTCTCACGTTCCTTTCTGCTCAATGCATCGCCTACCACATTTGCTTTGCCGGGATGGTATCGAATTTCACAATCATAGTCTTTAAGTAGTTCCATCCATCGTTGTTGTCTCATGTTTAAGTCCTTTTGACTAAACAAGTATTGCAAACTCTTGTGGTCAGTATAAATGATGCAATGAGTACCATATAGGTAATGTCTCCAGATCTTTAGTGCAAATACAACTGCAGCGAGTTCTAAATCATGTGTTGGATATCTCTTCTCATTTTCCTTTAGTTGCCTTGATGCATAGGCTATCACTTTGTCGTATTGCATTAGTACACATCCTAGTCCTAATCTCGAAGCATCGCTGTATACTATAAATCCTTCCGTCCCCTCTGGTAATGACAGAATGGGTGCACTACTTAGCTTTTCTTTTAAAGCGTGAAAAGCTTGTTCTTGCTCTTTTCCCCATTCAAACTTTTTACCTTTTCTTGTCAATGCCGTTATTGGAGATGCTATTTTAGAGAAGTCCTGGATAAACCTACGGTAATATCCTGCTAATCCTAAAAAGCTTCGTATCTCAAACACACTTTTAGGAGCTTCCCATTTCATAACGGCACTCACCTTAGCAGGATCTACCTGTATTCCTTGCTCATTAACCACATGCCCGAGAAATTGAACTTCCTTGAGCCAAAATTCACACTTTGAAAATTTGGCATACAACTTCTCTTGCCTTAACAGACTCAGTATTGCATGTAAATGTTTTCGATGTTCACCCTCATTCTTGGAATAAATGAGAATGTCATCTATGAACACAATCACAAACTTGTCGAGATATGGTTTACATACTCGATTCATCAAGTCCATAAAGGCAGCCGGTGCATTTGTCAACCCAAACGGCATGACCAAAAATTCATAATGGCCATATCTTGTTCTGAATGCCGTTTTAGGAACATCTTCACTCTTAACGTTTAATTGATGATATCCCGACCTCAAATCGATTTTTGAGAAGCACTTGGCTCCTTGCAGTTGGTCGAACAAATCATCGATTCTAGGGAGGGGATATCTATTTTTCACTGTTTGCTTATTTAATTCTCGGTAGTCGATACACATGCGCATCGACCCGTCTTTTTTCTTGACGAAGAGGATTGGTGCTCCCCAGGGTGATGTACTTTCTCGGATGAAACCTTTATCGAGTAACTCCTGCAATTGACTTCTCAGTTCTTGCATTTCAGATGGAGCTAATCGATATGGGGTTTTGGCTATTGGTACGGTACCAGGCACTAAGTCAATCCCAAATCGTACTTGTCTGTCAGGAGGCAACCCTGGCAAATCATCTGGAAACACATCTAGATACTCTTGTACAACCGGTACATCTTTTGCTTCTATTATTTTTGATTCCCTTTCACCGATGACATATGCTAAGAATATTGGGCACCCTTTCCTTATACAACGTTGTGCTCTTGCCGAACTTACTAGCATCATCTTGGTTTCCTGATTGTCCCCTTTTATTACTATTGTTTTCCCGCCAGAAGTTCTAATTTCAAGTTTCTTTTGATCACAAATTATCTTGGCATGGTGTTTCCACAACCAATCCATTCCTACTATCACCTCGAATTCACCTAAAGTCATGGGTATTAAGTCAATGGGCATCTGATGTCCATCAATTTCTATCGTGCAATCTCTACATATTTGGTTGATTCTAGTATGGTACGTCGGCTAGTTCGACTTCAAAGCCTGGTTTTAATTCCTTACTGTCTACTTTCAACTTTTGAGAAAATGGAAGGGACATATAAGATCTACTTGCACCACAATCAAATAAAATTCGAGCAGGTTGATTATTGATAAGGTGCGTACCTGTTACTACATCCGGTATTTCGTTCGCATCCTTTTTTGTCATTTGAAAGGCTCGAGTTTTTGCTTTTCCCCTATTACCTTCTTTGATATTCTTGTTAACCTCATGTTGAGGTTGGTTTCTATTTTGAGCCCCATTACCTTGAGGACAATCTCTTTTCAAATGCCCTTGCTTCCCACACCGGAAACATGCTCCGCCTTTTGCCCAACACTCACCAGGGTGATTCTTACCACAATGCTCACAAGGTTTCTTTTGATTTATGTTAACAAAATTTTGAACCCCAAGCTTTGGTTTCTTATTCCAATTCTGAGTAACACTTTGTTCTTTTCGTTTTGATTGGAAAGAACTCCGATATGTAAGTATCATATCCTTCTCGACTACTTTGGCGATGTTGACCGCTTTCTGAAATGTTTTTGGTAGTGCAGCTAGTACAAACCTTCGAATTTCGTCTCTTAATCCTGCAACGAAACAATCTATTTTTCTTGCTTCTGTTGCTACCTGATGTTCAGCAAATCTGGACTTCTTTATGAATTGAGACACATATTCTTGTACTGATAGGTTTCCTTGCCTAAACTGAAGGAACTCTTGTTCCATGCGCTTACGGTCTATAGTTGAGCAATATTCATTCAGAAATATTTCTTTGAATTGGTCCCATAACAAAGGTGTAGTCTCCTCGGTACTTTTTATAGCCTTTACCGAGTTCCACCAGTGCAATGCATCTCCCTGAAGTAAGGTAGTTGCATACCTTACCTTTTGCATTTCCAAACACTGGCATGTTTCAAAGTTGTTTTCTACTCCAGTTAACCAATCCATGGCTTTATGGGGTTCAGGTTCACCTTTGAATGTGGTTGGTTTGGTGCTCATAAAAGTTTTATAATTGACTTCTTTAGAGAGTATGTTATTTGGTTCTACCCTTGCACCTGGTTCTTTTGGAGTATTTATTAAACGAGCCGTCTCTTCCCTGTTTTCTTTTAATATTGCAGGTAGAACATTCTTTAAGAGTGTTTCTAAATCATTGTTCTTGTTTGTACTTTCAGTTCTATTGTTATCTTTCAACATCTCTAGTTCGGTGCTACTTGTTTATTCCCTCTAATCCTTTTCCTCTTTGGTAAGTTTGTTGAATTTGAGATGCCATTTCCTGAAATTGTATATAGCAATATATACACATTACCTTACGTTAATCAATTCTTTCTAAGTATATATATATATATATATATATTAATCTGTATAGGCATATTGTAATACAGTACATAACAAGTTATTCCAAAAACACAAACATCCAATCATACAACCTTTCTTTTACATACATATATATCTTACATCAGTAGATGATTACATTCATTGAGGTGATGTCTTTCATAGTGTTACAAAAGATATTTACATAGAGCACACCTCATTTTTTTTTACACACCGAGATGCCCTAGCCTATCTATGGCTTGTATATACAAAGACATCTCCAAAAATACAAGCCCATAGTTAATATTTTCACAAAAACCAACTTGAAGTCATACCAAAAACCTTCAAATTTCAGACCCTAGTTGATGGCTCGAATATACTTGAGTCTTACCCACTTCCAATATGACATCATATGGGTTTTCGCATAGAGATGGGTGCGAAAACTAGGTAGATGAAATATCCATTCCACTAAACTAGGTATATAAGTATATACACCAATAGCAATCTCCTTTGTCATGTCTTTTGCGTCTGTGCTTTATCTTTCAAAATTGTCTTAAATCCCTGTCCTTTATGTATAATTCACGGTCCATCCAAAGACTAAGACGGCGATAATGGTTTCTTTGATCAACTAAACCACCATCTCCCGGCTACTTCTTCATTTATTCCGTGGTTATTATTTTCTTCACCTTCGTCATCACTAATTACATTCACTTGTGGTTGTGGGGGTTCAACTATTTCCACATCGCGTCATAGTAGGGGTCATCAATGTCCATACTAGGATGCATTTCAGAAGAAGATGACATACCTGTTACACATGTCTAAGTTAGTTATGCGGTAATTAGATGACGACTATACCTTTATCTTTAGTTATTTGATACTTGCACACACTTTAGTATTCATAAAACATACTTCCAAATATTTTATACCATGTTAGAACTTAAAACAAGAGCACAAAACTCACTAAACATCCCCTAGACAAATTTCTTAGACACCCCTGGACGACCCCGGACGGCCCTTAGAACGACCCTTTGGACGAACTTCCTAGAACGGCCCTGACGGCCCCACGAACGACCACAGACAGCCCCGAACGACTCTGTTTTCACTATATATTCGTCATTTCACTCTACCCTCTTGTTCATTTGGTCCCTCCTCCATCCTAACACATAACTTGATCCATCAATTTTCAAATTTCTATATAGACTTCGAGTTTGAAAAGTTTCAAATCCCTCAAAAAGTTGGCTCTGATACCAAGCTTGTAACAACCCCTTTTTCCTTATACTTTTTTTTTAAACCGAGACCCAACAAAGGGTGTTACGAACATCCTTTCTTTTCATTTTACAACTAATTATATATAAATACATAAAATACATTTAAGTGAAGCGGAAACGTTTGAATACAACATAATCTTATTTGTATAAAGCCATTCCGATGGATCATAGTTACAACACACAATCTAAAGTCCTAATACATATACTAAGACACTATCTAATATCAAAACCATATAATACAAACCGAACCAAAAGTCGACTAAATGTCGTATGATACGATAGCTCCCTTGATCTATCTTTTATTGCCATCAAAGCCCCCAAATCTTTAATCTGCGATACATACTAACTTTTAAACAATTTGAATTGTTTAGTGATTACATGCTCTAAATGTTAGATGCATATAAAAGTCAATTTACCTCATTCCAAATAGAAAACACATGCTAACATATTCATGTAATCAAAATTAAAGTCCAATTTCCACCGGTGGATGTCACTCCTGTCCGGTATTATTTAGGACCCCTCGTCAAGAGTCCGGGATCATTTCTATGACCCCCAACCACGGTATTACCGCCTCGATGATTTACACGCTTGTCAAACCCCGTTTAATCGAGAAAGACATGTTCTAGCCTCTTTGATAGTGAAATCATCGGTGAACCATATTTACTTTAAGTTTTAGTGAATTACATGAACTATAACATAAAGTCACATAGTTAACATGTATGAGGCATGTTTTTATTTCAAAAGTCCAAGTAAAAGTCATGATAAAACACTGAATTTTAGTATGTGTCACAGGTTAAGATAACCAAAATCAAAGCAGGAAATCACCGTTTTAGCTATACTCTTCTCTTCTTGACTTTTGCTCTCTTTCCCTATCTCAACAAAAGATGGTTGTGCGTGTGTGTTTTTCTGCTGGAAGTTGTACTAAAATCAGCCAAAAACAAAGCATAAGGCTCCTATTTATACCAAAGGTTGAGGAGCTTGGAACAAGGTTAGTCACCCTATGATGTGGCCTCCTCCCAAGCACCACATGCCACCTTAGAACACCTCAGTGCCATTCCAAACTTTTCCAAATTTCCCCTTTTATTTTGTTTTTAGTACTTAAAATAATTTATTTTATAGCCCCTTTTTTTTATATTCTTTTTTTTATTGACAACAACTCTTTTCCTTGTTTTTTTTTGAATTAGTAATTGACAGCTCCTATATATATATATTTTTTATTAAATTAAAGTGGCTGTTACACATGCTACTTCACTCCAGTTTCTTTCACACGATTTTAGTATTTGGTGATTACTTTTCATCGTCTTGTTCTGTCACTCATTCTTGGTCATAATTTCAGGTTTTGGATTTTGAAACCTTGTACTTCAAAACTTGTGATTCTGCTATATATGTACAAGAAAGTGAGGGGCGATTGATCAAGGTGAAGGTTATTGATTTATATATGACTCACTGGCGATGATGCAATTAAGGTTATTTGGAAACTATCTACTGCTTAAAAGGCCGAGTAAGAATCTGTCTTTCGGTTTATGCTGCTAATATCTTTTTGCACATGTAGCTCTTAGTATTGCATTTAACCATTATCTTTTTACCGGGACTATGATCACAAAAGTAATTGCAACGTTGACCTTGCATTAACAAGAAATTCATGGAGATTCCGAACATCTCTAGGTTATTAAAACCTTCAATCCACCAGATTCAGCGGCTACTGAAAGAGGAATTTGATGATTTTAGGAAATAGTTCCATTTACACAAAAGTATATTTGCCATGTTATCTACAATAAATTAATTTTTTTCCTTTTATATTTAATTCCTGAATTACTTGTTTGCCGGAGATTAATTCCTACAGAAGATTATTTCTGGGATAGACTTATGACAATAAAGCCCACCGGTTTGCAGGGGGTAATTTATACCTTTGCTACCACTCAACAGGTTTTGGCGGATTCTGGCGCTCTTGTATTGCATTAAGTTTTTGAACTGCTAGCGGAAGGTGAAAGTTTTCTTGTGCACTTCGGCAAGGAACTCATGGAAACTAGCAAAAAGGATTACTCTCATTTGTTGCATGCCTATTTTCGTTTGTTGATTTTCATTACAATTATTCTTAATTGTACTACGTATTTTGCTGTATCTGTAGGAAGCGGTATGATCAGAGACCAATGATTGCTTGTAATATATGTGACGAATTGTCACTTTGATTGTATCAAATTATCTTCAGGCCAAAGAATTAAATTTGCCCTGCATGTAAGGTTGATACATTAATCAGTCTTTCGGTTTTGCTATCTATTAGCTTTTTGCACATGTAGCTCTTGTTCTTGCCATTATCCATCTGGTCATTATCTTTTTACAGGCTGTAGAAGTGTTTGGGGTCTATGATCACTAAAGTAATTGCATATTTGAGCTCGCATTAGCAAGAAATTCATGGAGAGTCTGAGCATCTAAGTTATCAGAAGCTTCAGAAAAGCCTTCAATCCACCAGATTCTGCACACCAAGGATTTTTACCATCTTATCCACATGAAATTAAATTATCTTCTTGAATTATCTGTTTGCAGGGTCTTTCTATAAATGCTCCTACAGAAGATTATGGGATTACAACAACAATGAACACTAGTTTGCAGTGGGAAATTAAGGCCGAAAAGGTCCAAATTTTCTATCTCCATCAACCAACGCCTGCTATGGGCGGAGTCAATCAATACTTTTGCTACCCCTAAACAGGTTCCAGCGGATTCTGGTGCACTTCCTTGGTCTTATTTTTCTTTCTATTTTATCAATTACTTCTTGGTTCTTGGTCATATTTTTCTTTCTCGTTTTATCAATTACTTCTTAGTCTTGGTCTTGTAGGCTTATTGTGCAGAAGCTATCACTTTTGCTCCAGCTGATTGGTTACCATAAGGTGGTTTTGGATCAGAGCTTTATTAGCACTTGCTTTGTGTGGTAGCGAAGGTCAGTGGTTCGTCTTTTTATGTGCTCTGTCATGTAAACTTTGGCGTTCTTGTAGGTAAAGTTCTTTTGTTCAAATATTTTATGTCAAAATAGATATACGTTGTCACCAAACCTTGTTTACATGTTTTTTGTTGGTTCATGATCACCTTTAATTTCAACATTACTTAAAAAGGTTAGTAGTCCTTCAGCTACTAAATTGAAACACAACGCATGATAAGTTGAAAGATCTTGAGTTGATATCCATATAAACTCTTGATTTAATTATTGCTTTGAAATTCTGAAATAACTGGCTCTTTCTCGTTGCACTCCCAATGTATTATTGAGACAATCATACCATTTAGTTGTAAACAATTCTTTTGTTCACTAGTTCATGTTTTTTAAACACACCATTTATCTGTAGGTTGGTGAGATTTGTCACAAATCTCGATCCATCAGACATGAAAGTAATGCTTCTGTCTCTTGTGATTATATATCTATAAGTTTTATACTTTGTGCATTTTTTATGTAGAAGTCTTCATAGTTCATACATTTGAACAAGGTCATTGAGGCTGTGTCATCGGCTGTTTTCACAATTATTTGCTAAAGAATTTTTCTATGGTCTCCAAAAGAGAGACAACTTCCTGCATATGCTAGTCTGGCCATTGGGAAAAAGTGGGACCATGTAAAGTTGATTATTGATTATCGGGGAGAACTGCACTGGTATATTATTAGTTAAATGGTTGTTTAAGTTACTATTATCGAACAATACCTACTGCTCTGTGTAGATTCATTAAAATTCCTTGTGTACTGCAGTATTCATGAGAAAGTATGTTACATTCCTGTTCCATTTGACAATGTTCTTATGTTGATATTTAGTTTAAAGGTGGCCATGTGACGGTTGCACAACTTGCTGAAGATGGATCTTGAGGTTGTAGAAGTCTTCAGATACCTATGCCAAGCCACGTAAGTAGCAGAAAGCGGAACAGTTTCTTTGGGCTGGTTCTGAAATGGATTCAATAAGGTCGTAGTCTCTGATTACTTTTTCCATTGGCACGAGGTTCTTATGCTTCCTAATTATTATCCTTGGTTGAAGAGTCTTTATTTATATCAGAATATGACCAATGTTGTTGTGAAGGATATTCATAAGCTGGAGGAAATGGGTTTGGTAGGCAGATGATAATGATATTATTTGATCTATGCGGGGTGTTGGCAGCACTGATGCCTTCAATTGCATGGAAATGAAGATCGTGGAAGCAGAGAGGCGGAGACATCAAATTTGGTGTTGATAATCTGCTACTCTATGCTTTATCTCAGGTACGTTCACCTATGGTTTATGTTGATATACAATCAGCCGAGGGGGAGAATTGGAGTTCTAGATGTTTGATGTAACTATATTTGATCTGTGGGTTTTCTTTGAATCTTTTGGGACTAGAAACTTATCTGTATATGGATATTGCAGTAAACTTTAGTCTTCAATACAATTCAATTAGAATATTGCGTAAAACGTGCATTTACGTATCCTAATTATTGCTATGAATGCCATTGATGTGATGCAGCTCATGGACGATTTTGCTTGCATCCATTCTTTCTCTTGGAGATTCCATGGAGCATGCCAACCCGATTCTAGCCAATGATCTCATGCCTTCTTCCAATCTCTTCCACATTCTTGCTTCATCCTCACCTGAATGACGGTTGACATTTGCAGCTTCCATCTCTTCCTCCAGGTCATGCAATAGTGCCGGTTCAACTATCTCCATCACACGATCAGGCAACGCCATCTTCACATAGCCATGGAGGTTCAACCCTTCTTCAAAAACTGCATCCGTAGGTCTCTTTCCTGTTATCATTTCTAGCAACAATATCCCGAAACTGTAGATATCCCCTTCTTTTGTCATCTCGCTTCCAAGACCATACTCTGCCAAATAAAGAAACATAAAATATGGGTTCTAGGAAAAGACTGTAATGGGTTGAAAGTTTCAGTGAAGTTCAGTTTATCGATTACCTGGAGCTGCATACCCGATAGTTCCTCTTATTCCAACTGAACTGCTTTGGTGAGGTTTTAATGGGAGAAACTTTGCCAACCCGAAATCGCCAATGTGAGCAACCATGCCGTTGTCAAGTAAGATGTTGCTTGGCTTCAGATCACAGTGAATTATAGGTATCTCACACTCCTGGTGGAGGTAATGGATAGCATGAGCCACGTCTATCGCAATCATTAATCTTTGGCCAAGGCTTAATCTTGGTGGAGATGCTTCTTCGTTCTCAATTTCTTGTTTTTGAGATGGATGTAGCCACGAATCAAGATTCCCATTTGGCATGAACTCGTAAATAAGAGCTTTGAAATCCTTACCTTGGAAATCAATAGATGAGCAGGAAGTAATGATTTTTACAAGATTACGATGCCTTATGTTTTTCAAAGCTTCACACTCTGCCATAAAACTCTTGAAAGCTCCTTGGTTTTCAAGCTTTAGAACCTTGATTGCAACCATTGCACCACCTGCTTCAAGGATACCCTTATAAACAGCGCTGAAAGCCCCTGTCCCAATCAGGTTTCGTTCAGAGAATTCATCTGTGGCTTTGTGTATGCTTCCATAAGAAACCCTTGAAAATGGTTGACCGAGTGAAGCTTCTGTTGGTTGTGCTTGCCTTTTCTTTCTTTGCCAACAAAACAACAATGACAAGGCCAATGCTAGAACTAGAAATGAGCAAAGTGGGATGACAACAAGAATAACACGGAAACCTTTCTTTGGTCTTGCTACCAGGTCACACTTGGGTAACCCAAGTTCGGGAACACCTCCACAGAGCCTGCCATTCCCATCAATTGCAATCGCACTGGCATTCTTGAAAATACCCCTCATTGGTACCTCCCCATCAAGATTGTTGAACGACAAATTTAATGAAGACAAATTTAGTTGCTCCAAGAATTTAGGAATCTGTCCGGAGAAGTTGTTACTAGAAAGATTAAGGTTCCTGATGCCTCTTAATGCTCTAATTGCAGAAGGTATTGGACCTTGAAAGGAATTTGCTTCAAGATCCAAGTACTCAAGGGTAGTGCAGCCTGTGATGGCATCTGGGATTTCTCCAACCAAATCATTTTGTGATAGATCCAACAACGTTAAGCTTTTGAGTTTTCCTATCTCTTGGGGAAGTGGTCCAACTAATTGGTTTTGAGAGAGATATAGATAGATCAAGGACGATAGTTGAAAAAACTCTTTGGGTATTGGGCCACTAAGATTGTTTGCAGAAAGGTCCAATTTTGCCAAACTCCTACATTTACCAAGACTTGGTGGTATTTGTCCTTGTAATCTATTATCTGACAGATCCAACTCATTTAACGATGACAGATTTCCCACAAAATCTGGAAGGTTCCCGGTGAAGTTATTGTTATCTAGGTATAAAGTTACCAGGAATTTAAGATTACCAAGTTCATTAGGAATTATACCTGTCAACTGATTAGAAGACACAGATAGTGACGTTAACTTCACAAGATTCCCAATCCCAGAAGGCAACGTTCCATATATCAAGTTAGTATGCAAATATAGAAATGTGAGTTGAGATGATAGATTGCCTATTGAACTAGGAAGCAGTCCTCTTAATTGGTTTTGTTGAACAAGTAAGGAATCTAGGTTGGTACAATTGATCATGGAATCAATGAAGTTCATCTCATCAGGCTCCCCACTTCCTAAACTGTTGTTAACTAGTCCAAGAATCCTAAGATTTGGCATACCTCTGAAATTAATGTTCACTTTCCCGGTAAAATTGTTATCATCCAAGCTGAGCATTACCAAGTTTGAAAAATTAGAGACTGAGAAGGGTATGCTTCCTGTGAGTTTGTTCCCCCAGATGAGGAAAGTCTCAAGATTAGGTAGCTGCAAGCCTATATCTTTCGGTAGACCTCCAACAATTTGATTATCTGCGAAATAAAGAACCTTTAAAGATGTTATATTGTACAAGGATGGAGGGATCATACCATGGAGTTGGTTCGATGCAAAAGCAATTTCTTGCAAGTTGTGCAATTGACCAAAAACGTCTGGAATACTTCCTCCTAATGGATTGTTGGAGATTGATAAGGTTTCAAGAGAAGTGAGGTTTGCCATGAAAGATGGTATTCCTCCAGTGAAACTGTTGCCATCAATGGCTAAGAACACGAGGTTCACCAGCGAACCCAGCTGTTGTGGGAGCTTGCCAACTAGTTTATTGCGAGACAATCCAAGTTGGGTGAGTCTAGTGCAGTTTGATAAACTGGCCGGAACTTCACCTTCAAAGGAATTGTTCATGAGAATTAACTGGTTCAACCTGAATAAACCACCTAGTTGAGGTGGGATTACACCATTGAAAGTATTATTGTATAGCCTTATGACTCTGAGAAAGGTCAAGTTCCCAATATGAGGAGACAAGGAACCAATAAGGCCTCTAGATGGAAGATCCAATCTGGTGACTCTATAAGGATGGCGTCGACCACATGTAACACCTTCCCATTGGCAGAAATGGAGGGAGGTGTTCCATGTGTCAAGAAGTCGTTGTGGATCTTGGGTTATTCTCGACTTGATGGCCAAGAGCGAAAGGTGATCAGTAGTGTGGTTTCCGGCAAGTGTAGTCGGCCACAACAACAATGCTATTATTGCTGCATGGGAGAAGAGAGAGAGGTGTGCCATGACCATGAGCAAGTTTCTTTTATGTTTTATGATATATTTGTACAGTGGGTTGGTTTTTAAATAGCATTGCTATGAATTGCCAAGACAGTTAACTGAAGTGAAGTTTATTTGAATTGAATGAGTAATGGAGAGCAAGTGTTAAGTTGACTTGTGTTGATGGCCAAATAAGTGTTTGGTTCAGAATTGATGGTGATGAAACGCGTTGTTGAATGGAAGAGTATTGAGGTTGAAAGTAGTACTCAAATTCTTGTGGATGGATAACTGTCAACGCTAGGTTCTTGGTGGGAACCGTGATAATTAACTTTTTTTTTTTTTCTTTTTTATGTTTTTTAAAAGTTGACTTTATTTTATGAATAAAGGGTAGACTAATAACACCCCTACATATTGCTTATGGCACCCCCTATAAGTGAATGTCATCCTCACACACATCTACATCACACCCTATGATAGTACCAAAATTTCCGTGCACACCCTTATTAAAAGGGTGTCATTAGCACTCCCACATGAATAAATCACGAAGCAAATAAAAAATGTCAATTAAAAATTTGATGATATTGTATTTTTGACCAATTAGTTATAATTATCTAAAAAGTAATATATATGGAAGAGGTAGAAAAAACATCAAAATACCAACAAGGAGAGAACATATATAAACGAGGGAGAAAAGCAATATAGGACAAACAAAAACCAACAAGAAGGTTGAACCAAAACCCAAACACAGAAACAGAAACTCAGCAATAGAAGTATAGAACAACGGAGAAACCAAGACCAAATCACAATTCTAGCAACGAAAATCAAAGTAAATTTGAACCAAATCCATCCATTGAGACTTTAACCTCCACAATAATCCACCTAATTTTTGAATCCCTTGGCTCGTTTAGAAATTCAATGAAATATAAAGAGTTGGAGCTCAAAAGGACGATCAATATGAGTATTCCCCTAATCATAAAAGACTTGATTATTACGATGCTTTCAAATCAAGTAAAGAAACATCCAAAATACCATCTTCCAAATAAGCCGTCATGATTTTGAAATGTCAAGAGAAGTCACACAAGTGAATAAGTCTTCAAGTGAAGTTGTCGACGAAAAATTCCAACCCCACTAGCGGAAAATATTGTACCACAATTGGGTAGATAGCAAGCATTTGATAAAGAAAGAAGTTCATAAAAATCCAACGAACTATCCAATTTTAAATAATTAAGTTCGTAAACTAACTTTTTAAACGAAAAAATAAACAGACTTCTTCATTTTAAATGATTTAATCCCTAACTATTTTTTTAAATGAAAAAACCATTAAACCTTCTCATTTTAAATGATTAAGGGTGTGTTTAGTTAGCAAAAATTGTTTTCATTTTCCAAGAAAATGTTTTCAGAAAATTGAGTTGAGTTTTCATTCTCAGTTTTCTATGAAAATTTTCGAAAACGTGTTTAGTTGAAATGGTGGAGTTTTCATTTTTAGAAAATTAGAAAACGCGTTTGGTTGTGCATTTTCTACCACTTTTCATTTCCTATTTTCCATTTTTTTTCAAATTAGAAAGTGTGTGTGTGTGTGTGAATGTGTGCCTGTGTGTGTGAAAGTGTGAGTGTGTGTGTGTGTGAATGTGTGCCTGTGTGTGTGAAAGTGTGTGTGTGTGTGTGTGAATGTGTGCCTGTGTGTGTGAAAGTGTGCCTGTGTGTGTGAATGTGTGCCTGTGTGTGTGTGTGTGTGTGAATGTGTGTGAATGTGTGTGCATGTGTGTGAAAGTGGGTGTGCGTGTAAAAATGAATGTGTGTGTGTATGAAAATGAATGTGTGTGTGTATGAAAATGAATGTGTGCGTGTGTGTG
This sequence comes from Silybum marianum, assembly GCA_036898165.1. Lineage (NCBI taxonomy): Eukaryota > Viridiplantae > Streptophyta > Magnoliopsida > Asterales > Asteraceae > Silybum > Silybum marianum. The sequence continues at coordinate 3,794,366 of CM072532.1, forward strand.
TGAAAACGAATGTGTGTGCGTGTGTGTGTATGTTTGTAAAAATGAATGTGTATGTGTGTGTGTGTGAAAGTGTGTATGCGTATGTACGTGTGTGTGAAAGTGTGTGTGTGTGTGAAAATGGAAGTGTGTGTGTGTGTGTGTGTGTGAAAGTGTGTCTGTGAATGTGTGTATGTGTGAAAGTGTGTGTGTGTGTGAAAATGGAAGTGTATGTGTGTGTGTGAAAATGGAAGTGTATCTATGTGTGAATGTGTCTGTGAAAGAGTATGTGTGAATGTGAGTGTGTGTCAAAATGTGTATATGTGTGTTTCTGAAAATGAAAATGTGTGTGTGTGTGTGTGAAAGTGTGTGTGTGTGTGTGTGTGTGAAAGTGTGTGTGCGTGTGTGAAAATGAAAATGTGCGTGTGTGTGTGTGTGAAAGTGCGTGTGTGAAATAGTGTGTGTGTGTGTGTGTGAAAGTGTGTGTGCGTGTGTGAAAATGAAAATGTGCGTGTGTGTGTGTGTGTGTGAAAGTGCGTGTGTGAAATAGTGTGTGTGTGTGTGTGAAAGTGAGTGAGTGTGTCTGTGAGTGTGTCTGTCTGTGAATGTGAGTGAGTATGTGTGTGTGTGTGTCTGTGAATGTGAATGAGTGTGTGTGTGTGTGTCTGTGAATGTGTGAAAGTGTGTGTGTGTGTGTGTCTGTGAATGTGAATGTGTGAAAGTGTGTGTGAATGTGTGAAAGTGTGTGTGTGTGTGTGTGTGTGTGAAAATGAAAGTGTGTGTGTTTGTGTGTGAAAATGAAAGTGTAGTGTGTGAATGTGTCTGTGAAAGTGTGTGTGTATGTGTGTGAAAGTGAGTGAGTGTGTCTGTGTGTGTGTGTGTGAAAGTGAGTGTGCGTGTGTGTGAATGTGAATGTGTGTGTGTGTGTGTGAATGTGTGTGTCTGTGTATGTGAATGTGTGTGTGTATGAAAGTGTGTATGTGTGTGTGTGAATGTGGAAAATTATTTAGAAAATGAAAATTTTGAAAACTGATAAAAGTTGTTTTCTAAATCTAATGTAAATTTAGAAAATGAAAATTTTCGTTTTCGTGGAATTTTTTTGAAAACCGAACGAAATAAACGCGTTTTCCAAATTTTCATTTTCTCTGGAAAATTTTTCTAGAAAACAGAAAATTTTTTCCTAACTAAACGCAACCGAAGTTTCTGAATATTTTTTTTAATAATTAAACTACTCAAAAAAAAATTCCCGTCCATATCCACCGATCAAGTCAAATGGATGCACATCATCCACTTGATCTAGTGCCACTATTACAAATTTTTGTTTTTTCATAACGATTTTATTGATTAAATATAAAAAGTTAGGGGTGTCCATCAGACATGTCAGGTGGATTCGAATGGACAACTCAAAACCCCGTTCTGGTTCCGGATATGGAAACAAAAACCCAAATTTTAGGCTTCAGATTTTGGATTACTTCATATACGGACTGGTCTGGTTCGAGTATAGTTATAAAGCAAAAATTATATAAATTTAATTGATTTTAAGAATGAATTTAATTAATTGATAAGTTGGTGAAATCAATAGTAAGTTTAGAAATTATAAATCATTTGAACCGACAATAATTTAAGATTTTCATAAGATAATTAAATAAATAATCAATTGAGTTAAAATAATTCTTTAGATATTCTAAAAAGATCTTCTTTATTTTATAAAAATAAAAATTTGTTAAAGCTGTTTTGTCCTCAAACTAGGTGACTTTCCCCGCTATTCCCTCGATGAGTAGACCCCATCAAAACCCATTAGTTATTCCTTCAGCCTTCTCCGTCAATAACTTTTTTTACTTTTTTTAAATGATTTTTATTTATTTTTTTTACTTTTTCTTTTCTTTCCTACTTTTTTCCTCCCACATTTGGGATGGAAGTTTTAAAAGGAAACTAAAAGGTTGTTTGATTGGTTTTCCATTAAGTCCTGTATGCATAAAGATGTCTTTCTGGATAAACATGTATGTCTAGATTGAGATACCTTGTTGTTTGTTTGTTATACTGAATAAAGGGTTTGAATGTCATAAATGACTATTTTAATCCTCATTCTATATTAAGCACTCGTTAACAAAACGGTTTGGTAAATGTGCTGAATAGCTCATTCTAAAAAATAAACTCTATCAGTTCAAACTATTTTCACAAGTAAACCCAAAAATGGGGTTTCAATCTACAAAAGCATATAACCCAAGAATCGAATGAACAAAAAGAAATTTTTTAAAAGATCAAAACTTGATCAATGGATGATAAAAGAATCATCACAACGGGTGCAATCTTGCAGAACATACGTACAAATAAAATGCATCATTGGCAACACGGGGCATATTTCACAAGTAAATACAAATAAACAACAAAATCAATAGAATTACTAAAAGTATGAACACAATAAAAAAACTGATCTTGATTCTTTAACAAAAACACAAACCTCCCATAGACAAAACATCATGCTCCAATGGAATACAGATGCTCCTGTTTGATCTATCATCACATGCAAATAATTAAAACTTAAATAATTTCAAAATGAATCCAACATTTCATAATATCATCAACAAATCATACGATTCTACTAATGAAAACAAAAAGTTGCCTCACATCTAAGAATAAATTTTTGTAAAAATATTCCAAGTTTTGTGCCTCAGATTAGGTTGATCTCTATGAATACTAAAAGTATATTTAATACCTATCACATAAATAAAATCACCAAAACAAAACGAAAATAAGAAAATGATCGGAGCTATTAAAGAAACTGAAAAAAAGCACCAGTACAACGAAAATTGGGATGTGATTTAGGGTTAGGAGATGTCTGGTTGGTTTTTTGATACGAAGGTTTATATGAAGAACATATCGACATCCGGTAGCTTCAAATTGACGACCGGAAGTTTCAAATCGACATCCGGTAGCTTCAAATGGATGACCGACAACTTCAAGTTGACGTCCGGCGGCTTCAAATCGACGACCGGCGGCTTCTATTCAATGCCTGGCGGCTACAAATCGACGGCCGACGGCGTCTATTCGATGTCCGCCGGCTTCAAATCGACGGCCAACGACAGCTTCAAGATGGGGGGAGAAGGAATGCAGAGCGAGCTTTTTTTGGGAGGGATACCGAAGGAAATAATATGTTTGTCCCCATAAAAGCTTCTCCCCAAAGCTAAGCGAATAAGCCAACATCTATTTGATTAAGCCACAATCAAACACCCTTATATGGCTGAACGAATAAGTTGAAGGGTTCATTAAGCTCATTAAGCTAGTACCAAACAGGCCCTAAGCCTTATTTTCCTCCCCTTTCCTTTCATTCATCTTCTTTAAAAAAAATTGAGAACACGATTTTTTTTATTTTCCTGGCTTTCCCTCCAATTCCTTTCATTTCCTTCGTAAAATGAGTTTCGAGAATACGCCGTAAATGAATTATAATCCAGATCATTACAATTGTGTTTTAATTATTTCAATAATTAAACAAATTACAAGTACAAGTTTCTATTTACTTCTTATTTATTTATATTTCCACAAATTCTGCAAATCACTATTCACTCCTTGCTAAATTGTACAATGTTTTTATTATACTTTGAAAAAGTAACGTTTATAAAAAAAAATTAAAATCTAATAAAGATTTAAAAAATCAATCATTCTGTTTTCATTAAAGAAGCTTCACGTGAAAAAAAAAAATTCAAAAAACTACCCCATCTCATGGACAACAGTTTAATTCTACTGAAGACTCATTTTTTAAAATTTCTATTGAAGAGAACTAATGATCAAAGTACTAAATAATTTTTTAAACTTGATTCTACAAAATAAAAACAAAAATAATTAAAAAGTTAAAGATTATATATGACAGAAAATAAAATCTGTTAAAGATTAAAAAAATCGACCACTTTATTTCCATTCAAGAAAACAACTTTTAGAACTTCTCACTTTTCGAGTATCAATGCAAATAGAATTTCTAAATTAGAATTTTTGAAAGCAGTCCTCTAAAATAAAAAAAAACAAAACAAAACTAGTTTCATTTTAATGAAGTTTTTTTTAATGGAAAAGTAAAAATCCAATGAATTATTTCTTTTTAAATGTTTTTTAGAATGAAAAGAGATTTTTGCATTATAAATTATTAAGTCTTTAAATTTCTTATTTTGAATGTCCATGAACATCTTTTTATAATAAACAAACCACCGAACTTCTAAATATTAGTCATCTACGTCTTTTTAACGAAAAAGAAAAACAAACTATTTGTAATCGATTAGAAAGATCTTAAAGTAAAATAATAAACCTAAATCATTTTATCGTTTTCATACCTTACGTCCTTCAAGCCCCTCGAAAACAACGGTATCACTCTTCATCGGCACCGTTGTCGTCCCATCCTTGTCCATTCTTTATATTGCTCATCACACTGTTGGCCCCCTGTCATCAATTTCTCTGTTTTATTTACTTTTAAAGGTTACAGCATTTCAAAAATAAACATTTTGCGGCAAATTTTGCAGATTTTTATGCTTGGTAGTTCTGCATGGAACAATTGTGATTGATCAAAGTATGCCAAATGTATGGAATATCATACAACTATAAAAAAACTCAAAACACATAAATAATCGTAAACTTGTAATATAATAGCTAGAATAGATTAAATCATGGTGTTTAAAAGTTTGTTGGGTACTATACTAAGCATAAATATAGAAACATAACAAAAGAGGGTTGCACGAAGAAGACGATTAAAAACAAATCATTATAGTTATATCATATAGTTATATCATATAGTGGATGTTGGAACAATAAAAAAAAATTTATTTGCTCGGACGGTGTTGTAGTGTAAGATTCCATATTGGTTGAGGAGGGGAACAAATGTTGACTTACAAGGAACTTCATATCTCTATCAATGCATTTGGGGTGCGACTGGCAATCAAATATGAGGGAACAATTAATGAAATTTCATGCAATGACCGTATAAGATGCTCTAAAGACCAAAGACAAAAAAGAACTTAACTTCAATGGCCCCATGCTTCACTTCAGTCCCTATCAAATTCAAAAGTTAGAAAAGCTTGTTTTTACGGACAATGCTTAATTAAGAATACTATTTAAAAAACCCTTGAAGATCTAAAATCCCAGAAATATACGTGTCACAAAAACAGAAAAACAAACTTGTTCATGGCATACTTTTCTTTCTTTTTCAATGCAATAGCATTGCTTTCATGGTCTGCAACCCTTGTCATTGCCTCACTTGCTGGAAACCAAACTGATCACCTTTCGCTCTTGGCTATCAAGTCGAGTATAACCCAAGATCCACAACGAGTTCTTGACACATGGAACACCTCCCTCCATTTCTGCCAATGGCAAGGTGTTACATGTGGTGGCCGTCATCCTCATAGAGTCGCCAAATTGGATCTTGGATCTAGAGGTTTTGTTGGTTCCTTGTCTCCTCACATTGGGAACTTGAGTTTTCTCAGAGTGATTAGGCTCGAGAATAATACCTTCCATGGTGTAATCCCAAATGGGAGTCTCGAAAGATGGCTACATCCATCTCCAAAACAAGAAACTGAGACTGAAGACACAACTCCACGAAGATTAAGCCTTGGCCAAAGATTAACTATTGCGATAGACGTGGCTCATGCCATCCACTACCTCCACCAGGATTGTGAGATACCCATAATTCACTGTGATCTTAAGCCAAGCAACATTTTACTTGATAGCGACATGGTTGCACACATTGGTGATTTTGGTCTGGCAAAGTTTCTTCCATTAAAACATCACCAAAGCAGTTCGAATGGAATAAGAGGAACTATCGGGTATGCAGCTCCAGGTAATCACTAAATTTAACTTCACTTAAAATTTTGAACTGATTACAATCAATTTTTTCTAGAACTCATCTTCGGTGAAACTTTATGGCAATTTAAAATCTAAAAATTCTGTACCATATATTGTTTTCTATTTTGTGGATGGGCAGAGTATGGTCTTGGAAGTGAGATGACAAAAGAAGGGGATATCTACAGCTTTGGGATTTTGTTGTTAGAGATGATAACAGGAAAAAGACTACAGACCAAATTTTTGAAGAAGGGTTGAACCTCCATGGGTATGTGAAGATGGCTTTACCTGATCGTGTGATGGAAATCATTGAACCGACAGTAATACATGACCTGGAGGAAGAGATGGAAGCTGTAAATGTGAAACGTCGTTCCGGTGAGGATGAAGCGAGAAGGTGGAAGAGATTGGAAGAGGGCATTATTTCATTGGCTAGAACCAGGTTGGCATGCTCCATGGAATCTCCTAGAGAAAGAATGGATTTGAGCAAGATAGTCCATGAGTTGCATCGCATCAATGGCATCCTTGCCATTAATTAGGAATTGTTGGATATATATATATATATATATATATTAGAAAACATCAAATATGAATGGACAAATTAAAAGTAATACTTTCAATGTTGTAAACTTATAGATATATAATCACGAGTAACAGAAGCATTATTTTCGTGTCTGATGGATCGAGATTTGTGACTAATCTCGCCAACCTAAAGATAAATGTTGTCTAAAGAGTTATTTACAATTAGAAGTTCCAAGGTATGACTGTCTCAATGATACACTGGGACCGCAACTGAGAAAAAGCCCAGTTATTTCAGAATTTCAAGGCAATAAACCAAGAGTTTATATGCATTACAGTGATATGGATATCAACTCAAGATCTTTCAAGTTATCATGCCTTTGTGCTTCAATTTAGTAGCTGAAGGAGTACTAACCTAAGTAATGTTAAAGGTGTGATCAACTTATATCAATATTGACATAAAATGTATAAGCAGAAACACTTTGCCCTTTAAAAGAAATTACCTCCAAGAAGAAAATTAATCGACATAGAGCACATAAAATAAGCAACAAACCACTGGCCGTTGCTAGCACACAAAGCAACTCTTCATGAGGCAAGTCGTCTGGCAGCTCTGCGAGAATGCTGATAAAGCTCTGGTCAAAAACCACCATTTGAGCAAAATTGACGGCTTTTGCACAATTTAAGCCTGCAAGACCAAGAGATAATTTATAACACAAAAAAGAAAAATACGACTAAGGAAACATATATAAGATATAGAGAAGGTAATGACAAAACAAGCAAAAGGAAAGTGGAGGTTGGATACGGCATATTTTACAGGATAAAACCAATGGTAATCACTTGCACCAGTGACCCGTGTGGCACTAAATTGGAAAAGGCATGTTGTGTAAGCAGCAAAATAGCATGTAACTAGAGATATAGATAGACACCTCTGAAATCACACCGTTTTTCTTTCTTCCCGAACAAACTGAGACCATACATATATAAGTGATTTTGTTAATCCACCGTGCTTGCCTTGAGAAACTTCATCTAACACCACACAGATCACTTGTCAACAAAATATCGAGACAAAATAGAGACAACATAACAACAGGACGCTACACTATATTTTTGACACCAGCAGACTTCTATGAGATGGCATGAGTTGAGACAAAAAAACAGCAGATAACAATAAAAACAGCTAAGACTGTCATGCGATGAGACGAAAAACTTGAATTAGCACATACAGTTCTCTAAGACCACTCTAACCAACCCCTCCCCCCAAATAGAAAAAACCACACCCACCCACCACTATAGAGTCAACTCAAATCCAATATATATAAACCATTCCGTGCCATTTGAAGTGACAGCAGATTGGGAACTTGCCAACAAGGAAAGAATATCCAACCAAAAAAATGAAACAAACAAGTGGTATACAAATTTTTCTATTGTGACTGAACAGATATTCTATTAAAAATTATTGAAATTCGGGTTCATGCCAAGGAGGTCTAAGTACATCCAAAACAGTATCCAAGAAAGAAATAACATAGTCCCATGATCACGAAGATGAAATTGTTCGATTTATACAAACTAAAAATCCAAGAAAAAAGATAAAAACTGCATATTGAGATTGACAGATTAAACATCACCTAACATCTTCTACATAAAAAATGCACAAAGTATAAAACTTATAGATATCTAATCACAAGAGACAGAAAGCATTATTTTCATGTCTGATGGATCCAGATTTGTGACTAATCTCGCCAACCTACAGATAAATGTTGTGTTTAAAAAACATGAACTAAGAAATAAAAGAATTTTTTACAAGACGTAATTTATAAAACAAGAAAGGAAACTACATAATACCACCAAGGAAACTCCAGTTCCGAGTATAAGTTACACTCACCAAAGTTGAAACCTCCATGATCAGTAAGTTAATGACTTCGGTGATCAAACCATAGACCAGAACATTATGTTCTTGCAGGACTGATGGATTGAGCATTGTGACCAGCTGAAAGAGCATGTCAGGTTGAAAGTTCTTTTTTATTAGGTAAAAGTGCACAAAGGTCCAACGACATCCTGAAAGTTCTTTTTTATTAGAGACAAACAGACATAAATATACTGCTATCTAGGGAAGAAACACATCACATTGAGGTACAGTTCTAACAAACCTTGCAACATCCTCAAAATCAGACATCTGAACCTTGCAAGCAAGAGTTTGTTTAGCATTTCAATTCCAATCACACAGCATGAGCAGGTACATCAGAAACTTCCTAGAACACCTTCTCGCTGTTCATTTGTAGTCTGAATGACATCAGCATATGTTTACTAATAACCATAGATATGAAACAACTAAAAGATATACTCTAAACGCAACTAAGATTATGATCAAGATAGCAATCAAAAGAGTCACAAAAAAAAACCTAGGAGATGAGAACTAAAACGATCATAGTATCAAATAAACACGTGAAAAAAGAACTCACAGCAATAAATAATATCCGGATTATGGTCTTTCTTTAGTCGCCAAGAATCAAGATATACCAGAAAACTGTCAATTTGTGAAAGAACCACCAACCAAACGTAGAATTCCACCGGCCAATAATCAACGGCAAGGATATTTTAATTATCTGTCATTAAATGTCATAATATATAATGTTTCAGCCACTAACTGCATATTAAGGTTCAGCAGGAAGAACTCTGGAGAGAATAATGCCTTAGATTGTCTCGGAGTTTCTTCAACAACACTCATACTTCAAGGTTGTTTGGGCCAATGATCATATCTCGTCAGCTTTTCTTATGGCAATTAATCCCCTCGACCACAGACCTCATTCGAATCTCTCCTCACTAATGCACAAATAAGGCCAGCCGTTCTGTTTATAAACCAGAGCATTATTTTTTGGTTTAGAAGCCAAAACAAGCCCCACAAATTTGTAAATATGAGAACAATATTAACTTGAAATAACAAAATTTTGCATCAAAACCGACTACAGGATTATGCAACTTACCTCTTAGCCCTCCCACATCAAGGAGAACTCGAGAGTTGCGGTTGGAACGGTTAGCAATGGTGATCAACCCCTAGATGGCACACGGGCTGTGATCCTCCATGCACAAGTTTCCTACAATCAGTCTGCAAAACAAAGAAAATACCCCTTTAACCATAAAAAAATAAAGAACAAAAAGATAAATAACATTCAGGATCAAATGACTAGGTGCACTACGTCAATTTAAACCTACAAAAAGATTAGTGTCGTTTAGTTGGAGTGAACAACCTCTACACAAGAGCGATGCCTGTATATTTATTGATGGCAAAAATGAACTCAATGGAAGTTTCCCACTAGTTTTCATATCGGTTGGAACTTCAAACTGATCTTTCTTTCTAGTAATGGTTGTATTTCCTAAGGTTTTTCCCAGCTCATCCTGTATCTCACGAAGAGAAGTGGGTCCCTTTGAAATATTGGCGCCGCCCCCATGCGGGGCCCTCACTTTTGGGCGTAGGTGGAGGAGGAGGAGGAGAAATGATCTGATGACACCCCACTTAATTAGAAAGATAGAAAGCCCACCTTTCCTGTTCTTCTTCTTAGATGATGCAGGTGATGATGGATTCCTACTTTTCAAGCATGGAAAGTCTTTCTTCAAGTAATCATCCTCGATAACTATATTGTCTATTTTACCCTTGTCATCTATCTCCTTTTCCTATAAATTACAACAAGAGCTTCACAAGGTAAGAAACTTTATGAAATAAGGGTTATTATCATCTTAATTTTGAATGTGAGGACATAGTCGTCCTAAATAAGTCGAACAACTCGCATATTGCATGTATCATAAGTACCAAGATTTGAGTTTTTCTTGAAAATACCTTTTGGTGAACTTGAGAAGCCTCAGAAGGCGAGAAACCCTTCACTGTGTTCAATTTAGCATCGGATTCATAGGTAGCAGGCACCTCTTCCCCTTGTGTCGATCTTCTTCTGCTCTTTCTCCTCTGTTTCTTGGTTCCACCTGCCTTCTCATTTCCTACGCTGTCTGGAGTAGCAGATTTTGTCTGAATTCTGTCAACAGGAACACCAAGCTCAATGAGGGAGTTCTCCAAAATTGGCCTGTTCTGAAGCTTGTTGATCTGCTGACTATCAAGATGATAACCCTTGGACTGTTTTTCCTCCAATATCTCAATCTGTTGCAACTTTTTTCTTAAAGCCAGAACTTGTTCGCCGACTTCTTTAGTTGCAACGTTGTCTGGTTGTATAGAAAGCTATCAAACGCAAGGAAAACAATCTACAACCGGAACCAAGGTCTCCCGGAAAAACCTCAAGGTCGCGGCAGGTTTACAGGAATGCTTTGGAACCTTTGTAGAGGACATCCAATTCACGAAGGACGTAGAGGCTTGCTAGAGTAAACACAAAATGTTGTGAAATATATGCAGACTCTAAAACCAAATATAGAATTAAGAAGCATAAGATCCTCCTGGTAACAGAAAAAAATTCAGACTGAAATCTTCTGGATCCATTCAGAACCTCTAGATCTTTCAAGGCACTGGCATAGGCATCATTCAAATATGGCATCTATAGAATTTTGCAAAACCTCAAGATCCATTCTTCAGTAAGTTGTGCAATTGTCACATGGCCGCCTTTAACCAAAATATCAGCATAAGAACATATTGTCAAATGGAATGTAGCATACTTTCAACAATACTGCAATACAAAAGGAATTTTAATGAATTGAAACCAAACAGTAGATTTCTTCTACTATAATACCAACTTGATATTCTTCTACTATAATAACATCTCAAAAAAGATAGCCCGATCAAGCTTGCTTTGTCTTAAAGATACTAGATAGCTGTCACTTTGCGGAAGAACCGCCAACCAGAAGTAGAATTCCCCAGCCAAGAGAACATTCATGTGGTTCCCTGTGGCAATTACTAAAATCAAGTCTTTAAGATACTAGATAGCAATCAAAAGAGTACTCACAAAAAAAACCATAGGAGATGAGAACTAAAACGATCATAGTATCAAATAAACACATGAAAAAAGAACTCACAGCAATAAATAATATCCAGATTATGGTCTCTCTTTAGTCGCCAAGAATCAAGATATACCAGAAAACTGTCAATTTGTGAAAGAACCACCAACCAAACGTAGAATTCCATCGGCCAACAATCAACGGCAAGGATATTTTAATTATCTGCCATTAAATATGTCATACATATATATACTGCAACTAATTGAAGAAAATTCCATACATAAATATGCTCTCTTTTCTTTATCAGGAACTTGAAGAAAATATGTAATGTTTCAGCCACTAACTGCATATTAAGGTTCAGCAGGAACAACTCTGGAGAGAACAATGCCTTAGATTGTCTCGGAGTTTCTTCAACAACACTCATACTTCAAAGTTTTTGGGCCAATTATGGTAATTAATCCCCTGTATCTTTTTTGGCTTTCAATAGTTTGCATAAAATAATATCTATAGTACAAGTGTTTACAGTTTGAGTACAAACCATTGAAGCAGTAAAAAAACAAAACCATACCAGCCGTGAGATTTTGCCACTCTCTGTGATATGACAATAAGGACATATGTGATATGTGAGCTGCTGCATGACTTGTACCACCTGAAGTCGGTTTCATGTACTACCTATGGTACAATGTTAGGCTGTTAATTATGTCCAAATATCAGTAACCGCCTCACTGCTTCCGTTCTCTAACCCTTTGCACTTGAGATACAACCATGTCCATTTCCGTGCAATTGAAAGCATCAATGCTGCCAAGACCCTTGAAGCTAATATCAAGTTGTATGATTTAAAGAGGGTTGAGAGAGTGCACTGGACTTTCTTGTTCAATTGATGATGATGTACATTTATACCCATCTGCTGTATCAACCTTACATGCAGGGCAAATTTAATTCTTTGGCCTGAAGATAATTTGAAAAGTGACAATTCGTCACATTTATTACAAGCAATCATTGGTCTCTGATCATACCGCTTCCTACAGATACAGCAAAATACAAAGCACAATTAAGAATAATTGAAATGAAAATCAACAAACAAAAATAGGCATGCAAAAAATGAGAGTAATCCTTTTTGCTAGTTTCCATGAGTTCCTTGTCGAAGTGCACAAGAAAACTTTCTCCTACCGCTGGCCTTTCAAAAACTTAATGCAATTCAAGTGCACCAGAATCAGCAGAAACCTGTTCAGTGGTAAGGTATAAATTCCATTAAAACATCACCAAAGCAGTTCGAATGGAATAAGAGGAACTACCGGGTATGCAGCTCCAGGTAATCACTAAATTTAACTTCACTTAAAATTTTGAACTCATTACAATCAATTTTTTCTAGAACCCATCTTCTGTGAAACTTTATGGCAAGTTAAAATTTAAAAATTCTGTAACTATATATTGTTTTCTATTTTGTGGATGGGCAGAGTAAGGTCTTGGAAGTGAGATGACAAAAGAAGGGGATATCTACAGTTTTGGGATTTTGTTTATAGAGATGATAACAGGAAAGAGACCTACAGACCAGATTTTTGAAGAAGGGTGAGATGCATTTATGACATGATGATGTTCTGCGTCCTCAAATAACATTTCAATTTCCTGCTAAATGAAAAAATAAAAGGTTAAATAATAATTATTATAAAAATAGCCTTCCAGGGAAAGAAACTTGATATAAGATTAGTGTAGAAACACACTTTGGCACCTTAAAAGAAACATGTTTCAGTAATGTTTAACTCAACATCAACGTAAATCATTATTGACATAAAATGTCTGAGCAGAAGCACTTTTGCCCTTAAAAAGATTTTATCTACAAGAAGAACAAAGTTTCATGACATAGAGCACAATAAATAAGCGACAAACCACTCACCTTCGCTACCACACAGAGGTATTCTTCATGAGACAAGTCTGGCAGCTCTGCGACTAAACAGATAGAGATCTGAAACAAAACCACTATTTGAGCAAAATTGATGGCTTACACAATTTAAGCCTGCAAGACCAAGACAAGAGGTAATTGATAAAACAAGAAAGAAAAATATGACAAAGGAAACTTCAGTTCTGAGTATATATTAATTACGCTCACCGAGGTTGAAAACTCCATGATAAGATCTAGGGAAGGTAAGAAGAAGCATAAAGAAAAAGACACCTGTTCAGTAATTGAACAGATATTCTATTAAGCATAAACAATCTCTTACACCTTCTTCCAAATCTGAGCTTGACCCAAGTTTTTTTTGCCAGTTCTCGCATCTATTTCATTCACGTTGTGAAATATATGCAGACCTCCTGGTAATGTAAAAAATAATCAGGCTTAAATCTGACTGGATCCATGTCGGAACCTTCTGTTCCAGTTCTTTTAAGGCACTGGAATTGGGCATCATTCAAATATGTCATCTGAAGAATCTTACAAGACCACAAGAGCCAATGAGCCATTCTTCAGCAAGTTATGCAATTGTCACATGTCCACCTTTAACCTAAATATCAACACAAGAACATCGTCAAATGGAATAGGAACGTAGTATACTTTCTCATGAATACTGCAATAAACAAGGAATTTTAATGAATCTAGATAGAGATGTAGGTGTTGTACGAATAATAGTAACTTAAACAACCATTTAACTAATAATATACCAGTGCAGTTCTCCCTAATAATCAACTTTACATTGTCCAACTTTTTCCCAATGGCCTGACTGGCATATGAAGAAAGTTGTTTCACTCCTTTGGAGGCTGTAGAGAACTTCTTTAGCGAATATTTGTGAAAACAGCCGATGACACAACCTCAATAACCTTGTTTGAAAGTAACTTTTGGTGGTCCCTTCTAATGACTGCGTATATATATATAATTGCATGAATACAAGCACTTGCTAATTACATAATTACTTAAGCTTGTACTTGTTTATATAAATAAATATTTGGTATCAATATTATTATAAAGATGGAGAGGTTGGAGAGAAGGTATATTATAGTATAACAGCAAGGTGATTAAAATGGCTGAAAGCCTCAGTTGTCTTGAGTGATCAAATGGTTCCAATGAAGCTGTAAAGGATATTACACAAGATTCATTAATGATTTACAGAACTGAATGTTGAACCACCAAAACGACATAAATAAACTTAAGGACATAGTGTACCTAAGATAAAGCATTGAGTAGCAGATTACCAGCATCAACATTAACCCCAACAATGACTCCACCTCTCTGCATCCATGAACTGACCCTTTGCACTTCAGACACAACCACCTTCATTTCCATGCAATTGAAAGCATCAGTACAGCCATGCCAAGACCCTCCATAGATTCAATAATATCATTATCATCTACCTACCAAACCCATTTCCCTGGATTCCTAAAAGAGGTCAAAATACCAATTTAAAACCTTGAAATTATTATCAAGTTGTATGATTTAAAGAGTTTTGAGAGAGTGCACTTGTCTTTCTTGTTCAATTAATGATAGAAGCACATTTATCCTCATCTGCTGTATCAACCTTACATGCTCTCTATCTGAAAAACCTATGAATATGTTGAAAGAAAATGGAGTTTGCATTCACACAGGTTTTCATAGTGCTGCATGCATGATACAAATAGTTAGCTAAGAAAACAGAACAAAGGGCCAACAATCCCACAACTAAATAGCGTCAATTTCATATGATCAAAGGATTGGAGTTTTAAAATTTCTGCAGGATATGGTTGCAATGCAAACCAGTGGGTGGAACATAAGCACCAAAACTGCAAACAGAGCGTGTTGGATACATTCAGCACGATATAGGAAGACATAAATTTAAAATCCCTTGCCGAAAGATAGAACTGCTGACATATGAAAGTCGTATCCTACAAAAACATCATCCAAAATTTTCAACAATTTTTGTAATTACTACCACCACTAAGGCTGATTTCAAAGAGCCATGTGAAAAGTAAGGTAATGCATTTATGTCGAAATCATTATGTAAATACGAGGCAATATCTTAGTACATCCAAAACAGTGTCCAAGAAATAATTAACATAGTCCCACAGAAGATGAAATTGTTTGATTTATACATACTAAACATCCAAGAAAAAGATAAAAACTGTATATTGATATTGACAGATTAAACATCCCCTAACATCTTCTACATAAAGAATGCACAAAGTATAAAACTTACAGATATCTAATCACAAGAGACAGAAGCATTATTTTCATGTCTGATGGATTGAGATTTGTAACTAATCTCGCCAATCTACAGATAAATATTGTGTTATGAACTAAGGAACAAAACAATTGTTTAAAAGAGGTAATTTATAGAACAAGAAAGAACCATATGACCAAGGAAGCCTCAATGATAAGATCTAGAGAAGGTAATATTGACAAAATTGCGGAATACATCACCGGAATCTATCGTACTTGGCCTTTGACTAATTAGCCGTGGTCAAAAAGAAATTATTGACAACATCAACGATCGAGAAGCAACTACATCACAAAATAAAAACACAATCACACAGCTATATATATACATATGTGTATTACGAATTTACGATTAAAATAAAACCTTCAAGTACAATATGATCCATCCATCAACAACATTAATTTCTTGATCGAATATTCTTCACAAATCAATAATCCCTTGATCGCATCTATGTATTTTCCTTCATAAACGCAGTAAGTATAGTAGTCTTTAACGAAAGATAGATATAAAAATAATCGGAGTTCCTCTTCGATCTTACAAGAAGACTTCAAAGTCATTCATTCTTCAGACGTTGGTTTGACCTAATTAATAGAATCGAATGGAAAACAAATGAGGGTGAAGATCACATATATGCAGGTGTATATATAGGTGTATTAGGTCGGTCGCCAATTGACCGTTGGATTCCAATATGACCGTTGGATTTCAATACGACCGTTGACTAAATCTCAAGATATGGTCTTAATTCTGTTTTACTTTCCTTTTCTAAATTTTCTTTTCAAAAAAGAATTCTTTTTTCACAATTTGAATCTTTTTATCGAAAGGAAAAAAAAATTTATGTATTTCTATTTATTTTAAAAGAGAATATTTAAAAACGATCCGTTGATCATTGTGTCGATAGTTCATCATTTTTAAAAATCTTTTACTAATTTTTTTTATAAATAACAATTATTACAAGTTTTTCTACTTAATTATAACTAAATTTTGTTAATTTATACAATTTCATTTACTTGTTTATAATTAAATCTATAAAATAAAAATTAATATATACACTTTATGAAAATATTCAAAATATCATTTATTAAAACATATTTGATGTTTATAGAGAGAAAGAACAAAGTGATCATTTTTCATAATTAATACAAAATTCAATCCGAGAGAAGAAAATTCCAAATTCAATATAGGGTAAAAATTTGTTTGGCTATTCTGTTAAATATATCAAGTATTAAAGCGGATTGAATTACAAGATAAAAAGAACATTTGTTATGTTAAAATAAATATTCTTCATCATAAAAATTTGACACGGTTTATTTCTTGTTTTATTAAAACCTTTTTAAACCCAAATCTATATTATCATAACTTATTATTATGTAGTCTCTCTACATAAGCATAGGACAATATTAAAATTCAGGGAAATGTTTAAAAAACGCAACAAACTATCTTATTTTGAATGGTTAAATTCTTAAACTATTTTTTTGATTGAAAAAATCCTTAAACTTTTTTATTTTGAATGATTAAGTTTCTGAACTATTTTTCTGAATGAAAAAAACCATTAAACTTTTTCATTTTGAATGATTAAGTCTCTAAACATTTTTTTTAATAAATAAACCATTGATCTTTTAAAAACTAGTTACCTACAATTTTTTTTAAAATAAGTTACTTGTAACTCACTAAAAAAGTTTTTAAGTAAAATAAACTTAAATCGGTTTTACCATTCCAAAAAACCTACGCAATTAAAACCTTAGCAAACAATGGTACCGCTCCCCCTCGTCAATTCCCCATTACGCCAACGTTGTTTGTTCTTCGTTTCGTCTAGCATGTTGTTGGCCCCTGCCATATATATTCTTCTTCTTTTGATCTATTTTTTATCCATCATAAGAGGGATAATCAAAAGATAATCAGTTAAAGGTAGTTTACTTATGTTTAAAAGTTGTAAATAATTTTTAAAAATTCGATGGTTTAATTTTTTGAAAAAAAATTCAGGTACTTAATCATTCAAAATAAAAAAGTTTAATGGTTTTTTTTATTTAAATTAGAAAGTTTAATGATTTTTTCAGCCAAAAAATAGTTTAGGGACTTAATAATTCAAAATAATAAAGTTTAATAGTTTTTTCATTCAAAAAAATAGTTTAAACACTTAACAATTCAAGCTAGAATAGTTTATTGGGTTTTTTTGAAACATTTCCCTAGAATTTAAACCCTCGAGCCTTTATTTCCAAGTTAAAGACTTGGATTACCCCATGGATGTCTTTCCTTTGTATTTAATTAAAGTTTTAAAAGTTTGTATAAATCGGAAGAAGAAAAAAACTTTAACAAGGGCCTACTAATAGTAATTACTATACCCACCAAATTTCATGCCAACCCGAGTCTTCCACTCATTTCATATGCTTGGATCACAAGATTTGGGTTTTCATATAATCGTTTTTGAAATTTTTGTCACAGTTGCATTATTTCGTTTCGTTTAAACTATAACATCTGATTAGACAATTTAAGTTTTTGAAATTTTTGTGGCTTTGGAATTTGAAGTAATGGAAAATTTGTTATGTTCTTTTCTTCTCCTTCATAAAACTTATTGTAATTTTGAACTAATCAAGAACTTAGCTTTCACTTAGTATTGCTAAGGGGTTGTTATTTTTTTTCTACATTAAGCCCTCTATAAGCTAAGTTTTATGTCATGAAAAATTGTTTTTTAAGAGATAGAGACCAATAGGTTTGAAAGAGACAAAGATAGAGGGTCAAATTATTTATGGGGCATTTCTTATATTAATTTGTTTGAGGTAACTTTATAAATACAAGTGAAGGATCCTAACTTATTCCATGTTACCATTTGACTTAAGGGTTTAACGATAAAGCCATAAAAACAATCATGTACACGAATAAAGTGACAACAATATTATTGCATGGAAGAATCAAGAAAGGTATGCCACAAGTGTCTTTTATGTTTTTTTAACGCATGTGTTTATGGGATTTGAGACCTGTAAGGGTTTTTAAATATCATTTGAAAAAGGGCTAAATGCATGAAATATCAACTCATTTCCATAAAAAAAATATTATTATAACATTGTACTTCATTTTTCATTATTACAACAATATACTTTAGATTATTTTTTATTAAGACATTGTACTTGTGATTTTTTTTCATTATAACAATGAATAATCTTTTGATTTGAATTAAGATGGTAAATGTCATGATGCACTTTACTAGATTTTCGTGTCATATCATTGTTTACGTATAACATATTGTTGACATACCATATTATTGTTCACGTATAACATATTTTTGACGTACCATTTTTTGTTATAATATTGTACTTTCAAACTATTTACCTTTACATATTATCTCATAAAGATATTTAATTAACTAAAAAAAATCTAAATTATTCGTTAATATAATAATATCAAGAAAGTTGTACATCACAATTTAACTAGTAAATGAAATTGTATAAATAACGAAATTAATGTGGATTTCTTTTATAAAGCTCATCTCTTCACCATCTTTTGGAAATGTAATGGTTTTTGTAATATTTATTATTTATTTTAATTTTTAAAAAATTATGACATTGAAAAAAATAATTATTTTCTAAATAATTACTTATATATTAATATTATTACATTTTAATAATATATTATGACAAGAAAACATATTTTTTACCCTTTTTTACATAAGTTTTTATTTAAAGTTCACTTTTGGTCCCTGTGTGATGTTCATTTCAATGGTTTTCGTCCCTGAAGTTCATTTTCTCAATTTTAACCCTCACGTTTGACACTTTTCCCAATTTCAGTCCCTTCGTCAAATGGACGTTAAAATTTTCTGTTAAGTCCAATTTAGAGAGGGGTATTTTAGTCATTTTACTTGTTTTCTTAATTTTCTCATTTTTACAAAAAAAATCAAACCTCAGGGACCTGTTATGTAATTAGCTATAACATATTATATATATATACACACACATACCACCACCACCACCATCACCACCGCCATCGCCACCGCCGCCGCCACCACCACCACCCCCACCACCACCCCCACCATCACCACCATCGCCACCACCACCATCGCCGCCACCACCACCACCACCGCCATCACCACATTTGATATTGGATGGCAACCACAGGGACCAAAAATGTAATTTACTCTAAATAAAATGTTAAACTCAAAACATTCTGAAATTAAAATATAAATTCTGATGGAAGAAAGTCAAAATAAAATATGTAAAAAAAGATCGCCATCATTCGTTTTTGTTAGATTTGGGAAGGTCGACGGCTAACTAAAATAATTGAATTACCTATTTATATATGGATTGTAGTCGATCATTCAGCATTACACGTTCTTCCTGTCTTCTTCTACGTTCCGTTGTTTCGATTTCTCTACATTTCATCACAGACGGTTTACAATTGCTTTCCATATCTTACTGTACGGGATCAGCAGGAGGGGCTGAAGATCTAGATATACAAGTTGTTTTGTACGCTATAAATCTGTATTAGGTTAGGGCTACTGTATGTCGACTGTCGAGTCAAAGAGAAGGCGCGTTTTCCCCAAAAAGGTTGTCAGAGACACAATCAGGTTTCCATTAAATCAAAGTTCATTAACCGATTCTTGGTTACTCTTGATCATCAAGTGTGGTGTTCGATTTCAATTGTAGAAACTAGTCTGGCATTCCATTTTTCAAAAAAATTTCTAGGGTAAACTTTTATTTATCGATAGGGCTGTAGTATCTTGTAGACTTTTAGTTAGTTTTGGTGTAAAGATTTTATGTGTTATTTAGTATTTGATTTCCATTTGAAGCTACCGGATGTCGATATGTTCTTCATATAAACCATCGTATCAGAACACCAACCAGACATCCCCTAACCCTAATTCACATCCCAAATTTCGCTGTACTGGTGCTTTCTTTCAGTTTCTTTAATAGCTCCGATCATTTTCTTATTTTCTTTTTGTTTTGGGGATTTTATTTCTGTGATAGGTATTAAATATACTTTGAGTATTCATAGAGATCAACCTAATCTGAGGCACAAAACTTGGAATATTTTTACAAAATTTTTATTCTTAGATGTGAGGCAACTTCTTGTTTTCATTAGTAGAATTATATGATTTGTTGATGATATTAAGAAATGTTGGATTCATTTTGAAATTATTTAAGTTTTAATTATTTGCATGTGATGATAGATCAAACAGGGGCATCTGTATTCTATTGGAGCATGATGTTTTGTCTATGGGAGGCTTGTGTTTTTGTTAAAAAATCAAAATCAATTTCTTTATTGTGTTCATACTTTTTGGTAATTCTATTGATTTTGTTGTTTATTTGTATTTACTTGTGAAATATGACCCGTGTTGCCAATGATGCATTTTATTTGTACGTATGTTCTGCAAGATTGCACCTGTTGTGATGATTCTTTTATCATCCATTGATCAAGTTTTGATCTTTTAAAATGAGTTGTTCAACACATTTACCAAACGGTTTTGTTAACGAGTGCTTAATATAGAATGAGGGTTAAAATAGTCATTTATGACATTCAGACCATTTATTCAGCATAACAAACAAACAACAAGATATCTCAACCTAGACAGACAGGTTTATCCAGAAAGACATCTTTATGCATACAGGACTTAATGGAAAACCAACCAAACAACTCCTTAATTTCCTTTCAAAACTTCCTCCCAAACGTGGGAGGAAAAAGTAGGAAAGAAAAGAAAAAGTAAAAAAAATAAATAAAAATCATTTAAAAAAAGTAAAATAAGTTATTGACGGAGAAGGCCGAAGGAATAACTAATAGACTTTGGGTTTTGATGGGGTCTATTCGTCGAGGGAATAGAGGGGAAAGTCACCTAGTTTGAGGACAAAACAACTTTAACAAGTTTTTATTTTTCTAAAATAAAGAACATCTTTTTAGAATATCTAAAGAATTATTTTAACTCAGTTGATTATTTATTTAATTATCTTATCAAAATCTTAAATTATAATCGGTTCAAATGATTTATAATTTTTAAACTTACTATCGATTTCACCAACTTATCAATTAATTGAATTCATCCTTAAAATCAATTAAATTTATATAATTTTTGCTTTATAACTATACCCGAACCTGACCAGTCCGTATCTAAAGCAATCCAAAATCCGAAGCTTAAAATTTGGGTCTTTGTTTTCATATCCGAAACCCGAACGAGGTTTTGAGTTGTCCACCCGAACCCACCTGACCTGCCTGATGGACACCCCTAACTTTTTGTATTTAATCAATAAAATCGCTATGAAAAAACAAAAATTAATAAATGATATTTTGAATATTTTCATAAAGTGTATATATTAATTTATATTTTATAGATTTAATTATAAACAAGTAAAAGATTTTTAAAAATGATGAACTATTCGACACAATGATCAACGGATCGTTTTTAAATATTCTCTTTTAAAATAAAAAGAAATACATAATTTCTTTTTTCCTTTCGATAAAAAGATTCAAATTGTGAAAAAAGAATTCTTTTTTGAAAAGAAAATTTAGAAAAGGAAAGTAAAACAGAATTAGGACCATATCTTGAGATTTAGTCAACGGTCATATTGGAATCCAACGGTCAATTGGCGACCGACCTAATACACCTATATATACACCTGCATATATGTGATACACCTACATCTAAATCTTCACCGTCATTTGTTTTCCGTTCGATTCTATTAATTAGGTCAAACCAACGTCTGAAGAATGAATGACTTTGAAGTCTTCTTGTAAGAGCGAAGAGGAACTCCGATTATTTTTATATCTATCTTTCGTTAAAGACTACTATACTTACTGCGTTTATGAAGGAAAATACATAGATGCGATCAAGGGATTATTGTGAAGAATATTCGATCAAGAAATTAATGTTGTTGATGGATGGATCATATTGTACTTGAAGGTTTTATTTTAATCGTAAATTCGTAATACACATATGTATATATATAGCTGTGTGATTTTCTTTTTATTTTGTGATGTAGTTGCTTCTCGATCGTTGATGTTGTCAATAATTTCTTTTTGACCACGGCTAATTAGTCAAAGGCCAAGTACGATAGATTCCGGTGACGTATTCCGCAATTGTGTCAATATTACCTTCTCTAGATCTTATCATTGAGGCTTCCTTGGTCATATGGTTCTTTCTTGTTCTATAAATTACCTCTTTTAAACAATTGTTTTGTTCCTTAGTTCATAACACAATATTTATCTGTAGATTGGCGAGATTAGTTACAAATCTCAATCCATCAGACATGAAAATAATGCTTCTGTCTCTTGTGATTAGATATCTATAAGTTTTATACTTTGTGCATTCTTTATGTAGAAGATGTTAGGGGATGTTTAATCTGTCAATATCAATATACAGTTTTTATCTTTTTCTTGGATGTTTAGTATGTATAAATCAAACAATTTCATCTTCTGTGGGACTATGTTAATTATTTCTTGGACACTGTTTTGGATGTACTAAGATATTGCCTCGTATTTACATAATGATTTCGACATAAATGCATTACCTTACTTTTCACATGGCTCTTTGAAATCAGCCTTAGTGGTGGTAGTAATTACAAAAATTGTTGAAAATTTTGGATGATGTTTTTGTAGGATACGACTTTCATATGTCAGCAGTTCTATCTTTCGGCAAGGGATTTTAAATTTATGTCTTCCTATATCGTGCTGAATGTATCCAACACGCTCTGTTTGCAGTTTTGGTGCTTATGTTCCACCCACTGGTTTGCATTGCAACCATATCCTGCAGAAATTTTAAAACTCCAATCCTTTGATCATATGAAATTGACGCTATTTAGTTGTGGGATTGTTGGCCCTTTGTTCTGTTTTCTTAGCTAACTATTTGTATCATGCATGCAGCACTATGAAAACCTGTGTGAATGCAAACTCCATTTTCTTTCAACATATTCATAGGTTTTTCAGATAGAGAGCATGTAAGGTTGATACAGCAGATGAGGATAAATGTGCTTCTATCATTAATTGAACAAGAAAGACAAGTGCACTCTCTCAAAACTCTTTAAATCATACAACTTGATAATAGTTTCAAGGTTTTAAATTGGTATTTTGACCTCTTTTAGGAATACAGGGAAATGGGTTTGGTAGGTAGATGATAATGATATTATTGGATCTATGGAGGGTCTTGGCATGGATGTACTGATGCTTTCAATTGCATGGAAATGAAGGTGGTTGTGTCTGAAGTGCAAAGGGTCATTGGTCGATGGTATTAATTGGTTTAAGAAAGCTGTTGATAGCATTTTCCCAAACCGCATGAACCTCAAACCGCACCGCAAAATGCGGTGCGGTGCGGTTTATGCGGTTTGTACCTATCACACTTGATGTCTACAATTCAATATTTATAAGTTTAAAAATACATTATAAAATGAACAATAAAGTGACCTTAGTTCAGAAAAATAAAGAGTTTCAATATATCCTATTCCCAAATACATATTGCATAATTAAAAACATTTTAAGAAGTAAAATAAATAAATTCCGAACTAGATTGGAAGTGTGAGTCGTGACGTGTCCAATTAATTTATTAATATTATCAATTGTGATATTAGATCAAACTAAAAGCGCAAAACACAAAGTCCAAAAATATTACATAAATAATAAATTATTCTATATATATTTATGTGTTATATATAAAATTTAAAAGATATAAAGCATCTGGTGCGGTGCGGTTTGAACCGCGGTCGTTTGATAGCTCAAAACTGCATAGTGCGGTTTGGTAAAAATGCAAACTGCAAACCACACCGCGAAAGTTCTAAACCGCGTTTTGCGGTGCGGTGTGGTGTGGTGTGGGCAGTTTGGCGGTTTGGATGAACACCCCTAGTTGATAGTTAGCCGGTGGATTCTACATTTGGTTGGTGGTTCTTTCAGAAATTGACAGTTTTCTGGTATTATCTTCGTTCTTGGTGACAAAGAGAGCAAAATCAGGTTATTATTTATTGCTGCAAGTTTTTTTTCATGTGTTTATTTTATACTATGGTCGTTTTAGTTTTATTTAAAAGGTGACTTAAGAATCTGTTTGTCGGTTTTTGCTGCTAATATCTTTTCGCATATTTGAGCTTGCATTTGCAATAAATTCATGGAGAGTCTGAGCATCTATGTTAATAAAAGCTTTGCAAAAGCCTTCAATCTACCAGATTCTCCGCTACAGAAAGAGGCATTTACTGATTTAAGGATATAACTTGCCATTTACAGCTGAGATATTTGCCATGTTATCTAAAAGATCCCGAATTACCTGTTTGCAGGGTCTTACTATACATGTTCCTACAGAAGATTTTTTTGGTGTAGACTTATGACAACAATTCACACTGGTGTGCGGTGGGCTATTAAGGCCGAAAAGGTCCAAATTTTCTATCTCCATCAACCAATGCCTACTACGGGCCGAGTTTATTATCAATTAGAATATTGCAGCAAACCTTAGTCTTCAATATTATTCAATTACCATATTGCATAAATGTGCATTTACATATCCTAATTATTGGTATGGATGCCATTGATGTGATGCAGCTCATGGACGATCTTGCTTGCATCTATTCTTTCTCTCGGAGATTCGATGGAGCATGCCAACCCGATTCTAGCCCATGAAATCATGCCCTCTTCCAATTTCTTCCACCTTCTTGCTTCATCCTCACGAGAACGACAGTTGATATTTGCGGCTTCCATCTCGACCTCCAGGTCATGCAATACTGATGGTTCAACTATTTCCATCACATGATCAGGCAACCCCATCTTCACATAGCCATGGAGGTTCAGCCCTTCTTCAAAAACTGCATCGGTAGGTCTCTTTCCTGTTATCATTTCTAGCAACAATATCCCGAAACTGTAGATATCCCCTTCTTTTGTCATCTCACTTCCAAGACCATACTCTGCCAACAACAAAAAACACAAAATATGGGTTTTAGAAAAGACACATTGAGAATGTAATGGGTTCAAAAATTTTGGTGAAGTTCAACATATCGATTACCTGGAGCTGCATACCCCATAGTTCCTCTTATACCTACCGAACTGCTTTGATGAGGTTTTAATGGGAGAAACTTTGCCAACCCGAAATCACCAATGTGAGCAACCATGTCGTTGTCAAGTAAAATGTTGCTTGGCTTCAGATCACAATGAATTGTGGGTATATCACACTCCTGGTAGGTAATGTATGGCATGAGCCACGTCAATCGCAATCGTTAAACTTTGGCCAAGGCTTAATCTTCGTGGAGCTGCTTCTTCGGTCTCAATTTCTTGTTATGGAGATGGATGTAGCCACCTTTCGAGACTCCCATTTGGCATGAACTCGTAAATAAGAGCTTTGAAATCGTTACCTTGAAAATCAACAGATGAGCAGGAAGTAATGATTTTTAGAAGAATAAGATCCCTTATGTTTTTCAAAGCTTCACACTCTGCCATAAAACTCTTGAAAGCTCCTTGGTTTCCAAGCTTTAGGACCTTGATAGCAACCATTGCACCACCTTCTTCAAGGATACCCTTATAAACAGCGCTGAAAGCCCCTGTCCCAATCATGTTCCGTTCGGAGAATTCATCGATGGCTTTGAGTATGCTTCCATAAGAGACCCTTGAAAATGGTTGCCCAGGTGAGGCTTCAGTTGGTTGTGCTTGCCTTTTCCTTCTTCGCCAACAAAACAACAAAGAACACGCCAGTGCCATAACTAGAAATGAACAAAGTGTGATGACAACAAGAATAACACGGAAACCTTTCTTTGATCTTACTATGGGGCCACACTTGGGTAGCCCAAGTTCGGGATTGCCATTGCCATTAATTGCAATCGCACTTGCATTCTTGGGAACACCCCTCGTTGGCACCTCCCCATCAAGATTGTTGAACGACAAATCCAGTGAAGACAAATTTAGTTGCTCCAAGAATTTAGGAATCTGTCCGGAGAAGTTGTTACTAGAAAGATCAAGTTCCCTGATACCTCTTAGCAAGAAATTCATGGAGTCTGAGCATCTAAGTTATTTAAAGCTTCGGAAAAGCCTTCAATCCACCAGATTCTGCACTACTGAAAGAGGTATTTGATGATTGTAGGATATAAGTTGCCATTTACACCAAGGATATTTGCCATGTTTATCTACAGGAAATTAAATTATGTTCCTGAATTATCTGTTTGCAGGGTCTAACTATAATTGTTCCTATTGGAGATTATAGACTTAACACAACAACGCACACTGGTTTGCAGTGGGAAAATAAGGCCGTAAAGGTCCAAATTCAATCTCCAACAACCAACGCCTGCTATGGGACGAATCAATTAATGCTTTTGCTACCCTGAACAGGTTCCAGCGGATTCTGGTGCACTTGAACAAGCAAAAAGGATTACTGTCTTTGGTAGCATGACTGCATCCGTTCATTGACTTTCGTTTCAATTATTCTTGTTGTGGTATGTTTTGGTGAGTGCAGTGAGTGCATGAACATAGTATGCTTTTCTGTGTCTGTAGGAAGGTGTAAATGATCCAAAGAGCTACATTTGTCCTGCATTTAAGGTTGATATTACAGATGAGGATAAATGTGCTTCATCAACAATTGAACAAGAAAGTCAAGTGCACTCTCCCAAACCTCTTTAAATTTTGATATTAGTTTCAAGGGTCTTGGCAGCATTGATGCTTTCAATTGCACGAAAATGCACATGGTTGTATCTGAAGTGCAATGGTTTGGAGAACGGAAGCAGTGAGGTGGTGACATTGTTGAGGTTAACGTTGGTGATGATAATCTGCTACTCAATGCTCTATCTTGGGTACACCATGTTCTTCAGTTTATTTCTGTTTTCATTTTATTTTGTTTAGAAAGATCTGCTTGTTTATATATGGTGAATTTTTCAGTATTCTTCAGAGAAAGGAAGATATTTGGACATCATAATAAGCCGAACATTGTACCATGCATGGGCAGTACATGAAACCGACTTCAGGTGTCTATATCTATATAACATGCCCTATCCATTATGGGTACCAATTCAAATGATTATCCAAATGTATGCACAGTGTCATTAGAAGGGACGGCCAAAAAATTTACTCATAAAACAAGTCTTCATAGTTCATCATTCGAACAAGGTCATTGAGGCTGTGTCATCGGCTGTTTTCACAATTTTTTGCTAAAGAATTTCTCTACGGCCTCCAAAAGAGAAACAGCTTCCTGCATATTCTATCTAGTCAGGCCATTGGGAAATAGTGGGACCATGTAAAGTTGATTATTGATTATCGGGGAGAACTGCACTGGTATATTGTTAGTTAAATGGTTGTTTAAGTTACTATTATTCGAACAATACCTACTGCTCTGTGTAGATTCATTAAAATTCCTTGTGTACTGTAGTATTCGTGAGAAAGTATGTTAAGTTCCTGTTCCATTTGACAATGTTTTTATGTTGATATTTAGTTTAAAGGTGGCCATGTGACGATTGCACAACTTGCTGAAGATGGATCTTGAGGTCTTGTAGAAGTCTTCAGATGCCTATGCCAAGCCTCGAAAGTTGCGGAAAGCGGAACAGTTTCTTTGGGCTGGTTCTAAAATGGATTCAATAAGGTTGAAGTCTCTGATTACTTTTTCCATTGGCACGAGGTTCTTATGCTTCCTAATTATTATCCTTGGTTGAAGAGTCTGCATTTATATCAGAATATGACCGATGTTGTTGTGAAGGATATTCATAAGCGGTAGGAAATGGGTTTGGTAGGCAGATGATAACGACATTATTTGATATATGTGGGGTGTTGGCAGCACTGATGCCTTCAATTGCATGGAAATGAAGATAGTGGAAGCAGAGAGGCGGAGACATCAAAGTTGGTGATGATAATCTGCTACTCTATGCTTTATCTCAGGTACGTACACTATGACTATGTTTTTCAGTTTATTATTCCGTTCTGTAAATCATTAACGAGTCCCGTCCTGTGTAATGTATTTTACAGCTTCATTGGGACCATTTTATGATCACTCAAGATACCACATATTAATATAAACAAGTAATGTACTTTACAGCTTCATTGGGACCATTTTATGATCACTCAAGATACCACATATTAATATAAACAAGTAATGTACTTTACAGCTTCATTGGGACCATTTTATGATCACTCAAGATACCACATATTAATATAAACAAGTAACTTCATACTTCATAGTCCTGTTGCTGTTGCTGTTACCTAGTTTTTTAACGTTGTTTTGTTCACCTTTTGTTTATGTTGATATACAATCAGCCGAGGGGGAGAATTGGAGTTCTAGAGGTTTGATGTAACTAAATATGATCTGTGGGTTTTCTTTGAATTTTTTGGGACTAGAAACTTATCTGCATATGGATATTGCAGTAAACTTTAGTCTTCAATATTATTCAATTAGAATATTGCGTAAAACGTGCATTTACATATCCTAATTATTGCTAAGAATGCCATTGATGTGGTGCAGCTCATGGACGATTTTGCTTGCATCCATTCTTTCACATAGCCATGGAGGTTCAACACTTCTTCAAAACCCGCATCGGTAGGTCTTTTTCCTGTTATCATTTCTAGCAACAATATCCCGAAACTATAGATATCCCCTTCTTTTGTCATGTCGCTTCCAGGACCATACTCTGCCAACAAAAAAAACACACAAAATGGGGTTTAAGATAGGCAAATTGTAATGGGTTCAAAATTTTCCATGAAATTCAATATATTGATTACCTGGAGCTGCATAACCAATAGTTCCTCTTATTCCAACCGAACTGCTGTGATGAGGTTTTAATGGGAGAAACTTTGCCAACCCGAAATCGCCAATGTGAGCAACCATGTCGTGGTCAAGTAAAATGTTGCTTGGCTTCAGATCACAGTGAATTATGGGCATCTCACATTCCTAGTGGAGGTAATGGATGGCATGAGCCACGTCTATTGCAATCGTTAATCTTTGGCCAAGGCTTAATCTTTGTGGATCTTCTTCTTCGGTCTCAATTTCTTGGTGTGGAGATGGATGTAGCCACCTTTCCAGACTCCCATTTGGCATGAATTCGTATATAAGAGCTTTGAAATCGTTCCCTTGAAAATCAATAGATGAGCAGGAAGTAATGATTTTTAGAAGATTACGATGCGTTATGTTTTTCAAAGCTTCGCACTCAGCCATAAAACTGTTGAAAGCTCCTTGGTTTCCAAGCTTTAGAACCTTGATGCAACCATTGAACCACCTGCTTCAAGGGTACCCTTATAAACAATGCTGAAAGCCCCTGTCCCGATCAGGTTTCGTTCAGAGAATTCATCTGTGGTATTTGTCCTTGTAATCTATTATCTGACAAATCTAACCCATATAACGATGACAGATTTCCCCCAAAATCTGGAAGGTTTCTAGTGAAGTTGTTGTAATCCATGCATAAGTTTACCAGGAACTGAAGATTACCAAGTTCATGGGGAATTATACCTATCGGTTATACTGACGTTAACTTCACAAGATTTCGAATCCCAGAAGGCAACATCCTGTATATGAAGTTATTATCCAAATATAGAAATGTGAGTTGAGATTAGAGATTGCCTGTAGAACTTGGAAGCACTCCTCTGAATTGGTTCCAATTAAGAACTAACTTGTCGAGGCTGCTACAATTAATCATGGAATCAATGAAGTTCATCTCATTAGGTTCCCAACTTCCTAAACTGTTGTTAAATAGTCCAAGAAACCTAAGATTTGGTATACCTCCGAAATTTATGTTAACTTTCCCAGTGAAACGGTTATTAGACAAGCTGTGCTCTACCAAGTTTGAACAATTAGAAAATGAGAATGGTATGCTTCCCGTGAGTTTGTTTCCCCACATCTGGAAAATCTCAAGATTAGGTAGTTGCAAGCCTATATCTTCTGGTAGACCTCCAACTATTTGATTATATGAGAAATTCTTCTAAGAATCATTAAAGATGTTAAATTGTACAAGGATGGAGGGATCATACCATGGAGTTGGTGCAATTGACCGAAAATATTTGGAATGTTTCCTCCAAGATGATTGTTGACGGCGGATATGGTTTTAAGAGAAGTGAGGTTTCCGATGAAAGACGGTATTCCTCCTGTGAAACTGTTGGAATGAATGACTAAGGACAGGAGGGTTCACCAGCGAACCAAGCTCTTTTAGGAGCTTGCCAACTAGTTTATTGCCAGCCAACCGGAGTTCGATGAGCCTAGTGCAGTTTGATAAACTGGCCGAAACTTCACCTTCAAATGTATTGTTGATGAGAATTAGGCTCTGCAACCTGAATAAAGCACCTAACTGAGGTGGGATTACATCATTGAAGGTATTATTATGTAGCCTTATGACTCTGAGAAAGGTCAAGTTCCCAATATGAGGAGACAAGGAACCAATAAGGCCTCTAGATTGAAGATCCAATCTAGTGACTCTATAAGGATGGCGTCGACCACATGTAACACCTTCCTGTTGGCAAAAATGGAGGGAAGTGTTCCATGTGTCAAGAATTCGTTGTGGATCTTAGGTTATTCTCGATTTGATGGCCAAGAGCAAAAGGTGATCAGTACTGTGGTTTCCGGCAAGTGTAGTCGGCCACAAAAAGAATGCTATTATTGCATGGGAGAAGAGAGAAAGGTGTGCCATGATAAAACCTAAGGGTTTATCGATGAAGTCATAAAAAACAATCATGTACATGAATAAGTGACAACAGTAAGGACCGATAAAAGTATGCCACGAGTGTCTTTTTTTATTTTCCTAACGCTCGTGTTTATGGGATTTAAGACTTGTAAGCAACTCATTTTCATATAAAATTTAATAAGCATTGTGGTTTATTTTTCATTATTAGAGCAATATACTTTTAGATTATTTTTCATTAAGGCATTTTAGTTTTAATTTTTTACCCATTATATAACGATGGATAACCTTTTGACGTGTCATTTTTATTGCAATATTGTACTTTCAAGCTATTTAACTTTACACATTATTTAGTAAATACCAAGGTTCTAAGTAACGTGAGGCGTGACGTGACGCCAAGGTCAAACCTTAAGCCTTAGAAGCCATGACAAGCCATGATGTTTTTCAATGCGTGTCTTATGCCGACAAATTTGTATATCATATATATAGTATACATACATAAGCCTTCATTTTCTACTATTAATCAATATGTCGATGATATTAAACATTTTAAATTAGGTTATATATTAAAAACAAAAAATAAGACACTAAGGATAAGAAAAATAAAAAATGGTATTACAAAAATCGCGCATTAGCCTATGGCGTGCCACAGGCATAACGTGACGGCAGACACAAGCCTTATATCATGGGGCGCCATGACGACTATCGCGGCGAGTTTTTTAAAACATTGGTAAATACATTAAATTAATTAAAAAAATAAGTTGTCCATTAACATGACAATGTTAAGAAGCTTCTAGATCACAATTTAATTCGTTAACATTTTTTAAAAAACGTATTTTTTTTAAACCAGAAAAATAAAAATTGTCAATTCTTTTTACTAACTAAATATTTATCTTGAAATAAATATATCACATTTGTTTTTAATTTTTTTTTGACTTAACATATTATTTGATAATTATATTACATTAAAAAGATTAATAAAACATATTTTATATAATTCGCATTTTTTTTTAAAAACTTTGAAAATACGTATTGGT
Organism: Silybum marianum; assembly: GCA_036898165.1. Lineage (NCBI taxonomy): Eukaryota > Viridiplantae > Streptophyta > Magnoliopsida > Asterales > Asteraceae > Silybum > Silybum marianum. The sequence goes on from CM072532.1 coordinate 3,826,340, forward strand.
GAATAAAGAAAATAGTAAAGTGTTATTTTTTTCAACAAGATGAATATTTACTTATTTTTTTTAATTGTAGAATAAAATTGTATTTATATTTTAATTATTTTTATAGGGTATGTAAAACATAAATACTCCGAAATCCGAATCGAAAATAAGATGTTTGTACAAAACCCGAATACACTGAAATCCAAAACCCCATTTTTGGAGGGATATTTAGGTTCGGGTTGGGTTTCGATCCGTCCGAAATCTCGAAATATTTATACATATATATTTTATATATTGTATAAATAGGGTGGGTTCAAATGCGAACTCAAATTTGGTTGTGAACGTAAGGACATAGAAGAACGCGATACCCATTCAGTCTGAATATATTCAGACTGAATGATGTATTATTCACTTTGAATAATGTATTAACTTAATATTCGTTATTCATGCCAAATGTACTTCAATCTTCATTATTCAAACTAAATGGACACATATCATACTTTCCTTTATTCCCATGTTCGCAATCAAATTTGAGTTCGCATTTGAACTTTTCTCCGTATCAATATATTTATTTATTTTATTATCTCATGAAAATATTAGATTATAGTTAGTACAAATGATTTATAATTTCTAAACTTACTTTCAGTTTCACTAATTTATCAATTAATTGAATTCATTATGAAAATCAATTAAATTTATATATAATGTTTGCATTATATCTATACCCGAACTCGACCAACCCGAATTTGAAGCGATCCGAAATCCAAAGCCTGAAATGTGGGTCTTTGTTTCCATATCCGATACCCGAATGGGTTTTGATTTGTTCATTCGAACCCGTCCGAGTCGTCTGATGTACACCCGTAATTTTTTTATATTCAATCAATATAAAAATTGTTATGAAAAAACAAAAATTAATAAATGATATTTTGAATATTTTCATAAAGTGTATATATTAATTTTTATTTTACAGATTTAATTATAAACAAGTAAATGAAATTGTATAAATTAACAAAATTTAGTTATAAATAAGTAGAAAAACTTGTAATAATTGTTATTTATAAAAAAAAATTAGTAAAAGATTTTTAAAAATGATGAACTATCGACACAATGATCGACGGATCGTTTTTAAATATTCTCTTTTAAAATAAAAAAAAATACATAATTTTTTTTTCCTTTCAATAAAAAGATTCAAGAGTAAACTACGATTTTGGTCCTTGTGGTTTATCATTTATAACGATTTTGGTACCTATGGTTTAAAAACTGATTTTTTGGTTCCTATGGTTTCATTTTGCTTCTATTTTGATCCTTACATCTGACAGAGTTAACGGTGCTGTTAAAAAAGTTTTAAAAATTTACATATTTAGTCCTTGTGTTATATAAATTTTAAATATTTAATCCTAAATTTCGTTTATTGTATTACTAACTATAATTTGGCTCTTATATATGTATATATATATTATCATTTTTGTTTTTCCTTCTTTAATATATTTTAATATTATATATATATATGTTATTTTTTAATATATTTTGATACTTTTTTATATACTTATAATTACTAAAAATAAATAAATTTTTTAATATCTTAATTAATAACTCTTTTTATTATTTGATCAAAGTTTTATTATTTATTTAAAAGCGGTTGAATTTTTTATTAATTTTTTTAAAAAATTGATTGGTTTAAAATGAGTAAAAAATTGCGAATCGTTAAAATTATTGATAAATAAGTGATATTTTTTTTCAAAGTTTTATATTTATTTTAAATTATCATTTGAAAAAGTTTTAAATAGAATTCGAAAAAAAATAGTTTTATTTATACCCAATCGGTTGTTTTTATTAAATGCACTTTTTTCATATGATAATTTAAAATAAATAGAAATTTTTAAAAAATATATATATCACTTATTTATCAATAATTCTAATGATTCATAATTTTTTTTTCTTATTTTAAACCAATCTGTTTTTAAAAGAAGTTTAATAAAAATACAAACTGGTTTTAAATAAATAAATAAAACTTTGATTAAATAATAAAAAGAGTTATTAATTCAAATTATAATTTAAAATAAATATAAGACTTTGAAAAAAAATATCACTTATTTATCAATAATTTTAATGATTTGTAATTTTTTCTCATTTTAAACCAATCAGTTTTTTTTTTTAAAAAATTAATAAAAAATTAACCGCTTTTAAATGAATAATAAAACTTTGATTAAATAATAAAAAAAGTTATTAATTAAAATATTAAAAAAGTTATTTATTTTTAGTAATTATAAGTAAATAAAAAAAGTATCAAAATATATATAAAAAATAACATATATATAGTATTAAAATATATTAAAGAGGAAAAACTAAAATAATATATATATATATATATATATATATAATTGCCAAATTATAGTTAGTAATATAATAAATGGAATTTTGGATTAAATATTTAAAATTTATCTAACACAAGGACTAAATATGTAAATTTTCAAAACCGTTTTAACAACTTCGTTAACTCTGTTAGATGTAAGGACCAAAATGGAAGCAAAATGAAACAACAGAGACCAAAAAAGCAGTTTTTAAACCACAGGGACCAAAAAATCAGTTTTTAAACCACAGGGACCAAAATCGTTATAAATGGTAAACCACAGGGACCAAAATCGTAGTTTACTCAAGATTCAAATCGTGAAAAAAGAATTCTTTTTTGAAAAGAAAATTTAGAAAAGGAAAGTAAAACAGAATTAAGACCATATCTTGAGATTTAGTCAACGGTCATATTGGAATCCAACGGTCAATTGGCGACCGACCTAATACACCTATATATACACCTGCATATATGTGATCTTCACCCTCATTTGTTTTCCATTCGATTCTATTAATTAGGTCAAACCAACGTCTGAAGAATGAATGACTTTGAAGTCTTCTTGTAAGATCGAAGAGGAACTCCGATTATTTTTATATCTATCTTTCGTTAAAGACTACTATACTTACTGCGTTTATGAAGGAAAATACATAGATGCGATCAAGGGATTATTGATTTGTGAAGAATATTCGATCAAGAAATTAATGTTGTTGATGGATGGATCATATTGTACTTGAAGGTTTTATTTTAATCGTAAATTCGTAATACACATATGTATATATATAGCTGTGTGATTGTGTTTTTATTTTGTGATGTAGTTGCTTCTCGATCGTTGATGTTGTCAATAATTTCTTTTTGACCACGGCTAATTAGTCAAAGGCCAAGTACGATAGATTCCGGTGATGTATTCCGCAATTTTGTCAATATTACCTTCTCTAGATCTTATCATTGAGGCTTCCTTGGTCATATGGTTCTTTCTTGTTCTATAAATTACCTCTTTTAAACAATTGTTTTGTTCCTTAGTTCATAACACAATATTTATCTGTAGATTGGCGAGATTAGTTACAAATCTCAATCCATCAGACATGAAAATAATGCTTCTGTCTCTTGTGATTAGATATCTGTAAGTTTTATACTTTGTGCATTCTTTATGTAGAAGATGTTAGGGGATGTTTAATCTGTCAATATCAATATACAGTTTTTATCTTTTTCTTGGATGTTTAGTATGTATAAATCAAACAATTTCATCTTCTGGGATTCTTTATGTAGAAGATGTTAGGCGATGTTTAATCTGTCAATATCAATATACAGTTTTTATCTTTTTCTTGGATGTTTAGTATGTATATAAATCAAACAATTTCATCTTCTGGGACTATGTTAATTATTTCTTGGACACTGTTTTGGATGTACTTAGATATTGCCTCGTATTTACGTAATGATTTCGACAGAAATGCATTACCTTACTTGAAGAATAAAGACAACAGTTGGAGAGAACGACTTTTGAAGAATGGCATTTATACTTCTTTGCCCATGGCTCTTCAAAAAATTAGCCATAGTGGTAGTTGCTTCCTTTTGTTGAAGAATGTGTTGAAGAGGTAACTTGAGGTTTCTGAGTGTATTTGCTTTCTTTTTGATGTTTGGGAGCATCAACATAGTTGCAGTAATTACATATTTGTTGAAAATTGTGAATGTTTTTGTAGGATACGACTTTCATATGTCAGCAGTTCTTCTATCTTTCAGATGTTGGTTGCAGCTGCAAGCCTTCTGCTTTTGTTTGTCTTGGAGATAAGGGATTTTAATTTGTGGTGCCCACTTAGATAGTCTAATTTATTTTCCATGTAATGACAATTGACATATGTCTTCCTATATCCTTCCGAATGTATCCAACACACTCTGTTTGCAGTCTTGGCGCTTAGTTTCCACTCACTGATCATCTGCATTGCAACCATATCTTGCAGAAAACTTAAAACTGTAATCCTTTGATCATATGAAATTGACGTATTTAGTTGTGGGATTGTTGGCCCTTTGTTCTGTTCTCTTAACTAACTATTTGTATCATGCATGCACCTGTGTGAATGCAAACACCATTTTCTTTAACATATTCATAGGTTTTTCAGATAGAGTGCATATGTAAGGTTGGTACAGCAGACCAGGATAAATGTACTTCATCATCAATCTCTCGTTTTGTCAAGTGCACTCTCTCAAACCTCTTTAAATCATACAACTTGATATTATTAGGTTTGGTAGATGATAATGATATTACTGGATATATGCAGGGTCTTGGAATGGCAGCCCTGATGCTTACAATTGCATGGAAATGAAGATGGTTGTATCTGAAGTGCAAAGGGTCAGATTGTGGATTTGGAGAGGCGGAGACATTGTTGGGTTAAAGTTGATGCTGGCAAAAAAAACTTGGGTGAAGCTCAGATTTGGAAGAAGGTGCAAGAGATTGTCATTCAAAATTGAATTGTACGTGGGGATCTCACCATAACTCCGAAGTGGAATAAAAATGGAAGATGCAAACAGTTTGATAAGCCAGCCCTGTGCCTTGTTATGAACCTAGGCATCTTTAAGTTAAAGGTGAATTATTTCAATATTTTTTAATAAAATATCTGTTCAGTCACTGAACAGGTTGTCTTTTCCTTTGTTGGGTTGTGTAGAAGCAAGAGATGTTCTCTCTTTCAACATGCTCTAATTTATCTGTATAAAACCTCCCATGCTACTTCACTCCAGCTTTTTCACAAAATTTTAGAATTTGGTCTTGTTCTGCGACTCCAAAGCTTGTGATTCTGCTATACATGTACAAGAGTACAGGAAAGCAGGGGATGATTGACCAAGGTGAAGGTTAATTTTCATGACTCAACACCCAACCCTCTGACCTTCGACAAAAGAAGAAATTGTATACCACTTGTTTTTTTTTTCATTTTTTTGGTTGGACATCCTTTCCTTGTTGGCAAGTTCCCTATCTGTTGTCATTTCAAATGGCACGGAATGGTTTATATCGGATTTGAGTTGACTCCTTAGTTCAACTTGACTTGTCATATGGGTTGCAAATGTAGCTTTTGCTCTTGAAGTAGGTTTCATAGGGACAAGATGCTTTCTTGACCAACTTTTGTGACAGACTACTGTTACAATATGCCATGGTGAAGGGAATCTGCATGTGAAAAATTGCCACCAGTCTACAGTTTGCACTTGGCCTGCTGTTGTGGGTGGGTGTGTTTTTCTATTTTGGGGGGGGGGGGGGGGGTGTGCTTAGAGTGGTCTTAGAGAACTATATGTGCTAATTCAAGTTTTTCGTCACATCGCATGACAGTCTTAGCTGTTTTTATTGTTGTCTGCTGTTTTTTCATCCCATCTCATATGCCATCTTATAGAAATCTCTTGGTGTTATCGACGTTGATAGCATCAATAACTTGAAGTCAGAGGTGACAAAAATATAGTGTTGCCTCCTGTTGTTATATTGTCTCTATATTATCTCGATATCTTAGCATGTAGACTTTCATCATTTTTTATTACTTTTTTTCTGATCAGAACATGGAACTTCAACTTCCTCAAGTCTCAATGTTTTTGGATTTCGTAAGGCAATTTGAATCTTGTCAATCTCGATGTACTGAGATGTTGAGAGGTTCTATAACTCCAAAAGTTGGTAGTTTAGCTATTTATGCAATTAGAGAGTTTAAGTGGTACCTTGTATGATAAAGTAAGTATTTTTGTGATGTGCAGAACATTGACATCCTTGTCCAAGAATATGACGTTTTTAACCCAGGTGATTTTGTTGACGTGTGTATTCCTTCATCTTCTGCGGTGTTAACTGAGGTTTCCGAAGGCAAGTACGGTGAGAAAAACGGAAAATAATGAATTTGATGGTGATGGTTCTGTAGATGATTAGACTAGCTAACTGCTTGTTATTCTCTTATATATGTTCCGTTTCAGTTTGTGCAGGAAGAAGGAGAAATGGGGTGATCGTAGAGATGTCCATATTTTTAGTTACATGCTATTCTGCTTACACAATATCCCCTTTTCAATATTGTGCCATATGGGTCACAGGTAAAATGATTATCCCAATGTTCATACACCATTGGTCTTATCCTCTAAAGTATGTTGCATCTTATCGTTCTTTTTCTTTATGATTCTTCTGCTAGGAACCAGGATTTTTTTTCATTACCTTCCCTAGATCTTATCATGGAGTTTTCAACCTCGGTGAGCATAATATATACTCAGAACTGAAGTTTCCTTTGTCATATTTTTCTTTCTTGTTTTATCAATTACCTCTTGTCTTGGTCTTGCCGGCTTAAATTGTGTAAGCCATCAATTTTGCTCAAATGGTGGTTTTGTTTCAGATCTCTATCAGTTTAGTCGCAGAGCTGCCAGACTTGTCTCATGAAGAATTGCTCTGTGTGGGAGCAGAGGTCAGTGGTTCGTCGTTTATCTTACTGTACGGGATCAGCAGGAGGGGCTATAGATCAAGATATAGAAGTTGTTTTGTACGCTATAAATCTGTATTAGGTTAGGCCTACTGTACGTCGAGTATATATAATGAGTCAAAGAGAAGACGCACTTTCCCCAAAAAGGTTACAATCAGGTTTCCATTTAATCCAAGTTCATTAACCCATTCTTGGTTACTCTTGATGATGTTCTCGGACAAGTGTGATGTTCGATTTCAATTGTAGAAACTAGTCTGGGCATTCCATTTTTCAATTTTTTTGTCTTAGGGTAAACTTTTATTTATCGATAGGGCTGTAGTTTCTTGTAGATTTTTATGTGATTTACATTTGACAATGGCGTGTCTTGCTGAAGAATGACTTGTATAATATCCTTGCCGTTGATTGTTGGCCGGTGGAATTCTACGTTCTTTCCCAAACTGAGTTTTCTGGTATATCTTACTTCTTGGAGACTAAAGAGAGACCATAATCAGGCTAGTATTTATTGCTGTGAGTTCTTTTTTCAGGTCTTTATTACGATGGTTTTAGTTTTTATCTGCTAGGTTTTTTGTGCAACTTTTTTTATTGCTATCTTGATGACGATATTATTTCGAATTGTTATATATGACTCACTGGCGATGAGGCAATCAAGGTTATTTGGATACTAATCCACTGCTTAACAAGGCGAGTAAGAATCTGTCTTTCGGTTTTTGCTGTTAACATCTTTTTGCACATGTAGTAGCTCTTGTTATTGCCATTATCCATCTGATCATTATCTTTTTACAGGCAGTATACAAGTGATTGGGGTCTATGATCACGAAAGTAATTGCAACTTTGACCTTGCATTAACAAGAAATCCATGGAGAGTCCGAACATCTAGGTTATTAAAACCTTCAATCCACCAGATTCAGCGGCTTCTGAAGGAGATATTTGATGACTTTATGTAACAACCCCTTTTTCCTTATACTTTTTTTTTAAACCGAGACCCAACAAAGGGTGTTACGAACATCCTTTCTTTTCATTTTACAACTAATTATATATAAATACATAAAATACATTTAAGTGAAGCGGAAACGTTTGAATACAACATAATCTTATTTGTATAAAGCCATTCCGATGGATCATAGTTACAACACACAATCTAAAGTCCTAATACATATACTAAGACACTATCTAATATCAAAACCATATAATACAAACCGAACCAAAAGTCGACTAAATGTCGTATGATACGATAACTCCCTTGATCTATCTTTTATTGCCATCAAAGCCCCCAAATCTTTAATCTGCGATACATACTAACTTTTAAACAATTTGAATTGTTTAGTGATTACATGCTCTAAATGTTAGATGCATATAAAAGTCAATTTACAGCCTCATTCCAAATAGAAAACACATGCTAACATATTCATGTAATCAAAATTAAAGTCCAATTTCCACCGGTGGATGTCACTCCTGTCCGGTATTATTTAGGACCCCTCGTCAAGAGTCCGGGATCATTTCTATGACCCCCAACCACGGTATTACCGCCTCGATGATTTACACGCTTGTCAAACCCCGTTTAATCGAGAAAGACATGTTCTAGCCTCTTTGATAGTGAAATCATCGGTGAACCATATTTACTTTAAGTTTTAGTGAATTACATGAACTATAACATAAAGTCACATAGTTAACATGTATGAGGCATGTTTTTATTTCAAAAGTCCAAGTAAAAGTCATGATAAAACACTGAATTTTAGTATGTGTCACAGGTTAAGATAACCAAAATCAAAGCAGGAAATCACCGTATTAGCTATACTCTTCTCTTCTTGACTTTTGCTCTCTTTCCCTATCTCAACAAAAGATGGTTGTGCGTGTGTGTTTTTTTTCTGCTGGAAGTTGTACTAAAATCAGCCAAAAACAAAGCATAAGGCTCCTATTTATACCAAAGGTTGAGGAGCTTGGAACAAGGTTAGTCACCCTATGATGTGGCCTCCTCCCAAGCACCACATGCCACCTTAGAACACCTCAAGCTGCCATTCCAGCCCTTTTTTTCCGACCCTTTTCCAGCCCCTTTTTTTTTTGTTTTTAGTACTTAAAATAATTTATTTTATAGCCCCTTTTTTTTATATTCTTTTTTTATTGACAACAACTCTTTTCCTTGTTTTTTTTTTTTTGAATTAGTAATTGACAGCTCCTATATATTTTTTTTTTATTAAATTAAAGTGGCTGTTACAAATCTTCCCTCCTTACAAGAGATTCCGTCCTCGGAATCTACTTCCCTTAGAATAGATAGGGAAACTTCGCTCTCATTTCCTTCTCATTTTCCCAAGTGGCATTGCGACCTTTGTGATATTTCCACTGTACTTTAACCAAGGGAACCTCTTTATTCCTCAATCTTCGGATTGCATGATCAACTATCTTTTCCGGTTGTTCCACATATGCCAGCTTCTCATTCACTTGAATATCTTCTAACGGCACCTTCATTTCTTCATCGGCCAGACACTTCCTCAAGTTGGATACATGGAATGTACTATGTATCTTTTGTAGCTCATCTGGCAGTTCTAACCGATAAGCCACTTTTCCAACCCTTTGAATTATTCGAAAGGGACCTATATAACGAGGACTCAACTTTCCCCGTATTCCAAATCTAATCAATCCTTTCCACGGAGCAACTCTGAGCATAACCCGATCCCCTACTTGAAATTCTATATGCTTTCGTATCTCAAACACACTTTTAGGAGCTTCCCATTTCATAACGGCACTCACCTTAGCAGGATCTACCTGTATTCCTTGCTCATTAACCACATGCCCGAGAAATTGAACTTCCTTGAGCCAAAATTCACACTTTGAAAATTTGGCATACAACTTCTCTTGCCTTAACAGACTCAGTATTGCATGTAAATGTTTTCGATGTTCACCCTCATTCTTGGAATAGATGAGAATGTCATCTATGAACACAATCACAAACTTGTCGAGATATGGTTTACATACTCGATTCATCAAGTCCATAAAGGCAGCCGGTGCATTTGTCAACCCAAACGGCATGACCAAAAATTCATAATGGCCATATCTTGTTCTGAATGCCGTTTTAGGAACATCTTCACTCTTAACGTTTAATTGATGATATCCCGACCTTAAATCGATTTTTGAGAAGCACTTGGCTCCTTGCAGTTGGTCGAACAAATCATCGATTCTAGGGAGGGGATATCTATTTTTCACTGTTTGCTTATTTAATTCTCGGTAGTCGATACACATGCGCATCGACCCGTCTTTTCTTGACGAAGAGGATTGGTGCTCCCCAGGGTGATGTACTTTCTCGGATGAAACCTTTATCGAGTAACTCCTGCAATTGACTTCTCAGTTCTTGCATTTCAGATGGAGCTAATCGATATGGGGTTTTGGCTATTGGTACGGTTCCAGGCACTAAGTCAATCCCAAATCGTACTTGTCTGTCAGGAGGCAACCCTGGCAAATCATCTGGAAACACATCTAGATACTCTTGTACAACCGGTACATCTTTTGCTTCTATTATTTTTGATTCCCTTTCACCGATGACATATGCTAAGAATATTGGGCACCCTTTCCTTATACAACGTTGTGCTCTTGCCGAACTTACTAGCATCATCTTGGTTTCCTGATTGTCCCCTTTTATTACTATTGTTTTCCCGCCAGAAGTTCTAATTTCAAGTTTCTTTTGATCACAAATTATCTTGGCATGGTGTTTCCACAACCAATCCATTCCTACTATCACCTCGAATTCACCTAAAGTCATGGGTATTAAGTCAATGGGCATCTGATGTCCATCAATTTCTATCGTGCAATCTCTACATATTTGGTTGATTCTAGTATGGCTGCCGTCAGCTAGTTCGACTTCAAAGCCTGGTTTTAATTCCTTACTGTCTACTTTCAACTTTTGAGAAAATGGAAGGGACATATAAGATCTACTTGCACCACAATCAAATAAAATTCGAGCAGGTTGATTATTGATAAGGTGCGTACCTGTTACTACATCCGGTATTTCGTTCGCATCCTTTTTTGTCATTTGAAAGGCTCGAGTTTTTGCTTTTCCCCTATTACCTTCTTTGATATTCTTGTTAACCTCATGTTGAGGTTGGTTTCTATTTTGAGCCCCATTACCTTGAGGACAATCTCTTTTCAAATGCCCTTGCTTCCCACACCGGAAACATGCTCCAGTCTTTGCCCAACACTCACCAGGGTGATTCTTACCACAATGCTCACAAGGTTTCTTTTGATTTATGTTAACAAAATTTTGAACCCCAAGCTTTGGTTTCTTATTCCAATTCTGAGTAACAACTTTGTTCTTTTCGTTTTGATTGGAAAGAACTCCGATATGTAAGTATCATATCCTTCTCGACTACTTTGGCGATGTTGACCGCTTTCTGAAATGTTTTTGGTAGTGCAGCTAGTACAAACCTTCGAATTTCGTCTCTTAATCCTGCAACGAAACAATCTATTTTTCTTGCTTCTGTTGCTACCTGATGTTCAGCAAATCTGGACTTCTTTATGAATTGAGACACATATTCTTGTACTGATAGGTTTCCTTGCCTAAACTGAAGGAACTCTTGTTCCATGCGCTTACGGTCTATAGTTGAGCAATATTCATTCAGAAATATTTCTTTGAATTGGTCCCATAACAAAGGTGTAGTCTCCTCGGTACTTTTTATAGCCTTTACCGAGTTCCACCAGTGCAATGCATCTCCCTGAAGTAAGGTAGTTGCATACCTTACCTTTTGCATTTCCAAACACTGGCATGTTTCAAAGTTGTTTTCTACTCCAGTTAACCAATCCATGGCTTTATGGGGTTCAGGTTCACCTTTGAATGTGGTTGGTTTGGTGCTCATAAAAGTTTTATAATTGACTTCTTTAGAGTATGTTATTTGGTTCTACCTTGCACCTGGTTCTTTTGGAGTATTTATTAAACGAGCCGTCTCTTCCCTGTTTTCTTTTAATATTGCAGGTAGAACATTCTTTAAGAGTGTTTCTAAATCATTGTTCTTGTTTGTACTTTCAGTTCTATTGTTATCTTTCAACATCTCTAGTTCGGTGCTACTTGTTTCTGTTCCCTCTAATCCTTTTCCTCTTTGGTAAGTTTGTTGAATTTGAGATGCCATTTCCTGAAATTGTATATAGCAATATATACACATTACCTTACGTTAATCAATTCTTTCTAAGTATATATATATATATATATATATTAATCTGTATAGGCATATTGTAATACAGTACATAACAAGTTATTCCAAAAACACAAACATCCAATCATACAACCTTTCTTTTACATACATATATATCTTACATCAGTAGATGATTACATTCATTGAGGTGATGTCTTTCATAGTGTTACAAAAGATATTTACATAGAGCACACCTCATTTTTTTTTACACACCGAGATGCCCTAGCCTATCTATGGCTTGTATATACAAAGACATCTCCAAAAATACAAGCCCATAGTTAATATTTTCACAAAAACCAACTTGAAGTCATACCAAAAACCTTCAAATTTCAGACCCTAGTTGATGGCTCGAATATACTTGAGTCTTACCCACTTCCAATATGACATCATATGGGTTTTCGCATAGAGATGGGTGCGAAAACTAGGTAGATGAAATATCCATTCCACTAAACTAGGTATATAAGTATATACACCAATAGCAATCTCCTTTGTCATGTCTTTTGCGTACTGTGCTTTATCTTTCAAAATTGTCTTAAATCCCCTGTCCTTTATGTATAATTCACGGTCCATCCAAAGACTAAGACGGCGATAATGGTTTCTTTGATCAACTAAACCAGCCATCTCCCGGGCTACTTCTTCATTTATTCCGTGGTTATTATTTTCTTCACCTTCGTCATCACTAATTACATTCACTTGTGGTTGTGGGGGTTCAACTATTTCCACATCTGCGTCATAGTAGGGGTCATCAATGTCCATACTAGGATCTCGTTTCGAAGAAGATGACATACCTGTTACACATGTCTAAGTTAGTTATGCGGTAATTAGATGACGACTATACCTTTATCTTTAGTTATTTGATACTTGCACACACTTTAGTATTCATAAAACATACTTCCAAATATTTTATACCATGTTAGAACTTAAAACAGTAGCACAAAACTCACTAAACATCCCCTAGACAGCCCCTTAGACACCCCTGGACAGCCCCCGGACAGCCCCAGAACGACCCTTTGGACGGCTTCCTAGACGGCCCCTAGACAGCCCCCACCGAACACCGGACAGCCCCGAACAGCTCTGTTTTCACTATATATTCGTCATTTCACTCTACCCTCTTGTTCATTTGGTCCCTCCTCCATCCTAACACATAACTTGATCCATCAATTTTCAAATTTCTATATAGACTTCGAGTTTGAAAAGTTTCAAATCCCTCAAAAAGTTGGCTCTGATACCAAGCTTGTAACAACCCCTTTTTCCTTATACTTTTTTTTTAAACCGAGACCCAACAAAGGGTGTTACGAACATCCTTTCTTTTCATTTTACAACTAATTATATATAAATACATAAAATACATTTAAGTGAAGCGGAAACGTTTGAATACAACATAATCTTATTTGTATAAAGCCATTCCGATGGATCATAGTTACAACACACAATCTAAAGTCCTAATACATATACTAAGACACTATCTAATATCAAAACCATATAATACAAACCGAACCAAAAGTCGACTAAATGTCGTATGATACGATAACTCCCTTGATCTATCTTTTATTGCCATCAAAGCCCCCAAATCTTTAATCTGCGATACATACTAACTTTTAAACAATTTGAATTGTTTAGTGATTACATGCTCTAAATGTTAGATGCATATAAAAGTCAATTTACAGCCTCATTCCAAATAGAAAACACATGCTAACATATTCATGTAATCAAAATTAAAGTCCAATTTCCACCGGTGGATGTCACTCCTGTCCGGTATTATTTAGGACCCCTCGTCAAGAGTCCGGGATCATTTCTATGACCCCCAACCACGGTATTACCGCCTCGATGATTTACACGCTTGTCAAACCCCGTTTAATCGAGAAAGACATGTTCTAGCCTCTTTGATAGTGAAATCATCGGTGAACCATATTTACTTTAAGTTTTAGTGAATTACATGAACTATAACATAAAGTCACATAGTTAACATGTATGAGGCATGTTTTTATTTCAAAAGTCCAAGTAAAAGTCATGATAAAACACTGAATTTTAGTATGTGTCACAGGTTAAGATAACCAAAATCAAAGCAGGAAATCACCGTTTTAGCTATACTCTTCTCTTCTTGACTTTTGCTCTCTTTCCCTATCTCAACAAAAGATGGTTGTGCGTGTGTGTTTTTTTTCTGCTGGAAGTTGTACTAAAATCAGCCAAAAACAAAGCATAAGGCTCCTATTTATACCAAAGGTTGAGGAGCTTGGAACAAGGTTAGTCACCCTATGATGTGGCCTCCTCCCAAGCACCACATGCCACCTTAGAACACCTCAAGCTGCCATTCCAGCCCTTTTTTTCCAGCCCCTTTTCCAGCCCCTTTTTTTTTTGTTTTTAGTACTTAAAATAATTTATTTTATAGCCCCTTTTTTTTATATTCTTTTTTTATTGACAACAACTCTTTTCCTTGTTTTTTTTTTTTGAATTAGTAATTGACAGCTCCTATATTTTTTTACACTTTAGGATATAGTTCCATTTACACCAAAGTATATAGTTCCATTTACACCAAAGTATATTTGCCATGTTGTCTACAAGAGATTAAATTTTCTTCCTTTTATATTTAATTCCCGAATTACTTGTTTGCCGGATCTCACTCACTATAAGTGTTCCTACAGAAGATTATTTCTGGGATAGACTTACGACAATAAAGTCCACTGGTTTGCAGGGCGGAATTTATACCTTTGCTATCACTGAACAGGTTTCTGCGGATTCTGGTGCACTTGAATTGCATTAAGTTTTTGAACGGCTAGTGGTAGGAGAAAGTTTTCTTGAGCACTTCGACAAGGAACTCATGGTAACTAGCAAAAAGGTCACTCTCATTTGTAGCATGACTATCTTCGTTTGTTGATTTTCATTTCAATTACTCTTATTGTGCTTTGTATTTTGCTGTATCTGTAGGAAGCCGATGGATCAAGAAAATGTTGTTGATGAGTTGGTCTGCTCTGTTTGCAGTCTTGGTGCTTATGTTCCACTCACTGATCATTTGCATTGCAACCATATCCTGCAGAAAACTTAAATATATAATCCTTTGATCATATGAAATTGACGTATTTAGTTGTGGGATTGTTGGCCCTTTGACCTGTTCTCTTAACTAACTATTTGTATCATACATGCAGCACAAAAGGCATTTTCTTTAACATATCCATAGGTTTTTTATGATAGATTATGTAAGGTTGATGCAGCGGATGAGGATAAATGCATGTCATCATCAATTGAACAAGAAAGTCAAGTGCACTCTCTCAAATATCTTTAAATCATACAACTTGATATCAATGGGTGTGTCTGCTAGATGATAATGATATTATTGGATCTATGCAGGGTCTTGGAAGCCCCAATGCTTTCAATTGCATGGAATTGTAGGCGGTTGTATCTAAAGTGTAAAGAGTCAGATAGTGGAAGCATAGAGGCAGAGACATTGTTGGGGTTAACGCTGGTGCTGATAATCTGCTACTCAATGCTCTATCTCAGGTACACTATGTTCAGTTTATTTATGTTGTTTTGGCGGTTCAACCTTCTGTTCCGTATATCATTGCCATCCTTAATGCTTTTCAGCCATTTCAATTACCCTGCTGTTATCCTATAATTTACATTCTCTCCAACCTTAATCTTTCTAATAATATTGATACCAAATATTTATATAACAAGTACTAGCTTAAGTTATCAGAAATTGTTTGTAGGAACAATTTCACGATTAAAGGTGCATGCCTCAGCAAGTGCTTGTATTCAACCAATTACATATGCAGTGTCATTAGAAGGAACAACCAAAAATTTTACTCATAAAACAAGGCTGTGTCATCGGCTGTTTTCACACTTATCCGCTAAAAATGTCTCTACACCCTCCAAAAGAGTAAAGCAACTTCCTGCATTTGCTAGTCAGAGCACTGGGGAAAGTTAGGACCATGTAAAGTTGATTATCAGGGAGAACTGCACAGTATATTATTAGTTAAATGGTTGTTTAAGTTACTATTATTCTAACAACACCTACTCTTCTGTCTAGATTCATTAAAATTCATCTTATTGCAGTATTAGTGAGAAAGTATGCTTACTTACCTGTTCTAGAATCTCTCCGATGTAAGCTGTGTCTTTGGAAGAGAAGTCCTAAAGGTTGTCGATGGCAAAGTACTGGTTAATTACGTCCAATCCATATTTAGTTCCCAATCTCTTTGCTTAATTCTACGACCTGAAGGTTGTCACACTGTCTGATCATGATGGTTATTTGATGTATTAGGATTTACGTATGAGTGGTTTCTGAGTCAACTCTCTGGGAATATGGTGCAAATTTGCAGGAGATGGTTTGGGAATCAAAGTTACTGAAGATATATTTGTAAGAGTGGTTTTTGCTTGAAGATGTCTCGATATCTTAGCATGTACACTTTCATCATTTTATATTACCTTTTTCTCTGATTAGAACATGGAACTTCAACTTCCTCAAGTCTCAATGTTTTTGGATTTCATAAGGCAATTTGAATCATGTCAATCTCGATGTACTGAGATGTTGAGAGGTTCTATAACTCCAAAGGTTGGTATATCAGCTATTTATGCAATTAGAGAGTTTAAGTGGCCAGTACCTTGTATGATAAAGAAAGTATTTGTGTGATGTGCAGAACATTGACATCCTTGTCCAAGAATATGACGGTTTTAACCCAGGTGATTTTGTTGGCGTGTGTATTCCCTCATCTTCTGCGGTGTTAATTGAAGTTTCCGAAGGCAAGCACGGTGAGAAAAATGGAAAATATAAGTGGGGTCATTTAATGAATTTGATGGTGATGGTTTTGTCGATGATTAGACTAGCTAACTGCTTGTTATTCTCTTATATATGTTCCGTTTCAGTTTGTTCAGGAAGGAGGAGAAATGGGGTGATCGTAGAGATGTCCATATTTTTAGTTACATGCTATTCTGCTTACACAATATCCCCTTTTCAATATTGTGCCATATGGGTCACAGGTACAAATGATTATCTCAATGTTCATACACCATTGGTCTTATCCTCTAAAATACGTTGCATCTTATCGTTCTTTTTCTTTATGCTTCTTCTGCTAGGAACCAAGATTTTTTTTCATTACCTTCCCTAGATCTTATCATTGAGTTTTCAACTTCGGTGAGCGTAATTAATATATACCAGAACTGAAGTTTCCTTCATATTTTTCTTTCTTGTTTTATCAATCACCTCTTGGTCTTGGTCTTGGTCTTGCAGGCTTAAGTTGTGTAAGCCATCAATTTTGCTCAAATGGTGGTTTTAGGTCAGAGCTCTATCAGTATAGTCGCAGAGCTGCCAGACTTGTCTCATGAAGAATTGCTCTGCGTGGGAGCGAAGGGTTTTGCTGTCATGATTTCTCTGTTATTTTTTTTGCAAGATGTTTACAGGTTGAAACCAATCAAGTGCTCCCACTCTATAGGGGAAGTAATGGGATGCTTTTTGATGGGTTTTCAGCCGCCCTTCATTCGAGGTTCCTGTTACATAGATGTGAGTTCCATTTCCTTAAATTTGTCTTTGATAAATGATTTCTTCTGACAGTAAACCAAGTAAACGCAGCGATGTTCCAAGTACCTTCCCCTGTTTGATGAATTTCAGAAGAAATATGTTTTATTGGTAAAGCCAGCAAAGGGAACAACGGCTTACTAATTCCTTGTGATGATTTCTTATGAGCATCCCTTTTGCACTTCATTTTGATATTTTTCTGGGAACTGCATGCTTTTAACTGCCATGTTTTTCATGCTTCCGTTTTTTTTAATTACCACAGGGGATAGAAGTTTCTAATTATAATATTGTCGGGATCTCTGTCTACCCACTAGCCAAACTCTTAGGTGGGTTGGCTGCTTACACCATTAGCATAGTAGGAACAAACTATAGGGAGATTCATCGAGTCCACTTATGCATAACAGATAACATTTGCTAGTTATCTAATATACAGTGCACATGTTTCATATTTGGCTGTGTTTATGGATAATTGTCTATTTATACTGCATTATTTGAGCTTTTTCCTTACACCATTAGCATAGTAGGAACAAACTATAGGGAGATTCATCGAGTCCACTTATGCATAACAGATAACATTTGCTAGTTATCTAATATACAGTGCACATGTTTCATATTTGGCTGTGTTTATGGATTAATTGTCTATTTATACTGCATTATTTGAGCTTTTTCCTATCAGAGTTTGAGCATAAAAGTATTTTTCTTGTTTTTCTTGTATAATTTTTTAATTGCAAAGTAACCAATGACAGTCTCTATAAATCTCCTCTGTTTTATAAGAACATGGCGATGGCATCATTAAATGGTGTCTATTTGAAAATACCACATGCCTGATTTCTATGCCTTCTATCTTTCTGGAAAATGGTTTTTTTCCCTTCACATTTTAATTTGTTGATTTGATGCAGAGTCTTTGTGATTCTCTTTAAAGAATTATATTTCCTGTTTATCATGGAGGTTTCAACTTTGCGGAGCGTAATTTATACTCATAACTAGAGTTTCCTTAGTCGTATTTTTCTTTCTTGTTCTATAAATTCTCTCTTGGTCTTGGTCTTGCAGGCTTAAATTGTGCAGAAGCCGTCAATGTTGCTCAAATGGTGGTTTTTGATCAGAGCTTCGTCAGCATTCTCGCAGAGCTGTCAGTCTTGCCTCATGAAGTGTTTGTTGATTATTTTATGTGCTCTTATGTCATGAAACTTTGGTCTTCATGAAGGTAATCTTTTTTAAAGGGCGAAGTGTTTCTGCTTATAAATTTTATGTCAATATTGATATAAGTTGTCCTCTTGTAACGTATTACGTAAAAGGTTAGTACTCCTTCAGCTACTAAATTGAAGCACAAAGCATGATAACTTGAAAGATCTTGAGTTGATATCCATATCACTGTAATGCATATAAACTCTTGATTTATTCCTTTGAAATTCTGAAATAACGGGCTCTTTCTCAGTGCTCCCAATGTATCATTGAGACAATCATACCTTGGAACTTTTAATTGTAAACAACTCTTTAGTTCCATAGTTCATGTTTTTAAACACAACATTCATCTGTAGGTTGGCGAGATTAGCCACAAATCTCGATCCATCAGACACGGAAATAAAGCTTCTGTCTCTCGTGATTAGATATCTGTAAGTTTACAACATTGAAAGTATTACTTTTAATTTGTCCATTCATATTGAAGTTTTGTAATATATATGTATCCAAAAAGTTTAAATATCCTAATTAATGGCAAGGATGTCATTGATGCGATGCAACTCATGGACTATCTTGCTCAAATCCATTCTTTCTCTCGGAGATTCCATGGAGTATGCCAACCCGGTTCTAGCCAATGAAATTATGCCCTCTTGCAATCTTTTCCATCTTCTCGCTTCATCCTCACCGGAACGACGTTTCACATTTGCAGCTTCCATATCTTCCTCCAGGGCATGTATTACTGTCGGTTCAACGATTTCCATCACACGATCAGGTAAAGCCATCTTCACATACTCATGGAGGTTCAACCCTTCTGCAAAACCCTCATCTGTAGGTCTCTTTCCTGTTATCATCTCTAACAACAAAATCCCAAAACTGTAGATATCCCCTTATTTTGTCATCTCACTTCCAAGACCATACTCTGCCCATCCACAAAATAGAAAACAATATAGTGATTTTAAATTGCCATAAAGTTTCACGGAAGATGGGTTCTAGAAAAAATTAATTGTAACGAGTTCAAAAGTTTAAGTGAAATGCAATTTAGTGATTACCTGGAGCTGTATACCCGATAGTTCCTCTTATTCCATTCGAACTGCTTTGGTGATGTTTTAATGGAAGAAACTTTGCCAGCCCAAAATCGCCAATGTGAGCAACCATGTCACTATCAAGTAAAATGTTGCTTGGCTTAAGATCACAGTGAATTATGGATATCTCACAATCCTGGTGGAGGTAGTGGATGGTATGGTTCCTGTTAGTTTGTTTCCCCATATATTTAAAACCTCAAGATTAGGCAGCTGTAAGCCTATATCTTTTGATAGACTTCCACTGATTTGATTATCTTGGAATCTAACAACTGTTAAAGATGTTAAATTGTACAGGGATGAAGGGATCATACCGTGGAGTCGGTTCGCACCAAAAGCAATTTGTTTCAATTTGTGCAATTGACCAAAAGAGTTTGGAATGCTTCCACTTAGAAGATTGTTACTGACATCTAAGGTTTCAAGAGAAGTGAAGTTTCCCAAGAAAGACGGTATACTTCCTGTGAATTTGTTACCATGAATGGTAATGATCATGAGGTTCACCAGTGAACTAAGTTGTGGGAGCTCACTAACTAGTTCATTGCAGTCTAACTGAAGATCTTTGAGCTTAGTGCAGTTTGATAAACTGGCTGGAACTTCACCTTCAAACTGAATAAACCACCTAGTTCTGCAGTTAACCTGAATAAACCACCTAGTTGAGGTGGGATTACACCATGGAAGGTATTATTCGCGAGCCTTATCACTCTGAGAAAACTCAAGTTCCCAATGTGAGGAGACAAGGAACCAACAAAACCTCTAGATCCAAGATCCAATTTGGCGACTCTATGAGGATGACGGCCACCACATGTAACACCTTGCCATTGGCAGAAATGGAGGGAGGTGTTCCATGTGTCAAGAACTCGTTGTGGATCTTGGATCATACTCGACTTGATAGCCAAGAGCGAAAGGTGACCAGTTTGGTTTCCAGCAAGTGAGGCAATGACAAGGGTTGCAGACCATGAAAGCAAGGCTATTGCATTGAAAAAGAAAGAAAAGTATGCCATGAACAAGTTTGTTTTTCTGTTTTTGTGACACGTATATTTCTGGGATTTTAGATCTTCAAGGGGTTTTTAAATAGTATTCTTAATTAAGCATTGTCCGTAAAAACAAGCTTTTCTAACTTTTGAATTTGATAGGGACTGAAGTGAAGCATGGGGCCATTGAAGTTAAGTTCTTTTTTGTCTTTGGTCTTTAGAGCATCTTATACGTTCATTGCATGAAATTTCATTAATTGTTCCCTCATTTCTTTCCTTACTCATATTTGATTGCCAGTCACACCCCCCCCCCCCTCTCCCCCTCTTTGTCCAGTTAATCTCATCCAGAAAAAGAATCAAAAGTCACTAATTTGTGGGTAATCTGTCACTAATTTGAATTACCTACCAGCAATTTGCCCACCGAATTTTATGACGGTTTTGTAAGAATCACTCTTTAATAACAGATTTTTCAGGGAAAAGGTCTATCTGTAGTCAAAAGTCTTTCGTTTAGTAGTGGATTTTGTCCGCTTTGTCCACATACATGGACTCACGGTTTTAAAATGCATTGATAGAGATATGAAGTTCCTTGTAAGTCAACATTTGTTCCCCTCCTCAAGCAAATAAATTTTTTATTGTTATCCAACATCCACTATATGATATAACTATAATGATTTGTTTTTAATCGTCTTCTTCGTGCAACCCTCTTTTGTTATGTTTCTATATTTATGCTTAGTATAGTACCCAACAAACTTTTAAACACCATGATTTAATCTATTCTAGCTATTAGCCTATTACAAGTTTACGATTATTTATGTGTTTTGAGTTTTTTTATAGTTGTATGATATTCCATACATTTGGCATACTTTGATCAATCACAATTGTTCCATGCAGAACTACCAAGCATAAAAATCTGCAAAATTTGCCGCAAAATGTTTATTTTTGAAATGCTGTAACCTTTAAAAGTAAGTAAAACAGAGAAATTGATGACAGGGGGTCAACAGAGCAATATAAAGAATGGACAAGGATGGGATGACAATGAGTGGCGATGAAGAGTGATACCGTTAAGTTGTTTGCGAGGGGCTTGAAGGACGTAAGGTATGAAAACGGTAAAATGATTTAGGTTTATTTTTTTACTTTAAGATCTTTCTAATCGATTATAGATAGTTTTTCTTTTTCGTTAAAAAGATGTAGATGACTAATATTTAGAAGTTCGGTGGTTTGTTTATTACAAAAAGATGTGCATGGACAGTCAAAATAAGAAATTTAAAGACTTAATAATTTATAATGCAAAAGTCTCTTTTCATTCTAAAAAACATTTAAAAAGAAATAATTCATTGGATTTTTACTTTTCCATTAAAAAAAACTTCATTAAAATGAAACTAGTTTTGTTTTGTTTTTTTTTTATTTTAGAGGACTGCCTTCAAAAATTCTAATTTAGAAATTCTATTTGCATTGATACTTGAAAAGTGAGAAGTTCTAAAAGTTGTTTTCTTGAATGGAAATAAAGTGGTTGATTTTTTTAATCTTTAACAGATTTTATTTTCTGTCATATATACTCTTTTAACTTTTTAATTATTTTTGTTTTTATTCTGTAGAATCAAGTTTAAAAAATTATTTAGTACTTTGATCATTAGTTCTCTTCAATAGAAATTTTAAAAAAATGAGTCTTCAGTAGAATTAAACTATTGTCCATGAGATGGGGTAGTTTTTTGAAAAAAAAAATCACGTGAAGCTTCTTTAATGAAAACAGAATGATTGATTTTTAAATCTTTATTAGATTTTAATTTTTTTATAAAACGTTACTTTTTTCAAAGTATAATAAAAACATTGTACAATTAGAAGTAAATTAGAAGTAAATAGAAACTTGTACTTGTAATTTGTTTAATTATTGAAATAATTAAAACACAATTGTAATGATCTGAATTATAATTCATTTACGGCGTGTTCTCGAAACTCATTTTACGAAGGAAATGAAAGGAATTGGAGGGAAAGCCAGGAAAATAAAAAAATCGTGTTCTCAAATTTTTTTTAAAGAAGATGAATGAAAGAAAAGGGGAGGAAAATAAGGTTTAGGGCATGTTTGGTACTGGCTTAATGAGCTTAACGAACCCTTCAGCTTATTCGCTCAGCCATATAAGGGTAAGGGTGTTTGGTTGTGGCTTAATCAAATAGATGGTGGCTTATTTGCTCATCTTTGGGGAGAAGCTTTTATGGGGACAGACATATTATTTCCTTCGGTACCCCTCCCAAAAAAAGCTCGCTCTGTATTCTTTCTCCCCCCATCTTGAAGCTGTCGTTGGCCGTCGATTTGAAGTCGTCGGACATCGAATAGACGCCGTCGGCCGTCGATTTGTAGCCGCCAGACGTTGAGTAGAAGCCGCTGATCATCGATTTGAAGCCGCCGGACGTCGACTTGAAGTTGTCAGTCGTCCATTTGCAGCTACCGGACGTCGATTTGAAACTTCCGGTCGTCAATTTGAAGCTACCGGATGTCGATCTGTTCTTCATATAAACCTTCATATCAGAAAACCAACCAGACATTTCCTAACCCTAACTCACATCCCAAATTTCGCTGTACTGGTGCTTTCTTTCAGTTTCTTTAATAGCTCCGACCATTTTCTTATTTTCTTTTTGTTTTGGTGATTTTATTTCTGTGATAGGTATTAAATATACTCTAAGTATTCATAGAGATCAACCTAATCTGAGGCACAAAACTTGGAATATTTTTACAAAAATTTTATTCTTAGATGTGAGGCAACTTCTTGTTTTTATTAGTATAATTGTATGATTTGTTGATGATATTAAGAAATGTTGAATTCATTTTGAAATTATTTAAGTTTTAAGTATTTGCATGTGATGATAGATCAAACAGGGACATCTGTATTCCATTGGAGCATGATGTTTTGTCTATGGGAGGCTTGTGTTTTTGTTAAAGAATCAAGATCAATTTCTTTATTGTGTTCATACTTTTTGGTAATTCTATTGATTTTGTTGTTTATTTGTATTTACTTGTGAAATATGACCCATGTTGCCAATGATGCATTTTATTTGTACGTATGTTCTGCAAGATTGCACCTGTTGTGATGATTCTTTTATCATCCATTGATCAAGTTTTGATCTTTTAAAAAATTTCTTTTTGTTCATTCGATTATTGGGTTATATGCTTTTGTAGATTGAAACCCTATTTTTGGGTTTACTTGTGAAAATAGTTTGAACTGATTGAGTTTATATTTAGAATGAGTTATTCAATACATTTACCAAAAATGAGTGTGTAATATAGAATGAAGGTTAAAATAGTCATTTATGACATTCAGACCATTTATTCAGCATAACAAACAAACAACAAGGTATCTCAACCTAGACAGACAGGTTTATCCAGAAAGACATCTTTATGCGCATAAAAGACTTAATGGAAAACCAACCAAACAACCCCTTAGTTTCCTTTCAAACTTCCTCCTAAATGTGGGAGAAAAAAGTTGGAAAGAAAAGAAAAAGTAAAAAAATAAAAATAAAAATCATTTAAAAAAAGTAAAATAAGTTATTGACGGAGAAGGCCGAAGGAATCACTAATAGACTTTGGGTTTTGATGGGGTCTACTCGTCGAGGGAATAGAGGGGAAATTCACCTAGTTTGAGGACAAAACAACTTTAACAAATTTTTATTTTTCTAAAATAAAGAACATCTTTTTAGAATATCTAAAGAATTATTTTAACTTAGTTGATTATTTATTTAATTATCTTATGAAAATCTTAGATTATAGTCGGTCCAAATGATTTATAATTTCTAATCTTACTATCGATTTCACCAACTTATCAGTTAATTGAATTCATCCTTAAAATCAATTAAATTTATATATTTTTTGCTTTATAACTATACCCGAACCTGATCAGTCCGTATCTTAAGCAATCCAAAATCCGAAGCTTAAAATTTGGGTCTTTGTTTTCATATCCGAAACCCGAACAGGGTTTTGAGTTGTCCATTCGAACCCACCTGACCTGTATGATGGACAACCCCAAATTTTTATATTTAATCAATAAAATCGTTATGAAAAAACAAAAATTAATAAATGATATTTTGAATATTTTCAAAAATTGTATATATTAATTTATATTTTATAGATTTAATAAACAAGTAAAGGATTTTTAAAAACGATGAACTATCGACACAATGATCAACGGATCGTTTTTAAATATTCTCTTTTAAGATAAAAAGAAATACATAATTTCTTTTTTTCCTTTCAATAAAAAGATTCAAATTGTGAAAAAATAATTCTTTTTTGAAAAGAAAATTTAGAAAGGGAAAGTAAAACAGAATTAAGACCATATCTTGAGATTTAGTCAACGGTCATATTGAAATCCAACGGTCATATTGGAATCCAACGGTCAATTGGCGACCGACCTAATACACCTATATATACACCTGCATATATGTGATACACCTACATCTAAATCATCACCGTCATTTGTTTTCCGTTCGATTCTATTAATTAGGTCAAACCAACGTCTGAAGAATGAATGACTTTGAAGTCTTCTTGTAAGATCGAAGAGGAACTCCGATTATTTTTATATCTATCTTTCGTTAAAGACTACTATACTTACTGCGTTTATGAAGGAAAATACATAGATGCGATCAAGGGATTATTGATTTGTGAAGAATATTCGATCAAGAAATTAATGTTGTTGATGGATGGATCATATTGTACTTGAAGGTTTTATTTTAATCGTAAATTCGTAATACACATATGTATATATATAGCTGTGTGATTGTGTTTTTATTTTGTGATGTAGTTGCTTCTCGATCGTTGATGTTGTCAATAATTTCTTTTTGACCACGGCTAATTAGTCAAAGGCCAAGTACGATAGATTCCGGTGATGTATTCCGCAATTTTGTCAATATTACCTTCTCTAGATCTTATCATGGAGGTTTCCTTGGTCATATGGTTCTTTCTTGTTCTATAAATTACCTCTTTTAAACAATTGTTTTGTTCCTTAGTTCATGACACAATATTTATCTGTAGATTCGTTACAAATCTCAATCCATCAGACATGAAAAATAATGCTTCTGTCTCTTGTGATTAGATATCTGTAAGTTTTATACTTTGTGCATTCTTTATGTAGAAGATGTTAGGCGATGTTTAATCTGTCAATATCAATATACAGTTTTTATCTTTTTCTTGGATATTTAGTATGTATATAAATCAAACAATTTCATCTTCTGGGACTATGTTAATTATTTCTTGGACACTGTTTTGGATGTACTTAGATATTGCCTCGTATTTACATAATGATTTCGACAGAAATGCATTATCTTACTTTTCACATGGCTCTTTGAAATCAGCCTTAGTGGTAGTTGCTTCCTTTTGTTGAAGAGGTAACTTGAGGTTTCTGAGTGTATTTTTGCTTCCTTTTTGATGTTTGGGAACATCAACAGGGTGGTAGTAATTACAAAAATTGTTGAAAATTTTGGATGATGTTTTTGTAGGATACGACTTTCATATGTCAGCAGTTCTATCTTTCAGCTGTTGGTTGCAGCTGCCGGCAAGGGATTTTAAATTTATGTCTTCCTATATCGTGCTGAATGTATCCAACACGCTCTGTTTGCAGTTTTGGTGCTTATGTTCCACCCACTGGTTTGCATTGCAACCATATCCTGCAGAAATTTTAAAACTCTAATCCTTTGATCATATGAAGTTGACGTTATTTAGTTGTGGGATTGTTGGCCCTTTGTTCTGTTCTCTTTACTTACTACGTATTTATTTGTGAGATTGTTGGCCCTTTGTTCTGTTTTCTTAGCTAACTATTTGTATCATGCATGCAGCACTATGAAAACCTGTGTGAATGCAAACTCCATTTTCTTTCAACATATTCATAGGTTTTTCAGATAGAGAGCATGTAAGGTTGATACAGCAGATGAGGATAAATTTGCTTCTATCATTAATTGAACAAGAAAGACAAGTGCACTCTCTCAAAACTCTTTAAATCATACAACTTGATAATAGTTTCAAGGTTTTAAATTGGTATTTTGACCTCTTTTAGGAATACAGGGAAATGGGTTTGGTAGGTAGATGATAATGATATTATTGGATCTATGGAGGGTCTTGGCATGGATGTACTGATGCTTTCAATTGCATGGAAATGAAGGTGGTTGTGTCTGAAGTGCAAAGGGTCAGTTCATGGATGCAGAGAGGTGGAGTCATTGTTGGGGTTAATGCTGATGCTGGTAATCTGCTACTCAATGCTTTATCTTAGGTACACTATGTCCTTAAGTTTATTTATGTCGTTTTGGTGGTTCAACATTCAGTTCTGTAAATCATTAATGAATCTTGTGTAATATCCTTTACAGCTTCATTGGAACCATTTGATCACTCAAGACAATTGAGGCTTTCAGCCATTTTGATCACCTTGCTGTTATACTATAATATACCTTCTCTCCAACCTCTCCATCTTTCTAATAATTTTGATACCAAATATTTATATAAACAAGTACAAGCTTAAGTAATTATGTAATTAGCAAGTGCTTATATTCATGCAATTATATATATACGCTGTCATTAGAAGGGACCACCAAAAGTTACTTTCAAACAAGGTTATTGAGGCTGTGTCATCGGCTGTTTTCACAAATATTCGCTAAAAAAGTTCTCTACAGCCTCCAAAGGTTTCTTCATATGCCAGTCAGGCCATTGGGAAAAAGTTGGACAATGTAAAGTTGATTATTAGGGAGAACTGCACTGGCATATTATTAGTTAAATGGTTGTTTAAGTTAATATTATTCGTACAACACCTACATCTCTATCTAGATTCATTAAAATTCCTTGTTTATTGCAGTATTCATGAGAAAGTATACTACGTTCCTGTTTCATTTGACGATGTTCTTGTGTTGATATTTAGGTTAAAGGTGGACATGTGACAATTGCATAACTTGCTGAAGAATGGCTCATTGGCTCTTGTGGTCTTGTAAGATTCTTCAGATGCCATATTTGAATGATGCCCAATTCCAGTGCCTTAAAAGAACTGGAACAGAAGGTTCCGACATGGATCCAGTCAGATTTAAGCCTGATTATTTATTACATTACCAGGAGGTCTGCATATATTTCACAACGTGAATGAAATAGATTCTGAGAACTGGCAAAAAAACTTCGGTCAAGCTCAGATTTGGAAGAAGGTGTAAGAGATTGTTTATTGTGGAGATCTCACTATAACTCTGAAGTGGAGAGTGTAAAAATGGAAGATGTGAACAGCTTGAAAAGCCATCCCTGCGCCTTGTTATGAATCTAGGCATCTTTAAGTTAAAGGTGAATTATTTCAATATATTTAATAGAATATCTGTTCAATTACTGAACAGGTGTCTTTTTCTTTATGCTTCTTCTGCTAGGAATCAGGAATTTTTTTCATTACCTTCCCTAGATCTTATCATGGAGTTTTCAACCTCGGTGAGCGTAATTAATATATACTCAGAACTGAAGTTTCCTTTGTCATATTTTTCTTTCTTGTTTTATCAATTACCTCTTGTCTTGGTCTTGCAGGCTTAAATTGTGTAAGCCATCAATTTTGCTCAAATAGTGGTTTTGTTTCAGATCTCTATCTGTATAGTCGCAGAGCTGCCAGACTTGTCTCATGAAGAATACCTCTGTGTGGTAGCGAAGGTGAGTGGTTTGTCGCTTATTTATTGTGCTCTATGTCATGAAACTTTGTTCTTCTTGTAGGTAAAATCTTTTTAAGGGCAAAAGTGCTTCGGCTAAGACATTTCATGTCAATAATGATATATGTTGATGTTGAGTTAAACATTACTGAAACATGTTTCTTTTAAGGTGCCAAAGTGTGTTTCTACACTAATCTTATATCAAGTTTCTTTCCCTGGAAGGCTATTTTTATAATTATTATTATTTAACCTTTTATTTTTTCATTTAGCAGGAAATTGAAATGTTATTTGAGGACGCAGAACATCATCATGTCATAAATGCATCTCACCCTTTCTGGAGGTCAGTGTTTGGTGGGAACATTTGTCTTCAGGTTGGCGAGATTAGTCACAAATCTCGATCCATCAGACAAGAAAATAATGCTTCTGTCTCTCATGATAGATATCTTTAAGTTTACAACATTGAAAGTATTACTTCTAATTTGTCCATTCATATTGAAGGTTCCATGGAGATCTTGCTCAAATCCATTCTTTCTCTCGGAGATTCCATGGAGCATGCCAACCCGATTCTAGCCAATGAATTATGCCCTCTTCCAATCTCCTCCACCTTTTCGCTTCATCCTCACTGAAACGACGTTTCACATTTGCAGCTTCCATCTCTTCCTCCAGGTCATGTATTACTGTCGGTTCAATGATTTCCATCACACAATCAGGTAAAGCCATCTTCACATACCCATGGAGGTTCAATCCTTCTTCAAAACCGTAGTATGTAGGTCTCTTTCCTGTTATCATCTCTAACAACAAAATCCCAAAACTGTAGATACCCCCTTCTTTTGTCATCTCACTTCCAAGACCATACTCTGCCCATCCACAAAATAGAAAACAATATATAGTTACAGAATTTTTAAATTTTAACTTGCCATAAAGTTTCACGGAAGATGGGTTCTAGAAAAGATTGATTGTAATGAGTTCAAAATTTTAAGTGAAGTTAAATTTAGTGATTACCTGGAGCTGCATACCCGATAGTTCCTCTTATTCCATTGGAACTGCTTTGGTGATGTTTTAATGGAATTTATACCTTACCACTGAACAGGTTTCTGCTGATTCTGGTGCACTTGAATTGCATCAAGTTTTTGAAAGGCTAGCGGTAGGAGAAAGTTTTCTTGTGCACTTCGACAAGGAACTCATGGAAACTAGCAAAAAGGATTACTCTCATTTATTGCATGCCTATTTTTGTTTGTTGATTTTCATTTCAATTATTCTTAATTGTGCTATGTATTTTGCTGTATCTGTAGGAAGCGGTATGATCACAGACCAATGATTGCTTGTAATAAATGTGACGAATTGTCACTTTGATTGTATCAAATTATCTTCAGGCCAAAGAATTAAATTTGCCCTGCATGTAAGGTTGATACAACAGATGGGTATAAATGTACATCATCATCAATTGAACAAGAAAGGAAAGTGCAATCTCTCAAACCTCTTTAAATCATACGACTCGATATTAGTTTCAAGGTTGAAAATTGGTATTTTGACCTCTTTAAGGAATACAGGTAAATGGGTTTGGTAGATGATAATAATATTGTTGGAAATATGCAGGGTCTTGGCAGCACCAATTCTTTCAATTGCATGGAAATGGACATGGTTGTATCTAAATCGCAAAGGGTCAGAGAATAGAAGCAGAGAGGTGGAGACATTTTCTAATTCCTTCAATCCACCAGATTACTAAAAGAGGTATTTGCTGATTGTAGGATATAAGTTTCCATTTACCAAGGATTTTTGCCATGTTATCTACATGAAATTTAATTATCTTCCTGAATTATCTGTTTGCAGGGTCTTACTATAAATGTTCTTGCTGAAGGTTTGGACTTACGACAACAATGCACACTGGTTTGCAGTGGGAAATTAAGGCCGAAAAGGTCCAAATTTTCTATCTCCATCAACCAACGTCTACTATGGGCCGAGCCAATTAATACTTTTGCTACCCCTGAACAGGTTCCAGCAGAAGGATAATGTTTTCTTGTGCAATTCGACAAGGAACTCAAGCTAACAAGCAAAAAGGATTACTGTTATTAGTAGCATGACTACATCTGTTCATTGACTTTCATTTCAATTATTCTTATTGTGGTATGTTTGGTGAGTGCAGTGACTGCATGAACATGGTATGCTTTTCTGTATCTGTAGGAAGGTGTGTATGATCCAAAGAGTTACATTTGTTCTGCATTAAGGTTGATACTGCATATGAGGATAAATGTGCTTCATCAACAATTGAACAAGAAAGTCAAGTGCACTCTCCCAAACCTCTTTAAATTATACAACTTGATATTAGTTTCAAGGATCTTGGCAGCATTGATGCTTGACGGAAATGGACATGGTTATATCTTTATTGTAAAGGGTTAGAGAATGGAAGCAGTGATGCGGAGTTGGGGTTAATGTTGGTGATGATAATCTGCTACTCAATGCTCTATCTCGGGTACACCATGTTCATCAGTTTATTTCTGTTTTCTTTTTTATTTTCTTTAAAAAGATCTGCTTGTTTATATGGTGAATTTTCCTATATTCTTCAGAGAAAGGATTCTCAATATATATTTGGACATCATAATAAGCCTAACATTGTACCATAGGCAGTGCATGAAACCCACTTCAGGTGGTACAAGTCATGCAGGCAGCTCACATATCACATATATATGTCCTTATTGTCATATCACAGAGGCGCAAAATCTCACGGCTGGTATGATTTAGTTAATTGGGGCACTTTCATTTTTAGTGTTTGCTTGACCTGCATTTCATTTTCAGAAAATTGATGCAAAACTTCCTGGGTTGGGTATGTTTATGGAGCTCTAATCTGATGCTGATAACCTACGTCTGCAGTAAGTGCCTTCCCTAGCTTTGGCCAATAGCATACTTTTTTGGTTTTATACCTAAACTTGGAGACGGAGATGGTGACTGCCTTGTGGGGGGGGGGGGTGTTAGTTTTTTTTAACTGCTTCAATGGTTTGTACTCAAACTAAATGACTTTAATCTTTTTGTAGGTTTAAATAAAGAACAAAAAGATAAATAACATTCAGGATCAACTGACTAGGTGCACTGCATCAATTTAAACCTATCACCGGTTATATTCATATCCATTGAACAAATGAATCCCTATTCTTTTTAAAATCTATTAAATTCATTCCTATGACCTTTAAAACCGGTTACTGTGGTAAATTCAAGGGAAAATTTAATAAAAAACGTACCTTTATATTTTGAGTGATTAATAGAAAGAAATATATAATATATCTCTGATGTATCAAGGCATCAACAACATAGTACAATTAACCAATTAAACGAAAGAAAAATACAGTTCAAATTAGTCATCTAAATACATACAAAAGTTGTACCAAAAAAAATAAAAATAGATGCATATCGAAGTTTGAAGTTGACTATTCACTTTCTGTTGATTTAGCTCTACTTATGCTTTTTAATCAACATTTTTTTTCGTGTATTGGGATCTTTCATGCGTAGTCTGGGAAGCTTTTTTGTAGTTCACTCTTTCTATGACTTTGATTTTGACTCTTTTATGTAATGAGTTATTTGTTTTCTTGATCTTTTACATTCTTGTTGATTTTCATTTTAATTCCATGGTTATTTGATCGTTTCTTAAGTAACGGAATTTTTTTTTGGATAATTGCACTCAACTTGATTTTGTGTTTACTCTACCAAGCCTCTACGTCCTTCGTGAATTGGATGTCCTCTACAAAGGTTCCAAAGCATTCCTGTAAACCTGCCTTGACCTTGAGGTTTTTCCGGGAGACCTTGGTTCCAGTTGTAGATGGTTTTCCTTGACCTTGAGGTTTTTCCGGGAGACCTTGGTTCCAGTTGTAGATGGTTTTCCTTGCGTTTTCGGCTGTCGGAGGTCTTGGGTCAGCTTCACTTTCTGTTGATTTAGCTCTGTTTGTGCTTTTTAATCTACATTTCTTTTTTCGTGATTGAGATTTTTCATGCATAGTTTGGGAAGCTTTTTTGTATTTCACTTTTTCTACGACTTCGATTTAGACTCTTTTACGTAATGAGTTATTTGTTTTCTTGATCTTTTACATTTTGTTTATTTTCATTTTAATTCCAAGGTTATTTGATCGTTTCTTAAATAACGGATTTTTTTTTGGGGATAATTGCACTCGACTTGATTTTGTGTTTACTCTAGCAAGCCTCTACGTCCTTCGTTGAAGTGGATATCTTCTACAAGGGTTCCAAAGCATTCCTGGCTTGACCTTGAGGTTTTTCCGGGAGACCTTGGTTCCGGTTGTAGATTGTTTTCCTTGCGTTTGATAGCTTTCTATGCGACCAGACAACGTTGCAACTAAAGAAATTGGCAATCAAGTTCTGGCTTTAAGAAAATAGTTGCAACAGATTGAGATATTGGAGGAAAAACAGTCCAAGGGTTATCATCTTGATAGTCAGCAGATCAACAAGCTTCAGAACAGGCCAATTTTGGAGAACTCCCTCATTGAGCTTGGTGTTCCTGTTGACAGAATTCAGACAAAATCTGCTACTCCAGACGGCGTAGGAAATAAGAAGGCAGATGGAACCAAGAAACAGAGGAGAAAGAGCAGAAGGAGATCGACACAAGGGGAAGAGGTGCCTGCTACCTATGAATCCGATGCTAAATTGAACACAGTGAAGGGTTTCTCGCCTTCTGAGGCTTCTCAAGTTCACCAAAAGGTATTTTCAAGAAAAACCCAAATCTTGGTACTTATGATACATGCAATATGCGAGTTGTTCGACTTATTTAGGACGACTATATCCTCACATTCAAAATTAAGATGATAATAACCCTTTCTTACCTTATGAAGCTCTTGTTGTAATTTATAGGAAAAGGAGATAGATGACAAGGGCAAAATAGAGAATATAGTTATCGAGGCTGATTACTTGAAGAAAGACTTTCCATGCTTGAAAAGTAGGAATCCATCATCACCTGCATCATCTGAGAAGATGAACAGGAATGGTGGGCTTTCTATCTTTCTAAGTGGGGTGTCATCAGATCATTTCTCCTCCTCCTCCACCTACGCCCAAAAGTGAGGGCCCCGCATGGGGGCGGCGCCAATATTTCAAAGGGACCCACTTCTCTTCGTGAGATACAGGATGAGCTGGGAAAAACCTTAGGAAATACAACCACTACTAGAAAGAAAGATCAGTTTGAAGTTCCAACCAATATGAAAACTAGTGGGAAACTTCCATTGAGTTCATTTTTGCCATCAATAAATATACAGGCATCGCTCTTGTGTAGAGGTGGTTCACTCCAACTAAATGACACTAATCTTTTTGTAGGTTTAAATTGATGTAGTGCACCTAGTCATTTGATCCTGAATGTTATTTATCTTTTTGTTCTTTATTTTTTTTATGGTTAAAGGGGTATTTTCTTTGTTTTGCAGACTGATTGTAGGAAACTTGTGCATGGAGGATCACAGCCCGTGTGCCATCCAGGGGTTGATCACCATTGCTAACCGTTCCAACCGCAACTCTCGAGTTCTCCTTGATGTGTGAGGGCTAAGAGGTAAGTTGCATAATCATGTAGTCAGTTTTGATGCAAAATTTTGTTATTTCAAGTTAATATTGTTCTCATATTTACAAATTTGTGGGGCTTGTTTTGGCTTCTAAACCAAAAAATAATGCTCTGGTTTATAAACAGAACGGCTGGCCTTATTTGTGCATTAGTGAGGAGAGATTTGAATATAATCATTGGCCCAAACAACCTTGAAGTATGAGTGTTGTTGAAGAAACTCCGAGACAATCTAAGGCATTATTCTCTCCAGAGTTGTTCCTGCTGAACCTTAATATGCAGTTAGTGGCTGAAACATTACATATTTTCTTCAAGTTCCTGATAAGGAAAAGAGAGATATTTATGTATGGCATTTTCTTCAATTAGTTGCAGTATATATATTATGACATTTAATGACAGATAATTAAAATATCCTTGCCGTTGATTGTTGGCCAGTGGAATTTTACGTTTGGTTGGTGGTTCTTTCACAAATTGACAGTTTTCTGGTATATCTTGATTCTTGGCGACTAAAGAGAGACCATAATCACGTGTTTATTTGATACTATGATCGTTTTAGTTCTCATCACGTACCTAGGGTTTTTTTTGTGACTCTGTTGATTACTATCTTGATCATAATCTTATTTCGAAATGTTTTGTCCTTGCAAATTGCAAGTCTCGATTTTAGTGATTGCCACCACATGAATGTTATCTTGGCCGGTGGAATTCTAAATCTGGTTGGTGGTTCTTCTGCAAAGTGACTGCTATCTGGTATCTTAAAGACAAAGCAAGCTTGATCGGGCTACTTTTTGTGAGATGTTTATTTATAGTTAAATGGTCCTTCTAGTTGCTATTATAGTAGAAGAATATATACTGCTTGGTTTGAATTCATTAAAATTCCTTTTGTATTGCAGTCTTGTTGAAAGTATGCTACATTCCATTTGACAATATGTTCTTATGCTGCTCATATTTTGGTTAAAGGTGGCCATGTGACTATTGCACAACTTGCTGAAGAATGACTCTTGAGGTCTGCAAAATTCTTCAGATGCCATATTTGAATGATGCCTATATATGCCAATGTCTTGAAAGAACAGGAGGTTCTGAAATGGATCCAGAAGGATTTAAGTCTGGTTTTTTTTTTCCATTACCAGGAGTTTGTATATTCAGTATGTCGGTTTTTGCTGCTAATATCTTTTTGCATATTTGAGCTTGCATTAGCAATACTCTCATGGAGAGTCTGAGCATCTAAGTTATTAAAAGCTTCACAAAAAGCCTTCAATCCACCAGATTCTCCGCTACAGAAATAGTTATTTGCTGATTTGAGGATATGAGCTGCCATTTACGTCAAGGATATTTACCATGTTATCCAAAAGATCCCGAATTACCTGTGTGAGGGCTAAGAGGTAAGTTGAATAATCCTTTTGATGCAAACTTTTTCATACTTGAATGATAAATGCACTATTCA
Source organism: Silybum marianum (assembly GCA_036898165.1). Classification (NCBI taxonomy): domain Eukaryota; kingdom Viridiplantae; phylum Streptophyta; class Magnoliopsida; order Asterales; family Asteraceae; genus Silybum; species Silybum marianum. The sequence goes on from CM072532.1 coordinate 3,861,611, forward strand.
ATCATTAGAAAGTATGGTTAACACTACTAGAAAGTTGAGTATTTTCAACAGAAAATGTCGTTGAAAATTTTCTACGAATTTTAGAGGGATTATTGACAGAACATAAATTATCTACGAATTTTCAACGAATTTATGTTGAAAATCTCTCACAACATGCATTTTCAACCAAAATTTTTTTGACGAGACATTCCGTTAAAAAAAATTTGGTTGAAAATGCATGTTTGTGAGAGATTTTCAACGAAAATTCGTAAAAAATTTATGTTATGTCAATAATCCCTCTAAAATTCGTAAAAAAAATTCAACGATATATTGAATATTTTAATAATATAGTTAATATCAGAATTGTTAAAATAAAGTTACTCTGATATTTGGAAAGAAAGAAAATTAGCATAGCATAACGCATATCCCTTAAGGAGTATCTCATGTGAATGCATGCTTCGACATAAAACGGGCCTAGTCCATGATTCAAGTCAACTTTTTGACTTTATAGCCATAAATGTGAGGACCAATTTGACATTTTGACCTCGAAGTAGTGTACACCCAAACCTTTGAATAGTGCCCTTAAAAAACTAAAAATGTCTATACAATAACAATATTTTATTTACAAGTTTTTGAATTAGAATTAGAATTAACAATCTTTAATTGGAATATGAATTGTTTTTTTTTTAATATTGTTTCGGGTTTGTGTATATAGACAATTTTTGAGTTGGTCTGCTTGAAAAATCTATCTACCTGTATAAAAAACATTAAATTTTGAAGACCTTACCAATTTAAGGACTTAAACAACCTCTAAAAAAAACTATGCAACTCTATGATGAAAATAAAATTATTAGACCATAGATTCAAATCCCACTCAACTTAACAGGAAGAAATTATAATAAAAAGATAAAAGATTCTTTTGTATTTTGTAGAATTAGAGACATGTACAATTAGACACAAATGAATAGATGTTGAGTGAAAAGTAGTGGTGTCTTTTTCTTTAGGCTAAACTTTAAACCTCATATTGATTTTTCCACCAACAATTTTGTTTTTAAAGTCAAAGCACTTAAAAAGCTTAAAAGTCAATAGTCATCAGATTTATCGTCATAGAAATTATTTATTTATTTATTTATAGCAATAAACATAGCAAGTGGACATATGCTATTGATGATAATGAGTAATTTAAATTTGCTTCTCTCCATTTTATTTCTATTAATCTCTTTGGCTTCTTCTACTTCAATAATACTCATAGATGCTCTTCAAAAACAGTGGTGCTTTTATTTTGTTTAAACAAAATGTTTTCTCCATAAGTGATTCATATAATTACAGTTATTGCAATTAAATGTGGTGCTTGGCTTGGTTCCCACTATTATCCGATCATGATGAATTAGAACACAGAGTTTTGATTGTTGTTGTTGGAAATGTGATTGGTCTCGACCTCAGCTATGGCATGCTACGAGGTACCATCCACCTTAATTGCATCCGCTTCAACCTTTCTCGAAAGATAGAGGTAGATGAATGTTGTTGAAGGTAGTTGAATTATGTAATTCAAGGTAGTTAAATGTAATTGTAGGTACTGAAATTAGTTGAAAAAATTAAGTTAGATTAAAAAGTCAACTCATTCAAAGGCTCAGAAATGTTGTCACCATTCTTACCATAATTTTTATCCTCAAATGATCCCTTTTCATGGAATGTGATATTTTAATTTATATTTTTTTAATTATATATGTGCTATGTAATTTAATTATTAATTTAGAACACTTATCAAACTGTAATATTCATTCTATACTAAATCATTTAGGGGGTAAATGGTGATTTTATGTTATTCAGACTAGTTATTTGGAATACTTACCAAATATCAATTTTTCATGGTACACTAAATCAGTCTAAACAACCTTAAGGGCCCATTTGGTTTGATGGGATGACTTGGATCAATTTGGATCTTGTGAAAGAATTTGGATTTTTTGACGGTTTATAGGATTATGATTGGAATTAAATTTCATTCTTTATAAATAATTCATAATTTTTTTTTGTAAATAATTATAAAAACAATTAAATTACTATTTTATTAGTTATTACAAAAACAAATATTTTTAACATATTTTAAAATATTATTACATACAATCGTGAAATACCAACCATCGTGTGGGATTTCAATGAAATCCTGATATTAGAAATTTAGGAAATCGTTTAAACCAAACATGGAATTGAATTCTATTCCAAATCCAATCTAATTTTACAAACCAAACGAGACTTAACTAATATTGTTTTATTGTTGTAGAGATCTAAATTACTTATAATTCTTAAAACTTTGAGTGTTAAAATTTTGAACTCCTTGACAAGCAATTAGCTTTTTCTATAAATGTGTCTTCCCTATGACTATCTTTGGACAAAACATATTTTCTTGTTTATGAAAATTCATCATATATTTCATCTTTTATTTGATAAGTTGCATTCTAGATTTTCTTGAAATTTAGTATTTGTATGAATCTGATATTCTTTTTATTCATAGTTTACATAATTTATATTTATTGACCTCAAACCTTTTTGCTGAATACTTGTACGGTTTTCCTTTTTGTTCATAGCAATATTTTGGTTGATTTAAGGAATATATAATCGGTATGCTTTCACAATTTAGTCAACTTTTGACTTTAGGCCATAGATGTGGGGCTCATTTTAGTATTTGACATTTTGACCTCCAAGATTGCAATAATGACTGGAGTGGAAGCTAAGATTAATGCCCTCCAAAAATCTACACAATAATGATGCTTTATTTATAATATGGAGCTTATTTTCAATTATCGTTTCCAGTTTCTTCTTATTGATCGTTCTTCAAAGTCTATGTAAGTGTCTGAAAAACATTAAATATCGAAGATCTTATCAATTTAAGAACTTAAAAGACCTTTAAAAGTATTGTTATTGGACCACAAAAAGACCACTCAACTTAAGTGAAATAAATTATAATCAAAAGATCATTATATCAATTTGAATATAGGAAATTTTACATAATCTGACACAAAATTAGACTACACACGAATAGATTAATAAGAAACAGTTTTGTCCTCTTCCCTATAATAAATTTTTCAAAATTCAAGTGACTTCAATAAATTTTTTTTCTAAAACACAACTGAACTTTATGAAGGAACAAAAGTCAAAACACATCTTACACCTTTATTCTTTAGTAAGTAATATCTAAAAATTTAAATAAAAAAAATATTAATGATTAAAAGATTTATCATCACAAAAATATATTTATTTATTTATAGCAATGAACAGCATAGCAAGCGGGCACATACAACTGATGAGAATGAGTAATTCAAATTTGCTTCTCTCCTTTTCATTTCTATTCATCTCTTTAGCTTCTTCTACTTCCAATAATACTCATATATGTTCTTCTATACAGAGTCGTTCTTTGTTTTCATTTAAACAAAATGTTTTCTCCATAACCGAGTTATATAATTACAACGATGGCGAATGTCGTGATTGGCTTGGTTCTAACTATTATCCAATCATGATGAACTGGAACACGAGTACTGACTGTTGCAATTGGGATGGTGTCAGTTGCAACCATATCACAGGTGATGTGATTGCTCTTGATCTTAGTTGTGGGATGCTACGAGGTACCATCCACCCTAACTCCACCCTCTTCAACCTTCCTCACCTTCAAAGACTCAACCTTGCTTTCAATGATTTTATTGATTCCCAACTTCCACGTGAAATTGGCAGGTTTTCTGATAGTCTCACGCATCTCAACATCTCTCAGTGTGGGTTTACAGGTCAAGTTCCTTCCGATATCTCACTTCTTCGTAAACTGGTGTCTCTTGATTTGTCTTCGGATGGGATTTCTTTGGAACTTGAACCACGTGTTTTGAATAATCTCCTTCAAAATTCTACTCTTTTGAGAGACCTTTCGCTTGCGGATGTTAATATAGGTTTGGTTTTACCAACTTATCTTAACATATCTCCTTCTTTGAAACTACTTAACCTTAGTTTTACTGGTTTGCAAGGGAAATTACCTGATAACATCTTTAATCTTCAATATTTGGAAAAACTTGATTTGTCATACAACAATGACATTGATAGTCGATTACCCGAAGTTAACACGACCACGAACATCCCTCTCAAGTGGTTATCTCTCTCATCCACCAATCTATCGGGAGAGATACCTTACTCGATTGGCCATCTTAAGTCTTTAAGTTACTTGGATCTCTCAAAGAACAAACGCTTATCTGGAGAGATACCATACTCAATTGGTCATCTCGAGTCTTTGAATACTTTACGTCTCGATTACTGTGGTTTGGTGGGCCTCCTACCAAAATCCCTAGTTAACCTTAGGCAGCTTACTACTCTAGATTTATCATCTAACATGCTTAACGGGAGCTTACCGTCGGATTTCTTTTCCCTACGATCATTAAAGCGGTTATCCCTCACACAAAATCAATTTGTTGGCAAGATTGATGTGCTTGATCAAGATTCCGGTTCACAATCATTTCGGCAGCTCGTCAACCTCACACACCTTGACCTTTCGTTTAATAGTTTTAGAGGTGTATGGGAGTTGGAAACATCGTTATCAAGCCTTACAGCCCTCATGGAACTCCATCTCTCAGAGAGTGGTTTATCTGTTGTGACCAATAGCGCTAATTATCGCTACGTGAATCCTGAATTTCAGCTCTTACATTTGGCATCTTGCAAACTAAGGATGTTTCCAGAGTCCTTAAGAGCCATGAAAAAGCTTCAAAGTTTAGATCTATCTAGCAATGATATCCATGGCCACATTCCTGATTGGGCAATGGAGATAGGAGGAAAAGGGTTATTTCATTTGGATCTCTCACATAACTTCATAACAGGTTTGCCACAATTTCAATGGGATGGACTAACAGAACTGCATTTGGAGTCCAACAAGATTGAAGGACCATTCCCTCCATCAATTTGCAACCTGAGTAACATATGGTATTTGAATATCTCCGATAACAGGTTTGATGGAGTGATTCCACAATGCATTATAAATATCCACTCGTCTCTTTGGATCGCAGATATGGGAAACAATTATTTTCATGGTAGCATTCCGAATGCATACAAGGATTGTGGACAGTTACAGGGGCTTATTTTGAATGGAAATCAGTTAGAAGGAGAGGTGCCCAATTCTTTGTCTAAGTGTCAATATTTGGAAGTGCTTAATCTAGGAAACAACCTCTTAAATGGCACATTCCCTAGCTGGTTGGGAGATCTTCCATTTTTGAAAGTTCTTATCCTAAAATCAAACAAATTGCATGGTCCTATAAAAACCTCTTTAGCAGGAAATGCCCCATTTCCATGTCTACAGGTTCTCGACTTATCTCATAATGGGTTTGTAGGTGATCTCCCTCGAGAATATTTTCGAAATTTCAATGCCATGAAGAACGTGGTGAAGGATGATACAAGATCAACGTATTTGAACACAGGTGGTATGTATTACTCCATCGTTGTTGCTGTCAAAGGAGTTGAGCAAAGTTTTCCAAAAATTTATGTCGACTACATAATTATTGATCTTTCAAGCAACAGATTTGAAGGCGAGATTCCTGAGATCGTTGGTAATCTTACTTCATTGATAGTGCTTAACTTATCCCACAATAGTCTTACGGGTCGAATCCCGCATGCTTTAGGGAATCTCTCGGAGATTGAATCGTTAGACTTATCTTGGAATCAACTCACAGGCGAGATCCCTCGAAGCCTTGCAGGCTTGACGTTTCTTGGATTCTTAAATCTCTCTCAAAACCATCTTTTGGGGCGTATTCCTGAAGGAAAACAGTTTAACACATTTGAAGGGAACTCGTTTGGAGGCAATCCAAAACTCTGTGGGCTTCCGTTGCCTGAGAAATGCGAGCTTCCACACGAACCACAACTTGAAACCGATGGAGATGGAGACACGGAGAGTGAATTTATTTGGAGTGCGGTGATGTTGGGATGTGGTTGTGGGACCCTAGTTGGATTGGTGATGGGATATCTCATGTTGTCGACAGGAAGACCAAAGTGGTTCAGTGCAATTGCCAATGCCGGAGAGCATATGATCCAAACAAAGCGAAGCAAGAGAAGATAGGTATGTATGTATGTGAAAACGTAATTAGTTAGTTTGTGAATGCTATGTGTTTTAAATGTTTTTTCCATTTTAGATGCTGGTGGGTTTTGTCAAGCAACCATTGTAATTTTGATGCATGTTTTAGCTATGTAATTTAATCAAATCCCCATTGAACCACAGAGACATAAGTGGTGATGAAATTAATATGAAGTTGGAAAAACTGCACACAAATTCTATTACATAACATCCCAAATAATTTGGATTCTTAAACTTACTGTATAGAATAATGACATCAAATATTATAACTGCAACATTAATTACAAATCATCATCGACTCTGTTAATCATTATGATCTCGATAAGAGCCTAAAGGCCGGTGATTAGAAACTGAGCTTTAGATTAATGGGTTCAATTTTCATGGGCCTAGATTATAAAAGTTTGGTCCAAATATAGGCAGCCCATAGTTGCCGCAATTAGGGTGAAAGGCCTACCCATAACATTAAAATTTAAAATCCCAGTTCGTTTAAAACAAACCTCGGTGTCGGTGGGTCTCCTCCCAAACAAATAGGCCGTTCAAGTTCGACTCCAATTTGCAGGTTTCGATTTCTTCTATCACCACCGAGAATGGTTGAAAAAAACCCTATAATGGCGTTATTGCCACCGCTACGACGGTTGTCAGTCGTCTCGTCGACCATCATTTGGCCACCGTTGTAAGGGGATTTTTGTACCAATGGACTATAAATCCATTTATGATCAAGTATCGATCATCAAATAGAAGAATCTGAGTTGAATTTCCTCTCGAAACTTCAAAACCCTCGATCGGCGGTCTTTTTCTTCAAGGTTTTCTCTCGCTTTTTCTTGTATTCTTGGTTGGTTTTCTGTTCCCATGGTTTAGATTTCGCTGGCTAAATTAAATATTTACCCAAATTTTCTAGCAATCAGACTCACTTTCCAAACACAAAGTTACCATTTCTAAGTTTTACCATAGTACAAGAGAGATCCCTACACTATTGGTTTTGCAATTTTGTACCCACATCCCCTTTATTAATTCGAAGTTTTATCATAGTACAAAAGAGATCCCTACACTAATGGTTTTATCATTTTGTACCCTCACCACCTCTGGTTCTTGTATATTTTTCTATGAGTTCTGTGGTTATTATGTTTCTCGTTTTGTGATGGAACCTAAACAATCGGGATTTTCTTGATCTACCAACCCGGGCGAATGATCACCGGCTAAATCTATGGTTTATTCTTTTTCCTCTTGTGTCTAATCAACTCATGTAGTTAGATTGTGGTGAAGAATGCTACTTACATTGATAGACTGTTTCTCATTGCATCAATTTGACCATGGAAACAGTGTTCTGAATCATTGTGTGTCTCTATATGTGTGTGTGTGTGTGTGTGTGTATATATATATATATACTGGCGGTATTCTCACGGGAAGGAGTGCAAAAGCTTGACTGGTTTCTTGGAGTCGGAGGAAGATCTCTCATTCAATCATCCTGAACACGAGGATCCAAAATAGTCAAGGGGATCATCTGCATAGTAGCAAGTTCAAGTAGATATTGAACGACAAGAGTTGGTTCACACTAGTTTGACATAGAATAGAATAGAGATTTTAAGATCTCACATACTAATACTATCCAACAAATTTAATAGCTAGGTATGCTTTTGGTTTGAAGGGTTCCCTGGTTAACTTTACAAGCCTTACTAATCCAGTTTATCATCTAACATGTTTAACAACACGTTTCCTCCTTTGTTATTCACTCTTCCTTCCATTGATTTGCAACATGCAGAGTCTAATGTGTTCACATTTGTCAGATAATTACTTCAGCGGAATGATTCCAAAATGCTTTGAGAAGATCACATCCCATACTAATCTTTGGATGGTAAATTTGGAGCAGATGTTGGGTTCATTTCCTGCTCGAATTACTCCTATAAATGTTAACTTACCTTTTCTTTTGTAGTTTTTCTCTTTTCTTGTGTAGGACTGAGGGTGAATGTGGAATTGAGTAACTCTTTTATAAACCCCAATACGTCTTGCCATTTGCATGACACGAGCCAATGTTAATTGCTGTAAATTCTGCTGCTCGAAGGTAAGTTATCTTCCTATTTTTTTGTATCAGTCGCCACATATGACATCGAAGGGTTGTTCTGTGCATTGTATCGTTTCATTCTTTGAGATGATGACAGTCACCATTTCTAGTTGTTTTATATTTTCTTTATATAAAACATGTAGGTTAGTTATGTTTCTTGTAAGTTGTTGGTTGAAAAAGTATTAGTATCGGCAATAAGTGTTAGTCAATTCTCATTCAAAGGACTAAAAATGCATGATAAAAATGATAGTGGACCAAGAGACTAATAACCAAGGGAGATTTTTGCAATTACTCTGAAGTTTACATAGAAAGGGACAAAGGATGACAACCAATTGGAATCTCATAGTCATAGTCGAGTACTAGAGCTGATGACCACAATTTAATTAGATGTTGACGATGAATGAATTTGGCTTTTGCTTTTTGAAAAGTCTTAAGTCTTTGGTTGTAAAAGTATTATTGCAGAGTTTTGTCTTTTGTAGACAAGAAAACTAAAATTATGCCCTACCCAATCTAAAGACTTGTACAACCATATGTTTTGTTTGGATATATAATTAGATACTAAAGAAAAAATATGTGAGTATGCTTCATGAGGTGGGGAAGGCTGAATGGTGTTTGAAAGCAACTTCTTGTGATACTACCATTAGTACATGTCCGTGTATCTATCTATCTATCTATCTATATATATATATATATATGAATTGAGGGGAGTTATTATGCGACCTTTTGCATTCGTACAACCTTTACAACCAAATCAGGAGCTTCCATTTTATCATCAACGGTTAAGATTAAGTAGGTTATAACTTCCATTAATTAAAAAAAACCAAAAACAAAAAGGATGGTGGATGAGTGGGTTGCATGGATTGTAAGATCTAGAGAGATTGTATTTGAATACCTCTCTATATGTATATATGGCAAGTGCAAACTCTTATAGCAAGTAGACACATGCAAACTCTTGGAGATGCTCTAAGAAAGAAATTAAAAAAGGGTTTTATTTTTGCCATATTTCTTACTAAGTTAATAGTCATTTAATGAGCCTGCTACAGAGGATGAAGTTCATCGAATTCGAACCCCGTTATGCCCTCTGATTGAATATTAGGGTTTAGGGTTCTGCTTTCATACAAATGGGGGTGTTTCTTTAAAAACATGAAAACTGTAGCCATGGAACTGGAAACTGGTGTTGTTTGATTAGTGAATTGTGAATGAAAAATTATCTTTGTTTTTTGACTACTAATCCATGATTGTTTTAGTTTCCTGAGTTACAACTTACAAGTATGTGGGATTTTATGATTTTTCTGGTTCTTCGTTCAATTTGAGGGGTTTTGATTTTATGATTTTTTGGGCATATTGCTACTGTTTTGGAAGCAATTTTTTGATTTTTTTAGGGCATGTTATGTTACTCACTCTCACTCTGCAATTCTGAGAGAGAAGTCCGCTAGGGAATGGAAACGATGTGAACAGAATAAACCCTGGACAATTCTTGTATTCACATCCACTCTTCAAATTATATTCTACTTCTACTTCAGGTTCAGAATCTCCTACTAACTTAGCATATAATAATATGTAGTTTTCACGAATAGACTGCAATCTGTCATTCTGTAAATTGAGATACAATGAAGCAAGAACCTAAATTGACTAGGGTGATATGGGTTCTCATTCAAAGGGCAGAAACTTGGTTAAAAGTACATGCCACAGATTCATTCTGTATCTGCCTCTGCAACAGAACCTAAATTGCAGGTCTGTTTTGTTAGAGATAGATTTTAGTACATACTTTTTAGTTTCTTTTTGCTTAAAGAAAACAAAGGAAAAGTAGTGAAATTTATATGGTGATTAAGCAATATACTTGTCTAATTATTTGGAAAAATATATCTCTGGAATCAAGATTGTATATGGCAGCATCCCTGCAGAGAGACATTCAATGGTTAAAAATCAAAAACACCCCTCAGCATCCCTGATTTTATTTATGCTTCAATGGTATTGGTAGAGAGTCCCTTTGAAAGAATTATGCGGAATTGTCTTACAGACTCTTATGGGTTAGTGTGATTGTGTGAATAATGTATTTTTGATACTTGTAGCTCATTCATAAATAAATAGTTTTTAACTTGATCTTTTTAGCTTATAGTATGATTAGACCCTTAAAGCTTTAAAATGGTTTTGTTTGTCTTGCAACAATCTTGGACCATCCTGTACGTAAAATTCATTTCTTGATTGTTAAGCTGCAGAATGATCCATCCACAAATGTTGGGAGAAATCAAATCATCAAATTTGATAAGAGGATGGTCATGTTGAATGTATTTATGAAGACTTCAGTTTCCTCTATTTCTTTGATTTGCTTATATTGGGGCTTTCGTTCTCATACATTTTTTCTAACTTTCTTTGAAGCAAATGAACACCAGGTGTAAGAAATGCTATTAAGATTGCTGGTCAAGAGCAGATGTTGGGTTCATCCCTGCTCGAATTACCCTCATATATGTAAGCTTACATTGCTATGCAAGATAAGCTAACCTTTTCTTTTGTAGTTTTTCTCTTTTCTTGTGTAGGACCGAGGGTGAATGTGGAATTGAGTAACTTTTTTATAAACCACAATACATCTTGCCATTTGCATGATGCGAGCCAATATTAATTGCTGTAAATTCTGCTGCTTGAAGGTAAGTTTTCTTCCTATTTTTTTGTGTCAGTTGCCAATATGACATCGAAGGGATGTTCTTTACATTGTATTGTTTCATTGTTTGAGATAGTGACACTCACCGCTTCTAGTTGTACTATATTTTATTTATATGAAACATGTGGGTAAGGGCCTGTTTGTTAGCGGCTTAATGAGCTTAATGAGACTCACAGCTTATTCGGTCGGCTATACATGGCTGTTTGGTAGTGACTTAAAGTTATAGAAAGTGCTTATTCAGTAAGCTTCTAGGGAGCTTTATGTAGAAAGCCAAGTTTTTCCAAACCTGCCCCTCCCAATTCAAAAACACGCTCCTTCCATCTATGAAAAAACCCTCTCAATTAAAAACTCTCTCTATCTATACAGACAGATGAATCCACATAGACAACTTTATCCATACAGGGCCTAATGGAAAACCAACCAAACAGCCCCTAAGTTATGTTTCTTGTAAGTTGTTGGTTGAAAAGTATTAGTATCGGCCATAAATGTTAGTCAATTCTCATTCAAAGGACTAAAAATGCATAATAAAAATGATAGTTGACTAAGAGACTAATAACCAAGGGACATTTTGCAATTACTCTGAAGTTTACATAGAAAGGGACCAAGGGTAGCAACCAATTGGAATACTAGAGCTATTGACGACCACAATTTAATTAGATATTGACGATGAACAGATTTGGCTTTTGCTTTTTGAAAAGTCTAAGTCTTTGGTTGTAAAAGTATTATTGCAGAGTTTTGTCTTTAGTAGACAAGAAAACTAAAATTATGCGCTACCCAATCTAAAGACTTGTACTGTTGTACAACCATATGTTTTGTGTGGATATATAATTAGATAACAAAAGAAAAATATGTGAGTATGCTTCATGAGGTGGGGAAGGCTGAATGGTGTTTGAAAGCAACTTTGAAGAAAATTCTTGTAATACTACCATTAGTACATGTCTGTGTATCTACCTATCTATATATACGTATGTATATATGGTAAGTGCAAACTCTTGTAGCAAGTAAACACATAAAATTAAAGATGACGGTGAGTAATTCAAAGCTCTTTCTCTCTTTTTTTCTTTTCTTTTTATTCATCTCTTTTGCCTCTTCCTCTTCTTCTTCCTCCAATAACTCTCATATATGCTCTCCTTTACAGAGTCATGCTTTGCTTTTGTTTAAACAAAAACTTTTCTCCACCGACCACTCCTACAAGTACCTTTATGTTGATAATGTTTGTCGTGATTGGCTTGGTTCCGATTATTATCCAATAATGATGAATTGGAAGACGAGTATTGATTGTTGCAATTGGGATGGTGTCACTTGTGACCACTTGACGGGCGATGTCATTGATCTTGATCTCAGTTGTGGTATGCTACGAGGTACCATCCACCCTAATTCCACCCTCTTTCACCTTCCTCGCCTGCAAAGACTCAACCTTGCTTTCAATGGTTTCTTTCCTTCCCAACTTCCACATGAAATTGTCAGTTTTTCTACTTCGCTTACGCATCTCAATATCTCTGAATGTGGGTTTAAAGGTCAAGTTCCTACAAATACCACGTTTCTTCATAAGTTGATGTCTCTTGATCTTTCTTATAATGGGTTTGACTCCACATTTGAACCTCGTGTTTTGAACAATCTCCTTCAAAATTCTACCCATTTGAGACATCTTTCGCTTGGTGATGTTCATATAGGTTTGGTTTTACCCACATATCTTCATATCACTCCTACTTTGAAATTACTTGATCTTAGATTCACCGGTTTGCAAGGGAAATTACCTGGTAACATCTTCAATCTTCAATATTTGGAGAAACTTGACTTGTCAGGTAACAATGACCTTGTTGGTCGATTGCCCAAAGTTAACATGAACACTAGCATCCCTCTCAAGTGGTTATCTCTCTCACTCACAAGGTCATCATCAAGAGAGATATCCGACTCAATTGGTCATCTCAAGTCTTTAAATTACTTGGATCTCTCATCCACCAACTTATCAGGGGTGATACCCGACTCAATTGGCCATCTCAAGTCTTTGGATACTTTACAACTCGTTTCTTGTGATTTGATGGGTCCCCTTCCCAAATCCCTAGTTAATCTTAGGCACCTCAGGATTTTAGCTTTATCATCTAACAACCTTAATGGAACGTTGCCTTCTTGGCTGTTTACTCTTCCTTCACTAGAAGAAATATATCTCAGCGATAACATGTTCAGCGGGAGCTTACCAAGTGAATTGTTCGCCCTGCAATCATTAAAGAGATTATCCCTCAGATATAACCAATTTGGTGGTGTGATTGATGTGCTTGATCGAGGCCACATTCTTCAAACATTTCAACAACTAGTCAACCTCACCCATCTATACCTTGATTATAACAACTTTACAGGTGAGTGGGAGTTGGATACATTGTTATCAAGCCTCAAAACCCTTGTAAGACTCGATCTCTCGCACAGTGGTTTAACTGTTACAGTTACTACCAATAATGCTAGTCGCTATGTCAATCCCGACTTCCAGACTTTAAATTTGGCATCATGCAAGCTAAAGGTGTTTCCAGACACGTTACGTGCCATGAGAAAACTCCAATCCTTAGATCTATCTAGCAACGAAATCAGTGGCCGCATTCCTGATTGGGCAGGGGAAATAGGAGGAAAAGAGTTGGTAAGTTTGGATCTCGAAAACAACTCCATCACTAGTTTGCCACAATTTCAATGGGATTTACATTATTTTGATCTATCTGCCAACTTGATTGAAGGGCCGTTCTATCTAGCAATTTGCAACATGAGTAGGATATGGTATTTGGATATGTCAAATAATAGATTTAGTGGAGTTATTCCAAAGTGCTTGGGAAATATAAGCTCCTCTCTTGGGATGATAGATCTAGGAAACAATTATTTTCATGGCACAATTCCAAACCCACACAAGGGGTGTGGAATAGAAACGTTTATTTTGAATAAAAATCAATTAGAAGGAGAGGTGCCTAGTTCTTTGTCTGAATGTGGATCCTTGATAGTGCTTGATCTACATTCTAACAAGATTCAAGGATCCTTTCCTTCATCGATCTGCAACATGAGCAAACTACAGTACTTGGATATGTCAGATAATCATTTTGGTGGAGTGATTCCACAATGTTTTGAAAAGATCACCTCCAATCTTCATCTTTGGATGGCAGATTTGGGGGACAATTATTTCCATGGCACCATTCCAAATGCATCCAAGGATTGTGGATCTTTAGAAGGGCTTATTTTGAATGGAAATCAATTAGAAGGGGAGGTGCCCAGTTCTTTGGCTAAATGTCAATTCTTGAAAGTGCTTGATCTAGGAAACAACCACTTAAATGGTACATTTCCTAGTTGGTTGGGAGATCTTCCACTTTTGCAGGTTCTTAACCTGAAATCAAACAGTTTTTATGGTCCAGTCATAACCTCCTCTACAAAAAAAAATCAATTTCCAAGTCTACAAGTCATCGACTTATCACATAATGGGTTTGTAGGTCATCTCCCTCAAAATTATTTTCGAAGTTTCAGTGTCATGAAGAACGTGGTAAAGAGCAGCAAAAAGCCAGAATACTTGTTGATGGGTGGGTATTATTACTCTATCACTGCTGCTGTAAAAGGAGTGCAGCTAAACTTTCCACGAATATTGGTTGAATACACAATTATTGATCTCTCGAACAACAGATTTGACGGCGAAATTCCTGACGTCATTGGTAATCTTACTTTGTTGATAGTGCTCAACTTATCCCACAACAGGCTTACTGGTCGAATTCCACATGCTCTTGGGAATCTCTCAGAGATTGAATCGTTGGACCTATCTTGGAACCAACTCATAGGGGAGATCCCTCAAAGTCTTGTAGACTTGAGATTTATTGCATTCTTGAATCTCTCACAAAACCATCTTGTGGGGCGTATTCCACAAGGAAAGCAGTTCAACACATTTGAAGGGAACTCGTTTGGAGGAAATCCAAAACTTTGTGGGCCTCCATTGCCTGAAAAGTGTGAGCATCCACACGAACCACAACTTGAAGATGATGAAGACACAAACACTGAGAGCGGATTTACATGGGGAGTGGTGATGTTGGGATATGGTTGTGGGACTCTAATTGGATTGGTGATGGGATATCTTATGTTGTCAACAGGAAGACCAAAGTGGTTCAATGCAATTGCTGATGCAGTATAGCATATGATACATACAAGGCGGTAAGCGTTTAAAATGCTTTTCCATTTAACGTATTTGTGCAATTAAAGTGCCCAACTATGTTGATTTTTCTGATGCAGGTGGATTTATTTTGTGAATCCTGACTTTTCCGAATTCTGCAGCTGTTGATTTGTGTCGGACGTGTATATTAGAAAAATTATATTGTGTTTTTTAGTATATGTTGTTCTTCATAGATGTTTTTAGCATTCAAAATGAATGAACTCTCATGTAGTATTTTTAATCTTCAAAAAAATCGACATGGATGCGGAATAAATTAGACCGTTGATATGTCTTTTTGCCATCTAATTTGATCATCCTGTGTCTTGCATAAGAAAAGTTCGCCTGCCTGATCTGAAATTCATTATCAATTTAATAAAATTGAAAGCTTTAGTTATGTCAACATTCCTGATAATTGGAGAACAAAAACCATGGAAACAAGATTATCATTAATCCTTAATTAAACTTTGCAAATCATGATAAATAAACTATCTATCTTTATAAGACGGGTTGTTCAATATTCAAAATCTTGAGACATCTTCATTATTCAGTAGTGGGCTGCTAGAGCATCTCTATAATTTTCTCCAAAATAAAGAAACAAACTTTAAAATCTCTAAAAATTTTACATTCAACTCCAATAACATCTCCATTTTAGAGATTAAATCATTCATTATATTAATAAAATATTATTTATCTCTCCTAGATAATTAATTTCAATTTTTTTTATTGGTGGAACATAATAAAAAAATGTTTTTATATCATGGTAATCATTTTTGGAGATTTCTCCAAACTTATAGATTTTTGTAATTTCTCTCATGTTTTTCTCCATTTTGGAGATGTTCTTAGATATCATAGTAAACTACAAGTTTCATCCTTGTAGTTTGTTGCTTATAACTATTTTCATCTCTGATTTTTAAGATTGTCTTTTAGTCACTGTGATTTATATTTTATCTTGATTTTTGTTTCTAAGACTAATGACGTTAAACAAAGTTTGTTAAATCAAGAGTATTTTTGTATTGTTAACCTTTGTTTTTAATTTTTGAGTAAGTTATGATTTTCGTCTACGCGCTTTGTTAGTAATTTCTGTTTTCGTCTATATGGTTTAGAAATTTAAAATTGTCCCTATAGTTTGCAATTTCTACTTTTTAAGTATAGTAAATTATCGTAAGCCATAAGGATCGAAAAATTAATAAATAGTAAATTATGAAGATAAAAATAGCAATGAATTATAAGCCATAAGAACGAAACTGCAATTTCTAAATCATTAGAACAAAAATCGTAATTTTAAAGTTTCATTCAACTCTTTATTATGTGTATAATAGAAGGGTACTCAACCAATGCAGCGAGATAAATCTCGATTTTAAAGTTTCATTTAGTTCTCTGTCTTTGTCGATATTATAATACGGTTTTATGTCGTCTTGAGAAAGCGATAATGTTTTTACTTTTGAATAAAATATAAATTTGAAGGCATCATAAAAATTTGAAAAAAATATATTGATATTAGTATCAAATTACCTATTTAAAATTTCACATTTTTTGTAATTTCTTGAATCTAATTTTTTATTATTATAATTTAAAATTAGATCTAATAACGAGGTAATTTATTTTTGATTAATAATATTTTTTTATAAGATTAATAATCAAGTATTATGTTATAACTCAATGATTATTTTAATCATATTTTAGTTTTTTATATTTAAAATGAGATGTTTATCCTGTATTCGATTTTTTTTATCTGTAGTTAGTTACACGAATTTAAATACAGAGCTTTAGAAAGTTGTGTAATCTTGAATTTTAAGTAATATCCATTAATAAACAGTAGTTAATACATAAAAACTGGTTTTTAAGAGTTTTGTCAAAATTCTTTATAATATATTATAAATTAGTAAAGTATCCACACCATAGTGTAGCGTGCATCTCGATTTAAAGGTAAGGACTAAAATGACAATATATGTTTTATAAAACAGAAAAGGGATAAATTATCAACCCATTAAAATGTTGGATTTAATATATTAGGTTCGATAGGAAAAAAAAAACACGCACACGCACACACATACACCTACCCATATATATATATATTTGCATCAATATATGCGGAATATAATTGAAAGAGTAAGTTATGTTTTTCACCCATACGATTCGTTAAAAATTGTGATTTTTATTTCTATGATTTAGTTTAAAATAAATTGCAAATTATAAGGATAAAAATTGAAATTTCTATCTCGCATGGATGAAAATTAAAAGTATCACCAAACCACAAGGAAAAAAATGATAATTTACCGTAATTAAAAACTATTTGCTACAAGAACTACGCGCTAATTAACCAACTGCGCCACAGCCCACAACCCTAATCCCAAACAAATTCATGCTTTAGATCCCTAATTAACAATGACGACATTGATGCGACCTAACTCTCCGATAATCATGCTTGTATTCATTCTTTCTCTCGGAGATTCCATGGAGCATGCCAACCCGATTCTACCCAACGATATTATGCCTTCTTCCAATTTCTTCCACTTTCTCGCTTCATCCTCACCGGAGGATCGACGATTCAAATTTGCAGCTTCCATCTCTTCCAGTAGGGCATGCATTACTGCCGGTTCAACGATTTCCATCACACGATCAGGTAACGCCATCTTCACATACTCATGAAGGTTCAACCCTTCTTGGAAAACCTCGTCTGTAGGTCTCTTTCCTGTCATCATCTCTAGCAACAAAATGCGAAAGCTGTTTTGTCATCTCACTTCCAAGACCATACTCTGCCAATTTATAAAACAAAAAAATTAGGGTTCTAGAAAAGATTGTAATGTGTTTAAACTGTTAGTTGAAGTTCAATTTATCAATTACCTGGAGCTGCATACCCAATAGTTCCTCTTATCCCAATCGAACTACTTTCATGAGGTTTTAATGGAAGAAACTTTGCCAACCCGAAGTCGCCAATGTGAGCAACCATGTCATTGTCAAGTAAAATGTTGCTTGGCTTCAGATCACAGTGAATTATGGGTGTCTCACACTCCTGGTGGAGATAGTGGATGGCATGAGCCACGTCTAACGCAATTGTTACTCTTTGGTGAAGGCTTAATCTTCGTGGAGCTGCTTCTTCGGTCTCAATTTCTTGTTCTTGAGATGGATGTAGCCACCTATCGAGATTCCCATTTGGCATGAGCTCGTAAATAAGAGCTTTGAAATCGTTACCTTGATAATCAACAGATGAGCAGGCAGTAATGATTTTTACAAGATTATGATGCCTTATGTTTTTCAAAGCTTCATACTCTGCCATAAAACTCTTTAAAGCGCCTTGGTTTCCAAGCTTTAGAACCTTAATAGCAACCATTACACCACCTTCTTCAAGGATACCCTTATAAACAGCACTGAAAGCCCCTGTCCCAATCAGGTTTCGTTCGGAGAATTCATCTGTGGCTTTGAGTATGCTTCCATAAGAAACCCTTGAAAATGGTTGGCCAGGTGAGGCTTCTGTTGGTTGTGCTTGCCTTTTCCTTCTTTGCCAACAAAACAACAAAGACAATGCCATTGCTAGAACTATAAACGAGAAAAGTGGGACGACAACAAGAATAACACGGGAACCTTTCTTTGATCTTTCTACCATGTCGCACCTGGGTAGCCCAAGTTCAGGAATGCCACCACAGAGCCTACTGTTACCATTAATCGCGATCGTGCTTGCATTCGCGAAAATACCTCTCATTGGTACTTCCCCATCAAGATTGTTGAATGACAAATTCAATGCAGACAAATTTAGTTGTTCCAAGAATATTGGGATCTTCCCGGAGAAGTTGTTGCTAGAAAGATCAAGGTACCTGATACCTGTTAATGCTCTGATTGCAGGAGATATTGGACCTTCAAAGGAATTTGCTTCCAGATATACATACTCAAGGCTTGTGCAGCTTGTGATGGCATCTGGGATTTCTCCAACCAAATCATTTTTTGACAAATCGAGGACTGTTAAGCTTTTGAGGTTTCCTATCTCTTGGTGAAGTGGTCCAACTAAATGGTTTTGAGAGAGATTTAGATAGATCAAGGACGATAGCTGAAAAAGCTCTCTGGGTATTGGGCCAGTGAGGTTGTTTACAGAAAGGTACAACTTCACCAAACTCTTGCAGTTACCAAGATTTAGTGGTATTTGTCCTTCTAGTCTATTAACTGACAAATCCAACTCTAACAACAATGACAGATTGCTTATAGAATCTGGAAAGTTCCCGGTGAATTTGTTGTTACCTAGGTATAATTTTTTTTAGGTTTTCAAGATTACCAAGTTCACTAGGGATTTTTCCTGTCAGCTGATTAATTTCAATAGATAATATTTCTAACTTCTCAAGATTCCCTATCCCAGATGGCAAGGGCCCATATATGAAGTTACTACCCAAATCTAGAAGTGTGAGTTGAGATGAGAGATTGGCTATAGATCTAGGAAGCACTCCTCTTAATTGGTTTTGAAAAACAACTAACATTTCGAGGTTGCTACAATTGATCATGGAATCAATGAAGTTCATCTCATCAGGCTCTGAATTTCCTAAACTGTTTAGGTTTAGAAAAAGATACCTAAGATTTGGTATGTGTCTGAAGTTTATGTTAACTTTCCCGGTGAAACCGTTTTCAGACAAGTCGAGGTGTTCCAAGTTTGAACAATTAGAAATAGAGGATGGTATGCTTCCGGTAAGTTTGTTCCTCCATATCTGCAACTCCTCAAGATTAGGTAGCTGCAAGCCTATATCTTTTGATAGATCTCCACTAAGCTGATTATCGTATAAACCAACAGCTGTTAAAGATGTTAAATTGTACAAGGATGGAGGAATCATACCATGCAGTCGGTTCATACCAAAACCAAAAACTTTCAAGCTGTGCAATTGACCGAAAACGTCTGGAATGTTTCCTTCTAGATAATTGTTGTTTCCTGCTAAGAATTCAAGAGAAGTAAGGTTTCCCAAGAAAGACGGTATTCCTCCACTGAAACTGTTAGCAGTAATGGATAAGATCATGAGGTTCGCCAGCGAACTTAGCTCTTGTGGGAGCTTGCCAACTAGTTTATTGCCAGCCAACCGAAGTTGGATTAGCCTAGTGCAGTTTGATAAACTGGCTGGAACTTCACCTTCAAAAGTATTGTTCATGAGAATTAACTGCTGCAACCTGAATAAACTACCAACTTGAGGTGGGATTACACCATTGAAAGTATTATTCTGTAGCCTTATCACTCTGAGGAAACTCAAGTTCCCAATCTGAGGAGACAAAGAACCAACAAAGCCTCTAGACCCAAGATCCAATCTGGTGACTCTGTAAGGATGGCGTCGACCACATGTAACACCTTCCCATTGGCAGAAATGGAGGGAGGTGTTCCATGTGTCAACTACTCGTTGTGGATCTTGGGTTATTCTCGACTTGATGGCCATAAGTGCAAGATGATCATCGGCAATGGCAAGAGATGACAACAAAGCTATTATTGCATGGAAGAACAGAGAAAGGTATGCCATGAAAGTGCAACTTTATTTTCTGTTCTATTACGCATATATATCTATATATATTTGTGGGATTTAAGATCTTTGAGGTGTTTTAAATAGCATTGCTAAGAATTAAACAAGTATTTCTAACAGATAGGGACTAAGGTTAAAGCACAGACAGAGCCATTGGAAGTCTTCTTTCTGGACTCTCATCGCATGAACTTCCATTAAATATTCCCTGACATTTCATATTTGATTGCCATTCAGACCCTCTGTCAGTGTCAATCTCATGCCTTAGTTTTTCTTCCAAGCTTTAATGTCATCCATTCTAGAAAAAGTCTATGAGTTCTTGCATAGACTTTTCAAACAAACCAACTCATAAACAATTATCCACTCTGGATTTGTTCATAGCACCCAACAATTAAACACCAGTTGCACCATAGTCTTTTTTTGTTAGGTTGTGTTTCTGTTTTTTTTTGTGATAGGTCTTAAAATAAGGATTTGGTTGTTCTTGTACTGCCATCTTGGGTTAACATACCTAAACCTCTCATTCGTTTTTTTTTTTTTCAATTTCCCCTTAACGTTGAAACCAAAGGAAGATTTTATTATTGATTGGTACATGATAACATAACATTTGATGGTTCTTTTGATGTTAGTCTGGGGGTCATTTGACATTTTGACCTCCAACAAGTCATGAAACATGAACAGGGAACAAGAAAAAATGATTGGAGACTAAGAATAGTGTTCTCAACAAGTCCACAATAATAAATAATTTTTTTATATCATCTTAGAATTTGTATATGAATTGTTTTCAATTATTGTTTCAGGTTTCCCTGTATAAACTGTTTATGAGTTGGTTTGTTTGAAAAGTCTATGTAAGACTGTGACCAACTTTAAATATTCAAAAACCTTACCAACTCAAGGACTTAGAGCATCTCCAATGCATTAAAAAGCCTTTAGTGAAGAATTAAGACTTATTCCACTACATGTCTTTATATCATTTTTTATTTTACCCCCTTCAGTTAACCTTAATACATTTTGTTAGTTAATCTAATTTAATATATATCTATAATAAAACCAAATATCTTTTATAACAATATACATTATTAAAAAGCTCTTGTCAAAACACAATCTTGTTTATCGTCTCTAAACACAATCTTGTTTCGTAGCGACCATATCAGATGGAGAACAACCCACACTACCCCGAGCCACATCGACTCCTTCGCGTTACCATTACTCGGATTGTTTTCTTCTTGAAGTAACTCATGCATCGTCGCCACCCCGTCCAAATCTTTTCGCCACCATCTCCCTATTAAACCACACAACTTTGACCTATGGGCAGTTTAGATGGGCGTGTTCGATCGTTTCGGCCGTCGCAATACCGAGTGTAAATTGATCCCCATTTCTATCCAAAATTCTACTCGGGATTCTTCCTTTGCGAACTCTCCATATGAAAATATTTACAAACTTTTTTCGGTATAATCGTCTTCCATATTGTTGATTCGCCCTCGTTCCTCGTACCGGCTCTTTCTTCATCCAAGACTTCCCTGAGTTTTTGTTAAAATAAGTTAGTGGAAATCTGACGTGGCAAAACAAAAGTCTTTCAAGGACTTGTGCAATGCGGATGCTCATAGTTACTTTATTAGAACACAAACGATCAAATCCTGTTCAACTTAATTTATAAAGTGATAAAAATCAAAGCACATTTAAATATCGTAAAAGTAATATTAGAAATTAAAAGCAGGAAAATAAAATACTCCTTATATTTTTATAATCAGAATTTCTTCTTTCCTTCTCTTTTTATTGGCTTCTTCAACTTCCTATTCTTCCAATTATACTCTTAGATGCTCTTGTATTTAGAGTACTACTCTGTTTTTTGTTTAAACAAAATGTTCTCTCAATTAGTGAGTCGTATGATTACAACAATGGTGAATTGTGATGGTTGACTTGGTTCCAATTATGACGAATTGAAAGACGAGTATTGATTGTTATAGTTGATGGTCTTGACCTCAACTGTGGCATGTTAGAGCCTCTCCAACAACTTCTTCAAAATGGAGAAAATATGGATTTTTAGACCAAAAATTGCTCCAACAGCTTCCCCAAAACTATCTCCAAAATGGAGAAAGTACGAGAGAGAGTGTTGTCATTTTGCAATCAAGCCTAAAGGAACACTTCTGTATGGCTGAGCAAAAAGTTGTCCAAACCATTAAGTTCATTAAGTTGTAAGTAAACAACCCCTAAGTCTAAATAAGCACACAATGACATTAAACACTCAAAAGACTATTAATCAATATAAAGATTTGGATAATCAACCCTGCTAAAAAATGTGAATTACTAATATGCAAGTCTTTGGTGAAAAATTTATTATTGTTGACGATAATTAAATCCCAACCAATTGACTTGATTGGAAGAAACTTCATTGATATTTGTCGTTTTTTGGCTACATTAACTTGAAGTTTGAAAATTTTGCACAAAAATGAAACCTAATGAAGGGTATGGCCTACCCACCAAAATTTCAAGACTCTGCAAGTCCTCCATTCACATTCACCTTTGGACCGAAAGATGGATAAGAATTGACCTATCTTGGAACCAACCGATCCTTCAAAGAAATTAAAATTTATGTCGTTCATACACTTTCTTTCACTGGTGTTTGTCTGGTAGAATTTGGTGATATACTTTTGCTTTGGCAAGATGAATTATTTGGAGAAAAATTAATAGGCTCTTTTCAATTTTATTTATGAAATCGCTATCATAATAATTGACCTTTCAAATTGTTTTTATTTTGCAAATTTTCTTTTGTTGGACTATTGTTTATTATAAGAAAAAAATTCATTTTTATAACATCATAAGTAGTTATTGAGACTTTAAGTATATAAAACCATAAACCCTTATTTGAAAACCGTTTAACATTCTTTTCAAGCATTCATGGTAGAATAACATTGAATTTATTCTGAGATTCAATTGGTTAAAAAACAGTGAAATTTATAGGGCGATTAAGCCATATACTTGTCTAACTATTTGGAAAAAGTTATCTCTGGAATCAAGATTGTATATGGCAAATTGGCAACATCCATGCAGAGCGGGATTCAATGGTTAAAAATCAAAAAATACCACTGAGCATCCCTGATTTTATTTATGCCTTAATGGTATTAGTAGAGACTTCCTCTTAAAGAATTATGGGTAATTGTCGTAGAGACTCTTATGGGTTACTGTGAATAATGTGTTTTTGATACTTGTAGCTCATTCATAAATAAATAGTTTTTAACTTGATCTTTGTAGCTAATAGTATGATACTTGAATAATAGTCATGTTGAATGTCTTTGTGAAGACTTAGTTTCCTCTAAAAAAATTTTGGTTTGCTTATATTGGGGTTTTTGTTCTAATACATTTTCTAACTTTCTTTGAAGCATATCATTACCAGGTTTAAGAAATGCTATTAAGATTGCTGGTCAAGGTGAATTACTCCCATATATGTAAGCCTACAAGGAACAGATGTTGGGATCATTTGAATCGAATCCAACCCGATGCCTTTATATATTATAGATTTATTACATTTGATTAATATATGTACATTAGACCAACTCTAATTAGGTATATTCAAAATTATATTACAATTTTAACCGTAATTTTACTTTCTTATTTTCATGATTTTTCAAATTTTTAAGAGTTTGTTAAGGGTGCGTTTAGTTATAGAAAATTTTTCTATTTTCTAAGAAAATTTTCCAGAGAAAATAATAATTTGGAAAACGCGTTTAGTTCGTTCAGTTTTCAAAAAAATATTCCAAGATAACAAAAATTTTCATTTTCTAAAATTACATTGAATTTAGAAAACTACTTTTACCACTTTTCCACGTTTACACATACACTCACTTTCACATACACATACGCACACACTCACTTTCACACACGCACACATTCACACACACATACACTTTCTAATTTTTAAAAATAATGAAAAATGGAAAATGCACAACCAAACACGTTTTTCAATTTTCTAAAAGTGAAAATTGAAAACTTCACCATTTCAACTAAACGCGTTTTCTAAAATTTTCATAGAAAATTGAGAACGAAAACTCAACCTTATTTTCTGAAAACGTTTTTTTGGAAAATAAAAACAGTTTTCGCTAACTAAACGCGCCTTTAGATTTTTTATATATTTTCATTTTCATTTTACTTTCTTCAAACAACAAGTTTAGTAAGATAATAAAATGATGTACCAAAGTTTCAAACCGATCAACTTGACCAACCCACATGTTTGGATTGGGTTGTGGTTTTGCTTGAGTTGGATTTGTTTGAGATTTTTCAAACAACAAACATTGGGTTGAATTGTTTAAATGTCTTCGATCCGACCAACCCAATCCATGAAGAGCCATACCAACCCATTATTAATTTGCATCTATGCAAAATATAATTGAAAGGGTAAGTTATGTTTTTCATCCATACGATTCGTTAAAAATTGTGATTTTTATTTTTATGATTTAGTTTAAAATAAATTGCAAATTATAAGGAAAAAAATTGAGATTTCTATGTCCCATGGACGAAAATTAAAAGTATCACCAAACCACAAGGACATAAATGATAATATACCGTAATTAAGAACTAGAGTAAACTACATACTTGGTCCCTAGGGTTTATTGGTTTTAACAGTCCGGGTCCCTAAAATGAAATATCTATGACTTGCATCCTTGTGGTTTCCATTTCATAACGTATTGGGTCCCTAAAACTAACTTTGTTAGACTTTTTCTGTTAAGTAGGTTAAGTAAGAGGGTCATTTTGGTCATTTTAAGTTTAGGGACCAAACATGTAATAAAACAGGGACCAAACATGTAACTTACTCTATATTATATATATATATATAATTATTAATTAATAATATATAATATTTATATATTATATATAATTTATCACCATAATTTTCACAATTTTTTTTATAACATTGTTTTTTTATTACAACAATATATTTTTAATTTTGTATTTTTATTATGGCATGATAGTTATATTTTTCTTTATCATACCAACGTATATTCAAATTATTTTTTATTATGGCATTATAGTTACATTTTTCTTTATTATAACAATATATTTTTAAATTATTTTTTTATTATAGTATTATAGTTACATTTTTCTTAATTATAGAAATATGTATTCAAACTATTTTTTTTATTATGTCGTTATAGTTATATATTTTTCTTTATTATACCAATATACTTTCAAATTGTTTTGTATTTAGCCATTGTACTTTTAATTTTTTTAATTAAATTGTAAGAAAATTATATATTTTAATGTAACATATATTTTAAACATATATGATTGTTTTTTTTCCTTTAAAACATATATTTTTTTAAATAAATTACGTGGCATAGATAAAATGGACCATCAATTTTTTAGATAGTTTCCTCACTTTATCTTCCGATTATTCATACATTTTTAAAGGAATTCTTAAAAAATAGATGAAAAACATAATATAGGTGGTATATGAATAATCGGGAGAGAAAACGATGAAGTTATTTAAAACGTGTTTTACATTTTTTGAATAACTTCATCGCTTTCTCTCCCGATTATTTATATACCACCTATATTATGTTTTTCATCTATTTTTTAAATTCCTTTAAAAATGTATGAATTATCGGAAGGTAAAGCGATAAACTATCTAAAAAATTGATGGTTCATTTTATCTATGCCACGTAATTTATTTAAAAATATATATATGTTTTTTAAGAAAAAAAAACAATTGTATATGTTTAAAATATATGTTTCATTAAAATATGTAACTTTCATACAATTTAATAAAAAAATTAAAAGTACAATGGCTAAATACAAAACAATTTGAAAGTATATTGATATAATAAAGAAAAATATGTAACTATAATGACATAATAAAAAAATAGTTTGAATACATATTGCTATAGTTAAGAAAAATATAACTATAATACCATAATTAAAAAATAATTTAAAAATATATAGCTATAATAAACAAAAATATAACTATAATGCCATAATAAAAAAAATAAATTGAATATATTTTGCTATAATAAAGAAAAATGTAACTATCATGCCATAATAAAAATACAGAATTAAAAATATATTGTTGTAATAAAAAAAACAATGTTATAAAAAATTGTGAAAATTATGGTGATAAATTATATACAATATATATGTTATTAATTATTAATTATTAAGTATTAAGTATATATAAAATATATAGAGAGTAAGTTACATGTTTGGTCCCTATGGTTTTTATTACATGTTTGGTCCCTAAACTTAAAATGACCAAAATGTCCTTCTTACTTAACATACTTAACAGAAAAAGTCTAACAAAGTTAGTTTTAGGGACCCAATACGTTATAAAATGGAAACCACGAGGATGCAAGCCATAGATATTTCATTTTAGGGACCTAGACTTTTAAAACCAATAAACCTTAGGGACCAAGTATGTAGTTTACTCTAAGAACTATTTGCTACGAGAACTACGCGCTAATTAACCAACTGCGCCACAACCCTAATTCCAAACAATTATTTCTTTAGATCCCTATTAACAATGACGACATTGATGCGACCTAACTCTCCGATTATCTTGTTCGTATCCATTCTTTCTCTCGGAGATTCCATGGAGCATGCCAACCCGATTCTACCCAACGATATTATGCCCTCTTCCATTCTCTTCCACGTTCTCGCTTCATCCTCACCGGAGGATCGACGATTCATATTTGCAGCTTCCATCTCTTCCTCTAGGGCATGCATTACTGCAGGTTCAACGATTTCCATCACACGGTCAGGTAATGCCATCTTCACATACCCATGGAGGTTCAATCCTTCTTCAAAACCCTCGTATGTAGGTCTCTTCCCTGTTATCATCTCTAACAACAAAATCCCAAAACTGTAGATATCCCCTTCTTTTGTCATCTCACTTCCAAGACCATACTCTGCCATTTTACAAAACAAAAAAAATTAGGGTTCTAGATAAGTTATAAATTGTAATCGGTTTAAAATTTTGGTTGAAGTTCAATTTATGGATTACCTGGAGCCGCATACCCAATAGTTCCTCTTATTCCAATCGAACTACTTTCGTGAGGTTTTAATGGAAGAAACTTTGCCAGCCCAAAATCGCCAATGTGAGCAACCATGTCATTGTCAAGTAAAATGTTGCTTGGCTTTAGATCACAATGAATTATGGGTGTCTCACACTCCTGGTGGAGGTAGTGGATTGCATGAGCCACATCTAATGCAATCGTTACTCTTTGGTGAAGGCTTAATCTTGGTGGAGCTGCTTCTTCGGTCTCAACTTCTTTCTCTTGAGATGGATGTAGCCACCTATCGAGATTTCCATTTGGCATCAACTCGTAAATAAGAGCTTTGAAATCGTTACCTTGATAATCAATGGCTGAGCAGGCGGTAATGATTTTTACAAGATTACGATGCCTTATGTTTTTCAAAGCTTCACACTCTGCCATAAAACTCTTGAAAGCTCCTTGGTTTTCAAGCTTTAGAACCTTGATCGCAACCATTGCACCACCTGCTTCAAGGATACCCTTATAAACAGCGCTGAAAGCCCCTGTCCCTATCAGGTTTCGTTCAGAGAATTCATCTGTGGCTTTGTGTAAGCTTCCATAAGAAACCCTCGAAAATGGTTGACCGACTGAAGCTTCTGTTGGTTGTGCTTGCCTTTTCTTTCTTTGCCAACAAAACAAAAAAGACAATGCCATTACCAGAACTAGAAATGAGCAAAGTGGGACGACGATGAGAATAACACGGGAACCTTTCTTTGATCTTGCAACCGGGTCACATCTGGGTAGCCCAAGTTCAGGAATGCCTCCACAGAGCCTACCGTTCCCATTAACTGCGATCGCGGTTGCATTCTTGAAAATACCTCTCATTGGTACCTCCCCATCAAGATTGTTGAACGACAAATTCAATGAAGAAAGATTTAGTTGCTCCAAGAATATTGGAATCTTTCCAGAGAAGTTGTTGCTAGAAAGATCAAGGTCACTGATACCTCTTAATGCTCTAAGTGCAGGAGGTATTGGACCTTCAAAGGAATTTGCTTTCAAATCTAGGTACTCGAGGCTTGTGCAGCCTGTGATGGCATCTGGGATTTCTCCAACCAAATCATTTTGTGATAGATCGAGGGTCGTTAAGCTTTTGAGTTTTCCTATCTCTTGGGGAAGTGGTCCAACTAAATGGTTTTGAAAGAGATCTAGATTAATCAAGTACGAAAGTTGAAAAAGCTCTCTGGATATTGGGCCAGTAAGGTTGTTTGCACCCAGGTACAACCTCAGCAAACTCTTGCAGTTACCAAGATTTTGTGGTATTTCTCCTTCTAGTCTATTAAATGACAATTCCAAGTCAAGCAATAATGGCAGATTGCTTATAGAATCTGGAAAGTTCCCTGTGAATTTGTTGGTATGTAGGTATAATTCTTTTAGGTTTCCAAGATTACCAAGTTCACTAGGTATTATTCCCGTCAACTGATTAAATTGCATAGATATACTTTCTAACTTCACAAGATTCCCTATCCCAGAAGGCAAGGGACCATATATGAAGTTAGCAGCCAAATCCAGGATTGTGATTTGAGATGAGAGATTGGCTAGAGAACTAGGAAGCACTCCTCTTAACTGGTTTCGATGAGCCAGTAACACTTCTAGGTTGCTACAATTGATCATGGAATCAATAAAGTTCATGTCATCTGGTTTTGAACTTCCTAAACTGTTGTCAAATAGCACAAGAGACCTAAGATTTGGTATGTGTCTGAAATTTATGTTAACTTTCCCGGTGAAACCGTTTTCAGACAAGTCGAGGCTTTCCAAGTTTGAACAATTAGAAATAGAGAATGGTATGCTTCCGGTAAGTTTGTTTCTCCATATCTGAAACTCCTCAAGATTAGGTAGCTGTATGCCTATATCTTTTGATAGACCTCCACTGATTTGGTTGTCGTACAAAGCAACACCTATTAGAGATGTTAAATTGTAAAAGGATGGAGGAATCATACCATGCAGTTGGTTCATACCAAAATCAAAAGCTTTCAAGCTGTGCAATTGACCGAAAATGTCTGGAATATTTCCTCCTAGACGATTGTTGAAGACTGATAAGAGTTCAAGAGAAGTGAGGTTTCCCAAGAAAGATGGTATTCCTCCACTGAAACTGTTATCATTAATAAATAACCTCATGAGATTCACAAGCAAGCCAAGCTGTTGTGGGATCTTGCCAACTAGTTGATTGCCACCCAATCGAAGGATGTTAAGCCTTGTGCAGTTTGATAAACTGGCTGGAATTTCACCTTCAAAAGAATTGTTGGTGAGAATTAGGTCCTGCAACCTGAATAAACCACCTACTTGAGGTGGGATTACACCGTTGAAGGTATTATTCCCTATTCTTATCACTCTGAGAAAGGTCAAGTTCCCAATATGAGGAGACAAGGAACCAACAAAGCCTCTGGATCCAAGATCCAATATGGTGACTCTAGGATGGCGGCGACCACATGTAACACCTTCCCATTGGCAGAAATGGAGGGAAGTGTTCCATGTGTCAAGAAATCGCTGTGGATCATGGGTTATACTCGATTTGATGGCCAAGAGGGCAAGGTGATCAGTATTGTTTCCCGCAAGTGAGGCAATGGCAAGTGTTGCAGGCCATAGCAATGCTATTGCATGGAAGAACAGAGATAGGTATGCCATGAACAACTTCCTTTTTTTTTGTTTTTTGACACATATGTTTCCGGTATTCAAGATTTCCAAGGCATATAAAGCATTCTTTTGAACTCACTGTGGAAAATTATTTAGTTTTGCCAATACTATAATCTGATGGGGACTGAACTAAAGCATGGACCCAGTTGCAATTAAGTTTTATCTGTCTTCTCTCCCAAGTCTTGGTCTTGTTTTCCTTATCAAGAGAGTTTTGGCGTTGTTTTCTTTATCAAGAGAGTTTTGGCCTTGTTTTCTTTATCAAGAGAGTTTTGGCCTTGTTTTCTTTATCAAGAAAGTCTTGGTCTTGTTTCTAACGTTTATTTTTTATTATTATATGTGGTTATGAGATGCCCTAGAGAATAACCAGGTAACAGCTAATGGATAACGAAAAATATCATTATTACACTCTACCAACAAATATCGGGTAAACAGGTAATGGATAATTAGATAAATAGATATACATTTCTGTAACTATACCTTCATTTAACAGATTGAAACAAAGCGAATAACGAATTTACCTTTACCCATTGTCTACCTCACCATGTACAAGTAGCGTGTGTGATTTGCAAATATGTCTTTTGCATTGTGAAAAGTCTTTCAAGTCTTACCTTTTTTTTTTTTTTTGTAATTGGTTTTAAGCTTACGTAGAGAGTGGCAAGGGTGGCTACGAATATGTTTTGTCGACGGATCGAGTTCACGACTATAGTGCAGCCAAGTCGAGCTCCGAAGGTGTAATTAGATGTTGACAATGGGAACCAGTTATAAATTTGGCTTTTGGATTTTGCGATAAGTCTTTTAAGTATTATTGTAGAATCTTGTTTTCCAATATTGTCAATTTGAACGTGGACTTTTCACACGATTATACAAGGAAATTATAATTATGCTTGCCCAATTCAAGTATTTTTTTCTGAAATAGAATTAGATCACAAAGAAGTAGATGTCGAGTATACTTCATGAGGTGGGGAAGGCTGAAAGCATGTCGACGGTGTTTGAAAGCAACTTCACAGCAAATTCTAGTAATACTACCATCGGACATCAGTATATTATATATATATATATATAGAGAGAGAGAGAGAGAGGCTCCTTCAAGTGTTATCACAATTATTTGTGTTAACCGTGTTAACCCATCGTTCACTGGTGAACACCATGCTCGTTCACTGGTGAACACGATGCTCGTATACTGACGAATGGTGTTCACCAGTGAACGAACATGCATGTATGGAACCATTCGTTCACTAATGAATGGTGTTTCACCAGTGAACGAGCATGATTTTCACCGGTGAACGATGGGTTAACACGGTTAACACAAATTATTGGGTTAACACTTGAAGGGACCTATATATATATATATATATATAACAAGTGCACATTCTTATAGACACATGCAATTAAAGATGATGAGTGATTCAAAGCTCTTTCTCTCTTTTGTATCTTCCTCTTCTTCCAATAACTCTCATGCATGCCCTGCTAGACAAAGTCATGATTTGCTTTTATTTAAACAAAATCTTTCCTCCACCTATCACTCATTTTATATTCTTCATTCTCAATGTCAGTATTCGCTTGGTTCCAACTATTTTCCAATTATGATGAATTGGAAGACAAGTGTTGATTGTTGCGACTGGGATGGTGTCACTTGTGATCACTTCACCGGTGATGTAATAGCTCTTGACCTTAGCTGTGGTATGCTACGAGGTATCATCCACCCTAACTCCACCCTGTTCAACCTTCCTAGTCTTCAAAGACTCAACCTTGCTTTTAATGATTTTACCGGTTCCCAATTTCCACATGAAATTGGCAGGCTTTCTAATAGTCTCACACATCTCAACATCTCTCATTCTGGGTTTAGAGGTCATGTTCCTTTGGATATCTCACTTCATCATAAATTGGTGTCTTTTGATCTCTCTTCTAACCTTGGTTTGAGGCTTGAACCTCATGTTTTCTACAATCTTCTTCAAAATTCTACTCTTTTGAGAGACCTTTTGCTTGCTGGTGTTAATATCTCTTACATTTTACCTACTTACCTTAGTATTTCACCTTCTCTTAAATCACTCAATCTTGGATACACCGTTTTGCAAGGGAAATTACCTGATAATATCTTTAATCTTCAATATTTGGAGAAACTTGACTTGTCAGGTAACAACCTCACTATCGGTCGATTGTCTAAAGTTAACACGAGCAATAACATCCCTCTCAAGTGGTTATCTCTCTCAAACTTAAATTTATCATCAGGAGAGGTATCCGACTCAATTGGTCATCTCAAGTCTTTAAATCTTTAAATTACTTGGATATGTCGCTCACCAACTTATCAGGAGAGATACCCTACTCAATTGGCCATCTCAAGTCGTTGAATACCATACAACTCGATCATTGTGGTTTGGTGGGTCCCTTTCCCGGGTCCCTAGTAAATCTTAGGCACCTCGTTACTCTACGTCTATCATATAACAAGCTTAATGGAACACTGCCTTCCAGGTTTTTTACTCTTACATCGCTAGAAAATATCGATCTCTCCAATAACATGTTGAGTGGGAGCTTACAATCAGAATTGTTTTCCTGCGATCGTTAAAGAAATTACACCTTGGGTATAATAAATTTGTTGGCAAGATTGATGTGCTTGATCAAGGTCCCACTGCACAAACGTTTCAACAACTCTCCGACCTTACTTACCTAGACCTTTCATTTAACAATTTTAGAGGTGATTGGGAGTTGGATACATTGTTATCAAGCCTCACAACCCTTGAAGAACTCCATCTCTCATATAGTGGTTTAACTGTTACGACCAATAATGCTAATCGCAATGTCAATCCCAATTTCCGGATCTTAAGTTTGGAATCATGCAAGCTAAAGGTGTTTCCGGAGACGTTACAAGCCATGCAAAATCTTGAATATTTAGATCTATCTAGAAACGAAATCCATGGTCGCATTCCTGATTGGGCAGGGGAGATAGGGGGAAATGAGTTGCGTCATTTGGATCTCTCATACAACTTCATAACTAGTTTGCCGCAGTTTCAATGGGATTTAGATACTTTGAGTTTGGAGTTCAACCTGATTCAAGGACGATTCCCAACATCAATTTGCAATATGAGCAATATAATTTCTTTGTGTATGTCAAACAATAGCTTTGGTGGAGTGATTCCACGGTGCTTCGAAAATATCAGCTCCTCTCTTATTATTGTAGATTTGGGAAACAATTATTTTCATGGCACCATCCCAAACCTACACAAGGGTTGTCAAGTGGGGTTTCTTTATTTGAATGGAAATCAATTCGAAGGAGAGGTGCCCAATTCTTTGTCTGAATGTCAATCCTTGACGGAGCTTAATCTGCATTCCAACAAGATTCAAGGACCATTCCCTCCATCGATTTGTAACATGAGCAATCTACGGTATTTGCATATGTCAAATAATCACTTCGGTGGAGTGATTCCACAACGCCTTGAAAATATCATCTCCAATCCTTATCTTTCGACCGTACATTTGGGACTCAATTATTTCCATGGCACCATTCCAAACGCCTTCATGGATTGTGGAGGCCAATTAGGGGGGCTTATTTTGAATGGAAATCAATTAGAAGGAGACATGCCTAGTTCTTTGTCTAAATGCCAATCCTTGAAAGTGCTTGATCTAAAAAACAACAACTTAAATGGTACATTTCCCAGCTGGTTGGGAGATCTTCCACTTTTGCAGGTTCTTGACCTGAAATCAAACAACTTTCATGGTCCCATTGAAACCTCCTCTGCAAGAAGAAATCCATTTCCTAGTTTACAGGTCCTTGACTTGTCTCATAATGGGTTTGTTGGTCATCTCCCTCGAAAATATTTTCAAAGTTTTGATGCCATGAAAAATGTGGCAAAGAGCCACAAAAAGCCTGAATATTTAATAGTGGGTGTCTATTATTACTCGCCGTGAAAGGGGTGCAACTAGATTTTCCACAAATTTCGATTGACTACAGAATTGTTGATCTCTCTAACAACAAATTTGAAGGCCAGATTCCAGACATCATTGGTAATCTTAGTTCGTTGATAGTGCTCAACTTATCCCACAACAACCTCACAGGTAGAATACCACATGCTTTAGGGAATCTCTCTGAGATTGAATCGTTAGACCTATCTTGGAACCAACTTAGTGAAGAGATCCCTCAAAGCCTTGCAGCCTTGACGTTTCTTGCATTCCTGAATCTCTCACAAAACCATCTCGTGGGACATATTCCTGAAGGAAAACAATTCAACACATTTGGAGGGAATCCAAAACTCTGTGGGCTTCCATTGCCTGAAAAGTGTGAGCATCCACACGAACCACAACTTGAAGACGATGAAGAAACAGAGAGCGGATTTACATGGAGAGTGGTGATGTTGGGATATGGTTGTGGGACACTACTTGGATTGGTGATGGGATATCTCATGTTGTCGACAGGAAGACCAAAGTGGTTTAATGCAGTAGAGGATACGATCCAGCCAAGACGAAACAAGAGAAGATACGTTTATATAGGAAAATGAAATTACTTTCTAAACGGTACGCGTTTCAAACATTTTTCCATTTCGCCAAAATTGTGTAACTAAAGATGACCAACTATGTTTTTTTTGTTAATTTTTCTGATGCAGGTGGATTTGGATTTATCATGTGAGGTGGTCCTTTCCAAATTCCCTAGTTGATTCGTGTCGGAAATGTAAATTCTAAAAGTTATGTTGTATTTTCGTGTGTTTAAAATTTCGAAATGGCATATTTCCAGCCTACAGATTGAAGCAAACTTGAATCCAAAAATTGCAATATCCAAAATTACCGTTATTTGGTTTCTCTATGTAGATGTAAGTTATTTGTTAGGTGTGTAAATAAGCGTCCATTAAGTCATGCATGGACTAGCCTGTCTGAGTGACGGGAGACCAGCGGGTTTGAAGGAGTAAAAAAGTGAAGGTTAGATTATTTCTAGGGCATTTATAGTTTTAACATTTTTGAGGTGGCTTAATGCTGACAAGTGAGAGGTCATGACTTATTCCATATGGTCATTTTGCGATTAAGCCTAAAGGAACACTTCTGCATGTCTGAGCGAAAAGTTGTCCAAACCATTAAGTTCATTAAGTTGTAAGTAAACAACCCCTAAGTCTAAATAAGCACACAATGGCATTAAACACTCAAAAGACTATTAATCAATATAAAGATTTGGATAATCAACCCTGCTTAAAAAAAAGTAAATTACTAATATGCAAGTCTTTGGTGAAAAATTTATTATTGTTGACGATAATTAAATCCCATCCAATTGACTTGATTGGAAGAAACTTCATTGATATTTGTCGTTTTTTGGCTACATTGACTTGAAGTTTGAAAATTTTGCACAAAAATGAAACCTAATGAAGGGTATGGCCTACCCACCAAAATTTCAATACTTTGCAAGTCCTCCATTCACATTCACCTTTGGACCGAAAGATGGATAAGAATTGACCTATCTTGGAACCAACCGATCCTTCAAAGAAATTAAAATTTATGTCGTTCATACACTTTCTTTCACTGGTGTTTGTCTGGTAGAATTTGGTGATATACTTTTGCTTTGGCAAGATGAATTATATGGAGAAATATTAATAGGCTCTTTTCAATTTTATTTATGAAATCGCTATCATAATAATTGACCTTTCAAATTGTTTTTATTTTGCAATTTTTTTTTTTTGCTGGACTACTGTTCATTATAAGAAAAAAAATCATTTTTATGACATCATAAGTAGTTATTGAGACTTTAAGTATATAAAACCATAAACCCTTATTTGAAAACCGTTTAACACGCTTTTCAAGCATCCATGGTAGAATAACATACATTGAATTTATTCTGAGATTCAATTGGTTAAAAAATAGTGAAATTTATAGGGCGATTAAGCCATATACTTGTCTAACTATTTGGAAAAAATTATCTCTGGAATCAAGATTGTATATGGCAAATTGGCAACATCCATGCAGAGCGAGATTTAATGATTAAAAATCAAAAATACCACTGAGCATCCCTGATTTTATTTATGCCTTAATGGTACTAGTAGAGACTTCCTCTTAAAGAATTATGCGTAATTGTCTTAGAGACTCTTATGGGTTACTGTAAATAATGTGTTTTTGATACTTGTAGCTCATTCATAATTAAATAGTTTTTAACTTGATCTTTGTAGCTTATAGTATGATTGGACTCTTTGAAGCTTTTAAATGGTTTTGTTTGTCTTGCAACTTACAACAATCTTGTAAAACTCATTTCTTGATTGTTGAATAACATACATCTCTCACAAATGTTGGGAGAGGATCAAATCATCAAATTTGATAGAGGATGGTCATGTTGAATGTCTTTATGAAGACTTCAGTTTCCTCTATTTCTTTGGTTTGTTTATATTGGGGCTTTTGTTCTAATACATTTTCTAACTTTCTTTGAAGCATATCATTACCAGGTGTAAGAAATGCTATTAAGATTGATGGTCAAGGAGCAGATGTTGGGTTCATTTCCTGCTCGAATTATTCCTATTATGGATTTATTACATTTGATTAATATATGTACATTAAACCAACTCTAATTAAGTATATTCAAAATTATATTACAATTTCAACCGTAATTTTACTTTCTTATTTTCATGATTTTTCAACTTTTTTAAGAGTTTGTCACACTTTTTATATATTTTCATTTTAATTTTACTTTCTTTGAACAAAAGTTTAGTATGATAATAAAATGATGTACCAAAGTTTTAAACCGATCAACTTGACCAACCCACATGTTTGGATTGAGTTGTAGTTTTGCTTGAGTTGGATTTGTTTGAAATTTTTCAAACAACAAATATTGGGTTGGATTGTTTAAATGTCTTCGATCCGACCAACCCAACCCATGAACAACCATACCAACCAATATAAATTTGCATCTATGCTAAATATAATTGAAGAGTAAATTATGTTTTTCATCCAACATACCATTCGTTAAAAGTTATAATTTTTATTCCTATGATTTAGTTTAAAATAAATTGCATATTATAAGGATAAAAATTGAAATTTCTATATCGCAAGGACGAAAAATTAAAATTATCACCAAACCACAAGGACAAAAATGATAATTTACCGTAATTAGGAACTATTTGCTACGAGAACTACGCGCTAATTAACCAACTGCGCCACAACCCTAATTCCAAACAATTATTTCTTTAGATCCCTAATTAACAATCACGACACTGATGCGACCTAACTCTCCGATTATCTTGTTCGTATTTATTCTTTCTCTCGGAGATTCCATGGAGCATGCCAACCCGATTCTAGCCAAGGAAATCATGCCTTCTTCCAATCTCTTCCACCTTCTTGCTTCATCCTCACCGGAGGATCGACGATTCATATTTGCAGCTTCCATCTCTTCCTCTAGGTCATGCATTACTGCCGGTTCAACGATTTCCATCACACGATCAGGTAACGCCATCTTCACATACTCATGGAGGTTCATCCCTTCTTGGAAAACCTCGTCTGTAGGTCTCTTTCCTGTCATCATCTCTAACAACAAAATCCCAAAGCTGTAGATATCCCCTTCTTTTGTCATCTCACTTCCAAGACCATACTCTCCCAATTTATAAAACAAAAAAAATTAGGGTTCTGGATAAGTTGTAAATTGTAATCGGTTTAAAATTTTAGTTGAAGTTCAATTTATGGATTACCTGGAGCCGCATACCCAATAGTTCCTCTTATTCCAATCGAACTACTTTCGTGAGGTTTTAATGGAAGAAACTTTGCCAGCCCAAAATCGCCAATGTGAGCAACCATGTCATTGTCAAGTAAAATGTTGCTTGGCTTCAGATCACAGTGAATTATAGGTATCTCACAGTCCTGGTGGAGGTAGTGGATGGCATGAGCCACTTCTAACGCAATGGTTACTCTTTGGTGAAGGCTTAATCTTGGTGGAGCTGCTTCTTCGGTCTGAATTTCTTTCTCTTGTGATGGATGTAGCCACCTATCGACATTCCCATTTGGCATCAACTCGTAAATAAGAGCTTTGAAATCGTTACCTTGATAATCAACAGATGAGCAGGCAGTAATGATTTTTACAAGATTACGATGCCTTATGTTTTTCAAAGCTTCACACTCTGCCATAAAACTCTTTAAAGCGCCTTGGTTTCCAAGCTTTAGAACCTTTATAGCAACCATGGCGCCACCTGCTTCAAGAATACCCTTATAAACAGCGCTGAAAGTCCCTGTCCCAATCAGGTTTCGTTTGGAGAATTCATCGGTGGCTTTGAGTATGCTTCCATAAGAAACCCTTGAAAATGGTTGGCCAGGTGAAGCTTCTGTTGTTTGTGCGTGCCTTTTCCTTCTTTGCCAACAAAACAACAAAGACAATGCCATTGCTACAACTATAAATGAGAAAAGTGGGACGACAACAAGAATAACACGTGATGTACGATTCTTTGATCTTTCTACCACGTCACACTTGGGTAGCCGAAGTTCAGGAATGCCTCCACAGAGCCGACAGTTCCCATTAATTGTGATCGCACTTGCATTCTTGAAAATACCTCTCATTGGTACCTCCCCATCAAGATTGTTGAACGACAAATCCAATGTTGACAAATTTAGGGACACCAAGAATATTGGAATCTTTCCAGAGAAGTTGTTGCTAGAAAGATCAAGGTCCATGATGCCTCTTAATGCTCTAAATGCGGAAGGTATTTGACCATCAAGGGAATTTGCTTTCAGATTCAAGTACTCAAGGCTTGTGCAGCTTGTGATGGCATCTGGGATTTCTCCGACCAAATCATTTTGTGATAGATCGAGGGTCGTTATGCTTTTGAGCTTTCCTATCTCTTGGGGAAGTGGTCCAACTAAATGGTTTTGAGAGAGATTTAGATAGATCAAGTACGGAAGTTGAAAAAACTCTCTGGATATTGGGCCACTAAGGTTATTTGCACCCAGGGACAACCTCAGCAAACTCTTGCAGTTACCAATATTTAGTGGCATTTGTCCTTCTAGTCTATTAAATGCTAAATCCAAGTCAAGCAACAATGACAGATTGCTTATAGAATTCGGAAAGTTCCCTGTGAATTTGTTGTTATGTAGGTATAATTCTTTTAGGTTTCCAAGATTACCAAGTTCACTAGGAATTATACCTGTCAACTGATTAGATTCCATATATAATATTTCTAACTTCACAAGATTCCCAAGCCCAGAAGGCAATAACCCATATATTAAGTTATCACTAAAATCTAGAACTGTTAGTTGAGATGATAGATTGCCTAAAGAACCTGGAAGCACTTCTCTTAATTGGTTTTGATGAACAAGTAAGAATTTTAGGTTGCTACAATTGATCATGGTATCAATGAAGTTCATCTCATCAGGTTCCCCACTTCCTAAACTGTTGTCAGATAGCCCAAGATGCCTAAGATTTGGTATGTGTCTGAAATTTATGTTAACTTTCCCGGTGAAACCGTTTTCAGACAAGTCGAGGGTTACCAAGTTTGAACAATTAGAAAGTGAGAATGGTATGCTTCCTGTAAGTCTATTGCCCCATATCCAGAAAATCTCAAGATTAGGTAGCTGCAAGCCTATATCTTTTGATAGATCTCCACTGATTTGATTATGGGAGAAATCAACAGCCGTTAAAGATGTTAAATTGTAAAAGGATGGAGGAATCATACCATGCAGTCGGTTCATACCAAAATCAAAAACTTTCAAGCTGTGCAATTGACCGAAAACGTCTGGAATGTTTCCTCCTAGACGATTGTTGGATCCTGTTAAGAGTTGAAGAGAAGTGAGGTTTCCCAAGAAAGATGGTATTCCTCCACTGACACTGTTATCATTAATAAATAACATCATGAGATTCACCAGCAAGCCAAGCTGTTGTGGGATCTTGCCAACTAGTTGATTGCCACCCAATCGAAGGATGTTAAGCCTTGTGCAGTTTGATAAACTGGCTGGAATTTCACCTTCAAAAGAATTGTTGTAGAGAATTAGGTTCTGCAATCTGAATAAATCACCTATTTGAGGTGGGATTACACCATTGAAGCTATTATTCTTTAGGCTTATCAGTCTGAGAAAGGTCAAGTTCCCAATATGAGGAGACAAGGAACCAACAAAGCCCCTAGATTGAAGATCCAATCTGGTGACTCTATAAGGATGGCGGCGACCACATGTGACACCTTCCCATCGGCAGTAATGGAGGGAGGTGTTCCATGTGTCAAGAACTCGCTGTGGATCATGGGTGATGCTCGACTTGATGGCCAAGAGGGCAAGGTGATCAGTTTTGTTTCCGGCAATGGCAAGAGTAGCCGGCCATAACAGAAATGCTATTATTGGATGGAAGAACAGAGAAAGGTATGCCATGAAAGCGCAACTTTATTTTCTGTTGTATTTGTGGGATTTAAGATCTTTGAGGTGTTTTAAATAGCATTGCTAGGAATTAAACAACTGTTTCTAACTGATAGGGACTGAAGTGTTATGAAGAGAGAGAGATGTTTGGTTTGATGGAAGTAGATGGAATTCAATTTTTTCATTTATCCCAGGGAACGATGAATTCTTTAATATATGAAATTCAATGGAATTCCTACATTTTCATTATGTGAACCACCAAATAAAGAATTTAGAATTTGGTCAAAGGAATTATTCATTCCAATTCCTTAAAAATCCACTTCATTAATTTTGATGGACTTGGAATGTATAATTTCTTTGACCAAAATCTAAAAATCCATGTTTGGTTGAATCGTTTGAATTCCTTAAATTAAAGATTTCAAAATTCCATCCGACCAAACTCATGGTCAAATTTCATTCAAATTATTTCAAAGTCAAATTTCTTTGATGAATTTCAATTCCACTGAATTCTATCCTGCTAACCACACATCCCCTTAGTGCTTTTGGACTATTAAGAGGGCAGGGCGTTGATGCGGGTAATTAAAGAGTCGTAGAAGTGCCAAAGTAAACAGCCGCGTTCATTGTTATAAAACCGTGATTTTTTTTTTATTAACTTGGATTTATAAAACCATGATTTATACGGTTTCTAAAAATTAAAACCCAATTATTTAGTTTCTCTTTGGGGTCGCTTAACATGATGGGATTGGTCATGTTCTCCCATGTGTTTTATGCCAATCTACCTTGTACATGAGTTTTGCACTTTTGACTTTGGTCATCTATATATGTTGGCCTGTCTCAAAACACGATTTTGTATCGACTTTTTGTGTGTGTTTTCATGTGTTATTTGCTCCCCTACTTATTATATGTATTCTATATTTAAATAAATCACGAAATAAAGATGATTTATTTCCCATAATTATTTTAATTACCAAACAATTTTATATGATAGTTATATTATTAGATATCAAATTATTATAACTTTTTATTGAATTTTTGTTAAAATAATAATAAGTAGTAAATGTAAAGTATCCACTACAACAAAAGTTATTTTATAGTAAGTAAAAAATTGTCTGCATGTCATAATACATTGTTTTAAGGGTGAGTTTGGGACCGGACCGGTACTGAAACTGGATAGTACCAAAACCGGAATTGTCAAAATCCAATACCGAATACTGAATCGATTAGTGAAATTCGGTACCGATACCGGTTCGATACCGTGATTTTCGGGATTAGAACCGTTTGATACCATTTTTTTGAATGACTAAGGTTTTTCACTATTGACCATCGAACGCAATAACAAAACCAAAATCACTTAACCAAACCGGTACCGAAATCCCGAACCGAACCGGTACCGAAACCGAAAGTACCGAAAACCGAAATTCATAAATCCCAATACCGAATCCCGAACCGGTAGTAAAATTCGGTACGGGACCGGTTCGGTTCGGGATTTCGGGCCGTTCCGCTCATCCCTACATTGTTTTATAGGGTTTTAAGTTTATATGACCAGATGATGTAACATTTTATCTAAAAATATTGTAATAAGTTTTTAGGACCTTTTTGACATCTTAACAAGTTTTTTAGAGCATTTTTAAAATAAAAATGTTATATTAGTTATTTTATAGGACACTATCCGGAAAAAAAGTGTCCTATAAAAACAAATGCCCTATAAAATGGTTAATATGACACCTTATTTGAAAATAACTAAAAACATTACTATAACATTCATGAGTGTCATATAAACATATTACATTATTTCTAGTTAGAATGTTTTGTTGTTTAGTCCTGTAATCTCACGTAAACATTAATCGCCACAACATCCTATAAATCTAATTCAGTAGCAGTGATTGCTTATTTTAATAATCTTAAAAGAGAAATGATTCAAAAGTTTGTGAGACTTGATAACAATGTCTCCAACTCCTATACGCTAGTAAAATTGTTAAACGAGAGGTCAAGTAAAATGAGGTTGACGAGCTTCCAAAATGCTTGCCTAGTGGAGCCTTGGTCAAGCATATCAATCTCTCCAACAAATTGATTTCTACTAAGGTATAGACTCTTTAACGATTAGGGTTTTTGAAAGGTGCAATCGTATCGTTTTGTTATTTGTCACCATATATATTTTAAAACTACAATATGGACACAAGTTTTCCTTGGGAGAGTTGGTTTTGTAAGGCTTTTCCTACACCCAAGATCCAAGTTTGAATCCCACTAGTTTCATTTTTTTTAGTTTTTTGCTTTTAATTTCAAATTTATTATACTTCTAATAAAAAATCGCAATAAAAGACTTGAACTCATGACCTCATTTATGAAAATCAATGAACTAATTAATAAACCAATTATGATATTATGAAAAATATGTCGATATTTTTTTATAGTTAAACGGTGCAACCGTTTGAAAAAATTTATGGGTCCATTCCTTGTTTGGCCTACGCCTATCTCAAAACACGATTTCATGTTGACTTTTTGTGTGTGTTTACATGTGTTATTTGCTCCCCACCGTATTTCATTTTATATTTAAATAAATCACGTAATGAAGATAATTTATTTCCCATAATTATTTTAATTACCAAACAAATTTATATGATAATTGTATTATTAGATATCAAATTATTATAACTTTTTATTGAATATTTGAATTTCTATTGATATAATAATAAAGTAAATGTAAAG
The DNA here is from genome assembly GCA_036898165.1 of Silybum marianum. Classification (NCBI taxonomy): domain Eukaryota; kingdom Viridiplantae; phylum Streptophyta; class Magnoliopsida; order Asterales; family Asteraceae; genus Silybum; species Silybum marianum. The sequence goes on from CM072532.1 coordinate 3,904,681, forward strand.
TATTCACTACAACAAATTTTATTTTATAGCAAGTTAAAAATCTTTAAATGTCATAATACATTGTTTTATAGGGTTTTAAGTTTATATTACCTAATGATATAACATTTTATCTAAAAGTATTGTAATAAGTTTTTAGGACGTTTTTGACATATTAGCAATCTTTTGAAGAGCATTTTTAAAATAAAAAATGTTATATTAGTTATTTTATAGGACGCTATCTAAATAAAAGTGTTTTAAAACATCTCCAATAGTCATGCTATATTTTTTTCTAAAACATAGTAGCAAAAGACAATATATCTAAAATATTTATTTCCAACTCTAATAGCTATTTTATTTTAAAGATTTTAGCGTTAATTATATTATTAAAATAATTAATATTTAATAAAATATTATTTCTCTCTCATAAATCATTTTACTTTAATGATTCTTATTTGTGGAAATATTAAAAAATTATTTCTCTTTCTTAAGTAGTGAGTTTTAGAGATTTCTCCAAATTTGGAGATTTTCTTCCCCCCCCCCATCTTTTTTTTTTTCTATTTTAGCATAGCTATTGGAACAAAAAAAATTAAAACTACCAAAATCTCAATTATAGCATAGCTCTTGGAGATGCTCTTATAGAAACAATTGCCTATAAAATAGTTAATATGACACCTTATTTTGAAAATGAGTAAAAATTATTAAAATGTTCAAGAGTGTCGTATAAACATATTACATTATTTCTAGTTAGAATGTTTTGTTGTTAAGTCCTATAATCTATGTCTGTAAAGTGATCTATTATGACACTTAAATATTAATCGTCACAACATCCTATAAATCTTATTTGGTAGTAGTGATTACTTATTTTTATAATCTTAAAAGAGATAAACGATTCAAAAGTTTGTGAGGCTTGATAACAATGTCTCCAACTCCCATACACTAGTAAATTTGTTAAATGAGAGGTCAAGCAAAGTAGGGTTGACGACTTTCCAAAATGCTTGCCCAGTGGAGCCTTGGTCAAGCATACCAATCTCGCCAACAAATTGATTTCCACCAAGGTATAGACTCTTTAATTATTGATGGTTGAACAATTCTGACGGTAAGTTCCCACTAAACAAGTTGTCTTTGAGATTGATAATTCTAGTGAGGGAGAGTAAACAACCCAAATTGCAACGTTCCATTAAGTATGTTGGATGATAAATCTAGAGTAGTAAGATGCCAAAGGTTAACTACGGATTCGGGAAGGGGATCCATCAAACCACATTCATAGAGCAATAAAGTATTCAAAGACTTGTGATGACCAATTGAGTAAGGTATCTATTCTGATAACTTAGTGTCTGAGAGATCTAACCACTTGAGAGGGATGTTAGTGCTCGTGTTGTTAACCTTAGGCAATGGACCTGTGAGAACATAGTTATCTGACAAGTCAAGCGTTTCCAAGTTTTGAAGATTGAGGATGTAATCAGGTAATTTCCCATGCAAACAAGTGGAGCTAAGATCGAGTAATTCAAAAGAAGAAGAGATGTTAACATAGGAGGGTAAAATTGAAGAGATGTTAACATTAGAAAGTGTAAGGTCTCTCAAAAGCAGTGGCGGATCCAGAAACTTAGGTGACTAGGGTCCATTTGGTATAAGAAAATCCAAAACCGAATAACTCAATCGAACCAAAACGGTTTGCAGGTGTTCGCTTGTGGGTTAAATGGTTCAGTTAACTAAATAAGGTAAGTTTCTGATTTCTTCTAGACGAATTGATTTGAACATTTATAAAATTTACATTAGATGAATTGATTTATTTTAAACTAAAAGAACAAGAAACTGATATATTTAACAATACCATATACCAAGTTATCATTATAGCATGAATGCAAGAAGTATCTGTAACAATAGACGAGGAAAATGATTCTCAAGCAAGGAAGTAAGAGGTTTTGTCAAAACAGATTGGACACTGGAGACCATCGAAAATGACTAATGACGGGGGGGGGGGGGGGGGGGGGGGGGAAGCAAAATTTTACATAGTTTATATTAAAAAAATTAACACTTAAGTGGGAGCCTTTCCGGCACACTCAACAAGTTAAATCTACCACTGTATTGTACATGGATTTAAAGGCGAGAACTTAAAAAGAGTTTTATAAAATAGAGAAAAAGAATAAATTATGAACCCCATTAATTTTGGATTTAATATATTAGCTCCAACAGGAAAGAAAACAACACACCAACCCATATAAATTTGCATATACGTGGAATAAAATTGAAAGAGTAAATTATGTTTTCCACCCATATGATTTGTTAAGAATTATGGTTTCTATTCCTATGATTTAATTTAAAACAAATTGAATATTTCTAAATTGTAGGGACGAAAATTAAAATTATCACCAAACCACAAGGACAAAAATGATAATTTGCCGTAAAACTACTTTGCCACGAGAACTGCGTGTCTGCGCCAAAACCCTAATCCCAATCAAATTCTTTCTTTCAACTCTCCGAGCAATATATTAATTTTTTCTCTCGGAGATTCCATGGAACATGTCAACCCCATTCTACCTAACGATATTATGCCTTCTTCCAATTTCTTCCACTTTCTTGCTTCAAATTTGCAGCTTCCATCTCTTCCTTTAGGGCATGCATTACGGTTGATTCAACGATTTCCATAACACGATCAAGTAACGCCATCTTCACACACCCATGGAGGTTCAATCCTTCTTCAAAACCCTCGTATGTAGGTCTATTCCCTGTTATCTTCTCTAACAACAAAATCCCAAAACTTTAGATATCCCCTTCTTTTGTCATCTCACTTCCAAGACCATACTCTGCCATTTTACAAAACAAAATATGGGTTCAGAAATTTTAAATTACCCTAAAGTTTTTTAGAAGATGGATTTTAGAAAAGATTGAATTTACAGATTACCTGGAGCTGCATACCCAATTGTTCCTCTTATTCCAATCGAATTGCTTTAGTACGGTATCTCAGCCCGATTTCAAGATTGAAATACCCGATCCCGATTATGAAGAAGAATTTACCCATCATCTTGGACGTCCAATAGCTGATGAAGATGAACATAGTGTTCGAATAGTTAATGAAGATGAACATTGGGGTGGAACAGCTAATGAAGATGAACATAGGGGTGGAACATGAACATAGGGGTCGAACAGCTTGATGTTCGAAACAATGAATTCAAGTTTGGAATGCTCTTTTTGGAAATCACGAAATTATTCCGGGCAACGTTCTCACAAACACCCGCACCGGCACTAGATCGGCTAATTGAATTTGGAACCACTTATAATTTTGGTCGTAGACCTTTCGGTTCAATCCCTGCAAGTCTTCAGAATAATTTGCAAGCGCTAATGGGCATTACGACTGAGCGGACTTTCACCGGTACCAGCGGATTTCCGTTTGTTACCCAAGAACATCCAGGTTTATTGAATTTTCTTATCTCACTTTCATTAGTTTAGGAATCTATATTTTGATAATGACTCATAGTGCATATCAATGAACCAGAAGCTAGAAGCTATGCACTATGAGTCATTATTAGATTCTTAAAATCGTTCCTAAGAATGCTAACATTCTTGCTATACCAAACCAGACACGCTTGATCATAGATCTTCTTCCTGGTATTACTTGAATAGGACCTAAACTAATGAAAGTGAGATAAGAAAATTCAATAAACCTGGATGTTCTTGGGTAACAAACGGAAATCCGCTGGTACCGGTGAAAGTCCGCTTAGTCGTAATGCCTATTAGCGCTTGCAAATTATTCTGAAGACTTGCAGGGATTGAACCGAAAGGTCTACGACCAAAATTATAAGTGGTTCCAAATTCAATTAGCCGATCTAGTGCCGGTGCGGGTGTTTGTGAGAACGTTGCACGGGATAATTTCATGATTTCCAAAAATAGCATTCCAAACGTGAATTCAACGTTTCCCGCTTGGTGTTCATCAACTGTTCCATCCCTATGTTCATCTTCATTAACTATTCGACCCCTATGTTCATCTTCATTAACTATTCGACCCCTATGTTCATCTTCATCAGCTATTGGACGTCCTAGATGATGGGTAAATTCTTCTTCATAATCCGGATCAGGTATTTCAATCTTGAAATCGGGCTGAGATACCATACGGTAGATATGGATGTAAAACCGTGGTTTCTAAAATTTTAAATCCAAAATACTCTCTTTGGGGTCCCTTAACATGATGGGATTGGTCATGTTCTCCCATGTGTTTTATGCCAATCTACCTTGTACATGAGTTTTGCAACTTGTGACTTTGGTCATCTATATAGGTGCGTTTGGTGTGTAGACCGTATGGAAATAGTCTTATGTTTGGCATGACATGGGACTAGAAAGGTGGGACTAAAATCAATTTTCATGGAACAAAATCAGAGATTTTTTTGTTCCACCAAAATAGGTGGAACAACATGGGACTAGACTTATAATGACATATTTACCCTCTGCACAAAACAAACTCTTCAAATCATACCTAATATCTCTCGATCTAAAACCCTAAATTTTCCCAAATTCTCAAATCTGAAATCTAAAAACTACAAATCTCCCAAATCGAGCTCCACCAAATCCTCTGCCAAATCGATCGTATTCCCCTCTCAACTCGACCTTCTCCCACTTAAATGCTCAGGTAGGTCTGCTTCTAAAGATTGATGAGTAGGAGATGGGTGGAAAAAGGATCCAAAAATAGCAGCCTGGTGATGGTGGAAGAAGAACATCACAAAGCAAGATGTGTGGTTGCCGATCGACTGTTGCTTGCAGAGGAAGAAGATGAAGGCTTAAACCAGATTTCTTGTGGTATGAAGAAGAGTCGAAGGGCTCGGTGTGTAGTGGGTTTTTTTCCTAATTCAAATTTATTGTTTAGTTTGTTTTAATAGTTTGCTTTTTAAATAATTATATATTATATAAAATAACATAAATGTGATTTTTATAATTAATTTTAGTTTAGATGAACAAATTATGAAATTTTTAATTATTATGTGATGAAAAACATTAATCTACATTCTAGGGTAATTTGGTAATTTTTACAGTTTTGTCTTGTCCCGTTTTAGTCGTACCAAACGTAGAACAAACAATTAGCTATGTTCCGTCCAGTCATGTCCCGTTCTGTCATGTTCCATCCAATATGCATACCAAACGCTACCTATATATTGGCCTATCTCAAAACACGATTTCGTATTGACTTTGTTGTGTGTGTGTTTTCATGTGTTATTTTCTCCCCTACTTATTATATTCTGTATTTAAATAAATCATGATAATTTATTTCCCATGATTACCAAACAATTTTATATGATAATTGTATTATTAGACATCAAATTATTATAACTTTTTATTGTATATTTGAATTTCTATTAATATAATATGTAAATGTAAAGTATTCACTACAACAAAAATTATTTTATAGTAAATAAAAAATGTCTAAATGTCATAATATATTGTTTTATAGGGTTTTAAGTTTATATGACCAGATGATATAACATCGTATTTAAAAAGTATTGTAATAAGTTTTTAGGACGTTTTTGACATCTTAACCTATGCTGTTAATAATGACGTTATAACGGCGTTATAACAATTAACGGCCCTCCAGAGAATAACGGTGGTCATGTAACGGTTGGTTTAATGATAACGTTTTTAATGGCGCAATACACCGCAATATGGACCGATATATAGGTCATATTGTGGTGTATTATCACGTTACATTATTTGGACTGATTTTCAATTTTTTTGACTCGAATGCTGAACCTATTGCTTGCGATTAGCTCGTTTATGAACATTTTTTCTATTTTGTTTTGTGAAACTTGTTTAAGTTAGTGTTTTTATGTTGAAATTATGGGGGTGTTTGTTTGAGCTTATCAAAACAACTTATTGACTTATTCCGGTGTGGCACCGGTAATAAGTTATTTTGAGTGTTTTGGTAAAACAACTTATCCGGTGCCAAACCGGAGATAAGTTGTTTTTTAAGAAGTAAATTTTTTTAACTTATCAGATTTTTATAAGTGCTTTTCCGGGCCAGTAATAAGTTATATAAGTCAATAAGCTCATCCAAACACCCCCTATATCTTTTATTAATGCAAATCATATGTTCACTAAAAGTAGGGAACTATATATATATATATATATATATATATTTATATAATTCTACTAAATATATATGAACCGTTATTTTTGGACCCTTATAACACCGATATAACCGTTATTTCAAATGTCGGTTATGACAGTGTAGACCTTAACAAGCTCTTTAGGGCATTTTTAAATAAAAATGTTATATTAGTAGGACAGTATTTGGAAAAAAAATGTCTTATAAAAACAAGTGCCGTATAAAATAGTTAATATGACACCTTATCTTGAAAATGACTAAAAAATTTATTAAAACGTTCAAGAGTGTCGTGTAAACATATACATTGTTTCTAGTTAAAATGTTTTGTTGTTTAGTCCTATAATCTTATACTGTAAAGTAATCTATAACGACACTTAAACATTAATCGCCACAACATCTTATAAATCTATTTCGGTAGCAGTGATTACTTATTTTAATAATCTTAAAAGAGATAAATGATTCAAAAGTTTGTGAGACTTGATAACAATGTCTCCAACTCCTATAAGCTAGTAAAATTGTTAAAATGAGAGGTCAAGCAAAGTGAGTTGACGAGCTTCCAAAATGCTTGCCTAGTGGAGCTTTGGTCAAGCATATCAATCTTGCCAACAAATTGATTTCAGACTCTTTAATGAATGATGGTTGAACAATTCTAATGGTAAGTTTCCACTAAACACGTTGTCTTTTAAGATTGATAAATTCTAGTGAGGGAAGAGTAAACAACGAAGAAGCCAACGTTCCATTAAGCATGTTGTCAAAGGTTAACTACGGATTCGGGAAGGGGACCCTAATCTCAAACAAGTTCATAGAGCAACAACTATTTTGCTATGAGAATTACGAGCCAAAACCCTAATCTCAAACAAGTTCTTTCTTTAGATCCCTAATTAACGATGATGCCATTGATGCGACCCAACTCTCCGATGATCTTGCTCGTATTCATTCTTTCTCTCGGAGATTCCATGGAGCATGCCAACCCGATTCTACCCAATGAAATCATGCCTTCTTCCAATTTCTTCCACCTTCTTGCTTCAGAACGACGGTTGATATTTGCAGCTTCCATCTCTTCCTCTAGGGCATGCATTACTGTCGGTTCAACGATTTCCATCACACGATCAGGTAAAGCCATCTTCACATACTCATGGAGGTTCAACCCTTCTTTAAAAACCTCGTCTGTAGGTCTCTTCCCTGTCATCATCTCTAACAACAAAATCCCAAAGCTGTAGATATCCCCTTCTTTTGTCATCTCACTTCCAAGACCATACTCTGCCAATCCACAACACAAAATATGGGTTCAGAAATTTTAAATTACTCTAAAGGGTTTTTTAGAAGATGGGTTTTAGAAAATATATGAATTTACAGATTACCTGGAGCTGCATACCCAATTGTTCCTCTTATTCCGATAGAACTGCTTTCGTGAGGTTCCAATGGAAGAAACTTTGCCAGCCCAAAATCTCCGATGTGAGCAACCATGTCACTGTCAAGTAAAATGTTGCTTGGCTTAACATCACAGTGAATTATTGGTATCTCACAGTCCTGGTGGAGGTAGTGGATGGCATGAGCCACATCTAACGCAATCGTTACTCTTTGGCGAAGGCTTAATCTTTGTGGAGATGCTTCTTCGGTCTCAATTTCTTGTTCTTGGGATGGATGTAGCCACAAATCAAGATTCCCATTTGGCATGAACTCGTAAATAAGAGCTTTGAAATCGTTACCTTGATAATCAACAGATGAGCAGGCTGTAATGATTTTTACAAGATTACGATGCCTTATGTTTTTCAAAGCTTCACACTCCACCATAAAACTCTTCAAAGCTCCTTGGTTTCCAAGCTTTAGAACCTTAATAGCAACCATAGCACCACCTGCTTCAAGGATACCCTTATAAACAGCGCTGAAAGTCCCTGTCCCAATCAGGTTTCGTTCGGAGAACTCATTGGTGGCTTTGAGTATGCTTCCATAAGAAACCCTTGAAAATGGTTGGCCAGGTGAAGCTTCTGTTGGTTGTGCTTTCCTTTTCCTTCTTTGCCAACAAAATAACAAAGACAACGCCATTGCCAGAACTAGAAATGAGCAAATTGGGACAACGATGAGAATAACACGGGATCCTTTTTTTGATCTTTCTACTACGTCACACCTGGGTAGCCCAAGTTCAGGAATGCCTCCACAGAGCCTACTGTTCCCATTAATCGCGATCGTGCTTGCATTCGCGAAAATACCTCTCATTGGTACCTCCCCATCAAGATTGTTGAACGACAAATTCAATAAAGACAAATTTAGTTGTTCCAAGAATATTGGGATCTTCCCGGAGAAGTTGTTGCTAGAAAGATCAAGGTACCTGATACCTCTTAATGCTCTAATTGCAGGAGATATTGGACCTTCAAAGGAATTTACTTCAAGATCCAAGTACTCAAGGCTTGTGCAGCCTGTGATGGCATCTGGGATTTCTCCGACCAAACCATTTTTTGACAAATCGAGGTACGTTAAGCTTTTGAGGTTTCCTATCTCTTGGGGAAGTGGTCCAACTAAATGGTTTTTTGAGAGATGTAGATAGATCAAGGACGATAGCTGAAAAAGCTCTCTCGGTATTGGGCCAGTAAGGTTGTTTTCACGCAGGTACAACTCCTGCAAACTCTTGCAGTTACCAAGATTTTGTGGTATTTGTCCTTCTAGTCTATTAACTGACAAATCCAACTCTAACAACAATGACAGATTGCTTATAGAATCTGGAAATCCTCCGGTGAATTTGTTGTGATCCAGGGTTAATACTCTTAGGTTTCGAAGATTACCAATGTCACTAGGAATTATACCTGTCAACTGATTATATTGACTATATAATATTTCTAACTTCACAAGATTCCCTATCCCAGAAGGCAATGGCCCATGTATTAAGTTTCCACCAAAACTTAGAAATTCGAGTTGAGATGAGAGATTGCCTATTGAACTAGGAAGCACTCCTCTTAATTGGTTTTTTTGAACTAATAAGAATTCTAGTTTGCTGCAATTGATCATGGACCCAATGAAGTTCATCTCATCAGGTTCCCCTCTCCCTAAATTGTTGTTATATAGTCCAAGAAACCCAAGATTGGGTATGCCTCTGAAATTGATGTTAATTTTCCCCGTGAAACCGTTATTATTCAAGTTGAGATGTAGCAAGTTTGAACAATTAGAAAAGGAAAACGGTATGCTTCCTGTAAATTTGTTGCTAAATATCTGGAAAGTCTCAAGATTAGGTAGCTGCAAGCCTATATCTTTCGGTAGGCCTCCATTGATTTGATTACCTGGGAAACTAACAACTTTTAGAGATGTTAAATTGTACAAGGATGGAGGGATCATACCATGCAGTTGGTTCATACCAAAACCAATTTCTTTCAAGTTGTGCAATTGACCAAAAACGTCTGGAACGGTTCCTCCTAATGGATTTCTAGTGCCTGATACAGTTTCAAGAGAAGTGAGGTTTGCCATGAAAGATGGTATTCCTCCTGTGAAACTGTTGCTATGAATGGATAAGAACACAAGGTTCACCAGCAAACCCAGCTGTTGTGGGAGCTTGCCAACTAGTTTATTGAGAGACAATCTAAGTTGGATGAGTCTAGTGCAGTTTGATAAACTAGCCGGAACTTCACCTTCAAAGGAATTGTTCATGAGCATTAACTGGTGCAACCTGAATAAACCACCTATTTGAGGTGGGATTACACCATTGAAGCTATTATTCTCTAGCCTTATGACTCTGAGAAAGGTCAAGTTCCCAATATGAGGAGACAAGGAACCAATAAGGCCTCTAGATCCAAGATCCAATCTGGTGACTCTATTAGGATGGCGGCGACCACATGTAACACCTTCCCATTGGCAGTAATGGAGGGAGGAGGTGTTCCATGTGTCAAGAAAGCGTTGTGGATCATGGGTGATGCTCGACTTGATGGCCAAGAGCGAAATGTGATCAGTACTGTGGTTTCCAGCAAGCGTAGCCGTCCATAACAGAAATGCTATTACTGCATGGAAGAAGAGAGAAAGGTATGCCATGAAAATGCAACTTTATTTTCTGTTATATTACATACATACATACATACATACATATATAGAGGAAAGTTCAAATGTGAACTCATTTTTGGTTGTGAACGTGAGGACGAATCTCAGCCACTTATCCGGTCAATAAAGGCGGCTTTGACCTGGTTCCCCTCCTTTAATAATCTCCACCCTCCCATGAATCGCGTCAATCCTCCGTGATCGCGTCCACCATAACCGAAGATGTGTGGCTGAGATTCGTCCTCACGTTCACAACCAAAAATGAGTTCACATTTGAACCTACCCCTACATATGTATATATATATATATATTTGTGTTGTGGGATTTAAGATCTTTGAGGTGTTTTAAATAGCTATGCTAAGAATTAAATGGTTGTTTCTAACAGATAGGGACACCTGAAGTGAAAGCACAGAGAGCCATTGGAATTAAGTTTTATGTGTCTCTCTCTCCCAAGTCTTGGTCTTGTTTCTAAGAGTATCCTGTACGCTCATTGCCATTCAGACCTTCTGTCAATCTCATGTCTCAATTTTTCTTCCAAGTAATGTCATCTATTCAGAATTTTGCTTTAAATTCAGACCTTCTGAACCTCCTTGGGGTCATTTGACATTTTCCATGTAGTTTATGAAAAAATTGTATTTGTTTAGGTCCCGTTTGGTTTGCAGGAATGGAATGGATTTGGGGGATTTGAATTTCAAATTCATTCCAATCCCATGTTTGGTTTTATTAGATTATCCGGATTTGAAATCCTACAAATATAGAATTTTGAAATACTTGGGGGATGCTCAAGATTCTGTTGGATCGTATGAAATAAGGTTTTAAAAAATGTTAAAAACATTTGCTTTGTAATAATTGATTAATAAAAATTTAATTTAATTATTTTTATAAATTATTTAAAAATATAATGGAATCCAATTCCATTTCATGCTCTACAAACCAAACACACCAATGATTTCAAATTAGTTCCAATTCAAACCACACCAATGATTTCAAACCCGTTCCAATTCAAATCCCTTCAGATTCAAATCCCTCAAAACCAATATGCAACTCAAACGGGCCCTTAGGGTCTGTTTGGTTTGTAGGAATGGAAAGGATTTAGGAGGATTTGAAATTCAAATCCATTCCAATCTCATGTCTAGTTTGCAGGATCTTGAATAAGATTTTGAAATCCCATCGGGTGGCTAGGATATTTGTATATAATAATGTTTAAAAATATGTTAAAAACCATTGTTTTTCTAATAATCAATTTACAAAAAGGTAATTTAATTATTTTTATAATTCTTTTATAATTTATAATATTTTTTTATGAATAATGGAATTTAATTTCATTTCAAATCTTACAAAAAGAACAAAGAAAATTTTCAATCCTTCCACGAAACCCAAAATTCATCAAACCAAATACCCCATTAGGCCATTAGTGAACCTTCAAAAGTACAATGCAAGTCAAATGGTCGAAAAATACAGTTATTAGACCACAAACACTAAAAAATGAAAGATCGTGTGAAAAAAAGAGTTAAGGTGAGAAGCGTAAAAAGAGATTGAAAATTTTGATCACTTTTAATTTCATACTCACCGATGAGATTTTCTTCATATTTGATCCATGGATGGAGATTTTTTCTTACGTTTCTCACCATAATTTTTCTTCTCACCAGGAGAAAACCCAACACTCAAACCCCATTCAACTTAATTTATAAGTAATGAAAATCAAAGCACATTAAAGTTATAGTAAAAATTAAAATCAGGAAAAAAGATATCCCTTTTTGTTTTTATTAAAAGCAAGTGGACACAAGAGATTGATGAGAACGAGTGCTTCAAATTTGCTTCTCACCTTTTATTTTTATTGACTGACTTGTTCAACTTCCTATTCTTCCAATAATAATACTCTAGATGCTCTTCTATATAGGGGATTAACTTATGTTTTTTTGTTTAAACAAAATGTTCTCTCAGTTAGTGAGTCGCATGATTACAATGATGGACAATTAGTGGTGCTTCACTTGGTTTCAACTATTATCCGTTTATGACAAATTAGGCGGATATTGATAGCTATAATTGGAATGGTATCAGTTGCAACCATTTCATAGATGATGTCATTCGGAGAGCCTCCCCTAACTCACGGTCATAGCCCAAAGACTCGTCCAATAATTTATTTTAAATAAGTTCTATTCCTTGATATTGAAAAGTCGTGCCACCCCCGACCACCGTATTTTGTTTTTGAAAAGTCGTTTTATTTAGAGTAAATTACAATTTTGGTCCCTGTGGTTTCCTTTCACTTTCAAGTTTGGTCCCTATTTCAAACTAATTACAATTTTGGTCATTGTGGTTTCTATTCTATTTCACTTTTGGTTCCTCTGACCAACTTTAGTTAAAAGGGTTAAGGGTATTATGGTCCTTTTGCATTTTCTTTGTCTTTTTTATTTTTTGTTTTATAAGAGTATATAGTAAATTACAATTTCAGTCGCTTGTCTTTTTCTTTTCTTTTTTCTTTCTTTTTCATAATCTTATCCCTTCTGCGTTGGGAGCTTGTTTGTGAGCCCCCACTACGTACCACACCACGGGGCGACTCGCCTGAATGCCCAGTCTTTTCTCTGCCGTCGTCATCACCTGCAAGATAAGGCCAAAAACTTGACTTTACTAACCAAGCGAGAAAAGCTAGTCTTCCACACCGGATATATCGTATAACCTATTTAGTGTGTTGAGTTATTTCACAAAGACTTGCCATGGCATAGTAAGAAAGAAGGGGGAACAGACACACTTGGAGAGCGCAGTACGACGGAATAAGTACTACAATCTCTAAAATAACATGGCTCTTGGAATTGAAAGTAATTTTTTTTTAATTATTTTGACTTTTCTTACTTTATTTTAGAAAAAATATATAATAGCTCTTGGAGTGAAAAATTATTTCGAGATATAATAGAATGTAGGCAATTACTTTTAAAATTGAAAAGTTATTTCGAGATAATAGAATGTACGCAATTAATTTTAAAATTGAAAAGTTATTTCGATATATAATAAAATGTAGGCAATTACTTTTGAAATTGAAAATTTATTTTAAGATAAACTAAAATAGAAATATAGAGAATAAAATTTTGATAACTTGTGTCTTAAAGAAAATTAAGTTCTTACAAGACTTAGTAATGTTGTAGGTTGAATTTATTGTTTATATGGATTATGGTAAAAGAATAATGTTGATTAAAATCACTTAAATTAAATTTTAAAAAAATTGAAGAAAAAATAATTAATGGGGTGAGAGAGGCTCGAACTCTCGACCTCAGGATAACTCAGAAATGCTATGAGACCTACGCGCTAGCCAACTGCGCCACCACCCCCTTTTGTGTTTTTATTTATTTTGAAACCCTAATTCTTAAAATAGATGATGAGATTCCATGGCTGCCAATGAAATCATGCTTTCTTCCACTTTACTTCCTTCATTCTCACGGTAACGATGGTTGGTTACTTGGTATTTGCAGATTCAATCTCTTGTGGACAGGTTCAATGAGACCATCAGATCTTCACATACCCATGGAGGTTCAAACAAAACCAGATCTGTAGGTCTCTTTCCTCTCTAACAATAAAATCCCATAAATGTAGATTCCAAGACCATACTCTGTGAATCCATGACCATGGCATACACTCTGCAATTTTAGATTTGAATGACAGTAAAATTTCCAGAATATGAGTTGTGCGAATTTTGAGAAATCAAATTCCAAGGGGAACGGTTAGTTTTACAAAATACGAAATAGGGCTGCATTCATACTTGCAGGCTAATTTGAAAACGATTTCTATGAATGGAATTAGTCTATTTATTATCTCTTTATGTCCTTCAAATTTCATTTTCTTAATTATTTAGTAGTTCCTCCTTGTATCAACTGTTACCTCGCATTTCTGAATCCATTATTTCTGTATTTGTTAAACTTTCAGAACGATAACATTATGCATGCTTAGTTAGTGGTTTTACAGATACTAATTGATGGCAAGGATGCCATTGATGCGATGCAACTCATGGATGATCTTTCTTTTGGAGATTCCATGGAGCATGCCAATCCGGTTCTAGCTAATGAAATCATGCCCTCTTCAAATTTCTTCCACTTTATTGCTTCATCCTCACTGTAACGATGGTTGACATTTGCAGCTTCCATCTCTTCCTCTAGGGCATGCAATACTGCTGGTTCAACGATTTCCATTATATGATCAGGCAACGCCCTCTTCGCATAGCCATGGAGGTTCAACTTCAACCCTTATAAACAGCGCTAAAAGCCCCTGTCCCAATCAGGTGTCGTTGGGAGAATCCATCTGTGGCTTTGACTATGCTTCCATAAGAAACCCTTGAATATGGTTGTACAGGTGAAGCTCCTGTTGGTTGTGATTGCTTTTTCCTTCTTTGCCAACAAAACAAAAAAGACAACGCCATTGCCAGAACTACAAATGAGCAAAGTGGGATGATGATGAGAATAACACGTGACAGTCGGGAGCCTTTCTTTGATTTTGCTACCAGGTCACACTTGGTAGCCCAAGTTCAGGAAGGCCTCCACAAAGCCCATTGTTCCCATCAACGCTCATCGCACTTGCATTCTTGAAAATACCTCTCATTGGTACCTTCCCATCAAGATTGTTGAACGACAAATTCAATGAAGACAAATTTAGTTGCTCCAAGAATATTGGAATCTTTCCAGAGAAGTTGTTGCTAGAAAGATCAAGCTCCCTGATTCCTCTTAATTGTCTAAATGCGGGAGGTATTGGACCTTGAAAGGAATTTGCTTTCAAATCTAGGTACTCAAGGCTTGTGCAGCCTGTGATGGCATCTGGGATTTTTCCGACCAAATCATTTTGTGATAGATCCAACTTCGTTAAGCTTTTGAGTTTTCGTATCTTTTGGGGAAGTGATCCAACTAAATGATTTTGAGAGAGATCTAGATAGATCAAGGACGATAGTTGAAAAAGCTCTTCAGGGATTAGGCCAGTAAGGTTGTTTACAGAAAGGTTCAACTTTACCAAACTCTTGCAGTTACCAAGATTTAGTGGTATTTGTCCTTCTAGTCTATTAATTGACAAATCCAAGTCAAACAACAATGACAGATTACTTATAGAATCTGGAAAGTTCCCGGTGAATTTGTTGTCACCTAGGAATAATTGTTTTAGGTTTCCAAGATTACCAAGTTCACTAGGAAGTATTCCTGTCAACTGATTAACTTGCATAGATAATTGCTCTAACATCACAAGATTCCCTATCCCAGAAGGCAATGGCCCACTTATAAAGTTCTTGCTAAAAAATAGACCTGTGAGTTGAGATGAAGAGATTGGCTAGAGAAGTAGGAAGCACTCCTCTTAATTGGTTCACTTGAACCATTAACAACTCTAGGTTGCTACAATTGGTCATGGAATCAATGAAGTTCATCTCATCAGGTTTGGAACTTCCTAAACTGTTGTGGTCTAGCAATAGTTGCTTAAGATTTGGTATGCCTCTGAAATTTATGTTAACTTTCCCCGTGAAACTGTTATTATTCAAGTTGAGATGTAGCAAGTTTGAACAATTAGAAAATGAAAATGGTATGCTTCCTGTAAAGTTGTTGTTCCATATCTGGAAAATCTCAAGATTGGGTAGCTGCAAGCCTATATCTTTTGGTAGACCTCCATTGATTTGATTATCTGGGAAACTAACAACTTTTAGAGATGTTAAATTGTACAAGGATGGAGGGATCATACCATGCAGTTGGTTCGTACCAAAACCAATTTGTTTCAAGTTGTGCAATTGGCAAAAAAAAAACATTTGGAATTATTCCTCCTAGATGATTGTCAAGGGCCGATATGCTTTCAAGTGAAGTGAGATTTGCCATGAAAGACGGTATTCCTCCTGTGAAACTGTTACCATGAATGGTTAAGTACACGAGGTTCACCAGTGAACTAAACTGTTGTGGGAGCCTGCCAACTAGTTTATTGTCTGCCAAGTTAAGATAGTCGAGGCTGGTGCAGTTTGATAAACTGGCCGAAACTTCACCTTCAAAAGCATTGTTGATGAGAACTAGCCTGTTCAACCTGAATAAACCACCTATTTGAGGTGGGATTACACCATTGAAGCTATTATTCTCTAGCCTTATCACTCTGAGAAAGGTCAAGTTCCCAATGTAAGGAGATAAGGAACCAACAAAGCCTTTAGATCCAAGATCCAATATGGTGACTCTATAAGGATGGCGGCGACCACATGTAACACCTTCCCATTGGCAGAAATGGAGGGATGTTTTCCATGTGTCAAGAAGTCGTTGTGGATCTTGGGTTACGCTTGACTTGATGGCCAAGAGCGAAAGGTGATCAGTGTGGTTAACAAGAATGCTATTATTGCATGGAAGAAGAGAGAAAAGTATGCCATAACAACTGTGTTATTTGGTGAGTGTAATAATAATGAGGTTAATTAGTAGGGCTTGGGCCGGTTGAAAGGTGGCCAATGGGTCATGTACGTACAATGAGAAGGTCCAAAATATGTACGTATAAACAATTTCGAATTCAAGATCCTGAATTACGTACTAACCCAAAAGTTATTATATTGTTGACAAATGGAGTTGGGTCACTTGCAAGTTAATTTATACAACATGAGTTGACTTTCCCTCTTTTCTCAAGAGTCAAGTCACTTGTAAACGGTTGTGCATGTATTTGTCCTTGTTTAAATTCTTTTCATGTTGTTCAACGTGTTTACTTGCCATATTTTGGTTGTGGTTGTTGGTCAGGTTATTCTTTGGTAAATCAAAATATTTATTTAACATTGAATATGTTGTTTTCATTGTCTTTAATTTATTTTTCTTCATCTATCATTTGGTAAAGTTTATCCATACTTTTTAAATCTCAAGTATGTCATGTTCACTGTTTTCTCAATTTGCATAATCTGTTCACATTTACTGAACATAGATTAAGATATTTAGTTATATAACTTTAATTAAAAACCATGACCTTGTGACGAGTATAAAGCTATTTTTTCCTTACATAGGTCAAGAGGTCATTAGTTTAATTAAAAACTCATTTAAGGTCAAATGACTAAATGGTTCACATATATAAAGATGGAGAAGATATTGAAAATATATGTATATGAAGAGGGTACTAATGTAATTGTCTCATGTACATATTAATAGAGACTTAACAATAATATTAAATCCAAGAAACAATGGACTATTAGGTTCATGGGGTTGGATTGGGTTGGGTTCAATGTAACCTAATTCAACCCAATAAATATGGTTTGAAGATTTTACAACTCGGTTAGATATTGAGTTGAGTTATTTCGTTTTGGGTTGTGTTGGGTTAATTGGGTTGGTCGGGTTTTTGAACATCCTAATCTCTTCATTGCCCAAGTTTGTTTCAAGCTTTCCTTACAAAATTCCAAGTGTGTTTTGTTTGCTTTGTACCATTTTCTGATTCATAGGTCCCATCTAAAGGTTATGGTTCCAGAAACAGGACCTTGCTACAATTAGAATAACTTGGAAACATTTGCTAATTTTGAAAATCAAGTTGTCTGAAATTGTAAACAAGTAATAGTAAGGCCTTTCCATGGGATGGGGTGTATTCAAATGCGGTCCGCTATCGTGTACATTCAAATCCAAGAAAAAACTTGTACTGTTAGGAAATAAAAAGTAAAAAAACTATTACTTTAATAATAATAAAAAGTCTTTACATACTTTTTGCATATTCTGATCGAAAGACATAAATCTAAAAAACATAATCAAGAAAGATATGGGAATAGGATGGATTTCTACCATGCATGTGAAGAGATGCTTAAAAACATCTAAAATCACAAAAGGCAAAAGATTGTTCATAACAAGAAGCTCAAATTCTAATACAAAACTTTCTAATGCTGTAAATTGAGTGACCGATGATCTTACCCGGTAATTAAGAGGAGTTGTTTACCAAATTTTGATTTTTTTTGCTTGTAATCAAACACTTAAAATGTTCATTAACAAGTATAAAATAAAAATCCTAAATCAAGATGAAAGCTATCGGCCCCAAGTTTTATTAAGGAAGAAAAAAATAAATTAAAATTCAAAAGCATAACAAAAGAAATTAAACGACTTGAAATGAAAATAATTCAATTTTTTGGATGTTTTTTAGGAAAAAAATTAATGGGGTGAGAGAGGCTCGAACTCTCGACCTCAGGATAACTCAGATTTGCTATGAGACCTACGCGCTAGCCAACTGCGCCACCACCCCTTTGATGTTCTTATTCTTTTTTTGAATTTTCTAATTCTACAACGACGAAGGCATTAATCTTGCATGGAGCATCCCAACCCCATTCTTGCCAATGAAATCATGCCCTCTTCCACTTACATCCTTCGCCTCACTGTAACCATGGTTTGGTATTTGCAGATTCTATCTCTTTTTTATGTACAGGTAACAGTGTCAGCAGGGTCAGTCTTATAGTTTTTGATGTCCTAGATAAAAATGCTAAAAGATGCCCCTATCCAAAAAAATAACATCGAATTATTTCGGATTTGTAACAAATGTTAAGTTTGATGTTACTGAACAACAAGTTCACACACAATGTGTATTATGCTAACGTAAAAAGCTTTGTTCGATTATTTTTAATCCTCAAAACTTCATAAAAATGTAAAGTAGCACCATATTATAAAAAGAACCTCTAAAATAAATCAAAAATAAACTATATTAACATATGGTAGAACCTAACATATGTTCATGCTAAAAAAAACATTTTACGTTGATTACAGAAAGGGCATTTGGCCAAGTGGTATCCGGACTTTTGGTTTTCGTGAAAGCTAGGGGTTTAAACCCCAGTAAATGTGAGGAGAGTGTATGAATTTTTTTGTTGCATTGCCGTATATAAATATTATATAATTAAAAAGATTACATTGATTGTTTGTAGAGTGGTATGTTCTGCTCAAACAATGTTACTATTTGAAGCCAATTATCAAACAAAATTTAAAATAGCCATTTTATAGAAAATTTATATTATTTTATTAAAACTAAAAATAAACTTAAACATTCATGCACAAGTTCAAAGACGCAACAACAAAAGTTAATTATTTCTATTGTCTATATAAATATGTTTGATAAAATCATACATAGAAAAAAAATTATAATAATTTCGAATATTATTGATGTTTTTTCAACACAAAAGACTATATAAATTATTAATTGTTAAATGTAACTAAATTTATTTCAAAAAAACATAGGTTGGCATTAAAATGAGAAAAACAACAACTTTAAGTCGATGAAAAAGATTTAGAAAAAAAGAATTAAAGTAGAGTAAACTACGATTTTCGTCCCTGTGGTTTGAAGTTTATAACGATTTTCGTCCTTGATTTTTAAAAATTGCTTTTTTCGTCCTTATTGTTTTCAATTGCTTTCTTTTTTCGTCCCTAAGACTAACTATGTCTAAAAGGTACGTTAAATTAAGGACTTTTTGGTCATTTATACTTTTAATTATTTTTCCTATTATTTTAATTGAAGAAATTTTATTATGTACAATCAGTAAATCATTTATTAAAAAAAAGGAACTAACCTACCCACTACCTTTTACCCACGTGACCCTCCCCTCCCCTCCCCCTACCCCACCTTCTTCTCCAACCCACCCAACCTATCTTCTTCCCCAAGGCCATCCAACCCATTTTCTTCCATGTTTGATACCAGTCCGCTTTCTCAGAGCCATCACAACATTAACTTAGTTTGAAGTAAGTGCTCTTTTAAGAAATGAAGAAGATATTAAAAGAATACTCACAACAGTTAGAACATAACCCATTCCGGAAAACTATGCTACGAGCCATGGAAGGTCAGGTCAAGTCAAGGGGCTTCGACTTCATCTATATAACTTTTGGGGGAAAATCTTAACGTTTTTCATTTCTTATACCCAAACCTACCCTTCATCTCTCTAATATATATATATATACACACACACACACACATATATGAGTCAATTTTTCATCATATTATTCAAGGGTGCTCAAAATACTGACCAACCCGGCCAACCCAACCCGAGGTAACACGACACGTAGTTGATAAAAAAATAGTCCAAACCACATCTATTAGGTTGGAATCGGATTGAGGTAATTTGAACCCAACCCAACCCAACCGATGAACCTACTGCCTTCATATACTACGGATTTATTATGATTGTTAACGTTTTTATTAATACGTGTACATTAAACCAATTCGTAATCAGATATATTCAAAATTATATTATAATTTCAACCGTAATTTTACTTTCTTCTTTGCATGAATTTTCAACTTTTTTAGAAATTGTTAGATTATGTTCTCATTTTAATTTTACTACGTTTAAACAAAACGTATAGTAAAATCGTAAAATGATATACCAAAGTTTCAACACGATGAACTTAATCAATCCGACCAACCCACACGGTTTGGGTTGAGTTGGGTTGTAGTTTTGCTTGAGTTAGGTTGGGTTGAGAATTTTCAAACCGTAAATATTGGGCTGAGTTGCTTAAATGCCTTCAACCCTGTCAACCAAACCCATAAACAACCCTAATATTATTCCTCACTTAACAGAGTACTGTTAGTGTAATTAGGATAAAGGACCCCAATCCATAACAAAAAATAGAACCATGTTGGCCCTACAGCGGTAGTTGTGATTATTTTGTTTGGAGACCCGATCCTTAATTTTACTACAACCATAGGGACAAATTTTGTAATTTACTCTTGGATAATAATTATAACACCAATACATAATTAACTTGATTAGGAGATAAAAGTTCTAATAGCATTCCCTGGTGGACATAGCCGTTAGTTACTGCGCCACAACCCTAATTAACGATGATGCCATTGATGCGACCCAACTCTCCGATGATCTTGCTCGTATTCATTCTTTCTGCCATGGAACAAGTCAACCCGATTCTACCCAACGATATTATGCCTTCTTCCAATTTCTTCCACTTTCTCTCTTGATACTCAACGGATCGACGATTCACATTTGCAGCTTCCATCTCTTCAACTAGGGCACGCATTACTGTTGGTTCAACAATTTCCATGGCACGATCAGGTAACGCCATCTTCACATACTCATGGAGGTTCACCCCTTCTTTAAAAACCTCGTCTGTAGGTCTTTTTCCTGTCATCATCTCTAACAACAAAATCCCAAAGCTGTAGATATCCCCTTCTTTTGTCATCTCACTTCCAAGACCATACTCTGCCAACATAAAAACAAAATTAGGGTTCTAGAAAAGATTGTAATGTGTTTAAACTTGTAATTGAAGTTCAATTTATCAATTACCTGGAGCTGCATACCCAATAGTTCCTCTTATTCCAATCGAACTACTTTCACGAGGTTTTATTGGAAGAAACTTTGCCAACCCGAAATTGCCAATGTGAGCAACCATGTCATTGTCAAGTAAAATGTTGCTTGGCTTCAGATCACAATGAATTATGGGTGTCTCACACTCCTGGTGGAGGTAATGGATGGCATGAGCCACATCTATTGCAACTGTTACTCTTTGGTGAAGGCTTAATCTTCGTGGAGTTGCTTCTTCGGTCTCAATTTCTTGCTCTTGAGATGGATGTAGCCACCCATCGAGATTCCCATTTGGCATGAAGTCGTAAATAAGAGCTTTGAAATCGTTACCTTGATAATCAGCAGATGAGCGCCTAGTAATGATTTTTACAAGATTATGAAGCCTTATGTTTTTCAAAGCTTCACACTCTGCCATAAAACTCTTTAAAGCGTCTTGGTTTCCAAGCTTTAGAACCTTAATAGCAACCATTGCACCACCTGCTTCAAGGATACCCTTATAAACAGCACTGAAAGTCCCTGTCCCAATCAGGTTTCGTTCTGAGAATTCATCGTTGGCTTTGAGTATGCTTCCATAAGAAACCCTTGAAAATGGTTGGCCAGGTGAAGCTTCTGTTGGTTGTCCTTGCCTTTTCTATCTTTGCCAACAAAACAACAAAGACAATGCCAGTGCTACAACTAGAAATGAGCAAAGTGGAACAACAACAACAACAACAACAACAAGAATAACACGACGGAAGCCTTTCTTTGATCTTGTTACCGGGTCACACCTGGGTAGCCCAAGTTCAGGAATGCCACCACAGAGCCTACTGTTTCCATTAGTCTCGATCGTGCTTGCATTTGCGAAAATACCTCTCATTGGTACCTCCCCATCAAGATTGTTGAACGACAAATTCAATAAAGACAAATTTAGTTGTTCCAAGAATATTGGGATCTTCCCAGAGAAGTTGTTGCTAGAAAGATCAAGGTACCTGATACCTCTTAATACTCTGATTGCAGGAGATATTGGACCTTTTTGAAGGAATTTGCTTCCAGATATACGTACTCAAGGCTTGTGCAGCTTGTGATGGCATCTGGGATTTCTCCGACCAAATCATTTTTTGACAAATCAAGGACTGTTAAGCTTTTGAGGTTCCTATCTCTTGGGGAAGTTGTCCAACTAAATGATTTTGAGAGAGATTTAGGTAGATCAAGGACGATAGCTGAACAAGCTCTCTGGGTATTGGGCCTGTGAGGTTGTTTACAGAAAGGTACAACTTCACCAAACTCTTGCAGTTACCAAGATTTAGTGGTATTTGTCCTTCTAGTCTATTAACTGACAATCCAAGTCTAACAACAATGACAGATTGCTTATAGAATCTGGAAAGTTCCCAGTGAATTTGTTGTTACCTAGGTATAACTTTTTTAGGTTTTCAAAATTACCAAGTTCACTAGGGATTTTTCCTGTCAGCTGATTAATTTCAATAGATAATATTTCTAACTTCACAAGATTCCCTATCCCAGATGGCAAGGGCCCATATATGAAGTTACTACCCAAATCTAGAAGTGTGAGTTGAGATGAGAGATTGGCTATAGATCTAGGAAGCACTCCTCTTAATTGGTTTTGAAAAACAACTAACATTTCGAGGTTGCTACAATTGATCATGGAATCAATGAAGTTCATCTCATCAGGCTCTGAATTTCCTAAACTGTTTAGGTATAGAAAAAGATACCTAAGATTTGGTATGTGTCTGAAATTTATGTTAACTTTCCTGGTGAAACCGTTTTCAGCCAAGTCGAGGTGTTCCAAGTTTGAACAATTAGAAATAGAGGATGGTATACTTTAGGTAAGTTTGTTCCTCCATATCTGAAACTCCTCAAGATTAGGTAGCTGCATGCCTATATCTTTTGATAGACCTCCACTGATTTGATTGTCGTAGAAATCAACAACTGTTAAAGATGTTAAATTGTACAAGGATGGAGGAATCATGCCATGCAGTCGGTTCATACCAAAACCAAAAACTTTCAAGCTGTGCAATTGACCGAAAACGTCTGGAATGTTTCCTTCTAGATGATTGTCATTTCCTACTAAGAATTCAAGAGAAGTGAGGTTTCCCAAGAAAGACGGTATTCCTCCACTGAAACTGTTAGCAGTAATGGATAATATAATGAGGTTCACCAGCGAACTTAGCTGTTGTGGGAGCTTGCCAACTAGTTTATTGTAAGCCAACCGAAGTTCGTTGAGCCTAGTGCAGTTTGATAAACTGGCCAGAACTTCACCTTCAAAAGTATTGTTCATTAGAATTAGCCTCTGCAGCCTGAATAAAGCACCTAGTTGAGGTGGATTACACCATTGAAGGTATTATTCTCTAGGTTTATGACTCGGAGAAAGGTCAAGTTCCCAATGTGAGGAGACAAGGAACCAACAAAGCCTCTAGATCCAAGATCCAATTTGGTGACCCTATAAGGATGGTGGCGACCACATGTAACACCTTGCCATTGGCAGAAATGGAGGGAGGTGTTCCATGTCTCAAGAACTAGTTGTGGATCTTTTGTTTTCAATTATTTTTTCATGTTTTTCCATATAAACTGTTTATGGGTTGGTTTGTTTGAAATGTCTATGTAAGAATGTGACCAACTTTAAATACCGTAGAACTTACTTATTCAAGGACTTTTAGGGTCGGTTTGGTTTGTAGGATTGCTCGAATTTGAAATCCCACAGAGAGGATGGAAATGAAATATCATGGGATTTCATAGAATTTGTATATAATAATGTTTAAGAATATGTTAAAAACATTTGTTTTATAAAAAGGTAATTTAGTTATTTTTATAATTTTTAATATTTTTTTATGAATAGTAGAATTTAATTCCGTTCTAAATCCTACAAAACAAACACACTAAAGATTTCAAATCCTTTCACGAAACCCAAATTTCATCAAACCAAACGCCCCATTAGTGAAAACTAATGCAAGTTAGTGGTAGAAAAAGTACTGTTATTGGACCACAAACACTCAAAAGCGAAAGATCATGTGAGAAAAAAAGTTAAGGTGAGAAACGTAAGAAGAGATCTAAACCTTTGATCACTTTTAATCACATACATTGCGTTTTAAAATAGGATTGATTCAATGCATCTTGGTGCGTCTCATTAGTTTTGATATTCAATTAGATTTGATTTAAAGATGAAGGTTTATTCTTACGCTTCTCATTATAACTTTTCAGGCAACCCACCCAACACTTGAATCCCATTCAACTTAATTTATAAGTAATAAAAATCAAAGCACATTTGAAATCTTTATCATCATTAAAGTTATAGTAATAAAAATTAAAATCAGGAAAAAAGATATTCCATTTTGTTTTTATTAAAAGAAAGTGGACACATGAGATTGATGAGATTTGATTCTCTCGTATTTTTATTAGCTTCTTCAACTTACTATCCTTCCAATAATACTCTAGATGCTCTTCTATATAAAGGATAACTTATGTTTTTTGTTTAAACAAAATGTTTTCTCAATTAGTGAGTCGCATGATTACAAAGAATTAGTGGTGCTTGACTTGGTTTCAACTATTATCCCATTATGACGAATAGAAAGACGAATATTGATTGTTATAATTGGGATGGTATCAGTTGCAACTACTTCACAGGTGATGTCATTGGTTTTAACGTCAACTGTGGCATGCTACAAGTTACCGTTCACCTAATGCCATTCTCTTTAACCTTCTTTTATCTCCAAAAATTCAACCTTGCTTTTAATTATTTTACTCTTCCTGGACAACTGTGGTGTCACACATCTCAACATTTCTCAATGTTTTACGGGTCAAGTTTTTTGTGATATCTTACTTCTTCGTAGACTGGTGTTTTTATCTCTCTTTGAATGGGGTTTTTACAACAGAATTATAAAACAAATTAAAGTGATATGTTGGATATCTCATGTTATCAAACGAAAGACTAAATTGTTCAATACAATTGTCGATGTAAGAGAGCATATGTGATCCGGACAATGCACCACAGAGAAAGATATTGAATAGGCACATACTATGATCCACTCTTCAACATTTCTATTTCTAACTTCTCTTACTTGTTGTTTTCATATGTTTCAAAATAAATATTCACAATGAAAAAGACACATACTTTTAAAAATGTGTAACTGTCACATTTTTTAAACAACAGTTTTCTTTCTCTTAATTAAAGATATAATGGGAAAATAGACACTTTTAAGTGAAAAGTTATTTCGAAATAAAATAGAAATGTAGGCAATTACTTTTAAAATTGAAAATGTATTTTGTGACAATTATTTTGAGAGGAAAAAGATTAATTTTAAAACAAATATGATATAAAACAAAATTTTGATAACTTGTTTGTTAAAGAAAATTTAAGTTCTTACAATCCTAGTAAAGTTGTAAAATGTTGGTAAAGGAATAATGTTGAAAAATCATTTCAATTTAAAAAAAATCAGGAAAAAAAAGAGAAATGGGGTGAGAGAGGCTCGAACTCTCGACCTCAGGATAACTCAGTATTTGCTATGAGACCTACGCGCTAGCCAACTGCGCCACCACCCCCTTTTGTGTTTTCATTTGTTTTTCTAATATCTAATTCTTTATAGCGACGATGACATTAATCTTGCTCGTATCCAATATCCTTTCTTCCCCATGGAGCAATCTGAACCCAATTCTTGCCAATGAAATCATGCATTCTTCCACTTTACTTCCTTCATTCTTGCTGTAACGCTGTGTTCTCGAATTTGGAGGGAAAAGAAAGAGATGAAAAAGAAAGTAGAGGAAAATAAAAAAAAAATTATTTGCATTCTCGAAAGTGAAGTAAAGGAAGGAAAGGAAAGAAAAGAAATAATTTTCATGTTCTTGAAGGGTGCATTTGGTACACAGAATAGATGG
Organism: Silybum marianum; assembly: GCA_036898165.1. Taxonomy (NCBI): domain Eukaryota; kingdom Viridiplantae; phylum Streptophyta; class Magnoliopsida; order Asterales; family Asteraceae; genus Silybum; species Silybum marianum. The sequence continues at coordinate 3,930,861 of CM072532.1, forward strand.
GACAGGACGGGACAAAAAGAAATAGTACCATGTTTGGCATTCCATGGGACAAAAACAAGGTAGGACAACATGGGACAAAAATGGGTTTTATAGGACTATTCTTGAATATTTTTGTTCCACCAAAAAGGGTGAAACAACATGGGACAAAACATAAAATGACTATGTTATCTCCATAAATCCAACTTTTTTGACTAAACCATTATAAATTATTAATAAATATTATTTTCGATTTATTTATTAATTACCTTTAATTTATAATTAATTATTAGTTAGTTTTAATGTATAATTTTAGTTGTTAATTAGTTTTAATTTATAGTTTTATTATTAATTAATTTTAATTATTAATTAATTTTAATTTTACTTAGTACTTATTAGTTATTACTTCATTTTAATTATTAAATCATTACAAATATTAATTCATTTTAATTTAGTAATTAATTTCAAATTTAAATTATTGATTATTTAAAATTATAAATACAATATATCTTTTTAAATGAAAAGAATGGATAAAAAAAACTAAAATATAAATATAATACAATACATTTTTTTAGTTGTGTATAACTATTATATAAAAAATCATTAAACAACATTAGGGGGTAATCTAGTCATTTTACTGTTTTAGTCCAGTCATTTCTAGTTGTACCAAACGTAGGACATACTATTAGTTCAATTTTGTCCCATCCAGTTCTGTCCCGTCCTGTCTCGTCCCATCCAGTATGCGTACCAAACGCTACCGAAGAGGAGAGAAACGAAAGGAAAAATGAGTTTCGAGAACACGGCGTAAGTTTGGTGATTCTTGTGTACAGGTAACAGTGTCGGTTCAATGATTTATATAGGAAACGTCATCTTCACATAGCCATGGAGGTTCAAACAAAATCGGGTCTGTAGGTCTCTTTCCTTTCATCATCGACAAATATGCTAAAAACTGTAGATATTCACTTCCAAGACCATACTCATACTGTGCGATTGTGAATCCATGGCATAGGGTCAGCAATTTTACAAAAAAAAAGAAACAAATTTTAGATTTGAATGACAAGAAATTTCCCTTGTTTCCATCCTCACCAGAACTCCCTTCCCTTGGGAAAGATAGATTGTAATTCAAATCTCTCTACTGTGTACCTGGATTGGCTATAGTTCCTCTAATTCCTATTCAACTGCTTTGGATTGGCTATAGTTTCTCTAATTCCTATTCAACTGCTTTGGATTGGCTATAGTTCCTCTAATTCAAATCTCTCTACTTTGCCAATCCAAAATCACTAATGTCAAGTAAAATGTTGTTGGCTTTAGATCACAATGTATGAATTATGGATCACACTCCTAGTGGATGGCAATTGTCACTCTTTGGCAAAGGCTTATAATTCTTTGTGTTCTTGAGATGGATGTATCCAGAGACTCCCATTTGGCATCAACTCATGAATAAGAGCTCTAAAATTGTTTACCTTCAATTGATCTGCATTCTTGATCAACATTGTTGAATGCCAGATTCAATGAAAACAAATTTAGTTGCTCCAAGAATCTTAAGTGTCTGGCAACAACTGAGTTTAGGTTACCGGAGAGAAAAGAGGGAGGGAAGGGGCGTCCATGGGTTCGCTTTAGTTTAGGGGGGAGATATGATAAATCTTTTTCCTTTTAAAAATGACGTTACAAGTATTAGGGAAATTGACTCAACCGACCATACTACACATATGATTTATCCTCCTAACGAACGAAGGTTCAGAAGGCCAGCTCTGTAACTATTACGGATATGGATTACAGAGTTGGCCAAAACAACGTCATTTTAGGGTCCATAATACTTGCGGACCTAGTCACATTTGGGTACAAATGGGAAATAAATTATTAGGAGGATAAATTATAGTCTGGTCAACTGAATCAACTTTTGATAGAGTAATTGTCGGTGGAGTTAAGATAACGGACCCAATCCATAACAAAAATGAAACGATTGATTTTACTACAACCACAGGGACTGATTTTGTAATTTTACCCTCTGGATAATACTTACAACACCAATGCATAATTGACTTGACTATGAGATAAAAGTTCAAATAGCATTCCCTGGTGGAAATAGCCGTTACTGCGCCACAACCCTAATTCCAAACAAATTCCCTATTAGGGCCTGTTTGGTTGGAGGGATTTGAAGGGATTTGGAGGGATTGGGATTTCAAATAAGTCATTCCCGGTGCGAACTCTGGTTATTTTCTTGAAATTATATTGTATTATATCTTAATATTTATGCCAAAGGCATGATCAAATAAGTCGTCATGTCAGTAATATGAGAACTATCCCCAATATAATGGATTGGATTGAAATCCCAATCCCTCCAAATCCCTTCAAATCCCTCCAACCAAACGGGCCCTAATTAACGATGATGCCATTGATGCGACCCAACTCTCCGATGATCTTGCTCGTATTCATTCTTTCTTTCGGAGCTTCCATGGAACATGTCAACCCGATTCTACCCAACGATATTATGCCCTCTTCCAATTTCTTCCACTTTCTCTCTTGATACTCAACGGATCGACGATTCACATTTGCAGCTTCCATCTCTTCAACTAGGGCACGCATTACTGTTGGTTCAACAATTTCCATGGCACGATCAGGTAACGCCATCTTCACATACTCATGGAGGTTCACCCCTTCTTTAAAAACCTCGTCTGTAGGTCTCTTTCCTGTTATCATTTCTAGCAACAGTATCCCAAAACTGTAGATATCCCCTTCCTTTGTCATCTCACTTCCAAGACCATACTCTGCCAATAGAAAAACAAAATTAGGGTTCTAGAAAAGATTATAGTGTGTTTAAACTATTAGTTGAAGTTAAATTTATCGATTACCTGGAGCTGCATACCCAATTGTTCCTCTTATTCCAATCGAACTGCTTTCGTGAGGTTTCAATGGAAGAAACTTTGCCAACCCAAAATCACCGATGTGAGCAACCATGTCACTGTCAAGTAAAATGTTGCTTGGCTTAAGATCACAGTGAATTATAGGTATCTCACAGTCCTGGTGGAGGTAGTGGATGGCATGAGCCACATCTAACGCAATCGTTACTCTTTCGCGAAGGCTTAATCTTCGTGGAGCTGCTTCTTCGGTCTCAATCTCTTGTTCTTGAGATGGATGTAGCCACGAATCAAGATTCCCATTTGGCATCAACTCGTAAATAAGAGCTTTGAAATCGTTACCTTGATAATCAACAGATGAGCAGGCAGTAATGATTTTTACAAGATTACGATGCCTTATGTTTTTCAAAGCTTCACACTCTGCCATAAAACTCTTTAAAGCGCCTTGGTTTCCAAGCTTTAGAACCTTGATAGCAACCATTGCACCACCTGCTTCAAGAATACCCTTATAAACATCACTGAAAGTCCCTGTCCCAATCAGGTTTTGTTCGGAGAATTCATTGGTGGTTTTAAGTATGCTTCCATAAGAAACCCTTGAAAACGGTTGGCCAGGTGAAGCTTCTGTTGGTTGTGCTTGCCTTTTCCTTCTTTGCCAACAAAACAACAAAGACAATGCCATTGCTAGAACTACAAATGAGAAAAGTGGGACAACGATGAGAATAACACGACGGAAGCCTTTCTTTGATCTTGTTACCGGGTCACACCTGGGTAACCCAAGTTCAGGAATGCCTCCACAGAGCCTACTGTTCCCATTAACTGCGATCGTGCTTGCATTCGCGAAAACACCTCTCCTTGGCACCTCCCCATCAAGATTGTTGAACGAAAAATTCAATGAAGACAAATTTAATTTCTCCAAGAATATTGGAATCTTTCCAGATAAGTTGTTGCTAGAAAGATCAAGCTCCCTGATACCTCTTAATGCTCTAAATGCGGGAGGTATAGGACCTTCAAAGGAATTTGCTTCCAGATTCAAGTACTCGAGGCTTGTGCAGCTTGTGATGGCATCTGGGATTTCTCCGACCAAATCATTTTGTGATAGATCGAGGGTCGTTAAGCTTTTGAGTTTTCCTATCTCTTGGGGAAGTGGTCCAACTAAATGGTTTTGAGAGAGATCTAGATAGATCAAGGACGATAGCTGAAAAAGCTCTCTAGATATTGGGCCGGTAAGGTTGTTTGCACACCCAGGTACAACCCCAGCAAACTCTTGCAGTTACCAAGATTTAGTGGTATTTGTCCTTCTAGTCTATTTATTGACAACTCCAATTCAAGCAACAATGACATATTGCTTATAGAATCTGGAAAGTTCCCTGTGAATTTGTTGTTGCCTAGGTATAGATTTTTTAGGTTTCCAAGATTACCAAGTTCACTAGGAATTATACCTGTCAACTGATTATTTGACATATATAATATTTCTAACTTCACTAGATTCCCTATCCCAGAAGGCAAGGGACCATATATGAAGTTGTTACTGAAAGTTAGTTCCATGAGTTGAGATGAGAGATTGGCAAGAGAAGTAGGAAGCACTCCTCTGAATTGGTTCCAACTAAGAGCTAACCTGCCGAGATTGCTACAATTGATCATGGTATCAATGAAGTTCATCTCATCAGGTTCCCCACTTCCTAAACTGTTGAAGTCTAGCAAAAGTTGCCTAAGATTTGGTATGTGTCTGAAATTTATGTTAACTTTCCCGGTGAAACCGTTGTCAGTCAAGCTGAGCATTTTCAAGTTTGAACAATTAGAAAATGAGGATGGTATGTTTCCTGTAAGTTTGTTGCCCCATATTGAGAAAAGCTCAAGATTAGGTAGCTGCATGCCTATATCTTTTGATAGACCTCCACTAAGTTGATTCATGTATAAACCAACAGTTGTTAAAGATGTTAAATTGTACAAGGATGGAGGAATCATACCATGTAGGCGGTTCATACCAAAATCAGAATATTTCAAGCTGTGCAATTGACCGAAAACGTCTGGTATGGTTCCTCCTAGGCGATTGTTGAGGGCTGCTAAATATTCAAGAGAAGTGAGGTTTCCCAAGAAAGATGGTATCCCTCCTGTGAAACGGTTAAGTTGAATGGTTAGGATAACGAGGTTCACCAGGGAACCAAGCTGTTGTGGGAGCTTGCCAACTAGTTGATTGCCACCCAATCCAAGGATGTTAAGTCTTGTGCAGTTTGATAAACTGGCTAGAATTTCACCTTCAAAAGAATTGTTGTAGAGAATTAGGTTCTGCAACCTGAATAAACCACCTATTTGAGGTGGGATTACACCATTGAAGCTATTATTATGTAGCCTTATGACTCTGAGAAAGGTCAAGTTCCCAATATGAGGAGACAAGGAACCAACAAAGCCTCTAGATCCAAGCACCAATCTGGTGACTCTATAAGGATGGCGGCGACCACATGTAACACCTTCCCATTGGCAGTAATGGAGGGAGGAGGTGTTCCATGTCTCAAGAACTTGCTGTGGGTCATGGGTTATGCTCGATTTGATGGCCAAGAGTGAAAGGTGATCGGTATTGTTTCCGGCAATGGCAAGTGTTGCAGGCCATGACAAAAATGCTATTATTGCATGGGAAAAGAATAGAGAAAGGTATGCCATGAACAAGTTTCCTTGTTTTTTTGTTTTTTGTGACATATGTTTCTGTTATTCAAGATTTCTCAAGGCATTATAAAGCATTCTTTTGGACTCACTGTGGCAAATTATCAAGTGTAAAGCATGGACCCAATTGCAATTAATTTTTATATTGGTCCTGTTTTTTTAATCAAAAGATTCTTGGTCTTGTTTTCTTTATCAAAAGAGTCTTAGTGGGGCTGTTTGGTAACGGCTTAATGGCCTGTATAGCTTATTCGGTAAGTCATATGGGGGTGTTTAGTTGTGGCTTATTCAGTAAGCAATGACTTATTTGCTAAGCCAAAAATATGGAGTCATATTTTACAAGATACGTTGTTTCCATTTCTCACTTTTTTTTCTCTTACTGTTCTTGGCATATGAATGAGTTTACATATATACAAGACTCACAAGAGAGTCATTTGTTCCCAGAATCAAGCTGATCAATCTGTTCCTCTTGTTTCCCTTTGTGAGCTTTGAACTAAGATGTTCTAGTTTATTAAATCTTAAAAACAAAGCAAACCCAATAATCAAACTGCAATAGTTGCTGATCGATTCAAATGCTTTGAAAGCTTGAGGGCATTGTTGGATATATTGGTCGGATTTTCAAACTAACAAGATATTTTTAATCGTTGCTTTTAATTTCTGTTTTATTCAAATATAATTTTTTTACTTCTTAATAAAAAAAATTAGTTTTCCATTTTGTTTTATAATAAAAGTAAGAAAATAGAGATTTTTAAGGATTTTTTGTCTTTTATTTTTCTCCAACAAAATCTTTTAAAGGAGGATAGAGGTGATACTCGCATGCAATACTTTTCCAACCCATATCTTCAAAACCTTTTTTCTTAGAATTTTTTAAAACCCCTAAACTTACTTTTATAACAAAAATTCCACAAACATTTTTTTACAAAACTTTTTCCATATACTTTTACAAAACTTCTTCTCTTACAAATTTTTTGACCCCTACTTTTGCAGAAATTCTTCCACAAATTTTATAGAAAGTCAGGGTCTCCATGAAAACACGGTTTTGGATTATTAAAAAAAAGTTTGCATACGTTTATTACTTTACTTCATGTAGGATCTATTACGTTTGTTTGGTTTGGCTACATTTGTGGAAAAAGTTTATAAGCGCGGTTGATGAATGGTTTGGCCACGTTTGCCAAACTAGCTTATTAAGCACGTGCACGGTTGATGAACTATTGACATTTAGGGGGTGTTTGGGTTTGCTTATTTTAAATTAACTTATTGGCTTCCTGCAAAAGTGTTTATCAAAAGTTGATAAGTTAAAAGTTTTAATTTCTTAAAAAATGACTTATCACTTGTTTTGCACCGCATAAGTTGTTTTTCCCAAACACTCAAAATGAATTATTACCGGTGTCACATGGAATAAGTCAAAAAGTTGTTTTTATAAGCAATCTCAATCACCCCCCTTAACTAGTTAAAAAATGTAAAATGATAAAATAGTAGTAAATTTTTTCCACAAACTTTTACAAAACTTCTTCTCTTATAATTTTTTTAACCCTTGCTTTTGCAGAATTTCGTTCTGCAAACATTTTTACAAAACTTTTTCCACAAGTTTTCTATGAAGTCAGGGTCTCCATGAAAACACAGTTTTGGATTTTTTTTTTTTTAAGTTTGCATACATTTAATACCTTATTTCATGTAGGATTTATCATGTTTGTTTATTTTTGTTATGTTTGACAAACTAACTTATAAGCCCGTTGATGAACTAATGACTTTCAACTAGTTGAAAAATGTAAAAATGACATGTAAAAAATTAGTAAATTTTGATACTTCCTAATAAATTTAAAACAAACCACTAATAATATAATATGTTTATTAATACAAACCATATCATATGGTAAAGAAAATTAAATAATATAATATTTTAATTAATAGTGTTTGACTTGATTTATATTATATATAGAGGGTCGGGTTCATACGATATTTAAGAAAATAAGAAAATGATCGAATCACGTGTGATTTTATACTAACATCACGTACAAAATCACATGTGATTCACGCGACTTTACCATGCGACCTTCCACGCGGACATAGGGTCGTCCGCACATTTTTTTGGGTGTTAATGTAAGACTAAAATCACATGTAATTTTGTACGTAATTTGACCATTTTTTTATTTTTATTTTAAATATGTAGTATTCTCATATGAACCTACCTCTATATATAATATTATAAATATTGGACTTCTATAACCAAATACGAATTTTTAAAGATGTCTACATTAAATGATGGATTTAGATAACCATTATATATAATATAAATAATAACAAATTAAAGTTGATCAACATCACATATCTTAATTAATTACTCATAATTTCTATAAAAAATAATTTAAATTAAATATTTTTAGAATTATTATTTGTTTTTTGACGACTAAACTATTTTGAGCTAATAAACATAAAAACAATTAATAATAGTAATAATAATTCTAAGCAATTTGAAATTAATATTTATTAGGAATTGATGATAGTAGAAAACGCTTAATATCAATCAAAGGTATTATTAAAATTGTTTGGGTTAGGTTGTAGTTTTGATTGGGTTGAGAATTTTCTAACCACGAATATTGGGTTGTTCAAATGCCTTCAACCCAGCCAACCCAACCCATAAACAACCTACTTATCATAGACATCGGTAAGACCAAAGAATACGGGTAATCCACTAAGTAGACATCAAAGTTTTTTTATTTGCTAACCAACATAATCTATTGACCGGTTCATGCATGTGGAGAGATGTTTAAAAACATCTAAATTCAACAACAAAATGTTCATAAAATAAACTAGGCCTACAACTACAAGTGAAGGAAATTTGGTAATGAAAGCAGATAAAAAAGTTAATCTTAAACATTGGCCCTAATACATGCTTCCTCCACCAGTTGAGCTGCAACTCCAACATAGTTGTGGGGGCTTAACTTGAGTAGCTCTGTCTTTGCTTCAACCGGTATTTGTAACCCGTTAATGAATTCCGAAATGCTCTCTTTTGTAACTTGTTTTCCTCTTGTTAGTTCCTTTAGTTTCTCATAAGGCTCCTCAACACCATATCTTCTCATCACCTACACACAAATATATCGATTCTCTTCCAAGTACACAAACATTTCAATTAAAAAATTACATTTATACCCATTGTTAATGTTGGTGATTTTAGTGTTATCAACATATTTTAGTATAGTTAGAATTACTATACAGATAGGCTGAGTTCAATTTACTTTCTGAGACCGGAGGTGCCGAGTACACACTCAGATTGATAAATTTGGACTAAGATATGGGGGTCCGAAACTTAGCATATAAAACCCTTATCCAAACTGACTTTTTGGGACGTATAAAAATGAGAAGTTAGACAGAAATAACTTCTGCTTCTTTCTCTATCTCTGCAACGAAAAACTCAAAAAGCAAGGTATCTTCTTCTGTTTTCTAATCGAAATTAAGCCTGTAAATTTCGATTTTGAAGTTCTTGGATTATCCCAAATCTGATTTCGTGAAACCCCAGGCAAAAGGGTCGAAATCACAGATTTTGGAAAGTGACCAATTCACGATCCTAGAATTATCCTAGTAATTAAGTGATATACTGTAACCCTATTTTATAACAGGTAATCAATTATAAATTTAATGGAACCATTTCAATGAAGATATAAATTTGAAAGCAAGATACATACTGTCTGTATTGGTTCAGCAAGAACCTCCCAATTCTGGTCCAAGTCCTTGTTTAAGGCAGCTTCATTCACCTACCACAAAAGAAAAAAACTTAAAACAAGCATAAAGCAACTTTGAAAGCTGAAATTACTAATTTACAACTATATATATATATATGCATAAACATTCAAACAGAATTTTATTTCTACTTCATTTTGTCTCTAAATGATTGGCATCTACTAAAAAAATTCATTTTTTCGGGTATAAAATACCTTTCAAGAAACACAAAAATTCAATCACTTTATTTACCTGAAGCTTCCCAATTCCTACTAATGTACTCTTGTACGCCAGAAGTGAATAACCCAAGCCCACACCCATATTTCTCAGAACGGTAGAATCAGTCAAGTCACGCTGCAAATGTGATAGCATCATGGTCATATACAGTACCAGAAAACTTCACAATCCTACCATTTATAGCTATATATAAAGCTAAATGTATATATATGTATACCTGCCAACGTGAAATAGGCAACTTCATGCTTAAATGGTCAAAAATAGCATTAGCTATTCCAAGATTGCCTTCACTGTTTTCAAAAAAAATTGGGTTCACTTTTTGAGGCATTGTTGATGATCCAATTTCACCAGCCTTAGTTACCTGCACAACTATTTACAATGTCAAGATCCAATAGTTATTGTTAAGGTAAGGAGTAGTTAAAATTATAACAAATATAAGTAGATTGAAACGTTCACCTGCTTGAAGTAGTCCACAGAGATATAGCCCCACATGTCTTTATCAAAATCAAGTAAGATGGTATTAAAGCGGATGAATGAATGGAAAAGTTTAGCCATGTAGTCATGAGGTTCAATCTGTTGCATCAAAGATATAGTTCCAGATAGTTGTTTTAATTTACAGTTCATATATAACCAAAATTCATCAGACAAAAACTGAATAGGAAGAAATAAACATATCTAAAGTACGTAGCGAGATGCATAAAAACATGCCTGAGTTACGTGTGGATTAAAGCTTAATCCGAGAGAGTTCACAAACTGTTGTATGACTTGTGGCCAATTTACAAGAGGATATGCAACGATATGTGCATTGTAGTTACCAACGGCACCTGCAAACTTCCCCAATATCTCTATCTGGGAAATATGTCGCCTTTCTTTGCTCAACCTTTCAGCAAATATTACCATTTCTTTTCCCATTGTTGTAGGTGTAGCTGGCTACAGAACAATTCATTTTAGAGATGTGTCATAAACTAACAAAAAATTCAAAAAGCTGGTTCCAAAATTAAAGCATATTACCTGTCCATGAGTCCGAGAAAGCATAGGAATATGCGCATTAGCCTTTGCCATTGTATATATTTCCTTAAGTAAATCATCCATAACCGGAAGAATAACGGAATTAACTGATTCTTTCAGCATCAATCCATGTGCCAGGTTGTTTATGTCTTCAGATGTACACCCAAAATGGACAAATTCAAGCACCTGTAATGAGTTCATGAATATCCCCATTACAAATTTAGGATAATGATTCAAATATTCAATCAAGATGTTACATGCTTACAGGCATTTGAAAATGAAAATTCTACACGATAGTGATTAGAGATAAGATTATGTCATAATAGATACAGACCCTAGCTAGTTCTGGATCTTCTTGACATTTTGCTTTAAGATAATACTCCACTGCTTTAACATCATGGTTAGTAATTTTCTCGATATTCTTCACTTGCATTGCATCACCCTCGCTGAATCCATCAATCAATCCTTGCAATTTCGTTTGAGCTTCATTGCTAAAGCTGGGAACCTCAGATATTTCAGGAACTTGTGAGAGCTTTATCAGCCACTTGATCTAAGTTGAAGATAAAAAGAAAAAAGAAAAAGCTGAATAATCAAACATCACAAAGAGAAGGTTCATTTTGATGATAAATAAAACATGTTTCATATATAGCACCAAAAATGGCACGATAACTAGATCAACACGATAAGCTAGCAATGAGATGATGAAATAAGCAAGCTACGTACCTCAACCAGGGTGCGATAGTAGATGAGGCCATATTCACTCAAAGAGCGGGATAAATCCTTAACAAAATTCCAATAACGACCTTCCAAGGGACTTATGGCTGTTAGACTTGAGAGCTCCATCTCAGAAGAAAATTCCACTTTTACCTGAAATCATATAAGTAATCTTTCAGGCAATATATATATATACAACAAGATGAAAACTTAATTAACTGTTAATCTGATTATACAGTTCATCCATTCCAAAACCATTCATTACAAGCCCTTAATTACCTTTTCTACAGTTTCGATATTATTATTATTATTGGCTTCCTTCAAAGTTGCTTTGCAAGTCCAACTTTTGCGACCAAGTGCCACATATATAGATGAAGCACTTGAAGTAGGATATGGAGGCAGAACAGATTGTACATAGAGGGAAGTTTCACGGGTAAAATATGATCCTCTAATACAAGCTCCGATTTCCATAATGTTTTAAAAGCTTCAATAGAATGTGATTATTCATGAGGAAATTAGCCTTTTGATTCCTTCGTTGTTTTCCAAGTGATGGTGACGAGTCGAGTGTAGCATTACATGTTGACTAATTCCCGGTTAACATATTAGTTTTAGTGCAAGATGAAAAACAATGAAAATGTTGCCATTCACATCATATATTACAAATTTACGATTCATATAATTATATAAGTTGTAATTTACTATAACATTGTGATAGATAATGGATTATGAAAAATATCTTTATTTATACTCTACCTACTAGCAGGTTGAAACACAACGAAAAAAGCAAGAAGAGGACCTTGCTACAGGAATTTAAAGAAATTATTGTATCTTAAAAGTAATTAAAAAAATCAATACGGTTAACAAATCATGTAGTATAATGAATTTACCTTTAACTATTGTTGGTTTGTATTTTGTACCTTCTTTACTGAATGTAGTAATAATGTTAAATAAAATCTCTAAAATTTTAATACGGAAGACAAAAAAGCAAACGAGAAAGCAATTTGGTCAAACGTGATGGCGCTACTTTTAAAAGAAGACTAGTTGGTATCCCTTGATAATTTTTGCTAGAGCATCTCCAACATTTATCGTAAATTTTTTCTAAAATAGTATATTAAAAGTTAAAATCTTTATAATAATTTGCATCTAACTTTAAGAACTACTCTAATTTAGCAACTTTATTATTAACAATATTAATAAAATATTTTATCATTTAATAAAATATTAATTTTCTCTCCTACACACTTAATTTCAATTATTTTGATTGGTTGAATATAATTAAAATATTGTTTCTCTCTCTTCTATATATTTTTAGAGATTCTCTAAATTTAGAAATTTTTCTTCTCTTTTTTTTCATTTTTCTATTTTAGCAATTGATATACCATAGCTGTTGGAGCTCTTAAATTGCTAAAATCCTCCATTTTTTTATTTTATAATAGCTGTTGGAGATGCTCTTAACATAATAATAAAAATTCAAGATTTAGGATATACGAAGAGCTATGTTAAATGACATCTTAAAAAGAAGTATAAGGTAGAAATCTTTAGATTTAGAAAAATTCTTAAGATTTTTGTAAATAAAAGAGAAATAATATTTTAATTCTTTCTAACTAATAAGATATATTAAAATTAAATATGTAAGAAAGAGAAACAATATTTTAATTCTTTCTCACTAATAAGATATATTGAAATTAAATATGTAAGAGAGAGAAATAATATTTTATTAATTATGTTAGAATTGTTAAAATAGAGTATGAGTTAGAGTTAGATGCATTTTTTTAGGAATGTTGATTTTTATTAATTTATTATAGAAAAATTATAACATAATCGTTGAAGATCACATGAGAGAGGTCGTGATAATTAAAAGTTTCCAAGTGGGACCTTTTCTCGAAAAATGACGATATTCTATTTCTTTTTCCAACCTTTTTTTAGAAGATGTCAATTTATCAGTTTGAAGATGTAGTGTCATAACTCAACTACTCCACGTCTCTCAAAAGTAGAAGAGGCGTTAGAAGTGTGTTCGATAGATTCAATATAGATGAATCCCAAAAAGAAGATCGAGGGTTGGAACAAATGTATGACAAGAATTATTAGAATTCCTTGAGCATTTTTTTGTTAACCATAGGTGTCTCGGCAGCTTGCATGTATCTCGACTAATCTTAGAGGTCAGAAATATCTCAGTGGTCTTACAGAACTCAAACCAATGACCTCTGAGGAAAATCATTGGACATTCTTGATTGGGATCAATCAGAATATGACAATGCAAAGCTTTTAAGAGGGTGCCTTCCTCATTGGGACTCCGTGTACCAAAAAAAGGTGCTAGCGACTTGAAACCTTTGATAATTCAAAATGAATGTCGCTAACTATCATTATTATGAGAAATATATTAAATATAAAGAGTATATTAAATTTAATTTTTTTTTTATTACAGAATTGTAAAACTCAAGTTGTATCCAATATATACTCGCATAATGAAAGGGAGAGTATAGAGTTGGAAAGAACATTTGAGAATTGTTCTAATTAGAATAGAGATACCGTGATTACTCAATGTTTTTCCAAGCATATCTACAATGCTTATTTTTAAGAGTAAACTACGGTTTTTGTCCATATGGTATGATGCTTATAACGATTTTTGTCAGTTTTTAAAGACTGCTTTTTTTGTCCCTGTAGTTTTCATTTTGCTTCAATATCTGTCACTACATTCGACGGTATTAAAAATAGGTGTGAAAAATTCCAAAAAATGATTTGAGAAATTACATATTTAGCCCTCATGATATATAGAGTTTTAAATATTTATCTTTAAATTTTTTTCTTTCTTTATTTATATTTTAATACTATAGATATTAATAAAATAAATAAATTTATTAATATTTTTTATTTAATATTTTATGGAAGGTTTTTTATTTAAAAACCAGTTGGTTGTTTTATTAAATCCGTTTTGAAAAACGGTTGGTTTAAATTGGGACATTGACAAGTAATAAAAAATCTCGATAAGTAATATACTATTATAATTATTATTTTCAAATTTTTAGTTTGAAACTTTCTAAAATTAATAGTTTTTATTGTATTTTTATTTATTTACTTTTTATTTATTTCAAATTTTTATCTTATACCAAGCGGTTGTTTTTTAATGGGAAAATTGCATTAAAATGGAACCAACTTTGATCTAATTTCTATTTTGGGGAACCAACTTTTAAAATCATTATTTTGGGGCTTTAGGTAAACTTTTCATTTATTTAAGGGTCTGGTTAACCTAATTACCTGCTAACGATGACATGGTTCAAGTAAGTGCCAACTAAGACTCCATGTCATAATTTAAATTAGAAAAACAAATTAAAAATAATGAAATGGCATATACCTTCACTAAAAAAAATAGAAAACAAAAAAATGCCTACAGCCTATCATCAATCAGTTCATCATCCTAGGTGACCTTTCAGAATCTTCATCCCCTCCATTACCCATTTCATCTGCATCTTCACCATCAACGTATTCGCATCTCCTTTCTTCTACGATGGCCTCTTCTCTCTCCAGCTTCCCTCTTCTCATCGTCGACTGGACTCCCACCTTTCCGACAACCCCATCGCTGACAACAACCCTCTCTCCTTCTCCTTCCTAACCCACAATACATAAAAAAGTCTAACCAACGTCAACGTTGGTGAAAATAGTTTTAGATTTTTATGGGAGACGACGGTTGAAGGTGGTTTCACCGGTGGTGTTATGGCCGGAGAAGTTGGCCGGCGGTTTCACCGGTGGTGTTGTGGCTGGAGAGGTTGGCCGGCGACGACGGTTGAAGGTTGTTTCACCGGTGGTGTTGTGGCCGGAGAGGTTGGCCGGCGACGACGGGGAAGGTGCTTTCACTGGTGGAGTTGTGGCTGGAGAAGTTTGGCCTGCGATGACGGGGAAGGAGATAGAAGACGTCGGACGGTCGGAGTAGCTTTAGAGATGATTTTTTTGTAATTTATTTTGTAATTATTGATTAATTAAACGTCTTTTTTTAGTTCCATGTATATGTTTTTATAATTATTTTTCCACGTCATATTTTTTAATTAATTAATTTTGCCACATCGTGTTTTTTAATTACTAGATTTTGCCACATAAGATTGAGATGACCGGTTACCTACTAAATCGGTAAACCAGTCCCTTAAATAAATGAAAATTTTATCTAAAGCCCCAAAATAATAATTTTGAAAGTTGGTTCCCCAAAATAGGAATGAGCCCAAAGTTGGTTCTATTTTGATGTAATTTTTCCTTTTTTAATTTATTAAATACACTTTACTTTCACTATTCCATATTTTCATTTAAACTTTAATTTTTATTAATTAATCAAATTTGTTTAATATTTAAATTAAAATCACATACACACATATAGTACTATAATACCATATTTTCATTTAAACTTTAGTTTTTATTAATTAATCAAATTTGTTTAATATTTAAATTAAAAACACATACACACATATAGTACTAAAATATAATACAAAAAAAAAAGTAATAAATGAAATTTAAGGATAAATATGTAAAACTCCATATACCACATGGACTAAATATATAATTTCTCAAATTACTTTTTGGATTTTTATCAGTGTTGGATGGAGGAATAAACATGGAAGCAAAATGCAAGCCACAAGGCCCAAAAAAACAGCTTTTAAAAATTATGGACGAAAATCGCTATAAACATCAAATCATAGGGACAAAAATAGTAGTTTACTCTATTTTTAATGTTGATATAACTTTCTTTTTAATTATATAACATTTATATACCGCAAATACAATAATTAAATTCATATAACTTTAACATTTGACGAGAACCGGAGCCCTAGCCTCCTAAAAGACCAAAGACACCAATACCACTAAGCCAAAGACCCTTTTACGAATCAGAAATGCATCTTTTTGCAACAAATGGTCAAAAAATGATAACAAAAAAACTTATCGAAAAAAGATTTTTAAAAACTTATGTTTGGAAACATCTAAAGTCACAAAGGCAAATGCCTCTCAAAATTTTGCAGCAACAAGATTGTTACAAAAGAAATTATTGAAAACTAGGCCTACAATTACAAGGGAAAGAAATTTGGTGATGAAAGCAGATAAAAAGCTTATCTTAAACATTGGCCCTAATACATGCTTCCTCCACCAATTGAGCTGCAACTCCAACATAGTTGTGGGGACTTAACTTCAGGAGCTCTGTCTTTGCTTCAACCGGTATTTGTAACCCGTTAATGAAATCCGTAATGCTCTCTTTTGTAACTTCTTTTCCTCTTGTTAGTTCCTTTAGTTTCTCATAAGGCTCCTCAACACCATATCTTCTCATCACCTACACACACAAATATATATATATATATATATATATATCGGTTTCTCTTCTAAGTACACAAAACATTTCAATGAAGATATAAATTTGAAAGCAAGATACATACCGTCTGTATTGGTTCAGCAAGAACCTCCCAATTGTGGTCCAAATCCTTGTTTAAGGCAGCTTCATTGACCTACCACAAAAGATAAAAGTTAAAACAAGTATAAAGCTACTAGACAACTTACTTCTTTTTCACAAGATAATGTTCATATTCAGTTTGAATCCTAACCAAACAATTGAAAAGTTTGTGTGACAACTCAAAAACCAATTCATAGTGGGTTAGAATGCCCACAAAGCAACTTTGAAAGCTGGCATTACAACTTATATATGCATAAACATTCAAACAGAATTTTATTTCTACTTCACTTTATTTTAAATTATTGGTATCTACAAGAAAAGTTAATTTGTTCGGGTATAAATTCATTTTAGTTTAAATGATTTACCTGAAGCTTCCCAATTCCTACTAATGCACTCTTGTACGCCAAAAGTGAATAACCCAAGCCCACACCGATATTTCTCAGAACAGTAGAATCAGTCAAGTCGCGCTGCAAATATGATAACATCATGGTCATATATGGTACCAGAAAACTTAAGTGAAGTAGGCATTTTCTCACAATCCTGCCAGTTAGTTATATATAAGCTAAATGTATCTATACCTGCCAACGTGAAATAGGCAATTTCATGCTTAAATGGTCAAAGACTGCATTAGCTAATCCAAGATTGCCTTCACTGTTTTCAAAGTCAATGGGGTTCACTTTATGAGGCATTGTTGATGATCCAATTTCACCAGCCTTAGTTACCTGCACGACTATTTACATTGTCAAGATCCGATAGTTATTGTTAAGGAGTACCTAAAATTATGACAAAAAAAGTACATAGAAACGTGCACCTGCTTGAAGTAGCCCACAGAGATATAGGCCCATATGTCTTTATCAAAATCAAGCAAGATGGTATTAAAGCGGATGAACGAATGAAAAAGTTTAGCCATGTAGTCATGAGGTTCAATCTGCATCAAAGATATAGTTCCAGATATTTCATCAACAACTTCAGATAGGTGTTTTAATTTACAGTTCATATATAACCAAAAGTCATCAGACAACTGAAATATCCAAAAAAAAAAACATATCTAAAGTAGCGAGGTGCATAAAACATGCCTGGGTCACGTGTGGATTAAAGTTTAATCCGAGAGAGTTCACAAACTGTTCTGCAATTTGTGGCCAATTTACATCAGGATATGCAACGATATGTGCATTGTAGTTACCAACTGCACCTCCAAACTTCCCCAATATATCTATCTGGGAAATATCTCTCCTTTCTTTGCTCAACCTCTCAGCAAATATTACCATTTCTTTTCCCAATGTTGTAGGTGTAGCTGGCTACAGACCAACATAAAAAAAAAGTAAGTACCCGGATGTCATAAACTAACAAAAATTTCAAAAAGCTGGTTCGACAATTAAAAAAATATTACCTGTCCATGAGTCCGAGAAAGCATAGGAATGTGCGCATTAGCCTTTGCCATCGTATATATTGCCTTAAGTAAATCATCCATGACTGGAAGAATAACAGAGTTAACTGACTCTTTCAGCATCAATCCATGTGCCAGGTTGTTTATGTCTTCAGATGTACAGCCAAAATGAAAAAATTCAAGCACCTGTAATGAGTTCATGAATATCCCAATTATGAATTTAGGATAATGATTCAAATATTCAATCAAGATGTTAGATGCTTATCAAAAATTGCATTGCCATTTGAAAATGAAAATTGTACATGGTAGTGTTTAGAGATAAGATTATGTCAGAATTTACGTATTCTAGGAAACTTGCACGCATAATAATAGATACAGACCTTAGCTAGTTCTGGATCATCTTGACATTTTGCTTTAAGATAATACTCCACCGCTTTGACGTCATGGTTAGTAATTTTCTCGATATTCTTCACTTGCATTGCCTCAGCCTCACTGAATCCATCAATCAATCCTTGCAATTTCGTTAGAGCTTCATTGCTAAAGGTGGGAACCTCAGAAATTTCAGGAACTTGTGAGAGCTTTATCAGCCACTTGATCTGATTTCAAGATAATAAAAAAATAAAAATAAAAACTGAATAATTGAACATCACAAACAGATGGTTCATTTTGATGATAAGAAACAAAAAATGGCACGATAACTAGATCAACATGAAAAGCAATCAGATGATGAAATAAGCAACCTACCTCAATCAGGGTCCGATAGTAGATGAGGCCATATTCACTCAAAGAGCGGGACAAATCCTTAACCTTGTTCCAGTAACGACCATCCAAGGGACTTATGGCTGTTAGACTTGAGAGTTCCATATCAGAAGAAAATTCAGCAGGCTCCACTTTTACCTGAAATCATAAGTAATCTTTCAGGCAATATAACAAGGGTACTTATGTACATCAAGATGTAAACTGTTAATTTGATTATACAATTCATCAATTCATTATAATGGGAAGCTTAAATGGTTCCAAAACCATTCCCCTCCTTGCGATCAATTGCCAATATGTTTTCTATATTCTAGTTAAGGAGGAACTAAACAACTTAACAGGTCCATCTAATAAAAACTCTTTAAGTTAGAAATATGCAACACACACACCCTTTTTAAGGGTAGTTTAGTTGGTAAATCCAAAAATAAACACTTCATTATTAAAAAAAATCAAAATGGGGTAATCTATAGAACCTCGCTGAAGTCATATTTGACTTGTAACGGCCGACCTAAAGAATATTCAAAAAGATTAAGACGCGAAAAGAGATTATTACGAGGTAGACGTAGAACATATTTTTGGATTTAAATTGATCCTCAAGTTGAATAACACGAAAATGAGGAAGAAGATGGCTGGAAATTACTTCTTTGGCCTTTTGAAAACGTTAATTCGCTGATGTGCATTAACAGTTTTTTAAAGAGCGCCATTAAGTTGAGTAATGTTCGCATAAAAACGTTGTCCAGTCGGTGAAGTGGGAAATCCAAAGTCCAAACATCAATGGCAAAAGTGTTACTTGACGGATAACCTGGTGGCAGGCGCAATCTTTCCAAATTTTATTGGAAACCATATGATATTTAATCAAAGATGAATGAAATATGGAAATAGCATACTTAACGTAATAAGGATTTCTGTGGTAAAAAAAATGATAATAAATAAAAGACCTAACAGGACAAGCCCTTACCTTTTCTACAGCTTCAATATTAGTATTGGCTTCCTTCAAAGTTGCTTTGCAACTGCAATTTTTGCGAGGAAGTGCCACATAGGATGAAGCACTTGAAGTACGATATGGAGGCAGAACAGATGGTACACAAAGGGGACTTGCACGGCTAAAGTATGATGTTGGACAGCCACCATCTGATCCTCTGATACAAGCTCCGATTTCCATAATGTCTTAAAAGCTTCAAGAGAATGATGCCCAATCAGAATGATGGTGATCCATATAAGGGGCGGGGTTAAGTAAATGAGCATCACTAATCCACAATTTTTCCAGTTTGAAGTGCATATATATGCTCAAAAACATATATAAATCTTAAATGGTCTGATACACAACTCGATTCAACCAAGCCTTGACCCATATAAAAATTTGGTGAGATCACATATAAATAAGGTGATTGTAAAAGGAATTGCAACAGAAACAGGAAAGGCCACCACAAAAAAGATATCAACCAGTTGCATCTAAGCATCTACTGTGAATATGAACAAGCCGTCAGAATATGTGATACAAGTTAGCAGGCTAATTACTACAAAGAAGAATGGCAACACTTGTTAATAGAGTCTGAGAACACAAATCAAAACTGAATTGTATTTTGATGCAAATATAATCATCCTCGTGGCACTTCAAAATAACTTAAATTCATTCAAGAAAAATAAAAAAATGGTGTCAGTTATGAAGTTAAAAGAATTCAGACTTGACATGCAACTTCAAAGTGCAACTCTTTTTTGTCTAAATTGAGAGGGTACCACTGCCATTTGATATAAAAATCTGTAAGAATGAACAGTATAACTGATCGTCAATCAGAAATGTAATTGCTGCCTAGAGATAATAAGTAACAAAAACAGTTAAAACCCACAAATATTTCGTAAACCCTAAAGCCGGTTAAAGTTATGATTAAAGAAAACTTAAAATGAAGTCCCAAAACTCAAATTCACAGAAAGAATAAGCGCAAAGGCCGAAATATACATGAGGGTGTGATCGAAGAACTCACATGGCGTTAAAGGGATGGAGGAATCGGAGTCGGAGACGTCAAGCAGGTCGAGGTGGCGGCGTCACGGTTATCGCTCCCAAGGTTTTCGAATATCTCCACTCTCCAGGCCCCTGCTTTCCTTTTTGCAGTGGAAAACATTTACAAAAAATTGCCCTGGAAAATCAAGAAATGTCCAATTTTTACCCTCATCTTTAGATTTGACACGGTTCTTTGTCTTTAAATGGAGGAGTGGATTACGATTTTTGTGCACGTGCTTTTTAATAATTTTGACTTTGGTCTTTACAATTTAGAAATAGTGGTTTTTATTTTTATGATTTATAATATATTGATTTTTGATATTTAATAGTTTATAATTTTTTATTGTTTTGATTTTTTTTATTTTAAAGATAGGAACTAATCAAGGCACGACAGTATCAATGAATTAAAAACCATAAGAATTTAAATCATAATTTCTAAACTACATGAATAAAAATATAATTTTTAACAAATCACAAGGACAAAAAACTAATTTGTTCCAAAATGAATATAACTTTTTTAAGTTTCCTCAAAATAAATGTATAGTAATATTTTTTTAATTAAAAGTAATATATAATTTTTTAACGGCCTTAGGGATTGTTTGTTTCGTTAAGAGTCAATATTTGAATCGTTAAAAGGTGATTTTTCTTTGGTAAAAAAAATGTTTTTTGATGATTTTAAAACTCTTTGAATGATTTTACATCTTGGGTCTTCCTTAACCATTCTGCATCCTAATTTTATACTATTCAACAATTATCAAACAATCATATTATGATAGACGACCTTTAAAGTTATTCTTTAAAATGCCCTTTTAATATGAAGAGATTAACAATTCAGTATATCAACTTTTTTTTAATCATAAGTCATAAAATTAATTGAAACATATACCAAAATGTTACACATATTTCAAATCGACTGAAATTTATTTTACTTTATATACAATGAATGTAAAAATATATTTTGATGTTTTATTTTTCAATAATCGATACGTTTAAGAAATATAGTTCAATTAAGATAAACTGATTAGATTAGGGTGTTGTCATATGAACCATAGTCTATATTATCTCCACCAATTAGATTAAAGTATATACACCTACTTTGACTTTTTTAAGTGATACCGTATATATACCTAATAGACCGGGATGTATTTAAAAAAACCCTTGGATTAAAGTATTTTTTTTTTTTGAATTTTGATAATTATATTTTAATCTATTAAAAACAAAAATACATGAAATAATAATCATCCATATATTACAACATGATCATCAATCATCATCATCACATAGAGCTGAGAGCCACATAAATCTTGAAAAGATGAGTAATAAACCTCACCCCCATACTTTTCCATCAACACCATATCTATCCATTCACTCTTTGCCACGTGTCATCCCATACTTCCCCTGCTTATCTGTTGAAGAAACCCATTCTTCAAAAAAAAACTCCTAAACACCATTAACCTCTGCTTCTGCTTCTGCTTTGAAGCTGAAAACAGATCAAAAATGGAGACAGGAGTAGCGTGCTTTGCACGTGGGACAATCTTGCCAACTATTGCTTCTCAACATTCAACTTCATTTGCATCTCCATGGTCCATTTCTCCATCTTTCACCACCAGGGTATGCTTCAATTCATTTGCTTTTGTGTTTATATTTATAAAAAATACTTCAAAATTGAATATATATATATATATATATATATTTGTAACTTCATTATAAGCTAAAAAGTTATTAATTGTCAATAACTTTCATCGTGGTTTTAAGTTGATTTGAAGATTATAGCTAATTTTTGAAAGGTTGATTCTTTTTTCATAGAGTTTAAAGTCAAGTTCGTTATTCGGAGAGGCCTTACGGGTAATGCCAAGATCATCCTTGAAGGTTTCAAAGGCACAAAATTCCTCCTTTGTAACTAAATGTGAGATTGGTGACAGTTTGGTGAGTTTATCCGTCTATTTTTAACTCGTTATCAAGATTATTATGTGTAACATATTGGAGGTTATATTTGGAGAATGTGAATTTTATTTGTAGGAAGATTTCCTATCGAAAGCAACCCCGGACAAGGGTTTGATCCGATTGCTGACGTGCATGAGTGAAGCGATCAGGACCATTGCATTTAAAGTTCGAACCGCTTCTTGTGGTGGCACAGCGTGTGTCAACTCATTTGGTGATGAACAGCTCGCAGTCGACATGCTTGCTGATAAGCTATTGTTTGATGTAAGATTCAAACTTGTATTCATTCAAGCATTCAAAACAATACATATAAAAGGGTCATTTACCACACTCACCGACTCACCCGTAGTTTTAGGAATCCTAACAGAGTACTTAATAAAACTCAATTTTACACTATTAACAGTTATGGTTCCTATATCAATTGTGTTATGATAAGTTGTTATGACCAAGTTAGCTAGGTAACTGTACTCGACAAAGTTACGTAATCTGATATCTATAAAAAATAAATCATCTTATTAGCCATTTTATAGAATATTTTTTAATGATGTATTTTCAAATAAATTGGATATTTTCAAAAGTGTCTATAAATAGGCTAATAGGGTGATTGGTTTTTTGTGTCATAGCTATTAGATTACTTAAATTATGTCAATAAAACTTGTTAAGTCGCATAACTTCGTTTTAATAACTTTTATTGTAATGTGATTGGATTAAGAATTACTGGTCATATAAGCTCAAGTCCTATTAACTATTAAAGCCACTGCATCACAACCATCCGATTTAGTTTGTTTCGATAAAATTATGCATAATCTTTTTCTAAATTCTGTTCTGTTTTAGGCATTGACTCACTCGCATTTCTGCAAATATGCTTGCTCCGAAGAAGTTCCCGAGCTTCAAGATATGGGTGGTCCAGTTGAAGGTCATAACGTTACATATTCTTAATTCATATCCAAAGGGTAAATATATGTCATCCAGTAAATATATCATCAATTAGTTATTAGATGATAAATTTGATGGTATGACATATAAATCTACCAAAATAGTCCGAGAATCAAATTCGCTTTTTAGCCATTTTTTTAATTGAATTTTCATTTTATTTGAAGGCAGGTTCAATTTTTAGACTAAAAATAGAAAAAAGAAAAAAAAATCTTTACGCAAGTTTGCGTAAGGATCTCTATTTGTGTAAAAAAAATATTCTGAAAGATAGGCTTTATGCAAGGCTAAAATGGGAATTTGTTTCAAAAGTGACTAAAAAGTAAATTTGGTTGAAAAGATTAGTTATTTTGATCGATTTCCCTGAATTTAAAATCTATGTTTCCTAGTTTAACTTGATGATAAAATAATGAACGAGCAGGTGGATTCAGTGTCGCTTTTGATCCCCTTGACGGGTCCAGCATCGTTGACACGAACTTCACTGTCGGCACCATCTTTGGCGTGTGGCCGGGAGATAAGCTAACCGGGGTGACCGGAGGAGACCAAGTGGCTGCAGCCATGGGAATCTACGGGCCTCGAACCACTTATGTTCTTGCTATCAAGGGCTTCCCTGGAACCCATGAGTTCCTTCTTCTTGACGAAGGTAAAATTAAATGCTTCTAATTTCAAGAAATTGTTATAAAATTGTATTTTTACGAACATTTAAAGTAGCGATTTTCGACTTTTTTGTTGTTTAGGGAAATGGCAACACGTGAAAGAAACAACGGAGATTTCCGAAGGGAAGATGTTTTCCCCTGGAAATCTTAGAGCAACTTTTGACAATCCAGAATATGACAAGGTATTTAAACCTTCTTATTGCAACGCATCAAGAAATCTTGAAATTGTTTTGTTCTAATGTTTTTTTTTAATTTTTGATTCATAAAAAATGCAGCTGATCAACTACTACGTAAAAGAGAAGTACACATTGCGATACACCGGTGGAATGGTGCCAGATGTTAACCAGGTCGATCTCTTCATTTCACTAACAAAAAAAACCTACATTTTTTCGTTCACAAGATCAGTATTTAACAGTCTGAATAGAGTATTTAACATGACTTTAAGTTTATAGGACCAAAATCAGTGCATCTTATTTAAATATGTTATAATAAGCTCTGAAAATGATGTTAGACAACCTAACAAATTATGTCAACAAAATTAGACGACCAAATATGACACAAGAAGTAAATCGCCATATTAATAGAACATTTTTTAGAAGTGTCGTATTATATATATGACACTTTTTTTAAAAAGGTCTTATAAAAAGGCTAATAGAACGATTTACTTTGAGTCTTATTAGGTTGTCCAACTTCGTTGATAGAACTTGTTATGTCATCTAACTTCATCCACACAACTTATTATAACATCTTTATATAGTAAACACTATTATTAGTTGTATAAACTTAAAATCTCATTAATTACTCTATTCGCACGTTTATACGTCCCAAAATATTCATTTTGTTATATGTTTGGTCTTCCTTTTCATTCTAATGCTATTTTCTTTGCAGATTATTGTGAAAGAAAAGGGGGTTTTCACGAATGTGATATCGCCAACAACAAAAGCCAAGTTGAGGCTTCTTTTCGAGGTGGCTCCATTGGGACTATTGATCGAGAACGCTGGAGGTTATAGCAGCGATGGAACAAAGTCTGTGTTAGATAAGGTCATCGTGAATCTTGATGATCGGACCCAAGTTGCTTATGGATCCAAAAATGAGATTATCAGGTTCGAAGAGACACTATACGGGTCATCCAGGCTCAAGTCCGGTGTGCCCGTTGGAGCTTCAGCTTAAAACCCGATGAGCCAATCCCGCATATCGGCAATCATATCTGTTTTGTAAACATGTATTGTTAAGAATTCAATGAAAAGTTTTCATCATATATATAAATCGAATTTCTAAGTTTTATAAATATTTGTAAGTAATTTATTTTATCAGGTTGTCACAAAAATTGGGACTTATAGCTGTTATTGTATTTTTTTTAATTATAAATTAATTCGAGTTGTGTTAAACGAAAATGGAAAAATAAAAATAGTAAATGTGAATTTTAAAAAAGAATAAAAATAAAACGCGCCAGGTAGGGGTCGAACCTACGACTTTCTGCTTAGGAAACAGACGCTCTATCCACTGAGCTACAGGCGCTTGTTGTTGTTGTACTTTTATAATCAAACCTAATAAATAGATTTAATATATTTTTACGATCAAAATTAGTAAACTGTAACTTTGGTCCCCGCAGTTTAGTAAAATCTTTGAAAATGGGACCTAAACTTAGATAACTCTAGAAATCGTCCCCATGGTTTTCAGTCTCCCATCCCTAAGTTCGTTAATTTTCTCTGTTAGCGTCAGGGGTATTTTTGTCCATTTAAACTACTTTCCTAATTTTCTTTAAAAAATTAAACATAATAATATATGTATATATGTACAAAAATAACATAAATTGACAAAAATGTTTCTGACACTAACAGAGAAAATTAATGAAGTTAGTGACATGGAACCACTTTTAGAGCAAAATGAAAACCACGGGATCGATTTTTAGAGTTATCAAAGTTTAAGTCCCACTTTCAAAGATTTCGGTAAACCACAAGGACCAAAATTAGAGTTTACTCACATAATTATACACCGAAGTTATAAATCTGATTAGATATTATTCTATTAGAATAAATATCTATGATTAACCTACCAAACCATTTTCCTACACCTCTAATAAAAATCTATGTGGGACCCACCCCTCCATCATAACAGGAATAGATGACGTACGGATCATACGTATTATCGTGTGATTCATGTCTAAAATGGAATGATTTATTTACCGACACTTTTTGAAATTAATATGAATCTCATGCATGATTTATGGTGACCAAAAGAAGTGTAAAATGCACCTTTAGTATGTACCCGTTCGTCTTTCCACTTGACCCCTTTTCTTTATCTTTTTCGCCTTTCACTAATTTGCCTCAAATTATTGCTCATGGGCTCGATTACTTTGGACCCTTCTTTCATTTTACGTACCCACTTGCATATAACGCTTTAAAGTCCAATCTTTGTCTCGTTTGGCCTTTCGACCTTCCAAAGAAGTGGGTTTCGTCATTTAGTCATGATTACACTAAAGACCATGTGTTCTATACGTTTACAGACATGTTAACGTCCGAATATGACACCAAGGACCACCCCCCCCCCCCCTTCTCCCTTCGTTTTCCAATTCATTCATTTTTTTCTTAAAAAAATGGATCCTAAACCAACTAGCAAGATACTCAAGTTTCTCAACTCGGGTCTTCCCGGGTTCGACTTGCCAAAAAACCGTTGATTAAAAATAAAATACTGAATAACGGTTTGAATACTAATGATTATAATATATAATGAGAAATAGACAGAGAATATATGTTTGAATAATGAGTGCATGGGGAAAAAGTGTACTAGTGATACAAAAATGAAAGATATTTGCCACTACGTTTATAAAAGAAGTTTTAGAATTTTCTTTCTCCACTAAAGGCTTTTTATAGCAGCAAATAATAATACAAGAAATGTAAAGGTGAATGGATCACTGTCTTGCCAAATCTTGCTAACTTTTTAATGCAATCATAAAAGTTTATTGATTTCGTAAAGTAAAACCATCGAGGGCAGCCACAGTAAATGCTTTAAAATCACACAAATATCCAACACTTTGTATATAAACAGCAAGAGATTGAATCATCTAGCCATTGACAACTAGCCACCCTGTTCAACCATTCTGGGTTCGAGTTCATCCACGATCAAGATTCACATCGAAAATCGGTCTTGCTTCTGTCCAAAGAGGTAAAGATTATAAAACTCTCTAATTTTTCTGTTTCTGTTCTTCATACTGAGTTTTTTAGCATGATTTTTATCTAATGATCGTAAAAGGTTTTGCTTTTTAGTTTTTAATCAAGTTTCTAAATTGGGTATTTGATTATTTTGAAATTATGTGTTTTGAATCATATGATTTGACAGTGATATTCATTATTATTCTATCTTTTTCAAGGTCTTCTTGATTCTTGAATTGATGGGTCGTTTTCAAGATTCCTGAATATGTTCTATTAAATCTAGAAAAAGGGTATTCTAAATGATCTGATTCCTATTAAATGATTCTGAACCTTTTCCCTTTGTATTTGGATGGTTTTTTTTCTCCATAAAAAGTTTCAAGCAGCTATGGAGACATCATCTCAATCTATGCATCTTTTAACCTCAAATCATATGATGCAAGAGATCAAGAGCTCGAAATGGACGAATGAACAGAATAAATGGTTTGAAAGTGCTCTAGCTATATTCGATACCGAAACTCCAGATCGGTGGTCAAATGTTGCAGCTTTAGTCCCTGGGAAATCCGAATATGATGTTAAGAAACAATATGAAGTATTGAAAGCTGATATCAACGATATTGAAGCCGGTTTGGTTCCAGTTCCTGGCTACTTCACTTTCAAATCGGAATTGGTTGAAGATCGTGGATTCAATTCTATCGGAAATCGGCTTTTAAGGTCAAGATCCTTCGATCATGAAAGGCGAAAAGGCATACCTTGGACTGAAGAAGAACACAGGTGAACTTCTAACTTCCAGAAATAGTTTCTGATCATTTTCTAGTGACTAGAAATAATTCTAACTTTTTGATGCATTATAGGCGATTTCTGATGGGTCTTCAGGTTCATGGCAAAGGAGATTGGCGAAATATTTCTCGCAACTTTGTAATGACGAAAACGCCCACACAAGTAGCAAGTCATGCTCAGAAATACTATGCAAGACAACATTCAGATGGGAAAGAAAAGAGAAGGCCTAGCATTCATGATATCACAACCGTCCACCTGCCGGAAAATGCTAATTTCTCCGGCGAAAGAGACAAGTTTTCACCGTTAATGAGCACACCAAACAACCGGAACCCTAACATCCGAGTATACAATTCCGGTCTCTATTTCCAACCTACAAGATACCAGGTTCAAGGTTAGGAGACCGAACCGTCCGAGGTTTGTGGTTGTAGTCGAAATTAATCAAGATCTTGATGAATTTGTACTCATGATGTTCTTATGTACTTAAATGGTTAAATCTTGATGGTTTTAGAGTTATTCGTGATCAGAAAACAACGATAATTGTAGATTGGATATGTGAAACCTCTTTAGATTACTGTTCTTCATCGGAATTCATTTATGTTCTTAACTCCATATGATGCACTGAAAAAGCTGAGTCAGCTTCATTTACATTTGGTCGATCGCCATGTCATTGGCTGACTCACTCTACACTCATACCAAATTTCCAGATCATTTCACCACCATGCATAGTCATTTATGTATAGAATATATATAAACTAATTAAGCCAAAGTGCACCCCAGACAGACCTTCCATCAATATATGATGTATTCTTGTTTTAAATCTTAAAACCAATCCTGGGATTATTTGGTAATCTTAAGGTACCAAATCCCATTATAATGTAGACGTATTAAGTGAATTACCAATTATAAACCTGATTTATTGAAATAAACATCTTTATGGAATATGACAAATCCACTTTATGTAATGATAAATCTTTTGTTCTATGTTTTTCAAGTTGCATGATATAGCACTTGGTTCCACCATTTAATTTTATCATTGAGCAAAGCTTATTATGTATGGGGTTGGTCCACATATAATAAAGTTTTAAATTATTTATATCCTTAAAAAAAGAACATATGCATGTCTTGTATGAATTCTTGTTTAATACCTTTTTTCCTTTTTTATAATTTTTCTTGCACTTATACATACTTTTTTTATTTTTTTTATAGATGACAGGTCTGCATACATTTCATCTTTTAGGCCCTACTTATATCGAGTTCCTTTGTTTCGGAGTGTTTATCTAGAGACCCACTCCAACATGTTTAATTAAGGTCATCCATCAACAATATATAAGCTATTGGGTTGACCTCAATGGACGACATTAGATGGTGTTGAATGGCATGGTACTTTATCAAACACTAAAATATGAATCATCATCTTCCATTTAGATCTGCCTCAATAAAACTCTTATAACCCTAGTAAAACATATAGAATAATTATCACCAAAGGTTGTCTAGCCTAGCGGGTGGAAGGTAACATCCTAAGTCGTCGGTTGATGGTATCTCTGGTTGGCGAGGGTTCGAACACTGCGGCCGACAGTTCTAAGGTATCCTAGCTCTTGGGCCGGTCAACAGGGCCGGATCATGGGCCAGTCCATAGGGCTGGTTCATGGGTGCTGGGGATTAGTCGGGTGGCATCCTTAAGTGGGAGCCCGGATACCCCGGGAAAGGATGTATGAGTGTGTACTAACTGTTTTTCAAAATATATATATATATATATAGAATAATTATCTTTGTTTCCTTGTTTTTGATTCGTCTTCTTGTCTTATTTTTGTTGTTTGTTTGCTTGATGATGCTATGGTGGGACGTACGAATCTGAAAGTAAATTTGCTTAAACTAAAAGCAGAATCTTTACACAACAATCAAGATCTAGTTACATAAAGAATATAGAAAAATCTCCCACAAGAAGAAAATTTAAAGATCCCATTTGGGAATTCCATCTATTCATATCAAATCTGTTCGAATTTTCAAGATTCATGTTTTTAGCATATATTCTCTTCTAGTGTTTGCAAGAGAAATTGAAGCCTTGACAAAAGCACCCCACATGGTTAAATGATTCTTGGAGTCGATTCTAACGCCATGAAATACGATACCTTACAAGTGGTTTCTTTGATATTTGAGGCCGAAAAGCCATGACTTCACATGTGAATACAACAGTGAATGCACATGTGAATAGTGAATACAACAGGCCAAACACCTCACTCGGAAGGCCCCAGGAGAGTACTCAGACCTGAAGAAGTTTAGGGTACAAAACAATTTTGCAATTTGCAGCAGAACACTCAGAAAACATCTTGTTTCCTTCAAAATTTACTATTTGTATATATGACAATTAATAGCTCATCAACCGCACAACACCTTTCTAAACAAAAAAATTATTACATTCCCGTTCTAACGAAAAAACCAAAACAAACCATTATGAACAACAACAACACAGGAAACTTCGTAACATAAAAAAAGAAACTAGAATCTATCTCAGCCAAACCAAATGCTCATTTGGCGTGTTTTCAAGAAAAGAAAAAAAAGATGTTATATACATTCGTTATTCAGGTGGCAATGAAGTCAATCGGGATAACAGAAGGGGGAAAATCAGTTCTAGGTCCAGCAAGAGAGTAATACGCGAGAATGTGTGCCGGATGTTCTAACTCTCTTTCTTCTCCAACATTAACCTTTCTTGGAGGAATTATTTCAATATTCCAAAACGGTCGTGCCATTGCTAACAGATCACATCCAGTTGGCGATCCCCTATACCCTTGTACCCATAAGTATCTTAACGATCTCAGCTGTAGAACCGCGATCGCAAGTGCATGTTCACTGAAACAACACCCTCTAACTTCTAGTTTCTGTAAACTAGGGCACCCTCTAGAAAACCCTAGAAGCCCTGTATCAGATTCTCCAACGTACCCTAGAAGCATCCATCTTATATTCTGGCTATATTGACCAATATAAGCCAAACCCACATCGGTTAGCCCTCCTGGTCGAAGATAGAGTGCAAATCTTCTAAGCTTTTGGCAGCCACTTAATAAAGATCGGATTCCATTATCGAGTGGTAAGTCTGTGATCACTTCTTCGCGATCCAGTAACACCATTCGGAAATCACAGAGGTTTTTCAAGTTCATTCCCATTGATTCTAGAGCTGCATTTGTGATATCAGATACGTAAACAGCAATGTATTCCAACTCGAGACAGCCTCGAGATAACGCGGTTAATCCCCTTTGAGAAACGATACCTTCTTCATCTTCCATTTCTTGCTCATCAGCTCCTCGCTCGATTCTAAGCCGCTTTATCTTCTTGCAACAACGAGCTAGAACTTCCATTCCACGATCTCCAATCACATTTCTTGTCTGTTCATCAATCCGTGAGTAAAAAAGGTAATTCATTTCAAGCTAATTTAACTATAAAAACTTAAAAAATACGAATAAAATGATATTGTACTACCTCAAGAACTTCCAAATTGGGACATCTCTGGAGCAAGAGACAATGGTCCTCTGTGTCAAGAAGGGCATATAAAAGATCCAATTTTTTTAGCCGAGAAGCAAAGGGGAAAACAATGGGCATTTCGTTCGTACTCATATAATTCATCCCTAAACGGCATAATCGTGGAGGGTATTGCACAGATGCATAGCGTTCAGCTTGATCGTTAAAACAACCACCACCAAATTCTTCAAGTGAAACAGCAGATTGAAAAAACCCAACAAGATCCAAGATTTCACAATCGCCAATCTTGACCGATAATAAAGATTTGCACCCTTTGGCTATTAGTTCAAGATCTGCAAAGCTAGTTTGAGAAAGATCGGTCATGTAAAAGTTCAACGTTTCTAGTAGAGTATTGTTCATAGCAAGCTCATGTAGCCACTTTCCATCCTTTTCCATCACTTGGCTCTCTTCTAAAAACAAGGTTTTAAGGTTCCTGCATTACCATAAACTGCATCAAATGCCTAAAATGACATCTAAATGAACTACAGCAAAAGGGTATTTCTCCTAATTGATGTAAATTCTTCAGCTTCTTAGGAAATTTGATAGCTGCAAGAGTTTTAAATGTGTTAAATGTGTAAAAAGATCGATATCATATGTGAATTTGAAACAGAACAGTGGTCAACCTTAAAAGTCAAAAGTACTTAAAAATCCGGAATGATAACAAGCATTTCAAGATGTAGATAATTGGTAATAATGAAAGCTTTGAAGATGGCAGCAAATGGTAATAGAACAGTTTTAGATGTGATAAAAAGGTAAAGAAACAGGGGACCAAATAATTTAAATCTACAGAAAATCTAAACCCCACCAGAATTATGGAAAAAGATGCCATTTTTATTGCTTAATTAATGAATTCAAACTCATCTTTGAGTGCATTTCAAGAAAATGTCATATAACCATCTATACCAAACTGATGATATACCAAACATTTCATCAAGATGGAATTCATTCATATCGATAGAGATCGAAATAATCATTAAAACCTGGGTATTTTAATCACAAAGAAACTTCCATTAAATGGATCAAATTAACAAAAACATATATGAAAACACCATTGAAGTTTAATAAAGACAACTCTAAAAGGAGATCTGGGAATCAAATAGTCACTCAACACATAAGAAGTCAATTGAATTAAAACCCTAAAAACAAATATTTCTAAAAATAGAAAGGGAAAAACAGAGTAATTCAATAAAGAAAATATAGTTGAAGTTAAAGAAACAGATTAAGAATATTTATGAACAAAATACCTGCAGGAGCGACAGATATGGAGAAGGCCTTCAGTAGAGAATCCAGAACATTTATCAAGCTTAAGAACCTGAAGAACATGGCCACGCTCACGTGCCAGTAGTTCAAGATCTTCATCTTTTACAATCATCCTTCTGAAGTGCACAGCCTTTAAGCAAGTGAAAGATTTGGCAAGCTCCTCCACCCACGGCGTCGCAAACCCACCCCAGTCCTCCGGTATTAAGTTATACATGGCGGCGCGTGGCTTTCCTTTCAGCTTCAAAGATTCAAGAAACGGGAACCTCCGCCATAGCTGTTTAGGGGTGGCTGTGTAACAGAGAGCTATGGTCACGTGCTTACGTGTATGAGCTTCGAGCTCGTATAACCGGCGGCAGACCAACGATATGGATTGGCGGTCACGTGAGTCGTGTATGTACGGTAACACACACTCGAAAACGACATCTGACATGCCGTGAATCCGCTGGTTGGTGTAGTTCCGATCCTCCATAACCAAATTCAAGAAATAAAATCAAGATGGGATGAAACCAATGGATCGTTAAATCAAGAACAATGGAGAGAAATAAAAAAGACAAAAACCCAGATAAAAATCAACAAGTTTTATGATTGGGTTTGTTGAAAATAGTCTTCAAATCAAGAAAGTCTTGAGATTCATAATTGGATTAGGGAAGATAGTGATTTGGGAAAGGATTCCACAGAGAAAGAAAAACCCCCTGATTTGAAATCAAGAAAGAGAGAAAGAAAAAACCCACTTGAAAATGAAATGAAGAAGGAAGGTTTTAATTGATTTATGAAAAAACGAAATTGAAGATAAAGGTTATAATCGTAAAGAAAGGATTGATGAGATCCACGAATGGGGGGCTAGAAAGAGAAAATAGAGAGAAGAGAAGTAGACGGTTAGGATTGGGGGAGGAGGTAGAGATCTGACGGCGATAGTTGTAGGGGACCGATAAAAATGGAAAGTTGTTTAAAAGGCTCTGCAACCAAGAAACTTTAAGAGAGAGATAGAGGAGGGTATTAATGGTTAATTGGGGGATTTGATTTCTTTCACTAAAGAAATATTCTGCAACTCTGCAACTCTGCAACTGCAAACAACAAGATACTGTTCTGTCTCATCACAAACTAAATTACCACCACTCTTTTTGTGTCATTTTATATATTTACAATATTATTTTAAAACTAATATACGATCATTCCAAAAGGATATGAATCACCAGAAAATGGTTATATATGCTATGGCTATAGCCCTAACAATTAGTTTTTTTAGTTATATATATAAACGAGAACCATCATTCCTTAAAAAAAAAAAAAAAAAATAACAAATTATGGACCATCACATGCGAGTTCCATATAATATTAAATCATTTATGATTTAATATTATCTGAGACACACATTATATGTGATCTACCAAGTATCTTTTTGTACCTTTAAAAATGCAAAGTTCTCATTTATATATATATATGATATCCCTGATTTATGTCTATTATTTTTATAGCGTTTTATTTGTAAACCAAGTAATTTTTATTATTTTTATAAATGGAATGGGATGACCCTTTAGGTAGCGTTTGGTAAGCAGATATGATTGGACAGACATGACAACATGGTAGGACTAGACAGGACTGGACGGGATAAGACTGAACATAACAAGTGTCTGTCTGGTGTTTGGTACGACTAGGACTGGACATGACATAACTACAAAAGTTACCCCCAAAAGTTATTTGATAATTTTATATATCATATAATAGTTATAATTAACACAAATAAAATAAATAATTTAATTTATAAACTTTTTACATAATTTTTATATACATATATAATAGTACCAAATTTTGAATCAAAATTTTGATATAATTGATGCTAGTTTGAAAAAATCAAATTCATACAAAGGTGGTGGCTACGGTGGAGGTGAGGTGGCCCATGGTGGTAATGGTGGTGGCGATGACGGTGGTCGACAATAGTTGTGGTGGTGGAGGTGGAGGAGGAGGTTGTTGAAGTAGAGGAGAATGTAGAGGTGGCAGTGGTGGTGACGATGAACAGTGGTGGTCGCTGGCCAACGACAGTTATGTAGGTGGCGACGGATGATGGTGGTCAGTGGTCGGTGGTTCTTGTGGAGGTGGTGAGGGAGGTTGTTGTAGTGGAGGAAGAGGTAGAGGTGGAACCAAGTGCTCTATCAGTGGTTGATGGTGGCTATCACCGACGGTGGCGGCCGCACCTAGTTGTGGTGACTAATAAAACAAATATCATGTTAAAGTTATATATCAAACGAGGGTTAATTAGTAATAATTTGGTTTTTGTGTTATTCTTGTCCCATCTTGTTCCACCTATTTTGGTGGAACAAGAAAAAGTTTTTTTGTTCCACGATGTCCCACCTTATCCCAATTTTTGTCCCTGTCCCATGTCACACCAAATGTGAGATAGTGAATTTTTGTCATGTCCCATGTCACACTAAACATGAGACAGTAAGTTTTGTCATGTTTTGTCCTATCCTATCTCATACACCAAACGCACCCTTATTCTCTCATATTATGCCTTATTTTCGTTAACATTTATGATATACATTTATTTTACTTAATGTAAATATTAACATGTTTTGAGATTCCTCCGTCTTCATTTTAAAAATATGTTCTAAACAGTCGTTTACCAAACGCCTATCTGGTAAGTACTAATCGGGTTACTTGTCTTCCCACATGAACATGGAAATGACCGAAAATATTTCCCGTTAAAAGTGATAATAAGGTTCGAGAGTCTTACCCGGTTACCCAATGAAAAAGTGAGACTATGAAAGTGATGACCCAACCGGTAAGCGCTTACTAGACATCCGCTAAGTTATACTGACGGTTAGGAACGTTTTTTTTTGTCATCAGGGTGTGTTTGGTACGTAAGATTGGAGAAAACAAGATAGCACAAAAATTCATTAGTTTACGCTTGGTCTACATTAGATTAGGATGAGACTGAACTAAGTAAACAACGTTGCAACTTTTTTGTCCCAACAAAATAGATAGAACATAAGAAGATAAGACTAAAAAGATAAATTACAAAACTATCACCTTTGATGAATATGATGTATATAAATTACATATGTGTGTGTCGGTGTATGTATGTATATGTGTGAGTATTTAAAAAAATAATATAAATTAATATATAAATATTTATAACCAAATTATCTAATATTTGGTTGATCTATGTTATTTACAATTATTATATCACTAAAAATACTTCAAACATGAACATTCCGGTTATTTTGATTTTTTTTCAATCTTAACCTTCCAGTCTCGTACACATACCAAACACCAATAATAAACATGGCACCACAACTCATAAATGTACCAAAGCTAGAAGAAAGTTCTCAATATGCATTAAAGATATCTTCCAGAAGTGATTAGAGATCAAGCAAACTAATGACGTAATCATGCCATCAGACGTTTAATAAAATTAATTTTTTTTCGCATATCCTAAACATTTTAAAATACTATAAGTTATCAAATTAGAGATCTTAAGATGCATGAAATTAAAGTAAAAGAAAAGTTTTGAATCTTGTGATGACAAACAATATAATCATATTCACATTCATCGCGCCTAACTTAACGTAGTAAATTCTAAACATACATTACGATTCATGTTTAGAAAAACTTCATTTTCAAAATGTAAAAATACACGCAAGTAATTAGTCAAAAGAAATTATGAGGCGTCGTTTTTGCAAAATTAATGTCAAATTAATTTTATTTTAAAAAACTCTGAATAAAATATTTACATATTTGATGTATTCCCCACACACATAATTTTAATCTTTACCAACCATGAGTAATAATAATAATAATAATAATAATACTTTGTAGTAAAAACATTTACATATTTTTGTTAATAAAAATAAAGATCATAGAAAATTAATGGGACTTCAAAATTCAAAAATGGTTTTGAGAACTATCTTGTGGATATCGATTTTGGTTACATTTATTGGGTTTTAATAAATTGGGTATAAGAAATCATAGTTACTAAAAAAAAATCTAGAAAGACAATTTATAAGAAGAACACATAAGAAAATTATTAATGAATTCAGTATAAGCTTCAAATAGGGTATTTAAATATATAATTGAATTAGTAGTACAAGTAAATCATGAAAATTTTATGAAATCATTAATTCTAAAGCTTGTAAATAACTTGTAAATAAAAATTGAAGAAATAAGGAAATGGGAAAAACTAAGAGGGTGAGGGTAATATTAAATCTTGAATACATAAAAAAAAGAATTAAAATATCGGTAATAAAGCATGGGAAACATAAGGTATAATATTTTTTCGTCTTTTTAGAATTCGTAGAAACGATTTTATTCCAGAGAAAAACGAATAAAAATGTGACGTCGTCTGCTTAAACTTTCACAATATTTTGTTCTAGATAACAATCAGATTCTTCTTGTCCATATCAATTTTGAATTGATTGTCTGATGCTTGGGATGCCCGAGAGGACACTTGCATAGAACAATAGCAAGCACATTTATATGTATGATGGTAATACAACACATTTTCTGAAAAATTCAAAATTATTTTTCATACGTTACTTATGGGATCATTGTTGAAAACTTGTAGAATAAATACTAAACATTTGTTCTCTCGTAAACCAAATTTAAAAGTTAGTTTTCTAAAATAGGAATCAAACAAAAATATGGTCCATTCTCATATATTTACCTGATGTAAACACAAAGTTTTTACCAATCGATTTGACCTTACTCTCAAAATGGAACTCCGTTGACCTTTTGAAGGTTGACTACGTTTCCCCCATTGAAGAAACCAAGCACATACATAACCTAATGGGAATATCATGGTGGTGCGACTCGGATACCATTATTGGAATTATACACACCGTGAATTGGAATCAGAGTTGAGTTAGTGATTGATGAGATTTTTTTAACTACAAGAACCGTTTGAATTGTGAGTTGCAATTGTACCAAAAACCTTTCAAACCCTAAACGACCTTGTCAGATGCGTTGGGAATTGTGTGTGATTAAGATAAACAACTTAGACAAAAGGTGTAACGACAAATTATTACAAACCATTATCTTCATATTGATTTCCAAAACACATACCTTACTATTTCAAGATCGACACAAGTCCACTAACGCACCATATCGTCTCCAGATCCAAATCCTGTTAATTACAAATAAATTTACCTGTATTATCCTAGCAGTACATTAATATAAAAGTAGGGTAGCAAGGTTCACATATTAGGATCATAAGGATATCCCTTTTCCACCAACAACCATTGATTACCATTCTTTGTTTTAGTCGTGATTGTCTATAAAAAAATTAGAAAAATCTGATGGTAACGAAGATCTAATGGTATACTTTGATTATCTTACACTGGTAGTATAAATACCTTTTTTGTGGAAGTCATAAAAGGCTCGTTGTTGGGAAAATGACCTCAGAGTTTCCAAATAAGTTATCTCATAAAAAATAATAGGGAAAAAAACACAATAGTTTACTTGAAGAACTTCAAAACCGATGAAAAACAGTGGGAATTCACAAAGATAAGTTCACTATAGCTAGGTGACAACTTGTTACCGATCACAAATTAATCTCTCAAACCATCCCCCTAATTACATCCATGCTCTCAAAAAATCAACTAACACATTCTACATTACAAAATAAGATAACTGAAAAGATATCTAAACTGTATTTAAATTATATGTCTTGAAATTTAAATTTTAAACCTCTTTTTCAATATGGAACAAACATTCAGGTTCATCCTTTTGTTTTAGCCAAAAAGTTTGCAACACTTGTGACCTTTCATTTATGAATAATCTCAAGTTGAAGACAAAATAACATGAACATATTATATTATGTATTTATTAACTTGTAAAATAAGTTTAAAGGACCAATAAAATCATATAAACCAACCCCATCAACATCATTGGATTGATGTTCATCGATCTAATATTAAAAAGTGTATCTTAATTTCCTAAGAATTGTTAGAAGAAACAAAATTTGATTATGTATGAATTTGTCTTTTACGTAGCATCACGATCAAATGGAAGGACATCTTAAATAAATAAATAAACAAAACATCAATATTGAAAATAGTAAAAGTGATATTGCAATAAAGGCTAAAGAACAAATTAAAAATAGTAAAAGTGACATGTCAAAATATAATTTGACATTATTTTATAAAAATTTATATTATTAAAAAAATAAGTGTATAATTAATCGAGACTATGTCAATTTGGTATAAGTGATTATAATTAAAGCTATATCTATTTTCTATCATATGAGTAAATAAAGTTTACGGTTATACCTTATAGTTTTATGTTAATTAGTAGTTTCAGTTGTTAAGTGTGCTAAAAAAATACACATTGTCGTCCTTGATGATAGATTTTGTTAGAGACGATTGAAGTTGTCGGTAATTAACTTCTTATACAATTTTATTTATTTTGCAGTATATTTCATGTAAAGAATGATGGTCACGAAAACGTCATATTTTTTGAGATATATTTATTAATACTATTATCATTTGTTGTCACGATTTTAGTTGTAATGTACAGGGTGACTCATAACACAAAACATTTGGAGGATTAATTAAATAATATTTTGGACCACTGGTCCATTAAAATATATTTTTTTTACGAAATCCCGTCATTTTCAAAATAAAATATAAACATCTCTTACAAATTGTTAATTTTATTAAACAATATTTATTAAGAAAATATCAATAAAAAATGATATCCACTACGAAGTGTAGCAACCCACCAAATGAAAGAAAACAAACATATATGAGCAAGGGGATGAGATCATGTGAGAAATGTAAGAAGAGATCTGAACTTTTGATCACTTTTAATCTCATACCCATTCATGAATTACGTTTTAGAAGAAGTAGATCTGGTGCACCTCATCTTGGTGCATCTCATCCTAATATCCATCCAATGATGAAGATCCCTTCTTACGCTTCCCACCTTAACTTTTCTTGTCACCGAAAACCAACCCTATGAGCAGGAGCTAAAAAACCTAAAAGACTACAAAGAAACAACATAACGTGATCAAAGTAAAATCAACAAAGAGAAACGAGAAGCACATCCGAAAGTCTAGTATGGAGAGGCAAACCAACAGTCTCAAGGGATAAAAAGTTTACATGATCTTCTTGAAGTCCAATCATATACTCGAACTCGTATATCAGCAAAATGTCTCTACAAATAACGGTTTGTTTTTAAAAACCGTGTTATTTCGATGGCCCAAATCAAGTAACATGTTGCCAAATAGTTGATCGTCAAGACTCGAGACCCCACCATTTCCAAACCAAATTCGATATTTCCTTTCGTGAACTTGCATCCCACAAGAAAATGCTCTAACATTTCCTTCCATTTCATTACAAATAAAACAACACATTGAGTCCAAGTCAACCCATGCCTCAATCCCTAAAGCCACCTAAACTTAGGGGTGGCAATTCTCGACACGACACGAAAATAAACGGGTTAGGGTTGAAGTTTTTGACACGCCAACCCGTCAACCCGCCAAATAAACGGGTCGTGTTCGGCTTGACCCAATCGTGTCACGGGTTGACCCGCCAACCCGCCAAGCAATTTTTAACTTTTTTAAATATATTTTATATTTAGTTATTTAGTTAAAAATTAAAACTCAAAAACCAAAAATGAAACCCTAACTTCACGTCTTCAGTTAAAATATTTTATATTTAGTTATTTAGTTAAAAATTAAAAATGACCCGCCAACCCGTTTTTGACCCGCCAATACGACCGTGTCCGGGTTAGTGTTGTGTATCTCGACACGATAAGCTAAACAATTCGTATCCGGGTTGAGCCTCCCTGACCTGCCAACCCGCGACCCGCCAACCCGAACACGACACGATTGTCACGCCTACCTAAACTATAAGCCTTCCAAAGAGCGTTCGTTAGACAAAGATGTTAATATCTATAGGAAGGAGAGTGTTCCAATGAGTTTCCGAAAGCATGTTGTCTTTATTTAGAGTTTTCTTTTCTATTAACACCTTAACTTTGTCCATCATTGTCTAAAAGCTATCACCACTTGGCCCTACAACTACTAAAAGATTGTACATTTTGAATTAAAACAATTAGATTATGTAACTGGTTGATGGCTAATCCCCTGAGATCCGTACTCCACTTCCACTTACAAATTGTTTTTTCATTAAACAATATCTGAAAACATTTTTATTATAATATGATGTATGATTATTTTTAACTGACATAAGTAATTTTTTATAAACTTTACCAACCATTTTGTTGTATTTTGGAAAGGAACATCTTCAAATGAATATACAACTACTGAAAGAACAAAAAAAACTACTATAAATTTATTAATGATTTGAATACAAAAATATTAATACATAGATTATACATGCATCCTAATTATACACGCTTAGGGTGTATTTGGTTTGTATGATTGTTTTTGAGGGATTTGGATTTCATGAAGGGATTTGGATTTGGAGAAATCATAGATGTCTTTGGTTTGTAGGATTTGGAATGGAATTGGATTCTATTGTTTATAAAAATATTTATAAATAATTATAAAAATAATTAAATTACATATTAATCAATTATTATAAAACAAATGTTTTTAACATTTTCTAAAACGTTATTTCATACAATCCTAAGAAATCCCGTAAAATCTCGAGCATCCCCAAGGATTTCAAAATCCCTATGTTTATAGGATTTCAATTGGATCCTAGGATTTCAAATCCAGACAATCCAACAAACCAAACATAGGATTGAAATAGATTTGAAATCCAAATCCATTTCATTCCCACAAACCAAACGGACCCTTAGTTTTCACTAGAGATGTTCGTGGGTCCGGTTTGAATGGTTTAACCTCCCAAACCATAACCAAATACAAACCAAGCGGTTTGACATCAAGTGACCAAACCGGTTGAATTATATCACAAAAAGACGGTCAAGTCCGACCGGTTTAGAGAATTTGGGCCTCTAATGGACTTTAAACTAAAAAATATAATACATCTATATTCAAAATAAAATTTCTACCGAAAGAACATTATTAAAAAAGTAAGATATTAAACTATAATAGATACATCTATCTCCATAGCTAAAAAAAACATTGAGCAAGTTCAAAAAAATCCACTAATAATGATTGATATTTTGAACAAATATTGAGCAAGTCGAATGACGATTTGAAATTTTGGATTTAATTTTTTGACGGAACTTTGAATTTTGTCAATTTAGATGACGTGGTCATTGAGAAGTGAGAACTAAAAACACATGTTTTGGACGAAGTCTTTTTAATCGTGCCATAACGTTGAGTCCATAACTTGAAAACTCGATATAATTAGTATATATATATATATATATGTATTTTTTGGCGGGCTGTTTGGTTCAGCCTGCTCAAAAGAACATTTAAACCGTAAACAAAACCAGATCGATCGGTTTCACTATTTTCAGATTCGACCAGTCACCAGACTGTAAAAAACGACCTAGCTTGACTTGGTTCGACCGTTTGAGCAGTTCATCGGTTTTTTGAACACCTCTAGTTTTCACAAATTTTGTATACTAAGGGGCCCGTTTACCAAGCCTTTCCTGGGTAAGTGCTTACGGGTGGCATTTATTTTACCGGTGAGCATAACAATGACCAATAATTTTACCCGGTAAAGTATAACAAAGACCAAGAACTTTACTCGTAAAAGTATAGCAAGGACCAAAAATCTTACCCAGTAAATTAGAAAGAAGACTCTTACCCGGTAAAAGATGTTTATCACAATTCATTTTGATGATCGAGAATGTTACGCGATAAGGTAAGTATGGATGATAACTTTTGCCGATAAGTGCTTATTCAATAAGAGTTTTGTAAACGACCCTAAGTGTTATAATTTATATACGTATACGAATATGTCATGAGTATATTAGTGGGAAAATTTTATATTATATTATCAAAGTTAAAGTAAAAAGGATGTGTTATCACTGTCAAACTTTATGACTTAATGATGGAAATAGAGTAGTGTTCTTAACTCTATCCGGCGTGATTAGTTGACGTTTTCTACCAAATTTCTTGATTTACATCCCTTTAATTATATTTAAAATTTTATTAATATTTAAAAATATTACATAAATCCCTCAAAACTTATATTAAATACCCATATGTTATATTTTCAATTAAAGTTACAACTTGTATGCAAAAAAATTAGAATTTCAGGTTTATATCAAAATGCTTTTTCAACTTTCTGTCACGTCTATGTTTCTTTTTGCATCAGCGTCTAAGATACGAAAAACGACACTAGTAATGATCTTTTTTTAATTTGAGAGTTTCTCGAAGATTTAAACAGTAACATGGACTTGAATACATCAATAATATATTACAGTTGTTATGCGATTCTGGTTCAATAATGAGACCGAGCTATAAGGCACTAAGCATCTACCCATGCTACAATTAATTGGGTTTTATACCAAAAAATTAAATAATCTAAAAATCATGATTAATTTTTATCCGGAATTGTTTTACTTAGGGTGTTCGGGGTGCAATGAGGTTTAGGACCAAAATTGCAAACCAAACCACCAGTGGCGGATCCATGATTTTTATTCACCGGGGTCCCATTAAAATAGACTAAAGACGTGTAAAGTCACCCGATGTGTTTCGGAAAATTTTTAAAGTTTTTAGTTGATTTCAAGACATTTTCTTATTGTTTTTGTCGATTTTGAAGAATTTTCTTAATATTTTTATCGATTTCGAAAGATTTTTTTGGGTTTTTTATTGATTTCAAGAGAGTTTTTCAGTATTTTTGTCAATCGCCGGTAAGATGGGGTCCCTTGAAATTTTTCACTGGGGGGATTAAGCCTAAATATAGTATTTTTTATATTTTTTAGCCTATAATTTTTTTTTACATTTTACTGGGGGATGGGACTCCCCCTTTTCTAAGCTAGATCCGCCCCTGCAAACCACAAACAACATTAATCCGATTCGAGGTGCGGTGCGTTTGTACAGTTTGAAAATTTCTCCAAACCATAAACAAAATTACGGATACATCAAACTGCAAAATACTACACCATAAAATGTGGTACGGTGCAATTTATGCGATTCGGGCCTAATACCAAGAGTTTTATAATCTCCATTTAAATAAAATACCCATTTGTATGCAAAAAATAGGATACTCATTTGTGTACCAAAATAATGGATTATTCATAACAAAAAATAAAGTCGTATCAACTATAAACATATCATAATAGTATAAATTCAATGGTATTATTAAAATATCATCAGTAACTTAAAATCATTCAATGAATATAAAATCATATAATATTTATTCAAATGTCACAAAAATATTATAATAATATTCAGATGGTCTAGTGGAAAATAACATGGTTTAATATAAAATTGAATTGTAGATGTCTTTTAGACATTATAAAGTATAAGAAATTCAATTTAAAACATAGATAAATAAAATATTTAATTGTTACCCTATGGTATATTAAAAACATATAAAGTTAGAAATTTGGCAAATTAAATAAATATCATTAATAATTAATATCAAAATATTAACATTAATAATGATATGTGATATGTGATATGTTACGCTTTGAATCGTAATTTGAATAATTCAAAACAAAAACCAACGAATTTTTGTTGATACAAACTACAAATCACAGTAATTGGTATCCAATTGGAACAATCATAATCAGCCAATAATAAGTTGTGATTTTAAAACATAAATTGCTTTTAGGATTAAGATTAAGATTAAAATTAAGATTAGGGCTTATTGTCCGACAAAGAAAGAGGCAAAATCGAAAAGTAAGGGTATCTTTTAGGAATGGGGTCCTAGTGTACTCTTTATAAGACATCTGACCCTACATGTCCTCCAAATAAACTATTAAGTACTAGATACCTATAAATCATTTGATGAAACTTAATTTATTGAGAAATTTTTTAGTTAAAATAAAAAAAAAACATTATATAATTTAATTTGTGTAATATAAATTATTAATAAAA
This sequence comes from Silybum marianum, assembly GCA_036898165.1. Taxonomy (NCBI): domain Eukaryota; kingdom Viridiplantae; phylum Streptophyta; class Magnoliopsida; order Asterales; family Asteraceae; genus Silybum; species Silybum marianum. Next base: position 3,975,739 of record CM072532.1, read on the forward strand.
AAAATCATATGGACAAGAGTATGTATTTAAACTTGATTTTCATCTGTTTTCTTTTATTATTTTTGCTCATTTCTACGAGTTCTTATTGAACAAATTAGACGAAATCAGTTTGAGCGTAACTACTGCTTGGTGTGTTATGATTTGTATATGACTAAATCCATAACCACACTATCCAACAATCGAATTCATAAAAAATGTTAGGTTCAAACGTCTCATGTATATAAAATCAATCTCGATCAGATACAACGTGTTAAGGTGATATCACTATAAATAATCAGTCCAAAGACCAAAAGTTTAAATTAAAAACATCATGTCCTATTGGCGAATGATGTTATCTTTTTTCTTTTGACAGGTTTTAACATTTTTTATTTATTTAACATTTTGCCATATTGTAGATATATAAATAAATTGTTTGGGTTTTACCTTTTTCATAAATAGAGTGAATTACACCGGTGGTCCCTGTGGTTTGCTTAAATATTGGATTTCGTCCCTAAAACAAACTATCTACGCTGATGTCCTTTAACTTTTCATATTCATTGCACCCATGGTCTTTCCACTTGACAATGTTAATTAGCAAGCGTTAGGAAGGACTAATTTTTCTTTAAACAAGCTATAAGGACCAAAAGTGTTATTTGCACTAAATTTTAATACTATTCATTTTTTTATTTTTTTAAATTAAAAAAATAATTTATATATTCAATTATAAATCAAATTTCTTAATTGTTTACTTTTTATTATATCTAATTATAAACTTGAGATTTATAAATTTTTAATGCTAATTTTTTTATGAATTTATCTTGATTTTCTTTGTAATTTTTTTAAATGTTTCATATATTCTTTATATCAATTTTTTTTGTTTTCATTTTTTTGTGATTTTTTTGTGGGAAATACCATTAAAGTCGGTTTAGGTATTAACAAATTGGGAATCAATTTTTAGAGTTTTTTTAGGAAGAAGGTATAGATCTACATCTTTTTGGTCGGATAAATTATGGTTAGGCAATTTCAAACTTGGGATAGGTTTCCAAGGCTTTTCCGCCTTGAGACTGATGTGGGGGTGTTGTTCAAGGACAGAGATTCGTGGAGCGAGAGTCTTCTCGGCGGCATCCTTCCGTATTGGCGGTGAGTGGAGTGCCACAATCCCATTCATCATTTTTGATCTACATAAGCCAAAGCCCATAGGACTGGCGACATCTCCGGCATAAATGCAAGGAGGATGTATAGAGTTTGGTCTTGCGTTTGGAATTGGATTAGGGAAACGAAAGAGAAGGTGTCTGGGTTGTTTAGTATTGACTTAATGAGCTTAATAACCTGTATAGCTTATTCGCTAAGCTATAAATAAATGTTTGTTTAAAGCTTAATGAATGAGACCATGGCTTATTTGTGCAACTGTCTTGGCCTAGCTTAATGCATCAAGCCACACTTCTCTAAAATACCCTTGTCTTGCAAGTGACCTCCTCTCACTTCACAAAAAATCGATACGCTTTTCAACATATTATTTTACCCGCAACCACAATCTTCTATGGTATCCATGGCTTCCCGTTCTCCCTTCTCCTTCCCCGTCCCTACTTCATTCCTCGTCTCAACATATTTAGCGCATTTATTAAACAATTATGTTAATCAGTTCTTTATATACAATGAGGAGTAAAATAGTCATTTCTGACTTTCAGACTATTTATTTAGCACAACAAACAAACAACAAGGTATCTCAATTTATATAGATAGATTAATTCATATAGCCATTTGTATCCATAAAAACTTAACGGAAAACCAACCAAACAACCTTTTAGACAAGTTGTTAAATTGGGAGTCCTCATTGCATAATTTTAGTAGTGAGTGTGATAAGTTGGTTTACCCCTTTCGATGGATGGTAATTTTTCTGCATTATAGTTCCCAAGAAAGTTAATATTTTAAGGCTTTGTCACAGTAGAATTCTGGTTCACGAGACGCTTGACATATTAGGTATGGGTATTCACTTCGTTCTTGTACTCATTACAACTACCGAAATTGAATCCTTAGATCGTTGTTTTTTGCATTGTCCTTCTAGTTTACAAGTTTGTGTAAGCATTTGGAGATGGTGGAGCCATGAGCATCCCTCTTGGAGTACTCTAAATGACGATCTCTCTTTTTCTTCAAATATCCAAGATAGGAAAATCGTAATGTTAATCAGGTTGACAATTATTAGGGCAATATTGTAGTACATCATTTGGCGATTGAGAAATGCAAAGGCCTTTTCAGATTCAATCACTCCAGTTCAGGACATGGGTTTCAAGGTACAATTACAATAATTTTATTGGGCTTCGAATCACGTATGCAGTTGATGTACTATATATTTTGAATTAAATATTTAACAAATTATAAACGATCAAATAGCAATAAATGCTTAAAATTATTACTCCCATTTAGAGATGGCCAAAATCCGGGCTCGGGCCTCAACAGTAATTTTCAGACCGGGCTTTTGTAACCGGTCCCGGTCCCAACGATTTCAATCCAACCCGTTTAGTGTGTTATCATAACCGGTCCTGAAAACAGGTCCCAGTCCGGGCCCAAACCGGTCTCGGACCAGGCCGGGCTTATGAATGGCTCCAAAAGTGTAACCGGTCCTAGGGGTGAGCATTTGGACCGAACCGGCCCGAACCGGCACCGAACCGGTTTGGAACCGGAACCGGAAATGCGATATTATTAGAACCGATAACCGGCCCGTATAGGCAATACCGGTGCCGGTGCCGGTACCGGTTCCGGTTTTCCGGCCAAAAACCCGGTTGGATCCGCTTTATATTAGAACCTATTATTTCAATTATGAATTAACAATATACAAATGGACAACCCTAAAATTTAGTTCTTAAAAACATAAATCACTTTAAATCTTTCAATTTATACCATAAATATTATATGGCTAATGTTTTTTATGATTTTTTTACTCTAGATCAACACGTTTAAAATCTATATATATATATATATATATGAGTTGTTTGATCAACAAACTTCAAAATTCATACTTTTATTACCACCACCAACAAAATATCATCACAATTACCAATACCCCCCCCCCCCCTCCCCTCTCCTCCTTTTCATCGTGTGTACAATAAAATTGAAATCTTGATTTATATTAAAGAATTTAATTGATAATTGTCATTCTGGATAAAAAGTTGGGATTTTTACTTTTTCTTTATATGGTTATGTTATGACACATTAATGATTAATAAATCAACGATAGGTTATTTATATGGTTATGTTGCAAAAGATATGCTTGTTAAATTTGAAAGGTTATTTTGAGATATTAGATTACATAATAAATTAATTAAATTAGGATTAGATACTCATTTAAAATTCCGGGCCGGTTCCGGTTAATTACCCGAAAAATTGGCACCGAACCCGGTTTGGAACCGGAACCGAATATGGAGGATTTGAAGAACCGAAAACCGGACCGTTTGGACTATACCGTTGCCGGTTCCGGTTCGGTCCCGGTTTGGACCGGTTCTTGTGGGTCAAATGCTCACCCCTAACCGGTCCCGGTTTTCGATCCTATAATCGGTCCTTACCGGTCCCTACCGGTCCCATTTAATAAAAAGAATACCAAAAAAGGAACCTTAATAGTTTAGAAATTTTATTCCTTGTTATGAATTTATGAATAAGAAATATGAAATCAACTCGTCTCCCGTTTCTTCGCCTCTTCCCACTCAAAAACATTCTTCACCCAAAATCCGTAATCGATTAGGGTTTATTTATACAGGGCGAATCAAATTCAGGTTAGAAAAATTATCATATCTATATATATATATAAACATTCCTTGATCCCTTCTTTGATTCGCTTGTTATTAGTTTCATTCGGATGTTCTGTTTGAAGATTGGATTGGAAATTTATATTCGTTCTCGAACATGGATAATAATGTTATTGAATTGAATTTATAGTCAGTTGAATACACATGTGTGAGGCTTGGGATTTTGTAGGAATCGGACTAACAATTATCAAGCTCTTAGGTTTGTGATTAAAAAGGGTAATGTGGTTATGGTTTTGAGGGTTTAGTGCTAATTGAAATGGGGAAACCTACGGGTAAGAAGAAGTTGCAGGCCAGAGCCGAAAAGGCTATGAAACAGAACAAAGCAGAAAAATGTTTGAAACAAATTGATGAAGATACTGCTGTCTTCATTCAGATGTCTCATGAGTTGAAAGAAGAAGGAAACAGACTGTTTCAAAAGCGTGATTACGAAGGGGCAATGTTGAAGTATGAGAAGGCTCTTAAGTTGTTACCTGCAAATCATTCAGATGTTTTGTCTTTAAGGTGTAATATGGCTTCTTGTTATATGCAGATGGGTATTGGAGAGTACCCAAGGGCAATACATGAATGTAATTTGGCTCTTGAAGTATCTCCTAAATATAGCAAAGCTCTATTGAAGCGAGCTATGTGTTACAAAGCTTTGAATAAGTTCGAATTGGCATTAAGAGATGTTAGAAATGTGTTGAGTATGGATCCAAAAAATGTCACAGCTTTAGAGATTCAAGATTCGGTTAAGAAGGCGAGTGAAGAGAAACGCATGAAAGTTGAAAAGATCGAAAGTGTTTTACAACCTGAAAATATCGAGCCTTCTGCATTGAAGACAGTTAAAGTGTTGAAAGAGAAGTTGAAAAAGAGAAAGAGCAATAGAAACGAGAAAAAGGGTTCTGAAAACGTCAACCAAAGTAAGGCTGAACGTGAAGAAGTTAAGGAAAACAAGGTTGAAGAGGGTAAGGATAGAAAGGTCGAAAAAGTTAAGAGAGTTAGAGACAAGAGGATAGATCAAGAAGGCGACTTAATGAATAAGCCGAATAGCATTGAAGAAGAAAAAGGTGTCACTCTGTTGGTAAAATTGGTTCTTAGGGATGATATAAGGTGGGCGCAACTACCTATTAGTTGTAACATTCGTTTAGTAAGGGAGATTATTAAGGATCGTTATCCCGGCTTAGAGGGCGTGCTTATTAAGTATAAAGATCAAGAAGGCGACTTAATGACCATCACAACTACAGCCGAGCTGAGGCTGGCTGAAGCTTCCAGTGATCCTCAAGGTTCTTTAAAACTGTATCTTGTAGAAGTTAGTTCAGATAAAGAACCACTTTATAAAGATTTCACAAGTGATGGATTTCTTGAGGCCAATGGCTTAATAACATCTAGTGTTTCCAAGAATGAAAATATGGGAGAAATCCGGGAAGTAGAGAAAGTTACTACTTGTGTAGAGGATTGGATTGTACAGTTTGCAAGGCTCTTTAAGGATCATGTGGGATATGATTCTGATTCATATGTGGATTTATATGAGCTAGGAATGGAACTTTCTTCAGAAGCAATTGAAGAAATCGTTACAACTGAAAACGCTCAAAAGCTTTTCGATATAGCTGAAGCAAAGTTCCAAGAAATGGCTGCTTTAGGATTGTTTAATTGGGGGAATGTTCACATGAATAAAGCAAGAAAATGGGTGGTATTTGCAGAAGATGGAACCAATGAATCGATCCAAGAGAAAGTGAAGACAGGATATGAAAGGGCAGAAAAGGAATATTTAAACGCAGGGATACAATACGAAGAGGCTTTAAAGATCAAATCAGACCTTTTTGAAGGTTTTTTTGCACTTGGACATCAGCTGTTTGAACAAGCTAAGCTTTCATGGACCAAAGCGATTTTAGAGGCGGGACCTTCTGTACAAATCTTGGAGCTATACAATAAGGCTGAGGAGAACATGGAACATGGAATGCAGATTTGGGATGAATTGGAGGAAAAACGGTTAAATGGATTGAGTTTATATGATAAATATAGAGAGGATTTGATAAATTTGCGGTTGGAAGGTTTTTTAAAAGACATATCTACTGATGAAGATGCAGAGCAAACTGCACAGTTGAGATCTCAAATGTATATCTTATGGGGTACCTTGCTTTATGAGCGATCTATTGTGGAATTTAAAATGGGTTTATCAGCATGGGATGAATCTTTGACAACTTCAGTTGAAAAGTTTGAGCTTGCTGGAGCATCACCAACAGATTTAGCAATAATTATAAGGAACCATTGTTCCAATGGAACACCTTCTGAAGGTATTTCACACATACTTATAGAAAATGAAAGAGTTGTATAAAAATAGACAAATTGCGATAGATAGCAACTTACTTATTGAAATTGCGAAAGTGCAGGTTTTGGTTCCAAAATAGATGAAATAGTTGAAGCATGGAATGAGATGTATGATGTTAAAAGGTGGCAGACTGGTGTTCCATCTTTCAGGCTAGAACCACTTTTTAGGCGTCGGGTTTCAAAAGTACACGCTGTCATGGAAAATGGCTGAGACTTTCCTGCATATATTTGTGCAGTTCCTCAGAACGATTAAAAGGCTCCATATGATTGTCAGGTAAGATTGATAATCCTTTATTAACTTTTATTTTGTAGTGATCATCAGATATTTGTGCATTAGTTGGTATGAGTTGACTTTGTGCATAAGAGGAATAGGTTTTTATGTGGTTATTAACTGCATATCATAAAGGGCAATTGTTAATATATTAATCAACAACAATGCAATTGTTAGCACTTGTCTGAAAGCTGTTTTAGAGGCAAAGTAGTGAGTGTGACATATTTTATTTCGATTGGTACTAGATGGAAATCCTAGATACACATATAACAACTATACTTATTTGACGAGTAATCTAATTGTTTTGGAAAAAGCGATTAGAAGGTTGTAACTTGTAAGCATTTAAATACACTTGGGTGACGTTTGATTCATTTGTTCTGTTTCATTTTTAGCCAAGTTCATAAATTTTTACCAATTTGACCCGTTGAAGCAAAAATCCAAATATATAAGCACTTAAAACTGACAGTTGATATAACCCTGTAGTAATATATAAAGCATGTTGCTGGATGTTCTTTCAATCTTGATAAAAGGTTAAGTGACCTTAGATTTGGGACCTTGCTTTATCAAGTTCTGTTAATTCAAGATGCTAAGCTTCTTATGTTTTAGATTGACATGATTTATATATTCCTAAATATCTTTTCCATATTTTACTAGGGGTGAATTGTAAGGGTAATCTTGACGCTTCTCTAAATGGAGAGACGGAAATTCACAAATTATAATTTAGAAACAAGGCTATAAATTGAAGATTTGAAGTAGAACACTTACGTCTTATGCCTACTACAAGGGGAAGAAAGTGAGTGAATATAAAAAAAAAAGATCATGTTCCTAGATAGTTTAGATGGATGGCTTATCAAAGCATGTCTAGCCCAACCCAGTGGTAAGGTAACATCCTAGGGCCTGACTACCCGGGTTCGAACCCTGCGGAGAGCATATGGCGATATCCAGACTATGGGCCTGCCACATAGTGGTGGGCCTTGATCGACGGGGATTAGTCGGGTGCCCGTTTGGAACGTGTGTGTTTACTTGCCGTTAAAAAGAAAGTTTAGACGGATGGCTTAAACCGTGTTTAGTTTATATATCTAATATATGAATCTTGAGATTTCGATTTCATGTTCAAGATGTGTATCTCATTCTAGTTAATTTACTTTTTCTTAGTCTTTTACCAAACAAAAGGTTATCTACCTTCATTCAAATGAATCAAGTTGATAAGGGTCATTATATAAGGTTATAATAGTATTATATGCACAAAGTACCATTTTCTTATGCATTTACTTCTGTTCTGTTATTTAATTCATTACAGTTAAATGTGAAAATATAACAAACTTTGTTGTTTGGAACTTGAGTTATTAAAGTTATTTAGGAATCTGAAGTATTGAAATTATGAAAGATCATGAAGCATATATAAATCTGTCTGAAACACATATTTCTGGTATATATGCATCATATATTTATTTATCTTTAAAAAGAATCACTTAAAACTATGATCCTCTCGTGCCATCTTACTAACGTTCATATATCGGGGATTGCCAAATTATTATAACATGAGTTTGTTACCTTACCTGCCTATCTGTAATTGAGATGATACTATCGATGTATTTTGCAGGGGTTTTTTTTGTAGATTGTCGTCTTGACATTGGAGGTGAAAGAAGCGAATAGCGACTTGTTCTTTTTGTATTAAGGATGCATAGTTTTGTTTGTAGAAGGAAAATGTAGGTGTAAAGCATTGATTGTATAGGGTGGGTTCTCTTGCTCTTGCTATTGCTAACTGTGGGTTGTCCAGTTTTGGTAATTGTTTCTGTCTTTCTGATTCATTCTTGTATATAATAATTAAAATTAAATAAAAGTTCAATAACTGTTATATTATTGTTAGAGCAAAAGTCCTGGGTTTCGCATTTTTCTAACACGATAAAGTGACCCAAAAAACTTTCATGAAATTACATTGAATTTTGTTGTTGTAAAGACTCAACTTATTCGGTCAGCTACACATGACTTTTTGGTAGTGGCTATATAGAATGTGACTTATTCATTAAGCTTTTAGAGGTGAGCTTTAAGCTTTTGTCCAAACCAGTCCCTCCCAATTAAAAAACATGGTCATTAGACAAAAAAGTTTCCAATCTAATCTATACAAGCAGATTAATCCACAAAGACAAGTTTTATCCGAACATGAGTTAATGGAAAACCAACCAAACAACCCCTTAGGGGACTTTAACTAAACACTTACCTTGGTAAACATTTACCAGTTCAATTACCCTACCAGGTGAAAATAATAAGGACCGAGAACCTTACCCGGTAAGAGGAAAGACAAGAATCATGTGTCTTACTCCGCAAGGGAGAGTGATGACTCTTACCCGATAGGCACTTACCGGGTTATTAAAGCTTACCATCAATCCATTTTGATGGCCAGGAATATTACCCCATAAGATTAAATTAAAATGGTGACTCATGCCGGTAAACTTTTGGTAAACGGCCCTTTGCACAGGTGAGGATGAACGATCTTTGTGGTAGTTTTTTTTTTTTTTAAATCTTACATTTTAAAAAGTATAATAAAATACGTATACCTTTTATTCTCTGTTTTTTAAGATAGATTACTAAACTTGCATCTTTCGTAAGTGAACAACCACTAAATTTCATGCAAGTCAAGTCCAAATGAGTTTGTCCTTTTAGATATTGATATGGTAACTTCAAAACTCATCTTTAGGTATAATACACCAAGAAACATCAACTGCTATTGGTAAAAACACCACTACTACTTGCTTCTCTCTGTTCCAAGTAGTGTCCCTATAACCAACCATTCTTGATTTAAATTCACTTACTTTTCTTATGTTCTTTCCCATACTCGTTTACGAGCCCCTCAACATCTTTCCAGAACAGACCTTCCACCAACACTCCATCCTTTGTGAACCTGCAGAAAATCCATGTACCTTTAGAAACAAAGCTGAAGAAATCACAGAACGCAACAGATAAAAGATTCATTCCGTGATTGTACCACAGCATTTGCATAAGGTATATATATATATATATATATATATATATAGAGAGAGAGAGAGAAAGACCATTTGGTAACGCTTTTGGTGAACTCCACTGTTGGCTTTGCAGAAATAGATTTGGGATCTGAGCTGGCTATTGTAAGTGTATACATATCAGAGAATCTGGGCAACTTTGAAGATATCATCAAGCCAGTGCTGTTGTAAGCCGACCCCTATCAAAATAACACATGCTAATAATAAAGATGCAAAATTGGAGTCCAAAATCATTTAGTTCAAACTTCAAACTGATTCTATAGTTCAAACTATAAGCCATGAGTCTTGGCTTCCAAACATCTTATTGAGTAAGAATCCGAAAGGCCCAGCAAATATTTACAAAATCTTAGGCCAAAGCAGGTAATTAGAAATAGAGAGCAGAAGTTGTCCCAACATCTTAGATAAAGCTAATATCAAGTCTAGATGTGCAGAACTCTCCAATCAATAGGTGATCTATTCATGTGAAAATCCATCTGCCAAACTCTTTGCATGACTACTTTTATTTCTTCTATATACTTCTCTCAACGCGCTTAAAGACTGCGTATCTCTCTTAATCTTTATTTACTTCCCTTCAAAAGAAACTTTATGTTGTTATTTTCCTCTTTTTGTCCTTACCTTCTAATTATTTTCTTTCTTATGGTAATGACGGCTTTACTTTATGCCATATTCTTTGGGAAAACTGGACTTAAAGGAATAATATTTTTGAAAATGAAAAACCAGAATTATAGTCATTTTCATCCTCTATTTCTTAAGACGCCAGAATTCCACTTTCAAACTTTCCAACTATTCTAATATTTCTTAACTCTATGACATTTGACCAGATTCTTGGTTCCTCCAAGGAGTTTCCATCCTCATAAGATGGTTAAGTCGAAGATAGATGGATCTGCAATTAATACTAAATGCACTAAATGCACATGACTGGTAGTGTCCTTGCTTTTTCCGAGTTTTTTGAGAAAATGGGTTCAAATAATATAGGAGAATCATGGTATTTTTAAAAGGAATTCATCTGGTCCTTGCTTTTGGATACTCTTTCTTTTAAGTAGAGTGATTCTCTACTTAATGTTAATGCTCAGTCACCTCCTAGGAAGTTACAACACAATTTTATATGTCGATAAGATTACATCTGATTTAACAACAAACCCATGCAGCTTACTTGCAACTGAAGCAAGTGAGCACAAATCTTTCACAATTTATGAAGAGAGTGAAATATTCTCTAAAAAGGTTAAGGAGATTACAAAGGCTGACAGAGAAGGAATATAATATTTCCCTCCTGAGAAGAAGTCAGTGATTGGAGTGTCCTAATTTTATGGAAAATTTATGGCAACCACCACATGTTATTCACCAGAAGATTCTTACTAGAATGAACATGTGCACTGATACATTCTGTCATGTGATAATTACACACTCTTCAAGAAAGAAAGAAATGGTAAGTTTTGTGGTGGATGTTGCCATATATATTCTCTAATTTTAACAAGTTAATATTTTTGCAGGTTTTTATATTGCATCTCTTTATGGAACTCTTAGTTTAACTTGTGAACTGACCCAAATAATGAAAATCCAGGTGTAGCTCCTGGTCCAAATTGGCTCCGTGTTCTAGTTGAATCTTTTCGCTTTTTAGCCCAGATGATACTCCATGCTTAGGCCATAAGTTTGGTTATAGTGTACTGTATATATTTGGCCTTTGGATGATGATAAACCTTTCACATGTATATCCAGGATTTTAAGTCCCTCAACTAAAAAGGCCAAGGCATTGCCTCTGTGGGCCATGTTATTGATCGTTTTTAGAAGCATTTCCTAATAGAAATGCAAGGATGGAAGATACCATGAGAGTAAAAAACCTGAAGGCAGTAACGTGAAAAACCACTCAAAGAAAGACATCCAGAAGGAGGAGATAACAGACAAATAGAGGGAGGGGTTGAATTTAACAGACCTAGTGAAATTGACTCAATGACATTCTGTCACAACTTAGAATTAGTAAACATTAAGCCCTTCAAATTGCACTTATAAATTTAACCAAGAAAAAGATTAAGACACCAAACAGGAGCCTTCATTCTTAACTTACTAAGAGTTGTAATCAAAATGAGACTCGTCATTTGCCAAGCTAAAAAAAATTATAACATTGTTGATTCTTCCTTAACATCTAGCAAAATATTTTAGATATTAGATTCCGATGCTAGGATCTAACAAATCAATAAATAGTTGAACTAAAGCAATTGAGGAATTTATAAATCATCCTACATTTCAGGCTCCTTTAAAAAGTTCCATTTGCTATTAAAAAAAACCAGATAACATCATATATCAACTTCATATACAAGCCAAATCCAATTCAATAATGTCCATCAGTTTTCCCCCTTAAAAGTACACCATCTTCAAAGTGAAATTCAAAAGTAGACTGAATAGCTTCTTATCAATATTCTTACAAGAAAAGGCTAGAACAAAAAGTTTGAAAGAAAAACTTACTGCAGGAGGATAGGTAAACAAAATTGCATTCTTTTCCTTGGTGTAGATGATCAGCTGCAATATCCCGTTGAATAATACATACTTGCAACAGTCAAAGATCAAACACATTCTATTTTGAAATAGTAACAGTATAATGGAACTTGTATGGGGATTTATCATGCATCAAAAAACATAATGCATCAAAAAACTAAAAATTGAAAAGGATATAATACGATGCACCCGATGAGGTAATTTTTATTTTCAGGGAACTTCTTGTTGTAAAACTGAGCAAACAGGGCGATAACGATGATGATCACACCAATCAACAATCTAACATTACTCATCCTCACATCTTCACTGTAACCACGGCTTGTCACGATCTAAACCACATAAATCCAAAACGATTATGAGATCCTTGAGCACAACAAAATATTAGAAACTTTCGAAATCAAGATGTGTGCGAGTGAAGTTGTGTTGTACCTCAGATACAGATTCATCGAGCAAGTGTTTGATGGAGTGATGATCCAAGAGATTAGTCTTTTTAGGGCTTTTAGTAGAGGAATTGGCGGTGGTACCGTTGGTGGCCGTCATCTCCGATTCCTTTTCCTGTTTTTACGATTCACAAGGTCTAGGGTTTGTCTTAAATTTTGTATTTGGGGGTTTTGTTTAGTGTTTACTGCATCCAGTAGTCGTACACGGAAAAGAGGAAGGAATTTGAAACCGCCGGACGTCGATACTAGTGAATTTACCAAACCGGACTACATCTATTGAGTTTAGTACACATTAAGCCCTTCAAAAATATTTTTTGATTTATAGACCACAAAAGTATTATCCAAGTGTTTTCTTTTGTCTTTTTTAATATAATATTTTATATACAACAAATAAAATTCACACAAATCTTGCCTTTGCTGAAGTCGAAACCCTTACCTTCTAGCAAAATTGGGTTATCGACTTATCGGATACCACTGCACCCAAAACCCTTTTGTGATGTTTTGTTTTATAATTAAAAAAAATCCACTGTTGCTTCCACAAAAGCAAGTTCAGACGTCTGGACCTTAATAAATCGGGGTTCAAATCAAATTCTAAACCAGTTTTTTTCTTGGCTAATCCTTATTCGGTCCTAGGTCTTAAATCTTTAACTGAATCGAACCCTAAGGCTTGGACCAAGGTTGTAACGTGTCTTTAATACCACGATCCTATCGTCAATCAAGATTCAGCCCCGGGATTTTTGTACATCTCTAGTTTAGAAGCATGAAAGAAGGATAAAAAAGACCGAATGCAATTACTTTATGCAAGGATATACACCCAAAGACCCGTGGTTAATGGACCAATAGCTTTTAACTTGAGGCAACTTTTTATTACCTTTTGAAAACCCTATTTTTAACACAGTCATTCAACAACAAAGAAACAAGACATTCCACAACTATTCAAATACCAACTTTCATGAGATTAAACAAAAACCAAACAACGTAGGAAAAGATAAGAAAGGTGGGGCTACTACAATAGTGTCCTCACAATATCAATCATCAAAGTTTATACATATTACACCAATACCTTACAATGTCTTGTAGCTTTATCCACTAAAAAATACACCACATATTCAAATATAACAATCATCATATTCATATTACTAATTCTTTCAATTTAATGCCTCCACATTTTTCTGCTTCTGAATCCTTTTTCTATAAGGAACATCTGACTATTATTTTGAGGTGTGTTCGAAATCGAATCATTATAAAGGTTTTGATCGAACTTTAGCTGCATCCTTCAATAGCAGCCACCGAGCACCGTTCACAAGTTCTTCTTTTACCATGAACAAAACTGCGGCTGCAAGAACGCTTTGTACTATCTTTGTGTTCATTCCTTTGTAGAAGCCATGGAGGCCTTCATAACGTATCATCTTCAAAATTGCATCCAGTGTACCTGATGGAAACACATTTTATCAAATATTAATCTTTCTCGGAAGATCAAAGAAAATGAGAATATAAACATTATGGGAGGTAAGTTTACCTTTGTACTGATGCTTTTTGTCTACCCCAATCGCTTGCTTTGCTTGAAGTCTCGACTGCAAAATGAAAAAAAAAATTAGGATGATTTTACAAAAAGATCAAAAGCGGGCCCTGTGGCACCCTAAACTACTAGTTACAGAGTTGGAATATGTCGTCGAGTTAAGAACTTTTTGGTTCATATAATCTTTTTGTGATGTGAAAAAAAATCTAAAACGTAATATAGTAACAAGGTTCCAGAAATAAGACACTTCCATCAGGAATGTCTGGGTTTTAATCCAATCACTGATTTCACAAAATTATGTACATTAATTATTATAAAACTCCAACGATAATTTTTATAGAACTTCCAAGTAGTTACCTTTACAACTAAAAGAGGATAAGTTACGACAGTAGCCCCAAGTTTTGCCAACGCCCCAAGCAAAAATACCTGAAAGATTATGCAGAGTTGTCAGATGCTGCCTACAGATAAGAAAGGGAGAGCTTGATAAACTTCTAGAGAACTACAATAAGTATGTTGGCCATATTTGGCAATCATAAGCTATCTAATTTTTTGAGCTTATTGAGTCATTTGGGTAGCCACTTAGCAATAGACATAGAGGTAGCTTTTTGAAAAATATAAGCTAGTATCTAAAAAGTCGCTTCAAATTTCAATAAGCTCCAAAGGTCTTTTTTCCACTTTCCAATTATGCCTCATATTTTTCTAATTAATTTTTCAACACATGTTCTTTTAAGGCATTTTACATTACCATCTAGCTTATCAGCTAGTTTTTACCAAAAATGACTAGCTTATCGGCTAACAGCTAGCTTGACAAACACAGCCATTAGATGATTATTTGAATAATCTGCAGTAACTTGATTAACAGGTACTTGCCTCTAAAGCAGTCACACCTTTGTTATTCTGGCTGGAAGCACGCCGCTGCTTCAACTTCTTTAGTAGGGTCTCATACAGCATAAACTGTATGGAAGGATTGCTGACCTGGCAGAAACAAATAGGGACAAGAAGTGACAATCCTACAGCATGGACCAGAGCTAATTGACACATACCATAACCAATGTCGGGAAAACGCCTTTCCAGAATCCCCATAATCCAGCTTCATCAAACACTTCTTGAACCTGCAGAAAACAAACTACAAATCAGCCCACTTAGAGAACATTTAGAATTAGGAGCAGCTCAGTTGAACCAACTTTGATACCCACAGCAGAAGGAAATCATCCAGGATTTTTTTAATATAGTTTCATCAAGACAGGAAGAATCATATAATTGTTAATGGCTTAATGCTTAGCAACAAAGTATGATGTGACTAAATCATAACACTGTAGAAGCAAAATAGAGATGTACACCAACACATACCGCATGACTAGTTGCATAGGGAGGTGGTTCTATTCCACCAACAATCGCATGTTCTGAAACAATAGGTTGAACCTGGTCCGATGGAGATTTCTTTGTGTGGGTCTGCACAATGAGTAACATTAGAACCTAGAATGTCATCACATGTCTTAAAGAGTCAGAAAGATTAGATCCTTCATCTCCTTCCCACTAGGGAGGAAGGGGAGGATCATAAAAAACAGGTAGCTGAAACTCATAGAGTAATCATATCTTTATGTTAGGGAGAGCAATACACCCTCCTATTCCACTAGCCAAGACAGGGTGAGGATATGGATGGAAAATCAACACGTATAAACTCATATTTTTCCACAAAATTTAGTTCCACAATTGACATTTTGGTTTTAACGACTTTAATAATCTAAACAAGAAATTGAAATCGTTTCAAAGTCAGGAAACCAAGATAAACTATGATAATTCTTAGAATTTATTTTGCTTCCAGCCATAAACATAATTCGTCCAAGAGGAACAGGGTACTGGGAAACCACTTTAAGTAAAACCTAGAATTCCACATAGCCTAGTTATCAGACTTGATAAGTAAGCATATATCACGTCACCTGCATACGGGTAACTACTACCCAAATAGGATTTGTCAGCAGCACATTCACGCACCTACAAGACAAGTGATTAATATCAAATAAAGCAATATAAACTATGCAATTGATAGAAGTTCTTATCTTTAATGCCTCACCAATTGTAACAATAAAATAATCCAGAAAAGTGATGGAAGAAAAGAACGAAAGAAAGAAATGCAAGAGAAGAAATGTCATCGATAAGATAATATTGTTTTGGTGACTGAACAAGAAAAATTGAAAGCAAAAACTGGTGTTAAATTTAGTCGAATGATGGGAAAGGTTTTAAAATATAAGCTAATCATGGGTGTCTTTTGCTCCAAACAACACGAATTTTGCAAAAGTGGATGGCCAAGGAACAAGATAAGCTGGCTACTTTTAGGATTCCACACTTGACATATTTGAAGTAAGAACAAATTACCCAGACATAGCAGCCACCATGAGTGATGAAAGCATCCCAACTGATCCATCTCCAGCTCCTTCCTTCTTACGTCTAAGTGCAGTGGCTTCAGCCTTGCTCCTGAATATTTGATAGAAATAATAGTAAACACCCTGTAGCATAGAAATAGGATGGCAAGAATCAGAAATATTGGTCACTGAATTTGTGTTCGTTCCTATATCAGGGTTTTCTATGAGTTAACAACCGACCTAGTGTACCTACAAATTTAATAACTTTGAAGGGGATGCATGAGAATTGAGAAACATAAACATAACAGCAGTTACACAGCCAAACGCTAATTATTAACAAAATTCACACTGGGTATCGAAAAAGATAGATTTTTTAATGACAAAGGCCTACAGATCAATAGGGTATCTCTGGCAGTCTGGATACCATAGAAACATTGGCAACATGCACATTATACCACGATCAGAAACAATAACCGACAGCTGGAAACAGTTGTTTATTTTTCACAATACATTATTCACTATATCTAAAGAAAATCTCGTGTGACGAGAACTTGGAAAGGGCTCTAATGAAAATTCTTTACTTTACGGTTCATAGATAACTTCACATTTTGGTTGTCTTAATCATGTATTAAACGTCATTCAATGGTGAACTATTCATTAGCTTCCTAGAAGGCAACTTGGTCTATGATTCTTTTAGTTCACAGGTATAGGGCTTTACTCCCAAACATTTGTCAGATGGCTCATGTGTTTCAACAAGGTAATAGGTTTTGCAGTTCATTTAGCCTCGCTTGCCAGCAGCTCTTCTCCTTCGTCCCAGTTTTACCCTCACGAAGTCAGTGTTGCAGTTTTTTTGTTGTTTGTAGAAGGTACTAAAGGAAGCTTCGCTCTGAATCTTCTTGAAGCTGCTATGCTATCATATATCTCCTTTTGGTTCTTTTGTCTAACTTCTACTTTGCAGGCACCTGACTCCTGATTAGGCTCTTTCGGATGTCTTTATTGTAGTTTTTCCTTCTATAGAGGTTAGGGAATGTTGACAAGGTTATGATACACCATGATTTATCCCTGGTACTTTCCTGAACCAATTTGTACTATTGGGGTTATGCTATACCATGCCTACCATATTTGATCGAGTTTATTAGACTGGTTAAACAATATTTATCCCACATGCCTACAGGAGGAAATTATTAGAGAACGAAAAAGTATAGCATCGAGCATGTTGCTCAAGTATGGTCATGATTGGCATAATATCATAAAGGAAACCAGAAATAAATGTGAGGCAACACAACACTTGCTACATATCAATGTATTGTTTTACAAATGTCACCTTGACTATACTACCAAATGCTTCTTAGAACTTCAAATTCTAATATATCAAGATTCACAGTCTTTATGGATACCTTAAGCAGTTAAGCATATAATTTTTGGCGCTCCACTTGAAATGTCTAAAACATAAATGCATATTAAAGTTGCAACATTGTTTTTTGGTGTCTCGTATTGATTGCAACTTTCCCTTGACAAATATTTGAGCTGAATTTACTTTTTGCTCATCATCATTGTCATGAATTAAAAGCTGTAATTGCAATTGTAATGACTAATTCGGTCTAAAATGGGAGTATGGAACAAACCAATCAAGGATATACCCATGGAATATGTCTTCACATGATGACAAACAAGACACACAAAAAAATATATAAATAACAGAAAATCATCTGCTCTCTCTAGCAGCATTCAAGAAAAGAATGGGCCTAAAGATAAACATTGCAGATCATGTTATGCATTACGATGGCACGTTTTCCAATGTCGTGGGCCACATATATCCATACTCATAAATTCCAGTCCCAACTTTGCCTGATACAAGTGAACAGGTGAAAAGCCACAACGCTAACCTTCAAATCACCTCACATGTTTCCTTTTCTCAAGAAAGATTTACTTTAACTGTGTTTACTCGACAACAAATAATTTCTAATGAAAATTGCAGTTACATATGTTGTAAACATAAAACAAGTTTGCCACGATTCCCCAATTTTGCACCCATTTTATCTCTGTATGTTTGATTCAGGTAATTAACACTGGTAAATATAGGCATTACATACAAGCGTAGGCACAATATAATTCCAAAATACACCGGTGCCCTTTTGGCTACGGAGAACTTTATGCGGTCGCTTTTGACCTCTTGTAAAACATTTGCTTGAAAAAATCAAATACCGCCTTATAGGTTTTTGTCTGTCTCTTCCCGCAGTTCAATGACACCACAGAACTTTATCATAACGAGGTAACCATAAGCTAAAAATAACCTCACCTGCGAACATGCGGTCCCAACCAGCGAGGGCGTCAAACCACTGTATAGTCTACCCCAACCTTCTTGTTGAATAACCTGAAATAATCAACATAATCGCTCCATTATAATAACACACAATTACACAATGAAAATTAAGTTGAAAACTGGAGCAGAGGTCGCAGCGGATTACCTGATACATCTGTTCAACAGTCCCCGCCTTTTTCTTCTCTTTCTTCGGATCTCTATCGGTTTGTTGACGCGTGTTTACCTATGATTAGCTAATTATAAAACCTTGATCGACAAACAAATTAACTAAAAATCAAAACTATACGGAGGTCACATACATATACTATGAATTACTTACAGTTTGGAGAGGGTAAGTGATAAGCTGAGCGATGATTCCACCACCGGCGCCGGCCAGTCCATTGATTAAGGCGTCAGACATATTTCTTCCCCTCTGATCTCTCTCTTTCTCCTCGTTTGATAAAATAAATTGGAGGATCTAGAGAGAGAAAGGGTGTGTGGTTTGGTGTTTGTGCGTGCTTTTAGAGAGAGAGAAGAGAACGAGGTTGTTAAAGAAATGATGTCTGACTTTGTTGTGAAATTGGGGTTTTTCCATTGGAAGACCATTTTGACCACTACACTCTTGGCCTAATTACATTTCAATCGCGGAACTCTCAAAACTATGAATTTGGCCACTTAACTTAACTTTATAGGTTTCGTATTTGATTAATTGGTTTTTAAATCCAAGACATTCTTGTAATAGTAAATTACTTTTGGTTTGCATAAACTTCTGGGGTGTTCATGTAAACTGTATAAACCGTTTGTACCGTACCATACCGTAAAGTGCGGTTTAGAATTTTTACGATGTGGTTTGCATTTTTATCAAACCGTACTATATGGTGTGGTTTGCTGTTTTGAGTTATCAAACCGCACCGCACCGCATGCTTTGTATATTTTAAGTTATATATATATATATAACAATTTATTATTTATGTAATATTTTTGTACTTTGAGTTTGATTCAATTTGACAAAATGATGATATTAATAAGTTAGTTGGACACGTCAAAACTCACGTTTCTAATTTAGTTTGAAGTTTATTTCTTATACTATTTGTAATTTTGCAATATGTATTTTCAGAATCGGATGTATTGAAACTCTTTATTTTTTTGAACTACGGTTATCGTTGATTTTATTATGTATTTTAAAACTTATATTTATTAAATTGTAGACAAAAGTGTGATAAGTACAAACCGATAAACCACACCGCACCACATTTTGCGGTGCAGTTTGGTACGGTTTAAGGTTTATAGGGTGTGGTTTGCGGTGCGGTTTGGGGTTTGAGATAATGCTCAAACCGCATATGTGGTGCGGTTTGCAGTTTAACCCCAAACCCACCACGAACATCCCTAATAAACTTCATCGATTGTATTTATAATTTCAAAAGTACATCACACCTCATCATTTCAATTTAGTTACACCGCTAGTCAATTCAATTAATATTAAGTACATCCATTAAGGGGCTGTTTGGTTGGTTTTTCATCAAGTCCTGTATGGATAAATCTGTCTGTGTGGATTTAGATATCTTACTGTTTGTTTGTTGAGTTGAATAAAGGGTCTAAATGTCAGAAATGACTATTTTATCCTTCATCGTATATTAAGAACCAATTAATATATCTGTCTGATAAATGTGTTGAAGGGTTGATTCTCAACAATAAATACTATCAATTTAATTAATTTATTAAAAAAAACACTTTATCAAAAATAATTACATAAATTCAAGGCATAATCACCATAAAATTTTTAACCAAAACCCACCTCTTTTCTCTTATCATTGTTCCGTTGACAAAAGGCCCTAAAAGCCCAACTTTGGAAGCCCTAAAAATACCAATTGGTAAACAAAGAGCTGGCAAAGAGGGAGGAGCAATTAACTGACATTGGAGGATGAGCATACATCGGGAAAGCTAGTTTGGGATAAGAGAAAGATGTTGATTCTAAATTAACAAGCAGGTTGTGGAGCTCTCAAGTTTTGGTGATTTCGGTAATCAATCTT
The DNA here is from genome assembly GCA_036898165.1 of Silybum marianum. NCBI lineage: Eukaryota > Viridiplantae > Streptophyta > Magnoliopsida > Asterales > Asteraceae > Silybum > Silybum marianum. The sequence continues at coordinate 3,996,260 of CM072532.1, forward strand.
GATTTTAACATGCTTCTTGTCAATGGATTTTTCCTCATGCTAGGAGTAGGACTGCAGATCTGTAATCGTCGGCCGAGCAGCTCCAGTTGTTGGATGATGGTGAGGATTTCATGGAAATGGTGAGTGAGGTTTTTCAGGAAATGAACGTTTTTCAGAGAAGAAAAGCTGAGCGTGTGTGTTATTTGGGCTGAGCGGATTTTTTTATGGCTGAGCGAGTTGTTGTGGAAATAATATGTCTGTATCCATAAGGGTTCCCTCTCAAAGCTTAGCGATTAAGTCATTCTTTGTTTGATTAAGCCACTACCAAACACCCTTGTATGGCTGAGCGAATAAGCTGAAGCCCTTATTAAGCTCATTAAGCCAGTACCAAACAGGCCCTAAGTATTGTTAGTTATCTCAAGGACATCTTTATCATTCTATAACACTTTTAAAAAGTACATTTAAATATATAAGTATGGGGTTTTCCTTTTACACCCTACTATATTTCTTTTTTGCACCCTACTCTATTATATTTATTTATTTATTTTAATTGGTGATACACTAACATCTATATTTATTTATCTATTTTAATTGGGGGACATATATCTAGATTAGGTTTCAAAATGTAGATTAGGGTGTAAATGATAACACCCTATAAGTATTTAAAAACTTTGTGTACAAACATGTAAAACAAATTTGAATATAAAAAACAAAAGAAAACCTAAACACATCAGGTCCCTATAACCTAACCCCTCTCCTACCTGCAACCTCATCTCCGGTCCACTTACAGTCTTAACTCGACCTTCATCTTTTCCATATTTTCCATCCCGCTCTCCTTACTATCGCCTCGACTACGACCTTCCATCACCAAAAACATAAACGGAATTCTAGTCAACCTGTATATGCGACAACTCAAAATGAAAATGTAGCTTGCTATATTGTATTATTTGATCACAAGAAGTAAATAAATGGATGGTTAATTGGTTACGTTATTTAATTATAAACCATTGATCATGTTGCATATGGAATGAAATTCGGTTGTATCGTGGTTAGGAGAAGCAAAAAAAGACACCTTTGGTTGTAAAGATGAAATCAACTATAAGAAAGTTAAAGGAGACAAAATTGATTGAATATATTTTAAATGATAAATTACGTAAAAAAATATATATTTTCTTTTAAATCATATTTTTTTAAACATACATTTTAAAAAAATCTGTTAAAAGTATGTATTTTGGAAACGTAAAGTTTCATATCCGTGAATGGGACGTTGGTCTTGTTCTAATGTAATTTTATATCAATTTAAAAAAGAAAATAATATTTTTGAAAAGGGCCCAATTTTATATATCTAATTATTATTTCTTACCTGCCCACCTTCAAACTTATCTATTTCATTATTCCCCCTCGAAGAAAGGAAAGCCATAGACCAAAGACAAAACGTGTTTTTAGATCTCTTCAATTTCGTTCCGACCACCGCCATCGCCATGGCCACCACCACATCTCACCGTCCACCTCCGAAACTACTCGATCTCGAAATCACAATCGTCTCCGCCAAACACCTCAAGAATGTCAACTGGAGAAACGGAGATCTAAGTGCTTACGCCATCTTCTGGCTCGATCCTGATCGCCGCCTTGCCACAAAATCCGATGACTCCAACTCCACCAAACCAGTATGGAACGAACGCTTTCTTATCCCTCTTCCATCCGTTTCCGCTGTCTTAACTCTCGAGATCTTTCACTCAAAACCCTCCGACACCCCCAAACCATTAGTTGGAACCCTAAGGGTCCCAATCGACGACTTACCAAACCCTGAAGACTCGAACGTGATCAGAACTTTCGAGCTCCGACGTCCCTCTGGTCGTCCCAGTGGTAAGATCCGTTTGAAACTTGCTCTCCGTGAACGCCCCTTACCCGATTACCAAGTTACCCCTCAACCTGCATATTATTACACTACTGCTCCTCCTCCTTCTTACGGTAGGTACCCACCATCCCAGCCTCCATACAATACTTCACTCCCACCACCACCGGCGGTTGCTCCTCCGACACCCTCGCCACCGCCGCCACACCCATACCACTACGGATCGTATTCAGATCCATACTCTGGTTATTACCAGGGAGGATACTACTCTCAGCCGCCGCCTCCACAGACTCCACGGCCATTTACCGATAGGCAGCCCAGTTACGGCGGTGGCGGTGGCAGCGTAAGCGGCGGTCCTAGCGCGCCGGTCGATTATGCTCAATACGAGCAGAAGCAGAGACCAGGTAAGGTAGCATCTGGTGGGCCAGGGTTAGGGACAGGATTAGCTGTGGGAGCAGTGGCAGGGGGATTAGCAGGACTTGCAATTGATGAAGGGACGAGGTATGAAGAAGAAAAGATTGCAGATAGACTTGAAAGTGATTTGAATGCAAGGGAACTTGATGATTACAGTGAGTATCGTCGCGTGGGTTATTGATTTAGTAACTGGAGTTCTTTGGGTTTCCGGTACTATTGTCTTAACCATTATGGAGGTAAATCTTGAGCTATCATAATGGTTTTTATGTTGGTGTTATGTATATCATGTGTTGGCTATGATGTGAACTAATTGAAGTTATAAAAACTAAGAAGTTGTTGAAACATGAAAACAATCTTTTACGTTATATGTGGTTCAGTTCATATATCCGCTTTGTTTTCACCTGAGTAAGTTGATTTGTTAATATTTATACTTCGTGGTTGAGCTTCTTGCCATGTTTTGATGGGATATGAATCAAAACAAACGTAACTGAGAAGATGAAATTGGCTAGAACAGACCATTGGTAGATGTTGTGATCAACTTGTTATGAATTAAATGCCTTACCTAGGTGTGATTTGTTTGCAAACTAACTTTTTTGTACATCCTTTAGGATCCTTGTAGTAGATTGTAATAGAGATTGCAGACATTTTGACTTGGCCAGTTGCACCAAGGTCGTTTCTTAATTGTGTAAGAGCTTTCATGCTTATCTTCTGGTGATGACAAGACGTGTTTATGGATTTTAGTCTTTTAGATAAAACGGGATGAAGATGGAAGACACGAAACAAACTTTTAATGGGGTAGAGAATTCCCATGCTCACTGGGTGTGGGAACCCGCCGGGTACCTGTTGAGTGAATATAATATATATATATATATATATATATAGATGCATAATCTATATTCAAACCCAATAAATTGTACAAATTTGCAAACCAGTTTCCATGTGTTTGAAAATGCAGTATTGCGTGTGGAAAAAAAAATAGTCTTTCACATATGGAACGACATTGTATATGCATTGCAGTTTCACACGTGTTGAAACAACAAATAAAAAATTGTTTGCAAGTTCGTACAAATTATTTGGTTTGTAAAAGAAGGAGACTATGTATATATATATACACATATAAACCCAGATTTCAGTGACAATTTTGGATTACGGTGGGTAGTATCATCTCTGCTTTGGGGGTGCCAGGATCTTCCTTTTCCTTTTCCAGCATATGGAATGGTTGCCAGGTTCTTCCTTTTCCCTTTTCTTTTCCAGCATATGGAAACTGCTGATAGTGGTGAATGATTAAATAGTTGCTTTTCATGTCTGCTTTTAATTCGCTTTTCTCTTTTTAATGATGCACCGCAAGTTGGAAAGTCATAAAAGTTATAAACCATTGTATACAGTCTGGTTATGCTTCAACTATTAATTAGTCTGTTGCAAAAGATGTATTTCTCTTGATCTTGCCTTCACCTATGAATGTGAATGAGTGAACAAAGACACCATTTTTAGTAGATTTGATTTTGTTTGCTTTACATGGATATGATTTTCTTCTGATTGGAGGATGCATTTGGAACCTTTGCATTTAGTGTCTTGTAGTTTTTGTCATGTTGGACCAAAATATTAATTTTTGCTTTCAATGTGAAGTTATTTAGACCCTAGGTCAAATTAGGAGATATTGAATGATTAAAAAACGTGGCTTGTCTGATAACTTATGGAGGTTTATGTAATTTTCTTATATTTGTTTTTTTGGTTCCAGAAGTGAATTATTCATCATATGAGATTTTGCTACTTGCCTCTTTAGCTTGCTAAGTTGTATCGTATCGTGCCTCTTGAAAAGTCTTTATTTGGGAGGCTGCTTTGTTCCCCTTCTTGTTTGTACGAGACACCAAAATTTGACATTTCATGTATTTATACAAATGTGCATATCCATGCTTAGATGAACACATACACACTATGTAGGCATGGGATCATGTGAGAAGTGAAGTTAAGGTGAGAAGAAGCGTAAGAAGGAATCTGAATCCTTGATCATTTTAAATCTCACACCCACCCATGAATTGCACTCCTTACGATAATTGATCTGGTATATCTCATCTCGGTGCATCCAATGGTGGAGATCTCTTCTTACACTTCTCTTCTCACCGGAACCCAACCCTACGCATGTATTTATATTGTTACGAATTTCATTTATTTCCTATAGCAAGTGGTTACCTACAATGTGTGTGTGAAAAATAGGTAGATGGTTGCCTTAGAATCATCTTGCACTATTAAATTTCTACTCTGCCTTCCATTTTTTGTTTTGCTTCAAGTTTTCTTGATTTTATGTGTTATTTTAGTTTGTTTCCTTTGCTGGTGATTTGATTTTGAAATGAATTTGTTTAGAGAAATATGGTTGGAATACAAGTTTTACATGGTGGATGAATCCAAGAACGAAGTTCTATTTGCAATCAATAATTGTTTCTGAACCCAAAAACGTAACAGTATTTGAAAGTTGTCTTTCTTTTTCAATCAAATTGAAGAGAAGATAACCATTGTTCTAAAATTCTACACTTAAGTGGGTATTTTATCATTCTTTAATCTCGGTTAGCTCATGGTTTTATGGGAAATTTTTCACAAACCATGACTTCTAGTTCTAGATACCAACTTTTAAGACAAGAGTGTAGCAAGTTTTGTACAATCATGCAATATATAATCTGAAAACGCTACACGTTGTCATACTTATAAAATTATGTCAAGTTTGTATACATGCAAAAACACAACTTTTCATGAGATCTTGTATTACAAATGGTATGGTGCAGGTCACTGTATCTCCCATCCATACGGAATAAATGAGATCTGCCAATATATATATATATATATATATATATATATAGGGGAGGGATCATACAAGAACCACCCCTCTTTAAAGGAACAATTTGTGGACCACATATGATGTGTGTCCCACATAATATTAAATCATTTCTGATTTAATATTAAACCATATTAAATCAGAAATGATTTAATATTATGTGGGACCCACATCATATGTGGTCCATAAGTGTCCCTTTGTTCCTTTAAAATTGCAAAATTCTCATTTGAACCTTCCTCTATATATATGTATATATATATATAGAGAGAGAGGGGGGGGGGAGGTTTAAATGAGAACGTTGTAAATTTAAAGGGACAATTTATGTTAAATCAGATATGATTTAATATTATGTGGGACCCACATCATATGTAGTCCAAAAATTGTCCCTTTGTTCCTTTAAATAGGGGTGTTCTTGTATGATCCCTCCCTTATATATATATATATATATATATATATATCGTTATTTGCACCATCGTATGCCTCTTCTTTGACACGTCTTGTCATAATTACGTGCGAGTTATGTGATTAAAATCATTCCGTATCATATGTTAAAATACACTTGACATGTATTATGAAGCTGTAAACATATAGCATACATGTACTACGAAAGTATGCATAGAAATGTTATAATAGATGGCAAAATGTGTCCAGCCCGGCCCAGATATGGGACCATGGTCCGGGGAGGTTATAGATTTGAACGATTTTCAGGAATTGACCCGGCCAGGCCCAATATTGGATATGGGTCCGGCCCGGGACTGATTTTCTAAAATAAATGTACTTTTATATGTATTATTAAATGTATTTCTAACTTTTTAAGTGTATTTGATTGAAAACCAATTTGAAATTTATAATAAAACGTGTTTTTTAAGGCTGGAGCACCAAAAACAGAGGAGTGATACTTAACATTTGATTGAAAACTAGTTATTAACTATAATAAACGCATTTCTAAGTGTATTTAAGTGAATCAATTACATATATTAAAGTATTATTAAAAATTTATCAATTTTTTTTAGCATAGGACAAGTTTCGGCCCGATCCGGGACCGGTTAGAACTCAAGCTTAACTGGGTCACCCTTTTACAGCCAGGAACGGGACTGGTTACGGTGAATAGTGTTCGAGACCGAACCAAAAAGTTGCCATCTCTACATTCAGGACTTGTATCTCAACTTTGTACTTTCAAGTAATATCACTTGGCTTTTTTAATACTATATTCTACGTTTACAAAGTATTTTTCCATTTTCAATTCAGATGATAAGTAAAAACTTAGGAGCTGTTTGTTGCGCGGAATTTAAAGGAGCATTAGGTTGGAATCGACAAATTCCTTTTGACCAAAATTCTTTTATTTAGTTCACTCCTTAAAATGGACGAATCCTTTAACTTCCTTCGAATTCCACATATTACTAACTTCAACATGACAAATGTAACAGATTTTATAATTTAGTTTTGAAAAGACGAAAATAACATTTGCTTCCAATTTAACCAACACCATCCACCACTCGCCCGCCCCAACCTTACCCCATCCCCACAACACCACTATTGTTTGTCGTCACAACCGCCACCTACAAGCCCCCACTCCATCATGATCACGCCACTCCTATCACTGTCTCACCTGCCACGCCACTCCCACCTCAACCCCTGCCCCCGCACCACCCGCACCGCTCATCCACCACCATGTTTTATTGTTTCTGAAGCTACATTATGTCAAACAAACATGGAGATTTCATTTTTTTAGCAATTCATTTCAATTTCTAACAACCCAATGTGCGGTCAAATTCCATTACAATTCTCTCATAGTCAAATTCATTTGCTAACCATATGCTCTATTATGTTGTTTATTATCTATTGAGAGGTAAAAGTTGTTTATTTATTTAATACTATAATTGCAAGTTATTTGTAAGATATTTTTTTTAATCTACCGACATATATGTTAGATCGAACAAGAGACGGTTATACAAGAAAACGGTTAAAGTGCAAGTTGTTTATGAGGATTGTATATCAACCGACAATGACTAGTATCATTTATAATCATCTGATCTTAAATGGTAAGTAGACCAAATAATTTCTCTGTCGAAAAGTTATACCATATAAAAGTACTTGCAGCTGGTTCAAAATTCATATGTGCGGATATTTTTGGATAGAATCACAAACCCAAATTTATAAACTTTGTTAATCCCATTCATCATACTTGTAATTTGAAACAAAATTACAAGTTCAATAATTAACAATGACGTATGAGGAGATTGCTGTAAATTGTAAAAGTTTTAAAATAGCTCACAAGTTTTTAAATTGATGTTATTTAGACTAAATAGATAAAAATATTCACAACTTCACTTTTTATCAATAAAAAAATATATTTTTTTGTGAAATAAAAGCCAGAAGCTTTGAAAATAACCTCATGAGATGGGAGATGACGAATTAATGTTACATAGATAGGTATCACCATCATTGATAGGGGATCGCTGTGAAGAAATAATGGTCTGGACTTTTATCGTACAAGACTTGTTGTATGAATTTTTAAGTTGTATACTCAAACTTAACTTTTAATACAATTTCAAATTTTGTAAAAATCCTACTGAATATTTATTACTATTTATTTAAAATTTTCTTAATTTAAATTGCACCGATAGTCATTTTATCTTTTACTTTAAGTAAATAACATTAATTTGAAAATTGAATACATCTTTTAACATTTTTGTATTTTTAATTTGAATTCTATTTTCCTTAATAGCAAATTGAAGTGAAAGTGGTTTTTTCGCACATAGTTCCTTCGTTTTAAGTTAACTTCATTTAACTTTTTTGATTCAGAACTTCTAATTAAACATATGATATATAGTAATTAAATTTTTTTACGTACTTCAATCATTTACTTGTACATTATCCCTTAAAACAACTTTTCTGAAACCATACCCCCTTCAAAAAAAAAGGTATTTTGTTGTCATTGAATTTGGACCACTATTTACCTAGGAGTACCAAATTAATATCATAAATAGGTATGCCCACCCTCCAAATAGCCTTTCGACAATCCTTCTTCCAACTTTTTATTTCCACCTTACAAAAAGCTTCTATTTCTATCCTCTTTTTTTTATGTATATAAGGGTTGTAAAAGTAAAATAAAAGATTGCGAGAATCAGGTTTAACACAATCAACATCCTCTTAAGGGATATTGAATTTTCTTTTCATACCTTTTAAAGTCTTTCTTTACACTTTTCAGTGATACTTTTCCACTTAACTGATCTTTTTGAATTACTTTCAACTTTTATCTATCGATACAACCAAATATTTCTTCAAAACTTTTGCTTCTAGTTTGTTGGTGTTAATCCATATAAACTACATATGTCATGACTCGATTTAGCCATGTTATCCAACGAGTTTCTTTGAATACTTCAATGATTCGTAATCAGTATCTGCAAATAAAACTATGAACAAACTAAACCAACCAATTTTTACCTAGTAGAAGCAAGGTATGGGGGTGGTAGTATCTACAATGTACACATATTTTTCCTCTGTCACTCCTAAAAGTAGATAGTAATTTTTGTGAATACATTCAACTTGTGAAAAGGTTTTGAAACATGGACCTGTGTTTCTCTTTATTAGAATGTATTAATTTTTAATGATGTACGATCTGCTAACTTTAGTGATCTATTTAGTTAACCAAAATTATGGCATAAAAAAAGAGGCCAATGACACAATGGGTCTTTTTGTTTGACGTGATATCTTTTTTTTAAACGTAAATTACGTATTTAACAGGTAAACTAACATACTTTATTTTTAAAAAGAAAAATAACGCTTAACTTGACATATAATTAAATAAAGTGTTTAAATTTATTAATAAAAAAAGTTTATCAAGGTATATAAAATAATAGATTTTATGCTCCAAATAAGAGTTTTTAATTTTAATATCTTTACAAATAAACATAAAAGAAATTATCTTTTTCCATTGAAATATCTTGTATACGAATGAAACAAATATTAGTTGTTTTGTTTTGGAATTCAAACGGAAATGCATTTAAATCGATTATTGTGTTTGATTTATATATTTCAACTTTCTTTTATATATATATATATATATATATAGGGTAAGGTTCAAATGTGAACTCATTTTTTATTGTGAACGTGAGGATGAATCTCAGCCACACATATTCGGTTATGGTGGACGCGATCACGGAGGATCGACGCGATTCATGGGAGGGTGGAGATTATTAAAGGAGGGGAACCAAGTCAAAGCCGCCTTTATTGACCGGATAAGTGGCTGAGATTCGTTCTCATGTTCACAATCAAAAATGAGTTCACATTTAAACTTTCCTCTCTCTCTATATATATATATATATAAAGAAAGAGAAGAAAGTTCAAATACGAACTCAAATTTGGTTATGAACGTGAGAACAAATGAGAGCGTGACACGTGTCTTAATGTAGATTATTCAGACTGAATAATCAAAGAAATATTTAGACTGAATATAGTTTTTATTAAGACTGAATAAACACTATATTCATTATGAATATTTTTTTGATTATTCAGTCTGAATATGACATGTGTCGCGTTCTCATTTGTTTTCATTTTCACAACCAAATTTGAGTTCTCGTTTGAATCTGCCCATATCTATATATATGTAATTATTTTCCCTAAAAATATCTTTTTACAAGTGAAGCAATTTTTTTTAGAATTCAGTTGAAAATACATCTAAACTCATTGTGTTTGATTATATATATATATATATAGAGAGAGAGAGAGGGATGTTCAAATACAAACTCATATTTATGTACAAATTATACAACTGGTTCAAATCAATATAAAAATAATTTTTTTCATGATTTTTTTTCATCAAATGCTATGGTTTAAGATGTTATTGCACATATGTTTGTTTCACCTTGTGAAAAAATTACATATGAAAGTTTTACATTTTGAACCAAAAACATGTGAAACTTTTTCATAAAAAAATATATGAAAAACTTTCAACTTATGAAAACAAATATATGTGAAACTTTTACGTTATGAAACAAACATATGTATAATAATATCTTAAATCATAACATTTGATGAAAAAAAGATCATGAAATTTTTTATTTTTATATTGATTTGAATCAGTTTGTATAGTTTGTACATAAATATGAGTTTGTATTTGAACTTCCCTATATATATATATATATATAACTTTCAAAATGAAAGAAACACGATTAACACGTGAATATAAAATATATGATAATACGACGGATCAAAAATATAGTTATTACAGATAAGACATTTGCCGCTTGATTTTTAGATTCAGAGTTTTTAGACATATTATTTAACTCAATCATTGTAATTTAAAATCATAATATTCAAGTTTAACTGTTTGATTTATTGATTATAATTAAAATTAAAATTTTAAGGTTAAAAAAATCAAAAATACTTATTAGATAAAGATTTGCAATAAGAAAAAGATAACTATTCCTAACATTAAAATTTATATTTTTGACTAAATTTTTTTAATTATTTTTTATTAACTTTTTCACAAAAGATTGTGTCCATTGTACTTCACTCACCGAGTCAAATAAATCCAAACTCCTTTTTTCCTATCTTATCGGTTATCATATGTTACAAATGGTTTAAATGCATATAACATTAAACTTAGATTTCATAAATTTAATAATATATTAACAAAAGCTAGATAAATACATCCAATATTAAACTTAGATTTCATAAATTTTTAATAATATATTAACAAAAGCTATTTATTAGTTGGGTTGGCACGTTTAAAAGTCTTTAAAAATAACCCGATAAAAATTTGTAAAGTATAACACAGTCAAACACAACTTGTATAGGTTAGTTTGTCGGGTTGTGACATAATAACAACATCATAACAACACACTTAAACAACCATTGGTTACTACTGCTTACTTATTAATTGATATTTTACGTTACATGTGGAACAAAGAAAAAGTCTTACCAGGAATAAAGTGAAATATTCTTGCAAATAAAAGGTAAATTATGTATGGAATTATTATACATTTATGAAAATAACTAACCACTTGGTTGTCACGGCCAATCAAATCAAATACATCAGTAATATGTTTAGCAGAAAATGCGTATAACATATAAAAAGCATATAATATGTTATAGGGTTCAAATTCATCGATTTGGTTGAGTTTAAATGGGAATAACTTAACTTTAACCAAATACTTGCAGGTTGTGTTGTCGAGTTTTTGCACTCCTAACAAAAACTATTCATATACGATTTTGATTTGATGTTAATTTCTTTGTTTTATCATTTTAAAAGTTATTTTTTTAATATATAGCTAATAAACAAACATTTTATTTAAAAAATAGTTTCGTTTTATATTTTTTTAAAGAAACTGGCCAACTACAACGGAACAAAGATTGGTTTGATCTTGACTACTTGTGTTGGTATATCTTAAACGACTTGCACTTTACTAGCCAATGAAAAGATTTCAAAATACTTTGCACCTATTTGATTGCAAGTGTCAAAAAGTAAAGAAAAAAATACCAGTTTATTTTCGGTGCGATGTATCTTGTTGTCTTCTTTAAATTTAAACAACCATTTATCACGTTATTCTTTATAATCTATCCAAAATAGTATTACGTTTGCATTCCTAATGTTTTTACGCTAACAAAAAAAAATTGATTTCTGGTTTGTTGTTTTCTGCTTTCAAAAGTGCAGAAACTGTTTCATATTAATGCAAACATCATATTTCTTGAAAAGATGAATCGAACAAATGGTCATATGATTTTTAGACACACTTTTTCAAACAATTAACACAAGTCTTAGATATCATTATTCAGTACTAATTTATGTTTGAACAAACTGTCGTTTTCTATCTAGCCTTTATCTTAATTAACATTCATTTAATATATATATATATATATATATATTTTTTTGATGTGGGGTTTTTTGTTCTTTAAAACAACACAATAATGCATTTGTAGCAAACCACCCATTTTTGTGGATTAGTTTATTTGGAAAGGTGAAGAAGTGATCCAAATACATGATGAGAACCATTTTGTTGAATGAATCTGCCTCATCATCAACTACAAAATGGACAACTTTGAACCCAATTGAACTCACAAGGCATGATGCATGTAATTTAAGTTGTCAAAATCAATATGAAAACACTTTATTGCATAATGGGGAAAATATTTATGTTACTAAAAAAATTCTGATTACTATTAGACGTTGAAATAGAGTAAATATTTAAATAAAAATCCAATTTTATACTTATTATGAAACAAAATTTATTTTTTAAGTCATTTTGACCCGGATATTATTTATATGTTGGGTTTCATAGGTTGTTGAAGTTTATCTGTTATTTTTTATTTTATTTTTTTGAAAGTTAAATTTAAAAGTTCATTATCATGTATATTTGATCTGTTTGTTTTGAAGGTTATTAGACGTTTGAATACGTAATTTGTTAGAAAAACCGTTTTTTACTTTTATAAATTCAATATTTACTATTTAGATAGAATTTGATATCGACTTTTTAAGTTTATGATAAGATAATGGTTATGATTACCTTGTTGGTGTTTATTAAAGTTTTATGTATATTTTTTTTTAATTTAATTTCGAAATACCATTAATTTATGTAATGAAAAGTTCATTTGTATTAAAAATCTGATCACGTATATTATAATTTCCTTTCAAATTAAATCTTATAATTTACAATTTTACGTATGAAAAATATAAATAATTAATATTATAACACCACTTTATTTGTAGTGTCTTTTTTAAAACCTATGATCATTGTTTCATAGACAATCATCAAATTTACAAATACAGATAAAAGAATATTTCCAAAATTATAAAATTTAAGATGTTGAGTTTTAGGATAGATTAAATGAACCATTTCTATCAATGAAATAGAACTTTTACAAATTTTTCTTTCACACATGTGAAAATCAATTCATTTACTTTTATAATCTTAAGATATTAATTCTTTTGTTTGTATAGAACACCTCAATTTTCTTATTTTGTTAAGCAAGTTCAATACACTGTCGAATCATATCAATCACTTAAACACAAATTTCAAAACTGTAGAGTCTACCTACATCATACTTGTTCTACAGTTTTTCAAAATCATGTTCGAATTATTGTATAAATTTGTTTAAGTAGATCTATATGTTCAAAACATAATTGTTTGAAATCAAAATTATAAAATACATGTTAATTAAACTTTTAAATTAAATTTGAACCACTGATATTGTTTCTAGAGACGATTATCGAATCAACACATTAAAAAGAGAATTTTGTTTATTCAAATGTATGTTTTAACGAGGTTGTATGTGTATACCTATAAGTGCATGGTTTCTTAGAATCCAACATAATTCGAGAGAATTAGAATAGGTAATTACATTGATCAAATTTTGTATAGACATTTGATTTATAAAATTGACATAATTAATTCCGATGAATTTGTCAAATTCCTTTATTCAAAGGAATTAGATCATCATTCATAAAATAAAGAGTATGAAATTCAGTTTCATACTTTTACACTCTTTTGTCATTTATAAGAATATTCATACCTAATAAATCATTATTATTTTTATTAATATTATTAGTAATTATTATTTTACAAATAAATTATAATTCTTAGTAATTTTACTGGTATATATAATTATTTTCAAATATATGTCTATAATCTCAAATTACAAAAATATCATAGATTGGTAATTTAATCATTTTCGATTCCTTATATTTCAATTCCAAAAGTACACTCCACAAACCAAAAGAAATAATTCAAATGCTTAAAATTGGATTACATTCCAAACTTTTTATCAACCAACATATGGTAAACAAAATTTAACTTAATTTCAAAATTTCAAAATGCTAATTCTATTACAAATTTTATTTTATTTAAAAATGTTTTACGAACCAAGCAACACATTTTATATGACTAAAGTCGAATATCAAAATTATAAAAAAACAAATAACATATATTGATATTATTCATGTTTCTAGAGACAAACAATAATATGTATATTCTACAAATGTCATCCTTGTTATTAAGAAAAGTATATCAATTAATAAAAGAGTAAATTACTGAATTGGTCCTTGTGATTTACACTTTTACCCATTCTAGTCCCAAAATCAAAATAAGTACACGAATAGTACTCGTGGTATACATTTTCGCAAGGTTTTGGTCCCTCCCTCTAACAAAATCAAAAAGATTTTGTTAACCCTGTTAAATCTAAGGCATTTTGGTAAAAAAAAAAAGACTAAAATATTATATATCTATATATGACAGGGACCAAGAATGTAAATATATATACACACATATACATAACTCACGTTCTCCATTCCGACCAAACTATCCTTTCACTGGCTTGGTTTTCTATCTGAAGATGATAACAACAAAAACCAGGAAAGGAGAACCAAATCCACGATGCTCCATGGTTTTGCCTAAAAAGGTGGGGTAGCCGACGAAAGTTCCAGGCGGGGTAGCCGGAGAAAGTCGCGGGTGGGGGTGAGTTGGCCAGAGGAAACAACAGATTGGGTGGGTGGCCGGAGGAAGTCCCATCCACGTGAAACCCCTTCTCTAGTAAAGTATTATCCCGTCTCTATCTATTGTCTCCCTTATCTTGACTTCACTGCCCCTCATCTTCATCCCCCCATGGTTTCGTCTCTCTCTCTCACACACCCACCCACCCACCCACCCAACACCCATCCATTTTCTTCACAAATGGAATCATAGGAACGCTCTTGATTTGGGGGGGGGGGGGGGTTCTCACCGAACTTTGATGGAATCACATTTCTTAGTTTGGGATTTTTTTCCCTTTGTGTTCTTTGGAGTATAGATTCAAACCCAAAATGTTCCAGATTCCATTTGAGTTCTAGATGGGTACATCGAATAGTTCCAGAGGTGGTGGTGGTGGTGTTGATGGAAATATATCATATACATGTCTCTTTGTATATACATATATGTAATATATAATTATGAATATAAAATATATTTTCTTATTTAATGTGTGTGTATATATATATATATATATATCAATTAATAATTATTTTAAATTGTTTAATAGGATAAAGACAAGAAAAAATTGAAATACCAAAATGTCTTTAGATTTAACAGGATTAACAGAATCTTTTTGATTTCGTTAGGAGGGACCAAAACACCGAAATTTATACCACGAGTGCCATTTGTGTACTTATTTTGATTTTGAGACTAGATTGAGTAAAAACTAAAAAGCGTAAACAACATAGACCAAATCGGTAATTTACTCTTAATAAAACAATTAAAACATACGACTATACGAGTTTCCATTCCTCTAAAAGGAATTCAATGCATTTAATTTTTTGCATCACATCAATCATTTCTTAGAAAAAATCCATTTTTCATGTTTTGTAAACTCCTTTTGGGATTATAATATAAAAAAATAAAGTTTAAATTTTACACTTAATTGTTTTATCATGTTATGGAGAGAGAGAGAGAGAGAGGTGCCACTTAGATATAATATTATCTAAACCCTATAAATTCTACAAATTAATATCAAACGTATGTAAAAATTAATAAATTATCAAATCAATAACAACTATGTGAATTATATATATATATATATATACATGTATATTAAAAGAGATGTAGAGAGAAGAAAGAGAGAGAGATGTAAATTCAAATTTGGTTGTAAACATGTGACAAATGAGAGCGTGACACGTGTCAATTCAGTCTGAATAATGAATGACACTTGATATGAATAACGAATGTGAAATTCATACATTATTTAGTAAAAATAACACGCATTCACAGTGAATAACCTAACATTCAATTTGAGTATATTCAGACTGAATGTGACACATATGACGTTTTTCTTTATCTTCACGTTCACGATCAAATTTGAATTCAATTGACTTATAAATTGTTTTTTTCATATAAGTTATTTGTTTTTTTAACGATATAAATTTAAACTAGTTTAGTTATTTTTTGTTAAATAAATTTAAATTATTTATTATTTTCCTTTTACAATAAATGAATATAATTAATCATACAAAAAATGTTTATTATTAAAGGTTGAGTTCCGTGAGAAATAAAGTTATGGTGGGAACCATAAAACGATATATTCGTCTTTGGATCAATCATAATTGAATGTCAACACTAATGATGTGCACCGACATGCACCAGATCAATTCTCTTCTAAAATGCAATTTATGGGTGAAAATGAGATTAAAAGTGATCAAATGTTCAGGATTCAGATATCTTATTACAATTCTCACTTTAACTCTTCTTCTCACATGATTCTTCGCCTATTATTAAAATGCATGTTCTATAATAAAATTTTATCAATATTTATAAATTAAAGTTTATAGAATAATTGTAATTTATATTGAAACTTAAATCAAATATGATCTAAAGTTGGATTCAAATTCTAACGATCGTGTTAATTTGTTTGTTAACTTGATAACATGTGGTAGGGACGTGAGCAGTTTGACTTCGTCACGTTGAGCATAAAAAATTTGTTCGCTAAAACGATAAGTTAGGTTTGACAAGTTTCAGAACCAAACAACCAAATTTCTTGGTTTAGCCAAGCTGACGAAAACCCTTATTCCACCGTTTGGTTGTTTGGGTCAATTGATCATTCATGTTCATAAACGCATATAACGAACCATTATTATTTATAGAAAATACATAACCATTCAATCATTCATGTTAGAAAAGTAATAAAAAGGAAAGAGAGACAAGTATGAATCATTGTCCTTTAAAGTATATAATATAAATATAATATATTACTAATAAACTTATTTTGATCGGATAAAAAATGACCAGATTAACACTAAAAATATAAACCAGATCAAACAAGCTTAGAGTTTCAAAGTTCCAAATTAAACGAGTCAACCGATTTAGTGATATCCCCGCATGACAAAACAAAACAAATTACTTCAGTTTGACCGATTTAGTCGGTTTCAAACAAAGTGTACACAATTTTAGTACACATAAACTTATTGATTTTATAGTTTATTCGGTTGATAACGATTTTAAGTTTTTTTTAATTGGTTAAGATTCTATTATTATTTTTAATCAACTAACAAATAACCAATATATAATGCACCACCACCACCAATTTTTGTCCAGAAGTGTTGAACCATGATTGATATTCGGATGAATCGTATGGGCTAAAAGAAAAGTCAAAAAGAAGAATGTTTTAGTGGTGGGTCGACCTCGGTTGAACCCATGGATGGATTGATGTTAACCTTTTAGATATCTTGGCATCTCGTAAAGTGGTTGATTGAACCCTCATTGATTCCATTGTCTCATCATAACTGTAAAAAGATCTCTCGGGTTTGATCGATCACGTTAGATGTTGTCGATCCATGTTATGTACTATGTGAAAACTTTAATAAAAAATGAATTTTGTTCAGTTCAAATATATATATATATATATATATATATATAAAACGATAGATTTGAATATATACCATAAACTCATAAATCAAAGGGTATTGAAGACATTTCACGTAAATAAGTTGATACATCTGTGTCATTAATGGAAGAAGGTATAATTAATTAAGAGGTTGTATTAGCATAAATGTGTAATTAATGCAATGATTAATTAATTAAGCATCTTAGCTGGTGCATTTTGGAAGCATACGTCTTAGGAAGCTAACCGCTTAATGGCCGGCTTCTATTAGTTTAAATGAGGTCAACTAAAGGGAATACTTAACTATTACTAAAAAAAAAGATATTTTAAAATTATAATTCCGTCTACTTAAGTCTAGATCTTATATTTAACGATTATTAGCTTGATATAGAATTAAATAATGATATGATGGGATGACACCCATACTTACATCTGTTTCTATCAGATGTTACATGTTATCTCATATATACATTTAACAAGAGTCATGATGAATAATGAAGTTAATTAGTACTACACTTATATACAAACATCGTTTTGGGACGTATAGAAAGAAGTCAAAACAAAATTGTTTTGTATAATACATGTGTTTACAACCTATTCTATTTGTACAATCATATACAACATTGATGTAAACCGTCCATTTTGACTGACCTTATATGAACTAATTGATTATTAAGACGAAGTTGCATTGGTTGTACAAATGGAATATGTTGTAAAAAAACCATCTGTAAGTATGTTTCTTTGTATATTCAGTTTGAGTAATCTATATTCAGACACGTTTCGCGTTCTTATTTTTCCTCATGTTTACAACCAAATTTAAGTTCTCATTTGAACCCGTCCTATATATATATATATATATATATATAATGTATTTAATTAAATATAAGAGGTTTTGAAAAGATAAAAAACAAGAATTGGGAGTTGACTTATGTTTTATTAAGGTTGCAATGAACAAAGACTATTTTGCGATGATGTAACCTATACACGTATGTACTGTTTTTAGCTATACATTCCATGAATGTGTTCATATTTCACTTTTATTTTATTTTTTTAATAAATAAATTTACATTTATTATTTTCATCGTTTAAATTTGGTTTATTCTACCAATATAGTACATGCTGATGGGCCAGTTTAACAACCCATAATTTACAAAGAAAAATGATTATATATTGATGAGATATTAATATTTGAATATTATCAAAGTGACAGGCATTTATTTTGATATAATTAAGTCGTTGAATATGAAATTCATATTTTAAAATTGTTTAAAGAAAAATGTGATGTATTTTTCTTTGTTGAACACAATCGAACGGTGATCAAATCATGTAGAATTGTAGGCTAGAAAACTATGTAACATCAAATTCAATTTATGTTGGTTCTGGTGGTATTTTCTGATAAAATTATATAAATTAACCACAATGCTTGTTGGTTAAGTCTTGTGGGGGGATGAGGCTAGATAACCCATCTACCCCTAGGTTTGAATTCAGGCGCAAATAACTTGTGGCCAATGAGAAATTATCTCAGGACTGCATGTTTTAGCAGTCTTAGAATTGTCAGAGATTAGTCTAGGCAAATGTCTTGGATAGCTTTTCCGAAAAAAAAATTATATAAATTATCATTTATCTCGAGAGGAGAGTCCTAAATGGCTAAACATGTGTTCTCTATGGTGTTAAGACTTAATTTGTATCGATTTAATAAAAAAAGAAGAAGCAAAACTCAAGTCGAGGTTTATAGGATCATATATAGGTGTTTATGAAGTGAAAGTTGAAAGGATTAACAAATAACAACATCAATCATCGATAAAAAGAATGTCAGTAGAAGTTAATTATTGTCTTTTAAAAATAGGGGTTATGTTTTGCTTAGAAAAAAAGTTACGGTAAATAGGAAAGAAGAGATTCTCATTCTTAGATCAATTCAAATTACAGATCAACACTAATAAGATGTATCGAGATACATCAGATCAGTTCCCTTCTAAAGACCTAATTTATGGGTGGACGTAAGATTAAAAATGATCAATGATGGAGATTCATTCTTATGTTTCTCACATGATCTAATGCCTAATACAAGACAACAATGCATATAAATAATTATATTTTTATATATATCGAAAGAATATAATAAAAATTGAAATTGAAAGGAGATAAGCAGAAGACCTTGAAGTGGAATTAATGGAAACAACTAAGCAAAGGCATTATAAATGGTTGATGATTTTGGTGTTAGTTAATAATTATAAGTCAAACGTAGCTGTGTATTTGCATGGGCGCCGACACATCAAAAAAGGCGGTTATCAGTTGATTATATTTAATTCAAAAATAAACCGACCTTTTTTACGTTAATTAGCTTACTAAACCGACTTTTTTCGGGATTAATGGAATGACAGCCATAACGTAAATTCCTTTTTTTTTTTATTAAAAAAATTATATATTAGAATCCAACCAATCTCTATTATCATTTGTTCAAAATTATTATTATATTTGTTAAAAAGTTTAAAATAATTTGTTTTGAAGATCCATGAAGGTTCTATATTTTAGCCATGACAATGATTATTAATTTCATATTTTTATCTTTTCTAAAACTCTCTTTTAACCTGTAAGTTTTGAGTCATCCATATCCTCTGATTTAAGAATTTAATTTATAACAAACCAAATACCAATGTTCTAAATGATTCGTTATGACCTTATTATGGCGTCAAGATTTGGGATCGTTGCTGCGTTAACCCTTATGGCTTCACTCTAAGGCTTGACTTGTATCATAACACGTTATGACGCGTTACGACGCATTATTTATAAGATGTACGATTACTTTAATATATAACGTACGTGATAAATGATAATTATGTACAATAGTTAGGACTTAAATAAACTTAAAAAAGAAACTTAAAAGCTAAAATCTTAAATATGTAAATTCTTATTGACATTGTCATGCACAAAAAATTGAACACGAAGTCTTTGAAAATAGAAAAAAGTAGTGAGCAGATATTCAAGAGCTTTAATCCCGATTTTGTACGTTTGATGTCATTTTTTATAAGTTCTATTTGTTTGGTATAAATGGTTCTTCTTTATTTTTAATTTTTATTACTTTATACGAATTTAGTTCGAGTCTCTCTCTCTCTCTGTGTTGTGTGTGTGTGTGTGTGTATATATATATATATATACGCCGCCTTAGGGCACGCCTTGGAAAAAGTTGTGGCCTTGCCGTAATTCCTAAGGCTTGAGCCTTGACCTTGCGGCCACGCCACGTCTCACACCATTTAAAACCTTGCCAAATACACAACAACTCGTTAGATGGCTAGTTTAAAAACACAATGCCTACAGCCTACAAAGAATTATGACTCTCACGCTTAAATTATATGCAATTAAGAGCATCTCCAACAGATTTTCTATAATTTTTTTAAAATAGAGAATGAAAAACCAAAATCTCTAAAAAGATTTTCTTCCAACTCCAATAGCTTTTCTATTTTAGAGAATCCATCATTACTCATATTATTAAATATTCAATACATTTAATAAAATATTATTTATCTCTCCTACACATTTAATTTCAATAATTTTGATTGGTTGTATGTATTAAAATAATGTTTCTCTCCCATAGTTTAGGGATTTTAGAGATTTCTCCCCAAATCTCTAAACTAACAAACCATATAGCAATGCTGTTGAAGCATTTTAGAGATGAAAAACTCAATTTTTTCTATTATAGCAAAGTTGTTGGAGATACTCTAACTATATGCCACTTTTCAGAAAAAAAATGTACGCTACTTTAAAATAAATTGTAATATGCTTAGGGCTCAAATGATTTTTCTTCTGCGTTATACTATAAATACATTTAATTCAAAACTCATTCGCCTAAAATTAATAATGATTAATTAATAGGTTTTCATGAAGTCTTATCTATTTAATGAATTTAAATATGGGATAAAAAATATATATCTAAAAAAAGTAAACATTAACACAAGATCAAACCAATATGGAAACTAGCAAGTCAGTTTTTGTTTCTTGTGTGGCTCGTATTTAATCTCGTGTCATAATGGTGTCATATTAAGTATCAATTCTATTTTATCTCTTTATTATTCCGAAGTATAATTATCGTTATATACATTACCCCATAAAAATGAATTGACATAATATTTTATTCGACCGAATATGTCAACATTTCAATCAAATCATTACCCAAGAAAATAGTAAACATGACATCTGCATAGACATGCCAAATAAAATAACAGTGGAATTTTTGGATTTCGTATCTAATCCATCTTTGAAATTTGTCAAAAATTGTTGCATAAAATTGAACTTTTAACTTTATTTTGTTGTATAAATTACGTGTTTCAAATAAGACTTTATTTACTTCTCTATAATATTTGTATAATGACTACTCATATTATATTCTCTAATTTATTTATATATTTAAATTTGATCATTTGGTTTCCTAAAGAAATATGTCGAATCCCGTGGCATGCGCCCGGACTAATTCATAAAAAACTCCACCATGCTTTTTTATTTAATTTCTAAATGCCTAATTCCACTTGTCTACTAGCATTAGTTTTATGAAAGGATCAAATTATATTACAAACAAAAAGGGAAATGTTATTAATAAATTGAAAAAAAAATGTGACAAACATGTAATCATAGACTGCCAATCGTATACGAATTGTCATTATTGTTAAAGGTATTAGGAATGAGATTGGAGAACCATTTTCCCGAACCGAACCGGTACTGAATTTGTACCTACAGTTCGGTTTTCGGTCCTCATTTTCAGTCCCAAAAAAACAGTACTAACCGGTTCGGTCCTAGTTTGGTACCGATCTCATCCCTAAAAAATATTATCTTTTTTGAAGGACATTGGTTTAGTTCATAATTTTTATTAGAAGTTTTTTTCCAAAATCTAATCTGACCCAAAAAAAACTCTGTTATGAATGCAGCTATTGCTTTGATACTCAAAGCCTGTTTGTTAACAAGTTTATAAGACTAACAACTTATTTGATCAACTATACATGATTGTTTAATAGTGCCTTTTAATGATTTGGAGAATGATTTGTTCAATAAATTTCTAGTGGTAAGCTTTATACAACAAAAAATCAAGTTTTTTTTCAAACATATCTTTTCCAATTAAAAAACATTCTTATTCCATTCTATAAAAACGTTTTTGAGTAAAATCATTCCCAATTTACATTATACAAATAATTTTATCAATATAAGATTTAATAAAAAAACAAACCAAATAACCATAAATCGGGTTTGAGATTTTTATGATATAAAAAACACGTGTTTTTATATTTTGAAGTTGATGGGATAAAGGATTGGATATGAAGGTTTCAAAATGGGGTGACAAGGACACGGGGCAATGAGTGGCCCAAGGAAGATCCAGATCCGAACTTCCGACCCAAAACAAATCTTCCATGATTTTTTCATTTAATTAATCCCACTTCTTTGTTATATTTTCCCACTAATAAATTAATTTCACAAAAATATTTTTTCAAATACCAATAATATATTATTTTATCAACAACGAAAAACACAAAACCTATCAACACCTTTTCTTCGACGACGAAAAATTAAAAAAAAAATTAACATATAACATTTTGTTTTGCAAAATATGGAATAAATATAGTTTTTATATTGTATGATAAGGAATTTCTAAAAATAGAAATAAAAAAGAGGGTCCACTCCAAGAATCCCTATTTGACCGTTGAAGACCTCTTGGTTCCGGCGCTCCCGATCATTTGGGTGTGCGTGCCGTCGTTGGCCGCCGCACTTTCTTGCCGTTTGCCTTCCTTGTTTACAACATGCACATAATTTTACTACTTATTTTTTAATTAATATTTAACCTTTTTGTACTTGTGTAAGTAACATTGGATCACAAAAAGGTTTGAACATAAAATTCGTCAAACCAAATCAAATGTTTGACCTTGATTACTCAAACAACAAATCTTCCATTACTTCAAGAAAATTTTATTTGCTTCCATTTTTTTATATCTTTAAAAAGATTTATTCATATAGATTTGATTTCATGTAACAGCTCAATCTAAATTATTTTACATATGATACTTTATAATTATGATAAAATTTAAATAAATTCTTTTGAAGATTTTTTAAAATTAAGTCCATTAATTTGTATGTAAAGGTTAATTTGTTTTAATTTCATTATAAAATATTTAATCTGTACAGTTGTTAATAATCAAGTACGATATAAAAAATTATCCTCCTAAAGAAAACTACGAAAACTAGTTTGTTCGTAAAATCTTTGGTTGGATGTCTAAAGCCTCCATTGATGAGCTTAATGAACTAAGCCGTCATTTTATTATTAAGCCAAAATCAAACAATTTTTTGCGTAACTTAGGATTTGTTACTTAGCAGACATAATGATTAATGAGATTCACAACTTATTCGATCATTTATATATAATTATTCGGTAGTAACTTAACAATTTATAAAATGAATTATTCAGTAAGTATCTAAGGGGATATTTATGCACAAAGTCAAAAATAATCCAAGTTTTCCCCTCTTATCAAAAGCACGCTAATTCCATATCACTCACATAGCCTATACTTTATACCCCCTCTTCTCCCTCACATACTTCTTATTCTCACTCACATAGCCTATACTTTATACCCTCTTTTTTCTAACTCACATACATCTTGTAGGAGGAGCTGTAAATAGAATTATCCTAAAAAAAACTAACCGAAGAGTTCCTTAGCCAATTAATCCATAACTTTATTAAGCTTATTAAATTCTATAATCAAACAAGGCCTAACTGTTATAAAAGTATATGAAATTCTGTTAATTGTTTTTTTAATTAAGAAAGGGGGGGATTTATGATAAGAAATGAAGATATGTTGTGATGGGCACGTGAGAGCCAGTCGGATTTCAGTTTTCTGCTTCGTTCTAATTAGTCAACTCCAACCAGAATCAACTTTGTTAATGGCACCACCACCATCATCATCATGTTCATGAACCCCATCCACCTATTTATACCCTTTCACCTCCTCCCAATTATCCTCACACTCATCTCATCTCATCTCTCTAAAACACACACACAAACACAAACACACAGAGAGAGACACTTGGAAAGATCCATAACCAACAACCATGCCTTGTGAATCGATTATGGAAACTCAGATCATCTCCAAATCAACTGTTTTTCCGGCAACTAAATCCACCCTTTCAGACCTCAAACTTTCCGTCTCTGACCTCCCTATGCTTTCTTGCCACTATATTCAAAAGGGAAACCTCTTCCCACGACCTCCGATCGAAATTACAGACCTTCTTTTACTTCTCCAAGAAGGCCTTTCTCGAGCTCTTACTCATTTCCCACCTCTTGCCGGTCGTCTCATAACTGACGCCAATGGCTACGTTTACATCACCTGTAACGACGCCGGAGCTCAGTTTGTTCATGCCAATGCAACTCATCTCACTGTTAATGATATTGTTTCCCCAATTCATGTTCCCGATTCTGTAAAAGGGTTTTTCTCTTTTGACAGGATGGTGAGCTACGACGGCCATTTTAATCCAATTTTGGCGGTTCAGGTGACGGAGCTTGACGACGGTGTATTTATTGGGTTTTCCGTTAATCACGCGGTGGTTGATGGGACTTCCTTGTGGAATTTTATTAATACTTTCGCTGAGGTTTGTAGAGGAGCAAATTTGATCTCGAAGCAACCGTTTTTTACGCGTGAATCAGTGTTGATTTCGCCGGCGGTTCTGAGAGTTCCCGCCGATGGACTGAAAGTGACGTTTGACGAGTACGCGCCGTTGAGTGAGAGGGTTTTTAGTTTTAGCAGAGAATCGATTTTGAAATTGAAAGACAGGACTAACAATCGGAAAAAATTCAGTTGTTACGGAAACGGAGAAATTAACGCCGCCGAAGTTATGGGAAAGCAGAGTAATGATCCGATTAAACTCTCCGACGAGAAGGTGACGACTTTAATTGGTAATTGGATACGAAACGCCGTCGTTACAAAACCCGAACCGGCACCGGAAGTTTCTTCGTTCCAATCGCTCTGTGCTTTGCTATGGCGGGGAGTGACACGTGCAAGGAAGTTCCCGAATTCGAAAACGACAACGTTTAGAATGGCGGTGAACTGCCGGCACCGGCTGGAACCGAAGCTCGAAACTCATTATTTTGGCAACGCAATCCAGAGCATTCCGACATACGCAACCGCCGGCGACGTGTTGTCGCATGATCTCAAGTGGTGCGCCGAGCAACTGAACAAAAACGTGCTTTCCCACGACGATACGATGGTCCGTCGTGCAGTGAATAATTGGGAGCAGGACCCGCGGTGTTTTCCGTTGGGGAACTTCGACGGAGCGATGCTGACGATGGGCAGTTCGCCGAGGTTTCCGATGTTTGATAATGATTTTGGGTGGGGAAAACCGATTGCGGTGAGGAGTGGACGGGCGAACAAGTTTGATGGTAAGATATCGGCGTTTCCAGGGAAAGAAGGCGGTGGAAGCGTGGATTTGGAGGTGGTGCTTTCGCCGGAAACAATGGCGGCACTTGAATTGGACCCAGAGTTCATGCAGTACGTTTCGGGACAATGTTGTTGATGTCATGGTTGTTTGTCTGTTTGTGAAATGCTGTGTAGTTGCTGTTGTTGTAGTTTACTCTGTAAAACGACGTCTCTTTGTAATTTAAGTTCTAATCAAACATAATCCCTTTTTATAATCTCTCGTTTTATTAGTATTATATTTTCCATTTAAAAAAAAAAGAAATAGGACTATTTTTCATTAAAAATTATAAATTAATTAGCTTGAACCGTCAAAATAGTGCAACTTTCCTTTTATTTGTTCATTAACATTTTTAATAAAATAAAAATTTTTGAGTATAAAGAGCATCTTTATCTTATTTTATGTATTTAAGCTAATGTTGGGAATAAATTTAAAAATAATATATTATTACTTAAATCATACTCACTATAGCAATATATATACATTATTTTAGTAAAAAATATTAGTTTTTGATTAAAACAGAATAAACAAATGTCATGACGTGGATATGTATATAATAAAATAATATATAATATTTATGAGGAGTTCCTTAGAGCATCTCCAATGCATATTAATGGGGTTTTTTCATAGTTGGTTCACTAAAATATATCTTGTTAATGCAATTCTTTTTTTTAAATATCATTATTAAGAGTTTATTTTTATGGATTAGACCCAAGATAATTTCTAACATAATCTAGAAAATTGAAAATTAAAAGTCAAAATTTTAAAAGAAAATTTGTGCTTAGTAATAGGGTTTTTTTTTTTCCAAATATTATAATTTTAATTATATTATTAAAATATTAATTACTATTAATAAAGTATTGTTTTCTCTCTTAAACATTTAATTTTAAAGATTTTATTTAGGCTATGTTTGGTAAACTAGCGGATAAGCTAGCTGGTAGCTGATAAGTTAGCTGATAAAAAAATCATGTTTGCCAAAACTAACGTGTAAGAATGTAAAATGACCAAAAATGGTATATTAAAAAATAATAGTTAATATTAATGAGAGTTATAATTGAAAAAAGTGACAATAAGCTCCCAAAACAGTACTTCAAGTAGCGTTTCAATAAGCTAGCTTATGGTTGCTTATGGTTTGCCAAACGTGTAAATTGAAAATAAGTTAGCTTAATTTTGCCAAACATATCCTTAGTATGAAGAATAAGAAAATCTTTTCTCTTTACTAAAAAACCATTTTGGGAGAGTTTTCTTAATTAGAAGAATTTCATCATCTCTTCTACTTTCCATCTTGAAAAAGCTTTTAGAGAATTCGTTAGAGTAAAAATCTCCAAAATATTTATTTTGGAGAATATGTTGGAGATATTTTTAATGGTTATATTTTTTTTAGGCATAGGGTTGGGTTACAGTGAGAATGAGAGTTAGTAGTGAGTTACGGTGAGAAGCGTAGGAAAAGATCTCCACATTTGGATGCACATTAGGATGAGATGTACCGAAATGAGGTGCACCGTACCGGATCAACTCCTTTCAAAAGTGCAATTCATGGGTGTGTATGAATTAAAAGTGATCAATGATTCACATATCTTCTTACGTTTCTCACCTTAACTTTCATTCTCACACATAAAACGAAAATTAGAGAAAAAAGAGAAGTTGTATATTTTCATTAACAATAAACCTTTTAAATATGGATGATTACATGGAAATAATGATGAATATGAAAGATGATTTACTTCATAAATAACGCTAAACATTTATGTATATTTTTATCATTAAATCTTTTTATAATGATATCCTACAACAAAGTATAGCTTTTGATGAAATATGTATTTTTTTTCATAAATATGCATTAAATGAAAATAAGTTAATATGATAAAAGATACACGGTGATTCCAACTTGGAATAGAATTCAAATACCCTTTAATAATTAATCCATTAGGTAGATGAAGCAAAAATAATAAGATTAGTGATATATTTATATAAAATATTAATACGTTTTTGATAAATTAAAATTAGAATATTGATTGAATTGAGGAAAACCCAATACACAAAATCCGTAATTGGGCTTGAAGAATCAATATCACAAGCCCAAGGCTTTAAAAGCCCGCCACGTTTTCAGTCTCATGGCATTGAGATTCACGATCTTGCAGATCCTCGTGGGAAGTCAATGGCTTTCCAAGGTGAAGAAGAAAACGGTAAAGTAGCGTCTTTTCTCTCTTTTATCTTCTGGTTTATTTCCAATATCGAAATACGATATAAAACCCTAAAATTCATTTGTTACTTTGCAACTTCTGTCCATTGATGGAATTATGAAAGCTTGTTCTTTCTCCAGGTGATGAATTGTTTGACAATCTTTTTGAGGTAAACCTTCACGATCCTAACTTTTGTATTTTATTTTGTTTAGAATATTCTTTTACGGTCGTTTTTATATGGCCTAGTCTGCAAATCAATTGCCTAGTTATCTGCGCTTGTTTTGATTCTGTCAAAGATCACAAATTCCGTCTTGGGTATGTCACTATCACTGATGGTTTGATTGCTTACAACATGTTCGACGAAATTCCTCAGTGAAGTGTTGCTTCTTTATTTGTGCTTCTGCAATTCGCTTCTATTCTAGCAAAGCTTTTAGTGAACCGGGTAGAGGCATATAATTAATACTCGTGGCTGAAGATCATTTGTTTTGAAAATGAAACGAGGTCGATCTTCTTATAGTCCGATCGTGTTTCTTATTGTTATTGTTTCTATTTCTTGCTTTTTGGTTTTGATCCTTTCGGTTCTTAGACTTCCAGACGCATCATTTAGTAATGGTGCTGGCACTGCAATCAAACACAAGAAAATCAACAAAGTTCCTCAGAATAGCGAGAGAATAGGAAAATTTGGTGAGATGATGATTGAAATGTTGCCTCAAGATCTTTCATTCACGATATTTATCCCTTCAGAAACCGCTTTTGAGCGCGATCTAAGGTTACGGATAAATGATAGTTTGGTGGTGGAGAAAGCAAATGATACATATGCAATACTTTCGCGTATATTGGGGTTCACAGTTGTGCCATGGAAAATTCTTTCAGAATCTGTACCATACGGCAAAGAGCTAAATTGCGATTCTTTATCAGGACTTAAGTTAGATATATCTAAAGATGGAGATGAGATGCTTATTGTTAACAGGGTTAGATCAAAACGGGTAGATTTGAGGAAGGGGGAGATGGTTATACATGTTATGGATGGAGTAATTATGGAGGCTGACTTTGAGCAATCTGTTCGAGCTGGTGATGATGATGATGACGACGATGAGGATTGAGATATAGATTCCAGAATTGAGAACCCTCTTTCTGGATGGATATCTCTGTTGAATTATAAGTTTTTTGCAAGATGGGAAATCCTTTGTAGGTTACATGTAATTGTTCTTGATGAATACTGCTATAGTTGTTTTGCATTTGTTGTATTAGAAGAGTTTAGGTGATTAATTGTAGAAGGAGCATTAACTAGTAGTGTGATGTTGAGATCAATGAGAAATGGTGGTATTAGGCTGTTCTATAGACACAAGTATGGCTTTATGGATCCAAGATGTGTGTAGGATGGGATGTTAAACAGGTTTTATGAAGACTTTGAATAAGTTTCCAATCATCGTGGTAATCTCCAATAGCATCTCTAAAATTGAGAAAATAGAGATTTTGAGTAATTTTTTGCTCCAACAGCATCTCCAAAACGGAGAAAGTATGGAAAAGATTACAAAAATATTTAAATTTGGAGAAATCTCCAAAAAAGATTACCATGAGAGAGAAACTTTTTTTACTATGTTCCACCAATAAGAAAAATTGAAATTAAATGTTTAAATGAGATAAATAATATTTTATTAGAAATATATAATATTTTAATTATATAATGAATTTTGTGATCTCCAAAATGGAGATGTTGTTGGAGTTGAATGTAATATTTATTAGAGATTTTGAATTTTGATTCTCCATTTTGGAGAAGCTTTTGAAGATGCTCCATTTAGAAGTGGGCATTTGGACCGTGCCCGACGCACTGAATCGGACGAATTATTTTTTAATCAGTTAGTTAATTACCTTTTTACGTTTTTTGCTGTTTTTTAAATGCACAAAACCAGTACCAGATTTTTTTTTTGAACTGGATCATTCCTGAACCATGCCAAACCGCTAGATAGTGTTTGGTCATTATTATTATGCCATAGGACCGGTCCACACTCTTTTCGGACCATGTTGATAAGGCTTTGATTAGTTCCCTATCAGTGGCATATCCAAACCTCTGGGCATGATAGCAAGGTTGCTAGAGCATCTCCAACAGGTTCTTTAAAATCGAGATTCTTCAAATTTGAAGAACTCACAAAAAAATATTTCCATGAGAGAGAAACAATTTTTTATTATATTATCATCAATAAAAAAACATTGATGTTAAATGTTTATTGGAAAAATAATATTTTATTAAAACGGAGAATGTGTTGGAATTGGAGTTGGAATGTAATATTTTTCAAATATTTTGAGTTTTTTTAGATACTTTTGTAGAGAAAATTTTAAACTATGATAGGTTCCAAGTGACAGCTGCCCCTTCCCTCTTGATGGATCCGGCTCTGGTTCATGTGCAACTATTCTAAATTTTGCAATCGGAACGATTACAATTTACAACCATTCATATTTAAAATAGAACTATTAAAAATGTGTAAATTTTTGTATTTTTTTTCTCTCTCTTTGTTCACAAATATGATTGGTTAGTTCTATATTTGAAACTATAATTAATTAATTATGATAAGTAAAAAATAATTTTACCGAGCTTGCTTAAATGCCAACTCATATACGTCTTTGGGTTTCATGAGATATAAATTTGGGCTTTATATTGCATACTTAAACCCCAACAAGCCATCTTTACATTTTGCCATTGTCCATGTTTTTATTTCTATTAAGATATATATATATATATATATATATATATTTCTATTAAAATATATATAAAATAAAGTTGGTGAATGTGGACAGCGTATATATGTCAACTTATCAAAACCAACAATTTCTTAACAAGTGTTTAATAATTAAGCACTAACAAACATTCAACAAATAAGTCATTGAACTCATTAAAAAAACATACAAGTAATATGATATCAACACCAAAATATAAGATATATATATATATATATACACAAGGTGTGGCATAAGAATATAAATATGTTGTCACAAAAATTTATTTATTTTTTTCCTTGTCCAATCAATCATTTGAAAACATGTCTAATTTTTATTATAGTACTATGAGATGTAAAAATTTGGCACGCTAGATTTTTATTCGATAAAAATGATAGTTCTAAGATAATATATTTTGTTATCAAAGCATTCAAATTTATACAAGTCCGTCAAATAAAATTTATGTATTTCATGAATAACGGTATCTATAAATCAAGATCCATACGCAAATACCAAACTTTGCCTGCATTTGTATGAATGTGATCATATCATACATTATCGTAAAACTGACGTGTCACGAGTTAGCTGTTTATCAACAATCCAACGGACAACAAATTTCATTCGTTCGAATACAAAAAAATTAGTTGCCAAGGCCAAATATTAGATGTTAAAAAACAAAGTCAATTAGCAGTTTAATTAAGCACTTTAATTAGAACCCAACTTACATACCAATATAATTTAAGAGATGTTACAACTATTTTTTGCACCTACTAGTAGATCCATCGACTTTAAGATGTTACTACAAGCAAAATATCATTCGAAAAAAACATATGATCATTTGTATATCGTTTGTTCAAAGATTTTCAAATGATCAAATGTTTTCTTTCACATGAAACTTAAACGCAGATCTAGCGAAGGATGTCGATGTGGATAATGGTTTTCCATTTCCGTTCCACACGTATACATAAAAGGCGATGCGTTTTCTTTGCATTCATCGATCGTATACGCTCTAGCCTTCTCCGGTTGATCAGAAAAGGTGAGCGAGTTCACCGGAAAGAGCTGCAACGTCTCGATCACTCTTCCCGATTCCGACACCTCCGAAAAATCTATTCAAGATCAATAAAAACATCTTATTATAATTAAATCCACCACATATATATAGATATAGATATAGATATAGATATAGATCTTGATGGTAGTAGAAAAAACATAAAATGATGTTAATTAACTTACGTTGTTTTGAAAGATTAAAATGATGATCGTTTTGATCAATATTTTCAACATAAACACGACGACGTTTCTGTCTTTCACGAGCTTTATGGTTCTGAAACCAGTAAAAAACATTCTTGCTCTCGATCTTGCCATAAAAGCTCAACTGAGAAGATATGTTTTGAATCTGGTCAGTGGTTGGGGTTCGTAAACCTGACCTAAACAAGTCGGTCAACACTTTGACTTGTTCGTTGGTAGGGTTCCACCGACCACACTTTGCACCAGCACCACCTGCACCAGCACCACCAGTGGTTCGGGTGGGTTTGAGACCAAAATCTGACATTCCCTCATCCATATTTAGATTTTCTGAAAGTGAAAGATGGATGGATGGATGGATGGGTTCTTTTTTTGTTTGTGATCTGAAAAGATTTTTGCAGAGATACGTACGTGTGAGTGTGAAGTGGTGTTGTGTTGGGTGCATTATATTTATAGTACGGTTTTAATGATTATTAATTAATTAAGTGTATTAATTTAATTGGGAAAAAGCAAAGTAAGTGGAGGAAAATAAGGTTTTTGTTGAGTAGTGTTTTAGATCGTATTTTGATATTTGCTTTGAATTTAGGAAAGGGATGGGAGAGTTTTGAGGATTTGATCCATTTTTTTACTTGTAATGTTTTTTCTTGCTTGGTTTTTTGTGTCATCTTCATACAGATAGACATGCACAAAGCTGCAAAGCTTTGAGCATCAACTTATATATCCCATTTCAAGGGTAATATGGTGACTTCAAATGTATTATTTCGTTTTAATTGTATGATTTTTTCTTATATATATACTGTTAGGTTTAGGAGAAAACCGTAAAAAGATGAAAAACTGAGGAACAAATAACCATTTATCTGAACATTTTCCACATGTGTATACAAGTAATTTGTAAACAATTTATCTGGTATGCATATGTGCATATAAGCCAAAGACGACTTCATTACTTGTAGGCACGCATGCATACCGACCAAACGAGTGGTTATAAAGGCGTTCCTCAAATTTTCATTTTTTTGGGTTTTCCGTTGAACATCTCTCTCTCTCTATATATATATATATACACACACACACATATACATAGAGGAAAGTTCAAATGCAAACTCAAATTTGGTTGTAAACGTGAGGACAAATAAAAACACGACACGTGTCTGAATGTAGATTATTCAGACTAAATATAGTATTTATTCAGTCTGAATAATGTTTATTAGTCTGAATAAGCATTATTCAGACCGAATAAATACTACATTCAGTCTGAATATTTATTTGATTATTCAGTCTGAATATGACATGTGTCGCGCTCTTATTTGTCCTCACGTTTACGACTAAATTTGATTTCTCATTTGACCCGCCCTATATACATACACACACACACACATATATATATATATATATATATATGAGATCGGAATAGGACCCTAAAAAAAGAACCGAATAACCCATCTACATTGTTGGATTTGAGATGATATATATATATATACTATAAATAAATAAAGAGAGATTCAAGAACTTGTGTGACTGTGAGAACCCCTCTTGATATGTTGGATGGTATTTTTTTATCATAAGCCTTACAAAACACATTGATATTTTCGTGATAAATGGTAACTTTAAAGGCATGGTTCTAAGAAAGATCCGATTTTAACCTACTTAAATATGTGAAAAATGATCAAATGAAAAAAACGATCAAATCACTTTGTGATTATATATTATATCAACTCGGACATACGGGCACGGGCGTGCAAACAAGGTTCTGTGAAACTCGTGCATGCAACAGCCGGTCAAAGCCACATTCTTTTAGATGTGTTGTAAATCACTTGTGGTGTTCTCACATTTATCGAAAGTTGATCCCCTTCTCGTTTAAATCCCCTATCTAAACATATTTCACTAATGTTAGTTAACATACATTAACATGAGAAGTTTTAACATACCTTAGCATTAAAAAGTTAACATACATTTACAAAACTACATACTCAAAGACCAAAACACATGTGATTATCCTCGTTAGATCAAAAGCAATCTACAATTACGTATGGGTCCTCACGGAAAACAAACCTTACTCTATATGTTATGCACCTCATTTGTAATTTTTATTGATTTATAAATGTCTATGATTCAAGGTAACCTAAATTTTTTAAAAACTTGAACCTATTACAAAAGTAGAAAACCAAACATAAACGAAAACACATAACTTAGGGGGTGTTTGGATGGGCTTATAAAAACAACTTATTGACTTATTCCAGTATCGCACCGATAATAAGTCGTTTTGAGTGTTTGGGTAAAACAACTTATCCGGTGTCAAACCGATAATAAGTCATTTTTTAAGAAGTAAAAAGTTTTAACTTATCAACTTTTCATAAGTGCTTTTCCACACCGGTAATAAGTTATAAGTCAATAAGCTCATCCAAACACCCCCTTATTATGATCGCCAAACTTTATGAAACTAAAGCTAAACCCCTTCGCTCGATTCACTTCTTGTTCGTTCAAGATTGTTTTTTTGTCATGCCAGTTTGTGAGGATTTAAATATTTTCTAATGAAATG
This sequence comes from Silybum marianum, assembly GCA_036898165.1. Lineage (NCBI taxonomy): Eukaryota > Viridiplantae > Streptophyta > Magnoliopsida > Asterales > Asteraceae > Silybum > Silybum marianum. The sequence continues at coordinate 4,030,801 of CM072532.1, forward strand.
AATGTAGACAATAATATATATATATATATATCATTTGTATGTATATGGGTTGTTTGGTGGGAAAGTAGAAGCATTGGAAATGGTTAACGTTAGTGATGAAAAGTCAAAGAAGAAATTGTCTTCTCTGAGTTGGATGGTTGTGATCTCACTTATTAATTTAATTTCATTATTTTTTTCAAATTAAAAAAAATACCGTATTCGTTTTCTTTATCGGTTGTTCTTATTTGATTATGAATGTCTCGTTCACATTTGACGACACGATAAGAATTGTTATTTTTAACAAAGCAACGTCAAACAAATACAACAAATGTACCTTGTTGTTGTCGAATGATCTTAAACTTACAACTGTTTATTTAACTGTAACTTCTCAGATTCGTGTCTATTCAGAAACCATTAGTTTTAAAAATTTCACTTGAGCCATATTACCAACAACTCCAACAGATCCTATGAAACCCGCTTACAAGGACGACACTGTAAGAGATTTTTTTTTACTCACTCAACGGTTGAGGTTAGTAGAAGAGTCCGAGATTGAACCCGTGACATGTCTTATATTTGGATAAAGTTGTTTCGTTCCTTTCAACTGATCTACACGCTAGAGACTTATTTGAGCCATGTTACTTCCATTCAACTGTTATTTAAAAAATATATAATTTTAAAATAAACGTTTAAATCTTTGTAGTTTGAATACTATATATTTTAAAAAATGGAAGTACATATATTTTTTTTAAACTTGAAATAAAATAAATTTGATAAAACTTATAAATCAAAAGTATTATTATGGGACATAAACAGAAAGAGGCTAAAATTGGCTTTTATGGTGTCATATGGCAATTGTCTTTTTGCTTGGTAAAGTGATTTAGGGAACTTCAAACATATCACTTTGCATATTGGTTATTGGAAGCTTAGAGCAACTATAAAAAACACTTTTGACCAACATGTTTTTGTAACTTATGATTTGTCTTTTTTTTTCCACTGGCATTTGATCGATTTTTATGTTTCGATACCTTAAAAAGTTCATAGATTTCCAATCAAAAGAAGGTCAGAGTTGTAGATACTTGACTGTTTTTGGAAAGTAGGTGTTGAAAGTCCTTGTGTTAATTATATTTTATAGCATATACACCTTGTGAAATAATTATGCTTGTTTAAAGTTGCACCGAAAACCTCCTTTAGACTATGTTTGGCAATTTAGCTGATAAGCTAGTTGATAGCTGATAAGCTAGCGGATGGCTGATAAGCTAGCTGGTACCTTATAAGCTAACTGGTAGCTGACAAGCTAACTGATGAAAAAAATCATGTTTGACAAAATTAGCGTATAAGAATCTAAAATGATAAAAAAGGGCACATTAAGAAAATAATTAATAATTAATATTAATGAGGGTTATAATTGAAAAAAATGACAATAAGCTCCCAAAACGCTACTCCAAGTAGTGTTTCAATAAGCTAGCTTATGATTTGTCAAACGTGTACACTTAAAATAAGCTAGCTTATTTTTGCCAAACATAGCCTTAGTTAAGGAGACCTCCTCATCTATGGTTTCAATTTATTTTATTTCAGAAAACCACTTAAACAAGACTAGCTAAACAAAACCTAAACATTATAAGTCAATCGGACATTGATTTGTTATTCCAATCAGAAATCAAGACCTCTTAAGATTCTGAATGTTTTTAAACGTTTTTATAACTTCAGTGGACTATATATCCCTGATTTAAAAAACATCTGACTTAGGGGACGTTTACCAAACGCTTACCTGGGTTACAGCACTGAGTCACAGTACCTTACCGGATGAATATGACAAAGACCAATAATCTTATCCGGTAAGAGTGAGACAAGGACCGAGCGTCTTACCCGGTAAGTGATGGAGACGATCTTTACCACGGTTATTGCTTACCGAGTAAATTGTTATATACAATGCCGTATTTGTTGACTAAAATCTTATCCGATAAGCAACTGATAATTTTAAATTGGTAAACGACCCATTAATTTATGCATCAACCATGTTCAAATGATTCTATAAACCCACATATTTACAAAACCTTTTTGGCTTATTCGTTTGAAGTGATTTGTATCTGATAATTTTTTCGATGAATATAATTTATTGCTAGTTAATTTTATTAAAAAATATTTTTTGCCACTTAAAATGGTAAATAATTTTATACTACACAAATCAAGAAAAAAGAGATAGACATTAACACGTATCTCTTTTTGCTCAAGGAAAACGGGATTATATTTTATTTAATTAATTATAAAATTTACTCCAAATCATCAAGACCCATGTTTATAAACAATTATACGCATGCTTATAATTATTTTACCATCTCAAAATATGAAAAAGAAACATGGCTAAAAATCAATTTAACGCTTTAAATAATTATCATTTTGAAATAAGAAAAATATACCAAACAATCTATATATATATATATATAGAGAGAAAGAGAGACGGGTTCATACGAGAACACTAACTAATTACGAGAAACGTTTTTCTTGTACAAAATCATATGTGATTTTGCACTAACTGCAGCGGACGACTTTTAGAGCCACTTAAGTCGCATGGGAAAAGTCGTCCGGATCATTTATGATTTTGTACAAATCATACATGGAAAAAAAATTATGTACAAATGATTGTCTGAGGATTGTCCTTGTATTTTCTTAAATTGTTACCGTTCTCGCATGATTCTCTATCTCTATATTATATTTTTTAATTTTTTCACAAATTACTCATTTGTGTAAATTAGAGAGTTTTTTTGTGTTTTTCTAATTACTATGACTTAGGGGTCTAAATGTTTACCTGGTAAAAATTTATTAAGCCACATTACTTTTTAGGATGGGTATGACAAGAGCCAAGAATATTAACTCGTATGAGTGATACTAATGGCCTAGAGTCTTGCCTGATAAATGAGGGTGCAACTTTTATCAGTTAGAGCTTATCTAATAAATTGTTGCATAAGATATCGTTTTGATAAACTAAAATCTTACCATGTAATGTAAGTGATACTATTGAATTTTACTGATAAACGTTTACCGGGTAATTATCTAGGTAAACAACCTTAATATACAATAAAAAAATTAAAAATAAAAACTTAAAAGCCATTAATATTAAAAAAGTTATTCTAACGTCTTGTAACAAAAATAAATCATTAAATATGACATCAAATTTGACAAAATGAACTAAACCAACGTTTGGAATGATAAAAAAACATCACATTTGACAAAAATGGTAAAAAAATAATCAATTGATGGAAATTGATTCTATTATGGGATTTTGTGCTTGTTCATACTTAATTACAAATGAATAAAATGTCTATATTATTCTGATAATAATGTTTTAGTTTTAGAGATAAATATGTCATTTAGTCCAAATTATGCTTTACACACGTTGACCAAACGTACATATATAATATTATATATATATTAAAATACTTTAATAAACTGAAACTTAAATAAAATAAATATTCAGTTGTACAGTTAAATATTTTAATAAATTAATTGTATAACTAAATACTTGATCACTTGATGTTATATAATTATCGTTTGATTTTAGTTAATCGCTTAATATTACTAATTATGTGTTATAAGTTAGATTGTTCTTTTTTTCCTTCATGCATCTCAAATCTATCATTTGTATTCGTTAAATAGATAAAATAAAATAATTACAATAATAAATTTCACATATTAATTAAATTTTTTATTTAAATAAAACAATGGTTTTTTGTTTAACTTGATGTGGTCGGAGTGTAATTGTTGGAAGAAGTGAAAGAGTCAATTTGCTTTCTCCAATTCCCAACAATGTTCTTGACCAAATATAATTTTTTATTTTATGTGTTTTTAATTAAATAAAATTAATAAATTAGATCAAGCAGTAGTGATATTTTTAGTGATTATCAAGTTTACATCATAATCAGGATATTTCTAATAATTATGTTTTTTTTAAATATAGCATTAAAAGTTAAATTCTCCACCCAAAAAAAGTATATCTAACTTCAATTTAAGAATTCTAAAATTAACTATATTACAAAAATATTTAATAAAATATAATTTATCTTTTTTAAATATTTATTTTTAATACCTCTAATGGGTGATAATGAATTATAAATTTATTCTCTTTCTTATATAGAGTGTTAGGAAAAAAAAAATCAAATTTAAAAATTTGCACATTAATTCTATTTCTTTATTTTAGCATATGGTTTAAGATAGTTTTTGAAGAAAAAAATTGTTAAATTTTCAAAATCTATATATTAACATAACCATTGAAGATGCCCGTACACATATTTTATGTAGATATTAGTTGATAAATCATAAATCATTAAAAAAAGTTCTTCAAAAAAACTGGATTATAATCTTTTCTGCTATACATATTTTTGGAAGAATAGAATACAAAACAAAACGTTACATTTCTTTTTTGGAAAAAGATCAAATATAAGAATGAGCTTTTATTAAGTGATATTAATAAAATTTAATTAAAATGTCATAATTGGGGAGACGAAAATAGTAATTTTATAATGAGTAGAGTTTGTCCTGTAGCATTTGGAAACTTAGTTTGGCTGCGGTTCCTTTCTGTCTCTGTCTCCCTTCTCCTTTATAAAAATTTCTACTTGTAAAAGTTGGGCTTGTTTGTAAAACCGCATAGCTGTCGGGTCTATGTATTACGAAAATCTGTTTATTGTAATCATATGATGAATACATACTAACTTAATGTTCACGATAAATAATTGCGGAGTTGGATTACGATACTGAAAAGTGTTATATATGGTGAAAAGTGGTTATTTATCGTTGGATGAGAAATGGATAACATTAGAATGAGCTGCACCGAGCTAAGATGCATCGAGATGCACCGGATCAGTTCCTTTATAAAACGCAATTCATAAAATGGTATGAGATTAAAAGTGATTAACGGTTCAGATTCACTTTTCACGCTTCTCACCATTAATTCAACTTCTCACACGATCTTACGCTTATATAGAGAGGACGGGATAACCAAATAAGAATAACTTAAAGGTGATGCTGTGAAACAATACATGTGAAAGTTTATTGTTGTTTCATATATATCATAAGACTTGGGATCACGTGAGACACGTCTGTTTCCGTGAGACACGTGAGACAACCTTTTTACACTTGAAACTTCATAGCAAAACCACTATGAAGGTAAAAAAAATATGAATCTTTACAGTATTTTTGCTATGAAGGTAACCTACATAGTAATTTTGCTGTGAAGGTAACCTTCACAGTGTTTTTGCTGTGAAGGTTCAAATTTTTTTTTTGTCTTCACAGTGTTTTTGCTGTGAAGTTTCAAAAGTAAAAAGGTGGTTTCACGGATCTCTGACGGGTCTCATGGAAAGAGGCTGGTCTCACGTGAGCCCATCAGATTTTTTTTACCTTCACGGTGTTTTTGCTGTGAAGTTTCAAGAGTAAAAAGGTTATCTCTCACGGTCTCACGGAAACAGACGTGTCTCACGTGATCCCAACCCTATATCATAATGTGATTATTTATAATATTCATTTTTCATACTTGTTGTTTCACATTATAAAACCTTATATTTTTACATGTATAATATATTATTTCACAATGAAGAAAACATATGATGAAAAATGTAAGAAGGAATCTCCACCCTCATATCAATCATAAATGATTGAACCACTAGATGAACGCTAATGAAAACCATGTGATAAATTACCTTATAAAGTTACCGCTAATTTATGGGTTGTTTTAGGATTAAAAGTTATTAGTGGTCCAAGTCCCTTCTTTTAACTCTTATTCTCATAGTATACTTTGTCTATATATGTATTTATATTTTTTTAATGATTGTTATATATTTGAAATAAAGATTAGTAAATGAAATGATGTTTGGTTTTAGGAAAGTAGGGGTGGGGGAAATGTTGGTAAAAGAGTCAAAAAGTGTGAGATAGTGGTGTCTGTTTCCATTTGTCCCATGAAGGAATTGTAAAGTGTGCAGAGATGGGTTTGTATACTTTGTAAGAGAGAGAGAGAGTGAAATTGAGGCGGCCCTGATTTCCTTAATGCCATCCTCACTAACCCGACCACCCTTCATTCATGCCTACCAATCATTTTCATCTTCCTTATATTTTCTGTGCTCTGCTGTTATGAGACTACCCTATTTCCGTGAGACCCGTGAGACCACCCTTTAACACTTGAAACTTCACGGCAAAAACATTGTAAAGGTAAAAAAATCTGATGGGTTCACGTGAGACCAGCCTGTTTTCGTGAGACCCGTCGGAGACCCGTGAAACCACTTTTTTACTCTTGAAAACTTCACAGCAAAAACAATGTGAAGGTAAAAAGAATCTGAACCTTCACAGCAAAAACACTGTGAAGGTTACCTAAGCAAAAACACTATGTCGGTTACCTTCATAGCAAAAATACTTTAAAGATTCATATTTTCTTTTACCTTCATAGTGGTTTTTGCTGTGAAGTTTCAAGTGTAAAAAGGTTGTCTCACGGAAACAGGGTAGTCTCACGTGATCTTAAGTCTATATATGTATGTACGAAATTTATAAGGTATTCAATTAATCGGTTACTATCACCCTTCTGGACTTGTCATTAGGTTGCCAAAGAAAATTAGATGTATTCAAGTTGACTTTTGAAGTTGAAACAGGCATTAAATAATCTCAGTTATTACAAGAGAAAATATATCAATGGATCTCTATCTATCATCATCCATACACCATTTTAAACCCCAAAACAACATCCAATTCTTACCATGTAACATTTCAAGCACTTCTAATATAACAGTCCGTCAACAAACTACATCTGCTGCCGAGAATTAAGCATTTAAAGGGAAAAATTGAAAGAATGCCAACAATAAAAAAAATAACCGCAGTAAACAGGTTGTGGAATCTTAACCTCAATTTAGTAGCATCGATAGATATGAGTTGCAGTAGAAAATAATCTGCATGTGCGCTATTACATGTCCAAAACCATATTAAAGAAGAAAGCAATACAACCATTTCCTAACAAAAAAACCACAAAATCAGTTGAGCAAATCCCTTCTTTGGTGGAATAAGATGATTACAGGACCTGGGCAGCTGTGTTCAATTTCTCTGCTAAGCTCAGTTGTGTCCTTGTGATGCTTGACAAGTATAGTAACAGCAATTGGTCCTGTCAAGATAACATCAAAACCAAAATGTCATTATGAATCTAAATTACTTCAATTTTTCTAATATATGAAATCAACCAACTAACTAACATAACATGATTTTAAACAATTTTTGAATAGGTCAACAACATGACTTTGGTCTCCATTCAGATCCTGATTTTGTGGATAAGAAAAACGGTTATAACATATAGTTAATATGCTTACTCTATCTGAATTTGGATTATAATGAATGAAGGGTAATTTAGGAATACCAAACATTTTGAATGACTTCTTTTGGGATAAAGAAATATCGTAAGGTGAATCTATTTATGGGGTAGAGAAGATCTATATTTACCTGTAGACTATCATTCACAAGCTTGTCAAAAGATGACGAGGATAGCTTTGGAATGGAGGACACAGTCTCTGATATAAATCTTCCAACGTTGTTATCTGCTGCAACCCGCCCTTCCTACAAGAATTCAAAACAGATGTTTAAAAAAATAGGCATTTGTGAAGAATCCGTAGAGATGTAATTAGTATGGAGTCTATCTCACCACAACATCATCAACATATTTGTAGGTATCATCTATTAATGCAAGCAATCGTTCCATTGTGGCTTCCATTCCTTCCATATCAGTCGGGAGTTTGTCAACTGCTGTGGCCTTGAGGATGTCAACTACAAACAGGAATCTTATATATTAGTTTAACCACGAGTCCCGTTGAATATGATGATATCTATACTATATTATAAAGCATTTGACAAAAAACTCTTAAAAACATATTATTATGCAATAGGTACAATTAATTAAAACATAATTACTTAAAATTCAAAAATACAAGTTATACATGCATTGATACAACTTATTAAAGCTTCATGTTTGAATTCGTGTAACTAACTATACAACTAACTATATAGATAAACATTTAATTTTAAATATAAAAAATGTAACATATAATAAGGATAATCATTCAACTCTAACAGAATGCTTAATTATTATATTTATAAAAATATTATATTATTAAACCAAAATATATTATTTTATTATTAGAGCTAGATTATAATTAAAAACGGAATTAAAGAAAGTACACAAAAAATAAAATCGTATTATAATATCGATAGAGACAAAAAGATAAAATAAAACATTAAAATTAAGATGGATTTCGCTGTATTACGCGAGTATCCTTCTAGTATTTAATAACAAACACACCGTTGAATATAATTATATATTCAATACCAATAAAAATAACACTTTCATCATTAGATATAAAAAGAATAGAGGGAAAGAGTGTGTTAACACATACATCCAACGCGCTCGGCTTCAACCATACGCAGATCCAGAGGAATTTCTTGAAACTGAGCGGCTAATTGCTGATCTCCTAGAGACAAGTTAACAGAAACGAAAGCTTTTATGGAAGCCTCCCCATTGGTGAATCCAGTGTCCACCGTAAGATGAACAGGGTTTGCAACTTCTCTAGAATAGAACTCATGAATAAGAGCACTACCACCCGTGACACCAAATCCAGTTGAAAACCTACACAGTTATAACATATAGCACAATCAAATTGTTGAAATAGATTCAAATATCATGACGACAATATAATTGAAACAAATGATACCTAAAACCAGACCGATTGTGCAAATTGACAAAATAACATTGGTTGAGGAATTACCATCCGACAATCACTTCTTTCGGGTTCACCTTCTGGTGAGAAGATAGCAAGTTGTGATGATAATCTATATCCAGAGCAACCTTGCAACATGATTAAGGATAAAATGAAGGAAGCGTCAGTTGATAATGCCATTATATCTTGAACTTGGAGTAAAATTTCACTTGTTATGGAAATGGCAGAGTTTCAGTTTCAATTTCAATTAAGGTTTGCCACCTCCATTTGTCCGCTTTGTTTGCAGGATTGTTTTCGTGGGATTTGGATTTCACAGAGGGATTGGATTTGGAATCCTTTTGTGTGTTTGGTTTGTAGGATTTGGATTGGAATTGAATTTCATTCCTAATGAATAATTTGTAATAACAAATTAGAAATAATTATAAAAGTAAATAAATTACCTTTTTATTAATTGATTATTAGTAACAAATGGTTTTAACATATTTTTAAACATTAGTATATACAAATCCTATGAAATCCCAACCTCCGGATTTCAAAATCCTATGTTTGATTAATTTCAAAGAATTCCTAGGATTTCAAATCCGATCAATCCTGCAAACCAAACACCAAACACCGGATTTGAATTCCAAACCCCCCCCAAATCCATTCCATTCCTGCAAACCATATGGACCTAACTTTTGTTGAACATAAAAAATCAGGACTACATCGTGCGCCAAAAACCAGAACCTTGCTATTGGGCATTATTTTTATTTTGTAATTCAACAATTATTTTGTGCCCTAACAGTAAGCAACATAGCATCAACCATCAATCAAGATTTGATCATTCTTAATCCAAATTAAAACGAACACTTGATACGCAACAAATAGAACAGAATATTTTAATTTAAAGCCAACCTGGTCAGACGATTCATTGTGAGGAACGACATACGAATTACGAATATCAACAGTGCCGTCGGGAAGAATGGATCCAAGAAGCGTTCCAATGACTCTCTCGGCCTGGTCTGGTCGCCTCACAAAACAATCGCAGATGTTGAAGATTACGAGAGGGTGAACCTTGGCTGACAGGCTACTGGACAATGGAACGAACTGCAAAACCGTTTGATCTGCCGACGCCATCTATACAAAATTTTAGACTCTTACTTAGAATATATATATCGAGAAAACCAATATCAGAGAGATATCAACCAAGCAAAGGTTTCGACCAAACAGAAACGGAAGTCGAAATATCAATGAAATATCACATAACCCAACAGATCTAGAAACAATCAAATAACAGCAGGGAAGAAACAGTAACAAAAAACATATAAGTCTACAAACAAATGGTCTGCTGTTAGTTTGTGTTTTTTAATTGAGAAATATGATGCAAACTAGTTCTCCGCCTACACTGTAATGGCAGATAATTAAGATATCCTTGCCGTTGAAAGTTGGCCATTGGAATTCTACACTTGGTTGGCGGTTCTTTCACAAATTGACAGTTTTCTGGTATTATCTTCGTTCTTGGCGACAAAGAGTGTAATCAGGCTATTATTTATTGCTGCAAGTTGTTTTTTCTTGTGTTTATTTTATACTATGATCGTTCTAGTTCTTATTTGGAAACTATTCACCGCCTTAAAGGTGACTAAGAATCTGTCTTTCGGTTTTTGCTATCTAATATCTTTTTGCACATGTAGCTCTTGTTCTTGCCATTATCCATCTAATCATTATCTTCTTACAGGCTGTAGAAGTGTCTGGGGTCTATGATGACCAAAGTAATTGCATATTTGAGCTTGCATTAGCAAGAAATTCATGGAGATTCTGATCATCTAAGTTATTATCAGAAAACACTTCAATCCACCAGATTCTGCACTACTGAAAGAGGTATTTGCTGATTGTAGGATATATGTTGCCATTTACACACCAAGGATATTTGCTATGTTATCTACAGGAAATTAAGTTATCTTCCTGAATTATTTGTTGCAGAAAGTAAAAAAAAAAAAACTGTTTTCAATTTGATTTTCTCAACTTTATATCAATGAGCTAGGTTTATCTCAAAGAAAGATGGATCTACAGTAACAGCAGATGTATCTTTTTCAGAAAAATACAATTTCATATCAAGGAGTTAGGTTCTTCCCCAAATTTCACATCAATGAGATAGGTTCTTCCCCAAAGTAACAGCAGACCAGTAGAATGTCGTGAAGTAGTACAAGATATCGTCAAGAGAAGTAGATTAGAAATAAATCGTAAACATAGAGAGAAAGACCTAATCGATTATAAAGAAATCAAAATCTTAACAGATATCAAACATGGAGAAATCGAGCAGTAGAACAACGATGAACCAGTAGAGCATGGAGAAATCGTAAACAATAGAGAAGGGTGTATACCTAGAATCGATCGTGAATGAAGCAACAGCAGTCGAACGAGAGGAGCAGTCCAACGGAGAAGCAGTCGAATACGTGAGAAAGCTAGGGTTTTATTTTCAACGAGGGTATTCAGGGGTGTTTCGTATTTGCTTATTTGATATACAAGAGCGGGCCCTGTAAAATAGAAAAATTGAGAATTTTAGTAATTTAGGTGTTTCAACAGCTATGCTATATTAATTGTTAAAATAAAAAAATGGGAAAAAAGAGAAGAAAAATTTCTAAATTTAAAGAATCTCTAAAAATATATAGAAGAGAGAGAAACAATATTTTAATTATATTCAACCAATCAAAATAATTGAAGTTAAGTGTGTAGGAGAGATAAGTAATATTTTATTAAATGATGAAATATTTTATTAATATTGTTAATGATAAAGTTGCTAAAATAGAGTAGTTGTTGAAGTTTAATATAAATTATTATAGAGATTTTGACTTTTAATATACTATTTTAGAAAAAAATTACGATAGATGTCGGAGATGCTCTAACTTATTGGTTTCTTAAGAAAGTTTATCAAACTTTTTGATAAGGTTTAACTTTTTTTTAAAACTTTTATTACTGGGTGTAAATTGTTTATCTAAATATTTAAAAATAAGTGTTCAATTAAAATTTTAGCTTATTTAAAAATAGGTGTCCAGCCATTTTAGTTTGTTGTTAGAAGCTAAGTGTCCAATTTTAAAAATAAATATTTATTTTTTTATTGTATTTTTAATTATGTGATCGAGAAAATTTATTTTTATAATTAAGTATAAAATTATTATTGTTTTAATTAAAAATTGTTTATAGTTATATATTTCAAAATTTGTGTTTTTTTAATTGTAAATATTTATTTTAGAAAAGAGAAAGTAATATTATCGCATCCTCGTGATATTTTGATAATAAAAGTATCAATGATGGTGGAACCTTCAAAAATATTAGTTGCCATATTTTCTTCTGTCATATTATTATCACCTCAATAAAGTAAAACTTCCATAAAACTTTTCTATAAAATTCTTACAAAAACCTCATTTTCCTTATTAATTTTTAATTTATATTTTTATTTATAGATTATTATATGAATTTAATATTTGAATATATCATAAAATTATTAAAAAAACACAAATATAATTTTATACTACAATTGAAAAAAGTGTAAAATTATAAAATATTATTTTTTTGTAAAAAGTAACACTAAATAACAAATAATAACATAAATCATTCGTAATTTTGATTCGACTAAATATGTTCAACCAAATAGCGAAGTTAATAATATAATGAGATAATTAAAAAACTTACATCAAATTTTACAAAAAACGAAGAATAAAATAAAATTAAAAAAGTATTTTGTATTTTTTTTTAATTAATTTTAACTCGTATGTTTTATATATTTATTAAAAAACATGATAAAAAAAATAAGTAAAATAATAACAAAAAAGTAAGGTATGGAAGAACTCGGTTCTTGTTCAAACACTAAAGTTTCAATAAAAACATGTGACAAGAACCTCTGTCCCATAGTGGAGGTTCTTGTTAAAACCTTAAAAAAAACCTCATCAGAAGCCTCCATTGTAAATGTTCCAGCTTAATTTCCATATTTGAAATCCATGTTTCATGTTTGTAGTATTCCTTCTTCTAGCCTCAACCATCCCATTTCGTGCCAAAATCAAGTGTGAATAAGGTTATTTCATAACATCTTTCAAATCAAAACTATGGATCAATCTTTTAACAACGGCTTTTGAACCAAAATCACAAAAGATCGAATACACGAAAAGAACCTAAAAACCGATGCAGATTACATATTGTTCAGCAGCTTGGTTGCTTAATTCTCTCTCAATAAGCCATTGATGAAATCTCGAGCTTTAGATCCGAGTTTTCCTTCTCTGCCATTTCAATCTTATAATTAAGCGCAGACCGATGGAGGTCAAAGTACTTTCAGTTTCCAAATCTTCTTTTCGAGTACTTCAAAGGCAATCTGGTCCTTCTCTTCATTTTCGGCTTTCTCCCATCCTATAACTAACAAAATCACCGTTTGATTGAACACCGATACGATTAAGGTGCTTTGTTTTTCATTAAGCCCGATATGGAGTAGACTATTTGTATTGATTTAGATATCTTATTGTTTGTTTTTTATACCAAATAAACGGTCTAAATATTGGTGTATAAAACCAATCCTCGAGGCAAAAATAAGAACACGATTAGGTCATAACATTAAATTAAGAAAATTTTCACTAAATCATCCACAAAATTCGAAGCCAATTTTCTTAAGTTTAATAAGGTAAATGATCTAGTGATTTTGTTTCTTCCCTGCAAGGCACTGATGTGTCTGTTCTTTCAGGAAAGGCTTCGTTTTCCCGTATTAAAGGATTATCTTATCTCAACATATTTCGCAAAATGAACAGAAACATGCATTAGAAAAAAATCAGCTTTATAAGACGTCAAATATGTCTAAATGTACTAATAAGTTTGTAGGACTTTAAGTTTATAGTACCAAACAATTGTGCGTCCTATGTAAAAATGTCAAAATAAGTTGATAGGACTTCGGGAATCTTAACAAAAAATTTAGGATATTTTGAAATAAAGCGTCCCATTTTGAAAGAAAAAAAATATTACAAAAGTGTCTCTTGTAAAAACCTTATATTAACTTATTGCAACAATTTTACATAACACGTACTATTGTTAGATACTATAAACTTAAGTCCTATAAAACAGTTTATTATGACATTTGGACATATTTAGCATCCTATAAAAACCAATTTTTAGTGAGGCACATATTCGAATATTGTAACGTCCCAGACCAACCGTATCAGATATTGTCCGCTTTGTCCACACACTTGGACTCACGGTTTTAAAACGCGTATGATAAAGGAGGTATCCAAGTCCCTTATAAGACAACTCTCGTCCCCCATCCCCCCACCAATATGAGATATTACAATTATCTAACCTGTCACTAACAGAAGTCTCGAGGTTGCCAGCAACTGAAGAATATAGTTGTGGTAGATACAACCTTTAGCACCAATAAGCCTCATCTATTTCCGCTTTAACGTGGATCACCATCTGCAATATTCAGCTGTTTCTAACTCAACTTCAAAAACCCAAAAGCATCTGGTAGCAAATCAAAACTAGACCCCTTGAATCCACCATACTCATCAGCTTATCATCTTGAAGATTAAAACACAACAACAATAAAGGGACACTTCAACTTAATCAACACAATATTTCAATAAACTTATAATGCATGTTGACTTGGACAACAAATAACTACAAAATTACAATTCTAAATCACACTTCTATTTATAGGAAGACCAAGCACCTCTCTTACCCACTTGCATTCAACAGATTTTGACTTGTGATGCATGCAATGGCTTTAAATAAACCATAATACCTTTTTTTACATTTTACCTGCAAATCACATTTGGTGAGGTGGAGTTTTGAAACTCTGTGTCTGGAGCAAATTCACATACCTTCATAGTTGTTGTTCTCCAGGGACCCTGAGATTAATTAAGGTACACACAAGCTAACCTAGAGATCCAATGACCAATATAAATAAAAAGAAGAAAAAAAGGATAAATTTGTATCACCCTTCAGGGACTTGTCATTAAGTTGCCAAAAAGAATAAAATGTATTCATGTTAGCTTTTTGAAGTTGAAACAGGCATTAAACAGGTGAAAAATATATAAATTCATCTCTATCTATCGTCATCCCAAGAAGCAAAATGAAAATAATAACACAGCAGTGAACAGCTTGTTGAATCTAAACCTCAATTTAGTAGCATCCCTGAGTAAGAGTTGCAGAAAAACAATAATCTACATATCAGCTATTACATGTTAAAAGAGAAAACAATACAACCATTTCCTAACAAAACCACAAAATCTTGAAGCAAACCCCTCTTTGGTGGAACAAGATGATTAGAGGACCTGGGCAGCTGTGTTCAATTTCTCTGCTAAGCTCAGTTGTGTCCTTGTAATGCTTGACAAGTATAGTAACAGCAATTGGTCCTATCACATATAAAACATCATTACCAAATGTCATTACACAAAAAAAATAGGAATGAAGCATAATTTAGGAATGTCAATCATTTTGAATGACTTCTTTTGGGATAAAGAAATATCGTAAGGTGAATCTATTTTTGGGGTAGAGAAGATCTATCTTTACCTGTAGACTATCATTCACAAGCTTGTCAAAAGATGACGAGGATAGCTTTGGAATGGAGGACACAGTCTCTGATATAAATCTTCCAACGTTGTTATCTGCTGCAACCCGCCCTTCCTACAAGAATTCAAAACAGATGTTTAAAAAAATAGGCATTTGTGAAGAATCCGTAGAGATGTAATTAGTATGGGGTCAATCTCACCACAACGTCATCAACATATTTGTAAGTATCATCTATTAATGCAAGCAATCGTTCCATTGTGGCTTCCATTCCTTCCATATCAGTCGGGAGTTTGTCAACTGATGTGGCCTTGAGGATGTCAACTACAAACAGGAATATCATAATTTAGTTTAACCACGATTCCCGTTGAATATGATTGTATATTCAATACCAATAAAAACAACATTTCACCATTGAATATAAAAAGAATGGAGGGAAAGAATGTGTTAACACATACATCCAACACGCTCGGCTTCAACCATACGCAGATCCAAAGGAATTTCTTGAAACTGAGCGGCTAATTGCTGATCTCCCAGAGACAAGTTAACAGAAACGAAAGCTTTTATGGAAGCCTCCCCATTGGTGAATCCAGTGTCCACTGTAAGATGAACAGGGTTTGCAACTTCTCTAGAATAGAACTCATGAATAAGAGCACTACCACCCGTGACACCAAATCCAGTTGAAAACCTATACAGTTATAACATATAGCACAATCAAATTGTTGAAATTGCTCCATGGTTTACAGGAAGTTATCAACAAGGCAGTCAAGTTATAGATGAAACACATTCAAAGAACTTGTAAGCATGGAGTGAAACTTTAACAATTTTCACTTATGATAGATAACGGAAACCAGTAAAGTTTAGAAAAAGCAACATAACTATAGGTTTTTTAAGATAGAAAAGATTATTGATAGTTTGATACTGTATTAACATCATTATGAAAATAGCACCATCTATAAATGACGTATCAAATTTTGACATATTTAGTAATTTAAAAAGAGGTTTGCAAATTACAAGAAAATGCTTTCCAATTAAAGACTATGTTTATAGCTGAGAGAAGAGAACAATATCCTTTTAAATCATGGTTGGCAAAGGAGTCATTCAGGCTGTGAATAAAATGTGAAAGTTAAAGAAATTTATGATCCCTTCAAACCTATATATTGTACATTTGCTTGACACTATGTGCAAACTTTGCAAAAGGCACAATGAAATCCCCAAGCACCGAAAAACTAAGCCCTTTACATTGGTAAACTCCGAAAGGTTCTTAAGGTAGCCTGTCTTTCTTAAGACATAATCCCAAAAGTAAGGTGAGGCTCTTATAGATTCCCATGGTTCTATATTTTGTAATGTTCAATTAGAATATATGATTATTTTGGATTCATTATCTTCTCTGAAGCTTCATTTTACATTGTTTTGCTACTGTTCAAGGCAATATCAAACCTATATAACAAGCAATACTGAGACTTACAGTCTTGCATCCTTCCCTACATGGCTTGTCTTGCATGAATAGGTTGCAACTGACTAGTCCAGACAACAAATAGAAGAGATACCTTGAGTACACCAACCAGTAACAATTCTTATCATATTCCATATTTGCTTGATAGGAATTTATAAAATGGCATGGAAGTTGTTCTAGCTCCTGGCAATCTCTATTTCAAATTTTTAGACCCTAATTTATTTAACAAAAAGAAGCAAATAGGCATCTATCCCTTATCCCATATACATAAATGTTGTTTGGGTCACAACCACAAATAAGGTCGTAAATGAAATCTTATAGAATCTACATGTCAGCTCCGGAGAAACAGCATCAATTCTTAGGGGCCGTTTACCAAACACTTACCTGGGTAAGTGTTTACCAAGTCACATTACCTCACCACATGAATATGGCAAGGACCAAGAATCTTACACGGTAAGAGCGAGGCGAGGACCGAGAGTCTTATACTCTTACCCAGTAAGTGTGGTCGACGGCTATTACCATTGTTAGCACTTACCAGACAAACTGTTGTATAGAATGTTGTTTAAGTGGACTAAAATCTTACCGGGTAAGTAAGTGATAGTGTTGAATTTTTCCGGAAAGCACTTACCGAGTAAGTGTTTGGTAAACGACCCCTTAGATTATCACGTACTTTTGGCTCCATTCTTTATTTCACACAAAAACTGGAAGCAATTAACAGGAAGGTCGCATATTATGAGAATTCCAGTCGCACTCCTAACTTGAAGAAATAACATGGTGCTATACTACCTCTTCAAAGATCTACTTGAACCTTGGCATTCTTGGAAAGTAAGCAATATAAATATGGTAGTCAATACCAAAGGGCCAATGGCCTAGCAGTATTCGGCACCCAACCTTCCTACATTTGCCGCATATAAATATTATATACTTCAAAAAAAATATGGTAATCAAGTCGCAACCAATCATCAATTTTCAAGTCATGCAAGCAGATTTAAATACCATGACAACAACATTGCAAATTGACAAAATAACATTGGTTGAGATATTACCATCCAACGATCACTTCTTTCGGGTTCACCTTCTGGTGAGAAGATAGCATGTTGTGATGATAATCTATATCCAGGGCAACCTTGCAACATGATTAAGAAGAAAATAAAAGAAGTGTCAGATGAGAATATCATTATATCTTAAAACTTAAAGCAAAATTTTCATTCGTTATGGTAATGCTGGAGTTTCAATTTCAGTCAAAATAAGGTTTGCACCTCTAACTTTTGTTGAACATAAAAAATCAGGACTACATTGTGCGCCAAAAACCAGAACCTTGCAGTTAGGCATTATTTTTATTTTGTAATTCAACAATTATATTTGTGCCCTAAAAGCAAGCAACATAGCATCAACCATCAATCAAGATTTGATCATTCTTAATCCAATTTCTGTTAAAACAAACACTTAATACGCAACGAATAGAACAGAATATGTTAATTTAACGCCAACCTGGTCAGACGATTCATTGTGAGGAACGACATACGAATTACGAATATCAACAGTGCCGTCGGGGAGAATGGATCCAAGAAGCGTTCCAATGACTCTCTCGGCCTGGTCTGGTCGTCTCACGAAACAATCGCAGATGTTGAAGATTACGAGAGGGTGAACCTTGGCTGACAAGCTACTGGACAATGGAACAAACTGCAACACGGTTTGATCCGCCGACGCCATCGATCCAAAATTTTAAACTCTTATCTAGAATATATATATATATATATCGAGCAAACAGGAGAAAACAAATATCAGAGAGATATCAACCAAGCAAAGGTTTGGTGTATCGACCAAACATAAACGGAAGGCGAGATATCGGAGAGAAAAATTGAAAGATATCGAGCAAGCATAGAGAAATCGTACCTGGTTTATGCAATGGAGAAGACTGGTGTTGCTATGGAGAAGGAAAATCAAGAAGGGCTGCTTGATTTATATTAGGTATATTAGGTGTTAGAGTAAATTACGTTTTTTATACTTGTGGTGTGTTACAAATTGTGATTTTAGTCCCTGTGATTTAAAAATTATTATTTTTATGTTTGTGGTTTTTAATTCATTACTATTTAGCCTTTATTAAAATATTATTTACAATGGGAATTAATTTAGGAATGAAAATAATAATAAATTATAAATTAAACAGACGAAAATCACAATTCAAAATCATAAGAAAAAAACAAAATTATTTACCTCAATTATTATTCTAATTATATTTTAATTCTTTTTCTATTTAAAATGAGATGTTTATCTATTATTGGAGCAAAACATGTATTTTCCAGACACGCAAACCGGCCCACACAGGCTGTCAATTCCCAATGTGAAGGGTAAACCTGACTCACTCAGCGACAAGGCGATTGCGAGGGGGCCTGGGATCGAACCCAAGACCAACGGCCTATTGGAGCAAACATCTCCTCGTCCCTTAACCAATTAAGCTACACGCCATTGGCCATGTTTATCTATTATTAGTTACACAAATTTAAACATATAGCTTTAAGAAACTATACTTACATATAATTTTGAATTTTAAGTAATATGTATCAATAAACAGTATTTTATGCATAGAAAAATAGTTTCTAAGGGTTTTTGTTAAATGTTTTATAATGTAGTATAAATATTGTTATATCTAGTTATTTTTTTAAAATCCTAAATTCTAAACATACTATTGATATCATCAATATCTCAATCGATTTAATTCGTCCTTAAAATTGATTGAATTTATGTATATTTGTTGCATTATAACCATACTCGAACTCAACCGACCACAACTCGAAACCCGACCAACCCAAATCCAAATTGAAACAGAAAATTCGGGTTTTGGTGTCTGCGTAAACTTTGTCTATTTTAGGAATTCCTTCTAAAAAATGAAAAGCACTATGCAAACTGACTATTTCTGTCAATTTCCGGATTTTATATCATTGTTTTCCATATTCTCAACCCAAAGAAAAATTATTGGTTAAAGAAAATAATATCAAAACTATCAAATTCATCAACAATATCAAATTTGTTAATAACTAATCAAGAACACAACATCATAAATTATAAATCTAGATAAAAAGAACCTAAAATAAAAGCTCCCAACATATAAAAAAATCATTGCTAAAATCATAAAACCCAAAACTCTAATCAAAACCCATAAATAGCATAGAGAAATTGAAATGACATGTTTGCTAAAATCATAAAACCCAAAACTCTAATCATAAAACCCAAAACTCTAATCAAATTTATCAATTTCTATGATTCCGTCTACCTCTGAATGCTTCCTTCAATATCTACAATCGAAGAAATTGAAATGATATGTTTGATTTCTTAACTAAAACTGGACTTGCTATATGCCTTCTATCTGTGAAGCTTATTGTTGTGTGTTTTTTTAATGACAATACAAAACAGATTCCAAAAATAAATATCGGTTGAAAAAACGTGATGACTTTTAAAGATTAAGGTCTTGTTTTTTTTTTTCATTCTAAGCTCTTAATCACCACTTATATTTGATTCGTTTAAACGTTTCATAATCATTTCAGAATTGAAATCAGACTTCAACACCTCTTAAAAAAAGAAACGCCACCTAAATCTCAAAAACTCATGCAAATCTATACACTTGTTTAAAACATTGCTAGAAACAAATGAAGATAGAGATGAAATTGATTGAAAATGGGAAGTTGATTGCATATATAGAGAAATTAAAGTACAAGAAAAGCCCACAAAATACTTGGATGAGGGCCACCAACACACTCCCTCCACTTCAAATGGATTCTTAATGGAACCATAACAAAATCTACCTGCATACATACATACACTTAATTAATTCAATTCCATCATTTGTTCTTGAATGGGATGGCTCTGATCACGACTTGATGATACAAAGCTGCTAATGCTGCCCCAATGAATGGTCCTACCCAGAACACCCACTGCATACCAAAATTAATACACAATTAATTAATTAATTATTATCAACTACATTATATATATACATATATATATAGAGAGAGGGGGAGGTTCAATTGATAATTTTGTATATTTAAAGAAACATCGTTAGAACCATATAGATATGGATCTCATACAATATAAAATTATATCTAATTTACTGGTGGATTCCGTTGATCAAATATAGTGGATTCCGTTGATCAAATATAAATTTAGATAGCATGAGACGCATATCATATATAGTTTTAAAGATGTTTCTTTGTTCATTTAAATAAGGTTGTTCTTATATAAACCTGCCCTATATCAATTATATATTTCATATTTCAAGATAATTTATAGGCTTACGTGATCATTCCATGAGTGTTCCTTGTTGTAAATGATGGCAGCTCCCAAACTCCTTGCTGGGTTAATCCCGGTTCCGGTGATCGGAATGGTGGCCAAGTGAACCAGAAACACAGCAAACCCAATTGGTAACGGCGCCAATATCTACACAAAACCCATATATATATATATATATACTCAAATTAACATCTTCTTAATTAATTCATAATAAAACTAAAGATTAAAATTAATTAAATATGTTCATACCGGAACATGAGAGTCACGGGCGCTACGTTTGGCATCGGTGGCCGAGAAAACGGTGTAAACGAGAACAAATGTGCCGATTATTTCAGCACCGAGACCGTCACCCTTGGTGTAACCGTGAGCGATCACATTGGCGCCACCTCCGTTTAACTTATACTGGTGGCCTCCTTCGAACCCCCTAACCACACCGGCACCACAGATCGCACCAAGGCACTGCATCACTATGTAGTACAACGTTCTAGTCAACGACAACTTTCTTGCAAGAAACAACCCGAATGTCACCGCCGGATTAATATGTCCACCTGTAATTAATTAATACTCAGTTAATTAATTAACGAACCTAGATCGATAACTAATTAAAGATAATTTCTTTTATTCGAAGATACCTGAGATTCCGGCGGTGCAATAGACGAGTGCGAAGATCATGCCGCCGAAGGCCCATGCGATGCCTTGGATACCGACGGTGGAGCATTTGGTCGGAGATTTAACGACCCCCATGACTGTTAAAACGGTGACGTATAGAAACAGAAAGGTAGCGATGAATTCGGCGATCCCAGCTCTGTAAAAGGACCATGAAGAAAGCTCCGACGGCTCAAAAAACGGTGCCGGCGGTGGTTCTTGGTAATCCTTATCTGGCACCTGTGCCGCCGTTCCGATGGGTTGTCTTTCACGGAACTTGTTAGCTCCTAATCTAACATCCTCTTCCTTTCCCTCCATTGTTGTTCTTCTGATCACCGGAAAATCACTTTGTTTATGTGGAAATCGGCGGCGGTGGCCGGTGGTGGTGGTGAGTGAGTGTGGTGGTGGGAGTGAGTGGTAGTTATAAATAGGAAGAAATGGTGGGCCAGGTGGGGTATGGTGGCTGTGTATTCTATCACCGTCCAGTTCATGCTAATGGTGCGTGATGTTTTTTATTACTGCAAATGGCCAACGACGTCGCTTTGGTCGGTTAACCACTCCATAAAAATAGAATACACCTAGGTGGCAAAATGCCAACCACACACGTGTCAATGGAGGAACGTTATCCTGTGTTGTGACTGTTTGATGATGACTCACACCGCCCCATATCCCAATACTACAAAATGAATTTTTAGTCTTCACATGTTATTTAAGAAAAAATACATGCTCTAAAATAAATTATATTATATTGTATTGTATAATAAAAGGTTTTCTAGAATTCTCCATTGTAATATCATCGGGGAAGATTTCGTTTTGATTTTGGAAGTAAGTAGTTTGTCTCCAAAAAAATTTATGACCTTTTCTAGATTTCAAGTTTAGATAGTGAAGATGGGGAGTAGGATCTTAATATTAGAAGATAAGAATATGTGATACAAATTTCAAACTTATATATATGATACAACCCTAATTATTTGTTAATCATATAACTAATATTAATTATATAAACAAACTTAGATTAATCATATCAAATGTCAAATTATTTCCATGTTGCATCACACGTAGGACCAGCAACGGGTAGGGTAATGGTAGGATAAACGTTAATTCGTTATCCAATTCATTTAAAATAGCGGGTAACGAAACGGATAATTATTCATATTATAAAAAGTCTTATCCATATCCACACGCTATCCACTAAGATAGTGTAACACCCTGAATTTTGTGTCTCACGATTTTCTCTTAATAAACACAAGTTTAGTATTTCGTTAAGATAGTGTTAATGTTATGTTGGGTTTCCAGAAGGAAAATGCGACCATGGCAGGTGCGACCTAGCCATGGCATCATCGCAGTTGGAGGTCGCAAGTTTTGTATCGTAAGTCGACCAGGAGGAAATGCGACCAAGACCTGCGACCTGGCCATGTGCCACCATCGCAACTTTAGGTCGCAAGTTTTGTACCGTAGCTCAATCAGGGAAGGCGCAACCAAGGCAAGTGCGACCTGACCAGGCTATCGTCGCACCCCTTAGTCGCAATTCTTGTACCGTAGGTCCATTTGGAGAAGTGCGACCGGGCCACTGCGACCTGGCCAATGCCCGCGTCGCAATTCGGGGTCGCAATTCGCATCAGAAGTATAAAAAGAAGTGTTGACTAATATTTCATTTATTATAAAATAAGATTTGTTGCTCTCCACATCTACTCTCTACACCAAACCCTAATAGGCGATTTTAGGGCATTCATGGCTCTCCATTAAACGATCAGGGAAGGAAGTCCATCCTTGAAACTCAAGTGTTAGGATTCAAGATCTAGGGCTCAAGCCTCTAGTGTTCTTCATCCGTCTCTAGAAGTTCAAGTTTAGTTGGAAGTTTTCTAGGGTTTCCTCAAACTATAGTATTGTGAGTTCATTCATACCTTTCTAAAACTTTATACATGTCAAAATGAAGTATTTTACCTTAATGTGATGTTTAAAATAAGTATTTCTATACTTGGAAGATTTTGGTAAAACTAGGTCAAAATGTGTCATTTATGGCTTTTATTTGAAATGATGAAATGAGTACGAAGGACGGTTTTAAAACACCCTTATGGGTTTTTGACGACAAATATGATGTATAAACCTAAATGTTATTTTGACCTAATTTTGGGAAGGAAGGTTTTGAAAATATGAAGTTTATCATACGTAAAAAAAAAATTATGAAGAAAAGTTTTGGAAACATGGAAGTTAATCTTCACAAAGATTTTGTGAAGGGAAGTTAATACATCGGAAACGATTGTATTCGAAAGTTAGACTAGTGTAAATGGATCCATAGGCACATATAGTCAGAAGTATTTGAGGATGACACTTGTAATAGATCCCGGTTTGGGTTTGAACTTGTGCGGAAGAGTAATCGATGTGATGACGGATCATTCCCGTAGAAGTTTCCCTCAAAAGAAGTAAAATGTATCTTTTAGGTGTAAATCGCGGAAGTAAAGAAAAAAGAAGTTTTCCTCAAAAGAAGTAAAACGTATATTTTAGGTGTAAATCGCGAAAGAAAAGAAAAATAGATGTTTTGGAAAAGCTTTTGGTTAAATGCTTATTTACCGTTTTCGAAGTTTAAATGACTTTTCTATATTTTGAATTGTTTGTTCTCACTAGGCTTTAAGCCTAACACTTTTTCTTAAAATGACATGTATAATAGGTGATCAATCTGGTGGGGCTTGATGGGATGAGTTAGCTAGATGCCGGTTGTGGCATCCTTTGGAAGTGCACTTTCGTGTGTATAGATGTAGTTACATAGAAGTGTATTTTGAGGATTTAGAGACACCCGAACTTAATTTGTATCTTACAATTGTATAGATTAATAGGTCGTCGTCTAGTATCCCCTTGAAGTTGTAAACTCAGTAATCTTCTCCCCATCTTTATGAGTGATGTTTATTTTATTGAAGTTATTCCGCATTTTATTTGGTTTAAATTTAACTCCCATTTTTAGGGGTGTTACAGATAGTGGGTAACGTAACGGGTAATTGACAAATGGTAAAAAAATCATTTTTAACTATTGTTTATTGCAGTTTTTACCCTACCCATTGCCAGCGGTAAAAAAACAGGTAATTATCCATGTCATAAAAACTCTTATCCATATCCATACCCTATCCACTAAAATAGCGGGTAACGAAGATAGCGGACAACGACTGATTATTACAGTCAAAAACTTTAGCCTAAAATACCTTTGTAATCTTCTTTTAATTAATTCAACTTGACATATTTAATATTTATATGAGATGATTAAATACTTGATGATGATTAAAGCAACTTTTTTATTAAAAAATGTAATGTTTGGAAAATGTTTCTAGAGGCTGTCATATTAAATTCTTTAATCGACACAAAATGATCATTACGAGCAAAGCAAATTTAGGGGGTATTAATTCGTTTGTGATTTCACGGACTTGAATTAAATTGATTAGTTAAAGTTTAAGATATATTTTAATATTGGTACATAAAAAATCATTTAACGGTTTGTTAATTTTATTTATTTTAGTTGTACATGAACTTATTGATTGTTGAAAATTCTAATACCGAGGACGAATTGGGAGCACGAGATCAATAAAATGGAGAGCTAAAATAAATGAAAGAGAAAAATTAAGGGTAAAAATTTATATTTTTCATAAGATTTTTGGTTTTACTTTAATAGGCCTTTTTCCCACATATCACTAGAAGAGAGGAGACCATTATCGACGGAAAAATCCGTCATAAATCCATCGGTAATGGCCGGATACTTCGGAAATCTGTTAATAAAGAGAGGTCGGAAAATGGGTTGTGGGAAAAGGCTTCATAAAATAAAATTTTAGAGTAAATTATGGATTTGGTCTTTAAGATTTGTTAAGTGTTACAACTTTTAAGTTTTAAAATATTTTCGATGTTCCTGAGGAGATGAATTTTCAATAAAATAAGTATATATGATTAATTAGACAAATGGTAAAATACAAGGAAAAAGGTAAACCATCATAATGGTATTGAGTTTAACATATAAAAAGGACGGTCGTTAATGTAAAGGACCAAATAAATCCATAACAAATGTATATGTGGAGGTTTTTTTTATAATAAATGAGAAAAAGGACAACTTTGTAATAATTAGCATACCTTAGGGACCAAATCTGTTATTTTCTCTAAAATTTAACAAAACATGTTACATCAAAGAATTAAGAAAGAGATAAGAAGTTGGGCTAAATATAGCTACTTTGTTTGTGATATTAGACATGGGTTTTGTGGGCTTCAACATCTCTACAACCTGTTTTCATAAAGGTTATTCCAAAAATAATCGAAGGGAGAGGCTAATATTTTCATAAAGGTTATTCCAAGTTAAAAGGTTTCATTTATCTTTTATTACCTAGTAATTATTATAAGAACTTATAAATACTAGATATTAATAATATGTATTGCAATTTATATTTTATTTTAAAACCAGTTTAAAGTATTTTTGATGATTATTTTAATTAAATCATATACCAATTTAAATCCCTGTAAAAAATAAATATATTGTCATTTTACTGAATAACGTTGTATTATTTTATCCAAACTAAAGTTTTTTTTTTCTACAATAGAGCATGATTTCGTAGTCTTATGTAAACTTTCTTTCTAATTTGTTATAATACTTGTCTTAATTACCCGGTTTAACAACCAGTTTACTGATCAACTTAACACATTACAAGTTTAAACCAGATTTGAACCACAATCAAACTCGATTTCATCTACCACCACAATGATATTTTGTCTTGTCGGGACTAAACAAGGCATACAACTTTTCACAACAGCCAACAAGACAAGGTGGTGGTCACCACGATAGTAGCCATAAGACCACATATCAATCAAATCAAACCATACAAGCAATAAAAATCTAACCATCTAATACAAATAATTAATTAAAATACCTTCATCTTAATCTTACATTCATTTTCCTGCTTAAACTTTCGAACCCTAGTTCATAGTCGATCCTCAAAATGAATGCCTAATCTTGTTTTCACTTTAATTTTTATTATGTTCTTTTGGTCATCACATCTAACCCTTTGTTCTTAGCTAGTACCGCAAACCATCCCTCGGATAGACCTCTGATTTCCTACATACGCCACAACAGTGAGTTTTGAACCTTTGGAGATTCTTCTCAATGGCTACCGGTTTGAGTCCTTTATTTTATACTCAAAGATTGCTGGTTCGAATCCTTAAACAAAATAGCTGCATCTTAATCGTACATTCGTTTTCTTATTCAACTGGCACAATAAGTTTTGAACCTTTGGGCTTCTCCTCAAAGGTCATATGTTCGAGTCCTTAAAGGCCATTGAAGATTTTTCTGAATGTTCTTAGGGACTCCTAAAATTAGTCAAGGTGTGTGTAAATTGTCCCGAACACCAACGATAAAAAAAAAACCCATGACATCATATGTTATTAATTGTTTGCACTTTTTGTTGTCATCTCATGTTAAACTCAACAAATTAAGAACTCTTTAAAAGGTCCACAATAGTAGTTTTTATAAGAACATTTTTTTTGTAGGTCTTATTTATATTGATATAGATTATATAAAGAAATAAAATAAAATAAACAATAAGTAAAATATCATTTCCTACAAGTGTTATGATAAAAAGTAATATCTTTATTCAACCACCTAAAGGACATTAGATTCTTATAAAAAATCTCTCTACCATAATACTTTTACAACATAGTGTATTTTTTTTTTCTAAGAGTCCGTTTACCAAATCTTACTCGGGTAAGTGCTTACGGAAAAAATTTAACACTACTATTTACTTATCGGATAAGATTTTAGTCCACCAAAACGGCATCGTATGCAACAATTTACCCAGTAAACGCTTATCGTGGTAAGAGTCGTCGTCATCACTTACCGGGGTAAGACTCTTAGTCCATGATTTTCTTGTATTCACTCTTACCGGGTAAGATTTTTGGTACTTGTCATATTTCTCCGGTAAGGTAATATGACTGGGTAAGCACTTACCCGAAACTTATCTAATAAAATGTTCTACTTAAGAGCCGTTTACCAAACGCTTACCCGCTCTTTAATAAAACGATCTACTTAGGAGCCGTTACCAAACGCTTACCCGAGTAAACGTTTGGTAAATTGGCCCTAAGCAGAACGTTTCATTTGAAAAGTTTAATTCTCAAACGACGGATGTGACATTTTTTACAAGAATACCCTTACAATGTAGATGGCCGATGGCTGACTTGGTAGGGACATCCTTGTCAATTGAGTAGGATTCTAAATAAGTCAAACCCTTTGACTGAAGTTGTTCTTGTTAAAACACCCCCATAAGATCTGTGCCCTCCTCCGCTCCTAACTGAATCCCCAACACAGACATCAACGGAATCATCACCATCTCCGCCGTCCATCGCCATCGTCAACATCCAATCTAGAGAGACCGGAGACACCTATTATGGATATCTAGAGAGAGGAGGGAGGTAGAGAGTCAACGTTAAACATTGGTGTAAGAAAAGTGATTGATCTGATCTCGAAATCGGAAATCAAGTCTTCTAAACCAAATCAATGGTGGCCAGGACAAGTTTAATTAGCCGTCGGACGGCACAGAAGTTCCGGCAAGCAGCGATCTCGGCCGCTGGCTCACTCAAGATCAAGTTGTTACTATTTTGTTGCTTTCTCTTCACATTGACCTTGCTCGCGAGCTGTATGCCATCGTTTTTGGGATGGGGGCAACAGAGTGTTCCCCGTCTTGATCGAACTTCGAGGTCACTTAATTAATTATCCAACAATTTGCTTTATCTTTTGGCAAAATGGTATATCTATATACTATACACTACTTCAATTTGCACTGAAGATATATACATAACAAATATGATATAGGAGAGGTCCATAAACAATTGAACACTACCAATTGAAAGGAGATCTCACTATCCATAAGAATCAAACATTACATAAGAACAGATCAGAATACACGAAATAAGCCAACATTACAGCTTGAATCTTCCATTAATTGCAAGGGGCCCACTTGGTATCAACTTGTCAATTTCATCTGCATTAATTGCTCTAGTGCTCCCTCTCTCAAGCTATATTTGGAAAATTTATTATCTTCCATTGAGATGAATCATGACTGTTGTTCTTTTCTGTGTGTGTGTGTTTGTCTTCTAATTCTGGTGAGTTGCATCACCAGTTACTGATATTTTCACCATTGACGGTGGAAAAGAACTTCCCAAAGATAATCTACATTCCAAAGTCACGTATCATGAAAATGTTAGATAAAAGTAATTTATCTTTCTCTGACAGTTATTAAACATACAATTGTGCCAAGTTGTTGATGCATAAATTGAAAATTGGATTAGGAGTTCAGACGGTTTTATCTTAATTAAGGTTTATAGAACAATATGTTATCACCTAATTAGTGGTCTGAAGGGACTGGGGTGATATATTCCTCACCGGTATTTATTAAATTGTGATGCAATGTATATACATTCAGGATTATATACATCCAAAAGAATTTGAGTATCTTGATTAGTTTTGAATGTATATAATCCTGAATTTTGATAAGCTGTCAAAGATGCGGTAGAAGTTGCACATGGAAGTACTAGTTTTTGCCTTTGTTGTTGGGGGATTACGAATCTACTTACTTGGCAGAAAGAAAGATATTTCACATTAGGTGTACGGCTTAAACACATTTTAATATCATTGATACTGTTAGAGGTAACTTTATATCTCTTTACATTTCTTAGAACATGCAAATTTTATCTTTCTGTAGTTTTCAAACAGTTATGACTAGGTGAAATTGAGTGGCTGATTTAGATGGAATATAACATCTTTATTCGACCGACAGACAGACTTATATTAGTCACTTTAGAAAAGGCATGCATTTTGGAAAGTGATGTCAGGACCCTTGGGGTTACTATACCACCATTGTGGCCTATAACCAGCTGTGTTAAAGCCAATTTGGCTAACTTCCAAGATTGCTTCCTATGATTATGGTCAGGATCACCAATTCAGTAATTGAATGTTAATTTATCTTTGTATAGAAGATTTGACCACAGCATTGCTGCTACTACCACCACTATAAGCCATTTTCAGGGTCCAATCTACTCATGCTGTCTGCAGTACATTATTAGTTCCGCAACTTCCCAGTAGCGAATAAGACATAAATTTCCAATTATAAGTGTAGGGCTGTGGAATTGTCACAGTCATTGTGCTCTACATAGAACAAATAATTTGCTAATTTTGTTGGGTTTAAGAAGATGGCATAGGATCGTGTGAGAAGTAAAGTTAAGGTGAGAAGCGTAAGAAAGAGATCTGAGCCATTGATCACTTTTAATCTCATACCCACCCATGAATTGCGCCTTACAAAGGAGTTGATCCGGTGCATCTCATCCTAATGTGCATCCAAGGGTGGAGATCCCTTCTTACGCTTCTCACTATAACTATCCTTCTCACCGGAACCCAACCCTTAAGAAGATATGGGAAATTTTCTTCATGCTCTTCTAAAGAGTTACATACATGTGTTCATGTGTTTGGAGGGGGAGATGACACTTTTCTGTTTTCACAACTATTTCCACTGAATGTTATTCCGTACACAATAGCGAACCTAAGGAAATCCTCTTTTAACATGTTTAGTACATGTCGTACTAAAGGTTTTTTCAAGATCCAACACTTGGTTGATACGTGATGCTCTTAATATTCTATTCTTGCCGTCTTGTGACTGGTTCCTTTTAACATTGATGTAATAGTAAGCTAGTTTTATTTTATTTTAAATTTACACTTCAAAGTGTTCGAGTCCACATCTGCTAGACTTGGATACTTTCTTTTAATATATGTTGGAACCTCCCTTTCGCCTCAAGGGGTCTTTTGAAAATTAATCTAATAGAGTTCCACATATTTTCACACAAAGCTTTAGTTTCGCTATCACTGTTGATCCATGACCATTTTTTAATCTGAAACATGCGAGCATGAAAAACTGATCTCTTTCTTTGGGATAGAAGACAAGAAATTTGAAACATTAATGAGTACTTAGAAAGTTAGAATACCTCTAACATAAGAGCTATTTATGTTTTAATATCAACAGTTCTATAGTATTTCACTTGCTACCATGTCAGTATATGGTTCTTACTTTTCTTCTTATATATGCTGATTCTCTAAAATGTTTTTACAGGAAAGGGTATACACTGTTGATAAATACTTGGAAACGATATGATCTTCTCAAGCAATCAATTTCTCATTATACATCGTGTCCTGGACTAGACTCTATTCACATAGTATGGAGTGAGCCTAATCCGCCTTCAGATCCTCTTGTGAAATTTCTGAATCAGGCTGCAAAATCAAATGGTGGAGATGGTCGATATATTGAGTTGGTTTTTGATATAAATAAGGAAGATAGCCTCAACAACAGATTTAAAGAAATCAAGAATCCTAGGACAGATGCTGTTTTTTCTATTGATGACGATATCATATTTCCTTGCTCATCGGTAGAGTTTGCTTTTAGTGTTTGGGAAAGTGCACCAGATACCATGGTGGGATTTGTTCCTCGCATCCATTTGATTAATCGATCGGTATGTTCTTTTACTAAAAAACTTGGGAATCTTGCTTTGTTATAAAAGATTTTTTGGATGGAATTTTTCTGAATATAAGCTTTAGGCATGCAGGAATATATGCTTATGCAGTCATGCATGTGTGAATAATTTATCATCTTTCACCTATTTTATGCATTGATGAGATCATCAGCATCTTATCTAGCTAACAAGTGTTTTTTATGACATATATGCAACAAGATTCCTTACCTTCATCATTCCAGCTAAATGTTAATAATCTAAGTTCAATTATCATCCTTTGATCTTTTTATTTGGAGTCAGTAAGCTCCTAACTTTGAACCACAACTCCTCAAGGCTTTGATTAATGGAAATATTTAGTTATATATTTTTTTTTAATTTTATGCAGAAAGAGAACAAAGGTTCCTATGTTTATGGTGGATGGTGGCCTGTTTGGTGGACTGGTACATACAGTATGATACTCTCTAAGGCATCCTTTTTCCATATGAAGTACCTGCGCTTGTACACTAATGAAATGCCTAAATCCATCATGGAATATGTAAAGTCGAATAGGTACCCTTTTTAGATTACTTGCAATTTTACCGCTTATTTTTATCATTTTTACATAAGTTATGGGACTTATGGCATTACATTTGAAGATTTCACCAAGTTTCATTGAATCAAAACAGGAATTGTGAAGACATTGCAATGTCATTCCTGGTTGCTAATGCAACAGGTGCCCCTCCTATATGGGCAAAAGGTAATTTAATTTAAGAATACCTTATAAGTTTTATAGTAAAAATTTATATACAATTAACATTATCTACGGATTTGGTGTCTAACTATAGGCAAGATATACGAGATTGGATCAACAGGAATCAGTAGTTTGGGAGGCCATAGCAACAAAAGGACGGAGTGCGTGAATAGGTTCGTGGCTGAATTTGGCAGGATGCCATTGGTGCCAACTACTGTGAAGGCGGTTGATAGCCGCGATACCTGGTTCTGGTGATTCCGTGTGCTTATAATACCTTTCTTTTTTCTTCTCTAGTTTCACACTTAGCTTGTTTAATTAGCACTATCTACCCATCTCTTTGTATTATTCACCTATTTTATGGTTGTTTCCATTCAGCAAATCAAACCACGTAATCTGGTCTTTATTACAACACGAACCATTGTAAAACAAGACCATTTTTAGCCTGTTTTTGTATCAAATATACAACTCCCACTCTGTTTTCAGATTATGCAAAACCAAGACCAACCTGTATTGTGGTTTTCAACACTTTGCTTTTCTAGTTTGCAATTTGTTCACTTTCTTCTAGTGTGAAACCCCATGCTTTTCGAGTTTGTGTCTGCAATTTCACATGGGTTTGTCTTGAATCTTAATGGGTTCACTGTAGATTTAGCAAAAGTGCATTTATTTATTTAGGCCATAACCATAACCATGCCTGAAGTAACATGGGACTATAAGTAGTTATCTGTTGGGAACTTGTGTGGGTGAAGTGGGTTTTGATAGCATCCATACCCACTTGTTTTTCTATATATTTGGTTTATTTCTTTTAATAAATTACCCCTGTTGCCAGAATTTTATGCATACCTTCACCTTCATTTTTCTTGGGGATTTGTTTTTTTTTTTTAAATATTTTTTTAGAAATATTATTTAAGGGGTGTTATTAAAAAAATATAAAGGGGGTGATAAGATGTAGACCAAGTTGTATTGTAGGCTATCTTCTTCATTCTTTTCACACCAAGACCAAGTAATGGAAGGAAGAAAATTGGGGTAAAGCATCACGTACGCAAATGTTGAAATCTTGTCTTCCAAAAGGAAAACAGGCTGCTTTACTTATGGATATATATGGAAACATTTTTTTAATGATTAATTAAATATAATTATATAATTCCATGTCGATTAACATAAAAATGATTAATTAATTGGTCATAACACACGTAATTGAGACAAGTTTGATAAATTAAGTTTTCCAATAAACAAAACATTCTTGCTGTTTATAAAAGTTTTCCAATTAGAGATTGTTTTTTTGGATTCAATGTATCTTTTTAGCAAGACTTTAATTCGAATTAATGTATTTGTTTGTTTTTAATGATTGATTTCGATCCAAAAATTTCCTCAAACTTATTTCTAATAATTATGTTATAATTTTTATGAGTAAGAAAAATCAAAAGATTTAAAGAAGTTTACATCCAACCCGATCAACCACTTTATTGTAACAATTTTAACATTAATTAAATTAATAAAATATTTAATAGAAGAATATTTGATTATTCTATGCATTTCAATACCTTTTATTAGGGAAAGAATAATATTTTGTTTTTTTCTTTTCTTGAGAGTTTCTGAAATTTCTTCAATTTTAAAGATTTTCAATCTTATCTTATTCTTTTCTTTATTTCAACATACTATTTAAGATAGTTATTAAAGATGCTCTAAATATATTTTAAATATATTTGATTATTAACTTAAAAAAATAACTTCAAGATAAATTTATTTTTTTGAAATTAATAATAAAAAAACATTATATTATTTAAACATTATCTATTACGGATTATATTATAGAGAGAAAATTACTATGTTTTAAGTATATAACTTTGAATTATCCAGGATGATTAATAACTTTTAATTAATTAGGTTTTTTAAATTAAAATATTTTTCTAAGGAAGTGTATATCGAACTTTTATTTGAGAAACGTTCATTAGCAAAAATCACTATTTCTACTTATTTTAATGGATAACATTTCTAATATTATAATGAATTGTTGATAAATATTTTACTCATAAATCTTTATTAAGTAATAGTTTTCTCTCTCAATTATTAAATAAGATTTATTTTCCTTACTATATTTCTTACCAAGTAAGATTTTCACTTCTTGTCATCCTTATATAGCAAGATAAAAGACATCCAACAAACACTTATAAAAATTTGAATAATTTAATGATCCATAATAATAGATTAACTTCCAACTATCTAGGTTTGTTGAACATCAAGATATAAAATAAATAAATTCAATTAGACATAGGAATATAAATAAATGGCGAAGGCATATATTGAATTTTTGAATGAAACACATGAATAATTTTAGTATACAACAAGATTGACCTTTGACCTTATCCCCAAATAAAAGTCCTTACTAAATCCTTTTGACTTCCAAACTTTTCAAAATTCCGCCAACCTAATCCTGTCTGTAAACCGCCCACTAACTCGACCGAGTCACAACTGAGTCAACCCCTCTACCGACTTCTTCTTCCTTCATGGCTCCAATAATCTCCCAAAAACGTCTTTGCTCCGTCCAAGCTCGGAAAATATGTCGGTTCCAAGAAGATCTGAGCCAATGAATCACTCGAATCCACCGTCACGAAAGCTAGACTACCTTTCGCCTCCACGCTCCCCATCGCCACCACCAACAGCTGTTTATACGAGTAGTAGAACTTCTTCACCGCCGCTTCGATCGCTTGTAAGCCTTGTAGCAAATGGATCTTATCGGCGTTGTGCTTTTTCCGGTAGAGCTTCATTGCCGCCTCTTGAATTCTAGGTCCTCCCATCGGATCTACTTCAACGTCCAGAATGTACGGTACCTTATGTCTTAGATCCTTTGAGATTTTGGTGATCTCGATCAGCGCTTTTGATCGGAAGCAGAACGATTCGGTTTCTGATGTGGTTTTAATGTCGAGCTGGTTCTTCAACCGGAGGAAATCGTCGGGATCCATTAGTAGATGAAGATCTTCGATTTCCGTTAACAGCTTCCATACCTGTTCGAGAATGTAACTATCGCTTGAAGCGTTTTCAAAATCGTTTGAATCGATTTCCGATTCGATTCGTTTTAGGAGCTGGTGAGCGACGTAGATCCACGATTCTAAGATCTGGTGCGTTGTGAAGAGCGTTCGGTTCTCGTAGTTGTTGACATTAGCTTGATCCGGTGGAGTTTTGCTCAGTGAATGAAGCTCCGATGGCTTGCAAACGGCGTCGTAGTTAAGGCTTGGTTTGCCGCTGAGATTCGGCTCCCCTAACCCTAACGTGTACGGACATCGCCTCATCTGGCACTCGATCGAATACAGAATCTTCTCCGCTACGTCTTCAGATTTCTTCCACGTGGCTAGGCGAGGTAACAAACTTTCCTCGCTTATCTGGCTGACTAAAACCGTCGCATCTCCGCCGTCGTGAAGCTTCCACACCTCCGCCGAGCTTCCCTCCCGCTTCAAAACACCTCCGCCTTCGCCGATATTACCAATCGGTACCGTTCCTATATCTTCATCTTCGCAAAACAGAGAAATAAGCTCGATCTGACTCGTCGCTAACGACTCCAACCTCCGCCTCCACTCCCGCCGATTCGCATACGGTCTAGGATCCGATAACACGATGGACACAAACCGAAACGTAAACTCCAAAGCTTGCAACGCCGGTCTCAATACAGCCTCATTTTTCCACCCAGGAAACTCCTCCTTGTTCCAAAACTCCCTAATTTGAGGCAGCCGTAAGTAATGGTCATATGCAACACAAGCAGATTCCGACGCCGGTGACAAATCAAGAACCCTAACTGGTGGTGGTGGAACCAAAACAGTAAGTTTGTTAGAAGAGGAATTGGAAGGCCTTGGTGATCTGCTTGGCATACTATCTGAAGATACAATCTTTGCTTTACAATCCATATCAACCATCTTTTCTTATCTTAATCTGCTGAGCTTGGAATACGAAATGATAATCAGGTAATTGAATAAATTTTTAGTTTGGAATGAAGTTGTAGTCAGAATAACGTATTTATAAGGGCAAAGGGTTGTTAAAAGGATATGGGTGATGAACAGATGGAAAGAACGCGTGTAAAAACGAGGAACATGGAATTTCAAAGTCGCCGCAGTGTGGAAAATATTACTTTTTTAATTTTCCACAATAAATGCAAAATTTATTGGCATCTGTTTGAGCGAATGTCATCCTCAGATAAGTCAACATCAATATCTATTATAGTACCAAAAATTTCATACAAACCCTTATAAAATGCATAAAAATTCATACACACTCCTAATATTAGAGGTGTCATTAACACTTTTAATTTTAAAATCTAATATTATTTTCTCAAATTATATTATGTATATTTATTATTTTCTTTCATCCGTCTACCACCAAAAATAAATGTTTAATTTTTTATTAAAAAAATTCTCTCGCAAAATTTTAATATTATCTATATTTAAAACTTCAAGTCTTTTTAATTGTAAATATTATATTAATTTTAGAAGGTAGAAAATATATAATGAATTAGATTTTTGTTATAGGGAATTTATGGATGGAAGAAGAAAAAGAATACACATGATGCTTATCCACAAACGGATAATGTTATACCTAATCTTGGTTTGGTCTAATCTAACCGGGTCGGGTCACGTTTAATCGCTCCGATCCACGAAGCTTTCCTTCCCACGAGGAACATTCGTCATGGTTCATGCATGGAAAAAATGGTTTTCTTCTATGTGGCATTCATTGTATTTTCTTTATTGCCATTCGAAAGGTTGACTTCATGCCTTCATTTTATTCTATGCATTTCACATTTATATAATATAATAATATATATGTCGTATCTCTATGTACTTTGTAGCTTTTTCACCACTTATTTTAGGCTAATAATCAATTAATACCAAAAAACAATGATATTAGCATGTAAATTGTATAATCTTAAAAACCTTGTATTGTTGCATAGACATGTATTCAATTCATTCATAAACTTAATAAACTATACATAATTGTAAACCAAATTTGATGTAGTGTTTTAGTACGAAAAATATAACATTGTTTAATATGTTAAGCGTCGATGATTGTTTTGTGTGTCAAAAAACAATTAAGATCATTTTACATAAGAAACAAAACTGTAAAAACTTATACATATTGTAACTGTTTCATATGCATGAAAATTGATTTGAAAGTTTATATGAATTATTGAATTTGTTAAAAATAAATTTGAATATGAATTAATAAATGCGTAAAGACTTTACATAATATACATAAATTATAGAAGAACTAGTCATTATTAAATAACGATAAATAGTCAGGGATTGTTACAAATAAAATAGTCGCTTATTCTAGAAGCAATATGATATTTAGAGTAATTCCTCCTTTTTTGCAAGTTTGGGATAAAAGATTTAAAACACGAGTTTTACGATGGTTTTGATTAGGGTCCCATAAATGGGAGGTGCATGTATGTTGTTGGACATGTTTTTTGTTACACTTTTAAGTGAGATTCGATATGTTACACAAGAGGTAATGACAACATTTTTTGTAAACAATGTTTCATTATGGTCTTCTATTTTTTTAATATGGGGTAAGAGAATATCAAACTGTCACTAAAAATAGTCAAAATAATGTTAGAAAATGTCGAATGTCGAATTGTCATTGAACTGAAAGTATGTTAAATGACATCTTTTTATTTACATTAAAACTAGCCAAAATGATGATGAAATCAGCTTGTTGAAATAACATATTTTTTTACAAGTTTAAAAACTTTAAAAAATAACATTGTATTCCCTCTCGAGAGATGCTCATCACCTGTTGTAGCTTCTCCTACTCATCTTTATTGTGCCTCCTCCAACGCGTCACTTTTCTTCCACCCCCTGTCGACCCTCTCTCTCTCTCCCGTCGTTCATTTTCCTGTTATCATCAACAAAACTTTCAATCCGTTTTATTTTGAAGGTTTTTGTTTTACATAACGCCGATTTCAAATGAGTTTGATTTTAATATGTTTATATTTTTGTATTTTATAGTTTATTTACAACCTTAACAAATTTCGGTAGATTCCATAATAACGGAATTATTAGAGAATGGAGGATAATTATATAATCTTTCCAATTAAGTGTTTTTTAAGATAATAATTTGTTTAAAAACGTATAAGAAGAAAGTGCCAAAAAACACGATAAAAATTATGTGGTGCCATAAAAACATGAAGATATGAAGTGAAACCTCCCCATTGTAGAAGACACGAAGCCGAACATGAAGTGGTTTATCTATTGACGGAGGCTTGCACAAGCGGTGGAGCATATGTTTTAATTCGATATAAAGGTAAAACAACAGCTTTCAACTGCCCACCCTAATTTTTATCAGTTTTTGTTAATTTCTTTTTCAAATACAAAGCCAACAAATAAATATATAAAAATGAAGTAATAACTAAAAAGGATTGGACAATACTTGAGAAAACAATTTAGAAGGAACTATTATTATTTTTATATTAAATATTGTTATCATATATTTTATCCTTAGAGTACCTTTAACGAATTTTTTAAAGTTTATTTAAAATGTAGAATAAAATTTCAAAATCTCTAAAACAAAAAATAAATTTAACTATAACAGATTCTCTATTTTATAGATTACAACATTGATTACATTGTTAAAATATTTTATTCACCTAATATATTATTAGTTATCTATTTAAATATTTATCTTTAAAATTATCTATCGGTAGAAATATATTTAAAATATTTGTCTATCATTATAATCATTTTTATGGTGTTCTCTGCTTTTTTTTAGAGAAAAGTTTTGAAGGAAATATTGATGCAAAAACATGTCAAAAATTTCTCAAAATCTCTCTAAATATTTTTTCAGAAAATCTATTAGAGTTGACACATAATAAAAATTGACTATAATAAATGTCTATATTTTTATTTATGTTTATTCCAAAATAAATGTCTATTTTTAAAATTAATAATCAAAATTTTAAACTTACCTATAATTAATACATAAATAACTATAAGTTGTGAAGAGATAAGGATTAAATAAAAATAAAGTTATAATTTGATTAAAATTATATATCATTTTACTACTTAAATATTTTATTGTATGAAGAAGACATTAATAAAATATAATGCATTTTGACTATGGTTTTCGTCCATGAGATGAGAGAAGGAAAGGCGTGTAAAATGATAATATTACGCAGTCCAACATAAACATAACAACATGTGAAAGACAAAAACAAAACAAACGGACGTCAAATTTGACGTTCCGCTATGCTCTTTTTCCTTGCACGTTAATTTAATTTAAATTTGAAACCCACAAATTTGGCGTTAATGGCAACATCGTAATTTTCTTGAATTTAAGGGTCAGATTATTGAATAACAGTCTAATATCCGTTACCTGAACGCCTAAAATATTGGACTTTTGGTCCTCTCTCATGCCACCATTAATATCTGGATTGTCTCCTTTATTTTTATTTCTATTTTTCTAAACGGCCAAAAACATTTAATTATAATATTAAAAAAATGGTATCTTACTACTAGTTAATTTTATGGCGTTCGAACCTAATGAATTAAAAAAGATAAGTTTCATTTTAATGTTTCTAGAGTTTGTCAAAGTAGTTTGACTTTTAAGAAAAGTGGAAATAAATGTTATCAGATTTGATCATTTGTTTGGTTGACAAACATTGAAATAAAATTTGTTAAAAGAATTGGAACGTGTACGTTTGATTCACATAATATAGTTTTGGAATTTGAATAAAATATTGCTAAATGATTAAAATATTCTTTTTGAAAATTTTGAAATCGAAATCCAACTATCGGATTCAGATGGATGGTGGTGGTTGTCGGTAGGGGTGTTCATGGGTTGGGTTGGTTGGGTTGAAAACATTTGATTAACCCAACCCAAACCGTGTGGGTTGTCCGGGTTGATCGGTTTAATCGGGTTAAAACTTTGGTATGTCATTTTACGATCTTCTAAATGTTTTGTTTAAATGAAGTAAAATTAAGATGAGAATATATAAATAAGGCTAACAATTTCTTAAAAAATTGAAAACTAATGCAAATATGAAAGTAAAATTACGGTTGAAATTGTAATATAATTTTGAATATACGTGACTATGGGTTGGTTTTAATATACATATATTAATAAAAAAAATTACCATCGTAATAAATGCGTAGTATATGAAGACATTGGGTTGGGTTCAAATTACCCCAACCCGATTCCAACCTAATATATACAGTTTGATTTATTTTTGTATCAACTATATATCGGTTACCTCGGGTTGAGTTTTTTTTGGATTTTTTCGGTTTGGGTTGGTCGGTATTTTGAGCACCCCTAGTCGTCGGTAGTTCAGGAAGACGGTGGTCAACGGTGGTAGTCGACGGTGGTTCAGATCAATATTGGTTGATGGTGGTCGGCGATGGTTCAGATCACTGGTGGAAGATGGCATTTCAGAATGGAGGTTCAAAACTTCAAATCCGTGATTGTCGGTGAGCCAGTGAGTTTAGATTTATGGTGGGTTCAGATCGGTATTGGTTGACATTTGACAGTGGTTCGGATCAACTAGGATGGAATGGAATTGAATTGCTTCTCAATTTTGATGAAATGACCTAATCAGTGAACGGTAAAAATGTGTGAAATTAAATTCCACTTCTTAGGTAACCAAACGCCTAAACTGAATTTGATCATTCCAATTTCTCCGAATTTCATCAAAATTCTGCGAACCAAACGCCCTAATAACATATTAAAATTCCTTTAATAATTTTTTTTCCCAAGGGCTATGTATATATATGAGTTTTGTGTTTGTAAGTAGAACTAAATTAAAATTTTGAAAGCTATTAGATAAGTTTGAAGAATTGAAAGACCTAACTAAAAAGACAACAAATTTTGGAAAGATAATTGGAATGAAATATCATGTTCATATTAAATATTCTCGTTATGTACCTAAGGGAACATAAATCAACCACTTTATAAAATCATAAGGGTATTACTATAGTTATCAAATATCGTCAAAATACAACATACTTTGAAAGCTTCTATTTCGAGAAGCATTTTCAAAACTCTGATTTGATATTTAAAAAAGATATATCAGATGATGATTTAATTATAAAAAATCAATAAAACACTTTTTTCCCAATAAAATAACATTACATTTTATTTTTATTTTCACAATAATATAATATATTGTATTATATTTCATCAATGAATTTTTTTACTTTTTTAATTATATCGAAGTCAAGAAACATTTCACATAATTAAGTTTTTGAAATTAGATAACTCAAAAATGAAATTTGAGTAAAAAGTAAATTCTAAACTTGATGCAATTTGTCTTACAATTAAATAATAAAAGTTCAAACATATAAGTTTTGAAGGTTTAAGTATATGCTTATTTAGTCTTTTATCCAACATTTTGTTTTCACAACTTTTTACGAGTTTTTGATTCTTCTCAATTTTAAAGGTGCGTTTTTATGTAACTTTTGTTTTCTCTAATCCTTTATCAATCGATACTTCTATCTTTACTATATATTCATATTGCAGTTTTCACCCTTTGTACCACCACCTTGAATCTATAGATAAATTACTCAATCACTTGTTAAAGAATAATAAGTTATTTTATTGAGAAAACACTTTTAGTATATTTATGTTGGACTTGATTCAATAGGTTTGATCCTAATAAAATATAAATTTAATATAAAAAAAATTATATTTATTCAATTGCCTATTTGAAGTTTTGAACAAGTTCAATTGAATTTAAAGTCATTGCTAAAAAGTCATTCCACTTTTAAATTTTAAAAACAATTATTAAAATTATTAAATTCTCAAGAAAATTATAATAAAAACTATTCAACTTTAGAAATATATTTACGTTTTTTCTAATAAAAATAGCTCAAAATAAATAATTAGAAAAAAGAATAGCTTTAAAGGTAATTCTAGAAAATAAACAATTAAATTAGAAATAAAAAAAACTCTACCGAAAAATGGATAAGGTTTGGTATATAAGTTGCCTACCAATTACCAAATGAGTCGACATCTAGATTCTTCCTTTTTTAGGTTAAATAGTATGTTCATGAAAGTAAACCTAAAACTTCTTCACATATTATCCAATTCAAATATTAATAGTATCAAATCAAAGAAATTAATTTTTATATTTAAAAAGTGTTATAAATACTACAATTTAAATCGTTAGACTAAACTTTTAATACTAACATCGATGTTTATATACACGTTTATTTTTTGTATTTTGGCTAACAACATCTAGAAGTAATGTTGTTGGTCTTAAGCGTTGACCTTTATTGCATCAGTTGACAAAGTCAAGTCTCTTTGGCTACTAACCAAAATTCAACAAATATTTGTTCAAAGTAAAAAAACATTGAATGTTTAAAATTCAAATATAAGTTTTATGGTCATTATTTAGGAGTTGTTTGGTTTCGGTTAAGAAATGAAAATAAAATGATTTTTTAACTTTTCATGTTTAATCAGAAATAAAAATATACACTTATAAGATAATGAACTTACTATATTATATAAAACCTAAACAGTTTCTTTTATTGATTACTGCTTAATACCTCTGATCATAATATTAAAATCTCCATTGAAAATAATAAAATAAATTTAGTACTGCTTTTGAATATATCATTATTTACTTGACATAATGCATACAAAATAAAGTTCGTGAAATTTAACATAATTTTCTTGGAGCAAAATGTATAAATGCATACATAATTTTTGAATTAGAACTGAATAAGAGTAAGTGTTTAACTTTTTTTCTTGGAGCAAAATGTATAAATGAAACAAAATTTGTGTTATTTCTTATTTAATGTTAGGATGAAAAAAATTCCAGTTAATATAACAAGTAAATTTTTCTCTATTGTACATATTTTTACAATGAACAAAAAAATCTTTAATTATCAATGAAGTGAATTTCAAATTGACAGATATAAATAAAAACTAGACAGAATTAACCGTTTGTTACACTAACAGAAAAAATATAACCAATCTTTGTGAAATGACGAGTAGATTGTATCCATTGAACAAAGATAGGTTCAATTAAGATTTGCTTCTTCAAAGTACCAAAGGCAAATATAACATTATTATGAACATAGTCATTTTATGATGTTTAAAATAAAATAAAATAGGCGCATTAACCACAAGGGTTGTGATGTAGTGGTTGAAGTCCTGAAAGATATGATGAAACATCTTATCTATACAGGGTTTGTATCCGACGTAAACAACAATTATGACTATTAAGTTTATCAGGACTAATGTATCGTAGTCATAATTTATTGAGATTAATCCAATCATGGTGTAAGACACTATTAAAAAAATACCAAGGTATAGAAACCAAAAAAAGGAAGACCCAAGACCATATTTATTGGAAAATGTAATTATTTCATTTTATATAGAATAATTTTACTATTAATTATAAAGAAATAAGTTTTTTTAAAATAATAGACGTTTATTTTGAGAACGGAAAAATATTGCAAAAAAGAATTAAGAGAGTTAGAATATAAATAATAAAAAAAAACAATTTATTTTATTTTTTTAGTCTGTATTTTCATGAATAAAAATGATTAGTATGTAAAAAAAAAAGGATGGCAACTGGCAAGAGAAGGGAGTGGGATTGAATCCCACGCGTTCCCCACTCCCCTTTTTAATTACCTGCACCGATTTTTGTTGGACACCGTGTCAAGCCGTGATTGGAGTAAATGCACTACCCTTGTCCAGCTAAGCATACACTTTACCACAGCTAATCACGCGGCCCCCTCACGTGACTTGTTTCAAAAGCCAAGCACCGATTTGGTTTTTCGACACGTCTCATGATGTTCACGTGACCCCCACGCCCATTGATTTGATATTTGCCTACATGTACACATCTCATTGGTTTGCCGGTGACACGTTAGCAAAATGCCACGTTGCCACGAAGTGGTTAACAGTTGAAACATCCCAACGGTAATTTGGCTTCTACGTTCAGCTCATTCCTCTATTTCTTTATCTTATCCTTTCAGCCAAAATACTGTTCCATTTTTTCTAGTATTTCTTTAATTTATAAGTTAATTTTTATAAAACAATAATCGGATAAAAGGGAAAGACATGCGGAAAGGAGGCATGTTTGTGGGTCGCATGTTGTGTCTATTTTATGTTTGACTTTCGTTTTCATTGAATTTTCAAGATTATCTTGTTTCAATTTATTCAAATTTTGTTTAAATTTGTATATAATTTAATTAATTTATATTATTTTGTATTTAATTATTTATGGATAATTTAAAATTTGGGAATATCGTGTAATGTTAAGGTTATATCCACCCAATTGCTACTTTCCAAAATGGGTTTGGTTGAATCGAAAGATACCAAATGCAATAAAAGTGGTGAGGGTTAAATCATAACTTTATATTTGGCATAGGTTGACCTTATCTCATAAATAATTATTTATTGTTTTTCTATTATAATTAGGTTTTTTTTATATATCTTGTTAGATAATATTTAGATATAGGATTGGACTACAAACCTCTTGGATATCCAAGAAACTTCAAACCATATTTTTTTCGATAATTAGTTAGAATGAAACTTCTTTCAAAACACGTGGTGTGAAAATTGTGGAAATGTCATAGTTTTGATATTTGATTTGGTCATAGTGAAGAATTATTGGTCATATTAGTTAGTATACAAGTAAAGCAAGAAACACAATAATAATGATTTAATAAAAGGCCACCAATCAAGCCCTGATTAGTTGGTCATCTAATGGTCCAAATTCCAAAATTGATGGATAAAATGTATATCCAAAAGGAAGCACCTTTGACAACATGTTGATAATAAAGTTCAATTATTTGATTGTGTTCCAAATAAATATGAGCATCATCTTTGT
This sequence comes from Silybum marianum, assembly GCA_036898165.1. Lineage (NCBI taxonomy): Eukaryota > Viridiplantae > Streptophyta > Magnoliopsida > Asterales > Asteraceae > Silybum > Silybum marianum. The sequence continues at coordinate 4,075,479 of CM072532.1, forward strand.
CTAAAGATTCATTAACATCCTCATCCTTAATTAACAACTCCCAAAAATTGAAACATTCTTCTCCACATACTAAATAAAAAGGGGAGAAGGAGATAATCCTACAATTTATCACATATCAAGATGTGTACCACCGTGCGATACATTCTCCATTCAATGGATAAGACGTTATATAATTGATCATGTTTTGATAAATGATATATAGATGTTCTATTTGGCATAAAAGTACTATGTTGATATGCAATTAACATATGTGGACAACTTGTAAAAAATGATCACTATTTCATGATTCAAAATAAAAGTTCAAATAGAACATAAATACCAATGGATATGTATATGTCACTTTAAAGGTTCATATTCGACACCCACACGAGTTCAACAAGAGTAGTTCTATATATCCAAATAGTTCATATGAAAATTCATCTATGGATCAATGTATTTTTAACAAGGAGTTGATTCAATTTAAATCAGATCAACAGTTTAGAACTAAAGACAAACAATTGATGTACCAATACCATTTCAACAATTTTTTGCCAATCAAATACAGTAGATATCAAAATCGGAACTGGTTGATAGTTATAAACAAAAAAAGATCTACAAGGCCTAGGCCTTTAAAAGTTGCACCAACAAAGACACAAGGTAAAACTACCAATAGAGATGGACAAAAACTAGGCCTTTAAATCAAATGAATCCAATAGCCAATTTCTAAGGCTTGTTTTTAAATGAAATGATTTTTGTATTCAATAAATTTAATATCTATCAGCTTTTCTTTTTAAAATTTGTATACTAAAAATTAAAACTTATGTTCAAAAGAAATTTATGAAGCAGTTATTTTTAACAACTTATTTTAAAATATATCCTTTGTTACAACCAAATATTGTGTTTATCAATCATAGTACAAGGAATAAGTTCCAAGAAACAAAAGAATCGCTTGATTTATGTTTAGTGTGATTTTTTGAATAACGATTATCCATTCATCCCAAACACATATTCATCTTATCCAACAAAATTTATAAAAAAAAATGATTTGTAAATGGTTTAGCCTTGTAATTGATTGAACCTTATAACCGGTCCAACTAAAGAAATTTTTTAAGAACCAAAGGTCGTCTAGCGTAGCGCGTGGAGGTAACATCCTAAGTCGTAAGTGGATGGTATCCTTGGTTGGTGAGGGTTCGAACCCCGCAACTGACAATTCTAAGGTATCCTAGCTAGTGGGCCGGATCATGGGCGAGTTCATGGGCCAGTCCATAGGGCTGGTTCATGGGCACTGGGGATTAGCTGGGTGACACCCTAAAATAGGAGCTCTGATACCCCGGGAAAGAATGTGTTAGTGTGTTAACCGTCTTTAATTTTTTTTTTTAAATCGTAACTGGTACTCTAGAAGTAACCGGTCAGAACTTTTTTCAGTAACCAAATCTCAGTCTTTTACAATGGATCCTCTTTGAGCCCAGTATCAGACATCAGGCCCAATTCTAACCGTACATGCAAATTCCTTTAAAATCATATGATATAAAAGGTCAATAAAAATTGCATGGTAATTATGACATGAAAACTTTTTGTAAACTCCTAAACACAAAGGTAACAAAAAAATCATCAAACCCACAGCTAAAATATGCAAAAAAAGATAAGCAAACACCATTTAATCAAATCCAGCAACTGTTAAAATGTGCACTACTTGGTGATTTAAGCAAACCAAGTACCATTTAATCAAAATCCAGAGAATATGAAATAGAAACTAGATCTTTCATACCATATACGAGCACGAAACAACTCAATCGAAAATGCTGATACCCAAATCCTCATCAGATTCCTCATCAGTCTCTTCCTTCTTCTCTTCAACAGGGGCAGCATCAGCAGCAGAACCACCTTCCACAACAGCAACCACAAACTTACTTGGATCCTGCAATAATCGGTTTTAAAAACGTTAAAAAAGTAAACAAACTTCAATACCTTAAAACCATATTTATAAATTTGTTAAACCAAGAAAAAGGACAACCGACCTCAAGGTATTCTTTCACTTTGTCTGCCAATGAGAAAGAGTAATCAGTCTCGACAGCAATGGCGAGAGCATTCTTGTAGCCATTAATGATCATGTGTGGAGCAGCTGCTATGGTGGGATAATGGATGGCCAATGATAAAGAAGTAAGCATGGAAACTCCGAAAGCAAACTTCTCAACAAGATCATCCTCAGTCAGATCAAGAACATCTGGGCTGAACACCGAACCATTCTCGTAAACAGATATAACAACAAGACCATAAGAGAATGGCCTGATTCCAAGTTTGGCTAGAAGAGCAGCCTCAGAAGAACCCACTTTGTCACCCTTCTTGATCAGCTCAACAGGAGTTATGATTTCAACAGTACCCTTGTTAATCTTCGTGGGAATGTTAAGCACCTGAATTAAGCATAAATAAATTGAATTCAAAATGACTCTAAAAAATGATGAATAATATACATATATATATATATATATATATGTGTGTGTGTGTGTGAGAGCATTTGATTGTGAATTGTAAGAACCTGGAAGAAAGAGGTCTGGGAGGGATCAAGACCAGTGTTGCCCGGAGGAACAACCACATCCACCGGAGCCACTAGACCCACACGAGCAGGAGCTCCGACCTAATCAATCATATACGATAACGAATGTCATAATCCTTGATTATAGAGTAACTTCTAGCAGAATGCATGTATTGTATTAGTAAACGTTTACTATTTAATGTATCATTAAATCTAACCTTGTACTTAGCAACTTCCTCACGGACTTCCTTCAGATCACCCTTTGTGAAGATCAAACCAACATTTCCCTATATCCAATATTAATTAGTCCCAAAAGAATACTGAATTTCTCAAATAAATTTTACTAAAGATATAGAGAAAATAAGTGGTTATATCATACAAAAATCATATAATACATAGCTTATTAACCATTTGAGCAGTATTCAACCTTTTCATATCAGAAAACATAATCACACAATAATCATATAATATTCAACTATCTACAAAGACAGATATAACGAAGAATACCCCATCCCTGTAATACGACAAAAAGTGGTGAGAAACCGGCGGGATGACATTCCCTTCCCGTTACGAGGCCCAGTTTATATGTTATTTATATATTCTATTTTGTATATCTTATTCTATATATAACATTATTTAATAAACTGGTTGGATTTACTCATACTGGCGGGATGACTTCCACCGCCAACCCGTCGGAATTAGACGGATCAGAGGCGGCATTACCCGTTTATCCGTCCTATTTTCCATTTCTAACTGCTAAGTAAATATCCATCCGATTTTCCATTTCTAACTGCTAAGTAAATATAGATCTCGTATAAAACTAATACGTGAAGAGAATCATAATTAAAAAGGATAATTAGGGTTTTAATTTACGTACAACTAGAAGAGGGATGAGATTCAGATAAGCTTTGTTTCCAGTCTTCTCAGCATGCATCCTAACAGAGCGCTTCATCATAGTGTTCTTACCCATGAGGATGACGGAATGACCCCTAAGACCATGCCGGATGTTCTGGAGTTGATTCGATCCGACGTTATCGGCTGCAGCCACAAGGATCTGAGTGTACTCATCCAAGAGGTGGCATAGTTTCTGATCATAAGCGATCTTCTTCTCTGCCTTTGATACCTTCCCAACCATTTTCGCTACAAATGTATAGTATCTACGTGTATCAGTATATTTACAACTGAACTAGCCAAAAACCGTAGAAATTTACGGAACGAGTGGTTGTTAGTTAACAAAAGAGAGGGCCAAGACGTAGCAAAGAATGCTATGCCAAGGCGAACCCCCTCCGATTTCAGAGATTTTCCGGTGACGTGGGGAAGAAGGTAACTATGAACACGCAAATTTGCTGTGAAGCAATACGAATCAGTGGTTTTATAGGTTTGTAAACGGGTGTCCGTGGAGCCCTAAATCGGACGGCCGTGATCAACTCATTACTATATTGCCTAATTGGCCTGGGCTTTGTTCTCTCATAATGGGCTAATCAAGCCCATTTATGTTTTTGTTTTTTCAACTTAACAGAAACCCTATTTCTTTTTTCTTCTGTTTGTGAGTTTTTCTTAATCCAAAATAACTTAATCTGTGTATCCTTATATTTTAGAATGTATTCTTTTTCCAAAAATATATATATATATATATACATGTTGGTTGGTTAATTACTAAACAAACGAACCCAGTAAATGATATGTAAAGTAAGATATGGGGACAATAAATATCGTTGCTTGAAGGGCGGCGTCTTGAAGACGTACTTTTAATAGTTCATCAGATAATAAATAATCATAAGATTTTAATTTAGGATTATTCTAGGATATGTACAACAACTTAATAAGCATAGTTTGTTGCATTGGTTTTCCTGTTATTTTGTGTTCCGGTGATTATTATTGTTGAAGAATCTTGGATGTACACTGAATGTGCTTTTTGGGTTATTTCGAAACAATTAGACAATATATAATCAAATAGGGTCCTACTGATCAAGATTTTTATTTGTTATATGTTTCCATCATATTATTGTCTTATCACGGGATCATGACAACCAGTCACTGTATCATTTGATTTGCATTGTGAATCCATTCAATCATCCAATAACCCTCCACCAAAAAAGCACTAGCCGGTAGAACTAGACGCCTTCCTAATGTCGGGTGGATGGCATTTCCCCCTTATCTATACACGAACAGGCATCTACATTTTAACGATAACGAATTGGTGTATTTTCCACTATATGTTGATTAAGAACAAGACCAAACACAATATCACCATTGTCTTCCACCCATGGAACATACAGTTGGCATAGTGGCTTCACAATTTCAAGATCCAATTCTTTAGTCAAGTCATCGGTTGGTAGGATTAGTGACTATATATTAGATTCAACCAGGACCCACCATTCACCTATATCTTGATGGGCTCCACTTCTACTCTTCAATTACGAGCATTTTAAACATTTGATCAATAATCCCGATCAGTTATTTAAATCTTGTTTATTTCTTGCTTTTGACTCGTGAAAGAGTTAAGTTTCTTTGCGTCTTCCTTCGTTTGTTTTCTAGCAAAGCATACGTCTTTATTGAAGCACGCTCAAACACTTGTTAGAGTTGTAGGGTCGATAAAAGATCAAATGTACCAACCAAAAAAATGGAAATAGAAATCAAAAGTAAAATTTCCCTCTTTGCCTTTATTAAAGTGAGAATTTGCTGCTGCTTTTTGTCAACAATTGGAAACTAAATCTTTCTTATGTTGCCAACACAATAACGTAAAGACAACAAAGTCTTCCTTCATGTCCACTATCACCAAAATATTCAACCCAAAAGTCATCGTTTTTTCCACACTTCACTATTAAGTGATTAGTGTGAAAGTGGTTTAAACCTAACCTTTGCAAATACCAATCCGTGGTGTTGGTTTTTTTCTCCAAGTAATTCGTTTTACACCTGTATATATGTTTAAGACATGCTAGAGGTAGCATCATGTTAACAATATTGATCAAGCAAATGTTGTTTATGTATGTAGAATTGAATAAAATATAGATTCTAGTCTCACATCTTACCTAGATTTATTTTGTAGAATCATTTATTGCGAATAAAATATGAAAATAGACACAGAAAAATGAAGAAAAACTTGTTTTAAGTGCTATTATATCGATTGTCACATCCCATTTATTCGCATTTGATTGATTCTTTTGCTATCAATCCTAATATGCAAGTGTTAGTTATTGATAAAATGGCGTCTTTAATGTTGATTTTACAAAAAAATCAAATCAAATCAAATCAAAATAATTCAGTATATACTAGAAAGTAGAGTATGAGAACACCGAAGGAAAGAAATATACACAAACTTGTAATCAATATTAAAGTATATAGTTTTTGTTTACATAAATACTGTTGTAGAAATGTAAGAAAAAAAAAGTAATTTGCTTTTTATGGGAATAAATCTTCTTTTCACACTTTTCTATACTTTCAATAATACATATATAAGCAGGAATGAACACAAGAACCTACCTCCACCCACCCTCTTCCAAAGAGAAAAACACGAAAAAAGAAACAAAGATGCTAGAGTTTGAACAATATCTTGGTGACAAAAAAGATAACGTTTTTGAAAAATGTATAACTTTGAATTGAATGTTTTTCAAAAATACCAATAACACAATTTAATTCTTTTTTTTTTGTCTTGTTAGATTAACCTCAGTATTTATTAAGTATCTATCAAGTTGCTAAAAACGGCTTGATATCCTAAAAATTCATTTTGTTGTAGTGAAATATATTAGAAGTAATAACACACCAACTTTTTTCCTTACTCTCAAGTTGGTTAATAGTAGTTTATTTACAAAATTTGTAACGCACTATAGATACCAATCTTCATATTCAGGCATCTATCAAGTCATCATTTTAGAATATAAACTTTAAAATGATTTTTGAAACTTTCCATTTTCGGCTACTTAAACTTTATTTACAAACACCCCAAAACAAAAGAAATTAATGTAAAATCGATAGGCGTCATCTAATTTATAATAAAAAGTTGTAATAATTTGAAAAAAAAAAATATACTAATTCATATTACTAGATTTCTTGATTTTTGAAAATAAATATTTTAAATTTCAAATTAAATGAAAGTACATATGTTTTTGTATATTTTGTAAAATTCTTACCTTTTTTCTATAAAAAAACAATAAATACAGTCTTTATGAATTTATTAAAAAGAGAAAAGAAAACGGAAATTTGCAGTAGAGGTGTCCCGTCAAAAAGACTGATGATGATGATGGACGGATGTATGCTATGTTGGGGCATTGATTCCGACTTATCGACTTTTCCAACTTACCACCTTTAAGAATCTCGTCTTTTGTTTTTTCTGCCATTTCTTTGCCTATATTCCTGCCTCAGCCCTCATAGAATCTCATTTTCTTCATATTTATCCCCTAAGTTTTTAGAAACTTCCTTTTAGCCCCCCTAAGAAGAGTCTCCTTTCCTTCTCTTTCTCTTTCGCCAAAATATTTTATTTTTCTTTATTTTGTGTACTGTTTTTCTTTTTTCTATTCTACAAGTTACTTATTTATTTCTTACATTTAAAAAAAGGATACTGCTTTTCCAAAAACCCTAATAAAGGTATATTAATTCGTATCTTGATGCTATTGACTATATATTCATCGTAAAATTTAACATATTTTAAATAAAATTTATAAGTGGTAGTAGGTTTTGAACAACCTTTATATTAGCTATTTATATATTTTACCTTTGTGTCTGTGTGATTTTTATCAAAATTTGATAATAAAAAATTAACATAACTATATTTTATAAGAAGTGACTTCAAATTTTATGTTTGGATATACATAATTAAATATGTTAAACTAATTTTAGTTTTTTAAACATGTGCTTTTATTGAGAATAATGTTCAACCATCCCAATTACATACGCTCTTCAAAATTTAGGGGATGATAGACCCAAATGTTTATATGATAATTGCTTAATAGTAAGAGCCAACTTTCTTAATTAGTTTTTCGAGTAAGATTTTAATTCGTTAAATTGACATCATTTACAATTTTTTATCAGGTAAGTGTTTATTAGATAAAAGTTTTCATTCTTACTTATTGGATAAAACTTTCGGTTCTAGACATTGTTTTCGACCATTGACATATTTATCCGATAAAATAAATAATCCGGTAAGCACTTACCGACTAGGCATTTGGTAAACGATTCCTTGATCTCACATGCTTAAAATGCATGTTGTTTTAAAAACACTACAACGATATATATATATATATATATATATAATGCTTAAAATGAGTTTGACTGACACTTTTTAAAAACGACGACTTTAACTTTTTTATATACACATGGTCTATGAGTTAGATTTATACGAAAACAATAACCAAATAAAAAGAATAAGAAACTTGGTTGAATAATTGATTTTACATTAAAATCATGTGTAACATCACATTAGATTCGAACAACTTTTGCTGCAACTTGAGATCGCATGTCACGTAGCCCATACACCCTTTGCGTCGTCTGTTTACGTAAAATCACATGTAATTTTGTACGTAATTTAAACAATTTTGTATTCTACCTTTTGTTATTCCATCCATTTGATTGATGTATGTTTTAAGCCAAAAGTTCGTAACAAACCCAATTTTTAATAAATTTATGATTTATGGTTTATATTTCATATATGTTATGCTTTTAAATTTTATAGAATTTAACTTTAAACTTATAAGATAGTATATAATATACATATATATGACTACCCAATCTAATCTATGGAACTACAAAAAATGCCTAAAAAGGTTCCACTTTGTTTTATATGCAAAGTACAAGATGGTATGCTCCCCTCATGATTCCCATACCCATCATAACCTACAATTATTTGGTTCTTCAAATAATCATTTACAAAGTAGCTTTGGAGTTTGTTCTAAGTTTTTCATTTTATTTTTAATTTGTTATTATAAGAAAAGTATCTAGCCAATAATTGAAAATCATGTTTATTTGAAAGAAACACACCATATATTTCATTTTAATTTTTATTGATCTTTTTAGCTTGGACAATGAAGAATTAGCCAACAAAAATAGACAATCATTCTTGTTTTATTTTGTATCAAGTTTTTGTAGATTTAATAGTATTTTGAATGAATATTTATATGTTGTTATTATTGATGAGAATAAGATGCTTAATATGTTAATAATAAATTCCAACCACATAAAAATTTAAAAAATTCATACTATCAATGCATAAGCATCACAAGCTATAGAAAGTGAATTAATTTTTGGGTTTTTTTTATATTTATTAAGTTTGTTGTTTTATACGGAACTTGTATTCTAATCTATCGGTCATGGTCATGGTTTTGACCATAGACTCATGATCATGTAGGATATTTTGTTATGAATAAATAATTATAAAAACCATATCTTATAAAATTAGTTAGTATTCACTTTTTTGTAATTAAAATTGTTCTTTGATTATTATATAATATCATTTTTAATGAATTTTTAAATTATAATACAAAGATAGTAATATTCAAAAGTAACTTAATTTTGGGATTTTTTTTGCTTATGAAAAACTCCAAATGTAGGCTTTCTATGTGGTTTGTGATGAAAACATGATCGATCACAGGATAAGATTGTTTTGAAAGATTTGGGGGAAAAAAAGGCAAAAACAAATCGATTATTTTCTTGGGATTAAAGATATTTAGTTTAATCCAAATATTCTTTATTTTTGTGGGTAATAAGGATTCCTTCTAATCATCATTTCATGGACCCTATTATCATTGTTGAGTGTGGGAAACAAATTCCACTCACCCCACAATTGAATTTCATCATCCCCCAATCCTAATTAGTGTTTGGTATGCCCCATCGTTTTTAAGGGTTAAATATGTAATTTCTTAATTTCAAACTTATATAACGTACGAGTTTAAAAACCCTCGTAGATTATAAAACAATATGATGAGTTTTTTAAACTACTTATATGTCAAACAAGGTGTAATAAATATTACAACTTATTTATTCTGCGTTTTATATGTTTATGATCGTATGGTTGGGTTTCAGTAGTGGCGGATCTAGAATTTTTGTCTACCGAGGTCTTATTAAGATAGACTAAAGGCGTGTAAAGTCACCTGACGTGTTTCGGGAAAATTTTAAAGTTTTTTAGTTGATTTCAAAATATTTTCTTATTATTTTTGTCGATTTTGAAGGATTTTCTTAGTGTTTTTGTCGATTTCGAAAGATATTTTCTGTTTTTTTTTTATTGATTTCAAGTAACTTTTTTAGTGTTTTTGTTAATCGTCAGCAAGATGTGATCCCTTGAAATTTTTTACTGGGGGGAATTAAGACTAAATACAGTATTTTTGAGATTAAAGATGATCAAGTGTACAAATCCTTTTTTTGCATTTCTCATATTAACTTTTTTTCTTACACGATCTTACGTTTATGGTCGTATATGTTGGTTTATTCAAACATCAAATAAGAAGTTTAATTTCCTTTGAAAAAAGTTTTTCTTTCTATTTGTTTATTACCATAATTTTCATTTAAATTTGAAAAGATAAATTTGATGGGACATTGATTTCATTAAATAATATGATAATAAAGACGAAAGTTGTCTCAAAGAAGGGCCACAAAGCTTTAAACCATGAGCATGCATAGATTAAATATAATAAGAGGGTTTATAGATTGTGATCTTGGATTCTATTATGTGAGAATGGAAATTGAAGTAAAAGAGATTATTCATGCCTAAACCCTACATAATACTCTCTTATCATTTGGTCTTCCACTAATCACAGAGTTCAAGAAACTTGGGTTAGTAGCAACTTTAACATAAAACAAATGATTCAAACACATCATGACATGAATGGATGACTACCCTAATTGTCACATATGCCAATCTTTTAATCAAATCAAGGCATGCTAAAGTAATGTATTTTCAGTATTATGATTGTGGATTATAACTGAACTTAAAAAGACTTTATATAAAAGTTATTTCGATAGTCATATAAGATTTGTGTAACATGTATTTGAATAATTCTTTAAAAGTTGTATTTAAGTAATATCTATGTTTTAAAGGGATGTTCTGATAACATAAAATTTACTTTTGAGAAAATTAATTTTTTAAGGTCGAACCTAATAGATTATAGCAATATATAAATCATTATTGGAACTCATAGATATAAACCGATATACATTTTAATAAATGAAATATAAAATTAGATGAAAATTATTTAGTGAATAAATATAATGCAAGAGGGTTACAATAGGAAATCCCTAATAACATGGAATAGTAATTTATGTAGTGGTGATGGTGGGGGTCAATAGTCAAAGAGACAAAGGGTGGGGAGGAGTATGAAATTATGGAAAAGTTGTGCAAATATTTGGTGGTGAGTGAGATAGAGGACCCCCTCCCACACTCACCAAACAACATCACTTGTTTCATCACACACCTAAATTCACATTCTTTCATTTGTCTTCTCCCTTTGAATATATATATATATATATATATATATATATATATATATATATATATATGTTAAGAAGTTTAAATGAGAACTTTGTGAATATAAATGAACAAATGGACTTATTTGGGATCACATATGATGTAGATCCTACCAATAAAAAATCATATCTGATTTTCAATGGTGACTCATCATTTAAAATCATATATGATCTTTTATTGGTGGGACCCACATCATATGTGGTACCAAATGAGTCCATTTGTTCTTTCAAATTTATAAAGTTCTCATTTGAACCTCTTCCTATATATATATATATATATATATATATTCAAAATATTAGATTAATGTGTTATTTTTAATAATTTTTAGATCAAAATTCAAACTCTCAATCTTTTTAATTGTTAAAAGAAAGATAACATATGAAAAGGATATTACTGAATAAATCTAATTACATCAAATCAATAACTTAAAAATGTAACATAACTGGTTTTTATGTATTAAAAAGAAATTTATAAGGAAGGGGGTTCATTTAGTCTTACCAACGACAATGAACCCATGTCATTTTTTTTTGTTAACCGTGATGTTCAATCAGCTTGTTATACGTACATCGACTAATCTTAGGGGCCACAAAGCCTTATTGCTGATGAGCTAGCCTCACGTCTTATGGCTTATGTCTGTATGTTCACTCGTTACTACATGACTGTATACAAACGTATGTAGAAAAGGATAACTGTTTTTTTTGCATGCTAAATAAGGAGTATGCATGGCAATTTTTTTTAAAGAAAGGTCATAACACACGAAAGGTATAACAAAAAAGAAATATTGGTTTAATTTGGAATAGACATTACATGATGTTAATTGATTAAATATCGACTTAATAAACAAACTGTGAATAAGTTATATATATGAATATGATTGAACGAATAAGATTATTAATTTGAACTAGATTACAATTAAACCGATAAAAAATCAAATCAAGCATTTATTAGACAAAGAAGAAAACATTGATGGATTACTACTTTTGACCAAACAAATATTGTTAAAAAGAATTAATGTGTGTATGAAAGGAAGCCAAAAATACCAAGTATCTTACATACTTAATTCTCTGTTTGGAATTAAGAATATCTACTCTCTGTACAAATTTAATAACATGCCCCCACCACACAAATATTTAATAACCACATCCAATATAAGGGAATTTAATTATTTTGACCATTCCTTAAAATACGTTTATCAAAATGACCAAATACTTTTTTATTTGACCAAAATTTCTACGAAATACATATCGATACACACATCAGATCGAGTGGAAGTCAAAAACACCCAAAACGACGTCGTTTTAGCCAAAAGGGCTCCGCCAAAACGACGTCGTTTTGGGTCCCCTCCGCCATGTGGCGGAGGTATTCATACGGTGTGACGGAGGTATTCGTATACGGTCCAGGGATACGCGAAAAACGGCCCAAAACGACGTCGTTTTGGGCCCCTCCGCCATGCAGCGGAGGTATTCAGTATTTGGCGGAGTCCTTTTGGCCAAAACGACGTCGTTTTGGCCGTTTTTCACTTCCACTCGATTTGATGTGTGTATCGATATGTATTTCGAAGGGATTCTGGTCATTTTGGTAAACTGAAAAAGATTTTGGTTATTTTGGTAAACCCATTTTATAAATGGGTCAAAATAATTAAATTCTCCCAATAAAATCCAATATAATTTTAACAGATTTCAGGTTTTAATATTATAAATCAAGTTAAATGTTTCAGTTTATGTTTATCGGCTAGAAAATATAGTATATTTTTTTTGGTTTTCATATGAAAATTAAATTTTTTCATGGAACATGTGAACTAATTAAATCAAATATTTCTAATGTCACAAATATTATTAGAAAACAAATAAAATATAATAAAATTCTGTAAGGACAATGTACAATTCTTGCACAACGTACAAGTAGTTAATGCATAGTTGCTTTGAATTTGGTATTAATAGTGTTGGAAAAGGACTGGCCCAATTTAATACATGTAACATTTGATTAGACATAGTTTAGTAACTATGTTTACATAAATTGTAAGAAAATGAGTTGAGTTTCGGTGAGAATGAGAGTTAAGATGAAAAACGTAAAAAAAAATCTTCACTCTTGAAGGCATATTAGGATGAGATGCACCATATCAATCCCTTTTAACGCATAATTCATAGGTAAGTACGGGATTAAAAGTGATCAAATGACAAATCTCTTCTTACGCTTCTTACATTAACTTCTTTTTCTCACACAATTCTATACCGAATGAAACTACCGTATTATTGATTCAATTTTTTTAAAGTATATAACAAATTTCCACAAATTTTCTTTTGGCACTTCATACATGGTAACTAAATTTTTTAAATTAAAATACGATACAGGATATAGAAATACGGACAAACGTATACATCTTAAAAAATTATGAATTTTTTTTATATTGATTTATACGAGTTTGTATAATTTGTAATATTTAACTGACTTGTATTTGAACCAGTCATAGTATAGTATGTATATATATACATTATTATATAAATACAAAATTTAAAATTTAAAATATAATAGAATAATATTAGTAATATATTTTTATTATTTTGAATCAACTAGTAAATAAATTTTAATAGAAAATTAAATATAATAAGAAAAGAGATAAATGTCATTTGATTTAATGATTAAAATTCAGTATAATTGGTTTGAGGAACTAAAAAGGAAAGCAAATGCAAACCAAATGGACGAAAAAGTGCTTTTTAAATCATAGGGACGAAAATCGTTATAAACACCAAACCCCATGGACGAAAATAGTAGTTTACTCTATAATTTATGTTAAAATCTCTAAATAGAAAATTTGTCGAAGTTGAAGGTAATTCTTTTTAGAAAATTTATTTTAGAAAAATTGTTGACAACGCTTTATATATAAATTAGATACTGAATATTTAAGATGTTACATCTAAATATCAAAACAAAAGTTAAAAAAAAACGTGTCACAAATTATAAAACAAATCAAAACAAGTTGAATTTTTGTCAATTTAACTAATATGTTTAATTATTCTGAGAATTATTTGCTCATCAAAATTAAAATTGCTAATAAATAACAAAATAATTTTGAATTTGATATTCAAAGTGCACCAAAATGAAAGATTACTTTGGAAAAAGTTGTGGTTAAATCAAAGAACAAATAAGTTTGGAAGTTCTTATATATTAGGAATTTTTTCGATAGAAAAAGTGTATTTTTCTAGCTTATTGAAGAGCTTTTTGGTCATAATATCAATCTGAATAAAACTTTAATAATAGAAAAATAAAATTTTGTTTGTAACTGTACAAGCTTTTAATAAATTATTTTTACTTTTTTATTTAAGCTTTCGGTCCCATTTTATTAGTAAAAAATTGTCAAAAAAGCTCTATCATATGATTAGCAATCATTCAAAACGTGATTGATTTTTTTAGTTGTTGTATTTGCGCGTCCGTTACAAACTAATTTACGGGTTGCAAAAAAGCTATAGAAACCTCTCGGTTTATATGATCAAGCAATTTTAGATGAATTACAATAGAAATGTAAAATAAGACAAATATGGTTATCACTGCTGTTTAATTTTTTTTATTTTCACACGACATAATGTTATTCTACTTAAATAAATAATAATAATTTATGTTAAAGAAGCAGAAAATAATTAATAAAATTATAGTTTAATGAATATATTTGATTACTATTATATAAAGTTTTTTAGGTATATAACCGTAAATAAGAGCATCTCCAACAACATATCTAAAATAGAGAAAATGAGAAAAATTAAGATTTTTGACTAAAATTATGTTGCAACAACATTTTTAAATGTTTCTCCAAAATGGAGAAAACATTAGAGAGAGTGTTTTTTTCTCCATATTTGGAGATTACCCAAAAAATGATTACCAAGTTCTAAAAAATAATATTTTATTCATACTCTACTTTTCCACCAATAATATAAAAGTTAGTTAAAAGTATTTAAATATATTGAGTATTTTAATAGTATAATTAATGTTGAATTCTCTAAAATGGAGATGCTGTTAGAGATGAATGTAATTTTTTTTTATAGATTTTGATTTTTATGTCTCCATTTTGAAAAAAATTTAGAGATGCTGTTGGAGATGTTATCAAAGCATCTCCAACAGATTCCTATAATATCTTTAAAATAGAGAACTAAATGTTAAAATGTCTAAAATAGATAGCAATCAGCTCCAACAGATTCTCTAAAATATCTTTAAAATAAAGAACTAAATGTTAAAATCTCTAAAATAAATTGCAATCAGCTCCAACAGATTCTCTATTTTAAAGGTTTCACTGTTGATTATATTATTTAAATATTCTATAATTTTATGATCCCAATACACTTTTAGAGCATCTCCAGCAGCATCTCTAAAATATCTTTAAAATAGAGAACTAAATGTTAAAATCTCTAAAATAAATTGCAATCAGCTCCAACAGATTCTCTATTTTAAAGGTTTCACTGTTGATTATATTATTTAAATATTTTATAATTTTATGATCCCGATACACTTTTAAGAAAAAATAATATATAAAATGATATTAATTTACTCTCATTGGTGGAATAAATAAAAAAATTCATTTCTCTCCAACAACATTGCTATATGCTTTGCTATTTTAGAGATTTTGGAATCAATCTCTAAATATAGAGAAATCTCTAAAATCCCTAAACTAGGAGAGAGAAAACATTTTTAATATATTTAACCAATCAAAATTATTGAAATTAAATATGTATGAGAAAGAAATAATATTTTATTAAATGTGTTAAATATTTTAATAATATAAGTAATGATAGATTCTCTAAAATTTAAAAGCTGTTGGAGTTGAAAGAAAATGTTTTTAGAAATTTTAGCTTTTCATTCTCTATTTTAAAGAAACTATAGAAAAACTGTTGGAGATGTTCTAAATCTCTATTTTAGAGAATGTGATAGAGAATCTGTTGGAGGAGTTTAGAGGACAAAATAGTGTTTTTCTCAATTTCAGAGAAGCTGTTGGAGATGCTCTAGATTTTAGATATATAAAACCATTTTTTCTTTTAAATTTAATAGACGAGAAGATAAAACCATTTTAGGTAAATTTAACTAAAATTTCATTTAAATTAAATATATTAACTAGCTTTAATTTTTTAAAAATATCCTTTTTGAAAAGATTGTAGAAAATAAAACCCATGTAGTGTCAAATTCGCTTACAACAAAAAGCAGTAAAAAGAAAAAGATTTAACAACTGTACAAGATTCTCTCTCTGAGCAGCCATAATAACAGAAAATTTTACAGGGACAAAGAAACACAAAAAGAGAGCAAATCAGCAGAGTGTGATAAATCGCGGGCTCACTTTTTGCCCCTGCCAAAAGCCACTCACATTTTTTCTCTCTTTAAAGCCCTCATCAATGGCTCTTCATCCTTCCCTAATTTCTTCATTCTTCATTTCTTCCCTAAACTTCTAGTGAGAGAAAATACACACAATCAAATCTCTCTGTATCTATCTATCTATCATCTGGTATATCTCTTTGCACTGTTAATTCCACCATTAATCTCTCTGTTTTTACCTTCTTTCACTGCAAATTCCATCGTCAACCCCTCTGTTTTTTCTGGTTCTTTTATAAGGGGTTTTTAATGGTGTTTTACTGTAGTTAAAAAAATTGTCAATCTTGGGAAATTGCAATAATCATCAGCACCGATTCAGAGCTTATATTTTTTTTTGGGATAAATATACAAGTCAAAATACATTTGTAGTAATTTTTCTTACATCACTCTCTCTCACTCACTTTATTTGCCAAAAATCACTCTCTTTTTTCAAGATTTTTCGGATATATACACATGTGTAAGCATATGTTTATGTGTAGTTTTTGGTTATCTTTTATTTAATTATTTGCATTGATTCACACAGTTCATGCCACCAAACCAAAATAAAGGCAAATAAATAGTCTTTTTTAGCTCTTCTTATGATGTGTTTGTTGTGTGGTGTCTTCAGTTTCAGATCTCTTTGATAAGTGAAAGATTTTTTGTGGAAGTAACAAAACAGAGCAAAAACAAAATGGTTCCTAATAAGCAAGCTGAAGAGGCGATAGTACCTGGGGAAATGAAGGGTGAAAATGAGCAAGATCAGGGAGAAGGAGAGGCAGGGGTAGATCAGTCAATGTCTGGTTTCAAGAACTTTCTTTGGCATGGTGGTTCTGTTTATGATGCTTGGTTTAGCTGTGCTTCAAACCAGGTAATTTACCGAAATACCCATTATACTTTATACTCTCTTTTATCCAAAAGATTAAGGCTTTTGTGTTTCTTGATTTTGGGATTTTCAGGTGGCACAAGTTCTGTTGACTTTGCCATACTCTTTTTCTCAATTGGGTATGCTTTCAGGAATCGTATTACAAGTGTTTTATGGTCTTCTTGGAAGTTGGACTGCTTATCTCATCAGTGTTCTCTATGTGGAGTATAGAGCCAGAAAGGAGAAAGAGAATGTCAGCTTCAAGAACCATGTTATTCAGGTTAATCTTCATTCAATTTCGACATTTTCATGGTCAAAAAGAAACAAATATCTGATGGTGGGTCTTGTTTAAGAACAAGAAAAAAACGAAAGAAAAGATGGCATAAAAACTATGGTTGTTTTTTTTGTATTTTACTGTTTGTCTTTAAAAAAGTCCAGTGCTTTCATTAGAATTCTTGATGATTTGGAATTAAGCATTCATAGAAAACACAAATTTTGTTCTTTTGTGTTGTTAAAATGACACATCCAACTTGTTTTATGACCTATTGTACCATGTCCTTGAAAAGTTGTACAATTGTTTTTTAGACAAAATGCATTATATATTCAAGTTTTATGCAGTGGTTTGAGGTGCTGGATGGTCTTTTGGGCCCACATTGGAAAGCTGTGGGGTTAGCCTTCAACTGCACCTTCCTTCTCTTTGGCTCTGTTATACAACTTATAGCTTGTGCAAGGTGAGCTTAATTTCATTTCAATTCTGATACATAATCCTTAAATTTTGTTTTAAAACATGTATTTTGATGATATTTAATATAATGTTTCGGGTATTTATATATCGATGTTTGTATTTTGTGTCATATATGCAGCAATATATATTATGTAAATGATCATTTGGACAAGAGGACATGGACGTACATATTCGGAGCTTGTTGTGCTACGACCGTCTTTATACCCTCTTTCCACAATTACCGAATTTGGTCCTTTCTTGGCCTTGGCATGACCACTTACACTGCTTGGTACTTGGCCATTGCAGCCTTGATCCATGGCCAGGTAAGAACTCGACCCAATAAGGGTAATTATGTAAATATGTATGCGAGATAACAACTCGACCACATAAGGGTAATTATGTAACTTCATACCCACCCTTTGTAGATCCTACTCTGAGTGGGATATACCGGGTATGTGTAATTTGGTTTATTGACGCATTTTTCTGTTATTATGTAGGATGAAGGAGTGGTTCATTCGGGTCCTTCGAAGATGGTTTTGTACTTCACCGGAGCCACAAACATACTCTACACTTTTGGTGGACATGCTGTTACAGTGTTAGTGAACTCGTTCCTAATTCAAACGTTAATTTTTTTGCGTTATTTGAGGTTAACGATTCGAGTTATATATTTGTTTCAGTGAAATAATGCATGCTATGTGGAAGCCACAAAAATTCAAGTACATATATCTATTTGCTACCTTATATGTATTCACATTAACGTTACCATCATCTGCCGCAATGTACTGGGCCTTCGGTGACCAACTCCTGAACCACTCCAACGCTTTCTCCCTTCTGCCAAAAACTCGATTCCGTGATGCAGCCGTGATCCTCATGCTCATCCATCAGGTTTGGTCATTAAAACCGTCAATTTGACTTTATAAAATCGTTTTAGATTTGTGTTTTAATCGATTTGGGTGCCTTTTTTTTTTGCAGTTTATAACGTTTGGTTTTGCGTGTACACCGCTATATTTTGTGTGGGAGAAAGTGGTGGGGATGCACGATACAAAGAGCATATGTTTACGAGCATTGGCTAGGT
The DNA here is from genome assembly GCA_036898165.1 of Silybum marianum. Lineage (NCBI taxonomy): Eukaryota > Viridiplantae > Streptophyta > Magnoliopsida > Asterales > Asteraceae > Silybum > Silybum marianum. The sequence continues at coordinate 4,094,432 of CM072532.1, forward strand.
TGCCGGTGGTGATACCGATCTGGTTCCTAGCCATCATTTTCCCGTTTTTCGGTCCGATCAATTCGGCTGTTGGAGCTCTGTTGGTCAGCTTCACCGTTTATATCATTCCGGCTCTTGCCCATATGCTCACTTACCGAAAGGCTTCTGCTCGCCAGGTAATCCGTCCATAAATCTTTTAAATCACTACCCTTTAATCGGTTGTTAAACGAATACGACGGTTTTGTTTCGATGCAAAATTGGATTTTGCATAGGCTACTTGTAGTGTACAACACCTATGCAACACCAAACTATCAAACCATTTCACATGATTAGTTTTGAGAAAATGAAATATACCTTACAGTCATAACTTCAAACTTAAGGGGTAGAAAATAGAAGAAGTTAAAGTTTGGTGGCATTTCATTATTATTGATTTAACCTAAGCTTTAGATGTAGCAATCACATTCTCTATTATTGCACCCACCTACTAACATAACCCAAGTCGCTAGGGCCCTGGTGCACCCTGGTTCAGGGGGTTTGGGAGTTATGGCTAGATGTACCTTATACATAACGTTAAATTTGTCGGTTGCAGAATGCGGCGGAGAAGCCTCCATTCTTTTTACCGAGCTGGACGGCCATGTACATAGTGAACGTATTCATTGTCGTGTGGGTTTTTGTGGTGGGGTTCGGATTTGGAGGATGGGCAAGCATGACAAATTTCATCAAGCAGGTTGATACGTTCGGTCTGTTTGCAAAATGTTACCAGTGCAAGTCTCCGCCACCGCTACAGAAGCATTGAATTTGATGTTTTTTTGATCGTTGGTTGTTTTTCTTTGATATGGTGTTGGTTTTAGACTAGTGGTAATATATGATTTAGTGTGTAAAATGGTCGATGGTGAATTTAGTGATGGTCGAAATATAGTATAAATCTGTTTTATTATTGTTGTGGCAATTTTATGAATATATCAATTTGAAGTCGTTCTATATTTTGGATGGTCATCGGTAAGATTTGATAATCGATTGACTAATGTGAAATGTTTTTGGGTAAATTATATTTATTGTCCTTGTTAGTTAAAAGTTATTATTTTTATTCTTATGATTTTGAAATTATGATATTTATGTTTATGCTTTAGAGTCCATTTTTGTTTTTTTTCTTATGATATCTAAGTTTCTGGTTTACAATTCATTTTTGTTTTTGTTCTTATGATTTATTGTTATTTTTGTTCTTGTGGTTTACAATTAAGTGGTGTTACGATCCATTATACTTAACGGCAGAAGTTAACAGTAGTGATGAAAACACCACTGAATTGCAAACCATAAAAATGGAAACCGCAATTTTCAAATCAGGGGGAATACTACAACTTTTAACAAACCACAAGGACTAAAAACCTTATTTTGCTCAAGTTTTAGCGAGTTGGGGGTAAGAATGTACAAAACAAGGAACATTGGGGGCCTGTCTTGCCATTCTTTAGAACATGGAATAGTGGCAATGTGGCATCGCTACGCCAACTGTCCAATCGTGTTCTTCATTCTGAGGAATTCCAAGTTAGGCATTTTTAAGACCAATACGAATCACTTGATAATGCACAAGGCACAACAAAACCACAAAGAAAACAGTGAGAATACTGAATAGCGTTGATAGAAGCTGTAGATCGAAATCGAGTTTTACTACGGCATTCAGGCAGCAAATTCAGGTAAATCCCTATGTTTAAGTCTCCATTCGTAAAGTATACATGTTTAGAAGTGTATTTCGCGTTTTTGTGTGTGTTGATTTTAGGCTTGTAACCTAGCTTCAAATGGTACCCGCCGTGTACGGCTGCGCTATAGTGAACAGTGCGGTGAAACACACTGTTACGATATGTAATATGCTTCGGTTGTAGTAGTGTTGAGGATGAAAACAGGGATTAATAGATCAAAAATCGATACAGAATCGAATCTCGTAGTTCGTTAATGGCGGCTGTGGAATACGAATTCATATTTTGGTCATTTTACTTGGTTAAATCTGCTAAAAAACTATTAGATACGTTTAATATAATGTTAGAATTCAAAATCCAAAAAGAAATCGAATCATAACCGTGGTAATCGAAGCCTCAAATGGCAGAGTTTTAATTGAGCATTTTAGGTCAAGAAGAGAATACAGAGATCCATTTAAAATGGATTTGGGCTCTTTCTGGTGTTGGACTCCCTTGATCTAGGGTGCCTTTGGTACGGTGAATATATAAAATGTTGGATTAAGTGGAACATCTGCGGAACAAGGATGTTGTATTCTACCCCCTAAAATTAAGTGGGACAAGAGTTTCATAACCATTTTACCCTCTAACCTAACACACACTCTCATCTCTCTCCTCCCTCCTCTCATATATATCTCTCTCTCTCTCTCTCCCTCCTATCTATCTCTCTCTCTCTCCTCTATATATATATATGTATATATATACACACACACACACGTGTGCGGGAGTTATTTGGTAAAAAAACAATAAACAAGGGGTAAATTGCTCATTCTGTTATGTCTTGTCCCGTCATATCATATCATACCAAACATGGAACAATTATTCTATCCTGTTATGTCTTAACTGTGTACCAAACGCACCCTAATAGACATGGTTTTGGTATATGTGTTGGACTGGACTCCTGCTTTGATACTCTACTAAATTTTAGATCGACATTTGTCTATTAGAGAGGTGTTAAATTCATGGATTATCATTTTAAGATTGTTTTCAAAATAGTATTTACATGAAACGTCCATGAGACTCGTGAGATTATTTAAAGGTTGATTATGAGCCAAAAAAAGTTCCTATTGACTTAGAATGTTTTAGGATGCTTTTTAAGACATTAGGATACAACAGTATTCTTTAACATGTTATCATGCCATTTTAAGTGTTCCTTCCATTCACATCATTTAACGGAATTTATTGTGTAATTTTGTCATTCTTAGCTTTTGCTCCATTTGCACCCTCTACAATCCCAAGACAGCCGGTAGAATGAAACACTAAACAACTATGTAGTAAATGGGTATGGCTAAATGATAAAAAAATAAAAAGAAATTAAATTAGATTAAATGGACGGCAATTTTAGAACAAATTGTTTTTATTTTTGAAAGATAATCATCAATTCTTCTCTTCTCTATCTTGAACCACTTCATCAAAGCTATAATCATGTTTTATATGATGTTCGTTTAAAGTTCTTAGTGTTAATTTCATCTATGAACTTTAATTGTTTTGATTTTTTTAATCAAAGTTCATAGTTGAAACAATGATTTTTGTTTAAAATTCTTATGGGAATCAATGATTTTTGTTTAAAGTTCATAACATTGTTTTGTGTTTGAACGTTACTCTAATTTTTTTAATACCAAATTCCATATGTAAATTTTAAAAAGAAACTTAATAGGATAATTAAGAAAGTTTAAAGAAAGTTTATAGGTGAGACAATGATTTTTATATAATTAATTAAAAATCATGCGCACAACAAATTAAATAAAAAACATTTTTCATACAATTATTTGTTTATATTTTATATGAGGGAGGTTCAAGAGAAAACGTTAAAAAAAGAGAAAGCCGAAGAACAATCTGGGTGGCTTCCGTGTGGATGGTATGCATTAATGCATATCGGTAATTTGTAACATGCATTAATGAATATTCATCAATGCATCTGTAATGATAGATGCACCGTCCACATGAAAGTCTTCCAGGATATTTTTCAGTTTTTTCTTTTTTATGTTATAAAAAATGAAAGCCTTTTTTGCCCGTTTCATTTATTTGCTACTGATTTGCTGCTATACAATTGTTGATGCAGGCTTGTTCAGAGGGGGTGGAAAACTAGATAGATACTATCGCAAATTTATACAATGCACTTGAATCTTGATGTAGACTTGAAGAGAAGGATAGATGCAATCATTCAAAACAGTCTTCATTTACTTTTGATGCCCAACCAACTACGTAGACCTTTGATCTTCATTACTTCATATATTGTTGTCAAGATATAATTCTGAAGAAAAATTCTCTTCTTGATGGGTTTGCCTATTTGGGGCAATCCAGTGACCACCTCTTATAGCCGTGATCTTAATGCCTTTTAGCCGTGTGTTTCAATTCAAAGGCACGAAGAGGGTATCTATGCATTTTGGATCAGCGATCTACAGTTGGAGGTAGCACCTCCGCAGCTCAGATTGCGTGTAAAATGTAATAAATGCTTTATTCTAATTTTTTTTATTTTTTTAAATAATGTTAAGGAAATTGATGAGAGCTAATATACACGACATGTTAATTCACGAAACATATTTTCGGTCGTTGACTAACAATAGGAGTAGTTAGTAAAAGCATCTCTAACAATTTTCTTATAATTTCTTCAAAATGAAGAAGCAAATAATAAAATCTTTAAAAAAAATTGCATTCATCTCTAACAAATTCCCTATAATTTCTCCAAAATAATATTAAAATATTGCATCATCTATTAAAATATTATTTCTCTCATTAAATATTTATTTTTTAAAATTTTCTATTGGTCAATTTATTTGGTAATTATTTCTGGAGTTAACTCTATATTTGGAGAAAAACTCACTCTCTCCCTCCTAATTTCTCCATTTCGGAGAAAGTTTTGGGAAGCTCTTGGAGCAAAATTTTTGTCCATTTTAGGAAAGCTCTTGGAGATGCTCTAAGTAGACTGTCAAGAAATTGATGTAAGAGCTAGACTAGCTCTTGCTAAACTTTCTCCCATGTCACATTTTTTGTTTAATTTTGGAATTAGGATCTTAAAAAGTTTTGAAAGAGATTTGACTATGTATTTGAAATGTACTAGAAGGGTATTCATGCAATGCAGAGATCCTTCTTAATTTTATTTTTTTGTCTCTATCGATGTTATAATACGATTTTATTGGTTTTGAAACAAAGATTTTAATTTTTTTGGAATTTCTTTAATTTAGTTTTTTTATTATAATCTAGATTTAATAATGAAATAATATATTTTTGTTTGATAATATAATTTTGTATAAATACAATAATTAAGTATTTTTGTTAAATTGAATGATTATCCTAACTATATTTTAGATTTTTCATATTCAAAATAAGATGTTTATCTATATAGTTAGTTACACGAATTCAACATGAAACTTTAATAATATGTACCAATACATTTATAACTTGTATTCTTGAATTTTAAGTAATTATGTTTTAATCAATTGTACTTATTGTATAATAATTTGTTTTTAAGAGTTTTTGTTAAATGCTTTATAATATAGTATAAATTAAAAAGTCAGTATTACATAAAATTGAAATTGGCAAGCAAGCAATAAGGAGAAAAAAAAAGATCTACGGTAAGATTGGGTTGATTTTCAGGGTGTTGGGCAAAACATGAACTTATTTCTGAAGTTAACTTTGAGCAAGGATTGATATAATTTTAAAGCATTTTAGATTAAGGGGTAGCATTGAGCCCGAATCGGTTTGGAACCAAAAATTAGAGATTCCTGGTAAACACCCTCTGTCAAGGAGTCGAATATGTTTCTTGTAGTACTCTTGAACCTTTCCATGTTTTTCTGATCCAACCAATTACACAACTCACTCATTAATTTCACTCTTGCCATGAATTATGTATATATATATATATATAATGTATATGCTTAACGTACTATCATAAATTTCAAGTTGATATGATGGACTTAAAACATAAATTGAAACTTTGAGCAGAAAAGCCAAAGTGTTCATCTTTTTATCCTAAAAAATTAAGCAGTAAGAAAAAGAAATCTCCCATCCATAACTCCTAATCTACTTGCCAAATGAGTCACCAATAACATGGATGCATGATTTGCAAAGATAAGATAATTTTCAAAAAATATATACAAATAAAAGAAATAATAAATTTATTCTCTCTTTGCATACAATTAAGCATCCATCCAACCACTTCAAAAGCAATAACAGAGAGAAAAATAAGAAGATACATAGAGCAAAAACCAATCAAAATAAATATAAAAATGGACAAATCAGAATATAAAACTGAACAAAATCAGAATAATTTTAAGTTGCAACCGCAAAAGAATAATAATCGAACCTAAAATCACAAGCCTTGATAGCAATTGCTTCCTCGGAGCTTTTCCATCTGTATACTTGCCTGTTGCCACTACATTGAGTTTCAGATTCATAAAAATTGAGAGAAAAGTAAAATTTCAAAATCAAAAACAGCAGCTTGAAAGCTAAAGGGGAAGGAAATCCAAGACAAAGACGATCTTGAAATATGCAGATCAAGTGGTTCTTTGAAATGGACTTGAAATCAACTACCATAGTTGCTTCTTCCTAAAATTAGTAAACCAATAAAATGTTTTCTTATAACTAAAATTTAATAGTAAACAAAAGCACAACACATACTAATGAACAAATTTTTTTACCTTTTTGAAGATTTGTATTGGGATCAATGCGTAGCTTGTACTTTTCTCTGTTTTTCGAATTGTCGTTTAAGCTACCAAATCCATGCATTTGATGTGTACTTGAGTTTGAATTAAACAGAAAGTGAATGGGATCGAAGTGCCTTTCTCACAAGGTTCATCGGAAACTGTATGATGAGAAGCAATTATATGAACCTGATGATGTAAAGAAACATGTGGTATATCACCATGAAAATTTCAGGTTCAAAGAATTTTATGATATGAGATGAAAATTAGATAACTTACTTAAACAACTGGTTTCAACTTCAGGTATCCTTCGAAATTATGGTTGTAAAGGATGATCTTCTTTATCCTCTTGAAAAATCTTGACATTGTTGTAGCCGAGGGGAGATCATACTAGAAAGAAATTTGACAAATATGACTACAATTGCAGAACAACAAACCACACTTGCAGGCATTCGGAGAGAAGACGATTAGAATACATAGGGTTTGGATGAAAAAGAATTTGAAATGATCAAAATAAAAAAAAGGTATGCCTTGATACGTACCGATATTTGAAGTTCACATTAAGTGGAAATTTGATCTAAAGAAATCGACGGAAGAAGGAAATATCTGGGTCGCTGTCGGAGCAAAGTGAAGAGACGGAGGAAGTCATAGCCATGGGTGAACAGCCCACGTTTCTAGTAGTTAGTTTTCTTTTCTTCCAGTGATTTAAGTCTTTTTTAAGTTCTGATGGAGTGGGGTGAGATTAAAAGTGATAAATAATCCATATCCCTTAGTATTCTCTCTTTAACTCTTATTCACACACGGTCCTTCATCAACATCTCGTTTGCATTTACATTACAGTAAGTCGTTAGGACAAATTATTCACACATGGTCGTTTGTCAAATGTGGTTAGGCTGTTTAACTGTGTTCTAATAACTTAATAGTAACATATTTGGATAAAATGTATAGTTTTGGTCGTATAAATTCAGAAGTTTCATTAACTATATATTTATTATATGATGATTAAACATCATAATATCTATTTTGTTGTAATGTTTGGGTCCAACATTAAAGGGGTTTGATTTTTTTTTATGAGAAATAACATGGAGGGTTTCATTACGTTAATTAACCGCAATGTTTTAAAACTCGGGTTTTAGTTGACCCGATGTAATACCGGGTTCAGGGTTAACTGATTCAACCGGTTTCAATAATTCTCTTAATTCCTTGTATTTTTTTCATTTTTTCCTTGCATATATACATATATACTAGAAGAGCGTACCCGCTGCAATACAGCGGAATTTAAATATTTCATCAATATTAACTTTAGAAGTCTCGGACTCTTTCAAGATATTAAATTGTTTACCGTTTTGAACTTATAAATCCGTATTCATTATTTTTACAAAAACTCAAAACAACCACAATTTAAAAATAACAAAGTAGCACATTTAGGACCCATTTGATTTGACAATTTTTTTAATAATTTGGAATTTTTTGTATGTTTTATTTGTAGGATTTGAGATAAAATTGAATTTTATTATTAATTGATTTTTACAAAACAAGTATTTTAAACATTTGTAACTCTTAAAAATCTAAATAATAACCACACTTTATAATATAATAATATAAATATAGATAGATAATGGTGTAAAATGAAAAATTAAGATGTTAAATTGAGTTATAAAAATAACTTGGTACATATTTATGATTTTTAATATTATTATTAAATCCAAAAATATCGATATTGAGCTCTTTTGAAGGTATTGAAGAAAACGATTATAATCGTATATCTTATAAAAAAGAAAGCGTTTTTTTTATATTTTAGTTAACATACGATTGTGTATGTTATTACGAAAAATGTGTTAAATGAAAATTGTAGGGCTATAAAGTAAATTATAACAAATTATAAAGGTTAAAATAAAATTTACAAATAAAAATTAATTATCATACTGAATCATAGAAATTGTAAAACTTCAATATTTGTATCTCTTAAAAATCTAAACAGTAACCGTTTAATACTCTTTATAATATAGTATAGATTTAGATAGATAAATGTGCAAAATGAAAAATAAAAAATAAGAAATTAAGTTTTAAAAAAAATTCGGTACATGTTATCATTTTTAATGATGTTATTAGATCAAAAAATAATCGATGTGATTTTCATTTTGAATGTATTGAATAAAGACAATTATAACCGTACAGTTTATAAAAAAAGATTTTATTTAATATACGATTATACATGTTAATACGAAAATGGTGTAAAAATGAAATGTGAAAAAATAAAAGATATAAAAGTTAATTAAATAACTATAATGTGTAAACTATAAGTTTTAAAAATAATTCACTACGTTTTTATGTTACTTGATAATATGATTAAGTCCAAATATATTCGATATTTGGCTCATTTCAAAGGTATTAACAAGACGATTATAATGATATAATTTGTAAAAATAAAACATATTTTTAATGTAATTTGATTTACGATTATTTATTTTAATTTGATATGTAAAGTAAAAAATAAAATACTAAGGAAGCTGAATGAAATTTAAAAACTAATTATAGTATAGATAAGGGTATAAAATGAAAAACTAAAGAAATTAAATAAATAACTCTAAAATGTACATTTTTAAAAAATAACGCGCTACGTATTCATGTATATAATAATATGATTTAATCAAAAAATATTCAATATTGAGCTTATTTTGAAGCTATTGACGACACGGTTATAATGGTATAATTTATAAAAGTAAAAACTTATTTTTTAATAGTATTCTGATTCATATAGATTATTTATGTTAATATGATAAAGGTATAAAATGAAAATAAAAAAGTAAGGGACATAAATGAAATTAAATAACTAATATAAGGATGTAAAGTGTAACTTAAATTTTAAAAATAATTTAATTTATAAAATATTATGGGTAGTGGGAGGTTGGTGGGTTCTTTTGATACTTTAAATGTTGTTACTTTATGCATGAAATTTTGTAAGTCTTAAAATTCTAAACATAATTGTCTTACGCTCTTTATATAATAGTATAGATAAAGTAATAATTTGATTTACACAAGTTCCAACATTAAAAATACACAAACAAAAAGTTTTACATCAATCCAAATACATTAAAAAATACATATAACACAAACTTTTCTTTAAAAAAATTGAATTTTAATATAAAAACAGGTTAACCGGGTTTGAGAAACGAGTTTACCACCGGTTTAACCGGGTTTTTGAGAAACCCGACCGGATTAAAACGGACCGGTCATATGCGTTAACCCGACGTTAGTTAACCCGGTCACTACCCCGGGTCCCGGTCCAACCGGCCAGGTTAACCCGGGTTTTAAAACATTAATTAACCGGATCATGATAGAAAATTTTGACATAAAAAAGAAATGAAACCCACTTTTTTCTTTTAAATTTTAATCGTCACACTCTAGGTTAATAATTACCAATTGGATTTTCATTTTAAAAAGAAAATATATTTTCTTTCTGCCCTTTATTTCATTATGAAAGTCTTTAGAACATCTCCACTATTATTGTTAAACAAAATAGGAAGTGAGTTTTCATTCTTTAAAATGCTCCAACAACATTGTTATCTTGTTTTTTATTTCAGAGAATTGGAGAGAAAACTCTAAATATAAAAGAGATAAACAATATTTTAATCATAAACAACCAATTAAACTTATTGAAGTTAAATGTGTTGAAGACAGTAATAATATTTTATTAAATATCTTAATATAATTAATGATAAATTCTCTAAAACAAAAAGAAAGTCTCTATTTTAGAGAATAGTTGTCCGAGATTGTCATATACTCATCTTTTATTGTCTTTTGGTATTTGTAAGTAGTCACTGGGTAGGATTTTCATTCTTGACGTGAATTTTGTGCAAAAGCAGCGTGTGGAAAACTCTGCACAACAAGCTAGGCCCCCACACAAGGAAATGTTGGTTTTAAGATGGAGATGTTATATAAATAGGGTTACATGGGTGAATGCCAATTAACTAGAAAATAATCTCCTTAATTATATACCCAGCTTACTTACTGGTTGTCGTTTTATTCATTAATCTGGCTTTAATCGGTTAGTAAGCTCTCTATTTGGTAAATTGCATGATGTTTGTTCTTGTGTTATTCTTTCTTCTGCTATGCATGGGTACTTGTTTTGTAAGCTGTGATAGTAATTTATGTATTGAGATGGAAAGACAAGCTTTACTGTCTTTTAAAGCAACCCTAGTTGACACCCACAACCATCTAAACAACTGGGGAAGCCAAGAAGATTGTTGTGAATGGCGGGGTGTTATCTGTAACATCCAAACTCGTCATGTCGTCCAACTTGATCTCTCCAACTCTTCTTATGGAATAACTGGTAAAATTAGTTCCTCATTACCAGTTTTACATCAATTGGAGTATCTTGATCTAGGTGGGATTGATTTTCAGTCCAATCCTATCCCAGATTTTTTGTGTTCCCTTGCCAACTTACGTCATTTGGATCTTTCTGCTTCTAATCTTAGTGGATGTATTCCTCTTCAACTTGCAAATCTCTCCAACTTGCTTCATCTTGATCTCCGTTATAATTCTTTGGAGGGATCCATTCCTTTTTCATTTCGAGATTTGACTTCTCTTACATATTTAGACCTCTCACAAAACCATCTTAACGGGTCGTTGCCCAACTTTTCTGGATGTTCATCCTTGAGTGAATTGTACCTTGATCACAATTCTTTCACTGCAAGTATCCCAGACTTGATTGGATGTCCGTCCCTGCAATGGTTAGACCTTTCTAGTAACCGGTTAAGTGGAAACTTGCCCAACAGTGTGGGCCAACTTTTAGATCTTGAATCTCTTGATGTTTCATCCAACTCTCTTAAAGGTGTAATCTCGGACGTTCATTTTCTAAATCTCACCAACTTAACCTATTTGGACATGTCTTTCAATTCTTTTGCATTTGAATTGAGGAGAATCCCTTCCCAGTTGAAGACCATAAAATTGCAATCCTGCAAATTGGGACCTAGTTTTCCGATGTGGATCCAAACGCAAAGACAGTTTGAATATCTTGATATTTCCAGTGCTGAGATATCAGATAGCGTCCCTGCATGGTTTGCAGACCTACCACCTGGATTGAGATTTCTGAATCTATCTTCAAATGAAATAAAAGGAATGCTACCAAACATGTCTTCAAAACTTGATGGCTATCCTGGAATGGATATGAGCTACAATCAGTTGGAAGGTAGGATACCATTAATGCCTTCTAAACTATCAGCATTAAACCTCTCTGGAAACAGATTCAATGGATCACTTTCTTTCTTGTGTGAAATTGATGAGTGGTTAAGTTTCCTTGACCTCTCCAACAATTTGTTTTCTGAGAGACTCCCTGATTGTCGGTTGAAATTCCAAGAAACGTTGGTGGTTCTCAATTTATCAAATAACACTCTGTCTGGAAAAATTCCTTCTTCTTTGGGATACTTGTCTCAGCTTGAGGCATTGTATTTGCGATCAAATGCCTTTGATGGTGAACTGCCTATATCTTTGAGCAACTGCACAAAACTGAGGTTTGCAGATTTTGGGGAAAATAAGTTATCGGGCATCATACCAACATGGATAGGGGAAAGACTTTCAAGTTTATCCTTTCTTGTTTTACGATCCAATAGTTTCTATGGTCCGTTACCTTCCCAACTATGTTGGTTGAATAATCTTCATGTCCTTGACCTGTCTAAGAATGGATTCTCGAGAAACATCCCTCAGTGCTTTGATAACTTCACGGCTATGGCTAAAATAACGTTTGGAGATGATATCACCAAACATTCTTATGATTCTTATGCCTCAGTAGGAGCTCACCGTGGATCGTGTTCCAGTGTCCCCTTGCCGGTGTCAATCATGATAGTAGGTCCTGGGGGAATCAGTTATCAGGGGTTAAACATTTCAAACCCCTGTACTGCTTCTTATGGCAGGGGAAATTTTGAAGGGGCTGTTTTTAGTGACAATGCATTGGTTCCATGGAAAGGAACCGTACGCAATTTTGAAAGAGTTGGTCTTCAGCTACTCAAGATCATTGATCTTTCAGACAACAAGTTATCTGGAGAACTTCCTTATGAGATCACAAGTCTTCATGAACTGGTCTCTTTAAATTTATCAATAAACAAATTGCATGGGGAACTCCCAAAACATATGGGTCGGTTGAAATCTCTTGATTCTCTCGACTTGTCAGGAAATGAGTTTTCTGGAAATATTCCCTCCAGTTTGTCTGAGATGACTTATTTAGGTTATCTTAACCTCTCCAACAATAACTTTCAAGGAAGAATACCAACTGGAACACAACTCCAAGGCTTCAATTGTTCCTCCTATAGTGGTAACCCTCACCTTTATGGACTCCCACTTACACCTGGCCAATGTGGGCTTCCACCTGCCACTGTCGATGTTAGAAAGGAAAACAATGAAGAAGAAGAAGATGGAGATGAGTTATGGAACTCATATTACATGGGTATGGGTACTGGATTTGGTGTTGGATTTTGGGGAATTTGTGCTACTATCTTTCTCAACCGCTCATGCAGACATTTCCTATTTGCTTCATTGGCTCACATCAAAGATTGGATATACGTGGCAGTGGCTTTGCATTATCTAAAACTTCAAAGAAAGTTTAAAAGGTAAATATATCTACTTATTGTGCAGCTATTTATTATTATAGTAACCGTGATCGAACAATATTTACATTGCAGAATTCCCTTGAGAGTAACAATGGGAATACTTAATTCCTAGCATATAAAGTCCTCCTTCCCTAACCTTACATTTCAGATTAACAGCCATGATTCCCTTTTGGTTCACCAGGGTTGCTTTATTATGATTCCTTTACTATTTTAACATCTTATCTTTTATTTGCAGGTTTTAGAGTCGTTCGCATATTCTTGGTCTCTATATGGACAAGAAGTCGCATACTCTAGTGTACCAGTACCATGGTGTTTGTAAATGGAGGAGGTATCCCATACGGATCATTTAAGTCTTGTTTTGGACAATCCATGTTTGTGTTTGTAACATTTGCTGTCTAAATTGTAATAAATGAACTACTGGATGAAATGCCCATAGAATCGTTACCTCGTGTGATTTGTTAAATTTTGCAATTAGAATCTTAAAATATTCTATCATCGCAATGTAGTTTAATTATCAATCTAAAGTCTAAATATTTTTTTTTCTTCTTTAACTCATTTGATCATAAAAGAATTGAATATGAACTTAACAAAGAGTTAGTAATATCTAAATTTTGGATTGAAACTAATACAAACTAATGTTTTTGCAAAACATATTTGATCCAGACCATTGTAAGTTCTTTTTCTGAAACTAATAACAACACTTGCACCCAAAGATTTTATAATGTGAAAGTTGTGTGTGGAAAACTTTGTGCAACAAGCTTGTTTTTTTTCAATCACATGTGAATCTTGGTCTTGAGTTAAAAGAAAGTGTACGTGTATTTTGAAAGCAATTGCTAATATTCAATAATAAGAATTAATTAATAAACTTTTAGATAATCGGCTAGAATGTTATAACTGCAATCAAACTTATTATCTAAAACAGATAATTTAAACCTAATTAATCGGATAAATCAAATGATTTTATTGGAAGAACATAGCCTATTATTTCCATTTCCGGTCACAATAATCATATAATCAATTTCAATACTTAGACAATTAACAGAACACCTTCTTAAAAATGGAAAAAATCAAGGTACATGATTGCACTACAAAATAAAACTAGCTTATTAGGATGCCTCAACTGTCACCATAAAGTATTTCATGATTACGAGAGTTAGATGCAACATTAATAATTGAGTTCTTTTTCATGATTGTGTGAATGGTCTTGCAGAAAGAGAAATATTTAATTTTTTGGTCTTCTTTTAGTTTAAATTTTTTCTTTATGTAGTAATTAATTAAAGCCATTTTCATCGTTTCTCCTTTATTAATTATTATGGATGTGCACAGCACTAGTGTATACAAAAGTAGCATGTGGAAAACTTTTTGCAACAACCTTGCTTAGTCTACATATGGAAATTTTGGTCTTGAGATATAGAAAATAAGATAAAAAAAAGAATCCGGGGTATTGGCCTACGAGATTTTCGAAGCCAATGATTGGGGTAAGAGAAAGGGTCATGTTTAAATACATATAACTTTTGCTAGCTACGAGATTTCCGATGCCCAAAACATAGTTTAAACATATTTTTTGGTGTTTTTTGTAATTATTTTCATTTTTCGTTTGGGCTTTTTGTGTTTGGTCCATCGTCTTTGTTTCCTCCAAACAAAGATGGAGATTCCAATTCTTTTGAGAGATTTCATTCCAAATCCTACCGACCAAACGCAAGGTTAAATTCCATAAATCTCATTCCATCTCCTTTGATGGACTCCAATTCCATCAAATTCCATTTTGCAAAACCAAACGCCCCCAAAAAGTTACCATTTTTTTAGCAGATTGATGCACTTGTTTATGTAAGATTCACAGTTGTTGCTTATTGTGAGCAGCTTCTTTGTTCTCACTTTTTACTTCATTCTTTCATTTGTTATATCTGATCATTTCTCTTCTTGCATCAGTTCTTACTTTTCTTGCCACTTTATTATACTTTAGCATTTAGCAAAATCAAAACCAAGTTATCCAAATCCAATACTACAGCTTCTATAAAAAACCCTACAAACAAGGTTGTCTAGAATAGTTGCATAAAGTTCAAGCAAGGTTGTCTACAAACAAACCTTACAAGCCCAAATTAAATCTCTAAACAAACTTATATCAAAACTTACAAATTACAAACCTACAAAACAAGATTGTATAAAACAGAGGCAAATATTCATGAACAAAAAAAACATAGAACAACTTACTGTTTTACCTAGGCTGTCTAGCAAAATATAGAACATAAAACACCAAATCAAATCAAAGCAATCAGCAAATAAATTTATGCAACCAAGCAATAAATCAACAAATCAGAGAATATAAATCGAAGAAAACAGCAAATAAATGGAAGCAATCAAGGCACCAACCTGGAACTTGCGTAGAAATCGAAGAGGCAAGAGCAGTAGATGACGAAATTTGGGTAGAAATTGAAGCACCGGTTTGAAATCGAACAATAACCTTTCGGTCTTGATCGGCGCCGGTACTGAAGATGGCTGTCGATAGGGGAACGACGGTCGAGTAAGGTGCGGGGGACGTCGGGGAACCATGGATGGGGTTGGGGCCACTGGTGACACAACGGTAAAAAAAAATTAACCTAGGTCAACTTTTTTTTTTTGACTTTTTGACCGGGTCCTTCTGCCCAACTTATTATATAGGTTATCATTATAAATAATAGGGGTGAGCGTTTGACCCGAACCGGACCGAACCGGCACCGAACCGGTTTGAAACCTAACCTAAATAAGAAATTGTTAACCGAAAACTGCATCAGATATATTACCGGTAAGGTCGGTCATCCCGGTTCCGGTTTTCCGGTCAAAAACCCGGTTGGAACCGATTGCTAATGTATTTGCTATTCTTGAATTTTGTATTTTTCTTTTTTAATCAATAGCATCGCTTTAGTAATCCATGTAATCACTTTTATTGTTTGACAACTTTTTAAACATTAATATATAGCGTCACTTTTAAACAAAATTCATATTAATCTATGGTATTACTGTGCATTAATCCGTTAACACTTTTAATTAATGGCATTACTGTATAGTAATCCCAAAATATTCATAGTTTAATAACAAATCAACCAACAAAAATCATAATATAATTTTCCATTGTCTTCTTCCCCCATTGTTTTGTCATTTACTTTGTTTAAAGTTTGTGAAATCTCTATATAGACACAAAACCGAAAAGATTGTTAGTATTTAATAAAAAAGTAATACCCGTTAAAAAAACAAAAGCTGAAAACAAAATATACCCAAAGTTATTCATCGTCCTTCAAGATGTTGTCGATGTCATATATTATCGACATTCTAGAGTTTCTAACCCAATCTTGGGTGCACAACAAAACTTCAACTATCAAAATTGACAAACTAGTTCGATACTCATTTAAAACTCTACCACTAGTGTTAAACGCGGACTCGAACGCCATGGTTGAAATTTGTATTGTCAATATGTTTAACAATAAAAGAATTAAATTATAATGGCATTAATTTATAAACAAATTATAAAAGACTAAAAAAAGAAGTAGCAATTACCTTAAATTAAAACGAAATTAATTTGTCACTTAAACTTCCAGGCCGGTCCCGGTTAATTACCCGAAAAACCGGCACCGAAACCGGTTTGGAACCGGAAACGAAAATGGAGGATTTGGAGAACCGAAAACCGGACCGGTTGGACAATACCGGTGCCGGTTCCGGTCTCGGTCTCGGTCCCGGTTCGGTTTCGGTTCGGGCCGGTTCTTATGGGTCAATTGCTCACCCCTAATAAATAACTACAAATATTTACTTTATAGACACCTTATTATATTTTCTAGTAAACTACATTGGAAACTAAGGTTGGGAATGTATGTTTAAACTATGTTCTTGGGCATCATTCTCCTTTAAATTGAAATTGTATTTGATCTAAACCATAAATTGTATCGAATTTAAAATTTGATTTATCAACCGAATTGAATTGGTATTTGGTTTCTTGTTAAAACTTCAACAAAAGGAGCTTCAATGAAAAGAAAGCAAAAAAATGTTATGAGAGGGTTACTGGGCTAATGGTATCTATGTTTCTTTTAGAGCTCAGCCTCCATGAGGTCAAGGGTCCGAAACTCATCTAACGTGAAAAAAAGATGTGTAAATATTTGTCGTATAATATATCTTTTTTGAAGAGGTAAAATGGTAATGGAACAAAGATGGTAGTGACCAAGGTCTTAAAAATAGATTTATTTTTAAAAGGATTAAAGTTGTTAATATGAAATGAAATGAATCTTGTCTACATACTTGTCTAAAGATGGATCTTAAACTTGTTTGATAGGTAATGTCACGATAAGAAAGTTGTTATGTGTTTCACTAACTCTACTACATTTTTTTTTTAAATTAGAAAAGGAAAATTAATTATTTAGTATTCATCGGCGTACATTTGATGATCACTGACACATACAAAACAACTGAATTTATATATTTTTAATTACTATTTTTAAATGGCATATATAAAAAAATTGAACATTAGATGGGTTTGCATTGCACATCGAATACAACTTCGACCTCAAACTTTAGGGCACCTCCAATAGAAGGTTTCATTTTTAGAAAAGACAGGTCTTAGTTATTTCTTTGGAATTTAACTTAAAAATCATTTGACCAACACAATTCATCTCATAGCCATCCCGCTTTCGTTTCATCAATACCTCCATAAATATCTTTGATGCAACTTTGTGTAGGGCATTGATAAGTTCTAAAAAAAATTAAACTTCATTTTTGTTTACTTGTGAGTGTGACAATGATGATTAAAAAGATTAAACGAATTTCACTTTTGTTTACTCTTACGGAGGGGGTAGTTGCTAGCTACAACAAAGAGTGCTTCTTATTCAAACCCAACTTAATTTTTCCTTACGTGAAACAAAATCAAGAAGATAAATAATTATTTTTTTATCTATTTGTCATTGAAGCACTTACAACAATAGTAACTTTTGGTTATAAATCGAAGAAAATTAGCAAAAATTAACTAATCCATAGAAAATCGTTATCTATGTCAATTTTTCTGTCCCTTTACGTCGATTATTTTACCCTAAAAAATATCTAAACTCCACATGCAAATACAATTTATAAAGTAAGGTGATGTTCTCAATGGTTTCAAAAAGCAATTACTTTAAAGTTTAAACTGTGGGTTTCACTTTAAAGTATAAAAATGAATTCAAAATCATGTGACTTTATTATATTATATTAATACATTGATGTATTAATGAAAAAAATCATTGTGTTTACCCGAAGGTATCTTTTTTATGATTAAATTAAAATAATTTTAATCTATAATTAAATAAAGATATTTTATCATAAGTTGCCACATTAGAAAGTGCTAAAAATAGGTATAAACTTAAGAAGTGCTAGAAAGTGCTAAAAATAGGTATGTAACATTATAATGTATTAGAAGCAGTTTTTTTTACGGCGCTCTGGTTTATATGGTCTTTTTAGAACGAGACCTTATTCGGATCTATAAAACCTAAACAGGCGGCTCTTTGGGATAAAATAGCTACGCACGCGTATATCTGGGTACATCATAGAAGTAGTGACTGTTAGATTAATTTGGTTGGTTGGCTTCAAAACCCCTCCCTTGCTATTTCCATTGTATAATGGTTTTCTAGCACCTTACTAGTTTTTAAATCAAATGCCGTTGTTCAAAATAAAAACTTAGGGAGGAGTGCTTCCTCATAAAGGGGGGTCGTGAACAAATCAACTATTGGTATGATTTTTTGATAAAAATGAGTCACATATTAAAGGGGCATGAATTGAACCTACAAATTTACCAATTATGAGTTGGGTGTTTTGATCACTAAGCAATGAATGTTTTGCGGGTCATGGTAATTATTGGTGAATGAACATGTTCCAATTAAAATGGAATCTATCAGCTAAAACAATGAGATGAAAAAACTTATTTGAAATCTCACATATCATATTCCATTGTGGAAGAAATATTTTCTTTCTAAATAATTCATTTATTTTGCTTGTCCACCTCTTTAGTAACAAAAAAACGCTATCGTTTGTAGTTTGTATACTTTAAGGCAATATTATCATGTTTATGATTTTTTTTAATCTAAAAGACGTAATGGATAATTAGGAAAGTTGATGTGAAATATAAGAAATTGAGTTTCAATTTCATGAATGTGAATAATTTAGTTCTCATTTTAAAAAAAAATTGGTCTTTTTCTAATTTCATTTTTTTTTGAGCAATTGATGCAAGCCTTTTTCATCATTTCTCCATTATCTTTTTCTTTGTTAGTTATATTATAGATGTGGATGGACAACATTTCACACTCAATAAAGTTTATATAAAAGTAGCGTGTGAAAAACTTTGAAGAGCGACCTTGCTTTTTTCATAGACAAGGAATTTTGGACTTAAGATAAAAAAGACATTTTGTGACACGGAGCTAAGCGTGGATGAGTAGAAAAATAAGGAGTTGATTTAGTATTATAGCTTGTATCGATAAAGTTGTCTCTATTGATTAATCTTTTTGTATGATTTAAGAAGATTTTTATTTGTGAGAGTTTTTCATAGATGAAATGAACATATTATTTAATTGAAAATGACGAGTTAGGAAAAAAACTTAACTTTATGCATAAAACTTCTTTTAAAAACTTACTGAATAAGATAGTTCTATAGCATTAAACCACCTATCAAACAGTCAAGTATATAGTTGACCGAATAAGTTGAGTCTCATTAAACTACTAACAAACAGACTCTAAGCTTTATTGTTTTTGAAAGTCAATGACCAACTTAACAAAAATGTTTATAACTTCTGCTATGGGATTTTCGAAGCCCAAAAACATAGTTTAAACATGTTTTAAGACAATTTTGTTAAAAAAAGAGTTAAAAAAAGACGTGTATCACATTATTTAGAGTGAACCGTAAGTGTTATGAAATTGAATAATCAGGAACTATGAGTGTTTATAGTTGTTTTAAGAACCAATTTCAAAATTAAAAAAAAAACATAGGAACTATCTATGTAATTTCACTATTTCCATTATGAATGTATGTCTTTTCTTTTTCTTTTTCTTTTTCTAGTACTGCAGTCATGTTTTTACACTTTTTGTTTGTGGACGTGTTTTCCACACAACAAGCTTTCTTTTTTTAACACACAAAGGAAATCTAATTGGTCTTAGGATAAAGAATTTTAAGGGAGAGAGAAGAAGAGTTGGGTGTTAATATAAATAGGGTACATGGGTGAATGCCAATTAACTACAATATTTTCTCAAAAATAATCTCCTTAATTATATACCCAACTTACTTACTGGTTGTCGTTTTATTCATTAATCTGGCTTTGATCGGTTCATAAGTTGTCTTTATAATTATTTAATTTCCCATTTGGTAAATTGCATGATGTTTGTTCTTGTGTTATTCTTTCTGCTATGCATAGGTACTTGTTTTGTAAGCTGTGATAGTAATTTGGGGCTCAAAGAAGACACCAAATACAGCAGCTCCACATGTATTGAGATGGAAAGACAAGCTTTATTGTCCTTTAAAGCAAACCTAATTGACATCAACAACATTCTAAACAGCTGGGGAAGCCAAGAAGATTGTTGTGAATGGTGGGGTGTTAGCTGTAACAACCAAACTCATCATGTCATCCGACTTAATCTTTCGACTCCAACTTCTTCTAATGGAATAACCGGTAAAATTAGTCCATCATTACAACTTTTACAACAATTGGAGCTTCTTGATCTAAGTCGAATTGATTTTCAGTCCAATCCTATCCCAGATTTTTTGGGTTCCTTTACCAACTTACGTTATTTGGATATCTCTCATGCTAATCTTAGTGGACGTATTCCTTATCAACTTGCAAATCTCTCCAATTTGGGTCATCTTGATCTCCGTTATAATTTGTTGGAGGGATCTGTTCCTTTTCCCTTTGGACATTTGACTTGTCTTGAATATTTAGACCTCTCAAACAACCATCTTAATGGGTCGTTGCCCTACTTTTCTGGGTGTTCATCATTGAGTAAATTGTTCCTTGGTTACAATTCTTTCAATGGAAATATCCCAGACTTGATCGGCTGTCAGTCCCTGCGAGTGCTAGACCTCTCTAATAACCGGTTAAGTGGAAACTTGCCCGACAGTGTGGGCCAACTTTTAAATCTTGAATCTCTTGATGTTTCAACCAACTCTCTTAAAGGTATAATCTCAGATGTTCATTTTCAAAATCTCTCCAATTTGCTTCATCTTGATCTCCGTTATAATTTGTTGGAGGGATCTGTTCCTTTTCCCTTTGGAGATTTGACTTCTCTTGAATATTTAGACCTCTCAAACAACCATCTTAACGGGTCGTTGCCCAACTTTTCGGGGTGTTCATCATTGAGTAAATTGTTCCTTGGTCACAATTCTTTCAATGGAAGTATCCCAGACATGACCGGATGTCAGTCCCTGCGAGTGTTAGACCTCTCTAGTAACCGGTTAAGTGGAAACTTGCCCAAGAGTGTGGGCCAACTTTCAAATCTTGAATATCTTGATGTTTCATTCAACTCTCTTAAAGGTGTAATATCAGATGTTCATTTTCTAAATCTCTCCAATTTGCTTCATCTTGATCTCCATCGTAATTTGTTGGAGGGATCTATTCCTTTTCCCTTTGGAAATTTGACTTCTCTTGAATATTTAGACCTCTCATACAACAATCTTAACGGGTCGTTGCCCAACTTTTCGGGGAGTTCATCATTGAGTAAATTGTTCCTTGCTTACAATTCTTTCAATGGAAATATCCCAGATTTCATTGGATGTCAGTCCCTGCGAGTGTTATACATCTCTAGTAACCGGTTAAGTGGAAACTTGCCCAACAGTGTGGGCCAACTTTTAAATCTTGAATGTCTTGATGTTTCATCCAACTCTCTTAAAGGTGTAATATCAGATGTTCATTTTCAAAATCTCACCCACTTAACCAATTTGGACCTGTCTTTCAATTCTTTAACATTTGAATTGAGCTCCAATTTCGAAATCCCTTCCCAATTGGAGACCATAAGATTGCAATCCTGCAAGCTGGGACCCAGTTTCCCAGCATGGATTCAAACGCAAAGACGGTTCGCATATCTTGATATTTCCAATGCCAGTATATATGATACTGTCCCTGCATGGTTCTGGAACCTACCATCTAATTTGAAACTTCTGGACCTCTCTTCAAATGAGTTAAAAGGTATGCTACCAAATATGACGCCATACTTTAAGGGATATCCTGGAATGGATTTGAGTTACAACCAACTGGAAGGTAGGATACCATTAATGCCTTCTAAACTTTCAGCATTAAATCTCTCTGGAAACAGGTTCTCAGGAAACCTTTCTTTCTTGTGTCAAATTCGTGAGGAATTAACTTTACTTTCCCTCTCCAACAATTCATTCTCAGGGAGACTCCCTGAATGTTGGTTCAAATTCCAAAAAAGGTTGGTGGTTCTTAATTTGTCAAATAACACTCTTTCCGGAGAAATTCCTTCTTCTTTGGGATTCTTGTCTCAACTTGAAGCATTGTATTTGCGATCAAATGCATTCGTTGGTGAACTGCCAATATCTTTGAGCAACTGCACAAAACTGAGGTTTGCAGATTTTGGGGGAAATAATTTGTCGGGCATCATACCAACATGGATAGGGGAAAAACTTTGGAGTTTATCCTTTCTTGTTTTACGATCCAATAGTTTTTATGGTCCTTTACCTTCCCAGTTATGTTGGTTGAATAATCTTCAAGTCCTTCACCTGTCCAAGAATGGATTCTCAGGAAATATCCCTCGGTGCTTTGGTAACTTCACGGCCATGTTGGGAGATGATATCACCAACCTTTCTTATAAATCTTATTACTATGAAACTTACTTTCGAGGATGCTCCAAAATTACTTTTAAAGGGGGAGTATTTAATGACAAAGCATTGGTTCCATGGAAAGGAACCGAACGCAATTTTGAAAGAGTTGGTCTTCAGCTACTCAAGAGCATTGATCTTTCAGACAACATGTTATCAGGGAAACTTCCGTCTGAGATCACACGTCTTCATGGATTGGTCTCTTTAAATTTATCAATCAACAAATTGGATGGGGAAGTCCCAGAACAAATGGGTCGGTTGAATTCTCTTGATTCTCTCGACTTATCAGGAAATGAGTTTTCTGGAAATATTCCTTCCAGTTTGTCTGAGATAACATCTTTAGGTTATCTTAACCTCTCCAACAATAACTTTTCAGGAAAAATACCAACTGGACCACAACTCCAACGCTTCCATTGTTCCTCCTATATTGGTAACCCTCACCTTTATGGACCCCCACTTACACCTGGCGAATGTGGGCTTCCACCTGCCACCGTAGTTGTTGAAAAAGAACACAATGAAGAAGAAGATGAAGATGAGTTATGGAAGTCATATTGCATGGGTATGGGTACTGGATTTATTGTTGGATTTTGGGGAATTTGTGCTACTATCTTTCTCAACCGCTCATGCAGACATTTCCTATTTGCTTCCTTGACTCGCATCAAAGATTGGATGCACGTGACAGTGGCTTTGCATTATCTAAAACTTCAAAGAAAGTTTAAAAGGTAAATGTATCTATCTACTTATTGTGCATCTGTTAGATAATATTTACATTGTAGATTAAAAGCCATGATTCCCTTGAGAGTAAGGGATGAACTTGAAACAATGGGAGTACTTAATTCCTACCATATAAAGTCCTCCTTCCCTAATCTTACATTTCAGATTAACAGCCATGATTCCCTTTTGGTTCACCATGGTTGCTTTATGATGATTCCTTTACTATTTTAACGTCTTATTTTTTATTTGCACGTTTTAGAGTCGTTCGCATATTCTTGGTCTCTATATGGAAGTCCCATACTCTAGTGTATCATTACCATGGGGTTTGTAAATGGAGGATGTATCCCATACGGATCATTTAAGTCTCATTTTGGACAATCCATGTCTGTGGTTGTAACATTTGCTGTCTAAATTGTAATAATGAACTATTGGACAAAATGCTCCATAGAATCGGCACCTCGTGTGATTTGTTAACTTTTGCAATTAGAATCTTAAAACATTCTATTATCGCAATGTAGTTTAATTACCAATCTTAAAACACTCTTTAACTCGTAAAACCATTTGATCATAAAAGAATTGAATATGACTTAACTAAGAGCTAGTAATATCTAAAGTTCAGATTAAAACTAATACAAACCAATGTTTTTTAAAAACATATTTGATCCAGACACATTGTAAGTTTTTTTTCTCAAACACATGTGAATCTTGGGATAAAAGAAAGTGTACGTGTATTTTGAAAGCAATTGCTAATATTCAATAATAAGAATTAATTAATAAACTTTTAGATAATCGGCTAGAATGTTATAACTGCAATCAAACTTATTATCTAAAACAAATAATTTAAACCTAATTAATCAGATAAATCAAATGATTTTATTGGAAGAACATAACCTATTATTTCCATTTCCGGTCACAATAATCATATAATCAATTTCAATACTTAGACAATTAACAGAACACCTTCTTAAAAATTGAAAAATCAAGGTACATGATTGCACTACAAAATAAAGTATTTCATGATTACGAGAGTTAGATGCAACATTAATAATTGTGTTCTTTTTCATGATTGTGTGAATGGTCTTGCACAAAGAGAAATATTTATTTTTTTGGTCTTCTTTTAGTTTAAATTTTTTTCTTTATGTAGTAATTAATTAAAGCCATTTTCATCGTTTCTCCTTTATTAATTATTATGGATGTGGACAGCACTAGTTCATACAAAAGTAGCGTGTGGAAACCTTTGTGCAACAACCTTGCTTTTGTCTACATATGGAAATTTTGGTCTTGAGAAAAAGAAAATAAGATAAAATAAGAGAGCGCGGGTACTCCATTGCTGGTAGAAGCGGTGGAAGGGAGGCCATGAGGTTACTATGTATCTCGACCAAGAGGAGAGTAAAATCAGAGGAAATCTAGGGGTATGGGCCTACGCATGGAAGACTAAGGCCTTGTTTGCTTTTTCATTTTAAGCTCTTAATCACCACTTATGTCTGATTCGTTTAGACGTGTCATAACCATTTTAGAACTGAAATCAGACTTCAAACTTCAGCACCTCTTAAAAAACAAACGCCACCTAAGCTTTATTGTTTTTGGAAGCCAATGATCGGGTTAAGAGAAAGGGTCATGTTTAAATACGTATAACTTTTGCTAGCTACAAGATTTTCGATGCCAAAAACGTAGTTTAAACATATTTTGAGACACTTTTGTGTTTTTTGTAATTATTTTCATTTTTCGTTTGGGCTTTTTGTGTTTGGTCCATCATCTTTGTTTTATCCAAACAAAGATGAGAGATTTCACAAGGTCAAATTCCATAAATCTCATTCCAATTCCTTTGATGGACTCCAATTCCATCAAATTCCATTTTGCAAAACCAAACGCCCCCAAAAAGTTACCATTTTTTTAGCAGATTGATGCACTTGTTTATGTAAGATTCACAGTTGTTGCTTATTGTGAGCAGCTTCTTTGTTCTCACTTTTTACTTCATTCTTTCATTTGTTATATCTGATCATTTCTCTTCTTGCATCAATTCTTAATTTTCTTGCCTAAATACTTATGTATCCACTTTATTATACTTTAGCATTTAACAAAATCAAAACCAAGTTCATCCAAATCCAATATAATATTACAACTTGTATCAAAACCTACAAACAAGGTTGTCTAGAATAGTTGCATAAATTTTAAGCAAGGTTGTCTACAACAAACCTACAAGCCCCAGATTATATCTCTAAACAAACTTATATCAAAACTTACAAATTACAAACCTACAAACAAGATTGTGTAAAACAGAGGCAAATATTCAAGACCTACAAACAAGATTGTATAAAACAGAGGCAAATATTCACGAACAAAAAAAATATAGAACAGAACAAAAAGAACTCTCCAACAAGCCCCAAACTACAAACCTGCAAATAAGCCCCAAAACACAAACCTATAAACAAGCCCCAAATCAACTAGAACAGAAATATATAGAACAACATCCTGTTTTACCTAGAGCAAAATATAGAACAGAAAAGAAGCAGCAAATAAATTTAGTGCAACCAAGCAATAAATCAACAAATCATCGAATATAAATCGAAGAAATCTGAAAATAAATGGAAGCAATCAAGGCACCAACCTGAAATTTGGGTAGAAATCGAAGAAGCAAGAGCAGTAGATGACGAAATTTGGGTAGAAATTGAAGCACCGATTTGAAATCGAACAACAACCTTGCGGTCTTGATCGGCGCCGGACGCCTCGCCGGTACTG
The DNA here is from genome assembly GCA_036898165.1 of Silybum marianum. NCBI lineage: Eukaryota > Viridiplantae > Streptophyta > Magnoliopsida > Asterales > Asteraceae > Silybum > Silybum marianum. The sequence continues at coordinate 4,120,644 of CM072532.1, forward strand.
AAGATGGCTGTCGATAGGGGAACGACGGTCGAGTGAGGTACGGGGAGATGTCGGATGGGGCCAGGGGAACCATAGATGGGGTTGGGGCACCAGTGACACAACGGTAAAAAAAATAACCCTAGGTGAAATTTTATTTTTGACTAGGTCCTTTTCCCCAACTCCTTATATAGGTTATCATTATAAATAAACTACAAATATTTACTTTATCATATTTCTTCATAAACTATAATCATCTGTTTCGCTCTTAATTCGTATCTTACAAGGAAAAGAAAGGGAAAAATAACATAGGAAACTTTTACTAAATGTTTTTTCGGTTAGTGTTGATTGGGTTATTTTTTATCGAATGAACATGACAAGTGTTGAGAATCTTACCTAATAAGAATGATGATAAGAATGTAAAGTTCTTATCTAGTAAGTGAGGATGACGACTATTTTCCGGTAAACGCTTACAAGGTAAATTGTTGCATATGATACCGTTCTAATGGACTACAACCTTATCTGATAAATGACGTTAACTTTGTTGACTCTTACCGGTGTTCGGGTAAATGGCCACTAAATTCAGTTTTTGTCGAAACATAAGAAAGTCATGGATTGGCCTATTGGTATCCATGTTTCTTTTAGAACTTCAACAAAAGGAGCTTCAATGGAAAGAAAGCAAAGAAATGTTATGAGAGGGTTATTGGCCTAATGGTATTCACGTTTCTTCAGCCTCCATAAGGTCAAAGGTTTGAATCTCATCTAAGGTATAAAAAAATGTGTGAATATTTGTCGTATAATATATCTTTTTTGAAGAGGCCAAAATGGTAATGAAACAAAGATGGTAGTGACCAAGGTCTCGAAAATAGATTTATTTTTAAAAGAATTAAAGTTGTTAATATGAAATGAAATGAATCTTGTATACATACTTATCTAACGATGGATCTCAAACTTGTTTGATATGTAATGTTACGGTAAGAAAGTTGTTATGTTGTTCACTAACTCTGCTGCATTTTCTAAAAAATTAATTAGAAAAGGAAATTTAATTATTTAGTATTCATCGGTGTATACCTGGTGATCACCGACACATATAAAATAACTGCATTTTTTGTATTTTTAATTACTATTTTTAGTGACATATACAAAATAATTGAATATTAGATGGGTTTGCATTGCACATTGAAGACAACTTCGACCTCAAACTTCAGAGTAGCTTTAATAGGAAGTTTTATTTTTAGAAAAGACGGGTCTTAATTATTTCTTTGCAATTTAACGCAGGGGAGGACCCACCCTATGAGGAGGGGGGTCCCGTGCTACCGTTCAACCGTGTTTCGTAAGGGTAAAAAAAATCGCGTTTCGTAAGGTTTACATGAGGTGCATCCGCTAAACTCTTGTCATTCTTTTATATTTCAAGGGTTAAAGGAGCACAACTTTGAAAATTTCATGAAATCAACCAAGAACTCTAAAAAAGTCCCTCAAAACCAACCAAAAACCATAAAAAAATCTCTCGAAATCAACCGAAAACCTTAAAAAATCCTTCGAAATCAATCAAAAAACTTAAAAAAGTCCCCAAACGGGAAATTCGGCTAAAAAATCCCTCAAAATCAACCGATATATCAAACGGTTTTATGGATATTTGATCAAATTTAAGAGTGTACCTACTCGAGAAAATTCTTGGATCCACCACTGACTTAACGTAAAATCATTTTAACCAACAAAATTCATCTCATACCATCCTGCTCTTGTTTTATCAATACCTTTATAAATATCTTTGCTGCAACTTGTGAAGGGTATTGATAAGTTTAAAAAAAATTAAACTTTACTTTTGTACTCATTTGACATTAGGGCCCTAAAAAAAGTAGTAACATTTAGATAAAAAAGAAGAAAAAATAGCAAAAATTAATTGATCCATGAAAATCGTTTATACGTGTGATTTGTCAATTGATCCATAGAAAGTCCTTACATCAATTAATTGTCGTAAAAAATAGCATTTTCCTTTTACATCCTAGTTTGATTTTTAAATACATCCTAATCTATTTTATTTATTTATTTTAATTGATAACTTACTAACTCTCAAATTTATTTATAAATTTTAATTAAGAAACATATATATAAATTATAGTTTAATATACAGATTAGGATGTAAATGATAACACCCTAAAAATATCAAAACCCCACATACAAATACAATAATTATAAAGTGAGGTGATGTCCTCAATATTTTTAAAAACAATTACTTTAAACTGTGGGTTTCATTTTTAGAGTATAAAAATTAATTCAAAATCATGTGACTTTGTTAAATTATTTTAATACATTGGTTTATTAATGAAAAAAATCATTGTGTTTACCAGAAGGTTTTTTTTTAATGATTAATTAAAAATAATTTTAATTTATAATCTAGTAAACATGTTTTATCATAAATTGTATTTTATTAAAGTATAAGTGTATAAATAATTAAAATAGGTATATTACATCATAAAATAGGTATGTAACATCTGGAGGGGTGCCTCCACACAAGGGGGGTCATGATTCATGAATCATGAACAGATCAACGATTGGCATGAATTGAACCTACGAACTCACCAATTATGAGTTGGATGTTTTAACCATTATGCGATGAATATTTAGTAAGTTATGGTGAAATAATTATAATAGAATCTTTCAGCTAGAATAATGAGATGAAGACACTTATTTAAAATCTTGCATATCATATTCCATCGTGGAAGAAATAATTTTGTCTGAATAATTCGCTATTTATTTTATTTGTCCACCTCTTTAGTAACAAAGAAAACATTATCGTTCAATAACGAAGTAGTCTGTATATTTAAGGCAATATTATTTTGTTTATTATTTTATTTAGTCTAAAAAACGTAATGGATAATTACGAAAGTTGATTGAAGTATTAGGAATTGAGTTTCAATTTCTGATTGTGAACGGTACCAATTTAGTTTTTATTTTAAGAAGAAATCTTTTTTTTGGTCTTTTTCTAATTTAAATTTGTTATCATTTCTCCACTATCTTTTTCTTTATTAATTATTATAGATGTGGGTGGACAGCATTCACACGTAAAAAAGTTTATATAAAAGTAGTGTGGAAAATTTTGAGGAGCAACCTTGCTTTTTTTCATAGACAGTAAGTTTGGTCTTCAGATAAAAAGACGTTTGTGAATTGTGATACTGGGCTAAGCATGGATGAGTAGAAGAATAACGAGTTCATTTAGTTGGTTTTTATGGATAAAGTTGTTTTTGTATGAATTAGGAAATTTTTTATTTGCGAGAGTTTTTCATAGTTATTTAATTGAAAATGACAGGTCTAGGAAAAAAATTAACTTTCTACATAAAACTCCTCCTAAAAACTTTTTGAATAAGACAGTTCCTATAGCATTAAGCGACTACCAACCAGTCAAATATATAGTTGACCGAATAAGTTGAGTACCATTAAGCTTATTAAGCTACTAACAAACAGGCTCTAAACTTTATTGTTTTTGAAAGTCAATGATCAGTTTAACAAAAATTATCTATAACATTTACTACAAGATTTTTGAAGCCCAAAAACATAGTTTAAACATGTTTTAAGATACTTTTGATAAAGAAGAGTTAAAAAAAGACGTGAATCATATTATTTAGAGTGAACTGTGGGTGTTATAAAATTGAAAAGTTAGGAACTATAAATGTTTATAGTTTATTTTAAGGATCAAATCTATATATATATATATATATATATATATATATAAAGAACAACCTTAGAGAATGATATGACATTATGTGGTTTGAGAATCCTTAAAATCTTGGAATGTGGCGAAGTTTACCTATCCCACATTGATGGGGAAAAAAAGTTGAAGGAATGAAGTGTGTATATATATATATATATAGAGAGAGAGAGAGAGAGAGGAAGGTTCAAATGAGAACTTTGCATTTTTAAAGGAACAAAGGGACAATTGTGGATCACATATGATGTGGGTCCCATATAATATTAAATCATTTATGATTTAATATTAAATCATAAATGATTTAATATTATGTGGGACCCACATCATATGTGGTCCCAAATGAGTTTCTTTGTTCCTTTAAATTGGTAGTGTTCTCATATGATCCCTCCCCTATATATATATATATATATATATGAAAGGAGGATTGATTTTTTGTTGCAAGTCATATTTGAGTCAACACTTTAATTTGCAATTGTCGTTATAATATTCGAATATTTCTCAAGTATTGAAATGTGGTTAGGTTTGCTTATCTCATATAAAATGACTTTAAAATATTGAGATGATATCTTGATAGTGATGTATTTTAAAATCTTGCATTATGGTTGGTTTTTGAAAATCCCACATTGATAAAAAAAAATTGATACATTTATAGAGTGTGACAAGTATATATAAAAATAAGCATATGATACTTTTGAAAATTAAAAGAACAACATAATTATGTAAGTCATTGTTTGGCTTCTAATTTTGGAGTAATAGTAGTTTTTTTTATTATAAAAGAACAACAATGGGCCTTGAGAAAACGTTATAAGATTTGAGTATCCTCAAAATCTTGAATTGTAGTGTTGTTTAGTTTTCCTTCATTGGTAAGAAGATGATATATTGACAAAATAAATATTGTATAAAAATGAAGGCGGGGTCTTGCAATACACAAAGTTGTGTCAAAATAAACGAAATAGTTGTTTTTGGAGTGATGACTATTTTTTTCATTACTGTCAATGTAAACGATATAAGAAAAATATTAAGAGATCGATATAATTATAATACAAAAAAACTTGATAATTTTTTTTAAGGATTATTACATTGTGGTTACTTTTCGGTATCCCACGTTGACGAGAAATTGATAAGGTGTGATAAGTACATAAAAAGAATGATGTGATTCATTTGAAAATTAAAATGGCTATGCATCATGTGAATTGAGTATTGATGCGTTGCTGAATTGTGGCTAATTTTGAGATATCCCACATTAGTGAGAGATTGAAAAATTGGAATAAGGATGCGTGCAGAAAGAAGGATGAAATTTATTATGTCAACTCTCATGAGACTCGACTCATAAAGTTATCGTATTTGGATGACCTTATTTGGCACATTGAGGTTTGAATAATCTTCAAATATTAAAATGTAATTGATTTTGGGCTATCTGATATTGATGAAAAGTTAAATGTTGGAAGATGTAGTTGCGTATATATTAAAGGAATAAGAATCGAGTATATTGAGGCGTTGGTAAATTGCGGTTGATTTTGAGACATCCCACATTGGTAAGAGATTCAAAGATTGGAATAAGGATGTGTGTATAAGAAAGAAGAATGAGATTCATTGTGTCAACTCCTATGAGACTTTACTCATAAGGTTATCTTATTTGTATGACCCTATTTGACACCTTGAGATTTGAGTAATCTTCAAATCTTAAAATGTAGTTGATTTTGGGCTATTCATGTTGATAAAAAGTAAAATAATGAATTAAGTTCATCTTGCTAATACAGTCAAATACAATGATACCTTACATTTTATTAGTTGTCAAATAATAAATTAAGTTCATCTTAACTTAAACGTAATTACATGTTTCTTAATGGTATAATTTTGTCACCATGCAACACACTAGTTCAAAATTAAAATAAAAACCCACACGCACCACCTATATAATTAACTCTTTCCATTATAATTTATCTTTTCCTTTTTTTTATTATTGTAGTCATGTTTTTACACTTTTTCCTTGTGGACGTTGTTTTCCACACAACAAGCTTGCTTTTTCCAACACACAAGGAAATCTAATTGGTCTCAAGATAAAGAATTTTAAGCAGGAGAGAAGAAGAATTTGGTGTTATATAAATAGGGTACATGGTTGAATGCCAATTAACTACAAATATTTTCTCTAAAATAATCTCCTTAATTATATACATTATATACTATACCCAACTTACTTACTGGTTATCGTTCGATTGATTAATCTGGCTTTGATCGGTTCATAAGCTCTCGTTATAATTATTTAATTTTTCATTTGGTAAATTGCATGATGTTTGTTCTTGTGTTATTCTTTCTACTATGCATGGGTACTTGTTTTGTAAGCTGTGATAGTAATTTGGGGCTCAAAGAAGACACCAAATACAGCAGCTCCACATGTATTGAGATGGAAAGACAAGCTTTACTGTCCTTTAAAGCAAACTTAGTTGACATCTACGACATTCTAAACAGCTGGGGAAGCCAAGAAGATTGTTGTGAATGGTGGGGTGTTAGCTGTAACATCCAAACTCGTCATGTCACCCAACTTCATTTTTCGACTCCTTCTTCTTATAATGGAATAAGTGGTAAAATTGGTCCATCATTACCACTTCTACAACAATTGGAGTATCTTGATCTGAGTGAGATTGATTTTCAGTCCAATCCTATCCCAAATTTTTTGGGTTCCCTTGCCAACTTACGTCATTTGGATCTTTCTGCTTCTAATCTCAGTGGGCGTATTCCTCATCAACTTGCAAATCTCTCCAACTTGCTTCATCTTGATCTCCATGGTAATTCCTTGGAGGGATCTATTGATCCATTTTCCTTTGGAGACTTGACTTCTCTTGAATATTTTGACCTCTCAAACAACCATCTTAACGGGTCGTTGCCCAACTTTTCTGGGTGTTCATCATTGAGTAAATTGTTTCTTGGTTACAATTTTTTCAATGGAAATATCCCAGACTTGATCGGATGTCAGTCCGTGCGAGTGCTAGACCTCTCTAATAACCGGTTAAGTGGAAACTTGCCCAACAGTTTGGGCCAACTTTTAAATCTTGAATCTCTTGATGTTTCATCCAACTCTCTTAAAGGTGTGATCTCGGACTCTCATTTTCAAAATCTCACCAACTTAACCTATTTGGACATGTCTTTCAACTCTCTTGCATTTTAATTGAGCTTTATCCCTTTCCAATTGGAGACCATAAAATTGCAATCCTGCAAACTGGGACCCAGTTTCCCATCATGGATCCAAACGCAAAGCCAGTTCCAACATCTTGATATTTCCAGGGCAAAGATATCAGATACTATCCCTTCATGGTTTTGGAACTTACCATCTGGATTGAAATTTCTGGATCTCTCTTCAAATGAATTAAGAGGTACGCTACCAAATATGACATCAGACTTTGGTGGGTATCCCGGAATGGATTTCAGTTACAACCAACTGGAAGGTAGGATACCGTTACTTCCTTCTAGACTGTCAGCGTTAAAACTCTCCGGAAACAGGTTCTCAGGAAACCTTTCTTTCTTGTGTCAAATTGATGAGGAATTAACTTTACTTGACCTCTCTAACAATTTGTTATCTGGGAGACTCCCTGATTGTTGGTTCAAATTCCAAAAAAGCCTGGTGGTTCTTAATTTATCAAATAACACTCTTTCCGGAGGAATTCCTTCTTCTTTGGGATTCTTGTCTCAACTTGAGGCGTTGTATTTGCGATCAAATGCATTCGTTGGTGAACTGCCTATATCTTTGAGCAACTGCACAAAATTGAAGTTTGCAGATTTTGGGGAAAATAAGTTATTGGGCATCATACCAACATGGATAGGGGAAAGACTTTGGAGTTTATCCTTTCTTGTTTTACGATCCAATAGTTTCTATGGTCATTTACCTTCCCAACTATGTTGGTTGAATAATCTTCAAGTCCTTCACCTGTCCAAGAATGGATTCTCAGGAAATATCCCTCGGTGCTTTGGTAACTTTACGGCTATGGTTAAAAGAACGTTGGGAGATGATGATGTCACCAACCATTCTTATAACTCATTTTACCATCACAGTCCAAGAAACATCTGCTCCGCCTTTAGACGTTTTACCCTCAAGAATGAAAGAGCGAGTATAACAGGGCCATTGGCCAACCCTTCACGAGGATGCTCTAGGGTTAAATGTTGTGCTCTTATTTCATCAATTGGCGATGAAATTATTGAAGGGGCCATTTTTATTGACAATGCATTGGTTCCATGGAAAGGAACCGAACGCAATTTTGAAAAAGTTAGTCTTCAGCTACTCAAGAGCATTGATCTTTCAAACAACAAGTTATCTGGAGAACTTCCTTATGAGATCACAAGTCTTCATGAACTGGTCTCATTAAATTTATCAAAAAACAAATTGGATGGGGAACTTCCAAAACATATGGGTCGATTGAAATCTCTTGATTCTCTAGACTTGTCAGGAAATGAGTTTTCTGGAAACATTCCCTCAAGTTTGTCTGAGATAACCTATTTAAGCTATCTTGACCTCTCCAATAATAACTTTTCAGGAAGAATACCAACTGGACCTCAACTCCAAGGCTTCGATTGTTCCTCCTATACTGGTAACCCTCACCTTTATGGAACCCCACTTACACCTGGCCAATGTGGGCTTCCACCTGCCACCATCAATGTTAGAAAGGAACACAATGAAGAAGAAGAAGAAGAAGATGATTTTGATGATGATGATAATGATGGAGATGAGTTATGCAAGTCATATTACATGGGTATGGGTACTGGATTTGGTGTTGGATTTTGGGGAATTTGTGCTACTATCTTTCTCAACCGCTCATGCAGACATTTCCTATTTGCTTCATTGACTCGCATCAAAGATTGGATATACGTGACAGTGGCTTTGCAGTATCTAAAGCTTCAAAGAATGTTTAAAAGGTAAATGCATATACTTATTGTGCAACTGTTTCTAATTATTTATATGCACACGTACTCCTAGCATTTGTTTAAAATGTTAATTTGAACCTCATGGAGGATGGACTCTACCGGTCACCTTTTAGTAACTGTTTCCTGTTAGTTAATTATGTTGAACATTCACAAATTGAAAGCCATGATTCCCTTATAACTAATAAGGGATGAACTTGAAACAATCTCTGCATACTCTAGTGGATCATAATTACCACTGTGTTTGTAAATGGAGGATCGAGGTATGTCCGGTCTAGCTGATCATCCATCTAGCTATTGGTAATGGAGCACTGCTGCTAGTCTCCTTTTTTGCTGTTTCGTTTGTAATCTGGTCCCTATGCTTACTGTTTCGTGTGGGTTGTTCATGGTTTGTTTGGATTTCTGTAATTCTTGTTGGTCTTTGTGAATAAAATTTTGCCTTTGCTGTTCAAAAAAATTGATCATGTAAGTATATTTTTGACAATTATGTCTTTGTTTTTGTATCATTCCTATCTAAATTATAACAAATGAACTATATATTAATGCATGATTTGTTTAATTTTGCAATTAGAATCTTGCAAGGTACTTTATTATATATCCCAATATATTTTCTCCATTTTGGAGATAGTTTTGAAGAATCTTTTGAAGCAAAATTTTGGTTCAAAATCCCCATTTTCATTATTTTAGGGAAGCTCTTGGAGATGCTCTTAATAATTAATTAATAAAAATGTAATTTAATTATTTTTATAGTTATTTAGAATTTGTTTTTATAAATTATTTATAAAGAATGAAGTTTAATTCCATTTTAAATCCTACAAACCAAATAGATCAAAGATTCAAAATCCCTCTATGAAATCCTGTAAACCAAACGGACCTATGAATATTCCAAACTAAGGGGAATTAAAGTGTACAAAAAGAAATTACTACTTAAGAACGTGCAGAGAAGTGCATCGACTGTTTTGATGTCAATGTTTTATTTTTAAAGCATTTACACTCTACTTGCAATTGCAAATGCAATTCCAAAGTGAGGTGGCATGGTCCGATGATTGCAAACTTAGGGGTTATTTTTAAAAACTTACCTAGGTAAATACTTACTAGCAAAATTCAACACTATCACTTACTTATCGGATAAGATTTTAGTCTACTAAAATGATATCGTATGCAATAATTATCCGGTAAGCGTTAACCGTGGTAAGAACTGTCACTCTCAAAGCCTCACTTACTGGGTAAGACTGTCAGTCGTTGTTTTTGCTCTTGTCAGGTAAGATTTTTGGTTCTTACGATATTCATCCGGTAAAGTAATATGATTTGGAAAACGTTTACCCAAATAAGTGTTTGGTAAGCGGCCTCTTATATGTAATTACACCTCAATCATTGTGGGTCCATTTTTCTTAAGTACTAGAAAGTTGTTTTGGTTATTTCATGTTACTCTATTATATTAGTATATAAACACATCAATTTATAAATCATTTTATTTATTTTAATACATGTAGTTTGCATTTGAATGACACTTATAATCATTGTGGATCCTATTTCCTAAAAGTAGAAAAGCAATTTGATTAACTTATATTAAGGCTATGTTTAGCAAACTAGCTGATAAGATAGCTTATGATTGATAAGTTAGCTTATAACTGATAAGATAGCTGATGACTGATAAGCTAGCTGATGAACAAGTCACGTTTGACAAAAACTAGCTGATGAAAATGTAAAACGACCAAAATAAACATCTTGAAATATTAATCACTTATAATATAATTAAAATAAATATTTAATAAATAATATATATTAATTCAAACTAGATATTTAAAATATATATATATATATATATAAAATATTTATTTAAATAAATTAAATTGATTATCATGTATATTATAAATTTGGATTTATTAAAATAAAGTTTAGATTTTTCTTATATCAATTTATGATTTTAAATAATCACTACATATAATATATAAATAACTAGTCATTTTTTTATTCAAAAAAAAAATAACTAGTCATTTTAATTAATTAGTAATTTTTTAAAAATTACAAGTAATAATTAATTAACATTAGTGAATAATTTAAAATTAAATTGAACTAATAATTAATATTAGTTATTAAAAAATATTAGATCATAATTACAATTAAAATTAATTAATTAATAAAATTCAAAATAATATTAATTAATAATTAATTTATATTAATTAGGGGTATAATCGGAAGAAAATGACAATAAGCTCAATAAGTTACTTCCAACTAGCTTATCAATAAGTTAACTTATAAGTTAGCTTATAAGCAATAAACTAGTTTACCAAATATGTATCCAGAAAGTAAGTTAGCTTATTTTTACCAAACAATGCCTAAATCCTCTTTTATATTTCTCACCTTAACTTGCATTCTTAAACATGAGTCAAATATTGTTTTGAAAACATTGGTTTGTATTAGTTTTGACTATTTACCCAAGCTTAAGCTATTAACTTTGATCTTTTTTCATATTCAAATTCTTTTATCTTCTAATGATTTAACGAGTTAATATTTACTAAACTATAAAATTTATTTATATTGTAGATTGGTATTAAAATGTTTTAAGATTCTAATTCTTTTATCTTCCTCCGACCCAACCCAGCAGTCGTATTTTTTCAAGCACCGGTCCATGGACCTTCAGCTATATCGCTATGGATGCTTATAAGTCAATTTTAGTGTAGTGCAATAGTTACCTTGATTTTTCCATTTTCACAAGCTTGTTGGGCAAAGTTTTCCTTACGCAATCATACTTTTTGCATAAAGTCTTTTGGCTGCAAGCTTTGACCACATCCAAAAAGAGAAGATAGGTCTAAAACGACGAAAATGACTTGCAATTAATACTGATACTACAAAGTACCAACCCCAAAAGTTATATTTAAGACATAAATAATGGTTAAAGAAATCCATATATATATATATATATATAGAAAAGTTCAAATGTGAACTTATTTTTGGTTGTGAACGTGAGGACGAATCTCAGCCACTTATCCGGTCAATAAAGGCGAACTTTGGCCAGTTCCTCCTTTAATAATCTCCACCCTCCCATGAATCGCGCCAATCCTCCGTGATAGCGTCCACCATAACCGAAGATGTGTGACTGAGATTCGTCCCCACATTCACAACCAAAAATGAGTTCACATTTGAACCTAACCCCATATATATATATATATATATATATATATAAATGGTTAAATTATAAAATGATGATGATACTCTCAATGAATTAATAAACTATTAATAAAATTAATAAATTATTAAAACAAAATTATCCATATGGCTTATTTCTATTGGATAATGGTGAGTTTGCAAATATTGAATAGTTTGCAACGGATACCATCCATATATATATATATATATGTGTATATATATATATATACTGGAAGGGTACCCGCGCAATGCAGCGAGATACATCTCGATTTTAAGTTTCATTTTAATTTTAATGGTTTTATGTGGTTTTAAGAAAACGATTTTAATGTTTCGTTTAAAAGTTCTCGTTTTTTATGTAATTTCTTTAATTTAATTTTTTATCATAATTTAATTTAGATTTAATAACGAAGTAATTTATTTTTGCTTTGATAATATATTTTTTTATAAAGATAATAATTAAGTATTCTGTTAGAACTTAATGAGTATCTTAATTATATTTTAGATTTTTTATATTTAAAATTAGATGTTTATTCTGTATTTGATTATGATTATCTGTAATTAGTTACACGAATTTAGAAATGAAGCTTTAGTAAGTTACACTTACGCATAATTTACTTGTAATCTTAAAAATTAAGTAATTAACATTAAATAGCAGTACCCAAGGCTTAAAAAGTTGTTTTTAAAAGTTTTTGGTCAAATGCTTTATAATATAGTATAGATATAGAAAGAGAGAGAGCGATGTGAACAATTTTTTAAAAACTGTATGAAAAATAAAAACTAACAGGGTTTGTTTCAAGATGTTCAATTTCATTTGTTTCAACTTCAAGATGGTGTTCGAGAAGAAGCTTAACAAAAGCAGAGCTTCAAGAATTCGGCTCTCAAATCTTGAACGATTTACCCCCATCGCTATGAGATCAGGTTCTACAATATTTATCGATCTTGATGTTTTCAAGTACAAGTTCTTTTTTTATACAGTTTTTCATGTTTCAAAACACCACACATTTCTGAAACAATTTCATAACTTTCAAAAATTTGCTATCACATTCAAGGTCAAGAAGAAAACCCTCATATATAGTAAACAAAATATATTTTTATAAAGGGAGAAACCACAGTAGTTTGTATAATTATTGAAGTTGAGGGACGAAAACAGAGTTTTTATAGTGGACTATTATTTTGGGTGATGTTATACACACCCTTCTTTATGTCATGATCAAGTCAATTAATACATGAGGAATATAAAAATATATATTTCCAAGTTGATGTGTGTGAGAAAAAAATTAGGGGGAGGCTAATGGCACCCTAAGGTATGTTAATGGAATCCCTACAAAAGTGAATTCTCCTCACATATATCAATGTTAAAACCCCATTTTTACATTCCTAAAACTATAAAAGTGCCAAAAAATCGGTACGTATCCCTACTAGGGGTGCCATTAGCACTTCCCAAAAATTAATAGGTATGGATATACTTATGTTATGTTTGTCAAACTAGTTAATAAGTTTACTGATAACTGATAAGGTAACTGGTAATGAACCAAACACGTTTGACAAAAAAAACTAGCTGATAAGCTTATCATAAGTTAATTGAAAAATATAAAATGATCAAAAAAGACATGCTTAAAAATTAACAAATTTAATCATTTAATAGTATATTTTAAAACAATTGACGAATAATATAATATGTTAACTAATACAAACCATATCCAAAAGAAATCTAAATAATAACATATGTTAATTAATAGATACCAATTTAATTTTTATGTATATACTATGACAAAAATTGGATTTGTGTAACCATATACAAATTTTAGAAAATATATACGTTAAAATGATGATTTTAAATAATCATTGCACATAATAAAAATAAATCTTTTTGATCAACCTTACATTTATTAGTTAAATAATGATTTTTCAAAAAAATAGTTAAATTAAATATTTTAATAAAATAGTTATCAAAGTTTTATTATTTATAAAACAAAAAAAATATATAACTTTAACTTTATGTAATTACAAAGACATTTTTAAAATTGATATATTTTTTTAACAATTAAATATATTGAATAATAATAATATAAAAAACTTTTTACAATGCTAAATAATCAATAGGTAATACTGATGAATAATTTATAATTAAATGAAAATTTAGTATTAATTGATGATTAAAATTAATTAAAAAAATTGAAATTAATATTAACTAATAAGCATAGTTAATTATTAATTAATTAATTATAGTTAATTATTAACTATTTAATAATTAAAATTATATTTAATTAATAATTAAAATAAATTATTTTAATATTAATATTATTTAATAACTAATAACTAACAATAATAAACAAAATGCATTATTAATCAGAATTATAATTAGAAAAAATTTAAAAAAAAAACTCCTAAAAGCTACTAAATATGAGAATCTCCAACAACATTTTTGAAATAGAAAAAATAAAGATTTTTTTTATTTATATTGTTCCAACAAATTATCTATAATTTAATTAAAAAAAGAAAACATGGAAAATCTTCCGGTTTAGACTTCAAACTTGATGTTGAGAGAGAGAGAAAAATAATAATTTTATTCAATCTCATCAATAAGATTGAATTATTACTGTTTATATAAACTTTTCTTAAAAGTGTATTAGGATGATAAATTAGAAAATAATATAATTTATGATAAATTTTTTGAAGTAGATTCAAATCTTTGAAGTAGGAAATATGTTGAAGTTGAATATACTTATTTTTAGAGATTTTAACTTTTAATTTTTGTATTATAGGAATTTATCTCAAACTACTTGTTTAAAATGAAAAAAAATGATTTTAACAAAATTTTTATTTCAACATATTTTTCAAAACTTTTTTCAAAGTGGAGAATTAGGAGAGAGGGTACAAAAATATTCAAATTTAAAGAAATCTCCAAAAAAGATTATTATGATCTATAAACATTTTTTTATTATATTTCACTAATAAAAAAATTTAAAATTAAATGTTTAGGTGAGAGAAATAATATTTTATTTAATGTTTGAAATATTTTAATAAATGTTGTAATCTTCAAAATAGAGAAGTTATTAGTATTGAATTCAATATTTTTTGAAGATTTTAAATTTGGATTCTCGATTTTAAAGAAATTTTGTAGCATCTCCAATAGATTATCTGAAAGTTTTCCAAAGTAAAATAAACAAAGTTCAATTTTTTTAAAAAATGTATCCAACTCTAACAGATTTTATATTTTAGAGATTACATCATTATGCTATTAAAATAGCTCATATAATTAATTAAATATTATATCTTTTTTCATAAACGTTTCATTTCAAGATTACCTATTGATGGATAATTGGATATATAATAAAAAGTCATTTATCTCTCATAATAGTCATTTTTGAAGAAATTTCCAAATTTGGAGAAATTTACATTCTTTCTCCAACTTTTTCTATTTTGAAATCTGTATTAAAAAATCCTTATTTTTCTTTATTTTGTATGATTGGTTAAAGGTGCTCAATTAGTTTATTTTCATCCAAACATATACTCAAAAAATAAACTAAGTTATGTTTAATGAACAATGTCTTACCAATAACAAGTATGGTGTCTGATTGGTTTGAGCTTAAGTTTCAAAGGTCAAAAGTGCCTGAAAATTCAAGATTCGAATCCAAGCAAAAATAAAAATCAATTGTGGACACGGAGGTTCAAATACAGTTACTCCGAGTTACCCGTAAAATAGGTGATGGTACTGAGATTAGTCGACTTGTATAATGGGTTGGATATCCAGATTAATAAAAAAAACTTATTTTATTTTATAATTTACACTACATTTATTGGTTAATAAGTTACACCAATAAAAAAACATATTTATTTTGTAAATTAAAAAAGGACAAGCTGGGATTTTCATATAAAATCAATGGCGTAGGAATTGATAATCCATTTGGGGAAGTGGTATTTATTCCCCTATTTAGAATGATTCCCTGCCTCCGTACATCGACCAAAACGAACACCCTCTCTCTCTCTCTCTCTCTCTCTCTCTCTCTCTCTCTCTCTCTCTCTCTCTCTCTCTCTCTCTCTCTCTCTATGCTCTGCGTACCTCTATGCGCATGACTCTCTGTTTTTTTCACATTTCTTGTTCTTGATTACTGTGTGTGTGTGCTCTCCAACTTGCCATTTCTCTCTTACATTTAACCCACATAACACACAGTTTTTTTTCTTTCTTTTTTTGAAGGGTGAAAGAAAATGGCAAGCAGACATAGAAAGGTTTCAAGCTTCACTTTTCTTGATGTTTATGTGGGTTTTTCTGAATCTTTTAGACTGATTGAAGATAACCCATTTTCTGTTTCTTGCAGTCTCGTACATCTCGAATGGATGCAGCCATTGATGCAATGGCGCCATTGGGGTTCACAGAAGGGGTCGTCGTCTCCAAGATGCGTCAGCTCCTCAAGGTATTGCTCTGTTTCTTCCAATATAATCTCTAACCCTACTCTATTTTCCTTCAATATCTTTTTATGTTTTAAATTTATTTTGAATTTGGTTTTCTGGGTTTATACAATCAGCTCCGTTTATAGATAGTATTTTGATTCATAATCAGTTTTGAAGAAGGTTCTTGGGTGCATAAATGTATTTGAATGTTATATTGATTTATAGGAATATGGGGGCCAGTATGGGTTTATTGAACTTGATGCCTATCATGTGCTTTTGGAAGCCCTTCTTGCCGATCAAGAAATGGAAAACTGCAAGGGCCAAAATCAAGAACAAATTGCACAAGGGGAGACTTCAAAATCGGTAGTGATATTGCTTTCAAAATCTTTTGAGCGATCGTTTTTGTTTTTGTCACTTCTTTTTAATTCCGTTTTAGTAGACCCCAGGTTGGGTCTACTAAAATGGAACGGAAAAAGAAGACAAAATGGTTTGGGTATGATTTCAGGCTAAAGAATTTGTACTTTTTCTTGATGCAGAATGAAAAGGTTGAAGAAGACCATGCGATCTTGCCGGCAGCTGGGTTCATTGACATCCCAGTCTGCTCTTCTTCCCCTTTAACCATCCCTCCACCACCACAACCACAATTATTGGCTGCCATTCCATCACCACCATCATCACCACCACCACCACCGCCGCCGCCGCCTATTTTGGATGCTGTTCCACCATTGCCACCACTACCACCACCACCTGTCACTTCTGCAGCTGTTCCACCGCCTGAAAATGCTCAGGCCAGAAGGCGAAAACCATGCCATGGTTGGATCAGTGATGATAATGAAGAGTGGCATTTTATAAAATTACCACCGTCATCAATCAACCAACCAATTTCATTACCGGAAACACCGCCAACACAACCGGGGTTGACCGGTGCTAGAAAGAATAGAACAAGACGTCGATCAAGGTGGGATTTGATGCCTGAAGATATGTAGGAGTAGTTAATGTTATCATCTCTTTTATTCTTCTCAAGATTTATCTTCTCTTGACAAATCACCTATTTTTTTGGGTGATTTATAATGGTATGCAATCTGTAAGCATCAAACTCCATCCACATTGTGTTATGGTTAAAAAAATTAATGATAACTAATCGAACGTCTTATTTTGTCATATAGTATAATGGTAAAATGGATATAAATGTGATTATGTATTTTAAATAAAGAGATTTATAGGTCACATTTTTATAAATTTTATTTTAAACATTTTTTTGGAGTTCACTGTAATATATTTTTACAAAAATTTCTATGAGTATGAGACACCCCAAATTTCAACCTGTTAAGTCATAAGTTGGACCGTTTGAAAACCAAAAGAAAGCTTTAGTTTTGATTTTGAATAAAGTGAAACTAAGAATCGAATTTTGATTTGGAAAAGATCAAACCGAATTAAACATAATCTGTTGTTGATTTGGTTTTGATCCACTTCCAATTTCATTCTTCCGTTTGTTGTCCCCAAACAAATTTTACCAACCCCTAATTATTAGACGATTGATCTAAACTTTTATGAATGAACCGATGAAGGGTGTTTCTATTAGTACTATCCAAATTCTATTTTCTTCATTTTACATATAGTTTTGAGAAAACTGTTGAAACAATTGACTTAATCATCTTCTTTGCTTAGTAAATAAAATAAAAATTAATCGAATAACCAAAATTTCCATCTACAATTTTCCAATTCTTTTTAAATAAATAACTAAAAGTTAAAATATCTAAAAATAAAATTAGTTTTCTATTGATAGAAATATATTAAAAAATATTTTCTTACATTGCAATCATTTTTTGGGTGTTATTCGTATTTGAGAAAAAAAAACATTTCTCGCATAATTCATCCATTTTAAAAATAGTTTTGGGAAAGCGGTTAGATCAAAATATGAGCTCAGATCTCCATTTTCTTTATTTTCGTCATTCCCCAAAATTTCTTTAAAACGAAAAAGCAAAAGGCAAAATCTCTAAAAAAAATTAAATTCATCTCCAAAAAAAAGAAGAAACCAGCATTGATTACAATATTATAATGTTATTTCTCTTTATAAATATTTATTTTTAAAGTTTTTTTAGTAGTCTTAATTGGTAATTATTTTTAGGATATTTTTTATATTTAGAGAAAAACTCTTCTTTCCTATTTTCTACATTTTAAAGATAATTTTAACAAAGTTATTGAAGAAACTTTTGACTCAAAATTCTCAAATTTTTCCACGTTTAAAAAGCTCTTGTAGATGTGCACTATCCTTGTTTTCAGTGATTGCTTTCTTCAATTTAAAAACTAATTTACCTATTTTTAGGCACATTTAATCCAAAAATATACATACAATTTTAAAAGTATATAATTATTATTCGTTTTAATCATTTAAAAAGTATTAAAAATAAAAGTATCTCTAGTAATTATGTTATAAAATTTTAAAATAGAGTATTAAAATTTAGAATCTTGAAAGAACACCTATTATATTTTAACAATTTTTATCATCAATTATATTATTAAAATATTTAACATCTAATAAAATATTTTTTCTTCTCCTAAATACTTAATTTCAATGTTTCCAATTGGTGAGGAAAAAAATATTATCTCTATTTCTTAAATATAAAGTTTTAGAGATTTCTTCTTCTATTCTTGTTTTCTCTATTTTAATCGTACATATAACATAGCTCTTTGAAAAAAAAATGTACACAAAATCTCCAAGATCTTTATTTCATCAAAAAATGTTGAAGATGCTTATTTTAGCATAAACTAAAATAATAAACTAGCAACTATTTTAAGACGGACAGAGGATCTTTTATTCTTTTTTACATTTTATTTACTTTTCTAAGGTGGCGTTTGTTTTTTAAGAGGTGTTTAAGTTTGAAGTCTTATTTCAGTTCTGATTAATAAGAAGTGGTGCTGAAGTCTGAAATCTGAATCAATAAAACTGTTTGTTTTTGTAAACTGATAAATGTCTGAATTTATTTAAATTGTCTATTTTAACCATTAAAAAATTATATTGTTTAATTTATACAATTTCACATATTTATTCATCATCATTACGAAATTTACATATAAAATTTATAATTAGATTCATTTAAATGAAAATATGTCAAAACAGTATTTAATACATTTAAATCCTATTAAAATACATAAATTGAGAGAGATAAGGGTCTATTGATGAGTATCAATTGAGAGAAATGATTGATTAAGGTTAGTCGATTGAAAAACATCATTGCCGAGAGTTTGGAGAGAAATAAGAGGCAAATAAGAGGCTAGTTTACCTCTTATCAGATAAGAGGACAATAAGACATAAGTGTCTCTGAAAAATTGGAAAAAACAAACAGTCTGAATAGCTCTACCTCTTAACGAATCAGACATAAGAGGCTATTAAGAGCTTATTTTGAAAAAACAAACAAGGCCAACTCTAATTCGTTTCTCGTTTTTATTATTTTTCTTCCAATTTTGAGCTAACTTTCTCATCTATGTATTTTAATATATTATATAAATTACAACTTATTTTATATTCGTGCAAGCTATTCATTCATATATCTTACTATGTTATACAATATTTACATCTTATTTTACATATGTACAATGTATCAAGGGATTTTATCTAAAATAACCATTTTACACGGTATGATTTAACAAAATAACCAAGTTGTAGGCGAGTTTACAAAGGTAACAAGCCCGGTCACCCCCTGATGGCGACCACATGTATTGTCACATCAAGACCACCTCTTAAGGATTAAAAAAAATCATATTTTGTTGGAAAAAGTAGAGATTTATCTGATTCTGTTGAAAATTGTGTCTTTGTTTTGTCCTCAATTGCATGACTTTTAACGAGACAATTCAATGATACACTTTTACACTCAAATTTTATTTGATTTTTAAGATTTTATTTGATTATCCCTTTGATACGACAACTCAATGATACCCTCTTGTATTCAAGATTTTATCTGATTTTCAAGATTTATCTTATTTTAATAGGTATTCAAAATTTTATCTGATTTTCTAGCTTTTACTTAATTTCAAGATTTTATCTGATTTTCTAGATTTTACCTAGTTTTCAAGATTTTATCCGATTTTACATGATTTTCAAGAATTTACCTGATTTTCCCTTTAACACCACAACTCAATGATACCCTCTTACACTCAAGATTTTATCCGATAAAGCTCAAAAATCAGTATTTAAAAAAAACCTGTGTTGACCGGTTTTTTTCTTGGAAAGTGGTGTTGAAAGTAGTCATGATGTGACAATACATGTGGTCGCCCTCCACGTGAGTAGGTGACCCTCTGAGGGCGACCGGGCTGGTTACTTTCACAAACTCGTCTACAACTTAGTTATTTTGCTAAATCGCATAGTATAAAACGATTATTTTAGGTAAAATCCCATCTATTGATATACTTGAATTTTTTGAAATCAACTTATAACCAAATACTAATTTTTTAATAAGCATTAAACCCTACTAAAATAGTAAAATATTTTATAATACTGATAAAAAAAAACTCTTCCTCTCTCAAAATTCCTACAAATTCATAAAGGAAATTGAGAAAGATAAAAATGAAAATATATTGCGATGCATTGTGTGATTACATTTCTAATTTATAATTATTAATAGATATAAGATAACTTTTTCTAACCCTGAGATAACTGAAAATATTTTTCTTTTTTATAAATAATATAGATTATAAAATATTAAAAATGAAATATCTTTACAATTAAAATGTCTGAAAACAGAAAACTAAATTATAAGATTATAAAAACATAAGTGAAAAGAGTATTTTTCCTTCTAAAAGTAAATAAAATGAGACAAAGACATTGGGCAAGCTCTTAAGAGCATCTCCAACAACTATTGTAAAATAGAAAAACGAAGTATTTTAGCAATTTAAGTGCTCCAACAGCTATGGTATATCAATTGCTAAAATAGAAAAATGGGAAGAAAGAGAAGAAAAATCTCTAAATTTAGAGAATCTCTAAAAGTATATAGGAGAGAGAAACAATATTTTAATTATATTCAACCAATCAAAATAATTGAAGTTAAGTGTGTAGGAGAGAGAAATAATATTTTATTAAATGATGGAATATTTTATTAATATTATTAATGATAAAGTTGCTAAAATAGAGTAGTTGTTAGAGTTGGATGTAAATTATTTTAGAGATTTTGACTTTTGATATGCTAATTTAGAGAAATTTTACAATAGCCGTTGGAGATGCTCTAACGACGTCGTATTCCCATTTAACAGAGGATAAGTGGCGAATAGAACAACTCTTATCTTCATTACGACGGAGAAGTCTCCCGGTGAAAGCTCACTTTTTCCGACGATGGCGTCGATGACACTCGCCGTATCATCTCTTCCGATGGCTTCTAATTCTCTCTCTCCTTCATCTTCGTCACTGTCTCTCTCCTCAATTTCACCACTCAGTACGTCAACCCTAGATTATGTTTCTTATTTATGCAATTTTAACCTCGATTAAAGTCTATTTGTCGTTTTGAGCTTCAGTTTATTGTGGAAGAGGGGACAAGAAGACTGCCAAAGGAAAACGATTCAATCACTCGTTTGGGAATGTGAGTTCTTCAATTCCTCAAAATTCAGGATTAGGATTTTGGATTTTGGATTTATTAAGTTCATTGCTTGTGTAATTATGGTGCATAGCGAGACCAAGGAACAAGAAGAAGGGAAGAGGACCACCGAGAGTGCCAGTTCCACCAGCTCCGCCGAAAAAGGACAAATTTGACGACGGTGAAGTTGTGAAGATTGAGATAGATGAGTCCATCTTCTCAAACTAAATTTTTGTAATCTGAATGGCTTTTAATTCCACTATAGGACCTGAGTTTGTTTCTATGTTGGATTGCTGAAATGCTTATTTATAAAATCTTAGGACCTGTTTTTATTGTATGGTAGGTAATCAACACAAGAACCATCTTGGTTGGTTATGATGTTTAGAAGATGAGTGGTCTATGAATTAAAATGGAGTCAACTTCAGGTGGCATAAAGACCAAGAAGTTAGGAGCCTAGCGATAGCATTGCAAAACCTTTGAAATGGTTAAGCCGAACGGTGAATACTGGAAATGATATATGGTTAAGCTGAACGGTGAATACTTGAAATGAGATTGGACTAAAGACTACACTGGTTTAGTGAGCAATGGCTCTCTACTCTAGTATCTACTTCATCAACCATATCTATAAGCCTCCTAAACAGTTGTTAAACATCACTCCTTCAGATTAACCGATATATTTCTTCAATTGTAATCCAAACTAACAGGTTAATCATTAAACCACCCTCCTGCTATACTCATTGAGGTGAACCCAAGACTCCACAATCCAGTAGCTTAAAAAGTGTTTGCTATGACTAGATATACTGCAACTCGCTGTTTTCAAGCAGCTACATGGATGCAGGTTTCTCCATTCGCAAATCGCAATTAACCTTGAGGTGGGGGTTGAATCAAGTTGTTAGCCTACAATATGATGGAACTTGAACTTTCAAGAATGGACTTGAGAGATGATCCAAGATTTTGTGTTAAAAGATGCAACTTCCATCAACTGATAAATCATAAGAAAATCGGTAATGAACCAAAAAAGGGAAAATAATGCAAGAGGATTAGGACTTTCCAAATAACTACAAAGTGATCTGCAATTCTGCATT
This sequence comes from Silybum marianum, assembly GCA_036898165.1. Classification (NCBI taxonomy): domain Eukaryota; kingdom Viridiplantae; phylum Streptophyta; class Magnoliopsida; order Asterales; family Asteraceae; genus Silybum; species Silybum marianum. The sequence continues at coordinate 4,143,431 of CM072532.1, forward strand.
TCTTAATTCTGACAAAAATGCATTTACATAGCAAGTAACAGTCAAGAACTATGATTTGGATGCAGATTCCATACCAATTGCTATAGAAGAAAGTAGCCATGGCCAAATTCAAAATGCATGATCAGGAAAACAACATCAGTACATCATTATGAGGCAATCATGCCCTAGATTTGGTAGTCCAGTTCAGAAATCCACCTCAAATTGAACATTCTTAAGAGGAAACCCTAAAAACTTTATATCGTAGTGAAGACATTAAATCAAACAAGAGAAATTATGTTATGGATTCATATACAAACCAAGGAAAGAGCATCATACCAAATTTTACAGGCAAAATTGTTAAGAGGTAGAGATCTTTAGATTAATCGATCATATGTTGCTATCATAATCAACGATCTCGTTGTCAGTGACGGACCTCGAGAGCTGAACAATTGACCTTCCGATTGAATTGATCCAATCTTCCTTCTCTTTCTCCGAATCTGCGATGAAGTACATGGTTTCAGATCGGGTCGATAGCTCGAAAGCGAACTGCTTATTGAGGACATCTTCGGCTCCTTTAACAGTGAGACAGGTGGCCACTGGGATCACTCCACGTGGATGGGAGCCGCGGGTAACGATGGACTCCTTGAACCAGAAGAGCTTCCCTTGTTTCAAGACGAACCAACGCCGGCGCCAGGTCTTGATGTACTCGCCTTGCTTTGTGAGCCAGCCGGTGCGTTCGGGATTTGACCAGTACTGAACGCCGTCATAGTCGTCGGCGTTGGGTGGTGATTCGCCCATCACGGCTCGCCATAGGCTGGCCATCTGCTGGTGGTGGTGGTGGTGGAGGAGCGGGGGTTCGATTTGGGGATGCTGGGGCCGTTACGGAAATAATGCTGTTTTGTGTGACGGAGATATCTATAGCGCACAATATGTATAAAAAGATTATTCTTTTTCTTTATCATGAAATGAATATATATATATATATTCTAAGTCGATATTTTCTATAAAGAAATTTTAATTCTCTGAATTATTGGATAGATTATAATACTACAGAAAATACTTATCAAGCCATCACATTATTATAATTTTGAACCATACAAAGTGTTAAAAAAAACAACTAAGGGGTGTTTGATGGACTTATTAACTTTCTGAAAAAATGCTTATGAAAATTTGATAAGTTAAAAACGATAACAACGACTTATTGCAGATCAAGAGTGGTTTGAAGTTTCAGTAAGTGGATTTTCTTTCTAATTAGTTTGTGGCTCGCAAACTTTTTGGTTGTTTGGTTTTGTGATTTTTTGATTCCAGTTCTGATGAGTATATAAAATTCTTTGTTTGCTGTACAATTTTTTTTTGATAAGTTAAAATTTTTAACTTCCTAAAAATGACTTATTACCGGTTTGGTACCAGATAAGTTGTTTTTCCCAAACACTCAAAATAACGTATTACCGGTGTCACACCGGAATAAGTCAATAAGTAGTTGTTTTTATAAACTAAAACCAACACCCCCTTAAATACATAATCAAAGTCATGTACATTAAATTATGAAAACGGATAGCAGTAGAGTTTCTCAGTGGCATGTTTGGGTCCTCTTCCCCATTACTTAGAAAAAGTGAGCCACCGGTTCAGGTACAAGATACTATCATTACCGCCTGGACAATTAGACATCCATCCCTACTTCAATTTTGACTCTATCTCCTGGCAGTATCCGTATAAAACTACGTCAGATCTTTCCTGAAACATAGCCTAGAATTATATCTTCATTATCGAGTCTCTTTGTATGTGTTGTCCGGAAAGAGGAGGACTCAATGATTATTCGTTCGCCGGAACCAGAAGTAAAATTTTTGGTAGATAGGGATCACATAAAAACTTAAAAGAATAATCACTAAAACAATCAATTGTTTTCAATATTTTCACTAAATAGCCACCTATTTTGCAATTTGCAATATTTGCTCTTTTTTTTAAGTTATTCAGTCTAATCTTGATAATTTTTTTGCGACATGAGTTCAACTTTTCTGAAATCTAGTTAACAAAATTCAAAATAGTGTTTGGTTAAAAAGTCAGAGACCCTTTTTATGAAATATTTTATGATCCACAATTCTATTTACAACATAAACGACTATATTCTAACAACATTGAAAAATTACACATATTGTGTAGGATCGTATAGGAAAATTAATCGTTTTCATCAAATTTACTAACATTTTTTTTAAATGTGCACTACAAGAGGTAAAATATATTATTACACACACATTTAACTAAAATTCTATTTAGAAGTCAAGTTAAAAGTAAATTGCTTCAGCATCATGTATTTGTGGGTATATTGCAAAAAATAAAAAAGCCACTACTGTTGGCACATAGTTAGCCGCTATTGTTTCTTTTTCGGGAAAAGAGGTTCATGACCCGTGGGCCTTCTACCTCCACGGCATTGCTTCATTAGGCTTTCGTTCATCACGGAAAATTCTTTGTTACTGGATCTTTAGGAGTTTAAGATTGGATCAGAAGGGTCTCTTAATGCATTTTTTTTGTTCTCATTAGAGTTATTTCTAAAATAGTATAAAACTTTGCTTCTAAAAATATTAAATAAACAAGTAAATCGACTAAAAAATACATAGATTAAATAAAATTATCAAGCAAAGGGCCAAAAAACTATTTTTTATTAAAATAAATAAATAAGAGAAAATGTTACCAATGAGCCCCTACATTCACACGGTACAACTTTTTAGCCAGAAATAAAAAAGACACTTCCATTTTATTGCCGACCGGCAACGAACTACGCAAGTACTCAAAGACCTAATTCACGCACAAGCCTAATCTCGTCTGAAAACAACTTCCGGCCGGCGAGACGTACGGTGAGCCTTTATAGCTTCATGACTTCATATGCTTCTTCTCTAAGCATTTGCGCCATTATTCTTAATCTTCTTGTTACGTTGTCTCGTCGTCCGTCAATAGCTTATTAGGGTTTATTGGATTGAAAAATAATCGTTCTCCATTGAATTATTTTGGTTAGGAGTTATATTCGGATGAAATACGATGAGAATATCGATTTGTGATTAGTTAATTTTCCAATTTATTGTATTTTTTGTGGAGAGAGGAATATAAATGATTGTGTTATATCTAAATTAGCCGCAAACCGATTTGATATCTGATTTTGGTTGTTTACTATGCTTTTCGTTGTTACGGAGAACCTAGATTGCTGTTAGGGTTAAACAGAATTACCCTCTTAAGTTAGTGGTGGAGCTTTAGGGTATTCAGAATGTGGTGCTGGATGGTATGTATGAAGATGCAACCCCTGTTACAACTATCATTTTCTTTTTCTTTTAACTGGGATCTTTTATTTGAATTTGTATTTCTGGTTCCAAGGAGGTTGCAGGAAAAAAGTATCAAGCAAAAAAGGGGGTATAAGCAAACAAGGGGGTGGAGAAGGAAAAAGTATTGGGGGAAGAAGATAGAATAATTTAAAAATCATGAGATTATGTGGAATTGTTTTGTAAAACAGTAAAAGGGCATTATGTTGCTTAAACTTCATGATCCCAAATATTGGCATGATTTTTTATGATGCAGAAGGGCACATTGCCAATAACTTTGCACATTAGTAAATTTATGCTATAATGCGATTCAAGATATGTTTTTTTTCTTTGATACTGCCAATCTCTTTCATGGAAAGTCTTCTCCCTGTTTGGAGGCTATGTGACCCTTTCTTTGAAATTTGCTTGACTTCTTGTTAACAAAATTCCTTTTCTCCTTCTTTTGGCACCTTTTTCATTATGTAATTGCAGTAGCAACAGCTAATTTTTATACACAATTGGCATCAGTTTCATAGGTAGATCTTGGTGAAGTCCTAAAATTTGACCTCATCATAAATAAGTTATCTGTTGGGATTCTTCTTGTAAACAGTTCCAGCAATGAAATTTCATAAGTAGTGACATCAACTTATAGGCATAGTTGTGAACTCAATCCAGAATCAAAGTGTGTATGGATACAAGACACAAATATACTTATTAATTAGGAGAAAATGATATTGTCTCATTAGCCAATTGTAACAGCTTCATCAAATACCAACAAAAACAATCTTTGATTCATGTAGGTACAAAATAAGTTATGTAATAAGCTCTCAACACAAATCCACATAAATAAGGTAAGATATATAGGGTTAATTTAATAGAATGATATAATATGATTTGGTTCACCAATATAATGTTGATTCACTGCTATGGGAAAGGATCTTGATACACTAATGGGATATCATCCTTTAATTCAAATCAGATTGTAGGATTTGATTTATGAATCCTACAATTTTGACAACTAAATGAAGTTCCGGAAACTCCATGAATTATGTGTCACCAAGTAAACAAAGACCATTGAAGCATTGGTTATCATGAGTGTCTGAATATTTTTTTATGAAGCGTAAATCTACTTAAGGAGGTAAGAGGCCTCCTAGTTTTGGGATCATGGTTCAATATTGTGTCTCCTTCATCTTTAACTAGTAGTTATATATACCTGCAACATACAAAGGCTTATCTCGATATGATATATCTGCAATATTGTGTCTCCTTCAGCTTAAGCTGTAAGAATTGTTTTCAAATTTCAATAGCAAAATGCTAGTACAGAGGTATAACTCTGTTTTAAGCACACTAAAGATGTCATTTTGCAAGTGACAAAAGTGTGATGTTTCTCCCTGAACTTTGCTTCTCTCGATATGATCTATTTTCTGTATTTTTTATATAAACTACGAAAGGAAATGATGCATAAAGTTCTTTGCACTGGTGAATGTAGATATGTAGAAACTACTTACCATTTTTATCAAAGAATTATGCTCATAGTTACTTCCGAAATGGTTGAATTGCATGGTACTTGATGCATATAATAATATAGTTAAAGCTCCATAGCATTTTCTTGTAAAGTTTTTATCAATTGGGTGATATATTTTAATTTCCTGTTTATTTAATACTGACTGAAAGCATTATGAATTTTCTTTTTTAGGTAACTGTTGTTTTCTATTGGGTCTGAATAAGAGTGGTGTCTGTAAAATGGGGAGGAAGAGAACAGCAGCAGCACTCAAAGTACAAGCGGAAGAAAAGAAACCCAAAGTAGTGGTTAAACATGAAACATCTGAGGAGGAAGAATCAGAAGGCGAAGAAGAAACACAAGAAATTGAAGAATCCGAGCCTGAAGAAGTAAAAAATTGCGATGTAGAAGTTGAAGAAGAAGAAGAAGAAGAAGAAGAAGAAGATGAAGAAGAAGAAGAGGAAGAGGAAGAGGAAGAGGAAGAAGAAGTGGAAGAGGAAGTAGAGGAGGAGGAGGAAGAAGAAGATAACGAAAATTCTAAAAAGGAGACACTTAGGAAGCTTTTGGAGCCTTTACCGAAAGATAAGATCGTTGAGTTCCTGAAAGAAGCAGCCCTGAATGACCATTCAATAGTGGCTAGTCTCACCCAAACCGCTGAAGTGGACCCCGCTCACCGTAAGATCTTTGTCTACGGCCTTGGCTGGGATGCCACTTCTGAACAAGTGCTTTCCGTTTTTAAACAATATGGTGACATCGAAGAATGCAAAGTTGTAACAGATAAAGTAACCGGAAAGGCCAAAGGCTACGGCTTTGTTCTCTTTAAGACCCGAAAAAGTGCAAGAAAAGCCCTCAAAAAGCCTCAGAAGAAGATAGGAAGTCGTATGGCCTCTTGCCAATTAGCTTCTGCGGGGCCAGCTGGACCCAATAACAACCAGACAACTGTTACATCAGAGCCAACCGGACGAAAGATCTTTGTTGGAAATGTCGGGTCCCATGTGAATCCAAACGCCCTTCGGTCCCACTTTGCCAAGTTTGGAGAAATCGAGGAAGGCCCATTGGGGATCGACAATGCAACTGGAAAGTTCAAAGGGTTTGCAATTTTCGTATATAAGACATCCGAAGGGTGCAAGAAGGCTTTGGAGGAACCCAATAAGGTTTTTGACGGTTGTCAATTGCAGTGCAGACAAGCGGTGGACGGTCAACGTGCAAACAAAAATATCAAAAAAATTCCATCAGTTACACCTACTGGTCCTGGAAACCTGCAGCAAAGTGACATCGCGAATTTGGCTTACGGTTATGGTGGATTGTATGCTCCTCAGCTTATGAATCCAGCAGCCGGAATTATGGTGGGCCAAAATCCGATGTTGGTTTCTGCTTTGAATCAGAATAGTATAACTCCAACACCACAGTCATTCGGCATCAGTGGTGGTTATGGGATCAACACAGTGAGCCCAAGCATGATTGCCAGTTATGGTTCCCAACTCGGGTTACCTAGTCTGGGGGCATACCAGAATGCTCAGGTGGGGCGTTCTTCTGGTGGCAGTGGCACAACATCAGCAGCACCGGCAGGTAGGCAACAATCTGGAGTTGGGTCTTTGGGTGCCAGTTTTCCTTCATACCTTGGCCGTTAGTTAATACTAAAATAACTGAATTTCCTTCTTAGGATATTTGTTGTTTAATCTTTGGTTGTGACTGACTTTTCTTTTTTAAGAACACCAGGAGGAAAAAGGTATTTTTGTTTCAATATATTGTTTTGTTGGAAAGATGCATTTTAGGTGGTCTAAAGATTTTCCTATTAGAAGATCAAATTAATAGCACTCTGTACTATACCAATTCATTCCATAATGGTGAATACCTTTTTGATAAACCTCCTTTTGCTCAAAGATTAAGGGGCCGTTTATTAATCGTTTATGGTGCAAGTGCTTAATGAGTGTCCTTATCTTATCAGAACATGACAAAAACTAAGAATCTTATCGGGTAAGATGATAACAAGGACCGAAAATTTTATCTGGTAAGTGAGGAAGAAAACTCTTATGCGGTAAGTGTTTATTGGGTTAAAGACTTATACTAACAATTCATTTTAATGGTCAAAAATGTTAAACGAAATTTTCTTCATCAATATTTATTGAAATGAATACTCGAAGCATAATGGCTCTAGATGTAAAGTGTAAACTTTCATCTAGAAAATGATATCACTTGAAACATACTATTATTATTATGCATCATCATAAAGATAAAAAAGAAAAGGTTCACCTGATTTGATTCAAACACAGACTTATAAAAATATACTTCTAGATTATAACACAATCACAAACCAGCTGAATCAAGAAGTAGCTGTAATCGTTACTGAAAGGAGCTCACGTATAATGGTACCAATATCCATTCGATCTTGTGGAGACTCAGAAGAGCATTTCACTCCAATTTCCACTAATGAAATCAAACACATCTCTTTCACATCATCACGTAGAAGCATCGGATCCGCAATCTGAAGCACAAAACCACCAACCAAGGCATTTGCAGCATATGAATGCAGGCTTAGGCCTTCTTGGAACATTGGATCAATGGGTTTTTTCCCGGTCAACATCTCTAACAATAGTATCCCATAGCTATATATGTCTCCATCCGTCGATACCTCATTTCCCATTCCGTATTCTGCAACTCATAGAATTATAGTATAATAAAATAGATAACATAATAACAAAAATAGTATATTGGATTAGTAATGTTCGTAACTTTACCTGGTGGTGCATATCCAATGGTTCCTCTAACATGACTTGAGCTTCTCTTGTTTGCATCAGGAAGTTCATCAAGAGAAAGGATTTTTGCGAGCCCGAAATCTCCAACATGAGCAACCATGTCGGCATCCAGTAAAATGTTGCTTGGCTTCAAATCACGATGAACAACAACATTTCCGCAACGATAATGTAGATAATCAAGAGCATAAGCCACATCTTTCGCAATGCTTATTCTTTGAACAAGATCAAGTCTAGGCAAATGGTCTACTGTGGTGTTTGAGTGCAACCAAGTCTCGAGACTCCCATTTGGCATAAAATCGTACACTAAGGCCTTGAAATCATTTCCTTGGAAGTCGAGACTTGAGCAAGAAGTGATAACCTTCACCAGATTGCGATGACGAATATTTCTCAGGGCTTCGCATTCAGCCATAAAACTCCTGGAACCTCCTCGGCGTTGGAGGTTTAGTACTTTGATAGCCACCGTCAGATCATTTTGATCAAGAACACCTTTATAAACCGAACCAAAACCTCCTGTACCAATCAGATTTGCTGCAGAGAACCCTTCGGTCGCCTTGAAAAGCTTTCCATATGAAATCTTCTCAAAAGATTCGGTCAATGTTGATTCCGATGGTTTCGCTTTCTTCTTCTTTATACAACAATAGACCAAGATTAATGAGAGCAGAGCCAGACCTGCAACAATGGATGATATTGAAATCGCCACAACAACACGAACATAAAGCTTTCTACTTTTTTTGGAGCCATTAGTTGTGCATATGGGTAGGTGAAGCTCAGGTATTCCCCCACAAAGTTTAGGATTCCCAAAAACTGAAAGTGCACTTGCGTTGGCAAAGACACCTTCAACGGATACTTGTCCTTCAAAATTATTATTTGAAAGATTAAGTAGCTTCAAAGGAATTTCTTGCAAATATGTTGGAATATGTCCAGAAAAGTTATTTCGTGACACATCAACAGAATGGAGGCCTCTCAAAGAACTCAATGATACTGGCATCAATCCATAAAAGAAATTGCCAGAAATATCTAAGAGTTCAAGGCTGATGCAACTGCTTAAAGCACTTGGAAGTTCACCAGATAAATGATTATCAGACAAATAAAGTAACCCTAAGTTTTTCAGGCTACCTATCTCTTGTGGAAGCACTCCAGACAAATTGTTTGAACCCAGATCTAGTATGATTGAAAGTGAAGAGAGTTGGAACAGTTCTTTGGGTACACTTCCTTCAAGGTTATTATCATACATTGATAGAAGTATCAACTTTTTGCAGTTCCCAATAGTCGAGGGTATACTGCCTTCCAATTTGTTTCCACCTAAATGCAATATGGTTAAAGATGACAGGTTTCCAATAGATCTAGGAATAATTCCAGAGAAACTGTTCTTATTTAGACGCAGTTCTTCCAAGTTTCCAAGCTTGCCAATGCTTTCAGGAATCATGCCTGTAAAGTTATTATCCAATAGAACAAGTCTACTTAGGCTAACCAAGTTGCCTATAGATGAAGGGAGGCTGCCTAAGTTGTAGCATGATTCAAGCATTAGGACACGCAGTTTGGTTAAGTTCCCAAAAGAATTCGGTATCCCCCTTCTTAATTGGACCGCCACAATTTGCATTAATTCCAAATTGCTGCAATTGGACAACGAATCAAAATACTTTATGCCACCAAGACGACTGGTTTCAGAACCAATTAGACCGATAGCTAACCATCTAAGATATCGGAGTTTTCCAAAATCAATATCTATATCCCCCTCGAAATCGTTATCAGACACATCAAATATTTCCAACTCTGAACAATTTGATATTGAAGGTGGAAAGATTCCATTGAAGTGGTTGTCTGAGAATTCTAGTACTTGGAGATGGGGTTGACTGTAACATATGTTTGAGGGTAGATGGCCAACAAGTTGATTTTCTGGAAAATTTAATTGTTCTAAATTGGAAAGGTTAAAGATGAATAATGGAAAGGATCCAACAAGATCATTTTCTCCAAGGCCTAATATTTGCAAGTTGTGCAACCGATTGAAGGAATCTGGAATGCTTCCTCCTAACGGACTATAAGAAAGAATGAGTCCTTCGAGGGAAGTGAGATTGCCAATTGATGGTGGAATCCCACCTGTTAAATTATTTTGGCCCAAGGCTAACCTTTTGATCTTCAACATGGAACCAAAAATATTTGGAATCGTCCCAGATAGCATGTTGGTAGATAAGTTAATGTACCATAGTTTTGAACAACTTGATATGTTGACCGGGATTTCTCCCGTGAATGAATTATGGCGAAGGGATAAGAGTTGTAATCGAGATAAACGGCCTATTTCAGAAGGGATACTTCCATGAAGTAGGTTGTTAGTAAAGTTGATGTACCTGAGGAAGCTGAGGTTGCCTATATAAGGAGATAAAGAACCAACCAAACCCTTGTCCGATAGTTCCAAGGTTGTGACTCTTTGGTGTCGTCGACCGCATGTCACTCCTTGCCACTGGCATACAGGAAGGGAATCATTCCAAGATCTGAAAACACCTTGAGGGTCACCGGTAATCTTGGATTGAATTGCCAGTAATGCAAGACGATCTGTATCGACATTAGAACTAGAGACCACTCCATTCATTTGTATTACAAGAGCAAGAAACAGGACTATCGCTTTCCAGAATAATGATAAGCTCATAATTGCTACTAGTATTGTTGAAGATTTAAAGAGAGGGAGCTTGATAGAAAGAATAACTATTACAATGCTATCTATTTATACATAGATCATGCAAAAACCCATAAGAAGGAATTCTAAAGATTTTGAGTGTAATATACCATTGATCTTAATTTGGTGTATTTATTAGTTTTAATTTCCCATTTGTAAGTCTGAACCCACAGTATCTAAGAAAGACTTTCTAAACCCAAGGAGAGGCTAAAAGACACGCTTTTTGCAAGTCAACTTACAACACTTTACCTATATAAACTATATGTGGAGGATACTTTCCTTGCCATATAAATATTAGAAGAGGCTAAGTCAACTTATAACACTTTATCTAAATAAACTATATGTGGAGGATAAAAGACTTGCTTTTTGCAAGTCAACTTACAACACTTGCAAGTCAACTTAAAAGATGAAAAATAGAATATTTATTTAATGTAAGAATCGAACCTACAAAACATTGCAAGTCATGATTTAACCTAACTACTTTAACCATCTCATCCACGTAAAATATTTGCCATAAATTTGGTTTTAAAGTATTTGAAAGCACCCTTTTAAATCAAGTGGGTGCACCTTTCAGGCATTTAAATCTTTTCTATTACAATAATCGAGTGAGCAGGAGCAAGGGAGCCCCGCTCAACCCTTGATAGGTCCGTCACATTGCTTTCTTTCAGCTGCATCACCAACAAGTTAATAAAAAACATCTAATTAAAGACTCCAATGTTGTTACATTAGACTCCCAAATAACAAGTGTTGGATTAGAAAGAAGGCCAAGTATACAATTATACATGCATGAATATATTAAACGAAGAGGATATAGAAATTTCCAAACAACACTATCCAAATGATCAGGTCACACCATCAAACTAGTTCATCATCCCAATCCCTGACAAAAAACCAGAAGGCCAAGCAACTTAACAGAAAACACGTAAAAAGATTATAAAATAGAAAGATTGCACATGATTCAAATCGGAGATTGAATATGAGAGGACAAACCAACTCGATTACAATGTACCATAACGCATGGGCTTGAATATGAATTGAGATTTTGAACAGAAATGACATACCAACTCGCTTGCCATTTACCGGGATTGCAGTTTACCACCATGCATGGGCTTGGCAAGAATATACATTCATTTTGCCACCATCACAACCATGGGGAAAAAGAGCCAATTTTGACCATGGGAGTTAAGAATGAAGACAGCTACACAAAGTACAAAACAATTTAAAAAATTAATTTTTCAAACATGCTAGACCAGAAACAATGTACGTGAGTTGGCTAGATCCATGGTCTAGGAGAAGAGCAAGAAGCAACACGTCCTACAAAAAGCAGAAATCCAATTGCCAAAGCCAATTTATAATTATAAAATTTGATGATCACATCAATGTACATTGATGTGACTTATGTATGATTTTTTGACAAGTTATATTCACTTCATGAAATTCCAGTGTACCTACATGGAAGTGAAGGTATGCATATGCATACTCTAGAAAAATGATTGTAGAAAATAGAAGAGATTACCTAAGGAAAGAATATCAAACCAACCATTACAAATCTCTTTAAGATCTTTCTAGCTTTAAAGGAAGACTTTGTTGAGCTAAGAACAACTGAAGGGAAGGAACTGCTGCATAAACTGTCAAAAATGATAAAAACCAAGTCAAACATACACAAACTATTACAGAACAGCAAGAGAAGCAGTAGGATTACCAAGTAATGTCCTCCATAAGAATAAGATACCACATATAAAACACAAAAGAAAAGGATCTTAAGATTCAGAATCAAAAGGTTCATAATCTAGATTTCATGAACAAGAGGACGAAATTTCCATTACACTGTTGTCTTTATGCTGCTTCTATATATTGAGCTCTCCATTGCAATCTCAAGGAAAACCAAAAAAGAACATCAGTAGAGTTGGACTTCTCGATAACGACTTATAATTCCAAATAACAAGTGTTGTAATAAAAATTAGTAATGCATAAAAGCAAGAATATAGAAAACCATCCATAACATGTCATTATGGAGAACTCTTAAAAAATGACTGCTGAAGAAGAAAAATGGTTTTTTTAATCTTACCAATGAGAATCCTTGAAATTAAATGTTCAGATGAGGAGCTGCATGCTGCATCAGCAGTAGCTTTCGGCAAGAAATCCACACTGAACAACACTAGAAAGGGAAACGGAAATCATGCCCATCACCCAAATTTAAGTAATAAAAATGCAGAAACATGTGTATATATATGTGTGGAAAACAAATGCAACATCATAAATCATAATGCATGCATATGTTAAGGCGTTTACAGGATTTCCAAAGCTGAAGTCACAATTTCATGTAGATCTTAAATTTGAAGAAAATACTCCTACAAGAATACAACGCTACAGTACTTATAGACGTACAACCAAGGGCCATGAACTCCAACTTCAGTGCTGGGGAAAAGGCGCAAGCAACTGAATGTTGATAGTTCTCATCATGAGGCCTAACAAAATTGATGACTAGCATGCTCCATAAAAGGTAGATATAAATATGATTATATGAAGAGTTGAAATAACTAAACGAGAAAAAAGAAGTTATGGAGAACTACCAAACGCCAAACTCAATACCAATAGTCAATACAAGACTTCGACAAGTGAATAGCATATTACTTCATGAAACTCCAATGTACCTACATGGAAGTGAAGGTATTCATGTGCATACTGTAGTAAAAGAAAAGTGTAGTGTTTTATATCATTGTGCAAATTTGTTATTATAGTGCATTCCTTGTTTTTTTTTTGCTAAGGTAGTATATACCATGGTTGACAAATATGGATCTACCACTCAGTCAAAACCAATACCTAAATTTGAAATGATGTAAGTGGAGAGATGCTCTTACTATTCATAAGTAAAAGGTACATAATCTAGATTTTAGTAAAAGATCATTAGCTATCTTTTGGCTGTTTCAGCAACAAATTAAAACCACCTAATTAAAGAGCTCCATTACCATGAGGGAAAACCAAAAAAATAACATCAACAGGGTTGGACTTGTCAATTATGATAATAAAGAACACCAACGATAAAACCAAGTCAAACAAACATACACAAAGTATAACAAACAGAAAAGAGATAGAGCTAAAAGAACAAGAGAATCAACAGAAGTGATGTCTTCCATAAGAAAAAAAGGATGAGTGACATACATGTGAGAAAGAAATATTAACAGATCAAGACAATATCAACCTTGAGAAGAAAACTATTCCAAAACATTGATCTTGAGTTAGCTTGGTCAATCGACACCCTACGGAAGAGCAAGAAACCATGTACTCTAGACCATCATGTTTCTAAACCCAATAAAATGGAGGTAAAGAGCTCGGTACCTAAACAATTTCTAGCTTCAAATAACAAGTGTTGGAATAAAAACTGGTAGTGTATAAAAGCATGAATGTGCTTCTGCAGAGTTCATGTACAAAAACATGTAGAAGTCATGATATCAGATAATATTCCAGTAGGTTGTCGACCGCTCTAGACGATGACACTCTAAATGAAAAATTCGTTATCAAGATACAAGTAGAAATATGAATAATTGGAAATAACTAAAGGAGCAAAAATCACATCTAAAAACAAAAAAGTTATAGAGAACAAGCAATGCCATACTTGATAGTACTAATAGAGATAGGCTAACCAAGGTGCAACTTACCGAACAACTTCTAGCTCCAAACAAGATGTGCTGGTACATAAACAGAAAGGAAAGAAGAAATTCTCAAAATCAAATCATCAGCCATTCCATGATGGAACTCTAAAAGGACGTCATTTAATGAATAACAAGTAAAAATTCACACAGAGAATGTAGACCTATATAAACAGAGTATATAGGTCTACTATTACCTGGGCCGACTCTAGGCTTTTGATGCCCTTGGGCTCTTGCTTCCCTGGGCGACCGCCACTTCGCCCGGCCCTTGAGTCGCCCCTGGGTGGGTGGAATCTTTTGAGTGCACTGGATATGAATATGAAGTTAGAAAAAGATAAAGAAAACTAAGAGCAAAAAGCACATAAAACACAAGAAGTTGTGGAGAACGGCTGATCCAATACTTGACATGAATAGTCAATATAAAACCATATTTTGAGACAGGATAGCTAAAATAGATAAGAGAACTCATAAGAACTACACTTCAACTAGGCCATATGAGCTGCTCTCCATGCTAAATCAGCAATTCCTTTCTGCAAGAAATCCACATTACAGAACACCAGAAAGAAAAAGAATATCATGCCCATCACCACAAATTGAAGGAACATAAAGTGCAACAACAATTAATGTGTATGTGAAGTAGCCTTGCAGAAAACTATTCCAAAACATTGATCTTGAGTTAGCTTGGTCAATCGACACCCTACGGAAGAGTAAGAAACCATGTACTCTAGACCATCATATTTCTAAACGCAATAAAATGGAGGTAAATAGCTCAGTACCTAAACAATTTCTAGCTTCAAATAACAAGTGTTGGAATAAAAACTGGTAGTGTATAAAAGCATGAATGTGCTTCTGCAGAGTTCATGTACAAAAACATGTAGAAGTCATGATATCAGATAATATTCCAGTAGGTTGTCGACCGCTCTAGACGATGACACTCTAAATGGAAAATTCGTTATCAAGATACAAGTAGAAATATGAATAATTGGAAATAACTAAAGGAGCAAAAATCACATCTAAAAACAAAAAAGTTATAGAGAACAACCAATACCATACTTGATAGTACTAATAGAGACAGGCTAACCAAGGTGCAACCTACCGAACAACTTCTAGCTCCAAACAAGATGTGCTGGTACAAAAACAGCCAAAGTAAGAAAGAAACCATGAATATGTTATTGCAAAACTAATGTACTTGACATAAACAGAAAGGAAAGAAGAAATTCTCAAAATCAAATCATTAGCCATTCCATGACGGAACTTTAAAAGGATGTCATTTAATGAATAACAAGTAAAAATTCACACAGAGAATGTAGACCTATATAAACAGAGTATATAGGTCTACTATTACCTGGGCCGACTCTAGGCTTTGATGCCCTTGGGCTCTTGCTTCCCTGGGCGACCGCCACTTCGCCCGGCCCTTGAGTCGCCCCTGGGTGGGTAGCATCTTTTGAGTGCACTGGATATGAATATGAAGTCAGAAAAAGAAAATTAAAAGAGCAAAAAGCACATAAAACACAAGAAGTTGTGGAGAATGGCTGATGCCATACTTGACATGAATAGTCAATATAAAACCATATTTTGAGACAGGATAGCTAAAATAGATAAGAGACCTCATAAGAACTACACTTCAACTAGGCCATATGAGCTGCTCTCCATGCTAAATCAGCAATTCCTTTCTGCAAGAAATCCACATTACAGAACACCAGAAAGAAAAAGAATATCATGCCCATCACCACAAATTGAAGGGACATAAAGTGCAACAACAATTAACGTGTATGTGAAGTAGCCTTGCAGATTTTTCAAAGCAGAAATTGCAATTTCACGCAGATCTTATATTGCCAGAAAGGGGACTGCCACATTAATAGATCATCATAGTACTTACCAAAACACACAAGGGGCAACCCAAAACATGCATTCCATTACCTAAGGATTTCCATTGGCCCATGATCAAACCCTCTAGAAATCTAATGTTGATAGCTTCATTAATGAAGTCTAACAAAATTGCAGACTTGTGTGCTGTATATAAATAGTGAGATCTTTGAGGCTACCAGATATGGATATGTAGACATCGAAATAACTAAATAAGCAAAAACAGCATGTCAACAGAAAAACACATGGAGAATTACTGATAACTAAAACAGAGCCTAATGTGCATCCATATGACGTAAAATATTCTTAAAAAAATTATTGGATCAGTGAATAGTTAAGTTAGTACCTGAAATTAAAAATTCTCAAAGAGAAGATGATCATGCGATTTATAATCTACATTTCTGCTCAGCAGCGGACCCAGGAATTTTCCTGAGCGGGGCGGGTGCACCTTTAAGGTGGATCAAGGGTCCACAAAGTTCGGGCTTGACCTGGGAAAAGTCAATTGTGTCGACTTAGGGATAGAATACATTTTTTTAAATGAAATCGACCTTGACCTCTAAAAATAAATATATGTCGCCTTGAAAACGAGATAAAAAAACAGCGCTCTTTAATATGAATTTGCAAAGAAAAGGAAAAATAAATCATGAAAAAAAAGTAATAAAATTAAAATGGGAGAAACATAAATGAAAAGCTGATTTGGTGTAGTTGTCGTTATGTCAATAATTGTACTTGAGGTTTGTGAGTTCGATCCTTGCAGATCTATCTTTCTGTTAATATTTTTAGTAATAACTATCTAGGGGCCATGGGAGCTGAGATTTAAAAGATGAAAAATAAAATATGTATTAGATGTAGGAATCGAACCTACAACCTATTGTAAGTCATGAATTAACCTAACTACTTTAACCATCTCACCCATGTAAAATATCTGCTATAAATTTGGTTTCAAAATATTTGAGAGCACCCTTTAAATTCAAGTGGGTGCACCTTTCTGACATCTAAACTTTTTTCTCTTACAATAATTGAGTGAGGGGGAGCCTGCTCAGCGCTTAACAGGTCCCCCCTTGTTTTCTGCTAGAAAATGTCAAAAGTTCGTCACACTGCTTTCTTTCATCAAGTTAATAAAAAACATCTTAGAAACTCCAATGCTGTTACGTTAGACACCCAAATAACAAATGTTGGATTAGAAACAGGCCAAGTATACAATTATGCATGCATGACTGCACAACTCATGTATAAAAACATAAACGGAAAGAAAAAAGAAATTTCACACTATCAACTAGTTCATCAGCCCAATCCCTGGCAAAAAACCAGAAGGCAAACTGGCCAAGTCACTTAACAGAAAACACGTAAGAGGATTACAAAACAGAAAGAGGGCACATGATTCAAATTGAATATGAGAGAACAAACCAACTCGATTGCAATGTACAACGACGCATGGGCTTGACATTTCTTGTATTGTAGATCAACAAAAGAAACGAGGAATTGCAAAACCTTAAAGTTGGTAAATTCAATTTTCATTAATGCTGCGACACAAAATGAAAAAAAAAAGCACACAGATAATTAAAAAGGCCATGAAACCACTACAGGCAAAAGAGACAGCTGATACAAGACTCACCTGTTATCCATATACTAATGGTCAAAACTTGAAGGAAGTCTAGGGGCCGTTTATCCAAATACTTACCCTTTAAACACTTACAGGTAAGATTCAACACCGTTACGTGTCTTACCGGGATGGATTTTAGTCCATCAAAAGTTTTGGTAAACTGCCCCAAAATCACGATAAACAGTTCAATTATCAAGTAACCGTTCATTTGTATAGTTAACGTCAAGTTTACCAAGGTAAGAGGTTGGGTGTTTACCAAGCTCTGATCACTGATTGTGTATCTGAACCAGAGGCAGAGATAAGAGACCCGATCGTATGAAAATCGAATTACTATGCAACATGTGAACCATGAAGTAGTGTGGCATGTGCCAGTGCCATTGTATGCTTGGTCTGTCCATGGTTAACATGCTTTTATGTATTCCCCCCACCTTCAGCTGTCAAAAGAAACACTAGTCATAGTAACATCTAACATGAAAAGAAATGTTGCAAAAAAAAATATCAAACAGAGGAAAATAGAAACTTTTAAGAGATTGACCAGCATCTTACCGCATATTGCAAATTGTATGTCAACCTCGATGACGACAAATAGGTATGATGAAAGTACAAA
The DNA here is from genome assembly GCA_036898165.1 of Silybum marianum. NCBI lineage: Eukaryota > Viridiplantae > Streptophyta > Magnoliopsida > Asterales > Asteraceae > Silybum > Silybum marianum. Next base: position 4,161,351 of record CM072532.1, read on the forward strand.
AACAAAAAACTAAAAGATGCTCATGACATATGAAGGATAAATATATATATATATATATATATAACCCATAGTACCAAAAGAAACAATGATGTAGAAGAATTGGAGAAACCAGAGAAAGGTAACCATATCAAGAAAATGGTGATATATGAACCTGCAAACAAGCGATAAACAGTCATAACTTGGAAGATACACATGTAGGAAATCGACTAACCAAGACATTGTCAGAAACAATGAACTAAAAAAAAAGAATTAAGATTGAATAAAGCTAAATGTAAACATATGATGAACTAACAAAAAACAACAGAGGAAATAAATAGAATAAAGAGAGAACAAGGTTTCTTCAATTGATCAAAAAGAAAGAACACATATGGATTAAACTACTTAATGATCTATACTCATATGTCATATGCAAACACGAACAATGATCTATACTTCTACATCATCTCTTTGAGTTGAGGAGTATAAAATATCATACTCCACGGTACATTACGATGCAATTTCCTAGTTTAGCTTTTTTTGTGGACCAGGGTTTCATTTTTTCACCTGGAAGCTATAAAGTGATTGGTGGCAGTAGTAAAATCAATGAAGAAAAGGAAGATCTAACATACCTTTTACTATCCTTCACAGCTAGTTTTCATCTTTGTACTGATGTCGGAGTGTGTGAAGAAGTGTTATTTTGGAGACAGGGATAACAAACAGCCTTAGCACATGATCCAACAGTAAGGCTGCGAAGGAAGGACTAAAGCTTGACATAGACTCTTTGAATTTTATTGCATTCCATGACTCAAAAAAGAAAATGAAGTCATACCAGATAACTAGAAAAAGATGCAGCTCATATCTTGTTTAAATGAGAACTCAAAAAATAAAATAGAATCAATATTGCTCACCACATCCCGGTATCCGCATTGCTATAAGTCAGCATGTTATTAACTTAAATGTAACTTGTCATGCATGTACACATTGACATTATTGAGAAGATCATAACTGTCAGTAAGTTAGAACACAGTGACAGACCTGTGCACTTTCTGTTGCAGTCTTTAGTATTTCCAGAACAGGGATACAAATTTGCAGACGTTGATCTAAACTAACAGATAACACATCTCATGGTTAGCGTACTCCAATAAGTTAGTTACTTGAATCAGCACTAAGTGCAACTACTTGTATATACACAAAACAACACATTTCATGAACACTCTTAAACCACATCTGGAGGCAGAGGAATATCTTTGCTTTCATCTTCATGTGCAGCTTCAGTGATTTGCTGCAGAAGGCCAGAGACAGAAAATAGAACCACTTCATAAAGAAAGAACTTACCCAGGGTTTCTTGTCATGTTGTTCATCCTGATAGACAGAGGCATGAATTGGAACTGGTTTCTTCAATCATAAAAAAGGAAATAAATAAAGAAAGAAACCTGAAAAAATAACAAAAAAGAGTTGCACGGCAAGAAGAGAAGAACAACATACCCCAGTCGCAAATTTTGACTTCTTATCTAAAAACCAGCAATTCACACTTTCATCATCAAAATTTGAATAAATAAACCTAGTGTCACAACCTCAAAAGCAAATGTGAGACCATTCTCAAGTCGGCCATTGTGGTTTTAACTCAAAATATTCACAAGATTGATGGACTTCATGATTGGGAAATAATCGTCAAGACTATACCATCTAACAAAACAGAGACGGAGTTTTCCGGTGAAGAAACATGCAATTTACCGGTTCATTACAATCTTAAAGTAGAAAAGCTCAACTTTTAAACATTTATCTCAAGTTTTGAAGAGAAGAGAAACCTTATCATGTCTTTCTTTAATGATCTATACTTCTACATCATATGCAAACACGAACAATGATCTATACTTCTACATCATCTCTTTGAGTTGAGGAGTACAATATCATATTCCACGGTAATGATGCAAATCTGCAATTTCCTAGTATCTATAAGGAATCAAATGCAATTGACTTCAGGGAAGCAGTAATATCATATAAAGATGTGTTAGCTTGAACCTGAAGCACATTTGATAGGTTGCTTGATTATAAAAAGAACGTGTTGAAACTACATGGAGGCACCGAAATTATATCCTCTATCAGAGCATATCCCAAGAGCATGTTTCTGTAAGAAACATACCAGTTTTGGAGCAGCTGTTTCAACTCCAGACAGAATGGTCATAACCTAAAAAATCAGTGAATTTTTAAAGACATAGACTGAAGCTGATGTCTACAAACATTTATTAGAAGAGAAAGGTGTCTAGAAAACGAAGCAACTTACTATAGATGTAAGGCAATTCGCCAAGACACGTCTGATATGGAGCTGCATCATTTCAGATTGATACTTGGGATTACTATGTTGTCAAAAAGAATAAATGAACAGAAGAGCACAATAGATAGTAAACTGTTTGAAGATCTATTAATGTGAAGAAGTACACAAAAAGCCATACATGTAGGTTAACTAGCGGCTGAAAGCCATCACATTTGCTCCAAGCCTCATAGAGCCCGTATTAAAGCCATTTCCATCTGAACATCTACAAGTCAACCGATAAAAATGAAAGGATAAACAGACAAGCATGAAAAAATAACAAAAAAGTTGAATATCAAGAAGACAAGAAGACAAGAGCAGCATACCCCAATCACAAGTTTTGACTTTTAATCTCAAAACACGCAATTCACACACCAGCACATGCATTTCTTCTGATCCATCCCACCGTCATCGTCCAACGTGAATAAATAAATCTGGTGTCACTACCTCAAAAGAAAATGAGAGACCGTCAAGACAGGCATTGTGTCCTTAAAGTAGAAAAGCTCAACTTTTAAGCCTTTATATAAAGTTATGAAGAAAAGAGAAACCTTAAAATGTCTTTCTCTAATGATCCATACTTCAACATCATTTGCAAACACGAACAATGCATTATGCAGTAGGTGGTTTTTTCAACAACGCCATCAAGGAGGTTTTGATAATTTATTATGTTGATCTGGAATACTCCCTTTGTTTCAGGAAAAAAACAAAGAAGAGTTTCATCATATCCGATGACATGTATTTTCATCACAAAGAAGTGCTTCCTTCTATCCATGAAAATTGCAACTTTTGATTAGAAACATGGTTATAAAAAGATTATTTGGTTGTGTCAAATATAACAATGGAAGACAAAATATAAGAATCTTGACCTATTTGCAATACTATGAATTTAATTACAAAGACATAAGCAAAAACTTCTGAAAACAAGAAAAATGTTGCAACTTACATGATCCAGCACCCAAAAAATGTGTTGCCACTTTGACAGGAAGGAGGAAATATAGCATTACCATCTTAAGTAGATCATTATACTTAATGATCTATACTTCGACATCATCTCTTTTAGTTGAGGAGTACAATATCATATTCCAGGGTACATGACGATGCAAATCTGCAATTTCCTACTATCTATAAATAAACAAAAATGTAATTGACTTCAGGGAAGCAGTAATGTCATATAAAGATGTGTTGAACCTGAAGCATATTTGATAGGTTGATTGATTATAGAAAGAACGTACTGGAACTAAACGCAAGCACCAAAATTACATCATCTGTCATAATTCATAGCATCCCATTTCAAATCCAGACAGAATGGTCATAACCTAAAAAATTAGTGAATCTTTTTAGAAAAAAGGTCTAGAAAGTAACAACTTACGATCAGAGATGTAAGGCAATTGCGGCCTCAGGATATCACCATAAGCTGGAAGCTATAAAGTGATTAGTGGCTGTAGTAAAATCAATGAAGAAAGAGAAGATCTAATATACCTTTTATTACTGTCCTCCACAGCAAGTTTTCGTCTTTGTATTGATGTTGGAGTATGTGATGAAGTGTTATTTTGGATGTTCGGTGGGAGAGGGATAACAAACAGCCTTAGCACATGACCCAACAGCTAGCAAGGCCGTGAAGGAAGGACTAAAGTTTGACATAAGACTCTTCGAATTTTATTGCATTCCATGACTCAAAAAAAGAAAATGAAGTTATATCAGTGACTAGAAAAAGATGCAGCTCGTATCTTCTTTAAATGAGAACTCAAAAAATTAAATAGAATCACTGCTCACCACATCCCGGTGTCTACTTTGCTTATAAGTTAGCATGTTATTAAGTTAAAAGTAGTTTGTCATGCATGTAAACATCCGACATTCACAAATGACCATCCCATTTCCTAAACCAGAGAGCCTGCACCAAAAGAAATTCGATAGATCTTTTATCAGTGCAGTTTTTCACCCAACTCACGAATGTGCATCAGATCATTAGGAGTCCAAACAATGACATTAAAAAGATCATAAACGTTAGTAAGTTAGAACACCAGACCTCTGCAGAGAGTGCAAAAGACTTTCTTACTTTCTGTTGCAGTCTTCAGTATTTCCAGAACAGGGATACAATTATACAAATCTGCCAACGTAGATCTAAACTAACAGATAACACCTCATGGATTACTTTTCAAAGTCAAATACGTATACAGTATTCCTATAAGTTAGTTACTAGAATCAACATTAAGTGCAACTACTTGCAAGTCTAGTATATATACACAATTGTAATATATATAGGATCTGTCATGATCTATAAGCCACACATTTCATGAACACTCTTAAACCATAACATCCACAAGACTATTCCCTGAACCCATTCCCTAAAGCGTACATGCAGGTCCTAATTAAGTAATTATAGAAAAAGTGTCCTTGTACCCAATTGGTTTCTTTTGTCAAGGAAGCGCATGCACTCACTTCTTTTATACCCTCCAAGCATCCAATGAGAATACAAGTTAACATGTAACCTACAAAGTAAAAACATCTTAAATAAAAAGAATAGCATTGTAAAAAGGCTAACCATCTTATATCTTCTTCCTACATCAAAACCAAGTGGTTCTGTTCTCCCATTTAGAGCCGATGCATCATCCTGGACAGCAAGCACCACAATTCTTCATTTTACACAACTCTCGAGACACGGTAACCATTATGAAATTGTAAGGTATAATAAAAACAGGAAAAAGAAAACAGTTATGAAACTTGACACTTTCGCATCACTAACCCCGGAAATCATATAGTTGCTCACATCTGGAAGCAAAGGAATATCTTTGATTTCATCTTCATGTGCAGCTTTCAGTGATTTGCTGCAGAAGACCATCATGGAAGTCTCTGTTCAAAAATAGAACCACTTAAATGGATCAAAAAGAAAGAACTTACCCAGGGTTTCTTGCCATGTTCATCCTGATAGGCAGAGACATGAATTGGAACCGGTTTCTTCAGTCATGAAAAAGGAAAGAAAGAAAGAAAGAAACCTGAAAAAATAACAAAAAAAGAAGAGAAGAGAAGAACAGCATACCCCAGTCACAAAATTTTGACTTCTTATCCGAAAACCAGCAATTCACACACCGGCACATTGCTTCTGAACCCATCCCACTTTCATCATCAAAGTTTGAATAAATAAACCTAGTGTCACAACCTCAAAAGAAAATGTGAGACCGTTCTCAAGTCAGTCATGTCTTTAACTCAAAATATTTACAAGATTGACGGTCTTCATGATTGGGAAATTAATGATCATCAGGAGTACACCGTCTAACTAAACAGACACGCAATGTACTGGTTCATTACAATCTGAAAGCAGAAAAGCTTAACTTTTAAGCATTTATCTTGAGAAACCGTAACATGTCTTTCTATAATGATCTATACTTCTATGTCATACGCAAACACGATCAGATACTTAACGCAAGTCTCATGCAAGGCACGGCAATCATAGGATAGACATAGCAAACAAGCATAGGAATCAATCATCATTTACAAAGCCATGGTACCTACAATTCATCTATATTAAGTACCACCAAGTTTATTTGACTAATATTAATTCAAACTTTTCATCCTAACTTTTCACAAGTAGAAGTAGAGACTATTCTATATAGTTTTTTTTTTCCTCGTCTTATTCTTATCAATATTTCCAGTTTTGGAGCGGCTTTTTCAACTCCAGACAGAATGATCATGACCAACAAAATCAGTGCTGATATCTAAAAACAAATTTATTAAAGGAGAAAAAACAACTTACAATCGGAGATGCAAGGCAATTGGTCAAGACAGGTCTCATAGGGTGCGGCGTTGTTACAGAAAAAAACAAACTGTCAGATGTTATGAGTACAACAACAAAAGAAAGTGTTCTCGTCATTGTTAAGCAAATTTTAAAACATTGCACAAATAGAAAAAGTGTCCTCGTACCTGATTGGTTTCTTTTCACCAAGAAGCATGCACTCACTTCTTCTGTACCCATTCAGCATCCAATGAGAATACAAGAATACATGGTCAAACGGAAAAACATTGAAATACAGAACATGTAACCTACAAAGTAAAACCATCTTAAATAAAAGAATAGCATTGTAAAAAGGCTAACCATCTTACCATCTTCTTCCTACTTCAACATCTGCCACTACATCAAAACCAAGTGGTTATGTGCTCCCATTAGCATCATTCTGGACAGCAAGCACCATAATTCTTTATTTTATGCAAGTCTCAAGACACAGTAACCATTATGAAACTGTAAGTCTGTAAGGCATAATAAAAACAGAAAGAGAAAACAGTTAAGAAACTTGACACTTTCCCATCACTAACCTTGGAAAATATATATAGTTGCTCACATCTGGAGGCAGAGGAATATCTTTGATTTCATCTTCATTTCAAGTGCAGCTTCAGTGATATGCTGCAGAAGGCCATCATGGAAGTCTTTGTTCCAAAATAGAACCACTTAAATGGATCCTAAAGAAAGAACTTACCGAGGGTTTCTTGCCATGTTGTTCATCCTGATAGACAGAGACATGAATTGGAACCGGTTTCTTCAATCATAAAAAAGGAAATAAATAAAGAAAGAAACCTGAAGAAAATAACAAAAAAAAGTTGCACATCAAGAAGACAAGTACAGCATACCCAGTCGCAAATTTTGACTTATCTGAAAACCCGCAATTCACACACCGGCAAATTGCTTCTGAATCCATCCCACTTTCAACATCAAAATTTGAATAAAAGAAGTGAATTTTTTTAGACATACACTGATGATGATATCTAAAAACAAATTGATTAAGCAAATTTTAAAACATATAGAGAAAGTGTCCTTCCAGCATCCAACGCGAATACAAGAATACATGATCAAATGCAAAATCATTGTCAAATTGAAATACAAAACATGTATCCCTACAAAGTCACCGACCTAAATATAAAAGAATAGCATTCGTAAAAAGACTAACCATCTACATCAAAACCAAGTGGATCTGACCTCCCAACTCCCATTTAAAGGTTATTCTTCAATAAAGCTAAAGGTACATATATGAAAAATAACAAAAAAAGAAGAAGAGAGGAAAGAAACAGAAAAAAGAAGTGAGAACAGGAGAAAGAAACCAGGTTTTCTTGCCATGTTGTTCATCCTGATAGACATAGACATGAATTGTAACTGCTTCTTCAATCATAAAAAAGGAAAGAAGTGAATAAAGAAACCTGATTATAAATAAGACTTGAAGATTCTAGAAATATTTCAAGATCAAGAAGTTGTAAAATAATACATATGATTTGGATGGATTTCTCGTATCGTATCCCAACATTTATTAATGCAACGGAATGATCCCAGAAAATGGTTGATACCAAGATAACACTTGTGGAGAGATGTAAACGATGTTAGTTGAAAGCAGAAGTGGCTTATTGTAGTCGCTTGTTGAATTCCCCAAATCAGGGTGATAATCATAAGTTCGTCTTGGGTAGACCGGCCAAGAAGAATGTCATACGTATCAACAGTTACTTTCTGCAAGACATTAGTTACAACTTGAAGAAAACTAAATGACAAAGAACCAATACCATGATATCAACTTACCAAAAAGTTTCAGGAAAGAAACAGATTAGCCGACTATGGAAATCAGTAATCGAATCCTCAAGCATCTCAATACTATCACTATGGAATGTTTTTTTGATTGTAGACGCATGTAACCTAATAATCTAGCGATGATCGAAAGAAGAGAAAAAAACCTAAATAATCGAGCGATGATCAAAAAGGGGAGGAGGAGAAGAAAACCTAATTTTGGGGCTTGCAGGATCCTGGGAGATGTTTAGGTATATATAGGTTTTAAGGTCGGTGTGTGGGACAACGGTAATAAATAATAATTCCTCTGTTTGAATTCCATAATGTTTTTTATTACAAAATTGACCCTAATCTTTATTTTCTTTTTCCTACAATATTTTTTTTCACAGCGGCAGAAAAATATTATTTTAAGTTGACTTCTAAAATTATAAATACTTTCCTTTTTCATTGTAGAAAAATCTAAATAAATAAAATATTATTTTTCTTTTTAAATATTTGTTTTTAAAATTTTTTATTAGTGGTCCAACTTTGTAAATATTTTTGAAGTATTTTTCATATTTAGAAAAAAAAAAGCTCCCTCTTACTTTATCCATTCTTTTATAAAAAATTTGGAGTATTATCCATATTTAGAAGAAAAAAATCTCTCTTACTTTCTTCATTTTTAAAATGCTTTTGAGGAAACTGTTGGAGCAAAATACTAGCTCAAAATATTCATTTACTTTATTTTTTTCACTTTAAAGAAGCTGTTGGAGATGCTCTTATAAAAACCTCTTCATAATAATAGTTCTTATAAATCACAATACTTTTAACTAATAAAAACCTTGATCGATTTTTCCTACTTAAACCTCCTCATTATAATATGGAATAAACTCCATATTTAGAGAAAAACTCATTCTCTTTCCTACTTTCTCCATTTTAGAGATGATTATGGGCAAACTATTAAAGCAAAATACTTCTTAAAATCTTCATTTTGTCCATAAGGGAGGCTAATGGCACCCTTAAGGTATACTAATGACACCCATACAACACATATGTCTATGTCAAAGCCCACTTTTTTTAATTCCCAAAGATATGAAAGTACAAAAAATTCCGTGCACACCCGACATCCCTATATTAAGGGTGCTATTAGCACTCTCCTTTCGGAGCTGTCGGAGATGTTGTAATTAAAAGTATGATACCCAAAAATAGAAATTAGATGAAAGTATACTTTTTTTTAATGCCATTTGCCCAAAAATTAAAAGAAAAACTTGCTATTTTTCTAAAATTGAGTGTTTCCTTTTTCATCTTGAAGAAATTGGTAAGAGATTGTTGATGTTTCATGCTTCATCCATTCAGCCGTATTTCCTTTCGTTTTCTCAAATCGTGCCCTTCCTCCAAGACTCAAACCCTCCCCACAACATTTGTTGTAGAATCTGGGTTTAAAATTAAATTAACATTTTACCATTTGTTTAGATGAGTTTTTGATCAAATGGGTGTATTTTTCAAACATATTTACTAAATAACGGTTGCTGTTGACACTAAATCCCCTCCATGAAATCGAAATCCCTCGAAAGCAATCTTTGGTTGTGATTGACTTTTCAAACGCACCCTAAATAACTGAATTTCTTTCTTAGGATATTTGTTGTTTAATCTTTGGTTGTGATTGACTTTTCTTTTTTCAAGAACCCGAGGGAGGAAAAAGATATTTTTGTTTCAATATGTTGTTTTAGGTGAAAGATGCATTTTAGGTGGTCTAAAGATTTTCCTGTTAGAAGATCAAATTAATAGCACTCTGTACTATACCAATTCAATCCATAATGGTGAAGACATTTTCAAGAAACCTCCTTTTGCTCAAAGGTGTGCAGATTAAAGGGCCGTTTATTAATTGTTTATGGTGTAAGTGCTTAATGGGTGGTCCCTTGTCTTATCGGAACATGACAAAAACTAAGAATCTTACCTGGTAAGAGGATAACAAGGACCAAAAATCTTACCTGGGAAGTGTTTATGGGGTTAAAGAAGCATACTCGGAATTCATTTCGACGGTAAAAAATGTTATACGATAAGTTAATTGATAACTTCATGGTAAATTATGGATATAAACGAAATTTTCTTTATCAATATTTATTGAAATGAATACTCAGAGCATAATGGCTCTAGATGTACAGTGTAAACTTTCATTTAGAAAACGATATCCTATAAAACATACTACTATTATTATTATATATCATCATAAAGATAAGAAAGAAAAGGTCCATCACCTGATTCAAACAAAGACTTACAAAAATATACTCCTAGATTATAACACAATCACAAACCAGCTTCTTGGCTGGTGGAGGTTCAAAGCACAATGGATCAAGAACTAGCTGTAACCGTTAAAGAAAGGAGGTCATGGATAACGGTACCAATATCCATTCGATCTTGTGGAGACTCAGAAGAGCATTTCACTCCAATTTTCAGCAATGAAATCAAACACATCTCTTTCACATCATCATGTAGAAGCATTGGATCCACAATCTGAAGCACAAAACCATCATCCAGGGCACTTGTAGCATAGGAATGCAGGCTTAGGCCTTCTTGGAACATTGGATCAACAGGTTTTTTCCCGGTCAACATCTCTAACAATAGTATCCCGTAGCTATATATGTCTCCATCGGTCGATACCTCATTTCCCATTCCGTATTCTGCAACTCATATAGAATTATATGTATAATAAAATAGAGAACATATATAATAACAAAAAACAGTCGATTGGATTAGTAATGTATGTCAATTTACCTGGAGGTGCATATCCGATGGTTCCTCTGACATGACTTGAGCTACTCTTGTTTGCATTAGGAAGTTTGTCAAGGGAAAGGATTTTTGCGAGCCCGAAATCTCCAACATGAGCAACCATGTCGGCATCCAATAAAATGTTGCTTGGCTTCAAATCACGATGAACAACAACATTTCCACAACGATAATGTAGATAATCAAGAGCATAAGCCACATCTTTGGCAATGCTTATTCTTTGAACAAGATCAAGTTGATGCAACTGATCTACTGTTGTGCTTGAATGCAACCAAGTCTCCAGACTCCCATTTGGCATGAAATCATACACTAAGGCCTTGAAATCATTTCCTTGGAAATCGAGACTTGAGCAAGAAGTTATAACCTTCACCAGATTGCGATGACGAATATTTTTCAAGGCTTCACATTCAGCCATAAAACTCCTGGAACCTCCTCGGCGTTGGAGGTTTAGTACTTTGATAGCTACCATCAGATCATTTTCCTCAAGAACTCCTTTATAAACCGAACCAAAACCGCCTGCACCAATCAGATTTGCTGCAGAGAACCCTTGGGTCGCTTTGAAAAGCCTTCCATACGAGATCTTCTCAAAAGATTCGGTCAATGTTGATTCTGATGGTTTCTCTCTCTTCTTCTTTATACAGAAATAGAACAACACAAATGACACCAGAGCCAGACCTGCAACAGTGGATGATAATGAAATCGCCACAACAACCCGAAGAGAGAGCTTTCTACTTCTTTTACTTCTGCAAATGGGTAGGTGAAGCTCTGGTATTCCCCCACAAAGTCTAGGGTTCCCGGTGACCGAAATAGCACTTGCGTTGGCAAAGACACCTTTAACATATACTTCTCCTTCAAAATTATTATCTGAAAGATTAAGTAGCTTCAAAGGAATTTGTTGCAAATATGTTGCAATATGTCCTGAAAAGTTATTCCGTGACAAGTCAACATATTCGAGTGCTCTCAAAGACCTTAATGATAACGGAATTGATCCATGCAAGAAATTGCCGGAAAGATTTAGGAATTCAAGGCTGATGCAGCTGCTAAAAGCACTTGGAAGTTCACCTGATAAATGATTGTCAGACAAACGAAGTATTCCTAAGTTTTTGAGGTTGCCTATCTCTTGCGGAAGCACTCCAGACAAATTGTTTCGACTCAGATCTAGTGAGATTGAAAGTGAAGACAGTTGGAATAGCTCTTTGGGTATACTTCCCCTGAGGTTATTTCCATAGAGATCTAGAAGTAACAGGTTTTTGCATTTCCCGATAGTCGAGGGTATAGTGCCTTCCAATTTGTTTTCAGTTAAATACAGTTTGGTTAAAGATGAGAGGTTTCCTATTGATCTAGGAATGATCCCAGAGAAATCGTTTCCAGCTAGTACCAGTTCTCCCAAGTTTCCAAGCTTGCCAATGCTTTCAGGAATCATGCCCGTGAAGTTATTTCCCGATAGAGAAAGTCTTCTTAGGCTAACCAAATTGCCTATAGTTGAAGGTAGGCGACCTGAGATATAGCATGATTGAAGTATGAGGATCCTCAGTTTTGTTAAGTTCCCAAGCGAATTCGGCAGCTCCCTTCTTAATTGGATACCTTCCATTTGCATTGCTTCCAAATTGCTACAATTGGGCAAAGAATCAAAATATTTCATGCCACCAAAGAGCTTGGTTTCAAAACTATTTCTGCTCAGAGATAACCACCTTAGATATCGGAGTTTTCCAAAATCAATATCTATATCCCCCTCGAAATTGTTACTAGAAACATCAAATGTTTCCAATTCTGAACAATTTGATATCGAAGGTGGAAAGATTCCACTAAAGTGATTGTATGCAAATTCTAGTCTCCGGAGATGGGGTTGGGTAGAACATATGTTTGAGGGTAGATGGCCAAGAAGTTGATTTTCTGGAAAATTTAGAACTTCTAACTTGGAAAGGTTAAATAAGAACAACGGAAAGGATCCAACAAGGCCATTTTCTCCGAGGACTAGTTTTTGCAAGTTCTTCAACGGATTGAAGGAATCTGGAATGCTTCCTCCCAACGGACAAGCACCAAGAGAGAGTCGTTCCAGGGAAGTGAGATTGCCAATGAATGGTGGAATCCCACCCGTAAAGTTATTTTGGGCCAAGCCTAACCATTTGATCATCAACATAGAACTAAAAATATTTGGGATTTTCCCGAATAGCATATTGGTAGATAAGTTAATGTACCAAAGTTTTGAGCAACTTGATATGTTGACCGGGATTTCTCCTGTGAATGAATTATTGGCAAGGATAAGTTGTTGTAATCGAGATAAACGACCTATCTCAGGAGGGATACTTCCATGAAATTGGTTGTCGGTAAAGTTGATGTACCTGAGGAAGCTGAGGTTGCCTATATAAGAAGATAAAGTACCAACCAGACCCTTTGCCGATAGATCCAAGGTTGTGACTCTTTGGTGTCTTCGACCGCATCCCACTCCTTGCCACTGACACACAGGAACGGAATCATTCCACGATCTGAAAACGCTATGAGTATCATATGTGATCTTGGATTGAATTGCAAGTAATGCAACATAATCTGTATCGACATTAGAACTAGAGACGACTCCATTCGTTTGTATTACAAGAGCAAGAATCAGGAAGGCTGTTTTCCGGAAGAATAACGAGCGCATAATTACTACTAGTACTGTTTGACGATTTGAGAGGAGCTTGATAGAAACAAAACGGTTATTATTTTATCTATCTATCTATATATATATATATATTTATAAATCATGCAAACACCCGTTAAAAGGATTTCTAAAGATTTTGATACCATTGATCTTAATTTGGTATATATCCATAAACAATTTTAGACTAAAAGCTCCGTTTTTTTGTGAAAAAAAGTCAAAAAAAGGTTTTTTACTTTTTGAAAATCTCCCAAAAAAACCACATTAGTGGATGCTTTAGAAAGACTTAACGAGTGGGTAAAAGACTTTGTTTTTGCAAGTTAGTCAAGCATGGGGCCATTGCAATCAAGTTTTATCTGACTTTTTTGCTCCAAGTCTTGGTCTTATTTCCATGAGTATTGTAAGTGCACTACATTAAATCCCATTTCCTACCTCTCTTGTTCTGAGTTATAGAGCATATAATTGCCATCATACATGCACTAGTAATCCCATTTCATTCAACCTCAAATTCAATTTAGGGTGATCCTATACGTACAGTATACAAATGTTCTTATATAATCCATTATTACACTATTAATATTAACTATAATATTTTCTTTTCTCTCTCGTCTATCTTTCCATTATTAATTTATTATAATATTTATTCTTTTATCTTTTCCATTTTTTATCAGCACATAATAATAATAGTCAATTCTGTTATATAATCGTAACTATTATATAATGCAATACATATAAATGATCCATAAATTCTTAAACATTATTTAATTTCATCATTAGTGTGTACATATATAATTACAATATCAAAATATGTCTAACTCAGTGGAAAGGTAACATTCTGAGGGTCAATAGATGGTATCTCTTACTTTCCGGGTTCGAACCCTGTAGTGCGCATGTGAAGATATATCCTAATCATGGGTCTGCCACTTAATGGTACCCTTAATTGGGTTGGGCCGTGGTCGACGGGAATTAGTCGGGTGAGACACCCTTAAGTGGGAGCCCAAGTACCCTAGGAAAGTGTCTGTGTGTTGGCTTGCATTTAAAAAAACATATACAATTGCAATATTTTATTTCTATTTTTATTTTATTAACTTTCAATTTACCATGTTATTAGTATTTTAATTATTTTGATTAAATTAATTGTTAGAATTTAAAAACCGTATATTTTTATACAGAAATAACTTTTAATATTAATTACTACAAAAAAGCTTTTTTTTACCATTAGTGGAGAAACGATGGGAATGGCTTGCATTAAGTACCACGGAAAATTTATTAAAATAGTCATCAGGTTTGTAATTGTCAAGTTCACAACTGTGAATGGATGAAAAAGTAAAAAAAAAAAAATTAATTAAGTTTGCAATTTCAGTGACCAACGAGTTCAGAAACTTCTTTTTTCTTTACATTTTCACCCTGATAGCTATTTTGGTAACTTTTATAAGATATTGACTATTAAATGAAACGACAAGTAAAAAATAGTTATTTTTAGGGGTGGACTTGGTACGGTACCAAGTTTTTTTTCCCTAATACCGTGTACCAACCAATTATAATTGGTACGTAAATCCTAATACCATGTACCAACCAACTGTACTTGGTACCAACTTTTTCCGGTTGGTACATGTTGGTGCCAGTTTTTTCCGGTCGGTACATGTTATATTTTCTTATTTTCACATTTTACATTTTTAATATATGGTTTGACATGATGATGATACAAATAGATATGTGTATAACAACACATTTATTTTAATTATATCATGTATTGTTAGAATTGACTAATTTTTTAACAAATTAAGAGCATCTTCAATGCAAAGTTCTTAATTATTAGCAAAAAGTATGGTTGCTTATAAGAACTACCATGATGGAAGGTTCTCATAAAAACCTCAAGTCCTCTAGGTGCAACAAGAACACTGGTTCTTACCATGAAGTTTGTGAACAATGATATTTTTATTGACTTCATTATAATTATTGTTGCTTAAAAAATCAATGAAGCTCACTAAATAGAGGTTTTTATAAGAACTACCATTATAGATTTTTAGATAAGTTCTTAATTTGATGAAATGAATATGAGTTGACAACAAAAAGTGTAAAAATGAGGTTTTCTTATAACAACCTTCATTGAAGATGCTCTAATTGTGTTTACGCTCTCAAATAAGGGCACATATAACAATACCTCTATGGTATTTTCGGTTATTAGAATTGCCAAATTGTAACATGTATTGCTAGCATTAATTTTTCTTTTTAATCATATATCATTATATACCAGAAGACATACATGTTGCAATGTAATGAAATTTAAATATTTCATCAACATTAACTTTATAAGTCAAACTCTTTCAAGATATCAATTTATCTATCGTTATGAACTTATAAATTGACATTTATTATTTTTACAAAATCTAAGTATAATCTTAATTTAAAAATAATAAAGTAGCACATTTAAAACCATTTTGATTTGACAAAATATTTTTCTTAATAATTTAGATTTTGTATAAATATTTGGAAATTTTTTCCAATGGAAAAGAGGTTCGGCCCTTAATATAGTGCAGCAGAGGCCCAAAGGGTATCATCGGCCCGTCTGCTATTGTGGCCGGTACTATAGCTCCAGTTTTAGTGGATAAAAGGATTACCGTTTCAAATTTCATTTTCACGCTCAAGGACATCAATCTCACGGATTCACGATATCGTCTCTGCCATAGACTTCTGGATACATCTTCTGTTTCTTGTATGAACACCAGGTGTGATGCTTTATTTGACATTAATGAAAGTAGAACGTTTGATGAATACCAATGATGTTGCTTTCATTGATTGGGCCTTTGATTTCGTTGATGGTTTTTGTTGGTTTTACTTGAGCACCAAGTGTTTGATTAAATGCCCCAGTGTGTAATATGCCTTATTTTACTTTAACCTAGCAGTGAAAGAAACTGTTGCATTAGGTCTTTTTGTAGGAACAAAAAAGTTTGAGAGAGGGGAGCTAAATTATATCCATATGGCACTTGTTTTTGTTGTTGTTCTGGTCGATATTGGAAACTTGAAAGTCACCATAGACTAAGGGGAAGGTATATAATGCACTCCTATCACTTGGTATTTGGTTTTTGTTGAGAAAACTAATGTGGAACCATGAGAATATTTAAACCATAAAATGCACTCCCATCACTTGATATTTGGTTTTTGTTGAGAAAATGAATGTGAAACCATGGGAATATTTAAAGCGCTTAATTTGACTAGGTTTCAAACACTTTAAAACATAATGTGTTTCAATTTTATATATAGATAGAGGATGTTTCAAATGCAACCTATTCCATTTGTACAACCAACCAATTCAACCCAATTAATTGAGATATTTATGGAAATGACTAGGTTCATTTATTATGATTTGGATATTTATCGAAGATGATTAGAGTTTATTAATTATGACCAACATTTTATATTAAGAAACAATCAATATATTTATTAACTCACATTTTCACTAGATTAAATAGACAGTTGAGTTGACAATGATTGTACAAATAATAGGTTGTATCATGGTTGTTAACAACGTTTAAAATAAGTATTTAATAAAATAGTATATCAATTCAAACAAGATAGTAAAAAATAAATAATATAATATGTTTATTTAAAAAAATTAAATTGATTATCATATATATTATAATTTTTGGTTTTGTTAAAATAAAATATAGAAAAAAATTTACTTTAGTTTATGATTTTAAGTAACCATTATATATAATAAATGAATAATTAATCAACCACATTTTAATTAATTAGTAATTTTTCAAAAAGTATAAGTAATAATTTTAAATAACAATTAATTAATATTAATGAATAATTTTAAATTAAAATGAATTAATAATTAGTATTAATTAATGATTAATTATTAATTATTAATAATCAAATAATAACTCAAATTAATTAATAAAATAAAAATAATATTAATTTATAATTACAAGTAAAATTAATTAATAAAACTCAAAAAAATATTAATTAACGGTATAATTGGAAGAAAATGATAAAAAATTCAATAAGTTAATTTATAAGTCATAAGCTAGTTTGTCAAACATGTATTTAGAAAACTAGATATGTACCCGCTGCAATGCAGCTGAAACCAAGACTAAAAATGAATACAATTAGTCTTTGAAAGTCTAAATTTATGTTTAAACAAAATAAAATTACAATCTTTTGTCCCTTTATTTCAGAAAAGTCTCAATCTTCTATCACATTCACCTTCACAACTTACCTTTGTGGTTGAATCGCTTGGTTGAGAGAGGAAATGATTTAGAGGGTGATGCTCGTCTCTGAAACTGCAACAACCGAATAAACAACAATGTGTCGCTGCAGCCTTGGAGGTTACGATCAAAGGGATAAACAATGAAAAAAGATCAGTGTTTCTTTCTCTTGAGATTGATAAGATAACTGAAGAAATAAAAAAATTTGATTATCGTGCGGAAGAGCAGATTTTTATGGAGAGATTTTAGAAGGAAGTGGGGGTGGTTTTGGAGAAAGGTGGTTTGACGTGGAAGGGAATGAGAAATCTTGACTGCTTTGAGTTGTTGTACAACATATATAAGGAAATATACATCTTACTTTTTTTTAAATAAAACCGTAATTCAAGCCTTATAAATAGTACAGATATAGATAGTATAAATGAGGGGTGTAAAAGAAAATTTAAAAAAATCAAAAGTTAATATATTAATAAAAAAATAACTTAATACATATTTATTATATTTGATAGGATTTATAAATCGTAAAATAGTCGATATTAAGCTCATTTCGAAAATATTTTCAGACGATTATAATGATATAATTTACTACAAAAGATAATATGTTTTAATAGGTTTTACTTAGTATAAAATTATATATGTTAATATGAAAATGTTATGAAATAAAAATTATAAAAAAGAAGAATATAAACTAAATTAACTAACAAAGTCTAGAGGTATAAAATATAATTTAACAAGTAAAACTTACTTTATGGAGGTTTACATGCATCAAAGTATTGTACATTAGGCAATAAAATTGAGACGTCTTAAAATGTGTAAAATAACATTTTAATGGGTTTTATATAATAGTATAGATATAGATAGATGAGAGGTCTAAAAGTAAAATAAAAAATTATAAGTTAAGATATTGATTGAGAATTTTATAAAATAAGTTGATACATATTCATCATTTTTTATAAGATTTATAAATCGTAAAATACTTGATATTAGGTTCATTTCGATCGTATTCACGAGACGATTATAAAGTTATAATTTACTACAAAATATAATATGTTTTTAAATACAATTTAGTTGATATAAGATTTTATATGTTAAAATGAAAAGGGTGTGAAATGAAAGTTATAAAAGGAGAATATAAAGTCAATTAACTAACTAAATCTAAGGGTTCAAAATGTAAGATTAAAATTAAAAATAATTTTATTTTAAATGTAGGATAATGTGAATTAGAGTGTTGTACATTAGACTTGATTGTTGGTATCTCTTAAATTTTGTAAACTAACCATTTAGTAGTCTTTATAATTTAAAAATAAATATTAATTATCATACTGAATCGTGAAAGTTGTAAAACTTAAAAAATTATACATAAAGCATCAACATTAATTTGTACCTCTTAAAAATCTAAACAATAATCTTTTAAAACTCTTTATAATATGATATAGATATAGATAAATAAAGATGTAAAATTAAAAACTAAAAACTAAAAATGAAAAATTAAGTTTTAAAAATAATTCGGTACGTGCTTATAATTTTTAATTATGTTATTAAATCAAAAAATAATCGAATATGATGTTCATTTTGAAAGTATCGAAGAAGACGATTATAACCGTATAGTTTATAAAAAAAACGTTTTCTTTAATATGTTTAGTTAATATACGATAATGTATGTTAATATGAAAATGATGTTAAATGAAAAAAGTAAAATAAAAATATATAAAATTTAGTTAAATAACTATAATGTATAAACTGTAAGTTTTAAAAATAATTCACTGCGTATTTATGTTATTTGATAATATCATTACGTTAAAAAATATTCAATATTGAACTCATTTCAAAAATATTGATAAAATGATTATAATGATATAATTTATAAAAAAGAAACATATTTTTAATGTATTTTTGTTCATATACAATTATTTATGTTAATGTGATAGAGATGTAAAATGAAAAACAAAATAGTAAGGGATATGATTGAAATTTAAAAACTAATTATAGTATAAATAAGGGTGTAAAATGAACGGGTAAAAAATTAAATAAATAATTACAGGACATAAAATGTAATTTTTTTTTAAAAATAACTCGTTACGTATTCATATTTACAATAATATGATCAAAACGAAAAATATTCAATATTGAGCTCATTTTAAAGGTATTGACGACACGATTATAATGATATAATTTATAAAAACATAAACTTATTTTTTAATTGTATTCTGATTCATATACGATTATTTAGGTTAATATGTTAAAAGTATAAAATAAATAATAAAAAAGGAAGGGACTTAAAAAAAATTAAATAACTAACTTTAAGGATGCAAAGTGTAATTTAAATTTTAAAAATAATTTGATTTATAAATTTATATAGGAAGTGGGAGGTTGGTGGAAGTTTTTAGTGCTTTAGATGTTGTACCACATGCAAAAAATATTATACCTCTTAAAATGTAAACTTTAACCGTTTAGCATGCTTTATATAATAGTATAAATAAGGTAACTTATAAGTCACCTTATTTTTACCAAACAATGCCTAAATGTAGACTTTCATCAAGAAAACCATATCCCTTAAAACATATTATTATATATCAGCATAAAGATAAGAAAGAAAAAAAAGGTTCATCTGATTTAAACACAGATTTACAAAAATATAAGCATATTGGCAGATTCAATATTCTACATTATAACACAATCACAAACCAGCTTTTTGGGTGGAGGTTCAAAGCTCAAGAAATCAAGAAGTAGTTGTAACCGTCACTGAAAGGAGGTCATGGATAATGGTACCAATATCCATTCGATCTTGTGGAGACTCAGAAGCATTAGATCCACAATCTGAAGCACAAAATCACCAGCTAAGGCACTTGCAGCATATGAATGCAGGCTTAGGCCTTCTCGGAACATTGGATCAACCAGTTTTTTCCCTGTCAACATCTCTAACAATAGGATCCCGTAGCTATAGATGTCTCCGCCGGTCGATACTTCATTTCCCATTCCGTATTCTGCAACTCATATAGAATTATATGTAAAATAAAATAGATAACATAATAACAAAAATAGTATGTTGGATTAGTAATGTTCGTAACTTTACCTGGTGGTGCATATCCAATGGTTCCTCTAACATGACTTGAGCTGCTCTTGTTTGCATCAGGAAGTTCGTCAAGGAAAGTTCTAATACTATCTTTAAAAAACATAAAATTTACAGACTACGAGGGGCATACCCCAAGTTATCTAATTGACTCCAAGAAAATGCTTTGGGAAAAATACAAGCAAAATTCTAATACTATCTTTAATTCTATAGTAGCAAAACTTAACAGTGTTAAAAACACCGTCAATATTACCAAAACTGTAATAAACTCTAACAGGATTAAAAGTTCCCTTAGAGCCTTTCAAAAATTCAATATTTTCAAAAATGCTAGTGCCATCCAGATTCTTTGCAAACAGGTCCAAATCTCCGTTAACTCCGTTAACTTTATTAACCTGATTGGGAATAGTGTTAACCATATCAGCTCTTGATATATCCAGGTTAAGATCAGAGATAACCCTGTTGCCAAACACTTCTCCAAAAAACCTACAAACAGCCAAATCAGCCATCATATCTGATTCAAAAAGCCCATTCAGCCATACCATTTGAAACAGAAACTATCATTAAGCACCAAAATAAGCCATCGATCCCACATACTTTAGCACTATTAAGCCGAATCATACAGTCATCCCACCAGATTCGATAAAACCAAACCAATTCCCATCGAAATAAATATAAATGCCACCAAAGAAGCTTATCAATGCAATTGAAGCCTAATCGAAAATCAATCCAATACTTAAGACCATCAATCAGCTTCCAATAATCCAGTATTACTCAGATAGCTTAACCCATTAAGTCGAAACAGCCAAAACAACTTCAATTGCCTTCGACTACCAGATGCAAAAAACAGGAAGCATAAATTCCTCAGCCGTCGATTGAACCACCAGAACCAATTGGTAATCCAATTAAACCCAATAAACAGATGCAAAAATAAGCTAATTTTCTTTGTCGAAACAAAGACAGAATCATCCCAAGCTCCAAAAAGACATCTTCCAATAAACAATCAAGCAACCCACAACAGAACTGATAAATGCAAGAAGGCTTTGGAGGAACCCAATAAGGTTTTTGACGGTTGTCAATTGCAATGCAGACAAGCGGTGGACGATCAACGTGCAAACAAAAATACTAAAAAAAATTCCATTGGTTACACCTACTGGTCGTGGAAACCTACAGCAAAGTGACATTGCGAATCTGGCTTATGGTTATGGTGGACTGTATGCTCCTCAGCTTATGAATCCAGCAGCCGGAATTATGGTGGGCCAAAATCCGAAGTTGGTTTCTGCTTTGAATCAGAATAGTATAACTCCAACACCACAGTCATTTGGCATAAGCGGTGGTTATGGGATCAACACAGTGATCCCAAGCATGATCGTTAGTTATGGTTCCCAACTCGGGTTACCTAGTCTGGGGGCATACCAGAATCCTCAGGAGGGGCGTTCTTCTGGTGGCAGTGGCACATCATCAACAGCACCGGCAGCTAGGCAACAATCTGGAGTTGGGTCTTTGGGTGTCAATTTTCCTTCATACCTTGGTCTTTAGTTAATACTAACGCCTTGTTTGTTTTTTCATTTTAAGCTCTTAATCACGACTTATGTCTGATTTGTTTAGATGTTTCATAACCATTTCAGAACTGAAATCAGACTTTCAGACTTCAGCATCTCTTAAAAAACAAACATCACCTAAAATAACTGAATTTCGTTCTTAGGATATTTGTCATTTAATCTTTGGTTGTGATTGACTTTTCTTTTTCAAGAACCCCAGGAGGAAAAAGATATTTTTGTTTCGATATGTTGTTTCGTTGGAAAGATGCATTTTAGGCGGTCTAAAGATTAAGCGGCCGTTTATTAATCGTTTAGAGTGCAAGTGCTTAATGGGTGTCCCATATCTTATCAGAACATGATAAAAATTAAAGAATCTTACCTGGTAAGAGGATAACAATGACCAAAAATCTTACCGGATAAGTGTTTATTGAGTTAAAGACTCATTCTAACAATTCAATTTAATGGTCAAAAATGTTATATGATAAATTAATTGATAACTTCATGGTAAATTATGGATATAAACGACATTTAATTTATAAATATTTATTGAAATGAATATTCAGAGCATAATGGCTCTAGATGTAAAGTGTAAACTTTCATCTAGAAAACGATATCCCTTAAAACATACTATTATTATCATACATCATCATAAAGACAAGAAAGAAAAGGTTCACCTGATTTGATTCAAACACAGACTTACAAAAATATACTTTTAGATTATAACACAATCACAAACCAGTTTCTTGGGTGGTGGAGGTTCAAAGCTCAATGAATTAAGAAGTAGCTGTAACCGTTACTGAAAGGAGCTCACGTATAACGGTACCAATATCCATACGATCTTGTGGAGACTCAGAAGAGCATTTCACTCCAATTTTCAGCAATGAAATCAAACACGTCTCTTTCACATCATCTTGTACAAGCATTGGATCCACAATCTGAAGCACAAAACCACCAGCCAAGGCACTTCTAGCGTACGAATGCAGGCTTAAGCCTTCTCGGAACATTGGATCAACAGGTTTTTTCCCGGTCAACATCTCTAACAATAGGATCCCGTAGCTATATATGTCTCCATCAGTCGATACCTCATTTCCCATTCCGTATTCTGCAAGTCATATAGAATTATATGTATAATAAAATAGAGAACATAAAAGCAAAAAAAACAATCAATTGGATTAGTAATGTTCGTTAATTTACCAGGTGGTGCATATCCAATGGTTCCTCTAACATGACTTGAGCTGCTCTTGTTTGCATCAGGAAGTTCGTCAAGAGAAAGGATTTTTGCGAGCCCAAAATCTCCAACATGAGCAACCATGTCGGCATCCAATAAGATGTTGCTTGGCTTCAAATCACGATGAACAACAAAATTTCCACAACGATAATGTAGATAATCAAGAGCATAAGCCACATCTTTGGCAATGCTTATTCTTTGAACAAGATCTACTGTGGTGCTTGAGTGCAACCAAGTCTCGAGACTACCATTTGGCATGAAATCATAGACTAAGGCCTTGAAATCATTTCCTTGGAAATCGAGACTTGAGCAAGAAGTGATAACCTTCACCAGATTGCGATGACGAATATTTCTCAGGGCTTCGCATTCAGCCATAAAACTCCTTGAACCTCCTCGGCGTTGGAGGTTTAGTACTTTGATAGCCACTGTCAGATCATTTTCCTCAATAACTCCTTTATAAACTGAACCAAAACCGCCTGCACCAATCAGATTTGATGCAGAGAACCCTTGGGTCGCCTTGAAAAGCCTTCCATACGAAATCTTGTCAAAAAATTCAGTCAATGTTGATTCTGATAGTTTCTCTCTCTTCTTCTTTATACAGCAATAGAACAAGGCTAATGACACCAGAGCCAGACCTGCAATAGTGGATGATAGTGAAATCGCCACAACAACATGAAGAGAAAGCTTTCTGCTTCTTTGGGAGTCATTAGTTCTGCACTTGGGTAGGTGAAGCTCAGGTATTCCCCCGCAAAGTCTAGGGTTCCCAATGACTGAAATTGTACTTGCGTTGGCAAAGACACCTTTAACAGATACTGCTCCTTCAAAGCTATTATATGAAAGATCAAGTTGCTTCAAAGGAATTTCTTGCAAATATGTTGGAATTTGTGCAGAAAAGTTATTTCTTGACACATCAACATATTCGAGGCCTCTCAAAGAACTTAATGAAGCAGTCATCGATCCATTAAAGAAATTACCGGAAAGGTTTAGGGTTTGAAGGCTGAGATAACGGCTAAAACCACTTGGAAGTTCACCCGATAAATGATTATCAGACAAATCAAGTGATCCTAAGCTTTTCAAGTTGGCTATCTCTTGTGGAGGCACCCCAGAAAAATTGTTTCGACTTAGATCTAGTAAGATTGAAAGTGAAGACAATTGGAATAATTCTTTGGGTACACTTCCCCTGAGGTTATTTTCACGAAGTGATAGAAGTAACATGTTTTTGCATTTCCCGATAGTCGAAGGTATAGTCCCTTCCAATTTGTTTCTATCCAAACGCAATTTGGTTAAAGATGACAGGTTTCCTATAGATCTTGGAATGATCCCAGAGAAACCGTTAGAAGCTAGACCCAAGTCTCCCAAGTTTCCAAGCATGCCAATGCTTTCAGGAATCATACCTGTGATGTTATTTCCTGTTAAATAAAGGATCTTTAGGTTAACTAAATTTCCTATAGATGAAGGGAGGTTGCCTGAGATATAGCTTGATTGAAGTAATAGGAAATTCAGTTTGGTTAAGTTCCCAAAAGAATTTGGTAGCTCCCTTCTTAATTGGACATCCCCAATTTGCATTACATTCAAATTGCTGCAATTAGACAAAGAATCAAAATACTTCACACCACCAAGACGCCCAGTTTCTAAACCAATTGGACCAATACCTAACCATTTAAGATATTGGAGTTTTCCAAAATCAATATTTATATCCCCCTCGAAATCGTTACCCGAAGGATCAAATGTTTCCAACTCTGAACAATTTGAGATCGAAGGTGGAAAGATTCCACTGAAGTGATTTAATGCGAATTCTAGTCTTCGAAGATGGGGTTGAGTGGAACATATGTTTGAGGGTAGATGGCCAAAAAGTTGATTTACTGGAAAATTTAAAAGTTCTAACTTGGAAAGGTTAAAGATGAACAATGGAAAGGATCCAACAAGGTCATTTTCTCCAAGGCCTAATAGTTTCAAGTTGTTCAACCTATTGAAGGAATCTGGAATGCTTCCTCCCAACCAACAGGCAGCAAGCATGAGTGTATTGAGGGAAGTGAGATTGCCAATGGATGGTGGAATTCCACCTGTTAAATTGTTGTTGGACATGAGTATGCCTTCGATCATCAACATAGAATTAAAAATATTTGGAATTTTTCCGGATAGCATATTGGTAGTTAAGTCAATCAACCGTAGTTTTGAGCAACTTGATATGTTGGCTGGGATTTCTCCCGTGAATGAATTATGGTGAAGGGATAAGAGTTGTAATCGAGATAAACGGCCTATTTCAGGAGGGATACTTCCATGAAGTTGGTTTCTACTAAAGTTCATGTACCTGAGGAAGCTGAGGTTGCCTATATAAGGAGATATAGAACCAACCAAACCCTTGTCCGATAGATCCAAGGTCGTGACTCTTTGGTGTCGTCGACCGCATGTCACTCCTTGCCACTGGCATAGAGAAAGGGAATTATTCCAAGATCTAAAAACACCTTGAGGGTCATCTGTAATCTTGGATTGAATTGCGAGTAATGCAACACGATCTGTATCGACATTAGAACTAGAGACAACTCCATTCATTTGTATTACAAGAGCAAGAATCAAGATGACTGCTTTCCGGAAGAATGAGAAGCTCATAATTGCTACAGTTGATGATTTAAAGAGGGTGCTTGATAGAAACAAATAACTATAAAGTTATCTATTTATAGAGATAGGTATCAACTACTATAAAACAATTAATAGTTTGAATATGAGTTTTTTTTCTATATAAAAAAGTTGTGATTAATCAAAATCAAATGCTGCAATTTATTATAATGGTGTAATATAATAATCATACAAAGTCCCATAAAAAGGAACTCTAAAGATTTGAGTACAATATTCCATTGGTCCTTGGTCTATTCGATTTTATATTTCATTTTTAAGCTTTGACCCAAAAAGGACGGCAAGGGTAGGTATACTATAAAACAATTCATATTTTCAACATTTAAATCTAAACCCAAAAAGCACAGTAAGGGTAAGTATCAACTATGATAAAACAAGTGATATTTTGACCATAGGTCATTTTCTATATAAAAAGCTTTGATTAATCATTTTTAAGTCCAAACCCGAAAAGCACGGCAAGGGTAGGTATCAACTACTATAAAACAATTCAAATATGACAAGGGGAAGGGGCTAGACATGAAGCATATATGACATAAAGAAGAGAACAATTACTAGCAGATAATCTTTCAAGCTATTTCAGAAGCAAATTGTTCACTTTCTTAACTGGAAGAGGATGATGGCAAGTTGAGCAGATGATTTTGTTTGGGATAGGATGTATGGTACATATATTCAGTTCAGATGATATGTATGGTACATCAAGTTGCTGCAAATATGTTGGAATATGTCCAAAAAAGTTATTTCGTGACAAGCCAACACATTGGAGGCCTCTCAAAGAGCTCAATGCTACTGGCAACAATCCATGAAAGAAACGGCCAGAAAAGTCCAGGAGTTCAAGGCTGATGCAGCCGCTAATACTACTTGGAAGTTCACCTGATAAATGATTCTCATACAAATCAAGTGATCCTAAGGGCATGTTTGTTAGCAGCTTAATGGACTCACAGCTTATTCAGTCAGCTATACATGACTGTTTGGTAGTGACTTAATGATATAGAAAGTGGCTAATAAGCTTCGTGGGTATACAGGTTTCCTATATATCTAGGAATGATGCCAGAGAAATTGTTAGCATATATTCCAGTTCTCCCAAGTCTCATAGATAATAAACAAGGCCATGAAACCACTACAGGCAAAAGAGACAGCTGATATGTAATCTGAAAGCAGAAGTGGCTGATTCCATGCTATATCACCAAGTTGCTTTCTGCAAGAAATCTTGAATCTTATGAATCATTGACGTGGAGAGTACTAACCTTGCAGTCCAAACAGAATTATAAGAAAACCAAGAACACAAAACTGCAAAACAGAGGGAAGAAAAGAATTTACCAATCAAGCCATGATAATCAAATCATCGGTAGGTAATCCATTCATTGACAGAACTTATATTGGCCAAGTGATGTAACCAAAAACATCTAAAAAGAACTATCAAACAAAAAAGATGTACAGGACAATCAAGTAATTTTGTGCGCCAATCGCAATGTCTCAACATGTACGTACCTTAAAAAGCTCGTTTCAAAAGAGATTGAAGAAGTTCATCTAGCACACATGATGAAGAGACAACCAAAACATGAAGCTTGAGGTTAAAATCAACAAAAGAAATGGGGATTGCAGAACCTCAAAGGTGAATTCCAGTAAGCAAGTACGATTTCCATAAATCATCACACAAAATGCAAAATTGCTATCATTAGCATGCAGATCATTTAAAAAAATGCCATGATATCACTACTATACATGCCAAAGAGGCAATAAAAGACTTACTCTTGAACATCAGGAGGAGAAATTAATGAGATCACCAAGATGGAATGGTCAATTCCAGCCCGTGTGAGAGAACTCTTGAGCATTGTTTTATTAATTAGCCATATGAGGATCTGCATGCAACATCAGCCGCTACTTTCTGCAAGAAAAATCCACATTACAAAACACCACATGGAGGGAAACGGATAGGAAGTCGATCACTGAAAATTGAAGGAATAGAAAATTCAGTAACATCATAATGGATGTATATGTTAAGGCACTTACAGGGTTTCAAAGCCCAACTGGCAATTTCGAGCAGACCCCTAAATTTTCAGAAATAACAAGTACAATGCTCACTGCGGACAGAAAGGTCACCTTTAGCATAAATGAGAATGCATTTATAAGGAATTTCTGGTGGTTCATGATCATGAGGTCTAAGAGCGTGGTTCATGATCATAAGGTCTTGCATCTACAACAGCTATGCTATTTTAGAATTTTTTTGAGATGTGGAAAGGTTTGCAGTGATGCTGAACTCCCCAAATTTGGAAGGAAAAAATAGAAAATATAGCATACCTGTTGGAGATGCTCTAACAAAACGGCATACTATCGCTCTTTAAGAGAAAAGTGATATCTTTTCACCATCACAACAATGGACAAAAAAAGCCAATTTTAACCACAGACAATACACGAGTTAAGAATGTAGACATCTCCACAAAGAACAAAACAATTTAGAAAGTTAATTTCAAACATCGTCCTCGAGTTGGCTAGAAGAACAAAAAGCAAAGCATCCTGCAAAAAGCAGGACCATCCAATTGCCAAAGCCAACTTATAATCTTAAAATTTGATGATAACATTCAATGTACATTGATGTGAACTACAATTGTATTATAAGTTTTAGTCAAGTGAATAGCATATTAATTCGTGAAATTTCAATGTAACTACATTACACGAAATAGGAGGGACAACCAAAGCCATGCACTCAACCTTTGGTGTCGGGGAAAAGGCTCATCACGATGTCTAACAAAATTGCTGACTAGAAGGGTCTACAAAAAGGTGAGATCTTTTTTAGCAAGGTTACTGATATGGATATGAAGAATTGGAAATAAGCAAAGAAGCAAAAAGCACATCTAAAAACAAAAAGTTTATGGAGAACTACCAATGCCATACTCGAGACTAATTGTCGGCATAAAACCATATTTATGACAGTCCAAGGTGCAGCCTACCAAACAACTTCTAGCTCCAAACAAGATGTGCTGGTACAAAAACTGCCAAAGTAAGAAACCATGAACATGTGCAAAACTCATCAGCCATCGCGGTGACAGAACTTTCAAAGACCAAGTCATTTACTGAAAATAAGTAAAAGAACTATAAATGCCACACACAGAATGTAGACGTATATAAACAGAGTATTTAGAAAAGCTGTGTTAATGTATCAAATCAAGAGAAGATATTTTCTAGAAAACTTGGCCTTTGATTAAAGGTGATTAAATTCAAGTAAGATTTTTTAAACCCAAGGAGGGATTAAAAGCTCTCCATTTTCTAATTCAACGTAAACACATTTTGTGATAATTTGAAGTGGAGGATAACTCTCTCCTGTCAACATCTTTCGGCACTTTTGACCTTTGGATCCCAAGCTCAAACCGATCGGGCACCACCATCCTTGTGGTTTTATTTATTTCTTCTATTTGATAAATCTAGGAATGACCCAAGAGAAACGGTTAACATCAAAATAACACTTGTGGAGCGGATGTAAAAAATGTAAGTTGAAAGCAGAAGTGGCTGATTCCAGTCACTCGTCCAAGTCAACATAAAATAACTATCTCCTGTCAACATCTTTCTTTGGGAGCCATATAAATATTATAAAATATTTTATGTATGTCCTCTATTTAATTAATATAGGGATGATCTCAGACAAATGGTTAACATCAAGATAACACTTGTGGAGAAATGAGAGTACCAGATGGAGATGTAAACGATGCAAGTTGAAAGCATAAGTAGCTAATTCTGGTCACTTGTTGAATTCCCCGAATCAGGATGATAAACATAAGTTCGTCATCTGGGCCAGCCAATAAGAATGTCATAACCATGGCATTTCAATTAGGCCATACTCCATAGAGGAGCTGCAAGCAACATCAACAGTTACTTTCTGCAAGACATTAGATCCAACTTAATGAAAACTAAATGACTAATAACCAATACCATGATATTAATTACCAAAATTAAGTTTCAGGAAACAAATTAATTATATTGCATGCATATGTTAAGGCGTTTACAGGATTTTCAAGGCTAAAGTCGCAATTTCAGGTAGATCTTAACACCATGGAGAACAACGAATGGCAGACTTGATACTAAGAGTCACTAAAAAACCATATTTTGAGACTGACCAACCAAGTTATATGTCCATGGTGCAGCCTACTAAACAACTTCCAGCTCCAAATAAGAAGTGCTGGTACAAAACTGCCAAAGTATAAAATCATGAATATGTTATTGCAAAGCTCATGTACATGACATAAAATGAGAGAATTCTAAAGGCCAAGTCATTTAATGAAAAACAACTAAAGTAACTATAAAATAACCAGAGAACATAGATATATATAAACAGGGTATTTGACTTTGGGAACTAAGAATAAACAGTTCCACATCACTACCATTATCCGGCTTAGCAGTCAACTGCATCTGATCCAAAGACTAGACGAGTTAATGGAGATAAAGATCAAATACGCAACTCCTTTCTCAACATTTCTCAAGAGGAGTGGATATGCAACGTAAGTGACATCAATTATCTCTTTATTCGAAACCCACAACAAAGTACATTTAAAGATCAGCAAGTGAAATAAAATAAACAAAAACCAAAAGTTGTAGCTGAGCACATCCTTTTGATGGACTTAAGAGGGGAAAATCAGGCTATTGGTCAAGTCATTTTGTAGGCAATGTCTCGACATGTACTCGTTTCAAAAGAGATTGAAGAAGTCCACCTAACACATGATGAAGAAACAACCAAAAGATGAAGCTTGAGATTAAAATCAACAAAAGAAATGGGAATTGCAGAACCTCATAGGTGATTCCAGTGCCAAACAAGTTTGATTAATTTCAAGAAATCATGACACAAAATGCAAAATTACTAAAAGATCCCATGACACCACTACTTACATGCCAATTAAAGAGAGGGCCAACAAAAGACTCTACTCTTGAACATCAAGAGAAGAAATTAATGAGAGCACCAAGATGGACTGTAAAACAATATAATACGAAAGCAGGAATCGTCAATTCCACCCCGTGTGACAGTGAGAGAAATCTCGAGCATTGTTTTTCTAATCAACCGTATGGGGGTCTTCTCTGCATGCAACATCAATCGTTATTTCACAAAAAAAAATCCACATTACAAAACACCATCAAGGAGGAGGGAAAGGGATAGGAATTCCATAACCGAAAATTGAAAACATGTGCGTGTAGTGGAACACAAACACAATACCATAACTATGGAAATCAATAATCATTCACGCATCTCAATCCTATGGAATGGAATTAATCATTTAATAAATCCATATAAAAGTTGGGGAGAAAATTCATTTCAAAAGTTGACCGACGGCATGGAGAGGGGTGGGGAAGGGTTCAACTCTAACCAATGCCATCAGAAATTTCCAGTAAATTACATATTGGTCCTTGATTTTTCTTTTTGCAAAATGGTCCTTTTACGCACAAAAGGTGTGCGGTGGTGATGGTCCGATGGCTACTTTTGTAAACTCTTTATTTTCTGGTTATTTTTGTAATATTATTTTTCAAAATGGTTATTTAGGTCAAAAACCAAAAGAACATATATAAACACAAAAAAAGTAGATGCTAATTAATACCTAAATCTTAACTTATAGTTGTAGTGATAAAGGATACTATTTGATGAAATTTCAATGTTGAAACTAATACCTAAATGCTAAAAAATAGAAACGATCTTAAGATTCAGAATCAAAAGGTTCATAATCTAGATTTCATGAACAAGAGGACGAAATTTCCATTACGCTGTTGTCTTTATGCTGCTCCTATATATTGAGCTCTCCATTGCAATCTCAAGGAAAACCAAAAAAGAACATCAGTAGAGTTGCACTTCTCGATAACGACTTATAATTCCAAATAACAAGTGTTGTAATAAAAATTAGTAATGCATAAAAGCAAGAATATAGAAAACCATCCATAACAAGTCATTATAGAGAACTCTGCTTAAGAAGAAAAATGATTTTTTTTTAATCTTACCAATGAGAATCCTTGAAATTAAATGTTCAGGTGAGGAGCTGCATGCTGCATCAGCAGTAGCTTTCGGAAAGAAATCCACACCGAACAACACTAGAAAGGGAAACGGAAATCATGCCCATCACCCAAATTTAAGTAATAAAAATGCAGAAACATGTGTATATATATGTGTGGAAAACAAATGCAACATCATAAATCATAATGCATGCATATGTTAAGGCGTTTACAGGATTTCCAAAGCTGAAGTCACAATTTCTGTAGATCTTAAATTTGACGAAAATACTCCTACAAGAATACAACACTACAGTACTTATAGACGTACAACCAAGGGCCATGAACTCCAAACTTCAGTGCTGGGGAAAAGGCTCAAGCAACTGAATGTTGATAGTTCTCATCATGAGGCCTAACAAAATTGATGACTAGCATGCTCCATAAAAGGTAGATATAAATATGATTATATGAAGAGTTGAAATAACTAAATGAGAAAAAAGAAGTTATGGAGAACTACCAACGCCAAACTCAATACCAATAGTCAATACAAGACTTCGACAAGTGAATAGCATATTACTTCATGAAACTCCAATGTACCTACACGGAAGTGAAGGTATTTATGTGCATACTGTACTAAAAGAAAAGTGTAGTGTTTTATATTATTGTGCAAATTTGTTATTATAGTGCATTCCTCGTTTTTTTTTCCTAAGGTAGTATATACCATGGTTGACAAATATGGATCTACCACTCAGTCAAAACCAATACCTAAATTTGAAATGATGTAAGTGGAGAGATGATCTTACTATTCATAAGTAAAAGGTGAATAGGTAAAAGGTACATAATCTAGATTTCAAGTAAAAGATCATTAGCTATCTTTTGGCTGTTTCAGCAACAAATTAAAACCACCTAATTAAAGAGCTCCATTATCATGAGGGAAAACCAAAAAAATAACATCAACAGGGTTGGACTTGTCAATTATGATAATAAAAAACACCAACGATAAAACCAAGTCAAACAAACATACACAAAGTATAACAAACAGAAAAGAGATAGAGCTAAAAGAAAAGAGATAGAGCTAAAAGAACAAGAGAATCAACAGAAGCGATGTCTTCCATAAGAAAAAAAAGGATGAGTGACATACATGTGAGAAAGAAATCTTAACAGATCAAGACAATATCAACCTTGAGAAGAAAACTATTCCAAAACATTGATCTCGAGTTAGCTTGGTCAATCGACACCCTACGGAAGAGTAAGAAACCATGTACTCTAGACCATCATATTTCTAAACCCAATAAAATGGAGGTAAATAGCGCAGTACCTAAACAATTTCTAGCTTCAAATAACAAGTGTTGGAATAAAAACCGGTAGTGTATAAAAGCATGAATGTGCTTCTGCAGAGTTCATGTACAAAAACATGTAGAAGTCATGATATCAGATAATATTCCAGTAGGTTGTCGACCGCTCTAGACGATGACACTCTAAATGGAAAATTCGTTATCAAGATACAAGTAGAACTATGAATAATTGGAAATAACTAAAGGAGCAAAAATCACATCTAAAAACAAAAAAGTTATAGAGAACAACCAATGCCATACTTGATAGTACTAATAGAGACAGGCTAACCAAGGTGCAACCTACCGAACAACTTCTAGCTCCAAACAAGATGTGCTGGTACAAAAACAGCCAAAGTAAGAAAGAAACCATGAATATGTTATTGCAAAACTAATGTACTCGACATAAACAGAAAGGAAAGAAGAAATTCTCAAAATCAAATCATCAGCCATTCCATGACGGAACTCTAAAAGGACGTCATTTAATGAATAACAAGTAAAAATTCACACAGAGAATGTAGACCTATATAAACAGAGTATATAGGTCTACTATTACCTGGGCCGACTCTAGGCTTTGATGCCCTTGGGCTCTTGCTTCCCTGGGCGACCGCCACTTCGCCCGGCCCTTGAGTCGCCCCTGGGTGGGTAGCATCTTTTGAGTGCACTGGATATGAATATGAAGTCAGAAAAAGAAAAAGAAAATTAAAAGAGCAAAAAGCACATAAAACACAAGAAGTTGTGGAGAACGGCTGATGCCATACTTGACATGAATAGTCAATATAAAACCATATTTTGAGACAGGATAGCTAAAATAGATAAGAGAACTCATAAGAACTACACTTCAACTAGGCCATATGAGCTGCTCTCCATGCTAAATCAGCAATTCCTTTCTGCAAGAAATCCACATTACAGAACACCAGAAAGAAAAAGAATATCATTCCCATCACCACAAATTGAAGGAACATAAAGTGCAACAACAATTAATGTGTATGTGAAGTAGCCTTGCAGATTTTTCAAAGCAGAAATTGCAATTTCACGCAGATCTTATATTGCCAGAAAGGGGACTGCCACTTTAATAGATCATCATAGTACTTACCAAAACACACAAGGGGCAACCCAAAACATGCATTCCATTACCTAAGGATTTCCATTGGCCCATGATCAAACCCTCTAGAAATCTAATGTTGATAGCTACATTAATGAAGTCTAACAAAATTGCAGACTTGTGTGCTCTATATAAATAGTGAGATCTTTGAGGCTACCAGATATGGATATGTAGACATCGAAATAACTAAATAAGCAAAAACAGCATGTCAACAGAAAAACACATGGAGAATTACTGATAACTAAAACAGAGCCTAATGTGCATCCATATGACGTAAAATATTCTTAAAAAAATTATTGGATCGGTGAATAGTTAAGTTAGTACCTGAAATTAAAAATTCTCAAAGAGAAGATGATCATACGATTTATAATCTACATTTCTGCTCAGCAGCGGACCCAGGAATTTTCCTGAGCGGGGCGGGTGCACCTTTAAGGTGGATCAAGGGTCCACAAAGTTCGGGCTTGACCTGGGAAAAGTCAATTGTGTCGACTTAGGGATAGAATACATTTTTTTAAATGAAATCGACCTTGACCTCCAAAAATAAATATATATCGCCTTGAAAACGAGATAAAAAACAGCGCTCTTTAATATGAATTTGCAAAGAAAAGGAAAAATAAATCATGAAAAAAAGTAATTAATTAAAATGGGGGAAACGTAAATGAAAAGCTGCTTTGGTGTAGTTGTCGTTATGTCAATAATTGTACTTGAGGTTTGTGAGTTCGATCCTTGCAGATCTATCTTTCTGTTAATATTTTTAGTAATAACTATCTAGGGGCCATGGAAGCTGAGATTTAAAAGATGAAAAATAAAATATGTATTAGATGTAGGAATCGAACCTACAACCTATTGTAAGTCATGAATTAACCTAACTACTTTAACCATCTCACCCATGTAAAATATCTGCTATAAATTTGGTTTCAAAATATTTGAGAGCACCCTTTAAATTCAAGTGGGTGCACCTTTCTGAAATCTAAACTTTTTTCTCTTACAATAATTGAGTGAGGGGGAGCCTGCTCAGCGCTTAACAGGTCCCCCCTTGTTTTCTGCTAGAAAATGGCAAAAGTTCGTCACACTGCTTTCTTTCATCAAGTTAATAAAAAACATCTTAGAAACTCCAATGTTGTTACGTTAGACTCCCAAATAACAAATGTTGGATTAGAAACAGGCCAAGTATACAATTATGCATGCATGACTGCACAACTCATGTATAAAAACATAAACGGAGAGAAAAAAGAAATTTCACACTATCAAATAGTTCATCAGCCCAATCCCTGGCAAAAAACCAGAAGGCAAACTGGCCAAGTCACTTAACAGAAAACACGTAAGAGGATTACAAAACAGAAAGAGTGCACATGATTCAAATTGAATATGAGAGAACAAACCAACTCGATTGCAATGTACAACGACGCATGGGCTTGACATTTCTTGTATTGTAGATCAACAAAAGAAACGAGGAATTGCAAAACCTTAAAGTTGGTAAATTCAATTTTCATTAATGCTGCGACACAAAATGAATAAAAAAAGCACACATATAATTAAGAAGGCCATGAAACCATTACAGGCAAAAGAGACAGCTGATACAAGACTCACCTGTTATCCAAATACTAATGGTTAAAACTTGAAGGAAGTCTAGGGGCCGTTTATCCAAATACTTACCCTTTAAACACTTACAGGTAAGATTCAACACTGTTACTTGTCTTACCGGGATGGATTTTAGTCCATCAAAAGTTTTGGTAAACTGCCCCAAAATCACGATAAACAGTTCAATTATCAAGTAACCATTCATTTGTATAGTTAACGTCAAGTTTAGCAATGATAGGGGGTGTTTACTAAGTAAGATCTTACCATATCTTGCATACCCAGGTAAGAGGTTGGGTGTTTACCAAGTTCTGATCACTGATTGTGTATCTGAACCAGAGGCAGAGATAAGTGACCCGATCGTATGATGTAGAAGAATTGGAGAAACCAGAGAAAGGTAACCATATCAAGAAAATGGTGATATGTGAACCTGCAAACAAGCGATAAACAGTCATAACTAGGAAGATACACATGTAGGAAATCGAGTAATCAAGACATTGTCAGAAACAATGAAATACTTAAAGTCTATTGGAAGAATGATAACAGAAACGTTGGTGATTCTGTCTCTAACTATAAACACCAAGAAAGCATAACTGTTAACATGCTTTTAAGATCAAATAAAGGATAATAGAAACATTGAGCAATCCCTATACTAATGATCTGGCTGCCACTCATCACATTACTAGTAGACAAAGATTGTTGCTAAACTGAACTTCTAATCCCGATAATCTCAAACTTTCTGAAAACCAAAAAATACAGATGAAAATTTTGGCAAATTTGCAAGCATTTGGTCAATTATCTTGGACAAATTGTCAAAAATAAAACAATTAAGATTGAATAAAGCTAAATGTAAACATATGATGAACTAACAAAAAAACAACGAGAGGAAATAAATAGAATAAAGAGAGAACAAGGTTTCTTCAATTGATCAAAAAGAAAGAACACATATGGATTAAACTATAGACAAAGGATCATGTGAGAATAGGAGTTGAGGTGACAAGAGTAAGAACGAATATGGACCCTTGATTCCACCACATGAGTTATTGCACTTCTCACGGGAATTGATTCGGTGCATTTTATTAGGGTTGATCTTCAATTAGGATTGATCCAAGGTGGAGATCCCTTCTTACCCTTCTCACCATAACTTCCATAGGAATCATCATTCACACAATTCTTGTCACTGTTAAGCGAATTTTAAACATTAGATGAACAGTCATTGTGGAGAAAGGTTTCACCTGGAGTTGCTTTGGCCGGCTCAGGATGTTACCATGGAGCTGTAAGCTATGAAGTGATTTGCGTCTGTTGTAAAATCAATGGAGAAAGAGAAGATCTACCATACCTTTTACTGTCCTCCACAGCTCGCTTTAATCTTTGTATTGAAGTTGGAGTATGTGAGAATCAGTGTGGCTCTGGTGTGAAAAGGTGTTATTTGGATGTTCTGCAAGAGAGGGGATACATGGTCAAATGCAAATCCATTTCCACATTGAAATACAAAACATGTAACCAACAAAGTAAAACCAACCTAAATAGAAGGAATAGCATCGTAAAAGAACCATCTTCAATCTTCTTCCTTAGTCAACATCTAGCCACTACATCAAAACATGAACGTCTAATGCATAAATATATAATACCGTGTATATCTATTTTGCCTTCTACTCTTAAAACCCGCAATTCACACACCGGCACATTGCTTCTGGATCCATCCTTCCGTCATTATCTAGCTTGAATAAAATGTGATACCTGTTATTAAGTTAAAAGTAACTGGTCATGCATATACACATCAACATTCACAAAATGAACATCCCATTTCCCGAACCAGAGAGCCTGCACCAAAAGAAATTCGATAGATCTTTTATCAGTGCAGTTTTTCACCCAAATCACCACATACAAATATTTGCCAGGAGTCCAAAAATGATTTAAAACATCATAATCGTTAGTAAGTTAGAACACAGACCTCATGTGCAGAGAGTGCAAAAGACTTTCTTACTTTCTGTTGCAGCCTTCAGTATTTCTAGAACAGGGATACAAATTTGCAGAAGTAGATCTAAACTAACCGATAACACGTCTCGTGGTTTACTTTTCAAAGTCAAATATGGTTAGCGTACTCCAATAAGTTAGTTACTTGAATCAACACTAAGTGCAACTACTTGTAGGTCTAGTATGTACACAAAATTGTAAAATAGGATCTGTTATGAACTATAAACCACACACTCTTAAACCACGAAATCCACAAGACTATTCCCTGAACCCATTCCCTAAAGTGTATGCAACTGTAGAGAAAGTGTCCTTGTACCTGATTGGTTTCTTTTCTCCAAGAAGCATGCTGTCACTTCTTCTGTACCCTCCCAGCATCCAATCAGAATACAAGAATACATGGTCAAATGCAAAACCATTGAAATACAAAACATGTAACCCTACAAAGTAAAACCGACCTAAATATAAAAGAATAGCATCCGTAAAAAGACTAACCATCTTCAATCTTCTTTCAACTTCAACATTTGCCAGTTGCACTACATCAAAACCAAGTGGTTCTGATCTCCCGTTTAAAGGTTATTCTTCAATAAAATTAAAGGTAAATATATGAAAACCAACAAAAAAGAACAGAGGAAAGAAACAGAAGAAAAGAAGTGCGAACAAGAGAAAGAATCTAGGGTTTCTTGCCATGTTGCTCATCCTGATAGACAGAGAGATGAATTGCAACTGGTTTCTTCAATAATAAAAATGAAAATAAGTAAAGAAAGAAACCTGATGGACATGATTCAGTGCAAAATAAACGTATTCTGATTGATTCAGACATCTGGGACTTCCAACAATAAGTAATCAAGACTTGCATTCCCACCCATGGTAAGCAAAAAGGAATACGACTGCCCTGCCTACAGTGGTTACCCAAGAAAAAGAAAATACAGTTTTCTCCAAGAAGCATGCACTCACTTCTTCTATACCCTCCCAGCAGAATACAAGAATACATGGTCAAACGAAAAACCTTTGTCACATTGAAATACAGACCATGTTACCTACAAAGTAAAATCATCTTAAATAAAAGAATAGCATTGTAAAAAGGCTGACCATCTTACATCTTCTTCTTACTTTAACATATGCCACTACATCAAAACCAAGTGGTTATGTGCTCCCATCTAAAGCAGAAGCATCATTCTGAATAGCAAGCAGACTATATCACCAGCAACCACAATTCTTCATTTTATGCAAGTCTTAAGACACCGTAACCATTGTGAAATTGTAAGGGCATAATAAAAACAAGAAGAAAACACAGTTTTTAGAGGTACTTGGTATTACTGTGTTGTCAAAAAGAAAAAAAGAACAGAAGAACACAATAAATAGTAATTTATTTTAAGATCTATTGATGTGATGAAGTACACAAAAAGACAAACCTGTTAAGTAGCAGATGAAAACCATCACATTTGCTCCAAGAGCCTGTACTATAGCCATTTCTATCTCAATATCTACAAGTCAACCAATAAAAATGGAAGGGTGAAAGCAAACAGACAAGCATGAAAATAACAAAAAAGTTGCATATCAAGAAGACAAGAACAGCATACCCCAATCGCAACTTTTGACTTCTTATCTGAAACCCCGCAATTCACACACTGGCACATTATTCATCATCATATTTGAATAATTAACTTAGTGTTACAACCTCAAAAGAAAATGTGAGACCGTTCTCAAGACAGGCATGGTGTCTTTAAAGCAGAAAAGCTCAACTTTTAAGCATCTATGTTAAGTTCTGAAGAAAAGAGAAACCTTAAAATGTCTTTCTCTAATGATCTATACTTCAACATCAATGCATTACGCAGACAGGTTTTTTTCTCAAGGAAGCATGCACTCACTTCTTCTGTACCCTTCCAGCATCCAATGAGAATACATGGTCACATTGGAATACAAAACTTGTAACCCTACAAAGTAAAACCAAACCCACCTAAATAAAAAAGAATAGCATCGTAAAAAGACTAACCATCTTGAATCTTCTTTCAACTTCACCATTCGCCAAGTTGCCACTACATCAAAACCAAGTGGTTCTGACCTCGCGTTTAAAGGGTATTCTTCAAAAAAAATTAAAGGTAAAATATATGAAAACTAACAAAAAAGAACAGAGGAAAGAAACAGAAAAAAAATGCAAACAACAGAAAGAACCCAAGGTTTCTTGCCATGTTGTTCATCCTGATAGACAGGGAGAAATTATAAAAAAGAAAATAAGTAAAGAAAGAAACCTGGTAGACATAGCCTGATTCAATGCAAAATAAACGTATTCTGATTGATTCACAGATCTGGGACTTCCAACAATAAGTAATCATGACTTGCATTCCCATCCATGGTAACCAAAAAGGAATACGACTGCCCTGCCTAGCATGGTCACCCAAGAAAAAGAAAATATAGTTTTGTTGGATGTATAGACTCATTGTGGAGCAAGGTTTCACATCGAGTTGTAACTACGCTTTTGCTTCCTCGGGATATTACCATGGAGCTGTAAGCTATGAAGTGATTAGCGGCTGTTGTAAAATCAACGGAGAAATAGAAGATCTACCATACCTTTTACTGTCCTCCACAGCTTGCTTTTGTCTTTGTAATGAAGTTGGAGTATGTGAGAATCAGTGTTGCTCTAGCGCAAAAAAGTGTTATTTTGGATGTTCTGCAAGAGAGGGGACACATGTTCAAAATGCAATACCATTTCCACATTGAAATACAGAACATGTGACCAACAAAGTAAAACTAAAACCAACCTAAATAGAAGGAATAGCATCGTAAAAGGACTAACCATCTTCAATCTTCTTCCTTAGTCAACATCTGCCACTACATCAAAACATGAAAGTCTAATGCATACTTTTTATTTAAACACACAATTATGAAAATATAAATATATAATACCGTGTATATCTATTTTGCCTTGATATTCTTTTTGAACTACTACTCTTTATACTTTACAAAAGGAAAACAGAAATTTAGTAAATCAAGTTGATGAAACCAACCGTATATGGTGGTAGGTGGCAAGTAATAAGCCTACAAAAAGAGGAAATATTAGGTCAGCTGAATTCTCATCATAGGGACTACTATCTTGTAACCATATTCTCCCCATCAGGATAACTGATGCTTTGGGTCGTTGTCCTGCCCATATGAACAAAAAAGTAGAGATGAAAACTGTTGGTCAAGTAATAGGTGAAAACCGTCACATTTGCTCCAAGCCTACCAATAAAAATGGAAGGACGCAAGCAAACAGCAAGCATGAAAAAACAACAAAAAGTTACATATGAAGAAGACAAGAACAGCATCTTGACTTTTTATCTGAAAACCCGCAATTCACACACGGGCACGTTGCTTCTGGATACATCCCACCACCTTCATCATCAAATTTGGATAAATAAACCTAGTGTCACAACCTCAAAAGAAGATGTAAGGAAATTGGCCAAGACACGTCTCATGCAGAGCTGCATCATTTCAGAGGTACTTGGGAATTGGGATTACTGTACGTGTTGTCAAAAAGAATAAAAGAACAGAAGAGCACAATAGATAGTAAACTATTAATGTGAAGAAGTGAACAAAAAGTCATACATGTCAGTTAAGTAGCGGCTGAAAGCCATCACATTTGCTCCAAGCCTATAGAGCCCGTATTAGAGCCATTTCTTTCTGAACATCTACAAGTCAACCAATAAAA
The DNA here is from genome assembly GCA_036898165.1 of Silybum marianum. Taxonomy (NCBI): domain Eukaryota; kingdom Viridiplantae; phylum Streptophyta; class Magnoliopsida; order Asterales; family Asteraceae; genus Silybum; species Silybum marianum. The sequence goes on from CM072532.1 coordinate 4,202,902, forward strand.
ATGGAAGGACACAAGCAAACAGACAAGCATGAAGAAATAACAAAAAAAGTTGCATATCAAGAAGACAGCATACCCCAATCGCAAGTTTTGACTTCTAATCTTGAAACCCGCAATTCACACACCGGCACATTGCTTCTGGATCCATCCCACTGTCATTATCTAACTTGAATAAATAAATCCGGTGTCACGACCTCAAAAGAAAATCTGAGACCGTCAAGACAGGCATGGTGTCTTTAAAGAAGAAAAGCTCAACTTTTAAGCCTTTATATAAAGTTTTGAAGAAAAGAGAAACCTTAAAACGTCTCTCTCTAATGATCTATACTTCAACATCATTTGCAAACACAAACAATGCATTACGCAGTCAGCAAGGCCGCGAAGGAAAGACTAAAGCTTGACATAGACTCTTCAAATTTTATTGCATTCCATGACCCAAAAGAGAGAATGAAGTTACATCGGATACTAGAAAAAGATGAACTCGTATCTCGTTTAAATGACTAATGAGAACTCAAAAAATAAAATAGAATCACTGCTCACCACATCCAGGTATACACTTTGCTATAAGTCAGCATGTTATTAAGTTAAAAGTAACTGGTCATGCATATACACATCAACATTCACAAAATGAACATCCCATTTCCCGAACCAGAGAGCCTGCACCAAAAGAAATTCGATAGATCTTTTATCAGTGCAGTTTTTCACCCAAATCACCACATACAAATATTTGCCAGGAGTCCAAAAATGATTTAAAACATCATAATCGTTAGTAAGTTAGAACACAGACCTCATGTGCAGAGAGTGCAAAAGACTTTCTTACTTTCTGTTGCAGCCTTCAGTATTTCTAGAACAGGGATACAAATTTGCAGAAGTAGATCTAAACTAACCGATAACACGTCTCGTGGTTTACTTTTCAAAGTCAAATATGGTTAGCGTACTCCAATAAGTTAGTTACTTGAATCAACACTAAGTGCAACTACTTGAATCAACAAAGTAGACCAGAAACAATGTACTTGAGTTCATGAGTTGGCTAGATCCATGGTCTAGGAGAAGAGCAAGAAGCAACACGTCCTGCAAAAAGCAGATATCCAATTGCCAAAGCCAATTTATAATTATAAAATTTGATGATCACATCAATGTACATTGATGTGACTTACAATTGTATGTATGATTTGTTGACAAGTGAATGGCATATTACTTCATGAAATTTCAATGTACCTACATGGAAGTGAGGTATGCATGTGCATACTCTAGAAAAATGATTGTAGAGTATAAAAACACAAAATTATTTTTTTGTGCCTTCCCCGAATTTATATATATATTTTGCCAAAGGTAGTATATACCATGGTTGACAATTCTGGATCACCACTCGTCAGAACTAATACCTAAAATTTGAAAAGATGAAAGAGGAGATGATCATAAGATAAATAATTTAAAGGATCATAATCATGATTTCAAGTAAAACAGCATTAGCTATCTTTTGATTGCTTCATCAACAAAAACCACCTAAAGAGCTCCACTGTCGTCATCAGGAAAACATCAAACAGAGATGGACTTGTTGATTATGATAAAAAAAGATTAAAATGTACAAAAAAGTTCCAAGAAAGTAATGTCAGTGGACAGAGAACATACAGAGGGGAAAGAAAAACCTGACTTTGATGTATAAATTGAACATCTTTAATTAAAGAAAGCAAGTCCCCAGTCATCACAAGACATGCAAGACAACACTAATTCGTTAGTTAACCTAGCATCTGGTATGTAGAAAATAGAAGAGATTACTTAAGGAAATAATATCAAACCAACCATTACAAATCTCTTTACGATCTTTCTAGCTTTAAAGGAAGACTTTGTTGAGCTAAGAATAAGTGAAGGGAAGGAACTGCTGCATGAACTGTCAAAAATGATAAAAACCAAGTCAAACATACACAAACTATTACAAACAGAAAAGAGATAGAGCTAACAGAACAGCAAGAGAAGCAGTAGCATTACCAACAATTAGCATACTCCAATAAGTTAGTTACTTGAATCAACACTAAGTGCAACTACTTGTAGGTCTAGTATATACACAAAATTGTAACATAGGATCTGTTATGAGCTATAAACCACACACTCTTAAACCACAAAATCCACAAGACTATTCCCTGAACCCATTCTCCGTAGAGTTACATGGTCAAACGGAAAAACATTGAAATACAGAACATGTAACCTACAACGTAAAACCATCTTAAATAAAAGGAATAGCATTGTAAAAAGACTAACCATCTTACCATCTTCTTGCTACTTCAACATCTGCCACTACATCAAACCCAAGTAGTTATGTGCTCCCATTTAAAGCACAAGCATCATTCTGGACAGCCGCACCATAATTCTTTATTTTATGCAAGTCTCAAGACACAGTAACCATTATGAAACTGTAAGTCTGTAAAGCATGATAAAAGCAGGAAGAGAAATAGTTACGAAACTTGACACTTTCCCATCACTAACCTCGGAAAGCATATAGTTGCTCACATCTGGAGGCAGAGGAATATCTTTGATTTCATCTTCATGTGCAGCTTCAGTGATTTGCTGCAGAAGGCCATCATGGAAGTATCTGTTCCAAAATAGAACCACTTAAATGGATCCTAAAGAAAGAACTTACCCAGGGTTTCTTGCCATGTTGTTCATCCTGATAGACAGAGACATGAATTGGAACCGGTTTCTTCAACCATAAAAAAGAAAATAAATAAATAACGAAACCTGAAAAATTAACAAAAAAAAGTTGCACATCAAGAAGACAAGAACAGCATACCCAGTCGCAAATTTTGACTTATCTGAAAACCCGCAATTCACACACCGGCAAATTGCTTCTGAATTCATCCCACTTTCATCATTAAAATTTGAATAAAATAAGTGAATTTTTTTAGACATAGACTGATGCTGATATCTAAAAACAACTTGATTAAGCAAATTTTAAAACATATAGAGAAAGTGTCCTTCCAGCATCCAATGCAAATACAAGAATACATATTCAAATGCAAAATCATTGTCAAATTGAAATACAAAACACGTAACCCTACAAAGCAACACCGACCTAAATATAAAAGAATAGCATTCGTAAAAAGGCTAACCATCTTCAATCTTCTTTCAACTTCAACGTTTGCCAATTGCCACTACATCAAAACCAAGTGGATCTGACCTCCCAACTCCCATTTAAAGGTTATTCTTCAATAAAGCTAAAGGTACATATATGAAAAATAACAAAAAAAAGAACAGAGGAAAGAAACAGAAAAAAGAAGTGAGAACAGGAGAAAGAACCCAGGGTTTCTTGCCATGTTGTTCATCCTGATAGACATAGACATGAATTGTAACTGTTTCTTCAATCATAAAAAAGGAAAGAAGTGAAGAAAGAAACCTGATGGACATAGCCTGATTCAATGCATGCAAAATAAACGTATTCTGATTGATTCAGAGATCTGGGACTTCCAACAATAAGTAATCACTACTTGCATTCCAATCCATGGTAACCAAAAAGGAATACGACTGCCTACCATGGCTACCCAATAAAAAGAAAGTATAGTTTTGTTGGATTTATAGACTCATTGATCAAACAGCGTTCTGTACAGAGCAAATAACAGTCAAAAACACAGATGAATGACATTAAAAAGGAAAATAACTAGAAAGAGTGATTCTGATTCACTTCTAAAAGATATATATAACCATCGATTATAAATAAGACTTGAAGATTCTAGAAATATTTCAAGATCAAGAAGTTGTAAAATAATGCATATGATTTCGACTGTCATCGAATGAATCCAGAAAAATGGTTGATATCAAGATAACACTTGTGGAGAGATTAGAGTACACCATGAGGAGATGTAAACGATGTTAGTTGATAGCAGAAGTGGCTGATTCTAGTCCCTTGTTGAATTCCCCAAATCAGGGTGATAATCATAAATTTGTCTTGGGTAGACCGGCCAAGAAAGAATGTCATACGTATCAACAGTTACTTTCTGCAAGACATTAGTTACAACTTGAAGAAAACTAAATGACAAGGAACCAATACCTTGATATCAACTTACCAAAACTCAGTTTCAGGAAAGAAACAGATTAGCCGACTATGGAAATCAGTAATCGAATCCTCAAGCATCTCAATACTATCACTATGTAATGTTTTTGATTGTAGACGCATGTAACCTAATAATCTAGCGATGATCGAAAGGAGGGGAAGGAAACCTAAATAATCGAGCGATGATCAAAAAGGGGAGGAGGGGAAGAAAACCTAATTTTGGGGCTTGCAGGATCCTGAGAGATGTTTAGGTATATATAGGTTTTAAAGTCGGTGTGTGGGACAACGGTAATAAATAATGATTCCTCTGTTTGAATTTCTTTTTCGTTTGCCATGATATTTTTATAATGATTCCTCTGTTTGAATTTCTTTTTCGTTTGCCATGATATTTTTTATTACAAAATTGACCTTAATCTTTATTTTCTCTTTCCTACAACGTTTCTTTTTAACATCGGCAGAAAATTATTATTTTAAGTTGACTCTAAAATTATAAAACACTTTCCTTTCTCATTGCAGAAAAATCTAAATAAATTAAAGATACGGACAATGATTATATTTATATTGGAAGGTGTGATAATGAAAAATATCGAACATTAATTTTTGGGGAGTGCTAATGGCACCCCATTAATAGGGGTATTGATTGTTAGGGAATTGAACCCCCATCAAATCACTTCCAAACCATCCTTTCAATATATATTTTTAATTTTGTTTTATTTAAAAATACTATTTTATATTTATAATATATATATATAGATTTTATTTTATATATTATTACAATTATATATATACATATTAATTTATATATTATTATGATTATTATATATTAATACATCTTGTATTATAATTTTTAATTATGTATATGTTATAATTTTCGTATTATTATCGTACTAATTTATTATATATTACTTATTTATTATTATTATGATTCTAATACTTATTATTTTAAAATAAGATAAGAAAAAAAAACTGTTGAAAAGAAAAAAAAAAGAAAAAAAAAGTTAATTAATGATTTTTATTTTTATTAAATATATTTCATATATATATATATTCTGAATTTTATCAATTATATAAATTTTATTATATGTTATCTATTTTTATTATTGTTTTAAATATATATATATATATATACATATATATAAAATAGAGGAGGTTCAAGTAAGAACACTAAAAAAATTTGAAGAACACAATGAAAGCCTTCTTCCAGATGGGATGCGCTAGTGCATACAAACATTTTTTTCTCTCTATGCACCAATGTTTCTATAGTTATAGAAACATTAGTGCATATGCACAAATGAATGCTACAAATTACCAGTATGCATTAGTGCATACCGTTCAAATGGAGGGCTCCCAGAGTGTTTTTCAGCTATTTTTTTTTGCATTTTTCCTTGAACCTGGCGCTCTTCAGTTTCTCCAGCATGCTTACGTTATTTAGTTTCAAAGGTCGGAAACTCTAAAAGTTTTTGTGTAAATTTTTTGTTGTATAAGATTTGGGATGAAAAATCTTTTGACCATCTTCTCTATAATTGTTTTAATGGTAACCAATACGTAAAACTAGAGTTGGCAGCAAGATACCTGATCTCTACTATTACAAAACATTTTTTTCATTCATGTTATCAGTGTGTTGTTACATGGACTACCCCGTATTTAGATAGAATAAATAAATAAACGCGACTTTTACGTGTTAATTCTACTACGAATAATGTTATTTTAGAATAAACAAAAATGTATTATGAATTACTTATGTCTTATAAACTATATTTATATGTTAATCTTAATTTTTAAGTTTCATTTTTATAAATATATAATTATTAAAAAATTAGTAATAGTTATATACTTATATTAATTTATATAAATATATTTCTAAAAACTAAACATATATTTATATAAATATATTCCTAAAAATTAAACATACATTTATATAAATTAATTTTATCACGGTTAAAGAAAAAAACGAAAAAAAATAATTAATAATCTATATTAATTAAAAATAAAGGGAACAAAAGAAAAAAATAGTTTATATTAATTAAATGTAATAAAAACAAAATTAATAATTTATATTTAATATAAATATATAAATAGTAACAAAAATATAAAAAAAACAACTAAATGACAAAAAACAATAAAAAACAAAAACAGCCAATGATTGGTATAGCTTTAGGGTGCCATTAGTAAGGCTTAGGGGTGCCATTAGCCCACCCCTAATTATTATTTTTGAAATGGGGACCGTTAATGGTACCCTTAATATAAGAGTGTACACGAAATTTATTGTACTTTCAGAGCTTTGGGAATGCATAAAGGGTTTTTTGATATTGACATGTGTAAGATGAATTCACTTTTGTAGGGGGTGTCATAACTATACCTTAAGGGTGCCATTAACCTCCCCCTGATTAATAGATAAGAAACTTACTTTTTACACTTTTTGTTGTCGATTGATTTTAGACTTATTAAATTAAAAAACTCTCCTAAAAATCTATAATAATAGTTCTTACAACAACGTTATTTTTATAAATCATGTTAAATAAATAATATTAATATGTATTAGATAAAATCAAAAAAATAAAATCAAAAATATGTCATTTCTTACAAACTTTGCGGTAAGAATCAATGTTCTTGTTCTACCACATAATACATATGAGGCTTTAGATTCTCAGAGCATCTCCAACAAATTTTTTATAATTTCTTTAAAATGGAGAATCAAAATTTATAATCTTAAAAAAATGCATTTATCTCCAATAAATTTCCCATTTTGATGAATCCAATATTAATTATAGTATTAAAATATTTCATTTATCTATTAAAATATGATTTATCTCTCAAAATATTTGTTTTCAAAAAATCTTGTTGGTGGTCCAACTTTGTAAAAAAAATTAGAGTGTTCTTCATATTTGGATTAAAAAAATTCTTTCTCATACTTTCTCCTTTTTTAGATGGTTTTGGGAAAGCTGTTGGAGATGCTTTTATAAAAACCTCTTCACAATAATAATTCTTACAAATCATTATACTTTTAGCTAATAAAAACCTTGATCGAAGATGCCCTTATAAAACCGTAAAATTTAACAAAGATAAATGGCAAAAATAAATTTTGATTTTATTTGAAAGATTTGAGAAATCTTTCCACGTTTCCATTTTATGATTACAAGGCTTGATACTTAGGACTTGTTTGTTTTTTTTTCATTTTAAGCTCTTAATCACCACTTATATTTGATTCGTTTAGACGTTTCATTACTATTTCAGAACCGAAATTAGACTTCAACAACTCTTAAAAAATAAACGTCACCTTAATATGTAAGAGCGTATTCAACAAATTCCCTATAATTTCTCCAAAATGGAGAATCAAAAGATAAAATTCCCAAAAAATATTGCATTCATCTTCAATAAATTCCGTATAATTTTTCCAAAATATTATTAAAATGTTGCACCATCTATTAAAATATTATTTTTCTATATAAATGTTTATTTTTCAAAGTTTTTTATTGGTCATTTCATTTAGTAATCATGAGGAAGTTATTGGAGCAAAATTGTTGCTCAAAATCCTCATTTTCTTCATTTTGGGGAAGCTATTGGAGACAGTGGTGGATGCAGTATAGAAAAGGTACCGAATTGTTAAAAAAAATTATATACGGTAAAAATTATTAAAAATACTAAATTTAACTTTAAAGCATCTCCAACAATTTCTCTATAATTTATCCACAACAATATTAAAATATTGCATCATCTATTAAAATATTATTTCTCTCATCAAATATTTATTTTTCAAAATTTTCTATTGGTCAATTCATTTGGTAATCATTTTTGGAGTGAACTCCATATTTGGAGAAAAACTCCCTCTCTCTCCTACTTTCTCCATTTTGGAGAAAGTTTTGGAGAAGCTCTTGGAGCAATTTTTTTGTCCAAAGTTTTCATATTCCTCTTTTTCTCCATTTTGGGGAAGCTCTTGGAGATGCTCTTAGATCCCCCGGTAAAATTTTCCAAGGGACCCCATCTTGCCGACAATTGACAAATACACTAAAAAGTCTTTTGAAATCAATAAAAAAAGCGAAAAAATCTTTCGAAATCCACAAAAACACTAAGAAAATCCTTCAAAATCGACAAAAAAAAACACTAAAAAAATCCATTGAAATCAACTAAAAAACTAAACAAAAATTTCCAAAACACGTCGGGTGACTTTTCGTGCTTTTAGTCTACCTTAATGGGACTCCAGTGAACAAAAATTTTAAATCCACCACTTATAGGAAATGCTCTAATCATAAAGTGATTCATTATGATTCCATAGTTTTTTTCTAAATATATTTTAAATTTTACCGTAATATTTAATACTATAATCATTCCGTTTTTTAAGAGTCCGAGTCGTTTTTTGATATTTTATAAACATTAAATCATGTCCAACAATTATGCTATAATTTTTTTTATATAAAATACAGAAAATCAAAATCTTTAAAAAAATTATCCAAATCTAACAAAACACTTACTCTATTTTAATAATTTTAACATTAAGACATTGTTTAGCAAAAATAAGGTGACTTATACCTTATAAGTTACCTTATTTTTAGTGGACATGTTTGGATAATTATAAATCTTATTATTGATAAATTATAAAAAAGTAAAGTTTTGAAAATTCATATAACTTTTTGTTTTTTTTTTCTTCCAAAAATATACTTATTATTTTAGACAAATGACAAATTTCTCCAACCCCTTATTAATATTAATTATTATTAAGTAATATTATTTTAAATTGTATTAATTAATTTTAATTGTAATCATTAACTAATATTATTTTTATTTTATTAACTCATTTTTATTTTAAATTATTCATTTATATTAATTATTAGTATTTAAAATTATTACTTTTGAAAAATTAATAATTAACTAGAATATGGTTAATTAGTTATTTAAATATTTCACTCTAAAGTTTCATATCTATTATAGTTATTCATATATTATGTGTAAGGGTTACTTAAAATCATAAATTAATGTAATTCTTTTTGTAAACTTTATTTTAACAAATCTAAAAATTATAATATATATGATAATCAATTTAATTTTTTCAAATAAATATATTTTATTATTTATTTTTCACTATTTTGTATGTTAATATATTATTTTATTAAATACTTATTTTAATTATATTATAAGTGACTAATATTTCAAGATGTTCTTATTGGTCATTTCACATGTTTCTAAACTACTTTTTACCAAACGTGACTTGTTCATTAGTTATCTTATCAGTTATAAGTTATCAACTACCTTTGCCATACATAACCAAACATAGCCTAATTGTATTAATAAATAATGCATTTAATAAAATATTATTTTATTATACAGTTAATTTTAGTATATCTTATTGGTAAAAGTAAAGTATTATTTTTCATTTTATTTCATTTTGTCCCATGAATCTCCCTTTCTCTCTCCATCTCTTTCTATATTTATATATAGGATCAGGCTCGAAAGAAAATCGTAAAAAAATTAAAAATTGAGAAACATCCTGGTAATCGTTCATATAACGGTATACACATGTGTATACAAGTAAGTTGTAAGCAATTTGTCTTATATATACATCTATATGACATACACGTGTACATAAATATATAGAACATTTTTTCAATTACTTGTATGCACTGTGCATACCATATATATAAATAGTTACCAGACTGTTTTCACTTTTTACTTTTTTGTGTTTTTGAAGTTTTCCCTTGAATTTTTCTATATATATATATATATATATATATATATATGAGTTTGATAAAAAAAGAACCCTAAAATTTATGAAATGTAATACAACTCACTTATTTAAGATAACCATGTTATTTATTAAATAAATATAAAAAACAATTTAATAATAAGAAATTGCAACTCACATGTTGCATTCATAAATAGAAAACTCATAACTCCCTCAAATAGAAAATCAATAACATTCCCATAAAAAGCATTAATTAAATGTTCACAATATATATCTAAGTTTTTATACAATGTTTTTAAAAGGACACGTGGCTTTTCTGGTCTTTTATTTGCATCTATAACAGTAAAAAACAAGCAAATATCACAATCAAAGTTTTCGTCCTAGGCTTAGGCTATGTTTGACAAACTAGCTGATAAGTTAGCTTATGACTGATAAGGTAGCTGATAACTTATAAGGTAGCTGATAACTTATAAAGTAGCTGATAACTTATAAAGTAGCTGATGACTGATAAGCTAGCTGATAAACAAGTCACGTTTGGCAAAAATAGCTGATGAAAATGTAAAATGACCAAAATGAACATCTTGAAATATTAATCAATTATAATATAATTAAAACAAATATTTAATAAATAATATATATTAATTCAAACAAGATATTTAAAAATATATAATATATTTATTTAAATAAATTAAATTAATTATCATATATATTATAAATTTTGGATTTGTTAAAATAAAGTTTAGATTTTTTTTACATTAATTATGATTTTAAATAACTACTACATATAATATATAAATAACTAGTCATTTTAATTTATTAGTAATTTTTAAAAAATTACAAGTAATAATTAATTAACACTAGTGGACAATTTAAAATTAAAATTAAAATGAATTAATAATTAAATTAAATAATAAAAATAATAATAATAATAATATTAATTCATAATTACAATTAATTAATTCATAAAATTCAAAATAATATTAATTAATAATTAATTTATATTCATCAGGGGTATAATCGAAAGAAAATGACAATAAGCTCAATAAGTTACTTCTAACTAGCTTATCAATAAGTTATCTTATAAGTCATAAGCTAGTTTACCAAACATGTATTCTGAAAATAAGCTATCTTATAAGCTAACTTATAAGTTAGCTTATTTTTGTCAAACAATACCTTAATGAGCAGTTGAGCACGATACCGAATTTCTCTACCATTTTCTTAATAAAATTTCAATAAATATTTAATTTGATTATTAATATTATTATTTTAAAAGGATCGTTAATTAATAAAGAATGTACAGTTAACAAAATTTACTTTGTTTAATCATATTATATATAACAATTATTTAAAGTCGCTGATTATGTAATTAATCCATTGTAAAAATTCATATACATGCTTACGTAAATCCACATTTATAATTCTATACATACACGTATAATATTTAAACTGTAAATTAATTATCATATTATCATATTATATTATTAGTGATTTATTCAAGGGACGAGTTAAATCCACATTATATTAAATCTACACTTATTTATTCATTTTCTTTTTATATGAATCAACATCAAGACTTGTTTTCAAATATATAATGTATGATTGATCTGATTCTAATATAAATAAAGGTACATATAACAATAATTTTGTTTATATATATATATATAGAGGCAGGTTCAGAAGAAAACGCTAAAAAAAAGAAAACTGAAGAACACCCTGGGAGGCCGCCATCTGGTAACATGCATTTGTGCATATGCACTAATGCATCCTTTATGCATCGATGCATAAACATGCATTTGTGCATTATGCATTGATGCATCTTTATGCATTGATGCATAGCGTCCAGATAGCGATCTCCCAGGCAGAGGCGGATCCAGAAATTTTTGACAGTGGTTGCACAAAATAATTATCGTAATATAAACTATTTGTTTGGTAAGCTCTTGCCTAGGTAAGAGCCGTCACTCTCGCTTACCGAGTAAGACCCTCCATTCTTATCATCATTCTTACCGGTTAAGATTCTCGACTGTCATGTTATCCGGTGAGCAATATTACCTCGCAAGCACTTACTAGATAAGCGTTTGGTAATGACCCCTAACTCTAAACAAATAACTCTAGTCTATAGAGAGGGTTAACTGAACACGAATAATCCAGCATAGTAAACATTCTATTATGTTAACATTGTTACGTCAATATGAACAACTTAATCTAGATGCTAATAAAAATTTGTAATCACATTAAATTGTATTAAAGATAATTAGTTATCGTATTTGTCACACATGCATTATATATATTTTATTTGTGTTAAAATTAAAAATATTCAATATTGTACTCATTTCGAAGGTATCGACAAGACCCTTTTAACGGTATAATTTGCAACAGAAAAACGTATTTTTTCAATGTATTTTAACTAATAATTAATTAATATAGTTTGGGTATAAAACGAAAAATGAAACATGAAAGGAAGTAAATTGAATAAAGTCTTTGAAGGGTGTGAATCGTAATTTATCATCAACCACATTCCTCAACTTACGAGAATGATGGAGTTTTATTTGTTAAACTTTCATTTAAAACCCTTAAAATATTTAAAGTTTGTGGTTTCATCCCAAAAATCTTATGGTTTCACCCCCAAAATCTTATGGTTTCATATGAAAGAACCTTAAAAAAATTACACTTAACCCCCAAAAATTTGTGGTTGCACATGCTACCATTCCCTTCTATTCTTCAGTTTTATCTTTTGTAGCCTTTTCACTTGAACCTGACCCTATATATATATATATATTTTACTTATCAACCAATTTTTGTCAAATATAATATTTGTTAAACATAGTCAAAAAGTGCAAACTGTTTTCCAAATTCAAAGAATTCTTTAAGTCTGTTTTTTTTTTTTGGTATTCTTAGAGCATCGATGCTAAAAATAGATAATACTGAGATTTTAATATTTTTGATGTTACAACAGTTATGTTATCTTCTACGTTAAATAGAGAAAAAATAAGAGAGATTGTAAAAATCTCTAAATTAAAAGAAATAATATTTTAATTCAATCAATTAAAGTCATTAAAGTTAAGTTTACTGGAAAGATAAATAATATTTTATTAAATGTATAATTTTTTTATTAATAAAGTTAATGATAAAATAAAATGGTTGTTAGAGTTAAACGTAATTTTCTTAAGAAATTTTAACTATTCATGCTCATATTATTGGTGTTGTAAATGCTTTTAAGATAAAACTTTCAAAAGTCAAAAGAACCAATTAAATTCTTTTATTATAATATATATATATACACACATATATTAAATGTGCTAAAGTAAAACCCACAGAGCCCGACCCTTCATCATCCTGAACCACCTTCATCTTCATCCTCCTGAACCACGTGAACACAAACGTTTCTTCTCCGGTGAACGCATCGAGCCTCTTCTATTTCTTCTCCGACGAACACATTGAGGCCACCTCTGTTTCTTCTTCGGCGAAAACAACGAGCCCTCCCCGTTTCTTCTCCGACGAACACAGCGTGCCTTCCTCCATTTCTTCTCCGGCGAACATAGTGAGCCTTCCCCCGTTTCTTCTCAGATGGTCGATTTCCATGGAGATGGTTGCTTTCACCTCAGACTTGTCTCTCGACTCTGGTGCCGGCTTCAAACCCAGCGACAACCAGCCTTCGCCCTTCGTTGCCGCTGACCTACGGGCTCCGGCCACTGCAAGTTTCACTCCACAGTCCACAGATCAATCCAGGGTCTGTCTTCACTCCGGAGATCGATCGAAAGAGAAAACAAACCACACATCGATCTATCTCTTCTTCGATCTCGATTCTCATCAACATAAACCACGATCTGACTTACTTCGATCTCGATTGAAATAGCAAGAACAAGAAGGTGCGATTTTTCAAAAAACAAAAATCCACAAAAATTGTTCCCTGTGTCTGTGCGATTTGTGAAATTCCAAATGAACAGATCGATTTGTAAAACCCCAAAATCTTGATGTTTGATTATTGGGGTTCAAGAAACACAAACCCCACCAGATCGATTTCAGAAAACACAACCCCCAGATCGATTTCTTATTTTAGGGTATTGATTTTTGAGCTTTTGATTTATTGTTTTGTATCACAAATTATTGTTTTGCACTGGATAAAACTCGATCTGTATCTTGGCTGGGCAACGAGTTGCAGCCATGGTGGTGTCTGATCCCATTTGCTGGATTTCATATTTGCATTTCTGTGCTTCTTATGCAAATTAAGTTGTGTTCCCATTTTGATATGTAATGTAAACAAATTAACTGAGGAGAATATGATGCAATTTCAGAGGAGAAAGGGGGAGGGGTGGTTGTGTTTGCCGGAGAAGAAAGGGGGGAGGTGATCCTTGTGTTTGCCGGAAAAGAAATATATATTGAGTAAATAACATGGTTGGGTCCCTGTTGTTTAAAGAGTTTTAAAGTGATAACTAAAATGACCAAAATACCCATCATGTGACTTGCACATGGGTACTCTAACGGAGAAAATTTAGATGGAGTTAGTTTTAGGGACCCAATACGTTATGAAATTGAAACCACGAGGATGCAAGCCATAGATATTTCATTTTAGGGACCTGGAGTGTTATTTTCAGTAAACCCTAGGGACGAAGTATGTAATTCACTCTATATATTAATTCAAACAAGATATTTAAAAAATATATAATATATTTATTTAAATAAATTAAATTGATTATCATATATATTATAAATTTTGGATTTGTTAAAATAAAGTTTAGATTTTTTTTACATTAATTATGATTTTAAATAACCACTACATATAATATATAAATAACTAGTCATTTTAATTAATTAGTAATTTTTAAAAAATTACAAGTAATAATTAATTAACACTAGTGGATAATTTAAAATTAAAATTAAAATGAATTAATAATTAATATTAATCAATAATTAAATTAAATAATAAAAATAAAAATAATAATAATAATAATATTAATTCATAATTACAATTAATTAATTCATAAAATTCAAAATAATATTAATTAATAATTAATTTATATTAATCAGGGGTGTAATCGAAAGAAAATGACAATAAGCTCAATAAGTTACTTCTAACTAGCTTATCAATAAGTTATCTTATAAGTCATAAGCTAGTTTACCAAACATGTATTCTGAAAATAAGCTATCTTATAAGCTAACTTATAAGTTAGCTTATTTTTGTCAAACAATACCTTAATGAGCAGTTGAGCACGATACCGAATTTCTCTACCATTTTCTTAATAAAATTTCAATAAATATTTAATTTGATTATTAATATTATTATTTTAAAAGGATCGTTAATTAATAAAGAATGTACAGTTAACAAAATTTACTTTGTTTAATCATATTATATATAACAATTATTTAAAGTCGCTGATTATGTAATTAATCCATTGTAAAAATTCATATACATGCTTACGTAAATCCACATTTATAATTCTATACATACACGTATAATATTAAAACTGTAAATTAATTATCATATTATATTATTAGTGATTTATTAAAGGGACGAGTTAAATGCACATTATATTAAATGTACACTTATTTATTCATTTTCTTTTTATATGAATCAACATCAAGACTTGTTTTTAAATATATAATGTATGATTGATCTGATTCTAATATAAATAAAGGTACATATAACAATAATTTTGTTTAAATTATAACATGTATGTTAGAATTCTCTAATCCTTTTAATATATATATATATATATATATATATATGTATATAGAGGCAAGTTCAGAAGAAAACGCTAAAAAAAAGAAAACTGAAGAACACCATGGGAGGCCGCCATCTGGTAACATGCATTTGTGCATATGCACTAATGCATCCTTTATGCATCGATGCATAAACATGCATTTGTGCATTATGCATTGATGCATCTTTATGCATTGATGCATAGCGTCCAGATAGCGACCTTCCAGGGTGTTCTTCAATTTTATTTTATTTTAGCGTTTTCACTTGAACCTGACCCTATATATATATATATATATATATATATATTTTTTTTTACTTATCAACCAATTTTTGTCAAATATAATATTTGTTAAACATAGTCAAAAAGTGCAAACTGTGTTCCAAATTCAAAGAATTCTTTAAGTCTGTTTTTTTTGGTATTCTTAGAGCATCTCAACAGCTATGCTAAAAATAGATAATACTGAGATTTTAACATTTTTGATGTTATAACAGTTATGTTATCTTCTACATTAAATAGAGAAAAAATGAGAGAGATTGTAAAAATCTCTAAATTAAAAGAAATAATATTTTAATTCAATCAATTAAAGTCATAAAAGTTAAGTTTACTGGAAAGATAAATAATATTTTATTAAATGTATAATTTTTTATTAATATAATTAATGATAAAATAAAATAGTTGTTATAGTTAAACGTAATTTTCTTAAGAAATTTTAACTATTCATGCTCATATTATTGGTGTTGTAAATCCTTTTAAGATAAAAATTTCAAAAGTCAAAAGAACCAATTAAATTCTTTTATTATAATATAGTAATATAAATAGTGTTTAAAAAAAATTAAAACAAAAATTTGCTATTATCCATTCAGCCGTATTTCCTTTTCATCATGAAGAAATTGGTAAGAGATTGTTGATGGTTCATGCTTTATCCATTCAGCTGTATTTCCTTTTGTTTTTCTCAACCTCCCGAATCTTGCTCTTTCATCCTCCTCGTCGGCTCTACTCTTCGCCATCGCTGTTCTCTTTTCCTCCAGATGATTTGATGTGAAGAACACCCAATGTAGTTACATCTACAGAAAACAGGTACACATTTATGGGACTTGTTGGCTTCAGAAAACATTACCGATTATCTTCAACATTCGATATTTTTATATATGTTTCAGCACCGTTTTGTTGTAGAATCTGGGTTTAAATTAACATTTTACCATTTGTTTAGATGCGGAAAATCTCCTATATTTTTGTATTTAGATACTCTTGCTTGTTTTTATCTTCCCATCCCTGTGTGTATTTATTTAGATGGTCATTCGGTTGCTGCCCTCCAGGTGTTTGTGGTTATGCCTAGTTGAAATAAACCCTTTTCAGCATCACTTCATCCCTAGCTCCTACTCACCGCTTGACAATGACAAATGTCTGCAAGTTTCTCTCATTCCCACTACACATGTGAAATTCATCCAAATTTCAACTTCTCTCATGAATATCCTCGAAAGAAACCCACCAGATAGATACACACAGACACAGTTACCTGTGGTTCAACTATAGGCTCAAGAATTGATGAGGACGCTGTTGAAGAACTTTAACAAGTAGCTCGATACCTCTTTGCCAATTAGCTTCTGCGGGGCCAGCTGGACCCAATATCAACCGGACAACTGTTATCGGGTCCCATGTGAATCCAAACGCCCTTCGGTCCCACTTTGCCAAGTTTGGAGAAATCGAGGAAGGCCCATTGGGGATCGACAATGCAACTGGAAAGTTCAAAGGGTTTGCAATTTTCGTATATAAGACATCCGAAGGCTGCAAGAAGGCTTTGGAGGAACCCAATAAGCAAATTGGCAGTTAGTGATTTGAACCCACAGTGACATCCAAATTGGCAGTATGCGGGATCCGAACCTTTGCCTAAGAGGATAAACCCCACTCCTTTAACGCCCCAGAAGGAAAACCTCCACGGGGAGGCTCGAACTCGAGATCTCCTGCATGTGGTAACAACCTCCTGACCAACTCTGCTAGGCAGATGGTGGCAAATGTACCCATATATAATGCTATATTTACCTATATCTACTAATTTTTTTTTCCGTATATATCAATATCATATTCAAATTTTATATTATCAATGTGTAATTTGACATGATTCTGATACAAATGGAGATACGTATAAAAACACATTGTATTTTAATTATATCATGTATTGTTAGAATTAACTAATTTTTTAATAAATTAATTGTGTTTATGCTCTAAAATAAGGGTATATATAAGAACACCTCTGTTATATTTTTAATTATTAGAATTGACTGATTATAACATGGATTGTTAGAATTAATTCTTCTTTTTTAATCATATATATCACTGAATATAAGGGGACTTTATTGGAGATGCTCGTTAAGGAAAAAAAGAGAGCCTCAAAAGATCTGATAAGTCATAAGACGGACTGTTAAAATTTTTAGTTTTTTAAATGAAAAATGTTTCCCCTTATTTTTCAATGGAAAACAGGTTCGGCCCTTGATAGTGCAGCAGAGGCCCAAAAGGTATCATCGGCCCGTCTGCTATAGGTCCAGTTTTAGTGGATAAAAATAAATAATTACCGTTTGAAATTTCATTTTCACGCTCACGGACTTCAATCTCACTGATATGAACACATGCTTTATTTGACATTAATGTGGTAGAAAGTTTGATGAATACCAACAACGTCTATTTCTTTGATATAAAAAATGTTACATGGCAAGGTAAGTAAAATTGGTGACTCTTGCTGATAGGTGTTCACCCGGCAAATGTTTGGCAAACGACCCCTAAGATTTGAAAAACTAAAACCTTTCTTTCCAATCTTTAGATCAATAGATCTGACTTCTGAGGGTGGAAATATACCCATTGCTATACCTTCATGACTTCAAGGTCAATATGAATACAAACGATATGCTCTAGATGTAGACTTTCATCAAGAAAACAATATCCCTTAAAACATACTATTATATATCATCATAAATAAAAGAAAAAACTTTCATCTGATTCAAACACAGACTTTACAAAATATAAGCATGTTGACAGATTCAATCTTCTACATCATAACACAATCACAAACCAGCTTCTTGGGTGGTGGAGGTTCAAAGCTCAAGGAATCAACAAGTAGCTGTAACCGTTACCGAAAGAAGGTCATGGATAACGGTACCAATATCCATTCGATCTTGTGGAGACTCATAAGAGCATTTCACTCCAATTTTCAGCAATGAAATCAAACACATCTCTTTCACATCATCATGTACAAGCATTGGATCCACAATCTGAAGCACAAAGCCACCAGCCAAGGCACTTGCAGCATAGGAATGCAGGCTTAGGCCTTCTCGGAACATTGGATCAACAGGTTTTTTCCCAGTCACCATCTCTAACAATAGGATCCCGTAGCTATATATGTCTCCACCAGTTGATACTTCATTTCCCAGTCCGTATTCTGCAACTCATATAGAATTATAATGTATAATAAAATAGAGAACATAATAACAAAAACAGTCTATTAGATTAGTGATGTTCGTAAATTTACCTGGTGGTGCATATCCAATGGTTCCTCTGACATGACTTGAGCTACTCTTGTTTGCATCAGGAAGTTCGTCAAGTGAAAGGATTTTTGCGAGCCCGAAATCTCCAACATGAGCAACCATGTCAGCATCCAATAAAATGTTGCTTGGCTTCAAATCACGATGAACAACAACATTTCCACAACGATAATGTAGATAATCAAGAGCATAAGCCACATCTTTCGCAATGCTTATTCTTTGAACAAGATCAAGTTGAGGCAAATGGTCTACTGTGGTTCTTGAGTGCAACCAAGTCTCGAGACTCCCATTTGGCATGAAATCGTACACTAAGGCCTTGAAATCATTTCCTTGGAAATCGAGACTTGAGCAAGAAGTAATAACCTTCACCAGATTGCGATGACGAATATCTCTCAAGGCTTCACATTCAGCCATAAAACTCCTGGAACCTCCTCGGCGTTGGAGGTTTAGTACTTTGATAGCCACTATCAAACTATTTTCCTCAAGAACTCCTTTATAAACCGAAGCAAAACCACCTGTACCGATCAGATTTGCTGCAGAAAACCCTTGGGTCGCTTTGAAAAGCCTTCCATACGAAATCTTCTCAAAAGATTCAGTCAATGTTGATTCTGATGGTTTATCTCTCTTCTTCTTTATACAGAAATAGAACAAGACAAATGACACCAGAGCCAGACCTGCAACCATGGATGATATTGAAATCGCTACAACAACACGAAGAGAAAGCTTTCTACTTCTTTTAGTTGTGCATATGGGTAGGTGAAGCTCAGGTACTCCCCCACAAAGTCTAGGGTTCCCAATAACTGAAATTGCACTTGTGTTGGCAAAGACACCTGTAACAAATACTTCTCCTTCAAAATTATTATATGAAAGATCAAGTTGCTTTAAAGGAATTTCTTGCAAATATGTTGGAATATGTCCAGAGAAGTTATTATGCGACACATCAACAAATTGGAGTCCTCTCAAAGAACTCAATGATATTGGCATCGATCCTTGAAATAAATTGCCAGAAATTACTACGATTTCAAGACTGATGCAGCTGCTAATTGTACTTGGAAGTTCACCCCACAAATGATTATCAGACAAATAAAGGGATCCTAAGTTTTTGAGGTTGCCTATCTCTCGTGGAAGCACTCCACACAAATTGTTTTGACTCAGATCTAGTCTGATTGAAAGTGAAGTGAGTTGGAATAGTTCTTTGGGTACACTTCCTTCAAGGTTATTATCAAAAATTGATACAAGTATCAACTTTTTGCAGCTCCCAATAGTCGAGGGTATAGTGCCTTCCAATTTGTTTCTACCTAAATGCACTTTGATTAAAGATGACATATTTCCAATAGATATAGGAATGATTCCAGAGAAACTGTTACTATCTAGACGCAGTTCTTCCAAGTTTCCAAGCTTTCCAACGCTTTCAGGAATCATGCCTGTGAAATTGTTTCCCGTTAAACCAAGTGCAGTTAGACTAACCAAATTGCCTATCGATGAAGGGAGGCTGCCTGAGATATAGCTTGATATAAGTGCAAGTACATTCAGTTTGGTTAAGTTTCCAAAAGAATTCGGTAGCTCCCTTCTTAATGGGACTTCCCCAATTTGCATTATTTCCAAATTACTGCAATTGGACAAAGAATCAAAATACTTCATGCCACCAAGACGCCCGGTTTCAAAACTATAACCGATAGATAACCACCCAAGATATCGGAGTTTTCCAAAATGAATATCTATTTCCCCCTCGAAATTGTTATCAAAAACGTCTAATGATTCCAACTCTGAACAATTTGCTATCGAGGGTGGAAGGATTCCACTGAAGTGGTTGTTTGAGAATTCTAGTTCTTGGAGATGGGGTTGACTGTAACATATGTTTGAGGGTAGATGGCCAACAAGTTGATTTTCTGGAAAATTTAGAACTTCTAACTTGGAAAGGTTAAACAAGAACAACGGAAAGGATCCAACAAGACCATTTTCTCCAAGGCCTAATATTTGCAAGTTGTGCAACCGATTGAAGGAATCTGGAATGCTTCCTCCTAACGGACAATAAGTAAGAATGAGTCCTTCTAGGGAAGTGAGATTGCCAATTGATGGTGGAATCCCACCCGTTAAGTTATTTTGGGCCAAGCCTAACCTTTTGATCATCAACATAGAACTAAAAACATTTGGAATTTTCCCGGATAGCATATTGATAGATACGCTAATGAACGTTAGTTTTGAGCAATTTGATATGTTGACCGGGATTTCTCCTGTGAATGAGTTTTTTTTAAGAGATAAGAATTGTAATCGAGATAAACGACCTATTTCAGGAGGGATACTTCCATGAAGTAGATTGTTAGTAAAGTTGATGTACCTGAGGAAGCTGAGGTTGCCTATATAAGGAGATAAAGAACCAACCAAACCCTTGTCCGATAGTTCCAAGGTTGTGACTCTTTGGTGTCGTCGACCGCATGTCACTCCTTGCCACCCGCATACAGGAAGGGAATCATTCCAAGATCTGAAAACACCTTGAGGGTCATCTGTGATCTTGGATTGAATTGCCAGTAATGCAAGACGATCTGTATCGACATTATTAGAACTAGAGACCACTCCATTCATTTGTATTACAAGAGCAAGAAACAGGACGACTGCTTTCCAGAAGAATGATGAGCTCATAATTGCTACTAGTATTGTTGAAGATTTAAAGATAGGGTGCATGATAGAAAGGAAAACTATTAATATAATGCTATCTATTTATATAAAGATCATGCAAATTGATCTTAATATGGTGTATTTATTAGAGTTCTATTTTCCGTTCTTAATCTAACTCCTAAAAGCACGGTATTTAAGAAAGACTTCCTAAACCCAAGGAGGAGATAGAAGACTTAATTGTGGCCATGCTTTTTGTAAGTCAACTTACAATACATTATCTAAAAACTATGTGTGGAAGACACTTTCCCTTGCCATGAAGTAACTTATTTTCAGGTTTTCAATGTCATAGAATAAGACAAAATGAAATAAAGTTCTGTTTAGTAACTTTGATGAGCTTATATATACCAAAATGAAATAAAGTTCTGTTTAATAACTTTGATGAACATAAAAATTCTAAAAAATGATAACAATAGCCAATATGCATTTGATATGATGTAACATGTTTAGAAATTTGTTGGACAGATGAATAGCAGATGACCTGAAATTCCAAGGTGGATACCAGGCAAGGTTCTAAATGGCGTGAGGGCGAGGTCAAGCCTCAAGCCTTACGAGTTACGGTGAGGCCATGGCGTTTTTTAAGGCGCGACTTAAGGCGACAAATTTTTATATATATTATATATACATATGTCTATCTGAGTCAGTGTAATGACCAATAATGATTAAACAAATTAAATTCATATAAAACTACAAACAAAAGAAGAAACATGCATTCATAATTTTATATCGAATACACAAGGTTTGCAAAATAAAAATAAAAAAACCCAACTCATGCTTTATAACCCGCCATAACGCGCCATAAAACGCCTTGTAACCCGTCATAACCCGCCATAACACGCCATAACGCGCCTTACTGCAAGCCACACCTCAGAGTCGCGTCATGGGCTTTAACGTGGCGGCGAGGCCACGCCTTGACGCGTTTTTTAGAACCATGATACCAGGGCAGACATAAGATTCAAAATCCAAATTTCTACTAGAAATGGTTAAAGAACATCTCACTCACATACCTTATTTCGGCTGCAAGATCAACAAATTAAAGCCCTCCATCAACAAGGTAGGACTTCCATATAGCTAGTTTAGCAAAAGAGAAAGAAAAATAAACAAAGTATTGACGCATGAATATATTACTGCATAACTCGGTACAGACACAAATAAAACAAGAAATTAATGACCATGTTATCCAAATCAGTCAGCGATAATCACATCAAGCAGTAGGGATGAGCTCGGTACTGGACCGGTACCGAACCGAAAATACCGAATCCCGAATATGAAAAAATCTCGGTACCGAATACCGAACCGGTAATAGAAATTCGGTACCAGTATCGGTACCGGTTCGGTACCGGGATTTTCGGGACTAACACCGTTTGGTACCGTTTTTAGGGACGACTAACTTTTTTACATAGCTCAAAATGGTTTTTCTAATTGTAGAGTAAGTGGTGAGGAACTCATTCAACTTAAATTGACCTAAAAAAGATTAAAAAACACCAATAAAAAATAATTTTTTAATTTTACAATTTGACATCCAAAATATGTAACGATAAGAAAGTGGGTTTCGTTCGTATATATGTATATATACGTATATTTGGTATGTATACAGTGTTACATATATGTCAAAAAAGTATGGAATATTTGGGTGGAATATTACAAGAAACCGGGTTTTGGAGAAATTACGGAACCGAAATATGAAGAAATGATTGATATTTGGGGGGAATATTACAAGAACCAAAAAATTTAAAATATTTAGTGGATTTGGTATAAAAATGTTGAGAAAAAAGGTTTTTTATACCCATCCAAAAAGAAAAGGGTTTTTTTTCAACTTGAAAGTGTCCGTTAATAT
The DNA here is from genome assembly GCA_036898165.1 of Silybum marianum. NCBI lineage: Eukaryota > Viridiplantae > Streptophyta > Magnoliopsida > Asterales > Asteraceae > Silybum > Silybum marianum. The sequence continues at coordinate 4,226,360 of CM072532.1, forward strand.
TACCCGGTTCGGTTCGGGATTTATGGGTACCAGTACCGGTACCGAACCGAAAATACCGAATCCCGAATATGAAAAAATCCCGGTACCGAATACCGAAGCGGTAATGCTATTCGGTACCGGTACCGGTACCGGTTCGGTACGGGACCGGTTCGGTTTCGGGATTTCGGTCCGTATGCTCATCCCTATCAAGCAGTTCATCATCCCATTCCCTAATAGAATTCCAAAAGGCCAAGTCACTTATCTGAAGGGTCAGGTTCAGTTCAGGTTCAGAGGAAAACCTCAAAAAAAAACTAAAGAACACCCTAGTAGCCCTCCATCTAGACGGTATGCAGAAATGCATACTGGTAACATACACTTGTGCATAGAAAAAATGTCTGCAAGTTTCTCTAATGGGTCTCTCAATTTCCATTCGATGCCCACATCACATGTGAAATTCATCCAACTTTCATCCCTAAATTTCACCTTCTGTTGTGAATATCCTCGAAAGAAACCCACCAGATACACAGTTACACATGGCTCGACGATTCGATCCAAGAGAAATGTCAAGTCTGAGGAAAGCACAGAGGCTCAAGAATTGGTGTGGACGCTCTTGAAGAACATTAACTATGACAAACGTTGCTGTCGAAACTAAACAAGCATGTCAAATTAGTGAGGACCGAGCATTGTTTTCTTTTGTTCGAGGAGCTTGGCAAGTCTGACAAGTGGCTTCAATGTCTTGAGGTTAACCCTTTTTCATGAAAGTTGAATTTGGAAAACGCATTTTGCTCGATTTGTATGTTAAGGGTTGGGTCCTGGTTAGAAGGGTAAGAAAGTTCTCCGTCCTTAGATCAATCCTAATTGAAAATCAACACTAACGAGATATACACTGCAATTCATGGGTGGGCATGAGATTAAAAATGATAAAAGGTGGAGATGCTTTCTTATGCTTCTCGCCTTCAACTCCACTTCTCACATGATCCCACGCCTATATGTTAATGTTTAAATAGTATCTTTGCCATTTGCCATCAGGATTTGGTACTTTTATTTGCCGAAAGATTAATTCAGCTGCAAATGTCTGATTTTGAAGCTTTATTGGTCAATTGGTTATCTCTTGTGATTTTAAATTCATAACAATGTACTCAGATAAATGAGGTAGAAAGTACTAGTATACACAGAGTGTTGAATTTCCGAAAGGACATTAAAATCATGGAACTTGTTAAAAGAAGGCCAGTTGACTTTGACTGTTGGCTTCTGGATTAAAAACCACCAGGTGTTTAGATGGATGCAAAAACAACGTTGGTATGGAGCAGATAACGGGGTCTATTCGAAACTAATTTCAGTGATGGGATAAAAAGGGACAAAATCGAATGGCAATGTGGCTCTTTTCAGAGATGCAATGCAAAGCTGATTGCAGACCCCATCTAATGGAAAAGAAAAGCAAGATCAAGAGTAGAAACCAGCAAACAGCAAAGAGATTAGGGAAGCAGAAGAAGGAAGACCCCTGCAGCCTGGTAACAGGATGACTCATTGTGTCTTTTTATGCTTCCCTACTGTTTATGGATGTTACAACTACTTCTGCTTAGGGTTGGACACTTTTTCTTCAATATATGTTGGAATCCCCCTTCTATCCTCAAATGGCTCATTCGGAAAGTAACTTAATGGGGTTCCACATATCTCACATGGTATATGAGTCAAGATCTATCATCTAGGACATTTTTGCTCAGAATCTTATGATTACTATTTTTGTTTATTCAATACATACTACCATCAATCTACCGCATAGATAAGAAGCAAACATTTTATTTAGATTCAAACACATATCTAGCTTTATCTTTATGGTTGGAGGTTTGAGAAGAGCTCATGGATAACGGTACCAATATCCATTCGATCTTGTGGTGACTCGGAAGAGCATCGCACTCCAATTTCCACTAATGAAATCAAACACCTTTCTTTCACATCATCACGTACAAGCACTGGATCCACAATCTGAAGCACAAAACCACCAGCCAATGCATTTCCAGCATGGGAATGCAGGGTTAGGCCTTCTCCGAACATTGGATCAACGGGTTTTTTCCCTGTCAACATCTCTAACAATAGGATCCCGTAGCTATACATGTCTCCACTCGTCGATACTTCATTTCCAAGTCCGTATTCTGCAACTTACATAGAATTATTCATGTGTATATTAAAATAGATACTATAATATCAAAAACAATAGTTGACTAGTAATCAACAATTTACCTGGAGGTGCATATCCAATGGTTCCTCTGACATGACTTGAGCTGCTCTTGTTTGCCTCAGGAAGTTCGTCAAGGGAAAGGATTTTTGCGAGCCCGAAATCTCCAACATGAGCAACCATGTCGGCATCCAGTAAAATGTTGCTTGGCTTCAAATCACGATGAACAACAACATTTCCACAACGATAATGTAGATAATCAAGAGCACAAGCCACATCTTTCGCAATGCTTATTCTTTGAACAAGATCAAGTTGATGCAACTGATCGTGAAGCAAATGGTCTAGTGTCGTGCTTGAGTGCAACCAAGTCTCGAGAGTCCCATTTGGCATGAAATCGTACACTAAGGCCTTGAAATCATTTCCTTGGAAATCGATACTTGAGCAAGACGTGATAACCTTCACCAGATTGCGATGACGAATATTTCTCAAGGCTTCACATTCAGCCATAAAACTCCTGGAACCTCCTCGGTGTTGGAGGTTTAGTACTTTGATAGCCACCGTCAGACCAATTTCTTCCAAAACTCCTTTATACACCGAACCAAAACCACCTGTACCAATCAGATTTGCTGCAGAGAATCCTTCGGTCGCCTTGAAAAGCGTTCCATACGAAATCTTCTCAAAAGATTCGGTCAATGTTGATTCTGATGGTTTCTCTCTCTTCTTCTTTATACAACAATAGACCAAGATTAACAAGACCAGAGCCAGACCTGCAACAGTGGATGATAGTGAAATCGCCACAACCACACGAAGAGAGAGCTTTCTACTTCTTTTAGTTCTGCATTTGGGTAGGTGAAGCTTAGGTATTCCCCCACAAAGTCTAGGGTTCCCGGTGACTGAAATAGCACTTGCGTTGGCAAAGACACCTTTAACAGGTACTTGTCCTTCAAAATTATTACCTGAAAGATCAAGTAGCTTCAAAGGAATTTGTTGCAAATATGTTGGAATAAGTCCAGAAAAGTTATTTCCTGACACATCAACAGATTGGAGAGCTCTCAAAGACCTTAACGATAATGGCATGGATCCATGAAAGAAATTGCCGGAAATGTTTAGGAATTCAAGGCTGATGCAGCTGCTAAAAGCACTTGGAAGTTCGCCAGATAAATGATTCTCAGACAAATCAAGCGATCCTAAGTTTTTGAGGTTGCCTATCTCTTGCGGAAGCACTCCAGACAAATTGTTTCGACTCAGATCTAGTGAGATTGAAAGTGAAGACAGTTGGAATAGCTCTTTGGGTATACTTCCCCTGAGGTTATTTCCATAGAGATCTAGAAGTAACAGGTTTTTGCATTTCCCGATAGTCGAGGGTATAGTGCCTTCCAATTTGTTTGTATTTAGATACACTTTGGTTAAAGATGACAGGTTTCCTATAGACCTGGGAATGATTCCAGATAAACTGTTGATATTTAGACGCAATTCTCCCAAGTTTTTGAGCTTGCCAATGCTTTCAGGGATTATGCCTGTGAAGTTATTATCCACTAGAGAAAGTCTTCTTACGCTAACCAAATTGCCTATAGTTGAAGGGAGGCGACCTGAGATATAGCATGATTGAAGTATGAGGATACTCAGTTTTGTTAAGTTCCCAAGCGAACTCGGCAGCTCCCTTCTTAATTGGATACCTTCCATTTGCAGTGCTTCCAAATTGCTACAATTGGGCAAAGAATCAAAATATTTTATGTCACCAAAGAGCTTGGTTTCAAAACTATTTCTGCTCAGAGATAACCACCTTAGATATCGGAGTTTTCCAAAATCAATATCTATATCCCCCTCGAAATTGTTACTAGAAACATCAAATGTTTCCAATTCTGAACAATTTGATATCGAAGGTGGAAAGATTCCACTAAAGTGATTGTATGCGAATTCTAGTCTCCGGAGATGGGGTTGGGTAGAACATATGTTTGAGGGTAGATGGCCAAGAAGTTGATTTTCTGGAAAATTTAGAACTTCTAACTTGGAAAGGTTAAACAAGAACAACGGAAAGGATCCAACAAGGCCATTTTCTCCGAGGCCTAGTTTTTGCAAGTTGTTCAACCGATTGAAGGAATCTGGAATGCTTCCTCCCAACGGACAAGCACCAAGAGAGAGTCGTTCCAGGGAAGTGAGATTGCCAATGAATGGTGGAATCCCACCCGTAAAGTTATTTTGGGCCAAGCCTAACCATTTGATCATCAACATAGAACTAAAAATATTTGGAATTTTCCCGAATAGCATATTGGTAGATAAGTTAATGTACCAAAGTTTTGAGCAACTTGATATGTTTATCGGGATTTCTCCTGTGAATGAATTATTGGTAAGGATAAGTTGTTGTAATCGAGATAAACGACCTATCTCAGGAGGGATACTTCCATGAAATTGGTTGTCGGTAAAGTTGATGTACCTGAGGAAGCTGAGGTTGCCTATATAAGAAGATAAAGTACCAACCAGACCCTTTGCCGATAGATCCAAGGTTGTGACTCTTTGGTGTCTTCGACCGCATCCCACTCCTTGCCACTGACATACAGGAACGGAATCATTCCACGATCTGAAAACGCTATGAGTATCATATGTGATCTTGGATTGAATTGCAAGTAATGCAACATAATCTGTATCGACATTAGAACTAGAGACGACTCCATTCGTTTGTATTACAAGAGCAAGAATCAGGAAGGCTGTTTTCCGGAAGAATAACGAGCGCATAATTACTACTAGTACTGTTTGACGATTTGAGAGGAGCTTGATAGAAACAAAAACGGTTATTATTTTATCTATCTATCTATATATATATATATATATATATAGAGGGATGATCAAATACAAACTCATATTTATGTACAAACTATACAAACCGGTTCAAATTAATATAAAAATAATTTTTTATCATGATTTTTTTTCATCAAATGCTATGGTTTAAGATGTTATTGCACATATGTTTGTTTCACCTTGTGAAAAAATTACACGTGAAAGTTTTATATTATGAAACAAAAACATGTGAAACTTTTTCATAGAAAAATATATAAGAAACTTTCAACTTATGAAAACAAATACATGTGAAACTTTTATATTACGAAACAAACATATGTGTAATAATATGTTAAATCATAGCATTTGATGAAAAAAATCATGAAAAAAATTGTTTTTATATTGATTTAAACCAGTTTGTATAGTTTGTACATAAATATGAGTTTGTATTTGAACTTCCCTATATATATATATATATTTATAAATCATGCAAACACCCGTTAAAAGGATTTCTAAAGATTTTGATACCGTTGATCTTAATTTGGTATATATCCATAACCAATTTTAGACTAAAAGCTCCGTATTTTTGTGAAAAAAGTCAAAAAAAGGGCTTTTACTTTTTGAAAATCTCCCAAAAAAACCACATTAGTGGATGCTTTAGAAAGACTTAACGAGTGGGTAAAAGACTTCCTTTTTGCAAGTTAGTGAAGCATGGGGCCATTGCAATCAAGTTTTATTTGACTTTGCTCCAAGTCTTGGTCTTATTTCCATGAGTATATCATTAAATCCCATTTCATATCTCTCTTGTTCTGAGTTATAGAGCATATAATTGCCATCATACATGCACTAGTAATCCCATTTCATTCAACCTCAAATTCAATTTAGGGTGATCCTATACGTACAGTATACAAATGTTCTTATATAATCCATTAGTACACTATTAATATTAACTATAATATTTTCTTTTCTCTCTCGTCTATCTTTCCATTATTAATTTATTATAATATTTATTCTTTTATCTTTTCCATTTTTTATCAGCACATAATAATAATAGTCAATTCTGCTATATAATCGTAACTATTATATAATGCAATACATATAGATGATCCATAAATTCTTAAACATTATTTAATTTCATCATTAGTGTGTACATATATAATTACAATATCAAAATATGTCTAACTCAGTGGTAAGGTAACATTCTGAGGGTCAATAGATGATATCTCTTACTTTTCGGGTTCGAACCCTGTAGTGCGTATGTGAAAATATATCCTAATCATGGGTCTGCCACTTAATGGTACCCTTAATTGGGTTGGGCCGTGGTCGACGGGAATTAGTCGGGTGAGACACCCTTAAGTGGGAGCCCAAATACCCTAGGAAAGTGTCTCTCTGTTGGCTTGCATTTAAAAAAACATATACAATTGCAATATTTTATTTCTATTTTTATTTTATTAACTTTCAATTTACCATGTTATTAGTATTTTAATTATTTTGATTAAATTAATTGTTAGAATTTAAAAACCGTATATTTTTATACAAAAATAACTTTTAACATTAATTACTACAAAAAAGCTTTTTTTTATTACCATTAGTGGAGAAACGATGAGAATGGCTTGCGTTAGGTACCACGGAAAATTTATTAAAATAGTCATCAGGTTTGTAATTGTCAAGTTCATAATTGTGAATGGCCGAAAATGGTAAAAAAAAGTTTTTTAATTAAGTTTGCAATTTCAGTGACCAACTAGTTCAGAAACTTCTTTTTTCTTTACATTTTCACCTGATAGCTATTTTGGTAACTTTTATAAGATATTGATTATTTAATGAAACCACAAGTAAAAAATAGTTAATTTTAGGGGTGGACTTGGTACTATACCAATTTTTTTTTCTCTAATACCGTGTACCAACCAATTATAATTGGTATGTAAATCCTAATACCATGTACCAACCAACTGTACTTGGTACCAACTTTTTCCGGTTGGTACATGTTGGTATTGGTTTTCTACCAACTTCAAGTTACATATATAAAAACTTGAATTTTGTTCAAAATTTTGAGAAGCATTTTAAGTTTTCAAGTAACGCATTTGATGTATAAGGGGATTTAATTACAAAGAATAAGACTTTCAAACATTCAAATGTTCAAACATAATAGGTAAGTTACAATGTTTAATATTCAATGCATAAAAAATACAAGAACTATTAAACAATTATATAAGTCGGTACCATGGTACTACCGTGGTACGCGATTTCTAACACCGTGTACCAACCAAGTTTGCATACTTGCTACGGTACTACCAGCCGATTGTAATTGGTACCGATTTAATTGGTACAGTTGGAACACATGTTAGTTGGTTTGATTTGATACAAAATTATCAACCCTAGTTATTTTAGCAAATTTCCCAAAAACTAAAATTAAAAAAACTTCGACAAATAGTTTAGTAAAATATTTTAATTATTATTTTTTAGAAGAATTATTAATAATATCGATATGTATGGTTAATAAGCTTTACTTTTTTTTCGTATTAGATGCAACAATTATTTGAATAATCAATTAATGTAATTTTATTATAAAAGTCATTTAAGCTTACACAAATCCACATTTATAATTATATATATACCTAATAGTAATTAAGAGTCCGGTTCTTCTATACCCCAGTTAAAAGTTATACCCCGTGCACCCCAATCAAAACCATCCATTTCATGATCCATTTCATAACATTCTCCATTTCATAATACATTTCATATCATTTAGGATCAAATGGAACAAACTCATTATGAAAAAAATGGATAAAAAGTTGTGAAAATCGTAAAATATAAAATGTTATGAAATTTGAATGTTATGAAATTCACTATATAGTGGGAGGTTTTGATTGGGGTGCACGGGGTGTAACTTTTAACTGGAGTGTAGAAGAACGTCCCTCTAGTAATCAAATTGCAGTTATGTTAATTAACATATATAATCATTTAATTTTGTTTGTCATTTGGTTTTATTAATTATCATATTATATTATTAGTGATTTGTTTTAAGGGAGTTAAATGCATCCATATATAATGCTAAATGTATCCATATCTACTAATTCTTTTTCTTGTATATATCAATATCAAGACTTACATTTTACATTTTTAATATATGGTTTGACATGATTATGATACAAATAGATATGCGTATAACAACACATTTATTTAAATTATATCATGTATTGTTAGAATTGACTAATTTTTTTAACAAACTAAGAGCATCTCCAATGCAAAGTTCTTAATTATTAGCAAAAAGTGTGGTTGCTTATAAGAACTACCATTATGGAAGGTTCTCATGAAAACCTCAAGTCCTCTAGGTGCAACAAGAACATTGGTTCTTACCATGAAGTTTGTGAACAATGATATTTTTATTGACTTTTAATTTATTTTTCTTGACTTCATTATAATTATTGTTGCTTAAAAAATCAATGGAGCTCACTAAATGGAGGTTTTTATAAGAATTACCATTATAGAATTTTAGGTAAGTTCTTAATTTGATGAAATGAATATGAGTTGACAACAAAAAATGTAAAAATAAGGTTTTCTTATAAGAACCTTCATTGAAGATGTTCTAATTGTATTTATGCTCTCAAATAAGGACACATATAACAATATCTCTATTGTATTTTCAGTTATTAGAATTGCCAAATTATAACATGTATTGCTAGCATTAATTTTTCTTTTTAATCATATATCATTATATACTAGAAGATGTATCTGTTGCAATGCAACACAATTTAAATATTTCATCACCATTAACTTTATAAGTCAAATTCTTTCAAGATATCAATTTGTCTACCGTTATAAACTTATAAATTGACATCCATTATTTTTACAAAATCTAAGTACAATCTTAATTTAAAAATAATAAAGTAGCAAATTTAAAACCATATTGATTTGACAAAATATTTTTCTTAATAATTTAGATTTTGTATAAATATTTGGAAAAAAATTCCAATGAAAAAGAGGTTCGGCCCTTAATATAGTGCAACAGAGGCCAAAAGGGTATCATCGGCCTGTCTGCTATTGTGCCCGGTACTATAGGTCCAGTTTTAGTGGATAACAGGATTACCGTTTCAAATTTCATTTTCACGCTCAAGGACATCAATCTCACGAATTCACCATATCGTCTCTGCCATAGACTTCTAGTATGTACATCTTCTGTTTGTTTCTTGTAAGAACACCAGGTGTGATGCTTTATTTGACATAATGAAAGTAGAAAGTTTGATGAATACCAATGATGTTGTTTTCATTGATTGGGCCTTTGATTTCCTTGATGGTTTTTGTTGGTTTTACTTGAGCACCAAGTGTTTGATTAAATGCCCCAGTGTGTAATATGCCTTATTTCACTTTAACCTAGCATTGAAAGAAACTGTTGCATTAGGTCTTTTTGTAGGAACAAAAAAGTTTGAGAGGGGGGAGCTAAATTATATCCATATGGCACCTGTTTTTGTTGTTGTTCTGGTCGATATTGGAGGCTTGAAAGTCACCATAGACTAAGGGGAAGGTATAAAATGCACTCCTATCACTTGGTATTTGGTTTTTGTTGAGAAAACTAATGTGGAACCATGAGAATATTTAAACCATAAAATGCACTCCCATCACTTGGTATTTGGTTTTTGTTGAGAAAATGAATGTGGAACCATGAGAATATTTAAAGCGCTTAATTTGACTAGGTTTCAAACACTTTAAAACATAATGTGTTTCGATTTTATATATATATAGATAGAGGATGTTTCAAATGCAACCTATTCCATTTGTACAACCAACAAATGCAATCCAATTAATTGAGATATTTATGGAAATGACTAGGGTTCATTTATTATGATTTAGATATTTATCGAAGATGATTAGAGTTCATTAATTATGACCAACACTTTATATTAAGAAACAATCAATATATTTATTAACTCACATATTCACTAAATTAAATAGACAGTTGAGTTGACAATGATTGTACAAATAATAGGTTGTATCATGGTTGTTAAAAACGTTTAAAATAAGTATTTAATAAAATAGTATATCAATTCAAACAAGATAGTAAAAAGTAAATAATATAATATGTTTATTTAAAAAAATTAAATTGATTATCATATATATTATAATTTTTGGTTTTGTTAAAATAAAGTATAGAAAAAAATTTACTTTAGTATATGATCTTAAGTAACCATTATGTATAATAAATGAATAATTAATCAACCACATTTTAATTAATTAGTAATTTTCCAAAAAATATAAGTAATAATTTTAAATAACAATTAATTAATATTAATGAATAATTTTAAATTAAAATGAATTAATAATTAATATTAATTAATGATTAATAATTAATTAATAACAATCAAATAATAATTAAAATTAATTAATAAAATAAAAATAATATTAATTTATAATTACAAGTAAAATTAATTAATAAAATTCAAAAAAATATTAATTAAGGGTATAATTGGAAGAAAATGATAAAAAATTCAATAAGTTAATTTATAAGTCATAAGCTAGTTTGCCAAACATGTATTTAGAAAATAAGGTAACTTATAAGTCACCTTATTTTTACCAAACAATGCCTAAATATAGACTTTCAATAAGAAAACCATATCCCTTAAAACATAGTATTATATATCAGCATAAAGATAAGAAAGAAAAAAAATGTTCATCTGATTTAAACACAGATTTACAAAAATATAAGCATATTGACAAATTCAATATTTTACATTATAACACAATCACAAACTAGCTTTTTGGGTGGAGGTTCAAAACTCAAGGAATCAAGAAGTAGCTGTAACCGTTAGTGAAAGGAGGTCATGGATAATGGTACCAATATCCATTCGATCTTGTGGAGACTCAGAAGAGCATTTCACTCCAATTTTCAGCAATGAAATCAAACACCTCTCTTTCACACCATCATGAACAAGCATTGGATCCACAATCTGAAGCACAAAACCACCAACTAAGGCACTTGCAGCATATGAATGTAGACTTAGGCCTTCTCGGAACATTGGATCAACCAGTTTTTTCCCTGTCAACATCTCTAACAATAGGATCTCTTAGCTATAGATGTCTCCGCTGGTCGATACTTCATTTCCCATTCCGTATTCTGCAACTCATATAGAATTATACGTAAAATAAAATAGAGAACATAAAAAAAACGGTCGATTGAATTAGTAATGTTTGTCTATTTACCTGGTGGTGCATATCCAATGGTGCATGACTTGAGCCGCTCTTGTTTGCACAAGGAAGTTCGTCAAGGAAAGTTCTAATACTATCTTCAAAAAACATAAAATTTACAGACTACGAGGGGCATACCCCAAGATATCTTACTCCCAAGAAAATGCTTTGGGAAAAATACAAGTAAAATTCTAGAGTAAACTACGATTTTGTTCCATGTGGTTTTCAGTTTATAACGATTTTGGTCCCTGTGGTTTAAAAACTGCTTTTTTGGTCCATGTGGTTTCATTTCACTTCTATTTTCGTCCTTACCACTAACCCAGTTACAAGTAGCCGTTAAAAACTTTTGCAAAGTTACATATTTAGTCATTGTGTTGTTTAAACTTTAAAATACTTAGTCTTTGTATTATAAAAAGTTTAAAATATTTATCCTTCAATTTTATTTGTTATATTAAATATAAATAAACTATAAATTTGATATTTATATATTACAATTTTTTTAACTTTTCTTTCTTAATTATATTTTAATATACATATCTCTCTCTCTCTCTCTCTCACACACACACACACACACATATATATATATATATATATAGGATTGTTATTTTGCAACTGCAACCCATGAAAAGGTTGCAACATTTGCAACTCACATCTTAACCGTCATCATCAACGGTTAAGATTTAATCATCTCTAACCACCCTTAATTAAAAAAAACAAAAAAGGAAAATGGATGGTGGATGAGTGGGTTGCGCAATGTTGCAATTTTTTCATGGGTTGCAAAAGAACATTTCTCTCTCTCTCTCTCTCTATATATATATATATATTGTTTTTAATTTAAATATTAAACAAAATTGTATTAATTAATAAAAGATAAAGTTTAAATGAAATATAGAATAGTGAAAGGAAAATGTATTTAATAAAAACAACCGGTTGGAGGTAAATAAAACAATTTTGTTTCTCAAATCTTATTAAACTTTTTCGGATATAATTTAAAACAAATGTAAAGCTTTAAAAAAAGGTGTAATTTATTTATCAACAATTTAATGGAAAAATATTAAGAATCATGAAAGTTGTTGATAAATAAGTTATATTCTTTTTTTTAAAGTTTTACATTTATCTTAAATTATTATCTGAAAAAGTTTAATAGGATTTGAGAAAAAAAATAGCTTTATTGATATCCAACCGATTGTTTTTCTTAAATACATTTTCCTTTCACTATTTTATATTTTATTTAAACTTTATCTTTTATTAATTAATACAATTTTGTTTAATATTTAAATTAAAAACGATATATATTATATATATGTGTGTGTGTGAGAGAGAGAGAGATGTGTGTATTAAAATATAATTAAGAAAGAAAAATAAAAAAATTATAATATATAAATATCAAATTTATAGTTTATTAATATTTAATATAACAAATAAAATTGAAGGATAAATATTTTAAACCTTTTATAACACAAAGACTAAATATTTTAAAATTTAAACAACACAAGGACTAAATATGTAACTTTTTAAAAGTTTTTAACGGCTACTTTTAACTGGGTTAGTGATAAGGACGAAAATAGAAGTAAAATGAAACCACAAGGACCAAAAAAACAGTTTCAAAACCACAGGGACCAAAAAAACAGTTTCAAAACCACAGGGACCAAAAAAACAGTTTCAAAACCACAGGGACCAAAAAAACAGTTTCAAAACCACAGGGACCAAAATCGTTATAAACAGTAAACCACAGGGACTAAAATCATAGTTTACTCAAAATTCTAATACTATCTTTAATTCTATAGTAGCAAAACTTAACGGTGTTAAAAACACCGTCAATATGACCAAAACTGTAATAAACTCTAACAGGATTAAAAGTTCCCTTAGAGCCCTTCAAGAATTGAATCTTTCCAAAAATGCTAGTGCCATCCAGATTCTTTGCAAACACGTCCAAATCTCCGTTATCTCCGTCAACTTTATTAACCTGATTGGGAATAGTGCTAACCATATCAGCTCTTGACATATCCAGGTTAAGATCAGAGATAACCCTGTTGCCAAACACTTCTCCAGAAAACCTCCAAACAGCCAAATCAGCCATCATATCTGATCCAAAAAGCCCATTCAGCCATACCATTTGAAACAGAAACTATCATTAAGCACCAAAATAAGCCATCGATCCCACATACTTTTAGCACTATTAAGCCGAATCATACAGTCATCCCACCAGATTCGATAAAACCAAACCAATTCCCATCGAAATAAATATAAATGCCACCAAAGAAGCTTATCAATGCAATTGAAGCCTAATCGAAAATCAATCCAATACTTAAGACCATCAATCAGCTTCCAATCAGTATTACTCAGATAGCTTAACCCATTAAGTCGAAACAGCCAAAACAACTTCAATTGCCTTCGATTACCAGATGCAAAAAACAGGAAGCATAAATTCCTCAGCCATCGATTGAACCACCAGAACCAATTGGTAATTCCAATTAAACCCAATAAACAGATGCAAAAATAAGCTAATTTTCTTTGTCGAAACAAAGACAGAATCATCCCAAGCTCCAAAAAGACATCTTCCAATAAACAATCAAGCAACCCACAACAGAACTGATAAATGCAAGAAGGCTTTGGAGGAACCCAATAAGGTTTTTGACGGTTGTCAATTGCAACGCAGACAAGCGGTGGACGATCAACGTGCAAACAAAAATACTAAAAAAATTCCATTGGTTACACCTACTGGTCGTGGAAACCTACAGCAAAGTGACATTGCGAATCTGGCTTATGGTTATGGTGGACTGTATGCTCCTCAGCTTATGAATCCAGCAGCCGGAATCTTGGGTGGTGGAGGTTCAAAGCTCAATGAATTAAGAAGTAGCTGTAACCGTTACTGAAAGGAGCTCACGTATAACGGTACCAATATCCATACGATCTTGTGGAGACTCCGAAGAGCATTTCACTCCAATTTTCAGCAATGAAATCAAACACATCTCTTTCACATCATCTTGTACAAGCATTGGATCCACAATCTGAAGCACAAAACCACCAGCCAAGGCACTTCTAGCGTACGAATGCAGGCTTAAGCCTTCTCGGAACATTGGATCAACAGGTTTTTTCCCGGTCAACATCTCTAACAATAGGATCCCGTAGCTATATATGTCTCCATCAGTCGATACCTCATTTCCCATTCCGTATTCTGCAAGTCATATAGAAGTATATGTATAATAAAATAGAGAACATAAAAACAAAAAAAAACAATCGATTGGATTAGTAATGTTCGTTAATTTACCTGGTGGTGCATATCCAATGGTTCCTCTGACATGACTTGAGCTACTCTTGTTTGCATCATAAGGTTCGTCAAGGGAAAGGATTTTTGCAAGCCCGAAATCTCCAACATGAGCAACCATGTCAGCATCCAATAATATGTTGCTTGGCTTCAAATCACGATGAACAACAACATTTCCACAACAATAATGTAGATAATCAAGAGCATAAGCCACATCTTTGGCAATGCTTATTCTTTGAACAAGATCTACTGTGGTGCTTGAGTGCAACCAAGTCTCGAGACTACCATTTGGCATGAAATCATAGACTAAGGCCTTGAAATCATTTCCTTGGAAATCGAGACTTGAGCAAGAAGTGATAACCTTCAACAGATTGCGATGACGAATATTTTTCAAGGCTTCACATTCAGCCATAAAACTTCTTGAACCTCCTCGGCGTTGGAGGTTTAGTACTTTGATAGCCACTGTCAGATCATTTTCCTCAATAACTCCTTTATAAACTGAACCAAAACCGCCTGCACCAATCAGATTTGATGCAGAGAACCCTTGGGTCGCCTTGAAAAGCCTTCCATACGAAATCTTGTCAAAAGGCAGCAAGCATGAGCGTATTGAGGGAAGTGAGATTGCCAATGGATGGTGGAATTCCACCTGTTAAATTATTGTTGGACATGAGTATGCCTTCGATCATCAACATAGAATTAAAAATATTTGGAATTTTTCCGGATAGCATATTGGTAGTTAAGTCAATCAACCGTAGTTTTGAGCAACTTGATATGTTGGCTGGGATTTCTCCCGTGAATGAATTATGGTGAAGGGATAAGAGTTGTAATCGAGATAAACGGCCTATTTCAGGAGGGATACTTCCATGAAGTTGGTTTCTACTAAAGTTCATGTACCTGAGGAAGCTGAGGTTGCCTATATAAGGAGATATAGAACCAACCAAACCCTTGTCCGATAGATCCAAGGTCGTGACTCTTTGGTGTCGTCGACCGCATGTCACTCCTTGCCACTGGCATAGAGAAAGGGAATTATTCCAAGATCTAAAAACACCTTGAGGGTCATCTGTAATCTTGGATTGAATTGCGAGTAATGCAACACGATCTGTATCGACATTAGAACTAGAGACAACTCCATTCATTTGTATTACAAGAGCAAGAACCAAGATGACTGCTTTCCGGAAGAATGAGAAGCTCATAATTGCTACAGTTGATGATTTAAAGAGGGTGCTTGATAGAAACAAATAACTATAAAGTTATCTATTTATAGAGATAGGTATCAACTACTATAAAACAACTAATATTTTGAATATGAGTTTTTTTTCTATATAAAAAAGTTGTGATTAATCAAAATCAAATGCTGCAATTTATTATAATGGTGTAATATAATAATCATACAAAGTCCCATAAAAAGGAACTCTAAAGATTTGAGTACAATATTCCATTGGTCCTTGGTCTATTCGATTTTATATTTCATTTTTAAGCTTTGACCCAAAAAGGACGGCAAGGGTAGGTATACTATAAAACAATTCATATTTTGAACATTTAAATCTAAACCCAAAAAGCACAGTAAGGGTAAGTATCAACTATGATAAAACAAGTGATATTTTGACCATAGGTCATTTTCTATATAAAAAGCTTTGATTAATCATTTTTAAGTCCAAACCCGAAAAGCACGGCAAGGGTAGGTATCAACTACTATAAAACAATTCATATATGACAAGGGGAAGGGGCTAGACATGAAGCATATATGACATAAAGAAGAGAACAATTACTAGCAGATAATCTTTCAAGCTATTTCAGAAGCAAATTGTTCACTTTCTTAACTGGAAGAGGATGATGGCAAGTTGAGCAGATGATTTTGTTTGGGATAGGATGTATGGTACATATATTCAGTTCAGATGATATGTATGGTACATCAAGTTGCTGCAAATATGTTGGAATATGTCCAAAAAAGTTATTTCGTGACAAGCCAACACATTGGAGGCCTCTCAAAGAGCTCAATGCTACTAGCAACAATCCATGAAAGAAACGGCCAGAAAAGTCCAGGAGTTCAAGGCTGATGCAGCCGCTAATACTACTTGGAAGTTCACCTGATAAATGATTCTCATACAAATCAAGTGATCCTAAGGGCATGTTTGTTAGCAGCTTAATGGACTCACAGCTTATTCAGTCAGCTATACATGACTGTTTGGTAGTGACTTAATGATATAGAAAGTGGCTAATAAGCTTCGTGGGTATACAGGTTTCCTATATATCTAGGAATGATGCCAGAGAAATTGTTAGCATATATTCCAGTTCTCCCAAGTTTCTAAGCTTGCCAATACTTTCAGGAATTTTACTTAAGCATATAATAACAAATATGAATGGCATATGAACAAAAACACATACCAGAAATCGTTTCAACATGATACCTTAATAGAGTTTAGTAAAACTAACCTGGAGCACTCGAGTTGGGTGCATCGAAACTGATTGATATGGAAGTAGTCATCCTCATCTATGGATCAAAATTCTTCTAAAGGTCTATACATTTTGTAATATTCAAATAATGACATCTATCGAAACTGCTTTCTTTCATCTGCATCACCAACAAGTTAATAAAAACCATCTTAGAAACTCCAATGCTGTTACGTTAGACTCCCAAATAACAAATGTTGGATTAGAAACAGGCCAAGTATACAATTATACATGCATGACTGCACAACTCATGTATAGAAACATAAACGGAGAGGAAACAGAAATTTCTAAACACTATCCAAATCAAGTCACACCATCAAATAGTTCATCAGCCCAATCCCTGGCAAAAAACCAGGCCAACTGGCCATTGGCCAAGTCACTTAACAGAAAACACGTAAAAGGATTACAAAATAGAAAGAGTGCACATTATTCAAATTGGAAATTGAATATGAGAGAACAAACCAACTCGATTGCAATGTACTATGACGCATGGGCTTTGACATTTCTTGTATTATAAATCAACAAAAGAAACCAGGAATTGCAAAAACTCAAAGTTGGTAAATTCAATTTTCATCAATGCTGAGACAAAAAAAGAAAAAAAAGCTCATAGATAATAAAAAAGGCCATGAAACCACTACAGGCAAAAGAGACAGCTGATACAAGACTCACACTTAAACAATGTAATCTGAAAGCAGAAGTGGCTGATTCCATGCTATATCACCAAGTTGCTTTCTGCAAGAAATCTTGAATCTTATGAATACGTGGAGAGTACTAACCTTGCAGTCCAAACAGAATTATAAGAAAACCAAGAACACAAAACTGCAAAACAGAGGGAAGAAAAGAATTTACCAATCAAGCCATGATAATCAAATCATCAGTAGGTAATCCATTCATTGACAGAACTTATATTGGCCAAGTCATGTAACCAAAAACATCTAAAAAGAACTATCAAACAAAAAAGATGTACAGGACAATCAAGTAATTTTGTGCGCCAATCGCAATGTCTC
This sequence comes from Silybum marianum, assembly GCA_036898165.1. Taxonomy (NCBI): domain Eukaryota; kingdom Viridiplantae; phylum Streptophyta; class Magnoliopsida; order Asterales; family Asteraceae; genus Silybum; species Silybum marianum. Next base: position 4,244,196 of record CM072532.1, read on the forward strand.
AACATGTACGTACCTTAAAAAGCTCGTTTCAAAAGAGATTGAAGAAGTTCATCTAGCACACATGATGAAGAGACAACCAAAACATGAAGCTTGAGGTTAAAATCAACAAAAGAAATGGGGATTGCAGAACCTCAAAGGTGAATTCCAGTAAGCAAGTACGATTTCCATAAATCATCACACAAAATGCAAAATTGCTATCATTAGCATGCAGATCATTTAAAAAAATGCCATGATATCACTACTATACATGCCAAAGAGGCAATAAAAGACTTACTCTTGAACATCAGGAGGAGAAATTAATGAGATCACCAAGATGGAATGGTCAATTCCAGCCCGTGTGAGAGAACTCTTGAGCATTGTTTTATTAATTAGCCATATGAGGATCTGCATGCAACATCAGCCGCTACTTTCTGCAAGAAAAATCCACATTACAAAACACCACATGGAGGGAAACGGATAGGAAGTCGATCACTGAAAATTGAAGGAATAGAAAATTCAGTAACATCATAATGGATGTATATGTTAAGGCACTTACAGGGTTTCAACGCTCAACTGGCAATTTCGAGCAGACCCCTAAATTTTCAGAAATAACAAGTACAATGCTCACTGCGGACAGAAAGGTCACCTTTGGCATAAATGAGAATGCATTTATAAGGAATTTCTGGTGGTTCATGATCATGAGGTCTAAGAGCGTGGTTCATGATCATAAGGTCTTGCATCTACAAGAGCTATGCCATTTTAGAAATTTTGGAGATTTGGAAGGGTTTGCTTCAACAGTGATGCTGAACTCCCCAAATTTGGAAGGAAAAAGAGAAAATATAGCATACCTGTTGGAGATGCTCTAACAAAATGGCATACTATCGCGCTTAAAGAGAAAAGTGATATCTTTTCACCATCACAACCATGGACAAAAAAAGCCAATTTTAACCACAGACAATACACGAGTTAAGAATGTAGACATCATCTCCACAAAGAACAAAACAATTTAGAAAGTTAATTTCAAACATCGTACTCGAGTTGGCTAGAAGAACAAAAAGCAAAGCATCCTGCAAAAAGCAGGACCATCCAATTGCCAAAGCCAACTTATAATCTTAAAATTTGATGATAACTTTCAATGTACATTAGGATTTTTGTAGTTAAATTCTATCCATCTGTTTTTGTTGTTGGTCTGGTCGATGCTGGTGGCTGGAAATTCACCATAAACCAGGGGGAAGGTATCTTCTGTGTAGAGTTGTACTAGTGGTTAGGCCATAAAATTGCACTGCCAGCACTTGGTATTTGGTTTTTGTTGAGAAACTATAATTTGAAGCTTTAACTTGTATATGGCATGTCATGGATTGCTAATCTTGATGGTTTATTGAGGATTGTTTGTCAGCAACATCCACTAGAGGATAATTAATTTCACCGTTTTAGGACTAATAAACTATGTTGTAGTAACATCCAGATATCTTGTTGTGACTTTAACACCTTGAGGGTCACTGGTAATCTTGGATTGAATTACCAGTAATGCAAGACGATCTGTATCGACATTAGAACTAGAGACCACTCCATTCATTTGTATTACAAGAGCAAGAAACAGGACTACTGCTTTCCAGAAGAATGATGAGCTCATAATTGCTACAAGTGTTATTGAAGATTTAAAGAGAGGGAGCTTGATAGAAAGAATAACTATTATAATGCTATCTATTTATATAAAGATCATGCAAAAACCCATAAGAAGGAATTCTAAAGATTTTGAGTGTAATATACCATTGATCTTAATTTGGTGTATTTATTAGTTTTCTTTTCCCATTTGTAAGTCTGAACCCACGGTATCTAAGAAAGACTTTCTAAACCCAAGGAGAGGCTAAAAGACACGCTTTTTGCAAGTCAACTTACGACATTTTACCTAAATAAGCTATATGTGGAGGATACTTTCCTTGCCATATAAAAATTAGGAGAGGCTAAAAGACTTGCTTTTTGCAAGTCAACTTACAACACTTGCAAGTCAACTAAAAAGAAGAAAATAGAATATTTATTTAATGTAAGAATTGAACCTACAACCTATTGCAAGTCATGATTTAACCTAACTACTTTTAACCATCTCACCCATGTAAAATATTTGCCATAAATTTGGTTTTAAAATATTTGAGAGCACCCTTTTAAATCAAGTGGGTGCACCTTTCAGGCATTTAAACCTTCTTTATTACAATAATCGAGTGAGCGGGAGCAAGGGAGCCCCGCTCAACCCTTGATAGGTCCGCCCTTGTTTCTGCTAGAAAATGGCAAATGTCCGTCACATTGCTTTCTTTCAGCTGCATCACCAACAAGTTAATAAAAAACATCTAAAGACTCCAATGTTGTTACATTAGACTCCTAAATAACAAGTGTTGGATTAGAAAGAAGGCCAAGTATACAATTGTACGTGCATGAATGTATTAAACGAAGAGGATATAGAAATTTCCAAACAACACTATCCAAATGATCAGGTCACACCATCAAATAGGTCATCAGCCTCCCTAACAAAAAAACCAGAAGGCCAAGTCACTTTACAGAAAACACGTAAAAAGATTATAAAATAGAAAGATTGCACATGATTCAAATCGGAGATTGAATATGAGAGGACAAACCAACTTGATAACAATGTACCATAACACATGGGCTTGAATATGAATTGAGATTTTGAACATAAACGACATACCAACTTGCTTGCCATTTACCAGGATTGCAGTTTACCACCATGCATGGGCTTGGCAAGAATATACATTCATTTTGCCACCATCACAACCATGGGGAAAAAGAGCCAATTTTGACCTTGGGAGTTAAGAATGAAGACCCCTACACAAAGTACAAAACAATTTAAAAAATTAATTTTTCAAACATGCTAGACCAGAAACAATGTACGTGAGTTGGCTAGATCCATGGTCTAGGAGAAGAGCAAGAAGCAACACGTCCTACAAAAAGCAGAAATCCAATTGCCAAAGCCAATTTGTAATTATTAAATTTGATGATCACATCAATGTACATTGATGTGACTTATGTATGATTTTTTGACTAGTTATATTCACTTCATGAAATTCCAGTGTACCTACATGGAAGTGAAGGTATGCATGTGCATACTCTAGAAAAAATTTTTGTAGAAAATAGAAGAGATTACTTAAGGAAAGAATATCAAACCAACCATTACAAATCTCTTTAAGATCTTTCTAGCTTTAAAGGAAGACTTTGTTGAGCTAAGAACAACTGAAGGGAAGGAACTGCTGCATAAACTGTAAAAAATGATAAAAACCAAGTCAAACGTACACAAACTATTACAGAACAGCAAGAGAAGCAGTAGGATTACCAAGTAATGTCATCCATAAGAATAAGATACCACATATAAAACACAAAAGAAAAGGATGATGGACATTGGTGCAAGAAAGAAAACTTGATGAAACAAGAACGAGAACTACCCAATCAACCTTGGGAAGAAATCTAGTCCAAAAAATTGATCTTGAGTTAGCTTGGTCAATCAACAGCCTACGAAAGAGCAAGAAACCATGCATCCTAAAAAAAACAGACCATCATATCACCAAACCCAACATTTAAATCAAAGAATAAGTGTTGGAATAAAAACTGGCAACGTCTAAAAGCATGAATGTGCTTCTGCAGAGTTCATGTACAAAAACATATATGGAAAAAATAAATTCCTAACAACACCATCTAACACAGCCAATGAAGTCATGATATCAGATAATATTCCAGTAGGCCGTTCTAGAGGACACTCTAAATGGCAAAGTCATTGAACGAGATACAAGTAGAAGACCAAAATTCAAAACATACACTAAAATACAGACGTGCATTTTGCGACCCACAACTACAGAAGAAGCTAAAACCAATCGAACCACAGACCACACAGGAGTTACAAACGAAGATATGCACAGAATACTCTACATTTAAGGAATATTAGTCATATTGTACCAAAAATCCTCGGCTTACAGAATTTCAAAACTCAAGGAATCAAGAAGTAGCTGTAACCGCTACTGAAAGGTCATGGATAATGGTACCAATATCTATTCGATCTTGTGGAGACTCAGAAGAGCATTTTACTCCAAATTTCAGCAATGAAATCAAACACATCTCTTTCACATCAGCATGTACAAGCATTGGATCCACAATCTGAAGCACAAAACCACCAGCCAAGGCACTTGCAGCATATGAATGCAGGCTTAGGTCTTCTTGGAACATTGGATCAACGGATTTTTTCCCTGTCACCATCTCTAACAATAGGATCTCGTAAATAGGATCTCGTAGCTATATATGTCTCCAATGGTCGATACTTCATTTCCCAGTCCATATTCTGCAACTCATATAGAATTATATGTATAATAAAATAGAGAACATAAAAACAGTCGATTGCATTAGTAATGTTTGTCAATTTACCTGGTTCCTCTGACATGACTTGACCTACTCTTGATTGCATCAGGAAGTTCGTCAAGGGAAAGGATTTTTGCGAGCCCGAAGTCTCCAACATGAGCAACCATGTCGGCATCCAATAAAATGTTGCTTGGCTTCACGATGAACAACAACATTTCCACAACGATAATGTAGATAATCAAGAGCATAAGTCACATCTTTGGCAATGTTTATTCTTCACAACTTATGTACAAAAACATATACAAGGGGAAAGGAATTCCTGGCTGTGCCATCCATAACATGTCGTGATTAAGAAGATGGAGGGCCCACACTGCACCGGTCCCACGCCATCATATATATATGGGAGGTGAATACAAAAGAATTCTACTCCATAAGCTCTAAAACTCACAAACTTAACTAAAGAACTCATAAGCAATAATATTTCAATTAAGCAAAATGAGAAGCTGCCATGCGGCATCAGCCAAATTCAAGTAACAAAAAGAATGCAGAAACATGTGTATATGTGTGGAAAACAAATGCAACATCATAATGCATGCATATGTTAAGGCGTTTACAGGATTTTCAAAGCTGAAGTCACAATTTCATGTACATCTTAAATTTGAAGAAAATACTCCTACAAGAATAGAACACTATAGTACTTACCACGAGATAGACGTACAACCAAGCCCATTATGAACTCCAACTTCAGTGCTGGGGAAAAGGCTCAAGATCCTGAATGTTGATAGTTCTCATCATGACCGTTCTAGACGATGACACTCTAAACAGAAAATTCATTTATCAAGATACAAGTAGAAGACTAATATATGATCAAATCATCAGCCATTCCATGACATAACTCTAAAAGGTCGTCATTTAATGAATAACTATAAATGTCACATAGAGAATTTAGACCTATATAAACAGAGTATGCTTTGTTAATCTATCAAATCAAGAGAGAGAGAGAGAGAGAGAGACGTTTTCTAGAAAACCCACCCGGCCTTTACTGGTAAAGGATAGAAGTTGTATTTGAGATAAACAGACTATTTCAGGAGGGATACTTCCATGAAGTTGGTTGCTTTTACAGATCTGAAAACACCTTGAGGGTCATCTACGATCTTGGATTTGATTTCCATAAATATGAAATGGCTAACATCAACAAGGAGAAATGAGATTACCTTCCAGCATCTCAGGAATTTTGTTGAGCTCCTAGATACCTAAGAACCATAAAAGCAGATAAATAGAACACTACAGTACTAGCTTACCAAAAAATAGAAGGGACAACCAACGTTTTAAGCATGTACATAAGAACCACAAAAACAGATAAAAAAACAACCACCTATCATGAGGTCTAACAAAATTGCAGACTAGTGTTCTCTATGAAAAGGTGGCATCTTTTGAGTGCACTGGATATGAATATGAGACACCATAATCAATGTGTATGTGAAGTAGCCTTGCAGATTTTTCAAAGCAGAAATCGCAATTTCACACAGATCTTATATCGCCAGAAAGGGACTGCCAACATTAATAGATCATCATAGTACTTAACACAACACACGAAGGGGAAACCCAAAACATGCATTCTATAAATTTGGTTTCAAAAATATTTAAGAGCACCCTTCAAAATCAAGCGGGTGCATCTTTCTGACATCTAAACCTTTTTTCTCTTACAATAATCGAGTGAGGGGGAGCAAGGGAGCCCGCACAGCCTGTAATAGGTCTGCCCTTGTTTCTGCTAGAAAATGGCAAAAGTTCGTCACACTGCTTTCTTTCATAAAGTTAATAAAAACCATCTTAGAAACTCCAAAATGCTGTTACGTTAGACTCCTAAATAACAAATGTTGGATTAGAAACAGGCCAAGTATACAATTATACATGCATGACTGCAACACTCATGCATAAAAACATAAACGGAGAGGAAAAAGAAATTTCTAAACATTACCCGAATCAAGTCACACTATCAAATAGTTCATGAAACCACTACAGCCAAAAGAGACAGCTGATACAAGACTCACACTTAAACATCAACAAGGAGGGAAGAGAGTATCACATCATGATGGGATGTAAACAATGTAATCTGAAAGCAGAAGTGGCTGATTCCATGCTACATCACTACGTTGCTTTCTGCAAGAAATCTTGAATCTCATGAATCATTGACATGGAGAGCACTAACCTTGCAATCTAAACAGAATTATAAGAAAACCAAGAATATCATACTGCAAAACAGAGGGAAGAAAATAATTTACCAATCACATCATCCGAATCAAGCCATGATAATCAAATCATCGGTAGGTAATCCATTCATTGACAGAACTTATATTGGCCAAGTGATGTAACCAAAAAACATCTAAAAAGAACTATTAAACAAAAAAGATGTACAGGACAATCAAGTAATTTTGTGTGCCAATCGCAATGTCTCAACATGTACGTACCTTAAAAAGCTCGTTTCAAAAGAGATTGAAGAAGTTCATCTAGTACACATGATGAAGAGACAACCAAAACATGAAGCTTGAGGTTAAAATCAACAAAAGAAATGGGGATTGCAGAACCTCAAAGGTGATTCCAGTAAGCAAGTACGATTTCCATAAATCATCACACAAAATGCAAAATTACTATCATGCAGATCATTTTAAAAAAATGCCATGATACCACTACTTTACACATGCCAAAGAGAGGGGAAATAAAAGACTTACTCTTGAACATCAGGAGGAGAAATTAACGAGATCACCAAGATGGAATGGTTAATTCCAGCCCATGTGAGAGAACTCTTGAGCTTTTTTTTATTAATTAGCCATATGAGGATCTGCATGCAACATCAGCCGCTACTTTCTGCAAGAAAAATCCACATTACAAAACACCACATGGAGGGAAACAGATAGGAAGTCCATCACTGAAAATTGAAGGAATAGAAAATTCAGTAACATCATAATGGATGTATATGTTAAGGCACTCACAGAGTTACAGGGTTTCAAAGCTCAAGTGGCAATTTCGAGCAGACCCCTAAATTTTCAGAAATAACAAGTACAATACTCGCTGCGGACAGAAAGGCCAATCAAAGATGGAAAACCCATGAAAAGAGCGACCACCTTTGGCATTAATGAGGATGCATTTATATGGAATTTCTGGTGGTTCATGATCATGAGGTCTAAGAGCGTGGTTCATGATCATAAGGTCTAGCATCTACAACAGCTATGCTATTTTAGAATTTTTTTGAGATGTGGAAAGGTTTGCAGTGATGCTGAACTCCCCAAATTTGGAAGGAAAAAAAAGAGAAAATATAGCATACCTGTTGGAGATGCTCTAACAAAACGGCATACTATCGCGCTTTAAGAGAAAAGTGATATCTTTTCACCATCACAACCATGGACAAAAAAAGCCAATTTTAACCACAGACAATACACGAGTTAAGAATGTAGACATCTCCACAAAGAAGAAAGTTAATTTCAAACATCGTACTCGAGTTGGCTAGAAGAACAAAAAGCAAAGCATCCTGCAAAAAGCAGGACCATCCAATTGCCAAAGCCAACTTATAATCTTAAAATTTGATGATAACATTCAATGTACATTGATGTGACCTACAATTGTATTATAAGTTTTAGTCAAGTGAATAGCATATTAATTCGTGAAATTTCAATGTAACTACATTACACGAAATAGGAGGGACAACCAAAGCCATGCACTCAACCTTTGGTGTCGGGGAAAAGGCTCATCACGATGTCTAACAAAATTGCTGACTAGAAGGGTCTACAAAAAGGTGAGATCTTTTTTAGCAAGGTTACTGATATGAATATGAAGAATTGGAAATAAGCAAATAAGCAAAAAGCACATCTAAAAACAAAAAGTTTATGGAGAACTACCAATGCCATACTCGAGACTAATTGTCGGCATAAAACCATATTTATGACAGTCCAAGGTGCAGCCTACCAAACAACTTCTAGCTCCAAACAAGATGTGCTGGTACAAAAACTGCCAAAGTAAGAAACCATGAACATGTTATTGCAAAACTCATCAGCGATCGCGGTGACAGAACTTTCAAAGACCAAGTCATTTACTGAAAATAAGTAAAAGAACTATAAATGCCACACAGAGAATGTAGACGTATATAAACAGAGTATTTAGAAAAGCTGTGTTAATGTATCAAATCAAGAGAAGATATTTTCTAGAAAACTTGGCCTTTGATTAAAGGTGATTAAATTCAAGTAAGATTTTTTAAACCCAAGGAGGGATTAAAAGCTCTCCATTTTCTAATTCAACGTAAACACATTTTGTGATAATTTGAAGTGGAGGATAACTCTCTCCTGTCAACATCTTTCGGCACTTTTGACCTTTGGATCCCAAGCTCAAACCAATCGGGCACCACCACCCTTGTGGTTTTATTTATTTCTTCTATTTGATAAATCTAGGAATGACCCAAGAGAAACGGTTAACATCATAATAACACTTGTGGAGCGGATGTAAAAAATGTAAGTTGAAAGCAGAAGCGGCTGATTCCAGTCACTCATCCAAGTCAACATAAAATAACTATCTCCTGGCAGACTTGATACCAAGAGTCACTAAAAAACCATATTTTGAGACTGACCAACCAAGTTATATGTCCACGGTGCAGCCTACTAAACAACTTCCAGCTCCAAATAAGAAGTGCTGGTACAAAACTGCCAAAGTATAAAACCATGAATATGTTATTGCAAAGCTCATGTACATGACATAAAATGAGAGAACTCTAAAGGCAAAGTCATTTAATGAAAAACAACTAAAGTAACTATAAAATAACCAGAGAACATAGATATATATATAAACAGGGTATATTACTCTGGGAACTAAGAATAAACAGTTCCACATCACTACCATTATCCGGCTTAGCAGTCAACTGCATCTGATCCAAAGACTAGACGAGTTAATGGAGATAAAGATCAAATACGCAACTCCTTTCTCAACATTTCTCAAGAGGAGTAGATATGCAATGTAAGTGACATCAATTATCTCTTTATTCGAAACCCACAATAAAGTACATTTAAAGATCAGCCAGTGAAATAAAATAAACAAAAACCAAAAGTTGTAGTTGAGCACATCCTTTTGATGGACTTAAGAGGGGAAAATCAGGCTATTGGTCAAGTCATTTTGTAGGCAATGTCTCGACATGTACTCGTTTCAAAAGAGATTGAAGAAGTCCACCTAACACACATGATGAAGACACGGCCAAAAGATGAAGCTTGAGATTAAAATCAACAAAAGAAATGGGAATTGCAGAACCTCATAGGTGATTCCAGTGCCAAACAAGTTTGATTAATTTCAAGAAATCATGACACAAAATGCAATATTACTAAAAAATCCCATGATACCACAACGTACATGCCAATTAAAGAGAGGGCCAACAAAAGATTTACTCTTAAACATCAGGAGAAGAAATTGATGAGAGAACCAAGATGGACTGTAAAACAATATAATACTAAAGCAGGAATCGTCAATTCCACCCCGTGTGACAGGGAGAGAAATCTCGAGCATTGTTTTTCTAATCAACCGTATGGGGTTCTGCTCTGCATGCAACACCAATCGTTATTTCACAAAAAAAAATCACATTACAAAACACCATCAAGGAGGAGGGAAAGGGATAGGAGTTCCATAACCGAAAATTGAAAACATGTGTGTGTGGTGGAACACAAACACAATACAATAACTATGGAAATCAATAATCATTCACGCATCTCAATCCTATGGGATGGAAATAATCATTTAATAAATCCTTATAAAAGTTGGGGAGAAAATTCATTTCAAAAGTTGACCAACGGCATGGAGAGGGGTGCGGAAGGGGTCAACTCTAACCAATGTCATCAGAAATTTCCAGTAAATTACATATTGGTCCTTGATTTTTCTTTTTTGCAAAATGGTCCTTTTACGCACAAAAGGTGTGCGGTTGTGATGGTCCGATGGCTACTTTTGTAAACTCTTTATTTTATGGTTAATTATTTTTGTAATATTATTTTTCAAAATGGTTATTTTGGTCAAAAACCCAAAAAACAAATATAAACACAAAAAAGTAGATGCTAATTGATACCTAAATCTTAACTTATAGTTGTAGTGATAAAGGATACTATTTGATGAAATTTCAATGTTGAAACTAATACCTAAATGCTAGTAAATAGAAACGATCTTAAGATTCAGAATCAAAAGGTTCATAATCTAGATTTCATGAACAAGAGGACGAAATTTCCATTACACTGTTGTCTTTATGCTGCTTCTATATATTGAGCTCTCCATTGCAATCTCAAGGAAAACCAAAAAAGAACATCAGTAGAGTTGGACTTCTCGATAACGACTTATAATTCCAAATAACAAGTGTTGTAATAAAAATTAGTAATGCATAAAAGCAAGAATATAGAAAACCATTCATAACATGTCATTATGGAGAACTCTTAAAAAATGACTGCTGAAGAAGAAAAATGGTCTTTTTAATCTTACCAATGAGAATCCTTGAAATTAAATGTTCAGATGAGGAGCTGCATGCTGCATCAGCAGTAGCTTTCGGCAAGAAATCCACACCGAACAACACTAGAAAGGGAAACGGAAATCATGCCCATCACCCAAATTTAAGTAATAAAAATGCAGAAACATGTGTATATATATGTGTGGAAAACAAATGCAACATCATAAATCATAATGCATGCATATGTTAAGGCGTTTACAGGATTTCCAAAGCTGAAGTCACAATTTCATGTAGATCTTAAATTTGAAGAAAATACTCCTACAAGAATACAACGCTACAGTACTTATAGACGTACAACCAAGGGCCATGAACTCCAACTTCAGTGCTGGGGAAAAGGCGCAAGCAACTGAATGTTGATAGTTCTCATCATGAGGCCTAACATAATTGATGACTAGCATGCTCCATAAAAGGTAGATATAAATATGATTATATGAAGAGTTGAAATAACTAAGCAAGAAAAAAGAAGTTATGGAGAACTACCAACGCCAAACTCAATACCAATAGTCAATACAAGACTTCGACAAGTGAATAGCATATTACTTCATGAAACTCCAATGTACCTACATGGAAGTGAAGGTATTCATGTGCATACTGTAGTAAAAGAAAAGTGTAGTGTTTTATATCATTGTGCAAATTTGTTATTATAGTGCATTCCTTGTTTTTTTTTGCTAAGGTAGTATATACCATGGTTGACAAATATGGATCTACCACTCAGTCAAAACCAATACATAATTTGAAATGATGTAAGTGGAGAGATGATCTTACTATTCATAAGTAAAAGGTACATAATCTAGATTTCAAGTAAAAGATCATTAGCTATCTTTTGGCTGTTTCAGCAACAAATTAAAACCACCTAATTAAAGAGCTCCATTATCATGAGGGAAAACCAAAAAAATAACATCAACAGGGTTGGACTTGTCAATTATGATAATAAAGAACACCAATGATAAAACCAAGTCAAACAAACATACACAAAGTATAACAAACAGAAAAGAGATAGAGCTAAAAGAACAAGAGAATCAACAGAAGCGATGTCTTCCATAAGAAAAAGCCGATGAGTGACATACATGTGAGAAAGAAATATTAACAGATCAAGACAATATCAACCTTGAGAAGAAAACTATTCCAAAACATTGATCTTGAGTTAGCTTGGTCAATCGACACCCTACGGAAGAGCAAGAAACCATGTACTCTAGACCATCATATTTCTAAACCCAATAAAATGGAGGTAAATAGCTCAGTACCTAAACAATTTCTAGCTTCAAATAACAAGTGTTGGAATAAAAACTGGTAGTGCATAAAAGCATGAATGTGCTTCTGCAGAGTTCATGTACAAAAACATGTAGAAGTCATGATATCAGATAATATTCCAGTAGGTTGTCAACCGCTCTAGACGATGACACTCTAAATGAAAAATTCGTTATCAAGATACAAGTAGAAATATGAATAATTGGAAATAACTAAAAGAGCAAAAATCACATCTAAAAACAAAAAAGTTATAGAGAACAAGCAATGCCATACTTGATAGTACTAATAGAGATAGGCTAACCAAGGTGCAACTTACCGAACAACTTCTAGCTCCAAACAAGATGTGCTGGTACATAAACAGAAAGAAAAGAAGAAATTCTCAAAATCAAATCATCAGCCATTCCATGACGGAACTCTAAAAGGACGTCATTTAATGAATAACAAGTAAAAATTCACACAGAGAATGTAGACCTATATAAACAGAGTATATAGGTCTACTATTACCTGGGCCGACTCTAGGCTTTTGATGCCCTTGGGCTCTTGCTTCCCTGGGCGACCGCCACTTCGCCCGGCCCTTGAGTCGCCCCTGGGTGGGTGGCATCTTTTGAGTGCACTGGATATGAATATGAAGTCAGAAAAAGATAAAGAAAACTAATAGCAAAAAGCACATAAAACACAAGAAGTTGTGGAGAACGGCTGATGCCATACTTGACATGAATAGTAACTAAAAGTTAGCTTTTTTTAGCTTCTTAGTAGAGATAAAAGAACAGTGAGGCCTAGAAGTCTGCTAAACGCCCCTAGCCCCTAAAGCTAGGACCTTGCTGGAGCTTTAAGAGATAGGAGGCTTCAAACACTCGCTAAGCCCCTATTGAATCGAGATAGGCACCGTGAAAGAAAGAACTTCGCTAGCTTACCCCACGTAGCAGTCCTAGTAAATACCTGTGCTTTATAGAATAGGGCCTCTTACTTGGGAAATTGTGGTCGACCCCGCCTACACCTTCCTCGGAATAATATAAAACCATATTTTGAGACAGGATAGCTAAAATAGATAAGAGAACTCATAAGAACTACACTTCAACTAGGCCATATGAGCTGCTCTCCATGCTAAATCAGCAATTCCTTTCTGCAAGAAATCCACATTACAGAACACCAGAAAGAAAAAGAATATCATGCCCATCACCACAAATTGAAGGAACATAAAGTGCAACAACAATTAATGTGTATGTGAAGTAGCCTTGCAGATTTTTCAAAGCAGAAATTGCAATTTCACGCAGATCTTATATTGCCAGAAAGGGGACTGCCACATTAATAGATCATCATAGTACTTACCAAAACACACAAGGGGCAACACAAAACATGCATTCCATTACCTAAGGATTTCCATTGGCCCATGATCAAACCCTCTAGAAATCTAATGTTGATAGCTTCATTAATGAAGTCTAACAAAATTGCAGACTTGTGTGCCCTATATAAATAGTGAGATCTTTGAGGCTACCAGATATGGATATGTAGACATCGAAATAACTAAATAAGCAAAAACAGCATGTCAACAGAAAAACACATGGAGAATTACTGATAACTAAAACAGAGCCTAATGTGCATCCATATGACGTAAAATGTTCTTAAAAATATTATTGAATCGGTGAATAGTTAAGTTAGTACCTGAAATTAAAAATTCTCAAAGAGAAGATGATCATACGATTTATAATCTACATTTCTGCTCAGCAGCGGACCCAGGAATTTTCCTGAGCGGGTGCACCTTTAAGGTGGATCAAGGGTCCACAAAGTTCGGGCTTGACCTGGGGAAAGTCAAAGCGGTTTCACTTGGGGAAAAGTCAATTGTGTCGACTTAGGGATAGAATACATTTTTTTAAATGAAATCGACCTTGACCCCTAAAAATAAATATATGTCGCCTTGAAAACGAGATAAAAAACAGCGCTCTTTAATATGAATTTGCAAAGAAAAGGAAAAATAAATCATGAAAAAAAGTAATAAAATTAAAATGGGAGAAACATAAATGAAAAGCTGCTTTGGTGTAGTGGTAGTTATGTCAATAATTGTACTTGAGGTTTGTGAGTTCGATCCTTGCAGATCTATCTTTCTGTTGATATTTTTAGTAATAACTATCTAGGGGCCATGGGAGCTGAGATTTAAGAGATGAAAAATAAAATATGTATTAGATGTAGGAATCGAACCTACAACCTATTGTAAGTCATGAATTAACCTAACTACTCTAACAAATCTCACCCATGAAAAATATCTGCTATAAATTTGGTTTCAAAATATTTGACAGCACCCTTTAAATTCAAGTGGGTGCACCTTTCTGACATCTAAACTTTTTTCTCTTACAATAATTGAGTGAGGGGGAGCCTGCTCAGCGCTTAACAGGTCCCCCCTTGTTTTCTGCTAGAAAATGGCAAAAGTTCGTCACACTGCTTTCTTTCATCAAGTTAATAAAAAACATCTTAGAAACTCCAATGCTGTTACGTTAGACTCCCAAATAACAAATGTTGGATTAGAAACAGGCCAAGTATACAATTATGCATGCATGACTGCACAACTCATGTATAAAAACATAAACGGAAAGAAAAAAGAAATTTCACACTATCAAATAGTTCATCAGCCCAATCCCTGGCAAAAAACCAGAAGGCAAACTGGCCAAGTCACTTAACAGAAAACACGTAAGAGGATTACAAAACAGAAAGAGTGCACATGATTAAAATTGAATATGAGAGAACAAACCAACTCGATTGCAATGTACAACGACGCATGGGCTTGACATTTCTTGTATTGTAGATCAACAAAAGAAACGAGGAATTGCAAAACCTTAAAGTTGGTAAATTCAATTTTCATTAATGCTGCGACACAAAATGAAAAAAAAAGCACACAGATAATTAAAAAGGCCATGAAACCACTACAGGCAAAAGAGACAGCTGATACAAGACTCACCTGTTATCCAAATACTAATGGTCAAAACTTGAAGGAAGTCTAGGGGCCGTTTATCCAAATACTTACCTTTAAACACTTACAGGTAAGATTCAACACCGTTACGTGTCTTACCGGGATGGATTTTAGTCCATCAAAAGTTTTGGTAAACTGCCCCAAAATCACGATAAACAGTTCAATTACCAAGTAACCAATTCATTTGTATAGTTAACTTCAAGTTTAGCAAAGATAGGGGGTGTTTACTAAGTAAGATCTTACCATATCTTGCATACCCAGGTAAGAGGTTGGGTGTTTACCAAGCTCTGATCACTGATTGTGTATCTGAACCAGAGGCAGAGATAAGAGACCCGATCGTATGAAAATCTAATTACTATGCAACATGTGAACCATGAAGTAATGTGGCATGTGCCAGTGCCATTGTATGCTTGGTCTGTCCATGGTTAACATGCTTTTATGTATTCCCCCCACCTTCAGCTGTCAAAAGAAACACTGGTCATAGTAACATCTAACATGAAAAGAAATGTTGCAAAAAAAATATCAAACAGAGGAAAATAGAAACTTTTAAGAGATTGACCAGCATCTTACCACATATTGCAAATTGTATGTCAACCTCGATGACGACAAATAGGTATGATGAAAGTACAAAAACAAAAAACTAAAAGATGCTCATGACATATGAAGGATAAATATATATATAACCCATGGTACCAAAAGAAACAATGATGTAGAAGAATTGGAGAAACCAGAGAAAGGTAACCATATCAAGAAAATGGTGATATATGAACCTGCAAACAAGCGATAAACAGTCATAACTTGGAAGATACACATGTAGGAAATCGACTAACCAAGACATTGTCAGAAACAATGAACTAAAAAAAAAAGAATTAAGATTGAATAAAGCTAAATGTAAACATATGATGAACTAACAAAAAACAACAGAGGAAATAAATAGAATAAAGAGAGAACAAGGTTTCTTCAATTGATCAAAAAGAAAGAACACATATGGATTAAACTACTTAATGATCTATACTCATATGTCATATGCAAACACGAACAATGATCTATACTTCTACATCATCTCTTTGAGTTGAGGAGTATAAAATATCATACTCCACGGTACATTACGATGCAATTTCCTAGTTTAGCTTTTTTTGTGGACCAGGGTTTCATTTTTTCACCTGGAAGCTATAAAGTGATTGGTGGCAGTAGTAAAATCAATGAAGAAAAGGAAGATCTAACATACCTTTTACTATCCTTCACAGCTAGTTTTCATCTTTGTACTGATGTCAGAGTGTGTGAAGAAGTGTTATTTTGGAGACAGGGATAACAAACAGCCTTAGCACATAATCCAACAGTAAGGCTGCGAAGGAAGGACTAAAGCTTGACATAGACTCTTTGAATTTTATTGCATTCCATGACTCAAAAAAGAAAATGAAGTCATACCAGATAACTAGAAAAAGATGCAGCTCATATCTTGTTTAAATGAGAACTCAAAAAATAAAATAGAATCAATATTGCTCACCACATCCCGGTATCCGCATTGCTATAAGTCAGCATGTTATTAACTTAAATGTAACTTGTCATGCATGTACACATTGACATTATTGAGAAGATCATAACCGTCAGTAAGTTATAGAACACAGACCTGTGCACTTTCTGTTGCAGTCTTTAGTATTTCCAGAACAGGGATACAAATTTGCAGACGTTGATCTAAACTAACAGATAACACATCTCATGGTTAGCGTACTCCAATAAGTTAGTTACTTGAATCAGCACTAAGTGCAACTACTTGTATATACACAAAACAACACATTTCATGAACACTCTTAAACCACATCTGGAGGCAGAGGAATATCTTTGCTTTCATCTTCATGTGCAGCTTCAGTGATTTGCTGCAGAAGGCCAGAGACAGAAAATAGAACCACTTCATAAAGAAAGAACTTACCCAGGGTTTCTTGTCATGTTGTTCATCCTGATAGACAGAGGCATGAATTGGAACTGGTTTCTTCAATCATAAAAAAGGAAATAAATAAAGAAAGAAACCTGAAAAAATAACAAAAAAAAGTTGCACGGCAAGAAGAGAAGAACAACATACCCCAGTCGCAAATTTTGACTTCTTATCTGAAAACCAGCAATTCACACTTTCATCATCAAAATTTGAATAAATAAACCTAGTGTCACAACCTCAAAAGCAAATGTGAGACCATTCTCAAGTCGGCCATTGTGGTTTTAACTCAAAATATTCACAAGATTGATGGACTTCATGATTGGGAAATAATCATCAAGACTATACCATCTAACAAAACAGAGACGGAGTTTTCCGGTGAAGAAACATGCAATTTACCGGTTCATTACAATCTTAAAGTAGAAAAGCTCAACTTTTAAACATTTATCTTAAGTTTTGAAGAGAAGAAAAACCTTATCATGTCTTTCTTTAATGATCTATACTTGTACGTCATATGCAAACACGAACAATGATCTATACTTCTACATCATCTCGTTGAGTTGAGGAGTACAATATCATATTCCACGGTACATTATGATGCAAATGTGCAATTTCCTAGTATGTATAAGGAATAAAATGCAATTGACTTCAGGGAAGCAGTAATATCATATAAAGATGTGTTGAACCTGAAGCACATTTGATAGGTTGAATTACATGGAGGCACCGGAATTACATCCTCTAGATATCATAGCATCTCAAGAGCATGTTTTGTGTAAGAAACATACCAGTTTTGGAGCAGCAGTTTCAACTCCAGACAGAATGGTCATAACCTAAAAAATCAGTGGGACCGGAGCCATCAAGTCCATCAAGGAGGTTTTGAAAACTTATTATGTTGGCCTTGAATCCTCCCTGTTTCAAAAAAAAAACAAGAGTTGCATCATCAATCTGATGACTGATATCATCAAAGTGCTTCCTCCTGTCCATGAAATTTGCAACTTTTGATTTTAGACATGGTTATAAAAGATTTTATTTGGTTGTGTCAAACATCTCCATGGAAGACAAAATATAAGAATCTTGACCTATTTGCAATACCATCAATTTAAGTACAAAGAAATAAGAAAAACTTCTGAAAACAAGAAAAATGTTGCAATTTACATGATCCAGCACCAAAAAAAATGTGTTGCCATTTTGACAGGAAGGAGGAAATATAGCATTAGTGCATTACCACCTTGAAGTAGATCATTATACTTAATGATCTATACTTCTACTGTTCTACATCATCTCTTTGAGTTGAGGAAAACATATGCAAATCTGTAATTTCCTACTATCTATAAGGAATAAAAATGGAATTGACATCAGGGAAACAGTAATGTCATATAAAGATGTGTTGAACCTGAAGCATATGATAGGATGATTGACTATTAAAAGAATGTATTTGAACTACATGGAAACACCGAAATTACATCATCTATCATAGCATCCCAAGAGCTGCATCTTCACTGTAAGAAACTTACGATCAGAGATGTAACCACAATGGTGATGTCTACGAACATATTAATTAAAAGAGAACAAGAACAGCATTTTTGACTTTTTATCTGAAAACCCGCAATTCACACACCGGCACATTGCTTCTGAATTCATCCCACCTTCATCATCAAATTTGAATAAATAAACCTAGTGTCGCAACCTCAAAAGAAAATGTGAGACGGTTCTCAAGTCGGTCATTGTGGCTCTAACTCAAAATATTCACAAGATTGGAAAATAATCATCAAGAGTATACCATCTAACTAAACAAAGGCAGAGTTCTCCCGTAAGAAACATGCAATTTACCGGTTCATTACAATCTTAAAGTAGAAAAGCTCAACTTTTAAACATTTATCTCAAGTTTTGAAGAGAAGAGAAACCTTATCATGTCTTTCTTTAATGATCTATACTTCTACATCATATGCAAACACGAACAATGATCTATACTTCTACATCATCTCTTTGAGTTGAGGAGTACAATATCATATTCCACGGTACATTATGATGCAAATCTGCAATTTCCTAGTATCTATAAGGAATCAAATGCAATTGACTTCAGGGAAGCAGTAATATCATATAAAGATGTGTTAGCTTGAACCTGAAGCACATTTGATAGGTTGCTTGATTATAAAAAGAACGTGTTGAAACTACATGGAGGCACCGAAATTATATCCTCTATCAGAGCATATCCCAAGAGCATGTTTCTGTAAGAAACATACCAGTTTTGGAGCAGCTGTTTCAACTCCAGACAGAATGGTCATAACCTAAAAAATCAGTGAATTTTTAAAGACATAGACTGAAGCTGATGTCTACAAACATTTATTAGAAGAGAAAGGTGTCTAGAAAACGAAGCAACTTACTATAGATGTAAGGCAATTCGCCAAGACACGTCTGATATGGAGCTGCATCGTTTCAGATTGATACTTGGGATTACTATGTTGTCGAAAAGAATAAATGAACAGAAGAGCACAATAGATAGTAAACTGTTTGAAGATCTATTAATGTGAAGAAGTACACAAAAAGCCATACATGTAGGTTAAGTAGCGGCTGAAAGCCATCACATTTGCTCCAAGCCTCATAGAACCCGTATTAAAGCCATTTCCATCTGAACATCTACAAGTCAACCGATAAAAATGAAAGGATAAACAGACAAGAATGAAAAAATAACAAAAAAGTTGAATATCAAGAAGACAAGAACACAAGAGCAGCATACCCCAATCACAAGTTTTGACTTTTAATCTTAAAACACGCAATTCACACACCAGCACATGCATTTCTTCGGATCCATCCCACCGTCATCGTCCAACGTGAATAAATAAATCTGGTGTCACTACCTCAAAAGAAAATGAGAGACCGTCAAGACAGGCATTGTGTCCTTAAAGTAAGTAGAAAAGCTCAACTTTTAAGCCTTTATATAAAGTTATGAAGAAAAGAGAAACCTTAAAATGTCTTTCTCTAATGATCCATACTTCAACATCATTTGCAAACACGAACAATGCATTATGCAGTAGGTGGTTTTCTCAACAACGCCATCAAGGAGGTTTTGAAAATTTATTATGTTGATCTGGAATACTCCCTTTGTTTCAGGAAAAAAACAAAGAAGAGTTTCATCATATCCGATGACATGTATTTTCATCACAAAGAAGTGCTTCCTTCTATCCATGAAAATTGCAACTTTTGATTAGAAACATGGTTATAAAAAGATTATTTGGTTGTGTCAAATATAACAATGGAAGACAAAATATAAGAATCTTGACCTATTTGCAATACTATGAATTTAATTACAAAGACATAAGCAAAAACTTCTGAAAACAAGAAAAATGTTGCAACTTACATGATCCAGCACCCAAAAAATGTGTTGCCATTTTGACAGGAAGGAGGAAATATAGCATTACCATCTTAAGTAGATCATTATACTTAATGATCTATACTTCGACATCATCTCTTTTAGTTGAGGAGTACAATATCATATTCCAGGGTACATGACGATGCAAATCTGCAATTTCCTACTATCTATAAATAAACAAAAATGTAATTGACTTCAGGGAAGCAGTAATGTCATATAAAGATGTGTTGAACCTGAAGCATATTTGATAGGTTGATTGATTATAGAAAGAACGTACTGGAACTAAACGCAAGCACCAAAATTACATCATCTGTCATAATTCATAGCATCCCATTTCAAATCCAGACAGAATGGTCATAACCTAAAAAATTAGTGAATCTTTTCAGAAAAAAGGTCTAGAAAGTAACAACTTACGATCAGAGATGTAAGGCAATTGCGGCCTCAGGATATCACCATAAGCTGGAAGCTATAAAGTCATTAGTGGCTGTAGTAAAATCAATGAAGAAAGAGAAGATCTAATATACCTTTTATTACTGTCCTCCACAGCAAGTTTTCGTCTTTGTATTGATGTTGGAGTATGTGATGAAGTGTTATTTTGGATGTTCGGTGGGAGAGGGATAACAAACAGCCTTAGCACATGACCCAACAGCTAGCAAGGCCGTGAAGGAAGGACTAAAGTTTGACATAAGACTCTTCGAATTTTATTGCATTCCATGACTCAAAAAAAGAAAATGAAGTTATATCAGTGACTAGAAAAAGATGCAGCTCGTATCTTCTTTAAATGAGAACTCAAAAAATTAAATAGAATCACTGCTCACCACATCCCGGTGTCTACTTTGCTTATAAGTTAGCATGTTATTAAGTTAAAAGTAGTTTGTCATGCATGTAAACATCCGACATTCACAAATGACCATCCCATTTCCTAAACCAGAGAGCCTGCACCAAAAGAAATTCGATAGATCTTTTATCAGTGCAGTTTTTCACCCAACTCACGAATGTGCATGAGATCATTAGGAGTCCAAACAATGACATTAAAAAGATCATAACCGTTAGTAAGTTATAACACCAGACCTCTGCAGAGAGTGCAAAAGACTTTCTTACTTTCTGTTGCAGTCTTCAGTATTTCCAGAACAGGGATACAATTATACAAATCTGCCGACGTAGATCTAAACTAACAGATAACACCTCATGGATTACTTTTCAAAGTCAAATACGTATACAGTATTCCTATAAGTTAGTTACTAGAATCAACATTAAGTGCAACTACTTGCTAGTCTAGTATATATACACAATTGTAATATATATAGGATCTGTCATGATCTATAAGCCACACATTTCATGAACACTCTTAAACCATAACATCCACAAGACTATTCCCTGAACCCATTCCCTAAAGCGTACATGCAGGTCCTAATTAAGTAATTATAGAAAAAGTGTCCTTGTACCCAATTGGTTTCTTTTGTCAAGGAAGCATGCACTCACTTCTTTTATACCCTCCAAGCATCCAATGAGAATACAAGTTAACATGTAACCTACAAAGTAAAAACATCTTAAATAAAAGGAATAGCATTGTAAAAAGGCTAACCATCTTATATCTTCTTCCTACATCAAAACCAAGTGGTTCTGTTCTCCCATTTAGAGCCGATGCATCATCCTGGACAGCAAGCACCACAATTCTTCATTTTACACAACTCTCGAGACACGGTAACCATTATGAAATTGTAAGGTATAATAAAAACAGGAAAAAGAAAACAGTTATGAAACTTGACACTTTCGCATCACTAACCCCAGAAATCATATAGTTGCTCACATCTGGAAGCAAAGGAATATCTTTGATTTCATCTTCATGTGCAGCTTTCAGTGATTTGCTGCAGAAGACCATCATGGAAGTCTCTGTTCAAAAATAGAACCACTTAAATGGATCAAAAAGAAAGAACTTACCCAGGGTTTCTTGCCATGTTCATCCTGATAGGCAGAGACATGAGTTGGAACCGGTTTCTTCAGTCATGAAAAAGGAAAGAAAGAAAGAAAGAAACCTGAAAAAATAACAAAAAAGGAAGAGAAGAGAAGAACAGCATACCCCAGTCACAAAATTTTGACTTCTTATCCGAAAACCAGCAATTCACACACCGGCACATTGCTTCTGAACCCATCCCACTTTCATCATCAAAGTTTGAAAAAATAAACCTAGTGTCACAACCTCAAAAGAAAATGTGAGACCGTTCTCAAGTCAGTCGTGTCTTTAACTCAAAATATTTACAAGATTGATGGTCTTCATGATTGGGAAATTAATGATCATCAGGAGTACACCATCTAACTAAACAGACACGCAATGTACTGGTTCATTACAATCTGAAAGCAGAAAAGCTTAACTTTTAAGCATTTATCTTGAGAAACCGTAACATGTCTTTCTATAATGATCTATCCTTCTATGTCATACGCAAACACGATCAGATACTTAACGCAAGTCTCATGCAAGGCACGGCAATCATAGGATAGACATAGCAAACAAGCATAGGAATCAATCATTTACAAAGCCATGGTACCTACAATTCATCTATATTAAGTACCACCAAGTTTATTTGACTAATATTAATTCAACCTTTTCATCCTAACTTTTCACAAGTAGAAGTAGAGACTATTCTATATAGTATTTTTTTTTCCTCGTCTTATTCTTATCAATATTTCCAGTTTTGGAGCAGCTTTTTCAACTCCAGACAGAATGATCATGACCTACAAAATCAGTGCTGATATCTAAAAACAAATTTATTAAAGGAGAAAAAACAACTTACAATCGGAGATGCAAGGCAATTGGTCAAGACAGGTCTCATAGGGTGCGGCGTTGTTACAGAAAAAAACAAACTGTCAGATGTTATGATTACAACAACAAAAGAAAGTGTTCCGGTCATTATTAAGCAAATTTTAAAACATTACACAAATAGAAAAAGTGTCCTCGTACCTGATTGGTTTCTTTTCACCAAGAAGCATGCACTCACTTCTTCTGTACCCATTCAGCATACAATGAGAATACAAGAATACATGGTCAAACGGAAAAACATTGAAATACAGAACATGTAACCTACAAAGTAAAACCATCTTAAATAAAAGAATAGCATTGTAAAAAGGCTAACCATCTTACCATCTTCTTCCTACTTCAACATCTGCCACTACATCAAAACCAAGTGGTTATGTGCTCCCATTAGCATCATTCTGGACAGCAAGCACCATAATTCTTTATTTTATGCAAGTCTCAAGACACAGTAACCATTATGAAACTGTAAGTCTGTAAGGCATAATAAAAACAGAAAGAGAAAACAGTTAAGAAACTTGACACTTTCCCATCACTAACCTCGGAAAATATATATAGTTGCTCACATCTGGAGGCAGAGGAATATCTTTGATTTCATCTTCATTTCAAGTGCAGCTTCAGTGATATGCTGCAGAAGGCCATCATGGAAGTCTTTGTTCCAAAATAGAACCACTTAAATGGATCCTAAAGAAAGAACTTACCGAGGGTTTCTTGCCATGTTGTTCATCCTGATAGACAGAGACATGAATTGGAACCGGTTTCTTCAATCATAAAAAAGGAAATAAATAAAGAAAGAAACCTGAAGAATAACAAAAAAAAGTTGCATATCAAGAAGACAAGTACAGCATACCCAGTCGCAAATTTTGACTTATCTGAAAACCCGCAATTCACACACCGGCAAATTGCTTCTGAATCCATCCCACTTTCAACATCAAAATTTGAATAAAAGAAGTGAATTTTTTTAGACATACACTGATGATGATATCTAAAAACAAATTGATTAAGCAAATTTTAAAACATATAGAGAAAGTGTCCTTCCAGCATCCAATGCGAATACAAGAATACATGATCAAATGCAAAATCATTGTCAAATTGAAATATGTATCCCTACAAAGTCACCGACCTAAATATAAAAGAATAGCATTCGTAAAAAGACTAACCATCTACATCAAAACCAAGTGGATCTGACCTCCCAACTCCCATTTAAAGGTTATTCTTCAATAAAGCTAAAGGTACATATATTAAAAGTAACAAAAAAAGAAGAAGAGAGGAAAGAAACAGAAAAAAGAAGTGAGAACAGGAGAAAGAAACCAGGGTTTCTTGCCATGTTGTTCATCCTGATAGACATAGACATGAATTGTAACTGTTTCTTCAATCATAAAAAAGGAAAGAAGTGAATAAAGAAACCTGATTATAAATAAGACTTGAAGATTCTAGAAATATTTCAAGATCAAGAAGTTGTAAAATAATACATATGATTTGGATGGATTTCTCGTATCGTATCCCAACATTTATTAATGCAACGGAATGATCCCAGAAAATGGTTGATACCAAGATAACACTTGTGGAGAGATGTAAACGATGTTAGTTGAAAGCAGAAGTGGTTAATATCAAGATAACACTTGTGGAGAGATTAGAGTACCATGAAAGATATGTAAACGGTGTTAGATGTAGTCGCTTGTTGAATTCCCCAAATCAGGCTGATAATCATAAGTTCGTCTTGGGTAGACCGGCCAAGAAGAATGTCATACGTATCAACAGTTACTTTCTGCAAGACATTAGTTACAACTTGAAGAAAACTAAATGACAAAGAACCAATACCATGATATCAACTTACCAAAAAGTTTCAGGAAAGAAACAGATTAGCCGACTATGGAAATCAGTAATCGAATCCTCAAGCATCTCAATACTATCACTATGGAATGTTTTTTTGATTGTAGACGCATGTAACCTAATAATCTAGCGATGATCGAAAGAAGAGAAAAAAACCTAAATAATCGAGCGATGATCAAAAAGGGGAGGAGGAGAAGAAAACCTAATTTTGGGGCTTGCAGGATCCTGGGAGATGTTTAGGTATATATAGGTTTTAAGGTCGGTGTGTGGGACAACGGTAATAAATAATAATTCCTCTGTTTGAATTCCATAATGTTTTTTATTACAAAATTGACCCTAATCTTTATTTTCTTTTTCCTACAATATTTTTTTTCACAGCGGCAGAAAAATATTATTTTAAGTTGACTTCTAAAATTATAAATACTTTCCTTTTTCATTGCAGAAAAATCTAAATAAATAAAATATTAATTTTCTTTTTAAATATTTGTTTTTTAAATTTTCTATTAGTGGTACAACTTTGTAAATATTTTTGAAGTATTTTTTATATTTAGAAAAAAAAAATCTCTCTCTTACTTTATCCACTCTTTTATAAATATTTTTGGAGTATTATCTATATTTAGAAGAAAAAAATCTCTCTTGCTTTCTCCATTCTTGAGATGGTTTTAAGGAAGCTCTTGGAGCAAAATACTAGCTCAAAATCTTCATTTACTTTATTTTTCCATTTTAAAGAAGCTGTTGGAGATGCTCTTATAAAAACCTCTTCACAATAATAGTTCTTATAAGTCACTATACTTTTAACTAATAAAAATCTTGATCGATTTTTCGATAATGCTCTTCTAAAACCGTAAAATTTAACAAAGATAAATGGCAAAAATAAATTTTGATTTTATTTGAAAGATTTGAGAAATCTTTCCACGTTTCCATTTTATGAGTACAAGGCTTACGATAAATGTGATTTATTACGATTTGGTAGTTTTTTCTAAATATACTAGTGTGTGCCACCACGCGTTGTATGGTGACGAAATTACATTGTTAACAAATACGGAACTATGTTAAGTCGTTAAGATAAACCTAATTCGTTATTTGACGATTAATAAAATACAATGTATCATTTTATTTGACTGTTTTAGATGTAAATTATTTTGATAAACATACACAATATTAAGTATCATGGTAGGGGTGTTTCAAATTAATCTTTAAAATTTAATTTGTTTTGTAGCCTTATTTATAAAATGACATCAATCATGTATGTTTTAACTGATAACTTACGTAATAAATAATTACAAATGATCTAGAATTAAGAATCTAATCGACTATGCAAAATAAACTTGAAAAACAAATAACACATTATTAAAAAATGAAAACCCCGTAGACTCTTTTCAATATTTTGTGAAAACGGAGAACATGTAATTAGAAAACACCAAACAAACCTTTCTCTTCAATATTTCATGAAAATGGAATTTGTAACAAAATTTACTATTTAATCCATTTTGAATTAAAGTAAATCATAAATAGAAAACCATGTTAACTTTTTTGTAAATAGAGGGTTGGCCAAAATGAACCAATCCAAGAGTTTGGAGGGTTTATAGCCAACATGAGCCAACAACATGTGTTTTTAGGATTAGCCAAGAGAATCCAAACCCATGAGTTAAAACAAACACACCATAACCTCCTCTCATATATCTACCATCAATTGTTAATCTTTCATCTCTCCATCAATGTGGGATACACAAAATCTCAATGCAAGAAATACATAATACTCAATTCTTAGGGTGCTACATCATTTCTTGTGGATCTTACTTTTATATATATAAAGATACAAATATAGATACTGATATTTTGTTCCTCCCTTCACAAATCTGCCTATTATATTCGAACACATCAATTTATCATCGTAATATTTTTGTGTAATCTAAAATTAGTCAAGTCTATTATTTAATAAAAAAAACATTATTTTACTTATTTGTTATATAAATTGATTTATTTTTCAAAAATAAAGTAGACAAAATTGATCCAGCCATATGAGTTTACATCCTTATCACATTAACATGTATAATCGTATATCAACTAAAATACGTCTAAAAATATGTTTTTATTTTAACAAGTTACACCATTATGATCATCCCGTCAATACTTTTGAAATGAGCCCAATATTGAATATTTTTTGATTTAATTATAGTACTATATATTATACATACTACAATACGTACCGAATTTGTTGCGTTATATACAAATCTTTTAAGCATGCCAACTTCCGCGAACTCAATAATTTTATTTTAAATTACAATTTATACTCTTATTTTGTTATTTAATTTAGTTTATAACATTTTTTTCATTTCTCATTTTATAAACTTTTCATATTAACATATACAATCTTATATTAGCTAAAATATAAAAAAACACGATTTTTTTGTAGTAAATTATATCAATATAATCGTCTTGTTAATACGTTCGAAATGAGCCCAATATTAAATATTTGTTGACTTAATGATATTATTATATACATAAATATGCAGTGAGTTATTTTTAAAACTTACAGTTTATACATTATATTTATTTAATTAACTTTTATATTTTTTGTTTTTTCATTTTTTATTTAACATTATTTTTATATTAACATACATACTCATATATTAACTAAAACATATTAAAGAAAAACGTTTTCTTTTTTATAAATTATACGGTTATAATTGTTTTATTCAATATCTTCAAAATGAACATCATATCTATTATTTTTTTGATTTAATGACATCATTAAAAACGATAAACACGTATCGAGTTATTTTCAAAACTTAATTTTTTATTTTTTATTTTTTACACCCTTATCTATTTATATCTATGGTATCTATACTATATTATAAATAATCTTACACAGTTATTGTTTAGATTTTTAAAAGCTACAAATGTTGATGCATAATGTACAAAATAGCCCAATATCGATATTTTTGATTTAATTATAATATTAAAAATGATAAATACGTATCGAGTTATTTTTACAACTTAATATCTATATCTATACTATATTATAAAAAATGGTTATTGTTAGATTTCTAAAAATTTCAAATGTTTAAAATTTGTTTGTAAAAATCAATTATTAATTAATAAGCTAGCTTATAAACCAGCTTATAAGTTAGCTTATTTTTGCCAAACATAGCCTTATTAAATTAAGAACTTTTTTAAAAATTTATAATTATAGTTGATAAGAACCTTATTTTTATGGATCACGGTAAATAAATAATATTAATATATATTAAATAAAGTCAAAAAAAATAAAATAATAAATATGTCATTTCTTACAAACTTCATGGTAAGAAACAATGTTCTTGTTCCACCAGATATGAGGTTTTAGATTCTGAGAGTATCTTCAACAGATTTTCTAAAATTCCTTTAAAATAGAGAACCAAAAATTAAAATATTAAAAAATGCATTTATCTTCAACAAATTTTTCATTTTGAAAAATCCAACATTAATTATAATATCAAAATATTATTTTCTCTCTCCAAATATTTGTTTTTAAATTTTCTTATTCAGGGTCCAACTTTGTAAGTGGTGTAGGACGTACATACACAAGCTTATCAAGGGAAGGAATTGGTCCAGTTCCACCGATTATGGTATGTAAACCTTGTGATTCAACATTTTATTTTATTAAATTTGCCCGAATAGTTATCTAAAAGTCGTCATTCAGTAATTAACATGATTTTCTTCTTATTTGAAGTTAAAGAAAGAGAAAATGAAAAAATTCCATCTTAAAAGACTAAACAAAGTCTTGTGTAACATTGATTGGGCATTAACAATGCATTGGGGCATTTAGCTTTGTTTCAACTTTAACCAAGTACCCGAACATTTTTGTTAATAATTGATAGTTGTGTTATGTTGTTGCCCCACTTTCATTATATAAGATACTTGTGTTAGGGGCATTTTTGTAAAAATGTTTAAACATTGTTAGTATTTTGTTTATTAACTTATCAATATCGACCAATGATAAAAGTGTTTTATTATTTTAGTCTTGTTTAGTTAATAAATTTTAAACAAATAATAGATCTAAAAGTGTTACGAAAATAACAGTTATTTGAAAATCTACAAATTTTACAATCATTTTTAAAAAAAAATTAAGTTTAGATTTGAAAAAAAGTAACATGAATATTTTTTCTTAATTAAAAAAAATACTGATATCCAAAGAAAAATGGCCGGCATTTAAAAAAATATAAATTTCCCAAAAAATGATGTGGATCTTTTTGTTTAAGTTGGTATTTATAAAATAAATAAATAACATTATATCACTAAAAAAACCTGATGCAAGTTAGTATTCGCAAGTTTTTAGGCTAACTAGTTATTTAAAAGTTTGAGATTTTATATTTAAAATATCAAAATAATGATTTTAAAGCATTTTTAATAAATTTTCTTATAATTTTTTCAAAATATAACATTAAAAGATAAAAAATTTAAGGAGGGATACTTCCATGAAGTTGGTTGCTTTTACAGATCTGAAAACACCTTGAGGGTCATCTATGATCTTGGATTTGATTTCCATAAATATGAAATGGCTAACATCAACAAGGAGAAATGAGATTACCTTCCAGCATCTCAGGAATTTTGTTGAGCTCCTAGATACCTAAGAACCATAAAAGCAGATAAATAGAACACTACAGTACTAGCTTACCAAAAAATAGAAGGGACAACCAACGTTTTAAGCATGTACATAAGAACCACAAAAACAGATAAAAAAACAACCATCTATCATGAGGTCTAACAAAATTGCAGACTAGTGTTCTCTATGAAAAGGTGGCATCTTTTGAGTGCACTGGATATGAATATGAGACACCATAATCAATGTGTATGTGAAGTAGCCTTGCAGATTTTTCAAAGCAGAAATCGCAATTTCACACAGATCTTATATCGCCAGAAAGGGACTGCAACATTAATAGATCATCATAGTACTTAACACAACACACGAAGGGGCAACCCAAAACATACATTCTATTACCTGAGGATTTCCATTGGCCCATGATCAAACCCTCTAGAAATCTAATGTTGATAGCTCCATTAATGAGATCTAACAAAATTGCAGACTTGTGTGCTCGAAATAAACAGTGAGATCTTTAAGCAAAAAAAGCATGTCAACAGAAAAACACATGGAGAATCATTGATAACTAAAACAGAGCCTAATGGGCATCCATATGACGTAAAATGTTCTTTAAAAATTTATTGAATAGGTGAACAGTACCTGAAACTTAAAAATTCTCAAAGAGAAGGCGATCATACGATTCATAATCTGCAGTTCTGAGCAGGTGCACCTTTAAGGTGGATCAAGGGTCCACAAAGTTTGGGCTGGACCTGGGGAACGTCAAAGCGGTTCCACCTTTAAGGTGGATCAAGGGTCCACAAAGTTCGGGCTGGACCTGGGGAAAGTCAAAGCGATTCCACTTGGGGAAAAGTCAATTGTATCGATTTAGGGATAAAATAAATACATTTTTTCAAATGAAATCGACCTTGGCCCTCTAAAATTAAATTATGTCGCCTTGAAAACGTGATAAAAAACAGCGCTCTTTAATGTGAATTTGCAAAGAGAAGGAAAAATAAATCATGAAAAAAGTAATAAAATTAAAATGGGAGAAACATAAATGAAAAGCTGCTTTGGTATAGTGGTAGTTATGTCAATAATTGTACTTGAGGTTTGTGAGTTCGATCCTTGCAGCTGTATCTTTCTGTTAATCCTTTTAGTAATACTATCTAGGGGCCATGGGCTGGCCCTGGGAGCTGAGATTTAAAAGATGAAAAATAAAATATTTGTTAGATGTAGGAATCAAACCTACAACCTATTGTAAGTCATGATTTAACCTAACTGCTTTAACCATCTCACCCATGCAAAATATCTGCTATAAATTTGGTTTCAAAAATATTCAAGAGCACCCTTCAAAATCAAGCGGGTGCATCTTTCTGACATCTAAACTTTTTTCTCTTACAATAATCGAGTGAGGGGGAGCAAGGGAGCCCGCACAGCCCGTAATAGGTCTGCCCTTGTTTCTGCTAGAAAATGGCAAAAGTTCGTCACACTGCTTTCTTTCATAAAGTTAATAAAAACCATCTTAGAAACCCCAAAATGCTGTTACGTTAGACTCCTAAATAACAAATGTTGGATTAGAAAAAGGCCAAGTATACAATTATACATGCATGACTGCAACACTCATGCATAAAAACATAAACGGAGAGGAAAAAAAAATTTCTAAACATTACCCGAATTAAGTCACACTATCAAATAGTTCATGAAACCACTACAGCCAAAAGAGACAGCTGATACAAGACTCACACTTAAACATCAACAAGGAGAGAAGAGAGTATCACATCATGATGGGATGTAAACAATGTAATCTGAAAGCAGAAGTGGCTGATTCCATGCTACATCACTAAGTTGCTTTCTGCAAGAAATCTTGAATCTCATGAATCATTGACATGGAGAGCACTAACCTTGCAATCTAAACAGAATTATAAGAAAACCAAGAATATAATACTGCAAAACAGAGGGAAGAAAATAATTTACCAATCACATCATCCGAATCAAGCCATGATAATCAAATCATCGGTAGGTAATCCATTCATTGACAGAACTTATATTGGCCAAGTGATGTAACCAAAAAACATCTAAAAAGAACTATCAAACAAAAAAGATGTAC
Source organism: Silybum marianum (assembly GCA_036898165.1). Taxonomy (NCBI): domain Eukaryota; kingdom Viridiplantae; phylum Streptophyta; class Magnoliopsida; order Asterales; family Asteraceae; genus Silybum; species Silybum marianum. The sequence goes on from CM072532.1 coordinate 4,275,871, forward strand.
AGGACAATCAAGTAATTTTGTGCACCAATCGCAATGTCTCAACATGTACGTACCTTGAAAAGCTCGTTTCAAAAGAGATTGAAGAAGTTCATCTAGTACACATGATGAGGAGACAACCAAAACATGAAGCTTGAGAGTAAAATCAACAAAAGAAATGGGGATTGCAGAACCTCAAAGGTGATTCCAGTAAGCAAGTACGATTTCCATCAATCATCACACAAAATGCAAAATTACTATCATGCAGATCATTTTAAAAAAATGCCAGGATACCACTACTTTACACATGCCAAAGAGAGGGGAAATAAAAGACTTACTCTTGAACATCAGGAGGAGAAATTAACGAGATCACCAAGATGGAATGGTCAATTCCAGCCCATGTGAGAGAACTCTTGAGCTTTTTTTTTATTAATTAACTATATGAGGATCTGCATGCAACATCAGCCGCTACTTTCTGCAAGAAAAATCCACATTACAAAACACCACATGGAGGGAAACGGATAGGAAGTCCATCACTGAAAATTGAAGGAATAGAAAATTCAGTAACATCATAATGGATGTATATGTTAAGGCACTCACAGAGTTACAGGGTTTCAAAGCTCAAGTGGCAATTTCGAGCAGACCCCTAAATTTTCAGAAATAACAAGTACAATACTCGTTGCGGACAGAAAGGCCAATCAAAGATGGAAAACCCATGAAAAGAGCGACCAGCTTTGGCATTAATGAGGATGCATTTATATGGAATTTCTGGTGGTTCATGATCATGAGGTCTAAGAGCGTGGTTCATGATCATAAGGTCTAGCATCTACAACAGCTATGCTATTTTAGAATTTTTTTGAGATGTGGAAAGGTTTGCAGTGATGCTGAACTCCCCAAATTTGGAAGGAAAAAAAAGAGAAAATATAGCATACCTGTTGGAGATGCTCTAACAAAACGGCATACTATCGCGCTTTAAGAGAAAAGTGATATCTTTTCACCATCACAACCATGGACAAAAAAAGCCAATTTTAACCACAGACAATACATGAGTTAAGAATGTAGACATCTCCACAAAGAACAAAACAATTTAGAAAGTTAATTTCAAACATCGTACTCGAGTTGGCTAGAAGAACAAAAAGCAAAGCATCCTGCAAAAAGCAGGACCATCCAATTGCCAAAGCCAACTTATAATCTTAAAATTTGATGATAACATTCAATGTACATTGATGTGACCTACAATTGTATTTATAAGTTTTAGTCAAGTGAATAGCATATTAATTCGTGAAATTTCAATGTAACTACATTACACGAAATAGGAGGGACAACCAAAGCCATGTACTCAACCTTTGGTGTCGGGGAAAAGGCTCATCACGATGTCTAACAAAATTGCTGACTAGAAGGGTCTACAAAAAGGTGAGATCTTTTTTAGCAAGGTTACTGATATGAATATGAAGAATTGGAAATAAGCAAAGAAGCAAAAAGCACATCTAAAAACAAAAAGTTTATGGAGAACTACCAATGCCATACTCGAGACTAATTGTCGGCATAAAACCATATTTATGACAGTCCAAGGTGCAGCCTACCAAACAACTTCTAGCTCCAAACAAGATGTGCTGGTACAAAAACTGCCAAAGTAAGAAACCATGAACATGTTATTGCAAAACTCATCAGCCATCGTGGTGACAGAACTTTCAAAGACCAAGTCATTTACTGAAAATAAGTAAAAGAACTATAAATGCCACACAGAGAATGTAGACGTATATAAACAGAGTATTTAGAAAAGCTGTGTTAATGTATCAAATCAAGAGAAGATGTTTTCTAGAAAACTTGGCCTTTGATTAAAGGTGATTAAATAAATTCAAGTAAGATTGTTTAAACCCAAGGAGGGATTAAAAGCTCTCCATTTTCTAATTCAACGTAAACACATTTTGTGATAATTTGAAGTGGAGGATAACTCTCTCCTGTCAACATCTTTCGGCACTTTTGACCTTTGGATCCCAAGCTCAAACCGATCGGGCACCACCACCCTTGTGGTTTTATTTATTTCTTCTATTTGATAAATCTAGGAATGACCCAAGAGAAACGGTTAACATCAAAATAACACTTGTGGAGCGGATGTAAAAAATGTAAGTTGAAAGCAGAAGTGGCTGATTCCAGTCACTCGTCCAAGTCAACATAAAATAACTATCTCCTGTCAACATCTTTCTTTGGGAGCCATATAAATATTATAAAATATTTTATGTATGTCCTCTATTTAATTAATATAGGGATGATCTCAGACAAATGGTTAACATCAAGATAACACTTGTGGAGAAATGAGAGTACCAGATGGAGATGTAAACGATGCAAGTTGAAAGCATAAGTAGCTAATTCTGGTCACTTGTTGAATTCCCCGAATCAGGATGATAAACATAAGTTCGTCATCTGGGCCAGCCAATAAGAATGTCATAACCATGGCATTTCAATTAGGCCATACTCCATAGAGGAGCTGCAAGCAACATCAACAGTTACTTTCTGCAAGACATTAGATCCAACTTAATGAAAACTAAATGACTAATAACCAATACCATGATATTAATTACCAAAATTAAGTTTCAGGAAACAAATTAATTATATTGCATGCATATGTTAAGGCGTTTACAGGATTTTCAAGGCTAAAGTCGCAATTTCAGGTAGATCTTAACACCATGGAGAACGACGAATGGCAGACTTGATACCAAGAGTCACTAAAAAACCATATTTTGAGACTGACCAACCAAGTTATATGTCCACGGTGCAGCCTACTAAACAACTTCCAGCTCCAAATAAGAAGTGCTAGTACAAAACTGCCAAAGTATAAAATCATGAATATGTTATTGCAAAGCTCATGTACATGACATAAAATGAGAGAACTCTAAAGGCCAAGTCATTTAAAGAAAAACAACTAAAGTAACTATAAAATAACCAGAGAACATATATATATATAAACAGGGTATTTAACTTTGGGAACTAAGAATAAACAGTTCCACATCACTACCATTATCCGGCTTAGCAGTCAACTGCATCTGATCCAAAGACTAGACGAGTTAATGGAGATAAAGATCAAATACGCAACTCCTTTCTCAACATTTCTCAAGAGGAGTAGATATGCAATGTAAGTGACATCAATTATCTCTTTATTCGAAACCCACAACAAAGTGCATTTAAAGATCAGCCAGTGAAATAAAATAAACAAAAACCAAAAGTTGTAGCTGAGCACATCATTTTGTAGGCAATGTCTCGACATGTACTCGTTTCAAAAGAGATTGAAGAAGTCCACCTAACACACATGATGAAGAAACAACCAAAAGATGAAGCTTGAGATTAAAATCAACAAAAGAAATGGGAATTGCAGAACCTCATAGGTGATTCCAGTGCCAAACAAGTTTGATTAATTTCAAGAAATCATGACACAAAATGCAAAATTACTAAAAGATCCCATGATACCACTACTTACATGCCAATTAAAGAGAGGGCCAACAAAAGACTCTACTCTTGAACATCAAGAGAAGAAATTAATGAGAGCACCAAGATGGACTGTAAAACAATATAATACGAAAGCAGGAATCGTCAATTCCACCCCGTGTCACAGTGAGAGAAATCTCGAGCATTGTTTTTCTAATCAACCGTATGGGGGTCTTCTCTGCATGCAACATCAATCGTTATTTCACAAAAAAAATCCACATTACAAAACACCATCAAGGAGGAGGGAAAGGGATAGGAATTCCATAACCGAAAATTGAAAACATGTGCGTGTAGTGGAACACAAACACAATACCATAACTATGGAAATCAATAATCATTCACGCATCTCAATCCTATGGAATGGAATTAATCATTTAATAAATCCTTATAAAAGTTGGGGAGAAAATTCATTTCAAAAGTTGACCGACGGCATGGAGAGGGGTGGGGAAGGGGTCAACTCTAACCAATGCCATCAGAAATTTCCAGTAAATTACATATTGGTCCTTGATTTTTCTTTTTGCAAAATGATCCTTTTACGCACAAAAGGTGTGCGGTGGTGATGGTCCGATGGCTACTTTTGTAAACTCTTTATTTTCTGGTTATTTTTGTAATATTAATTTTCAAAATGGTTATTTAGGTCAAAAACCACAAAAACATATATAAACACAAAAAAAAGTAGATGCTAATTAATACCTAAATCTTAACTTATAGTTGTAGTGATAAAGGATACTATTTGATGAAATTTCAATGTTGAAACTAATACCTAAATGCTAAAAAATAGAAACGATCTTAAGATTCAGAATCAAAAGGTTCATAATCTATATTTCATGAACAAGAGGACGAAATTTCCATTACGCTGTTGTCTTTATGCTGCTCCTATATATTGAGCTCTCCATTGCAATCTCAAGGAAAACCAAAAAAGAACATCAGTAGAGTTGGACTTCTCGATAACGACTTATAATTCCAAATAACAAGTGTTGTAATAAAAATTAGTAATGCATAAAAGCAAGAATATAGAAAACCATCCATAACATGTCATTATGGAGAACTCTTAAAAAATGACTGCTTAAGAAGAAAAATGGTTTTTTTAATCTTACCAATGAGAATCCTTGAAATTAAATGTTCAGATGAGGAGCTGCATGCTGCATCAGCAGTAGCTTTCGGCAAGAAATCCACACCGAACATTTAATAAAACTCTTAGCATACATCCAAACAATTTGTTTGTGATTTAAAAAAAATTTATTCAAACTACAACTGAACAACACAAGGGTTAGATTGTAAAAAATATTGGTTTTCCCATTTATGTTAATCTACAACTGTTTTATTAGATTCAAGAAGAGAACAGAGGTTTCCAATACAAAAACCAATATTCTTAGCATATGTCATCGGTGAAAGGGAATCAAAAATAATAGAAGCAAAAGATGTACCGGTTGTACAAGAGTATCTAGATGTGTTTCCAGATGATTTGCCAGGGTTGCCTCCTGACAGACAAGTACGATTTGGGATTGACTTAGTGCCTGGAACCGTACCAATAGCCAAAACCCCATATCGATTAGCTCCATCTGAAATGCAAGAACTGAGAAGTCAATTGCAGGAGTTACTCGATAAAGGTTTCATCCGAGAAAGTACATCACCCTGGGGAGCACCAATCCTCTTCGTCAAGAAAAAAGACGGGTCGATGCGCATGTGTATCGACTACCGAGAATTAAATAAGCAAACAGTGAAAAATAGATATCCCCTCCCTAGAATCGATGATTTGTTCGACCAACTGCAAGGAGCCAAGTGCTTCTCAAAAATCGATTTGAGGTCGGGATATCATCAATTAAACGTTAAGAGTGAAGATGTTCCTAAAACGGCATTCAGAACAAGATATGGCCATTATGAATTTTTGGTCATGCCGTTTGGGTTGACAAATGCACCGGCTGCCTTTATGGACTTGATGAATCGAGTATGTAAACCATATCTCGACAAGTTTGTGATTGTGTTCATAGATGACATTCTCATCTATTCCAAGAATGAGGGTGAACATCGAAAACATTTACATGCAATACTGAGTCTGTTAAGGCAAGAGAAGTTGTATGCCAAATTTTCAAAGTGTGAATTTTGGCTCAAGGAAGTTCAATTTCTCGGGCATGTGGTTAATGAGCAAGGAATACAGGTAGATCCTGCTAAGGTGAGTGCCGTTATGAAATGGGAAGCTCCTAAAAGTGTGTTTGAGATACGAAGCTTTTTAGGATTAGCAGGATATTACCGTAGGTTTATCCGGGACTTCTCTAAAATAGCATCTCCAATAACGGCATTGACAAGAAAAGGTAAAAAGTTTGAATGGGGAAAAGAGCAAGAACAAGCTTTTCACGCTTTAAAAGAAAAGCTAAGTAGTGCACCCATTCTGTCATTACCAGAGGGGACGGAAGGATTTATAGTATACAGCGATGCTTCGAGATTAGGACTAGGATGTGTACTAATGCAATACGACAAAGTGATAGCCTATGCATCAAGGCAACTAAAGGAAAATGAGAAGAGATATCCAACACATGATTTAGAACTCGCTGCAGCTTGTATTTGCACTAAAGATGCGGAGACATTACCTATATGGTACTCATTGCATCATTTATACCGACCACAAGAGTTTGCAATACTTGTTTAGTCAAAAGGACTTAAACATGAGACAACAACGATGGATGGAACTACTTAAAGACTATGATTGTGAAATTCGATACCAGCCTGGCAAAGCAAATGTGGTAGCTGATGCATTGAGCAGAAAGGAACGTGAGAAGCCGATACGAGTTAAAGCATTAAGAATAGATGTGATGCACGAATTCTTAGTAAGAATAAAAGAAGCTCGGACTAGTGCGACTTACCGAAGAACATATTAAGAAAGAGCGTATGGTAGGACAGGCGAAATTCCTAGAAACTGATAACAAGGAATGTAGAAGATTTCATGGAAGATTGTGGATTCCATTGGTAAGCGGTCATCGTGAGGTTTTGTTATGTGACGCTCATAAGTCCAAATACTCCATTCACCCGGGCATGGATAAGATGTATAGAGATTTGAAGTTACTATACTGGTGGCCGGAATGAAAAAGGATGTTAGGAGTTTTGTTGAGAAATGTATGACTTGCCTTCAAGTAAAGGCTGAGCATCAGAAACCTTTTGGAGGATTACAACCATTAGAGATCCCAATGTGGAAATGGGATCACATCACGATGGATTTTGTGATGAAATTACCTCGAACCAAGAAAGGTAATGATTCCATTTGGGTAATCGTTGATAGGTTAACCAAATCAGCTCACTTCCTGCCAATGAAAGAAAGTCACACAGTAGAACGACTTGCAAAAATGTATGTTGATGAAATAGTCTCAAGACACGGGGTACCTTTGTCAATAATATCAGATAGGGATAGCCGATTTAGATCTAGATTCTGGAGAAGTTCTCAAAAAGAAATGGGGTCAAAACTAAACTTAAGTACAGCCTATCATCCACAAACTGACGGGCAAAGTGAACGAACCATTAGAACGTTAGAAGACATGCTTAGGGCGTGCGTAATTGATTTAGGTGGTAATTGGGATGACCACTTACCCCTAATAGAATTCTCGTATAATAATAGTTATCACGCAAGTCTAAAAGCTGCTCCATATGAAGTCTTGTATGGTAGAAAGTGTCGAACCCCAGTATGTTGGAATAATTTCGAAAACAAAGGAATGACGGGACCAGAGTTGATTCAACAAACTTCAGAAAAAGTAACGCAAATCCGTGAAAGGCTACAAGCAGCTCAGGACCGACAGAAAAGCTATGCAAATAAAAGACGAAAGCATATAGAATTTCAAGTAGGGGATCGGGTTATGCTCAGAGTTGCTCCGTGGAAAGGATTGATTAGATTTGGAAGACGGGGAAAGTTGAGTCCTCGTTATATAGGTCCCTTTCGAATAATTCAAAGGGTTGGAAAAGTGGCTTATCGGTTAGAACTGCCAGATGAGCTACAAAAGATACATAGTACATTCCATGTATCCAACTTGAGGAAGTGTCTGGCCGATGAAGAAATGAAGGTGCCGTTAGAAGATATTCAAGTGAATGAGAAGCTGGCATATGTGGAACAACCGGAAAAGATAGTTGATCATGCAATCCGAAGATTGAGGAATAAAGAGGTTCCACTTGGTTAAAGTACGGTGGAAATATCACAAAGGTCGCAATGCCACTTGGGAAAATGAGAAGGAAATGAGAGCGAAGTTTCCCTATCTATTCTAAGGGAAGTAGATTCCGAGGACGGAATCTCTTGTAAGGAGGGAAGATTTGTAACAGCCACTTTAATTTAATAAAAAAAAAATATATAGGAGCTGTCAATTACTAATTCAAAAAAAAACAAGGAAAAGAGTTGTTGTCAATAAAAAAAGAATATAAAAAAAAGGGGCTATAAAATAAATTATTTTAAGTACTAAAAACAAAAAAAAAAAGGGGTGGAAAATTTGGAAAAAAGGGCTGGAATGGCAGCTTGAGGTGTTCTAAGGTGGCATGTGGTGCTTGGGAGGAGGCCACATCATAGGGTGACTAACCTTGTTCCAAGCTCCTCAACCTTTGGTATAAATAGGAGCCTTATGCTTTGTTTTTGGCTGATTTTAGTACAACTTCCAGCAGAAAAAAACACACACGCACAACCATCTTTTGTTGAGATAGGGAAAGAGAGCAAAAGTCAAGAAGAGAAGAGTATAGCTAAAACGGTGATTTCTGCTTTGATTTTGGTTATCTTAACTTCGTGACACATACTAAAATTCAGTGTTTTATCATGACTTTTACTTGGACTTTTGAAATAAAAACATGCCTCATACATGTTAACTATGTGACTTTATGTTATAGTTCATGTAATTCACTAAAACTTAAAGTAAATATGGTTCACCGATGATTTCACTATCAAAGAGGCTAGAACATGTCTTTCTCGATTAAACGGGGTTTGACAAGCGTGTAAATCATCGAGGCGGTAATACCGTGGTTGGGGGTCATAGAAATGATCCCGGACTCTTGACGAGGGGTCCTAAATAATACCGGACAGGAGTGACATCCACCGGTGGAAATTGGACTTTAATTTTGATTACATGAATATGTTAGCATGTGTTTTCTATTTGGAATGAGGTGTAAATTGACTTTTATATGCATCTAACATTTAGAGCATGTAATCACTAAACAATTCAAATTGTTTAAAAGTTAGTATGTATCGCATTAAAGATTTGGGGGCTTTGATGGCAATAAAAGATAGATCAAGGGAGCTATCGTATCATACGACATTTAGTCGACTTTTGGTTCGGTTTGTATTATATGGTTTTGATATTAGATAGTGTCTTAGTATATGTATTAGGACTTTAGATTGTGTGTTGTAACTATGATCCATCGGAATGGCTTTATACAAATAAGATTATGTTGTATTCAAACGTTTCCGCTTCACTTAAATGTATTTTATGTATTTATATATAATTAGTTGTAAAATGAAAAGAAAGGATGTTCGTAACACCCTTTGTTGGGTCTCGGTTTAAAAAAAAGTATAAGGAAAAAGGGGTTGTTACAAGCTTGGTATCAGAGCCAACTTTTTGAGGGATTTGAAACTTTTCAAACTCGAAGTCTATATAGAAATTTGAAAATTGATGGATCAAGTTATGTGTTAGGATGGAGGAGGGACCAAATGAACAAGAGGGTAGAGTGAAATGACGAATATATAGTGAAAACAGAGGCTGTTCGGGGCTGTCCAGGGTACATTCGTGGGGGGCTGTCTAGTGGCCGTCTAGGAAAGGCATCCAAAGTGGGTCTAAGGCCGTCCGGGGTCATCGGGGTGTCTAAGGGGCCGTCTAGGGGATGTTTAGTGAGTTTTGTGCTACTGTTTTAAGTTCTAACATGGTATAAAATATTTGGAAGTATGTTTTATGAATACTAAAGTGTGTGCAAGTATCAAATAACTAAAGATAAAGGTATAGTCGTCATCTAATTACCGCATAACTAACTTAGACATGTGTAACGAGTATGTCATCTTCTTCGAAACGAGATCCTAGTATGGACATTGATGACCCCTACTATGACGCGGATGTGGAAATAGTTGAACCCCCACAACCACAAGTGAATGTAATTAGTGATGACGAAGGTGAAGAAAATAATAACCACGGAATAAATGAAGAAGTAGCCGGGAGATGGTGGTTTAGTTGATCAAAGAAACCATTATCGCCGTCTTAGTCTTTGGATGGACCGTGAATTATACATAAAGGACAGGGGATTTAAGACAATTTTGAAAGATAAAGCACAGTACGCAAAAGACATGACAAAAGAGATTGCTATTGGTGTATATACTTATATACCTAGTTTAGTGGAATGGATATTTCATCTACCTAGTTTTCGCACCCATCTCTATGCGAAAACCCATATGATGTCATATTGGAAGTGGGTAAGACTCAAGTATATTCGAGCCATCAACTAGGGTCTGAAATTTGAAGGTTTTTGGTATGACTTCAAGCTGGTTTTTGTGAAAATATTAACTATGGGCTTGTATTTTTGGAGATGTCTTTGTATATACAAGCCATAGATAGGCTAGGGCATCTCGGTGTGTAAAAAAATGAGGTGTGCTCTATGTAAATATCTTTTGTAACACTATGAAAGACATCACCTCAATGAATGTAATCACCTACTGATGTAAGATATATATGTATGTAAAAGAAAGGTTGTATGATTGGATGTTTGTGTTTTTGGAATAACTTGTTATGTACTGTATTACAATATGCCTATACAGATTAATATATATATATATATATATATATACTTAGAAAGAATTGATTAACGTAAGGTAATGTGTATATATTGCTATATACAATTTCAGGAAATGGCATCTCAAATTCAACAAACTTACCAAAGAGGAAAAGGATTAGAGGGAACAGAAACAAGTAGCACCGAACTAGAGATGTTGAAAGATAACAATAGAACTGAAAGTACAAACAAGAACAATGATTTAGAAACACTCTTAAAGAATGTTCTACCTGCAATATTAAAAGAAAACAGGGAAGAGACGGCTCGTTTAATAAATACTCCAAAAGAACCAGTGCAAGGTAGAACCAAATAACATACTCTCTAAAGAAGTCAATTATAAAACTTTTATGAGCACCAAACCAACCACATTCAAAGGTGAACACAGAACCCCATAAAGCCATGGATTGGTTAACTGGAGTAGAAAACAACTTTGAAACATGCCAGTGTTTGGAAATGCAAAAGGTAAGGTATGCAACTACCTTACTTCAGGGAGATGCATTGCACTGGTGGAACTCGGTAAAGGCTATAAAAAGTACCGAGGAGACTACACCTTTGTTATGGGACCAATTCAAAGAAATATTTCTGAATGAATATTGCTCAACTATAGACCGTAAGCGCATGGAACAAGAGTTCCTTCAGTTTAGGCAAGGAAACCTATCAGTACAAGAATATGTGTCTCAATTCATAAAGAAGTCCAGATTTGCTGAACATCAGGTAGCAACAGAAGCAAGAAAAATAGATTGTTTCGTTGCAGGATTAAGAGACGAAATTCGAAGGTTTGTACTAGCTGCACTACCAAAAACATTTCAGAAAGCGGTCAACATCGCCAAAGTAGTCGAGAAGGATATGATACTTACATATCGGAGTTCTTTCCAATCAAAACGAAAAGAACAAAGTGTTACTCAGAATTGGAATAAGAAACCAAAGCTTGGGGTTCAAAATTTTGTTAACATAAATCAAAAGAAACCTTGTGAGCATTGTGGTAAGAATCACCCTGGTGAGTGTTGGGCAAAGACTGGAGCATGTTTCCGGTGTGGGAAGCAAGGGCATTTGAAAAGAGATTGTCCTCAAGGTAATGGGGCTCAAAATAGAAACCAACCTCAACATGAGGTTAACAAGAATATCAAAGAAGGTAATAGGGGAAAAGCAAAAACTCGAGCCTTTCAAATGACAAAAAAGGATGCGAACGAAATACCGGATGTAGTAACAGGTACGCACCTTATCAATAATCAACCTGCTCGAATTTTATTTGATTGTGGTGCAAGTAGATCTTATATGTCCCTTCCATTTTCTCAAAAGTTGAAAGTAGACAGTAAGGAATTAAAACCAGGCTTTGAAGTCGAACTAGCTGACGGCAGCCATACTAGAATCAACCAAATATGTAGAGATTGCACGATAGAAATTGATGGACATCAGATGCCCATTGACTTAATACCCATGACTTTAGGTGAATTCGAGGTGATAGTAGGAATGGATTGGTTGTGGAAACACCATGCCAAGATAATTTGTGATCAAAAGAAACTTGAAATTAGAACTTCTGGCGGGAAAACAATAGTAATAAAAGGGGACAATCAGGAAACCAAGATGATGCTAGTAAGTTCGGCAAGAGCACAACGTTGTATAAGGAAAGGGTGCCCAATATTCTTAGCATATGTCATCGGTGAAAGGGAATCAAAAATAATAGAAGCAAAAGATGTACCGGTTGTACAAGAGTATCTAGATGTGTTTCCAGATGATTTGCCAGGGTTGCCTCCTGACAGACAAGTACGACTTGGGATTGACTTAGTGCACGGAACCGTACCAATAGCCAAAACCCCATATCGATTAGCTCCATCTGAAATGCAAGAACTGAGAAGTCAATTGCAGGAGTTACTCGATAAAGGTTTCATCCGAGAAAGTACATCACCCTGGGGAGCACCAATCCTCTTCGTCAAGAAAAAAGACGGGTCGATGCGCATGTGTATCGACTACCGAGAATTAAATAAGCAAACAGTGAAAAATAGATATCCCTCACTAGAATCGATGATTTGTTCGACCAACTGCAAGGAGCCAAGTGCTTCTCAAAAATCGATTTGAGGTCGGGATATCATCAATTAAACGTTAAGAGTGAAGATGTTCCTAAAACGGCATTCAGAACAAGATATGGCCATTATGAATTTTTGGTCATGCCGTTTGGGTTGACAAATGCACCGGCTGCCTTTATGGACTTGATGAATCGAGTATGTAAACCATATCTCGACAAGTTTGTGATTGTGTTCATAGATGACATTCTCATCTATTCCAAGAATGAGGGTGAACATCGAAAACATTTACATGCAATGCGAGTACGGTTAAGGCAAGAGAAGTTGTATGCCAAATTTTCAAAGTGTGAATTTTGGCTCAAGGAAGTTCAATTTCTCGGGCATGTGGTTAATGAGCAAGGAATACAGGTAGATCCTGCTAAGGTGAGTGCCGTTATGAAATGGGAAGCTCCTAAAAGTGTGTTTGAGATACGAAGCTTTTTAGGATTAGCAGGATATTACCGTAGGTTTATCCAGGACTTCTCTAAAATAGCATCTCCAATAACGGCATTGACAAGAAAAGGTAAAAAGTTTGAATGGGGAAAAGAGCAAGAACAAGCTTTTCACGCTTTAAAAGAAAAGCTAAGTAGTGCACCCATTCTGTCATTACCAGAGGGGACGGAAGGATTTATAGTATACAGCGATGCTTCGAGATTAGGACTAGGATGTGTACTAATGCAATACGACAAAGTGATAGCCTATGCATCAAGGCAACTAAAGGAAAATGAGAAGAGATATCCAACACATGATTTAGAACTCGCTGCACTTGTATTTGCACTAAAGATCTGGAGACATTACCTATATGGTACTCATTGCATCATTTATACTGACCACAAGAGTTTGCAATACTTGTTTAGTCAAAAGGACTTAAACATGAGACAACAACGATGGATGGAACTACTTAAAGACTATGATTGTGAAATTCGATACCATCCTGGCAAAGCAAATGTGGTAGCTGATGCATTGAGCAGAAAGGAACGTGAGAAGCCGATACGAGTTAAAGCATTAAGAATAGATGTGATGCCTGAATTCTTAGTAAGAATAAAAGAAGCTCAGACTAGTGCACTTACCGAAGAACATATTAAGAAAGAGCGTATGGTAGGACAGGCGAAATTCCTAGAAACTGATAACAAGGAATGTAGAAGATTTCATGGAAGATTGTGGATTCCATTGGTAAGCGGTCATCGTGAGGTTTTGTTATGTGACGCTCATAAGTCCAAATACTCCATTCACCGGGCATGGATAAGATGTATAGAGATTTGAAGTTACTATCTTGGTGGCCGGAATGAAAAAGGATGTTAGGAGTTTTGTTGAGAAATGTATGACTTGCCTTCAAGTAAAGGCTGAGCATCAGAAACCTTTTGGAGGATTACAACCATTAGAGATCCCAATGTGGAAATGGGATCACATCACGATGGATTTTGTGATGAAATTACCTCGAACCAAGAAAGGTAATGATTCCATTTGGGTAATCGTTGATAGGTTAACCAAATCAGCTCACTTCACGCCAATGAAAGAAAGTCACACGGTAGAACGACTTGCAAAAATGTATGTTGATGAAATAGTCTCAAGACACGGGGTACCTTTGTCAATAATATCGGATAGGGATAGCCGATTTAGATCTAGATTCTGGAGAAGTTCTCAAAAAGAAATGGGGTCAAAACTAAACTTAAGTACAGCCTATCATCCACAAACTGACGGGCAAAGTGAACGAACCATTAGAACGTTAGAAGACATGCTTAGGGCGTGCGTAATTGATTTAGGTGGTAATTGGGATGACCACTTACCCCTAATAGAATTCTCGTATAATAATAGTTATCACGCAAGTCTAAAAGCTGCTCCATATGAAGTCTTGTATGGTAGAAAGTGTCGAACCCCAGTATGTTGGAATAATTTCGAAAACAAAGGAATGACGGGACCAGAGTTGATTCAACAAACTTCAGAAAAAGTAACGCAAATCCGTGAAAGGCTACAAGCAGCTCAGGACCGACAGAAAAGCTATGCAAATAAAAGACGAAAGCATATAGAATTTCAAGTAGGGGATCGGGTTATGCTCAGAGTTGCTCCGTGGAAAGGATTGATTAGATTTGGAAGACGGGGAAAGTTGAGTCCTCGTTATATAGGTCCCTTTCGAATAATTCAAAGGGTTGGAAAAGTGGCTTATCGGTTAGAACTGCCAGATGAGCTACAAAAGATACATAGTACATTCCATGTATCCAACTTGAGGAAGTGTCTGGCCGATGAAGAAATGAAGGTGCCGTTAGAAGATATTCAAGTGAATGAGAAGCTGGCATATGTGGAACAACCGGAAAAGATAGTTGATCATGCAATCCGAAGATTGAGGAATAAAGAGGTTCCCTTGGTTAAAGTACAGTGGAAATATCACAAAGGTCGCAATGCCACTTGGGAAAATGAGAAGGAAATGAGAGCGAAGTTTCCCTATCTATTCTAAGGGAAGTAGATTCCGAGGACGGAATCTCTTGTAAGGAGGGAAGATTTGTAACAGCCACTTTAATTTAATAAAAAAAAATATATAGGAGCTGTCAATTACTAATTCAAAAAAAAACAAGGAAAAGAGTTGTTGTCAATAAAAAAAGAATATAAAAAAAAGGGGCTATAAAATAAATTATTTTAAGTACTAAAAACAAAAAAAAAAGGGGCTGGAAAAGGGGCTGGAAAAAAAGGCTGGAATGGCAGCTTGAGGTGTTCTAAGGTGGCATGTGGTGCTTGGGAGGAGGCCACATCATAGGGTGACTAACCTTGTTCCAAGCTCCTCAACCTTTGGTATAAATAGGAGCCTTATGCTTTGTTTTTGGCTGATTTTAGTACAACTTCCAGCAGAAAAAAAACACACACGCACAACCATCTTTTGTTGAGATAGGGAAAGAGAGCAAAAGTCAAGAAGAGAAGAGTATAGCTAAAACGGTGATTTCCTGCTTTGATTTTGGTTATCTTAACCTGTGACACATACTAAAATTCAGTGTTTTATCATGACTTTTACTTGGACTTTTGAAATAAAAACATGCCTCATACATGTTAACTATGTGACTTTATGTTATAGTTCATGTAATTCACTAAAACTTAAAGTAAATATGGTTCACCGATGATTTCACTATCAAAGAGGCTAGAACATGTCTTTCTCGATTAAACGGGGTTTGACAAGCGTGTAAATCATCGAGGCGGTAATACCGTGGTTGGGGGTCATAGAAATGATCCCGGACTCTTGACGAGGGGTCCTAAATAATACCGGACA
The DNA here is from genome assembly GCA_036898165.1 of Silybum marianum. NCBI lineage: Eukaryota > Viridiplantae > Streptophyta > Magnoliopsida > Asterales > Asteraceae > Silybum > Silybum marianum. Next base: position 4,291,417 of record CM072532.1, read on the forward strand.
GGAGTGACATCCACCGGTGGAAATTGGACTTTAATTTTGATTACATGAATATGTTAGCATGTGTTTTCTATTTGGAATGAGGCTGTAAATTGACTTTTATATGCATCTAACATTTAGAGCATGTAATCACTAAACAATTCAAATTGTTTAAAAGTTAGTATGTATCGCAGATTAAAGATTTGGGGGCTTTGATGGCAATAAAAGATAGATCAAGGGAGCTATCGTATCATACGACATTTAGTCGACTTTTGGTTCGGTTTGTATTATATGGTTTTGATATTAGATAGTGTCTTAGTATATGTATTAGGACTTTAGATTGTGTGTTGTAACTATGATCCATCGGAATGGCTTTATACAAATAAGATTATGTTGTATTCAAACGTTTCCGCTTCACTTAAATGTATTTTATGTATTTATATATAATTAGTTGTAAAATGAAAAGAAAGGATGTTCGTAACACCCTTTGTTGGGTCTCGGTTTAAAAAAAAAGTATAAGGAAAAAGGGGTTGTTACACCAAGTATACAATTATGCATGCATGACTGCACAACTCATGTATAAAAACATAAACGGAGAGAAAAAAGAAATTTCACACTATCAAATAGTTCATCAGCCCAATCCCTGGCAAAAAACCAGAAGGCAAACTGGCCAAGTCACTTAACAGAAAACACGTAAGAGGATTACAAAACAGAAAGAGTGCACATGATTCAAATTGAATATGAGAGAACAAACCAACTCGATTGCAATGTACAACGACGCATGGGCTTGACATTTCTTGTATTGTAGATCAACAAAAGAAACGAGGAATTGCAAAACCTTAAAGTTGGTAAATTCAATTTTCATTAATGCTGCGACACAAAATGAATAAAAAAAGCACACATATAATTAAGAAGGCCATGAAACCATTACAGGCAAAAGAGACAGCTGATACAAGACTCACCTGTTATCCAAATACTAATGGTTAAAACTTGAAGGAAGTCTAGGGGCCGTTTATCCAAATACTTACCCTTTAAACACTTACAGGTAAGATTCAACACTGTTACTTGTCTTACCGGGATGGATTTTAGTCCATCAAAAGTTTTGGTAAACTGCCCCAAAATCACGATAAACAGTTCAATTATCAAGTAACCATTCATTTGTATAGTTAACGTCAAGTTTAGCAATGATAGGGGGTGTTTACTAAGTAAGATCTTACCATATCTTGCATACCCAGGTAAGAGGTTGGGTGTTTACCAAGTTCTGATCACTGATTGTGTATCTGAACCAGAGGCAGAGATAAGTGACCCGATCGTATGATGTAGAAGAATTGGAGAAACCAGAGAAAGGTAACCATATCAAGAAAATGGTGATATGTGAACCTGCAAACAAGCGATAAACAGTCATAACTAGGAAGATACACATGTAGGAAATCGAGTAATCAAGACATTGTCAGAAACAATGAAATACTTAAAGTCTATTGGAAGAATGATAACAGAAACGTTGGTGATTCTGTCTCTAACTATAAACACCAAGAAAGCATAACTGTTAACATGCTTTTAAGATCAAATAAAGGATAATAGAAACATTGAGCAATCCCTATACTAATGATCTGGCTGCCACTCATCACATTACTAGTAGACAAAGATTGTTGCTAAACTGAACTTCTAATCCCGATAATCTCAAACTTTCTGAAAACCAAAAAATACAGATGAAAATTTTGGCAAATTTGCAAGCATTTGGTCAATTATCTTGGACAAATTGTCAAAAATAAAACAATTAAGATTGAATAAAGCTAAATGTAAACATATGATGAACTAACAAAAAAACAACAGAGGAAATAAATAGAATAAAGAGAGAACAAGGTTTCTTCAATTGATCAAAAAGAAAGAACACATATGGATTAAACTATAGACAAAGGATCATGTGAGAATAGGAGTTGAGGTGACAAGAGTAAGAACGAATATGGACCCTTGATTCCACCACATGAGTTATTGCACTTCTCACGGGAATTGATTCGGTGCATTTTATTAGGGTTGATCTTCAATTAGGATTGATCCAAGGTGGAGATCCCTTCTTACCCTTCTCACCATAACTTCCATAGGAATCATCATTCACACAATTCTTGTCACTGTTAAGCGAATTTTAAACATTAGATGAACAGTCATTGTGGAGAAAGGTTTCACCTGGAGTTGCTTTGGCCGGCTCAGGATGTTACCATGGAGCTGTAAGCTATGAAGTGATTTGCGTCTGTTGTAAAATCAATGGAGAAAGAGAAGATCTACCATACCTTTTACTGTCCTCCACAGCTCGCTTTAATCTTTGTATTGAAGTTGGAGTATGTGAGAATCAGTGTGGCTCTGGTGTGAAAAGGTGTTATTTGGATGTTCTGCAAGAGAGGGGATACATGGTCAAATGCAAATCCATTTCCACATTGAAATACAAAACATGTAACCAACAAAGTAAAACCAACCTAAATAGAAGGAATAGCATCGTAAAAGAACCATCTTCAATCTTCTTCCTTAGTCAACATCTAGCCACTACATCAAAACATGAACGTCTAATGCATAAATATATAATACCGTGTATATCTATTTTGCCTTCTACTCTTAAAACCCGCAATTCACACACCGGCACATTGCTTCTGGATCCATCCTTCCGTCATTATCTAGCTTGAATAAAATGTGATACCTGTTATTAAGTTAAAAGTAACTGGTCATGCATATACACATCAACATTCACAAAATGAACATCCCATTTCCCGAACCAGAGAGCCTGCACCAAAAGAAATTCGATAGATCTTTTATCAGTGCAGTTTTTCACCCAAATCACCACATACAAATATTTGCCAGGAGTCCAAAAATGATTTAAAACATCATAATCGTTAGTAAGTTAGAACACAGACCTCATGTGCAGAGAGTGCAAAAGACTTTCTTACTTTCTGTTGCAGCCTTCAGTATTTCTAGAACAGGGATACAAATTTGCAGAAGTAGATCTAAACTAACCGATAACACATCTCATGGTTTACTTTTCAAAGTCAAATATGGTTAGCGTACTCCAATAGGTTAGTTACTTGAATCAACACTAAGTGCAACTACTTGTAGGTCTAGTATGTACACAAAATTGTAAAATAGGATCTGTTATGAACTATAAACCACACACTCTTAAACCACGAAATCCACAAGACTATTCCCTGAACCCATTCCCTAAAGTGTATGCAACTGTAGAGAAAGTGTCCTTGTGCCTGATTGGTTTCTTTTCTCCAAGAAGCATGCTGTCACTTCTTCTGTACCCTCCCAGCATCCAATCAGAATACAAGAATACATGGTCAAATGCAAAACCATTGAAATACAAAACATGTAACCCTACAAAGTAAAACCGACCTAAATATAAAAGAATAGCATTCGTAAAAAGACTAACCATCTTCAATCTTCTATCAACTTCAACATTTGCCAGTTGCACTACATCAAAACCAAGTGGTTCTGATCTCCCGTTTAAAGGTTATTCTTCAATAAAATTGAAGGTAAATATATGAAAACCAACAAAAAAGAACAGAGGAAAGAAACAGAAGAAAAGAAGTGCGAACAAGAGAAAGAATCTAGGGTTTCTTGCCATGTTTCTCATCCTGATAGACAGAGAGATGAATTGCAACTGGTTTCTTCAATAATAAAAATGAAAATAAGTAAAGAAAGAAACCTGATGGACATGATTCAGTGCAAAATAAACGTATTCTGATTGATTCAGACATCTGGGACTTCCAACAATAAGTAATCAAGACTTGCATTCCCACCCATGGTAAGCAAAAAGGAATATGACTGCCCTGCCTACAATGGTTACCCAAGAAAAAGAAAATATAGTTTTCTCCAAGAAGCATGCACTCACTTCTTCTATACCCTCCCAGCAGAATACAAGAATACATGGTCAAACGAAAAACCTTTGTCACATTGAAATACAGACCAGGTTACCTACAAAGTAAAATCATCTTAAATAAAAGAATAGCATTGTAAAAAGGCTGACCATCTTACATCTTCTTCTTACTTCAACATATGCCACTACATCAAAACCAAGTGGTTATGTGCTCCCATCTAAAGCAGAAGCATCATTCTGAATAGCAAGCAGACTATATCACCAGCAACCACAATTCTTCATTTTATGCAAGTCTTAAGACACCGTAACCATTGTGAAATTGTAAGGGCATAATAAAAACAAGAAGAAAACACAGTTTTTAGAGGTACATGGTATTACTGTGTTGTCAAAAATAAAAAAAGAACAGAAGAACACAATAAATAGTAATTTATTTTAAGATCTATTGATGTGATGAAGTACACAAAAAGACAAACCTGTTGGTTAAGTAGCAGATGAAAACCATCACATTTGCTCCAAGAGCCTGTACTATAGCCATTTCTATCTCAACATCTACAAGTCAACCAATAAAAATGGAAGGGTGAAAGCAAACAGACAAGCATGAAAATAACAAAAAAGTTGCATATCAAGAAGACAAGAACAGCATACCCCAATCGCAACTTTTGACTTCTTATCTGAAACCCCGCAATTCACACACTGGCGCATTATTCATCATCATATTTGAATAATTAACTTAGTGTTACAACCTCAAAAGAAAATGTGAGACCGTTCTCAAGACAGGCATGGTGTCTTTAAAGCAGAAAAGCTCAACTTTTAAGCATCTATGTTAAGTTCTGAAGAAAAGAGAAACCTTAAAATGTCTTTCTCTAATGATCTATACTTCAACATCAATGCATTACGCAGACAGGTTTTTTTCTCAAGGAAGCATGCACTCACTTCTTCTGTACCCTTCCAGCATCCAATGAGAATACATGGTCACATTGGAATACAAAACATGTAACCCTACAAAGTAAAACCAAGCCCACCTAAATAAAAAAGAATAGCATCGTAAAAAGACTAACCATCTTGAATCTTCTTTCAACTTCACCATTCGCCAAGTTGCCACCACATCAAAACCAAGTGGTTCTGACCTCGCGTTTAAAGGGTATTCTTCAAAAAAATTAAAGGTAAATATATGAAAACTAACAAAAAAGAACAGAGGAAAGAAACAGAAAAAAAGTGCAAACAACAGAAAGAACCCAAGGTTTCTTGCCATGTTGTTCATCCTGATAGACAGGGAGAAATTATAAAAAAGAAAATAAGTAAAGAAAGAAACCTGATAGACATAGCCTGATTCAATGCAAAATAAACGTATTCTGATTGATTCACAGATCTGGGACTTCCAACAATAAGTAATCATGACTTGCATTCCCATCCATGGTAACCAAAAAGGAATACGACTGCCCTGCCTACCATGGTCACCCAAGAAAAAGAAAATATAGTTTTGTTGGATGTATAGACTCATTGTGGAGCAAGGTTTCACATCGAGTTGTAACTACGCTTTTGCTTCCTCAGGATATTACCATGGAGCTGTAAGCTATGAAGTGATTAGCGGCTGTTGTAAAATCAACGGAGAAATAGAAGATCTACCATACCTTTTACTGTCCTCCACAGCTTGCTTTTGTCTTTGTAATGAAGTTGGAGTATGTGAGAATCAGTGTTGCTCTAGCGCAAAAAAGGGTTATTTTGGATGTTCTGCAAGAGAGGGGACACATGTTCAAAATGCAATACCATTTCCACATTGAAATACAGAACATGTAACCAACAAAGTAAAACTAAAACCAACCTAAATAGAAGGAATAGCATCGTAAAAGGACTAACCATCTTCAATCTTCTTCCTTAGTCAACATCTGCCACTACATCAAAACATGAACGTCTAATGCATACTTTTTATTTAAACACACAATTATGAAAATATAAATATATAATACCGTGTATATCTATTTTGCCTTGATATTCTTTTTTGAACTACTACTCTTTATACTTTACAAAAGGAAAACAGAAATTTAGTAAATCAAGTTGATGAAACCAACCGTATATGGTGGTAGGTGGTAAGTAATAAGCCTACAAAAAGAGGAAATATTAGGTCAGCTGAATTCTCATCATAGGGACTACTATCTTGTAACCATATTCTCCCCATCAGGATAACTGATGCTTTGGGTCGTTGTCCTGCCCATATGAACAAAAAAGTAGAGATGAAAACTGTTGGTCAAGTAATAGGTGAAAACCGTCACATTTGCTCCAAGCCTACCAATAAAAATGGAAGGACGCAAGCAAACAGCAAGCATGAAAAAACAACAAAAAGTTACATATGAAGAAGACAAGAACAGCATCTTGACTTTTTATCTGAAAACCCGCAATTCACACACGGGCACGTTGCTTCTGGATACATCCCACCACCTTCATCATCAAATTTGGATAAATAAACCTAGTGTCACAACCTCAAAAGAAGATGTAAGGAAATTGGCCAAGACACGTCTCATGCAGAGCTGCATCATTTCAGAGGTACTTGGGAATTGGGATTACTGTACGTGTTGTAAACTATTAATGTGAAGAAGTGAACAAAAAGTCATACATGTCAGTTAAGTAGCGGCTGAAAGCCATCACATTTGCTCCAAGCCTATAGAGCCCGTATTAGAGCCATTTCTTTCTGAACATCTACAAGTCAACCAATAAAAATGGAAGGACACAAGCAAACAGACAAGCATGAAGAAATAACAAAAAAAGTTGCATATCAAGAAGACAGCATACCCCAATCGCAAGTTTTGACTTCTAATTTTGAAACCCGCAATTCACACACCGGCACATTGCTTCTGGATCCATCCCACTGTCATTATCTAACTTGAATAAATAAATCCGGTGTCACGATCTCAAAAGAAAATCTGAGACCGTCAAGACAGGCATGGTGTCTTTAAAGAAGAAAAGCTCAACTTTTAAGCCTTTATATAAAGTTTTGAAGAAAAGAGAAACCTTGAAACGTCTCTCTCTAATGATCTATACTTCAACATCATTTGCAAACACAAACAATGCATTACGCAGTCAGCAAGGCCGCGAAGGAAAGACTAAAGCTTGACATAGACTCTTCAAATTTTATTGCATTCCATGACCCAAAAGAGAGAATGAAGTTACATCGGATGCTAGAAAAAGATGAACTCGTATCTCGTTTAAATGACTAATGAGAACTCAAAAAATAAAATAGAATCACTGATCACCACATCCAGGTATACACTTTGCTATAAGTCAGCATGTTATTAAGTTAAAAGTAACTTGTCATGCATATACACATCAACATTCACAAAATGAACATCCCATTTCCCGAACCAGAGAGCCTGCACCAAAAGAAATTCGATAGATCTTTTTATCAGTGCAGTTTTTCACCCAAATCACCACATAAAAATATTTGCCAGGAGTCCAAAAATGATTTAAAAACATCATAACCGTTAGTAAGTTAGAACACAGACCTGTGCAGAGAGCGCAAAAGACTTTCTTACTTTCTGTTGCAGACTTCAGTATTTCTAGAACAGGGATACAAATTTGCAGAAGTAGATCTAAACTAACCGATAACACGTCTCATGGTTTACTTTTCAAAGTCAAATATGGTTAGCGTACTCCAATAAGTTAGTTACTTGAATCAACACTAAGTGCAACTACTTGAATCAACAAAGTAGACCAGAAACAATGTACTTGAATTCATGAGTTGGCTAGATCCATGGTCTAGGAGAAGAGCAAGAAGCAACACGTCCTGCAAAAAGCAGATATCCAATTGCCAAAGCCAATTTATAATTATAAATGATGATCACATCAATGTACATTGATGTGACTTACAATTGTATGTATGATTTGTTGACAAATGAATGGCATATTACTTCATGAAATTTCAATGTACCTACATGGAAATGAAGGTATGCATGTGCATACTCTAGAAAAATGATTGTAGAGTATAAAAACACAAAATTATTTTTTTGTGCATTCCCCGAATTTATATATATATTTTGCCAAAGGTAGTATATACCATGGTTGACAATTCTGGATCACCACTCGTCAGAACTAATACCTAAAATTTGAAAAGATGAAAGAGGAGATGATCATAAGATAAATAATTTAAAGGATCATAATCATGATTTCAAGTAAAACAGCATTAGCTATCTTTTGATTGCTTCATCAACAAGAACCACCTAAAGAGCTCCACTGTCGTCATCAGGAAAACATCAAACAGAGATGGACTTGTTGATTATGATAAAAAAAAAGATTAAAATGTACAAAAAAGTTCCAAGGAAGTAATGTCAGTGGACAGAGAACATACAGAGGGGAAAGAAAAACCTGACTTTGATGTAGAAATTGAACATCTTTAATTAAAGAAAGCAAGTCCCCAGTCATCACAAGACATGCAAGACAACACTAATTCGTTAGTTAACCTAGCATCTGGTATGTAGAAAATAGAAGAGATTACTTAAGGAAATAATATCAAACCAACCATTACAAATCTCTTTACGATCTTTCTAGCTTTAAAGGAAGACTTTGTTGAGCTAAGAATAAGTGAAGGGAAGGAACTGCTGCTGCATGAACTGTCAAAAATGATAAAAACCAAGTCAAACATACACAAACTATTACAAACAGAAAAGAGATAGAGTTAACAGAACAGCAAGAGAAGCAGTAGCATTACCAACAATTAGCATACTCCAATAAGTTAGTTACTTGAATCAACACTAAGTGCAACTACTTGTAGGTCTAGTATATACACAAAATTGTAACATAGGATCTGTTATGAGCTATAAACCACACACTCTTAAACCACAAAATCCACAAGACTATTCCCTGAACCCATTCTCAGTAGAGTTACATGGTCAAACGGAAAAACATTGAAATACAGAACATGTAACCTACAACATAAAACCATCTTAAATAAAAGGAATAGCATTGTAAAAAGGCTAACCATTTTACCATCTTCTTGCTACTTCAACATCTGCCACTACATCAAACCCAAGTAGTTATGTGCTCCGATTTAAAGCACAAGCATCATTCTGGACAGCAGCACCATAATTCTTTATTTTATGCAAGTCTCAAGACACAGTAACCATTATGAAACTGTAAGTCTGTAAAGCATGATAAAAGCAGGAAGAGAAATAGTTACGAAACTTGACACTTTCCCATCACTAACCTCAGAAATCATATAGTTGCTCACATCTGGAGGCAGAGGAATATCTTTGATTTCATCTTCATGTGCAGCTTCAGTGATTTGCTGCAGAAGGCCATCATGGAAGTCTCTGTTCCAAAATAGAACCACTTAAATGGATCCTAAAGAAAGAACTTACCCAGGGTTTCTTGCCATGTTGTTCATCCTGATAGACAGAGACATGAATTGGAACCGGTTTCTTCAACCATAAAAAAATAAAAATAAATAACGAAACCTGAAAAATTAACAAAAAAAAGTTGCACATCAAGAAGACAAGAACAGCATACCCAGTCGCAAATTTTGACTTATCTGAAAACCCGCAATTCACACACCGGCAAATTGCTTCTGAATCCATCCCACTTTCATCATTAAAATTTGAATAAAATAAGTGAATTTTTTTAGACATTGGCTGATGCTGATATCTAAAAACAACTTGATTAAGCAAATTTTAAAACATATAGAGAAAGTGTCCTTCCAGCATCCAATGCAAATACAAGAATACATGGTCAAATGCAAAATCATTGTCAAATTGAAATACAAAACACGTAACCCTACAAAGCAACACCGACCTAAATATAAAAGAATAGCATTCGTAAAAAGGCTAACCATCTTCAATCTTCTTTCAACTTCAACGTTTGCCAATTGCCACTACATCAAAACCAAGTGGATCTGACCTCCCAACTCCCATTTAAAGGTTATTCTTCAATAAAGCTAAAGGTACATATGAAAAATAACAAAAAAAAGAACAGAGGAAAGAAACAGAAAAAAGAAGTGAGAACAGGAGAAAGAACCCAGGGTTTCTTGCCATGTTGTTCATCCTGATAGACATAGACATGAATTGTAACTGTTTCTTCAATCATAAAAAAGGAAAGAAGTGAAGAAAGAAGCCTGATGGACATAGCCTGATTTAGCATGCAAAATAAACGTATTCTGATTGATTCAGAGATCTGGGACTTCCAACAATAAGTAATCACTACTTGCATTCCAATCCATGGTAACCAAAAAGGAATACGACTGCCTACCATGGCTACCCAATAAAAAGAAAGTATAGTTTTGTTGGATTTATAGACTCATTGATCAAACAGCGTTCTGTACAGAGCAAATAACATTCAAAAACACAGATGAATGACATTAAAAAGGAAAATAACTAGAAAGAGTGATTCTGATTCACTTCTAAAAGATATATATAACCATCGATTATAAATAAGACTTCAAGATTCTAGAAATATTTCAAGATCAAGAAGTTGTAAAATAATGCATATGATTCGGATGGATTCCTAGACTCTCATCGTATCCAAGCATTTATTAATGCAACGGAATGAACCCAGAAAAATGGTTGATATCAAGATAACACTTGTGGAGAGATTAGAGTACCATGAGGAGATGTAAACGATGTTAGTTGAAAGCGGAAGTGGCTGATTCTAGTCCCTTGTTGAATTCCCCAAATCAGGCTGATAATCATAAGTTCGTCTTGGGTAGACCGGCCAAGAAGAATGTCATACGTATCAACAGTTACTTTCTGCAAGACATTAGTTACAACTTGAAGAAAACTAAATGACAAAGAACCAATACCATGATATCAACTTACCAAAACTTAGTTTCAGGAAAGAAACAGATTAGCCGACTATGGAAATCAGTAATCGAATCCTCAAGCATCTCAATACTATCACTATGTAATGTTTTTTGATTGTAGACGCATGTAACCTAATAATCTAGCGATGATCAAAAGGAGGGGAAGGATACCTAAATAATCGAGCGATGATAAATAAGGAGGGGAAGAAAACCTAAATAATCTAGCGATGATCAAAAGGAGGAGAAGAAAACCTAATTTTGGGGCTTGCAGGATCCTGAGAGATGTTTAGGTATATATAGGTTTTAAAGTCGGTGTGTGGGACAACGGTAATAAATAATGATTCCTCTGTTTGAATTTCTTTTTCGTTTGCCATAATATTTTTTATTACAAAATTGACCTTAATCTTTATTTTCTCTTTCCTACAACGTTTCTTTTTAACATCGGCAGAAAATTATTATTTTAAGTTGACTCTAAAATTATAAAACACTTTCCTTTCTCATTGCAGAAAAATCTAAATAAATTAAAGATACGGACAATGATTATATTTATATTGGAAGGTGTGATAATGAGAAAAATCGAACATTAATTTTTTATTTTTTTTGAAATGGGAACAATGGTTCTGACACGAAATTTATTATGCTTTGGGAATGCAAAAAGTGTTTTTTATATTAACATGTGTAAGATGAATGATTTTTATAGGGGTGTAGCATACCTTAAGGGTCTCGTTAACCTCCCCTTAATTAATAGATAAGAACCTTATTTTTTATAATTTTTGTTATCGATTGATTTAGACTTATTAAATTAAAAAACTCTCCTTATTTTTATGGATCATGTTAAATAAATAATATTGATATGTATTAGATAAAGTCAAAAAAATAAAATAAAAAATATGTCATTTCTTACAAACTTTGTGGTAAGAACCAATGTTCTTGTTCTACCACATAATACATATGAGGCTTTAGATTCTCAGAGCATTTCCAATATATTTTTTATAATTTCTTTAAAATAGAGAATCAAAATTTATAATCTTAAAAAAATGCATTTATCTCCAATAAATTTCCCATTTTGATGAATCCAATATTAATTATAGTATTAAAATATTTCATTTATCTATTAAAAAATGATTTATCTCTCAAAATATTTGTTTTCAAAAAATCTTGTTGGTGGTCCTACTTTGTAAAAAAATTTAGAGTGTTCTTCATATTGGATTAAAAAAAATTCTCTCTCATACTTTCTCCTTTTTGAGATGGTTTTGGGAAAGCTGTTGGAGATGCTTTTATAAAAACCTCTTCACAATAATAATTCTTACAAATCATTATACTTTTAGCTAATAAAAACCTTGATCGAAGATGCTCTTATAAAACCGTAAAATTTAACAGAGATAAATGGCAAAAATAAATTTTGATTTTATTTGAAAGATTTGAGAAATCTTTCCACGTTTCCATTTTATGATTACAAGGCTTGATACTTAGGACTTGTTTGTTTTTTTTTCATTTTAAGCTCTTAATCACCACTTATATTTGATTCGTTTAGACGTTTCATTACTATTTCAGAACCGAAATTAGACTTCAACAACTCTTAAAAAATAAACGTCACCTTAATATGTAAGAGCGTATTCAACAAATTCCCTATAATTTCTCCAAAATGGAGAATCAAAAGATAAAATTCCCAAAAAATATTGCATTCATCTTCAATAAATTCCGTATAATTTTTCCAAAATATTATTAAAATGTTGCACCATCTATTAAAATATTATTTTTCTATATAAATGTTTATTTTTCAAAGTTTTTTATTGGTCATTTCATTTAGTAATCATGAGGAAGTTATTGGAGCAAAATTGTTGCTCAAAATCCTCATTTTCTTCATTTTGGGGAAGCTATTGGAGACAGTGGTGGATGCAAAGATAGAAAAGGTACCGAATTGTTAAAAAAAATTATATACGGTAAAAATTATTAAAAATACTAAATTTAACTTTAAAGCATCTCCAACAATTTCTCTATAATTTATCCACAACAATATTAAAATATTGCATCATCTATTAAAATATTATTTCTCTCATCAAATATTTATTTTTCAAAATTTTCTATTGGTCAATTCATTTGGTAATCATTTTTGGAGTGAACTCCATATTTGGAGAAAAACTCCCTCTCTCTCCTACTTTCTCCATTTTGGAGAAAGTTTTGGAGAAGCTCTTGGAGCAATTTTTTTGTCCAAAGTTTTCATATTCCTCTTTTTCTCCATTTTGGGGAAGCTCTTGGAGATGCTCTTAGATCCCCCGGTAAAATTTTCCAAGGGACCCCATCTTGCCGACAATTGACAAATACACTAAAAAGTCTTTTGAAATCAATAAAAAAAGCGAAAAAATCTTTCGAAATCCACAAAAACACTAAGAAAATCCTTCAAAATCGACAAAAAAAAACACTAAAAAAATCCATTGAAATCAACTAAAAAACTAAACAAAAATTTCCAAAACACGTCGGGTGACTTTTCGTGCTTTTAGTCTACCTTAATGGGACTCCAGTGAACAAAAATTTTAAATCCACCACTTATAGGAAATGCTCTAATCATAAAGTGATTCATTATGATTCCATAGTTTTTTTCTAAATATATTTTAAATTTTACCGTAATATTTAATACTATAATCATTCCGTTTTTTAAGAGTCCGAGTCGTTTTTTGATATTTTATAAACATTAAATCATGTCCAACAATTATGCTATAATTTTTTTTATATAAAATACAGAAAATCAAAATCTTTAAAAAAATTATCCAAATCTAACAAAACACTTACTCTATTTTAATAATTTTAACATTAAGGTATTGTTTAGCAAAAATAAGGTGACTTATACCTTATAAGTTACCTTATTTTTAGTGGACATGTTTGGATGACCATAAAGTACCTTATTGATAAATTATAAAAAAGTAAAGTTTTGAAAATTCATATAACTTTTTGTTTTTTTTTTCTTCCAAAAATATACTTATTATTTTAGACAAATGACAAATTTCTCCAACCCCTTATTAATATTAATTATTATTAAGTAATATTATTTTAAATTGTATTAATTAATTTTAATTGTAATCATTAACTAATATTATTTTTATTTTATTAACTCATTTTTATTTTAAATTATTCATTTATATTAATTATTAGTGTAACACTCTAAAATTCAAGATTTGTAAAAATAAATAATTATTGAGGGTTAAAAATTTAAAGAGTACACGATATAAGGGATTGTACTGTCGATACTCGAAAATTATGATTTTATTGCAATAAATAAAATTATTAATAGGGGAAATTATATATTTTGAATTTAATTGATTTGGGAAAAGAATGTAAAAAAGAAAAACTAGAGGGACTAGTTATGCCAAATGAGAAAAGTTGATTTGGAAATGATTGTGATTTGAGGAAATGATTCCAAAATCACGTTTTTGATATTGGAGGCCAGATTTGACGGTCTAAATAAGAGAGTTTTGGGCTGAAATTTTGTGGAGTCGTACCCAAGGGTGTAAGGGAGTACACCCAATTAGAATTTCGTGATTTCATCAAGAATTGAGAGAGATATCAAGTTCGGAGCGGCATAGGGTCATTCGGTACGAAAACGGCGATTGGAGGTAAGATACTCAACCAAAATCGATGTATAATATATGGATGGCTTCGTTTTTCAATTACCTTTCTTTTGGTATAAGTTTCGTGGGCTATAGTAGTCTGTACATCGAGCAGTTTTGTCTAGAAGCCGCTGTGGCGGCGGCTCGATGAATTCGGGTACAAAAACTCAAAATACGAATTTAATAATGAACCGTAGGGGCTGTAAATTTATATATGATTTGGGATGTTTGTTGTTTATAAACTTTTGTAAAATTTTGGTGAAAAACGATCGAGAAACGGCCTCAATCGGGGCTGTTCACGGCAGCCATACCGAAGGTGCGACCGGTTTAGGTCGGATGACAAGTTGTGTTGGGCTAGCGTTGGACCGAGATTTGGGCCACGGCTTTGTGTCGGGGCTGACTTTTTGGGGGTCGGGTTCGGTTAAAGTCTTATTAAACTAAATTTATTATAAGGAGATTTGAGTGTCGTTTATTTATTTGGATTAGTCGAAATAAGTTGAGATGTTTCGATGAAGTTGGTTAAGTTTTGGACATCAAATTACAAAGGGTTTTAATTAATTTGGTTTATCGCATTTTGGGATTTATTATTTAGAGATTTATTATTAATTAGATTATATCTAGTTAATATTTTAATCTCCAAGTTATTTATTTATTTAAGGGTGGATGGATTATTAAATTATAATAATTTAATAACTTGTTTAAGGAGTCGTGATTGGATGATTGGGGGATTGGGTGTTTTAGAATGACACCTATATAGTTATCGGTTAAGTTTAATGCGCCATGATTTATTTTGGACGTGAAGTAGTCCATTGGACGACGGTTGTTTGGGGTTGACCCGTTGACCATGTCAACCCATGGTTGACTATAGTTTGACCCATTTGACTTTACGACTCACTTTGTGGGAAAAGTCAAGACACTAATTATGGAAACGTAATTATATTTAATAGGGTATTACTCAAGGACGAGGTTTAGCTAAGTGGAGCTATTCAGGTGAGTCTTTCACGAGATTTCACTGGGATGTATACATATGTATGAAATGTATTTTTACATATATGGTGTGGATGTTTATATGTTAAATGATGAGGTGATACTATTGCATGTTTACTTTAATTTGGTGATCTACATGCATGTGGTTAAATTATGGTGTAGCATGCTATTTAAGTTATATGATGATACATTGCATGCAAATAGGAGTTGGGGTGTGGGTTAACATGCTTATAAAATGTATATAACCCGAGTATGGGATATCGGCTCGATGTGTCACACTTTGGGGAGGCACGACCCGAAATGGGCGGTAGTTCCTGGTGGACTTACACGCCCAGGGAATGTCTGTGACATGGCAGATCCCTAGCTAAGGAGAGGAGTTAAGAGATCTCATTGGGGGTGCATATAATTGGTGAAATTGCATATCATATTTATTTGATAATTATATGTGATTGAATGTGTGTCGGATAGTCGCACGTAAATCGTGAACTCACTGAGCTATTTAGATGACTATAGTATACATCTAAGGATCGGGAGGTTCAGGAATCGACAAGGGCAAAGAACACGCTTAAGGAGTTTAGTTGCTTTTACTTTATTTAGCGTACACTTATACGTATTTCGGAGTTTGTCTTGATTTGAATTATGGTGACCCGGTATGGGACGGGTTATCTTTTAATATTTATTTTGATTTGATGTTTAGACTTCCGCTGTAAACGTTTTAGTTTATTAATTGGAGTATTTAATGAGGTGTTTTGATGACGTGGCATTTCATTTATTTGGAAAAAAATGGGGTGTTACAATTAGTATTTAAAATTATTACTTTTGAAAAATTAATAATTAACTAGAATATGGTTAATTAGTTATTTAAATATTTCACTCTAAAGTTTCATATCTATTATAGTTATTCATATATTATGTGTAAGGGTTACTTAAAATCATAAATTAATGTAATTTTTTTTGTAAACTTTATTTTAACAAATCTAAAAATTATAATATATATGATAATCAATTTAATTTTTTCAAATAAATATATTTTATTATTTATTTTTTACTATTTTGGATGTTAATATATTATTTTATTAAATACTTATTTTAATTATATTATAAGTGACTAATATTTCAAGATGTTCTTATTGGTCATTTCACATGTTTCTAAGCTACTTTTTACCAAACGTGACTTGTTCATCAGTTATCTTATCAGTTATAAGTTATCAACTACCTTTGCCAAACATAACCAAGCATAGCCTAATTGTATTAATAAATAATGCATTTAATAAAATATTATTTTATTATACAGTTAATTTTAGTATATCTTATTGGTAAAAATAAAATATTATTTTTCATTTTATTTCATTTTGTCCCATGAATCTCCCTTTCTCTCTCCATCTCTTTCTATATTTATATATAGGATCAGGCTCGAAAGAAAATGGTAAAAAAATTAAAAATTGAGAAACATCCTGGTAATCGTTCATATAACGGTATACACATGTGTATACAAGTAATTTGTAAGCAGTTTGTCTTATATACACATCTATATGACATACACGTGTACATAAATATATAGAACATTTTTTCAATTACTTGTATGCACTGTGCATACCATATATATAAATAGTTACCAGACTGTTTTCACTTTTCACTTTTTTGTTTTTTTGAAGTTTTCCCTTAAATTTTTCTATATATATATATATGAGTTTGATAAAAAAGAACCCTAAAATTTATGAAATCTAATACAACTCACTTATTTAAGATAACTATGTTATTTATTAAATAAATATAAAAAAACAATTTAATAATAAGAAATTGCAACTCACATGTTGCATTCATAAATAGAAAACCCATAACTCCCTCAAATAGAAAATCAATAACATTCCCATAAAAAGCATTAATTAAATGTTCACAATATATATCAAAGTTTTTATACAATGTTTTTAAAAGGACACGTGGTTTTTCTGGTCTTTTATTTACATCTATAACGGTAAAAAACAAGCCAAGTATCACAATCAAAGTTTTCGTCCTAGGGCTTAGGCTATTTTTGGCAAACTAGCTGATAAGTTAGCTGATAACTTATAAGGTAGCTGATAACTTATAAAGTAGCTGATGACTGATAAGCTAGCTGATGAACAAGTCACGTTTGGCAAAAACTAGCTGATGAAAATGTAAAATGACCAAAATGAACATCTTGAAATATTAATCAATTATAATATAATTAAAATAAATATTTAATAAATAATATATATTAATTCAAACAAGATATTTAAAAAATATATAATATATTTATTTAAATAAATTAAATTGATTATCATATATATTATAAATTTTGGATTTGTTAAAATAAAGTTTAGATTTTTTTTACATTAATTATGATTTTAAATAACCACTACATATAATATATAAATAACTAGTCATTTTAATTAATTAATAATTTTTAAAAAATTACAAGTAATAATTAATTAACCCTAGTGGACAATTTAAAATTAAAATTAAAATGAATTAATAATTAATATTAATTAATAATTAAATTAAATTAAATTAAATAATAAAAATAAAAATAATAATAATATTAATTCATAATTACAATTAATTAATTTATAAAATTCAAAATAATTAATAATTAATTTATATTAATCAGGGGTATAATCGAAAGAAAATAACAATAAGCTCAATAAGTTACTTTTAACTAGCTTATCAATAAGTTATCTTATAAGTCATAAGTTAGTTTACCAAACATGTATTCTGAAAATAAGCTATCTTATAAGCTAACTTATAAGTTAGCTTATTTTTGCCAAACAATACCTTAGTGAGCAGTTGAGCACGATACCGAATTTCTCTACCATTTTCTTAATAAAATTTCAATAAATATTTAATTTGATTATTAATATTATTATTTTAAAAGGATCGTTAATTAATAAAGAATGTACAGTTAACAAAATTTACTTTGTTTAATCATATTATATATAACAATTATTTAAAGTCGCTGATTATGTAATTAATCCATTGTAAAAATTCATATACATGCTTACGTAAATCCACATTTATAATTCTATACATACACGTATAATATTTAAACTATAAATTAATTATCATATTATCATATCATATTATTAGTGATTTATTCAAGGGACGAGTTAAATGCACATTATATTAAATGTACACTTATTTATTCATTTTCTTTTTATATGAATCAACATCAAGACTTGTTTTCAAATATATAATATATGATTGATCTGATTCTAATATAAATAAAGGTACATATAACAATAATTTTGTTTAAATTATAACATATATGTTAGAATTCTCTAATTCTTTTAATATATATATATATATATATATATATATAGAGAGAGAGAGAGAGAGAGAGGGGCAGGTTCAGAAGAAAACGCTAAAAAAAAAGAAAACTGAAGAACACCCTGGGAGGCCGCCATCTGGTAACATGCATTTGTGCATATGCACTAATGCATCCTTTATGCATCGATGCATAAACATGCATTTGTGCATTATGCATTGATGCATAGCATCCAGATAGCGACCTCCCAAGGTGTTCTTCAGTTTTATCTTTTTTTAGCCTTTTCACTTGAACCTGACCCTACATATATATATATATATATATATATATTCTTTTTTTACTTATCAACCAATTTTTGTCAAATATAATATTTGTTAAACATAGTCAAAAAGTGCAAACTGTTTTTCAAATTCAAAGAATTCTTTAAGTCTGTTTTTTTTTGGTATTCTTAGAGCATCTCAACAGCTATGCTAAAAATAGATAATACTGAGATTTTAACATTTTTGATGTTACAACATTTATGTTATTTTCTACGTTAAATAGAGAAAAAATGAGAGAGATTGTAAAAATCTCTAAATTAAAAAAATAATATTTTAATTCAATCAATTAAAGTCATTAAAGTTAAGTTTACTGGAAAGATAAATAATATTTTATTAAATGTATCATTTTTTTATTAATATAGTTAATGCTAAAATAAAATAGTTGTTAGAGTTAAACGTAATTTTCTTAAGAAATTTTAACTATTCATGCTCGTATTATTGGTGTTGTAAAGGGTAAAATGCAAGAAATAACAACCTACTTTCATAAATTTCTTTATTATAGCATTGTACTTTCAGTTTTACTTATTACAGCAATGTACTTTCAAATTATTTTTTATTAAGGCATTGTACTTTTTAAAAATTTACCCATTATAGCAATGGGTAACTTGTTACCTTTTAAACAAGTTAACCCCCACTTTTTTTGCTTACATGGCTTAAATAAGATGACATGGATAACATGTCATCATGATTACATAGCATTAGTAAAAAAAATCTCTTGTAATTTTTTTAAAAAAAAATTCCACTTTTTTATATTATTCTTAATTATCTCAATTTTTTTTAGTAATTTTTTCACGTCATCACTTTTTAAAAAAAATTACTCTTACTAGGGGGTGTTTGGATGGGCTTATAAAAGCAACTTATTGACTTATTCCGGTGTGACACCGATAATAAGTCGTTTTGAGTGTTTGGGTAAAACAACTTATCCGGTGCCAAACCGGTAATAAGTCATTTTTTAAGAAGTAAAAAGTTTTAACTTATCAACTTTTCATAAGTGCTTTTCCACACCGGTAATAAGTTATAAGTCAATAAGCTCATCCAAACATTCCCTAAATTGTATGCAAATTAAATATTTTAGAGTTACATTTTTTTAACAAATGTGATATTTTTCTTCAAAATAGATATTTTATTTATAAAAAACGTAAAACTTGTAATTTAATTTTTCTAGTTCAAAAAATACTTATTTTGTACTTTTTTTTAAATTTAACGATATAAATTGCATTTTAAAAATCTTCTTAATATTGTTACATTTTAATAAATATTTTAGAAATAATCTAATTAATTTAATATATTTATTGAATGATATGTCAATTCAATTTTTTAAGACAAATAAATATATTCTTTTCCATATAAATATTTTATTTGTAAAAAAACCTAATAATTCTTATTTTCTTAGTTAAAAAAAGTACATTTTTAAACATTTTTTAATATTAGAGAAATAAATTGCCACCTATAAATTTTCTTAACATTCTTATGTTTATGAATAATTTAGTTTAGTTTAATTAGTCTAATATATTTATTAAATAATATGTAAAGCACAATGTTATAATAAGAAATGCCACATCAACAATATATTGCGTGTGACATAACCTATAGACAATTGAGGTGGCATGGAAACCTAGTATAGTGGGTAAATTTAAAAGAAAAGGTTACCCAATGCTATAATGGGTAAATTTTTCAAAGTACAATGTCCTAATAAAAAATAATTTAAAAATACATTACTATAATAAAAAAACTAAAAGTACAATGATATAATAGAGAAATTTATTAAAGTAGATTGTTATTTCTTGCAATTTTGTCCGTGTTGTAAATGCTTTTAAGATAAAACTTTCAAAAGTCAAAAGAACCAATTAAATTCTTTTATTATAATATAGTAATATAAATAGTGTTTAAGAAAAATTAAAACAAAAATTTGCTATTATCCATTCAGCCGTATTTCCTTTTCATCATGAAGAAATTGGTAAGAGATTGTTGATGTTTCATGCTTTATCCATTCAGCCGTATTTCCTTTTGTTTTCTCAACCTCCCGAATCTTGCTCTTTCATCCTCCTCGTCGGCTCTACTCTACTCTTCGCCATCGCTCTTCTCTTTTCCTCCAGATGATTTGATGTGAAGAACACCCAATGTAGTTACATCTACAGAAAACAGGTACACATTTATGGGACTTGTTGGCTTCAGAAAACATTACCGATTATCTTCAACATTCGATATTTTTATATATGTTTCAGCACCGTTTTGTTGTAGAATCTGGGTTTAAATTAACATTTTACCATTTGTTTAGATGCGGAAAATCTCCTATATTTTTGTATTTAGATACTCTTGCTTGTTTTTATCTTCCCATCCCTGTGTGTATTTATTTAGATGGTCATTCGGTTGCTGCCCTCCAGGTGTTTGTGGTTATGCCTAGTTGAAATAAACCCTTTTCAGCATCACTTCATCCCTAGCTCCTACTCACCGCTTGACAATGACAAATGTCTGCAAGTTTCTCTCATTCCCACTACACATGTGAAATTCATCCAAATTTCAACTTCTCTCATGAATATCCTCGAAAGAAACCCACCAGATAGATACACACAGACACAGTTACCTGTGGTTCAACTATAGGCTCAAGAATTGATGAGGACGCTGTTGAAGAACTTTAACAAGTAGCTCGATACCTCTTTGCCAATTAGCTTCTGCGGGGCCAGCTGGACCCAATATCAACCGGACAACTGTTATCGGGTCCCATGTGAATCCAAACGCCCTTCGGTCCCACTTTGCCAAGTTTGGAGAAATCGAGGAAGGCCCATTGGGGATCGACAATGCAACTGGAAAGTTCAAAGGGTTTGCAATTTTCGTATATAAGACATCCGAAGGCTGCAAGAAGGCTTTGGAGGAACCCAATAAGGTTTTTGACGGTTGTCAATTGCAGTGCAGACAAGCGGTGGACGGTCATCGTGCAAACAAAAATATCAAAAAAATACCTTTTTGACAAACCTCCTTTTGCTCAAAGGTGTGCAGATTAAGGGGCCGCTTATTAATCGTTTATGGTGCAAGTGCTTAATGTGTGTCCTTATCTTATCAGAACGTGACAAAAACTAAGAATCTTACTTGGTAAGAGGATAACAAAGACCGAAAATCTTACTAGATAAGTGGAGAAAACTATTACCCGGTGTTTATTGGGCTAAAGACACATATTAACTAAGGATTAATTTTCATGGACATTAATGTTATAGGATAAATTAATTGATAACTTCATGGTAAATTACGGATATAAACGGAATTTTCTTTAACAATATTTATTGAAATGAATACTCAAAAGCATAATGGCTCTAGATGTAAAGTGTAAACTTTCATTTAGAAAACGATATCACTTGAAACATACTATTATCATTATACATCATATTAAGATAAGAAAGAAAAGGTTCACCTGATTCAAACACAAACTTACAAAAATATACTTTAGATTATAACACAATCACAAACCAGCTTCATGGGTGGTGGAGGTTCAAAGCTCAATGAATCAAGAAGTAGCTCTAACCGTCACTGAAAGGAGCTCACGGATAACGGTACCAATATCCATTCGATCTTGTGGAGACTCAGAAGAGCATTGCACTCCAATTTTCAGCAATGAAATCAAACACATTTCTTTCACATCATTGTGTACAAGCATTGGATCCACAATCTGAAGCACACAACCACCAGCCAAGGCACTTGTAGCATAGGAATGCAGGCTTAGGCCTTCTCGGAACATTGGATCAACAGGTTTTTTCCCTGTCAACATCTCTAACAATAGGATCCCGTAGCTATATATGTCTCCATGGGTCGATACCTCATTTCCCATTCCGTATTCTGCAACTCATATAGAATTATATGTATAATAAAATAGAGAACATTAAAACAAAAAGAACGGTCAATTGGATTAGTAATGTACGTTTGTTAATTTACCTGGTGGTGCATATCCAATGGTTCCTCTAACATGACTTGAGCTGCTCTTGTTTGCATCAGGAAGTTCGTCAAGAGAGAGGATTTTTGCGAGCCCAAAATCTCCAACATGAGCAACCATGTCGGCATCCAATAATATGTTGCTTGGCTTCAAATCACGATGAACAACAACATTTCCACAACGATAATGTAGATAATCAAGAGCATAAGCTACATCTTTGGCAATGCTTATTCTTTGGACAAGATCGAGTTGAGGCAACTGATCTACTGTCGTGCTTGGATGCAACCAAGCCTCCAGACTCCCATTTGGCATGAAATCATACACTAAGGCCTTGAAATCATTTCCTTGGAAGTCGAGACTTGAGCAAGAAGTTATAACCTTCACTAGGTTGCGATGACGAATATTTTTCAAGGCTTCGCATTCAGCCGTAAAACTCCTGGAACCTCCTCGATGTTGAAGGTTTAATACTTTGATAGCCACCATCAGATCATTTTGATCAAGAACTCCTTTATAAACCGAACCAAAACTGCCTGTACCAATCAGATTTGCTGCAGAGAACCCTTGGGTTGCCTTGAAAAGTCTTCCATACGAAATCTTTTCAAAAGATTTGGTCAATGTTGATTCGGATGGTTTATCTCTCTTCTTCTTTATACAGAAATAGAACAACACAAATGACACCAGAGCCAGACCTGCAACAGTGGATGATAATGAAATCGCCACAACCACCCGAAGAGAAAGCTTTCTACTTCTTTTAGTTCTGCATATGGGTAGGTAAAGGTCTGGTATTCCCCCGCAAAGTCTAGGGTTTCCAATGACTGAAACTGCACTTGCGTTGGCAAAGACACCTTTAACAGATACTTCTCCTTCAAAATTATTATATGAAAGATTAAGTAGCTTCAAAGGAATTTGTTGCAAATATGTTGGAATAAGTCCAGAAAAGTTATTTCGTGACACATCAACATATTGGAGGGCTCTCAAAGACCTTAATGATAACGGCATGGATCCATGAAAGAAATTGCCGGAAATGCTTAGGAATTCAAGGCTGATGCAGCTGCTAAAAGCACTTGGAAGTTCACCTGATAAATGATTCTCAGACAAACGAAGTATTCCTAAGTTTTTGAGGTTGCCTATCTCTTGTGGGAGCACCCCAGACAAATTGTTTCGACTCAGATCTAGTTCGATTGAAAGTGAAGACAGTTGGAATATCTCTTTGGGTAGACTTCCTCTGAGATTATTTTCATAGAGACGTAGAAGTATTAGGTTTTTGCATTTCCCGATGGTCGAGGGTATAGTGCCTTCCAATTTGTTATCAGTTAAATACAGTTTGGTTAAAGATGACAGGTTTCCTATTGATCTAGGAATGATCCCAGAGAAACTGTTTCCATCTAGTACCAGTACTCCTAAGTTTCCAAGCTTGCCAATGCTTTCAGGAATCATGCCTGTGAAGTTATTTCCCGATATAGAAAATTCAGTTAGGGTAAACAAATTGCCTATAGACGAAGGGAGGCCACCTGAGATATAGCTTGACTGAAGTGCCAGGAAACTTACTTTTGTTAAGTTCCCAAGCGAATCCGGTAGCCCCCTTCTTAATTGGACTTCAGCAATATCCAGTATTTCCAAATTACTGCAATTAGACAAAGAATCAAAATATTTCATTCCACCATGACGACCCTGGATTCCAAAAATGTTATGACCGAGAACTAACCGCCTAAGATTTTGGAGTTTTCCAAAATCGATATCTATTTCCCCCTCGAAATTGTTTTCAGAAGCATCAAACATTTCCAATTCCGAACAATTTGATATCGAAGGTGGAAGGATTCCACTCAAGTAATTGAACTCTAATACCAGTATGCGGAGGTGGGGTTGACTAAAACATAAGTTTGAGGGTAAACTACCAACAAGTTGATTTTCTACAATATTTACGAATTCTAACTTGGAAAGGTTAAATAAGAACAATGGATTGGATCCAACAAGCCCATTATCTCTAAGGTTTAATTTTTGCAAGTTTTTCAACCGACTGAAGGAATCTGGAATGCTTCCTCCCAAGGGACAAGAATAAAGAGCGAACCGTTCGAGGGAAGTGAGATTTGCCAATGGACGGTGGAATCCCACCTGTGAAGTTATTTTTGAACATGAACAAGTCTTTCATCACCAACATAGAACTAAAAATATTTGGAATTTTTCCGGATAGCATATTGATGGATAAGTTAATGTACAACAGCTTTGAGCAACTTGATATGTTGACCGGAATTTCTCCCATGAATGAATTATTGTGAAGGATCAAGAGTTGTAATCGAGATAAACGGCCTATTTCAGAAGGGATACTTCCATGAAGTTTGTTGCTACTAAAGTTGATGTACCTGAGGAAGCTGAGGTTGCCTATGTAAGGAGATAAAGAACCAACCAAACCCTTGTCTGATAGATTCAAGCCTGTGACTCTTTGGTGTCGACGACCGCATGTCACTCCTTGCCACATGCATAAAGACTTAGAATCATTCCAAGATTCAAGAACACCTTGAGGGTCTATAATCTTGGATTTGATTTCCAGTAATGCATTATGATCTGTATCGAAGCTAGAACGAGAAACAAGTGCATTTATTTGTATTAGAAGAGTAAGAACCAGGAATGCTGCTTTTGGAAAGAAAGAGGAGCACATAATTTGCTAGTATTGAAGATTTAAAGAGATAGAGCTTGAAAGAAAGAAAAACCATAAAGCTATCTATCTATTTATAAAGATAAGTGTCGACTACTACAAGACAATTGATATTTTAAATATATGACTTCTTATTATACAACATTTCCATTGGTCTATATAAATTTAAATCTATCGATACAAACATTTTTTTTTTTTTGCTTTTTAAGTCCAAAACACGGCAAGGATATTTAAGCAAGGATACTATAAGGATATGTAAGTAACTTGTCGCCATCCTTTCTGTAAGTAAACTTACAACACATCATCTAAAAATTATATGTGGAGGATACTAACTAATTCCCTTGCTATATAAAAATTTGTAACAAAATTTTTATTTATTTTCAGGTTATTAATTGTTACAAAATAGGCAAAATGCAATGAAGTTTTTTAATAATTTTGTTGATTTTATATATATATATATCTAAACATCATTTTCAACAAATTCTTTAAAATAGAGAATTAGAAGGTTAAAATATTCAAAAGTATCAATCTTCATCTTCAACAAGTTTTCTATCTTGAAAATTACACAAATAGTTATATTATTAAAATATTCAATACAACTTATAAAATATTATTTGTGTTTCCTGGATATTTGATTTTAAATAATCTCATTGGTAGAATGAATAAAAAATCATTTTTCTTTTGTAAATAATTCTTCTTAAAGAAATCCTTGTATCTCCTGTCTAGACAATTATTGATGGTTTGGTAGGAATGGAAGGATAGAAGACCTTACTCGAACAGACATACATAATTTCCTACCTTTCATCTATTTGCCTTTTGTGAATCGAATTATCTTGATCCGAAGGGAAAAAGTCTCCAAATTTGGAGATTTTTCATCTCTTTGCTCATACTTTTTTTCATTTTGGAAAAGGTTTTGAGGAAGCTATTAGAGTAGAAATCCCAAAAATCTCCATTTTAATAAATTTATTGGAGATGTTCTAAGAAAACATTCATACACAAGCTAAAGATGATAAAAGACAAAAATCATACATACACAAACTGCTATGATCAGAAAAAAATGAATTTGTCAAAAATCAAGAGAAGCAAGAGGATGACCAACTGATCCTCCATATGAATAAAATTCCACACTTTAGGTGAATTAAGAGATGCGTAATGTACACTCATGAATGTTTCCTTTATCACTTTAGGTAACCATATATAGGGTAGGGTTCCAAGAGGGAGAAACCCTTATAGAATTTTTAGCTCAGAGGGTTTGAAACCTTCTCAAAATTGTTACCGAAGTTGAATGATATTGACCAAGTCTAAAATCTGATATGTGCAATCAGACTCAAGGTGTGTGCAATCAGACTTGCGGGTTGTTTGATTTTTATTCATTAAGTTCTAAATCAATTAAATTGTTTCTAATTATTAATATGTTTGGATTTAGATGAATTGTTGTTTGATTTCTTTCTTGAATGCATAATCTGGATAACAAAAATTACCATTTTAACCTTATATTAATACAAGTGGGGAGTGAAATAAACTGCTTGGTAAATATTTAAAATGACAATAAAAATTAAAATAATATGAATTATTTACAATAACATAAATAATATAGATTCAACAAGTTCACTTATTAACTTAAAATATAAGTATTATTGTTTAATTACAAATTTTAATTTTGGCATGTCAGTAAACTATTTGTTTTTTTAAATGAGGCGTGTTATTAAAAATTGTGAGACAAGTAATTTTGGAAAAAAAATGTTAACTTAATGTATTAAGATGGGATCAACTAATTTAACATGTTAAGTCAATATTTTAGTATAAGTTAAAATTAAACACCTTAATATAATTAACTAATTAATTGATAAGTGGTTTATTTTATAAATTTTATATATCAAATCATCCTTCAATTTGTGAATTTTTTAGGACTAAATATCACCCTTTAAATATGATTTGTGATTGCAACTTATTTTATTTACAAGAAAAGATAAAGAAAAAATAAGCATTTTTGATTTGTGTGGTTCACGTAGGACTCGGTAAGCAAAAAGAAATTAACAAAAAAAAAAAAGATATCCAATTTAATCTTGGGTACTTGTGATGTAGGTGCTCCTAGCCCAATCGTAGCCCAGAAAAGAAACAAAAAGAAATAAGCCCATTATGTTGTCCATATTCCAAATCCAAGTTTCAGCCTAGTCCTTCAACGTTGGCTGTCCAAAAGCAGACGCATCGTTTCCAGCCTCTTGCTAGTTCAGGTGAGTTACGTTCATCGGTTTACCCACACCCAAGTTGCGGTCACGTCTCTAATCGAGCGGTTTTATTTTCGATGGAACTCTTCTCTAAATCACTTATCTGAGCCTCCCGTAACCGACAATCTCTTGTATAAATATGTAAATGAAAGTCTGGGTTTTGTATATATAAGGACTCATTTTTTGAATTACTAAGTCCCGAAACTAATTTTTTGAATGAAAAACTATTAAACTTTCAAAAACGAATCACCTATCTTTTTAACCCAAGACAAGTTATACGTATCCGGCTAGCAATATTTTAAAGTAAAAAAAACACAAATCAATTTTACCATTCTCAAACTCTATGTTATTCAAACTCTTCAAAAAAAAAAAAAAAGTGAGATCGAGGGTAGGAGCCAACATCAGTAATGTATGGTGAACTGGTGATAGAGAGTAGACTTCAGGACGTAGGATTGGGACGGTGAAACTGATGTAAGTGTTTATTTTGTATTTTAAAAACTTTCTAGCCGATTTCAGGTGAATTTTTTGGATTAAAAGAATGTAGCTAACCATTTTTATAAAGTTCAATAGCTTATTTATTCAAAAAAAAAAAAACTTCAGATACTTAATCATTCAAAATGAGAAAGTTCAATGGTGTTTGCATTCCCCAAAAAGAAGTTTAGGGATTAAACCATTCAAAATGAAAAGGTTTAATAATTTTGAACTTGTATTGACCAAGCGATGTAACTAAAAAGATGTATTAAACAAAAAAGATGTACATTAATATGAATTGAGATTTTGAACAGAAACAACATACCATGATTTCAAGTAAAACATCATTAGCTATCTTTGGGCGGGGAAAGAAAAACCCGACTTTGATGTAGAAGTTGAAGAAAGCAAGCCCCTGGTCAGTCATCACAGATCTATGGACAACACTAATTAATTCGTTAGTTAACCTAGCACCTGGTATGTAGAAAATACAACAGATTATTGATATCCATGCATTGTCGGATAGATTGAGTCGCTACAAAATCATATTTTCAGACTGACCAACCAAGTTATATGTCCATGTTGCAGCCTACTAAACAACTTCCAGCTACAAATAAGAAGTGCTGGTACATAAACTGCCAAAGTATAGAACCATGAATATGTTATTGCCAATCTCATTTTACATGACATAAAAAGAGAGAACTCTAAAGGCCAAGTCACAGAGAACATAGACATATATAAACAGGGCATTTAGAAAAGTGACATTGGCCATTGGGAACCAAGAATAAACAGTTCAACATCACCACCATTATCCGGCTTAACAGTCAACTGCAGGCATGAGATCATGTGAGAAGTGGAGTTAAGGTGAGAAGCGTAAGAAGGGATCTCCACCATTGATCACTTTTAATCTCTTACCCACCAATGAATTGCGCTTTAGAAGAGACTTGGTCCGGTGCATCTTACTAGTCCTGATCTTCAATTAGATATGATCCAAGGGAGGAGATCCCTTCTCACCATAACTTCCCTTCTCACCGGAACCCAACCCGTCAACTGCATGTGATCCAAAGACTAGACGAGTTAATGCAGATAAAGTTCAAATATTCAACTCCTTTCTCAACATTTCTCAAGAATAGATATGCAATGTAAGTGACACCAATATCTCTTTATTCCGCACCCACAACAAAGTACATTTAAAGATCAGCGACAGCCGATGAAATAAAATAAACAAAAACCAAAAGTTGTAGCAGAGCACATCCTTTTGATAGACTTAAGAGAGGAAAATCAGGCTATTGGTCAAGTCATTCTCTACCCAATCTCGACATGTACTCGTTTCAACAGAGATTGAAGAAATTCATCTAACACACATGATGAAGACACAACCAAAACATGAAGCTTGAGATCAAAATCAACAAAATAAATGGGAATTGCAGAACGTCATAGGTGCCAAACAAGTTCAATTAATTTCAAGAAATCACGACACAAAATGCAAAATTACTATCATGCTGATCATTTAAAAAATGCCATGATACCACTACGTACATGCCAATTAAGGAGAGGGCCAGCAAAATTACTCTTGAACATCAGAAGAAGAAATTAATGAGAGCACCACGATGGACTGCAAAACAATATAATACGAAAGCAGGAATAATCAATTCCAGCACGTGCGAGAGAACTCTCGAGCATTGTTTTTCTATTCAGCCGTATGGGGATCTGCAAAACACCATCAAGGAGGAGGAGGGAAAGGGATAGGAATTCCATCACCGAAAATTGAAAACATGTGCGTTGTGTGAATGCAAAACAATACCATAACTATGGAAATCAGTAATCAAGAAATCCTCACGCATCAACAATCCTTTGGAGTGGAATGTTCTTTAAAGCATCGATCCCCAACTACAGGACTTGTATTACTGCAATGAACAAAAACTTACAAAAAAACGCCAATAACCAGAGAAAATGTTGATGAACAGAAGTCCTTCTAGATCACAGCCAATCTCCTAGCAATGATCAAAAAGAGGTGAAGTCGGTGTGTAGGGCAACGGTAATAATTATCCATGAGTTTTTTATTACAAAATTGAGTCTTTATGAGTTTTTTGAAAACACCTTGAGTGTCACTGGTAA
Organism: Silybum marianum; assembly: GCA_036898165.1. Classification (NCBI taxonomy): domain Eukaryota; kingdom Viridiplantae; phylum Streptophyta; class Magnoliopsida; order Asterales; family Asteraceae; genus Silybum; species Silybum marianum. Next base: position 4,321,623 of record CM072532.1, read on the forward strand.
GCTTGGATTGAATTGCCATTAATGCAACACGATCTATATTGACATTAGAACTAGAGACAACTCCCTTCATTTGTATTACAAGAGCAAGAAACGGGACTACTCCTTTCCAGAAGAATGATGAGCTCATAACTGCTACTAGTATTGTTGAAGATTTAAAGAGAGGGAGCTTGATAGGAAGAACAACTATTATAATGCTATCTATTTATATAAAGATAATGCAAAAACCCATAAGAAGGAATTCTAAATGTAATATACCATTGATCTTAATTTGGTGTATTTATTTGTTTATTTTCCCATTTGTAGGTCTGAACCCAAAAAAAGCACGATATCTAAGAAGAACTCTTAGAGGCTAAAAGAGTTGCTTTTTGCAAGTCAACTTACAACACTTTATTTCTAAATAAACTATATGTGGAGGATACTTTCCTTGCCATATAAAAATTAGGAAGAGGCTAAAAGAGTTGCTTTTTGCAAGTCAACTTACAACACTTGCAAGTCAACTGAAAAGATGAAAAATAGAATATTTATTTAATGTAAGAATTGAACCTAGAACCTATTGCAACTCATGATTTAACCTCACTACTTTAACCATCTCACCCATGTAAAATATTTGCCATAAGCACCCTTTTAAATCAAGTGGGTGCACCTTTCAGGCATTTAAACCTTTTCTATTACAATAATCGAGTGAGCGGGAGCAAGGGAGCCCTGCTCAACCCTTGATAGGTCCGCCCTTGTTTCTGCTAGAAAATGGCAAATGTCCGTCACATTGCTTTCTTTCAGCTGCATCACCAACAAGTTAATAAAAAACATCCAAAGACTCCAATGTTGTTACATTAGACTCCCAAATAACAAGTGTTGGATTAGAAAGAAGGCCAAGTATACAATTACTTATACATGCATGAATGTATTAAACGAAGAGGATATAGAAATTTCCAAACAACACTATTCAAATCAGGTCACACCAGCAAATAGTTCATCAGCCAAGTAACCTAACAGAAAACACGTAAAAAGATTATAAAATAGAAAGATTGCACATGATTCAAATCGGAGATTGAATATGAGAGGATAAACCAACTCGATTACAATGTACCACGACGCATGGGCTTGAATATGAATTGAGATTTTGAACGGAAACGACATACCAGCTCGCTTGCAATTTACCGGGATTGCAGTTTACCACCATGCAAGGGCTTGGCAAGAATATACATTCATTTTGCTACTTGCCACCATCACAACCATGGAAAAAAAAAGGCAATTTTGACCATGGGAGTTAAGAATGAAGACACTTCCACAAAGTACAAAACAATTAAAAAAATTAAATTTTCAAACATGCTAGACCAAAAACAATGTACTTGAGTTGGCTAGATCCATGGTCTAGGAGAAGAGCAAAAAGCAACACGTCCTGCAAAACGCAGACATCCAATTGCCAAAGCCAATTTATAATTAATGATAACATTCAATCTACATTGATATGACCTACAATTTGTATGTATAAGTTTTTGACAAGTGAATAGCATATTACTTCATGAAATTCCGATGTACCTACATGGAAGTGAAGGTATGCATGTGCATACTCTAGAAAAATGATTGTAGAGTATAAACACAAAAAATTATTATTTTTGTGCATTCCCTGAATTTATATATACTTTGCCAAAGGTAGTATATGCCATGGTTGACAATTCTGGATCACCAGTCGTCAAAACTAATACCTAAAATTTGAAATGATGAAAGACGAGATGATCTTAAGATAAATAATTTGAAGGTTCATAATCATGATTTCAAGTAAAACATCATTAGCTATCTTTTGATTGCTTCATCAACAAAAACCACCTAAAGAGCTCCACTGTTGTCATCAGGAAAACATCAAACAGAGATGGACTTGTTGATTATGATAAAAAAAAAAGATTAAAAAGTACAAAAAAGTTCCAAGAAAGCGATGTCAGTGGACAGAGAACATACAAAGGGGAAAGAAAAACCTGACTTTGATGTAGAAATTGAACATCTTTAATTAAAGAAAGCAAGTCCCCCAGTCATCACAAGACATGCAGGACCACTAATTTGTTAGTTAACCTAGCATCTGGTATGTAGAAATAGAAGAGATTACTTGAGGAAATAATATCAAACCAACCATTACAAATCTCTTTACGATCTTTCTAGCTTTAAAGGAAGACTTTGTTGAGCTAAGAATAACTGAAGGGAAAGAACTGCTGCATGAACTGTCAAAAATGATAAAAACCAAGTCAAACATACACAAAATATTACAAACAGAAAAGTGATAGAGCTAACAGAACAGCAAGAGAAGCAGTAGGATTACCAAGTAATGTCCTCCATAAGAATAAGATACCACATATAAAACACAAAAGAAAAGGGTGACAGACATAGGTGCAAGAAAGAAAACTTGATGAAACAAGAACTAGAATTAACCAAACCTTGGGAAGAAACCTAGTCCAAAAAATCGATCTTGAGTTAGCTTGGTCAAATGACAGCCTACGAAAGAGCAAGAAACCATGAATCCTAAAAAAATATATTCCTAACCACACCATCTAAAACAGGACATGATAATCAGATAATCCATAATCCAGTAGGTTGTTGGCCATTCCAGACGAACTCTAAACAGTAAATTCATTAATCACAAGATACAAGTGGAAGACTATTAAAGACAAAGCACGCCCATGAATATGAGTAAAGCTGTAGAGGGACTGAATAAGAAGACAAACAAATTCAATTCAACTTGCATGGGCTTCAAGAACTGCATTTGAGGTGGGGACAACATACATATTACTACATGCTAAATACAGGGCCAACGAAAGACTTATTACTCTTGAACATCAGGAGGAGAAATTAATGAGAGCACCATGATGGACAGCAAACAATATAATACGAAAGTAGGAATGGGGCTGTAAGCTATGAAGTGATGGGGATACGCTTTTGCTTCCTCAGGATATTACCATGGAGCTGTAAGCTATGAAGTGATTAGCGGCTGTTCTAAAATCAACGGAGAAATAGAAGATCTACCATACCTTTTACTGTCCTCCACAGCTTGCTTTTGTCTTTGTATTGAAGTTGGACTATGTGAGAATCAGTGTTGCTCTAGCGTGAAAAAGTGTTATTTTTGATGTTCTGCAAAAGAGGGGATACCTGCTCAGAATGCAATGCCATTTCCATATTGAAATACATAAACATGTAACCAACAAAGTAAAACCAACCTAAATAGAAGGAATAGCATCATAAAAGGACTAACCATCTTCAATCTTCTTCCTTAGCCAATATCTGCCACTACATCGAAACATGAACGTCTAATGCATATTTTTATTTAAACACACAATTATGAAAATATAAATATATAATACCGTGTATATCTATTTTGCCTTGATATACTTTTTGAACTACTACTCTATATACTTTACAAAAGGAAAACAGAAATTTAGTAAATCAAGTTGATGAAACCAACCGTATATGGTGGTAGGTGGTAATAATCAATAAACCTAGTGTCACAACCTCAAAAGAAGATGTAAGGAAATTGACCAAGACACGTCTCATGCGGAGCTGCATCGTTTCAGAGGTACTTGGGATTGCTATACGTGTTGTCAAAAAGAATAAAAGAACAGAAGAGCACAATAGATAGTAAACTATTAATGTAAAGAAGTAAACAATAAGTCATACATGTCAGTTAAGTAGCGGCTGAAAGCCATCACATTTGCTCCAAGCCTATAGAGCCCGTATTAGAGCCATTTCTTTCTGAACATCTACAAGTCAACCAATAAAAATGGAAGGACACAAGCAAACAGACAAGCATGAAGAAATAACAAAAAAGTTACATATCAAGAAGACAGCATACCCCAATCGCAAGTTTTGACTTCTAATCTTGAAACCCGCAATTCACACACCGGCACATTGCTTCTGGATCCATCCGACTGTCATTATCTAACTTGAATAAATAAATCTGGTGTCACGACCTCAAAAGAAAATGTGAGACCAGAAACAATGTACTTGAGTTCATGAGTTGGCTAGATCCATGGTCTAGGAGAAGAGCAAGAAGCAACACGTCCTGCAAAAAGCAGATATCCAATTGCCAAAGCCAATTTATAATTATAAAATTTGATGATCACATCAATGTACATTGATGTGACTTACAATTGTATGTATGATTTGTTGACAAGTGAATGGCATATTACTTCATGAAATTCCAATGTACCTACATGGAAGTGAAGGTATGCATGTGCATACTCTAGAAAAATGATTGTAGAGTATAAAAACAAAAAATTATTATTTTTGTGTATTCCCAGAATTTATATATATTTTGCCAAAGGTAGTATATACATACCATGGTTGACAATTCTGGATCACCACTGAACTAATACCTAAAATTTGAAAAGATGAAAGAGGAGATGATCTTAAGATAAATAATTTAAAGGATCATAATCATGATTTCAAGTAAAACAGCATTAGCTATCTTTTGATTGCTTCATCAACAAAAACCACCTAAAGAGCTCCATTGTCGTCATCAGGAAAACATCAAACAGAGATGGACTTGTTGATTATGATAAAAAAAAGATTAAAATGTACAAAAAAGTTCCAAGAAAGTAATGTCAGTGGACAGAGAACATACAGAGGGGAAATTGGACATCTTCAATTAAAGAAAGCAAGTCCCCAGTCATCACAAGACATGCAAGACAACACTAATTCGTTAGTTAACCTAGCATCTGGTATTTAGAAAATAGAAGAGATTACTTAAGGAAATAATATCAAACCAACCATTACAAATCTCTTTGCAACTACTTGTAGGTCTAGTATATACACAAAATTGTAACATAGGATCTGTTATGAGCTATAAACCACACACTCTTAAACCACAAAATCCACAAGACTATTCCCTGAACCCATTCCCTAAAGTGTATGTAACTGTAGAGAAAGTGTACCTTTTCAGCATCCAATGAGAATACATGGTCAAACGGAAAAACATTGAAATACAGAACATGTAACCTACAACGTAAAACCATCTAAAATAAAAGAAATAGCATTGTAAAAAGGCTAACCATCTTACCATCTTCTTCCTACTTCAACATCTGCCACTACATCAAAACCAAGTGGTTATGTGCTCCCATTTAAAGCACAAGCATCATTCTGGACAGCAGCACCATAATTCTTTATTTTATGCAAGTCTCAAGACACAGTAACCATTGTGAAACTGTAAGTCTGTAAAGCATGATAAAAACAGGAAGAGAAAACAGTTACGAAACTTGACACTTTCCCATCACTAACCTCGGAAATCATATAGTTGCTGACATCTGGAGGCAGAGGAATATCTTTGATTTCATCTTCATGTGCAGCTTCAGTGATTTGCTGCAGAAGGCCATCATGGAAGTCTCTGTTCCAAAATAGAACCACTTAACTGGATCCTAAAGAAAGAACTTACCCAGGGTTTCTTGCCATGTTGTTCATCCTGAGAGACAGAGACATGAATTGGAACCGGTTTCTTCAACCATAAAAAAGGAAATAAATAAAGAACCAAACCTGAAAAAATAACAAAAAAATGTTGCATATCAAGAAGACAAGAACAGCATACCCAGTCGCAAATTTTGACTTATCTGAAAACTCGCAATTCACACACCGGCAAATTGCTTCTGAATCCATCCCACTTTCATCATTAAAATTTGAATAAAATAAGTGAATTTTTTAGACATAGACTGATGCTGATATCTAAAAACAAATTGATTAAGCAAATTTTAAAACATATAGAGAAAGTGTCCTTCCAGCATCCAATGCAAATACAAGAATACAAGGTCAAATGCACAATCATTGTCAAATTGAAATACAAAACATGTAACCCTACAAAGTAACACCGACCTAAATATAAAAGAATAGCATTCGTAAAAAGACTAACCATCTTCAATCTTCTTTCCACTTCAACATTTGCTAATTCTAGTCACTTGTTGAATTCCCCGAATCAGGGTTAACAATGACTAATAACCAATACCATGATATTAACAATTACCAAAATTAAGTTTCAGGAAACAAATAGATCATATGCATGCATATGTTAAGGCGCTTACAGGATTTTCAAGGCTAAAGTCGCAATTTCAGGTAGATCTTAACACCATGGAGAACAACCAATGCCAGACTTGATACCAAGAGTCACTACAAAACCATATTTTGAGACTGACCACCCAAGTTATATGTCCATGGTGCAGCCTACTAAACAACTTCCAGCTCCAAATAAGAAGTGCTGGTACAAAAACTGCCAAAGTATAAAACCATGAACATTTTATTGCAACTCTCATGTACATGCATGACATAAAAAGATAGAACTCTAAAGGCCAAGTCATTTAATGAAAAACAACTAAAGTAACTATAAAATAACCAGAGAACATAGACATATATAAACAGGGTATTTGACTTTGGGAACTAAGAATAAACAGTTCAACATCACTACCCATTATCCGGCTTAGCAGTCAACTGCATCTGATCCAAAGACTAGATGAGTTAATGGAGATAAAGATCAAATACGCAACTCCTTTCTCAACATTTCTCAAGAGGAGTAGATATGCAATGTAAGTGACATCAATCATCTCTTTATTCGAAACCCACAACAAAGTACATTTAAAGATCAGCCAATGAAATAAAATAAACGAAAACCAAAAGTTGTAGCTGAGCACATCCTTTTGATAGACTTAAGAGAGGAAAATCAGGCTATTGGTCGTGTCATTTTGTAGGCAATGTCTCGACATGTACTCGTTTCAACAGAGATTGAAGAAATTCATCTAACACATATGAGGAAGACACAACCAAAACATGAAGCTTGAGATTAAAATCAACAAAAGAAATGGGAATTGCAGATAGGTGATTCAGTGCCAAACAAGTTTGATTAATTTCAAGAAATCAAGACACAAAATGCAAAAATACTAAAAAATCCCGGGATACCACTACGTACATGCCAATTAAAGAGAGGGCCAACAAAAGATTTACTGTTGAACATCAGGAGAAGAAATTGATGAGAGAACCAAGATGGACTGTAAAACAATATAATATGAAAGCAGGAATCGTCAATTCCACCCCGTGTGATAGTGAGAGAAATCTCGAGCATTGTTTTTCTAATCAACCGTATGGGGTTCTGCTCTGCATGCAACATCAATCGTTATTTCACAAAAAAAAAATCCACATTACAAAACACCATCAAGGAGGAGGGAAAGGGATAGGAATTCCATAACCGAAAATTGAAAACATGTGTGTGTGGTGGAACACAAACACAATACCATAACTATGGAAATCAATAATCATTCACACATCTCAATCCTATGGAATGGAAATAATCATTTAATAAATCCTTATAAAAGTTGGGGAGAAAATTCATTTCAAAAGTTGACCGACGGCATGGAGAGGGGTGGGGAAGGGGTTAGAAATTTCCAGTAAATTACATATTGGTCCTTGATTTTTCTTTTTTGCAAAATGGTCCTTTTACGCACAAAAGGTGTGCGGTGGTGATGGTCCGATGGCTACTTTTGTAAACTCGTTATTTTATGGTTAATTATTTTTGTAATAATATTTTTCAAAATGGTTATTTTGGTCAAAAACCCAAAAAACATATATAAACACAAAAAAGTAGATGCTAATTGATACCTAAATCTTAACTTATAGTTGTAGTGATAAAGGATACTATTTGATGAAATTTCAATGTTGAAACTAATACCTAAATGCTAATAAACAGAAACGATCTTAAGATTCAGAATCAAAAGGTTCATAATCTAGATTTCATGAACAAGAGGACGAAATTTCCATTACACTGTTGTCTTTATGCTGCTTCTATATATTGAGCTCTCCATTGCAATCTCAAGGAAAACCAAAAAAGAACATCAGTAGAGTTGGACTTCTCGATAACGACTTATAATTCCAAATAACAAGTGTTGTAATAAAAATTAGTAATGCATAAAAGCAAGAATATAGAAAATCATCCATAACATGTCATTCATTATGGAGAACTCTTAAAAAATGACTGCTTAAGAAGAAAAATGATTTTTTTAATCTTACCAATGGGAATCCTTGAAATTAAATGTTCAGATGAGGAGCTGCATGCTGCATCAGCAGTAGCTTTCGGCAAGAAATCCACACCGAACAACACTAGAACGGGAAACGGAAATCATGCCCATCACCCAAATTTAAGTAATAAAAATGCAGAAACATGTGTATATATGTGTATGTGGAAAACAAATGCAACATCATAAATCATAATGCATGCATATGTTAAGGCGTTTACAGGATTTCCAAAGCTGAAGTCACAATTTCATGTAGATCTTAAATTTGAAGAAAATACTCCTACAAGAATACAACACTACAGTACTTATAGACGTCCAACCAAGGGCCATGAACTCCAACTTCAGTGCTGGGGAAAGGCTCAAGCAACTGAATGTTGATAGTTCTCATCATGAGGCCTAACAAAATTGATGACTAGCATGCTCCATAAAAGGTAGATATAAATATGATTATATGAAGAGTTGAAATAACTAAACGAGAAAAAAGAAGTTATGGAGAACTACCAACGCCAAGCTCAATACCAATAGTCAATACAAGACTTCGACAAGTGAATAGCATATTACTTCATGAAACTCCAATGTACCTACATGGAAGTGAAGGTATTCATGTGCATACTGTAGTAAGAGAAAAGTGTAGTGTTCTATATTATTGTGCAAATTTGTTATTATAGTGAATTCCTTGATTTTTTTTTTTGCTAAGGTAGTATATACCATGGTTGACAAATATGGATCTACCACTCAGTCAAAACCAATACCTAAATTTGAAATGATGTAAGTGGCGAGATGATCTAACTATTCATAAGTAAAAGGTACATAATCTAGATTTCAAGTAAAAGATCATTAGCTATCTTTTGGCTGTTTCAGCAACAAATTAAAACCACCCAATTAAAGAGCTCCATTATCATGAGGGAAAACCAAAAAAATAACATCAACAGGGTTGGACTTGTCAATTATGATAATAAAGAACACCAACGATAAAACCAAGTCAAACAAACAGAAAAGAGATAGAGCTAAAAGAACAAGAGAACCAACAGAAGCGATGTCTTCCATAAGAAAAAAAGGATGAGTGACATACATGTGAGAAAGAAATCTTAACAGATCAAGACAATATCAACCTTGAGAAGAAAACTATTCCAAAACATTGATCTTGAGTTAGCTTGGTCAATCGACACCCTACGGAAGAGTAAGAAACCATGTACTCTAGACCATCATATTTCTAAACCCAATAAAATGGAGGTAAAGAGCTCAGTACCTAAACAATTTCTAGCTTCAAGTAACAAGTGTTGGAATAAAAACTGGTAGTGTATAAAAGCATGAATGTGCTTCTGCAGAGTTCATGTACAAAAACATGTAGAAGTCATGATATCAGATAATATTCCAGTAGGTTGTCGACCGCTCTAGACGATGACACTCTAAATGGAAAATTCGTTATCAAGATACAAGTAGAAATATGAATAATTGGAAATAACTAAAGGAGCAAAAATCACATCTAAAAACAAAAAAGTTATAGAGAACAACCAATGCCATACTTGATAGTACTAATAGAGACAGGCTAACCAAGGTGCAACCTACCGAATAACTTCTAGCTCCAAACAAGATGTGCTGGTACAAAAACAGCCAAAGTAAGAAAGAAACCATGAATATGTAATTGCAAAACTAATGTACTTGACATAAACAGAAAGGAAAGAAGAAATTCTCAAAATCAAATCATCAGCCATTCCATGACGGAACTCTAAAAGGACGTCATTTAATGAATAACAAGTAAAAATTAACTAAAAATTCACACAGAGAATGTAGACCTATATAAACAGAGTATATAGGTCTACTATTACCTGGGCCGACTCTAGGCTTTGATGCCCTTGGGCTCTTGCTTCCCTGGGCGACCGCCACTTCGCCCGGCCCTTGTGTCACCCCTGGGTGGGTGGCATCTTTTGAGCGCACTGGATATGAATATGAAGTCAGAAAAAGAAAAAGAAAACTAAAAGAGCAAAAAGCACGAAAAACACAAGAAGTTGTGGAGAACGGATGATGCCAACATGAATAGTCAATATAAAACCATATTTTGAGACAGGATAGCTAAAATAGATAAGAGAACTCATAAGAACTACACTTCAACTAGGCCATATGAGCTGCTCTCCATGCTAAATCAGCAATTCCTTTCTGCAAGAAATCCACATTACAGAACACCAGAAAGAAAAAGAATATCATTCCCATCACCACAAATTGGAGGAACATAAAGTGCAACAACAATTAATGTGTATGTGAAGTAGCCTTGCAGACTTTTCAAAGCAGAAATCGCAATTTCACGCAGATCTGATATTGCCAGACAGGGGACTACCACATTAATAGATCATCATAGTACTTACCAAAACACACAAAGGGGCAACCCAAAACATGCATTCCATTACCTAAGAATTTCCATTGGCCCATGATCAAACCCTCTAGAAATCTAATGTTGATAGCTTCATTAATGAGGTCTAACAAAACTGCAGACTTGTGTGCTCTATATAAATAGTGAGATCTTTGAGGCTACCAGATATGGATATGTAGACATCGAAATAACTAAATAAGCAAAAACAGCATGTCAACAGAAAAACACATGGAGAATTACTGATAACTAAAACAGAGCCTAATGTGCATCCATATGACGTAAAATGTTCTTAAAAAAATTATTGGATCGGTGAATAGTTAAGTTAGTACCTGAAATTAAAAGTTCTCAAAGAGAAGATGATCATACGATTCATAATCTACATTTCTGCTCAGCAGCGGACCCAGGAATTTTCCTGAGCGGGTGCACCTTTAAGGTGGATCAAGGGTCCACAAAGTTCGGGCTTGACCTGGGGAAAGTCAAAGCGGTTTCACTTGGGGAAAAGTCAATTGTGTCGACTTAGGGATAGAATACATTTTTTTAAATAAAATCAACCTTGACCTTTAAAAATAAATATATGTCGCCTTGAAAACGAGATAAAAAACAGCGCTCTTTAATATGAATTTGCAAAGAAAAGGAAAAATAAATCATGAAAAAAAGTAATAAAATTAAAATGGGAGAAACATAAATGAAAAGCTGCTTTGGTGTAGTGGTAGTTATGTCAATAATTGTACTTGAGGTTTGTGAGTTCGATCCTTGCGGCTGTATCTTCCTGTTAATACTTTCAGTAATAACTATCTAGGGCCATGGGAGCTGAGATTTAAAAGATGAAAAATAAATTATTTGTTAGATATAGGAATCAAACCTACAACCTATTGTCCGTCATGATTTAACCTAACTGCTTTAACCATCTCATCTATGTAAAATATCTGCTATAAATTTGGTTTCAAAATATTTGAGAGCACCCTTCAAAATCAAGCGGGTGCATCTTTCTCACGTCTAAACTTTTTTCTCTTACAATAATCGAGTGAGGGGGAGCCTGCTCAGCGCTTAACAGCCCCCCCCCTTCTTTTCTGCTAGAAAATGGCAAAAGTTCGTCACACTGCTTTCTTTCATCAAGTTAATAAAAAAAACATCTTAGAAACTCCAATGCTGTTACGTTAGACTCCCAAATAACAAATGTTGGATTAGAAACAGGCCAAGTATACAATTATGCATGCATGACTGAACAACTCATGTATAAAAACATAAACGGAGAGAAAAAAGAAATTTCACACTATCAAATAGTTCATCAGCCCAATCCCTGGCAAAAAACCAGAAGGCAAACTGGCCAAGTCACTTAACAGAAAACACGTAAGAGGATTACAAACAGAAAGAGTGCACATGATTCAAATTGAATATGCAAGAGAGGGGATACATTTAACCAACAAAGTAAAAGGACTAACCATCTTCAATCTTCTTCCTTAGTCAACATCTGCCACTACATCAAAACATGAACGTGTAATGCATACTTCTTATTTAAACACACAATTATGAAAATATAAATATATAATACCGTGTATATCTATTTTGCCTTGATATTCTTCTTGAACTACTACTCTTTGTACTTTACAAAAGGGAAACAGAAATTTACTAAATCAAGTTGATGAAACCAACCGTATATGGGGGTAGGTGGTAAGTAATAAGCCCACAAAAAGAGAAAATATTAGGTCAGCTGAATTCTCATCATAGGGACTACTATCTTGTAACCATATTCTCGCCATCAGGATAACTGATGCTTTGGGTCGTTGTCCTGCCCATATGAACAAAAAAGTAGAGATGAAAACTGTTGGTTAAGTAATAGCTGAAAACCGTCACATTTGCTCCAAGCCAACCAATAAAAATGGAAGGACGCAAGCAAACAGCAAGCATGAAAAAACAACAAAAAGTTACATATGAAGAAGACAAGAACAGCATCTTGACTTTTCATCTGAAAACACGCAGTTCACACACGGGCACGTTGCTTCTGGATCCATCCCACCACCTTCATCATCAAATTTGAATACATAACCTAGTGTCACAACCTCAAAAGAAGATGTAAGGAAATTGGCCAAGACATGTCTCATGCGGAGCTGCATCATTTCAGAGGTACTTGGGATTACTGTACGTGTTGTCAAAAAGAATAAAAGAACAGAAGAGCACAACAGATAGTAAACTAGAGTATTAATGCGAAGACGTACACAAAAAGTCATACATGTCGGTTAAGTAGCGGCTGGAAGCCATCACATTTGCTCCAAGCCTCATAGAGCTCGTATTAAAGCCATTTCTTTCTGAACATCTACAAGTCAGCCAATAAAAATGGAAGGACACAAGCAAACAGACAAGTATGAAGAAATAACAAAAAAAGTTGCATATCAAGAAGACATCATACCCCAATTGCAAGTTTTCACTTCTACTCTTAAAACCCGCAATTCACACACCGGCACATTGCTTCTGGATCCATCCCACCGTCATTATCTAACTTGAATAAATAAATCTGGTGTCACGACCTCAAAAGAAAATGTGAGACCTGTTATGAAGTTAAAAAGTAACTTGTCATGCATATACACATCAACATTCACAAAATGAACATCCCATTTCCCGAACCAGAGAGCCTGCACCAAAAGAAATTCGATAGATCTTTTATCAGTGCAGTTTTTCACCCAAATCACCACGTACAAATATTTGCCAGGAGTCCAAAAATGATTTAAAAACATCATAATCGTTAGTAAGTTAGAACACAGACCTGTGCAGAGAGCGCAAAAGACTTTCTTACTTTCTGTTGCAGGCTTCAGTATTTCTAGGTACTTGTACTCCAATAGGTTAGTTACTTGAATCAACACCAAATGCAACTACTTGTAGGTCTAGTATGTACACAAAATTGTAATATAGGATCTGTTATGAACTATAAACCACACACTCTTAAATAACAAAATCCACAAGACTATTCCCTGAACCCATTCCCTAAAGTGTTTGTAACTATAGAGAAAGTGTCCTTGTACCTGATTGGTTTCTTTTCTCCAAGAAGCATGTACTCACTTCTTCTAAACCCTCCCAGCAGAATACAAGAATACATGGTCAAACAAAAAACCATTGTCACATTGAAATACACACCATGTTACCTACAAAGTAAAACCATCTTAAATAAAAGAATAGCATTGTAAAAAGGCTAACCAGCTTACATCTTCTTCCTACTCCAACATATGCCACTACATCAAAAGCAAGTGGTTATGTGCTCCCATCTAAAGCAGAAGCATCATTCTGAATAGCAAGCAGTTTATATCACCAGTAACCACAGTTCTTCATTTTATGCAAGTCTTAAGACACCGTAACCATTGTGAAATTGTAAGGCATAATAAAAACAAGAAGAAAACACAGTTTTTCAAGGTACTTGGTATTACTGTGTTGTCAAAAAGAAAAAGAAGAACAGAAGAACACAATAAATAGTAATTTATTTTAAGATATATTGATGTGATGAAGTACACAAAAAGACAAACCTGTTGGTTAAGTAGCGGATAAAAACCATCACATTTGCTCCAAGTCTTATAGAGCCTGTATTATAGCCATTTCTATCTCAACATCTACAAGTCAACCAATAAAAATGGAAGGGTGCAAGCAAACAGACAAGCATGAAAATAACAAAAAAGTTGCATATCAAGAAGACAAGAACAGCATACCCCAATAGCAACATTTGACTTCTTATCTGATACCCCGCAATTCACACACTGGCGCATTGCTTCTGGATCCATCATCCATCACACCTTCATCATCATATTTGAATAATTAAACTTAGTGTTACAACCTCAAAAGAAAATGTGAGACCATTCTCAAGACAGGCATGGTGTCTTTAAAGCAGAAAAGATCAATTTTTAAGCATCTATGTTAAGTTTTGAAGAAAAGAGAAACCTTAAAATGTCTTTCTCTAATGATCTATACTTCAACATCATTTGCAAACATGAACAATGCATTACGCAGACAGGTTTTTCTCTCAAGGAAGCATGCACTCACTTCTTCTGTACCCTTCCAGCATCCAATGAGAATACATGGTCACATTGGAATACAAAACATGTAACCCTACCACCTAAATAAAAAAATAGCATCGTAAAAAGACTAACCATCTTGAATCTTCTTTCAACTTCACCATTTGCCAAGTTGCCACTACATCAAAACCAAGTGGTTCTGACCTCGCTTTTGAAGGGATTCTTCAGAAAAAATTAAAGGTAAACATATGAAAACTAACAAAAAAGAACAGAGGAAAGAAACAGAAAAAAAGTGCAAACAAGAGAAAGAACCCAAGGTTTCTTGCCATGTTGTTCATCCTGATAGACAGGGAGAAATCATAAAAAGGAAAATAAGTAAAGAAAGAAACCTGATGGACATAGCCTGATTCAATGCAAAATAAACGTATTCTGATTGATTCACAGATCTGGGACTTACAACAATAAGTAATCATGACTTGCATTCCCATCCATGGTAACCAAAAAGGAATACGACTGCCCTGCCTACCATGGTCACCCAAGAAAGCAGTGTGACGAACTTTTCGAAGTCAAATATGGTTAGCGTACTCCAATAAGTTAGTTACTTGAATCAACACTAAGTGCAACTACTTGTAGGTCTAGTATGTACACAAAATTGTAACATAGGATCTGTTATGAACATAAACCACACACTCTTAAACCACAAAATCCACAAGACTATTCACTGAACCCATTCCCTAAAGTGTATGTAACTGTAGAGAAAGTGTACCCTTTCAGCATCCAATGAGAATACAAGAATACATGGTCAAACGGAAAAACATTGAAATACAGAACATGTAACCTACAACGTAAAACCATCTTAAATAAAAGGAATAGCATTGTAAAAAGGCTAACCATCTTACCATCTTCTTCCTACTTCAACATCTGCCACTACATCAAAACCAAGTGGTTATGTGCTCCCATTTAAAGCACAAGCATCATTCTGGACAGCAGCACCATAATTCTTTATTTTATGCAAGTCTCGAGACACCAATGCAAATACAAGAATACATGGTCAAATACAAGAGAAGCAGTAGCATTACCAACAATTAGCGTACTCCAATAAGTTAGTTACTTGAATCAACACTAAGTGCAACTACTTGTAGGTCTAGTATATACACAAAATTGTAACATAGGATCTGTTATGAGCTATAAACCACACACTCTTAAACCACAAAATCCACAAGACTATTCCCTGAACCCATTCCCTAAAGTGTATGTAACTGTAGAGAAAGTGTCCTTGTACACAAATAGTGATATATTTTAAGATCTATTGATGTGATGAAGTATACAAAAAGTCAAGCCTGTTGGTTAAGTAGTGACTGAAAACCATCACATTTGCTCCAAGTATAGAGCTCGTATTATAGGCTTATAGCCATTTCCATCTCAACATCTACAAGTCAACCAATGAAAATAGAAGGGTGCATATCCAATCCCAAATAACCAAAAAGTTGCATATCAAGAAGACAAGAACAGCATACCCAATAGCAAATTTTGACTTCTTATCTGAAAGCCCGCAATTCACAGACTGGCACATTGCTTATGGATCCATTGGTCATCGCTAAGACAACCACTCATGTCTACTTCTAATGCGCACGAACCAAAGCTACTTTTCCAGTTTTCCTCCTGTTAGTAATTGGAATAAAGCTGGTACTAAGCATCAACAAGCATTCTCTTCGATCTTATCTTTGATTGCTTTTTATGAAGTCGCACCCTCGGAATCCTATAAAAAAAAGATTTTCTTTTTTGTATGGGATGCTAGTAAGGATGAACATGACGAGGTCTTATTTCATTACTTTTTTTATTGTCATATTTGAATAATTAAACCTAGTGTTAATACCTCAAAAGAAAATGTGACACCGTTATCAAGACAGTCATATGGTGTCTTTAAAGCAGAAAAGCTCAAATTTTAAGCATCAATGTTAAGTTTTGAAGAAAAGAGAAACCTTAAAACATCATTTGCAAACACGAACAATGCATTACGCAGATAGGTGGTTTTCTTGACAACGCCATCAAGCAGGCTTTGAAAATTTATTATGTTGATCTTGAATACTCCCTTTGTTTCAAAAGACAAAGAAGAATTTCATCAACAATCAGATGACTGATGTATCAAGTGCTTCCTCCTGTCCATGAAAATCGCAACTTTTGATTTGAGACATGGTCATATAAATTTATTTGATTGTGTCAAATATCTCAATGGAAGACAAAATATAAGAACCTTGACCTATTTGCAATACCATCAATTTAGTCATACAAAAAAAAAGCAAAACTTCCGAGAACAAGAAAAATGTTGCAAATTACATGATCCAGCACAAAAAAATTGTGTTGCCATTTTGACAGGAAGAAGGAAATATAGCATTTCCAACTTAAGTAAATCATTATACTTAATGATCTATACTCATATGTTATATGCAAACACGAACAATGATCTATACTTCTACATCATCTCTTTGAGTTGAGGAGTATAAAATATCATACTCCACGGTACATTACGATGCAATTTCCTAGTTTACCTTTTTTTGTGGACCAGGGTTTCACTTTTTCACCTGGAGGCTATAAAGTGATTAGTGGCAGTAGTAAAATCAATGAAGAAAAGGAAGATCTAACATACCTTTTACTATCCTCCACAGCTAGTTTTCATCTTTGTACTGATGTCGGAGTGTGTGAAGAAGTGTTATTTTGGAGAGAGGGATAACAAACAGCCTTAGCACATGATCCAACAGCAAGGCCGCGAAGGAAGGACTAAAGCTTGACATAGACTCTTTGAATTTTATTGCATTCCATGACTCAAAAAAGAAAATGAAGTTATACCAGATAACTAGAAAAAGATGCAGCTCATATCTTGTTTAAATGAGAACTCAAAAAATAAAATAGAATCAATATTGCTCACCACATCCCGGTATCTGCATTGCTATAAGTCAGCATGTTATTAAGTTAAATGTAACTTGTCATGCATATACACATTGACATTATTGAAAAGATCATAACCGTTAGTAAGTTAGAACACAGACCTGTGCACTTGCTGTTGCAGTCTTTAGTATTTCCAGAACAGGGATACAAATTTGCAGACATAGATCTAAACTAACCGATAACACATCTCATGGATTACTTTTCATAGTCAAATATGGTTAGCGTACTCCAATAAGTTAGTTACTTGAATCAACACTAAGTGCAACTACTTTTTTATACACAAAATTGTAATATGGGATCTGTTATGAACTATAAACAACACATTTCATGAACACTCTTAAACCACATCTGGAGGCAGAGGAATATCTTTGCTTTCATCTTCATGTGCAGCTTCAGTGATTTGCTGCAGAAGGCCAGAGACAGAAAATAGAACCACTTCATAAAGAAAGAACTTACCCAGGGTTTCTTGTCATGTTGTTCATCCTGATAGACAGAGGCATGAATTGGAACTGGTTTCTTCAATCATAAAAAAGGAAATAAATAAAGAAAGAAACCTGAAAAAATAACATAAAAAATGTTGCACAGCAAGAAGAGAAGAACAACATACCCCAGTCGCGAATTTTGACTTCTTATCTGAAAACCAGTAATTCACACTTTCATCATCAAAATTTGAATAAATAAACCTAGTGTCACAACCTCAAAAGCAAATGTGAGACCGTTCTCAAGTCGTCCATTGTGGTTTTAACTCAAAATATTCACAAGATTGATGGACTTCATGATTGGGAAATAATCATCAAGACTATACCATCTAACAAAACAGAGACGGAGTTTTCCGGTAAGAAACATGCAATTTACCGGTTCATTACAATCTTAAAGTAGAAAAGCTCAACTTTTAAACATTTATCTTAAGTTTTGAAGAGAAGAGAAACCTTATCATGTCTTTCTTTAATAATCTATACTTGTACGTCATATGCAAACACGAACAATGATCTATACTTCTACATCATCTCGTTGAGTTGAGGAGTACAATATCATATTCCACGGTACATTATGATGCAATTGACTAGTATGTATAAGGAATAAAATGCAATTGACTTCAGGGAAGCAGTAATATCATATAAAGATGTGTTGAACCTGAAGCACATTTGATAGGTTGAATTACATGGAGGCACCGGAATTACATCCTCTAGATATCATAGCATCCCAAGAGCATGTTTTGTGTAAGAAACATACCAGTTTTGGAGCAGCTGTTTCAACTCCAGACAGAATGATCATAACCTAAAAAATCAGTCAATTTTTGAAGACATAGACTGGAGCCATCAAGTCTATCAAGGAGGTTTTGAAAACTTATTATGTTGGTCTTGAATACTCCCTCTGTTTCAAAAAAAAAACAAGAGTTGCATCATCAATCTGATGACTGATATCATCAAAGTGCTTCCTCCTGTCCATGAAATTTGCAACTTTTGATTTTAGACATGGTTATAAAAGATTTTATTTGGTTGTGTCAAATATCTCCATGGAAGAAAAAATATAAGAATCTTGACCTATTTGCAATACCATCAATTTAGGTACAAAGAAATAAGCAAAACTTCTGAAAACAAGAAAAATGTTGCAATTTACATGATCCAGCACCAAAAAAAATGTGTTGCCATTTTGACAGGAAGGAGGAAATATAGCATTAGTGCATTACCACCTTGAAGTAGATCATTATACTTAATGATCTATACTTCTACTGTTCTACATCATCTCTTTGAGTTGAGGAAAACATATCATATTCCACGGTACATTACGGTGCAAATCTGTAATTTCCTACTATCTATAAGGAATAAAAACGGAATTGACATCAGGGAAACAGTAATGTCATATAAAGATGTGTTGAACCTGAAGCATATGATAGGATGATTGATTATAGAAAGAATGTATTTGAACTACATGGAAACACCGAAATTACATCATCTATCATAGCATCCCAAGAGCTGCATCTTCACTGTAAGAAACTTACGATGTGTTGAACCTGAAGCATATGATAGGATGATTGATTACAGAAAGAATGTATTTGAACTACATGGAAACACCAAAATTACATCATCTATCATAGCATCCCAAGAGCTGCATCTTCACTGTAAGAAACTTACGATCAGAGATGTAACCACAATGGTGATGTCTACGAACATATTAATTAGAAGAGAAAGATGACTGGACAAAGTAACAACTTACGATCAGAGATGTAAGGCAATTGCGGCCTCAGGATATCACCATAAGCTGGAAGCTATAAAGTCATTAGTGGCTGTAGTAAAATCAATGAAGAAAGAGAAGATCTAACATACCTTTTATTACTGTCCTCCACAGCAAGTTTTCGTCTTTGTATTGATGTTGGAGTATGTGAAAAAGTGTTATTTTGGATGTTCGGTGGGAGAGGGATAACAAACAGCCTTAGCACATGACCCAACAGCTAGCAAGGCCGTGAAGGAAGGACTAAAGTTTGACATAGACTCTTCGAATTTTATTGCATTCCATGACTCAAAAAAGAAAATGAAGTTATATCAGTGACTAGAAAAAGATGCAGCTCGTATCTTCTTTAAATGACAACTCGGAAAATTAAATAGAATCACTGCTCACCACATCCCGGTGTCCGCTTTGCTTATAAGTCAGCATGTTATTAAGTTAAAAGTAATTTGTCATGCATGTAAACATCCGACATTCACAAATGACCATCCCATTTCCTAAACCAGAGAGCCTGCACCAAAAGAAATTCGATAGATCTTTTTTCACCGCAGTTTTTCACCCAACTCACGAATGTGCATGAGATCATTAGGAGTCCAAACAATGACATTAAAAAGATCATAACCGTTAGTAAGTTGGAACACCAGACCTCTTCAGAACAAGGATACAATTATACAAATTTGCCGACGTAGATCTAAACTAACAGATAACACCTCATGGATTACTTTTCAAAGTCAAATACGTATACAGTATTCCTATAAGTTAGTTACTAGAATCAACATTAAGTGCACCTACTTGCAAGTCTAGTATATATACACAATTGTAATATATACAGGATCTGTCATGATCTATAAGCCACACATTTCATGAACACCCTTAAACCATAACATCCACAAGACTATTCCCTGAACCCATTCCCTAAAGCGTACATGCAGATCCTAATTAAGTAATTATAGAAAAAGTGTCCTTGTACCCAACTGGTTTCTTTTGTCAAGGAAGCATGCACTCACTTCTTTTATACCCTCCAAGCATCCAATGAGAATACAAGTTAACATGTAACCTACAAAATAAAAACATCTTAAATAAAAGAATTAGCATTGTAAAAAGGCTAACCATCTTATATGTTCTTCCTACATCAAAACCAAGTGGTTCTGTTCTCCCATATAGAGCCGAAGCATCATCCTGGACAGCAAGTACCACAATTCTTCATTTTACACAACTCTCAAGACACAGTAACCATTATGAAATTGTAAGGTAAATAAAAACAGGAAAAAGAAAACAGTTATGAAACTTGACACTTTCGCATCACTAACCCCGGAAATCATATAGTTGCTCACATCTGGAAGCAAAGGAATATCTTTGATTTCATCTTCATGTGCAGCTTTCAGTGATTTGCTGCAGAAGACCGTCATGGAAGTCTCTGTTCAAAAATAGAACCACTTAAATGGATCAAAAAGAAAGAACTTACCCAGGGTTTCTTGCCATGTTCATCCTGATAGGCAGAGACATGAACTGGAACCGGTTTCTTCAGTCATGAAAAAGGAAATAAATAAAGAAAGAAACCTGAAAAAATAAAAATAAAAGAAGAGAAGAGAAGAACAGCATACCCCAGTCACAAAATTTTGACTTCTTATCTGAAAACCAGCAATTCATACACCGGCACATTGCTTCTGAACCCATCCCACTTTCATCATCAAAGTTTGAATAAATAAACCTAGTGTCACAACCTCAAAAGAAAATGTGAGACCGTTCTCAAGTCAGTCGTTTCTTTAACTCAAAATATTCACAAGATTGACGGTCTTCATGATTGGGAAATTAATGATCATCAGGAGTACACCATCTAACTAAACAGACATGCAATTTACCGGTTCATTACAATCTGAAAGCAGAAAAGCTTAACTTTTAAGCATTTATCTTGAGAAACCGTAACATGTCTTTCTATAATGATGTATACTTCTATGGCATACGCAAACACGATCAGATACTTAAAGCAAGTCATGCAAGGCACGGCAACCATAGGATAGTCATAGCAAACAAGCATAGGAATCAATCATCATTTACAAAGCCATGGTACCTACAATTCATCTATATTAAGTACCACCAAGTTTATTTGACTAATATTAATTCAAACTTTTCATCCCAACTTTTCACAAGTAGAAGTAGAGACTATTCTATATAGTGTTTTTTTCCTGGTCTTATTCTTATCAATATTTCCAGTTTTGGAGCAGCTTTTTCAACTCCAGACAGAATGATCATGACCTACAAAATCAGTGCTGATATCTAAAAACAAATTTATTAAAGGAGAAAAAACAACTTACAATCTGTCATCGGAGATGCAAGGAAATTGGTCAAGACAGGTCTCATTGGGTGCGGCGTTGTTACAGAAAAAAACAAACTGTCAGATGTTATGATTACAACAACAAAAGAAAGTGTTCTGGTCATTATTAAGCAAATTTTAAAACATTACACAAATAGAGAAAGTGTCCTTGTACCTGATTGGTTTCTTTTCACCAAGAAGCATGCACTCACTTCTTCTGTACCCTTTCAGCATCCAATGATAATACAAGAATACATGGTCAAATGGAAAAACATTGAAATACAGAACATGTAACCTACAAAGTAAAACCATCTTAAATAAAAGGAATAGCATTGTAAAAAGGCTAACGATCTTACCATCTTCTTCCTACTTCAACATCTGCCACTACATCAAAACCAAGTGGTTATGTGCTCCCATTAAAAGCACAAGCATCATTCTGGACAGCAAGCACCATAATTCTTTATTTTATGCAAGTCTCAAGACACAGTAACCATTATGAAACTGTAAGTCTGTAAGGCATAATAAAAACAGGAAGAAAAAACAGTTACGAAACTTGGCACTTTCCCATCACTAACCTCGGAATCATATAGTTGCTCACATCTGGAGCAAAGGAATATCTTTGATTTCATCTTCATGTGCAGCTTCAGTGATATGCTGCAGAAGGTCATCATGGAAGTCTCTGTTCCAAAATAGAACCACTTAAATGGATCCTAAAGAAAGAACTTACCCAGGGTTTCTTGGCATGCTGTTCATCCTGATAGACAGAGACATGAATTGGAACAGGTTTCTTCAATCATAAAAAAGGAAATAAATGAAGAAAGAAACCTGAAAAAATAACAAAAAAAAGTTGCACATCAAGAAGACAAGAACAGCATACCCAGTCGCAAATTTTGACTTATCTGAAAACCCGCAATTCACACACCGGCAAATTGCTTCTGAATCCATCCCACTTTCAACATCAAAATTTGAATAAAAGAAGTGAATTTTTTTAGACATAGACTGATGATGATATCTAAAAACAAATTGATTAAGCAAATTTTAGAACATATAGAGAAAGTGTCCTTCCAGCATCCAATGTGAATACAAGAATACATGGTCAAATGCAAAATCATTGTCAAATTGAAATACAAAACATGTAACCCTACAAAGTCACCGACCTAAATATAAAAGAATAGCATTCGTAAAAAGACTAACCATCTTCAATCTTCTTTCAACTTCAACGTTTGCCAATTGCCACTACATCAAAACCAAGTGGATCTGACCTCCCAACTCCCATTCAAAGGTTATTCTTCAATAAAGCTAAAGGTACATGTATGAAAAATAACAAAAAAAGAACAGAGGAAAGAAACAGAAAAAAGAAGTGAGAACAAGAGAAAGAACCCAGGGTTTCTTGCCATGTTGTTCATCCTGATAGACATAGACATGAATTGTAACTGTTTCTTTAATCATAAAAAAGGAAAGAAGTGAAGAAAGAAACCTGATGGACATAGCCTGATTCAATGCATGCAAAATAAACGTATTCTGATTGATTCAAAGATCTGGGACTTCCAACAATAAGTAATCACTACTTGCTTTCCCATCCATGGTAATCAAAAAGGAATACGACTGCCTACCATGGCTACCCAATAAAACGAAAGTATAGTTTTGTTGGATTTATAGACTCATTGATCAAACGGCGTTCTGTACAGAGCAAACAACATTAAAAAACACAGATGAATGATATTAAAAAGGAAAATAACTAGAAAGAGTGATTCTGATTCACTTCTAAAAGATATATATAACCATCGATTATAAATAAGACTTGAAGATTCTAGAAATATTTCAAGATCAAGAAGTTGTAAAATAATGCATATGATTCGGATGGATTTCTCGACTCTCATCGTATCCAAGCATTTATTAATGCAACGGAATGAACCCAGAAAAATGGTTAATATCAAGATAACACTTGTGGAGAGATTAGAGTACCATGAGGAGATGTAAACGATGTTAGATGAAAGCAGAAGTGGCTGATGTAGTCGCTTGTTGAATTCCCCAAATCAGGGTGATAATCATAAGTTCGTCTTGGGTAGACCGGCCAAGAAGAATGTCATACGTATCAACAGTTACTTTCTGCAAGACATTAGTTACAACTTGAAGAAAACTAAATGACAAAGAACCAATACCATGATTTCAACTTACCAAAACTCGGTTTTAGGAAAGAAACAGATTAGCCGACTATGGAAATCAGTAATCGAATCCTCAAGCATCTCAATACTATCACTATGTAATGTTTTTTGATTGTAGACGCATGTAACCTAATAATCTAGCGATGATCGAAAGGAGGGGAAGAAAACCTAAATAATCGAGCGATGATCAAAAAGGGGAGGAGGAGAAGAAAACCTAATTTTCGGGCTTGCAGGATCCTGAGAGACGTTTAGGTATATATAGGTTTTAAAGTCGGTGTGTGGGACAACGGTAATAAGTCCTCTGTTTGAATTTCTTTTTCGTTTTCCATAATATTTTTTAGAGTAAAGTACATGATTGGTCCCTGTGGTTTACACTTAATAACACTACACATCCCTATTTTGAATTAATTATGGATTAGATCCTTGTGGTTTACACTTTCTCACTCCTTCGGTCCTTTAACACTAACACCGTTAAATAGATCTGTTAAATGTTTTCAATTAAAATCTAGAAGGACCAAAAATGCAATCTATTAAATCAAGGTCCACATCTCATATAAACTACAGGGACCAATCATGTAATTTATTATTTTATAAACATGTAGAACTATTAATTTTATTTTAATTATACATATACATTAATATTAATTATTTAGAATTATTATTAATCATATCATAAATTAATGTAGATTTTTTAAAATTTATTGTAACAAGTTTAAATTTTATAATATATATAATAATTAATTTTAATTAACTTATTCTATCATTTATTTATTTATTTACTATTTTGTTTATATTAATTAATGTATTATATTATTATATATTTTTTTAATTATTTTATGAAATGTTGTAATTATATTATGAAATGTTTTAACCGAATAATTTCTTTTGTTCATTTTATATTTTGCATATAGTTTATCAGCTAGTTTTTTTCAAAAATGACTTACTCATGAAATAATTTATCAGCTAACAACTAATTTATCAATTAATTTATAAACATAACTTCTAGAATTTTGTTTGGTATAACAAATGGTATTGATTGTTAAAAAGTGTATTTTCCAATAAAAATTACACTATTTCAATATCAAAAATTTGTTGTAGGTATATGAATTGAGGGTTGGTATCTATTAACAAAATATAATTTTTTTCATGTTTTATTTTTTTTACCATTAATGATTATACGTCTTATTAGTTGATTTTGTTTTGTTTGATAAATTTTTATTTACTGTTAATAGATATTTAACTAACCATTGATTAGGTAAACGACCGTTAGATTTAGATCAAAAATAAGTAATTGCATGCCTCAAACAAAATGCATATTTGATTTGGTAATTTATTTAATAAAAATAATCAGGGGTTAGTTAAAACATTTTATAACATAAAATGACCAAAAAAAATATCTTGAAAAATTAGTCGGTTAAAACATTTCATAATATAATTACAACATTTCATAAAATAATTAAAACAAATATCTAATAATATAATACATTAATTAATATAAACAAAATAGTAAAAAAAATAAATAAATTATAAAGTATGTTAATTAAATTAATTATTATATATATATTTATAAAACTTATACTTGTTACAATAAAATTTAAAAAATCTACATTAATTTATGATATGATTAATAATAATTCTAAATAATTAATATTAATGTATATGTATAATTAAAATAAAATTAATAGTTCTATATATTTATAAAATAATAAATTACATGATTGGTCCATGTGGTTTATATAAGAGGTGGACCTTGATTTAATAGATTGCATTTTTGGTCCCTCTAGATTTTAATTGAAAACATTTAACAAATCCATTTAACGGTGTTAGTGTTAAATGACCAAAGGAATGAGAAAGTGTAAACCACAGAGACCAAATCCATAATTAATTCAAAATAGAGATGTATAGTGTTAGTAAGTGTAAACCACAGGGACCAATCATGTAATTTACTCTATTTTTATTATAAAATTGACCTTAATCTTTATTTTCTCTTTCCTACGGAGTGGCAGAAAATTATTATTTTAAGTTGACTCTAAAAATATAAATAGGGTTTTCTTTTTACTACTTACTTTCCCATGTTTATTTATCAATTTTAATTAGGGTCATGTATAGAGATTAAGGTTTAATATATAAAGTATGATGTAAAAGGTAAGACCCTTGTAAATACTTTCCTTTCTTATTGCAGAAAAATAAATAAATAAAAAATACGGATAATGATTATATTTATATTGGAAGGTGTGATAATAAGAAAGGTCGAACATTAATTAAACCTTATTTTTTCACTGTTTATTGTCAAGTGATTCTATACTTAGGCTATGTTTGGCAAACTAGCGGATAAACTAGCTGATATCTGATAAGCTAGCTGATATCTTATAAGCTAGCGGATTACTGATAAGATAGCTGGTAGCTGATAAGCTAGCTGATGAAAAGAATCATGTTTGGCAAAACTAGCGTATAAGAATGTAAAATGATCAAAAAGGATATATTAAAAAATAATACTTAATATTAATTAGGGTTATAATTGGAAATATGATAATAAGGTCCCAAAACGCTACTTCAAGTAGCGTTTCAATAAAAGCTAGCTTATAATATAACTTATAAGCTAGCTTTGGTGTCGTCGACTGCATGTCACCCCTTGCCGTTGGCATAGAGAAAGGGAGGCATTCCAAGATCCGAAAACACCGTAAGGGTCATCGGTAATCTTGGATTGAATTGCGAGTAATGCAAGACGATCAGTATCGACATTAGAACCGGAGACAACTCCATTCATTTGTATTACAAGAGCAAGAATTAGGACGACTGCTTTCCAGAAGAATGATGAACTCATGATTGCTACTATTGAAGATTTAAACATTTAGAGAAAAAGAGCTTGATAGAAATAAAAACTATAAAGTTGTCTATTTATAGAGATAGGTATCAACTACTATAAAACAATTGATATTTTGGATAGATGAGTTTTTTTTCCTATTTAAAAACCTTTGATTGATCAAATCAAATGCTAGCAATTTTTTAAAATGGAGTAATATAACAATCATACAAACACCTATGAAAAGGAATTCTAGAGATTTTGATTATAATATTCCATTGGTCCTTGGTCTATTTTGGATTTTGAAATGATTGTTGGTATCTATATAAACGGTTAGGACAATGCTATTAGCATCCCTACACAGTAAAATTTATGTACTTTCATTGCATTAAGAAGGCCAAATTGCATCAAAAGGTAACGTACTTTGTTTCCATTCCTATTTTGGGTAACATACTTTCAAAAGTTTCATTTTGGTACCTAAGTTGAAAAGTTTCAAACACTTAAGTACCTAGGATTACCGGTTTAACCATTAACAGATTACCATGCTGATGTGGCTGATGATGTGGCTTACAAATCAGCATTATTTAATGATGTGTTTATTGATATGAATTTTATTGTATAAAATAAATATAAAAACATTTTTTGTATTTTATTTCTCTTTAATTTTTGTTAAATAGTTTAAAAGTCTAAATTGTACATATAATACACAGCTATATGCCTATACCTATTCTAAACCATGACCACCATGCCTTTCCGGTTACCATCTCCAGTCAGCGTTTCCGGCCAACATCTCCGGCCATCATCTCCAACTTTTGTCTCTGACAACAATCTCTGGCCTCTAACTGCACCTTCACCATAAGAGCTTCAGTGATACATCTTTCTAACAATGGGGTTTGAAGGTTGAACTCATAGTTGGGTAAATCTAACCCTTCCAAACCTTTCTTCGCATCCATGAAAGACAACCGAGACGGAACCCGGAGATGGTGACGGGAGACGGAGGTCGGAGATGATGACTGGAGACGGAGGTCGGAGATAATGGCCGGATATAACGGTCGGAGATGATGACCGGAGATGGATGCCGGAGAGGGTGACCGAAGACGGAGAAGACGATTATATGAAATGGTGGCTGCAAAGAGTGGGTTTGTTGTTTTGGTTGGTAGAAGTGATTTGTACTTTATTTATATATATATATATATAATATATAAACAAAATTTAATTTTTCAATTAAAATAAAATAAAAATATATTTTATACAATAAAATTCATATCAATAAACATGTCATCAAATAATGCTGATTTGTAAACCACATCATCAGCCATGTCAGCATGGTAACCTGTTAATGGTTAAACTGGTAACCCTAGGTACTTAAGTGTTTAAAACTTTTCAACTTAGGTACCAAAATAAAACTTTTGAAAGTGTGTTACCCAAAATAGGAATGTGAACAAAGTATGTTACCTTTTGATGCAATTTGCCCGCATTAAAAATATAAAGAGTTGGTTTTAATATTGATGCATGTAAGGAAAAATTTACGGATAAAGATACCTTTAACAATACATAAAAGCGTCATTAGCCTCTCCAAATGATTATTTTTATATTCCATTTTCAAGTCTAAACCAAAAGGGACAACAAGGGTAGGCAACTAGGCATCAACTACTATAAAACAATTTATATTTTTAATATTTAAAAACCTAAAAAGGACAGTAAGGGTAAGCGTCAACTACTATAAAACAAATTATATTTTTAATATTTAAAACCCTAAGAAGGACATTAAGGGTAAGTGTCAACTACTATAAAACAATTGATATTTTGAACATGTGAATTCTTTTCTATATAAAAATATTTGACTAATCTAATCAAATAAGATGCTGCAGTTTATTAAAACGGGTGAAAGTCTTCTATGAGTTAAGTTGTTTATATATATTTAGGCATCATTTACCAAATCTTAACCCGGGTAAGTGTTTACCGGCGAAATTCAACACTATCACTTACTTATCGGGTAAGATTTTAGTCCACAAAAACGGCATCGTATGCAACAATTTACCCGGTAAGCGCTTACCATCGTAAGATTCGTCGCAATGCTTGCCCGAGTAAGACTTTTGGTCATTGTTTTCCTTGTCTTCGCTCTTACCGGGTAAGATTTTTGGTACTTGTTATATTCCTCCAATAAGGTCATATGACTTGGTAAACACTTACCCGGGTAACCGTTTGGTGAACGACCCCTTAGTTTTCTGTATAAATTTTGTTAAATTGTTGTTTGGTATTAGCGGTGGTTATCACTTATCGGATCAACATAGTGAACCCAAGCATAATCGAGTTATGGTTCCCAACGTGGGTTACCTAGTCTAGGGGCATACCAAAATCCCCAATTGGGTCGTTCTTCCGCTGGTCAGGGTCCTCAGGGACGGCCCTGGAGGTGTGCCGTTGGTGCAGCCGCATGGGGCCTCTCATTGTCGAGGGCCATTGATTTTTGTTTTTATTTTTATATATAATATATTAAAATATAATTAAAAGAAGACACAAGTTTACATAAATGATCTCTTGGATCAATTGGCTAGCATATACTTGTTTTGAAGGTTGTCTTGTGTTCTAAATTCTAATCCCATTATGCAACTTTTTTTTAAAACCTTTTTATAATTTAAGTAGCATGGCTACTTTTTTTAAATATTTTTATTCAATTTAATTATATAAAATTTTATTTTTTTTGTCCATGATTATTTATTCAATAATTAATTAATTATAGCGATTTTATTCGGTAAATCTAAAAACATCGTCGCGTCTATTAAAATCATTAATTGATTTTTTTGTTATTTTTTTTTTATCACTTTCTTGTTTGATTCGATGATAACTTAATTTTTGTAAATTTTCTTACATAACAACACATTAATAATTTGTTTTTATAATTACCAATAGTTTATTGACAAATTTTATATGAAACAATAGGCATTTAATTAGAAAATCTAAACCGTGTTATTCTAAATGTCAAAAAAAGATGAACTATAATTACCAATAATGTTTGGTTTATTTTGGAAAAATTTACATATCAGTACCAATCTATTATGTTCTACTAAATTATTGAACAAATTGTCTTATGACTTATATATTGTGTTTTTACTTATTATCTGAGTACTTTATTTTGTAATTAGTTAACGTTCTATTCTTATAATGGGAGCTAACTTAACGATGTAAATGTGTTATTTGACTTTTGTTGATAATTGTTTGATTCTTCTACATTTTAAGATTTATTCTTGAATTTTGTAATGGAAAATTTAATAAGTAATATAACCGGGGGGGAAAAAATATAAGAACGCCTTTGTTTCCTTACACAGGGCCTCTAAAATATCAACGTGGACCCTACTGGCAGCTGGGCGACAATCTGGAGTTGGGTCATTGGAAGCCAATTTACCTTCATACCTTGACCGCTAGTTAATACTGAATTCCTTATCAGAATATATGTTGTTTAATCTTTGGTTGTAATCAAAGCACATATGACAAGGGGCTAGCCATTAAGCATATATGACATAAAGAAGAGCATACTTACTAACAAATGTAGCAGATAATTTTCCAAGCCACTTTAGAAACAAATTGTTCACTTTCTTAACTGGAAAAGGGTGATGGCATGTACATATATTCAGTTATGACTTCAAATGGATGTAAAATGTTTTACAGTAACTAGGAATGATCTCTATCTGTCTATTAACTCGGTATAATAATACCTTTTTGATGGAATAATATAAAAAATATGCATATGTATATATTGGTAATTGAAGTTGTTTTTTGGTTTTTATTTACATGTATATGTTATGCACATATGCATACCAGAAGAATTGCTTAAACTTACCAGCATGCACATATGCATGCCGTCCATATGAACGATTAACAAAATGTTTTTAGTTTTTTATTTTTACAGTTTTCTACTGAGCCTGACCCTATAATTATATATATATATGGTAATCAAATTGCAGGTATATTAAAAACATACCAACTATTTAATTTTCTTTGTCATTAATTATCATATTATGTTATTAATAATTTGTTTTATGAGACGAGCTAAATGTAGCTATATATATTGTTAAACGTAGTCCTATCTAATCATTTTATCTTTATACATATTAACATTAAAACTCATATCTTACATCTTTTTTAATGTATAATTTCAATATGATATAAATAGGATACATATAACAACACCATGTTATAATTATATCATATCTATACTATATTATAAAACATTTGACAAAAAACTCTTAAAACCCGATTTTTATACATATAGTACTCTTTATTGATGCATATTAATTAAAATTCGAGATTACAACTAGATTGTGTGTAAGTACAACTTATTAAAGCTTAATGTTTGAGTTTTTATAACTAACTGCAGATAAATATTATTAAATACAAGATAAATATCTCATTTTAAATCTAAAAAATAGTTAGGATAATTATTGAGTTATAACAAAATACTTAATTATTATCTTTATTAAAAATTATATTATTAAACCAAAATTAAATTACATATTTATTAAACTTAAATTAAATTATAATAAAAAATTTAATTAAACAAAATACACAAAAAAAACTTTTAAATAGTTAATTTGATATTAATATTGATATATATTTTTCAAAATTTTATTATATCTTTAAATTTATATTTTATTAAAAAATAACATCGATATGGACAAATAATAAAACGAAACATTAAAATCGAAATGTATCTCGCTGCATTGCGCGAGTACCTGTCTAGTAATATTAAAATTAACTAATTTTTAAACAAATTAATTTCGGTTATGTTCTTAACTTGAAGTGCATATAACAACCCTATTATGCTTTGAAATATTAAAAATGAGTAATTATATTATACTAAATTAACTGTCACCTAGTTTATCGTCGCTGGTAGTGTCAGATAGACTATTAAAAAGGTTATTTTTAAATTAAAAATATTTCGCCAAAGCAGAGTCCGCCCTTGATAATTTGATATGGGCTAGGGAGCCAAAGCCCAGGGAAATAGAGGCCCAAAGGGCATTCATTATCCACCTGTCTGCTATAATCCCAGTATTATGGTGAAAAAAAATTACCGTTTCAAAATTCGTTGTTACGCTCACGGACTTCAATCTCATGGATTAACGATATCTTCTCTCTCACTCTCTGCCATAGACTTCTGGTATGTTCATCTTCTGTTTATTGTATGTTCTCTTTGTATGTAGACGAGGTGTGATGCTTTATTTGACATTAAAGAGGTAGAAACTTTGATGAAATACCAACGATGTCGATTTCCTTGATGGTTTTTGTTGGTTTTACTTGAGCACCAAGTGTTTGATTAAATGCCCCAGTGTGTAATATGCCTGCTTTTACTTTAACCTAGCAGTGGAAGAAACTGTGGCATTAGGTCTTTTTGTATCTTCTTTTGTAGAGTCGTATTACAGTCTCAGTGTTTAGGCCATAAAATTCACTGCCATCGCTTGGTATTTGGTTTTTGTTGAGAAAACTAATGTGGAACCATGAGGATATTTAATTTGAAGCTTTTACTTGTATATGGCATTGTAATCTTGATGTTTTATTGAGGAATGTTTGGTAGCAACATCCACTAGAGGAGAATTACTTTCACCATTTTAGGACTAATAAACTATGTAGTAACATCCTGATATCTTGTTGGAACTAAAACATAGGGATGACAGACGGTTTCCATCTCAATATCTTGTTGGAACTAATAAGAATTATACACACTAAACTCACCTTTCTCTGTGTATGTTTTTCTTAGTTTCCCTTTATTGTTTCCATCATCTTTTTGATGATTACTATGGATTTTGAGATAGTCAACTATCTTTTTGGGTTTTTGTTTCTTAATTTCTTAGAACCTTTTTGGTAAATATTGTGTGATGATTTGCATGATGATATTGCGAATCAATTGTCTTTAAATGCTTCAAATTAAGGTTTGGTATATTCAAACTATTATGTCAACTTTGAGCATCTTATTTTTCTATAGTTGAAAACAATATTTATTTGGTATTGATTTTGATATTTTACTTGAAATTACGAATGGATTTTCAATATTTTTTATGATTATATTTAAGTTGTGAAAATGACAATGTTCGTTCAACACTTAATTATATAAACGACTGTTTATATAGATGATTAACATGGTAATTTTTTTGTCATTCAGCACTTACTACTACAAGATGCCTTAGTAAATAGGCATTTTTCACTCAACCATCTTACTCCAATCAGCGTATCTTACCCTGTGAGCATTTACTCGAAAAACTTGGCAAACATCAAGACACCTAAAGGCTAAAACGACATTGCCTTGAGAACATCATGAATGAAAATGGGACAAAACTAAGAGACCTAAAACTTTAAGGCCTTCTTTGCAATAAACCCTTTTCTTTAAGATCGTCAACATTCCCGGCCACCACTTCATCGCTAACTCCTAACTTTGAAAAATGTCTGCAAATTTCTCTAATGGATCTCTCCATTTCCCTCCAATACCCACAACACATATGAAATTCACCCACATTTCATCTCTAAATTTCAACTTCTGTCATCAATATCCTCATAAGAAACCCACCAGATACACAGTTACCTGTGGTTCAACGATTCGATCCAAGAGAAATGCCAGGTCTGAGGAAAGCGCAGAGGCTCAAGAATTGGTACGGACGCTCTTGAAGAACTTTAACTACGACAAACCCTTGCTGTCGACACTAAATAAGTACGTCAAATTAGTGAGGACCGAGCACTGTTTTCTTCTGTTTGAGGAGCTTGGAAAGTCTGATAAGTGGCTTCAATGTCTTGAGGTTAGCCCTTTTATCTGAAAATTGAATTTGGAAAAAACATTTTGCTTAATTTGTATATTTAAATAGTATATTTACCAATTGCCATCAGGATTTGGTACTTTTATCTGCAGAAAGACGAATTCAAATGTCTGAAAATATACTATTTGGTCAATTGGTTATCTTTTGTAATCTTAAATTCATAACAACTTACTTAGAATTTGAGGGAAAGAAGGTTGGATGATAAATGAGATAGAAAGTACATTAAATCATGGAATTTGTTAAAAGAAGGCCAGCTTGACTTTGACCGTTGCCTTTTGGATTAACACTAATATCTCTTTCACTTAGGTGTTTAGATGGATGCAAAAGCAACGTTGGTACGTAGCAGATAACGGGGTCTATTCGAAACTAATATCAGTGATGGGAAAAAAGGGACAAACCCGAATGGCAATGTGGCTCTTTTCAGAGATGCGAAACAGTGGATGTCGACCTGATACCTCTGTATACAATGCACTTATTACCGCCCACCTTCACTCAAAAGATAAGCCCAAGGCTTTATCTAAGGCTCTCGGATACTTTGATAAAATGAAGGGTACAGAACGATGCAAACCTAGTATTGTGACATACAACATTCTTCTAAGAGCATTTGCTCAATCACGAAATGTTTCTCAAGTGGAATCTTTATTTAAAGATCTGGAGGAAAGTATTGCCACCCCCGATATTTTCACTTTTAACGGTGTGATGGATGCTTATGGTAAAAATGGGATGATAGGTGAAATGGAAGGAGTACTTACCCGTATGAAGAGTAAACAGATAAAACCAGATATCATTAGTTATAATTTGTTAATTGATTCATATGGAAGAAAGCAAGAATTTGAAAAGATGGAACAAGTGTTTAAGAGTTTATTGCGGTCAAAAGAGCGACCTACGCTTTCTACTTTTAATTCAATGATAACGAATTATGGGAAAGCGCGACTTAAAGAGAAAGCAGATTTGGTTTTTCAGAAGATAACGGATATGGGATACGTGCCAAATTTCATCACGTATGAATGCATGATCATGATGTATGGATGTTGTGATTGTGTTTCAAGGGCAAGGGAGATATATGATAAGATGATAGAATCGGAAAAGATAATAAAGGTTTCAACTTTAAATGTGATGCTGAATGTCTACTGCTTGAATGGCTTACCAATGGAAGCAGATAGGCTGTTTGAGACTGCTTGTAATAGTGAACTGTTTCGTGTAGATTCTTCAACATATAAACTTTTATATAAATCCTACACAAAAGCAAACATGAAGGAGTTATTACAGAAACTGATGAAGCATATGGATAGAGATGGTATTGTCCCCAATAAGAGGTTCTTTCTAGATGCTTTAGGGGCACTTGGATCTTCTGATCGAGATTCTGTTCCTAAAAAAGTTAATTTGAGAATCCCAGTAGATATTACCAAGGTATAGATGGAAGAATTTGAGTGCTTTGTAGGTATTGCTGAACAGATTCAGCATCAATCAGACAGCTGTTGTGTTCAGAAGTGAAAGCTGTGTTGTGGTTAAGTTAGATGTTTCAAACCGGTGATTAAGCCATCTGGATTTGGACATGATACTAGGATAACCATCATCTCATGTAGCAAAGACTCGAAAACGTTTATGTACATTTCCAGATTAGAGTTGTTTTTGCTATCAGGTTCATGATTATCTTGTTTCTTTTGCAATTTTCCATGTACTTATCCTTGTTTGATCATATTCAATTGTTCTTCATTCTCTATTGTGTGTATACTACTTTCTAAATGAATGGGAGCAGCTAATGCTTCAATTCAAGGCAATTTGGATCAAAACGTAACAAAGTTTGTTTCATCTGTTTAGTATGACAATGAATTTTTCGCTCTCAAATGCTATAACAAACTAGAGTGTTCATCTAAATTGTCTGCAACGTAAAACGCGGTTTAGAACTTCTGCAGTGTGGTTTGTATTTTTACCCAACCGTATTATGTTTGAGATTTTGAGTCATCAAATCGCACATTATATGTATACACACACACATTAAATATATATTTTTTGTTTTCTTAGAATATTTTTAATTATGTAATATATATTTGAGAATCCGATGTATTTAAACTCTTTATTGGTTTGGTTACATTATCATTGATTTTATAAGATTTTATAACAAGATTTTAATATTATAATTATTGGATTATAAGTGTAAAGTGCTTTAGGCATAAACTGTACCGCATTTCATGGTGCAATTTTCATGGTGCAATTTTTTGCAGTTTGAGATACATGTGATGCGGTTTGCAGTTTGACCCCAAATTGCATCACAAATGCCCCTATAACAAACGTTCAAATATTCATATTTCATACTCATTTTCCCTAATAAACAGGTTTTCAACCTATATAGCATTGGCTGATTTTGATGACTTCTTTTACGTAATTAATAATTACAACAATTGGCATTTAATATAGCATCAGTGCTTACATTTAATTGGCAAATTGTTAATGAAGCTGGAAGAAGCATTTGCTGCATAAAATAAAATAAAAATTCATTCATACACTAAGGCATTCACCATCTGCACAAAGACAAAAAAAAAACTTTTACTTTTACTGTAACACAAGATGAAAAACAAGCAGCTGCTCAAGCAAGTGTCCTGATAACATGAAGCTGAAAGATCAAGCTCCACAAAGCAATGTGCAAATGCAACATACATTTTCAATACAATAAATTGCATCATAGCAACTGTAGAAAAATAACTACATATATACTGCTTAAATATAGAACTGAAGATGTAGATTTAAACAGTTCCCCTTTTCCACGAATCAGTAATTTGTAGTTCAACACAGCTCATTCTTCCTCTATCTCTGCAAATGAAATCATCAAATAAAATGAAACTAATCAAATGATGGTATATTGTGTTATAGATTAACTAAGAAAGAATCCAGCAGAGTTTAATCACATTTTTTTCTTTTGAATAATGATTGTATACAGGAAGAAAACGACAAATCTTTAAAATAGCTTTACCATGAATGGCGTCCATGTTGTTTTCTTTGAAAACACCAAGAGGTGAACCATGAACCGATAGAAGCATCTCACCCTGTTTCGGAAGTCTTAAAGTTTTAGGTGTCATTCCAACAGACAACCTTTGGCTAGTCACCTGCAATTGTAGTAACTCCAAATATCAAACAGCTGAACCAAAAAGACTTCACCCAGAGCTTAACTATGCAAATTTACTTTTTGCAAGTAACAAGAAGGCATCAAGATATAAGCTTATAGATCAAAGAAATACAACAGAAGAATTATGCAGGTTCTATTAGCAATTAATGGTTTTTTTGGGCCTCGTTCATGTAGTTTTCCCAATCTGTATGCTGTTGAACAGTGGCTGTTTGGTTGTTTTTCATTAAGTTCTGTATGGATAAAGTTGTCTGTGTGGATTAATCTGTTTGTATAAATACAAAATGTTTTTGTTTGGATTGAACGTTTTTCTAATTACAAAGGGCATGTTTCAAAAAAACTTGACTTTCTGCATACCCCCCCCCCCCACAAACTTACTGAATAAGTCACTTTCTATATCATTAAGCCACTTCCAAACTGTCATGTATAGCTGAGAGAATAAGGTGTGAGTCTCATTAAGCTGCTAACAAACAAGGAAGACTCGTGTAACAGAGACACACAAAATGATCTGGATCAGCATACCCCAGGAGTTTGCAGAGAATCTTCTATGCCAAGAATATGAGTGTCAGATGGCTCCTCTAGAACCTAAAACACAAGACAATAATAGAACACCCAATAATTCAATGTGTTAAAAAACAAATAAACGATAGGGGGTAAAATTAATAAAGAAAACCATATCAAAATGCATAAGAACATACAAAATCCTTCATCTGAAAATTTTCAGCACCAATGAAGCTTGTTTTCCCTGCCACCAAACAAGAACTTAAATATAAACGAAAACAGCGATTCAATTGGTGTAGGTAAACTGGTGTGCATCAAATAAATACTCAAACCCTAATTGCATAACATACCAGTTCTAGTTGAAAACTCAAAGCCACCAGTAGATGGCATGGCAGTAGAGCAATCAGGATAAGCCATAGACATATGTTGTAAAAATGAAGAGATAGTGTTTCCTCCATCAGCAGTATTCATGGACAATAAGTCACCATCCTTATCTTTCCGTTTAACTATAATCCATCCATCTTTCTCATCTCTTGACACATTTAGGTTTGGAAGATTTTTCTCAAAAAATTGAACCACTGAAGTTTGTAGCTGTTCTTTGCTCATATTGGATTTTAGCAAGTGCAGAGCAGTTAGTAATCTTTCAATCTCCATATCACGAATCGCCCTTATTGCAGCACTCTGGCGTTCAACTGAATAAGCACACGATGTAAGAAGAAAGAGTACTATGAAGTGATAATAGATCATCAACAAACTAGTAGCATGTCATAACTGACTATTTTCTTGAAAATAATTTTCAGTGATTAAGCTGCCATAGATCAACAACTGAAAGTGGAAGAATAAATAGGCATTCTTGGAATATCAAGGTCCAAGTATGTATAGGCCTTAAAACTAATGCTCTACATGTAGCAC
Organism: Silybum marianum; assembly: GCA_036898165.1. Lineage (NCBI taxonomy): Eukaryota > Viridiplantae > Streptophyta > Magnoliopsida > Asterales > Asteraceae > Silybum > Silybum marianum. The sequence goes on from CM072532.1 coordinate 4,359,801, forward strand.
CTATTTATTTCATCTAGAATGAGGTGGTTCAATTTTGGGTCTGAATATTTTGTTCATCTTTAACTGTTGAATTCATAACCTTTTGAGTCTAGATGCTTCATGTTACTATATAAATATAACATAAGGTCATTGAGAAAGAAATGTTGGTGTTGCTAACAAGTAATATATAGTGTTGATGAAGTAGTTAATACCAAAAAATAACTACCATAAAGGGTTTTTAAAATTCTACAAGCTGCTGCTGTCTTTATTGATTCCAGAAGGCAAATAACTACACAAAGTTTTCAAATGTTAAAAGATTTCAAATTCAAATTTGATATTTGACTTTGGATCGGAATGGCCCCAGATACTCATTAATCAAAGTGTCTGATGGAGCCAATTGTAAGTAGATTTGACACAAACGGTACTGTTGATTGGAACAAATACTGAACTTCGTCATCAAAGACCTAAAAATTATAACTCTCCATAAACAAGGCATTGCTAATTGGACCAACAAATTGTTACCAATCAATTACGCAATTATGTTATTAATTCATTTTCATAACTCAGAACTACATTAGCTTAGAAAAATATAAGAAAAGCAAATACCTTCTTGGTCAAAGAATGCATCTTCTTCAATAGCTCCATTTTTATCAACATCACATCGAGTATCATCCACATGAGATGAATTAGACTGTTTAGTAGTCCTTTTCGCCTTCCGTTTAGGCATCACAAATGTATAAAAGTGGCTCACTACACAAGTAAATTGAATCCGTATAATGTAATTATAACTCAATGGCCTCTATGCTAGAAATTAAACTGCAATAGCAAAGATATTGGACAGGAATAAATAAGGATTTTTATTGAGAAATACAGATTATCATAAAAAAAGAGAACAGAAAACACAGACCTAGGGTTCTAAGGTGCCATTTATTTGTTTTTCATTGAAAATTGTTGTTTATTTTTGTGCTGAATGAACCGTCTCGATGACAGGATGACCATTTTACCCCTCATGATGACTACTTATCCTCTTCACTTTCAGGGGGACTATGCAATTGGGGGATTACAATAAACGAAAATACAACCCACGTTTCTCTCACTCATTTCATCAAACACCTTATGTGCATTCAACTTGGGATTCTGCTCAGGCATTAACCAAATTAATTTTAAGAACCATAATCATACAACAATTCAAACTTCAAAGACATGTAAAGGTCACACAGTCTTTCTTCATATTTTCATAAATGTCAAACAGGATTAATAATTATCAAAGCTTAAAAAAATAGCAGAGATTCATCAAATACATCAAATCAATTACAGAGAAGACAACTGACAGAAAAATTGCAGTGAAGAAATGGAAGTCGCAATTTTGAGTTCAAAGCAGAATAAGTACGAGGTCGGAAGTCGGAAGTCGGACGCCGGAATCTCTACTTTACGTTGGAAAATTTAGTAATCGAGCGCCAATAAATTGGGGGGTTTGACTGTGTTATTTTGATTTTTGAATTCTATTATTTACAACTTGCCCCCTTTTTAAACCTGTCTGTCCCATTTAGTCCATCGGTTATATGTTTATTGCACATATGGCCTTCATGTTTTTGCACTTTGCTCTTCTTCTTTTTTGAAAAGAAATATAATAATATATGAAAATTATTGAACACAAACAATGAATAAGTGCTCAAAGAAACCGGGTTTTTGATGACGAGATTTTTCTAAGTACCTGAAATCAGGGTTCAAAAAGGCGCGTCATGGCGTGATATGGCGTAAGACGCATCTTCGTCGTTACAAAACAGTCCATAACGTTTCTGTAAGGCGTGGCTCACACCATGACGTCTTGAAGGGCACCATGGCGCGCCACGGCAAGCGTTTTTTTGTATGGCATGTTTTTTTCAAAAAAAATATTTATTTTTTATTTTTTATTTTTTTATTTTTTTATTTTTACACTTTTAACTTTAAATTTTACATTTTTATAGATTTATCTAATCACATTAATCACAATTTCACGAATTTATAAACTTTATGGACTCACGATTAAAATGAAGTTATAAAATTACATTTATAAATTCTATTTTAAATATTTAATCAAAACACTATTTTTATAACAATAATATATATGATTTTTCTTCTTCTAATATGAATGTACATTTTTTAATATCATTATTTGATTAAATAATATATAGAAAACACATATCTTTATATATAATTGTTTATATGACATACAAATTTGCCGTCTTATGTCACGCCTTGAAAAATGTTGTGTTCTCGCCGTGGCGCGTAAGGCTTAAAGTTTGACCTTGACGTCACGGCACGCCTTACGCCTTTTTGAACCTTGCCTAAAATAGATATTTCAATGATTTTGAGAGTAAAGATTTTCCAAAAGATTTTTCAATTGGGTTTTTTTTTTTTGTAAATTGGGGGGTTTTACTATGTGTTGGACACTTGTTATAGTCTTTAGGTACCAGGTACACATGTAGTGTGGTACCATAGTAGCTAGGTACCAGGTACCTGCAAAGAGATTTTTGAAAGATTTATTTTTTATTTATTTTTTAAGATTCTAATTTGTGTTTAAAAGATTTTTAAGAATTTTATTAATTGATATTGGATGCCAATTAGATGGAAATTGGATAGGTTCGTTCGGTTTTGAACTATCATCCAATAAATGATCGATTTTAATTTGATCGGTTGATTTTCTGCACACTTTTAAGATATGGTATGAAATTTCTAGATTTAAAAAACTCCTAAAAAAGGATTGCAATTTTTTTTTATATGTTTATATCAATAAAAAACAATGATATTAAATGTTTAGAAAATAAAAAAATATTTCATCAAAAGTATAAAATATTTCAATAATATTATATAATGAATGTTGTAATATATAAAATAAATAATTTTTATAGTTGAATGTAACCTTTTCTTTACATATTTTAAATTTTAGTTATCTATCTTAAAGAAACTCTATTTAAAACGTCAAAAAATTAGCTCTAAACCATGATTTAGAATTTGAACCCATGTCTTCTTTTTGCTTATTTTTCAACTATTTAATCTCATCCGATAACATAAAAAATTTATTTGTTACAACAAATAATGTTAAAGTTTAAAAAAAAAATCAATTATACAACTTTATATAATATATTTTTTTAATAATCCATCTAATATCTACCGGATATCGTAGTATCGATATCCTATACCCAATTCAAACATTGTGATGTCAAAGAAACACGTCGTTTTTTTCTCGTTTCAATAATTTTGAACCAATGTTTAAAATAACACATTATCTATTAAAAATATATTTTTGATTATAATTTAAAATTCTTTTATGTATTTATTTGATGTTGACTACGTCAGGACGAGGAACTTGTGCATAAAACAACCCCTGGGACCCATTGCCAACCTTGCCTTCGGCTTGTTGTTTGTTGCAACTCGTCTCCCGCCTTTTATTTTTATCTATAGGTTATTTTTATATGTTTAGATCATCCTTAACAACAGGTTTTCTATATTTTTTATAAATAAGGAATTAAAAGATAAAAAATTCTAAAATGAATGACATTCAACTCCAACAGATTTGCTATTTTAGAGATTTTAACACAAGTTATATTAATATAATATTATCAAATTTATAATCTCAATACAATTTTTATAAAAAAACTTATTATAAAATAATAAAGATTTAATCTCATTGATGGATTGAATAAAATAATCATTTCTCTTTTCTACCATCAAGTTTTAGAGAATTATCTAAACTTGGAAAAATTTCAAGTTTTTTCTATTATAGCAAACAAGATAACAAAGCTATTGAAGAAGTTTAAAGAATAAAAACTCATTTTTTTTCTATTTAACAAAGCTATTGGAGATGATCTTAGTAATTTAGTGTATGATTACTATTTTGAACTCATTAATTTAATTAATAGTTTATAAATAAAAAAAGTTGATTTACATTTTTAAGATCAATGTTTAACAATTTTACATAACATTATATTTTAGATTATTTTGGGTTAACAAAGTTTGAAATTCTTGTAGAAGGATTAGGAGTCAAACTTCGGTTTATTGTAATACAAATTTTTTTATAAGTCTTAAAGATTCATCTGTTACTTGTGATTATATACATAAACTATTAGTTACAAAAAATCACTTGATTATAAAATATCACTTTTTACCTGTACTTTATGTCAATTAATCTGTGTTTTGAATATTCTTTTTTCGTGAATCCAACTTTTATTATAATATTCTATCATATTATCTAATATTTATTTCTTAAGGGTATTATCCATTATGTAAATTACGAATGAGAACTTATAAAAAATCTTTTAAGAAAACTTAAATAACTAAATAACATGTGATTTAAGTGACATGCACCCATGTTGACGAATCAAAAGTATTTTGGTATCTTCACATGTTTCCCAACTATATATATTTTTTTTATATAAAAAATCCAATGTTTGTTTAATTATATTAAACCAAATATAATGTATGTTTTTTTAGAACAAAGTATAATAATTGTTTAATAACTAAAATACAGAGTTAGATATGAAAATATTTATAAAATTGTTTGTGATTTCACATGTTTTATAAAAAAATATATTTAAGATGTATTTTACGTATTATTTATTTTTTATTGAGTTATATTGGATCAAATACTGTATCTTTCAAAACCAAAAGTATCATAATCAGATACACGTGGGATTGACAAGTAAGAGAAAATTGAGTTATGTGCTACACAAAGCCTTCTATATTCAAAATGTGCTCAACGTATCATTTGAAAAATATTTTTTTTAGTAACAAAAATATTCATCTTCTTCTGTAGTCACCCTCTGTCTTTCTCCCTTGATTTTTGGCTCTCTCTTTTTTTCTTGGGAGTGTACAAATGGTCATATGATATAACTGAAATTATTGGATCTAATTAGAACTAACTTACCGTAATTGGATATTTCATTGTAATTAGATTGGATCACCTACAAATTTTCAACATCAGCAGTACAAAATACGATAAAACCAGACTCATCCAATCCAATTACAATAAAAATATTGTCCAATTACCATACAACTATCATCCAAATAATTAACAATATTTTATGACATTGTTTATAGTTGATATTTTTATGTAGTACTTTTTAGAAAATTAAGAAAATATGTGAATACTTGGTTAAAATGGTGAATTAATCGATTGAAATTTTGGATCAAGATATTGGATTGGATCAAACCTGATCCTATAGATAACCATTAACACTATCCAACGAATGAAACCAATTTGATCCGATCATCCACTAAATTAGATATGTTTGTCCAATGTCCAGTGTTAATTGGATTGGACCAGATGATCAAATCTAATATCAATTGATGTTTGAATCGAATTGAATCCACCTAAATCCACAACCACCTAAATTTGCTGGATAAAAAAACTTAGATTTTTTTATTTGAAAACTCGGTCATATACACAACCAACACCCGACTAGACCTTGAAATTCCAAAAAATTTGTAACCGCTTTTGGATTGTCGAGCCATAAACCAGTCCCAACCAATCTCACAACAAGCAAAATCCAATTTAGGGGTTGTTTGTTTACCTCTTAAATAATTTCATCAAGAGAGAGTCTCTGAATCATTAAGAGGTGAATCTTGTTTGACAAAAAATAAATATGTCTCTTAATGGTTCCAAAACCCTCTGAATCATTTTGAACAATTACCAAACAATTATATTTCATTTTTTATTATATCATAAAAGCCTATTAATCATTCTAACTACTTAATCATTAACCATTCTCTTGTCATAATCATGAAATCATAACTTTTCAGTTATAATTTGGATCTAGATCTACATGGCAACTTGATGACATATTTTTCAAAAATCATCAACATGTATCATATTTTTACAATATAGAGAACCTCCATGAGCATAGAATTCAGATTTTGCTAATTAAACACGATTTCAATAAATGAATCGAGAGATTCTGCGAGAAACGCCATTATTAGAGAGAGAGAGAGAGAGAGAGGCCAATGGGCTGGTGGCCAGTGGCAGCACATGAAGGTTTGACGACCATGTTGCAATCAAGATGATCCAAAAATATACCCATCATTCAAATAATATGAAAATCGAATCCCATAGCCAATTTCGAGATACTTCGTCTCGATATGATCGAAGACCAATTCCAACTCTTTGGTCTGCTTCCTTCTCCATATCCAATCCGATTCAAACCCACTTCTCAAAGAAGCAAATCAGATTTGATCATTTGATTTTATGGAGATTACTTGATTATTTAACATCACTTCTTCAATCTCGTTTACGCTTTCAACTATCTTCAATGTCGCTATCAGGTCTTATACCTACTCCCCCTGTTCATCAAATTATTATCACAGTGAATAGTGATCGATTGTTTTATATGTTTATTTTTTTATTTTTTGACAACTCAAATATTAGATTCTTCCGTTTAGTCTAAATTTGATTTGAATTATTTGAAGTTGCTGTGGGTGTAGAAATCCAAATCGTACAAAACGAAGGATAATTGTATTGTATCAGGATGGGTTTGAAGAATCCATATCCGTCAAAACAGGAATCAATTTGACCATATCTAAATTTCAAAATCTCAATATGATTGGATAAGTAGTTTATCTAATTACGTTATTGCTATAAATAGGCAAAATTGGATCTGGGTATCTTCTGTTTCTCTTCAATTTAGGGAAAAAGTAGGTTTAATCACTTGATCTATTTATAAACATGTTTATCTTTTATGAGTTGTAGTATTTGTAAGCTTATATTTCTTGTTTACAATTACAGGTTGATTTCCATGATATATGAGATTAAGAACTCCAGTGCATTAAGATGTCAGCATATGGCCATGAGATGGAAAGGGAGTATTCCGCCCGAAGTCTAACAAGTGTTGAAGGATCTGGTATGCTTACAATTTTATGATTTCTTGATATAAAAAAAACTATCTTTTTTACAATATCCAAAGATGGGTATTGCATATTTGCATAGTTATTTCCAATTAATTAAAGTTTGTGACAAAAAAAGGTTAAAAAGATTCATTATTGAATCTTGTTCTTCTTTGTGTTGATGATGCAGATACAGGAAGCCAATTTAGAATGGAATCTGTGATCTATATGTCTTCTTGTGCTGCAACTATCTTCATTGGGTCACTTGTAATAGTTGGTGTCTTATTGATGACTTTGTTAGTTGCATTGACTGTAATGTTACAATCATGTCAAAGTAGGGAAGCTGGAGTTATCGAATCTATCAAATCTGATCATCATAATCATCAGTATGATCATTGTAGAATGGCTGCTTTCCATTCAGAGATTAATACCATTGAAGGATATTCTTTACCTGAATTTTGTAAAGATGTTGCTATTAAGTACATAAAAGAAGGTCATTATATGAGAGATTTGAACATTTCGGTCTCGTTGGTTGAGAATTACTTCAATGGCATTAAGCCAGATGATGGTGGTCGTGATGTGGTCTTAATGGACATCGATGATTTTCTTTCTGCCAACATTCTTCGTACTAACCCATTGTTGTACGGGTAATTCTCTATTTTTATCTATATTTTATAACAATTGGAGTCACAAATGAAATGGACTATGTGAATGAACTTAATTTTTTTGTATTATATGGTGCAGATATAATCGTTATGGTTGCAATGATTGTGTTAGAGAAGCGAAGCATATGAAACATGTTTTCTTGATACAATTGTACTTAAAACTTCAATCTGATGGATGGCCATTGATTTTGTTATCAAGAAAGCCTGAAAAACTACGAGAAGCCACCATTGAGAACCTTAAATCAGCTGGATGTGGTGGTTATTCAAAATTAATCCTGAGGTAATATTGTCTGAATCTTCTGTCTGAGTTGTTCATTGATTTGTTCAAGTGTCTGTTTGTTAGCAGCTTAAGGAGCTTAATTGGAATCGCAGCTTATTTGGTCAGCTAGACATGACTGTATAGTAGTGATTTAATGATATAGAAAGTGGCTTATTCATTAAGCTTCTAGGAGAGCTTTATGCAGAAAGCCATTTTTTCCTCAAAATTACCCCTCCCAATTAAAAATTACGTTTCTTCCATCTATGAAAAAACCCTCCCAAACCGATTTGGTAGTGGCTTAATGATATAGAAAGTGGCTTATTCATTAAGCTTCTAGGAGAGCTTTATGCAGAAAGCCATTTTTTCTACAAAATTACCCCTCCCAATTAAAAATTATTTTTCTTCCATCTATGAAAAAACCCTCCCAAACCGGTTTGGTAGTGGCTTAATGATATAGAAAGTGGCTTATTCATGACTTAATGAAAACCAACCAAACAGTGGTGGTAAGCTCCGCTTATATTTTACCCTTCCCATACTTTGTGCAGGATTTACTGTGCTCGTTTGATTTTAATTTGGTTTTGTTTTCTAAACAACTTCAAGAAAATGTAACATCAAGGCCGATTTCGTGCAGAACAAATGAGGAGATGAAAATGGATACTCGCGATTACTTTTCTTTGCAAAAAAAGGCGATTAAAGCGGAGGGTTATCACATCAAGGCCGTGATCAGCAGCCAGATGGATGCATTAATAGGCTCAATTATGAAAACACAAAATTTCAAGATTCCGAACCCCCTTCCCATTTCTCCAACAGAAAGCATTACCACGATCTCATAAAGCTAGAATTTCAGTATTTCGGCATGGTCTAAGAAGATAATGCTTCTGAGAACAAGTAAGCAACTGTTTTCAGGAATAGAGGCCTTTGTAAGTAACTGTTTTCAGCTTTATGAAGAGCTGAATGCCTTTATCTTCAGAGAGATTATTGGGCTGAAAGTTTCTGTATATAAGTTTGTTGAGAGTATATTTTTTGAAGGATATTTTTTGGAGCAGAGAATTTGGGAGTCATGAAATTGTTTTTATTTTTTTCTGTTGCTGCTGTATCATACAATAAAATGCAGATCACACATGTTGCCTAAATTTGTTTGATTTAAGAAATGGTTATTTGTTAATGAATTTTTTCTATTTGTTTGATGTAACCAGCTTCCTGGATTGGGATGAGTTTTTGAGGGGCCTGTTGTGATACCATGTATTTTAGAGGGTTTAATCTGTAATTATTCCAATTTTGAGGGGTGTAGTTTACCTAGTTGGTATGTGTATTAATTAAAGTATAGTAGTTGACAACCACTGTTTGTTAAAGGAAATAAATAAGGGGTTAAATGAGACATTTATTATTACTGAACATCCAAACCCCTAAAATCGTAGTGTTTTAAAATATGTAGTAAATATTGTTTTGAGTAAATTGCAAATTTGGTCCCTATGGTTTTTGGTTTTCTGTGGCTTTGGTCCCTAGAAAATTTTTATTGCAAGAAAACCATTGTGGTATTCATTTCGTTGTGGATTTGGTCCCTGAGGCTAACTCCGTCAGATTTCATTCCGTTAAGACCCCCCATGTGACTTGCACATGAGGGTATTTTCGTCTTTTTGACTCTTTTTCACTAAAAACAAAAACAGAGGGACCAAAAATGTAAGTTACTCTTTATTATTATTATTATTATATATTTATATAAATATATATAGAGAGTATATATATATATATATATAGTAAACACAGATCATCAGCCAACCACCCCCTTTCTTTTCCAACGAAAACCCCTCCGACGAACCCCCTCCGGCGAACACCCTCCGGCGAACACCCTCATCACGGTCGATCTCCTTCACGCCGACCATCTCTCTCTCTCTTCTCCACGTCTCGCCCTCTTCTTCACTGTGATCTCCATCTCCGGCGAACACCCTCATGGGGTTTGTGTGGTTTCGATAACACAAATGAAAGAGAAGAGATCGAGATGGAACACACGGCCGGAGGTCTCGCAGGAGAAGACGACCGGAGTAAACGACCAAATCGATTTCAGAAACCCGTTTTCTCAAGTCGTCTTCTCCGGCGAGACCTCCGGTCGTGTGTTCCATCTCGATCTCTTCTCTTTCACAGTGTTCCAAATCGATTTCAGAAACCCGTTTTCTCCGGTCGTTTTCTCCGTGTGTTCCATCTCGAGACCTCCCGATCTTGTGTTCCATCTCCATCTCCTGTTTCAACTACACAAGGACCAAAGCATTTTCATATCTTTGACAGTACAAGCATCTCCATTTACTTTCTGGGTTTCGATTTGAAGTTTGAATGTTGTTTATGTGTTTCGAAGTGAAGTTTAAATCTTGTTTCTAGGTTTCGATTTGAGGTTTTGAGTCATTTTTAGGTTCGTTTTTGGGTTCAAATATGAGTTTCGAGGTCGATTTTGGGTATGAATCTTTTTCGATTTCGATTATGGGTTCAAATCTGAGGTTCGAGGTCGATTTTGGGTACAGATCTGAGTTTGGATTTCTATTTTTGGTATGAATGTTTTTCGATTTAGATTTCGATTTTGAGTTCTTTTTCGTGTCTAGGTTCCATTCTTCGTTTTGTTTTAAGGTTCAAATCTGAGTTTGATTTGAGGTTGAATCTTCTTTTGGGTTCGATTATGGGTTCAAATATGAGTTTCAATTTTGATTTTGGGCATGAATCTTTTTTATTTTGTTTCCTTTCTAGGTATGATTCTCGGTTTCTAAACTCATGTTAAAAGATGAAATCAAAACAAGATTTAAAATTAAAACCGGGAATGAAATCAAAACCCAAATTCAAATCTATGAATCATATATGGATGTAGATTTGGTTCTTGTGTAGTTGAAACCTCCATTGACATGATGTTGAATACCTTCCATGGACATGATGTTGGAGATGATGGTGAAGAACCTTCATGGAGATTATGGAGAATTGGAGATGATGGTGAAGAACCTCCATGGAGGTCATGGAGATTTGGAATGATGGTGATAATGATGGTGAAGACGACGAAATAGGCTTGATGGTGATGGTCTTGGTGAATAATAATAATAATAATAATAATAACAACAAAATATTAAATATTAAAGAGTAACTTACAATTTTGGTCCTTTAGTTTTTGTTTTTAGTGAAAAAGAGTCAAAAGGACGAAAATGCCCTCATGTGCAAGTCACATGGGGGTCTTAACGAAAGGAAATCTGACGGAGTTAGCCTCAGGGATCAAATCCACAACGAAATGCATACCACAGTGGTTTTCTTACAATAAAAATTTTCTAAGGACCAAAACTACAAAAAAGCCATTTCGGGTTAAGAAGATGTCAAAGCGCCTTTATCTCTATAAGAACGGCGCGTTCCGAGGTGTGAAGTGGGAGAGAAGGGATGTCATAATTGGGGTTTTGAATAAGACGACCTTTTTATTTTGCATTTTTTTTTTCATATTGAAAAATCAACAAACCATAAGGACCAAATTTGCAATTTACTCTATTGTTTTATTATAACCAATTAATAAATGTAATTTAATTGTTTTCTATTTATAATTTGTTTTTATTAATTATTTATATAAAATGGAATTCGATAGTCTTTCAAATCATACAAACCAAACACACAATTTTTTTCTAAGCATTCTAAATTCAAATCCTTCTAATTTCAAATATTTTTCATGAAATTCAAATCTCCCAAAATCATTAACCAAAGCAAATGCCTATTACGGTTTTGAAAAAGGTGTCACAAGAGAATTTGATTGTGAAAGAACATGAAGACAGAGAATTATAAAATGATATTTCAGGTATGGTTCTTTTGGTTTTCTTTCGATTCGTGTTTATTCAATTAATCGTATATATGTATATTCTTACTTCCACTGAGTTGTACGGATTTGTTTCATTCAACTATGTACAAAGTCTATTGAACTAAATATTAGGGATGGTAGAAAGTGACCTAACCCGTCAATCCAATCCGAACCCACCTCATTAGTAGCAGGTTGGGTTGAGATTTTCAACCCGTTTAACTTAAATGGGTCAACCCGTCTAACCCATTTAATAAATGGGTTGGGTTGGGTTGAAATTTCTGACCTATTTTCAACCTGTTTTCAATCCATTTACAACCTGTTTGTAACCCATTTGTAACCAGTTTTCAACCATTAGTAACCTCTTAACAACTCATTAATAACCTGATTTTAACCCATTAATATATATTATTTTATTTTTAAAATATAATTTTTAAATTTTAGTATTAGAAAAAGTGAACATAAAATTAAATGGGTCAACCCAGGTTGAAATCATTTATTTAACGGTTGGGTTGAAACTTTGTAAACAGGTTGAATCCATTTAAGTTGCAGGTTGAGTTGGGTTGAAAATCTCAACCCATTTAATTAAATGAGTTAGGTTGGGTTGAGAATTTTGACCTGTTTAATAGATGGTTAAACCCGAACCCAACCTAGGTCGATCCATTGCCACCCCTTACTAAATATGCTAGAAATATCAAACCCTAACGATTATTGTATTGTCTTTTATCCTTTTTTTTGTGATATTTATAAAAATTATAACAAATTGCTTGTTTATTGGAATGATGTGTACAGCATGTTTTTTGAAAATCTTGAGATATCTACTACAAATCTTTGTGATAAAAGCAAACTCTGATTTTAATTCTAAGTTGGCTAAAAACTAAGGGTTTTGAAATTGGTATGTGTTTAGACATGAACAAGGGAACAATTCTTGAAAAATTACGTGAAATATATTTTAATTCAGGCTAAGTTCGATTTGATCCTTAGTGGTCATAGGGCATTTATCTAAAGCTTTTGCTACATATAGCTTTCTAAAACATCAATGAAGGACGAGAAATTTTGGATTTCTATACATGTTCAGTGCTAGAATGAGAATATCCATTTGGATTTCTATCCATTTGCTTTTGATTCACCATATGTTTTGGGTGTGAATCATTTGAGATTCAGTTGTTCTAATAATAGATACTCATAATTACAATAATGATTCACTAAACTCGTATCGTTAAATTATTTAAATTTATAATTCGCTCAATTAACTTGTATATACCCCACAAATCATTTGAATAATTGTCTTAATTACATTTCATTTGATGGTCAAAAGCGAATTGAAAGCTAAGCAGTGGTAATTCTAAAGACTTGATAGTACTACATGTCTACTCGTGTGGATGGTTTGTTTTATATTCAAAATAACACACCTTCTTTCATCTTGAAAATGAGCTGTTACATCTAAGATATTTTGTCATGTATGAGGCGAGTATGTTGTGTTACGATGTATTTTAGAGGGTTCGATCTGTAATTGTTCCAACTTTGAGGGGTGTAGGTGGTATGTATATAGTGTATTAATTGAAGTATAGTGATTGACAAACACTTGTGATGGCAATATTTTAGCTGATCGCGACTCAATCATTCTTAATAAACAAGGGGTTAGGTGAGACATTTATTATTACAGTACAGATATAATGCAACAACAAAAACCTAAAATCACAGTGTTTTAACATACCTAGTAAAAAAAAATTGAACGGCAAATAAACACACACACGTTGCCGAGGTATCCAGGATCCAAACGGACACCCGACTAATCTCCGTCGACCAAGACCCACCACTAGTAAATATTGTTTTACAATAACCAATTAATATATATAATTTATATGTTTTTATAATTATTTATAATTTGTTTTTATAAATTATTTATATAAAAACAACGTTATAATATATTTTATATGACTAAAGTAAGTTTTTATGGTTAAAATCTAAATTTTATAATTTTTATGACTGTTAGACCAAAACATTTCAAAATCTTAAAATAATGGCCAAAGGTTTTATAAACTTGGGGAGATTTTCACAAATTTTAAAAACTTCAATATCTAAAATAATGAACAAAATGTAAAAACCTTTTTTTGTAGTTTTTAATCATAGGGGTGGTGCCTCAATGGTTTGAGCTTGGACTCTAAAGGTCAATGGTACCAGGAGGTCCCATGTTTAAATCTAGGGAGGGGTAAAAAAATCCTCGTGTGGCCGCGGAGGTTCAAATACGGTGACTCAGGACTATCCGCGAAGCAGATAGTTGTCCTGGAATTAGTCAGCTCGTATGACGGGTTGAATATCCAGGTTTATAAAAAAAATAATGCTATTTTGTGAAGTCTAGAAAACGTTTGTAGTCTTTGAAAACTAAAATCAATAAAATCGGACCAAAAATGTGTTTTAATAAGTTGAAGGACCAATCTCAAGTTTTTAGAAACTATAAATAAATTAAATAGTTAAATCGTAGCCTAAATGAAACTTCAAAAAACTTGATAAAACAACGGGTCATACATGGGTTACCGAAATCCGTATGTATTGGTGGCCCAACCTCCATCGACCCAAATCCGAGGCCCAGTATTTGGCCCAGAATCCCAGATTCAACCCACAACCATCCTCCACAACCCAGTTCGTGACCCAGATCGGCACCACCGACCCTATATGTACAACTTTGAGTTTCGATTTACTCGAATGGGATTATATAGTTTCCTTTTTCTTTTCTTTTTTGCATAATGTCACATACAACTACTTTAAACAACACTTGGCATAAATTCGATCAATAATATCCTCCAAAATCCTCCTTAATTTCTAAAAACCAATTGTTTATCAGGAGGTTTCGTGCAGATCCAGGATTTTTCCTGAGTGAGTGCACCCTTAAATTGTATCAAATGTCCGTAAAGCTGTTTGATATATTTTTCGGTTGATTTCGAGGGATTTTTTAGCCGAATTCCCCGTTCGGGGACTTTTTTAAGTTTTTCGGTAGATTTCGAATGACTTTTTAGGGTTTTTGGTTGATTTCGAAAGATTTTTTTAAGGTTTTTGGTTGATTTTGAGTGAGTTTTTATGGTTTTTGGTTGATTTCAAGTGATTTTTTAAGGGTTTTTTTTGTTGATTTCGAGGGATTTTTTAAAGTTGTGCTCCCTTAACACAGAGCACCCATCAGAGTTTAGCGGGTGCACCTCAGGTAAAACTTACGAATCGCGACATTTTTTACCCTTATGACACACAATTGAGCGGTAGCACGAGACCCCCTCCCTATAGGGTGAGTGATTTTTTATGGTTTTTGGTTGATTTCAAGTGATTTTTTAAGGGTTTTTTTTGTTGATTTCGAGGGATTTTTTAAAGTTGTGCTCCCTTAACACAGAGCACCCATCAGAGTTTAGCGGGTGCACCTCACGTAAAACATACGAATCGCGATATTTTTTACCCTTATGACACACAATTGAGCGGTAGCACAAGACCCCCTCCCTATAGGGTGGATCCGCTGCTGATTTCGTGTCTATGCTAGAGTTTCACAAGATTGAACATTCTTTGCTAAACCGATGAAAAGGAGTTCCATAACACAAGAGAATGGCGGTTCTTTTTATGTATGGCAAGAAGCGAGAATCTGTTATGTATCGACATGGTTATTAGGGTTCATAGGGCCGTTAATAAACAGGGGAAAGAATGGAGAATACAGTAGACTAGAAAAATGTTTGGGTTTGTCCTTGGGAGAGTCTAGCCTCTCGAATAGCTAGTTACCTATTCTTTTCTTGTTAATCAAGCATCCGACTATCGTTTTTCTACTTTGCTTTTATTTTACTTGTTTAGTAAATCTGTTCTTATGAGAATCTTACTTGGTAAGAGGCATGACAATAACATAGCTTCATACCCAGTAAATGAGGGCAAAGACTTTTATCCGGTTAGTTCTTCTTACCAGGTAAGAGACACTTACAAACAATCTTTTTTAATGGCCGAGAATGTTACCTGATAAGATAAGAGAGAGTGGTGACTTGTGCCTATAAGTACTAATCTACTAAGCATTCGTTAAACAACTCCTAAACCTGAACTAGTTTGCCTGAATTGGAACGAATCCACCTCCAAAACTAACCTTAGCAAAAAACAAGTTTTCACTTAACAAAGAACCTTTGACTCGCGATATCTAGGCCTTTGGCTTCCCAAGAAGACCAGGGGTTCAAACCTCACCTACATGCTACGGTGAGGAGGTTATGTGAGTTTATTTGTTGCATTTGCTTATTTAAATATTACATACTTCAAAAAGAGACAAGGATCTACTACAAGCGCTAACAGGCCAAATCAGGGTTAAAGAAAAAACTTGTTGCGGAACACAAATCGGGCCTTTACTACATAAGCACCAATTTGACCTGCAACAAAATTCCTGATTCCCTAAATATAACCCTACTGAATTACTAAAATTGTGATAGAAGTTAGGGTATGTTTGTTAGTAGTTTAATGAATTTTATGAGAATTACAGCTTATTCGGTCAGCTATACATGACTGTTTGGTAGTGGCTTAATGATATAAAAGTGGCTTATTCAATAAGCTTCTAGGGGTAAGCAGAAACCTAAGTTTTTTCCAAACCTGCCCCTCCCAATTAAAAAACACACTTCTTCAATCTAAGTTGCCAAAAACCTTCTCAATATATACAGATTAATCCACACAGACAACTTCATCCATATAGGACTGAATGGAAAACCAACCAAACATCCTCTAAAGGTGTCTCCTTACATGTGAATAAGCTATATATAAAGTGAACTAAATGATATCTTGAAGTAAAGGGGCCAAGCTGATAGCATTACGAAAGGGGGATCCACCGGAAAAAAAATCACAAATCTAAACAGCACAAAATCAAATTTATATTCATTTCCAAGATCAAACGCTATGCCGCTAGTATTTTACTTCAATCAAAAATCCCTAAAAGATGTTTCCTGTACATTTATGCGCGTGTATATATAAGTGCAGTTAAAACAACAGGAAAAGAAACAAAAGTAGATTCATGTGTATTTCCTTACATGATCCAGGAAGAAGCAAACACATTATTTGTCCACAACTTCCCTTATCCCTTATATCCCATATCCCATATTACATAACTATATAATATCTCCTCTTTTATCATCTTAGATTTTTATACTTATAGACTTTGGTAATATATAAACTGCATTTCTACCTCAATTATCAAAAACTTGCGGCGGTCGACTGAACCACACAACGTTCTTCACCAGCAATCTTGATATCTAGCTTTTTCATCCGTTTATCCTTCAGATCGTAACTATATAAAGCGGTCTCAGATCCGGGTTTTCTAAAGATAAGATATCGTTTGCTTTTAACGCTGGTAACAGGAAGAGGAAGAATGCTACCAGGATATATGCTTGAACCCACATAGCTTGAAACGCTTATCGACTGAAACTTTTCCCATTTTGTCCTCTGGAAATCTTTAAGCATCCATATATGAACTTTATCTGCAGAAACTTTATGAAGAAGAGTAAGAAAACCGCCCATTTCAACAAGAGAATATTGGTTGTTCATAGGATAATCATCGGATGATCCCGGTAAACAAGTTTGACGGAATCTTTCTTTAACTGTATCCATAGAAACCAAATACTTAGAACAATGAACGTCCCAATGAAAGTATCGGCTTTGAACAGAAACAGGATCATCCCAATAATACCGCCTTAGACCCATATAACAAGGCCCGTTAATCTTATTCCATTTTGAGGAATCACAAGATATAATATCACTTTTCAAGACCAAAAGCTCACATTGGATTGGCGGGCCCATAAAGACAATAACAACCTTGTACACTCCTTTGAATTCATCATAGGAAAGACCCACTCCACATTTGCAACCGTAATGTCCTCCGCAAGAAGTAGAACATTCCGGAAGAAATAACCCTTCCTTGGTGATGAAATTGAAAATGTACAGAGATCCCTCTCTGAAAAGATCTGTCATCAGGAGGAATTCGTTACACCAAGATTTTATGCGGCCACTATAAGGTATATCAAGGTATTGCTCGTTCATATTAAGCCCGTTTTTTTCTTCCCTTATATCGATAAGCCGAACCGTGTCACTTCTGGTTGGCTTATCGAGAATCAAAGAAGCATGGTCTAACAAAATTCTGTTAGTAATTAGATTGAACCATCGTCTGCAGACAAATCTAGCCTTATAACGAAGAATATCAGATGGAAGCTTCATAAGGATCTCTAAAAGAAGGTCATCAGGAAGAAAGAAGAAAAAGTCCATACTCTTTTTCCTCGTTGTTATCCGTTCAGCTTCACATTGTTTCTCGTTCTTTTTTATTGCCATCTTCCTTGAATTCTGTTTCAAAATTGTTCAGCGCTTTTATTCTCTTTAATTTGACATTCATATTGTTATATAACAACTTTATAACTATATGAGTACAGAGAGACATGTATGCATAGAGTTGGGATCGTGTGAGAATAAAAAAAAAACACTTTTTTATATATGGTTATAATCATTTCTTCAATATCTTCAAAAAAAAACCAATATTAATATTTTTCGATTTAACAATAATATTAAAATAATAAATGCATGCGGAGTTATTTTTAAAACTTAATTTAACATATTAATTTTTCATTTTTAGGTTTTCGTTTTGCATCTTTATCCATCTATATCTATACTACATTATAAAGAGTAATCATTGTTTAAAATTTTAAGAGTTACAAATGTTACAAATGTTTAAAATAAACCAAACATATCATTCCAAATCTTTCCACAAAATTAAAATTATTAAAAAAAAACATTTCAAATGTGCTACTTTGTAACACCCCTAAAAATGAGAGTTAATTTAAACCAAAAGAAAATGCGGAACAACTTCTACTTCAAAAAACATCACCCATAAAGATGGGGAGAAAGTTAGAGTGAGATTACAACATCTATATGAAAGTTAAATGATAGCCTAGTAACCTATATAACTCAAAATACAGATTAAGTACGGGTGTCCCTAAAATCCTCAAAATAATCTCCTATGTAACTCCATCTATACACACGAGGTGCACTTCAAAAAGAATGCCTTTACCGGTGTAACACCCCCAAAGCCCAAAGTAATGGACTGGCCAATAACTTCGAATCCAACTTAAAACCATGGTGGAAGTTATTGGTAGCCCACTACTTGAGGCTTATAAAGAGCTTCCAAATCTCTTTTTCTACCAATGTGGGATGAGTTGTTACAAACTCCCCCATTTAAACTCCTGACGTCCTCGTCAGGTCTGTCCAGAATCTTTTCTCCTTGTCATCGGCGATGTGGGATTCGCCTAAGATGTTACAAACACCCCCTCTCGAGGACTCATCATATCCGATGAGGTTTGCCCCACCATCCCGATGGTACAAGAATCGGCTCTAATACCATTTGTAACGCCCCGCCTTACCACGACACAATATTGTCCGCTTTGGCCTAAGCCGCACGGATTTGTTTCTGGCGACCTGGCGAGGACTTCCCAGGGGGTCACCCATCCTGGTACTACTCCCACCCAAGCACGCTTAACCACAGAGTTCCAAGAACCTGCATTGCGTGTGGCCCCAAAACGCGTTGTGTTTAGGAAGGCCGAGGTTTACTTATGAACCCAACATCACTCCTGTCCGGCCGATATGGGATCTGCCTAAGGTGTTACAAACACCCCCCCCCCCCTTAGGGACTCATCGTCCTCGATGAGGTTTGCCCCACATCCCGAACGGCACAGGAGCGGCTCTGATACCATTTGTAACACCCCCAAAGCCCAAAGCAATGGACTGGCCCAATAACTTCGAATCCAACTTAAAACCATGGTGGAAGTTATTGGTAGTCCACTACTTGAGGCTTATAAAGAGCTTCCAAATCTCTTTTTCTACCAATGTGGGATGAGTTGTTACAACCGGCATCTAGCTTCTCTCATCCCATTAAGCCCCATCCGCTTGATCACCTGTTATACATGTCATTTTAAGAAAAAAAAGTGTTAGGCTTAAAGCCTAGTGAGAACAAACAGTTCAAAAATACAGAAAAGCCATTTAAACTTCGAAAGCGGTAAATAACAATATAATCGAAAGCCTTTCCCCAAACATCTCTTTTTATTTACTTCTGCGATTTATACCTGAAAGATACGCTTTACTTCTCTTGGGGGAACTTCTACGGGAATGATCCGTCATCTGGTCGATTACTCGACCACACAAGCTCAACCCCAAACCGGAATCTCTTGCAAGTGCCTTCCCCAAGTACTTCTGACTATATGTGCCTATGGATCTATTACACTGGTCTAACATCTTAATACAAATGTTTCCAATGTATTAGCTTCTCTTCACAAACCTTTGTGAAGTATAACATCGTGCTTCCAAGAACCTTCCTTCCAAAATTAGGTCAAATTATCATTTAGGTTTATACATCATTTTACTTGCATTTAAAACTTATAAGAGTATTCCAAAACCGTTCTTGACATCCAATTCATCATTTCAAAGAAAACCATAAATGACACATTTTGACATAGTTTTACCAAAATCTTCCAAGTATAGAAATACTCATTTTAAACATCATATTATGGTAAAATACTTCATTTTGACATGTATAAAGTTTTAAAGGTAAAAATGAACTCACAAGCTAGAGTTTGACAAAACCCTAGAAAATCTCTAAGATGAAGATGGAGGTGATCAAGAAATCTGAACAGATGAGGGACACCACCACTTGAAGCTTTTAACCCCAAAGCTCTACTTGATCTCTCTTCTTTAATGGAGAAATAAATGCTTGGAAGGAGGATGGTGAGGAAAGTGAAACCCTAAAAATCGCCACTGACTTGTTCTCCAACAACTGATAAAATGAGAAAAGGAAGTTGAATATTGCACCTTATTGTGCACTCTGGAACACACGGGCGATTATGCCCTTGGCGACTATGACGCGAGTCATAGTCGCGAGACTTGTACCGAAAGTCTGATAATTTTGGCTGGTTTTCCCTTCTCCGCAACATTGCCTTGCGACTGTGACATGACATTGTAGCCTGTCATAGTCGCCGGAAATGTACCGAAACTCAACTTGTCTCCGACTTTCGTTCCTTTCCTCCAGTCCATTGTAACCCAACATTATACACTTGAAACCTTCCATTTGCCCGTAAATAAAATATTACAATGTTAATTTACATAACCTTTCGTGCTAAATTTTCGGGTGTTACATACTTTGTTTTTTTAAATTAAGATTGTATTTGAGTTTTGTAAAAATAATAGATTTGATTTATATATGCTACTTTGTTATAAGTTAACGTTGATAAAATATTATTAAATCTCGCTGCCTTGCAACGAGTACGTCTTCTGGTATTTTAAAATCTTAAATAATGACCAAAGTATGGTTTTATAAACTTCAGGCGATTTTCACAAATTTTAAAAACTTCAATTATCTAAAATAATGAACAAAATTTAGAAGCGTCTTTTTGTAGTTTTTAAAATAATGCTATTTTGTGAAGTCTATAAAACGTTTGTAGTTTTTGAAAACTAAAATAATTAAAATCAGACCAAAATTGTGTTTTAATAAGTTGAAGGACCAATCTGAAGTTTATAGAAACTAAAAATAATTTTAATAGTTTTAAATCGTAGCAAAATTGAAAACTTTAAAATTTTTAGAGGCCTAAATAAAACTTCAAAAAACTTGATAAACAACAGGTCATACATGGATTACCGAGATCCGTATGTAATTGGTGGCCCAACTTCCATCGACCCAAATCCAATTCATGCCACGGCCCAGTCTTTGGCCCAGAATCCTAGATATAATCCACAGGCCACAAGTACATCCATTATCCACAATCCGGTTCGTAACCCAGATCGGCACCACCGACCCTATGTACAACTTTTAGTTTCGATTTACTCGAATGGGATTATATAGTTTTTTTTTTTTTTTTTTTTTTTTGCAGAATGTCACATACAACTACTTTAATCAACACTTGGCATAAAAATGGATCAATAATATCCACCGTAGTCATCCTTAATTTCTAAGGACCAATTATTTATCAGGTTTCATCTAGCATCTATGGTAGAGTTTTTTATTATTTTTATTAATCTAGATATCCAAATGGCTATATGAGCCGACTAATTTCAATACGACCACCGTTTTATCGTATTTGAACCTTTGTGGTCACAACGGGATTTTTATTCTTCCTTAGAATCGAACCTAGACCTCCAAGTACTTTTGACCTTTGTAGGTCATGCTCAAACCAATGAGACGCCACCCTTGTGGTTTGCTAGAGGTTTATAAGATCGAACCTTCTTCCATAAACCGATGAAAAGGAGTTCCATAACACAAGAGAATGGCCGCTCTTTTTATGTATGGCAAGAAGCGAGAATCTGTTATGTACCGACACGGTTATTAGGCTTCATAGGGTCGTTAATAAATAGGGGAAAGAGTGGAGAATACGGTAGACTAGAAAAATGTTGGGTTTGTCCTTGGAAGAGTCTAGCCTCTCGAATAGCTAGTTACCTATCCTTTTCTTGTTAATCAAGCATACGACTATTGTTTTTCTACTTTGCTTTTATTTTACTTGTTTAGTAAATTGGTTCTTATCAGAATCTTACTCGGTAAGAGGCATGACAATATCAGAGTTTCATGCCCAATAAGTTAGAGAGGGGAAAGACTCTTATCCAGTTAGTTAGTTCTTACCAGGTAAGAGACGCTTAAAAAACAATCTATTCTGATTCATATCCGGTAAGTGAGGGCCAAGACTTTTATCCGGTTAGCTCAGATAAGAGACGCTTACAAACAATCTATTTTGATGGCCGAGAATGTTAGCCGATAAGGTAAGAGAATGTTAGCTGACAAGGCTTGTGGCGTACTGGTTAAGACTTGCGGGGAATGAGGTTAGATAACTCATCTACCTCAGGTTCGAATCCAGGCGCAAACAACTTGTGGCCACTGGGGAATTATCTCAGGGCTGCATGCTTTAGCAGTCTTAAAATTATCAGGGATTATTCTAGCCAAATGCCTAGGATACCCGTTCCAAAAAAAGGTAAGAGAGAGTGGTGACTCTTGCTTACTTACCTGTTAAGTATTCGGTAAACAACCACTAAACCTAAACCGGCTTGCCTGAATTGGGACGAATCCACCTCCAAAACTAACCTTAGCTCAAAACAAGTTTCCACTTACCAAAGAACCTTTGGCTAACGAATCTATGCCTTTGGTTCCCCAAGAAGATCAGGGGTTCAACCTCACCTAGATGCTATGAGGAGGTTGTGTAAGCTTATTTGTTGTATTTGCCATATTTAAATATTGCATACTTAAAAAAGAGACAAGTTTCCACTCCAAGTTCTAACAGGCCAAATCAGGGTTAAAGAAAAACTTGTTGCAGAACACAAATCTGGCCTTTACGACAGAAGCACCAATTTGACCTGCAACAAAATTCCTGATTCCCCAAAGGATCCAGCTGAATTACTAAAATTGTAATAGGAGTTAGGGTATGTTTGTTAGTAGCAAAAGAACCTAATGAGACTTAGAGCTTATTCGGTCAGCTATACATGATTGTTTGTTTGGTAGTGACTTAATGATATAGAAAGTGGCTTATTCGGTAAGCTTCTACAGGGAGCTTTATGCAGAAACCTAAGTTTTTTTTTTCCAAACCTAACCCTCCCAATTAAAAAACACACTTCTTCTATCTAAGTTGCCAAAAACCTTCTCAATATATACAGATTAATCAACACGGACAACTTTATCCATACAGCACTGAATGGAAAACCAACCAAACAGCCTCTAAAGGTCGAATGGTAAAATTTCTTTTTGCCAAGGAGAAGACGCGGGTTCGATTCGCGCTATCCTCCTTAATGTGAATAAGCTATTATATAAAGTGAACAAAATGATACCGTTTTTTGACACGTGTCTCGAACCGACACTAATTGGAAGAATCTTGAAGTAAAGGGGCCAAGCTGATAGCATTATGAAAGGGGATCCACTGGAAAAAAAATCACAAATCTAAACAGCATAAAATCAAATCTATATATATTTGTTTCCAAGATCAAACCCTATACCGCTAGTATTTTACATCAATCAAAAACCCCTAAAAGATGTTGGTTCCTGCACATTTATGCATGTATATATAAGTGCAGTTAAAACAACAGAAAAAGAAGCAAAAGTAAATGCATGTGTATTTCCTTACATGATCCAGGAAGAAGCAAACACATTATTTGTCCACAACTTCCCTTATCCCTTATATCCCATATTACATAACTATATAATATCTCCTCTTTTATCATCTTAGATTTTTATACTTATAGACTTTGGTAATATATAAACTGCATTTCTACCTCAATTATCAAAAACTTGCGGCGGTCGACTGAACCACACAATGTTCTTCACCAGCAATCTTGATATCTAGCTTTTTCATCCGTTTATCCTTCAGATCGTAACTATATAAAGCGGTCTCAGATCCGGGTTTTCTAAAGATAAGATATCGTTTGCTTTTAACGCTGGTAACAGGAAGAGGAAGAATGCTACCAGGATATATGCTTGAACCCACATAGCTTGAAACGCTTATCGACTGAAACTTTTCCCATTTTGTCCTCTGGAAATCTTTAAGCATCCATATATGAACTTTATCTGCAGAAACTTTATGAAGAAGAGTAAGAAAACCGCCCATTTCAACAAGAGAATATTGGTTGTTCATAGGATACTCATCGGATGATCCCGGTAAACAAGTTTGACGGAATCTTTCTTTAACTGTATCCATAGAAACCAAATACTTAGAACAATGAACGTCCCAATGAAAGTATCGGCTTTGAACAGAAACAGGATCATCCCAATAATACCGCCTTAGACCCATATAACAAGGCCCGTTAATCTTATTCCATTTTGAGGAATCACAAGATATAATATCACTTTTCAAGACCAAAAGCTCACATTGGATTGGCGGGCCCATAAAGACATGAACAACCTTGTACACTCCTTTGAATTCATCATAGGAAAGACCCACTCCACATTTGCAACCGTAATGTCCTCCGCAAGAAGTAGAACATTCCGGAAGAAATAACCCTTCCTTGGTGATGAAATTGAAAATGTACAGAGATCCCTCTCTGAAAAGATCTGTCATCAGGAGGAATTCGTTACACCAAGATTTTATGCGGCCACGATAAGGTATATCAAGGTATTGCTCGTTCATATTAAGCCCGTTTTTTTCTTCCCTTATATCGATAAGCCGAACTGTGTCACTTCCGGTTGGTTTCTCGAGAATTAAAGAAGCATGGTCTAACAAGATTATGTTGGTAACTAGATTGAACCATCGTCTGCAGACAAATCTAACCTTATAACGAAGTATATCAGCTGGAAGCTTCATAAGGATCTCTAAAAGAAGGTCATCAGGAAGAAAGAAGAAAAAGTCCACATTCTTTTTCCTCCTTGTTATCTGTTCAGCTTCACATTGTTTCTTGTACTTTTTTATTGCCATCTTCCTTGAATTCTGTTTCAAAATTGTTCAAACTCTTTTATTCTCTTCAATTTGACATCCCTATTGTTATATAACAACTTTATAACTATATGAGTACAGAGAGACATGTATGCATAGACTTGGCCTTGTTTGTTTTTTTATTTTAAGCTCTTAGTCACCACTTATGTCTAATTCGTTTAGACGTTTCATAATTCAGACTGTTTGTCTTTTTATTATTTTCAGAGCCTCTTATCACTTAATATGGTCTGAATCAATAAGTGGTAACCTAACCTCTTAAATCCCTCTTATTATCTTCTCACGCCTCTGGTTCTTTCACTTTGCTTCTATTTTCTAAGTTTTTGACTTTTCAAATCATCTTCTCACAAACGTTAAATAGTTGATAGACTCCTAGCCAACACATTAACAATACAATTTTGATCCCCATGATGAAAAAGAACTTTCATACTGATTCAGATTTCAGATGTAAAAACAAACAGTTTTACTGATTTGGATTTCAGACTTTAGCACCACCTCTTATAAATCAGAAGTGAAATCAGACTTCCACACCCTACTAAAAAACAAATGTCACCTAAGAGTTTTGGTAAGAATAGTGAGAACACTTATGAGTCTTTAGATAAGTTTAGTTTTTTATTTAACGGCTAAATAAAGCGGACCCTCAACTACCTTCAATTGATAGCCGGAAAAACACAAACCTTCATCTACTTTCATCTTCACTTTCAGTCGCCTTCAAGAACTCTTATATATCTTCAATCACTTTCACATGCACAAATTTGTTAAAGTCCTGATCATGATGGTAGAAGTAAATGAGGGTAGATGAAAGTTTTGTTCTCACAAAAAAAAATTCATTCTCACAAGTATGAAGATTCACGGGATTGAAGAAACACATCTAACGTCCATTTGGTATCAAGTACTATCTTCATGAATGTTTAACAAGTACTTAAAACTTATTGGGGGCTGTTTGGTTGGTTTTCCATTAAGTCCTTTGCAGATAAAGCTATTTGTGTGGATTAATCTGTCTGTATAGATGGGGAAAGTTTTTGTTTGGAAGAGTTTTTTAATTGGTGGAAGTAGCATGTTCTATAATTGGGAGGGCACATTTGGAAGAAACTTGGCTTTCTACATAAAGCTCCCTAGTCCCTCCTAGAAGCTTATTGAATAAGATATTTTGTATATCATTAAGCCACTAACGAACACTCATGTATAGTTGACCGAATAAGGTGCGACTCCCATTAAGCTCATTAAGCTGCTAACAAACAGACCCTTATTCCTGCTTTTAGTCTTAGTGTGCCCGACTAATGCCAAGACGACCATCCGCACCCGGAAACTAAAGTCACTGCATTTGAACCTTCGTGGCCAAAAGAGATTTTTTTATTGCTTATTGGATTCAAACCTAAGACCCCGGACACTTTTGACCTTTGAAGCCTAGATTATTTTTAATACTTAACAAAACACGTTAGGTTGACTAATTATCATGTTTTCCCTGTCTATTTATTTTACAAATATTTAATACAATATTATAGTAAAAAAACAATATATATTATATTAGTTTAGTTTTTTCAATAAAACGAAACAAGTGGTTGTAAGTATTTCCATGTACTTTGAACTACGTTTTAACCTATTTAGTTTATTTAAATTTTAGATAAGTTTTAAACTTTACCGGACCGTAAGTGATCAACCTGTTTAATATAAATGTAATTTAGATAGTTCTTTTGATATAAATATATCAAATTACCACATCTATAATAATTATATATCGATAGATGAATGATCGTGTATGAATAGAAGTTTAGATGAAAACATTAAAAAAAAAATTAGACCATTTATTAGTTTTAATCTCATCCCATCCCATCCCATAAATTGCACCTGATATATGATGCATTTCATTAAGGATAATTCATCGGTAAAAATTTCTTATCATTATTCTCATCAAAACCTGACCCTATTCTATAATATATCCATGTACATTTTTTTTGAAATACATATGGAGGAGGCTAATAACATTCCTAAGCTATGCTAATGACACCTCTACAAAAATGAACCATCCTCACACATGTCAATATCAAAACTCTCTTTTCATATTCCCAAAGCTATTAAAGAACAAAAAATTCCGTAAACACCCTTGTTAAAGAGAATCACATTAGCACTCCCGATAGATATACACATGTCTATTAAAATATAAAAAGAATAACATTTTGAATTAATCCAAATATACAAAATTGCAAACTTACGTTTTTAATAGGAGATTTTTGGGTCACAGCACAGAACCCACCGCTACGGAGTACGGCCACATGGAAAGCATATGAATCTCCCGCGTCTGCTCAATTGAGCCCTAGAAAAACCTCATTCACGACTGGTTCTCCCGTTTTCTTTGGATTCTCCCGATTAGTCCCCCGATTACTTATACCAATGATCGTCGATTTCTTCACCTAATGCCGCTAATGCCCAACAGGTTCTATCTGATCACATTCTCGTCTCAATTTGGTTAATTTGGCTGTTTATGCACTTATTTTAGTTGTTTCACGTATCTTGAGGATTATTGATGGGAAATATTTGTGTTACATGCTGCAATTGATAACTACTATGTGTTGATAGTAGTCTATAGGCCGATCTGATTGATGGACTGAAGTTCTTATGGTTAAGTAATTATAAAATTGAAATAGTTGGACTCCTTTTGGAATCTATCTTCCAAGAAGATGCATAAGTTGTAGCTGATTGACAACATAAAATCGTTCATGTTCACATAGTGGGCATAAAGTCCCACAGCGATGATGCGAGTGCACACAGACATAATGATCGCTTGCAAGTAAAAAAGTGGTGAAGTACCAATATCGTTTTCACATGGATTGGAGCCACCAAGAATCAGAGAATTTCATGAACTTGTTAAGCAAGTTTCGGTTTGTGATTAAAGATGATTTATAGTTGGTGAAAAGCTTAAAAGACAAATAGACTAATAAAAGATGGATATAGGTGTAAGCGTTCCTTAAGATAAATACAACAACATTATGGTTAGAAACTCAGAAGATATTTATAGAAATTCCGATCTCTCGAAAGTGAAGTTTTATAGACCTCTCATAAATTTCCACAAAGTTCCCATTGTTAATACTTCAAAGCTTGTCGATTTAGCATCTGATTATATTAGGCGAAAAATTCATACTCAAATCCCTTTGTAGTGTAAACCTTCGACGACTAAATAAACCCTAGCTAAATACATAAAAAATTCGTATCTCTACGTAATTATCAAAGACTTTCTCAAATCTTTGTGCATCACTTAAGTCGCATTTCAGATCCGCCCATCTCTGTGTCTAGAATCTAATGACTAATATTAACACTTCAAATTGATCCGCTTATCTGCTTTGAGTTTACCTAGAAAGTACTATTATTATTGTGAACCCGTGGGAAACATATTACAACTAAATACAAGAAATTAAATGCTAAAACTAAAACTTAAAAATAAAAATAAAAGGAAGATAGTTCAGCTAAGAAGGAATTCTTGAGTGAGAATGGTGTGTTTGAAATGATTCTCATAGTCCCTTTATATAGGAGGAGATGGATAAGTGATGCACCAAAAAGTCCAAAGGATTAAGACATGCTAAAGCTTTGTGGATGAATAGACCATCCACTCTTCCCTTTGTCCAAACCGTCCGGTCTTCAAGCTCATAAGCTCATATCCAGCTGTAAATGGCTTAAATCTTCAAGCAATTTCCTTCCAAAAAGTTAATCTTTATCCATGAATTATGCAACGCTTCCCATCCTACAGTGGTATCACCGTGGGCAGAATCTAAAAAGAGTCTAACTATTTCAATTTTATAATTACTTAACCACAAGAACTCCCGCCCATCAATTAGATCGGCCTATAGACTACAATTACTAGCAACACACGATAATTGTCAATTGCAGTATGTAAGATAAATATTTCCCATCAATAATTCTCAAGATACATGAAAACGAAATAAGCGCATAAACAGCCAAATTAACGAAATTGAGACGAGAAGGTGATCAAATAGAACCTGTAGGGAATTAGCGGCATTAGGTGAAGAATGATCGTCAGCCCTACAGGTTCTATCTGATCACCTTCTCGTCTCAATTTCGTTAATTTGGCTGTTTATGCACTTATTTCGTTTTCATGTATCTTGAGAATTATTGATGGGAAATATTTATCTTACCTACTACAATTGACAACTATTATGTGTTGCTAGTAATTGTAGTCTATAGGCCGATCTAGTCGATGGACGGGAGTGCTTGTGGTTGAGTAATTATAAAATTGAAATAGTTGGACACTTTTTAGAATCTATCTTCCAAGAAGATATGCATAAGTTGTTTGAATCAGATATAACACTACAAGTGATTCATGAACGCATACTAAGTTACTTATTTATGACCGGAATGTCAAGGGTTTAAGTTAGGGAAACCACCTTTCTGAAAACATGAAATGAAATGAATGTGCATGAAGACATCCATACCCATCCATCATAAAATTATTGTTTTCTTGCAGTAAAATAGGCAAATAAATGCAATAAAGGAGAAATGGGGGTTGGTTGGGGATGGAGCTACTTGATGCATCCCGGCCGGACCCATGACGTATGTTCAAATAAGCCACCCAAATTGATCCACCCGTTTGTCTTATTTCTTGTTTTGCAGAGTTTTTTATGTGTCCTTATGCCGAGTTTTTTATGTGTCCTTATGCCGAGTTTTTTCTTCTAGATCATAGATCATTAAAAAACAACAAAATCTATAAGGAGAATACCATTTCTAAGAACGTTAATTGAGATACCTATAAAAGGTATTAGTTGAATAGTTGGTTCTCACCATCTTCAAGTGATTTGAGTAGGATTATAAGTCAATTTTTTGTCACTTTGCTAATAAATTAGAATTCTCTTTAAAACGGCCGGATATCTATTTCAATTGTTACATACCGATGATGGAACACCGAAAGCAGAATGTTCAACACTTACATGTTAGATGTACTGCGTCCTATTGAGTCTTATTTTTCCATTAGAATTTCCGTGCATGTATTCTGCAGTACCACATGCGGATACTCCAATTCTTGATATTAATTGAGCTGCCTCTAACGGTACTAAAAAATTTATGCAAACCACAATGGATGCTTCATTGGATTTTATAGCTTGCTCATTGTAATTCTCAAATGTCACTTGTAACAATTTTAATTTGAACTATAAATATTGTATTGAGGGTTCCAAGAAAATGTAATAGAAGTTCAATAACTTATTTGTTGGCATTTTAGAATGCGACAACCATGCTTATACCTAGAAACTGTATATTTTACCTGTGTTGATCCGAAATAAATTCATTTAAGATATCTTGTTAATTATTATTAAAAATGGCCACTCAAATAGATCTCTAATGTTAGATGTGGAGTTTCTTTCCCTTAATCCAATGAAAATTTGCTTGCGTATTTGTAACATATCTTTTGCCTTCTGGCTTTAGCATATTAAGAAGCTTCTTTAAGTTAATTAATGGGGAAAAAATCAAAATTTTAGTAATGGAATTATATGGTAGGCAACATTCAGACCAACACAACTATTTTATCCGTCAATCTAAGGTTGAGCATCGGTCTAGTCTTTTGTGTTTCAATTGTTTATTGGGTCAATACGGGCACACTAAGACTAAAAGCAGGAATAAGGGACTGTTTGTTAGCAGCTTAATGAGCTTGATGAGCTTAATGGGAGTCACACCTTATTCGGTCAGCTATACATGAGTGTTCGGTAGTGGCTTGATGATATACAAAGTGGTTTATTCAATAAGCTTCTAGGAGCGAGCTTTATGCAGAAAGCCAAGTTTCTTCCAAACCTGTCCCTCCCAATTATAGAACACACTACTTCCATCTATGAAAAAACTCTTCCAAACAAAAACAGATTAATCCACACAGACAGCTTTATCCTTAAAGGACTTAATGGAAAACCAACCAAACAGCCCCCAATATTTTTTTAAGTACTTCTTAAACATTCAGGAAGACAGTACTTGATACCAAATGGACGTGAGATGTGTTTCTTCAATCCCGTGAATCTTCATACTTGAAGCCATGGTTTATGCTTAGTGTTTTGATTATTCATCTGCAACTGACGTAAATGAATACGGGGTTGGGTTCCTGTGAGAATGAATTTTTTGGTGAGAACAAAACTTTCATCTACCCTCATTTACTTCTACCATCATGACCAGAACTTTAACAAATTTGTGCATGTGAAAATGATTGAAGATATATAAGAGTTCTTGAAGGCAACTGAAAGTGAAGATGAAAGTAGATGAAGGTTTGTGTTTTTCCAGCTATCAATTGAAGGTAATTGAGGGTCCGGTTTTTTTAGCCGTTAAATAAAAAACTAAACTCATCTAAAGACTCAGAAGTGTTCTCACCATTCTTACCAAAACTCTTATTCTCACATGATCCCAAGTCTATGCATACATGTCTCTCTGTACTCATATAGTTATAAAGTTGTTGTATTAACAATATGGATGTCAAATTAAAGAGAATAAAAACGTTGAACAATTTTGAAACAGAATTGAAGGAAGATGGAAATAAAAAAGTACAAGAAAAAATGTGAAGCTGAACAGATAACAAGGAGGAAAAAGAATGTGCACTTTTTCTTCTTTCTTCCTGATGACCTTCTTTTAGAGATCCTTATGAAGCTTCCATCTGATATTCTTCGTTATAAGGTTAGATTTGTCTGCAGACGATGGTTCAATCTAATTACTAACATAATCTTGTTAGACCATGCTTCTTTAATTCTCGAGAAACCAACCGGAAGTGACACAGTTCGTCTCATAGATATATGCGAAGAAAAATACGGCCTTAAAATGAACGAACAATACCTTGATATACCTTATCGTGGTCGTATAAAATCTTGGTGTAACGAATTCCTTCTGATAACAGATATTTTCAGAGAAGGATCTTTGTACATTTTCAATTTCATCACCAAGGAAGGATTATTTCTTCCGGAATGTTCTACTTCTTGCGGAGGACATTACGGTTGCAAATGTGGAGTGGGTCTTTCGTATGACGAATTCAAAGGAGTGTACAAGGTTGTTCATGTTTTTATGGGCCCGCCAATCCAATGCGAGCTTTTGGTCTTGAAAAGTGATATTATATCTTGTGATACCTCAAAATGGAAAAAGATTAACGGGCCGTCTTATACGGGTTTAAGGCGGTATTATTGGGATGATCCGGTTTCTGTTCAAGGTCGATACTTTCATTGGGACGTTCATTGTTCTAAATATTTGGTTTCTATGGATACAGTGAAAGAAAGATTCCGTCAAACTTGTCTACCGGGATCATCTGATGATTATCCTATGAACAACCAATATTCTCTTGTTGAAATGGGTGGTTTTCTCACTCTTCTTCATAAAGTTTCTGCTGATAAAGTTCAGATATGGATGCTTAAAGATTTCCAGAGGACAAAATGGGAAAAGTTTCAGTCGATAAGCGTTTCAAGCTATGTGGGTTCAAGCATATATCCTGGTAGCATTCTTCCTCTTCCTGTTACTAGCGTTAAAAGCAAACGATATCTTATCTTTAGAAAACCTGGATCTGAGACCGCTTTATATAGTTATGATCTGAAGGATAAACGGATGAAAAAGCTAGAGATCAAGATTGCTGGCGATGAACATTGTGTGGTTCAGTCGACCGCCACAAGTTTTTGATAATTGAGGTAGAAATGCAGTTTATATATTACCAAAGTCTACAAGTATAAAAATCTAAGATGATAAAAGAGGAGATATTATATAGTTATGTAATATGGGATATGGGATATAAGGGATAAGGGAAGTTGTGGACAAATAATGTGTTTGCTTCTTCCTGGATCATGTAAGGAAATACACATGCATTTACTTTTGTTTCTTTTTCTGTTGTTTTAACTGCACTTATACATGCATAAATGTACAGGAAACAACATCTTTTAGGGGTTTTTGATTGAAGTAAAAGGCTAGAGGCATAGGGCTTGATCTTGGAAACAAATATATATATATATATATATCGATTTGATTTTATGCTGTTTAGATTTGTGATTTTTTTCCAGTGGATCCCCCTTTCATAATGCTATCAGCTTGGCTCCTTTACTTCAAGAGTCTTCCAATTAGTGTCAGTTGAAGAGACATGTCAAAAAAGGTATCATTATTCACTTTATCGCTTATTCACATGTAGGAGACACATAACCATAAGTTTTTCATCAATCCAAACACATAAAAAGAAACATAACGATCAAACCAAATCGTTGATTTAGGATTAAGTTAAGGAATCCACGTCTCAACCAGGTTTTTAGCGGTTCTTAACACCGGCTCAATCGATTTTTTGTTAAACCCGGTCGGGTCAAAACGGTTCACAAATAGCCAAAAACCCGCTCTCTTCCTTGGATCCCGGTTCAACCGGGTTTTAAAACATTGGTTTTTAGAAATTAAGGATGATTTCGGTGGATATTATTGATTGATTTTTATGCCAAGTGTTGTTTGAAGTAGTTGTATGTGACATTATTCAAAAAAAGAAAAAAAGAAATTATATAATCCCATTCGATTAAATCGAAACTCAGAGTTGTACGCATAGGGTTGGTGGTGCCGTACTGGGTCACGAACTGGGTTGTGGAGGATGGTTGTGGGTTGAATCTGGGATTCTGGGCCAAAGGCTGGGCCTTGGATTTGGGTCGATAGAGGTTGGGCCACCAATACATACGGATCTCGGTAGCCCATGTATGACCCGTTGTTTTATCAAGTGTTTTGAAGTTTCATTTATGCCTCCAAAATTTTAAAGTTTCCAATTTTGCTACGATTTAACTATTTAATTTATTTATACAAACTTCAGATTGGTCCTTCAACTTATTAAAAACACATTTTTGGTCCGATTTTAATTGATTTTAGTTTTCAAAGACTACAAACGTTTCTAGACTTCACAAAATAGCATTAGTTTAAAAACTACAAAAAAAAGGCTTCTAAATTTTGTTCATTATTTTAGATAATTGAAGTTTTTAAAATTTGTGAAAATCTCCAGAAGTTTATAAAACTATAGTTTGGCTATTATTTTAAGATTTTGAAATATCTTGGTCTAACAACCATGAAAATTATAAAATTTAGATTCTAACCATGAAAAATTATTTTAGTCGTATAAAATATATTTTAACGTTGTTTTTATCTAATACTGTTTTTGCCTGACATATGAAATCACTTAAATCTAACATATGAAATTACTCAAATCAGCAAGACAGGAAATAAACATAAACTCATCAAGATTTGAGAAAAAAAATGTTTCCATTAAATCCTATATAGATTAAGTTGTCTATGTGTGAATTAACTAAATAGTTGGTTTTAAGTTGGATTCGGCGAGTCTATGGATTCCCATTTCTTCTCTACTAATCATGTAATTGTTACAAACCCTACAAATCTAATCTAAACCCTTGATTTTGAATTTAAAGACGGTTTTCAAATAAGTTAAAAATGTGGTTGAGAGTAAATTAGAAACCGATTTAATCCATATCGTTGATTATATAGACGTATGGTTGAGATGGTCAGATGGATTTATAGAATTTGTAACAATTACATAATTTATATTTAAAACCTGTCTATATATATTATAACATAATTATATAATATATTTATGTAAAAATAAATAAAATATTTACGAATAAAGTGGATAAGGACTAAAAAGTTCCTTAGAAAAAGGGACCAAATACAAAAATTTCAAAAATCATGATGGTCATTTAGAATTTTCAAAACGGTAAGGACGAAACATGTCATAACTGACAAACTACAGGGATCAAATTTGTAGTTTACTCTGATCATTACCAGAATCCGATGAAAGAGAAAATGTCCGTTGCATCAATAAATGGTGGGATACGATACGAGAAATCCATCCGAATCATACGCATTACTTTACAACTTCTTGATCAAGAAGCCTTGAAATATTTCAAGAATCTTGAAGTCTTATTTATAATCGATCAAATATCTGGTTATATTATATATATCTTTTCGAAGTGAATCAGAATCACTCTTTCTAGTTATTTTCCTTTTTAATTCATCTGTGTTTTCGAATGTTATTTGCAATGTACCACACGGTCACGGAAAATGGAAAACCTATTGAAATCAGTTGATCAATGAGTCTATACATCCAAGAAAAGTGTGGCTACTTATTGTTGGAAGTCCCAGATCTCTGAATCAATCAGAATACGTTTATTTGGCATTGAATCATGTCCATCAGGTTTCTTTCTTTACTAATTTTCATTTTTATTATTGAAGAAACCAGTTGCAATTCATCTCTCTGTCTATCAGGATGAACAACATGGCAAGAAACCCTGGGTAAGTTCTTTCTTTTTGATCCTTTTGAGTGGTTCTACTTTTGAACAGAGACTTCCATGATGGCCTTCTGCAGCATATCACTGAAGCTGCACATGAAGATGAAATCAAAAATATTCCTCTGCCTCCAGATGTGAGCAACTATATATATGATTTCCGAGGTTAGTGATGGGAAAGTGTCAAGTTTCTTAACTGTTTTTATTATGCCTTACAGTTTCATAATGGTTACTGTGTCTTGAGACTTGAGTAAAATAAAGAATTGTAGATCTTGAAGTAGGAAGAAGATGGTAAGATGGTTAGCCTTTTTACAATGCTATTCCTTTTATTTATGATGGTTTTACTTTGTAGGTTACATGTTCTGTATTTCAATGTGACGATGGTTTTCCGTTTGTAGGTTACATGTTCTGTATTTCAATGTGAATGTTGATGTGTATACATACGTATGACAAGTTAATTAATTTTAAGTTAATAACATGCTGACTTATAGCAAAGTGGATACCGGGATGTGGTGAGCAGTGATTCTATTTTATTTTTTTGAGTTCTCAGCTGCATCTTTTTCTAGTATCTGATATAACTTAATTTTCTTTTTAGAGTCATGGAATGCAATAAAATTCGAAGAGTCTATGACAAGCTTTAGTCTTTCCTTCGCGGCCTTGCTGACTGTGTAATGCATTGTTCGTGTTTGCAAATAATGTTGAAGTATAGATCATTAGAGAAAGACGTTTTAAGGTTTCTCTTTTCTTCAAAACTTTATTTAAAGGCTTAAAAGTTGAGCTTTTTCTTCTTTAAAGACACCATGCCTGTCTCACATTTTGTTTTGAGGTCGTGACACCAGATTTATTTATTCAAGTTAGATAATGACGGTGGTATGGATCCAGAAGCAATGTGCGGGTGTATGGATTGCGGGTTTTAAGATCAGAAGTCAAAACTTGCGATTGGGGTATGCTGTCTTCTTGATAATTTTTTTGTTATTTCTTCATGCTTGTGTCCTTCCATTTTTATTGGTTGACTTGTAGATGTTCAGAAAGAAATGGCTTTAATACGGGTTCTATGAGGCTTGGAGCAAATGTGACGGTTTTCAGCTACTACTTAAATCAACAGGTTTGAGTTGGATATATATTTCTTGTTTTATGCTTTTCATCTCTACTTTTTCGTTCATATGGGCAGGACAACGACCCAAATTAAGCATCAGTTATCCTATTCCTGATGGTGAGAATATGGTTGACAAGATAGTAGTCCCTATGGCTATGATGAGAATTCAGCTGTCCTAATATTTTCTCTTTTTGTGGGCTTATTACTTACCACCTACCACGGCATATATATACGGTTGGTTTCATCAACTTGATTTACTAAATTTCTGTTTTCCTTTTCTAAAGTATAAAGAGTAGTTCAAAAATAATATCAAGGCAAAATAGATATACAAGGTATTATATATTTATATTTTCATAATTGTGTGTTTAAATAAAAAATATGCATTAGTGGCAGATGTTGACTAAGGAAGATTGAAGATGGTTAGTCCCTTTATGATGCCATTCTTTCTATTTAGGTTGGTTTTACTTTGTTGGTTCACATGTTCTGTATTTCAATGTGGAAATGGTTTTGCATTTGACCATGTATACCCTCTCTTGCAGAACATCCAAATAACACTTTTTCACACCAGAGCCACACTACTGATTCTATAATTCACCTTGTCAATGTTTGACGCAACAATTGAATTATGCATTTCATGTCATCCTATTCCTAGCTTGAGAGCAGTTTGCAATTTATATGTTCTAGGTACAAGCTAAGGTAAATGCTAGCTTGTTTGCTATGTCTATTCTATTATGGGTGTGTTTGGTATGGTGGACAGGATGGGACAAGACAGAACAGAGCAGGCTTGTCCCATGTTTGGTGTGAATAAATATGGAACAAAGCAGAACTAAGTTGAACAAGCATGGGACACGTTTGTTCCCTCCTACCCCCCCTGGAACTAAGTAGAACAAGCACACATGGACCATTTTACCCTTAACCTAATACTTATAATTTGTCTTGGTTGGAGTGGTTTCATGCCGCCAATGGTCATTCAGTCTGTAATGGTACATGTAATTGTTTTCTTTTTGACAATTTCTCCAAGATAATTGACCAGATGCTTGCAAATTTCCCATAATTTTTCATCTGTGTTTTATGGTTTTCAGAAAGTTTGAGATTACCGGGATTGGAAGTTCCGTTCAGAATTAACTTAATTTGAAAGTGAAATGTCACAGACTAGTAATGTGATGAGCAGCAGCCAGATCATTAGTGTAGGGGTTGATCAATGTTTCTTTTATCCTTTGTTTGATCTTAAAAGCATGTTAACAGTTGTGCTTGCTTGGTGTTTTGATTAGTAGATTTCCTACATGTGTATCTTCCAAGTTATGACTGTTTATCGCTTGTTTGCAGGTTCATATATCACCATTTTCTTCTACATCATTGTTTCTTTTGGTACTATGGGTTAATATATATTTATCCTTCATATGTCATGAGCATCTTTTAGCTTTTTCTCTTTGTACTTTCATCATACCTATTTGTTGTCATTGAGGTTGACATGGCAAAACTCACATGCACTCCTCCTATTTCTTTGCAATATTTCTTTTCATGTTACTATATATGACTACTGTTTCTTTTGACAGCTGGAGCTGGAGGTGGGGGGAATACATAAAAAAGCATGTTAACCATGGACACACCAAGCATACAATGGTTTTGTTATATATATATATATGGATTGTATTTTGTTAATTAATAGTATCGTGACAGGATCATTATGTAGAACTCTCTTATTAGGTTAGTGTTCTCGTTTGATCATGCTCCCTATCTCCTGTATGACCTTTTGCATAATAATTAGATTTTCATACTATCGGGTCTCTTACCAAATTCTTTGGCTAAGTAGTAAGAGGTCTTAGTCAAGTAAATGCTGATTAAAAATTATTGGTTACCAAATATTTTTCTATATTTTTGGAGACTATCTCAGTTTCTTTTTGTCGGTGGCTTTCCTGTATAGTAGGCTGTAGCCCAGTTGATGTGTTAACTTCCTTCGGGTTCTTCTGGTTTTGTTTCTGGATATTTTTGTTTTGCTACTAGCCGTGAAAAAAATGAGCACGATCGACCAGAGTAAGGGGCCGTTTATCAAACGCTTACCCGGATAAGCGCTTACCAAGACATGTTACCTTACCAAAGGAATATGACAAGTACCAAAAATCTTACCCGGTAAGAGCGAAGACAACGAAAGCAAAGACCAAGAGTCTTACCCGGTAAGTGATGGTGACGACTCTTATCATGGTAAGTGCTTACCGGGTAAATTGTTGCATACGATGCCGTTTTAATAGACTAAAAATCTTACCCGGTAAGATATTAGAAACCACCCTCCTATCTTTGCTAAACATAATCGAACTATTTATCGTGATTTGGGACAGTTTACCAAAACGTTTACCCCGATGAGCTTACTAGGTCACATTACCCTGGTAAGATATTAAAAAAATCCCTCTAATGTGTGTATGTCCATGGTGGTGGCCCAATCTCATTGAATAGTAATAAAATCGAAATAATTCTTTTGGTAAAATTGTTTTGATTAAATAACAAAAAAATAATTATGTTTATTTTAGTTTGAGTTTTATATACTTTATTCTAGTTTGTTTTATTTTCATCATAATAATATATTTTTGTTGTTATATCATGGCAATATTTATGGAAATATAATAGACGTAATTATGTCGGTTAGTGTTTATCCGGTAAATATTTAGTAAATTACCATAATTTATAAGCTCTTAAAAACCCTAAATTTTAGTTATTTTAATTTAAATAATCAAATTTGGAAATTATATACTCTTTTTTTCAAACTTCAAACTTCAAATTATATTATATAATTACAATTGTATAATTTAAATAATCAAGTCATAAAACTCTACAAATGCATTATTTTATGCTAACTTCAACAAATAGTCATATTACTTTTTTTTTCATATTACAAATATCTTTTTTAAATTGATCGTAAGAAAACAATTCTTACATTTATTTTGGAAAATTAGACTCTTAGAGTTTTTCCAATAACTTCTTCATAATTTGTTCAAAATAAAGAATCAAAATTTAAAATCTCTAAAAAATATATATTACATTCAATTTTGATGAATTTTTTATTTGGTTATATTATTAAAATATTATATACTTCGAATAAAATATTATTTATCTCAAGTAAGCGTTTAATTTTAATTTTTACTTATAAGTGGAATATAATAAAAAAATATTTATCTCAAGGTATTTATTTTTAGAGATTTATTTAAATTTAAAGATTTTTATATCTTCTTATACTTTTTTTTATTTTGAAAATACTGTTAAAATAAAAAAATTACTCAAAATCCGCATTTTAAAAATATTTTTGAAGATAATTGTTGTAAGTTGTACAGTCTCAAAAATAAAACATCTCAAAATCCTCATACATTGTTTTCCGTCCCTGTGGGTTTGTTGAAATTTGTTACTTTCAATCCTGTATTTTTTAAATTACAGCTTTAGTCCTTATAGTTTATAATTTCTTTTTTTTATCTTTATAGTTTATAATTTATGGTTTTTTTGTTAATATAACTATAAATGATTATTGTTTTCGTTCCTCATATTTAAATTTATACACTTATATCAATAATAGTTAGCCTAGGATGAAAACAATAATGAATTTCCAATCATAAAGACAAAATCAATAAGTTTAAAATCACAAGGACTGAAGTGGCAATTGATGATAAACTACAGGGACAAAAATCATAGTTTGCTCTTAATAATCACGTTGCTAATGTTTTTGTGTAAGAAGGTTTTGTGAAGTCGAGTATAAAACCCCCACCGCTACGGCTACATTGCAAAGCATATAAATCTCCGCTTCTGCTTCATCGAACCCTAAAACGATCTCATTTTCCCCCAATTACTCACCGGAAATCTTCCTCCGATCCGATCGATCTTCCTCCATCTCGATCTTCATCTAGCTATGGAAGCCACCGCCGTGCAGGTATATATTTTCTCGCCACCTTCTTGTCTGAATTTCATTTAATGTTGCTTTCTGTATATCTATCTACTTCTTTCGTTCTTTTAAGCAAACTTGAATTGTGGTTTTCTATATCAACTCTGTCTTTTTACAAGCTTGTTATTCGACTGTGAATGCTGATTGACGAAAGATATACAGGGTCTGTAATGTCTTTTTGTATTCAGCTAGCTTATCAGTATATGCGATGAATCTTTAGATCTGATCAATGAATGGTAATTCCCGTGGCTGACGGATTTTAGACTTTGTTATGACTACTGGTTTTGGACTCCATTTTAGAATCTATATATATGTTGTAAGAAGATGC
The DNA here is from genome assembly GCA_036898165.1 of Silybum marianum. Taxonomy (NCBI): domain Eukaryota; kingdom Viridiplantae; phylum Streptophyta; class Magnoliopsida; order Asterales; family Asteraceae; genus Silybum; species Silybum marianum. The sequence continues at coordinate 4,400,405 of CM072532.1, forward strand.
AGAATTTATGCATCGTGCATGAAGATCTGTACGGATGCATATTTTGTAGTGCTCTATGTTTGTTTCAAACAAAGATGTACTTTCATTTTCAATTCATTTCAGATCAGGAAAAATACTCTTTAAAACATGCAAGATGCCTTTAGATAACTTTTCTGTCCCTCTGCAAAAAGAAATGGATATCTTCAGACCAAAATTTCAGTTCCATTCTTGTTTTTCCCTCTCCAGTCGATCCGATCTGCCTATCCAACTTCTAATAGTTTAAGTGATTAATTTGTGAATCTAGTCCAATCATAATATTGTTTCCATAGCATTATGATCAATACAACAAAATTAAATCGGTGTTTTAGGACGCAAATTAAATATGTCTAAATGATGTGTGATGTCTTAATAGACCGCTTTATATATTTATGAGTTATTTGACCAAATATTGTACCCGTGTTACAATAAATAGATAGACACTTTTGGTAGTCCTAACAAATTTTTAAAGACACTCTTGAAATAAAACATCATATTAGACTTTTTGTATTACATTATTTGAAAAAAATGTTATAAAAAGCATGTGTCTTGTAAGAACACTTCTCGAATGTCCTATACAAAAACTAGATATGTAGTTTCTTTACCCAAATCCAATGAGAATTGGCTTGCCTATTAATGGTGGAACTCAAAATTTGTGTATGGAACTACACAGGGAGCTACCATTCAGACCAACATTATTATTTGATAGACACTGAACACATAAGGTCAAGTGCCAGTCTAGTATTTTATGTTTCAACTCTCAAGTGTTTTTTGTTAATTTCTGGAAATTAAAAACAGGGATAAGATTTAAGTTGTAAGTATGTGTTAAATACTCATGGAGCGTTTTGGAACTCAAAATTTGTGTATGGAACTACACAGGGAGCTACCATTCAGACCAACATTATTATTTGATAGACACTGAACACATAAGGTCAAGTGCCAGTCTAGTATTTTATGTTTCAACTCTCAAGTGTTTTTTGTTAATTTCTGGAAATTAAAAACAGGGATAAGATTTAAGTTGTAAGTATGTGTTAAATACTCATGGAGCGTTTTGTAGTGAACAGACGTCGGATGTGTTAAATGCTCGATTGATGTTTTGATTATTCATTGGCAATGTATTGACAGAAGTAGACGCAAACATGCATACATGTTCATATTGTGCACATGTTATAGTCATATTGCTTCCTGATATTATATAGTAATTAATGTATTATTTTTAAACAGGGTTCAAAGAAAATGGCAATGAGAAAATGCAGGAAAGAATCTGAAGAAGAACGGATAACAAGGAAGAACTATTCTGCCTCTCTTCCAGATCACCTCCTCTTAGAGATTCTCAGAAGGGTTCCTGCTGATGTCCTTCGTTTCAAGGCCAAGTTTGTGTGCAAAAGATGGTTCAATATTTCTACTAACATGATCTTGCTCGACCATGCTTCTTTCATAGTCCAGGAGTCAAATGGATCTCATTTGGCACGTCATGTGGTTATAAGGGAAGACGAACAAGGACCTGAAATGGAAGTGCACCAACTTGACATACCTTACGTAGGCCGGATAAAATCTTGGTGCAACGAGTTCCTTCTGATAACTGATCCCAACAGAAAGGAATCTCTGTATGTTTTCAATCTAATCACCAAGGAGGGACGGCATCTACCTGGATGTTCTACATCTTGTGGAGGACACTACACTAGGAGATGTGGAGTGGCCCTCTCCTTTGATGGATTCAAAGGAGTATACAAGGCCCTTCACGTGTTTATGGGCCCACCAATCCAGTGCAAGATTATTGTCTTCAAAAGAGACATTAGCTCTCGTACCGGCTCAAAATGGAAAAAGATCGAAGTGCCTTCTTATGTGGGTGAAGGGCAATACTATTGGGGTGACCTAGTTCCAGTTCAAAGTAGGTACTTTCACTGGAATTTTCACTCCCCCAAATACTTGGTTTCCATGGATATGGTGAAAGAGAAATTTTTCCAAACTCCCCTCCCGGGATCGAACGAGGGTCGTAGGAGTGTCCGTTACTCTATTATTGAGATGAGTGGTTCCCTCACTCTCCTTGATAGTGTTTCTTGGGGCCAAGCCAATCTATGGATTCTTAAAGATTTTCAAAGGATGAAATGGGAGAGGTTGCAGTCAATAACTATCCCAAGTCATCTGGGCTTGGTTATATATCCTCCTGTTAAAGTTCTTCCATTTCCTATCGCTGGCGTTATAAGTAAGAGATATCTCATATTCAAGAAACCTGGATGCAAATCTGGTCTCTTTAGTTTTGATCTGAAAACTAAACTCGTGAAAGAGTTTGACATCGAAGTTGGTGGCAGTGATCGTTGTGTGACTCATTCATCAGCACCAAGTTATCTGTAAGTGTAAGTCAGGTAGACTTGTAGCTCAATTATGCCATGAACCATAACTAGAAAATCTAAAGCATAAAAGAGGTGTTGTTCTCATTATAGCTTTAAACAAATAATCCCCCTACTGCTACCTGGTACCTGGATCATGTAAGAATATGCAATCTTGCTAGCTTGTACTCTTGTGTTCAATTTTTCCTGTTGTATAACTGCATTGATACTTGCTAATCGTGCGAGAACATCTTTTAGGAATTTTTGCTACATCTGGTGCAAGTAAAATGTTATTTCTTGTGTGCGTTTGAACTTGGCAAAAACACATCTAATTTTGAACCCTCTATGCTTTGAAAGGTAAATGATAAGCATCTGTTTTAATTGCTCTATATATCTTGTGTGCATCAGATCTAATTATTTTTCCCTTCCGATTACTTTTTTTGTTGTTTGAATTACTGTGTATGATTTGAAGCTAAAATAACCAATCTCCTTTTGTTAATTTGATTAGTTTGCAAGTTTTACATTTGCCTTTAGTCTGCCAATAAATGTAATTAGGGTTCAACTAATGTTTTCTTACACAATTCCGAAGCTGAGATGATGATTGGTAGATGGGGATGGTTTCTTTTTTAGGGTTCAAATCCCGTGTCCCAATAAGCTGTCCAATAGGAATGCGATAGACCGTTTTATAGGTATTGATTTGTAGGACAAAATAAATGAGTAATCGGAGTTGTAATAAATTTATAGAACGTTTTTTAATGTCTTAACAAGTTTTTAGGACAATTTTAATACAAAACCTCAAATTAGTTATTTTTGAGAATTGTCCTATAAACTCATTTGTTTTATAGTACACTTGTTTTTATAACATACTTTTTCACATATTGTCCTATAAAATAGATAATATTATATATTAGTGAAAGGTATCCTAGGCAAAGCCCAGAATAATATTATATATTTTTTAAATGTTCCAAAGACTTGTTACGAAAAACGTTCTATAAACTTATTACAACAATAAGACATTTTATTTTTTAGTCTTATAAATTTAGTTTTGTAAAGCGGTCTATTAAGATTTAAGACATTGACGTCCTAGAAACCCAATTTTGTTATAGTGTTTGTTTTCTTATAATCCTTTTTTTATACTCTTAAGGTGCTTACTTCTGAAAGTGCTATTTAACTTGTGAGCTTAGTCTTCACCAAATAATACCATTAATAAGTGGCAGATACGCAAGTCTAGTTGCAAAATATACTAATTATAATCAACTCGAATTGCAAAGAAGTATCATGATTAAAAAATGTTGACTTCGTGGGTTAAATTTTCTTGTGATAAACCAATTACGCAAAGATGAGAAAATAGAAATGTGTGTTTTTAGAGGAATGTGAGTCTTGGTGATCAGTAATTGGTTTGGGAAAACGCATAGGATCAGAGGCGGAACACAATAGGGGCCTAGGAGGGCCATGACCCCTGCGTTTTATCCCTTAAATACTAGATATTATAAATATTATCAATGAATTGCGCTTAGCTCAGGTGGTTATGTGTATATAGCCCCTGCATATGTGGTCATAGGTTCTATTCTCCCTTCACATAGTTTTTTTTATAATGAATTGAGCTTATCAATGAAGATGTTTTGTTGGGTTCGGCCCCCTTAATTAGAAGGCTTGTGTTCCGCCCCTCCATAGGGTTTTATAGGATGGTACTTTGTAGGAGTTTAGAGCATCATGAGTTTCTTGGTGCAGGAGTGCGCATCTTTGTCAAATCTCAGTAAAATTCTTATCTTCTTAGATTACGTGGAAACCCATATGAAGTTCTCTCCAAAAGAGCTCTTAAAAAACATGGATTTGATGGTTTATGTCTAGATACTGAAATTTATAAATTTTGAATTTCATCAAAAGCTAAATTCATCTTTGAATTACGAGATTGTGTAGTAATAGCTGAACCCTAATTAATATACCCTTTAACATATTTGCAGACTTGAATTTGCTAAATAGGACTTGTTATATAACTATATACAGAATTAACCAAAAGAGATCAACTGTTACCTTCACTTCATAAAACATAATGTTTATTCCAAACAAAAAGAACTATGCTTTTCTGCTAGCATTTTAAAAGATGTTTGATCCAACATGATTGTACATGTATCAATGCGATTAAACAGTGGATACAACCCAATAATACAAGCAACATTGCATTCTTACATGATTCCAGTACAAAGGTAGTAGCGAAACTATTTGTCTATAATTTCATTCCATTATCCTACACTACATTGGAGAACAACACCTTTTATATGCTCTAACATTTTTTACTTGTGGTTTATGGCATTAGTTGCAAGTCTACCTACTTATAGAAAACTTGGTGCTATTGAATGAACCACACAATGATCAGCGGTTCCAACTTGGATGTGTAGTCTTTTCATGAGTTTATCTTTCAGATGATCATAACTAAACATACCAGACTCGGATCCAAGTTTCCTGAAGATAAGATATGTCTTACTTATCACATGACATATAGGAAATGGAAGAGCACTAGGAGGAGGATATATGACCAAGCCCAGATGACTTGGGATAGTTATTGACTGCAACGTCTACCACTTCATCCTCTAAAAATCTTTAAGAAACCATAGATTGGCTTGGCCCCAAGAAACATTATCAAGGATCGAGAGTGAGGCAACCACTCATCTCAATAATAGAGTAACGGATATTCCTACGATCCTCATTGGATCCTGGGAGCGGAGTCTGGAAAAAATTCTCCTTCACCATATCCATGGAAACCAAGTATTTGGCATAATGAAAATTCCAGTGAAAGTACCTGCTTTGCACTGGAAAGCACTGGAACTGGGTCACCCCAATAATATTGCCCTTTACCCGTATAAGAAGGCACTTCGATCTTTTTCCATTTTGAGCCAGAACGAGAGGTAATGTCTCTTTTGAAGACAATAATCTTGCATTGGATTGGTGGGCCCATAAACATTTGAAGGGCCGTGTATAATCCTTTATATCCATCAAACGAGAGGACCACTCCACATCTCCTAGTGTAGTGTCCTCCGCAAGATGTAGAACATCCGGGTAGATGTCGTCCCTCCTTGGTGATTAGATTGAAAACATACAGAGATTTCCTTTATGTTGGGATCAGTTATCAGAAGGAACTCATTGCACCAAGATTTTATCCGGCCTACGTAAGGTATGTCAAGTTGGTGCACTTCCATTTCCGGTCCTTGTTCGTCTTCCCTTATAGCCACATGGTGTGCCAAAGGAGATCCATTTGACTCCTGGACTATGAAAGAAACATGGTCGAGCAGGATCATGTTAGTAGCAATATCGAACCATCTTTTGCACACAAACCTGTTCTTAAAAAGAAGGACATCAACAGGAACCCTTCTGAGAATCTCTAAGAGGAGGTGATCTGGAAGGGAGGCATAATAGTTCTTCTTCACAATCTCTTCGTCTTCATATTGAGCATTTTGTCATTGCCATCTTCCTCGAATTCTATTTTGCAAATAATACTCTGGATTTATGCCTCCAAAGTCGGCTCCAAAAGTGAAGAAACATGTGTCTCAAGCGACCTTTGAAGCTCCAAATCTCGCCTTATATAGTCACTCTTATGTGTTTCATGCGGCTTAAAGAAAAAAGAGCGGCAAGCATTGCACTTTTGGGTTTTCACCTTCACATTCCTCTCTTTTATTTTTCTGCAATTTATTTACATGTGTGTTGGTATTCCGATGGTTGGGTTATTTGTCCGTCGAAGTTTTCGGTAGATAGTTTCTGTTTTTCCGTTTAAATCAATACGATTCTTGTTATGAGCGGGCTGATTTCGGACTACTTTGCATTTTCTTTTATGCAGCAAACATGAGGAAAAGATACAAGTATATGCAAAGTGTCCAGAGGGAACATGCTACTTGCAGATTTAGACTGATACTATCCCTATGTTTTGTATGTTGATGTTACAGGACAGTGGGTTCCACCAGCTTACAGTCGAGTTTTTTATAGTCATCGCTCGCTTTGACCTTTGACAAGATGCCCTGCAAATTAAATTAGCAAACATTTGGAATGAATTTTCCAGAAGTGCGCAGTGCAAATAGCTAGGTAGTCGATTCGAATGGATGCCAAATTTTGTCAACCTGTTTTTTGGAGGTTCTACTTTACTGTATAACTGTTGAAAGTGAAGATATTATTCAAAATGCAACAACCATTATATTTTCATCCAAAAATTCTCTTTTAGTTCAAAATGATCAATACTTAGAATGAAAACTAGTTACTGAAATCATTTTTGTATCGTTCACTTTGGATGTCGTGTTATCAGGTGAACTCTAAATACTCGCATTTTTATCTCTAAGGGCCTATTTGTGTTTTTAAAAAACGTCTTAATGTCTCTTTAAGTCTGAATTGGTCAGACGTCTAATTTTTTTTTAAATATAGCTGAAAAGATGTGAGCATCTTGATCTCCCCTCTCAATTGATCTTGCTCTCTATCTTGATCTCCCCTCTCAATCTGATAACATAAACCCTATCGATATCTCAAGCTGTATCGATCTCTCAAGTTGTCAATCTCAAGCCTGTTGATCTCTCAAAAGGTATGTCGATCTCCCGATTTTAAACCCAAATCATTCATTTATACACGGTACAATCTATTAAACCCAAATCGATATTTGCCTTTTCATATATGTTTTGATTTCGTCCCTGTGGTTTTTTGAAGATCTTTGCCATTAACCCAATAACCAGATCAATGTTTGTTGGGTAACTGTTTCTGTTTCTAATTTCTTCTTCTTTTGGGTTGTCTCAAATTTCTGTTTTCTAATTTCAAGGATTTTTGGTTTATGGTTTCAACTTTTGTGCTATTGAGTTGGAGCTTCTGTTATGGATTTTGGAAGGGAACCATTTTTAAGTTCTAAATAGGAAAAATAAGGAGATGGACATGGGAGCATGGGAGTTTAGAGGATTCCCTAAAGGGTTATTTCAAATTCTGTGGTTTGGACTAAAGATGACTTTCACCAGAATATGGGTATATGGTTTAATCCAATTCTGGTTTTTGGAATGATTTTTGGAGCTGGAGTCATTCTTATTAGGAGGATGTTGTATTCTTTCTTATAGAACTACAAGTTTTGGGGGGGGGGGGTTGTTCCTGTCTATTTAAGTTGAGTGATACAAAGTTGTTCATCCACCTTCAAAAACCCCATTTCAAGTTAATGGGAAAAGGGAAAAAAAGTTAACAGGAAAAAAAATGTCTCACAAAAGCCATGGAAGGTGTTGGATAGGATGGGGATCGACTTACACCTCGTGTCTTTGTCCGAGATGTTGGGAGGAAGTTGAAACGGTAAACCATGCGCTGATCATGTGCTGAATGGTAAAGAATCTTTGGATCAAGGTGGGAAGATGGTGGGAAATCTATTTGTCTTCAACAAATACGATCTCGGAAATCATGGGTGTCGGCAATCCTAGAGATAATGTAACCATAGGCTTGAAGAGATGGTAAGCAGTGACTTGGTGATTTCTCTATTTCATTTAGGTAAGTAGAAACAAGGTAGTATTCGAAAATGCTAATGGAGGGCTAGTGGATCGCTTTTTCGAGTTCCAACTTAAATCATTCGAGTGGGTAACGGGGAGGGACACTAAACTCAAGGCCGATATGTGTTCATGGTTAGTTAATCCGTATGGTGCATAATAGTCAAGTAAAGTCGGGAAGGAGTCGGATGGTAGTAGGGGGAGTGGTAATTAGCTTCTGTTCAGCAGCTACGGTCGAAGATTTTTGTTGCTTTATAAAGCCCTGTGCAGTTTTCCTTGGTTCGAGCAGACGCAGTCGGGTTTCTGAGCTCATCTGGTGGGCTACGGCGATGTTGGTTATGGGTAGGTTTGCATCTTGCAAACTTATTTAAGTGTTTTGGATAGGGGGGCTTTGGTGAAGACCTTCTGTTTTGGTCTTGGAGGATTTTCTTGTGTTGGCTTCTTCTTGCTGTATTGGTTGGTGGTGACTTTGGGTTTTTCCACCGTTGGGTAATAATATGCATTTGCAGTTCAAAAGAAAAGAAGCCATGGAAGCTTGCTACTTTACCACAGAAGGGTAGTTAACATGATCAACAAGTCAACCATGAAAAAGATTGGAAAAGACCCTCCTTGCAGAATGAATCCCCAAAGCAAACAAGTTTCTAAGGCATGTGGATGGTTAAAAGTGTGGAGAACATCAGGTCTTGGTTACCAGAATACATTATTTTGGGCAAAGAAGGATTGAAGAACAAACAGACGTGGCACATAAATCGTTGGTAACCATCATTTTTGCCTAAAGGAGATTGAAGAAAAAACAGATAGGAATTGACGAGTTTCACCAATCCTTCATTTTCATGGTGGATTCTTGATCCATCCGAAATAAATATGAAATATGTATTGATTAAATTGTTGAAAAACATGATCTTGATATGTAAAATATTAGAAATTGACGAGTTTTACCAATGAAAACAGTGATCTTATTGATTAAAATTTCAGACGTTTGTCGATTTATAAAAACAAAATAGTTTTATTGGTTCAGGTTTCAAATTTTCAGACGTTTGTCAGTTTACAAAAAACAAACAGTCTTGTTAATTCGGATGTCAGACTTCAGCACCACCTCTTATAAATCAGAAGTGAAATCAGATTTCAGACTTCAGGATCTTTTAAAAAACAAACGCCATCTAACTCTTTGTTTGTGAAGTTATTATCACGAAGGAAAGGAAAGTGAAAAAAAATACTAACGTTGTCGAAACCTTTTTTTCAATAAACCTGGATATCCAACTCGTTGGTAGCCTGGAATCACCGTATTTAGACCTCCGTGGCTACAAATGGATTTTTATTCCTCCCTTTATTCGATCTCGGAACCTCCAGGTACTTATGAACTTTGGAGCCCAAGCTCGAACCAATAAGGCACCACCCTTGTTGTTTGTCAAAACCTTTTTAAGGAGAGAAAGGAAAGAAACGGAAAGAGAATAATGATAAGTTTCCTTTTACAAAACTTACTTCTAAATGTGAGACAAACATAAAAGAAAAAATAAAAATTCTTTAAAAATATTATTAAAATTACCTGGCTTTTGATTTTATAAGAGTAAACTACGATTTTTATGCCTCTGGTTTAATGTTTATAATGGTTTTCATACACTAGTTTTTAAAAACTGTTTTTTTTTGTTCATGTGGTTCCCATTTTGCTTCTCTTATCATCCCTGGACTCGTACCGTTCATGTGGTTCCCGTTTTGCTTCTCTTGTCATCCCTGGGACTCGTACTGTTGAAAAGTCAGTTAAATCAAGGGGTATTTTTGACTTTAAACCTCTTCTCTTTCTCCCTTTTTCTTGTTTTTTTGTTTGTTCCTCTCCGATCTTATACGAAAATCAATGACCTCCCATTTTAGGATTGATTTTTAGGTTTGGTTATTGATTGATTTTGAGGGGTTCACATCGAAGGAGTTAATCAAAAAAAGAGGGAAGAGGCTCTTTTGGAGGGGTTGCCGGAAAACACATGTGTTGGGGGTGGGAGGGGTTCAAGAGCTCGCCGCCATACACCTTTTGCAAGGCTCAAAAGGCATCTCCATGAGTTTTTAATTCTTGAAAAACTAACACTAGCATAAAGAATACATGAAAAGTAGGAAAAACAGATTTCTAGTTTTGATGATATTCTAAATTGGGTATATATTTTGAAGTATTAATTTCAACAGTCTGTTTTTGTTTTTCTAAAGAACTTCAGATAATATTTGTCTTGATGCTACTATAGTCTTAGACCTTGTTTGTTTTTTCATTTTAAGCTCTTAATCACCACTTATGTCTGATTCGTTTAGACGTTTCTTAACCATTTCAAAACTGAAATCAGACTTCAGACTTCAGCACCTCTTAAAAAACAAACGCCACCTTAGTTATTCTTCAATCTGAACCCAACACGAGTTTGTAGGGGATGATCCAAAGAAAGTGAAGCATCAGAGGAGCAGTTTTTCAGGATGAGTTGAGCTTGGATTTGGTCGATCACAGCAACACAGGAGCAGTTTTCCCAGGAGATGATTATCCTATTTAGTTAGTTGTAGGTGATGATACAAAGAAAGTGAATCATCAATCTCTATTGTTGGAGGGAAGGGATGGGGATGGGGTTCTAGAGGGTGATGAGAGATGTATACGTATACGTATGTGTCTATAATTTATTTTTTATTTTTTTGACATGAAATTAGTTTAAATTTTAAAAATACTAAAGTGCCTTAAGTTTACAATAGAAATTTAACAGAATTAGTTCTAGGAACGAAAATCGAAAAAAATTATAAACCACATGCACGAAAAGTAGTTTTTAACTACGAAGACAAAAATCGTTATAAACACCAAACCAAATGGATGAGAATTGTAGGTTACTCTTTTAAAAGGTATGTGTAAAAGTGATATATATATATATATATTTTTTAAATACTATAAAAATTGTTTTTTTTTCCTTTCTCCTTTGTTCAAAGGCATGAAAATTAATTACTTACTCGGTCCCAAAATAAGTGTCCACAATTAAAATGATTGAAATGACATAGTTTTAAGTATACATAATTATGATGTTTTTTTGTTAACAAAATGACATATTTACTTCACAACTCTTAGATATTTATACATTAATTAATTAGGATAAATATGAAGACACTTATTTTGGAACAAAGTGAGTATATTATTTCCTTTCTTCTCTCTCAAAATTCAAGAACTAAGTGGGACAATTTTTCCATAATTTTTCATAATCGAAAAACAAATTTTAAAATATTCAAAAAATATTGCATTCAAACGGTTTTCTCATTTTAGAATTCAAGCATTAGTTATATTAATAAAATGTACATTTTAAATTTTTTAAGGGTATAAACCTTAATGTAAATTATTAGCCACGACATACAAAATCTTTCGATTTTAAAAAATATTTATATTTTTCATATATGTAAAGGTTAAGTTACAGAGTTTTAGAAAACCTCTCAACTAACAAATAACAAAACATTTCGAGACTTTGAAAATCTCATATCACAATTGATCCATTTGTTAAAAACAAAAAATCATAAAAAATAAATTTAAAACATTTCAACTTTTGATTTACAATTATTTTTATATTTTACTAAATCACACACATATACACATCTACTATACCATAATTATAAAACTCTCCCTTCCTTTAATTTTATTGGTGGAAGAACAAGAAAATCATTTTCTCTTTTCCTTCATTTAATTTATTTTTTCTTCATTTTCTCCATTTAATTTTGGTAGAGAAATTTGTACTCTCTCTATTTGGGTGGGGAAAGGAGCATAAAAACTCTAAAATTTATTTTTTGCTCTCGGAGATTCTCAAATGTAGCAAATAGTCAAGTGATCGACAACTTTTTAGTTTGATTTTATCCATGAAAAACAAAAAAAAATGAAGAGAAGATAAATAGCTGGCCATCTTCAATTAAGAATTCGTTTACGAAATGTTTACCTACAAGATACATTACCTCATTTAATATTTTCGGTCATCAAAAATAGATTGTTGGTAAAAGCCTACCGGAGTAAGCGTCATCACTCTCACTTACCAGTTGCCAGGTAAGATTCATGTATTTGGTAAACCACCCCTAAAATAATTATAATCTTTTGAGAGAGCTAGCTAGGAAAAGAAATGGATTTTTCCAACCGAATAGATTCAACGATAATTACTAATAGTACCTTGGCGGTATATCTTAATTGGAGTTGATGCCCGATATTTTGCTTCTCGCTTGACGATCCTAGATCGATCTCGAAGAAAGAACTCCAAATCGATTTTTAATTAGACAAAATTAAATAACAAATTAAGGGAAGTAGATCTATATATATATATATATATATATATATATATATTTAATTACCTGACTAAGGAGGCCAACATCGATCTTGTACAGATCTTCTTCTATATAATGAAATGGAGCCTTATTTTATGTTGTTATCTGAAAATGGATTTGCGTGCACCTCAACTAATATCCGGATGAACAGCTAGAAAAACACAACCGTATTGTCAATTAAGCCAACCTATATCGTGAATTGAAAAGTTTGTTTGAGACGGAAAGAGAACTTACAAAAAACGCATCCGTACACATCTTCATGCACAACGAACAAATTGTGCATCACTCAGCCACAAGAACTAACATCCATAGATCAGATTCGTAGCATATATATACTAATTAAGTAGCTAAACATTAAAATAAAATACGGACCCTGTATTTCGTTCGTCAACCCATATTCACCTTGACTTGCAACCATGTAGAACATAAAAAGTTCACAATCAAAGATTGCAGAAATGAACGAATGAAAAAAAAAGCAACAATAATTATAGGAATTGAGACAAATATATGTATATATATATACCTGTAGGGCCATATATAGCTTCCATAGGTGAAGATCGAGATGGAGGAATTAAGATCGGAGTAATTAAGGTTTCCGATGGGAGGTAAGGGGGAGAAAATGAGATTGGTAGTCTAGGGTTCAATCGATCAGATATGCTTCCCAACCTAGCCGTAGCGGTGGCCGGTGGGGGTTATAATGTTTTATACCACTCAAACATTAGCGGCATATATAAAATATTAATTAATTTATATACTTATATTTATTCAAAAACTTTTATATCATGTATATTAGTTATTGTTTTTTTTTAATAACGGAACTAAACATATACAAATGTAAACCTAATCGCATCAATGTTTAGTTCGGTGATTGAAAAAAAAAGGTTTCATATATAATTAGTTGGATGTTCAAATGATAAGATTAAGTATTCTGAGAAAATAAGAACAGAAAGTTGATATATAAATAATTAAAGAAATACGATTTTTTTTAATTGAAGATATATATGTGAATCGATGTCACACAATATTCATATTGGTTCTATATCTATCTTCAAATGGATTTTTTTTCCATGATTTACATATGAACCATCTCTTAACCATTTTTTTTACTTTCTCGTGATAATTAGATCTCTTATTTGAACCAATTAGTTATTTGTTAAATAATGAAAACTTATCGTATATATTTATAAAACATGCATGAACGTGAAGTATTATGTGTAAAACATAACGTATAGTATTCATATATATGTTATTTATTAGTTACTATTTTATGAGAAGATCTAACGCTAGAGTAGTTAAACTATACTGCCTCGTACCAAAAGAAATTAAATAATGTATTTGGGTAGCAAATAGAAATTTTGATATTCGTCATGCATTGCAAGAAGCTCAAATATATAAGTTATTCGTAAACATATTGCAAGAAGCTAGTTTCGATACAGTTATCTGTGAAGATTTTGCAAGTTATAGAAGTGATTAAATCAAACTATGTGATATTACCTTAACGGCTTAGTTTCAGTAGAGGTGTTAATTACGTTTTGATCGATGAAAGTGTTCAACCGGGAAATAACTTGGATGTGATATATGCTTTCATTACTACATCTTAAAGTTCTATCTAGAATTGAATGAAATTTCAGTCGACATTATTATAAAAGTGTAATCTTAATACGTTAACTAGACAAAATCAACAATTGATTTATATCTCTGAATCATAAATACAATGTTCGTTGTCGAAAAGGAAAAGAAGACTAAAATTAAGAGAAGAAGATAACGTAATCTTAGGACACACAAGCACTACTAGAAAATTGAGTATTTTCAACGGAAAAGGTTGTTGAAAATTTTCTACGAATTTTAGAGGGATTATTAACAGAACATAAAATTTCTACGAATTTTCAACGAATTTCCGTTGAAAATCTCTCACAAACATGCATTTTCAACCAAAAAAAATTCAACAGAATGTCTCGTAAAAAAATTGGTTGAAAATGCATGTTTGTGAGAGATTTTCAACGGAAATTCGTTGAAAATTCGTAGAAAATTTATGTTCTGTCAATAATCCATCTAACATTCGTAGAAAATTTTCAACGACATTTTATGTTGAAAATACTCAATTTTCTAGTAGTGAAGATAAAACAATCATAATGAGAGTTCGAGTTTTTTTGTAAAAATAGAGTTGTTTTAGAAATGTTATGTAAAAATAGGTTGTTTTAATTTGTTTTGTAGAAATAGGGTAGTTTTTAATTTGTTTTGTAAAAATAGGGTAGTAGACCCCACAATTCTTTTAAATTTTATTCATTTTAATATGTTAATAAATTTTAATTACACCCTTACCTTTTTTTTATTATTATATTATACCCTCATTATATATTTTGTATAAATTTAGTTACTGTAAATAAATAACTAAAACTAATTTATTATATTTTTGTAAAAAATATCTCATCAATACTTTTAATGACACGCCTTTATTTTTTATTATATTTTTGTTATATTTTATGTATAAGTTTAATTCTTATAAATACATAGTTGATACCAATATTGAATATTATTTGCATTTGTGTTATTTTTACTTTTATTGATGGATAAAATTAAATCAGCTAAAATGTTTAAAATATCTAAAATCAATTCATTTCAAAACGTTTAAAATTGTGTAAAATCAAATCAACTTAAAAAGTTCAAAATTGTGTAAAATCAAATAAACAAAAACATTGTGTAAATATTGTGTGTAATCAAATCAACATGATTTTAGTTGTTAAAAATATGTAAAATCAATTAAATTAAAAACATCTAAAGGTGTGTAAAATCAAATAACATAAAAAATTAAAAACTTAAGATCAAACCAACATAAAAAGTTAAAAATTATCTAAAATTAAATGAACAAATAAATATATAATTTATAGATAATTATGTATAAAAAATTGTCAAAACATATATAAATGTATAAATTATAAAATAGAATAATAAATATGAAAAAGTAAAAAGTAAAAAAAATGCTAAAATATAATATATAATCAAATCAAATCAATAGAAAAAAGTAAAATATTTTGTATAATAAAAAGTTAAAAATTGTATATTTAATTTAGATGAAAAAAATATTTTTTTTTGTATAAAGTCAACTATTTTGAATGCTATAAATATAGTACTTATTCTTTATCAATTTTAATCATTCTTAATCTCATATTGTTCATCAAATTTCGTTTACTTCTACATTATCAACAACGAGCTTCATCCTTTAGGCAATTCAAAATTTAGATTTGTAGTATTTTGTATTTTTTTTGAAATAAAGGTTTTGAATAAGATTTTAATTGAAAAATAATAATAAATAATGTAATTGAAAAGAAAATTATGTGTGAAAACTGTTTAATTAAAAAGAAAAAATAATAAAAATTTAGATATATAAAAAAGTACAACAACTATACAATATAAAAAAAATGGTGGATTGAAATTTGTTTAAAAAGTTAAATGATTCAAGTTGTAAAGATGTTTAACCTAGAAAACACCCCTATATCTGCAAAAAAAAAATTAAAACAACTCTATTTTTACATAACATTTTTAAAACAACACTATTTTTGCTAAAAAAAAAACTCTGAGAGTTCTCCACATATCAAATAAGAGTTCGTGGTTGGATGTGCCATCTCTAGTTACTCATTGAGTAAGTAATCACATTTATCATCTTAGGTATAGCAAATGAGAAGCAAATTAAGTTATTAGACAATGCATTCAATAATTTATATATGCACAAAAACCCGCCCTTGAGAGTCTACTTTCAAGTTTCAACCCCTTTAACCTAAAATGCTCCGATCTATCTAAAAACCACAATGGTTCAATTATTTATTGATTATTTGTATGAAAACTAGCTCGAGTTGATTTAGATCTGGTAGGCTTAATAGATCTCAACCTCGATCCTGGTTTTATATTAATTATCAAGCCACATAATTAGACTTTAAAGATTATATCCAGTAAACTAGTTGGTAAGCTAGATATTGAGTGATAAATTTAACAGTTGGTTGAATAATAATAAGTTTTTTTGAACGACGTAGATGTTAGCTAATAAGTTAGTTGGTAGCTAAAAAATAACTGATATAATACTCATGTTTGATTAAAAAAAATAGTTAATAACCTAGTGATCAGAAAAAAAACAAGTTAAAAAAATTAGTCCATCTTAACATTACACATCATAATAATATATATGTTAATAATACAAATAAGATGATAAATAAAATATGAATAATATTGTTATATTAATTAATAGAACATCTATTTGAATTTTAGAAAAAGTTTAAATCCACTTATGTTTATATATATATATATATATATATATATATTTTTAACGGCAAGTTAATAGTTAGTGATTCGGACCCACAGTAATATCCATATGGGCAGTATGCGGGACCCGAACATTCATCTTAGGGGATAAACCTCCACTCCTCCATCATTTTTAGGAAAACCATCAGTCTTAAGGCTCGAACCCGAGACCTTATGGATGATGTAAAAACCCGGTACCGCTAGACCAGAGGCCCTTTGGTATTTAAATATATTATTAACAAAAATAAAGTATATTAACTGTATATATAATCTTAATTTAGTAAAATTAAAATAATAATTAATAACTAAATTAAATATTTTATTAGAACCCATTTACAAAAACATTTTCAAAATTGTTATGTATAATTTTTAAATTAATAATTTACAATTACTTTTTTTAGAAAGGGTATCCTTGGTATTTTACCTAGACTAATACCTAGCAACTTTAATACTGCTAAAACATGCAGTCCTTAGATAATTCCCCAGTGGCCACAAGTTATTTGTGTCTGGATTCGAGTTTAGAATAGATGGATTATCTAGCCTCATCCTCTACAAGTCTTAACCAGTAAACAAGCCTCGTGGTTTTTACAATTACTTTTGTAATTAAAAATTGAAAACACTTAATAATAATATGGGAAATAGTTAGTGACAAAAATCTCATGAAATTTATTAAAAATGGTACTTATATAGTTAAACGGCCATCCAATCAAAATTTTCAAAAAAATTAAAAAATAAATAACTTATAATGTGAAATGATCCCTCCCATTTAGACATAATTTCTTGAAACTATAAAAGGACTACCCAAAATGCCCAAACAAAAAATTACATTCAATTTCATCTTTATTTCAAAAAGTTCTATCAAATAATTATATTATTAAAATAGTAAATATATTAAATAATAGAGTAAACTACGATTTTAGTCCCTATGGTTTGGTATTTATAACGATTTTCGTCCCTATGGTTTAAAAACTGCTTTTTTAGTCCTTATGGTTTGTATTTCATTTCGTTTTTGGTCCTTCAAGCTAATAGGTTTTAAATTTTTTTTATTAAATTAAGGGTAGTATGGTCTTTTTACCTTTTTTATTTTAATTCCATTATATATCATTGTACTTGAGGTATTGATACAATGTATTAGAAGATTTATAAAAAATAAAAAACAAAACAAAAACCTAACCTAATACATAAACCCCATGGCCCCACCCCCAAAACCCATCTTCTTCCTCAATCATTTATACACCAATTTTTCCTCCATTGTTACTAGAAACAACAATCAACACAACACCTCCATTTTTTTCACCAAAATTCTGAATTGGAAAACACCTTATAACTCCAAGAACATAACTGAATCTTATAGAAGATATCTCTGAACCTTACTTTGACCAACATGCTAATACCAACAAAATCATCAATGTTAGAAACTTCTTGGAATGGAGATGCTTCAGTACTTATATATATATAAGTGGATCCATCACTCATATTCTCATCAACTTATGGAGTCTTGAAGAAAATTAAAATTTGATTTCTTATATCAACAAATATGGTATCTGGAACTGGTCTCGGCTGTCCAGATTATCTTTATAAAATAACAGGAGATTAATATATGTATATGATCAAAGCAAACTTAGCTTTTAGATTTTTATGGTATATATATATATGTGGTGATTAGAGCATGATAAACCATACATAAGAGAGAGGGGAGGGGGGTTAAGGTAAAAAATAATTATAAATTTCAAAATTAATTTTATTGTTACAAAACTTATAAATCTAATATGAGCCTTTGATTTTAAATTTAGAGATGGTTATCAAATAAATTAAAGATGTACTTAAGAGTAAATTAGAAACCGAATTAAACCGTACTGCATGTTGATTATTTGGATGTATGATCGAGATGAATTCGTAGAATTTGTAACAATTACATAATTTATATTTAAAACTTGTCTACACATATCATATTCTTGTATAATTATATATTATATTATGCAATCATACGATATATTTATAAATAATAAATAAAAAATATAAATTATATTATTTGGTTTGAATAAATTTTTAAAGAGGAAAAGGGAAAAAGACTAAAAAATTCCTTATGTAACGAATTTTTTTAAACATTAGAAAAAGGAACTAAATAGAGACGTTTTTAAAAATCATGATGGTCATTTAGAGTTTTCAAAACGGTAAGGACAAAACATGTATAACTGACAAATTACAGGGACCAAATTTATAGTTTCCTCTTATTATAATTACGAAAACCCTATGAAAGAGAAAATATCCGTTCGGATACGAAAAATCCATCCGAATCATATGCTTCGTCTTGCAACTTCTTGATCAAGACTTGAAATATTTCTAGAATCTTGAAGTCTTACTTATAATCGGTCAAATGTCCGGTTATATATCGTTTCGAAGTTGGTCAGAATCACTCTTTCTAGTTATTTTCCTTTTTAGCGTCATTGATCTGTGTTTTTGAATGTTATTTGCTCTGTACCGAACGGAAAAGCTATTGAAATCGTTGATCAACGAGTCTATACATCCAAGAAAACTATACTTTGTTTTTCTTGGGTAACCATGGTAGGCAGCAGCGCAGTCGTATTCCTTTTTGGTTACCGTGGGTGGGAATGCAAGTAGTGATTACTTATTGTTGGAAGCCCCAGATCTCTGAATCAATCAGAATACGTTAATTTTGCATTGAATCATGTCCATCAGGTTTCTTTCTTTACTTATTTTCATTTTTATTATTGAAGAAACCAGTTGCAATTCATCTCTCTGTCTATCAGGATGAACAACATGGCTAGAAACCCTAGGTTCTTTCTCTTCTTCTCACTCTTTTTTTTCTGTTTCTTTCCTCTGTTCTTTTTTGTTTAGTTTTCATATATTTATCTTTAACTTTCTTGAAGAATAAGCTTTAAACGGGAGGTCAGAACCACTTGGTTTTGATGCAGTGGCAACTGGCAAATGTTGAAGTTGAAAGAAGATTGAAGATGGTTAGTCTTTTTACCAATGCTATTATTTTATATTTAGGTCGGTTTTGCTTTGTAGGGTTACATGTTTTGTATGTCAATGGTTTTGCATATGACCATGTATTATCAGTGGATGCTGGAAGGGTACAAAAGAAGTGAGTGCATGCTTCCTAGAGAAAAATAACCAATCAGGTACAAGGACACTTTCTCTATTTGTGGACCCAAATTTATTCAAATTTTGATGATGAAAGATGGATTCAGAAGCAATATGCCGGTGTGTGAATTGTGGGTTTTCAAATAAGAAGTCAAAATTTGCAAATTCCGACTGGGGGTATGCTGTTCTTGTCTTCTTGATGTGAAACTTCTTTTTGTTATTTTTTCAGGTTTCTTTCTTTATTTATTTCCATTTTTATGGTTGAGGAAACCTGTTCCAATTCATGTCTGTGTCTATCAGGATGAACAACATGGCAAGAAACCCTGGGTAAGTTCTTTCTTTTTGATCCATTTAAGTGGTTCTCTTTTTGAACAGAGACTTCGGATGATGGCCTTCTGCAGAAAATATTGAAGCTGCACATGAAGATGAAAGCAAAGATATTCCTCTGCCTCCAGATGTGAGCAACTATATGATTTCTGAGGTTAGTAATGGGAAAGTGTCAAGTTTTTTCTCTTCCTTTTTTTATTATGACTAACAATTTCATAATGGTTACTGTGTCTTGAGACCTGCATAAAATAAAGAATGATGCTTCTACATTAAATGGGAGCACATAACCACTATGTTTTGATGTAATGGCAGATGTTGAAGTAGGAAGAAGATGTTAGATGGTTAGCCTTTTTACAATGCTATTCCTTTTATTTATGATGGTTTTACTTTGTAGGTTACATGTTGTGTGTTTCAATGTGACAATGGTTTTTCGTTTGACTATCTATTCTCATTGGATGCTGACTTATAGCAAAGCGGATACCGGGATGTGGTGAGCAATGATTCTATTTTATTTTTTGAGTTCTCATTTAAACAAGATACGAGCTGCATCTTTTTATAGTATCTGATATAACTTCATTTTCTTTTATGAGTCATGGGATGCAATAAACTAAACGACAAATAAGTCGGAATAAAACTTCCACATCTGAGATTTTTGATACCAGCTTTCTGGCTCTACCACTGCCTTAGGACAGTTCTACCATTTCAAAGAGGTTGTTTGTTATCCCTCTCTCACCGAACATCCAAAATAACACTTTTTCACATACTCTGAGGATAGTAAAAGGTATGTTAGATCTTCCTTTTCTTCATTGATTTTATTACAGCCACTAATCAGTTTATAGCTTCCAGGTGAAAAAGTGAAACCCTGGTCCACAAAAAAAGCTAAACTAGTAAATTGCATCGTAATGTACTGTGGAGTATGATATTATACTCCTCAACTCAAAGAGATGATGTACAAGTATAGATCATTGTTCGTGTTTGCATAGGACATATAAGTATAGATCATTGTTCGTGTTAGCTTGGGATTAAGATGTCATTTACAATTGGACCTACCTTTCATCTCTACTTTGTTGTTCTTATGTGCAGGACGTCGACCCAAAACTATCAGGGACACTACAAGAAAAATGACTTTTAGAGACCACAAAAGTCGTGGCAAAAAGTTAAAATGTCGTCTCAAAAACTCTTTCGAGACCACGGTCGTCCCAAATGCCCGCGTCTCTGAAGCCTCGTGGCTAAAAGTTTTTTTTGCCACCACATAGTGTTGTCTCTAAAAGTAATCACTTTTTGCCACGACATGTCATCCCTAAAAGTAATTATTAATTTAAATTATTAATTTCTTGTTGTGAGGACATGTGGTCTCTAAAAATAATTATTAATTTAAATTATTAAGTACTTTTTGCCACAACAATTGGTCTCTAAAAACAGTTTTAACTTTAAATACATATTTACTTTTAGAGACCACATGTCCTGACAAAAAGTAACCACTAAAAAAATATAGAGTTACTTTTAGAGATGACATGTCCTGGCAAAAAATAACTGTTAATAAAAATAAATAATTACTTTTAGAGACCATTTTGTCGTGGCAAAAGTCCCCGACATATTACATATTAACTAAAACAAACGATAAATCAACACAAAAACCATAATTTCATAAAACACAAAACCAATATTCAAAGTTTAGTAATATTTAAAGTTGTTAAACCAACTAATCATCATAATCCAAAGTTGTTAAGCTAAATAATCGTCGTCTAATCTTCCTCATGATCGTCGGAATCTTCGTCGTCATCATCAACCCGAGATTGTGATGATGATGCTTGACTTCGCTTATAGGCATCATAGTCAAATGGAGGGGCCGGTGTTGATACAAACGGTGGTAAGTTGGCCATATTACAATTAGGGATCATACTTGAGAAGAATTGAGCCAACTCTTGGTACCGTTTTCGGTCAACTTCTTCACGATGTCTTTCCCAAGCTTCTTGCGCAGCGCGTAGCATATCTACGTTTGAAGTTGGTGTTGAAGCGGTAGATGAGGACGGAAAAGCCGACTGGCGTTTTAACTTTCGTCCCAATCCGACATTGTGACCACGGCGTTCACCGAACACCTTCTTGAAGATTTCTTGCTCATTTATCGAGTTAGATGATGCTGATCCGTTTTGAGTCTGACTTTCCAACTCCGCAACCAATTTCTCCTAAAATTTCAAACGAGGATGGTTAGTGATACAAACCGTCAATTCAATAATTTATCAAAACTAAACAATTATTACATAATAATTACTTACATAATCATCTTTTGCCTTCTCATTTACCCATCCACTCGCCGGCTTATAATGCATGTCGCAAAAATTATCTATCGATCCTCGAATTTCTTGTGTCTCGGGATTCATATATTATAAAAGAAAATACATATTATTATTACAAAGCCAACACCCCGATATTCCCCATGTTCTGCCTATTAACAACGTATAAAATACAACAAAGTCCAAGAATTTTACCTTTTTAAATCGTGTATTCACGTAAGATCGAGATCCGTGAAAACTACAATAAGGTAGTTTGGCCCGATTCTCAGAATTTTTCTTTGCACGATTTTGCCACTGTTCATTTAGGAAGATATCATCTATTAATTTGTTCCATGGTTCAAGTCTCACGTTTGTAGGTGGATTTCTTCGGGCAGTATTCACATCTTCGAGACCTCCATGTTTCTTGAAATGCGCGTGTAATCGATATTTAGCACCAGCATATCGGTTCGCGCAATATCGGCTAAGGCCATTCTCTATGGCAGGCCAATCGGGCGTATTGCGACCGATGTCAAAAAAAGACTGCAAGACATAAAATAAAAGTGTCAAAATAAGATTATATTAAGCTCGTTAAGCCACAACCAAACAGCCCCTTAATGAAAAACCAATTAAACTAGCCATTAAGCCACAACCAAACAACCCCTTGATGAAAAACCAATCAAACTAGCCATTAAGCCACAACTAAACAGTCCCTTAATGAAAAACCAATCAAATAAGCCATTAAGACACAACCAAATAGCCCCTTAATGAAAAAACAATCAAATAAGCCATTAAGCCACAACCAAACATCCCCTTAATGAAAAACCAATCAAATAAGCCATTAAGACACAACCAAACAGCCCCTTAATGAAAAAACAATCAAATAAGCCATTAAGACATAACCAAACAGCCCCTTAATGAAAAACTAATCAAACTAGCCATTAAGACACAACCAAACAGCCCCTTAATGAAAAACCAATCAAATAAGTCATAACCAAACAACCCCTTAATTAAAAAACAATCAAATAAGCCACAACCAAACAACCCCTTAATGAAAAACCAATCAAATAAGCCATTAAGACACAACCAAACAACCCTTTAATGAAAACTAATCAAATAAGCCATTAAGACACAACAAAACAGCCCCTTAATGAAAAATCAATAAAATAAGCCATTAAGCCACAACCAAACAGCCCCTTAATGAAAAATCAATAAAATAAGCCATTAAGACACAACCAAACAGCCCCTAAGCCATAACAAAACAGCCCCTTAATGAAAAACCAATCAAATAGGCAATTAAGACACAACCAAACAGCCCCTTAATGAAAAACCAATCAAATAAGCCATTAAGACATAACCAAACAGCCCCTTTATGTAAAATCAATCAAATAAGCCATTAAGACATAACCAAACAACCCCTTAATGAAAAACCAATCAAACTAGACATTAAACTCTAATGGATTTAGTAGGTATTACCTCAACTCGCGGGAGTATCTGCATTTTGTCATCACTAGGAACATCTTCCCAAGTCATATAGAATGGATCGATGAGAGAACGTACTAGACTTCCAATTAAACTGTTCATCATCCTCCCATTATCTCCCATAGCATTATATGTCTTTTCAGATTTATCAAACATTACAGGCAAAGGCCTACTACCATTTGCTTTCCAAGCTGCCTCTATATTCTTTCCTATTGACGGACCTCGCTTGTTTTTTGGTTTCGCTACATTAACAAAGACATTAGAAAGTAACGACATATTGAGAATATAGAAACATGAAACAGAAAAAGTAACTTACAGATTTCGCATGAAGCACGTATCCTACCCAAACGACGATCAGGAGGATCACCACCACAATCTCCACCATGTTCGCGAGCTACAGCAGCCATTGCTTCACAAAAATCATAGTTGGCATACAACAATGGAATTAGAATAATGCCCAACAACAATAATAATTAAAAAAAATTACATTCAAGGCAAATTACATTGAAAAAAAGTCAAATTACTAGAACAATAATAGAATCATTCAAGGCAAATTACATTGAAAAAAATTCAAATTACAAGATATCAATCGGGACCATCACTAGAACAATATTCGACTACACAATCACCATCAACATCATCCAGATCATCTTCGTCTAAATCAGCTTCTTCATTTTCTTCGTCTTCATCACTAATGATATTGTCATCGTCCAAAATTGGATCAGTAGTAGGGACATCATTAACTATACTTGATTGACCCACTCTTTCTGAACTCACATAAGGCAATTCTCCCAAGTCAACAGTCAACACAAGATTAGACGAGTTGTTGTTGTGTACTACATCTATCTCATTAACATCGTTGATGGTTGGAAGATCCCATATTTTTCGATGATTAACATCTTCCACAACCCTCCAATGACGGTTTTGAGAAGGATCTTCAATGTAGAACACTTGTTTTGCTTGTGTAGCAAGAATGAATTGGTCATCTCTAAACGATTCAGAACTAATGTTGATGCTAGTGATATTATTTTTAATAACACAACGTCCCTGTCTTCTATTAGTGTTGAACCACTTACATCGAAACAACACAACCGAATAACCATGCAAATAAAGCAACTCTACAATATCCTCCAACTGACCATAAAATGTAGAACCATCTTCTCCGGGACTGCAACGCCGCTGTTTTGAGTGGTGCGTCGAATGTCACGAGTGTGTGTCACAAATCTCACACCATTGACTACACAAGAGGTGTAATAGTTTGCATTGATATGTGAACCATATGCCAAAGCATGTAATTCCTCCGTACACTCAGGAGACCCAACTTCTCGCAAATGAAGCATCTAGAGAACAATAAATGTATTTATTTTCGAGTTCAATTAATTTTATATTATTAAGTAGTCTACTGTTTGTAAAATGTGTTTACCTTCGAGTAAAACCATGAAGCAAAGTCGGTTTGAAGATTTCCTTCGGGCTTTTCAGAGGTAAATTGGCTACATTGTTATAATAAGTATTAGAATAATAAAATTTAATTTAAGAAAAACTTATTGTTTAAAGAGACACTTACTCGATGTAAAGTTGAACTTCACGGCAATTGTTGAGTACATACCACTCGAGTACTTTTCGAACCCTCTGTTCAAGAAATACAATTGTATTCTTGCTTGTTGGTCGACATTGTGATTGAAACACGGATAACTGCCTCTCGGGAATTACAATATCCTCATTTCTGTCAGGACGATTGAACTTAGTTTGTACACCCTGAAAATACATGGAACAAAAGGTCAAAGCTTCGTCTGCTACATAACCCTCCGCTATGGAACCCTCAGGCCTAGCTTTATTCCTGACATAATTTTTCAACTTCTTCATGTATCTTTCAAAGGGATACATCCATCTGAAATAAACTGGTCCTCCAAGAATAGCTTCTTCTGGCAGATGAAGAACCAAGTGAATCATTATGTCAAAAAATGCCGGAGGAAATATCATTTCCAATTTGCACAATATGCTAATCAACTCCTTTTCGGCTTTCATCATATCTTCTACCACCAAAGTTAGTGCACAAAGTTGTTTAAAAAACGTGCAAAGTTCACAAATAGTGGTTGCAATATCCTTCTCTAAGTACCCTCGAACCCCTATTGGTAGCAAGCGTTGCATAAGAATGTGACAATCATGAGATTTCAACCCCGTTACATTGGTATCATTTTCGCTAACTTTCTTCTTAAAGTTTGATCCAAAGCCATCTGGTAGTTTGACTTCTTTTATGAATCGACAGAAATGCCGTCTATCTTCTATAGTGAATGAGTAGTTCAAATAGTAAATTAAGGCAAGATAGATATACACAATACAATATTATATATTTATATTTTCATAATTGTATGTTTAAATAAAAAATTATGGATTAGGAGTGCATGTTTTTTTACCTACTATGAATCTTTAATGTACAAGATGTTGTTGTCCTTTCTTAAATGACAGTTTGTTTTTCTGTAACAAGACAATCCGTTTGCGAGCTATGGAGGACAGTATGGTTTATCTTCTCTTTCTCCATTGATTTTACAACACCCCGCGCTAATCACTTCATAGCTTCCAGCTTCATGGTAATATCCTGAGGCCGCAAAAGCAACTCCAGGTGAAACCTTGCTCCACAATGATTGTTTGTTTAATGTTTTCAAATTCGCTTAACCGGGATTGAAAGTTCTTTTTAGCAACAATCTTTGTGTATATGATTGATAATTGTACTCTCTCCGGATGAAGAAGAGGTGTCCATTAACTTTGAAAGTGAAAGAGGTTATAATTTCTCACCCTCATAATTGGTATTTAATCTAGTTTATGACCTTGATTCTGTTATTATTCTTCCAATATACTTTATGTATTTCATTGTTCTGATAAGTTTGCAGTTGTAATGTCTTGATTAGTTGATTTCCTACATGTGTATCTTCCAAGTTATGACAGTTTATCGCTTGTTTGCATGTTCATATATACTACCATTATCTTGATATGGTTACCTTTCTCTAGTTTCTCCAATTCTTCTATATCATTGTTTTATTTTGGTACTATGGGTTATATATGTATATATATCCTTCATATGTCATGAGCATCTTTTAGCTTTTTCTTTTTGTACTTTCATCATAGCTATTTGTCGTCATTGAGGTTGACATATAATTTGCAATATGTGGTAGGTCAATCTCTTAAAAAGTTTTTATTTTCCTCTGTTTGATCATTTTTTTGCTAACTTTCTTTTTATGTTAGATGTTACTATGACAACTGTTTCTTTTGACAGCTGGAGGTGGGGGAAATACATAAAAGAGCATGTTAACCATGGACATACCGAGCATACAATGGCACATGCCACCACTTTATGGTTCCGTTCTATATATATATATATATATATATATATCTATACTATATTATAAAGCA
This sequence comes from Silybum marianum, assembly GCA_036898165.1. Classification (NCBI taxonomy): domain Eukaryota; kingdom Viridiplantae; phylum Streptophyta; class Magnoliopsida; order Asterales; family Asteraceae; genus Silybum; species Silybum marianum. Next base: position 4,427,432 of record CM072532.1, read on the forward strand.
TTTGGCCAAAAACTTTTAAAAACAACCTTTTAAGCCTTAGGTACTGCTATTTAATGTTAATTACTTAATTTTTAAGATTACAAGTAAATTATGCGTAATTGCAACTTATTAAAGCTTCATTTCTAAATTCGTGTAACTAACTACAGATAACCATAAACAAATACAGGATAAACATCTAATTTTAAATATAAAAAATCTAAACTATAATTAAGATAATCATTGAGTTCTAACAAAATACTTAACTATTATCTTAATAAAAAATTATATTATTAAAGCAAAAATAAATTACTTCGTTATTAAATCTAAATTAAATTATGATAGAAAATTAAATTAAAGAAATTACATAAAAAAACGAGAACTTTTAAATGAAACATTAAAATCGTTTTCTCAAAACCACATAAAACTATTAGAACATCGATAGATAAAAAAATTAAAATGAAACTTAAAATCGAGCTAGAATCTCGCTGCATTGCGGGAGTATCCTTCTAGTATATATATATGGATTGTATATTGTTTATTAATAGTGACAGGGTCGTTATATAGAACTCTCTTTAATTAAGCCAAGTTCACAAGTTGAATAGTAATTAGATTTTCATGCATCGGTCTCTTACCAGATTTTTTGGGCAAGTAGTGAGAGGTCTTACTGATCAAGTAAATGCTGATTAAAAATTACTGGTTACCAAATATTTTTCTACTTTTTGGAGCCTATCTGCCAGTCCTTTGAGTTCTTTCTTTTTGTCAGTGGCTTTCCTGTAGGCTGTAGCCCAGTCGTGCATCTTCGGCCTTCATCGCTGTGTTGACTTCCTTCGGTTGCTTTTGGTTTGGTAATTTTCTTTCTGGATATTTTTGTCCATCCTATCCCATCTCTGTCTCCGGTTCAGATGCAAGATATGGTAAGATCTTAGTAAGCACCCCCTATCTTTGCTAAACTTGACATTAACTATACAAATGAACGGTTACTTGATAATTGAACTATTTACCAAAATGTTTTGATGGACTAAAATCTAACCCGATATGATAAGTAACAATGTTAAATCTTACCTTAGTGAGTGTTTAACGGGTAAGTGATATGATAACCCCCCCCCCCCCCCCCCCCCTCTCCTCCTTACTTCCTTCATGTATTGACCATTAGAATCCCTCATATTGCCTTTGCTGTCAATTTTGTGTCTCAAAACGGTTTTAAAACTAAGCCCTGATATAGGGGTGTACGCAGTTGGGTTGGTTGGTTTACGGCAATTTTACAACCCAACTGAACTATGACGGTTTGAAAATTCTCAACCCAACCTTGCCGGGTTGAAGTGGGTTAATTGGGTTAGGTTGGCGGGTTCTTAGTTACATAAACGTGTCTAATGAAATAACTTATAAGACTTCAGTTTATAAGACCAAACTATAAAACATTCTATTTAAAAGGGTCACAAAAGGTTTATAGAACACTTTTGGGCGTTTTGACTAGGGTGTGCACGGGTTGGGTTGTGCTAGGCTAACCCAATTTCAACCCTCCTAATTGGCGCTTTTGCGGTTTGACGGCCGGTTGGCGGTTTTGAGGGTCGGGTTTAATTGGGCACCGCTACCCTAATGTGCCTTAACTAGACAAACCTCATTTGAGGGTCGGGTTTAATACGGTTGGTAAACCTCATTTGAGGCACGCCATGACTTGTTTTTACTAGGTGTGATAGAGTTTTTAGTATTTTTTTTTTTTACCTTTTACGTTTCACTTTATATGGATATAAAACGAAACTATAAAACCCCTTTCAAGTTCTACTTTTGATTATTTGAACACAAAGTCATTAACCCCACACCCTTCACATTTCATCGAGTGATCATGCTACAAACAAACAGTTTTCTGTTGTAAACTAGGGATAAAGGAGAGCATGATACGTGTCTCCACATTCGTCATGAATAAAGAAATTGGACTATTTATGATTAATGATACATCGTTCATAATGATTTATGCATCGTTCATGATTTATGATAAATCAACAAGTTCATGACTAATAACTCGTAAATGTATGGGGCACATAGCATGCTCTCCTTTATCCCACGATTCACAATAAAACTTAGGTTTTCCATTCAACCTTCCCATAAGGTTGACATTTGACCTTATTGTCATGCAATGATTCACCCCATTTAGCACCTTGCATCTATCTCATCTCGTTGTAGTTAAAAACAACGGCACTTTATGTTCATATCTTTCCCTACTTAGGCATGATGTCATTTGGCTTGTTTAATCCGCATCATTATAAAGCCTTATTACGGCTTTCTAATTTTCATGAACTGTCCCATGAAAATGGAGCTTATTTTACTCTTTATCATAGCCAGTCCTGATATTTCAGATGTCCAATTTGAAAAGTCAAAAAAATGTTCTTAATGTATGTATGCCCATGATGGTTGCCCAATTTCATTCAATAGTAATTAAAATCAAAAGAATTATTTTGGTAAATTTGTTTCGATTAAATAATAAAAATAATTTTGTTTATTTTAGTTTGAGTTTTGTATACTTTATTCTAATTTGTTTTAATTTCGTCATAATAATATATTTTTGTTATATTTGTGACAATATTTATAGAAATAGAATTGACGTAATTAAAGAAGAAAGAAAACAAGATGTTACTAGATGATTCTTGACGTTTTTAGTTATTTAACCAACAAAACAATTAAACAAGTAATATTAAACGAAAGAGCAGATTAATTACAGGATTCCCTATTTGAGTGGTTACTTAAAGGTAGCGTGTGACAACTTCAAAATCAGGTTTCTATTTGTTACATGATTCTAGATGAATGCATGTGACGTCTTTCAGAGGAATTGGATGAAGTTTTGTATATGTTTGAAGGATTACTACGAAAACAAGTGGATCTTACACAAAGTCGTTGAATATTAGCCTCTTTGTATTTGAAGATTTCACAATGATATGGCTCAGTAGTTTTGACTTTACGTATTTTATTTTTTAATTGATAATATAAGTATATGACGATTCGGTGAATGTTTGTTGCCAATGGGTTTTGCAAAAATAAATGATAGTTCATATGATAGGATTGAACCTCATCCCTCTCAAGTCTCAAATGCAATGTAAATAGTACTTATAAACTTCTCTAATTTGATTTTAAAGAAAATGTTTGTAATATGAAAACCAATAATGCATATTATAATTTTGACGATTTTTTATGCGATTCTATATATATTACGACTAAAATTCATTTATTAAATGTTTAAACGATATCACTTATCTTATTGATTAAGCATAACAAGAACATAAAATCTTACCAGATAAAGGCATAACAAACATTGAGTATTACTTGCCCGATAAGTAAGAAAAAATATTTTTACCCGGTAAGTAAGAATTTTTTTACCCGATAAGCGTTTATCTGGTTTAAGACATTTACGAACAATTTATCTTGATAACAGAGAATCACATAATATTAATTACTGACAAGGTAAGAGAGGGTAAGTTTGTCGGTTAATGATTACCGGAAAAATGTTTGGTAAATGACCATAAATTATGAAGTTATTAAAATTATATTCTCTTCTTTTTTTCAAACTTCTAATTTAATAATTACATAATTAAAATTGTATGAAATTCATAAAACTCTAAAAATGCACAATTTTCTGCTAACTTCAACAAAATGATAAACATATTACTTTTTTTTCATATTACAAATATCTTTTTTAAATTGATCGTAAAACACAATTTATAAATTAAAACTTATGAACAAAGCTGTATTATTTTTCAATGTACTTTTTAAAATTACAGATTTAGTCCTTGTAGTTTACAATTTCTTTTTCTTTTTTATGGTTTATAATATATTGTTTTTTCATTAATATGATCTATAATTTATTGTTGTTTAATGTTATACCAATAATAAAGTTAGCCTCACAATGAAAACAATAATGAATTACCAATCATAAAGACAAAATCAGTAATTTTAAAATCACAAGGACTAAAGTGGCAACTGATGATAAACTACAGGGACGAAAAAAATCGTAGTTTACTCTTAATTAATCACGTTGCTAATGTTTTGGTGTAAGAAGATATTGTGAAGTCGAGTAAAAAACCCCCACCGCTACGGCTACATTGCGAAGTATATAAATCTCCGTTTCTGCTCCATCGAACCCTAAAACGATCTCATTTTCCCCCAATTACTCACCGGAAATCTTTATCTTCCTCCGATCGCTCTTCCTTATCTCGATCTTCATCTAGCTATGGAAGCTACCGCCGTTCAGGTATATATTTTCTCGCCACCTTCTTGTCTGATTTTCATTTGATGTTGCTTTCTATCTATCTACTTCTTTCGTTCTTTTAAGCAAACTTGAATTGTGATTTTCTATATCAAATCTGTCTTTTTTACATGATTGCAATTCGACTATGAATGCTGATTGACGAACGAAATATATATAGGGTCTGTGACTAATGTCTTTTTGTATTTAGCTAGCTTATCAGTATGTGCGATGAATCTTTAGATCCGATCAATGAATGGTGATTCCTGTGGCTGACTGATTCTAGAATTTGTTATGACTGCTGGTTTTGGACTCCATTTTTTGTAGTGCGATGAATCTATATATATGTTGTAAGAAGATGCACAATTTTTGCATCGTGCATGAAGATCTGTACGGATGCATCTTTTGGACTCCAAACCAAGATGTACTTTCATTTCCAATCCATTTCAGATCAGAAAGACTCTTTAAAACATGCAAGATGCCATTAGGTGAAGATATGATAACTTCTCTGTCCTGCAAAAAAAAATGGATTTCTTCAGACCAAAATTTCAGTTCCATTCTTGTTTTTCCCTCTCCACTCCATCCAATCTGCCTATCCAACTTCTAATAGTTTAACTGATTGATTTGTGAATCTACCCCAATCATAAATACTGTTCCATATTATGATCAATACAAAAAAAATCGGTGTTATAGGACGCCAAGTATGTCTAAATGATGTATGATGTCTTGATAGACTACTTAATATATATATATATAGTTGTATGACCAAATAATTGTGTAAATAAGGCACTTTTGGTTTTCCTAACAAATTTTTTATGACACTCTTGAAATAAAACGTCATATTTGACTTTTTGTATAACATTATTTGAAAAATGTTATAAAAAAAGCAGGTGTCTTTGTAAGAAGTTGTGTTCATATGACATTTCTCATATGTCCTACACAAAAACTAGAATTGGCTTGCCTATTAATGGGGAACTCAAAATTTGTTTATGGAACTACACAGGGAGCTACCATTGACCAACATTATTATTTGATAAACAGTACTGAACACATAAGGTGAAGTGTCAGCCTAGTATTTTATGTTTCAACTCTCAACTGTTTTTTCTTTAATTTTCTGGAAATTAAAAACAGGGATAAGACTTAAGTTGTAAGTATGTGTTAACTGTTAAATACTCATTTAAGTGTTTTGTAGTAAACAGACGTGTTGATCATCGGATGCTATTGTTTCAGTTTAATAGAATATTCATTCTTGAATGCTTATGCTCGATCGATGTTTTGATTATTCATCGGCAACGTATTGACAGAAGTAGACACAAAAATGCATACATGTTTATACTTCACACTTTATAGTTATATTGCTTCCTGATGTTGCTGGTATAGTAATTAATGGATTATTTTTAAACAGGGTTCAAAGAAAATGGCAATGAGAAAATGCAGGAAAGTATCTGAAGAAGAACGGATGATGAGGAAGAACTATTCTGCCTTTCTTCCGGATCACCTCCTATCAGAGATCCTCAGAAGGGTTCCTACTAATGTCCTTCGTTTCAAGGCCAGGTTTGTTTGCAAAAGATGGTTCAATATTGCTACTAACATGATCTTGCTAGACCATGCTTCTTTTATAGTCCAAGAGTCAAATGGATCTCATTTGGCACGCCATGTGGTAATAAGGGAAGAAGAACAAGGACCAGAATTAGAAGCCCAGCAACTTGACATACCCTATACAGGCCGGATAAAATCTTGGTGCAATGAGTTCCTACTAATAACGGACCCCAATAGAAAAGAATCTTTGTACGTATTTAATCTGATCACCAAGGAAGGACGACATCTTCCCAGATGTTCGACATCTTGCGGAGGACACTACACTAGGAGATGTGCAGTGGCCCTCTCCTTTGATGGATTCAAAGGAGTATACAAGGCCCTTCACGTGTTTATGGGCCCACCAATCCAATGCAAGATTATTGTCTTCAAAAGAGACATTACCTCTCGTGCCGGCTCAAAATGGAAAAAGATTGAAGTGCCTTCTTATGTGGGTGAAGGGCAATACTATTGGGGTGACCTAGTTCCAGTTCAAAGTAGGTACTTTCACTGGAATTTTCACTCCCCCAAATACTTGGTTTCCATGGATATGGTGAAAGAGAAATTTTTCCAAACTCCCCTCCCAGGATCCAACGAGGGCCGTAGGAGCGTCCGTTACTCTATTATTGAGATGAGTGGTTCCCTCACTCTCCTTGATAGTGTTTCTTGGGGCCAAGCAAATCTATGGATTCTTAAAGATTTTCAAAGGATGAAATGGGAGAGGTTGCAGTCAATAACTATCCCAAGTCATCTGGGCTTGGTTATATATCCTCCGGTTAAAGTTCTTCCATTTCCTATCGCTGGCGTTATAAGTAAGAGATATCTCATATTCAAGAAACCTGGATGCAAATCTGGTCTCTTTAGTTTTGATCTGAAAACTAAACTCGTGAAAGAGTTTGACATTGAAGTTGGCGGCAGTGATCGTTGTGTGACTCATTCATCAGCACCAAGTTATCTGTAAGTGTAAGTAAGGTAGACTTGTAGCTTATGCCATGAAACATAACTAGAAAATCAAAAGCATAAAAGAGGTGTTGTTCTCATTATAGTGTAGGATAATCGAATTTAAGCTTTAAACAAATAATTTCCCTACTGCTACCTGGTACCTGGATCATGTAAGAATATGCAATCTTGCTTGTACTCTTGTGTTTAATTATTCCTGTTGTTTAACTGCATTGATACTTGCTAATTGTATGAGAACATCTTTTAGGGATTTTTGCTACATCTGGTGCAAGTAGAATATTATCTTGTGTGCAAGGTAAATGATAAACATCTGCCAATTGCTGTATATATCTTGTGTGCATCAGATCTAATTAGCTTCCCCTTCGTATTACTAGTTTTTTGTCATTTGGATAACTACTGGGTATGATTTGAAGCTAATAATAATCAATCTTTTTTTGTTAATTTGAATAGTTAGGAAGTTTTACATTTGCCTTTAGTCTGCCAATAAATTAAATTAGGCTACGTTTTAATTAGGGTTCAACTGATGTTTTCTTACACAATTTCGAAGCTGAGATGATGATTGGTAGACGGGGATGGTTTTTTTTAGGTTCAAATCCCTTGTCCCAACAAGTTGTCCAATAGGTGGACGGAATGTTTTATAACACTTGATTTATAGGACAAGAAAATAAATCATCTCTAAAGGCATATTGTAAAAAATTTATAGAACATTTTTGGACGTCTTAAAAAGTTTTTTAGGACAATTTTAATACAAAGTTTCTTATTAGTTATTTCGTAGGATATTTCTGAAAAGTTTCCGATAAATTCAATTTTCTGTAGTACACTTGTTTTATAACATATTTTTTAAACGTATTGTCTTATAAAATAGATAATATTTTTTTTTCTTAAATGTTCTAAAATTTTATTACGACGTCCAAAAACGTGCTAACTTATCACAACGTCTTTAGAAAGGACACTTTATTTTTTCATCTTATAAATTTAGTCTTGTAAAGCGGTCTATTAACATACTGACGTCTTATATAAACCAAATTTTGTTGTAGTGTTTGTTTTTTATAACCCTTGTTGTTTCTGACTCAAACGTGCTTACTTCTTAAAGTGCTAACTTCTGACCTTTAATCTTCACCAAATAATACTAGTAGTTAGTAGTGGCAGATACGCAAGTCTAGTGACAAAACATTTAACTGTAATCAACACGAATTGCAAAGAAGTATCATAATTAAAAATTGTTGACTTCGTGGCTTAAATTTTCTGGTGATAAACCAATTACGCAAAGATGAGAAATGTGTGTTTTTTAGGGGAGTGTGAGTCTTCGTGAGCATTAATTGGTTTGGGAAAACGCATATATAAGATTTTATAGGATGATAGTTTGTAGGAATAGTTGTATGGTTTGGAACATAATGAGTTTCTTTGTTCTTGGTGCAGAGTGCGCATCTTTGTCAAATCTCAGTAAAATTCTTGTGTTCTTAGATTAGGTAGAACCCATTTGAATTTCTCGAGCTCTTAAAAAAAACATGTATTTGCTGGTTTCCTTTTTCTGTGATCAAATGTTATCTTCACTTCATAAAACACAGTGTTTATCCCCAACAAAAAGAACTATGCTTTGCTAGCATTTTAGTTGGAACCAATTTAGCATAAAGACCTAAAAGATGTTTGATCTAACATGATTGTATATGTGTCAATGCGATTAAACAATGGGATACAACCCAATAATACAAGCAGCATTGCATTTTTACATGATTCCAGTACAAAGGTAGTAGTGAAACTATTTGTCTATAACTTTATTCCATTATCCTACAGTATATTGGAGAACAACACCTTTTATATGCTCTGACATTTTTTACTTGTGGTTTATGGCATGAGTTGCAAGTCTACCTAATTAACTTATAGAAAACTTGGTGCTATATATTGGATGAACCACACAGTGATCACCATCTCCAACTTGGATGGGTAGTCTTTTCATGAGTTTATCTTTCAGATGATCATAACTAAACATACCAGACTCAGATCCAAGTTTCCTGAAGATGAATATCTCTTACTTATTACACGACAGACGGAAATTAAGGAACATTAGGAGGAGGATATATGGTTGAGTCCAATAACCCGGGACTCTTATAGACTGCAACCTCTCCCATTCCATCCTCTGAAAATCTTTAAGAATCCATAGATTGGCTTGGCCCCAAGAAACACCATCAAGGAGAGTGAGGGAACCACTCATCTCAATAATAGAGTAACGGACACTCCTATGACCCTCGTTCGATCCTGGGAGGGGAGTTTGGAAAAATTTCTCTTTCACCATATCCATGGAAACCAAGTATTTGGGGGAGTGAAAATTCCAGTGAAAGTACCTACTTTGAACTGGAACTAGGTCACCCCAATAGTATTGCCCTTCACCCACATAAGAAGGCACTTCGATCTTTTTCCATTTTGAGCCCGCACGAGAGGTAATGTCTCTTTTGAAGACAATAATCTTGCATTGGATTGGTGGGCCCATAAACACGTGAAGGGCCTTGTATACTCCTTTGAATCCATCAAAGGAGAGGGCCACTGCACATCTCCTAGTGTAGTGTCCTCCGCAAGATGTCGAACATCTGGGAAGATGTCGTCCTTCCTTGGTGATCAGATTAAATACGTACAAAGATTCTTTTCTATTGGGGTCCGTTATTAGTAGGAACTCATTGCACCAAGATTTTATAGGGTATGTCAAGTTGTTGGACTTCTATTTCCGGTCCTTGTTCTTCTTCCCTTATAACCACATGGCGTGCCAAATGAGATCCATTTGACTCATACACTATAAAAGAATCATTGGTCTAGCAAGATCATGTTAATAGCAATATCGAACCATCTTTTGCAAACAAACTTGGCCTTAAAACGAAGGACATCCGTAGGAATCCTTCTGAGGATCTCTAAAAGGATGTCATTTCTAAAAAAGGCATAAATGTTCTTCACGACATTCTCTTCGTCTTCATATTGAGCATTTTGTCATTGCCATCTTCCTCGAATTCTATTTTGCAAATAATACTGTGGATTTATGCCTCCAAAAATGAAGAAACAGTGTCAACCATTGAAGCTTCAAATCTCGCCTTAGTCACTCTTGTGTGTTTCATGTGACTTAAAGAAAAAAGAGTGGCAAGCATTGTACTTCAACATCTCGATGGCGGTCTTCTCGGTGGTTTTCTTTGCCCGTGGTTTTCGTTTTGGGTTTTTCACTTTTACATAAAATCAGGTGTCCTTTCTGACTTTTATTTCTCTGCAATTTATTTATATATGTGTGTTGGTATTTCGATCGTTAATTGGGTTATTTGTTTGTCGAAGTTTTCGGTAGATAATTTCCGATTTCCCGTTTGAATCAATACGGTTCTTGTCCTGAGTCTGTTGATTTTGGACTACTTTACATTTTCTTTTATGCAGCAAACATGAGGAAAAGATATAGCTATATGCCAAGTGTGTAGAGGGAACATGCTACTTGCAGATAAAGGGGCTGTTTACCAAACATTTGTCCGGTAAGCGCTTACGGGTAAAATTTAACACTATCATTTATTTACCTGGTAAGCGTTTACCGTGGTAAGAGTCGTAGCACTCACAGCTTACCGGGTAAGAGTAGACTCCTGTTCCTTGCCTCATTCTTACCGGACAAGATTATTGGTTTTTACTATATATTTATCCGTTAAGGTAATGCCACTTGGTAAACGCTTACCCGAGTAAGTTTGGTAAACGGACCCTTAGACTGATACTATCCCTATGTTTTTGTATGTTGATGTTACAGGACAGTTTAAATTGTCGGTTCCACCAGCTTCCAGTCGAGTTTTATAGCCACCGCTCGCTTTGATTTTTGACAAGATGCCCTCCAAATTAAATTGGTAAACATTCTGAATGAATTTTCCCATGGTCCAGAATTGCAGCAGTGCAAATTATATAGCTAGGTGGCTCGATTCGGATGGATGCCATAGTCCAGTTAAATAATTTTTTCAACCTGTTTTTTAGACGTTCTACTTTACTGTATAACTGTTTAAAGTGAAGATATTATTCAAAATGCAACAACCATTATATTTCATCCAAAAATTCTCTTTTAGTTCAAAATGATCAATACGTAGAATGAAAAACGAAGAGCTCGGTCATGTACCTTGCATCTCCACGACCACGAGTCTTTAATTCTTGAAAAACTAAGACTAGCATAAAGAATACATGAAAAGCTAAAGCATATTTCTAGTTTTGATGATATTCTAATAAATTGGCTATATATTCTGGGTATACATCTTGAAGTATTAATTTCAGCAGTCTGTTTTTGTTTTTTATAGAACTTCAGTTAATTATTGTCTTCATGCTAGTCTTAGTTATTCTTCGATCTGAAACCAACTTCATGTGTTTGTAGGGGATGATCTAGAGAAAGTGAAGCAGCAGAGACCAGATTTTTTTCAGGATAAGTTGAGCTTGGATTTGGTAGATAACGGCTACAGAGGAGCAGTTTTTCAGGAGATGATTTTCCTATTCATTTGATGGGGATTGGGTTCTACAGGGTGAGGAGAGATGTATAGGTGTGTGTATGTATATTATTTGACATTAAATTAGTTTAAATTGTAAAAAAACTAAAGTACCCTAAGTTTAGACGAAATTTATAGAAATTTAAAAGAGTTTCCAGGAACGAAAATCGAAGAAAGTAGAAACTATAGGGATGAAAAAATAGTTTTTAAACCACAAAGACGAAAATCGTTATAAACCACATGGACGAAAAGTCGAAAATCGTAGTTTACTCTTTTTAAAAGGTATATGTAAAAATGATATATATTTACGACTTACGATGGAGGCTAATTACACCATTAAATATTGTTACTAGGAGAAAGTTAATAGCACCCCTATGTCTTGCTAATGCCATCCCTACAAAATGAATCATCCTCACACATATCATTGTCAAAAACTCCTTTTTATAATCTCAAAGCTACAAAAATACAATAAATTTCGTGTACACCCCTATTAAGGGGTGATATTATCACTTCTCATGTTGCTAATGACACACTTATAAAGTAAATTTCTCCTAACACGCATCAACATCAAAACCCCTTTTTACATTCTTAAGGCAATAGAATTTACAAAAAACTCAACACAAATGTGTCATTAGCATTTCCCATATTTGTTTTAAAATACTACAAAAATGATATCTGTTTTTTGGGAAGTTAATTAAAATAATCATTTTCAACTTGAAAATTAATTAAAAATGATATTGTTTACGAAAATAGCCATAAGTCCGTAAAAAGTTAGATCTGTAATTGCGGAGAAGTGAAAGTGTAAAAAATATGAAGTTCTTGAACTAGGTTCGCAATTTGAAGGACCAAATATATGTAGCTTTTGGGCTAGGTCGCAATTGTGGACGTGTTTTTTAAATTTTACATATTTGGTCCTTTAATTGCGGACCTAGTTCAGAAACTTTCTTTTTTCCGATTTCACCCATTTGCAATTACGGGCCTGACTTTTTTGCGGACTTATGACTATTTCTGTAAATTTTGGGAGAAAGTGACTAAAAGGATAAACCACTAACGAAAAATAACTATTTTAATTAATTTCCTTTTTTCTTCTTTGCTCGATACCTGAAAATTAATTACTCCGTCGGTCTCAAAATAAGTGTCACAAATGAAATGACATAGTTTTATAATTATGATATTTTTTGTGTTAATCAAATAGCATCTTTGGACATAGTGAGTATTATTTCCTTTCTTTTCTTTCCATTTCTTTTCTGCCAAAATTCAAGAACCAAGTGCAACAGTTTTTCCATAAATTTTGAAAATGGAAAAACAAATTTTAAAATATTCAAAGAAATTGCGTTCAAACAATTTTCTCATTTTGAGGATCAACCATTAATCATATTAGTAAAATGTACATTAAAAATTTTAAGGTATAAACCTTAAATATAAATTATTAGCTATTGCATACAAAATCTTTCAATTTTTAAAAATATTCCTATCTTTCATTCCTATAAAGGTTTAGTAGCAGAGTTTTAGAAAACCTTTCAACTAACAAATAAAAGCATTTTCAAGTGCTTCTCTATAATTTTTTCAAAATAAAAAATTAAAATTTAAAATCTCTAAAAAAATATTACATTCAACTCAAACAACTTCTTTATTTTAAAGATTACAACATTCCTTATATTATAAAATATTTTATATTTCTAATATAATATTATTTATCTCACTTAAACATTTAATTTTAATTTCTCTTATTGATGGAACATAATAAAAAAAATTCACTCTCATGGTAATTATTTTTGGATATTTTTTCAAATTTGAAGATTTTTACACTCTCTCTTGTACTTTCTTCATTTTAAAGAAAGCTTTAAAGATGCTGTTGAAGCAAAAAGTTGCTCAAAATCCATATTTTTTTTATTTTAGATAAGTTATTGGAGATGCTATAACAAAATATTTTAAGACTTTGAAAATCTCATATCACAATTGATCCATTTCTAAATAAAGAAAAAAATCATAAAAAGAAAAAATTAAAACATTTCAACTTTTAATTTTACATTTCACTGGATCACACACATATGCACATCTACTAGTCCATAATTATAAAAATCTCCCTTCATTGGATTTTATTTGGTGGAAGAACAAGAAAATCATTTTCTCTATTCCTTCATTTTCTCCATTTAATTTTGGTGGAGAAATTTGTACTGTCTCTATTTGGGAGGGGAAAAGTAGCATAAAAACTCTAAAATTACTTTTTGCTCTTGGATGTAACAAATAGTCGAGTGATTGACAATTTTTTACTTTGATTTTATCCATGAAAAACAAAAAATAAGACAAAATATTTGGTCATCTTTAATTAAGGGATCGTTTATCAAACTATCCGGTAAGCATTTACTTACAAGATACATCATCCTCATTTAACATTTCCGGTCTCTCAATCCTTATCTTCTTTCTTAATTATCAGGTAAAATTATCGATTCTTGTTATATTCACCAGGTAAGTTAATTTGAACCTATAAACACTTATGAGAGAAAGTGTTTAGTAAACGGTCTCTAATAGAAGTTTGACAGAGGTAAAGAAATGGATTTTTGCAACCGAATAGATTCAACAATGTGAGAACTAATAATTACTAATAGTACCTTGGCGGTATATCTCAATTGGAGTTGATGCCCAATATTGTTGCTTTGATGATCCTAGATCGATCTCGGAGAAATTAAGAACTCTAAATCGAGTCAAGAAATTTTAATTAGACAAAATTAAATAACAAATGGAAGTAGATAGCTATATATTTTTAATTACCTGAGTGAGGAGGCCAACATCGATCTTGCACAGATCTTCTTCCCATATAATGAAATGGAGCCATATTTTATGTTGTAATCTGAAATGGATTGAATTTTTTTAATTAACCATGGTGTCTCGATCAATTTTTGTGCACCTCAACTAATTATCTAGATGAACAGCTAGAAAAACACAGACGTATTGGCTAACCTATAACGTGAATTGAATAGTTTGTTTGAGACGCAAAGAGTACTTACAAAAAACGCATCTGTACACATCTTCATGGACAACGAACAAATTGTGCATCACTCAGCCACAAGAACTAACATCCATAGTTCAGATTCGTAGCATATATATACTAATTAATTAGCTAAATATTAAAATAAAACACGGACCCTGTATTTCGTTCATCAACCCATATTCACCTCGATTTGCAAGCATGTAAGACATAAAAAGTTCACAATCAGAGATTGCAGAAATGAACGAATGAAAAAAAAGCAACAATAATTATAGGAATTGAGACAAATATATGTATATATATATATATACCTGTAGGGCCATATATAGCTTCCATAGGTGAAGATCGAGATGGAGGAATTAAGATCGGAGTAATTAAGGTTTCCGATGGGAGGAAAGGGGGAGAAAATGAGATTGGTAGTCTAGGGTTCAATCGAGCAGATATGCTTTCCAACCTAGCCGTAGCGGTGGGGGTTATAATTTTTATACCACTGGCACTCAAACATTAGCAACATACATAAAATATTAATTAATTTATACACTTAAATTTATTCAAAAACTTTTATATCATGCATATTAGTTATTGTTTTTTCTTTTTAAATAGCTGAACTAAACATACACAAATGTAAACCGATTCGCATCAATGTTTAGTTTTGTGATTTAGAAAAAAAAAAAATAAGGCTCCATGTATGATTAGTAGGATGTTCTTATAATAAGGTTAAGTATCGTGAGAAAATAAAAAAAGAAAGTTGATATATGAACCGTTGAAAAAATAAGATTTTTTTTAATTTGAAGTTGTATATGTGAACAGGTGTTACACATTATTTATATGGATCTCATATCCATCTTAAAAAATGATTTACATATGAACCCTCTCTTAACCATTCTTTCTTACTTTTTCACGATAACTGGACTTCTTATTTTTTAACCAACCCCTGTATAATTATTTGTTAAATAATGAAAACCTATCGTATATATTTATAAAGCATGCATGCACGTGAAGTATTATGTGTAAAGCACCACATATTCATATATATATATATATGTATATACATGTTATTTATTAGTTACTCTTTTTTGTATGCTAGTTCAACTATACTATCTCGTACCAAAAGAAATTAAATAATGTTCTTGGGTACGACAGATAGCAGATTTGATATTCGTCATGCATTGCAAGAAGCTCAGATATATACGTTATTCATAAATATATTGCAAGACGAAGTTTCAATACAGTTATTTGCGAAGATATTGTGAGTTATAGGAATGATTAAATCAAACTTTGTAATGCTACCTTAACGGTTGAGGTTCGATAGAGGTGTTAATTACATCTTGATTGATGAAAGAGTTCAATCGGAAATAACTTGAATTGATATATGCTTTCATTACTATACCTTAAAGTTCTATCTCGAAGTGAATGTCATTTTCGTTGACATTATTATAGAAGTGTAATCTTAGCGCTTTAACTGGACAAAATCAATAAACATAATTGATTTATATCTTCGAATCATAAATACAGTATTCGTTATTGAAAAGACAAAAAAGACTACGGTCTCTTAAAAAAGAGAAGATAGCATAATCTTTAGGACACACAAGACATAGCGATCATCATGAGAGCTTTCCACATATCAAACAAAAGTTCATGGTTGGATGTGTTTTCTCTAGTTACTCATTGAGTAAGTAATGATATTTATCACCAAATGGGAAGCCAATAACCTAAAATCCTCTAATCTATCTAAAATTCTCAATGGTCATTATTGATTATTTATACGAAAACTAGCTCCAATTGATTTAGATCTAGTAAGTCTAATAGGTGTCAGTCTCGATCCTAGTTCTATATATTAAACTTTAAAGATTATGTTCAGTAACATGTTTGATTTAAAAAACTATTAATAAAAGTTTATCAATACTTCAGCCTACTTCGATACTTCTTCACATTAATTAGAGAAGAAAAATCTTCAATTTTATTCAAGAAAAAGTTTATTTTAGCTCCTAACAGCTTTTTATTTTATGATTATAAGTATTAAATATATTATTTAATCATTTAATACCCTCAATAAATTTTCTATAAATAAATAGTTTAATTTTTCTCACCTCTAAAATAAATAGAAAATAATAATCGATATATATCTTCTCACTCCTTCAAATTTTAATTTAAAAGATTTCTTATATTTTCTTCAAACATGAAGATTTTTTTATCTCCATCATTTTTCTTATATCCATTAAAAACTTAAAAATAGTCGATACATTGAAAAACATTTGTATTGTGTTATTATTTCTAATCATCTTAAATAAAATATAAATTTTTTTAGGTAAAATTACAATTCGATATTATGTTTTCGCCTTTATCATTTTTTTTATATAATAGGAGAACTTTTATCTAGCAATAATGTCGCCTTTATCATTTTTTTATAATAGGAGAACTTTTATGTAGCAAAAAAGAAGATCATTAAGCATATACATGTGGGGCAAACTTGTTTCATTTAGTTTGCTCAAAACACCTAAAAACCACAAGGAACTTTATTGTTTAGTTTGCAGAATTTATGTAAGATTTATTGTGTTTTTTATTACTATAAAAGGTGTTTTGGGAAGAAAAAAATTATATTAATTAAAAAATAGAGTAAATTATGAAGAAGAAAAAATTCAATCCCTATGGTTCTTAATAATTTTGATCTTCGTTTATATGGTTTAGAAATTTTGTTTTTGAATCCTATGATTTATAATTTATTATGATTTTCATTTCTATACTAATTCCTACGTGGATACCTCTAAATACAAGGGACCAAAACTGTAAAAAAATTATAAACCACAGGAATCAAAACATCAATAAATTATAAATCATAAAAATAAAAATAGTAATGAATTACAAACCATTATGATAAATATTTTCTGTTTATCTTTTTGTATAATTTAACATATTTTAGAAAATGAAAAACATATACATAAAATTATCATAAAAATAGATATAAAAAATTCGTAAAAATGTAAACTTTGAATAATTAAACCTATACTTAATTTCTAGTTTGGTTTTTCACTTTTCATTCTTTAATTTATAACGGTAAAAAAACAAATAAATAAGTAAGCTTAGGGTCGTTTTACTAAAACTTACTCGGATAAGTGTTTACTGGCAAAATTTAACAATATCACTTGGTTGCACATTCTACAAGAGATAGAAAGAACCAACAAACGATAACAAAAGAGCTAACGGAAAGGAAACATATGGAAAGACAGAGTCGAGCCAACAAGAACACGTCCCGCAAATACCGAACCCGTTTAAAAACTAGTCATATAACCCTTGAGTACTTTGTAATGGTTCATATGGAAAGACATGTTCATATAACCCGATTAAAAACTAGTCATATAATCACTCAGGACATGATATGTTAAATTTTTTGCACATTTTGAGATTCGTTGAAGAAAAATAGGTTGAAGAGTCGAACCACTTAATGAATCGTCCTGCATGAAAAGGTTCAAATTGTTACGATAACTTCAAACTAAGTAGCTTCCTTTTTTATACTTTACAAAAATATCATAAAATTTGAATTATTTTATATGCATCATCAATTAGTACTAATTCTTTAAAATTTGTAATTTTGAAAAATTAAATACTTGTATCACTTAAAACCTAAATATTTTGTAATATCGTATAAATATAATTGTGTTTTCTTATAAAAATCATATATTTATATTAATAATATACCTAAATTAGTAAAATACATAATCAATGTAATATATATTAAATTAATAGTAGTTTGATACAAATAAATTTATATTTATACAATTTAAATCATATAAAAAATAAAACCAATATTAGTTTAAAATAATAAGACAAGTAAATAAGTTTATGAATTTTTATTTGTTCATATATATATATATATATTGTGTTTAAATTGCTATACAATATGGGCCAGTTTTAGCCCAGCTGTATACTCCCGCCAATACCAACGAAAAGCAAACGACCAACTTTTGCTATCATACGCCCTTCCCCTTCCTCACAGAAATCTGAACCCTCCCTCTGTAACTATGTCCCACTCACTCTCTCTCATCACCTTTCTCTCTCTACTCTTCTTCTTCTCCTCCTCCGTAACCGCCACCACAATCGGCGTCACCTACGTCTCATCTCCATCTCTCCCACCGCCGGAAAAGGTTATCGCCGTCCTCCAATCCCTAAAGATCAACGCCGTCCGCCTCCCTGTTGCTGACCCTAACATCATTCGAGCTTTCTCCTACACCAACATCTCTCTCTTCCTCGTCATTCCTAATTCACTCATTCCTTCCATCTCCGGCAACCGTTCCGCCGCCTCCCTCTGGATCTACAATCACGTCGTCCCTTTCTACCCGCGTGCGCACATCACCGCCATATCCGTCGGAAACAATGTCCTCGCTGAGGGCGATGTTACCTCCGCCGACCTCCTCCTTCTTGCTATTCGTAATGTCCATCGATCTCTCGTGGACATGGGGATTCATCAAATTACAGTCTCCACAACTTTCTCGTTTGTAAACATCATGACGACATCGTTTCCACCTTCGTCGGCCGAGTTCCAAGAACCCGCTGGTAATTTCGTTATCAAACCCTTACTCAAGCTCTTAAGTGAAACAAATTCATCGTTCTTCGTGAGTTTGTACCCTTACTCCGTCTACAAATTACGACCGGCGATCCCAATCGGATTCGCACTGTTTCAAGAACACGCTTATAACTTCAGAGATGACATAATCACCGGCGTTAGATACCGCAATTTGTTCGATCTAATGGTGGATGCCGTTATTGCAGCGATGGCTGTCGCTGGACACGAGAACATTCCGGTGGTTGTGGCGGAGACAGGGTGGCCGTGCTCCGACCCTTCCAATGAAGCAGAGGCACGTGGCGTTTACGCTGAAATGTACTTGCAAGGTCTGGTTAATCATCTCCGATCAGGCAAAGGGACGCCGCTGAGGAAAGAAGGGGTATCGGAGGTTTACATTTACGAACTGTTTGATGCAAATGAATCTGCAACCAAAAATCAGGGTTTGAAGAGTGGTGGAACTTGGCAAAATTGGGGGTTTTTGTTTCCCAATATGAGTATGAAATTTGAAATCGATTTCTCTAATGGTGGATCCATCTTCCCAGCAGCGGTGTGCAATGTGGTTTTCTGGTTCCTATTACTGGTAATTTTTTATTCAAATTACTTGAGAATTGAAATAGGGACAATTTTTTGATTGATATGAATATGATGATTGATTAGGGAGGAAAACTTGTTGTTAATCCCTCCATTGATTTCAATGGTGATTACTGATTTGATTAGGTATGTAAATTGGTGTACATAGTTGTAGTATGGTGTTAAACCTGTTTTCTATTGTTCAATAAATTTTCTTTCTGAATGGATGCAGATTAGATTTTTGATGGATTCCAAATTTCTTTCTTATCTAATAAATTTACTTGAAACAGAAATTTGTTATATTGGGCTTCAGATTTGAGTAACCCGTCAGCCATTTTCTATTGGGGCCTATCTTTGGGTTAAGTCATATGGTTTGTTTTATATCTAGAAGGCTCAAAGTTATGCTATGCATTCACTTCTTACTTCTTAGCATCAAGGATCGTGTGTGTGTGTATATATATATATATATTAATCAGGGGTGTTCGAGTCAGCTTATGGTCTTGCACGCATCTCAACTAATTCCAGGGGTCCTCGAGAACAAATGGTCTTGCAGGACTTAAACTGTTGACCTTTGAGAATGATTCCAAGACCCAAACCTAATTGTCAATTGAGCTAACAAACAAGTTTGCACGTATATCTTTATGCTAATTGTACTAGCACAAATCAACATGTTAAAAACTTACCATTTTGGCTTTGGTGAAATGAGTCTGGTGTTACATCGAATAGTTAGCATCTTAATGGTAACAGGGTATTTTAGTGGCTTGTTACAAGATAGTACGTCTAAACATCACAAGCAAGTCAGAGTAATTTACGGTTACTATGTTTTTTTTATTAACACGGATATCCGACTCGCTATGCGAGTTGACTATGGGTTTTGTGTCTCCCACTAAAGGTAAATTAGTTTGGAAATTAATATCAATTATGATTTGAGATGCATAAAATTGTATAACTTTTATAGTTTGTAAGAAAATAGTTACATTCACAATTAGGATGAAGAACTTGTGTTACTGATATGTGCTTTAATTTTGGAGACCAATGATTTAAGAGTTGTGAATGCAATTACTCAATAGAGCTTCTCAATTGTGCAATGAATCCATCATCGTGATGATAATTCATCAAGAAAAATATTAAATCGAAAGCCTTAGTCTTGCATTTTAACAAGATTGGGATATCAACCTGTACCACAAATCGATTTAACCCCTTGACAGCCACAATGGCATGAGCACCATTGATCCTACAAGAAGCATAAGAAACATCACTATCTACATCTGCATTCACATCTTTTTCATCTATGATATTCTTTTTCACACTATTTTTAATCAAAAGTAGATTCCTAAACATCAAACTAGTTACCAAGTTTGTGTCTTCTAAGCATTGAAAGACATTTTTTATACGCCTAGAAACACCAAAATCTATGGAATAAGAGACATGTTAGAATAGGATGTTTAATCGCATGTTGAGGTGTGAAAAATAAGCTAACGAGGGATGGAGTGGAGTTTGTTAATTCACTTTAAGACCCAACTTATGAATTATATAAGATTTGAGGAAAGATTAGATTGAATTGAATGATTCATGTGGTATTTCGCTAGTTTTACATAATTAATCTTTAATTGATTTGCATGATACAATGGTAACATAAAACTCCTTTAATATAAGTACTCATCTAATACGTGTAACGAACTAAATGGACAAATATAACAGAGGGACTTATCGGTATACTCAACTAAAATGAACTTAAAATCAAACGGAAAGTTCGAAGCACAACGACTTGATCATACAATTTGATTTGATTTCTGATAAGGTTGTTTAGTCACGTTTCTAGAATAAACTCCTATTATTTAGGAGATTAGTTGCATTTGATTTTTTCCTTTAGTCTTGCTATTTTTCCTCTGGTTTGTTACATTTACCTGGCTATTTAAGCCTTTGATGCGTTCAATAAATGGTAGCTTTTGTTTCTGGTATTTCATTTGTGTAAGTAGCTCTCACATATTGGTATCAGAGCCAAAGTATACAATTAGGAACTGCAGTATCCTAAAGTGAGACGGGAGAGTAAAACACTTGAGAGCAAGAGTGAAAAGAGATGACAACAGAAGGGGGTTTCTCTCAACCGAGCATTCCTATGTTCGACGGAGATTACGATCATTGGAGCATGTTGATGGAAAATCTTCTGAGGTCAAAGGAGTACTGGAGTCTTATCGAGACCGGGTATCATGAACCCGGAACCGGAGAAGCATCGACGCCTGCACAGAAGAAGACCTTAGAAGAACTCAAATTGAAAGATTTGAAGGCAAAAAATTACCTATTCCAGTCCATTGATAAATCAATCCTCAAAACCATTCTTCAAAAAGATACTTCCAAGCAAATATGGGAGTCAATGAAGAAGAAGTTTCAAGGAAACAAACGAGTTCAACGAGCACAACTCCAAGCCCTTCGTCGAGATTTTGAGGTTCTGGAAATGAAGATTGGGGAATCAATTGCAGATTATTTCTCAAGAGTTATGGTGGTGGCCAACAATATGCGGAACTATGGAGAAGACATGCCAGATGTTAAAATAGTGGAAAAGATTCTACGATCGTTAACGGAGCAGTTTAACTACATTGTTTGTTCTATTGAGGAATCGAAGGACATTGATTCTTTGACGGTCGACGAATTGCAAAGTTCTTTGATTGTGCATGAACAGAAGTTTCGTAGAAGAGATAGTGAAGAACATGCGTTGAAAATTAGTTCAGAAGAGAGACTTGATACAAGAGGAAGAGGCAGGGGCAGCCCTCGAGGACGTGGTAGAGGAAGAGGAAGACAAAGTTTCAGCCGAGCCTATACTGAATGTTATAAGTGTCACAGACTTGGTCACTTTCAGTACGAGTGTCCATCCTGGAACAAGGAGGCAAATTATGCTGCTGAGTTTGATGAGACCGAAGAGCTTCTCTTGATGGCGTTCGAGGAGAACAACACAACAAAGGGAATTGCATGGTTCTTAGATTCGGGATGCTCGAACCACATGTGTGGAGACAAATCAATATTCATCACAATGGATGACACCTTCAGAAGCGTGGTGAAGCTTGGAAATGACATGAAAATGAAAGTAACGGGAACGGGAAATGTAAAGATGGAGGTCAATGGAATGATCCAGGTTATCACAGATGTGCATTATGTACCTGAACTTAAGAACAATCTCTTGAGTTTAGGCCAATTACAGGAGCGAGATTTGATTATTGTATTCCGATCCGGAACTTGTAGGATATATCATCCTCATAAAGGTCTCATTATGCATACTAACATGACTGCAAACAGGATGTTCGTGTTGTCTGCTCAGACTCAAGTTCAGAAGGAATCATGCTTCAACACGACTACGCAAGACACTACCCACTTATGGCATTGTAGGTATGCTCATCTTGGTCACAGGGGACTAAAGACACTGCAGTCAAAGAAAATGGTTAGAGGCTTACCCAAGCTCTCGATTTCTTCCATCGTATGCACCGATTGTATGAAGGGAAAACAACATCGTAGTTCTATCCCGAAGAAGAGCCAGTGGCGAGCATCTCAGAAGCTGGAGTTATTGCATGCAGACATTTGTGGGCCCATTACACCATCCTCTAACAGCAGTAAGAGGTATGTTCTTTGTTTTACCGATGACTTCTCGAGAAAAACATGGACGTATTTCTTATCTGAAAAGTCAGAAGCATTTTATTATTTCAAGTGTTTTAAAGCGCTTGTAGAAAAGGAAGTTGGTTTGTCGATCAAATGTCTACGTACCGATCGGGGAGGAGAGTTCAATTCTACTGAATTTATCGATTTTTGTAATCAAAATGGGATAAAGAGGCAGTTAACTACAGCCTACACTCCGCAGCAAAACGGAGTGGCGGAACGCAAGAATCGGACTGTGATGAATCTTGTGAGATCGATGCTGTCAGAAAAAGGGATGCCCAAAGCATTCTGGCCGGAAGCAGTAAGGTGGACGGTGTACGTTCTAAATCGATCTCCTACGGTTGCGGTTAAAAACATGACTCCAGAAGAGGCTTGGAGTGGAAAGAAACCATCCGTGGAACTTTTTAAAGTCTTTGGATGCCTTGGACATGTTCACGTTCCGGATCCTAAAAGAACGAAGCTTGATGACAAAAGCACGTGTTGTGTACTTCTTGGTGTTAGTGATGAGTCTAAAGGGTATAGACTATATAATCCCATTTCAAAAAAAATAATAGTAAGTCGAGATGTGTTTTTTGAAGAAGAAAAAAAATGGAATTGGGATACCAGTTTTGAAAAAGAGCTGCAAGTAGATTTGGAATGGGAAGACAGCGTAGGCTACACATCTGGTGAGGAAGATTATGAAGAAAATGAAGAAAATGAAGAAAGTGAAGAAAGCGAAGATGAAGAAGTTCAAAACGAAGACCTGCAAGCTTCTTCGAGCCCCGTTAGAACCAATGAAGAAGGTACGATTCCTAGGGAAGGCAGAGTTAGGAATCCTCCCTCATGGATGGAAGAGTACGCCACCGGTGAAGGTTTGTCTGAAGACGATACCTTAAATATGGCATTTTTAGCATCCTCAGATCCAATGAGCTTTGAGGAAGCTGTGAAAAGTTCAAAATGGAGGTTGGCCATGGATGATGAAATAAAATCAATTGAAAAAAATCAAACATGGGAGTTGGTAGAATTACCTGTTCAGGCAAAGAAAATAGGAGTTAAATGGGTTTATAAAACGAAACTTAATGAGCTTGGAGAGATTGATAAATACAAAGCAAGGTTGGTAGTTAAGGGTTATTCACAGCAACATGGAGTGGACTATACGGAAGTGTACGCACCAGTGGCTAGAATGGACACCGTAAGGACGATTATCGCATTTGCTGCAAACCAAGGTTGGAAGCTCCATCAACTGGACGTCAAGTCGGCGTTTTTACATGGAGAGTTAACGGAAGAAGTCTATGTTGAGCAGCCGAAAGGGTACGTAAAAAGAGGAAGTGAGCATAAAGTTTACAAGTTACAGAAGGCACTTTACGGATTAAAACAAGCCCCACGAGCTTGGTTTAGCCGAATTGAGTCTTACTTCATGAAGGAGGGGTTTTTGAAAAATTCCAGTGAGCAAACATTGTTTATCAAAAAAGGTAAGGAAGGTAAAATTCTTATTGTAAGCATTTACGTTGATGATCTGTTACTTACCGGAGATGATGAAGATATGATTTGTGAACTTAAATGTTCCATGAAGAAAGAGTTTGATATGACCGATTTAGGAAAAATGAGATATTTCTTGGGGATAGAAGTTGCACAGAAATCAGATGGCATTTTCATATGCCAAAGAAAATATGCAGCAGAAGTTCTAAGTCGGTTTGGCATGGAGGAAAGCAATTCAGTTTGCAATCCTATGGTTCCTGGGCACAAGATACATAAAGACGAGGAAGGGGTCAAAATAGATGATACGTACTTCAAGCAAATTGTAGGAAGCCTGATGTACCTCACAAAGAACACGACCTGATCTCATGTTCATTGTAAGTTTGATCAGTCGTTTTATGTCTTGTCCAACTGAACTACATTTTCAAGCAGCTAAAAGAGTATTAAGGTACTTAAAAGGAACCATAAGTTTTGGAATTCTATATAAGAAAGGAGGAGCCGGAGATCTGTTGGGTTTCACTGATAGTGATTATGCACGTGATGAGAAGGATCGAAAAAGTACTTCCGGATATGTGTTTATGATGAGTGGAGGAGCAGTTGCATGGTCTTCCAAGAAACAGCCCATCGTTACCCTGTCAACTACCGAAGCTGAGTTCGTGGCAGCAGCAGCTTGTGCAACTCAAGCTATTTGGATGAAAAGAATTTTGAAGGAAATCGGACACCCACAAGACGGAAGCATGATGATAATGTGTGACAACAACTCCACCATTAAACTCACAAAGAATCCTGTTATGCATGGCAGGAGCAAACACATAGATGTACGATTCCATTTTATTCGTGACCTGGTAAATGATGGTGTACTCAAAGTGGAATTTTGTGGAACAAATGAGCAAGTAGCAGATATTATGACAAAGCCTCTGCAGCTAGAAGTTTTCACCAGATTAAGAGCACTCCTTGGTGTGTGTGAAGCTTAGTAAACTGAACATTTGTAAGTGTTTAGTTTAAGGGAGGGTTTGATAAGGTTGTTTAGTCACGTTTCTAGAATAAACTCCTATTATTTAGGAGATTAGTTGCATTTGATTTTTTCCTTTAGTCTTGCTATTTTTCCTCTGGTTTGTTACATTTACCTGGCTATTTAAGCCTTTGATGCGTTCAATAAATGGTAGCTTTTGTTTCTGGTATTTCATTTGTGTAAGTAGCTCTCACAATTTCATCCTTACATTTACTACCATGTTTACCACATGAATATTAAATCTTCTTTATTTTTGTAAATGTTGTTGTGTAACAAATTAATAAAAGAGAAAGTGTTAGCATTGTAGACCACATCTCATCTCAAAGCATTGATGATTATTTCAATTTGCTAAGACTGAGTGTTCTATACGTGTTAATACGATATATTATATTTTTATTATAAATTGTCTAAAAATATATACTAATATTTGTAGTATGATATATCAATTAACTATCATTTTAAATTAGATCATGATATTAATTTTTGATTTTTGAGCTTTCAGTTGTCTTAATTTATGATATTTAATCATTAATTAATAAAAAGATAAACAAAATAAAATAAAAGGAATTACCTGTCACAGAGCAATAATGTGCAATTAATCTACTAGGGGCACTCCTATTATTATGTCCTGGAAAAAGCACGTTCCGATCCTACACTTTTTTGCTTCCATGCCCCACCTTCCCAACAAATCTACAGTAATGATCGAATTTATTTCATAAATATTTATGAAATCTTTTATTGCATAATAATAAATTATCAAATGTGTTTATATATTTGCATGCTAAATTGCTAATCGTTTCGTTTTTCTTATAAAGAAAATTAAAATTTTACAAATGGTTCGGTAATTAAAAGGGTTTGTATTTCAAGATAAGACAATCATAAAGAACAATATCTCAACATATTTTTTAGAATTTATCTAAATTAGAGAATAAAACTTTAAAATATCTAAAACAAAAGTATATTTAATTCTAACGGATTTTTTATTTTAAAGAATACAATATTGATTATATTATTAAATATTTCATTTATCTAATAAAATATAATGTTTCTATCTAAATATTTAATTTTAAATTTTTCTACTTGTGAAAAAATATTGAAAAATGTTTCCTTCTTATTGTAATTATTTTTGGGGGTATCCTCCAAATAATGTTACACTCTTTTTCATACATTCTCCATTTTAAAAGATGTTTCGGAGAATCTGTTAAAGCAAAAAACATATCCAAAAACTATATTTTCTCCATTTTGAATAATCTGCATGAGATGCTCTAAGCATCCATCAAATGTTAATTTTGTGAATGAAAATTCATCATCTATGATTGAGACATTGTATATTTAACGTAAATAAAAAAACATGTTATGTATCATGTTGGCTATTCACATCAGGGGCGGATCTAGCTTAGAAAAGGGGGGTCCCATCCTTCCAGTGAAATGTAAAAAAAAAAAATTATAGGCTAAAAAATATCAAAAATACTGTATTTAGGCTTGATTCCCCCCAGTGAAAAAATTCAAGGGACCCCATCTTACCGGCGATTGACAAAAACACTAGAAAACTCTCTTGAAATCAATAAAAAACCCAAAAAAATCTTTCGAAATCCATAAAAATACTAAGAAAATCCTTCAAAATCGACAAAAACAATAAGAAAATGTCTTGAAATCAACTAAAAAACTTTAAAATTTTTCTGAAACACGTCGGATGACTTTACACGCCTTTAATCTATTTTAATGGGACCCCGGTGGATAAAAATCCAGGATCCGCCACTATTCACATGTGATATAACTAATACACGTGTTATGTACCATGTTGGCTATTCACATGCGATATAATTGATGTCTCGTCTAGCAAATTTAAGTTTTCCATGCAACTCAAGCATTTTCATTCTCTTGAGAACTAGTTGACGTGCAAATTTAAACTCCATTAGATGATGAGAAGGTCTTACATCAACATGTGTGCTCTTTTTATCAAGGGATAGCAGGGGAGGACCTGTAGTGTAGTCAACGGTGGCAGGAGTCATCGTATTATTTCTTCGACGAAGGATAAAAAAATTAGGTTTGTGAAAGGTACAACCGTATCGTTTTGCAGTGTGCCACCATATATATTTTAAAATTACAATATGGACACAAGTTTTCCTTTGCAGAGTTGGTTTGCAAGACTTTTCCTACACTCAAGACCCAAGTTCGAACCTAGCTTGCTACTATCATTTTCTTAGGTTTTTGCTTTTAATTTCAAATTTATTATGTTTATAAAAAAATGCACTATAAAAGACTTGAACCCAAGACCTCACGTATAAAAATTAATGAACTAACCAATAAACCAATTATGATGTTGTGAAAAATATCTCGACATTTTTTTCTTATAATTAAAGGGTGCAACCGTTTGAAACATTTATGGGTCCATCCCTAAGGGACAGGGGCGGAACACAATAGGGGCCTATAGGGGCCATTGCCACCCCGCTTTTTGAGCTAAATACCATATATGAACTTTTTCAACACATATGAAGTCTAGCTCAATATTGATTATCATTCCTGGCCCCTGTCCTTGAGGTCATGTTTTCGAATCCCACAACTTTAGTTTCTTTCCCTTCTACTATATGTTAATTTATTAATATCATTGTATATAAAAATAAATAATGTTTAAGTTGCTAATCCTTTATTAGTTTAAAAATATAACAAATTTATATTACTATTTTCCGGTTTACGGTTTGAAAGTTATGAGTTTTAGTCTTATATTAACCAACATTTTTCCTAAAATTTATAGTAGATCGTAGAAAAAACATATACAACTTACGCATGTATTGGGGCGTTTACGATTTTGTATCAACCTAAACCAACCAACATGTATATCAACTGTACCAATTAAATAGGTACCAACTTAATCACTATCGATTACAATCGGTTGGTAGAACTTTGAACATAATGACAATTTTTTATATATGTAAACTTAAAGTTCGTACAAAACCAATACCAACCGATATTTTTTTAATATTACAGTTGGTTGATACACGGTATAAGATTTTACATACTAATAATAAATGGTTGGTACATCGGTATTAAGGATTTTTTTTGGTACTGTACTAAGTCCATCCTAGTATGTATTATTTGAATCTCTGAATGTTTATGATATTATATTTCGGACCCCATGATTATAATGGTCGTGTTCCGTCCCTGCTAAGGGATAGAGTCAAGAATCACAATCCAAGGAAGACAAAAACCATGTGTGGACTTTAGAAAGCCGAAAAGGGTGCATCTGGACCCGTTCTATCATATCGATGTAATGGGGATTTTTTTTAAAGTCTTAAAAATGCATCCCTTTTAAATTGATGCCTCGTTCCTTTAAATAAACAAAAATGTAGTTGCATCTACATGTAGTGTAATTGCATGGGACATTAGAGGTTGTAAATCAAATCCATTAGTATATCCTTTTATAAGTTGTTTACGATAAAAGAAAAGATCAAAAGAAAACTCACTTATATGTTGGTATAAACCCTTTATTTGTCGTTTTTAATAAAACCGTATATTTTATAATTAAATTTCATTTCATTTTATTATTTTGTGCCCTTGCATATGTTTCCAACTTTGCCTATGAGACAAACACAAAAATTATCTCAAGAATAGTAGTCTAACATCCTCAAGATCCATGTAGCTATTGAAACAATGGAATGGAAAACGTAAAATGGTGATTGATAAATGATGATTATTGAAAATCCAAAAATTATAATAATTATTGATATGGATTTACATTTGTATGATTTGAATCTTTCTCATCAATAATTTATGATTATTAGATACGAGACGATCAGTGATAAAAATAAAAATAAACATAAAAATTTATAATCCAATCATGAAAAAAGGAACAGGAGAAAAGAGAAAGTAAAAGAAGATGGAAGTCAAATAGAGAAATATGGCGGTGAAGTCGAAGTTGTGGCTGTGAAAAGGAATATGACGTGCGGAGCATAATATCATTACCCCCTCTTTTTTTGGCTTTTATACAATTTTTCTCTCTAATTATATATCTTAAAAGAAAATTAGATAATCAGATGTTATTAGAGCTTCTTTAATAGTATCCTTATAACTTTCTCTAAAATAGAGATTTAAAATCAAAATTTTAAAAAAAATATTACATTCAACTCTAAAAGCATCTCAATTTTGAAGACTAGAAGCGTACTCGCGCAATGCAGCGAGATACATCTCGATTATAGTTTTTATTTTAATTTTTGTTCCAATCGCTATTCTAATGGTTTTATGTGGTTTTGAGAAAACGATTTTAATGTTCATTTAAAAATTCTCTTTTTTTATTTAATTTCTTTAATTCAATTTTTTAATCATAATTTAATTATGTTTAATAACAAAATAATTTATTTTTGGTTTAATAATATAACTTTTTATAATGATAATAATTAAGTTTTCTGTTATAATTCAATGATTATCTTAATTATACTTTAGATTTTTTATATTTAAAATTAAATGTTTATCCTGTATTTTGGATAATGGTTATCTGCAGTTAGTTATACGAATTCAGAAATAAAGCTTTAATAAGTTGTACTTACGCACAATTTATTTGTAATCTTAAAAATTAAGTAATTAGCATTAAATAGCAGTACTCAAGACTTAAAATGTTGTTTTTAAGAGTTTTTAGTCAAATGTTTTATAATATAGTATAGATTACAATTCATTATATTATTAAAATATTCTATATATTTTTTTAATAAAATATTATTTATCTTATCTAAATATTTTATTTCATTTTTCTTATTGGTGGAACATAATAAAAAATAATTTATCTCTCATGGTAATTAATTTTGGAGATGTCTTCAAATTCTCCAAATTTAAAGATTTTTGTAATCTCTTTCATACTTTCTTCATTTTAGAGATGTTATTGGAATAAAAACAATGCTCAAAATCTTCAAAATCTCTATTTTTTTTATTTTAAAGATGCTGTTGAAGATGCTCTGGGTACCAACAAGACAATAACTCTTTACAAGAAAAAGAATTTTGACAACACTGATCCATTAGATCTGTCATGTCTATCCTTGAAAACAAAGTTGGACAATAACAAGTTAATATTTTACAATTAATTTTTTGAATAATTAGACTTTATAAATAAAATTAAAAATTATAGATTTTCCATTTAAATGTGACAACTCTTTGAGAAGAACGTAAAAGCATAACAGGAGCTCTAAATTCTCATTTCCCTCGGTCCCAATTTTTGCTTATTTTAGTTATCTTACGTTTTTTTAAGATCGTTAGATATCTTTTGTTGAAAAATTATTATACTCTAGGAATTGTTAAATATTTTAATAGGAAATGTTTATGTTTTATATTTTGTGATATTGTTATTAATTTTTTAAGTTTTCTTCGTTTGTCTTGTTTTTACGTTTTATTTTTATATAGTTGAAATTATTATGATTATTATTATATATATTGCATAACTTACGCCATATATAAGTTTTGTTTTTGTTAAAATGCAAAAAAAAAAATATTAGGCATTTTAGTTTGTAGGCAAGCCTGGCAATTTATAAAACGGAAAAATACAAGTTATTCAAACTAGGAAAAAAAGGAATTGGACCCAAATATGATAACTATCACCTCTAAGTTTAAGACAACCTAAATATTTATGTTTATAAATTATATATTTTGGATTTATTTGATTAAAATATTAGATTTTATAGTTATAAAAAGCTATTCATACATGAAGATTGAAGAAGGTATCAAAACAAATATATATTTGATTAGTATATTCGATGTACAGATTTGCACCCATACAAGATGATTATAAAACGTAACATTTAAATATATATTTTACCTATATATGTTTATTTCCAATTTTATATTGCAAGTATCAACAAAGTTGAATTATTTTGTGAAATATGTTAAACCTTAGTCTTAGGAAACCTCTTTAAAAAAATTGTTTGTTTGTTTAAAAATCTTATACGCAACTAACTTTTTATATGCTTGTCATTTTTCACATACTATTTCTATTTTATAATCAGATTAATTTTAAATTTTGATAATAAAACACAATTTTTTTCATGTCGGAAACTAGTATAAATGTATGTAATATTTTTGGTGGGGAATATTTTGTTTAAATATTTTAATAGTTTGAGGTGTATAGAAAATTAGTTTCGACGCCATCAATCTGGCCATGTTTGTTCTTGGCTCCAAAATTAAGAAATCCCAATAAAACAGGCAAGTTATCTATCATGATAGTATTTTTGTTTTTAAAATAAATGTAATCTTTAATCAAGATACAATCTAATAAAATAAATTGACAAGCAATTAAACATTTTTATATTATAAACAAACCAAAATAATTTAATAAATCAATAATAAGGTTAATAATATCTTAAAATAAAGATAAATAAATAATATTGAAATAAAATATACCAATAAATATGTATATTTTAATATAATTTAAAAAAAAGTTGTCTTGTTTTTTTCCTTTCCTTTCGGGTACAAAAGGCATAGTTATTATAACAAGCTTTATAGTTTAATTTTACAAAGATTTTCTGATCAAGACTGTCTCTATCTTAAAAAATAAAAATAAAAATAAAAATAAAAAATTTCTTTTTCTTAAATAAAACTGTGAGAGTTTGGTCAACAAACGCTTAGATAAAATAAGGACAAACGTAAACCAATGCGTTTCCATGTGAAAAACTAGGCAAGTACAAAATGGCCCAAATAACTTATTAAACAAATATTGTATCCATAAATATATTTAAAAACATGAGTCATAAATATACATATAAAAAGGTCACTTTAATCTATAAAAGTAATTAAATCTGTCAAGTAACAATTGAAACACTTTTGTAACGCTCATGTATCCATAGACTTGATACTAAAAACATGTTTATTAGATTATAACTTTGAACACAACTTTTAATCCAAAAAAAAAAAAAAAACTTTGAACACAACTTATTATCCATTTTATATAGAACATTATTGAAATTCTAAATTTATTTATGGTACGTAAAGATACATGAAAAAGAAACTTTAGTAAGAAACCCGACTTGGGAAAGCCCGAGCCTAACAAGCCCAAACTCAAATCGGTTCTTACAGGTTTGATCATAATAACTTTTATTTTTTGATGCCTGAAAAAAGCCGGTCAAGAAGACTATTTTCACACCCAAAGTTTGACCCATAAAATGACGATTCTAGGTTTTTTGGCTTACTAAAAGTGTCTGAAACGGCCTTGGAAGGCTTAGAGTCGAAAAGGCCAGAACCTTGTACATCTTTAATGGTGCAATATAGTGTACACATATAAAGGCATTATGTATAATGTCGATTTGACGTATGTATAGAGCAGGTCTATCTATGGTGTCTGATGGACCGTTTACCAAACATTTATCAGGTAAAAATATTTTTTTCTCTCATTTACCGGGTATGATTATATAAGTGACACATAATAACCACTTAATCATTAAGAGTTTGATAAACAACTCCTGATTCATCTTCCATCTAATCAAGATGGACCAAAATGTGAAAAACAGAAGTTTGGTACCAAAAAAATGCATATTATGAGATACTTGAGGGACTAGTTTTGTAGATGAGTGAAGAATGATTGAGCTATTTTATTATTCTATTATCATCCGCTTCGCTCCATCCACTACGCTGCAAAAAGCACATCTCTTCTCCAGCATTGGTTGATATATATATATAAATATCACGCATTTCTTTGCGCTGCGTCTAAACATTCTCCATTATTTGACCTCTGTATTCCTCTTCATCTCTGCAAATCAGAACAACTTTGACTTCGATCAACAAATCCAACTCAAATTTGAATCAAATTCTTTGAATTTATCGAGGTATGTGCACCTTGCAATCTTAATCTTTCTTTGCTTTCCATTGAGTCTTAAAATCTTGATGGTTTTTTTTCTGCAATTTATGTTCGAATTGTTATCAAGATTGATGATACCAACAAAACCCAACTCATATTTGAAACAGAAAACAGTTTTGATTATGATGGGGTTTCAAAAATATTAGATCTTTTTTAAGCAATTGATTTTCTTTTCTTGTTGTTCTTGAAATTGACAATACCAATAAAACCCCACTCATCTATGAAGGAAAGAAAGGGAAAGTTTGACTATAATGGGGTCTCAAAATATTAGGTATTTTTCAACCAATTTTATGTTCTTTACTCTTTCTTGAAATTGATGGTAATCAACAAACCTAACTAGTCTTTGAAACAAAAAGCAACTTTGATTACGATGGAATTAAAAAGAAACTATCAGATCTTTTGTTGCCAGATCGGGTGTGTAAAGTTGAAAACATATAGGGTCTTGTTGTTTTACAGGTATTGATTGGTTGAGATTGAATCTGAATTGAAAAGGGTGAGAGATATAAAGATTTGAAGATCAGATCTAGAGGGGGAAAAGGGTAATTATGTCTTTTACTGGAACACAGCAGAAATGCAAGGCTTGTGGGAAGACAGTTTACCCAGTGGAGCTTTTATCTGCTGATGGTATTGATTATCACAAATCTTGCTTCAAATGTAGCCATTGCAAAGGTACCCTTAAGGTATGATGATGATGATGATTTTCTCTTTTTATGATGTTTGTTTCATATGATTTATATATAAAGAAGATTTAAAGGTTAGTTTTTCATTTAACTATATGATAGTTCATGATTTAATGTAAATGGTGCCGGTGGATCTAAGATGTTTGTTAAGGGGTCATTATCCTAAATCCTAATTAAAATTTCTTGTAATATACTTATCCATATTTGATGTATGTGAGCAATTTTTATAAGATATTCATGATTTTCAAGAATGGTTGACTTTCTGGACGGTGGTAGTTGACTTTTTATTAAGAATTTACTGTGTTACTTGCGAAAATGCCGAAACTAACATCATGGTTTGCAAGAACATATGGTTTTATAAGAATTGTGTAACTGCAGATGCAAAAAGAATCATCATGGTGGGTAATTTTTTTGGCAAAAATTGCTGTTTCTTGCAAAGTTAATGTTCTTTTGGTATTTCTGCAAGAATGGTGTTGGTTTGCACTAAAATCTTGAACTTTATAATAATCTTTTAAGTCATTCATGAACAAATTTATCATATTCATTACTCATAGCTGTTTGACTGTGTATAGAGTAGACTACTGATGGAATGTCTAAAATACCCTTCAAATCCTTAGATTAAAGTCATTTGTGTAGAGAAATTCTATAAAGTTACTTGGTTTATCTTGTGTTTGAGATGTGAAATGTCCATATTAACCTCTAATCAATCTGCAAAAGGGGTATTAAAAGTAAAAATACATGTTGTGAATTCAGTTGGTTACTTAAGTAAATATTGCATAGTAACTATAGTTTTGTTTCAGCTGAGTAATTACTCGTCAATGGAAGGTGTGCTCTACTGCAAGCCTCACTTCGAGCAGCTCTTCAAGGAGAGTGGAAATTTCAACAAAAACTTCCAATCACGTAGTCTTTTTCTCACTAAATTTGGTCCTTTTTTGCGTTATTTTGGATTGGTTTGATTATTGTTATTAGTTTGAATCTCTAATGATTGTTATCATTTTGTACAGCTGCAAAGGCAGCAGAAAAGGGATCTCCAATGCTGGTAAAATTTTGGTCTTTTTTACACAAATATTATTGGATATGTTAGCAGCATTTTTAAGTCTGTTTATGTGTAGACAAAGTCACCTAGCAAAGCTGCTGGCATGTTCTCCGGGACCCAAGAGAAATGCGCAACTTGTGGCAAAACTGCTTATCCTCTAGAGAAGGTATGTACCGCTCTTCTTTGATGACTTGGGGGCTTGGGGCCTGTTTGTAAGCAGCTTAATGAGACTCACAGCTTATTCACTCAGATATACATGATTGTTTGGTAGTGGTTTAATGATACAAAAAGAAAGTGGCTTATTCAATAAGCTTCTAGGGGGAGCCTTATGTAGAAAGCCAAGTTTTTTTCCAAACCTGCCCTTTCCGGTTAAAAAACATGCTCACTCCCTTAGCCATTTTTGGAAACCATTAGTTTATTTTGAGCTTATTGTAAAAACCCTGATTGGTTTGCCATAAAACTAGCTTTTTGAAAAGTTATTTTAAGTAGCATTTCAACAAGCTCCAAGGGGTTTTTTCCATTTTTATACAATTATGCCCCTTATATTTTTTTTGACTAATTTTTCAAACATGTTTTAGTAGGTCTTTTGACATTGTCATCTAGCTTATCAACTAGTTTTCATCACATATGACTAGTTTTTCAGTTAGTTTATCAGCCAACAACTAGCTTTATCAGCCAGTTTGCCAAACATAGTTGACATGGGTTTGATTTTGATTAACTGAAAATGATAGTTCACCTGATATTCTAGATGTGACTGAATTCAGGTAACAGTGGAGAACCAAGCATACCACAAATCATGTTTCAAATGCTCCCATGGAGGCTGTTCTTTATCTCCATCAAACTATGCAGCATTGGAAGGAATCTTGTACTGCAAGCATCATTTCTCACAGCTATTCAAGGAGAAGGGAAGCTACAATCATCTCATCAAGTCTGCATCTATCAAGCGGTCTGCAGCAGCGGCAACAGCAGCGGCAGCATCACCAACCACCGCCTCTATTCCAGAAGTTTGAAAAACACAACTTGTTATCATCATCTTTATGAACAAAGTTTTTGATTTGTTTTGCTTTGCTTGTGTTTGTTTTTTATCAGTTATGGTTGATTGATGATTATTCCCATGCCAGGGAACTGATTAAAACTTTGAACCTATCGGCTTTCTTTTTTGTTTGATTGATTCTTCGCTGAGTGCCCATTTTTATCAAAGACATATTTTCGATGTTGAGATTGTTCATGAATGTTTTTAACTTTTTTGGTACCATTGTTTAACTGGAAATTTTGTAATTAATAAATCATTACAAAGCCGATATAATGTATTTCTTTTTTGTGGGATTAATTCTACAACTCTTTCCTGAAAGAATCAATATCAGAACTACTAAAAAAGAAGAATTTTCTCCATATGAACTCTAAACAGGGGAGTTCAGATCAGAGATGTGTTAGCCTCTTTTCAAGGGTTTCTGTGCCAAAAAGAATATGAATATTTAGAGGGCATGATGGAAGAGTGAGCATATAAATCGTTTATATGTCCTTAAGGAGGTCGTTCCTGTACCCTTGAATCCAGAAGCAAAAACGAAGCTTAAGTTGAACAGAAACGTTATCTCTATTTGGAACTGCGCTTCTTAACTTCACCATAAAGAATAACGCCAATGACTGTGAGTGTGTAACCAGCCATCCCAGTAACAGAAACTGGATTCCTAAAGATTAAGATCGAGACCACCACTGCCACTGCCCCTTTTGCGTTTCCAAGGACCTGTTATAAAAACACAAAGTTATCCTGCTGTGTGTTTCCTAAGAGTTTCACAATGAAAATACATAATATTCATGATAAAAAAATGCATGCTATCATGAATTATGAAAATGTATTAAATTCATGAAAAAATAATATTCAGGGTCATTAATCTTGAATAATACATGGTTCTCATTTGAATTTCCCCTATAACTGTAAGCGGATTGGTTTCCATTAAGTCATGTGTGGATAAAACTGTCTCTGTGGATTAATCTGTCTATATAGATCGACAAGGTTTTTGCTTTGGTGGGTTTTTCATAGATGGAAGGGTGTGTTATTCAATTAAGAGCAAGTTTGGAAAAAAAAAACTTGGCTTTCTGCATAAAGCTCCCCCTAGAAGCTTACTGAAAACCACTTTCTATATATTAAGCCACTACCAAACAGTCATATGTAACTGACCAAATCAGTTTTGAGTCTCATTCAGCTCATAAAGCTGCTAACAAACAGCCCCTAAATCTGTAATCCTATATTTTTCACAAGCCCACACTACAGTAATAAAATATAACATGTAATCTAGATGATCCCCTGACTCTTTACCATAAGCTTTCATTATTTAAAAACTCAGAATAAATGTGCACAAAGAAGTTATCTTACCTGAAGTGTAAGAGCACTGGTATGCTTTGTGACCAAAAAGTTGGTTAAATTAACAAAATAAGCAAGGGAAGAGTTGAAAAGCAACAGCCATACAATCCCAAAATCTTGTCTAGCCAGCGCTATTGTTAAGCCAACAACATTCTCTTCCATGTACATTGTTGCAGGAAGTAAAAGTATAACAGCAATAGGAGCCATGTACAGAAGAAGATTCATGGAGTTCAGCTTCTCCCTAAATACAAAACAAAAGAGTATTCAGACATCAGTTACATTCAGACATCAGTTACAAATCTATAGCCATCTTGCTACATCATTTTCATGAAAGAAATCTTTACCCTTCAGAGGAAAGCAACATCCCTTGAACCACTGTTTTAAGTGCTCTAGCAGCAGTAGCACCAACACACATTATAAATCCAAATAGATTGAAACTTGGCTCACCCTGAAGAAGTCAAAATAGCAAAGAATATAAACACAATTGGAATGTAATTCCCATACTGTCTACCCTCAATTTGCTATCAAGAAACCAACAAAAATTCCCAATTAATTTAAACAATTTGACCTTCATCTCTAGCATTATCATGATATCTGAAAACCTAAAACTTTCATGAAGGGACCATTGAATTAATGCCAACAAATACAAACAATATGCAGAAGGAATTGAAAAGAAAAAAAGAAAAAAAGAAAGAAGAAATTAAACATACCCCACTGGCGATAACGACGCCAGTAACAACAGGAATGAGGGTGATATAAGTAAGCCAAGCCTCCCTCTTCAAAGTCAAGAGATATGCAAAAACCGCCGTGAAAAACGGCGTCGTAGCACCAATTGCCTGATTAAAGGAGACAGGCAAATAACGAAGCGATATATTACCACTAACAACGGATGCACAGAAGATTAGACTCAAAGCAGATATCTTAACGAATTGAACACGAGATCTGATTGTCTGCAATGGAACCATCTTCATCCATGCAATTGCAATGTAGCTGAGCAAAGCACAGGATGACATGTGGCACATTGTAAGAAAAATTGGATACTTGAATCCATAATTGCTTAAGAGGTATTTGTTGAGCAATAACACCCCAATGTTTGATGAATACCATGCTGATACGAGGCCGAACGTAAAGAATCGGCTCGACGGCAAGGTCTTTATTGACGACATTTGGAAATTGGCCGGAAAATTAAACCAAAATCCGATCGATGGATCGATGGGTAGTAATTGTAATTGTAATTGATTCCTGTGTCTGATTGTATATAATTAGGGTAATGAATATGGAGAAGAAGACATTAGAGAGAAAAGATGAAATGAAATGGTAACAGAGTGAGAGAGAGGAGGGGGATGGTGGGTCGCGTTTTGAGGACGAATG
Organism: Silybum marianum; assembly: GCA_036898165.1. Classification (NCBI taxonomy): domain Eukaryota; kingdom Viridiplantae; phylum Streptophyta; class Magnoliopsida; order Asterales; family Asteraceae; genus Silybum; species Silybum marianum. Next base: position 4,466,167 of record CM072532.1, read on the forward strand.
ACCATCATTCTGCTGAAGGAGAATTGTTAATCAAAAACTATTATTGAATATTGATGTTAAGTTTAATTTTGTATTTCTTTTTACCAAAATAAATAATATAGGATAGATTATGTTGAAATGAGATATATTTTGTTTTGATTCATATTTTTTTCTAAAAGCATTTTGAAAATTCAATTATTAGAAGGTATTATATTTAGAAAATGCATTAGGTCTTCTATAAGATTCAAAAACATATTATGACTTTGTGGAAAGTAAATGTTGTGATAATTATTTATCACGCATATGTATGTTACGCGAAGGAAATGTTAAAAGAAAAATCAATGTTAGGATCCGGTAACTTTTGTTACTTGTTCTTTTTGCTTAGCTTCTCCAACACATAGAACCCATTACAAACCCTCTCAAGATACTTCCATTGGATTTAAGGATCTTTGTATAAACACATTGTAATTTTCTTGGTGGCAATACAAATCTTGCTCACTACTTGGTGAATGTATAATCATCATATCGATAGTAAAACTACGTTAAATCCTCGTGTTATTTGGTTATAAACTTGTTATATGCTTAGATCTTGCATATCGTGTTGATATTTACTTTGTGGTTTGTTATCTCTTTCTTTTAAACTTATATACACCATCTAGATCATTGTTATTGGTATTTATTAGGTTGTTTGTTCATTTGAACCTTTACTAAGTTTAGGGACCACAAAAATCAGTTGTGTACCTTTTTGCATATTTGACATATCCACATATCCAACCTTATATAAATGTATTATGATTCTTTAAAGAAATAAATTTTGAAGAACAAGTCATTAAATTTTATAGTCTAATATGTTTTGTGAATATCAAATGTTGAGTTGGAGCAAACATAGCCTCTAATTTATTGCTATAGACTTTTAACGGTGGGTTGTATATGTCCACGATCAAAATAGAAACAAGCCATGCCTACCAATTTGTATTTATAATCAAATAAATAAAATATTATTTGATTTGATTATGTGAAATTTTTATTATTTTATTTTACAATGATATCAATTTTTTAGCACCACAACATATCTTTCTTTTATAATTCATGTCCAGATCAATTTGCATGCAATTCAACCAACTTCATACGACACTTACTATATAAAAATGGAAAACATAAATTAACAAATGTAAAGTTCTTTTACCAAATGCTTACCATGTCAGCACTTACTATATATCAGTTATCTTACTGGATGAGCATAGCAAGAGCCGAGAATTTAACCCAGTAAAAGGCATAGCATGAACCAGAATCTTACCAACAATCTAAAACCATTTAAATGGCCAGGAATGTCACCAAACAAAGCAAGTAAGAGCGATCTTGTCGGTAAACACTTACCGATAAGTGTTCGGTAAACGGGTCCTAAGCTAAACTTCAAGTATCATATGTCAAAATCTATTTAACCCGAACAAGAAATTTTGTGCCCAAAAACATCAATCTTCTTCAGTTTGTATACCCTGAGCTGTGCAGGATAATCGAAGTTTGCTGATGCTTGATATTTCAAATGGTTATAACTATGATAGCTTTATCAAGAAAAAAGAATCAATAGGAAAAAGGTACATGATATTTGAATACTTGACCCATGTTCCCCATGTCAAAAAATTAAAACCTTCCATCACAAATGGTCAAAAGAACTACTACAAGAACACTTAAATGACCAGCAAAATCCCCCATTCGTTTCTTGAATAAAACTGCAAGCACAGAAAGGTTGTAAAGAATTCCAGTCAGTTGAATTGTGAAGCAGGAATTCATCTTCAAAAGAACACATTATCTATTACCAAAAAACTTTCATAATGATGTTAAAAAACATAATCAAGCATGCATAAAAGTGAAAGACCAGGAGAATAAACCAGTCACAAGAACATACATAATTAGTCAATTTAACAACATTGTGACAGTGATTAACCAAACCAGCCTAATATGTGCCACCCGGAGATGGGGTCGAGGGAGGGAGGGAGATGTATGGAGACGTGTCCTCTAACCCAAGGGTAGGGCAGCTGTTTCCATTAAGGCACAAATTGCATAATGTTCACCTATTAGCAATCATCTACTAATTTGCATACAATCACTTCCAAACCGAATATGCAAAACAAGAAAGAGATAAAACGACTACGGGTAGAAAATGTTTTTGGCTGGCATTTCTATGTGTAGTTAGGGCTGTTTGGCAATTGCTGAATGGTTATGATATAGTGAAAAATGAAATATAATTGTCTGGTAATTGTTCATAATGAAATTAGGGCTCTGAATGGTTAAGGGAGGTCCAAGATACAGAATGATTCAGAGGGTTTTGGAACCATTAAGAGGCAGACTTAACTTTTTGACAAACAGGTTTTACCTCTTAGCGATTCAGATGCTGTCTCTTAATGGAACTGTTAAGAGGTAACAAACAGCCCCTAGTTGAGAAATCACACAAGTACATGTTTAAAAGAATCATATGGTAATCAAGAGTAAATGATAGAAATCTTCATAATTTTTCAGTGGATGATAACAGGTCAACATATTTCTGGTTTTTGCTCACTACACAGGAGAAGTAACTAGCATCTTATAACTAGACATGTAATTCATACAGTCAACAACGAAATATTGAATCCAAAACCTATATTTACAGGTTTTCATTAATTCTCTAAGTTAATAAAAGGTTTCTTGTATGATTGGGCACTTGGATATGACTAATCTAAAGATGTTATCAATATTGCAATGGTCAAGAGCCCTTTACCAACACAAACACATTGCAGCAAATTCTATTTAACCACAAATTGTAACGAAAGGAATGAGCAAAATAAAATAAAGATGATACCTTATATATTGCTTGGGTACATGAAAACTCTAACCCTAGATCCCTGCAAAAAAACAAACATAACACGCATTTAGACAGATTTCACACCAGAAAACACACAAAATGCGGCTAAAAGATTCATATCTAGGTGTATTTTACCATGGATTTGGGAGGGAGATTGGACTTGAACTTTGCACGCACAATACCGGTGTTACCATGAGGCCTAGTAACTTTTCCCCAAATGCAACGATAATGTGATCCGTTTCTCTTCACCTTAGCTTTGTATATGTACGCCATGCGTTTCCCTTGGTACCATCCTACTTCCTCCTTAGTGTTAACTCCCTCAATTTGAACCAACGATGTATTTGGATACTGGTTCGACTTCGACCTAACCAAAACCAAATACAAAATCAACAACTTTTCCGATTTCAATTTTGGTAAACAAATGATACAATTGAACAACGATAATTCTATCATGATTGAATGAACTACTTTACCTTTTGTAGCCGAGAATCGTTCCTCTGGTGTAGAGTCTGAAATTTGAATATAAAAAGTCATACATCAAATGAATTCAAAATAGAATTTCAATATGATTTTGTGAGAAAAGGATTATACCTAACGCGTTCTCCTTGGCGGCCCTTCACCATCTCGCTTTAGCAGATACTTTCCGACGCCTGGCCTGATGATGAAGAAACAATAAACCCTAGTTGTCCTCCGTTACAAGTATTTATAGGTGCGGATTAATTTGGATCATATCTTAGGGCTTGGGATGTGATTTTATGGGCTTCAAGATAGTTGCTTTCATAAATGCTTAGCCCAAATGACTAAACCCTACTTGAAATAGAAAATTTTAATTTTACAATAAATAAATAAATAACAATTGTACACATTATATTTGGATTTCCAAAACGTATCAGGTACATCACATCAACAAGTATGGTATTGAAATAATAGGGATATATGTACCCTTTCGTGAAGACCTCTGACTTGATCATCTTTAATCCAGCTAGTTTATAAAATATGTTAAACTCGATAGTGCTCCATAAATCAAGACATGCTGAAGAAGTTTCAAGTCCTCGTGATGCAAAATTGTATATATCAAAACTTAAAGAATCTCACACACATATCAATTGGTGCGGCTTGTGGAACGTGTTAAACAATGGGTCTATATACATTCATGGAATGGTGGAAGAATGACAAATATGAAAACTTTAAAAGCACAAAATCTTGATTTGGGAAAAGCAAAAGTGTAAGAAGATCAGTTTGGTTTTTCATGTAATTTACTGGGATAAAATTCCAATGTTGGGAAACTTCCAATTTCAAAATTCCCTATATTTTATTGATTTTACTTCTTTTTTTTTTACCATTTTATACTATATTATGAAGTATTTAGGTAAAAATTCTTACAACAAATTAAGTTTAAAAGGTACAACATCTATTTAAACATTAAATTACAAATCACTAATACATTAAAAATTATGATTTGTTAATTTTTGTTGTTGTTGCTAAAAGGATGTTTCACAAAAGTGGAGCAACAAAAGATGGAATGCACTTCATGTCTATACAAAAATTAGATGACTTTAGTTTCAAAACTTTCCAATCAATTTGTTTAGCATTTGTTTGAAGTATTTGTTTCTTATCTTACTTATCATCTTGTTACAAAGGCATTTGTTTGAAGTATTTGTTTCTTATCTTACTTATCATCTTGTTACAAAAGCCAGAAAAGTGAATAAACTCTTTGAAAAGTATAAATGTAATTGAAGATGATTTGAAAGATTAGTTTGTATGATTATAAAAGGAATTGGAATATTTTAATTATATTTTGTTACATGTTCCAAAAATAATTCTCCATAAGAATTACCACTATATGGCTACAAAACACAAAGTGAAATAATATATAAAAATATATATGTATGTATATATATATATATTTCTTTTATTTCATTTGTTAGAAAGTATCCAGCATACTTTCGTCCTAATTGTTTCTGATCACATGTCTTGTCATATTTTCTTGAATTTAGGCGATGGTTGGCTAATTAATATTTTGGGAGAGAGAAAGAAGTAGTGTTTGAGCTTACAATTCGCATAGAATTACAAGGAAAAGGAGAAATACGAAAACAAGTTATCCATTTTATTCATCTTCATTAAAACAGAATAAACTTTCAGAAATTCAATAACTCCATGATTCTATTTTACCCTTTTTCTCCCTTTAAATATCTATTGATTCTGAAATAATGTCATCCAGCGGGGATATGGGTAAAGGTAACACTTTACCCATCACCGCAAGAAGAAAGAAGAACGTTGATTCCATGGAATGTTTACAAGAAATTGGTGGTGGCGGTGGTGGTTATTGCAATCATCACCGCCACCCATGGCAAATATCCGTAGGAAGTTGTTTCATAATACCTAAAAGAATAAATTCTTTATTGAAATGTTTAATGCCAAGAAAGAATAGAACCAATTGTATTGTCACCATTTTCATGTTAATAATGGTGACCATCATGTTCACCAAATATGTACACATGATTAACTTCAATGCCGAAATGGCCAACGAAGAAGAAGACCCTGTCGTTATCAGACGTCAAATTCTAGCCGAAACCAATCTAAATAACGTACAGGTTTTCTGAAATCCTTCTTGTTTTTTCCCCTTTTAGTTTCTGCAAGTATTCATTATAACAAAATCGGTTTTATAAGACCTTGAATATATATATATATATATATATATCAATGTCCTAATAGACTGCTTTATAAGATTTAAGTTTATATGACCAAACAATTCCATAATCTGCTTATCAGGCTCCTGGCATTTGGAGAAATCCTAGAAGTGATAACTATCATGGCTGCATTGGTCGATTAACAAGCGAAACAAGTATGCAAATTAATCTCATCTGGTACACTTGTGTAAAAGATGAAAATCGATTCACTCACTACCAATTCTGCAAGTTTTTTGTTCTCATCAGGAAATCGAAGTATTCCTACGAATGGTTACATCTTGTTTCAGGCAAATGGTGGGTTGAACCAAATGAAAATGGGGGTTAGCATCTTTGTCATTCCATCCTACATTTATCTGATTATTTTGTTGTTTCATTAAATGATTTAATAAAAACGACATTAATTTTTCGATCTTGATCTCCTAACAGATAAGTGACATGGTGGCGATTGCGAAACTAATGCATGCTACGTTGGTTCTTCCAACTTTAGATCACAAGTCATTTTGGACTGATCCAAGGTATAATAATGAACACATAAAATAGATTATAAAGAGAAGTAGTTGTTATTGTTTTTCTAAGATTGATTTGTTTCCAGTGATTTTAAAGATATATTTGACATCAAGCAGTTCATGACAACGCTCCAAGATGACATCGAGATTGTAGAGTCGCTTCCACCAGATGTTGCAGGAGTGACACCCGAAGAAAAGGACCCGATTTCTTGGTCAAAGGCACGTACGTCTGTATATAGATGATCAAAATCCTTTAAAATGTTAGAGTCGTACATAATTAGACTTATTCTTTATATGTTGAAACCTTCTTTCTCTCCTCAAAAGCTTTTTTGGACAGTAATATAATAGGTGTTGGCCTTTCAATATATATATATATATATAGAGAGAGAGAGAGAGAGAGAGAGAAAGGAAGTTCAAATGCGAACTCAAATTTGGTTGTGAACGTGAGGACAAATGAGAGCATGACACGTGTCTGAATATAGATTATTCAGACTGGATAAGCATTATTCAAACTGGATAAGCATTATTCAGACTGAATATTTCTTTGAATGGGACACGTGTCGCACTCTCATTTGTCCTCACGTTCACAATCAAATTTGAGTTCTCATTTGAACCCGCCCTTATATATATATATATATATATATAGTGAGGTTTAGGGGAAAACCTAAAAAAAAGAACTGAAGAACGCCCTGAAAGTCCTCCATCTGGACGGTATGCACAAATGCATACAAGCAATTGAAATTGTTCTTCTTTTTTCTATGCACGGGTGCATAATCGCATTAGTGCATATGCACAAATGCATGTTACAAATTACCGGTATTTATTTGTGCATGGGTGTTCTTCAGTTCTTTTTTTTTTAGGTTTCCCCAGAACCTGACCTCTATATATATATATATGTATATATAAATAGGCATCACATATTTGGGACAATCTGTTTCCGTCTAGGCTCTGTTGGATGGGACATAATCTAATCAGTTGTTTGGATGCAGCCCAGTTACTATGAAGGTGAGATTCTTTCGCTGTTGAAGGAACAGAAAGTGGTTAAGTTTCTCCACAGTGATTCGCGGCTGGCTAACAATGGCATCCCAGATTCCATCCAAAAGCTGAGGTGCCGAACCATGTATGAGGCCCTCAAATGCACTAAGGAAATCAATGAGCTTGGAAGAAAGCTGGTCAACAGGCTTAAACAAAACAATGACCATTATCTTGCTCTCCATTTAAGGTATTCCAAAGCCAATTAATACACTACTATACCAAAAAAATCGAATACAATTTTTTATTATTGATTTCAAGAGACTTTTTTAGTGTTTTTGTCAATCGCCGACAAGATGGGGTCCCTTGGAAAATTTTACTGGGGACCTAAGACTAAATTTAGTAATTTTGATATTTTTTAGGCTGTATAATTTTTTTTTTAACAATTCTATACTGCATCCTGCCCCTGGTCAAATATGTCTAAATCTAAATGTCCTAAAAACATCCTGACAACTTATTGTAACACATTCACATATGATGCACCATTATTTTGTCATATAAACTTAAGTCATATAAACAGTCTATTAAAATATTTATATATTTGGCGTCCTATAAACCCGATTTTGTTGTAGGGTATCATCTTGTTCCGTCAGGTAGCCTTGTATGACTTATATGGGTTTCAAAATATTGTAGATATGAAAAGGATATGCTAGCTTTCACTGGCTGCACTCACGGGCTTTCCGAAAAGGAAGCAGACGAGCTTACAGAGCTGAGGTACAGCGTAAAACGTTGGAAGGTTAAAAAGATCAAAAGCAGACAAAACCGTCAACAAGGGAATTGCCCATTGACGCCTAGAGAATCCGCTATATTTCTCCAGGCTTTGGGATTTCCTTCAAGTACAAAGATCTATATAGTGGCGGGTGAGATCTATGGAGAACATGGACTGGATGACTTTAAAGAAAAGTATCCGAATGTATACACTCACTCGACATTAGCAACCGAGGATGAGTTGAAGCCTTTTAAAGAATTTCATAACCAGCTTGCAGCATTGGATTATACACTAGCACTCGCGAGTGATGTTTTTGTCTACACTTATGACGGAAATATGGCTAAGGCCATCCAAGGCCATCGGATGTTCAGAGGCTTCCAAAAAACAATTTATCCCGATAAGTAAGTCATCTAATAATCAAACCAATGAAAAAGTTATTACAGTAAAACGGACACCTTATATGTGTAAGAGCCTGTTTGTTAGCAGCTTAATGAGACTTACAACTTATTCGGTCAGCTTTTGGTATTTTGTGCAGAAGAAACTTTGTGAGGATGTTGGATGAACTAGACAAAAGGAATTTGAGTTGGGAAGATTTCTCATCGGAGGTTAAAAACCTGCATGCGAATAGAACAAGCAGGCCGCGGCGGAGAGTGGGTGGAGTGAAGCCAAAACATGAGGAGAACTTCTATGCAAATCCATTCCCTGGTTGCATATGTGAGAATAGATAGATAGATAAATAGATAATTAGATATATATTTGTTAGACGTGCAGATCGTTGTTGATAAATTATTTCTGGACTACAAGCATTATAATATTTTGTGTATATATTCTTTGACCTGATGAGGGAATTCTAGTCTCTAGAATAGATGCAAACTGGAATTAGGATATTAGATAAGTAAAGAAGGGTTGTATATTAGCAGTTTTTCACATCTTTTATACATTTTAATTTTTCTAGTAAAGTTAATCTGGTTGTTCTTATACATGATGCCATTTTTTTATTAATCTGGATATCCAACCCGTTATATAATTTTACTGTGTCTTTGGTCAGATTGGTGTACCAGTCAAGGTTTTACTGTGTAGTTTGGTTTTAGGCGTCGGGTCTGTTTTGATTTTGGATTTTGCTTTGTTCTTTATGTATCTTGCAGAAAGGTTTTACCCTTACTTTGTTGTATTTTTTTGTTACTCTAATAAAGTTATTGTTTTTTTTTCTTTTTCTTCTGAAAGTATTTCACTAGAAGTCGAAAACAATGCAATAATACGTATACATGTGTGACTAGTATACCTTTTTGTTACTTAAATACGAAAACACAATGATTATTTTACATGTTCTTCAAAAATGAAAAATAAATAAAGTTGGGTGCGGATTACACAAACTTCAAACTTTAGGGACTAAAATGCAACTAACTTTAAAAGTGTGGTGTCTGCCTTTTTTTTAACGATTCGTTCCTTCACCATCGGACTGTACCCGTCGATCCCACTCTTCTGATCTTCCGATTCTTTAAACCAGGTGAGTTCATGTTTTAGGGTTTATATTACTACCTTATGTCAAAGTTCATCTTTGTATCAATAGAAGAAATCTATGCGAATCATATTTAGAAGTTTAATTAATCAGTTTAGGGTTTAAATGGGCAACGAGAAAGCAAAACGTTCTGTGTAATTTATCCTATTCTTTCATATGCTACCACATATCATGAATTCACTTGTGGAAGATATTGTGCTACTTAATTAGCCTTCTGTAAATTTTACTAAGGATAGTTTCCTATTTCCGATCGAACAGAGAGATGTCTTTGAATGATATGGCAGATGAGATTGTTTTTTCATTTCGAGTTGTATTAAGCCTCTAAAGCACCTCTGAAACTTGAATACATGATGACTTCAACTTTCACAAGGGAAAGATAAATAGATGTAATATGCTAAGGTGTATCATGTATGCTAATTGCTAGGAGATTAATTAGGAAATAAGTAAGGCCACCATGGCATATAGCAAAAAAGAGAGGGCATCAGGATGAACTGTAACATCCCAGGCCAACCTTACCAAATAATTGTCTGTTTTGTTCACACACCTGGACTCACGGTTTTAAAACGCGTCTGATAGAAAAGGTATTCAGTCCCTTATAAGGCAACTTCCGTTCCCATTTTGGTTCTTGAAACTTAGATCAGTAAAATGAATCAGGTAGTTCAGTTCACCAATTGAAGATTTGAAGTGTGTATCAGTGTATGAAATGTGTTGGGATTGAAACAGTGCATGGTAAATGAAGAATAGAACTAACACAAGCTATACAAATACAGGATATGGGTCTTTGGACGCTACTGGAGGGGTGTCTGCTTATTGCAAATGCATTAGCAATATTGAATGAGGATCGTTTTCTTGCACCTAGAGGATGGAGCTTCCAAGAGTACTCAGGGGTGAAGAGAAATTCCCTCAAGGGACAGATCATTGGTCTCATTTATGCAACCCAATACTTAAGGGTTATATTGTTAATCCTCAACTCCCTCTGCATTGTTATAAAGCTGGTTTCCGGATGATTATCTATAAGTAAGTCATTCTGCAATGTCTTATTGAATATCTCAACACAGCTTTCATAGTCATATTCCTTTTAATTTGTATGTTTCCCTTTCGTAGTTTCTTGTTTTCCTGTGTAAATTAGCATTGAGAACCCATCAATTCTAGGAAGATGTACCGTTTTGACTTTTTAGGTCAATTGGATTCACTTTAGCTTCAAATATGATATCTTTGGTGATAATTAATATGTTATCCATCCTCATTTTTGGGAGACATAGTCCTTTTTTACTTGGTTTCTAGGCTCTGGTTGTTTTTCTGTTTCTGTTTCACACATGCATTTTAATGTTATCTATATTTTGCATATAGATCAAGAATGTAGTTGTGGTGTGTCATTGAAAGCTGGACCTAGTCACCAAAAATTCAAGTGGATTTTCTTGAAAAGGGCGATACTGCTGGCAAATAAACATTTATTATGTAGCGGCTTTGATTGTCAAGTACATGCATTTATCTGTGGTAACATGTTTCGGTTAGTGTATTAAGTTGTTATGACCTCTTTTGAAAACTTACAATTAAGATCTGACTGGTTTCCTAGTGCTATATCATCTTCATAAGGTTGCAGTTCATGAGTGACATGCGTTTTATTGCTTGCTTTCATCTTTATTGAAGTGTTGCAATTATAAGATAATTTTTGCGTAAAACTTAACTTGATACCAATTACCAAATACAAACATAACACTACTACACTAGTATAAAACAATCAATAACTAGATAAATATTACTGTGCTATATGTTCAGCATTCAATAAAAAACTACAATGGAAAAGAAAAAAAAACTACATATCAGCAAAAAAGTGGTAAGTTTTGGAGTCTACAGCAATTAGCCTCAATGCAGCAGTTGCTGCTGCAACAGCCATGATAGCAAAGAAACAAACATTGAGCCAATGCCATGACTTCTGTAAACAATTGAGGTTATCTCCCTTGGCCACTAGATACATATGATTTGCAAGAATAAATGTTAGTGGAAAAGTACTGATCGCCCCTGTTAAGCTCATGAAATCTCCAAGAAACGGCAATGCTGCTGATACGAAAGTGGTAATGCTAACATAACCCCCTCTCACCATTATTCTGAATAATAAGTTTCTAAAGGCCAATGCACTTCCTTTTATTCCATATCTGGTGTCTAAATACTCGTACATCGGACTTGCAAATATCTAGAAACAAATAAAAAAAGATAAAAAATGAGTTAGTTTATTATGAAAAAGAACAGGGGAGAAAAGGGTTGAAATGAACATTACATGCAGAGATATAACGGACTGGAAAAAGGCAGATATGTTGGCAAATGTCTTCAACCAAACTGGACCATTAACGTTATTGAGCAAATAGGATGAGGCACCATTGCCGTAAGCCCAGTACCCCATAAAGACAACCGCATATAGTGGCAAAACTCCTACTGAGAACTGGAAGTATAGAGCCTTCATCATGTTACTAACAACTGGCGGTCTCACTGTTGCCTAAAAGATAAACAGCATCCAACAATACAAAAAACATCAATGTTTAGCTTCCAGATACCCACAATTACCAAAAAAAAATCTTAGCTTTATGAATCTTACCTGTATTTCTGGGAGCATTCCGGTGTTGAAAGCAAACACAAGACTTGCAGAAGCACCAATGATTGTGAAGCTCTTGCTTGTTTGTGTCCCTGGCATGCTATAGTCCCTTGGTGGAGATTGAATTCCTATAAATAAAACCATACAATAAAAACAATCTTTTAAGACATCTGATCACAAGTTGATATATATATTATATATATATATATATAGAGAGAGAGAGAGAGGTTTTAATGAGAACTTTGAGGTTTTAAAGGAACGCGAGAACTGGTCAGTCAAGTAGGAAATCATATATGATTTTGTACTAAGGGGCCGGGTGACTTTTCTGGCCACTTAAGTGGCCCCAAAAGTCGCCCGCTACCCTTAGTGCAAAATCATATATGGTTTTGTTTGTTCCTTTGTTCCTTTAAATAGGTATGATAAATATATATATCATAATAGCAGAGAACAGATGGTACCATCACGAAGAGACAGGGTAACTGCGGTAGCAATATATACGATACTTAAGATTGTAGAAACTCCCAACCAAATTCTTAGAGCAGATAGATGAGGGATACATATTGCAAAAATGGCACACGTTAACCCTGCAATCGCAATGAAGTATGGAAGCTTCATGATACCATCATCCCTAAAAATGACATAAGTCGCCTGCAAAAATCTAGACTTATTGAGATATCGGGATAATGTAAATATGCAATCCTCATTGAATTCCAGTTTGGAATACCTTTAGAGCCTGACCAGCCAACATGATATAACCGACGTTAATCATGAAAAGATTCACGTATTGCAAGATCCACGTTAGCGAATAAGCTCTTGGACCTGCAAAAACTCAAATCGTTTTTACGATTTTTTACTATTGGAAAGAATGTATAAATGTACCTTTGTTTCTTGGTGATTACTAACCATACACATAAGCTGCAAGGTCTCTATATCTAATATGCCTCTTCCCACCAAACTCATGGAGCTTAGCAATGAGGATATTTGCATATAGTGATATGGCTGTAGCCGCGATTAAACCCACGACTCCACCAACCCAACCAAGTGGAACCATGACTGCACCCGAATAACCCAACACATAAGCACTGTTGATACCCGTTGTAAGAACAAAACCCGCTTGAAACCATGAGTCTGCATCATTTAAAAAGACACTATTTATTTATCTATGATATATTTTAAAGCCATAGATCTTTTTATCGTATTTATTTTAAGAAGAGTACGTACCACTGCTGATCTTATGGGCTGTTTCAGGGATTTCAATGATTAATTGTTCAGAAGAGTAAATCTTGGAAGGGCCATCGTCTCTTTGGATGTCCATTAATACGTTTTTTTCTTTGATTCAAAATCTTCTTCTGATTTCACTACGTTTTCACTAGTGATTTGCATATGAATATATATATTTATATATATATCCCTTTCGTTGAACAAATAAATGAAAGAAATGACGTACGATTGAATTAAGATTTGAACAGAAAGACGAAGAAAGATGGAGATGAGAGACTGAAAAACAGATACTAAAAAGCCACGTGATGAAGAAAAAACAAACTTTCATAAAGTGAGGGCGAAGGTGGCGCCTCACAAATCGATACAGCTGATCCTATATATTCATCCCATTTGATCTGATCAAAATAATAGTATATTTATTTATTTATCTTAAAAGTATTTACGAACAATTATAAATTTCAGATGAACTCATAAGTATGGTTTAAATAAGTATTTTCGTTTTCCCCAAAACAAAACTTGTTTTTAATAGAAAGATTCATTTATTTTGTTTGAAACGGTCAGATTTCAGTTAAGATATCCTTAACAGTACGCAATTTTTTCCATGTGGAATTGGAACTTATCTATTAGAAAAACCAGAAAAAACTAGTATCTATTAAATTTAAGGGAGAAGTTTAAAAAAATCCAACAAACTATTCTATTTTGAATATTTAAGTCCCTAAACTATTTTTTTGAATTAAAAAATCATTAAACTTTCTCATTTAAATGGTTAAGTCCTAAACTATTTTTTTAATGAAAAACCATTAAACTTTCTCATTTTAAATGATTAAGTATCTAAACTATTTTTTTTAATCAAAAACCATTAAGCTTTCTCGTTTTGAATGATTAAGTCCCTGAACATTTTTTTTCAAAAAATTAAACTATCGAATTTTTAAAATTAGTTATTTACATATTTTTAACCCAAATAAACTATCTGTAACCGGTTATCTTTTGACTCCCCCTCTTATGATGGATAAAAAAAAATAGATTTAGAAGAGAGAGATCGATAGCAGGGGTCAACAACATGTTAAGTGAAATGGATAATGAACAATGTTGAGATAGTGGGGAGTGTCAAGGGGGAGCGATATCGTTGTTTGTGAAGGGTTTTAATTGTGTAGGGTTTGTGAACGGTAAAACTGATTTAAGTTTATTTTTACTTTAAAATTTTCCTAGTCAGTTACAAGTAGCTTATTTAAAAAAAGATGTAGGTAATCAATTTTTAGAAGTTCGATGATTTATTTATTCAAAAAATGTTTAGAGACTTAATCGTTCAAAATAAAAAAGTTTAATGATTTTTTTCATTTAAAACAATAGTTTAGGGACTTAATTATTTAAAATTAGAAAGTTCAATGATTTTTTCATTAAAAAAATAGTTTAGATACTTAACTAGGGTTGTGCAAGACCCGAATTAACCCGATGAACCCGTCCAATCCGAACCAAATTTTTAAAAAAAAAACGATACCTGATTATTAATAAAACCCGAAAACCGAAAACCGAATTTTAAGTAGGATTATAGGTTTCGGGTTGGGTTTTCATACCATCAACCTGAACCCGTCCGAAAACCCGAAATAACCCTAAACCCATCTAAATCTAATTAAATGTTTCTTACTTTTTTTACTACTATTATTGTTTGTGATTTGTTTACATACATGTGCAATATATGCATACAATATGTAGCATGGAGTATCAAATATTTATCAATATTCAATTTACACAAACATGTTAATGGTTACATTTCTAGATATCCTCATCCTCATGCATGAATTGCAAGTTGAACCTACTGAAGCATCCATACAGAAACGTCCTTATACCATATTTGTACAATATTTTTAGTTAAATCTTTGGTTAGTTTAGATTTTTATTACCAGCTATTTTAGACTTCAATGGGACATTCTAGTCATATGTACCCACCTGAACCCGCCCGAACCCGTCCTACCCGATGTTCACCCGAACCCGAAAAAATCCCACCCCGAAAGCATAAAGGTCGGGTCTCTCTACTCAACCCCGAAACCCGATCGGGTTTTATCCCACTCTACCCGAACCCGTCCGATGCTCCCCCTAATACTTAACCATTCAAAATAGAATAGTTTGTTGGTTTTTTTGAACTTTTTCCTAAATTTAATTATCAAATATATTTTCAATTGTTATTATACTTAATTTACAAGTTTTTATTAGGGGTAAAATGTATCAAAAATAATTTTTATTTACTGTAAAATGTAACAATAATTCTCATAACCAAGTTTAAAAATTCCTATTTAATATAACAAAGTTGTAAAGTTTCTCATTCAATACAACAAAGTTAAAAGAGATTCCTATTTAATGTAACATTTTGTGACGTGAATATCAAATTTATTCGCCACTTCAGCATAACTCTTTCGTAAGCATTTCATAAATCTTTTGTAGCCGTACAAGATTAACAAGTTATCCATAGGTACAAAATAAATTAAACTTTGTTACATCCATTGGAAAAAAAAATCGTTATACTATTACCCAGTCTAAACTAAAACAGACTTTGTTACTTTTCGATTTACTTTGTCCATTTGATTAGTTAAAATTTGTTTAACAAAGACAGAATTAATGAAAGAGTGCTTCATTATTCTGCATATCTTTTTCAAAGTAAGACTTTTGAAAAACCACATGTAACATGGTAAAAAATCTATCCATCCATTTGCCAACAACTTATTGGACAATACCAACAACGAGAACCACAAGGGTTGTAGCGGTGTAGTGGTTGATACCATGGGGATACGATGGATTATGGAATATCCCATCTGGTCAGGATTCGAATTCAGACATACAACGATTGTGGCCACTAAGTTTATCAGGGTTGTTTTTTCTTGATTTCTTGGATAGGACTAAATTGTAAGATGGAAACTAAGGTTGCCTTATAAAGAACCGAATACCTCCTCTACCATGCGCGTTTTAAAACTGTGAGTCCGGATATGACTGAAGCGGACAATATCTAGTACAGTTAGCACAACATCATTTATTGTAAATAACAGACCTTACTTGAAATAGATCATTTCTAAAATTGAAACACATATATCATTAGTGCCATAACCGATTACTGATCAAAAAACAACTTGTTCAAAACATCAAGAAACGTATTCGTGGATCCCCAAATGAGCAAAACACAATACATAATGAAAACTTGGAATCACACATTCGAGATTTACATCATTAGACATCTAAAAATAGATCGATAAACGTGGAATAATAAACATACCATAACCAGCTCTCTAGTCTCTACTTGTTAATAGTTTCTGAATTTTTCATTTCGACTACACCAATCTTTTCGTATTTGAAATCAACAGGCAACACAGCAGAAGGAACTTTCTGCATACCAGCAACATACGACCACACGAAGAACGAAATCAAAGCTGCCAATGCTCCACAACCCATAATAAATATGAACCCAGAAATAAAACAATCTCTTTTCTTTGAAGTTTCAACATCTTCTTCAGATACAGTTGAATGATCCTGTGGATTTGCAGGATTTGAATGCAGCCATTTGGGGATATTCTTGATTTTAGACTTCCATGAATACACATTTGTAGTATATTCATGATTTCCATTAGATGATGCTAAACCTAATAAAGCTTCTTCTCCTTTCCACATTTCCCCCAAATCTATGCGATATGAAATCAGTGGCTCAACAGGCATGGGATCGCCTAATTTGCTTAACCTAACATCTACTCGCTTTAAAATCGCATGGTAATCGATCCAAGATGATAATTTCATCCCACTTTTCAAATCATGATTAATTTTAGAAACGTTGCTAACCCTAGAAGATGAAATTTTACAGACATTGAGATCAAACTCGATATCAAGGAATCGATTCACATCCAAAAGTTCAAACGACGTGTTTCTAGCGAATTTAGAAGGGAAATCAGCGGGAATGATTACCATTGCAACGCCATTGCCGATTTGGAAGGTGAAGTTGGAGGAAAACGACGTCGAAGAGGTGAAGTTGAAAGGAGTAGTACGTAAGATGATACCGAAGCTTGAAGATGTTGGGAGGCTGAGTTGAACGGAATATCCACCGTCGACGAAGTGAGCGTCGCCTAAAAGCGAATTTCCGGCTTCGGATGGGAAGTTGGGATAAGGAAATCGGAGTGAGATTGAGAAAGTGGGTTGTGCACAAAGAATGAGGATTACAACTGTAAGCGTGGCCATCATCAATGGCGATTTTGCAAAGAATCCTTCTTTCTTCATCTTTCTTCTTCTCAAATGGGTAAAGTACACAGAGAAAGCTGAGTTCTTGATTTTGGAGAACCAACAAGATGGTTTGTTTATTCATGTCCCAAAATCCCAGGTGTCACTCCTTCTCCCCAAAATTTCTTTTAAAAAAATTATTTAAATTTAAATTTATAAACAAAATTATATTTAATTTTAATATATTTATTAACTATATTAATTAAATTATTAAAATATTTTATAAATGTCATAAAAGGTTATCTTTTTCTTATAAATATTTAACATCAAATTTTTTTATCGATGAAAAGGAAAAAAAAACTACATCTCTTTAATGGGAATCACATTTTGGGAGGTCTCTAAATTTATACGAATTTTGCATCATCTCTCATGTTTTCTTCACTTTAAAGAAAGTTTCGTAGTCTTTTGTAACAAAAATTTGACCAAAAGTCTTCATTTTCTTTATTTGGGAGAATCTGTTGGAGATGTTACCTCAGTTGTATAGCAACTGATGAAACTAACCACTGATATATTATTACTTGATAGGTATTAGCTAAAAGTCATCAGTTAGTTGTACCTATTTGATCGTTATTTATTTATAGGCTATTAGTTGATTGGCTACCCGTTGACGGGTTATCAGCTGATGGCTACGCACTACTAAGTTATCAGCTGATAGTCGTCAAATGTCAACTGATAAGTTTTGTAACTGTTTTTTTTTTGTAATTGGTCACTTATTTTTAGCAAGCATTTTCATACGTGGAAAGATATTCTCGATATTAATGGAGGATAGGTCACAATTCTCTAGACTTATAAATGAATGATTTATGTCAAAGTCATTACACATATTTGAGATTATCCTCGAGTTAATTTCATGATACCCTGGTAGAATTTGATCAAAATTTAACTTAAAGAAAAACAAACTTTCATGCAACTTTAGATTTTATCAAGTCCTAGGTTCACTGTTTTCTCTCAATTCTAAAACTCCTCCAACAATATCCCACCACAAGCAAGAGTTGGAATATAGGGGATCAACAAAATGCAAACCCTCTTATGATGCAAACTTTGCAACCTTTGTAGAAGTCATTGAATCAAGATTCATTTGGGTTATTTATGTTAATAGATTAATTAATTTATTATATATTAAAATAAATAACCCAAATGAATCTTGACTCTTGATTGACGATATCATGACATCTACAAGGGTTGCAAAATTTGTATTATAAAAATGGTTTGCAAATAAAACCACCTCTATATATAAGGGAGCAATCAAATGCAAGCCACTCTTTTGATGCAAATATTGCAACCTTTATAGATATCATCAATCAAGGATCAAGATTCACTGGAGTTATTTATGTTAATGGATTAATTAATTTAATATCTATTAACATAAATCACTCAAAATAATCTTGACTTTTGATTAATGATATAGATGACATCTACAAGGGTTGCAAAGTTTGCATTATAAGAGTGGTTTGCAAATGAAACCACGTCTCTCTCTCTATATATATATATACACACACACACGCATGTATTATTAAAATAATTTCATTCTATTATTTGGAACAACAACATTCGCCATTCTCACAAATTGCTTCACGATAAAATGAAAAATTGCAAGCAAGAAAACACAAAGCCTTGTTACACTTTCCTTTCCATCTAAAGCACCAATCTTCCGTAGGGTGGTAGACAATGTCGGATTGAGGACTCATGCCATGTATAGCCACTTGGCTCGACAAGGCTAGGACCATTATGAACCACATGGTGAACCCTTTGCATGATCCCATCTCCATCGATCGTCAATACCCTTTCGCTTCTCCGGATTTGAGTATAACTAGATTATGATCAATTATATTGTTCGTAATACAAGTGTAGATGATCAATCGATTAGAGGTAAACCTAACTTATACACACACTTATATATGTAAGAAGTGTGCATTTAATGTGTTATATTTCATTAATATAACAACTTATTATAGTAATATGGCATAAATATTTATATTGTGCACTTATTGTGTTATATTATGTATTTATTGTGTTATATTTATTAATACAACAAACATATTACAATGATTGTAGGCTACGAAACTATTTGATCAACCAAACTTTGTTAGAAACTAGTAAAAATGTAAAAAGACGGAAAAAAAGTATTAAAATACTATTCTCTTGTGACAAAGAAAAAAATTATGAAATCAGATTAGTGCAACATTTTGATGAAATTATAAAAATAATGTGATTTATTTGAAAATAAATAAAATGTAATTTGTTGAGTATATTCCTTTTCTTAAAAGAATATATTTATTTATATTTTAATATTTTTATAATATAAAATATTACTAAAAATATAATAATTATTTTTAGAATTAATTACATATAATGGTTGTTACCTTTATTAAAATAAAAATGTGATAATATAGTACTGTAATAGTATAATTTCAATAAACAATAATAAAAAGCCAACCGTATAAATCTTAATTTTTGTAATTAACATGAGTTTTAGATTATTATTTTTACAGTAATTGGTTGTTTTAAAAGTTTGTTAATCGTAATATTTTTCAATTAATTTCCAAAAATGTTGATTATCCTTTTTTATCATCTTATATTCTTATAAATTACTTTTATCAAACATAATTTATTCATCACTATCAATTATTAACTAATTTATTAAACATATAATAAAAAATGTGGGAGTCGGGTCGGTTTAGGTCAAAATGGGCGGAGCTAGACGGATCTCTAGGGACTGGGCCGTTATTCATATACTTGGGCTTGTGGATATACTAAATTTTTAATTTTTGCATTGTAACTAATAAATGCGGCCCATTAAAATAATGCATTTACATCGGTTCTTTATATCCAATTATATTTGGGAATTTAATTATAATAACCAATTTTGAAAACTGATTTACCAAAATGATCAATTTCTTTTTGAGTTTACTAAAATGACCAAAAATTCCTCGAAATACACCCCGAAATACAAAATTTTCGAGGATGTTTATTTGAATTCGGGGAAATTTCCATGAAACACCCTCGAAAATTGATGAAGACCCTCGAAGTGAAACACCCTCAAATGAAACATACTCGAATTGTTACTCGAAATAGACCCCGAATTACCTTAATTTCGATCATGTTTTCGAGGCTCTTTAGTGCATTTCGAGCATGCTTTCGAGTGGGTTTGACATAGTGTTTTCGAGCATGTTTTCGAGCATGTTCAAGGCATTATCGAGGGTGTTTTCGAGTATGTTTCATTCGTTATCGAGGGGGTTTGACATAGACAAATCGAGGGTGTTATCGAGGGTGTTATGGAATTTTCGAGGCTGTTCCATTGTTATCGAGGGTCTTCGAGGGTGTTATGGAATTTTAGTGTCATTTCGAGGCTGTTCCATTGTTTTCGAGGGTGTTATGGAATTTTCGAGGGTGTTTAGTGTCATTTCGAGGGTGTTCAGCTTTATCAGTATTTTTTGATAGACTTGTTTGACCAAAAATTTTGTTTTTACCTGCATTGGGAAGAAGCAAGAAAGGTGTCATGCAAACTATTCCACCCGTGAAACCTCCCTCCCATCTACCTATTTAAACCCTTCCTTCCTATCTCATTTTCTTGCCAAACCACATATTCTCTCCCAATCTATTTCATTTGTAACAATACCTGTGATTTTTTACGTATCATTGTTTATTTGAAAAATGTCTAGAAACCGAGGTAAGAGATCACTTCATCAGGCTGAAACTTCTTCAGGTTCACATAACAAACAAGTTTTGAACGATGGAAGGTTTCGGGTTTGCTGGAAAGCGCCACAAACGGACGAGGAGTGGAGTAACTTTGGTAGAAGTAGGGCCGACCATCCAATAACGGATGAGGAAGGAGATGAATACAGTGCGGCATGGAGGCAATATAGAAGGACGCATGACGGCAATACTCCAACACTGTATTCAGATAGGTACTTTGTGGGTCGTGATCCAAATTGTCCGGCGAGTCAAGTAATGCCATCAAAACTTAAAGACTCGTGTCGCGAGGCAGACGAAGAAATTGAGCGGTTGGCAGAGGAATGGGTAAATACCCGAAAGGCTCAAGTAGAATTAGAGGCGCAACTCGAAGAAAAGAAGCGTCATCGAAAGGCCATACAACGTGGAATATGTAAAGATGAGTCGGAGATCAATCTCATGAAACAAATGTACACAGAATTGGAGGAACTTATCAACAAGAAGTCTGAGTGGATCGTCTCCTATCAGCATCTTTATCCGAACTAGATATCTCTAAGGATTTAGGTGGTTGTTTATTATTGATACAATGTATCATTTATGTATTCTTAATAAAAAGATGTTTTAATTTATCATGTGTTCTAAGGATTGATGTGATTGTCCAACTTCGTTCTAATATTTTATATTTTTCTTTTAATTATAAACTTTCGAAAGTATATAATTAAATCAAAAAATAACAGAAATTTTAAATATCTTACCCCTAAGCCGCCATTTTTTAAAGTTAAAGTTAAAATGTATAAATATTTTAATTTAATATTATGTGGGATCCACATCATATGTGGTCCACAATTTGTTCCTTTGTTCCTTTAAGAAGGGGTGGTTCTCATTTGATCCCCCTATATATATATATATATATATATATATATATATATATACCTCTAACATGTCCTTTTGGCATCGTTAGTGACAATTTATTTGCACGATTACATACGTTTATCTGATAAGGTAAGGGTGTAAAACGAAAATTTAAAAAGTAAAGGGGTAAAACATGTAAATACTCAAGGGACTAATTGGTAATCTTTAAAGTTGAGGGACCTAATACATAAATTTTCCCAAATGCAACTGTAAATACTCAAGGGTGTAAAACGAAAATTTGAAAATTAATGCATAATTTTTTAAAGTTGAGGGACCTAATGCATAAATTTTAAAAGTTGAGGGACCTAATGCGTAATTTTTTAAAGTTGAGGGACCTAATCCGCCAATTCTTAAAGTTGAGGGACCTAATTTGTAAATTTTAAAAGTTAACGGACCTAATGTGTAATTTTTTAAAGTTGAGGGACCTAATGCATAAATTTTAAAAGTTGAGGGACCTAATTCGTAATTTTTTAAAGTTGAGGGACCTAATCCGCCAATTCTTAAATTTAAGGGACCTAATTTGTAAATTTTAAAAGTTAACGGACCTAATGCATAAATTTTATAAGTTAAGGGACCTAATTTGTAAATTTAAAAAGTTAAGGGATCCCCCTATATATATATATATATATATATATATATATATATATATATATATATACCTCTAACATGTCCTTTTGGCATCGTTAGTGACAACTTATTTGCACGATTACATACGTTTATCTGATAAGGTAAGGGTGTAAAACGAAAATTTAAAAAGTAAAGGGGTAAAACATGTAAATACTCAAGGGACTAATTGGTAATCTTTAAAGTTGAGGGACCTAATACATAAATTTTCCCAAATGCAACTGTAAATACTCAAGGGTGTAAAACGAAAATTTGAAAATTAATGCGTAATTTTTTAAAGTTGAGGGACCTAATGCATAAATTTTAAAAGTTGAGGGACCTAATGCGTAATTTTTTAAAGTTGAGGGACCTAATCCGCCAATTCTTAAAGTTGAGGGACCTAATTTGTAAATTTTAAAAGTTAACGGACCTAATGTGTAATTTTTTAAAGTTGAGGGACCTAATGCATAAATTTTAAAAGTTGAGGGACCTAATCCGCCAATTTCTAAAGTTAAGTGACTAATTGATAATTTTTAAAGTTGTGGGACCCAATGCATAAATTTTAAAAGTTGAGGGACCTAATCCGCAAATTCTTAAAGTTGAGGGACCTAATTTGTAAATTTTATAATTTAAGGGACTAATTGGTAATTTTTAAAGTTGAGGGACCTAATTTGTAAATTTTAAAAGTTGAGGGACCTAATCCGCCAATTCTTAAAGTTGAGGGACCTAATTTGTAAAATTTAAAAGTTAATGGACCTAATGCGTAATTTTTTAAAGTTGAGGGACCTAATGCATAAATTTTAAAAGTTGAGGGACCTAATCCTTAATTTTTTAAATTTGAGGGACTTTTCGTAATTTTTTAAAGTTGAGGGACTAATTGGTAATTTTTATAACTTGAGGGACCTAATACGTAATTTTTAAAAGTTGAGTGACCTAATACGTAATTTTTAAAAGTTGAGGGACCTAATACGTAATTTTTTAAAGTTGGTAAACGTAATTTTTAAAAGTTAAGGGACTAATTGGATAGTTGCTATCTAAAAGTGTTACATTAATAAGTTTATACGACACTTTTAAACTTTTTAACAAATAAAATTATGTCATTTTAAAAACAAGTGTCATATTATTTATTTATATGACATTTTTAGGAAGTATAATACACATTTTTATTGAACAATTGTTTTTCTAAGGCAAAATTTTCAAATAATGTCCCATTAAATAGTTAATACGACACTATATTTTAAAGTGTCTTACTAACATATATGTTAAGACGTTTTAAAAACATTCTATAACTTATTGTAACAGTTTCCGGTTAATTTGATATCGAGCTCCAAAAGTTATACGTACATTAGATACGAAATTTACGGGTACATAAAATCTAAAATAATACAACTTAATGCATACATAGCAACACACACGTAACGATATATAATAACAACCGTTTTTCAGATAAAGTTTGATAAGAAAAACTTACATTACGCGCATGAACCATTTTGAAACCTTGCCAACTTCAATGTCTTCGAAGCGTAAAGAATCACACGTATCTTACACGATCACAGGTATTGTTACAAATGAAATAGATTGGGAGAGAATATGTGGTTTGGCAAGAAAATGAGATAGGAAGGAGGGTTTAAATAGGTAGATGGGAGGGAGGTTTCACGGGTGGAATAGTTTGCATGGCACCTTTCTTACTTCTTCCCAATGCAGGTAAAAACAAAATTTTTGGTCAAACAAGTCTATCAAAAAATACTGATAAAGCTGAACACCATCGAAAACACAAGAAGACCCTCGAAAACAAAAGAAGACCCTCGAAAACAATGGAACAACCTCGAAATGACACTAAACAGCCTCGAAAATTCCATAACACCCTCGAAAATTCCATAACACCCTCGATAACACCCTCGATTTGTCTATGTCAAACCCCCTCGATAACGAATGAAACATACTCGAAAACATGCTCGAAAACACCCTCGATAATGCCCACTCGAAAGCATGCTCGAAATGCACTAAAACATGCTCGAAAACATGCTCGAAAACACTATGTCAAACCCACTCGAAAGCATGCTCTAAATGCACTAAAGAGCCTCGAAAACATGATCGAAATTAAGGTAATTCGGGGTCTATTTCGAGTAACAATTCGAGTATGTTTCATTCGAGGGTGTTTCACTTCGAGGGTCTTCATCAATTTTCGAGGGTGTTTCATTTTTTTTCCCCGAATTCAAATAAACATCCTCGAAAATTCTGTATTTCGGGGTGTATTTCGAGGAATTTTTGGTCATTTTATTAAACTCAAAAAGAAATTGGTCATTTTGGTAAATCAGTTTTCAAAATTGGTTATTATAATTAAATTCCCATTATATTTTATAAAAACAAATAAATAATTGAACTATTGATATCCTAGACATTTGCCTAGACTAATCTCTGACAATTTTAAGACTGCTAAATCATGCAGCCCTAAGATAATTTCCCAGTGGCCATAAGTTGTTTGCGCCTGAATTCAAACATGGGGTAGATGGGTTATCTAGCTTCATCCCCCACAAGCCTTAACCAGTACGCCACAAGCCTTGTGATTCTCTTCTTCTCATATTCATGGATGGGTATGAGGTATACTTCCATTTTGGGCATATACAACATTTCTCATCTTGTTTCTGAGTATTCTTTACGACTTCACAAGCAATAGCCTCACTTTCATGTTGAAGTACATGACTAAATTGGTCCTAACTATTAAAAAGTATGTAGAAAATAATCTTTACTCCAACAACTAGTCTCCGGTCATTTTTATAAGCCAGAAAAATTATTTTTCGATTTCATTAAGTGTAAGGATTTATCTGTTTTAGAAAAATTCTATAGACTTGATCGTTCATAATATTTGGGTTTTTTTTCTCTATGATTTTTATCACAATAATCGTCGATTTCCTATCATTTTATAGGTCTGGAGGATTTCGTTAAGTGAATATTTTATTTTACATTAAATTAAGTTCATGAATTTATTTGTTCCAAAAAATATTAAGAGTTAATCTTTGAAATATAATAATCCCTTATATCTTTTCTATCTAGTATCTAGTAATGGAAATATATATCCAATTCTTTAACATTTTAGTAATTATGAATGAAGACGGAGGATCGTATGATAATAAGATGAGAAGTATAAGAAGAGATTTTGACTATTCATCACTTTTAGTTAGTATTGATCTAATGGTTTTCATTAAGTCCCAAAAATACCCCATGAATTAGCTTAGAATGGCATTTTCATTTGATCTTTAATTAAGGATTGATTCAAAGATGGAGATCTTTTCTTACCTTTCTCATCATAACTTTCATTCTCATCGGAACCTAACTCTATCAATTAAATTATGAAATAGTTGTACATATTTATAGTTGTGATTGATTTATTTGGGATAATTTATCTCACAAATTAAAGACGCAAGATGCTTATCACCTTGATTAATGTTTCACCATCTTCCCAGATAAAGGTTACAAGTAATGCTAAAACAAGATATTAAGTTTTAAAATGGGAAGGCTAATGGCACTCTTACATATTGTTAATGGCACCCCTAAGAGTGGATTTCATTCTCACACATGTCTACATATCAAAAATTCCGTGCACACTCATATTAAAGGGGTGCTAATAATACGAACAATATAGTTTGATCGTCAAATCGTAAACCAACCACGAATTCGGAATCAACTCGTGGTTTCACGTTTTATTGATTTCGATAACTTTCGGTTTGACCAACTCAAGGTGGTTAGATGACTTCTCCTCAGTTTTGTGATCTATACATATCTAACGAATATGTTTTCATTGTAAAATATTGATATAATCATGCCATAGACATATATAATATATATATACATATACATATAGAGGAAGGTTCAAATGAGAACTTTGCATTTTTAAAAGAACAAAGGAACACTTGTGGATCACATCATATGTGGTCCACAATTTGTTCCTTTAAGGAGGGTTGGTTCTCATTTGATCCATCCCCTATATACACACACACACACATATATATATATATATATATATATATGGCCGGGTTCAAACGAGAACTCAAATTTGATTGTGAACGTGAGGACAAATGAGAGCGGATCATGTGTCATTTCAGACTGAGTAATAAAAGAAATATTCAGATTGAATATAATATTTATTCAGTCTGAATATTTCTTTGATTATTCAGTTTGACTAAACTGTATTCGGACACGTGTCACGCTCTCATTTATCCTCACGTTCACAACCAAATTTGAGTTTGCATTTGAACTTTCCTCTCTCTCTCTCTCTATATATATATATATATATGTATGTATACATATATAATACTTTTATGTTAGGGGTTATTTGCATTTTTATCTTGTTTAAAAAAGAAACGAGAAGGGTGTTTTAGTGATTGAACCGGTTGAAATTGATTTGTTTGTGTTCGTGGTCGTGGTATACGGTTGAAAGAGGATTAACGGTTGTAAAATCACCGTGGCGGTGTTATTCCCCGAGGTCGTAAGTTTGATCATGGTTCTCAAACAAGAGGATTGATTTATGCCCGTAAACAAACATACGTTGAAGTGGTTGCCTTTTTTAGCATGTAAAAACTAAAAAAACATGATGAATTATGATATTTATGTGGTTATAACATTTTTTTCAGAATTACATGTAAAATTACGAAATATGAAGATTGAAGACCTTATAATCACCCGATTTTGTTTTAAAACTTATTGAAAGAGAAAACATTTTTTTAGATAAAAGTGAAGAGAGAGTTTAGTTATGTAGAAGTACTGAAATAAAACAAATAACATGTAAATAGCAAAATTATAAATAAATACATATAAAATGGGATTATCACATTCTTCTTTTGAAGCAACAACAACTACTAGGACCATCGCATTTACCATAAACAAAAAATGTGGTACCAATGCAAGCAATATCACACAAAACAGTATTACACTTTCCTGCTTTCCATTTGAAGCACCAATCTGACTCCAGATGGTGCGCCATGGGTTGAGGACTCAGACCCATTATGGTAACTTGGCTGGTCAAGACTAGGACCATTACGAACCACACAATCACCCCTTTGCCTGATTTCATCCCCATCGATAATTTTTTGCTCCTCCTGTCCTAAGTGTAACCAAATGATGATCAATTGCTTAGAGGCAAATCTAACTTGCATACACATATATGTATACAAATATATGTATCGTGCATTTAATACGATCGTATTTTATTGACGTAATCATATTTTATTTATACAACAAACATATTCCTCAATATGATATAAATACTTATATTGTGTATTTAATGTATTTTTTTTAATATAATAATATTTTAGATACGCTTAAATACAATAAACTCAAAAAAAAAAATTATTTATACAACAAACATATTCCTCAATATGACATAAATACTTATCTTGTGCATTTAATGTATTTTTTTAATATAATAATATTTTAGATACATTAAATACAATAAACTCAAAAGCTTTTTTATTTCTACAACAAACATATTCCTCAAAATATGACATAAATACTTATATTGTTTATTTAATGTATTTTTTTTAATATAATAATATTTTAGATACACTAAATATAATAAAGTCAAAAACACTTTTTATTTGTGATGAAGTTTGAACCATAGACGTTCTAGAAGGTTTAAATACGGGAAAAACCCTTTGATGCATTTAATAATACTATTATAATTTTTTTGTAGGGCGTGCAAAACCCGAATAATCTGAAATCCAAAGTCGAACTGAAAAGTAGGCGTTTGTACAAAACCTGAACACCCCGAAATCCGAAAATCCGAAACCTGAGTTTTGGAGGGATATTTTGGTTCGGGTTGGCTTTGATCTTTGGCCACCCTACCCGTCCGAAAACCCGAAATATTTATAAATATATATTTTAAATACTATATAAATATATTTATTTATCTTATTATCTTTTGAAAATCCTAAATTTTAATCGGTCAAAATGTTTTCTAATTCCTAAAGTTACTATCGACTACATCAATCTCACAATCAATTGAATTCATCCTCAAATCGATTGAATTTATATATATTTTTCGCATTATAATAATACCCGAACCTGACCAACATCAACCTAAAACCCGACCAACCTGAACCCAAAACAATTCGAGATCCGAAACTTAAAGTTTGGGTTTTGATCTCTATATCTGAAATCCGATCGGGTTAATATTTGGTTTTCTCACCCGGTGTACACCCCTAAGCTTAATACATTACTAAAAATAACATACAATTATATATTTATATGATATTAATATCATGTTATAAGGGAAACAAAATGCTATATGTAATGAATTAATATGTTTGTGTTGAATACTTAAGGTCTTGTTTGGTTTACGAAATTAGAATGGATTAGAGTTGTTTATGGCCGGGACGGTCTGTTAGACTCCCCCTGTCCAACCTACTAGAAAAGCGGGTTTGGATTACCATTCTCGAATAAATGGACAGACCCAAACTGACTTGTTAATAATTGGGTGGGCCGCATAGGCGATGGAATTTTCTTTTGGCGGTCCCGACCGGCCTGTTAATTAATATTGTTATAATAGTTTACTTTCATAACTAATATTTAAAAAAATTGGAAAAACTTGATACTTACCAATTCCCACTTAACTATGACTCATGATATTAACACTTTTACAAATCTAAAAAGTAAAAACATAATTATCTTAATTGAAAACAATTTCTGATTATATCGTTTGGTCATTTTCTTTATCGATATTACATACTTTACAAAACAAACAAAAAAAATCTGAATTATATATATTGTTATGTATTTACATTTAATTTTAAGCTGGAAAAATTGTTATGTATTTTGAACTATTTTAGAAGAAAAATCAGCGGGAATGATTACCAGCGCAACGCCACTGCCAATTTGGAAGATGATACCGAAGCTTGAAGGTGTTGGGAGGTTGAGTTGAACGGAATATCCACCGTCGACGAAGTGAGCGTCGCCTAAAAGCGAATGTCCGGTTTCGGATAGAAGTTGGGATAAGAAAATCGGAGTGAGATTGAGAAAGTGGGTTGTGCACAAAGAATGAGGATTAAAACTGTAAGCGTGGTCATCATCAATGGCGATTTTGCAAAGAATCCTTATTTCTTCATCTTCTTCTCAAATGGGTAAAGTATACAGAGAAAGTTGAATTTTTGATTTTGGAGAACCAACAAGATTGGTTTTTTAGTGTCAAGATGGCTGAGAGTTATTCCTGTCCCAAAATCCCAGGTGTCACTCCTGTCTTACAAAGAATATTAAAGAATGGTTTATTAAAAGTTTATTCGGTAATTGGTAAGTATTTAATGAATCAGTTTATCTTATCGGATGTAATGCAATAGTTGAGTATATTACTCGGTATGAGGGATAGCATTGATCAGAGAGTTTTACCAGAGTTATAACTCTTACCCGGTAAGCGATTACCGGATATATTATTGTATATTATGTTGTTTTAGTAGACTAAAATTTACCAGATAAATTAACTGAAAATATTGAATATTATCGGTAAGTGTTGGGTGAACGCGCACATAAACCAAATCGAAATTTTTACTTATTTTAAAAACTTTTAATTCATTTTCACGTTCTCTCTAATTATGTGTATTCATGTGATTGGCGGACACCAATGCAATATGGGATTTTAGGACAGGTGATTTTTATCCGCTTTAGACTTAACATCTTCATTCTCCAAAACTTCTTTAAAGCAGATTATTAAAATTCAAAATCTCCAAAAATATCATATTTAGTTCTAATATACTTATTGTATTTTAAAATAATCAAATTATTAAAATATTATCTTTTTCTTATAAATATTTAATATCAAAGTTTTATATCAGTGAGAATATATTTATAAAAAAATCAATCTATTTCATGGTAATTATTTATTTCACATCATTTTCCATGGTTTCTTCGTTTTGGAGAAAGTTTTGTAAAATCTTTTGAAACAAAAATTTGACCAAAATCTTCATTTTTCTTTGTTTAGGATAATTTGTTGGAGATGCTAATGTGTAGCACCTAATGAAACTATCCACTAATATGCTATTGCCAAAAAACACCAATTGATTGTTACCATTTGATGGTTATATATAGATGGGTTATCAGTTGATTGGATACTTGTTGATGGTTTATCAGTTGATGGCTACACACTGCTAAGTAATTAGCTGATAGTCGTCAGGCGTCAACTAATGAGTTTTGTAACTGCTTTTTTGTAATCGCTGACTAGTTTTCAGCAAGCATTTTCATTACATGGAAATATATTATCGACATTAATATAGGATAGGTACGATTCTCTGTACTTATAGATGAATGCTTTATGCCATTCATTACACAGATTTGAGATAATCCTCAAGTTAATTTCGTGATATCAGGATAGAATTTGGTCGAAATTGAAATTAAGAAAAACAAACTTTCACACAATCTCAGATTTTATCAAGTCCTGAGTTCATTGTTTTCTCTTTGTTCTGGAACTCCTCCAACAATATCCCACCACAAGTAAGAGTTGAAAATAATATATATATATATATATATATATATTATTGAAATAATTTCATTCTATTATTTGGAACAACAACATTTGTTATCCTCACAAATTGCTTTACGATAAAATGAAAAATTGCAAGCGAGAAAACACAGAGCATTGTTACACTTTTTCCATCCGAAGCACCAATCTTCCATAGGGTGGTAGACAATGTCGGGTTGAGGGCTCATGCCCTGTATAGCCACTTGACTCGACAAGGCTAGGACCATTATGAACCACATGGTGAAACCTTTGCTTGATCCCATATCTACCGATCGTCAATACCCTTTCGTTTTTCCGGATCTAAATATAATTTGATTATGACTAATTATATTTTTCGTAATATAAATGTAGATGATCAATGAGTTAGAGGTAAACCTAGCTTATATACACACTTACGTATGTAAATATTGTGCATTTAATGTGTGATATTAATATAGCAACTTATTATGGTAATATGTTATTTCAGATAGCTTTGTATCATAAATCTTTTTAATTAATTTTCAAAAATGTAATAATCAACAATTAAATAAATTTCTATTAAAATCATTTATGAAAATTAATTTTAATGTAATACACATACGTTTTTACTATAATAATATAGCAATAATAGTAATATTAATAACACAGTAATAATATAATTTCAATAAATAATAGTAATAAAAAGTTAACCTTATAAAGCTTAATTGACGTAATTATATAATATGAGTTTTAGATTTTTTTTACATTAATTGGTTATTTCAGATATTTTTGTGTCGTAAATCTTTTCAATTAATTTTCAAAAATGTAATTATCAAAAATTAAATAAATTTCTATTAAAATCATTTATGAAAATTAATTTTAATATAATACAAAATCGTTTTTACTATAGTAATATAGCAATAATAGTAATAATAATAACATAGAAATTATTCAATAAACAATAATAAAAAGTCAAATGTATAAATCTTAATTGATATAATTAATAAGAGTTTTAGATTTTTTTTTACATTAATCGGTTATTTCATATTAGTTATAATGGTTTATAATTCGTCGATTATTACTAGCCGTTTCTTATAGATATTATCGATTATTTTTATCTAAAAGTATACTAAGGGTGCGTTTAGTTGTGGAAAATTTTCCAAAGAAAATTAAAATTTAGAAAACTCATTTAATTCGTTCAGTTTTCAAAAAATTTCAAAAAAAATTGTTTTCTAAAATTATATGCAATTTAGAAAACTACTTTTAATATTTTTCCAATTTTTTGTATCTAAAAGTTTTTTCACACACACACTTACACTTTCACACACACACACACACACACACTTTCATTTTCACTTTTACACACACACTTTCTAATTTGAAAAAATGAAAAATGAAAAGTGATAGAAAATGCACAACTAAACACGTTTTTTAATTTTCTAAAAATAGAAAATGAAAACTCCGTCATTTCAACCAAACGCGTTTTATAAAATTTTCATAGAATACTGAGAATGAAAACTCAACTCTATTTTCTAAAATCGTTTTCTATAAAAATGAAAACAGTTTTCCGTAACCAAACGCACCATAAATATTTTGACTAAAACACAAAATTCAATTGATAGACACTTTTAGTGTTGAAAATTCATATGACAATTGAAGGTCGTTATTTAAGTTTTTCAACATTTTGTAGGCATCAAAAACTTGTAATAATTCTTATTATTTGGTTTCTCATAATAAATAAATAAATAAAAATACTATTTTTTGATTTCCAAAAAGTCTTTTGTTATTACTTATTGTTATAGATTATGGATATAATTGATTACTATTACAAAGAAACATGTTGCATTACATTAAAATTGACTTGTTACGATAATTATATGGCTTAATAAACTAATTAATATGTCTTTTAAGTTTTTAAGACTAACAACTGTTCATAAGTGTTGTACAAAAACATTAAAATAAGTTGTTAGAATAAAGTTGAACAATCTAACAAATTCTATGTTGTCGAAAAAATAAGTTGTAGACGAAATTGAGCAGCATAATAGTAAGACTTAAAAAGTAAATTGTCCTATTAATCTTTTTACATCACTTTTTGAAAGATATCAAATAAAATTAAAAAAAAAACATCTTAAAAACATAATTTATTGTAATCGTACATCAAACTGGAGGTCATTAGTACATATAATTTTTAATATCTGTTATTCAACAATTTTCAGTCCATGTTGTTCAAATGTACATATACCATTATTCGTGTTCTTTTCATTTACGTACAAAAAAGTATATCAATTACATAATTATATGTCAACTTGTTTTTTTTTTTCTTTCTTGAAATTAATTTTTATTTAAGTTGTTTTAATTTATTTATATTTTGTATGAAAGCCTCACCCACACATGTGCATGATTCCCTTTATTTTTGGGACACTCAAAATGAGCTTCCAAGTTGCTAAAAAGGAGCCCATAATTTATCACCTACTCCTCCCTTGGATTCCAAATAAAGGTCCCTAAAACCATGTGATTTTGGACTCCCTTTGCCAAAGCCCCCTTCCTCCATTGCCCATTTTGTGGCTATCCTAACCTTTTTATACTAACTTCCTTTTAGGGATTTTGGACTCTTCATTGCCCTTAAAATGTGGTTTTCTTCTTTCCTAAAATGCCCCCAACAAACCATTTTACATTTTGTTGATAATTTACTAACAACATGCAACTATCAAAAGTAGACCACTTAAATCTAAGTATCCTAAATGGGAAGTGGATGAAGAAAATGCTACCCTCATCAAAGATGTTGAACTTAAAAAAAAAAGGAATGTAGTTAGACAGTACAAAATTCCACTAAGTTTCTAATTGTTTTACTTTTCAAACAGATATTATAGCCACACGATGTGATGCAATTGATTAACATTATCTATATATCGTTGGTTTTATGCTTTCATTCGAGCCACAATCACATGGTATCATGCATCCATCAAAACCAACAAATTCGTATTTCCTATGTTGAAGGCGATGTACATCCATCCCTACTCTTACCTAACATAGATAGTTGGTTGGCTTGCTAGCTATTTAGTTTGTAGATTGTTTTTTTTTTACATTTTCTTCACCGAATTGCATTCATGAATGCGTTATATCAGATGTTACAAAATTATTAGCACCATGACTTTGTATATTAATATTTTTTTAATCAATGTATTTGCGTTCACACAAGAAAATTGTCCATAAATTTTCAAAAACAAATCAAGAGTATCACGAACGAAAATTACTATACTTTTAGTGGTTCTTGAAATTTATGAAATACTAGAAAAGCGTAGTATAAAGATGTGATGGTAAAAAGAATCTATCTGTTACATATAAACTATAAGGGCATTGCGACCTAACCATCAGAGACCCTAAAAGATGGAATGAATGAAACTATAATACTTGTATTTGGAGTGGTTCTTGAAATTTATGAAATACTAGAAAACTGTCATATAAAGATGTGATTGTAAAAAGAATCTATATGTTATGTATAAACTTTAAGGGCATTGCGACCTAACCATCAAGGTAAAGTCGAGATCCTAAAAGATTGAATGGATGAAACTATACTTACCTGTATTCGTAGAGATGTCTACATCACGCTATCTTCTTCACATTCCTCTGAGTTACTGGAACCTCCAAACAAAAAATTCAATACCTGCTCGACATCATTGCCTCTTCCATCTTCCATGTTTTCCTGTTCATCATATTGATATTTGTTTTTTATAAAGTTGGAAGCAGCCGAAGGAGAAATCCAAAGGGATAGCATGATCCCAATTCGATACATATATATGTATACACACAAGACAGTATATACGAGACTTAGGATCAATGCGATCCCTTTGGATGCCTCCTTGAGTTGCCATATGATCTTCATGGGGAGATAGAGAGAGAGAAATGTGTGAAGAGAAAGAGAAGAAGGATGAATTGAGAAAATGGAAGAAAGAGGCTCAATATAAGAGATTGTCAAAGTGACGTCTAACAAAGACATATTTCGTTTTATTTCAAAATATTGATTTTTGAACCTTTTTTATTTTTTTTACAATTTACGTATGATGAAACATGCTGATTCATTTAAGACAGTATAAATCAATCATAAATATTTTTCTCTATAAACAATTTTTTTTAAAGCATACAAACAAAAATAATTATTTTATTAATCCAAAAATGATTATAATATGTATTTTAAAAAGGACATTTATTAATATAGTAGACCCCATATTGTTTATACAGCCAAGCACATGGAGAGGTCTCACCAATATAGTGGGTCACCCTATTCTTTTTCTTTAGAAATTCCCACCAATTTGGGGGTGCATATTATTGAAATTTTCTTTTTTTAATTATTATATTCATTATATAATTTAATTCAAATTGATGTGGCCCAATCCATGTTCTTGTTTTTAGATGAAAATATTATATGAAATAGAATAATTTATTAAACCTTAACTAAATACATATTATCATTATTATTTATATTTATTTTGAACTCACTGTAAATAAAAATAAAAATTGAAATAGTTTTGTAATGGGTTTTAATTGCTAATAAACTTAAATACAAATAGTTTTAAAATATGCATGTGATATAAAGGTGATAAGAGAATTTTGATTTTGGTAAAGAAAATGAATATAAATACGCTTGTTTTGGAAGCAAAATTGAGCCCTTTTTTCACCATGAGTGTGTGGCATGTGGGTGTTTTTATTAAATAAATAAATTAATGATATTATGTAATCCAACAAAATCAGTCCAGAAATATATTCAGATCTTCATGGTCAAAGATACGTGATTTAAGGTGCTTCTCTTGGGCACATGTCCTCATTAGCCCAGCAAAATTATTTATATTTATATTTATATTAATATTAATACTATTATTACTCTTTACTACGTTGGCAAAGGCTTTAAAAATCATATTTATTGGGGATTTTCATGATAAAGTCATGTGGTTTAATTTAGAAGATAACCCACAACTTTTTTTTTTCCTTTATAAATAATTACTTTAATTTTTTTTTGTTCATTTAAATATTAATTATAATTTATAGGTCATTTAATTTTATCTACTTTATAAACACCCATCTATCACATGATAATTTGTAATATTTCACATATGTGATGACACGTAAATTTGATCAGGGGCGGAACTCCATAGAGGCTATTGGGGGCCATGGCCTCCCCGTTTTTTTCATTAAATACTATAGATGTCCAATATATAACACATATAGTAGGCTGCTCCAGTGGTTAAGGCCCTATGACTACATCCATCAGGTCACAGGATCAAATCCCATCTGTTGCATTTTTCAATTCTCAATTCCTCAATTTTCCTTTCATGCACTTTATATTAAATTTTGTTAATATCAAATATACATAAAAATTAGTTTTTAAAAAAAAA
Source organism: Silybum marianum (assembly GCA_036898165.1). Lineage (NCBI taxonomy): Eukaryota > Viridiplantae > Streptophyta > Magnoliopsida > Asterales > Asteraceae > Silybum > Silybum marianum. The sequence continues at coordinate 4,502,541 of CM072532.1, forward strand.
ATGTTAAGTTGCTACATAATGTTATTAGAATAACTTAAAAGATTTTGTTTTTATTAGTTTATAATAGTACAAAAACATAATAAATTTGTATTGCTATTTTTCAGTTGATAGTTTAAGAGTTTTCAATTTAACGTTTGTTTACCTATATACTTGCCCGGTGAACATTTACCATTAGAGTTTGACACGATCACTTACCTTGCCGGGTGAGATTTGTATTCCATAAAAAAGACATCAAATTCAGCAATTTACCCAACAAACACTAACCGAGTAAGGGTCGTCACCTTTACTTACAAGACAAGGTTCTTAAACCTTACCGTTGTTCTTATAGGGTTAGATTCTCGGTCCTCGCTACGTCCATCCTGTAAGATAATACGACTTGCGAGTAAACGTTTGGTAAATAATCCCTTAGTCTTCCATTAACAAATTTTCTCTAAAATTTAGTGTTAGATAATAGAAAAAAAAAAGAATAAATAAAAGTTATGTATGTATCATTTGGATCTCTAAATTTTTATAACATTAAATTTTCGGCCCCTAAGACTTTAACGGTTGTGTTCCGCCCCTGAATTTGACAATCTTGAAAAGGTTTTAAGAAAGTATTTAAAATTCATTAATAAATACAAATGTTTATTCTTTGTTTTATAAAGTAATTTTTTTTAATTTATAAAAATATATTAAAAAATAATAATAATGTGACATAGAGAAGTATCTTGGATAAATTGAGTTTGTAAAGCAAGTTTTTATGATATATTGTATTTTAAAGCTCTAAAATTGATGTCAAATTTTGGAGGTTGAAAGTTAGGTGAAGAAGGTCAAATCTCATGAGTGGAATTTTAGTGGGTTAATGGGGCCTTGAGGGAAGAAGAAAGAACAACAACAACTTAACAACAATCAATTTAAAGGTTTAATCATTCTAAAATATCCTTTTTAAGAATATGGAACATAATAATTATATGATATTTAAATTTTTATCAATAAATTATATGGTATTTAAAGGTTGGTAAATTGTATCCAAATAAAATTATAATAGCTTGTCCGAAGTTAAGCAGCCGACAAAGGATAAATGGGTTGATTCTATATTGTTTGACAGATCATTAATAATCACAATAGGTACATGAATATGTGTATGATTTTTTACCAAACGTGTATGTTTTTACACCACATACTTTTAAAGAATTATGTAATAAGTTTGCGTTAAATAGTGAATTTGTAAAATAATTCCAAATTGGTGTTCAAAAAAATTATTATATATGATGGTGGTATTTGAAATAAAAGAACATACATAAACATATACTGTATATTTTTATTACAACTGTATTTATAATATATGTCTTAGAATGAAAGAAAAATAATGTGCATGGACCATTTAACATGTAGATGTGACCATTTAGATGATCAATATACATGAGCTTTCGAGAGCCCGGTCTGGATTACTCATACATATTGCGATTGTGTCTCCTAATCGAAATTTTAGTTAAGGTTTGTGGGGCTTACAACCTTCTTAAAACATCTCACACGATACGACACATAATGTAAACACACAATGCTCTATAATAGGTACAATTCTTTACGCCATGAGAAATTATACATTTAACTATTTCTCAAATCTATATCACAAAAAAATAAAATCAAATATAAATCAGACGTTTAAAATCACAAAAACTTGTTGATAGTATTAATTTCTTTAAACGTTAATCAAATATATTAACATCTCAACATAATCAATTTACTTATCTATATTAGAAGAAGATTATTTATCCAAATATGTAATATTACTTGCATTTTTCTGATTATTCTCTAGGATTAGTCAATATGTACATAAGTTGATTAGAACACCAATGATTTTAAAATAAAAATAAAAAAACCTTTGTGAAAGACAAAAGTAAAAGGGATTTTCTTGTTGGTTTCTATTTGCAGTAGTTTAGAAGCAAAGTTGGTGATATTAATTAAATGGGAGTAAATTTTGTAGATAGGCCCAAGTGATAAGGTCATTAAAGTTAGAGGACTGAAGTGACAATTACATTATTGTTGATGGATAGTGGTGGTGGTGGGGGACCTTTTTCACATTTCTGCCATTATTAATTGCCTTTATAATCCTCCAAAAACACATACCATTAATTAAAACAACACCTCTTATCTGACTTCTAAATTTTCATTTCACCTATGTAACCTTTTAATACCCATTTTTAATTCTCATCATATACTATTATTGTAATTATAAAATTTATTTCTAAATTTGAAACTGTTTTATTGATATATGAAGTTAAAACATAACAACCAAAGTAAATTGTTTTTGTCACCTTGTGAATTTTCTATCTGAACAAGAATCTATTTATGACCTTTAGAAATCAAATTGGTCAGCTTTTTACATCAAATTCTGGTACAAATTTGTATGTGATAAGAAAGAATATTAATATTGCAGGTTTGCCGGTCCGTCCTAAAAGGTTAAAGGTTCAAACCTCAGCAAAAAAAAGATGTTATCAGCATTTAAACGTATATAAATATAATATACTTAAAAAAACAGTTGTTCTTAGATTTGAAAGAAGCCAAAATAAGGGACCTGCAAATCCATCTGCAGAGGCAGAGACATCTCAACCCTATGATTAACAATATTTTAATAGATCCTGAACTCTGAGAAAACATTTACTATATGTATCCACCACCACCAACTTTGCTTCTGAAAATTCCCATGATCAGATCTCAGATGTGAAACTCCTCTCATTCTGCAAAAGATAAAAAAAAAAAGTTACCTTAAAAGATAAGAGATGAAAAGAACATCTTTTTTCAAATCGAGAATAAAAAACCTCCAATGGGAATGAAGGGGTTCCAAGGGATTGTGAGTTTAAATTTGGAAATTTTGAACTACCCAAATGGTCAAAAATATAAAAATAACACGAAGGAGATATCATTAGAGGTTAGGATGCGTTTAATTTTTATTACCACGTACCAAAAATTATATAAATGAGAGAATCTTAGCATGATAGCCCAGCCCATAACACGGACTTTTGGTATTATTCACAATCGACCAACTGTATCATCTAACTTCCTTTTACCAAACATGTTAAAAAATATATGCATTAGAAACTTTTTGTTAGCAACTTAACGAGCTTAATGAGACTCGCAGCTTATTCGGTCAGCTATACATGACTGTTTGTTAGCGGCTATACAAAAAATGGTTTATTCAGTAAGCTTGTAGGGGGAGCTTTATGCAGAAAGCCAAGTTATTTTTTTCCAAACTTGTCTTTCCCAATTTAAAAACACACTCCTTCCATCTATAAAAATAAACAAAAATCTTCCCAATATATACAGACAAATTAAGCCACACATACAGCTTTATCCATACAGGACTTGATAGAAAACCAACCAAACAGATTGATTGAAGAAAGAATAAGCAATAAAAATGCAAAAAACTGAGTTGCAAGAAGAGGGGAGTAGAAGTAGGAGTAGGATAGCATCTAGAGAAACCATATTCTGAGCCATTGGATCAGTGTTAGTTGACTTTCTGATGATGATCATTGTGTATGATGCTAGATTTTGTCCACACCAGTGAAACATCAATGGACCACATCAACTATGCAGGCTTTCTATGGTGCTCTGTAGGCCCTCTACTATAAAAAATAAAAATAATAATAAAAAAACTCACACACATGTATTTTTGAAAATTCAAAAAGAAGTGATGAAAATAAAAATACCAAGATGTATATAGAAAACAATCAAATTTGGTGGGGTACCAAAATGTGGTTGGGTTATACTGCCTGGTGTAAAAAGAAAAAAGGATTTGTTTTGTAATGGTTTTATGGCCATCACAAGAATGCACCCACCCTACCAAGGGTACAATTGTCTCTTCTTTATTGTACATGAATATTATATCCACCCAGCTTCTGTTACCCATCTATTACACCATTATACTGTGTAAGAAAACTACCTTTCTTTTGTTTTCTAACTATCTCCAGTATTCAATTCCCAAAAACACATAGGAATCCAATTTCTGCATCTTTCACCCACTAATTCATTTTTGTTCCTCTTGATGAATAGAAACTGGCAAGTTTTCAATTACATAATTAAAAAAGGAAGAACTTTTATATCCTTCTTATAAACTATAAAGGTAAAGCTTTTCCTTTTTACCTTCAAGTCTTCTAAGGAATTTCTCATAAATGGTATATATATATATATATAGCATGTATGATGGGGTCATGGCTGCTACTGCTTTTGCTACTTACTGTTTGCTGAAAGTTTTAATGGGATGGATGTCGATTCTCTAATTCCTTATAACAACATTTTGTAGGCCAGATTATTTGGTGATATGTCTCTTTTATTTAAATAAATGGGGCACACAGCTCATAAGATCCTAGCGAATTGGTGTTGTAATCTGTGTCACATGAATTAATTAGTGTAGAAAGGACTGAGCCACTTGGGAACATATTTTTGTCCACCACTAGGTACTATCTTCCCCCCTAGTCCAGGTATAGCTAGAACCGGTTCGCAATATGTGTGGGTCCCAATAGAGTTATGCTAGAAATTTCCATTGTAAGATACAGATGCGAAGATAAAGAATACTAGATACTTTTTTCTTCTTCTTTTCATTCATACAAAAATACTAGATTTCTACCAAGGCATACAAACCCACCAGTTGTTTTCTCGATAGCTAGAAAATGGACTTTTAATGAGACATGATTCAATTTGGAGGGACTCCAGAAAGGACGAATCAATTAGTGCCATCGTGAGGACCCTACCCAGAGACACCCCTTCAAACCCTACCCTGTTCCTCTCTTCTACTACCAACTTGTTATAGGTATAAAAGTCCATTGCTTTCACTCTGGCTCTTCAGTGATTGTCTCAATGAGTCAGATCACCAGCCATTAGGACTTTGAGGACTGACTGACTATAATATATAGAGCACCAAGGGAAGTTTTTTTTCATCCTTTTGCATTTCATTGTGTCTTCTAAGGAGTTATATAATGATGGACACTCTAGCTGTAACCTGAGCTGTAATTGTTGTACTCTTCTGGCTTCCATTCCACCAATTGGGCTGATTGTGTTTGCTTATTGATTCAATCTTTGCTAAAGGTTAAATTGAATTTCCCATGGATTATAAAAAAAAAACAAATAAGGATCTACATGACAAGTTTACTTTTCTTCACAGTTATCAGCTAGGTAGACATCATTTGAAATATGCTAATCTAGAATGCAAAATAGCCATGCAACAATATGTTAATATAGAATGCAAAATAGCAGTCATTTGGATGTGTAGAATTTGAAATTTTACATGAGAAATGTAATTCTATGGGATCATGATTCAAAGAATCACAAAACCATACACATCAAATTCCAATGTTTGGTAAAATCATGAAATTCATTTGAAATTCGACTCCTTTGATTCAACAACATTTCAAAAATCATCATATAATAATGCCGATCACTAGTAAAAAGGTCAGTGATATATTATGCATTATGCAAGTTCATAAGACGCACTTTTACTACTTTATCTTTTATGTACCAAAGGGAAAAGTAGAAAGAAGAAAGAAAACTATTTTTTAAAGAAGTGAATTAAAAAGAAGGAAAAAAAAAGATGCCCATTTCCAGCATAAAGATAGGTAATGAACCGTGTACTAGTAGAGCTAACGCAAATAGTGTACTAAAAAGTGTAACTTCATCCCCCCAACCATCAATCTCAATGGGAGGCACTTGTTTATATCTAATTTATTTAGGAACAAAAGTGGGAAAAGTAATTATAAATCATGTCGCATTAGCGAAATGAGAACATTTGATAAAGGTAATTAAAACAACAATATAAAGAGGCAGCATCATTGAAGGCCTGAGGTTAAAGCAGTAGTGTAATCCTAGTAAAAACATTAAATTTAAACCCATAGTTTATTACTGTAAAGATATGTACACCCTACTGGTCTCTAACATATACTTGATGCAATGGATTAATGGGAATAAAGGTAAGCAGTTGGGAGATGGAGATGTGGGGATAAGAGTGATACTTTGAACTTATTGTGCACTTAACTTTGTCTGCTTGTGGTCCTAATTCTTTAGCTTGCAGAACTTTCAAATAATTTCATTTTTACTAAAATTAAAGGAGCCTTGGTCCATTCAGGTCGGCTAGCTGATTGGTTGGTTGAAAAAGCATGTTTCATTACTGCTTCTCCTTTGTTAGCCATACTCATATTCCATTGCTTTTCCACAAGATATATGCTCCCCATTTTGCAAGTTTATGGTGAGCTTCGAAAGCGAAAGAAAGGTTTCTTTCTGCATTTGGAACCAGATCTTTTAAGAATCTTAAAGTGGAGTTCCCATTTTTTCAAAAGCCTTTCAAGTAAAATCCAATTCCATTCTTCTTGATTAATAAGTACAAATATTTTGCATTTCCTTTTGTCTTCTTGTCATTTAAACAGAAAAAAAGAGCATCACACTTGAATCATGAGATTGGTATTAATGCACCGCATTAAATTATCATGATGATGATGATGAGGCAGTGTTTAATGTTTATGTAGCACCATAATTGATCAATATATACTTTTACTGGAATTTTTTTTATATTTCTTGTATTTTTAAACTGAAATAATGGGTTGGAAACTTTAGAGGGACCAGAAAAATCTCATGTGGAGAAATGCAATGAACAAAATTCTACATATATCTTTAGTAACGACATGCTTCAAGCACTTTTATCTGGGTTTGAGATTCTAGCTGCCCAGATTGTATATAATAATTCAGTGTGTAACACAATGATGGCAATAAAGATTTTTTAAAAATGGACGAAAGATACTATTAGAGAATTATGGTAATGGAAGTATATGTTGAACGACCACTCCATATTAATAATTGATGTCGTCTTTTATGAATTTTTTTTTTTCATTTTACATGTTTATTTCTCAATTGATCTTTCTTTTTTTAATTCATTATTTCTCAATATTTATGATCATTTTTTGTTTGGGCCATAGATTTTGATTGGGACATATCCAATTGACAGCATCACAAGTAATAGGTTATCAAGTCATGTTGTGACTCAAGTTGGATAAGAATATGCCAACTATTTTTTGTTTGTGCTTCTTCGTCTTTATCTTTTGTTTCTAAAAGATATAAACAAGATGACACCTAACCTTACCATCCTCAAGAATATATAAAGGCTATATTTACTATTACATGGAATTAGGTAGGGTTGTATTCAATTAGTTAAAGGCATCTAAACTCATGGTTATACATGTCAACACTCCACTCAGTGAAGCTAATTTTTCATTACTAAAAGTTTGAGTTTTTAGCACTTTGAAATTGCTCAAACACTAAGGCACGCATTAATTCAGACTTGAAATCATGGACTTAATGTAAAAGCTAAAAATGTTCAAGAGACAGAAAAGACACAAGATTCTGTCTATATGTTTCACTTTGGTCTACCACTAGATGAAAACAGTCCCATGACTGTTTTCTGGTTTCTAGCTTTAATTTCATTCTCTTAGGAAAGATCATATCCACCCACCATTAAGCTTCCATTATTAAATCTTTTGACTATTCATCCTTTCTATATATAGCCAATCATAAAAAGCAATGTTTTGCCATGTTTATCAAGTTATTTGTGTGGTTCTAAACAAGGGGAATCACTCAACCAATGGATTCAGTAACCAAGTCTGAATTCATCCAGCCATCATTCAATAACACTCCTCTCTTAAACTTCCTGCATAATATCTCTCTAAATGGAGAAATTGATACATATAATTCCAAATACGAATATAATAATCAAGACAACATACCAAGTAAATGTAGGTTATAAGATTATGACAGTTTGTTTACTGGACAAAAGTGGCAATGTCGTATTAAAAAAAAATCCATTACATACGTATCTGGGTTTCAATGGAGATTTGAAAGAAAGCATCAATGAGACAAGTGAAAATGGCATCGATAAACAGATGGATGAAAAGGACATTTCTTATGTCGTTTACGAAAGGTGGAAGTAGCACGAAGATAAGATAGTTACAGTGGTCTCCGCAATGAAGACATGAAAACAAAAGACAAAGAAAGAAAAATTGATGCATAGATACACAAATGGCAATAGTTGTTTCACTGATTTGATGAAATAATGTTGAGAAAAATGACATTTGAAATTGAAATTATAATCAATGGGTATCATGGTTACAAACGCTCGAGTGATGTGGATAGATGGAGAGAGAGATGTATGTACCTGGATGAATTGAAGTGCAATTGGGTGATAAGATAGGACGAAGATCCGTGGGAGATGGCCCCAAAGGTCCCCCCAACAGCCAGCCATGGAGCGTGCAAGATCTAGGGTTTTATCAAATCAAAACTTGAATGGTAGAAAATAAACCAACTGCTTGGTTTCAGTTTCACCCCCAAAATGGGCCTCAGTTTTTAATATATATTTTTTATTATCTTAAAATCCATCGTAAAACTATTTGCTATCATGGTCGATGAGTTTGCTGTAGGGGTGAGTGAGCATTTGGTTCGAACTGGTTTGGAACCGGAACAGGAAATGTAAGATTCATAGGACTGATAATCGGATCGTATAGACAATACCGATGGCAGTCCCGGTATAGGTCCCGGTTTTCCGGTCAAAAACCCGGTTGAACCGATTATTAATCCGTTTGCTTTAATTCCAAATCAACCAACAAAAAGCATACTCTAATTTTCCAAAATATTCATAGTTTATTATTTATAGCAATCTCACAATATTCATAGTTTAATATCAAATCAAGTGTAAAGTAATCCCAAAATATTTATAGTTTAATACCAAATCAAGTATAAATTAATTCCAAAATATTCATAGTTTAATACCAAATCAACCAACAAAAATCATACTCTAACTTTCGATTGTCTTCTTCCTCATTGCTTTGTCATCTATTTTGTTTAAAGCTTGCGCAATCTCTATATAAATACAAAACTGAAAAGATTGTTCTTATTTAATAAAAAGTAATACTCGTTTCAAAATAGAACAAAAATTCAAAAAAAAAATAATACCCAAAGCTATATATCATCGTCCTTCAAGATGTCGTCGATGTCGTCTATTATCGTTTTTTTTTTTGTTACGAAAGATATATTTGTTAAATTTTGAAAGGTTATTTGAGATATTAGAAAACATAATAAATTGATTAAATTAAGATTAGATTGTCACTTAAAATTCTAGGCCGGTCCCAGTTAATTACCCGAAAAATTGGCACCGAACCCCGTTTGGAACCGGAACCGAAAATGGAGGACTTAAAGGACCGAAAACCGGACCGGTTGGACCATACCGGTGCGGTGCCGGTGCCGGTTCCGGTTCGGTCTCGGTCCGGGCCGGTTCTTACGGGTCAAATGCTCACCCCTAGTTTGCTGGTAACTATTAAATAAATCATGTTTGATAAAATTAATTGATAAATATATAAAATAACAAAAAATATACATTTTAAAAAATTATTTAATTACATATTATATAATATAATTAAAATAAATATTAGATAATATAATACATTAATGCAAATAAAATTCCAATAATATAATATAATAATTAGAAAAATTAAATTGATTTAATTAATTACTAATTGTAAAACTATGATTTAAATATTCATTTAACATAATTTTACTACAGAACAAAAAAATGGTACAATTTGAACTTTTATATGACTTATATAAATAATATTAAAATTATTATAGTTGTTTTTTGATAACTATATATATTGAGTAATAATATGAAAAATAATTGATATATTTGTTAAATAATTAATATTATTGTATACTGTACAATTGAAATTAATTAATAAATTTCAAGTAATAATTAATTTTTATTTGTTAATAATTATTTTTTATTTATTAATCATTAATCCTTATTTATAATTAATATTAATGAGGTGTATAATTGAAAAAAATAACAAACAAGTTTCTCGTCATAAACAACTTCAACTAGCATTTCAACTTTCAATAAGCTAACTTGTGGTCGTACATACTTGTATCTAGAAAATAAGTTAGTTTATGTTTGTCAAATAAACAATGTGTTGGTACAAAAAAATCTACATTTGTAAAACAAATACAAGTAAAAAAATATTTAAAAAAAACATTGTGATAGATATCATGTTAACTAATACACTGAAATTCAAGTTCTAAATAAAAAAAATCATATAAAATATATAGATGTATGTATATATCTATACATTCAAGTTCAAATAATATTTTTCTTATCTTCGTAAAAGTGGACAAAATCTTACTTATGAACTTATATCATAACATAATTATGTCATTATGGAACTAAGGAGTGTACATATCTAATACAATATAATATAATATCGATTATTAAGTCAAGAACTCGAACCTTTAATGGTTTTCATTTTGTTCTTCATCCATATCAGTTTGTTTTTTATATTGGTGTGGTTGTTAATGAGTGAAAAAGTTATCAGTTTAATGGAACGTATTATCTTATTAATAATATTTAATTTTTATCTTGAATTTTATACGTTAAGTTAGCATTTTTAAACGTATTATAGATGCAGAAATGAAAATAGAAGTTTGTAAGACGTTAAAATATTTATGCTAAGTATAAAACTGCTCGCAGGTAAATATTTAGTGATCAAAATTAATTTAAGAAAAAAGTAGTTTTTAACACAAGGGACGATAAATAAAACATTAAAATAAAATATCACTGTGGTTTTGGGATAAGTTTTATCAGCCCATTTATTTGCGAGTATTGGGATGTTATTTATCTATATTATAATACTATAACCATAGACTTATGGTTACAGGCTTACAGCCCAAATTTGGACGGTTGTATGGGCTTTTAATTTTAATTTATGGCCCATTTATAGCGTACAAGCCCAAATATTTATGCAAAAGACGTGCAAATACAACGGTTTAACTTAATCAATAAACTATTTATTACTTAGATTGTCATAATATTTTGTCAGAAGATTAAAATAAAGTAATACATGAACTTATTTAATTATTCTACTGAAATAAAGATATATCTTTGAAACTGAGAATTCGAAACCTCGATCCTAATACGTGGTTTTGAGAGAGCGAGATAGTATTAGATGCAATATTTTGACGTATTAATAAGGTTTAATGTTTGTCAGTTAGTTATTAATTAATTTTATCGAGTTAAAATGTACATCAATAAGATTTCGCGGTATGCTGTAATAAGTTATAAACTTGATTTTTAAGAAGATTATGATTTGGATTAGCTTGATACTTTTTTGAATCTCTATATGTGCAATTCCCTTGACGCCAGAAGATGTTTTCACATTTTTTTTGTATGAGATCTTTTGTAACTAGTGTTATACCCGTCCGTTGGTCGGGTATACGACATGACTTTAAACATATTCTAAACGTCTTTGAAATAAACCTCAAACAAAGTGACGATTTATCAACCTGAACAAATCGATAATATGATAAATCTCAGCATAAATTTATGTGACAAAGGTTTTATCCTAACTCGATTAACAACCTAAGTAATACTCCTACTATCTCATAATGTACCCCTATTGAATCCCTCTAGTCGGAGACGAAAGGATTGATCAAAATTCTAAACGTCCCTGAAGTAGACCTCAAATAACCCCGAAATAGACCTCAAATGCTTCTCTAATTATCTAGAACGTAACGGAAAAAGCAAAAACACTTGAAGAAGCACCTTACGAAGTGAGCCAAATTTATATATACAGGTTAGGTTCGCGTGAGACCAACCTGTTTATGTGAGACCACATTTTAACACTTGAAACTTCACAACAAAATGTTGTGAAGGTAGAAAAAACATGAACCTTCAAAGTATTTTGCTGTGAAGTTTCAAAGGTACAAAGGTGGTCTCATTGATCTCACGAAAACAGTTTGGTCTCACATGATCCCAAGTCACACAACACACACATAGATATATGGGCGGGTTCAAATGAGAACTCAAATTTGATTGTGAACGTGAGGACAAATGAGAACGCGACACGTGTCATATTCAGACCGAATAATCAAAGAAATATTCAGACTAAATACAATATTTATTCGGTCTGAATATTTCTTTGATTATTCAGTGTGAATAATCTATATTCAGAGACGTATCGCACTCTCATTTGTCCTCACGTTCACAACCAAATTTGAGTTTGTATTTGAATATTCCATGTGGCCGCTATAAACTCTGGTGAATGTTGATAGAATGTACTCTTGTCTAGATCATCCAACAACTTTTAGCACTGTCCCGTTAACTTTCTAAGACAATAGTCCTCGATACTATCTAAAGCTCATATAAAAAAAAAGACATGAAATAGAGCAATTGAAATCAAAGAAAGACATGGAAAAAAACTCTCGGTTCCAAAACGGAACTTCACATAAAATCCTAGTCTAGGCTTACAATTTGACGCATACAAAAATATATCATATTTTGTGTCTATGAAATGCAATTGGCAAAAGGTGTTTTGCTATAAAGTTTTACCTTACTCTAGAGTTGCTTCCAACATCTTTATGTATTTTCTCCAAGTATTTTTTTAACTTTCTTTGGGGTGAACAAAAAGGAAATTCACATTAACACAAGAGTTAGAAGTCGTTTACCAAAACTTATTCGGGTAAGTGCTTACCGGTAAAATTCAACACTATCACTTACTTACCGGGTAAGATTTTAGTCCACCAAAATGGTGTTGTATGCAACAATTTACCTGGTAAGATCTAACGGTTTACGGTGGTAAGAGTTGGCGCCCTCGCTTACCTGGAAAGACTTGATTCTTACCTTTGCTCTTATTGCTCATACCGGTAAGATTCTTGGCTCTTGCCATATTTCTCCGGTAAGGTAATGTGACTTGATAAACGTTTACCTGAATTAGTGTTTGGTAAACGGCCCCTTAGATGAAGGTGAAAAAATTGTTCAATTAAAGCATATTAATATAATATTCTTTTCGAACAAATTAGAAAGCACATCTTTCATCATTATCCATAAACATACCAAATTGATAACCAAGCAAGTATGCATAGAACCATCCTTGATTAAGCAATACCCAAGCCAACGAAAATATAATTCACAAAAAGCATGATACCTTTTGTATGGTCCTGAGCATCCAACAAACTAACCGTACATGTATGGTATATATAGAGATTTCAAATGCAAAACATTGAAAACTATACAAATCATACAAGGTAAAAAAAAATGATATATAATTCACAACACTGAAACCCAACCCTCTACATTCAAATATGGCACAACAATAAAAAAACATACCAACAAACTCAACAATTTATACCTTGAGAATCCGTAAGGGCCTCTTTGTTAGCAACTTAAAGAGCTTAATGAAACTAACAACTTATTTGGACAACTATCCGTGACTGTTTGGTAGTGGCTTAATGATATACAAAACGGCTTAATCAGTAAGCTTATTGGGGGGTGGGGGGGGAGAGCTTTATGTAGAAGGCCAAGTTTTTTCCAAACTTGCCCCTCCTAATTAAAAATCAGGCATCTTCCATCTATAAAAAACCCTTCCAAACAAAAACCTTCTCACTCTATACAGGGAGATTAATCCACAAAGACATCCATACAGGACTTGTAATGGAATACCAACCAAACAGGCCCTAAGTTTGATTAGCGAAATAACTTGCCAAAAAAGTATACAACAGAGAGAGAAGAGAGTTTAGAGAGAGACATGCACCAGCCAAAGATCAGGAAGCTCCACCACCTTTCCATTTTCAATTCCAACAGGAAGCACGATATCTTATTAGTTATATATTTCTCTCATCATCCACTATTACTTACGTAATAGTTGTACTCACTTTTAAACCCAGCTGGAACAACCAAACTGTTAGTCCCCAAGGAGAGATGGCTAACTAAGAGAGGGTTTTGTAGAAGGGGGGGTTGAATATAAAACACACAGAATATACTCTTTTTAAAATTTTTAATATAAATATTAAAAATTTACACACAGATAGTTTGATGCGGAAAAGAACAGACACACTATTCTATCAAACTAAACACACAGACAACAGTAATTAACTTATACACTAAGGAAGTTAAAACAATACTGTTATAGCACACAGCTTTGCCACAGTCACACAAATAATCACTTTGAAGATTTTTTTGAAAGCGTGAGATTTCTGGGAAGGACTTCATCTCCTTTTATAGTGCCTATGCATGGGATGCAAGTGGACAGCTGTCAAGGTTTCATTAGCTGGAAGATTATCTGCTGGACAAAGGAAGAGACCACTTCCTTTGTACTAGAATAATGGACGAACCATTCTTTGTAGCACGTAATGTCAGATAACTTTATCTTCTTTTTTTCATGCTCTGTGAAGTCCCATCAAACCTTTTAGCTAAAAGACAAATATTCCTTTTATAAGAATAAAAGAGAATGTCTTTATTTAAGGCTTGATGCCCAAGTTCTTGCTGGCTCACGTGTCTTGCAATTGACGTGAGTCAAGAACTTATCTCTTTGAAATTGCTAAGTGATACATCACACTATGTATCACATCGGTGGATACCTTGTAAGGCTGGAATTGATAAGTGTACACATTGCTTGATAAACTTCATCTTTCACTAAATGCCAAAAGTGTACACCCTTGAACTTGTGACTTGATATCACAGCCTTAGAAAATATACCTGCAATTTCGGTGACCAAGATTATAGTGTCGGTGACTATGACATCAAACTTGATGACCTCATCTTATTTGATGTCCTTAGTACTTTTGATGACTTTTGAGTGTACCATCGGTGACCACTATATTGGTGACCCAATCTTGACTTGGCAAAATGATCTGAATATTGAAGTTGGTTGATACATCCAAAATTCCACTTTTTGATGTACAACCCTTGATTGAATAGTCTTTGACTCTTCAATACTTGAAGCATATTTCAGACCTTCAAAAGAACCTGTAAAAGTTCATTCATACAAAGGAAGGTGGTTCATCACCAAATCATCGGTGACCCAACACAAACCCCCACCCATATTAGCTCATCACCTTCATGAAAAGGGGTCAAAAGAAGGCCCTTCTTCACATTTCTTGAACAAAGAACCAGTTCAGCAAACTCCGACCCCACTGAGTATAATAAGGATTGAATCTCACATTCACTGATAGTAGAGGCTTGATCTCAGAAAACAGCCCAAAATTCACCATTATCCCCTGATCTGAAACAAATCCCATATGATTTTCTCAAAATATAGCAAAAAAAACAACTGCAGTTTCATTAACTTTGTACCCAAAAACGGAATTGGGGCATTTTACTACTACCCATAAAATTAAATGCGTTCGAGAAACTGTATTTTAGGAATACACAAATTCAATCACATGGAAATGCAAAATGAGAGTTTACCCGGACAATTTTTGAACGGATAGAGTGCAAAACTGAACTACTTCTGATAGGTGCCTCTGATCACTCTACTGTTGATTCGATCCCCTGGTGTTTATCTGTGTGTCTCTTGTCTGTTGTTTATATTCATTTCAGATTAAATCAAGCTCTCATAGATAAACATGTATGAATATATATGCATTTCCCTGTAGAAATGCCTATATACCTCTTCTCTATATCAGGCAAAGATTCTCGAATTAATCGCATCTGCGTGTTCTTCAAAAATCTGCATTCATCGTTTTCAGATTTGCACCATCAGTAGCATAAACTTGAATTCCAACAACAATGTTTCTCAACATCTCCGGTGTAATCTCGTCTTCACATCTTCATTGCAGGTAAGAGAGAAGAGAAAGAGTTACCTTCTAAAACGCCGTTTGTTTTTACATTTTCCTTGTCAACATTTCGTCGATATTTTGTACCAAATGAGATTCTCTAAACAGAAATTACCTTACCTGCCTTCGTGTTTTGAGAAGAATAGAGAACAATCGCAGAGAGGAATGATATGCCACATGACAGAAAAACATGTAACTTCTTCAAAAGAATGTAGCACACGTTTTTCTTAGGAATTTCGCAGACACGCTGGTAATCATCATCATTTGTTTTAAGTGGGTGGCGATCGTATAAAAGATGATCTGAAGAATCATAATCTAGACAGCAATACAAAAACCCTAAAAGAAAATCAACTATTATGCAACATACAAGATTAAATAACAGCAACAGTTTTAGATAAAATTTGTTATAAATCATAAAAGCAATTGTAGCCATCAAGCGAGCTGTAAAATCTTAATAGAAAAGAACAAAAGAGCCTTTAGCCTAGCAATATCCAGGCCTTTGGACTCTTATGTCACTAAAGATGAGGAGGGTGTGTGAGCTCATTTGCAGAAATCCATACAGTAGTTATAACCAAACAACTAAGTTGGCAAATACAAAAGTTAGTAGAAGAGTTATGTTCCATTCACCATCCTTCTTGAGTATAATATAAACTTCTGGAATTTTGTCTTCGACATCTCTTCATAGGGCATTTCATCTCGTCTCATCATTTGGCACCTAAGAAGTTAAAGTAACATGTCTTATTTTTACTCCCGAGAGATGCTTATACATAAGAAATTAAAAAGAGCAAAATCAAAATTACTTACAGGAGGAACATCATAAATTGCATCACCAAGGAATGGTTCCTTCTTCAATTCAGCTTTTTGGCCTTCTTCATGAACAAAAGTATTTGACTGCACCCATAAAGTAAATCACCCACAAAATAAAACCATACTTATATTCTGCATAGATACTTCAGTAGAAACAAAACTAAGAAAAGAACGGTTTATGAGAAGATGAGTTATACAATAATTGGGGTCGGCTAAACAGTATGGAGTCAACACTAATATTTAATTGACTATGGATTTTGTTTAAACCTCAATAATTATCTTGGCTTGGGTCAAAAGATCGATACTAATCAATTTTGACTCCAAAAGATCAAGTACTAATCGATTTTATTGGAAAAAACTGATAATAGCTCTTACTAAGAATTTTCATGAAGAACAATTAGGTCGATGTAGAAAGACATATAACTTAGAAACTAGTAGAAATGTTGTATATGAACAAATTCAGAACTCGAAATCAGAAAATGAAAGACAGATGAGGAACAATCAACCCTGGATTTTGAATTTGAAGAGAAAAGGCTAGAGATAAAACCTTGTACCTGATCATGATGGGCATAACACATATACGAATTTTGAAAACGACTGAGAGAAATCTTCATAGAGGCACGGAGAGCGTTAATATACTGGAGAGGATTTTGGGGAGCAGACCAGAGTTTTATCGAGGCGGCGAATTGCACCACAAACGATGAATTGCTTGCTCTATCTCTCTCGCTCTCTTTCCAGAACAGAATGCAATTAAAAACCTAGAAACGGAGACTCTTTATATGTATAACTGTAATTGATTTCCCAACTACTTGAATACAGTGAAATCGATTGGATTTGGGGAACCACCACCGTGTAAACCTCCAATTATTTTATCTTTCAGGGAATCGGGTGGTAGATTAGGAACCCTAATCGATTCATTCAGGGCGTATGTGGAAGATGAAAGCATAGCGTTTACAATCCGCTTCCTATTTGGGGAAGAACCAGAGAGGGGAGGAGTGAAGCGAACGTGGGAGAGAAACGGGGACTGTCCAGGATGGAAGTGTAACCGTAAAATAGCTAATTTAAAGGGTCAAGATTTAATTTCAGATTGAATTTGAACGGTCCAGATTATTTAGACCGACCTGCAACCATATATATATAATATACTAAATACATTAATAAGAAGATATTCATGATAAACAAAAATATTGATTTATCTTGAAAAAAAAAATACGAGTATCAAATAAAGAGAATAAAATTCTTAATTTAATATACAATTTGTTTAATTAAAAATTAAATAATTTAGAATTTTTATATAAGATAGTTCTATGAAATTTACAGAATTTGATCTGTTAAGCTGGAAAAGATAATATCGGTTTCCTTCCATTGACATTTTTATACAAACTGATAGTGTTGTTAATATAGGAGAATCATTCGGGTTAGGCGTGTTCAGGTTGGTAGACATGAAATCCGATCGGTTTTAGGAGTGGGTTTTCATGATTCAACCCTTAAGGTTGACGGGTTGTTCAGGTTGGGAGGGTTCAAGTAGGGTGGGTTTTCGGGTTGACTTGACACTATGAATCAGTACCACCTATGCATTGATGGGTTGTACAATGTGGGCATGATGGGTTGTACAATTTTGGCTTATATGGTTTATTACTTAGTTTTGTATTTGCATGGCAACTTAATTCTTGAGAGTTCAGAGAATGAGAGTTGGACTGTTGGAAGGGTTTTACCACCAAAGACCACAGACCAATGGGCATAAGGCAATGAGAGATGGAAATGGGAAGGGTTGTACGTGGCAAAGTGGCAAACCAATTAGTTTCCACTTTCCATCGAAGAAACTCACTCACTCGCATACTCACACTCACGGATTCTCAACTATATATGATGAGTAGTTGCATGGCGGACCTGTAGTGTAGCCAACGGTGGTACGGACTACCGTATTATTTCTCCGATAAAGGATAAAAAATTTGGGTTTGTGAAAGATGCAACCGTATCGTTTTGTAGTGTGTCACCATATATATTTTAAAACTGTAATACGAACACAAGTTTTCCTTGGCAGAATTGGTTTGCAAAGTTTTTCCTACACACAAGATCCAAGTTTGAATCTTGCAAGTATCATTTTCTTAGTTTTTTACTTTTAATTTTAAATTTATTATGTTTCTAAAAAAATACACTATAAAAGACTTGAACCCAAGATCTTAGGTATGAAAATCAATGAACTAACCAATAGACCAATTATAATGTTGTGAAAAATATCTTGACATTTTTTTCTTATAGTTAAACAGTGCAACCGTTTGAAAAATATATGGGTCCGTCCCTGAATAGTTGTGTTTTGTTTAGGTTGATTAGGTAAAAAAAAATAAGGGTGAAATCGTAAATGTATATAAACGGTCGGTAATTTAATGATCTGGACCTTGGGTTTAAGTGGGAGATCGGATATTCAAACAGGTTCGGGTATCTAATATGCAAACCTAACTCGAACCCTACAACCCTACTAAAACTTCGGATCTTGGGTTTTATTAATTTTCATATATCCATTTAAACCACCAATTTTGGTTCGGGTAGGACAATTGTGTCAAGTCACTTCGATTTTTGCTCAACCCTAATTGCTACTCTTGACTATATTTGCTACGAATAAGCTCAAATTGTAAAGTTAGATGGTTTTCTTTATGTAACCTTAAGCCTAATTAAAACATTTGCTATAATTCAACGGTAACATCCCTAATTTTTATTAGAGATAAGACTGGAACTTATTTTACCAATTCAACCCTAACAAACTTTCATTTATGATGGTGGTTGTAAACTTTGATGTAACGTTCATTATGTACTTAATGAATTCATATCTAATCAAAGTTGAAATTGACTACATATTTAATGTGAATATTAAATTAATAATGCGTATATTTGTTTCATTTTAGTGATTTCAACTGAGACAATAGAAGTCAAGTTGCATTTTCTCTTATCCCTTGATTCGTTACAACTTAAAAAACTGTAGCTTCCTCATACATACATCTTATAGTCAATATTTTAGTTGGCTCGTATAACGGGTCCGGTTAATAAAAAAACATAATATATTTTTATAATAAATTGCTTGAAAGTATATTCTAAAAAATAAACAAAAACAAAATATATTATACTTTGAATATAAATCCATCAATGTCAATCAATCACATGAAAACACATAAATAGAAAGAGAATGGAACCATAAATTTTAAATACATTTTAGTATATATCTTCAAGTAATCAGTAATAAAAAAGACATGAAATTTTAGGATTAAGATCATCTGCAACAGATTTCTTGAAACTTTCTCGAGAATAGAAACATAAAAAAAAATCAACTCCATCGACTTCTGTATTTCGGAGATTACAACATTAATTATATTGTTAAAATATGCAACTTATTTAATATTAATATTATTTTTTTGCTAAACATATAATTATAAATATTTTTATAATGAAAATAAAAAATAAAAAAGTTATCTCTCTTATAACAATATTTTTTGGTAGTTTCTGTAATATTGATTCTTCTCCCACTTTTTCCATATTTAAAGAATTTATTGAAATAAAAATATCAATTCAAAATAACTATTTTTCAAATAATCGTCAGATTTGCTCTAAAATCTTTATTCATGTTTTGACTTAATTTACCAATTAAAAAAGGTCATAATAATCTAATGATCATTTTATTTTGTTAGTTACTAAATGACAAAGAAAAGCATAGTATTTGAAATGGGGCACACATGTCAATTAAATAACTTTGATCTCCTTAACAAACAAACGCATTATAATGATAGAGAATACATTGTATATACCTAATAATGAACAAAACTCACAATTCATACCCCTTTACTTCTTGATAAGTCCATTTGGGTCCCACATTTTCAAAAACTTTTTCCTCCAACCCCCTAACTTTTTCCGAAATCACTGATGTCACTAAAAATATATCTCATAGGTTGAATTCATGAACAATAACTTTAAATTTAGATACACAAATGATCATTTTTTAAAAGGTTTCAACCTAAAGGAACTTTTGTTTTTATGTGACATTATATGAGAATCCAACAAGTTAATAGTGTTTAATGACTCAATACATCTTAATTTGTTTTTTTTTTCTAAACTAATAATAACCATAAAATATTTGAAACTTTGATTTCAATTTACATGATCATTCATTCAAAAATATTTTGAATATTTGATTAATTGTCAAGTTTTTTTAAGATCAAATTACATAAACGAAACATTATATTTATTAAAAATAAAAAGGCCAAGAGATTTATTAAAAAAATCAGAACAAGAATGGTAAACAATAATAATGAATATCTTTATTCCGCTGTTTTGATTAGTATTAGGAAATCATTACTATCGTTGTAGATAATTTTGATTTTTGGATCCAAATAATGAAAATTATTTATATATCACATTTAAAATAGGGAGTGCTAAGAGCATCCAACAAGTTCTCTATATTTTTTCTAAAATAGAGAAATAAAGATAAATTCTATAAAATGAATGACATTCAACTCCAATAGAATTGTTATTTTAAAAACTTTAACACAAATTATATTAATATAATATTCTCAAATTTATCATCTCAATACACTTTTTACAAAAAACTTATTATAAAATGATAAAGATTTAATCTCATTGATAGATTGAATAAAATAATCATTTCTCACTTCTACCCATCAAGTTTTAGAGATTTCTCTAAGTTTAGGAAAATTTCAAGTTTTCTCAAATATAGAAACCCATATAGCAAAGCTGTTGGAGATGTTTAGAGAAAAAAAAACACATTTTTTTTCTATTTTAGCAATGTTGTTGGAGATGCTCTAATGGCACCCCTTTAGTAGGGGTTTGTACGAAATTTTTTGTACTTTCATAGCTTTGGAAATTGAAAAAAAAGGTTTTGACATGGACATGTATGAGGATGATTCACTTTTATAAGGGTGTCATTAGTCTCTCCCTTTAAAATACAGCCTAAAAATGTAAACAAATATTAAAATTCACCCCATACTTCATGAAATTTGTAACGGCCAGCAGGGTTATTGATTGCTCTACTTTTTTAAAAATTGAATAAAGTTAGGTTTATTTTTTTTAATTCTACTTTATATGAACGTCTTTTGTAATATAGGGGGTGTGATTGTAATTAACATATAATTAAGGGGTGAAAGTGATATAACATAGATTATTTATACCCCAGGAAAAACAAAAAAATTGCAGTTAGTCGGGTTGGTACGGTTAGCGAGAGAGGAAGTCCAAACCGGAGAACATAGAGCGCGACGAAGGTCAAGTGAAGAGATGGAGGAAGAAACAGGGCACAGCCTCGATCGTACAATCTCCGCCGCCGTCTCCGTCGGTCACGAAGATGGCGGAGGAGAAGGCGATGCGGTGATGGTCGAAGTCGAAGTCGGTGGCGGAGGCGGCGGTGGTGGTGTTGACAAGAAGAGCAAAGTTAGGGGGCCTTGGTCGCCGGAGGAAGACGTGGTTTTGAGTGAACTTGTGAGCAAGTTTGGGGCGAGGAATTGGAGCCTGATCGCTCGAGGTATCCCTGGGCGCTCTGGGAAGTCGTGCCGTCTTCGGTGGTGTAATCAGTTAGACCCTGCCGTTGAGCGCAAACCCTTTACTGGTAAGAAAGAACACTCCGCAACTTTGTTATCGAGTATCAGTCTTAACGTTTTTCTTAGGATTCAGCGGTTATACATGTTAGTGAATTGATCAACATTTTTTCAACCATCGATGACGAATGCCGTTCCATAGTAGGGTTTTTTGTTCTCCGTTTCACGCTGAAGTGACTATCCAGTCTCCGTATCCTTATATGTGGTGTATGATACCCATAAATTAAGTAATGCCATTTATTTGTGGGTTTACTCAAGTTGGGGATTGAGGTAGACCGACTTCTAAGTTTCTTAGTCATTTGATGTGCGAATCCGGGAATTTAGCGTTGTTTGGGGGATTATACAATATAACAGACTTCAATTTCCAATCTAGGTCAAAATATATTGGCCTTTGTCTCAATTGGTTGTGTGGCAATGCTTATCATGACAATCTATCACACTACATAATCTACTCTGGTCGCTTAATCATTTCTAGATGGTTTAGTTATCATACATTTTGATTTTTTGTACTTGCTTCATATGATTTAGAGGTTTCTTAGGTTCATTGAGTTTAAGGTTAACATAAAATTGGGGGATGAACAAGAGTTTTAAAAAAGATTACAGGAGAAGGAGAGATCTAAAAATAATCAGAAATCACCATTCATAGCGAGCCGAAGGCAGTTACTGACTCCCAGTGTGTCTTTTCAACACTTGTTTCATGTTTTCTGAACAGGATTATGGCTCATAAATTTGGTGGTCTTGTTAGGACACTAGTTTGTGTTTGTGTCAAAAGGCATTGTTTAAGCAACTAGGGACTGTTGTTTGAGCTGTGGGTCCTGTTAGCATGGAAGTACCTATGTTCTAATGTGATCAACACAATTTTGTGAAAGAGGACGAGACCAACACAATTTCTGTTCCACTGTTTCGCTAATTTTGTATTTTTGTTTGCATTACAATAATAAATGCTTGTGTGTGTTCTTTTATTGAAAAAGAGGAGTGCCTTTTACTTCTAGGATCTTAGTAAACAATTTGTGTAGATGGAAATGCAGGCCATGTTGTCAAGGAGGAGCTTTACACACTATATTTCTCGGATTAAATAGGCCATATTGTTGCTATAAGCCTATAAGGCCAAATCCATGTTGACCATTACACTTGTCTATATTTCTTTAACTAGAACGTTGATGAGAGTTAATATACATACACTAGCACTAGCACTACCTTCAAAAGGAATTGCCCTAATTTACACTTGCTGTAAATGGTGGATGACATTCTTCCTACTATTACATTGTGTTTGTTTAAAGCATTAGTTGGTCTTCAATCTCTACCTTTAGGGATGTAGTTTGTCTTTATACGGCTCCCTTGCCTGGTACCTATTAACTCCCCTCCCTCTTTAATTTATCTGCAATAACTGGATTTAGAGAACTATGAAAACTCATTTGAGATGAATGCTTTGTTAATTAACTTGAGTTAGAATGGAAGGAAAAGAAATATATTTCCTCTGTTTGTTAATCTGAGAAGTTAAATGAGTCTTAAATGAGATCAGTTTGTGTAGAGTTGAATTTACGCAAAATATTATCGAGTGTCAGCTTCATGCAGTATATCTGTAGGATTTAGTAGGCTATTTTGTGCTAAAAGGGAAAATCACGGCAACCATTAAACTTACATCAGTTTCTTTTAACAGAACATGGACGTCAGCTGATGCGCACACCCTCTCTCTATACTTCAACTCATGCTGTCTTCAAAAGGAATTGCTATAATTTAATCTTGTTGTAAATGGTAGACGATAATTTTCTAGTAATACTTAGGTCAGTTTAGAGCGTTAGCAGGTCTTCAACCGTTACCTTTGTGGAAGTAGTTTAATTGCTACGACATATATTGTGCAATAATTGGAATGAAAGAACTACCAAAACTCGTTTGGGATGAATACTCTGTTGAGTTTTGATGGAAATTGGAATGCAAGGAAAAAAAGAAATGCAATTTCTCAGTTTGCTAAACTGAGAAGTTAAGTGAGTCATTAAATGAGATCATTTTGTGTAGATAAATTTAGGCAAATGCTGTTGAGTAGCAGCTTCGTGAAGTATATATGTTGGATTAAATAGGCTATATTGTTGTTATAAGGGCAAACATATTGCATTAAGTATATCTGTTGGATTAAATAGGCTATATTGTTGCTATAAGGGAAAATATATTGCACCAGTAAACTTAACTCAATTTCTTTTGATTTAAACTCACACGTTCTTCAAAAGGAATTGCCACAATTTACTCTCTGTTACCGTTTGAGCCCAACCTCAATGAGGTCAAGGGTTCAAACCTCACCAAAGGTGAGGAGGGTGTGTGAGTATTTGCCGTATATATTATATATATACTTGAAAAAAATGGTGGATGATAATCATCTTAGTATTACAGCGTGTCCATTTAAAGCATTAGTGGGCCTTCAACCTTTACTTTATGGAAGTAGTTTTTCTTTTACACACTCTCTCACTTGGTACCTATGAGCTCCTTCCCCTCTCTTTGATTGCTAAAATGCATATCATGCATTAAACTGAATGAAAGGACTACCAAAACTCCATTTGGGATGAATTATTTGTCAAGTTGAGTTGGAAATGGAAGGAAAGAATATATAGTTTTCTCAATTTGTTAAATTGAGAAGTTATGCAAGTCTTTAAATAAGTTCCTATGCCGGCTTGATAACGTTGTCACATTCCTTATAAAGTATACGAGGTCAACAGAGCACCATCATTACTATGTACCAGATTGTGTATGCAGATAGAGAGATCATTGAATTTAGGTTTAGAAGATTAAGAATTAGTGCCTTCTGACATTTAAAACTTATGCCTAATGTTATTTATAGCTATGAACCCTTGGGTTCGTCACAGTTAAATTGAAGGTGATCTCTATCGATTTTTATGTTTCTTTGATGAGTTTATGTATTACAGTTATAGCTGTGATTAGGTTCCTACTAACATGCAGGCGTGCAAAGAAATATGTAATAAAGATGAAATGATTGTTGAAATTCGACTTATTGGAAATCAATAAATCCAGATTGCTAAATATATCTAACGATCATAAAAGAGAAGTCGTAACATTTTACAAATAAGTTGTCAGGTTAAATTGAACTGTTGGTATTGTCACAGTTAAATTGAAGGTAATCTCTATAGATTTAATGTTTCATTGACGAGTTTATGTATTACAGCTTGTTGCTCTAACAAACAAGGTTTATTTAGCTTTAAATAGGTTCCTTTTAATATGCATGTGTGCAGACAAATGCTTATTAAGCATGAAATGATTGTTGATATTCAAGTAACTGGAAATCAATAAATCATGATCCCTAAGTTTCTAACGATCATAACAGAAAAGCCAGAACTTTTTATGAGAAGTCATCATGTTTATGTCTCTTTATTTCTCTAATGATCTTTGTTTACTCGTTGATGCTTCAAGATCTTATTCCTTTGGCATATTTATGTCATAGTATTTCACTCACAAACTTGTAAGAATATAGATTTTAGGTAACAGTGTGCCTTTTCGTGAAACGTTCAAAGTATCTCCAACTTACTTCTATATTCTTTTTGAGCTTGGGGTTTTCTAATTATTTATCTGCTGCTTCTTTTAGTAGATTAAAAGAAAGCTTTGTTTAAGCGCTTTTTAGAAAGGAAGTTTTGAATGACGGAAAACATATGTGTGTATATATATATATATATATTTTATTTTCCTTCCTGATCATTTTCACTTTATAAGTATTGTTTGAATGCTATGTTTCAGAGGCAGAAGACCGGATTATAATCGATGCCCATGCTATCCATGGAAACAAGTGGGCATCCATCGCGAAACTGTTGCGTGGTAGAACAGATAACGCGATCAAGAATCACTGGAATTCAACACTAAGGCGCAGGTGCATCCAGCCTAATACTTATATGTGCCTGTCTAGCGCTAAAATGGAGATTGAAAACAACCACTTTGACGGACCAAAGACAACCTCAGAAGACACTTTATCAAATGGAAACATGAATCAAGTAAAAGCTCCAGAGTACGAAGATGGCAGTCCAATGGAAACTGAAGATGTACCCTCGGAAGATCAGAATGATCATGTTCATCCCCCTGAGACCCTTTCACATCCAACCCCACATTATGGAGCATTTACCGTTTATACCCCTCCAAATGGAAGAATTCAAAATGGGGAATTGAGAAGTGTTGTTGTACCTAGAGAAGGACCTTTAATACAGGTCTCTAAACCAGAAAGTATGGGGTTTAAGTTTCTTAAAAGTTATTGTGGTGAGTGTGTGACTCCATCAAGGTGTGGCCATGGTTGCTGTTCTGGTCCTAATGGTGCGACCCATTCGTTATTGGGTCCTGAGTTTGTTGAATATGAAGAACTTTCTCCTTTATCAAGCCAAGAATTGGCCACCATTGCTACAGATCTGAACACCATTGCTTGGATCAAAAGCGGGCTGGAAAACCCTGGAGCCAGCCAACGACAAACTCCTCATATCTCTCTCCCAACTTTTGCATAGAAGAAGTCCAAGGAAACGTTGAGGTATTAATCAAAATTTACCGTTCTTTTTTCGGAATATATATATATAAAAAATATATATAGTTATAGGCTTACAAAACCGAAGCTTATAGAGTTCTCTTTTGGTCCATGATATGATATAGTATCTTGAATTGCATTTGAACTAAGTCAATAGCTGTGGAGATCTTACCATACTTGCATTATGAGGTTTTATCTTATGCCTGAATATGATGTCACATGATGCTGAATGAAATGTGTTTGTTGAGATTTAAACAAAAACAGAAGGTTGTTGGATGTATTTTGGTCAGAATCAAGGAAATGGTTATATATAGAGGGAAAGAGACAGATCTCCTTACACATTGAAATCAATCGGTTCGATCTAATTACTGGGTACCCATTTTTGGCTTTATTCCGACTTATTTTGCAACTATCACCCAAAATGTTAAACCTGAGATAATTGAAACAACCATTGTCGACGCCATTATTCGATTTTGTTTTTTTAAACAAAGAAACATATTTTCTTTTAAACACTGAATTCGTACGTGTTGTTTCATATGTGTGAAAGAATCAATGAAAACAGGTTTTCATTATTTATATGGGTTTGTAAATGAGTATGAAAACAATATTCTTTGGTTTTATATATGGGTCCAATCAAAACAAGTTATTGGTACATTTGTTTAGGGCAAAGGGTTACTTTTAAGTATTTAAATTATAAAGAAGTTGTTTGGCATATAACTATTGAAATTTATAAATCCCAATATTCTTGGTATTTTATAATGTACTTGGAAACATATTGAGTCACCAATATTAGAATAAAAAGCGTAGTACTATTATGGGTAATAAAACCCATAATAAAAATGGTACAAGTGAAAGGTGAATGGGTTCAGTTCACATGGCACCAGCCACAATAATTATACTATTTCATGGACTATTCAGCTCCTACTGTCCTATTTTTCTGACTCTTGCCATGTGTTATGTTGTGTCATTTCTCTAGATTTCAACTTTTATATTTTTTTTTTCTATATAAAATTAAATTTCGATTCATCTAAAATAAATTGTTTTGAAGTTGTTTTAAGCGGGCTTTGGATGAATCAATAATCCACCTCGAATTGCAATGTCTTTTATGAGCTTTTATTTCTAACGAACTATGACCATTATCCTTTCTAATACGCAATCATATTTGATATCTCTAACAGTTATTATGACTAAGTAAGTTGATTGAGATTAGATGTTATAGTGACAATCATATGGATAAACGGTAAGTTGTTCATGATTTAACGTATATAAGTCTACCAACTATTCAGATGGCAGTACACGATATTGATAGATCACCATCACAAAAATTACAAAATATCTTGAACTAATTTGCAGTTGCGGAATGATGAAGTAATAATATCTTCCTATATACATTGAGTTAGAAACAAATCAACCTTAATGGTATATACATTGAGTTAGAAACAAATCAACCTTAATGGTATATACATTGAGTTAGAAACAAATAAACCTTAATGGTAAATTGCATTTTATGCGACTGATACATCAGAGATGCATAATAGATCAATACATGATAATAATGTTTGTAATACCCTAAGGGTGTGTTTGGTTGGGGGTATTAAGCAGGAGTTAATGGGAATGATAATAAAAGAAACTGTTTGGTTATATATAATATAATGAGCTCATTCCCCCAGAAGCCCAAATTTTCATTTCTGATTAAACTGGAGGGGAATGAAAATTCATTCCCATTTGCATTCTCTGTCATTTTCATTCATATTTCTATTTTCATTCCCTAAAAGATTTGACTTGATAACCTTCAACACATTAAAATTTGAGTATTGTTGATAAAAACGATAAAGAGAGAGTGTACACACACAGAGTTAGATTCCCGTGAGAATATGAGTTTTTGTGAAAAAAGTGGTTTCCTTTCGAAACTCGTGAAATTATAATAACCTTGAGAACTAATGTATCATGTGTTTTTTAATATGAACTTTTACGTGGTTGTGAAACAAAAAGTACACATAAATAAGTTTAACATTATAAACCAAATACATGTTAAAATATATTATGAAACAAATATATGTTAATTAATATATTAAATAATATACATATTAAACAAAGACTATACTCATACAATCTTTTGCCTACGTATATATTATATATCAAACAAAAAAAAATACGAATTTTTATGGTCAAACAAAAACTGAAAAAGATGAAGCCTCCATGTCAATAGTCGACATTACTGGTGAGATTGTGACAGGAATAAGCGGCCAAACTCCATGTTACATCGTTGGATATAAACTCCAAAAAACATGTCTTCTACCAAATTAAACATTTCACAATCTAATAATTTTTATTTAGATTATTTTTCATAAAAAATGTTTATAGCAATATTTTATTATATTTATCCGTAATTGTTAAGTTTTTTTATAACATTTGTCCTAAGCAGTGACGGATCCAGAATTTTTCCTAGTGTGGTCATCTTTAAGGTAGATTAAAGATTTGTAAAGTTGTCCGATATGTTTTAAGCCTAATTTCACCGTTTCAAGTTATTTTTAAAGTTTTATTGGTTGATTTAGTGAGATTTGTAGAAAAAAAATTGTCGATTTCGAGGGCTTTTCGCTTTTTTGGTTGATTTTAAGAGTTTTTTTAGGGTTTTTTTTATTGATTTTGAAGTACATTTTTTGGTTGATGAATGGCAAAGTTGCAATTTTTTTATGTTAAAGTATATAACACTTATATATGGCAAACTAAACTCTTACGTATTCCTCATCTTTAGTAAGATTTAAACTGTTCACCTCTAAAAAATGGAAATACCCTTGTGGCCATGGAAGTTTAAATACGGTGACTCCGAGCTACCTGCGAATGAGGTGGTCACCCTTAGATTAGTTGGCTCAAATAATGAATTAGATATCTAGGCCAATCAAAAACAAAAAATAATAGCCATCTTTTCTTACTTCTTTATTAGGTTTGACGTCAATAATTGGCCACAAAAAAAAATATGCATGATTTGTTGAGATTAATACAAAATTCCAATACCAAATACTCAAAAGACCTACTTATCAGGTTAACATTATCCTAAAACCGTAATTAGGTTTTGAATTCCACCCCAACAAATTTTGAGTCGTGAACTTTTCTCTTGTCATGATTTGCAATATTTCAAAAAAAAAAAAAGATTTAAGTTTTAATTATGGTTTGCATGCAACGGTAGTAAGCAAACCACCAAGAAACACATCATTGACGATTTCTGCAAATATGTTAACAAGAAACAAGTCAACAACATTATTGTACACTTAGCAATCTTCATATGAACCATTATAATCCCATAACAGTCTGTACATCGCTATGTGAGTTGAACCTGTCCACACATAATATATTCATCAGGTCTGCACAATATACTAACCATTGCATGGACAAATCTTAATTTGGAAATCACAATAAAACATTTTATGGTATGCAATACTGATAAATTTAGCACATGAAACCCAAAGAAAGTCCTATAATTAAACACACTAGCAAGACTAATAGGTTTACTTTAACTACCAACGGCTATATAACTAAATACCTATAATAATAATAATACAAGCTTACAACATTCATAGACAACTAATGAATTTATATGAGTGGAAGAGTGGTAGGTATGGTCATATGGCCATGAGAAGCAGTTAATAAAAGATGCAATTTAATTATCTTAAATGCATCTTAACATGCGTTATCATAATTCATGATTGAGACAAACCAAATAACATTTTAATTGTTAAAAATTTAATTACGTTATTTCGTTATTCGTCACATCAAATACTCACATATTTTATTTATCTATGAGAAACTTTTATCTATTCCTTTAAAACTTCATATATTACGTATATATCTTTCTAAACCTTTAGAATTCACATATATGTCTTTTTTTCTAATTTAATTAATATTAAAACATTTAAAAAATACAAATTATTATATCTAAATTGAATTTATTTTCTAAATTACTTTAGATAAATCATCAAATTTGGATACATAACCATCAAAACTATCAAATTTGGATAAATCAAACCACCAATTTCATATTTAATACATAACCAAATCAGAAAGAATGACATATATGCGAGTTCTAGGGATTTAGAATGATATATACATAATTTCAAACTTTACAAGGATATATACGTAATATAAGAAGTTTTAAATGATATAGATGAAGTTTTCCCTTTATTTATTTGGTTTTTTCCCCATATATTTTAATGTTTTGGTCCATCTTTGTATTTTTGTACCAAGGGGAGCGATCAGATATAAACCATCTATATTTGTACAAGTCGTATAAACCATCATTATCCGTCAATTTTATTGTTTCTATATTTTAATAAAACTGTTTAATGTATTTATCTAAAATTAATATAATGAAAAAGATAATATCCATAATTAACACCTTCATAATAAAAATAATTAATCAACCTTTATAATTAAAAAAAAATAAGAAAAAAATTATGATTGGTCATTTGGTTGAATGATGTTTGTATGGATTGCAAAGTGAACATCCCATAAACCAAATAGGCATATATTATATTGGATTTTTCCTTTTACATCTTAGTCTACGGTACACTTAGTCTATGATATTTACTTAATTTAAAAAGATATGTGATGAAATCCAACATAAAGGGAGTTAAATATTTATGGATTCGTGATTATAAGATTTATTTGGCTCACGTGCTATAAAAACAATTTATTCACTTTTATCATATTTTTTATTTAGTAATTTTTTTTATATATTATATTAAAATAAAAAACATATTTTAAAAACTCAATTTTAGAAACATACTATGTGATTGATGTACTTAAAGGATTATACATGTCCATAATGCGATTGAAAAAACATATCCCTACTTTATGAAGAAAAAAATATATATATTATAGCTTTATCGTAAATAATTTAATAAAACGAGAATATTGTACTTCTCCTTAGTTGTGTTGTGATGTTTTCTGCACAATAGAAAAAATGTGGGTATGTTTAACGGCGGAGAGTGTTAATGGGGTCTCCTTAATAAGAGTGTACACAAAAAAAAAAATTATGATAATATAAAAAGTTGGTTTTGATGAAGATGTGTGTGAAAAAGATTTTACTTACAGGGGTTTCATTATCATTCCCTTAAATATTTCATGCATAAGTAATTGTTTAGTATGCGTTCTTAAGAACAAATTTTTTAATTTGATTTAAAATTGAAGTTTAATAAGAATATGTTCCATTCAAAAGTACTATACTAGATTTTTTATGAATATTTTATCTGTAGTTGTATTCGTGTCTATCTAGATTTATTTAATTGATTATGATTTTATTTATATTGTGTTAATTGTTATTACATTTTTCGATTATTTATATCAATGTATATATACATATAAGGACGGATTTAAATGAGAATTCAAATTTGGTTGTCAACGTGAGAACAAATGAGAGCGCCACACATTTAATATTTAGACTGAATAATCAAAAAAATATTCAAACTGAATATAGTATTTATTCAGTGTGAATATTTCTTTGATTATCCAGTCTGAATAACCAAATTTGAGTTCTCAAAGTTCAAATGCTTAGTCAGATTGAATAAGCATTATCCAGACCGAATAAATACTATATTCAGTTTTATTTAATCTGAATATTTCTTTGATTATTCGGTTTGAATATCACACGTGTCGCGCTCTCATTTGTTTTTCACAATCAAATTTGAATTATCATAATATTAAATCATATATGATTCAATGGGGCCCACCATTAAATCAAATATAATTTAATATTATGTAGGACCCGTATCATATGGGGTCCATAATATGTTCTTTTATTCATTTGAATTTACAAAGTTCCCATTTGAACCCCTTTCTCTATCTATATATATATATATATGATTAAATTAGTTTTTTTAATTTCTTATTGTATTGATAAAACGTTATATGAATGAATCGAAGTTTGATGATTAAGTTCATGTGGGGTAAGTGGTAGACGACATCTGTGACAAAATGCTATTGAGACCGTGACAACTATTTTTTCTATTATTTCATTGAAATTTTAATATATTTTATAAAAACAAAATATTAAATTAAAATATCAAATCGATTGATGTCTATAATTGATTAAAAAAGGGTATGTTTGGTCTCCTTTCCTCTTCAATATTTATTGAAATGTGTTTAATATTTAATATCTAGTTAAAAATGTTGTTTAAATAGCATGTTACATGTTTAATATTTAAGTCACATATTTTAAAACCTTTTATAATTATCATCTTCATCTACTTTCTTTACTTTTACATATAGTTAACTTCATACGTATTAATTTGTTAAAGTTTTAATTATCACTTATCATATGATAAAAGTAAGTATGTAAAAGTAAATGAAGATAGACGAACGTGTGTAAATGCAGGTGGATGCAACTGGAGAAATTATAATTACTTAAACGATCAAGGAACATATAGCTGAGATGATGGAAATGAAATGATCAAGGAAGTAAGAAAGTTACGAAGGCAATAAAGTTGGACGAAAGTCTGGTTTTCACACCATTATTACTAAAAAATTGGCCTCATCGAAACTTAATCATATATGTTATATACAATGATATATCAATCCTTAGTATATTTTTGCGAGGAATTTATTTGTTCATGATTTTTTTCATAAAAAGTTTCGGATTTATTTGTTCACGATTAAGTTTTTGATTTTATTTCTTTAAAAACAAGTTTGGAATTTATTTGTTCACGATTAAGTTTTTGATTTTATTTATTTAAAAAAAAGGTTTGGGATTTATTTGTTCAAAAAAGGTTTAAAAATTCATTCGGTAAAAAGATTTATATAAAAAGTTAAATATTTATTTGTTAAAAAAATCACGGACTTAATCATCCAAAATCAAATAGTTTGTAGAGTTTTGTAAACTTTTCTCAAATTTTTATAACATTAATATGTTTTTACAGGTTATAAGAAATGTATTTAACCGGTTTTAAAAAGTTTAAAAGTTTTATAATTCAAAAACAAATAATTTATTGAGTTTTTTTAGAATTTTCCTTATATTTTCAACAAACTTTTTCAAAAAATATAAACTTGATTTTAATACAGACGTAGTCATCCCAAATAAACTTGTTTATATGTTATTTTGATCCTCTTGTAAGATTTATTTTGAATCCTCTTGTAAGATTTACATATATGATATACATTTTAAATCTATCTTTTTTTTTCTTTTACATTTTTTGTAACCTTTGATGTGTTGGAAAACATATTTAAACTTTTCGGAAAATGAGGGAACAAATCTGATAAATCCAGTGGATAATAAATTAACAAAAAGAAAAAAGATAAAAAAAAGAAACTTGGAGGCAAAATACAGACATAATTAAGGTTGCGTTTAGTTCGTGAAAAATTTTCTGTTTTCTAGAAATATTTTCCAGAGAAAATGAAACTTTGGAAAACGCGTTTAGTTCGTTCAGTTTTCAAAAATTTTCCAAAAAAAATTTCAATTTCATTTTCTAAATTTATAGTAGATTTAGAAAACAACTTTTTTGAGTTTTCAGAATTTTCATTTTCAAAATAATTTTTTACATGCACACACTTACACTTTTACACGCGTGCACATACACACTTTAACACACACACACACACACTCTCTTTCACTTTCACACGCACACACACATACACAATTTCACACACACACATACACTTTCACACACAAACACACACTTTCACTTTCACACTCGTAGACAATGTCACACACTTTCACACACACACACACACACACACATAGTTTCACACACACATACACTTTCAAACACACACACGCACTCGCTTTCACACACATGCACGCACGCGCACACGCACACGCCACTTTCACTCACGCGCGCACATATACTGTTCACACATTTCACTTTCACACTCACACACATTTCACACACACACGCATACACACACTCACTTTCTTACACTACGCCACGCACCACGCCTGCTACACACGCGCACGCATCGCACACACTTGTACACACCCTCAGCTCACACCCCCGCGCGCGCATTTTCACACACTTCTGTGAGCTCACTTTCACACACACACACACACACACTCTCTTTTACAGACACACACAAGCATTTTCACACACCACCGCATTCCTTGCTTGTCACCACACACACACATACCCTTTCACACTACACGATTCCGCGCCACGCACACACACACACATTTTCTATTCACTTTCACATTCCTTTCGCCCTGCTCTTTGCATCACACACGCGCACCGCACACACTTTCATACACATACACAAACACACACTTTCACACACACACACACACACTCATTTTTACACACACACACACACACTCATTTTCACACACATACACTTTCATACTTTCACACACACACCCCCACAACTTTCACGCGCGCGCCCCCTTTCACTCCTGCGCGCACACACACTCGCTCACACACACACACACACGCGCGGGACAACCACGCGCGCGCGAATTATGTGCGTGTAAAAGTATGTGTGTGTATGTCTGTGTGAAAGTGAAATTGTGTGTGTGTGTCTATATGAAAGTGAAAGTGTGTGGTGTGCACGCGCGAAAGTGAAAGCGTGTGTGTGTGAATGTGTGTGTATATGTGAAAGTGAAAGTGTGTGTGTGTGTGTGTGTGAATGTGTGAAAGTGAAAGTGAAAGTGTGTGTGTACGTATATGTAACGCGTGAGTGTAAGTGTGTGTTTGTGTTTGTGTGTGAAAGTGAAAGTGTGTGTATGTCTGTGTGAAAGTGAAAGTGTGTGTGTGTGTGTGAACCTGTGTTTATGTATGTGAAGGTGTATGTGAGTGTGTGTGTGTGTGTGTGTGCGTGTCTGTGAAGATGTGTGTGTGCGTGTATGTGAAAGTGTGTGTGTGTGTGTGCGTGTATGTGAATGTGTGTGTGTGTGTGTGTAAATGTGTGCGTGTGAAAGTATGTGTGTGTGTGTGTGTGTGTGTGAAAGTGTGTGTGTGTGTAAATGTATGCGTGTGAAAGTATGTGTGTGTGAAAGTGTGTGTGTATATCTGTGTGAAAGTGAAATTGTTTGTGTGTGTCTATGTGAAAGTGAAAGTGTGTGTGTGTGTGCGCGCGAAAGTGTGTGTGTGTATGTCTGTGTGAAAGTGAAAGCGTGTGTGTGTGTGAATGTGTGTATATGTGAAAATGAAAGTGTGTGTGTCTATGTTTGTGTGAAAGTGAAAGTGTGTGTGTGTGCGTGCGAAAAAGTGTGTGTGTGTGTGTGTGAAAGTGAAAGTGAAAGTATGTGTGTATGTCTGTGTGAAAGTGAAAATGTATGTGTGTGTGAAAGTGTGTGTGTGTATGTGTGTATGTCTGCGTGAAAGTGAAAGTGTGTGTGTGTATGTGTATGTGAAAGTGTGTGTGTGTGTGTGTGTGCGTGTATGTGAAAGTGTGTGTGTGTGCTTGTCTATGAAAGTGTGTGTGTGTGTGTGTGTGTGTATGTGAAAGTGTGTGAGTATGTGAAAGTGTGTGAGTGTGTGTGTGTGTGTGTGCGCGCGCAAAAGTGTGTGTGTACACACATTTTCTAATTTTAAAAAAATGGAAAATGAAAAGTGGAAATGCACAACTAAACGCGTTTTAGTATATCTGTGAAAGTGAAAGTGTGTGTATGTCTGTGTGAAAGTGAAAGTGTGTGTGTGTGTGTGTGTGTGAACCTGTGTTTATGTATGTGAAAGCGTGTGTGAGTGTGTGTGTGTGTGTGCGTGCCTGTGAAGATGTGTGTGTGTGTACGTGTATGTGAAAGTGTGTGTGTGTGTGTGCGTGTATGTGAAAGTGTGTGTGTCTGTGTAAATGTGTGTGTGTGAAAGTATATGTGTGTGTGAAAGTATATCTGTGTGAAAGTGAAATTGTGTGTGTATGTCTATATGAAAGTGAAAGTGTGTGTGTGTGTGCGCGCGCGCGAAAGTGTGTGTGTGTGTGCGTGCCTGTGAAGATGTGTGTGTGTGTACGTGTATGTGAAAGTGTGTGTGTGTGTGTGCGTGTATGTGAAAGTGTGTGTGTCTGTGTAAATGTGTGTGTGTGAAAGTATATGTGTGTGTGAAAGTATATCTGTGTGAAAGTGAAATTGTGTGTGTATGTCTATATGAAAGTGAAAGTGTGTGTGTGTGTGCGCGCGCGCGAAAGTGTGTGTGTCTATGTCTGTGTGAAAGTGAAAGTGTGTGTGTGTGAATGTGTGTGTATGTGTGAAAGTGCAAGTGTGTGTGTGTATGTCTGTGTGAAAGTGAAAGTGTGTTTGTATGTGTGTGTGCGAAAGTGTGTGTGTGAATGTGTGTGTGTGTGTGTGTGAAAGTGAAAGTGAAAGTGAAAGTGTGCGTGTGTATGTCTGTGTGAAAGTGAAAATGTATGTGTGTGTACGTGTGTATGTCTGCATGAAAGTGAAAGTGTGTGTGTGAAAGTGTGTGTGTATGTGTGAAAGTGAAAGTGTGTGTGTGTATGAATATATGTGTGTGTGTGTGTGAATCTGTGTTTTTGTATGTGAAAGTGTGTGTGTGTGTGTGCGCGCGCGTGTCTGTGAATATGTGTGTGTGTGTGTGCGTGTACGTGAAAGTGTGTGTGTGTGTGCGCGCGCGTGTATGTGAAAGTGTGTGTGTGTGTGTATGCGTGTATGTGAAAGTGTGTGTGTGTGTGCGCGCGTGTATGTGAAAGTGTGTGTGTGTGTATGCGTGTATGTGAAAGTGTGTGTGTGTGTGAAAGTGAGTGTGCTTGTGTGTGTGCAAAAGTGTATGTGTACACACAGTTTTTAATTTGAAAAAAAATGGAAAATGAAAACTGGAAATGCACAACTAAACGCGTTTTCTAAAAATATGAAAATGAAAAATGAAACTCCACAATTTTAACTAAACGCGTTTTGAAAAAATTTCATAGAAAACTGAGAATGAAAAGTCAACTCCATTTTCTGAAAACGTTTTCTTAGAAAATGAAAACAGTTTTCGCTAACTAAACGCACCCTAAAAATCTTTTTTTTTTTCTAATCCCTCTCCTCTCTGTTCCTGTGCTGTGTGGTCTACTATTTAATTCTTTAGATAGATTCATCAGTTTTTTTTTTTTTTTTAAAGCTTTCTCTCTTCCCAACCATCACCATGGCTATCAAGTGATGTATTAAACAACACAAAGAGAAACACAGTATGAGAGAGATCAAGGGTGCTCTCAAGCATTCATGGTCTCACTTTTACTAATTTATTACATGAAAAAAATAAACAACTTCTGATCTAACAAAAATGGCAACTTTGCAACAAACCCATCTAGATTTGGAGGCCGGTGGCGGTGGTGGAGGTGGTGGAGATGCTTCCCGTCGTCAATCAATCGCCACCAGTGCCGGCGACGACGGCAGCTCACGGTCATCGGATGCGAGTGAAGAAAGTACTACAGCCACCACTGAGATTGTAGGAGTGGTATCAGAGGAAGAAGATAAAGGGAGGGAATCCTGTGTGTCAGAGTTCTCGGTGGTGGATCTGGAAACCGGTGGTGGTGTTGGTGGTGGTGGTGATGGTGGTGGGGTCCATTGTGATGAGGGCAGTAAGGTACATTTGTCAAAAATTGAAAGGGATTGTAGGATTTGTCATTTGAGTCTTGATTTAACCAATCAAGAATCTGAGAATGGGATTCCCATTGAGTTAGGTTGTTCTTGTAAAGAAGATTTAGCTGCTGCTCATAAGCATTGTGCTGAAGCTTGGTTCAAGATTAAGGGCAACAAGTAAGTATTACCCATCTTCCAAGATTCCATTTTTATCAAGTTTTTCAAATACCCATTTCCATTTTTATCAATTTTTCCAAATACCCATTTCCATTTTTCCATCTTTCATGCTTAAAACTTCTGTTTTCAAAGACAAAAAGAACCAAATCCTCCCAAGATTCAGTTTTTTGTATGCTTCTCATTTGTTGCTTTTAATGTCTAGTTCTCAAATTCCATTTAGGGTTGATTTGGGGTTTTGTTCTATATTAGAAATGGTGTTATCTTGTGTGTGCGTTTTTACTTTTTACCATTTTGAATCCCTTGATTCTTGGATTTGGTTTCATTTTTTCTGTACCAAAAACTTTCTTGTTTTTCCATAGTTTCTGGGTAATTTAGAGGTAAATGTTGGTAATTATAAATGGTATACAGCCAAAAAGAAAAGTCCAGGTGCAATGTAGACAACAAGTAGGAGTAAAAAAAAATGATTAAAATTCGGAGTGAATACTTCATATGGGGAGTCAACACTTTATTGAGGGAAAAGAAGGAATAATTTAGGGAAATTTAAGTCCAAGAAAGCAGGTTATATAAATGAGAAGAATCTAACAGTTGAAAAAGAAGTCGGCAATCAATATATCATGTGTGTATTTTATGTTTGAAAAATCATCGAATTCGTCTTTAATCGTGCTGGAATTTGCTTTCTTTGCATCCTTTTCGCTTTCCCTTTCGTTATCTTACAAGTGGGCTTTTGACTCAAATCAACATAAGCACTTTTAAAAGACTCTTTCGTATTGCACTTGTTCATATGATATATGATATATATATATGACATATGATTCTTGTATTTATCCTTAAAAGACGGCATCTTTCCTAGTGTTGGGATCCCGGTTTCATGGACAAGATTACTTCCAACGATCTTTTTGATAGTTGGCTTCATT
Organism: Silybum marianum; assembly: GCA_036898165.1. Lineage (NCBI taxonomy): Eukaryota > Viridiplantae > Streptophyta > Magnoliopsida > Asterales > Asteraceae > Silybum > Silybum marianum. Next base: position 4,541,646 of record CM072532.1, read on the forward strand.
TGTTTGCCAAATTCGAAAGCTTTTATTTTATAATCGATTACATTTCCCATTGGCGAATGGTACACAATTTCTTTTAGTTTCTAAAAACACAAGTGGTTCAAGCTTTGAACCTGTCTTTTCTTCACTTTCTAATTGTTTAATTTGAGAAAGTGACACTTTTTATTCCTTTTTTTGCTTTGCTTTCTCGTTGCTGCTTTCTTGTTGGACTCGATTAGATTGATTCGAAGTGGACAACGAGTTAAAAACAAGCACACAAAATTGTTATATGTAGTTGTCTACGTGTTTGGAGTTCACAATGCTTTCTTCTCCAAAATTTGTCGAAATCTTGGATAATTCCTATGTTTGTCATTTTAACACTTTCGTAACAAGAAAATTTACGGTCATCCTGATAATGATCGAATGTAGATTCCAAGGGATGGGTTCATTTGAGAAACAACTATTCATGATAGTAGATATTCATTATGAATATCATGAATATTTAGGTATATTCATCGTGAATAATTCATGAGTTGTTGGTTCTCATGGTTCTCAAAATATTTATATTTTTAAATGAAATTGCCCCTATACTCTAAATATACATATATAATTATGAATATCATGAATATTTAGGTATATTCATCGTGAATAATTCATGAGTTGTTGGTTCTCATGGTTCTCAAAATATTTATATTTTTAAATGAAATTGCCCCTATACTCTAAATATACATATATAATCATATTTTGTATGGTAAACTCATGAATATAACTTATATTTATATACACTAACTTGAGTTGGTTCAACCTAAACCCTAGAACATGTGAGATTTGTGGATCAATTGCGCATAATGTTGCTGGTGCGAATGAGGCTGAACTAATGGAACAATGGAACGAAGCTAATGATGGCATATCATCAACGGCTACTGCACCTGGTGGAACCACCAACACAACAGACACTCGAAACTTCTGGCAAGGCCATCGGTTTCTCAACTTCTTGCTAGCGTGCATGGTTTTTGCCTTTGTTATCTCTTGGCTCTTTCATTTCAACGTTCCTTCGTGAAAACAATCGTGTAAAGTGGATGATAGATAGATATCGAAGGAAGAAATTCATTGAGGCACTTCTTTTGGTAGCTACCCACTCTGCATCTTCTTTTATTGTATCGAAGAAATTAAATGGATCTTTTTTTGTTTCTTGTTGTCGTTGATAGTGTAGCATTCATGTGTTTCATTAGAGCTTGTATTGGTTTATTACTTTAAGATGTGTATGAAATGTTCTTTTTAATATTGTTTGTCTCCTTCCTTCAAATTCTGTGTGCCTTGTCTCCAAGGTGTGACACAGTTGGTTCCAGGGTGGTATGAAGGAGTGAAACGGGCGAGGGTTTGAGTCTAGCAGTTGCACTGTGAAGGAACAATTCCTTTGGGGATTGGATTTGTCGATATTGGACTCTTAAGCCAGCCACGTGGGCGACGGTTGTATATCTGATTTGCCTCTCACAGTCTCACACGATGCTCTTGGAGCGTAATGGTGCGGGTCGATTCGAAGGCTGTCGGTTACTGTAACACCCCAAAACAACAAGTTGACTCAATAACTTTGACTTTAGTTTTAAGCTGAATTCAAAGTTATTGGGCAAACTTGTTGCTTTGGGTTTTCGAATGTTACAAATGGTATCAGAGTCGATTCTTGTACCATCGAGATGGTGGGGAAAACCTCATCTGGTATAATGAGTCGTCATTTTTTGGTGGTGGTGGTGGTGGGGGGGGGGGGGGGGGGGGGGGTGGTTCTAACATCTTAGACGAATCCCACGTCACTAATTACAAAGAGGAAGATTATGGGCAGTCATGACAAGGATGTCGCGAGTTTGTGTAGGGCAGTTTGTAATAACTCTTCCCACATGAATAGAAAATGGGATTTGTGACCTCCTTATGAGCCTCAAGTTGTGGACTACCAATAACATCCATCATGTTTTTACCTTTTAGGTTGGATTTAAGGTTATTGTACCAACTTGTTGCTCTGGACTTTGAGGTGTTTCGGTCATGAACCTTTTTTAGCTTTTGTGTGCCTTGTTAAGTGGTCTCTTTTGAATTGATATTATGGTTTTCTTGTTCCTTCGAACTCCTTTATATTGGATTATAGATGGACAAAAACAGTTCCTGGGCCGAGTTCAAATCGGTCCCGGTCCCGGTCCCAAATAGTGTCAAGCCGGACCGATCCCGATCCCGACCAAAATATGAAGGCCCGGTTATGAGAACCGGTCCCAGGCTGGGGCTCAAATCGGTCCAAATATTTATTTATTTTAAAAATCGGTTTTTTCATATTATTTTTTATTAATTTTTTTTAAGAATACAAAAATGTTATTCTAATACACTTTAAAATATGTAATTGGGTCGATTAAATAAACTTAAAAAATACGTTTTATTATCGTTTTGTAATTGGTTTTTAATCTAATGCACTTAAAAAATAAATTTATTATAGTTTTGTCCTTGGTGTTCAATCAAACACACTTACATAGTTATAAATACGTATAAAAATACAATTTTTTTTGGAAAAATTGAGCCGGGCCGGACCTTGTTTTTTGACGAAAACCATAAATGGTCTCGGACCGTCTGAGACTCGGTCCCGGTCCCTGTCCTCCATCGGTCTCGGGCCGCACCGGGTCCATTTGCCCATTTCTATATTGGATGAACCCTTCGTTTGGGCATTGTTACTTTGTTAGTGGTTTCTTGGTCCTTCTTTCATTGGGCTTATAAGCCTTCTTCTTTTGGGCTTAAGGTGTTAAATTTTTTATTGATAAATTTAATTATCTTATAATTATGTTTGTTCTATTAGTCTTTAGGGTTGATGTCATGTTTGTATATATTAGATCATTCATGGACCCTATTTTCGAATGAAATTGATATGTAAAGATTGTTGATTTTCTATCTTTTGATTTTCAATATAGCAGAACAATAAGCGAAAGAGACATAGTTCAAGAAAATTTTACAACTATATAAAATCAGATGTATATACGACTTTATTTGATTTGTTTATGCTTAGTCGAATTTGTACGACAACTTCAAACGTTATCAAATGTGTTTCAAATGTGTGGTTCTAATAACATAACTGTTAAAAATTAGGTTTGGGGATTACATATCGATGTAAGACTTGGATTGTAATATGGATCGTGAATGAAATCACTTTCTGTAAGTAATATTCAACTCTATTCCAACCTTTGATATCCTCGAAACCTAATTCATGATAATCCAAATTCATACTCTACATTCAAGGCAAAACCAAGAGCAAACGCAAATTCTATTGAGTTTTCTTATGTTCAAAATGAGATAGAAAACTACTTATATCGAACAATTAATTTAGATAGGTAAATAGTTATTTAAGATAAGAGCTGTTATAAAAAATAACTACCAACATATAACACTAAACTTAGCACACAATATGTGCTTAAGATCAAAACATGTCTAGCACAGTGGTAAGTTAACATCATCGGGAGTCAGTGATGGTATCCATGACTACTCGAGTTCGAACCCCGTGGTGCGCATGTAGAGATATCAAGATCTTGGGTCTGCCACTTTGTGGAACCCTTAATTGGGCTGGGTCGAGATCGACGGGGATTAGTCGGGTGACACCCTTAAGTGGGAGCCCGAATACCCCAAGAAAGTGTGTGCGTGTGTGTGTTAAGAATCAAATGCTGATGGACTCATACACATTAAAACTCATTTCTATATTATTATATCTAAGAAAGATTTTTTTTTAAATGTTAAAACTATTACAGGAATGTTACCAATCATATGATTAATTGGCATTAAAGAGGTGGATGACAGATCGATTTGCAATTTTTGACGTGTTTTTCTTGCCTCACTTTCAAACCCTTTGAAAATTGATTGGTGGCTTTTCCTCTTTTTAAAGCTTTTATAAGCCAATTGGTATCCCCAAGTCCTCGCCAGTAAACGCATGTATGCAATGTGATCTTTACCAAACTTTATAATATAACATTTGTTTTGATATAGTTTATATGGTTCCATCCACATTTGGTTCCAATAGTTTTTATAAAACAGATGAGGGTTTAGGATTAATGAAGATTTTTTATCACTGTTATAATCAAGATTTTATAGGATTAATCGAGATATGTGTAAATTGGTTTGAACATCTTTAGTTATAAAAGTTTCATTTTGATACTTACTACTTAGGTAGTAATATTTTGAGCAAAAAAGTTGATTACCGACAACTCTAACCGACTGAGCTATACGCCAGAGACAGAATAAGTTTGTTGAACTATATCAAAACAAATGTTATATTTATTTTATATGAAGAAAGAACACCGAATAAAAAACCAAAATATAAGCAATCATCGTTAATTTCCACATTTTTTTTATTTGCATATTCAAATAAAAGTATCAATCATACATGCAACTTATAATTTATTTGTTGTTGGAACCGTGACGATGCATTTAACATGTGGGTAAGATTCGACAGAAGTGAACACGAGTAGACTAAATGGACAAAAGTGATGTAGGCAGTTGAGAGTTTATGGAAGATTTAAATTTTGGTTAAAGCAGTTTAGTAATTTATTTATCTTTTCTCATCTTCGTTAATTTTGTACCACTGCACCTATTTTGATGGGACACTAATATGATTCTTTTTGGTCCCACTCAGTCATCTCTTTTCCTAATCTAATGTCACGTAAAGATGAGACAATAATTTTTTGTTCTGTCATTTATCATTCAATGCATGTATCAAATACACTGTAACGAAACTAATTAACATGGATGAGTATTTTTATAGCATATCAATCATTATCGATGTTTTGTATCATGTAGTTCCAATAATATGCGGATATAGTTGATGAATCTTTTATTTAAATATGTAACTAAAATGGATAAACATATTTTCATGTATTTTTTTTAAATTTAATTTTTGTATGAAAGATGCAGCAATGAATTAAAGTTGAGGTAGATGATTAAATGCGCCGAATAAATCTATGATTGTGCGACATTAATTATAAGCCGGATGATGTCTTTTAACATGCAAATCATTAATCATCTTCATGTTTCTCGACCTTTTTCATTCCTTAGATTTCTTTTTCTTTTTCATGAATAATTTTTATAAGAATCACTTTTATTATTTTTATGGTTGTAACATAATTAATGATTGATTCTTTAAAATTATTAAAACTGTTGGAGTTGGAAGAAATAGTTTTTAGGGATTTTGTCTTTTTATTCTCTATTTTAGAAAAAAATTAGAAAATCTGTTGGAGATGCTCTTAAGTCAGTAAAAAGGTTGTAAAATGTTGTGTCGATCATAAATGGATCCAAGAGTTTTTTTATACGATGACACCATATAATATAGAAAAAAAATAATTACGAAAAGTACGGTTTTTATCGACGTGTCTTCATTTTTTTAATTAACGCTAAATATCGTTTGATGTGTTTTTTAACCTAATTTGTTTCGAGAAATTTTTAAAGTTTTTTGCTTGATTTCAAGAGGTTTTTAGGGTTTTTTTTATTGACTTCGGGAGATTTTTTCTGTTGGTTTCATGAGTTTCCCCACCTTTTTTGGTTGATTTCAAAATCTTTTTTTTTTGTTGATTACAAGGAACGATTGAATCTTCTTGAACTTCTGAATATCATACGGTGACACATTTTAAAATGATAAAGTTGTATCTCTTATAAACGTGGAATTTTTAACCTTTCGATGGAAAAATAATACGGTGACACGTGCCACCGTATTCCCTTCATTAGCTCCGCCCAGAGTGTCGATCCCTTGAGATGTTTAATAAACACGATTTTGTGTTTAGAGTTGTATTTTGTTTACAAGTATATCTCGTCTTTACATATGGATATGAATAATGAAATACTATTGGTTATTAGACTTTAAAAATCGTTAATTAAATCATATAAATTTTAAAGCTGCTACGAAAAAATTTCAATTCCGTACACATGCTATAAATTTCTTATCAAAATAATCAATTTTGAATTTATAATAATTATAAATAAGTGGTCCAAAAAGTAATTTGCCATAATGGATATGTACAACTTAACTAATACAATGAAATAGATGTGTTTAGGTCGAAGTTTGGATTTATGGATTGGTTTCTACTCTAAGAATGGTCGGCTGGTAAAATAGGTTCAAGGCCAACATCCATCAAACTACACTCAACTTATTGAAAGATCATGTTATAACTATCGTATCTATTTTTTTTTTAATATAATAAAAGTGTTTTATAATGTATGAGAAATATGTTTATATAATATTTAAAATTGTATAATCAAAACATGTTTTGGTCCAATGGTAAGATAACATCTTGGGGGTCAGTGGATGGTATCTCTGACTACCCAGGTTCAAATCACCGCGGCTGCATTGGCGATATCCAGACCTTGGCCTACCACTCTGTGGTGGGTCTTGGTCGTCGGAGATTAGTCGGGTGCCTGAATGGATCCTGGATACCCCGGGAACGTGTGTGTTATTGTCGTTAAAAAAAATTTAAAATTGTATAACTGAAAACATATATATTCGTATCGATAAACAATTGTAATGTCAAATTATGAGAATTTTGTGTTGAATAACTTTCAATCAGGGACGAACCCAAAAAAAATTCAAACGGCTGCACTGTTTAACTATAAGAGAAAAATGCCGAGATATTTTTTACAACATTATAATTGGTCTATTGGTTAGTTTATTGATTTTCATACATGAGGTCTTGGGTTCAAGTCTTTTATAGTGCAATTTTTTAGAAACGTAAAAAATTTGAAATTAAAAGCAAAAAACTAAAAAAATTATACTTCAAGATTTGAACTTGGGTTTTGGGAGTAGGAAATGCTTTGCAAACCAACTCTGTCAAGAAAACTTGTGTCCATATTATAGTTTTAAAATATATACGATGGCACACTGTAAAACGATACGGTTGCACCTTTTAAAAACCTAATATTTTTACCTTCACCGAAGAATTAATACAATGTCCCTGCCTTCAATCACGTTTCATGAGATTTTGTGTTTGAATAACTTTCAATCATGTTTCAAGAGAGAATTTTTTGATCATAATGCTTTTCAGTCTCTTCATTATTATCTCAACATACACTCTAAATTTTATAAGAAGTACATAGGAGTATTTAATTATTAGTTAATGATACATCATGAACACATTCGTATACTTGTTTTATTTTTGCCATTTATAGTTGTATACACATCAAACATATGTATGTTAATTTATAGGGGCATGATTTAAAATCAGATTTTTGGAATTTTCATAATCGATAATGCATACTTATATGAATTTTTCTAAATTTTCTAAAAACGGATACTATACTTGTATTTTGGTTAGTGGAATAAAAACATCAAGAGGATAAAGGATTCATGCAATCATGAATTTTGGGGGAATGCTTAGATTCTAAACATGATGATAACGTGCATAATATAATGATTATCATTATTATTAACGTTCCTATTAAAAAATTATGGTTTATATATTGTCGGAGTCTCACTTTAATCAAACATAAGGGTTGTTTAACAAACGTTTACCAAGTGACATATTATCTTATCGGATAAATATGACAAATACCATAAATCTTACCCGGTAAAAGTTAAGGCAAATACCGAAAATCTTATATGGTAAAACGACTCTTACCATGGTTAGCGCTTACTGGATAAATTGTTGCATATGATGCCGTAATAGTGAACTAAAATCTTATCCGGTGACGTAAGTAAGTGATACTATTAAATTTTACCTGTAAACGTTTACCGAGTAAGGGTTTGGTAAACGGTCACTTAAATTAATTATCCTCAATATATGTCAGAATCTCTTTTCTTTCCTCAAAAACCCATTTAAGAAATTACATTTCTAGATATTCTTATATAGTATTAAAGTCAAGATATACCATTCTTTTGACTTGATCCTTTGTGGGTAACCTGTATTCGTGGAGTCCTTCTCGATACCTTGGAACAATTTGTGCACGTCTAGCCTCTAATGGACTATGTGTGTGTGTGTGTCCGTCCATTTCTTGAAAGACTCTCTCGGAGAGTAAACATGAGGCTTCCACATGTACTTGGGATTGTAGAAGAATAAGAGTTAGAATGGTCAGAATTTGAGATAAAAGCCTTAATTTACCTTCTAGCACCTTTATTGACATATTTCGATAACCACAATTATAATTTTAACAAATTCATGTATGTGAAAGTATGTATATACATATATAGTATAAGTATGTATGTCTAGTGATGCATATATACATCCATAACTAGTCCTATAACAAATAATCGTAATTGACACGTTCTAACAGGTCCTAGTCAACCTTAGTGTTTTAAGACCCCATGCCAAGCTTCAGTCTTGATTGAACATTTCTAATTGACACTATCATTCGTACAATAATATTATTATATTATTATGATTGTCATAAAAAATAATCAATAATATTTAAACAGATATAATTTATTGTATATGTTTAAAAGAAAATTTTATACAAGAGGCTTAATCCTTCGAAGTGTTAAAGAAGACTGATATCCAAATAACATATCAGTAGATATTAAACATTTTTAACAGATTTCTTAAAATTTATTCAAAATGAAGAATCAAAAATTAAAAAAAAATACATTCAGAGTTTTCATTTTGGAGAATCCAACATTGATTATCATATTAAAATATTTTATTTATTTAATAAAATATTATTTATCTTTTTAAATATTTATTTTCAAAGTTTTTTATTGGTGCTCTGGCTTGGTAATCATTTTGTGGTATTATCCATATTTAGAGGGGAAAATTCTATCTTGTATTTTCTTTATTTTGAAGATAGTTTTGAAAAACCTGTTGTGGTAAAATATTGGTTCAAAATTCTTTTTTTTTTTTGGAGAAGTTTTTAGATAAAACATTTTCAACAGAATTTTTAAAATAGAAATAATAGAGTTTTTGTTGTAGATGTAAACTTTTATAAATAGTATTTTTTTTAAATTTATTAACAATAACACGGATGATCACGAAAGAAAAACTCTAATTGTAATAACTTTATAAAAATACGAATAACACATTATTAATTTATATCAAAAATGGGACCCGTTGCTTTAATGTTTATTTTCGCCATTCACGCCGTTGCAAACAAAAATACCTATACATTAATTGCAATGATCCCAACGTTCGGATGGCAACTGTACCACACCAGGACACCTTCCTTTCAATTTTGAATAAAACCCATTAAATTTTTTTTATTTTAAATAATTAAGTTACTGGACTATTTTTTTAATAAAATAACATTAAGTTTTTTATTTCCGATGATTAAGTCTTTAAACATTATTTTTTTTTCTTTAATAAATTAAACCAACGAACTTAAAGAAATTGGTTATGTACATTCTTTTAACCGAAAAAGCTACTTGTAACCAATTATCTTTTGATTCTCAGTCTTTTGATAGATACAAAAAATAGATTAAAAAAAGTGAGCTCAATGGCAAGGCCAAAAACATGTTAGGCAATACAAAGAACCGGCAACGTTGGGGCAAGGGAGACGATACCATTGTTTGGGTTTTAATAGCGTATGGTTGGTCATGGTAAAACTAATATAAGTTTGTTTTTCCTTTAAAACATTTATAATCACTTACAAGTAGTTTTTTTTAATTAAAAAATGTAAGGGTAACCATTTTTTAGAAGTTTGATGGTTTATTTATTCAAAAGAAATATTTAGGGACTTAATCATTCAAAATAAGAAAGTTTAATGAGTTTTCATTCAGAAAAAAATTAGTGACTTAATAATTCAAAATGAGAAAGTTTATTTTTCATTCAAAAAAATAGTTTAAGAACTTAATCAATACAAATAAGATAGTTCATTTTGGATATTTCTGAACCTTTCTCTTAAAAAAAGTTGTTGATGTTGGAATGTAATAAATAATAGCCTTTCTGATCCTTGTGTTAGACCATCTACAACCCACCACTAAAATCACAAAAATAGAATTATTTTTATCTCCAACCTACCACTAAAACACTAAAAAATATAGAGGTCCAAATTGTTGGCCTCTATATTTGAAGGCCCATAAAGGTAGACCACTAAAAAATATACTAATATTTAATTCAAATTTCTAATTATATATAAAGATTAATAGTTTAATAAATTAATAAAATAGTATAATAATAAATAAATTTATTATTTTATTATTAAAAGTGTTTTTATTTTTGTGTGTGATTGGAGTTGGATTTTTTTTAGTGTTCAGGAGACCCATCATTTTTAGTGTTTTGGGTTGGAGATGCCCTTAGGAAGCAAAGCAAGCGAGCGATTTCCTTGGATAACTAATATCTATAATCTCTATCTCAGAGCAAAGAGTGCTCCTCATTTGACAGTTCAGTTCTGTTCTTGTCTTTATTATTTATTAGGACCTAGACAGCCTTTTTTAATAGCAGAAAGCAGCAAACATAAGTTTTTTTTTGAAGTATATAACATTTATATACGATAAATGTAACAAATAAACTCACACATATTTCTCATCTTTGTTGAGGTTTGAACCTATGACCTTCTGTGAGAGCAAGGGATACGATACCGCTAAGCCAAAGACCCTTTGGTACAACAAGCATAAGTTAGTGCCACAAATGGGCCTGAGCTTCTAACTAATTGACGTTGATGTTGCTCTTACAGTAACAAAACCAAGACATTTAAAAAAAAACTGTTACAGCTAAAACAATAATATCAGAATCTGATAAATTGTCCCAAATCATCTATTAAATTCCCCATACATGTATATACATATACAAATTGACTAAATATAATGAATTGTTTTAGAAAAAATGATCAAAATGGTGGAAATGTGGTGTCCAAAATCCATTGACCTTCATAATATATTATACTTCTGGAATTTAAGATTTTTATTAAAATCTTTATAAAATAATATAAACTCTTATCCAATTAACGCATAATATATCCAATAAGGATTTTGTACAGATGATAAAAATAAGTTGAAACAGCTAATATGATTTAATTTAATTGCCTGTAATTCAAAGGGGTTGAAATTTGGGAGATAATTTGTCGTTTTGCGTTTTCATTTTCCAGCTTGTAGGTTGGATTCTGTTTACCCCCCAAGTCCTCACCTTCGTTCATACTGCCTTAAATCACATGGAATGACCAACTGCTTCAATTTCTATTTTTCAACACTTTATCCCATTTGGAACCCCTTTCCACTTTTTAAATATATCGTTTTATAATTTTTATATTTATGTAACTCAGTAACTTTGTATCTAACTTAAAATCATGATAAATATTACCAGTAACTTCCAACTTAAAACTTATAAGAAACATACAAATCTCATTTTCTATTCATATAAGACGAGTTGTTGCAGATAGAGACTTCCAAATCTTTATCAATTTATCCCCACATAAGTCATAATTTTTTTTCTGAAAGGCAGTTAGCACACTCACACATCCTTTCCCGGGGTATCCGGGCTCCCACTTAAGGGTGCCACCCGATTAATCCCTCAGCCCTATGGACTGGCCCATGAACGTGCCCATGATCCGGCCCAAAGTACCGGCCCACTAGCTAGGATACCTCAGAATTGTCAGCTGTGGGTTCGAACCTTCGCTAACCAGGGACATCATCATCCACTGGCGACTTAGGATGTTGCCTCCACCCTCTAGGCTAGACAACCTTTGGTTCTCATAAGTCATAATTTGAAACATCTTTTAGCAACTAGCAGGATTCACATATCTGATGCCATGCCTATATGTTCCAAGAGACACCAAACGTGCCATTTTTATCTTTTCCTCTTGTCATTTTCACTTTTTAAAGAAAAGCTTTGTATAAAGTGTTATATATCCATTGAATTCTATTCAAGATTTATCGAAAAATACTTTCATTCATGGATGGCAAAACTACGACATTTTTGGCTCTACATCATATGCACGTGTATCTGTTGTATCTGTTTGTTTTGATACTTTAAATGTTACACAATTATTAAAACTTTGGTATCAATTATATATATACAAGCATTGATCAATTATAAATTTTTTTATTCGATATTTTTTATGTTCCTATCACCAATGGGTTAAGTTTTCGGTTAAGATCTTATTTACTTTTTCGCTCAACCATTAATCCGAGTTTGTTTTTTGTTTACTTTTTAAAAATTGGTTGAATTAGATAAATCATGATATACTTGGTGTCCATAATTTAGGATCTTATTTTGAGAATTTTTAATAGGAAAAAAACAGTCCCTAAGATTTTGTATCTTATATTAAATATGGAATAGAATTCTTTTATAAGGTTTGAGTTCCAAAAACCTATATGAAAGTGAGAGTGTGTGTTAATTATACTTATTAATTCCAAGTTGTGATTAATCATGAACTAAGGCCAATAAATCTGCAACATTATTAGATTCACACAATCAACCATAATATTTGACAACATCATCCTTCATTTTATATATCAAGTTTCTTTGTCTTTGATGACAAAAATATGCAAGTGATTGAAATATTTGGTTTGTCACAAGATTTTAATAAAATATTCATGGATGAATAAAGCTTTGATGTTGAAAGTGGCAACAAAGAAACCGTTTATTCGGGCTTAATGTTGTGACTTGTGAATAGCAAAAATTAGTCTCGGTTAAAGTAGACTTAGTTTTTGATATGTATATATAGTTTTCAACGGGACTTGTTGCTTACACTATTAACTGTGTTCCGTTGAATGTCTTATGACCAATGTATATATGTTCAGTTTCTCTTACGTTTCAAGATTGATAATCGTTGATTTTAACGGCTTCGCTCTAAAATCGTACTAGATACACGAACTTCAGTCCCAAATGGGCTGAGCTCCAAAAACTCGTAATTATATGTATCAAATATTCTTTTTCATAATTGATACTTATTTATTGTAATGCATGAAAAAATACGTTTGATTTGTGTACATGGTCAAAATTTTAAAATATCTTGCACAAATATCACTACTAAAAGAAAGATTTTTGACTACGGGCTTTTCCCTGGGAAAATGTTTCGCTAAAGGATGATTCCTCACAAAACTGTCATAAAAGTTGATGGATAAATTGCTGGTGAGGTAATTCAAATCAATGACACATTACCCAGGAATTCTCTGGGTAATTCGTTGGTATGTTCTAAAAAAATCGAATTTTATCGAACCACTGGTATTTTCTGGATAATTCGTGGTTAATCACTGACAGAAATTTTCATAGATAATTTTTATGAGTAAATTCATATTTTATGTAGTGTATTAAGTTTGAATTTATATTTACATAAAATTTATGTAAGATTTCGATGATATTTTCATATCGTTGCCAAGGATTTGTGTATCCATTCAAGATCTCGAAACTAGAAAATTTTCCGATGAGATTCATCCAATTCCATGCCATGCCATGCTGCAGGAGACATAATAATTTTAGTTAATGAATTCTTTATTTCAATGTTATCAAATATGTAATTATTTTAAATTAAATTATGCAAAGATCAAATATCTTTTTTTTGGAGGTATTGAGCAACACAAGAGATAAGTTCACAAAGGTCAAAATTTTAAGGGTGATTAGTTGTAATATTCGATTCCATTCAAGATTTTCCAAATGTATATTAGTATTCATAAATGATGCACTTTTTTTGCTTTAAAAAACATCATATGTAATTCAAGCTATTATCATCGTTGATAATTTGTTTTATTCATAATATTTTATGAATTCAATTATTAATCAAAGATTTGTTTTCTAAATTATATACTCAGTTGTCTAATTTAAAAAGAAAAATTATTGATGGATAGTTCTTTTCCAAACAAAATAAATTACTCGAAATAATGGCGTAACAATAATACGTCATTTTTAGTTATAAAGCATATATACATACGCATTAAAATTGAGTGTATAGGACGTCTAAAGTATTTAAAGGGGTGTTTGGTTCATGCATTTTGAAAGAATTACAATGGATAATTTTTTTGAGACACAAATCATAAAACGTCATATTTAATAGTGGTACAATATGTTTACAAGATATTTTTAGATATTTTAACAAGTTTTTTTAGACGTTTCTAAAATAAACTATCGTATCATAATTAGCTATTATAAACCCATCCTTTAACAGTTAATTTGTGTCGTATAAAATAAGGTTACGCCATTTAATTTAATTAAAAAATGTAAAAATTCGCTAAAACGCCAAAAAACGCACTATAAATCTATTCTAACATTTTTAGATGAGATATCTTTCTGTGCAGTCCTATAAACTTAAGTTATATTAAAAAAAAATTATTAAAACACTTAGACATTTTATTTGTCTTATAAACATAATATTGTTGTAACGTAATATCCATTTAAATCTCATCACTATTATTTTAAAATCATATTTATTAGCGGAATCCGTTTGCGTATTTAAGTTATCACGCATTGAGTAATTATCGGGATAGATGGAAATAACTTGTCATGACAACTTTGGCTTTATCCATTCCAAGCTAACTTCAATTTTCAAACTTTAATTTCCACTCCAAGAAAAAGAACCATCTTTTATCTTACATTTGAAAATATACTGTATATAATAAAAAAAAAAAGTAAAAATGTTAATGCAATACGTTGTGCTCAGTGGCCGATGTAGAGTAGTAAAGGGGGGGGGGGGGGGGGGGGGAGGGGGGTCACAGCCGATGTAGAGTAGTAAAGGGGGAGAGGGGGGGGAGGGGGGTCACAGGACCTCACTGAAATAGTTAAAAAAAATTATATAGGTTAAAGAAAATAAAAAAATACTACAATTAGCCTTAGTTCTCCCAGTGAAATTTTCCAAAGGACCACATCTTGTCACTGATTGACAAAAACATTAAAAAAAAAATTTGAAATCAATAAAAAAACCGAAAAAATCTTTCGAAATCAACAAAAACACTAAGAAAATCTCTTAAAATGGTCAAAAACACTAAGAAAATCCGTTGAAATCAACTAAAAAGTTTTAAAAATCTTTCGAAACACGTGAGGTGACTTTATGCGCCTTTAGTCTGGGACCCCAGTGAACAAAACTTCTGGATCCGTCACTGGTTGTGATGATATTATTCTCGAAATATATTTAAGGTGGGAGAATGATTTTGGTATGAATTAGATGAAAGATGATTAGATTTGAGGTGATTGTGTGTATTATTGAATTTTGTAAGGTTTTGATGATGAATTGAATTGAATTGAATTGAATTGAAGGGAAGAAGCGATTCACCTGGTCATGGGTTTTAGAGACCCCGGTCTGAGCCGACAAAGTATGAGGAGAACGTGCATTGCATAATTCATCTATTTGAACCCATGGAAACCGCCAAACAAATTGCCGGTTCACCACCATTAACCACCAAAAACAAACAAAACCGGATTATATCATGTCCTCTGACCCACCCTCATTCCAATATAACCCACGTACTCCTTTACAAATCATCCTGCTGCTAATTGCCCATTTGCCTCCTGACACATCTCATTTCTTTTTCTTTATTGCTTAATATATTCAAAATCATAGGTTTTAAATCTTTTTTTTAAACATAATAAATTTTATTAAGAACAACTGAACAAGCCAACAGGGAAATAAAATTCCACAAAAAGCGGAAATGAAACACATAAACCCCTAACAACAAAAGTGATTCTATAGGACGTTTAAAATAAAAAATCATCCTAAAAGAATACATATTGGACACAAATTTATAGAATCAAATTATAAAGTGTCATATCTAAAAACATTACAATAGGTTTATAGGTAGCTTTTAGGCGTTCAACAAGTTTTTACGACGTTTTTAAAATAACGTGTTCTATTAGCTATTTTATATGACACTTTTGAAAAATGTCCTATAAACCTATATTTGAAAAGTGTCCTATAAAATATCTAATGGGAAAATTTTATTTTAAAGTGTGATAAAAAACTTGTTAACACGCCAAAAAACGTCATATAAACCTATTGTAACGTTTTTAGATAAGACACCTTTTTGATTTGGTTTTATAATCTTGTGTCCTATAAAGTATGATTTTAGGACATTTTTTCATTTTAGACGTCCTATCAAAAAACCATTCTTGTTGTAGTGAATAAAGGTCATCTCAACAAATAGAGACCTAACTAACAGAACACCAAGACAACTGATCAAGAACAATCAAACAAGGACCATGTGTCAACACTCTAATTAATTAGTCTCCTAAATTTGATCTCGGGTAACTATAAATTTCTTGACAAAAAATTATAACCTTTTTTTTTAGGCGATATATTTTGGTTTTATGACTATAATATACATGTATACATCAGACATTGTGTGAATATGTCCACCGGTACCCTCGTTTGCATTATGGGTAAAAAGGATGTGCAACCTTATCCGGTGTATGTATGTGTATTACGAATACATTTTCAATACTTATTAACTTCCATAAATAAAAAAAGGTATCATTTTTAATGGGGGTACGTGAATGTTAATATATTTTTGATATCTTTTGTGAATTAAATTCATTTTTAACAAGATACAACCGAATCTTACAAACTTAATAAGTCAAAATTAATATCTTAGGTCAACCGTATTAGATATTGTGCGTTTTGTCCACACATCTAGGCTCATGGTTTTAAAACGCATCTGATAGAGAAGATATCAAGTACTTTATAAGACAACCTTTGCTCCCTTCCCAATAATGTGGAATATTACAATCATAGGATTGTAAGTTCCCACATTGGTTGGAGTGGAGAACAAATCTTGTCTTATAAGGAACTTGCTACCGTGAGTCTAAGTGTATGAATAAAGTGAACAATTTCTGATACGATTGGTCTGAGATGTTATACAAACATAAAATATTACAATTATCACATTATTGTTTTCTAAAACACCATCATAATATTAGTAATCCCTTTTTCAATAAAAGCATTATCAAGACTTTATGATATTTTCCAATTATTAATATATAAAAAAAAAGATCACGTTTGACGATTATAAATTCACTATTTTGTTAAGGAAATTTTTTTTGTCAGTAATAAACTAACTTTTTAAAAAACTACTTTTAAGTTAGTTTTAATCAAACTTAAACAGTTTATCTAGCAATAACTAATTGATTAATGAACACCTAACCTTTCAACATAGGAGTTAATGACCAACTTATTAACTAATTTCAAGTGATTTAACAAATATAACTCATATTTTCAACAACAAAAAATACAAACAAACAAATATACCTCAAATATTAATATCTTGTTATATATTTATGTAACCAATAGTTATGAAAGAAAAAAAAAAGAGCACTCTTTGGTGAAAGGGGAGGGACATAAAAAAAAGACATAAAGAGAGTGAGCGTGCGGACACGACATTTAGACAAAGAGGTTGCACGTTAGAAAGACGGCCTGTGGTCGGTTGGTCATTCATTCCCTCCCTCCCCTTTTCCTTTCCTTTTACACTCCCCCCTTCCTTCATCACTTCATTCACTTCTTCCCATTTGTTTCATTCATTCATTCTCTCTTCTCTCTCTAAAGCTAATTAATTAGCAATGAGGACCTTGTGCCCTAATTTGGACAACGAAGATGCTCTTGAAACTGTGCTCGAAGTTCCCATACCAGAAGAAAGCTTTGATGATCAGATCAAGATCAACCATAATTCTAATTGGCAAACCATGAAATCATGGATCAAACCTCACTCTACCGATCAAAGACGCCAATTTTCTGATTATGGTGGTCGGAACGCCGAGATTCAGCTCTTATTAGGAGTCGTCGGAGCTCCACTCGTCCCTCTTCCTATCTCTTCCGGCCATCACACCATCATCAACCCAACCATACAAGATCACCCTATCGTAAGTCAAATTGAAGAAATTTTTACTATGATTTTGTTATATTTTTCATTGTGTTGATGAAATATTTATATTTTTTTTAATTAATATAGGAGGCTTCAATGGCTAAATACATCGTGCAACAATATATAGCAGCGGCCGGAGGAGAAAGGGCTCTGAATTTAGTTGACAGCATGTATGCCGTCGGAAAGGTGAAGATGGTGGCGTCGGAGTTTATCTCCGACGACGGAGTGTCTATTAACTGCAACGGTTTCAGTGGAGGTGGAAAAGCGATGAAGTCTAAGAACGTGAAAACCGGCGGTGGTGAGATGGGTGGGTTTGTGTTATGGCAAAAAAGGCCGGACCTTTGGTCTTTAGAACTGGTTCTTTCCGGCTACAAGATCAGCGCCGGCAGCGACGGCAAGGTGGCGTGGCGGCAGACTCCGTGGCACCATTCTCATGCTTCCCGAGGACCACCTAGACCTCTCCGGCGTTCCTTACAGGTAACAATTTCATTAGGAAACTTTAGGGGTTTGGTTTGGTTTTGTTTGACTTTTAAGTAAAGAAAATTACGATAGTCTTTGAGGGACCCAAATTGAGCAGTCTGATTTTCTCAAAAGTGGGTCCAATTTCATTCAGACAACCATTATCTTAAGTGGAACACGTCTTTTAGATGACTTATAGCTGCTAATTGTTTCAATTTCTTGCCTAATTAAAGTCAACCAATTCTAAAAAGTCAACTTTTGATTTTGACAGGGTCTTGATCCAAAGTCAACGGCTAATTTGTTCACAAATTCAATTTGCCTTGGAGAGAAGACCATTAATGGAGAAGATTGCTTTGTGTTAAAGCTTGAACCACAGCTTTCAGCACTAAAAGTACGAAGTAGCAACAATGTGGAAATAATGAAACACACAATTTGGGGGTATTTTAGTCAAAGAACAGGACTTTTGTACCAACTTAAAGACTCACATCTCGTAAGAATAAAAACACCAGGAAGCGATAGCGTGTTTTGGGAGACAACAATGGAGTCACTGATCCAAGACTATCGGACCATCGATGGGGTTAACATTGCTCACGGTGGCCGAACCACGGTATCTTTGTTTCGGTTCGGTGAGGACTCAGAAAGCCATTCGCAAACGAAAATGGAGGAAATTTGGACGATTGAAGAGGTGGATTTTAACATAAAGGGTCTTTCGATGGACTGTTTCTTGCCACCAAGTGACTTGAAGAAAGAGGAAGATCAACCAATTGTGCACGCCACAAATGGAGACAAGTTTATCGGAAGTGCTAGGTTAGCCTCCAAGAGCCGAGGAAATTCTTCAAGGTTCGGCGTTCATAAGATTGTTGCAATCGATTCAAATGGTTTTGGGGATTTGTGACAAAAGTTCTTTTTATCATGTTATATTATGTATATATACTATCATATCTATATACCCGTTGTACAAGTTGTATAATATTTACATATAGTGAATCGTTTGAGCTTGATGTGCTCTTAGACGATCCATTAGAAGGATGTTAGTCGGATTTTTTTCACACTGAAATGTTTATCTACTTAAATTCGTTTATAATTGCAATCCAAAGTTATTGCACACACGGTAAAATGTAAAAACATATTTGTTATATGGGTCGGGCCTCCCTCAGTGCTATAACGGCCCAATGGGCTTTTATCAGCCAACTGTTATACGGTCATGGCTTTATAATGATGAAATGTAAAGAATAATCCAGAAACCTGCCCAAATGACTTCTCTGGAACCTTCCAGATCCTTTCTAAAAGCGGTTAAATAAACCATCACTGCCATTCGATCAGACCATAGAATTACAGTTTCAGATCAGCGATTCTTTGGATCTTTGGTTCGTTTTTCTGTTAGCGATCAAGTACGAATATGTCGATAATCCCAAGCTTTTTCGGTGGTCGTCGAACAAGCGTTTTCGATCCCTTTTCTGACGACGTGTGGGATCCTTTCGAAGGCTTCCCCTACAACAATAATTTCCGTTCCCTCTCCGATCGGGTCCGATCGTCTGAAACAGCGTTGTTTGCGAACGCTAATATCGACTGGAAGGAGACTGCAGATGCACACGTGTTCAAGGCGGACGTTCCAGGGCTGAAAAAGGAGGAAGTGAAGGTTGAGATTGAGGACGATCGAGTGCTGCAGATCAGCGGAGAGAGGAACAAAGAGAGTGAGGATAAGGGCGATACGTGGCACCGTGTGGAGAGGAGCAGCGGGAAGTTTATGCGGAGGTTCAGGCTACCGGAGAACGCGAAGGTGGATGAGGTGAAGGCGGCGATGGAGAACGGCGTTCTGACTATCACTGTGCCGAAAGTTGAACCCAAAAAATCCGACGTGAAATCAATTAAGATATCCGGCTGAAGTCGATTGGTGTCTCTTGCAAAATCTAGTGGTGGGATAATGTCTCTCTGGCTGAGTTCAGTTCGTATCGATCCCTATATTATGCAAAATCTATTAATAGTATAATTTTTGTGTACGAGTGTGTTGATTGGGATTAATAATCTGTAGTGGTGTTCATATGTTTGGTGTAAATGAATGTTTCTTTACTTGTTGAGAAATAATGACTAAGAAATCGATCCATCTACTTGCTTTTTGAACCTTATTTTTGATGGTGGTTCTTCTATATGATTCTTTACCTTTTTAATGTTTCAAAACAGAGCCTGTAAACATTTGAATCAAGCTTCCAACAATTGAAACATATAGGATAGTGTTTCTTTGTTAAGAGTGATTTATTTCCAATGGTTGTCATATTCCAGGGTAAAATTGGGAATGGAAGGAAGATGATCTATGAATTTAGAAAAATCTTAATTGGCTCTAATTAGGTTTTAAAGGTACATTTGCACCCGGCAAGCGTAACATCTTGGGGTGATCTTTCAAGTTCCCTATCATCGTTAGCGTTCATAGATTTTAACTATTTCGATCCATTGAGTTTTAGCTGTCACTAATTGATGTAGCTGGGGTTTGTAGAAAGGTCGACAAACGTCTAAATCCTTTAGGATAATGAGGCTGACAACGGGGGTTTGTAGAAGGATCAAGGATAATGAGGCTGACAGAAGGGGTTTGTGGAAAGGTTCACAAACCTCTAAACGTTATAATAGAGGATCTGATCTATTATATGATTTTAGAGGTTCATCCCACGGATGTCCTAATCATGAGTAGTATTAGACGAAGCCACGTAAAAATTTGTATTTGTGTTCCACTATTTAGATATCTTTTATAATGGTTTAAACTATAACAATGATACAAATTTTTATAATGGTTCCCAAATGTGGGGTTGAATCCTATATATATATATGTATGTATGCATCAATTTTCTTGGTTTTTAAGCTTACAATTTTGAAATTCTTATGTTCTTTAGGAACTTTGGGACGAAAGTCTATGCGGAGACTCGAAATTTGGTTTTATAAAATGTCAATGATGATTTTTTAACAATTATCTATAACTTCATTTGTATAGGCAAATTATATCATCAATTAAAATTTTTACCCGATCAAGCTAAGAACATTATGATCAATATTAATGTCACGAACATTTTGAAAAAAAAAAACTCCAATTACGTTATGGTATTTGTATACAACACAATATATATATATATATATATATAATTTATTCCACAACTCAAATTCTGATATTCACCTCACCAACATCCAATACATAATAACCAGAGCTGTAAGAACTCAACCAGCAATGTCAATAGATTTCACCGACGGCTTCTTTTCTTCCGCCTTGGCCACGCTCACCGTCAGCACACCATTCTCCATGGTAGCTTTCACCTCCTCCATTTTCGCATTTTCCGGCAGCCTGAACCTCCTCAAGAACTTCCCGGACCTCCTCTCTATCCTATGCCACTTGTCATTCTTCTCTTCTTCTTCCCTGCTCCTCTCTCCACTGATCTGCAACACCCTTCCTTCTTCAACCTCCACCTTCACATCCTCCTTCTTCATCCCCGGCAAATCCACCTTAAACACGTGAGCTTCCGGCGTCTCCTTCCAGCCGATTTGGGCGTTGGCGATTGCAGCTGTATCACGTGAAAATTCAGGGAAGTTGGTGGAGAAGCCATGGAAGGGATCCCAAATGTCTGGAGAGAAGGGGTCGAATACGTTGCTCCTCCTTCCGCCGGTAAAGAAGCTTGGAATGATCGACATGTCTGTACGTCTGAAACTATTTCCAGTTGGATCGATCGCTATCAAAACTTAGATTGTGTTTTCTCCGATGAAGAAGGTGGTTATTTATAGAAGGGGAAAAAAGGCAGTGGATGTCAATTTCTCTTGAAGACTGATTTTTCTGAAAAGTTCCAGAGCTCGCAGGAGAGTGAGAGAACGTGTGACGTGGCTTTGATTTTGGGCTTGGGCCGACTATCGGTCGATTTGAGCCTGGTTGTGGACATGCTAAGTTGTATGACAGGCGAACTTTACAGAATCTTCTAGAACAAACAAGAAAAAAAAAGAGAGAACGCACCTGTCTGAACTTTCTATAACAGCCAAAAACAGTTATACACAGGTGACGACTTACGATTAAAGTTTACCGTCTAAATTGTTGATGTTATTTCGATGGATTGAAATGAGTAAAACATACAATTTTTTTTGACAAAAAGTATTGCGGAGACAGGATTTAGGCTATTCTATTTGTACAGATATGGTAGAGGGGCGCATTCAATCCTTGCTTGTCTATTAGTTTTCAGTTCTTCTCTTCGGCGCGGGGTAGAGCAGTTTGGTAGCTCGCAAGGCTCATAACCTTGAGGTCACGGGCAACCCAAGGACTCAATCGTATGGATATGTAAAATACAGGATTTCCAATCCTAGCACCGCCTGGGGGCTTTACCGGGGCTAACTAATAAAAGGCCCAGAGCTGGAAGTGATCTTAGAAACCAATCGCGTTCCGGGAAAAAATCCCAATATCGTCCTTTCGGGGCCTTGGTTAATCTGAATTTCATATTTACGTATGTGAAAAGAAGTATAAATAATCCGATTATTAAGTGTGATGGTGTAAAAATTTTAGCTATAAATGCTTAGAGCATTTTCAACAAATTCAATATTAAAATTAAATGACAAAATCTATATAAAAAAATTATATTGATCTCTAACAAATTTTTTATTTTGAAGAATCCATTATTGATTATAATATTAAAATATTTCATCATCTATTAACTCTTTTTAAATATTTATTTTTTTAAAGTTTTTTATTGGTCAATGTATTTGGTAATTATTTTTAAAGTGAATTTCTGCTGAGGCCCTAGGAGGGGAAGGAGTTAGTATTCTAGTTTATCCCATACTTATTGGAAATGGAAAGTCAGAGGAATGTTTTTACTTCTCCATTTTGGAGATGATTACAGAATAACTATTGGAGCAAAATACTCGTTTAAAATTTCTATTTTCCCTATTTTAAAAAAGTTGTTGAAGATGCTTTTACTAGATAAATATTTAGTAAACTGTCTCCTAATTTACTCGGTAAGCGAATAAGAGTCTCTTTGATCCAAAAATTAGTAGTCATGTTTGGCAAGAGTTATGATAAGCAAAGAAAATGTAAGTGACTTAAGGTTTTTCCTAACTTTTCTTCATGGTTTTTGAGATTAATTAAGGTATATAAATTGATTGAACAGTTACAGTTAAAAAACAACATTTAGCAGCCTTCTTTCAATACAGTGTTGCAAAAAATATAGATAGTTTTCTGGTGTTGATAGAAATTGGAACAATTGATAAATTTTGTATCTAATTTATTTGTTATTTTGATATATACAAAAATTTGTCTGTAGAAAACAAGCTTGGATAAGAGGTATAATCTACCAAATCTTCCATGAATTTATGGATCTCTCTAATTTGTTGTATTATTGGACAAACCGATCTAGCAACAACGGCCAAGGGGCATAATTGCTACCGTTTCATGATATACAACCGTCTTGATTAGATATATTCAACTGTTTTGATTAAATAGATGTAGAATATTGGTAAGAATGCTTGTAGAGAATGTTTTGAATTTAAGTGTTAATAAGTAAATTTCTGTAATATATTTAAATTAGAATAAGTGTATGGTGACGTGATCTTGTGAGTGCAGATTTAACTTCACTGTAATGGTATTTCAATTATTAATTAGAGTGTATAAATTGATCGAACAATTACAGTTGAAAAAACAACGTTTAGTAGCCTTCTTTCGATACATAGTGTTGCAAAAATATAGATAATTTTCTGGTATTGATAGAAATTGGAACCATTTTTCAGTTTATATGGAATTTTTTGAATTTTTCTGTATAACTTAACTATATTAGAAATTGATAAATTCTATATTTAATTTAGTTGTTTATTTTGATATATACAAAAATTTGCCTCTAGTTAGGCCCCGTTTGTTTTATCAATTTTACCTTTTAATGACCACTTATCACTTATTCATTCAGATGTCTTTAAATTCAGACCGTTTATTTTTTCCAGACCATCTTAAGTCTAAATACCATTTGAAAAAAAGTGGTAACCTCACCACTTAATTCCTCTTATTCGCATGCGGGTCATTCAGATTTCTGACGTAAAAACAAACAGTCTAACTTATTCAAATTTCAGAAGTCAGCACCATCTTTTATAAATAAAAAGTGAAATCAGACTTCAGACTTCAACATCTCTTAAAAAACAAACACTACCCTAATAAATGAAACAAGCTTGGATAACCATAAACTTTTGGATCCCTCTAATTTGTTATATTATTAAACAAACCGGTCTAACAATAATGGCCAAGGGGAATAATTGTCACCGTTATATGATATACAATCGTCTTGATTAATAGATATGATCAACTATTCTGTCTTATGATCTACAATTATCTTTATTAATAAGATCATCGTCTTGGTTAATAGATATGATCAGCTATTCTGTCTTATGATATACAACCATATCTTATGATCTACAATTATCTTGATTAATAAGATCATCGTCTTGGTTAATAGATATGATCAGCTATTCTGTCTTATGATATACAACCATCTTGATTAGATATGTTCAGCTACTCTGTTTTATGATATAAAATAGTCTTAATTAGATATGTTTAATTATTCTATGTTTAATTATTCTGTTCTGTGATATAAAATCGTTTTGATTAGATATATTCAACTAATTAAATGGATGTAAAATATTGGTAAAAATGCTTAATTTTTTTTTAAACTTTGTCTTGATAAGTAAATTTCTATAATAGATTTGAATAAGTATATGTTAAGGTGATTAGTGGAGATTTAGTTTCACTATAATTGCATCTCCCAATTGAGTAAAAAGCTATTCATGATTAATTACTCCAATGGAAATGGAACCACATCCCCCCAATTAAGTACAAGCTTTCATTTTATTCAATCCAAAATACAAAACATACAAATAACCTTACAAAACCCACATCAAAGATATACATATATCATCATCCTGTCGGATTATACATATATATATTACATTACAAAAGGGACGAAACCTAGCCGGAGATATCAATGGCCTTCACCACCGGCTTCTTCTCCTCTTCCTTTGGCACGCAAACCGTCAGCACGCCGTTTTCCATGGTAGCCTTTACTTGATCCATTTTCGCATTTTCCGGCAACCTGAACCTCCTGAAAAACTTCCCGGAGCTTCTCTCCACCCTGTGCCACTTATCATTCTTCTCCTCCTTTTCACTGCTTCTCTCTCCGCTTATCTGCAACACCCTTCCTTCCTCAACCTCCACCTTCACTTCTTCCTTCTTCAACCCTGGTAAGTCCGCCTTGAACACATGAGCCTCCGGCGTCTCCTTCCAGTCGATTCGTGCGTTGGCGATGGCTGTTGTTTCCCTTGAAGATTCAGGGAGCTTGCCAAGGGAACTAGAGATTCCCTGAAATGGATCCCAGATGTCAAGGGAGAATGGGTCGTATACGTCGCTCCTTCTGCCGGTGAAAAAGCTTGGAATGATCGACATGACTTGATAGCTAGCTGTGTTTATAAGATCAGACTGATGATTGTTCTTTTCTTTGATGAGAAGAGGATAGAGATGATGGAGTTATTTATAGGATGGAAAAAGAGAAAGTCGGTGGTTTCTAGGATTGTCTTGAAGCTGTGAGAAAAGGGTTTTTCTGAAATCTTCCATAAATCTCTTCAAGTTGTGGAAAAAGAGACTTCTGAAACCTTCCATAAGTCTCTAGTTAGTAGTTTTTTCGAAGGGGTTGATCAAGTACTTTTGGGCTATTATGGACCAGGTGTGTTCCAGCCCAATATGTTAGCCGTTTAAAAAATATTAAAAATATATAATTATAATATTTTTTTTTTTGAAAAGGATATAATTATAAGTTATAACATAGGATATAAAAATGCAATGAAGCTTACAGTTTAGTGTTACAATTATCTTTTTAATCATTATAACAAAATGTTTAGTGCCTTTCCATTTTAATGTGATATTTTTTTAACGTTATAAAAAATTTAAAAGATAATAAATTTACAAATCATCGTTCAAATAATTCATAGTTATGAACTCCGTTAAATACCAAGTGAAATATGTATAAAACTACTAACTAAAAATTGTATGTTTGTTAGACTAAATAAATAATAATAATTAAAACAATATTTATCAGAGATGTTTGTCTGGTGTTCTAATTTGATTACTAATTTTGTTTATAATATGTATTATAGTTCTTACACAATATTTTTAGAGATCGATAATATTTTTTGAAATAGTATGTTTGATAGTGGTTCACATTATGATACAAATGTTTATATCATGTTTTTAGTCACAATTGTTCCTGTATCGTAAAGAAGAGAGATAATATTTAAAAAATACTAATAATCCACCCGTGAATATTTTTCTAGTCAAACCTAAAAAATCATTAATTTAATCCATTCATTTAAATTAGTTTGTAATTTAGATTAAATCTCACATAATACTCAATTTTTCTTTGAATGACCATATACAAGAATTGTGTTAGGATGATAATTATGATTGAGATATTATAAAAGAGAGAGAGAGATATTAGGCAAATGATTACATAGATATCATCGAAAGTACATCTTAAGATATCTTCAAGACTCTCACCAAATACTAAAAACACAAATATGAGGGTGTTTTATCTTTAACCCAACATTAAAAATAAAATACTACGGTGGCGTTTGTTTTTTACGAGGTACTGAAGTCTGAAGTCTTATTTCACTTCTGATTTATAAGAGGTGATGTTGAAGTCTAAAATTTGAATTAGTAAGACTGTTTGTTTTTGTATACTGACAAACGTCTTAATATTATATAATTGTCTATTTTATCTTTAAAATGTCAAAACTCTTGGATTTATAAAACCATCAAAAATATAAAATGTGAACAAAGTATTTAAATTAGTAAGAACATCCACAATGCATAACCTATTCAATAACTCATTGTTTTTGCCAAATCAGCTTTCCACTAACTTATTCTTACAAAAACTCATTCTTAAAAACCTTCTTCAATCCATTAAACTTTTGAAAAGCTTTTTGTCATTCAAAATTTAACATTCACCCTCTTTTATTTAAATTGTCTTATACAACCCTCCTAAAAAACCATCATAAATACATTGTATTTAATTGTCACACAACGTTTTATCAAGGTTAGTTGTTCGTTTATCATGTCCATGACCGTTATTTACTTGTTAAATGTGTAATTTAAAATTTGGAGTCATTCTTACATTGTTTAGGATCTTCCATAAATGAAAGATGATAAAAATATGTAAAACAATATAATGACAAAGATACAAAAAAATCAATTCGTTAAAAAAATGAAAGATAATGATATAATTTTTATATTTTTTTAAGTATTCGATATTGGTGTCCTTTTAATCGTCTTAACAACAGTTTTTTATAATGATATGTTTTGTTATAAAATATATTTTCTTTTATTATAAAAATTTATGAATTAGATTACTTAGAGCATCTCGAACAACTATTGTAAAATAGAAAAATGAAGGATTTTAACAATTTAAGTGCTCCAACAACTATGGTATATCAATTGCTAAAATAGAAAAATCGGAAAAAAGAGAAGAAAAATCTCAAAAAATATATAGAAGAGAGAGAAACAATATTTTAATTATATTCAACCAATCAAAATAATTGAAGTTAAGTGTGTATGAGAGAAAAATATTATTTTATTAAATGATGGAATATTTTATTAATATTGTTAATGGTAAAGTTGCTAAAATAGAGTAGCTGTTGGAGATGAATGCAAATTATTATAGAGATTTTAACTTTTAATATGTTATTTTAGAAAAAATTTACAATAGCTGTTGGAGATGCTTTTAATCAAAATTTATTAAGATTTAAAATGAAAATTATATTAAAAAGGGGGATAATATAAAAATTGAAGGGGGTAAAATGAAAATTATGAAAATCCATCAACCGTTGTTGTGTAGTAAGTCTTTGTATTAAAAGTCATTGATTAACTATAAACTCCAATTGCAATAAGTTATTACCAAAAAGCTTTTTATATTCTAATAACCTATTATAGCTAATGCATTGGAGATGCTCTAAAACTGTTTGTTTTTGTATACTGATAAACGTATGAATATTGTATAATTGTCTATTTTATCTTTAAAATGTCAAAACTCTATAATTTATAAAACCATCAAAAATATAAAATGTGAACAAAGTATTAACATTTTAAAGATAAATTCAAGAGTATTGAATTGCAAGTTCCATGAAAGAAGCATGTGAAGTTGCCTTCACCACCAGTGCCACCATGTGAATTTATAACAACCATCAATTTCATTTTGCATAACAAGTAGGCAAAAAAAAACTACAAAAAGACAAGCAAAAACTAGTAGAAAAAACAACAAAAAAAGAAAAGGGAGGTATAATATATAGTTTTTTTAGGGCAACAATCAGAAGGCGCCATGGCTGCAGATATGAACCAAAAGAAGAGGGTTTTGGACCCACACAAGTCGAGAAACATTGTTATACTATTGAGAGAGATTGAGATCGATTGATTATAGGTCCAGAGGATGAAGTAGATCGAAGGCCAAATAGGTCGATTGAGAGCAGATCGATTGCAATCTTGGATAAAGGCCGATGACTGAGATTTGAGAAGATGGAACGAATTGGCGATGAAGATAGATAATAAAATGGAATGAATCGGAGCTGAGCTATGAGAAGAAGGCAATCAAAGGGAAATAAGGGATTAGGTTTCCACTTGTTAAATCAGAGCACGATATGAGGTTATAAGCCCTTGTTCCAAAAAAAAAACACACACTTAATGGGCTTACCTCCTATTCGGTATGTGATAAGGGCCTAATAAGAGGTAAAAAGCAAAAAACAAACACGGCCAAAAAATCATTTTTAATACAATAATAATAATATTTGTAAAAAATTAATATTACGTTAATACTGGATTTATAGAAGCTGCTTTATTAACCTCTAAATATAAAATCAGTTTTTCTAACCTCTACTTTTTTAATGTTGGGTTAGATCATGTGAGATCTAGGACCATATTTACTCACAATCTAGGCAGTCAAATTGTGATGAGACAAAAGAAATTTAAAAAAAAAAATTATGGTTACAATCTTGACGATCCTTCTCACTCTATGAAGCGGGATTGAGAGAACGGTTTGTTTGAGATTGCCATATGACACTTTTTTATTGTTTAAATTGTTAGCCTTTTAAAATAAAGTTATCTATTGATTAAAAAATGATTTAAAAAGATTAAAAATTAAAAAAATATACACCAAAATTCACATTTTTTTAATTTTTTACAAATAAAGAATAATAATAATATATTTTCGTCACGTCAATATTTCTTTTTATTTTAATAATGGTATCCATGTATTTAAAAAATACATGATAATTATATATGATAAAAAGTTAAATATATAAATTTTACAAAATAATATTCTGGGATTTAATTGTATTATAATTAAATGATATAAAAAATAAGACTAGATTAAAATTGAAGATTGTATAAATGAACGGAAGAAAAAATAATATTTTAATTGATACCGAGTGCCAGAAGATTGTAAATAACATGGTTACATGTATAACCAACTCACAGGATGTTACGTAATCATGATCTACTAGACTATTATTATACGAGCATCATCAACTATTAGAAAAATAAGGTTGAAATAAATAAATTAGCTGTGAATAGACATCAAGCACCAGTGGTCTAGTGGTAGAATAGTACCCTGCCACGGTACAGACCCGGGTTCGATTCCCGGCTGGTGCATTAAGCTGTGATGATATTTGCGCTAAAGGTGAAGGTTGGGTCCTCCACATTATTCTGATGTTTCAGATATATAAGCGCTTCTGAGCTGTCTCTTTTTTATCCACTCTCCAGTCTCCTCTATTGTTTTTCAGTTTACATATTTTGATGAAAAATATATTCTTATTTAATCAACGATTATATTATAACTTTATCAACAATTAAATGTTTTATACTTTTTATTATAGAAAATTAATCGTCACATGGTATCATAGATAAATTAACACAAATTTCGTTACATTTAACCAAAATACATTAATTTTTATTAGAAAACAAGCATATGAGGCATGAACAAAAATCCCTCCGTACATCAAGTTCATCTGTGCATGTGATTTGCATTTTCATGAAACAAGCGAATCCACAGCAACTGAAATTAATAAAAAAAATTCCTATATAATTAACCCTTCATCTTTCATTTTCAATTCCCCAATGGATTCTCATTCACATGTACTCATCTTCCCTTTCCCTGTTCAAGGCCATGTCAGTTGCATGCTCAAACTTGCAGAGCTCCTCTGTCTCTCCGGCCTCCACGTCACCTTCCTCAACTCCGACATCATCCACCGCCGTCTTCTCCGTTACACGGATGTCGTCTCTCGTTTCTCCCGTTACCCTGGCTTCAGATTCGAGACTATTTCCGATGGACTTCCACCGGATCACCCTCGATCTGGTAATAGAGTTGTTGATATCTTCGATTCAATCAAAATGGTAACTAAACCTAGGTTTAGGGAAATGCTTCTCCCTGGAGGCTGCTTGAATTGTGGAAATCGGCCACCTGTTTCCAGTGTGATTGCCGATGGGATTATGTGTTTCACCATTGATGTTGCTAAAGAGATTGGGATTCCGATTTACCTTTTCCGTACTGTTAGTGCTAGTTGTTTTTGGGCGTTTTACTGCATCCCCAAACTCATTGAATCCGGCGACCTTCCAATCAAAGGTGAATTTCATTTTTATTTTGAAATTATTTGATTGTTGGTTAAAAAACTCTGAAATCAAACGATTATTATACATTTATACTAACAATTTGGTGATATATATATATATACAGAAGATGATGAAATGGATAGACTTCTAATTGGTGTTACTGGAATGGAAAAGTACCTTCGGCTTCGTGATTTGCCGAGTTTTTGTCGTGCTAGTGATCTATCGGATCGAGCTTTTCAAGTGGTGACATCGGAGACACAAGAGACATATCGGGCTAACGGGCTCATACTCAACACTTATGAAGATTTGGAAGAATCGGCATTGGTGCAAATTCGTAAACACATTCCTAATCTATATGCAATCGGCCCACTTCACGCGCACTTAAAGTCGCGATTAGAAGCACGAATGACATCACCACCTCGATCGTCGAATAGTTTATGGGAGGAAGATCGAACTTGCATGACGTGGCTAGATGACCAATCACGAAAGTCCGTAATTTACGTTAGTTTTGGAAGTATGACTATGTTGAGTAGGGAGGAGCTTATTGAGTTTTGGTATGGACTTGTGAATTCTAGGAAGAAATTTTTGTGGGTGGTGAGACCCAACTCGGTGGCCGGAGATGGTCAAAACTTTCCGGCTCAGTTATTAGAAGGAACGATGGAAAGAGGATATATGGTTAGATGGGCCCCACAAGAGGAGGTTCTGGCTCATCCGGCGGTCGGTGGGTTTTTGACGCATAGTGGATGGAATTCAACGTTGGAAAGCATTGTGGCTGCGGTGCCTATGATATGTTGGCCTTATTATGCGGACCAACAAGTTAATAGTAGGTTAGTTGGAGAAGTGTGGAAGTTAGGGTTTGATATGAAAGATATCTGTGATAGGGTTGTAGTTGAGAAAATTGTTAAAGATTTAATGGACGTAAGAAGAGATGAGTTAATAAGACCGGTTGATCGGATGATGAAAATGGCACGGAGATCGGTTGTGGAGGATGGAACTTCTTATAGTAATTTGAATCGTTTAATTGAGGATATAAAAACCTCTGCAAAAAAGAAATAAATATTTAAAACAGTTTTATTCGGGTGTGAAAGATTTAATGCATGTGGGATCGAAGAAATGAGTTTATTCTGTCAACACAAACATTGACAAAATCAGGTGCTCGAAGTGTTGCAGAAGATGGATCTTCGTATATGGATTTGAATCGACTTTTTGAAGTCGTTAAGTCAGTGTGCACCAAAGGGTCGTAGTCGATGTTCTAATGGTTGTGGCTATTCGAAATGGTTTTAAATAAAAATGGAGCATTCTAAGTGACATTTTTTTCATTTAAAAAAAGTCAAAGTGTCTCTTTGCTATGTCCACTAATAAAATTTTGCTTGTAGTCTTTCATTGTTTGAATTTGCTGCCCCAAAATCACGGCGTTTTATCAGTAAATTAAGATTATGCTATAGGAATCACCTTTACAAGTATATTTATATTAACTTGTCAAAAATGTCTATTATTAAGCTATTTTATGATAATTCTATTAACAAATTAAATTACAAAAATAAATAAATGATATGATGTCGATGAAACTGTAAATATAATGTTGATTAGTTTAAAGATACGAAAAATAACATGTTGATTCAATTATTATTTTTATAGAAAATATATTTTTTACATTGTTTTGTAAGTTTTCATGATACGAAATATTATATAAGTAGTATAATAACTTATTAGTAATGTAATAGTAATAATTGATTATGATTGTTATACTAATAACAACATAACTAATAAAAATGAATGAAATATAGTTCTTTTTATTAAGGGTTATTTATCAAATGTTTATAAGTTAAACATTTATCGAATCATTTAATAAACGAGATGAGAATATCTAGGATCGATAATCTTATGCGTTAAGAAGCTTAACAACAACTCATATTCTTACATGATAAACAAGAAAAAAGATACATCAAAATGAAACCAATTACTACAAGGATCCACAACCCACCAATTCATGGATATGGTGGAGTCCCCCAATATTTTATAGTTTTAAAATCTAGCATAACTTAGCTATATATGTAGGTTGAACGTAACTTAACCGTATTAATATATTCACATGTGAATATACCATATTATATACTCATTTTTTTTGTATAAATGTAATCATATATGAATAACACTATGTTTATGTGCGAGTGTGTCATATTATTCGGACGGGTGTTATCTTTTACACCCTACTCTATGTATTTTAAACCCTAATCTATATATATGTCTTTCAATTAAAATTGATAGATAATCATAGGAGTTAGTATTTAAACAATTAAAATAAATAAAATAATATAGTAGGATGTAAATGGAAATTAGGACAAACTTTCACAACATGGGTAAACTCAAAATCCTTAAATCTACTCTAACCCCCTTCCCCTATCCTATTATTTTGATTGCATAATGATTTAAAGTTTATTTTTGAAATGTGCCAACATGAATGGACTCAACTTGTCATCTTTACATTTCTTTAAATATTCATAAATAACTAACAATCTATATTTTTTTCGTTTTGAATACACCGTTTTAAGAGGATTTTAAACCAAAACTAAACCATTTTTCATCAAAGATCAAACAATAATAATTATTAGTACTTTTTAAGGGTCTGACAAAAAGGTTAAAATCGTAGTGAAGGCATTTTCTTTAGAAATAGCAATGCATGGTATACTGGAGTTACATGCTTTTATCGTCCATTTTTTGCTCTCCAAAAATAAATTAATATAATGAATTTTTATTCATATATTTTCAAAATTAATTTACCATTTTATTTATTCCAACAACCATGTATTTTATAATAAATTATCACAAAATATTTTGTAAATTAAGTGCTCAAAATGATTTATCGGTTAGAATTAGAGAATTTAATTAAAATGACCATTTTACAAATGATATTTATTAAAATGACCAAAATCTTTTTTATTTTATCAAAATAATCAAAATATATTCGAAATACCCCTCAAAATCACTTTCAGATGGAGTGGGTATAAAATACGGCCAAAACCTCCGCCACATACTCCAAAATCTCCTCCACATACCTCAAAACCTCCTCCACATACCCCAAAACCTCCCCAAGATACCATTTTCCGAATTTGTAATTTACATTTTACATTTTCTACCCTTAGAGTTAGTTAATAAATTACTTTAGCTACTTTATTTTTTAATTTTTCGTTTACACCCTTATCACATTAACATACATACTCGTATATCAATTAAAATACGTTTAAAAATTACGTTTTTATTTTAACAAGTTACACCATTATAATCGTCTCGACAATATCTTTGAAATGAGCCCAATATTGAATATTTCGATTTAATTGTATACTTTTAAAATCAATTATCCTCTTGATCGGTGAATATGAATATTTTTCACAAAATTTGGAATATTAATCAAAATATAATGCTGTTATTTTTGTAAGTTGATCGTCTTTTCCGGCTATTAAAATATTATATTGAGGCTGAAAAATTTACTCATTAAAGGTTTTGGAGAAGGAGAGCATGGAAATATGCTTGAAAGATTTCTGTATTTTATTTCTGTACTCCCCTCCGCACTGTGTATATATCATTGAATCAAAAATGGGTTAATTATAATATATATCGTAATAAACTTAAAAACCGATGCATTATGTGTTATTGTACATGAATATTAATTTATATGTGTTTTATTATAGAAAAGTAGTACAAATTCACTATAATTTATATCTTATTTCTTTATATATCCATAATATTATACTTTGTCTACAAAAATAATAGCATTATATTTTAATTAATATTCAGAATTTTATGAAAAATATTCATATTCACCGATCAAGAAGATAATTGGTTTTAAAAGTATATATAATTAAATCGAAAAATATTCAATATTGGGCTCATTTCGAAGGTATTGTCGAGACGATTATAATGGTGTAACTTGTTAAAATAAAAACGTATTTTTAGACGTATTTTAATTGATATACGAGTATGTGTGTTAATGTGATAAGGGTGTAAAATGAAAAATTAAAAAGTAAAGTACTTAAAGCAATTTATTAACTAACTCTAAGGGTATAAAATGTAAAATGTAAATTAGAAATTGAATTTGGAGGTATTTGGTGAAGGTTTTTGGTATTTGGCGGAAGTTGACGGAGGTATTTGGAGGAGGCTTCGATTTCGGTGGATATATCGATTGTATTTTGGTCATTTTGATAAAAATGAAAAGAAAATGGTTATTTTGGTAATCTTAATTTATAAAATGGTTAAAATAATTAATTTCCCTTAGAATTATCATCTAGAAAAGTTATTTATTTGGATATTAATCAATTTAGATATTAATCAAAAGACCACGGTCAAATAAAATTTAATTAAAGTTATTATTATGTAAATATAACTTAATATATCAAATCACTTTTACACGTGAATATCAACAAATAAAATAGAGTAAATTATAGTTTTGGTCCTTTTGGTTGCCACCTACTATCAAGAGTAGTCCCTATTTTAAACTAATTACAAATTTGATCATTATGGTTAGACCTGACAAGAAATTGGCACGACACGCTAACCTAACACGAACTTGACACAAATTGAATGGGTTTGGGTGATGCATTTCAACCCGTCTAAGTAACGGGTTGACACAACACGACACAAAAATTAAACGGGTAAGGTTAGGGTAAAAAAATTCAGCTCGAAAATGACTGGAATAACTCGTTAATATTAGGCCCTTTAGGCGCTTAGGCACCGGGCGTCAACAACCCACATTTTATAGTTTTTTTAACAAAGTAAATAGTAAATAATAATAATAAGTGATTGTTCATTCCATGTAGGCATGACAAAAACTGACACGAAATGCTAACCTCACACGAATTAAATTGGTTTGGCTAATACATTTCAACCCGTTTAAGTAAACGGATTGACACGACACGACACGAAAATTAAATGGGCCAGGTTAGGGTTAGGCATTTCTCAACCCGTTTAACTTTGAACCCGAGACGACACGTTTGCCAAGTCTAATTATGGTTGTCACTTGATTTCAATTTTGGTCATTGTGGTTGCCATTTTACTTCAATTTTGGTCCTTCGGAATAACTTCTCTTAAAATTTGTTCATGAATTGATGGATCCAATCCTTGGATACCTTAATATTTAAAATGTGTAAAATATTAAAATAAAAATTCAATCGTTTCAATATTTTCATTTATGT
This sequence comes from Silybum marianum, assembly GCA_036898165.1. NCBI lineage: Eukaryota > Viridiplantae > Streptophyta > Magnoliopsida > Asterales > Asteraceae > Silybum > Silybum marianum. The sequence continues at coordinate 4,577,614 of CM072532.1, forward strand.
GCAAGTTTGGTGTTGTTCATTGTTAAGATGTTATTTCATGGGTCACACTAAAATGGGGGAGAATTGTTGATGATTTTAGTGTTACTGGTCCATTTTTGTGAAATTGGAAATAACATGATGTTTAATATGAGTTGTATATTGTCATTTAATACGAGTTAGGTGGTGTCGAGTGTACGTTTGTTATAAGACGAGTATGAACCTGGTAACTATGAAATGGCGGGGTCAAGGGGGACGCGCTCCTTCTGGGGTCCAAGGGGCCGAGCCCCTGGCGGTGGTCCCGGATACAGAGCTCTGTATGGCCTGACCAGAACCCGAATACAGAGCTCTGTATGGTTGATACAGAAGCTCTGTATGGTTTATACAGATGCTCTGTATGGCCTATACAGAGGCTCTGGTTTGATCCTCGAGACTTAGAGTTTTCTGGAAAATGACCAGAGCTCTGCATGGTTGATTCTGATTTGTTCTCTCTGAACGGTTACCGTGCATTAGTGGTGTAGTTATTGAGCAGATACTGGAAATTGTGTAACTAAACACTACTCCTATAATTCAGCAATGATTACCATTTCAGTTTCGTTATATTATGAGTATAACTACGAATTTATACTCACAATTTTAAACATGGTTGTTGAACAATCCTAAATTACTCTACAGAAAATTGCTTTCGTTTTTTTGCCTAAAAACGCAAGTGTCCTTGAATCTTATCTCATATTAAATTTCATGAACCCAAATATAGGATCGAAATATCAATAAAAAAAGTGACTCTCACGATTTTCAAGGTATCGAGAACTATTCGATTTACTCTATAATATCTCCTGTTCCAACAAAATATAAATATATTTTGAATAAACCTATGGCTATGAAGTTAAATATACATATATTTCGAATCATCTGATTACTTGGTAGAATTATATAAAGCCAAAAGTCATGAGTGCAGTTATAACTACTATAATATGTTTGACCAGACGCACTGGATACTTCAAATCAAATATTTCATATTAAATTTATTTATTTATCTGTAGAAAATCTTGGTACAAGGTTACAAAATCAAAACTCTATCAAGACGTTAGGTACGTATTATCAAAATAAATAACTTTTCTAACTTTTGGAAAAATAATGATAAATTACATCTAGGGTAAGGTAATTCTTTCTTAAAATCACAAGAGCATCTTCAACAACATCTTCAAAACGGAGAAAAAAAAAGAGGATTTTGAATTAAAAATGTGCTCCAAAAGCATCTCTAAAAGATTCTTTAAAATGAAGAAAAATATGAGAAATAAGATTTTTTTCTCTATATTTGGAGATTAGCAAAAAAAAATGATTACCATGTAAGATAAAATATTATTTAATTTATACTTATACCTTTCCACCAATAATATAAAAGTTAGTTTAAAAGTTCGTTAATATATTGAATATTTTAATATTATAATTATTGTTGGATTCTTCAAAATATAGAATGAAATTTTTTATAGAGATTTTCACTTTTGTTTCTTCATTTTAGAAAAAAATTAGAAATAGTGTTGGAGATGCTCTAACTCCATATCCATTGATCCTCAATAAAGAAATTTTGCTTTATATACCCTTTCATTTTCTTTTTCTCCTAATTTTTTTTAAAAGAATATTAGTTTTTTTTCACCCTTTTTTTCTTTTGTTAAAATGTTTCGAAAACACAGCCTTAAAGTACGTTTGGTATACTAAAAATGATAAAATAGAATAGAGATCATTGTTTAATGTTTAATATGACTTTTATGTAGAACAAATAGGAACAAAGTGAAACAGATGTATTCTAGCCCCAAAGAACAAGCTGGAACAGAATTATGTTTTACAATGTAACTTAAAAAAACTCAATTTTTTTTTCTAAAACATTAAATATGTCTTTCTCATATTATTATACGGTTTCTGTAATTTGATTAATTTGTATCATTTATTAAATATTAATAAAAAAAGTATAAAATAAAAATTAGGAACTATATAGAATTTATATTGTAGTGTCATTTTAATCGTCAGGACAAATTTTTTTTAATAACATATTTTATTATATAAAATGTTTATTTTATTATAATTTATCAAATTACATAATTAATCAAAATAAATAAACAACTTATTAAGGGTAAGTTGATTAAATTAATATTTTTATCCCTTCTATTCAATTTCAATTTATTATGTTCTCTTTTTTTTATTTTGTCATCAAATAACAAAGTTGTATATGCTCTTATAACCCTAGCGTGCACTCCGAATCGAAGGAGTGAAGGCAGAAGGCATGGGCTAACGTATTCTTTAAAAATGGCCATTCAGCCTATCACTCAAACAATAATTTTATAAAGATGAAATTATATAATTAAATCACAATCAGAAAATATTTTGTAATGATGGTCGAATAAAATAACATAAAATAAATTTTGATGTTAATTAAAAAACTAATTAAATAAAAACACTGTTGAAAGAGACGCAAAATATAAAACATTCATGTTGAAAATCTGGTGATACCACCGTATCTTTTCTCAGATTTCAAAATAACATTATCTTGTTCATCATCTTCCATTTCAAATAAATCCTATAACAACCTCCTCCTCCATTGTCAAATTTCAACTCTCATTTCCAATTTCAGTTTCAATTTCAATCGATCATGTCTTCTCCTCATGTACTGATTTTTCCTTTGCCAATGCAAGGCCCTGTCAATTGTATGCTCAAATTAGCAGAGCTACTCTGTCTCTCCGGCATCTCCGTCACCGTTCTCAATACCGATCACATCCAACGAACTCTCCTCCGTCGTACCAATGTCTTGTCTCGATTCAGCCGCTACCGTAATTTCCGTTTTCAGACTATCTCCGACGGACTTCCTCATGATCATCCTCGTTCCAGCGACCGGTTTCTGGAGGTGATTGAAGGAATGGAAACTGTGACGGAGCCGGCTTTCAGAGAAATGATGATTTCTGGATGTTTCAGTTCCAAATCTGCTAGTCCTGTGACGGTTATCATACCGGACGGATCCTTCTCGTTTGCACTTGATGTGGCTGAACAGATTCAGATTCCTTTGATTTTTTTTGAAACCGTCAGTCCTTGCGCTCTTTGGACTTATTTGTGCCTCCCTAAGCTGATCGAAGCCGGCGAAGTTCCTTTCAAAGGTAAGCTACTTTTTTTCTCTCACCGCCGGTGTGTTACAACTAATCATATATCGATCTAATTACTTAAAATTGATATAATCGATATTGATCAAACGAATCTTAATCAAGTTGATGTAATCGATATTAGCAAATAACTCATTCTGTTTCTGTTTCTGTTTCTGTTTGTGATTTCATCCGTTGATTTGATTCAGGTAACAATTTGGATGTCCTAATAAAAAGTGTTCCAGGAACGGAAACTTTTCTACGTCGCCGAGATCTACCAGGCTTTTATCGCATTGATAACCTAGATAATCCTGTTACGCAAATCATTATGAATGAAGCTCAACATGTTCCTCGTGCTTATGGTGTCATTATCAATACATTCAATGTCCTGGACGCATCCATACTCGTTCACATGTGCAATCTCTGCCCAAACATTTACTGCATAGGTCCATTGCATACTTTGCACAAGAATCGTCTTGCTATTGCATCCAAACCAACCACTCTTAAGCCACAATCCGATGTTTCAAACAGTCTATGGGAAGAAAATCGGGCTTGTCTCTCGTGGCTCGATATGCAACCAGCAAAGTCAGTTGTTTATGTTAGTAATGGAAGCATGGCACGGATGACGGTGTATATGTTCTTCGAAACATGGCATGGGTTAGTGAATAGTGGAAAACCTTTCTTGTGGGTTCAACGGCCTGGTTCGGTTATTGGAGAGTATGATGATGATCAAGTCCCGAAAAGTCTTTTGGAGGAAACAAAACAAAGGGGATTTATAGCGACTTGGGTTCCACAAGAGGAGGTCCTAGCCCATCCAGCGATCGGAGGGTTTTTGACACACGGCGGATGGAACTCGACCATGGAGAGTATAATGGAGGGAGTTCCAATGATTTGTTGGCCATTCTATGTAGATCAACAAGTTAACAGCAGGTTTGTGAGCGAGGTGTGGAAGATTGGAATAGACATAAAAGATACATGTGATAGGGTTATAGTCGAGAAGGCGGTGAATGATCTTATTCATGTGAAAAGAGACGAGTTTATTAAATCGGTAAAACCATTGGCGGAGTCAGGTGCTCATAGTGTTGCACGAGATGGATCTTCGTATATGGATTTGAATCGGCTTATTGAAGACATCAAATCAATGAACTTGTAACATGTAAAGTGAAATAGCCCACCCTCTAGAGGTCGTACTGAGTTTCTAAGACTTCGTGTTATCATTCATAGTGTGAATCAAGTCAATTTCTCAAATAAAAAAAAGTTGTTTGATTCAAATGTATGTAATAATAAACTTAAAACTTGTAGAAATAACTAGTGTCATATAATAAAACTGACTATATGGTATTTGAAAATGAAAATGAACTAAATAATCGGATTCACTATTGCTAAGAGGAGGAAGAAGAAAATTTGGCATAAATATTCTATTAAATCTAATTTTTTTATCACTAACCACTATCATTATTGATCTATAATAATGTTTTACTATTTTAAAATCCAATTGATTTAAATTATAAAATTTGGGGTCATTTGGGACTTATTATTTATAGATTAGGTGAACATTTTATTAAGTTTGTAATATATAAATACGACATTAATTTTTTCTCAAAGGAAAGAAAAGTCAAATGGGTGATGGGACCATCTCCCTCCCCCCTCACATCGTCGTCTTCCCTTCGCCTGTTGGATGGCCACTAAACTCCATGTTTGATCTAGCAGAGCTCCTCTGCCTCTCCGGTGCCGACGTCACACTTCTCCTTATCCCCTACACCCACACTCTCCTCTTCCGCCATATCCACGTCGAATCTCGGTTAAATCCATATCCAAACTTCCGCCTCCAGATCATCTCCGACGGACTGCCACCAGATCATTCACGATCTGATACCACGGAGTTGTTAGAATCTCTTGAAAGCCTCACGAAACCGATTTTCAGAGACTTTCTGGCTTCGGGAACGTTGATTTCCGATGAGCGTCGACCGTTGAGCTGTATTATTTCCGATGGAATCATGAGTTTCGTGTATGACGTTGCTAATGAGATTCACGTTCCTGTGATTTCTGCTTTCACATTAAGCCCTAGCTGTCTTTGGGTTCTTTCGAATCTTTCTAGCCACATCGGAGCCGGTGAAGTTTCTAATCCAATCGGAGGTACGTACTCTGAATTACTGAAATCTATTGTTTGAAATTAGTTGTAAAATTCACATTTCTGTCGTTAATTTTATTCTTAATTCAGGAAACAATGAGCATTTGTTCACAAAAGGTGTTCCCGCCGGCTTGGAAGGGATTCTCACCGGCGGAGATCTTGCAAGCATGTGCCGATCCGATGACTTTGCTAATCCGTTCTGGAAGCATCTAATAAAACAAATCCAAGAGCTTCCTCGAGCCCATGGGCTCATACTCAACGCCTTTAAAGCATTAGATGGGCCCACACTCTCACGGATCCAATCCATATGTGCAAACCTATACGCCATTGGCCCAATCCAAGCCCACTTATGGGCCAGGCAAGAAGCCCAAAGAATGTCACCATTTTTGAACGAAAAAAACAACAATTGCATGATATGGTTAGACACGCAAAAACCCAATTCGATTTTCTACGTAAACATCGAAACTCATAACGAGCTCACACGGGCACAAGTTTTGGAGCTTTGGCATGGGTTGGTGAATAGTGAGAAGGGGTTTTTATGGGTACGAAAACCCGAATCCATAGTTGGAGAGAGTCGGGTCCCACAGAAGATCCGGAAGGCCACAAAAGAAAGGGGTTTCATTGTTGATTGGGCTTCGGATGTTCATGTGTTGGCCCATAAAGCGGTTGGCGGGTTCTTGACGGATTGTCGATGGGAGTCGATTCTTGAAAGCATTGTTGAGGGAGTGCCAACGATTTGCTTTCCGTGGTCTTGGGATGAAAAATTAAACAGCAGGTTCATAAATAAAGCATGGAAGTTGGGGATGGATTTGAAAGAAAGATGGGATAGAAATATAATGGAGAAAACGATAAGAGATGTTTCGGGATTGAAGGGTGAATTGACGGAAAATGCAAATAAAATGAGAAAATTGGGTAGAAAAAGTGTAAGCAAAGGTGGATCATCGTATGCAATGTTGGACCATCTCGTAGAGGATATTAGATTGATGCGTCCTTAGCCCAATGGAATATGGATCATTGAAAACCATTATTTATTGTTCTATTTATATTATTCAAAATTATTTTTGGTGTATAATGTTAATATAACCGTTATTGTATCCTCCGTTCAACCAAAATAAATTGTTATTGTATCCGCATCATTAAATTAGGTTCAGAAATTTGATTTTATTTACTTTTTTTTTTATTGATTATTGCAAATTTAATAACGAAGTGCAATAATTTTCTTTATGGAGGGGTCGTTTTGGTGTTTACAATGTGTTATTGAAATTTTAGTAGTGTGGTTTTGAGTTTGAGAAGAAAAGAAAAAAGAAAAGAGTAGAAAAAACTTTATCTATGTTTTTTAGAGAGAAAAAAAGAAAATAATTTTTATATTCTTGAAGGTACGTTTAATATGATGGACATGATTAAACAAGACAGAATAAAACATAGTTGTTCCATATTTGATATGAATGACCATGTATGAGACTGACTTGTCCCACTCCAACCCCTAGAAGGTTGGAACGAGAAAGAACAAATATTTTGGACCAATATACCCGTTTGGAGAAAGAAAAAAACTAAACCTATTACATCTATCGACAGATAACGCCTTCATACATCAAACACACATTCTATTGATCGGCTTCATCTCATCTTCTCCACAAGTAATCGATGCCTCCATACCCTCTTAATTTCAGTTTCATCTCTTCTTTCATTCGATTTCAGTTTATCGTTATATTTTTAACAACATAACGATCGACTTCATCTCATCTTCTCTACTGGTAATCAATTTCATCTCGTCTTCTCCACAGGTAATCAACCTACAATACCCTCTCGATTTCAGTTTATCGTTTTCATTTGATTTCATGTTATCGATTTTAATCCTGCGATTTCTTGCTTCTTTGTTGTTCCATGATTAGCTTACTCCTTTGTCGTCATCTCGATTTTAGTTTCTCATTGCCAAAATTTTTATAATCCCATTGCTTCTTTGTTGTTCCATGATAATCTCATTGCTTATTTGTTGATAATTTTGTTGATGATCTCATTGCTTCTTTGATGTTCCATTTTGAAGTTGTGCTTTTGGTCCAATTTTTGGAGTTTCTTATTGCCATTTCTTAACCAGCGGTTTATTGCTTCTTTGTGCTTTTGGTCCAATTTTTGGAGTTTCTTATTGCCATTTCTTGACCTGCGGTTTATTGCTTCTTTGTTGTCATGTATACATGTGTATTTATCAACTCATGTATGTATTTTATCCCAACTCATGTATGTATATTGATCGATTCATAAACATGTGAGTTTGAACATAGATTGGTTATTTGGTAAAAAAAAAGTAAACAACTCACTGAGGGTAAATTGATCATTTTAATCAGTTATGTGCTGTCCTGTCATGTTTACAAACCGCTGAACAATTGTCACATCTTGTCTGCGTATCAAACACATGTTGGAAAGAGAAAATAAAATATGTTTGTTTTTATAAAAATACCTTTTTGAATAGCCTGATAGATGTGTGTTTTTATTAATTTTCTTTCCTTTTCTTCTTAAAAGACTTAGAATACTTTTTTTTTTCCTTTTAGTTTCCTTCCTTTTTTTTTTTTATTTATAAAAATGACTTGAGAATACAACAATCAACCTTGTTGCAAAAAAAGAAAAAAATAGAAATGAAAGGAAAGTAAGATATTTGCAAAAGATTTAGGATAGAAAATAAAGTAAACAGAAAAAAATAGTAATAATTCCTCCAAACTTGAGAGGAAAGAAAAAAAAATCAAACACCCTAAAAAAGATTATTAAAATTATAAAAATGTCTAACCTTTCATTTTACGGAAAAATTAAAAAAATGTCTAACCTTTCATTTTACGAAAAAATTAAAAAATATGTTTATAATAATATCATATTTCATTTCATTTCGTTTATCTAACGTTTAAAAATAAAATTTTAATTTCTTTAATCTTTGTTCAAAGGTTACAAATGATGTAAGACGTGGCGTAATAGCAAGGTCAAAGCTGAAGTCTTACAAGTTACGACGAAACCATATCGTTTTTCAAGACATGTCCTAAAACGACGTATATGTATATATATATATATATACACACACACACACATTTGCATGTAATATTTCTTCGTTGAAAAGTTAAAAATTTTACGTTTATGAAAGATCCAACCGTATGAAATTTAGAAGTTCAAGAATGTACAATCGTATTTCTTAATCAACCAAAAAACAAAAAAAAACTCTTGAAATCAACCAAAAAAACCAGGAAAAAAACTCTTGAAATCAACCAAAAAAACCAAAAAAGTCTTTCGAAAATAAAAAACAAAAAACATAAAAATCCGTCGAAATTAAGAAAAAAACTTTAAAAATCTTTTGAAACGGTAGAATTAGGCTAAAAACACGTTGAACGATATTGAACGTTAATAAAAATATAAAAGCATGTCAATAAAAACCGTATATTTTATAAAAAAATTTTATATCATATGATACCACAAATATAAAAAAATTATTTGGGTCGGTTCGTAGTTAGGGGTCATTTTTCCGTTTCCAAAGGTTAGTTTGTTTATTAGTTAGGTCTGGTAGAGCAGTGAAGTGAACCAACAGTGGATCTGATCATAGCATTAGCATTAGCATTAGCATTAGCCGGCGTCAAGTTTTTGGATGCACCACAAGCAGACCGCGAAAAGTATTTAAAACCATGCTCCTTTCAATTTCTTTCTGTATGACGCAATCCATTTCTTCTTCTTTTCTCCCCAAATTCAATAACAAACCGTTATTAGGGTCTTCGCCACTGCTACTCTCTTCGTCGTCGTCTCTTCACTCCTCGATTACATCAAGCAGCTGTGTTAAATCCCAAAGGTACTCATGCTGATTACGACTCTCTCTGCCTCTATATTTTGTATTTCATCAAAGATTTCTGGTTTCTGGTTAAGATGATCATTATTTCTACTTTTCTAGGTTTGAATTTAATCAACTTCTATCTTTCAATTCGGATGAAATCTACAAGCACTTTAATACTTATGATCGAGAAACTTAAGTTTTAGTTATCCGTTTTCAAAATCAAGATTATGATCAGATCTAAAACCAAATTGACCAAGAAAATCTCACTCTGAGGATTATGATCGGATCTGTATGTGTGATTTATCTGATTTTCTTTGTCACCCCTTGCCATTCAATATCATAAGTTGTATGTTATGTGTGATTCTTCAACAAGGTTTATGGACGCCTTTACTGTCAATTGCTGTTTTAATTGTGCTTTGGCTTCATGTACTTCATACCTGGTTGCAATTTGGCTTCTGCATGATCATTTGCAATGCTTAAAAGGTTTATATTCACAGAATTTATATGGTTTGTGTAGTTCATTAGTATACAATGTCTTGTATCAAATAAATTAGTCTTTAATTGCAAATTCAATATACATATTGTTAGTTATAGAAATGAACTGATGACTACATTATTTGTAAAAGGAATTTCTATTTGGGCAAAAGTAGGATCTAAAAGACTGAAGATATTAAATCGAAGTATGATCTAAAAGTGGAATCATATGTGATTTAGTGTTGTTAGATTGGAATATTTGATTTGGGTCATGAAATAAGATTTTGATGTTTCTTGTGTAGAGTCATAAACAACAGAATGGATCAAGAAACACTCCCACCTCATGTGCTGATATTCCCCTTGCCATTGCAAGGCCCTGTGAACTCCATGTTCAAACTAGCCGAGCTTCTATGCATCTCGGGTCTCCATGTCACCTTCCTTGTCACTGATCATATCCACGCCCGACTCCTCAAATACTCCAATATCCAGTCCCGCTTTGATTGTTATCCAGGTTTTCACTTAGAAACCATATCCGATGGCCTTCCAGAAGATCATCCACGTTCAGGAGGTGTACTTATGGAAATGTTTGACTCTTTAAAAACCAAAAACAAGATCCTCTTTAAAGATCTCTTGACTTCTGGCAAACTAAATTCAGATTCACGCAGACCGGTCACTTGTATAATTGGAGATGGAATTATGGGGTATACTTGCGATGTAGCTAATGATGTAGGAATACCCATTATATTTGTTCGTACTATCAGTGCTTGTTGTCTGTGGGTTTTCTTTTGCCTTCCTAAACTCATTGAATCTGGTGAACTCCCATTTGTAGGTGCGTTATCTTCTTGTATTGTATCTTTTCCGTTTCTGGTTTGCAGTCGCTATATGTTTTGATTTAAGAAGATAATTAGTTGGTTGATCAATTTCTAACAGGAAATGACTTGGACACACCAATAAAGAGCATTCCGGGCATGGAAGGATTCTTCAGGCGCCGTGATCTCCCACTGTTCTGTCGTTCTGGAAACTTGTCGGACCCGAACTTAAATCTCTATCTCCCTGAAGGTACAGAAAACTCAAGAGCTCATGGACTTATACTTAACACCTTTGATGATTTAGAGGGTCCAATACTTTCCCAAATACGCACTTTTTGTCCAAATCTATACACCATTGGCCCACTGCATTCCCATCTCAAGTATAAACTAGCAGGAGAATCATCCTCATCACCGCCTTCTACAAACAGCCTGTGGAAAGAAGACATGAGTTGTATTACATGGCTGGACTCACAACCACCAAAATCCGTGATCTATGTTAGCTTTGGAAGTATTGTTGAAATGACAAAGGAGCAATACATGGAGTTCTGGCATGGGCTAGTGAACAGTGGGTCACGTTTCTTGTGGGTGGTTCGTCCAGATTCGGTCACCAGTGACTCAAGTACAATCCCAGTGGAACTGACTCAAGGCACAGAGGAGAGAGGCTACATCATCGGGTGGGCACCACAAGAGGAGGTCTTGGCCCATAGTGCCGTGGGAGGGTTTTTAACACATAGTGGGTGGAATTCGACGCTGGAAAGTTTAATTGAAGGCGTGCCGATGATTTGTTGGCCTTATTTCTTGGACCAACAAGTGAACAGTAGATTTGTGGGGGAAGTTTGGAAGTTGGGTTTGGACATGAAGGATACTTGTGACAGAATGATCGTAGAGAAGATGGTGAGAGATTTAATGGAGGAAAGGAGAGATGAGTTTAGGAGGTCAGCAGATGAGATGGCAAAATTTGCAAAAGAATGCTTGAAGGAAGGTGGATCGTCTTATTCTAATCTAGAGCGTCTGATTAGGGACATCAAATCTATGTAGACGCTATATCCACGAAATCGGAGCCAGGTACATAGTTTAAGCTTCTGTTGAAGCTTGTTGGTGATATAAATGTTCAATCTGTATTCTAATTCAATAATTGAACTTTGAGACAGATATTACTACAAAGATATGTTTTGAAATAAGCATGTTGTTTAGGCTTCCTTATTTTGGCCTGTTTTTGAGGTGGTATTCATTATAAAGTTGCATATAAATAGACGAATACATGCATGGTTGATATATATAGAAATCAGATGCATATTTCTTTAATTGAAAACAACTCCTAATTTATTAAATTGTCTGGAAAGAAATCACTTGAATGTTCTTTAATCAAAACGCATTTCAAAAATCCAAAACAAGGCTAACCACATCGTACTCACATTAGAGTACCCTATTTATTTTTATTTTTATTTTACACTCTATTAAAATACTACATGGTATATGACTACAACTTAATTAAATAATATTGGTAGTTAAAAGCATCTCTAACAGCTTCCCTAAAATGAAAAATACGGAAAAAATGAGGATTTTGAGAATAGCTTTTCATAATCATTTTTAAAACCAAGAAAGTAAGAGAATAGAAAACTTTGAAAAATAAATATTTAAAGAGAAATAATATTTTAATATTATAATCAATGTTGAATTTTCTAAAATGAGGAATTTATTGAAAATGAATGTATTCTTTTTTGGAGATTTTGTTTTTTATATCCTATTTTAAAGAAATTTTAGGTAATTTATTGGAGATGCTCTAATAAAAAAATAACTTAATACAAACATCAGCACACGTTTCAATACTCTTAAACTGTTGTCAACCACATCCATTCCTTGCGTTTAAAAATGAGATATTTGATTTATGCATAGCCAAATATTTGAATTTGGCTAAAATCATTTCCAAAAATTGGTGCTTTTTAAAATGACCTAAAATAAATATATCGCATATTAATATGACCGAAAAGAATCAGTTAGAACCGTCAAAATAGCCGTTAGGTCAGATTGTTGGACAAAATAACCAATCTAACAACCAGTTGGATCTATTAATGGTTAAAGGTGAAAATTGGCTACTTTTAGTTTTTTTTTTACTTTTTAATTATAAAAAGTAATTTTTATCTCAGAATGGTTGGTTTGAAGGGAATTAATGAAATTTAGCTTGTTGGCAACTGGCAGAAGACAAACACATAAAAATTGAAGATTAGAAATTTGAGAAGAAAACAAAGCCGGTGCACAATTTCTAACACCACCAAGGAGGAAATAACAAATATTCTCATATAGGATCAGACGAATACCAAGAAGATTGAGTTTTTTTTGAAAAACGAAGAAATTAAAGATAAAAAAACACTAAAACACAAAGATCAAAGATTTAGTTAAGAATGAGAATTGAACAAACGACTTGAAAAACAAAGATCGACTAACGAAGATTTAATAATGAATTTCTTTGTATATTTGAAAGTTGTATTAATTAATTATATATGTTAGAAGAATTAAAATAAAAGGATTAATTAGTACGAAAAGTACTTATTTGAGTCAATTTCCCTGCACTTAAATTTCAAAAGGACGGATTTTTATATAATGAGGAAATAACAAATACATTCTTCAAAAGATGGCAAGTGTATACTGCAAATATTGAAGAAAATGAAAATTCATAAAAGAAGAAGTTAAAGATCAAAGCATTAAATAACTAAGTTCGAAGATTCAGATTAAGAATGAAAATCAAAGGACTTAAAAAACTAAGATCAACTAATCAAGATTGAATAATAATTTTTTTTGGTATACTTGAAAGTTGTAATAATTAAATTATATGTAAGTCAATCTCAATAAAAGATTTTATCTTTTTTTGGATCATTTAGTACCAAAAGGACTTATTTAAGCCTATATTTTTCAGAACTTAAATATCTAAAGGACGGATTTTTATTTCACCTTGATAGGACCAAGATTGGGCATATATCTATGATTATTTTATCGCTAACTTGTAGAGTATCTTTCTTCGAACTACAACATCACATAATTGTACCATTAGCAACCAACTTTGCCACTTTGGTGTGGGGTTGATGTGAGCTTTAAATGGTAAGGGTCCATCCCTTATTTTAAGTGTGCTTGAGCTATTTTAAAATATACACTGACATTCATGTTTATTATCACATGAGACTTAGGGACCGGTTTTCTCTATATCCTTATACATTTAATTTTTGATTTAAATCAAATCCACTTTACAATAATAAAAAAGCAGAGAAAAGAAAAAAAAATCCTTTCAGAAAGACATATATCACATTTTATAATAAATACAAACTTTTTTATTTATAATTAAGTAGTTTTTATGACAATATTATTTGGTTGTCTTTATTTGGATATCTATTATTATATTTTCACGATTGGAATTTATGGATAGCGATTAATTACACAAAGTTATAAGTGAATGGAGATTGACAACAATGGGTTGGTCATGATGTGTTGGTGGTGGTTCACGACAACGAATGGCTACCGCTGAAACCACAAGTCGCAAGGGATCGATGATTAGTGATGGTTCACACCAATGGACTAAACGACTACACAATTAGGGTTAGGTAATTTCCATGTAGCCAAAGCCTCAACCTACCATCATCTCCTAAAAAACATTCCTATATTCATTAATAGAGCAATTGAGACAACTCAAGTTATAATGTAGTACAAGGTATAAAATAGTTTAACAAAAGAGACTCTACATGCTTAATAATTTTCACGTGCCATCAAATTGACAACATTAAATACGTAAGTTAGTTATAAAGTGGTATGGTTTGGCCGTCCTATCATTTTCGTCCAACAACCTTAGGTGTACATTTTCATTTTCAAGAACCCAACTTCGATTTGAATTTTATTGTGTGTTTGTCCTATTGACTTAAAAAGTACAATGAATCCATTAACATTCGTAAACTTTCATGGTCGAAAAAATCAAACAAAACAATTCTTTTTATCATTCATAGAGCTTCAATTTTCAAATATAAATTATTTAAATATCAAATTCAAACGATCCATTTTTCTTCATGGTGCATACTACGTACTTAAACGAGCAGTAAAAGCATCTAGGGTTCCTCGAACAATGTGATATCTCACACCGGGTAAATCCTTAACTCTCCCCCCTCTTACTAATAAATTATTCGCTACAAAAGGATTTTTTTTAGTGAACGTTTAGAATGATAAAATATAATCAACTAAGCTTTTCAATGACCCATGAGAAGAGCCACCTTTTTCAAGAGAGAGGTTCATCTTCTCCTTTAGATCACATATTCTCTTGCGTATTTCTTTTCCTTCTTCATCCAACATTACTCTTTTGATCCTAGTCTTGATTCCAACCCTTTCAAAACCGTCCTCCAAAAAAACACCAATCTTCCAAACGTCACACACATATCTGCCATTTACTGGTTGGTCGACAAAACAAGGAGAACAAACCATAGGAACTCCTTCACATATGCTCTCCAATGTTGAATTCCATCCACTATGAGTCCAAAAACACCCAGTTGCCGGATGAGCAAGCACTTCTTGTTGGGGAGACCATTTCACTACACGTCCTTTCTCACCCACTTTCTCTAGGAGCTTTTCAGGCAACGACTCAAGCCATTTTGAACCAGAAACGACCCCTGGTCGAACCACCCACAAGAATGGTAAACCAGTATTAACCAGCCCATGTGCCACTTCTTGAAATTCTAACGGGGTAATACTTGCGGCACTCCCAAAACTCACATATATCACAGATTTGGGTGCTTGTGTGTCTAGCCATGAGATAATAGTTCGGTCTTGTTCAATCAAGCTAGTCGAGGATGCCGAGAAGTATTTGTGGAATGGGCCTAAAGTGAAACTTGGAGTCCGATAATTTTCGCAAATGGAATCTAGTTCAGATTCTTCAAGTTCTTTGAAGGTGTTCCAAATGATTCCCGATGACGCCTTCATCTGACTATGCATGTTGATCACAAATTCTCCCATACCTGTCGGGTCGATTGTGCCTTTTCCAACGTCTTTAACCTTCAAAGGTGGAAATTCCATAACCAATGTCTCAGGATCTGAAAACATCTTCTCAAATGTTAATAGTCTGGATTGATTTTGGTCTTTTGGCCCAAACGTTAAGCCCAACTTTATAAACATAAATAATAACAAAAAAAACAATATAAAAACCTAAACCGACAGATCAACCAGGCTAAGCTCTATCATTCTGGTTGATGATCCCAAAATGAAATAAGATGAAAGATTAATCATGAAGAAAGAATAGAATGAACCTGCCATCTAATGATCTAAACTCACCTTTTGGAAGGGTGAAGAATGGGTTTTCAAATAATGAGAGTAAAATGTCAGAAGCAACGACGGAACCAAGACTGCTTGCCTGGAGCACCAGCCGAGGGATTTTCAGTGCGTCCGCCACCGCCTGCGTGAAGTAGAATCCGGCGTCGGTGATAATACAGGCGACTGGTTCTTCAGCGGAATATTCCGCCAACAACTCAGCCAGACAATTCCTAAACGGATCTATGCAGGTGTTATTAAGGTACTTAATGTAATAGCTGGCGTCTAAATCTGCCCTTGTGATCTCAGAAAAGCCGCCGTCGGAGATGGATTTAAAGGTGAAGTGAGGATAGTTTGAATAATTGGGAGAGTTGTATTGGGTGTGTATGATTGTTATTTTGAAACCTTGGGTATGAAGAATGTTAGCGAGCTGAAGCATGGGAGTGATATGACCCTGGAAAGGCATGGGAAACAATATTATTCTCCGGCGAGTTGCCGTTGGTAGTGACGGCCGGAGAGTGGCAGCATTTCCAGTGGTCTCCATGTTGAGCGAGGTTGATGAAGATATATTGTGTAGGTTTTAAAGAATTTTATTGCTTTCTTTACAAGTAATAATATAATTTACGGTTGTAATCCCTCAGGAATATGGATGACTTCCTTTCAATCATAGGTGAATTTTTATTGTTTAATCCTCTTTTGTCGCTAAATCTAACAAACATTTTTATAAAAGTATATATAAAAATTATTTATAAAGAAATTAAAATATATATAAATTTCTTTTAGTGATGGATTTTGTAAAATAAATATATCTTGATAGTTACCCGATCAATTTAATCCAAAGTAAAATAACTTAATCCAAATAAACTCGATGTCTAATTGAGTTGTAAAATCTTCAAATCATAGGTATATTGAGGTTGATATCAGATTACTTTTATTTGAACCCAACTTGATAAACTCTATATTCTTTTATTTTTTGGATTTAATATGATTATGAGTATATATTAATATGCACATTAGACAACTACACCATGATATATCATATATATAATTAGTTATAACTCATATACATATATATATTCAGTAACTGTGAACATAAGTTGTGTATCCCTGCAACACGACAAATATAGATTAATTTTGCTTCAAAACCATGAATAAAAAGTTAATCAAATGTTTATTAGTTAGTTACCGATTAGTTTTATAAAATTCAAATATAGAGTTATAAGGAAGAATTTAGTTGAGACAAATAAGCAAACCTCGGCTACTTGCTTTTATAAAGAACCAAAAGAATTTAGTTGAAAAAGAAACCACTGAATCATAAATACAGTTACATATTGCCTATTCATTTATAACATGATTGATCCTTACTCCCAAATATGTAGGCATAAAAAGCTATATGCATCCATTAGATTACCCAAGGAGAAACATTAATTATATATTATATAAAAGATAATAATAAGTTGTAAATTGAAAAGAGTAAGATCCGCACCCACCCACAAACATCCAAATCCTTTCAGAAACCTTTCTCTCATGTTTCTTAAACATCAGAATTTTGTTGGTCCAATATACATAAACCTACATGATGATGATCTTGTACAAATCTTTTTCTTGGCCCATTGAGAACAAAATATATGAGCCCAACTAGCAGAGAGATGCGTGATAAATGTTGAGCCATATATAGGTCATCAGACTAAGCCATCTTACCACTTCACATCCAGATTCCAATTCGCACAATTCTTAATTCTATTTTAAAACTAAAATGTTGCACCATATTTTAGCTTCATCACAACCGATGTTTTAAAATCCGGGTTAACCTAGCCGGTCGAACCGGTTGAATCGTGACCTGAGGAAGAGAGCGGGTCAACTATGACCGGATTTTTGGTAATTTATGACCCGAAGTGACCCGGCCGGGTTTTACAAAAAACCGGTTGAACCGGGTTTCATCAAAAAATGCATTTTGATTGATGAAAGACTTATGATTATGTGTGTTTTTTAATGTATTTGGATTGATGTGAAGTTGTTATGTTATTTTTAATGTTTAAACTTGTGGATATCAAATTATTGGTTATATATATATATGCCGAAAAATAGAAAATACAAGGAAATTTTTTAAAATGAGTTGACCCGGTGATTGAACCGGTTGATACGTGACCCAGTCACCACACCGGTTTAACTTAAAACCCGAGTTTTAAAACATTGATCACAACCCATGAACTCGCATTGGGGGGACGGTAAGAAGATATCGAATACACAATAATTGGACTACCATTATTCAAGATATATATATATATATATATAGGGGAGGGATCAAATGAGAACCACCCCTTCTTAAAGGAACAAAAGAACAAATTGTGGACCACATATGATGTGGGTCCCACTTAATATTAAATCATAAATGATTTAATATTATGTGAGACCCACATCATATGTGATCCACAAGTGTCCCTTTGTTCCTTTAAAAATTCAAAGTTCTCATTTGAACCTTCCTCTCTCTATATATATATATAGGGTTAGGTTCAAATGTGAACTCAATTTTGGTTGTGAACGTGAGGACGAATCTCAGCCACACATCTTCGGTTATGGTGGACGCGATCACGGAGGATTGACGCGATTCATGGGAGGGTGGAGATTATTAAAGGAGGGGAACCAGGTCAAAGCCGCCTTTATTGACCGGATAAGTGGCTGAGATTCGTCCTCACGTTCACAACCAAAAATGAGTTCACATTTGAACTTTCCTCTATATATATGTATATATATAGGTATAATTGAGCAGAATCAACATCTTTGGACATGAAACCCATAAAAACCAGCAGGTGCAAAATTTTGGGCAAAAGAGCTTCAAATCTTAGTTAAGTAAACCCAGGCCATATGGACAACTCGAAAAAAAGTTGTTTAATAAATATTTAAAAAAGCATATGATTCTCTAAAGAAACAACACCAAGAAAAAAAAGACTCACTTGTACAAATTGTCAAACTCTATAGTTGTTCACACATTTTATCCCTCACACATGATACACACATTTTATCCCTCACACATGATACACACAAGATAAATGCCACTTGTTTGGGAAAGTAAATAAAAAATTTATGACAACAAGTAAGAAATAAAAGTTTCAAGTTACACATTCAAAGAAGAAGAAAAATAGGAGACAACAAGCTCATATAGGCTTGCAGAGGTAAAAGCCCAAAAAATCATAAAATCAAGAATACCTTGGAAAAAAAAAAGCAATCAAAGAAGTGGTGGAGAAATCACTAAACAGTGTGTGATGTTTAAGCTCGAAAATCAAACTCTTACCTCGTCAATGAGAGATATATATAGGGTTCATCATGGTTGGATTTGAAAACCAAATGAATGTTTGAGGGTGAAATTAAACTCTTCTAATTGAAATTCACAGTTTGGAGGGATGTTTGAGAGCTGGAATAAGGAGAAATAAAAGTTGGATTGGAGAAAGAATAGTGTGAAGATACTAAAACTAATTGTTGTTCTTAGAGAGAAAAAAACTCCCAAAATGGAAGGAAAGTACTTAGATCAGGAAGAAAGTGAAAGAGTAATGGAAGCTGAAATAAGATTCAAAACTTTGAAATCTTTGAATCCATTTGAAATTTTGATTATTATAAAATGGAAAAGTAGATGGAAAAAAGAAAACTCTTCAAATACCAATCTCTATAACGGTAATGTTGGTTTTACTTTGGTTTGAGTTGAGATTTTTCATATAACTAGCATTGGGTTGAGTTGTTAACAAGTTTTCAACCCGATCAACATGCCCTAATTGAAGAACACAGTGGTGACATAAATGTTCAATCTTTATTCTACTTGAAGCAAATGTTACTAGAAAGATTTATTCTGAAATAAGCATTGTGCTCTTTTAGGAATCTAAATACATTAGAAAGAGAGGATATAGTCAACTAAATTCTCAAGGGCTTGAGTTGAAGATCCATCTTTCTCCATAGATACCTTCACCTTCTCCTGAAGAGATTTACATCTCTCTCTCATCTCATCACCTTCTTTCTCTACAATTACTCTTTTAATTGCACTTCCAATCTCCTCTATCTCCATCCCATTCTCTAGTATCACTCCTACCCTCCACACATCCGCTACATATTTAGCGTTTATCGGTTGATCATAAGAACAAGGTGAGCAGATCATGGGAACACCTTCACAAATGCTCTCCAACGTTGAATTCCATCCACAATGGGTCCAAAACCCTCCTATAGCTTCATGAGCTAATACTTCTTGTTGAGGAGCCCACTTCACAATACACCCCCTTTCACCTACCTCATCTAAGAACCCTTTAGGCAATGACTCGAGCCACTCGGAACCAGAGACTGAACCAGGTCGAACCACCCATAGGAATCGTTGCTTGCTGCTTGTCAATCCCCTAGCCATATAAGCAAACTCAGCTTCATCCATGTGAGCGATACTACCAAAACTCACATACACTACAGATTTAACTGGTTGGATGTCTAACCAAGAAATAGAGCTTCGATCTTGCTCTAGTAGGCTGCTAGAGGAGGCTGAAAAATACTTGTGAAAAGGACCGATTGGAAAAGAAGGAATGCGAAAAAATTGAGATATGGCTAAGAATGAAGGTTCTTCGAGTTCTTTGAAGGTGTTATAAATGATTCCTGAAGCTGCCTTTGTGTCTTTGATCATGCTAGATATCAGCTCCAACTTACCTTCCTCAAAACCGCCTGAATAAATCTTTAATATGTCCTTCTTTGTCATTGGTGACACTCCTTTAATGGTGGTATCTAAGTATCCCTTTTCATCAACAAAAGGCAAGTTTGCGTACACAAGGATGCAGGAGATGCTGCTGGTTCGTAAGACGATGCGTGGGAGGTTCAGACCATCTGCAACAGATTGAGTGAAGTGCCATAGTGCATCTGAGATCAAGCAAGCCACAGGCTCATCTTGTAGGATTCTAGCCAAGCAACCTCTGAATGGCTCGATGTAGCTTTTGTTCATGAAGTTGATGATATAATTACTGGTATCCAGATTGATCAGAGTGGAGCCTTTTTCGGATACGGAGAAACCATCTGAGATTGATATGAAGGTGAATTGAGGATAGTTTGATTGATTTGGAGGTGGGTTGAAATGGGTGTGAATGATGGTAATGTTGAAGCCTTTGGTATGAAGAATGTTTGCTAACTGAAGCATGGGGTTGATGTGGCCTTGAAATGGTAAAGGAAAAAGCACCAGTCGTCGTCGACGGTTGTTAGACGGTGGTTGTGTGGACATGATGGCGGTGGCCGCCGATGGCGATTCTTTATTTTGCATGGCTATTTTGGAAATGGTATTTAGAAACACGTACGATATGTGTAGCGAAGAGAATTGGGGGTGTCTCGTTGAGGTATTTATTCAAATTTAATGGCATTAAAGTTGCATATAAATACACAAATTTATGCATGTATGAAAGGTCCAATATTTTTCTGTTAGTTGAATACAGCTCCAAAATTGAAAGGAAATACATCAATTGAATATAGCCAGATCCTCCTAATTTGGAGGCATGTGAATAATTAAATGAGTCCGTAGTCTTTTAATTATTATTAAATTATATAATCTTTAAAAATCGAGTATTTAGATTTAAAAAATTAAAGAAAAATTTAATACTCCTACTCTAGCAATTACTCTATTTTAACATTTTAGCATTAATTATGTATTAAATATTTTATAAATTTATCATCTTAATATATTTTTTTTAAATATATTAAAAATTATAAACATATTCAATCTTA
The DNA here is from genome assembly GCA_036898165.1 of Silybum marianum. NCBI lineage: Eukaryota > Viridiplantae > Streptophyta > Magnoliopsida > Asterales > Asteraceae > Silybum > Silybum marianum. Next base: position 4,598,941 of record CM072532.1, read on the forward strand.
TTGATGAAAACAATTAAAATAATATATCTCTCTCTTCAAAATTAAGTTTTAAAGATTTTTCAAAATTTAAATGTTTCTGCCTTATGTTTTTTCCTCTATTCCAGCATATACTTAATAGTTTAATATATATGGTTGAGCAAAAAATTGTTCTTAAATCTCTAATATCATTATGTTAATAACTTAATATACTTATTGGAGATGCTCTGAATCCTTATACTTAGAACTCTTGAAGAAGAATAGCCAAAGGAAGGTGTTGCTTGTTGATGATGCCGACGAATGAAGATCGAAGAACAAAACTGAAGAATAAAATAAGGATTCGGAATTTTGGATTTGAGTTTGGAAGATAAATTAAATAAGTAATTAATTTATTAAAAACAATTATGTAATTTATTATTCAGACAATGAATGGCTACCCTTAAAACCACAAGTGGCAAGGGACCGATGACTAGTGGTGGTTCACACTAGTGGACAAAACGACTAAACAATTAGGGTTAGCTATTTCAATTTCAATGTAGCCAAAACCTCAACCTACAATCGTCTCCTGAAAAACGTGTCTATATCCTTAATTAAGACAACTCAAGTCATAATGTACTACAAGGTATAAAATAGTTTAACAAAAGAGACATACATGGTTAATAATTTTCACATGCCATCAAATTGACAACATTTAATAGGTAAGTTAAGGGGCCAAAAATCTTACCCGGTAAGAGCGAAGACAACGAAAACAATGACCAAAAGTCTTACCGGGATAAGTGATGGAAACGACTCTTACCTGGTAAGCGCTTACCGAGTAAAATTGTTGCATATGATGTCGTTTTGGTGGACTAAAATCTTACTCGCTAAGTAAGTGATAGTGTTGAATTTTGCCGGTAAGCACTTACCCGAAGAAGATTTGGTAAACGGCCCTTAGTCATAAAGTGGTATGGTTTGGTCGTACTATCATTTCTGTCCAACAACCTTAGGTGTACATTTTCATTTTCAAAAACCCAACTTTGATTTCAATTGTATTGTGCGTTTGTCCTATTGGCTTAAAAAGATAAAATGAATCCATCAACATTCATAAACTTTTATGGTCAAAAAATCTAACAAGTCATTCTTTTTATCATTCATAGAGTTTCAAATATAAATTATTTAAATATCAAATTCAAACGATCCATTCTTCTTCATGATGCATACTACGACTTAAAATGATAAAATATAATCAACTAAGCTTTTCAATGACCCATGAGAAGAGCCACCTTTTTCAAGAGAGAGGTTCATCTTCTCCTTTAGACCAAATATTCTCTTGCGTATTTCTTTTCCTTCTTCATCCAACATTACCCTTTTGATTGCAGTCTCGATCCCAACCCTTTCAAAACCGTCCTCCAAAAAAACACCAATCTTCCAAACATCACACACATATCTGGCATTTACTGGTTGGTCGACAAAACAAGGAGAACAAACCATAGGAACTCCTTCACATATGCTCTCCAAGGTTGAATTCCATCCGGTATGAGTCCAAAAACACCCCGTTGCTGGATGAGCAAGCACTTCTTGTTGTGGAGACCATTTCACTACACGTCCTTTATCACCCACTTTCTCTAGGAACTTTTCAGGCAACTACTCAAGCCATTCTGAACCAGAAACGACCCCTGGTCGAACCACCCACAAGAATGGTAAACCGGTATTAACCAACCCATGTGCCACTTCTTGAAATTCTAACGGGGTTATACTTGCAGCACTCCCAAAACTTACATATATCACAGATTTGGGTGCTTGTGTGTCTAGCCATGATAGAATAGTTCGGTCTTGTTCAATCAAGCTAGTCGAGGATGCCGGGAAGTATTTGTGGAATGGGCCTAAAGTGAAGCTTGGAGTCCGATAATTTTGGCAAATGGTTTCTACTTCAGATTCTTCGAGTTCTTTGAAGGTGTTCCAAATGATTCCCCATGACGCCTTCATTTGACTATGCATGTTGATCACAAATTCTCCCATACCTATCGGGTCGATTGTGCCCTTTCCAACGTCTTTAACTTTCAAAGGTGGATATTCCACAGCCAATGTCATAGGATCTGAAAACATATTCTCAAATGTTAATAGTCTGGATTGATTTTGGGCTTTTGGCCCAAACATTAAGCCCAACTTTATAAAACCAAATAATAACAAAAAAAAAAAACAATATAGAAACGTAAATCAACGCTGTATCATTGTGGTTGATGATCCCAAAATGAAATAAGATGAAAGATTAATCATGAAGAATGAATAGAATGAACCTGCCATCTAATGATCTAAACTCACCTTTTGGAAGGGTGAAGAATGGGTTTCCAAATAATGAGAGTAAAATGTCAGAAGCAACGACGGAACCAAGACTGCTTGCCTGGAGCACCAGCCGAGGGATTTTCAGTGCGTCCGCCACCGCCTGCGTGAAGTAGAATCCGGCGTCGGTGATAATACAGGCGACTGGTTCTTCATCGGAATATTCCGTCAACAACTCAGCCAGACAATTCCTAAACGGATCTAGGCAGGTGTTATTAAGGTATTTAATGTAATAGCTGGCGTCTAAATCTGCCCTTGTGATCTCGGAAAAGCGGTCAGAGATGGATTTGAAGGTGAAGTGAGGATAGTTAGAATGATTTGGAGAGTTGTATTGGGTATGTATGATTGTTATTTTAAAACCTTGAGAGTGAAGAATGTTAGCGAGCTGAAGCATGGGAGTGATATGACCCTGGAAAGGCATGGGAAACAATATTATTCTCCGGCGAGTTACCGTTGGTAGTGACAGCCGGAGAGTGGGAGCATCATTTCCAGTGGTCTTCATGTTGATGGAGGTTAAAATTGGTGGAAGATTGTGTAGGTTTTAAAGATTTTTATTGCTTTCTTTACAAGAAATAATTTACGGTTGTAGTCCCTCAGGAATATGGATAACTTCCTTTCAATAGGTGAATTTTGATTGTTTTATCCTTTTTTATCGCTAAATCTAACTAACATTTTTATAAATAGTATATATATATATATATTGATTTAGAAATTAAAATGTTGTATATACGTATATGTATATATATAAATATATTCTTTTAGTGATGGATTTTGTAAAATTAATATATCTGATTAAGGTTAAAGGTGCTCAAAAACCCTACCAACCCGATCAACTTTCAACTCAACCCAAAGCAAATTAACTTTAAATCGTAGGTATTCGGGTTGATATCGGGTTACTTTTATTTGAACCAAACCCAATAAACTCTATGTTCCTTTATTTTTTGGATTTAATATGTTTATTAAATCTCTATTAATATGTAGTACATTTGACAATTACACCATCTTGTATCCTATATATATAAGTTATAACTTATTTATATATATGTTCAGTAACTGTGAACATATATAGGGCGATAAATCAAATAAAAACTGTAAAAAAGATTAAGGACCGTGAGAACTAATCTCAACTATTAAATAGTTTAATCAAATGTTACTAATCATGGTGACATTTTCGTAATATTAATAAAAAGAGAATGACGTAATAGTGATTTTGTTACAGCTGTCATATTTGGCTTTTCTAATTCACTGTTGACTACACATGAATTCATATGGTGAATCTGGTGAATTAGTATGTGTTCTGGATTCATACGATGAATCTGGTAAATTAGTACGTGTTTTATAAAAAATATCAACTATATTTGGATTTCATGTGGTGATTCCGCATGTCTCATATGGTGAGTGATTATGTAGATTTCATCTAGTGAATCTTATTACCAATACGACGATTATATTCTTTTTAACTAAGAATAACTTTCAATTAAAATCATATGATCAAAATCAAATTAAGGTATAGATCGATTCTCACGGTTTTCAATCTTTTATTTTATTTTATTTAACATCTATATATATTAGTGTATCCAACACGACAAAATGTAAGTTAATTTTCCTTCTAAACCATTAATCAAAAGTTAATCATATTTTTGAATATATTTACTAGTTAGTTACCAGATTAGTTTTATAAAATTCAAACACAGAGTGAGTTGTTGTTAACATGCAATAAATGAGACAATAAAGAACCAAAAGAATTTAGTTGAAAAACAAACCACTAGATCATAAATACAGTTGCATCTTGCCGGTTCATTATAAAATGATTGATCCTTAGTCCCAAATATGTAGACATAAAGCTATATTATATGCATCCATTAGATTACCCAAGGAGAAACATCCAAATCCTTTCAGAAACCTTAATTTCTCTTTGTTACTTAATCTTTTTCTTGGCCCATTAATAACGAAATATATGAGCCCAGCTGGAAAGAAAGCAGAGAGATGTTGAGCCATAGGTCATGGTAACACTTCACTTCACATCCATATTCCAATTCGCACAATTCTTAATTCTACTTTAAAACCAAAATGGTGCACCATATTTAAGCTTCATCACAACCCATGAACTCGCATTGGGGACCGGTAAGAAGATATCAAAATCCAATAATTGGACCACCAAGATATAAAGGTATGTATAATTGAGTAGAATCAACATCTTTGGACATGAAAAATAAATAAAAGTTTTATGACGGTCCTACATACACAAGTAAGAAATAAAAGTTTCAAGTTACACATTCAAAGAAGAAGAAAAATAGGAGACAACAAGCTCATATAGACTTGCAGAGGTAAAAGCCCAAAAAATCATAAAATCAAGAATACCTTGGAAAAAAAAAGCAATCAAAGAAGTGGTGGAGAAATCACTAAACAATGTGTGATGTTTAAGCTCGAAAATCAAAATCTTACCTCCTCAATGAGAGATATAGGGTTCATCATGGTTGGACTTGAAATTGAGTTTTAATTTGAAAATCAAATGAATGTTTGAGGGTGAATGAAATGGAGAGATATTTGAGAGCTGGAATGAAATGGTAAGAAATAAAAGTTGGATTGGAGAAAGAATAGTGTGAAGATACTAAAATTAATTGTTGTTTTTAGAGAGAAAAAAACTCCCAAAAAGGAAGGAAAGTACTTGGATCAGGAAGAAAGTGAAATCTTTGAATCCATTTGAAATTTTGAATTACAAAATGGGAAAAGTCATACATGAAGATTGAAAAAGAAAACTATATTCAAATACCAATCTCTATAATGGTGGTATTGGTATTGGTTTTACTTTAGTTTGGGTTGCTTTGAATTGGGTTGAGCCTAATTGAAGTACACAGTGGTGACATAAATGTTCAATCTTTATTCTACTTGAAGCAAATATTACTGCAAAGATTTATTCTTAAATAAGCATTATGCTCTTTTAGGAATCTAAATACATTAGAAAGAGAGGATATAGTCAACTAAATTCTCAAGGGCTTGAGTTGAAGACCCATCTTTCTCCATAGATAGCTTCACCTTCTCCTGAAGAGATTTACATCTCTCTCTCATCTCATCACCTTCTTTCTCTACAATTACTCTTTTAATTACACTTCCAATCTCCTCTATCTCCACCCCATTCTCTAATATCACTCCTATCCTCCAAACATCCACTACATATTTAGCGTTTATCGGTTGATCATAAGTACAAGGCGAGCAGATCATGGGAACACCTTCGCAAATGCTCTCTAACGTCGAATTCCATCCACAATGGGTCCAAAACCCTCCTATAGATTGATGAGCTAGTACTTCTTGTTGAGGAGCCCACTTCACAATACACCCCCTTTCACCTACCTCATCTAAGAACCCTTTAGGCAATGACTCGAGCCACTCGGAACCAGGGACTGAACCAGGTCGAACCACCCATAGAAACCGTTGCTTGCTGCTTGCCAATCCCCAAGCCATATTAGCAAACTCAGCTTCATCCATGTGAGCAATACTACCAAAACTCACATACACTACAGATCTAACTGGTTGGAGGTCTAACCATGAAATAGAGCTTCGATCTTGTTCTAGAAAGCTGCTAAATGAGGCTGAAAAATACTTGTGAAAAGGACCGATTGGAAAAGAAGGAATGCGAAAATCTTGAGATGTGGCTAAGAATGAAGGTTCTTCGAGCTCTTTAAAGGTGTTATAAATGATTCCTGAAGCTGCCTTTGTTTCTTTGATCATGCTAGATATCAACTCCAGCTTACCTTCCTCAAAAACGCCTGAATAAATCTTTAATATGTCCTTCTTTGTCATCGGTGACAGCCCTTTAATGGTGGTATTTAAGTATCCCTTTTCATCAACAAGAGGCAAGTTTGCATACACAAGAATGCAGGAAATGCTGCTGGTTCTTAAGACAATCCGTGGGAGGTTCAGACCATCTGCAACAGATTGAGTGAAGTGCCATAGTGCATCTGAGATCAAGCAAGCCACCGGCTCATCTTGTAGCAGTCCAGCCAAGCAACCTCTGAATGGCTCAATGTAGCTTTTGTTCATGAAGTTGATGACATAATTACTGGTATCCAGATTCAGAGTGGAGCCTCTGTCGGATTCAGAGAAGCCATCTGAGATTGATATGAAGGTGAATTGAGGGTAGTTTGATTGATTTGGAGGTGGGTTGAAATGGGTGTGAATGATGGTAATGTTGAAGCCTTTGGTATGAAGAATGTTTGCTAACTGAAGCATGGGATTGATGTGGCCTTGTAATGGTAAAGGAAAAAGCACCAGTCGTCGTCGACGGTTGTTAGACGGTGGTTGTGTGGAGATGATGGCGGTGGCCGCCGATCCTTTATTTTGCATGGCTATTTTGGAGATGATAATTAGAAATACATACTATATGTGTAGTGTAGTGTTGTGTAGAGAATTGGGGGTGTGTAGTTGAGGTATTTATTCACATTAAATGACATTAAAGTTGCATATAAATACACGAATTCATGCATGAATGAAAAGTCAATATATATGCATTTTCTTGCTCCAAAATTAAATTGAAAGGAAATACGTCAATTGAATGTAGCCCACGAGCAGGGCAGATCCTCCTAATTTGGAGGCCATGTGTGCAAAATTAAATGAGTCCCTCCTCTTTTAATTATATTATTTATTAAATAAATTATATAATTTTTTGTAATTTAAATTTAAGAAAAATTTAATCTTACTCCAGTAATTAGTTTATTTTAACAATTATTACGTATTAAAATACTTTATAAATTTATCATCTTAATAAACTTTTAAAAAACATAATAAAATTTTATAAACACATTCAATTTTATTGGTGGAAACAATTAAACTAATTTATCTTTGAAAGACTACAACAAAAGTAATTTTATAGGACGCCTAAAATAAAAAAGCGTTCTAAAGAAAAATACTTTATAGGACACAAGTTTATAGGACCAAATCATAAAGTGTCCTATGTAGATGCGTTACAATAGCTTTATAAGACGCCTTTAAGCGTTTCAACAAGTTTTGACAACGGTTTTAAAATAAAATGTCCTATTAGCTATTTTATAGAACACTTTTGAAAAGTGTCCTATAAAGTTATATTTTAGGGGTGACAATTATCGACACGACACGAAACACAACACGAACCCGACACGAAAATAAACGGGTTAGGGTTGAACTTTTTGACACGCCAACCCGTCAACCCGCCAAATAAACAGGCCAGGTTCGGGTTGACACGTCAACCCGCCAAAATTTATTAAAAATAATAATATATATTTTACGTTTTATTTTAAAATCTAAAAGTCTAATCAATAGAGTTTCTTTCGTTTTGTTGTGTAAATTGTAATTTCGTCCGTCAAAACTCAAACATAGAAATGTGAAACACGAACCCCTTAACCCTAACTCAGAATACTTAACAGCAGCTAAGACGGCGTTCTACCTAGAAACAAGAGATTTCATGACCCCTCAACCCGCTAACGACCTGCCAACCCGCCAACCCGCGACACGCCAACCCGACAACACGCAAGTTGACTCGCCAACCTGCCACCCCGTGACCATCCCGCCAACACGCGGGTTAACCCGCCAACCCGTCAACACGAACGGGTGCGGGTTAGGGTTGCGTATCTCGACACGATTAGCTAAACGGGTTGGGTTAGGGTTGAGCATCCATGACACGCCAACCCGCCAACCCGCGACATGGCAACCCGAACACGACACGATTGCCACCCCTATCATATTTTATAGGACATTTTTCAAAAGTGTCCTATAAAATGGCTAATATGACATTTTATTTTAAAACGTCGTAAAAAAACTAGTTAAAGTGTCCTATAAAATGGCTAATATGACAGTTTATTTTAAAGCGTCGTAAAAAAACTGGTTAAAACGCCTAAAACCATCCTATAAACTTATTATAACGTTTTTAGATATGACACTTTTTGGTTTGGTTCTATAAGTTAAGTGTCCTATAAATTATTCTTTTAGAACACTTTGTAATTTTAGGCGTCCTATAAAAATATTTTTGTTGTAGTGACACTACAACAAAAGTGATTTTATAGGACGCCTAAAATAAAAAAACGTCCTAAAAGAATACTTTATAGGACACAAGTTTATAGAACGAAAACATAAAGTGTCTTATCTAGAATCGTTACAATAACTTTATAGGATGCCTTTAGACATTTCAACAAATTTTGACGACGATTTTAATATAAAGTGTCGTATTATCTATTTTATAGAAGACTTTTGAAAAGTGTCTTATAAAGTAGCTAATATGACAATTTATTTTAAAGCGTCATAAAAAAATTGTTAAGACGTCTAAAACTGTCCTATAAACTTATTGTAACGCTTTTAGATAGAACACTTTTTGGTTTGGTCATATAAATTAAGTGTTCTATAAAGTATTCTTTTAGAACGCTTTTTAATATTAGGCGTCCTATAAAATCATTTATGTTGTAGTAAAATTAAATAAAAAATAAAATCATATTAAAATCGTAAATATGGTAAAGTAGAATATTAAATAAATGTCTTAATTAACTTATATATATGTTTAATAAAGTGAATTATAGATTTGGTCCATGTGGTTTAAAAAGATGAAAATGTCCCTTGAGTTAACGGATTTTGATAAATTTTTGTTAGATAGAGGACCCTATCCATAAGAAAATGAAGACCACAGGGACCCTATCCATTTTCTGAATTTAGGGACGTTAGTTATAAAAAAAATTACACCACAGGGACCAAATCTATAATTCGCTCTTAAATTATATTATTTTTTAAAAATAAAGATTTAGAATTAAAAATTATAAGAAAAAAATTAATCAAAAAAAAAGTAATTACTCAATTTTAATAATTTTAGCATTCATTATGTATTAAAATATTTTAGAAATTTATCATCTTAATACACTTTTATAAAACAATATAAATTTTTTTAAACACATTCAATCTTGTTGGTGGAAAAAATTAAAATAATATACCTCTCTCCTCAAAATTAAGTTTTGGAGATTTTTCAAATTTTGAATAAATATTTCTACCTTATGTTTTTCATCTATTTTAGTAGATATTTTAATGTAGTTGTTGGAGTAAAAAAATGTTCTTAAATCTTTAATATCATTACCTTAATATACTATTGAATATGCTCTGAATTTTTATACTTAGAAGTTAGAACTCTCGAAGATGAATAAGGTGTTGTTATTGGTGATGACAACAAATAAAGATTGAAGAACAAAATTGAAAAATAAATTAAGGATTAGGAATTTAGGGTTTAAGTTTCGAGAATTAACTAAATAAGTAATTTATTTAAAACGGATCGAATAATAGATTATATAATTGTTTTTAGTAAATTACTTATTTAATTTACTCTCCAAACTCAAATCCAAATTGAAAAAAAGATATTTTTATATAATTTAAAAACAAATAAAAAAATCATTAAAATATTATATATTTAATTCATAGCAAGAAAATCTATGTTAAAACAAAATAAATTGAAAAAAGATTTAAGTTAAAACAAAACAATGATTAAGTTAAAGCAAAACAAAATGAAAAAAGCTGTAAGTTGAAAAAAAAAACTCAAAACAAGACAAAATGGAAAAGATGAAGTTAAAATAAAATAAAAAGACTTAAAACAACGTATTTATGTTAAAACAAAACAAAATGAAAAAGATTCCAGTTAAAACAAATCTATTGGGCAGGAAATTCAAATCAGGGGAAAATGTTAATTTGTTAAATTGTTGCTCAAAACAAGACATAATTATCATTTATCTTTTAATTTATATAATAAAACCCTCCACATCTTACACAATAATGTATTGTAACATGTCATACACGTCGTAACGTAACATAACAGCTTTACAATACAACTGTCGGTGAACCTAAGCTTTGACGGCATAATGAGGTCATAACAAGTTAACTATGCTTATACCTTATTCGGTCAACTATACATGATTTTTTATAGTAATTTAGAACGTGACTTACTTAGTAAATTTCTAGGGGTAACATTATGTAGAAAGCCAAAATTTTTGACAAACTTGTCTTTTCTAATTAAAAAATATGTTCATTTCAACAATGAAATGACTACTAAACAAAAACCTTTCTAGTTTATAATCTATCCAAACAACTTTATTTATACAAATAAAATTTAATGTAAAATCAACCAAACAAACCCTATCATTTTTATTATTAGTATATTGATGATGTGTGTGTATATATATACCTTGTAATGATGAATTTTAAAATACTAACATGTTGGAATTAATATATAATTCTTTCGATATAAACTTACTAATTATAGTTTAATCATATTTTTTTAAATATCTTACTGATTTTGTTTGGGCCTGGTGTAGCTGAGCTGGGTGGGAATTCCTTTTGTGCTACCGGTAAAGTTTGCTGACATTTGTATGGACCAAATTACCAATAAATGGGAACCGTTTATCGTTTAGTTATTTACTAATTAATTAATAAAAACATTTTTTGTTGATATGCTTTTTTTTTAAAGACCAACAATTTATTGGTAAACGATAAACGGTTAGTATTTATGAACAAAACTTATGAACAAAACTTATGTAAAACAATTTATGAACAAAACTTGTGTAAAACACAAAACCAATTTAAAACTAGCAAACTCGTAAAACAAAAACAACCAAACTAAGACCCATAACAATAAAATGGTTCAAGGACAAAGCAAAACAATTAATCAAAATTTACACAAGATTACAATATGTCGACTTTTATTTTGTTTATATTATTATTATTATTGTATCTTTTATTGTTCTCTTAAATATATTTTAATTATTTTCTTCACGAAATCATTATTTTAGCAGATCAAACAAGCACCGTATCAAATATGTTTTTACATTAAATTTAACCTATAATATATCTTACTAGTTTTTATTTATATGATAGGACTTTTTGGTAACTTATGTTAACTATTAGTTATAAAATTATTTACATAATTTCAGTATTAGAAGTTACTTTCGTCATGTAGTAAATAACTCTCAAATATAAACTTAACTTTCTTTTAGTTTTCAATATTTTTAATGTATATATATATATATTTTTTCCGCATTTTTTGATAATATTTTTCTTAGTTAATGATTATTTAGTATGCGTTTTTATATTCTCGTACTCTTTTCCTATTTATGTTTTGAATGGTTGTTAATGTCTCTCATTAAAGAAAATACGGTTTAAAATTATATGCTTAAAATTCAACAAAAAGATCATATATTAAAAATTCAAAAAAAAAAAACAATAGACCTTTATTTTGTTGTGCCGTTGTATTTCATTTTATATGGAATACTTAATTTTCTTGCCACTTTCTTCATTTGTTTGGGTCATGTTGTCATTTTCATGTTACTGTCCTTTTCTTCTATATCATCCTTCTTTCTTCGGATCATCTTTATATCCGTAATTAAATTAAGAAATATTATTACAAAGAGATTTGTGATAATGTAAGACCATAAAGTTACTTTGAACCTTCACAACAGAAAACAATAAAGTACAAAAAAAACATCGAACCTTTATAGCAGAACATTGTGAAGGTTTGTTTTTATAATTTTATAGAGTTTTTGTCATGATACAAAGGATACTCAAGTAAATACATATTAAATAAAATTTCAATTTTCACCCGAACTCAATCCATACTTTGATCGGCGGGGCATGGACTTTAATTATGAGCCTTTTATATTTTTAATTATTTGTGTTGCCATTTCTTAATATTAGTATATGGCAAAACGAGACGTAAAACAATATTAGCTTATGATGATGTATACTCGTTTTCAATATACAAACTATTATCCTATTGAGAAATTGTATATTTTTACATATTCTTCAATTTGAATTGAAAAATATGTAAAAATATTTCAAAAGATCATTTATTTGGTAATTGTATCCATAACAAATAAATTAACCACAAAGAAAAATTAATACAAACTATTATTCAAGTTCAATGCTTACAAAAATATATGGTCTAATTTGGCCGCAGGCCAACAATGTCAATAGATGGAGCAATGGTTTTCCAAGATCTAGTGAAAGTTGTCTTTATTCATTTTACATACGATTTAGAAGCGATTTTTTAAGTTAGAACGATAGAATATAATCAACTAAATTCTTTAATGCCAGATGAGAAGAGCTACCTTCTTCAAGAGAGAGGTTTACCTTCTCCTTTAGAGAACATATTCTCTTACGGATTTTTTCTCCTTCTTCATACATCATTACTCTTTTGATTGTTGTCTCGATCCCTACCCTTTCAAACCCATCCTCCAACAAAACTCCAATCTTCCAAACATCACACACATATCTTGCATTTACTGGTTGGTCGACAAAACATGGAGAACAAACCATAGGAACTCCTTCACATATGCTCTCCAATGTTGAATTCCATCCATTATGAGTCCAAAAACAACCTGTTGCCGGATGAGCAAGCACTTCTTGTTGGGGAGACCATTTCACTACACGTCCTTTATCACCCACTCTCTCTAGAAACTTTTCAGGCAACGACTCAAGCCATTCTGAACCAGGAACGACCCCTGGTCGAACCACCCACAAGAATGGTAAACCAGTGTTAACCAACCCATGAGCCACCTCTTGAAATTCTAATGGGGTTATACTTGCAAGACTCCCAAAACTTACATATATCACAGATTTGGGTGCTTGGGTGTCTAGCCATGAAAGAATGGTTCGGTCTTGTTCAATCAAGCTACTCGAGGTTGCCGGGAAGTACTTGTGAAATGGACCTAGAGTGAAGCTTGGAATCCGATAATCTTGGCAAATGGTTTCTAGTGAAGATTCTTCGAGTTCTTTGAAGGTGTTCCAAATGAGCCCTGATGATGCCTTCATTTGATTGAGCATATTGGTAACTAAATCTACCATACCTGGTGGGTTGATTGTAATCTTTACGATGTCTTTAACTTTCATAAGTGGAAATTCTGATACCCGTTTCTCGTAATCTAAATATAGAAAGATTGATTTAAGTTTAACGGATTTATAATTAACCTTTTTGGCCCAAACATGAACCTATCTAATTATATATGAAAATATATATAATGCTGAAAATGATTTGTTATAATTTGAGAGGAAACAATCACAAATCATCATAAATGTTTCACGCAACTCTTAAAACCATCTCCATTAAAATAAAGCAATGATAATGAACTGGAAGACACGATATATTTATTAAGGACTAAAATAAAGTATTTATGTTTTTCCTTTATTCCAGTAGTTTACACGTGTATGGTTGTGATATGACCTGATAGGTTATTTTGTCTTTTTGTTTGCTGGCTCATATATACTGTCTTCTTCTTTTTATGAAAGGTACATCAGAGTAATAGAAGATTTGATTTCTTCCTTTTTCCTCTTCTAAACCTTCTGCCCTAATATTTCTGTGCATTGGTGTTTGAGATTATCTGTATCATTCAGGTTTCATGGTATCAGAGCATCCCAATGCAAGATGAAATAAGAGCTTTTCTTCTTCTTCCAAAGTAAGGATCGTACATTATTGTACCCTTCATCCCCTGATCTTCTTTTCCTAAATTTCTTCTTTCTTATCCCTCTCTACCCTCTCCGATGGGTACTAAAATCACATATCAGGACATGATGAACCCTCTATTTGTTCATCCCTCTGATAATGCAAACTCCATTCAAGTTGATAAACTTGAGGATCCTACGATTACGAGCATGGCGCGGATCCATGGAGATCAACCGTCTTCAAAAAGAAAACTAGGTTTTGCTAAAGGTACAATTTCTATCTCTACCGATGACGAAACGACGGCGAGAAATGTGGGAAACATGTAACAATATGGTGATTGCTTGGATTACTAATAATGTTTCCCCCATTATCAAGAAATCAGTCATGTATATGACATCTGCCAAAGAGATTTGGACAAACCTGGTGAAACGATTTTGTTTAACAAGTGGGTCTAGAAAATACAAATTATGCAAGGATTTGTATGAGGTAAAACAAAACTTAATGCCTGTAAATGAGTATTATACCTTAATGAAAGCTTTGTGGGAAGAATTAGACTCCATAAACATGATTCCTACTATTTCTAACCCAGCTGCTGATGTGGAAAAGCTAATTGAGATCATAAACCTTCAAAAAGAGGAATCCAGACTATTCCAATTTCTAAATGGCCTGGATGAATCCTTCAATTCTCAGAGGAGTCAACTGTTGATGTTGACCCCTCTTCCTACGGTTGAAACTGCTTGTGCTGCCCATGAACAAGAAGAAGCACAAAGGGTTGTGTTAAATTTGTCTAAACCAGACAATGACGTTTTGGCCATGTACAGCAAGACTCGCTCAGATAAGTCGTTGATATGTACTGCATGTGGGGGGAAAGGACACTACGCAGAAAAGTGTTGGACAGTTGTTGGCTACCCAAAATGGCACTCGAAGCATAACAAAAACATAAATACTTTATTTTAGTCCTTAATAATATTTAATGATTGAATAGAGAGACATCTTCTTTTTGATATTTCAAAAAATCTTTTTCTTTTTGCATTTTTTGTCTTTTAATTTCCTTTTCAATTTACTAATTACTTAAATAAATAACAATCAAGAATTATAAATTTTAATAGATGCATAATTTTTAATTTCAAATTCAAAAATTCAAAATTAAAATTTTGTGAAAAATAAGAAGATAGTATAATTAAAGTTATACTTATAATTTCAAATATAGGTGTAGGATCGTGTGATAATAAGAGTTAAGGTGAGAAACGTAATAAGAGATCTGGGTTCTTATCATCTTTAATCTCAAACACATCCATGAATTGCGCTTGATACAAGGATTTATCAGATATATTTCAACTCTATGCATCTCATGACACTACAACAAAAATGATTTTATAGAACGTCAATAATAAAAAAACGTCCTAAAAAATATTTTATAAGACACAAGTTTATAGGACCAAACTAGCGTTATAATAGATTTTTAGAACTCTTATAAGCGTTTCAACAAGCTTTCTAAGACACTTTTAAAATAATCGTCCTATTAATTATTTTATAGGACACTGTCAAAAGTGTCCTATAAAATAGTTAATAGGATGCTTATTTTAAAAGTGTCGTAGAAAACTCATTAAAACGTCTAAAAATGTCCTATAAACTTATTGTAACGTTTTTAGATAGGACGCTTTTTCATTTTAAACATCCTATAAAATCATTTTGGTTGTAGTGTGATCTCATCCTAATGTATATCCACAGCTAAATATCCAATGTTACGTTTTCTCGAATTAAGTGTCTTTCGGCTTTTCTTGTCTAAACCTAATCCTTGAAATATAATTTCATTTCTACTTTTACCTTTTTACTTTTTCATTCATTAATTTGTGTAATAAAAAGAAATTAATGAGTAAGCTGTGTTTTTTATGTTATATTTAATGTAAAATAATAAAAATATAAACATAAATGTTAAATTGAGAAATCAAAAACTAAATATAAATACATATATTTATATGAATTCTATATTGATTTATATAAAAAAAGAGATTTCAAATACGAACCACGTTAATTCGTACAAACCGTAAAAACCGTATGTTTCATTGTTTTTTTGAATAATTTTTTTTTTATGAAAGTGTTTAATATGATGAATTTGTTTCATATAATTCTTTTCTTTATGAAATTATTTTTCTTTCTACATAAAAATGAATTGTTTCACGAAACTCTCAATTTGATGAATCTTGTTTCACATATTCTTGATTTACCAACCTTCATGTATTATTGATGAAGTTTTTTCATATATTATTGACTAATCAACCCTAATAATTAAGAAAAACTGAAAAAATTAAAAAATAAATATTGGTTGCATGCGGTTTGTACGGTTTATACAAATTGACGTAGTTTGTAACGGAAATCAACCCTACAAAAAAATTTATAAAGTTATAACGAAAATATCTAAAAGATTTTGGGCAGAAATAGAAAAATCTAACAAGAAACCATCATGCAAACTGACCTTCTTTCGGAAGATCGAAGTAACCCTTTTCAAAAGAAATGGGTATAAACCCATAAGCTACAACGCAACCAAGACTGCTTGTTCGGAGGACCAGCCGTGGGATATTGAATGCGTCTGCCACCGCCTGCGTGAAGTAGAATATGGCATCTGTGATTAAACAAGCAACCGCCTCTTCATCGGAATATTCAGCCAACAATTCAGATAGACAATTCTTAAACGGATCTACGCAGCTTTTATTAAGGTACCCAAGGTAATAGCTGGCGTCTGAATTCGTTGGCAACTGCTTTGCAATCTCAGAAAAGCCGTCGTCGGAGATGGATTTAAAGGTGAAGTGAGGATAGTTTGAATAATTGGGAGAGTTGTATTGGGTGTGTATGATTGTTATTTTAAAACCTTGAGAGTAAAGAATGTTTGCCAGCTGAAGCATGGGATTGATATGACCCTGGAAAGGCAGGGGAAACAATATAATTCTCCGGCGAGGTGGCGTTGGTGGTGTCGGCCGGAGAGTGGGAGCTTTTTCATGGGTCTCCATTGGAGAAAGTGGAAGAAAGACTTGTGGCACAAGAACACTGTAAATAATGTGTGGTTTATTTCATTGTTGCTTTTAAAAATAATAATTTCTTGTTTCAGTCCCTCAGGTATATAAATGGGTTTTGAGTTTTGATACTTTCATCTAGTGGGCTTACGGTGTAAGTGAGTTGGGTTGGTTAGAGTTAGGTTTAACCCAATTTCCAAAATATAGTCAATTTAGTTTTAATTATTTGTATTTTTAAAATGTTTAAGAATAATTAAATTAGAAAGAATGATATATACGTTAGTTTTTCAGGTTTAGAAGAATATACACATAATTTGAAATTTTACAAGGATATATATATATATATATATATATATGTGTGTAATATTGTAAGTTTTTAAGGACGTATATGAAATTCTCCCTAATTAAAATGGCATATTTTACTTGGTTTCTTATTATTAAAGCCTATAAAGTTAATGTAATCAAGCTGTCAATCGGTAAAATCGTGAGGTAAGAAAGAAGGTGGCGTGGAAGATCATGAGGACAAGCAACCATAACGTTATTGAGACTATGTTGAGACTAGCTATTGAAAATGTGAACACAAATGTATTTGTAGCCAATTAAGCAAAATTTATATTTAAGAGTATTTTAGTAAAAGAGTTGAAGGCTAAATATATTTTTCAAAATAAAGATATATAACAATTAACATATATCTTTTTTATATTTGGGACAACATTTAAACATAGAAAATCAATATCCCATGATATAATAAGTAAACCATGCTAATGAAATAATTAGAACACATTATATATACCTCAATATCAAACATAAATATAGGCATAAAAAAACCCGCTCCTTTGTTGTGTGACTTGTGTCTCTTACCTTTTTTTTTTCCTATTAAAAACAAAAAAGTCTAAATTGAATTAAAATTGAGACCTTCCTTGTACGTGGGAAACATAATTTTCTTCCCACTTATTATTACAATTGTGTGTTGAATTTGGTTGGAAATTAAGTAGCGGACCCTGATGTCATATTCAAGTGAACCACCCACCACCTTCCATTTATCCTATACTATAGCCCCTTCCTTGAAACACCCTCAATATTTCACCTTTTTATTGTTTTTTTACCCTTGTTTTATCGTCAATTCTTGTCAAATTTAAAATGATATATAAAATTAATCAAGATGAAAGATAATTATACTATATTCCAAGTTCAATCCTTACATAAAATATGGTCTAAACTAGCCTTATGCCAACAATGTCAATCGACTTAGCAATAGGTAAGTTTTCGATCAAGATCGATGTAATGAAGCTTTTTATTAATAATGCATACGATTTAGAATGATAGAATATAATTATAAAAAAAAGAGAGATCGTCGATGGTGATGTTGTTCAGTGGACAGGGTTTGAATGACGTAAGATTTAAGAATGATAAAATTGATTTATGTTTTTTTACTTTAAATTTTTATAGCTAGTTACAAGCAAGGTTCAAAAAAGCGTGAGGCGTGGCGTGGCGGCGAAGTCAAACCTTAAACCTTACGCGCCACGGCGAGGACGCGGCGTTTTTCAAGGCGTGAGATAAGGCGGCAAATTTGTATGTCACATATACAATTATATATAAAGATATATGTTTTCTATATATTATCTAATCAGATAATCATATTAAAAAATGTACATTCATATTAGAAAAAGAAAAACTCATATAGATTATTATTATAAAAATAGTTTTTTGATTAGATATTTAAAATATAACTTACAAATGTAATGTTACAATTTCATTTTAATCGTGAGTCCATAACGTTTATAAATTCGTGAAATTATGACTAATGTGATTAGATAAATATATAAAGTGTAAAATTCAAAGTTAAAAGTGTAAAAATACAAAAAATAAAAAAATAATTTTTTTGAAAAAATTCATGTCATTCAAAAAAACGCGCGCCGCGGCGCGCTATGGCGCGCCTCAAGACGCCATGACGTAAGCCACGCCTTATGGAAACGTTATGGGCTGTTTCGTAACGGCGGAGACGCGTCTTACGCTATATCGTCCCATGGCGCGCCTTTTTGAACACCGATTACAACTATTTTCTTGGGTTAAAATGATATTGAAACCAATTTCTAAAAGTTCAATAGTAAATTTATTAAAATATTGTTTAAGTACTTAATCATTTAAAATAACAAACTTCAAAAGTATATTTATTTTAAAATAAAATCAAAAACTTAATTATTTAAAATAATAAATTTATTGAGTTTTTCTAAAGTTTTCTATTTATTACTCCTACATAAATCTCAAAAAGCTTATAATTGCATTTGATTGTTAATTTGACAGTCACAAAAATTAATCATGATATTTTATCTCGAACGTAAGAATGTCAAGAATCACGACTTGAAGCCACATATACCCCTACCTTCAATCCCGCATCCCTTTTTTTTCATGGGTACGTCATATATGTCTTCCCGGCCATCATCACCACCATTTTATATAGAGTAAATTTATGTTTTCTTTTGTCTATGTGGTTGTGAAAATATACACTTTTTGTTCTTATGATTTTAGAATTACGGTTTCTCGTCCATATCAGCTGTAACTTTTGTTATTTTTATTATTGAGACTAACTTCTACCTTTAAGTATGTAAAACTAAAACAGAAGTATTGTGGCGTATTGGTTGAGGCCATGGGGATGTGGTGGAATATCTCATATGCCCAAGGTTCGAATCCATGCGTACACAATACTTGTGGCCAATGAGTTTATCAGGGCTGATGTATTACAGTCATAATTTGTCGGGATTAGTCCAGGCATAGCCTAGGACATTCCAAAAAAAAGTATGTACAACTAAAATAACAATGATTATAAATCAAATGGATGAAAATAACAATAATCTTTAAATCATAAAAACTAAAACAATAATAAAGTATAAACCATGCATATAAAAATTATAATTTCAAAACAACATGATAATTGACTTACTCATTAAATATATACAATTATTTTTATTGAACTAGACAAATATATAATTTTTATCCTTGAAATATAATTTTTTTTTTAATGACACCAATATCAATAGTTTTATTTTAATATATCACGCTCTATAAAAATCTGATTCAATATTTAACTTTTTAGGCAACGTCAGTTAAATTGGTTAAGTATAGCCAACCGCCAAGTTAATTCTGTATGGAACACACAAAATTAAATCT
This sequence comes from Silybum marianum, assembly GCA_036898165.1. NCBI lineage: Eukaryota > Viridiplantae > Streptophyta > Magnoliopsida > Asterales > Asteraceae > Silybum > Silybum marianum. The sequence continues at coordinate 4,618,846 of CM072532.1, forward strand.
CATGACTCAAACCATAATCTTACAATTTACCCCGAAGTGTGATAATAATTTAAATCTTACATAAAACATGACCCTAGGCCAACAAGGTGGATAACGAGATTTCAAGCTCTAATGAAGCTTTTTACTCATGATCAATCCAAATTACAAGTGATTTCTTTAAGTTAAAATGATAAAATATAATCAACTAAACTTTTTAATGACAGATGAGAAGAACCACCTTCTACAAGACAAAGGTTTACCTTTTCCTTTAGACATTGTATCCTCTTTCGGATTTCTTCTCCTTCTTCATCCATCATTACTCTTTTGATGGTCGTCTCAATCCCTAATCTTTCAAGGCCATCCTCCAACAAAACACCAATCTTCCAAACGTCACACACATATCTTGCGATTATTGGTTGGTCGGCAAAACAAGGAGAACTAACCATAGGAACTCCTTCACATATGCTCTCCAATGTTGAATTCCATCCATTATGAGTCCAAAAACACCCTGTTGCTGGATGAGCTAGCACTTCTTGTTGAGGAGACCATTTCACTATCCGTCCCTTATCACCCAATCTTTCTAGAAACTTTTCAGGCAACAACTCAAGCCATTCTGAACCAAGAACGACCCCTGGTCGAACCACCCACAAGAACGGTAAACCAGTATTAGCCAACCCATGGGCCACTTCTTGAAATTCTAATTCGGTTATGCGTGCTACACTCCCAAAACTTACATATATCACAGACTTGGGTGCTTGGGTGTCTAGCCATGAGATAATGGTTCGGTCTTGTTCAATTAAGCTACTTGAGGATGCCGAGAAGTACTTGTGGAATGGGCCTATAGTAAAGTTTGGAATCGGAAAATCTTGGTGAATAGTCTCTAGGGCAGATTCTTCGAGTTCTTTGAATGTGTTCCAAATGATCCCTGATGATGCCTTCATTTGATTATGCATGTTGGTCACGAATTCTGACATACCTTGTGGACTGGTTGAGATCTTTACGATATCTTTAAATTTCAAAAGTGGATGTTCTGGCACCGATGTTCCGTAATCTGAGTATATATAAAAGCATATATTCAAATGTAAAGAATTTATACCGAGTGTTGATTTATTTTCTAAAATTATATTCACCAAAATGGGGATAAAAATCCACTGTGCCAATATTTCCTGTATCAATCCTGTCCATCCAACCACATGCCTCCACATCAGCATCTATTTATATATATAAAAAACATTTACCATTTCTCATTTCTCTTCTTGTAGTTTCCCTTTCTCATGAATATTTCTCTCTATTATTTTATCAAAAAATAAAAACTATCCTCCCTTTTTCAATCCATAAAAAATTCTTTTATTTTATTTTCTTCAAATTAATTTTTTTAATTTAAATAATATATTGTTTTAAAAAAAATAAAACCTTAAATAAGTATAAACCATCATTTTATGAAGATTTTTCTTCTTATGAAAAAAAATTAAAAAATAGTAAACTATGAAAAAATATTCTTTTGTATTCATATATAAAATATTATAAATACATAGTTGATAATAATTTGTTTTTTTTTGTCCTCTCAATTTCTTTTTGTTTTTTTATGAAAGTTAAAAATCCAAACATAACGTTATTGATATAATAATTAAACTTAAACATGTCAACCAACTTACTAATACAAAGTAAACAATATGCATTTGGTATATGTATCAAATAACTAGAAGTGAAAATAAATATATATAATAGTTAGTGAAAATTATTAAAAATGACCATTACATACATTTATTTTCATGTTTAATTATTTTTATTTATTTAATTATTATTATGTGAGAGAAAAATTAGAGAACAACCCTCATAAAATGAATATTTATACTAGGATTTTAAATTCTTTTAAATATTTATTTAAAATTAAAAAACACGAAAGAAAATAAGAAAAAAAAAAGAATTTTTCAAGGATTGAAAAGAGAAGGAAATATGGAAAAGATATGTGAGAAAAAAGAAGGGGATAATTTTTATTTTTTTGGTAAAATATTGGAGGGAGAAAACTATTTATGGGAGAGAGAAACTATGGTTAGACAAATGAGTGAATGACTCGATGAAAAATGCTAACGCCGTTTGACCATCTTTTTTATATAAAAATAGATGCTGATGTGGAGGCATGTGGTTGGATGGACAAAGATTGATACAGGAAATATTGGCACAGTGGATTTTTATCCCCAAAATGGTGTCTGTGCAGCGGTAGTCAGGGGACGGATCTAGATAGGAAAAGGTGGAAGGAAGGGCCTCACTCAATAGTTAAAAATAATTATTATATAAGTTAAAAAAATCAAAAATACTAAATTTACCCTTAGTTCCTCCAGTAAAAAAATTTAAATGACCCATCTTGTCGACGATTAACGGAAATACTAAAAAAAATCTTTTGAAATCAATAAGAAAACCGAATAAACACTTTGAAATCGACAAAAAAACTAAGAAAATCCCTCAAATCGACAGAAACACTGAAAAATTCCTTGAAATCAACTAAAAAACTTTAAAAATCCCTCGAAACACGTCGGTGACTTTACATGCCTTTAGTCTACGCTTAACAAGACCCACTAGACAAAAATTCTGGATCTGTCACTGACGGTAGACATTGCCAAAAAAAGGATATGATGTAGTACTAAAACAAACATACCTTCTTTAGGAGGGTTGAAGTAACCCTTTTCGGATGAAACGGGTATAACACCATAGGCTACGACGCAACCAAGACTGCTTGTCCGGAGCACCACTCGAGGGATCTTCAGTTCGTCGGCCACCGCCTGAGTGAAATAGAATCCAGCATCTGCAATTAAACAAGCAACCGGTTCTTCGGCCAACAATCCAGCCAGACAATTCCTAAACGGATCTACACAGCTGTTATTAAGGTACTTAATGTAAAAGGTGGGGTCTCTTTTCGGCAACTGGTTTATAATCTCCGAAAAGTGATCGGAGATGGATTTAAAGGTGAAATGAGGATAGTTTGAATGATTTGGAGAGTTATATTGGGTGTGTATGATTGTTATATTAAAACCTTGGGTGTGAAGAATGTTTGCCAACTGAAGCATGGGATTAATATGGCCCTGGAAAGGCATGGGAATCAATACTATTCTCCGGCGAGTTTCCGCCGGTACTGTACACCGGAGAGTGGGAGCTCTTCCATGGCTCTCCATTTTCTGTCAGCTTCAAAGTGGGGGTAACACTCTCCATCAAGAGACCTATTTGACGGTCTCCAAAATTTTAAATTAAAAAAAAAAACACTTGAAATTCAAGATTTTTTTTTGAACCAATAAAATTCAAGATTTTTAAGCATCATTTTTTTCCCAAACAAAGCCGGCCCTTTGTTTTCGTTTAATTGCTGTCATTCATAAATTTGATAAATAAATTTTAGATTAAGTATAAATTTGGTCCCTTATCTAAAATAATAGTTTTTGCATCTACGGTTTTGATCTTTTTTATTAACCTCGATATCTGATCCGCTTTGCAGGTAGTCTGGAGTCACCGCATTTCCCGTGGCCAGAAGAGGATTTTTAATCCTCCCTGGATTCGAGCTTGATACCTCCTGGTACCCATAACCTTTGGAACCCAAGCTCAAATCATCGGAATTACAAAATAGCTATCATGGTTTTTAGAAATGTTCATATTTGCTCACTCACTAACGGGTGTTAAGTAAGGAGCATTTTCATTCTTTTATCAAGTGTTTTGTATTTTACCCAATTAAAATCGATTTTATAATTTGGTGTCTGTTGTTTTTTATTGAGTAAAAGACAAAAGAAATTAATAAAATAACTAAAATGACCCACATTTAATGGAATATTCTTTAACGGTCATTAAAAAGAGTGATCAAATCCAAATATTTTTACAAATTTTAATGGCCGGCTATCTTGTAATTTATAAACTACAAGGATGAAAAGTGTTAATATTTGACAAACCACAAGGACCAAATTGGTGTTTACTTTAACTTTTAATATTGTTGTCTTGTTCTTTCAATTAACGCAAACCACAATTTTACGGGTGGCAATTGTGTCGTATTCGGGTTGGCAGGTCGTGGGTTGACGGGTTAGGGAGGCTCAATCCGAACACAACATGTTTAGCTTATCGTGTCGAGATACACAACACTAACCCGGACACGGTCGTGTTGGCATGTTGGCGGGTCACAAACAGGTTGACGGGTCACAAACGGGTCGGCAGGTCACCTAAAAATCCAGCCAGATATAAACATCTAAATTTCAACAAAAAGTTTTAACAAACACATAAAACGTTCAAAAATTATTAAATATTAAGTAAATAACTAAATATAATTTATAAAGTATATTTAAAAAAATAAAACTTTCTTGGCGGGACGATTGGGTTAACCCGAACACGACCCGTTTATTTGGAGGGTTGACGGGTTGCGTGTCAAAAACTTCAACCCTAACCCGTTTATTTTCGTGTCGTGCTTCATGTCGTGTCGATAATTGCCACCCCTAAACCACATATATGTTATCACCTTCCAGATGTAATTATAACTAGACTTGCAAGTTTGTCTTCTGCTTCGTTTCTTGCTTTAGTTAAACGGTAATAAAGAATTGAGATCGTAATCACAAAAAGTTAGAATATTTAGTATCAAAATGACGAACATACTATCCCAAATTAGTTCATCGATCAATAGTTTTTTTATGTAAAATTAAAGATCCATATTGATTAAAACAAAAAGATGAAACCAATTGGAGATTCTAATGACTCATATGAAGAACCACCTTTCACTTCATTAGGCTAACAACGTCTCTAACAACTTCTTTAAAATAAGAAAAATAAAGAAAATGAGGATTTTGAAACAAAAATTTGCTACAAGAGTTTGTCCAAAACTATTTTCAAAATGAAAAAGGTTTTTTTTTAAAATATGAAGAACACCCAAATATCGCTCATAAATCTTGCATCTAGAGGTCGATCTCCCCAAAATGGCAAGCAAATCATAGGAACGATTTAGTGCTTGGAAACGATTTATAAATTAAATAAAAAAAACTTTAAATTTCAAGATTTTTAAACATCAATTTATATTTTTTTCAAAAAGCCGTCCTCTAATCATTTTTGTTTTCTCTTAATTGTTGTCATTCATAAATTTAATAAATTAATTTTAGAGTAAACTATAAATTTGGCCCATGTGGTTAATTTGTCGAAAATAATATAACTTGTAGACTCGAAATTACAAAATCGTTATCGTGATTTGAAAAAAAAGCTAATATTTTGTCTTTCCCTCTAATAGCCGGTTAAAAATTCCTTTAAATAAGGGCGGTTTTGTCCTTTTATTGAGTTTTTTGTGTTTTAATCAATCAAGATTGTTTTCATGATTTTTTTTTCCTACAGTTTTTTTATTGAGTAAAAGACAAAAAAAAATAGATCTCATTTAACGTAACGTAATCTTTTTAATGGCCATTAGAAGGAGTGACCAAATCTGAATATTTTAGAAACAATGACGGCTATCTTGTAATTTCAAAACTATAATTACAAGAATTATTACTTTTGACAAACCGTACTCTTAGGCCTTGTTTGTTTTTTCATTTTAAGTTGTTAATCACCACTTATGTCTGATTCGTTTAGACGTTTCATAACCATTTCAGAACTGAAATCAGACTTCAGACTTCAGCATCTCTTAAAAAAAACGCCACCTTAATCTCTTCCCTTTCTTGTTCCTGGTTGAATACGAACCTGAGACCTCCGGACTCCAGCCACTTTTGACCTTTGGAGCCAACTCAAACCAATCAGGTAGGTACTGGTTTAGTTGTCTTGTTCTTTCCGTCAATACAAACGACATATAAGGTATCCCAACTAGACTTTAGAGTTTATTTTTTCCTTTGTTTCTTGCTTTAGTTCAAAGTTCAAACGAAAACAAAGAATCGAGATCATGATCACAAAAGGTTACAGATTTCTGTATCAAAATGAAGAACATACTATCCCAAATGATTTTTTTAACGTAAAATTAAAGATCCATATATTGATTAAAACGAAGAGATGAAACCAACTAGAGATTCTAATGACTCGTACGAAGAACCACCCTTCATTAAGCTAACATTTACTTTTTCTTTCAAACACCTTGCCCTTTCTCTGATCTCTTCCCTTTCTTCATCCACCAATACTCTTCGTATGGCACTTGTTATCTCCTCTCTCCTCCACCCGTTCTCCAAGTAAACCGCTACTTTCAAAACATCGCTCACGAATCTTGCATCTAAAGGTTGATCTCCCCAAAAAGGCGAACAAATCATAGGAACGCCTTCACAAATGCTTTCCAATGTTGAATTCCATCCATTATGAGTCCAAAACGCGCCGGTTGCTTGATGGGCTAATACTTCTTGTTGAGGAGCCCATTTGACGATATGCCCCCTCTCACCCACCTCATCTAGGAACCCATTAGGTAATCGTTCTAGCCATTGATCTGAACCTTTGACTAACCCTGGTCTCATCACCCATAAAAATGGCTGATTACTAGCAGCCAAGCCATGAGCTACTTCCAAGAAATCTTGTTCTTCTAGCTGAGCAGCACTGCCAAAACTTATATATAGTACTGAATTAGGTGCTTGGTGATCTAGCCATGTTATAGAGCTTCTATCTGGCTTTATCAAGCTGCTTAATGAGGCTGGGAAGTATTTGTGAAATGGGCCGATCAGGAAAGATGGAATTGGGAAGTCTTGATGGATCTTTTGGAGTTCGGATTCTTCAAGTTCCTTGGATGAGTTCCAAATGATTCCTGAAGATGCCTTTGTTTGTTTCAACATGTTAGCTAGTAATTTTGCTGTAGGATCATCCTGGCCTTTGATTCTCATCTTTAAAACGTCTTTCACTTTGAGAATTGGAATGCCCAATACCCGTTCCTCCATATCTAGATTCCAAGAAAAAGAAATAAACTTGAAGAGCTGAGAGATGTTCTTCAATTAGGATGATAAAGATCAAGAATTTGCTTACCACGAACCGACTCTCTAGTTTCAGCTTTCTTGGAGTTACTCTCATCTAATGGAGATATAATATTCTTCAGATCTAAATCAACACTCTCTTCATCAAAAACTAGAGAAAGATATTACAATACTAATTAGCAATCCATTTTAGCATATAATTTCATCCAGGAAGATAGAACGTACCGCTGTTTACTTGGTTAAAGTAACCTTGATCATCAAGAACAGGTATAGAATCATAAACAAGAACACAAAACAAGCTACTTGTTCTTAAAACAATTCTAGGAAGCTTAAGACTATCTGCCACTGATTGAGTGAAATGCCAAAGTGCATCAGTGATCAAACAGACAATAGGCTCATGTTGATCTTTTGAACCAATTAACATCTGATACAACTCTTGGTGAAAGCTGAGTGCACCATACTGATTCAGCAGCATGATTCCGGTCAGAAGATCACCAATCCCTTGGGAAGCTAACTTGGAAAGATTAGTGTCTTTCGGATCATTATCAAGAACGGGTCGAAAGGTAAAGTGAGGGTAGTTTGATGTGTAAAAAGAATTGAAGTTGGTGTGAAGGATGGTAATAGAGAAGCCTTTGGAGTAAAGTATATTTGCTAGTTGAAGCATTGGGTTTATGTGGCCTTGAAATGGTAATGGAAAAAGCACCACCCTTCGCCGCCGGCAGCTACTTCTCTCTTCTTGGTTCTTCATGGAGAATTAATTAATTAGCTTATGACATTTGTTTAAATAGCCTTAACTCTATTGTCTTTTTATTTGGTATCTCGTGACACTTGTTAACTTGTTAATGCATACAAATAACAAGGCTGGGAATGGGTAAGAGTAATCGGTTACACGGTACCTGTCGACTCATTGTATAAAGATACAGCTAAAGAAAATTTTATCTACTTATCCTTTACTTATTTGTCTGAAATTTTAAGTGGTATGGGCACGGCCAAACTGATAAATGAATTTTCGTTATCCATTACCCGTTATGAAATATATATATATATATATATATATAGAGAGAGAGAGAGAGAGGGGGGGGGGTTTGGTTCACGAGAGATCAGTCTGTTTTGGTGATACTCGTGAGACCAATTTTTTACACATAAAATTCACAATAAAACACTATACAGGTAGAAAAAATTGGAAACTTCACAGCAAAAACTCTGTGAAGGTTACCTTCACAATGTTTGCTATGAAGTTTCAAGTGTACAAAAATAGTTTCAAGGGTCTCACAGAAACAGGTTAGTCTCACGTGAACGAGAATGGTATCTATTTAAAATAACACTAGAACGGGGCATTAATCATATGTTATTTTAGACTAACGTCACGTACAAAATCACATGTGATTCAACCGACCTTTGCCCCGCAATTTGAAGACGTAGCCACAAGTCGTCTGCACACCTTTTTTGACCGTTAATGAAAAATCATAGTGATTTTGCACGTGATTTGCTCATTCTCGTGTTCTTTTAAATAGATATCGTTCTCGTTTGATCGTGCCTCTATTTAGTATGGACATATATATATATAGAGAGAGAGAGAGGGGCAGGATCAAACGAAAACGGTACCTACTTAAAAGAACACGAGAACGGGAAAATCATGTGCAAAATCACATATAATTTTTCATTAACGGCCAAAAAAAGTGTGCGGGCGACTTGTGGCTGTCTTCAGGTCGCGGGGAAAAGGTCGGCTGAATCACATGTGATTTTGTATGTGATGTTAGTGTAAAATCACATATGATTTGTCTATTTTCGTGTTTCTTTTAAATAGATATCGTTCTCGTTTGATCTTGCTTCTACATAAATATATTAAATAATAGGTTTATAAGATGAATAATTAACCGTTTCCTTACAATTCTTGCTAAATGGATGGGATAACGAAATAACCCTTACCTTTTGTCAGCTCTGTTTATAGTTTATAGTTGATATTGGGATTTCCTAAGATTCTGAATAAAAAAAATATACCATATTTGTTCATATAAAACTCACTCGTCGGATAACGTTGTTGTGTACTTGTCTTTTGCTTTGTTTCTTGCTCTACTGTTCAAACGGCCAGAAGGAAACAAGATCATAATAAATAAATAAATAAAAACTACATTATTTTGTAACAAAATGAAGAATATACTTGACTTCATCAATATATTTTTTTAAACACATCAAAAGGATTGATATTTATTTTAAAGTATGTTGGTATCATTCAGTATACAAACAACTAATTTAACCCTCATCAAAGTTTAAATCGTTTCTTAAGACCAAATACATCACATGGAAGAAATATAATCAATTAGAGACTCCAATGATCGATATGAAGAGCCGGTGTTGGTCAATGAAACATCAACCTTTTCTTTCAAGACTCTTGCCCTTTCTCTAATGTCTTCATCCACCATTACTCTTATTATAGCATTTGCTATCTTTTCTCTTTGCCATCCATACTCCAAATGCACCCCAACCCTCAAAGCTTCACTCACGTATCTTGCATTTAACGGTTGATCTCCCCAAATAGGGGAACAAATCATAGGAACACCTTCGCAAATGCTCTCTAATGTCGAATTCCATCCATTATGAGTCCAAAATGCACCGGTTGCTTCATGAGCTAACACTTCTTGCTGCGGAGCCCATTTCACAACTCGCCCCTTTTCACCAAGGAACCCATCAGGCAACAATTCGAGCCATTCTGAACCCTTAACGAACCCAGGTCGAACCGCCCATAAAAACGACAGCTTGCTATCCACCAACCCATGAGCTATTTCCAAGAAATCTTTCTCTTCCACTTGAATCATGCTACCAAAACTAACATAGAGTACAGAATTAGGTGGTTGGTTGTCCAACCATGGAAAAAAGGTTCGATCTTGTTCTAGTAAACTGCTGGAGGAGGCTGGGGAATGCTTGGGGAATGGTATCAGGAAACTTGGTGTCGAAAAGTCACGAAGAACCGTCTCGAGCTCAGGTTCTTCGAGCTCTTTAACAGAGTTCCAGATGATTCCAGAAGATGCTTTGGTCTGTTTCAGCATATTAGCTGACAACCCCACCATGGAATCTTCCTTGTTCTTGAAACCTGTCTTTAAGATGTCTTTGACTTTGAGTATAGAAAACTCCTCCACTTGTTCTTCCAAATCTTAAGAATCCATGAAATCAAACAATAAAATAAGCATCTAAAGATCATGATATTCAGATATATATTTGTGAGAGCAGTAAACAATTAACTTACGGGTGTGGTCAAGTTTGAAGTAACCACGATCATCAAGAAGAGGTATGGAAGCATAAATAACAGCAGAGAACAAGCTACTTGTCCTTAAAACAAGCCTTGGGAGATTAAGACTATCAGCAACAGATTGCGTGAAGTGCCAAAGTGCATCGGTGATCAGACATGATGATTTTGGAGTGTCTGAATCTGAAGCTAACAATAACAGTTCCAAATCGTGGCGCAATGAGTCAGCACCGAATTGATTGAAGAGTGTGAGCCGAGACATAGCAGCGGCTATACCTTGTGAGGGTAATTCCGAAAAGCGTGGGTCAAGTGGGTTGTTATCAAGAACGGATTTGAAGGTGAAATGAGGGTAATTGGATTTTGCAGGTGCGTTGAAGTTTGTATGAAGGATGGTGATGGAAAAGCCTTTGGAGTAGAATAGATTGGCAAGCTGAAGCATGGGGTTTATGTGGCCTTGAAATGGCAACGGAAACAGTATTATTCTCCGGCGCCGGCGACCGCTGCTCTCTGTTTGATTCTCCATAAGTGTTGTTTTCACTCAATTCAGATTTTAGTGGGGACTTGGTGTGTTAATTCTAGGGTAAACTGCAAATTTGGACCCTATGGTTTGTTGGTTTTTGTAGTTTTGGTCCCTCAAAAAATTTTATTGCAAAAAAACCACTGTGGCATGCAATTCATTGTGGATTTTGTCCCTCACACTAATTCCGTCGGCTCTCTTTCCGTTAAGTCCCTGCAAGTGCTTTGCACATGAGGGCATTTTGGTACATTAATTCTTTTTCACTAAAAACAAAAATCAAAGGGACCAAAATTGTAAATTACTGTTAATCTAAATAATTTTAAGAGTAAATTACATGATTGGTCCCTGTGGTTTACACTTAATAACACTGTGCGTCCCTATTTTAAAATAATTATGGATTTGGTCCCTGTAGCTTACACTTTCAAACGTCTTTGGTCCCTTTTCTCTAACACTGTTAAATAACTCTGTTAACTAGATTAATTATGAGGGTAACGTAGTCATTTTATATTTTTTTTCATTTCTTATTAAAAATCACAAGGACGAATCCTATAATTTAACTTTTTTCTTTATTATTAACACATACCCCAGAGGCCACACCACTACACCTGTCAACTACCCTTCCCACCCCACTCTCTCTCTCTCCTCCCTCTCCTCTTTCTCAATAATATATACACACAGATAACATAATCTCTTCTCTCTCTCTCTCCTCTCTCTCTCTTCAACGATATACACACCCCACACTGACACACACATCGCATATATATATATATAAAGAGAGAGAGAGAGAGAGAGAGAATATAGGAGCATATATATGTGTACACCCACGTATACATAGCATTTGTATATATACACACACAAAGCATATATATATATATATATAATATCGGTGATGGGTTTAATTTTCTTAAATGGTGAATTTTACATATATAACCCATGAGAATGATGAAGATAGTGCTTATTGTAATACAAACAATGCAGAAAATACTACATCATTACGAATGAAGGCATTTTCGTTACTCCCACAACTTGTATTGTTGTTTGATCATCCAAATGAAATTCTTTATCATGTCACTTATACCTTCATCCCTAGCGGTACAGTTAACCCATCGTACACCAATCAATGCCTTTTAACCAAAAATGAAGCTTCATGTTACCATAAGAGTTATTTTTGCTTTTGAAGTTGGAGATGGGTTTAGACGAAGATTTTTTTTTTCCTGAATGGCAACACATATAAACTTCTATCACCAACATTTAAACAAGTACAGCCGGTGATCATAACAACTTACACAGAGTCATACCAAGAATCATATAAAAACTCACTATCAGACTCAAACCAGCCTTTATAGTATATAAACAATGGACAAAAACGCACTATCAGACTCAAAACACCCAACTAATCTTAAAACCCAAAAGCATACAAAGTAATAAACTACAAACCATTAACCCATCGTAACCGGATCTCGATCTGTATTGATATACAGATCTTGATCTGTGTTCAAACCCATTGTAACCATGATATAGTGAACCAGATCCAACAAAACTCCATCAAAATCGAAACCCAACGGGAGAGGAGTGGGTGGTGGTCAACGGGAGGCCGGGGGGTTCTCGTTTGTTTCACGATCGACTGAGGGGGAGGAGTGTCGACGGGTCTGGGTTGGAAAATCGGTGAGGTTTCAGAAACGACAGCCATGGATTAGAAAATCGGTGAGGTTTCGGACGGATCTTGGTTAGAAAATCAGGGGGTTATCGTTTGTTCCGCGATCCGATTGTAGCTTTCAGAAAACAACAGCCATGGGTTTCAGAAAGCGACAGCCATGGGTTTTATAAAACGACCGCCGGAGATGATGCGTCGCCGTCGGAGATGAGGGCGTCGCCTGAGAAGAAGGTTTCACGCGTGTTTTGTGTGGATCTGGTATGTTTGTGTGTATACATATATAATTTTATTTTATTTTTTAATAAGAAATAAAAAAAAATGAAATGACTACATTACCCTCATAGTTAATCTAGTTAACAGAGTTATTTAACAGTGTTAGAGAAAAGGGACCAAAGACGTTTGAAAGTGTAAACCACAGGGACCAAATCCATAATTATTTTAAAATAGGGATGCACAGTGTTATTAAATGTAAACCACAGGGACCAATCATGTAATTTACTCTAATTTTAATATTTAAATTTTTTAAATTATAAAAAAAATTAAAATATTTTTTTTTTAATTTTTCTAAATTTCAAAAAAAAAAAATATTTATTTTTATTGAAGTTGTTTATTTAAATATTTAAAAAATTTCAATAAATTACCACAGTTTTTTTTTGCAATAAATTTTTTTTAGGGATCAAAACTAACAAACCATAAGGACCAAATTCGCAGTTTACCCTTAATTCTAAATTCTAATAGCTAAACAAGTAAATATGGCATCATATTGCCGGCTGAATTTATTAATTCTAATAGCTAAATAAGTAAAGTTGGTTTGTATTAATTCTAAGATGTGTATTTTGTCGTATTTAAACAAGTATACAAAATGAAAAGGCAAAAACACAAAAAGTGACAAACTCAAATCTTTATGGTAAACCAGCTATGTATAATGCAATACAACATAATTTAAAGGGTAAACAAAACCATTGTTTTTTGTTATTGACCGATTCAGAATTTTTTTTATACGGTGGTATCTTATAATATATGATAAAATATAAATACGAAAACCACGTTTTTTTTTTCGACATGTCTTTATATTTTTAATAACGTTCAATATCGCTCGATGTGTTTTTTAGCTAAGTTCCACCATTTCGAGGAATTTTTAAAGTTTTTTCTTTGATTTCGAATGATTTTTAAGTTTTTTTTATCGATTTCAAGAGACTTTTCGGGTTTTTTGGTTGATTTCAAGAGTTTTTCGGGGTTTTCAGTTGATTTCAAGAGTTATATTTATTTATTTTTTGGTTGATTACGAAGTACGGTTACACCTTCTTCAACTTCTGAATATCATATGGTGGTACCTTTTTAAAACGATACGGTTGCACCTTCATAAACATAAAAAATCTAACCTTTCAACGGAAAAATAATATGGTGACAAGTGCCACTGTGTGTGACCTTGTATAGGTCCGTCCATGGTTTCCGTCCTTGTGGTTTCTATCGGTCTTTGTTTTTATAATCTTCATAAGTTATAATTTATTATTATTTTTTACCGGAAGTGGACGACTTTTTCCTTACGACTTAAGTCACCTCAAAAATCGTCCGGATCATATATGGTTTTGTACATAAACGATCTTTCTTGTATTTCCGTAAATAGCTAATATTTATATTTGGTAAGGAGTAAACTTAAAATTAAAAAAATTATGTATTAAAAAAATTGTTTTTAAATTTTTTTATTAAATGAAGTTGGTAAACAAATTTCCTAGTCTCAAATTAATACTCCCTCCGTCCCAATTTAAGTGTCGACTATTGAAATGACATACAATTTTAGACATGCATAATAATTACACTTTTTGGTAAACCAAATGACATATTTACTCTTATTTAATTTCTCTCCCACTCACAACTCTTAAATATTTATGCATTTAAGGGTAAATTTAAGAATTTGGTTATTTATATTTGAAAATAGATACTTATTTTGAAACATATATAAATAAAAATTGTAAAAACTTAAATTAAGACGAGGGAGTACCACTATTTTGATATTTGACTTTTGGGATATGAAAATATTTACATTGATTCTATTGAGGCTTTTCTCTGGAAGGCCCAATTTTTTCAGCTTTCCAAATTTATATAAGAAAACCAGTCCAATCAATATATTACCACCCAAATTGATAAATGGCCCGCAAATCACAACCGTTGGATGATAAACTGAAATTTTGATTTTCTATGTTCAACATAATCTTTTTATTAGAGGTAGACTTATAAAATTTTCTAACTAATAGGAATCTGGCTTAAAAATGAGTTTTAACCAAGTGGTAGATATAGTAAATTGGTAACTTTTGGCCATACGACTTACTCATACTCTTATTGTCATTACATTTTTTTCAGTTTTGAGAAATGAAAAATCGGGTTAATTGGCTTTTCGTTTCTTCTACTCTGTTTTCTATTGACCAACAAAAAGTCATTTATATAAAGCCGGCCTCATAATATTTGAATCTTTTCTTAAAGACCAAAAGTTTAAATTAAATATCCGAATACAATATATAGATCATATGGAAGAAATATAATCGATTAGAGACTCCATTGAAGAGTTGGTGTTGGTCAATGAAACATCAACCTTTTCTTTCAGGACTCTTGCCCTTTCTCTAATCTCTTCATCCACCATTACTCTTCTTATAGCATTTGCTATCTTTTCTCTTTGCAACCCATACTCCAAATGCACCCCAACCCTCAAAGCTTCACTCACGTATCTAGCATTCAACGGTTGATCTCCCTTAATAGGCGAACAAATCATAGGAACACCTTCGCAAATGCTCTCCAATGTCGAGTTCCAACCATTATGGGTCCAAAATGCACCTGTTGCTTTATGAGCTAACACTTCTTGCTGTGGAGCCCATTTTACAACTCGCCCCTTTTCACCAAGAAACCCATCAGGCAAAGATTCGAGCCATTCTGAACCCTTAACGAACCCAGGTCGAACCACCCATAAAAAACACTGCCTGCTATCCACTAACCCATGAGCTATTTCCGAGAAATCTTTCTCATCCACTTGAATCATGCTACCAAAACTAACATACAATACAGAATTGGGTGGTTGGTTATCCAACCATGGGAAAAAGGTTCGATCTTGTTCTAGTAAACTGCACGAAGAGGCTCGGGAATACTTGGGGAATGGTATCAGGAAACTTGGTATCGGAAAGTCACGAAGAACCGTCTCGAGCTCAGGTCCTTCGAGTTCTTTAGACGAGTTCCAGATGATTCCAGAAGATGCTTTTGTCTGTTTCAGCATATTAGCTGAAAACTCCACCATGGAATCTTCCTTGTTCTTGAAACCTGTCTTTAAGATGTCTTTCACTTTGAGTATAGAAAACTCTTCCACTTGTTCTTCCAAATCTTAAGAATCCATGAAATCAAACAATAAAATTAGCATCTAAAGATCATGATTCATTTATGAGAGCTAGCATTAAACAATTAAATAACTAACTTACGGGTGTCGTCAAGTTTGAAGTAACCACGATCATCATCAAGAGGAGGTATCCAAGCATAAATAACAGAACAGAATAAGCTAGTTGTTCTTAAAACAAGGCGTGGGAGATTAAGACTATCAGCAACGGATTGCGAAAAGGGCCAAAGTGCATCGGTGATCAAACACGATTTTGGGGTGTCTGAATCCAACAACAGTTCCAATTCGTGGCGCAATGAATCTGCACCGAATTGATTGAAGAGTGTGAGCCGAGATAAAACAGCGGTTCTGCCTTGTGAGGGTAATTCGGAAAATCGTGGGTGGTTATCGATGACGGATCTGAAGGTGAAATGAGGGTAATTGGATGTTGCAGGTGCGTTGAAGTTGGTATGAAGGATGGTGATGGAGAAGCCATTGGAGTAGAGTAGATCGGCAAGCTGAAGCATGGGGTTTATATGGCCTTCAAATGGCAACGGGAACAGTATAACTCTCCGGCGCCGGCTCTCTGTTTGGTTCTCCATAAGAGTTTGACTTCACAAAGTTTATTTATTTACTTATAGCTGAATAAATATGGCATGAGATAGCCGCCTGACTAATTTAAGTAGACAAGACATAAAAAATGATTAACTCAATCTTTATGGTAAACCACTTCGATATCATGCAATACAATAAAATTTAAAGGATGGTTTTCGTTTATATAATTCATTATTGTTTTAATTTTTATAGATTATAATTTATTATTATATCGTCTCTCATACTTAACGCGTTAGTGGTGAACTATTGACAAGTTAGCCTTAGGGATGAAAACAACAATTAAATGCAAACTATATACATGAAAACCATAATTAAATGCAAACTCACGGGTTGGGTTGATTGGGTTGAAGGCATTTCAACAACCCAACCCAATGTCTTCGGTTTGAAAAAACTCAACTCAACCCAACCCAAACCAAAGTGCAACCCAACCCAACCCAACCCAACCCAACCCAACCCGTGCGGATTAGTCGGGTTGGTCGGGTTAATACTTTGGTACAACAAAATATTCTCCTAACCTTCAATATTTTGTTTTCTGTAGTCTTTTCATAATTTCTTTTTCATCGTCAGCCATTTGGTACAACATATTCATATTTCTTAAATCTTAAGTATATCACATTCATCTCAATGTTATATATATATATATATATATATATATATTCATATTTAATGGACATGTATACAAAGGAAATTATATAGAGATGGAAAATAGATTAACTATATATATATATGAAAAGAGTACGTGATGGTGTAATTGTCTAATATATATTAATAAATACTCAACAATCATATTAATATTCAAAAAATAAAATGATATCGGGTTGATCGGGTTGGGTTGGGTTCAAATAAACGTAACCCGATATCAACCCAATACCTTTGGTTTGAAATTTTTACTACTCGATTAAACATCGGGTTGATTTATTTTACGTCAGATTGGGTTGGGTTGATCGGGTTTTTGAGCACCCCTGATTCTTAACAAACCATAAAACCTACTTTGATTCTATTTGGGATTTTCTCTGGAGATATATTAAACATCACGGGCCCAACTTTTTCAGCTTTCCAAATAAATAAATGGCCCAGAAAGAAATAATCCAGTCCAATAAACTACCCTCCTACTCACAACCCTTCAATTCTAAAAGTCTATCATAGGAGAAAATTGGATTAAATATGAGTTTTATGCCACTATAACATAAAGTTGAGTACAAGTTTTAATTGACAATATGTTTGTGGGGGTCTATGTAGTCCTATATGAGAGCTTTTTTTTAATAGATCACATGTTTAAAACATATGTTTGTCGGGTATGAAGTGAAATTGTCCTAGATAGATGGAAGATGAAACAAAATGAGAGTTTACATATGGTTTCGTAGTTTGTTTGTTTTTAGGAGAAAGAGGACGGTATATAGTTGAAAGTAGTGAATGACTATGGGAGTACGGGTATAAGGTCTTTTTCATAAGTGTATGTAAGATTAGTACAACACTCACAGCAATATGGATTCAAACCATTGAACTTGTGTATATACAAATTGTGTCCTATAAATAGGAATGCTGCTGCACCAACAACCTTCTTTATATACCTCGACATTTTGCCTTTATCTCTAACCATGTGGCAAATCATCGTAAATTGGTAATTTGACTTGTGTCGGCATTCAAGGACACTTAGGTGTTCTGCATTTGCGTTTGTACTTGGGTGTCAAGACCCACATGTTTGTTCTGCTAAACGATTGTTGATTTGTTTATACGTTTGTTTCTACAAGAGAAATAACAACTGCTATTTTGACAACTTTACTTTCTCCCCCTTTGGTATTTCATTTGTTTGATCCCCCGGTTACAATCGTTTTCTGCATCTAATGTTAACTCATAAATGACTCGAAAGACAAAGAAACATCACAAACGATAACACAAATATTATTCATACAATTACAAATTTAACTAAAATTCCAATATAAAATAATAAATTAAAAAATAAAAAAGCAAGGCTTGAACATTCAAATCAAATCAAATCAAAACGAAACTATGCTTTCTCTTTTTATTATTAATTTTGAATAAAAGAGACAACTTTTTCCCACACCCCCAAAATTCCCTTCTTTTCTTCTCTCCTTTCCCTTTTTCACCCAAAAACACCAACTACTTATTTCTTTACTATTACTTACTACCCTTCAAACAACAAAACAAAACCTTGGATCCCCTTTTCTTTTCTTACTTTCTTTCTTTATTTTCTTGATTACTACTCTTGTTGTTGTTCTCTATACTACTAGCACTACTTTTTCAAATTCCTATTCTATCTACCCTTTTCACCATCTTTCTGATTCACCAAATTTGGACTCAATATGTCCATTCTTGAGGAAGGACCACTTCTCCGCTTTCACCGCCGCTCCTCCGCCCTAACAAATTCCCGTTCCGACCGCCGATTGCCATCCCTGCAATAGTTTAACATGTTAATGTTATACATATATATTTACAAAAGGGTTAATAAGTAATTAATGGGATTTGAACTACAAATTAGTAACTACCATTGTCAGAGTGGATGTTTGGATGGAAGTGTGGAATAATGGGGTCCATGTTTTTGTTCAAAGACATTGACTGAGCCACTCTGGCTGGCAGATGAGCAGGCGAACATGCTGTTTAAAATATTAATAAATCAGGATAATCATATCATCAAACAGCAATAAAGTCAAATTAAAGGTATGGATTAAAGAAGTAAAATAAAAAGACAAAGTTGGATTATGGATTTTAAATTAAAGCGAAAAAAGACAGAAACAGAGCCAAAAAAAAACATCATCGGCATCTAGATTCGAATTTTGAAAAAGAAATTTTTGTTTCACTCGCAATTTTTTTAAGAATAAACAAACAAAAATAGATTTAGCAATGTGGGAAATCAAATCAAGATAAGAACTAGTACCTGGATTTTTCTTCGATTCAGGTTGGTCGTTACAGTATCTCCGGGGTAAAAACACGCCGGTGCCGGCACACTCCCTTTTTATAACGGGAGTCCCACGGCCACAACCGCCACCAGATCCGGCGAGAACAGGTTTGGCGATGAACCCATTAGAGGGTTGTTGACGCCGTTGGTTTTCCACAGGGAGGGGAGGCCATGCAGACTGACGAAAACCCACCGGCGGCCCACCTCCACATCGACCACCGCCTCCGTAGTTAGCGGCTCCGGTAACTCTGTAACGAAATTGTTGTTGCTTGATGAATTCTTCACTTCCACTCCTCCATATCGTACAGTTAGGATGATGATGGTGAGAGAAGGGAGGTCCAACTCCAAGAGGACGTGGGGCTACGAGTAGACCTCTGTTGGCAAATACGTCGTCGTTCATCCTCATCTTCATCCTAGCGACTTGGCCTGCGGCGGCGTAGATTAGATCCCAGGCGTCCTCCTCGGCTCGAACAAACGGCGTTGCCGGAGATGAACGAACATGAGTAGGACCGGAAACAGGCCACCTCAAAGTCGATTCCGGCGAACCGGAGAAAACCCTCTTCTTCTGTTCAAACAAAAAAAAACACCCAAATTAGAAAATAAATTATACACCCTTATGAGTTTCGATTCGAAAAGTAAAAGTAAAAATACCTGAAGAGGGTAAGGGTTTATGAGGCGTTCCTGCAAGGAAAAGGAACGAGTGAAGCGGCGAGTTAACCCAGAGAAGTCGTCGTCGTCGCTCTCTGACTCGTTAGAAGATGAAGAGGCGAACTCGTAGGGGAAATCAGAGGGGAAAAGGAGTGGGGTTTTGGTGTCCATATGATCGGTGGAGAGAAATTCCGACGGAAGCCAAGAAGCAAGGTCGGCGAGAGTGTCAGACATTTGGGGAATAGAATGGATTATGGGAATGGAAGAGAAGAGAAGAAGTGGAGGGATGGAGAAGATATAATAATGAAGGGAGTGAGTGAGTGAGTGAGGATTAAAATTAAAGAAATTCAAGAGAGTGGAGGGAATGTTCAAGAGACAGATTTGCTTTCCACCAAGGATTCCAGGGTTTTTTCCCTTCTAAATTTTTTATACTTATTTAATAATATACCATTTATTCTTATTTATTTGAGTCCAGAGTTTTTGAATTTTGTAAATTCAAATTTGTGTTTTTTTAGATGAATTTGGAACCGACCACCATTCTACTCCTTCAATTTATTCTCGAAACCATTCTTTTTCATTTTCATTTTTATCTCTACGTCAGTAAGTTTGTAAGTATTGTGGAATTATAAACGACGTCATTTTTGGTCAAATGTTATTATAGTCTATAAACTATGTCCATAAGTATTAAAGACCTTACCCAAAATTAATTCAAACAGCGTGGAGACATGTGTCAAGTCCGTAAATATCACAAAGGCGGCGCCCAAAATGACGTCATTTTAGTGGGTCCATAATACTTACAAAGTTGTGTTACGGACGAGTGATAAATTGGTAAAAATAAAAGAAAGATGATTATGAAAATAAATAAAAAATATATATTTTGGTCATTTAAATCAAATACTATTATTTATTTCTAAAACATAAAATTTTCACCCTAACATCCAAATTCTAATATTTTTTCATCAATTCAAAACATATTGTAGGCATTTAAACGTGACATATAACTTTTATTAACTTTCATGAAAATCGTCCGTGCTCTGTGGCTTTAATTTCACATCCAAAAAACCATCCATATAAATCATTTATCACATTTTGACTTTCTAATGTAAAGTCAATTGTTGGTTTATTAAGTTCGAGTCTCGTTTTATTCCACAGCCATATTTACATCCATGCTTAAGATATCATGCAAAAATCAATGACATGATTTGATTGAATTCATTTTCACTCATGCACTTGTATAAACCTTCTTCTTCTAATTATAACAATCAATTTCTTAATAAAAAAACGTAATAATCGTAAAACTTCAATTATAGATTAAAATATTTGTTTGATTAACATTTTTCGAATAACTTGTTTCCTCTGAATTTATTGGGATAGAGTAAATATTTACATACATCTTACTTTTTTTTTTTTTAAATTCCTACTCTTCAGGAGTTTTATCGAGTTTATTTGTTTTGTTTTCATATATCCTTAATTCACTTGTAGTCATTGCTATGCAAGCTTGTACTTGGTTTGGTTGGGCTAAGTGATAACCAACTTTATTTTTTCCTAATTGGTGCTAAACTATCAATTATCTCCTTTCTTTATGAAAAGCAAAGTAGTCCATTTGTATGTAGGGTCTTATTGCTTGGCTTCCAAGTGATAATACATAGGCTAGCCAACTCATGAAATAATATATACACACATGTATGTATGTATATTGTGAAAAAAATTATATAAGAAAAACAAAAAAATTAACAACGTAGCAATAAACTATTCGTATGTGAACCATTCGTAAACTGAAAAAAATTAATTTAAATGTGTATTTTTAAATCTACTATTTTATTTTACCAGGGTTCACAACTAATAATTGATTTTTATACCTTTTTTTGAACCACCTTTGTATGTATATGTGTTATTTATTAGCAATAAATACAAATGATTGAAGGTTTATAGTAATTAACGAGTATTTAATTATGTAAGTAAAAGTTATTGCATAGTAGTTAGCTTAAAGTTTACACTTGCTTCCACCTAGTATTTAAAACAAATGCAATGAAAAAAGGAGTTGATCATAACATCACCCTCATCATGTTAATACTTACATGAATAAAACCCATCATAAACTTAGATTTTGATCATCATGTTTATTGATCCCCGTAGAATTCGGCTTCGTATTACGCATGTTTTGAATGATAGCTTTATGACAATTCTTTATGTAGTATGTCTTTATAATAAAAATATTGATGTATCTCATATATAATGGTTCTTAGAGCATCTCCAATAAAGGTTTTTACAAAAATTTCCTTTTTATACATTTTTTTTTATCACATCAATGTTATCTCATCAAATTAGAATCTCAATCAATAATTTCACAATAAAGGTTTTTAGAGCATCTCCAATGGAGGTTCTTATAAGAACCTCCTTTTTGTGAGTCTCGCTGATTAAATAAGTTATATTGTAATAATTAAATAAGTAAATAAGTAAAAAAACATAAGTGAAATTACATTTATCACAAAAATCATGCTAAGAACCAAGGTTCCTGTTGGAGTACTTGTTTGGGCAAAATTCTCAAACACTCGACCGTTGACTAAAACGTCCGACCAAAGACTTTATACTATCCCAGGATGTCAACCAAAGCCCCAAGGAGCAATGGTCGAATAGAAGGCTCGACAACAGACGAAAAACGTTTGACCAATGATCCTCAGCGACTTCTACATATCGATTGCAACATAGGAAAACAGAGGTCAAGCACAAACTCTCGACCAAGGGATAGAACAAGCGACCAAATATATTTTACGAATTGTGAAGCAGCAGTCGAACGGAAGTCCCAGATGAAACCTCTGAAGCCCGACACACGCTCGACTCGGAACCATTACTACCAAAATCCGTTACTTCCATCAATCAGCCGTTATTTCCCCCACATAATCGTTTGGTGGTTATGCATAAACACCATCAAAAGCATTTATGGATGCAATCAATGGTGACTGACCGTTACAAGTAACCACAAATATAAAAGTAAAGGTTCGAGTTATCAAAAAGACACGAAGAATCTCCCCCGAACAAAGAGAATCACTTCAGCACTCTCGAAACCAGAGAACACATAATAGCTCTCTAAACTTCATACGCTAGTACAGTCTTTATATACTTTCTTTTTTACTTGTAATCGTACGACCTCTGTTCTAAAGGACGACGCCTCTACTTGCCGTCGTTTTTCATAGTGCATCGACGATATTAGCCTATCGTCCGCGGTTTTTTCCCTCGTTCAAGGGTTTTTCCGCGTCACCAAATCTCTTTTCTCTTGTTTACTTTTCGTTTTACTTACGTCTGTTGAGAGAATCATTCATTTGATCGATCAGGTTCACAAGTACCTTAAGTTGACCTTGTTAAGTTAATTTTTGGCATCAACAACACTTATGGCTTGCACTACTAGAAAATTGAGTATTTTAAACGGAAAATGTCGTTGAATTTTTTTTTTACGAATTTTAGAGGATTATTGACAGAACATAATTTTTTTACGAATTTTCAACGAATTTCCGTTGAAAATCTCTCACAAACATATATGCATTTTCAACAAAAAAATTCAAAGAAATGTCTCTTCAATTTTTTTTTGGTTGAAAATGCATTTTGTGAGAGATTTTCAACGAAAATTCGTAGAAAATTTATGTTTTGTCAATAATTCCTTTAAAATTCGTAAAAAAAATTCAACGACATTTTCCGTTGAAAATTTTCGTTGAAAATACTCAATTTTCTAGTAGTGTTGTCAGGTTCATATAATAAGCTCTTCACAATAGTAGTTCTTACAAGCTAATGCATTTTTTGCTTATGTGAACCTTACATTGGAGATGTTCTTAGTATCTTCAACAAATTCTTAAAAGTAGAGATTTTATGGATTTTTGAAATCTAAAACTTTATTAAAATAGAGAAAGTAGGAGAAAAATAAATTATTGGGGAGCGCTAATGTCACGCCCTTGGGAATAGAAAATGTTTGTGTTGTGTATAGAAATTTTTGTAATATTGTAATACTGGGAATGTAAAATATTGGTTTTGATATAGATGTATGTGAAAAAAAATTCATTTATAGAGGTGTCATTAGTAACATCTAGAGATATCATGAAATGTAATCTCCAAAAATGATTACCTATAAAATAGATTTTTTTTTATTTTTCTTACAACTTAGAATTTTTGTAATTAAATTACATGATAGATAAATAGCATAAGATAACATCCAAAATAAAAAATATATTTAAGATAAATATAATTTTTTTAGATATTTTTATTTTGATTCTCCATTTTAAAATTTTTGTTTAAAATGCTGTTATATATTACTTGTAAGTCTGTTAACTTGATTTTTATTGCTTCGTTTTATGTGATTTTTGTAGTGTCTTCGTATTTTTTTTAAGAGGTTTGATTTTAAAAACTAATAAAAGTTGATTGAGAAAAATATAATGGACGTAGAGAGAATTTGGAAGATTTTTTTTATCATAATAAGGTATTTTTGGTTATTATTTTGTCGTTGTAACGATAAATAATGAAATTATAGTTACTAAGAGCATCTTCAACAATTTTCCTATAATTTTTTCAAAATGGAGAAGCAAATAATAAAATCTCTAAAAAAAAATTACATTAATCTCCAACAAGTTTCCTATAATTTCTTTAAAATAATATTAAAATATTGTATATTCTATTAATATATTATTTCTCTCATTAAATATTTATTTTTTAAAATTTTCTATTGATCAATTTATTTGGTAATCATTTTTGGAGTTAACTCCATATTTAGAGAAAAACTCACTCTCTCTCCTAATTTTTTTATTTTGGAGAAAGTTTTGGGGAAGCTCTTGGAGCAAAATTTTTGTCCAAAATCCCTATATTTTCTTTTTTATTTATTTTGGGGAAGCTCTTGGAATGCTCTAATATATATATATATAAGTGTTAAATTATGGTTAGTAATATAATAAATAAAATTTAGGATTAAATATTTAAAATTTATGAGAGTATGGAATGGGAGTTGAGTGTGGTAATTTTAAACATGAAAATGGTGACGGCGCATCCGGTTTAAACGGTCGGCTTCTATCCCAAAAATAAAAGAAATCGTACAGCCACATTAATTAATGGCTGGACGGACCTGAACCTTATGTTTCAATTCTATTTATTCCTGTTCCCGCCAAAACTATACAAACACCTTGTTCTTCTCTATATAGGATAAAATCGTTCTAATAAATACTTGGGTTTTTTTTTGTTAAGTATTTATTAAAATGCTTTTTAATAATAAGTTTAAAAAGAAACAAGTTTATGCATTTCTTAAAGTAATATCTTGTTCTTTAAATGGTTGTTTATCACATATTTATCGGGTAAATTTTTAACGAGTGTTATTTATCTTAGTAAGTAAACATGATGGTAACTTGCTAAAAGTTTACCGACAAAATACATTTACTAATAATCTATTTTAATAACGAAAATATTACCCCATAAGGTAAGTGAAGATAATGATTATCATTGATAAACGGTTGCTTAGTAAATGTTTAATGAGGGAAAGTCTATATGTTTAACTTATCACTTAAAATTTATAGGGTTGAGTCTCGGTGAGAATTAGGGTTAAGATGAGAATTGCAAGAAGCTATCTCCATTATTGATGCACATTATGATGAGATACACTGAGATAAAATGTAACGTATCAATATTCATATCAAACACGATTTATGGGTGTTTGAAATTAAAAATGATTAAAAATTCAGATCTCTTTTTATATTTCTCACCTTAACGCTTCTTACATGATCATTCATCAAAATTTATAATATAATATTTTTAGTTTAGTTCGAAGAAAAAATCACAACTACCTTTTAATCATGAATTTAATTAAAAGAAAAAGTGGATGGAGTCATAAATTTGAATGGCCAAGATGTAGTTTTGAATTGAATCAAAATAGCGGTAAAATGCTCGCATTTTTTCATTTGAATTTTTCCAATTTTTACATCATGGATAAATGGATGGATATGATTTGTTTAGCTTCAAGATCAAGATATTTTCCACTTTCTGGCTGCCAGCTGCTCCATTTTATTAATTAAATAAAAACAAAACAGCTTACATTTTTCTTTATAATAAAAATTAATATTAAATATGTGTGCTTGTGATACTATTACATCAGATCTTTTTTGACATGTTAAATAATACTTTAGGTATTTCAAAATTAGATAAACAACCTATTGAATTAGGCATCAAATCAAATTTATGACCATAAAACAATTTTTTTTTAGAGAAACAAGATGTTTTCTCTAAGATTTATAGTAGAAAGAGTGTCTGAAGTGTGTTAGAAAAATGAAATTATAATGTTATAATAACAAGATTTTAAAAAATAGATTATTATATCGTAGATTTTGCTTATAAATAAGATTATGCATCTTTACGTTCTTATTTGTACTTATACTAATTAAATAAATTATTAAGACTATGCATGACAACTATATAACCAATTAAAATAATTTATATGTATTTTTAAATTATGTGAAAAGGGTTAGGTTCAAATGTGAACTCAATTTTGGCTGTGAACGTGAGGACGAATCTCAGCCACACATGGTGGACTCGATCACGGAGAATTGACGCAATTCATGGGAAGGTGGTGATTATTAAAGGAGAGGCAGGGTTAAAGCGCGCTTTATTGACGGATAAGTAGGCGAGATTCGTTCTCGCGTTCTGACCAAAAAATGAATTCACATTTGAACTTTCCTCTATGTAAAAATATGTATTTATTTGGGCTCCAAAATGAAATGTGATGTGTTGGGGGGTTTCCCGCCATAAATCAACAATCGTTATCGAATTGCAAATGTTTTGGGTGGAGGAGATATCTGAACAAGTGGGGTCTTTCCTTTTCTCCTGTTTCTCTCGGATAACACCAAAAAATAAAATTATATTCTTTTGTTTTCAAAAAGTCAAACATTTTGTTTTATCAAATTCAAAAATAAAATAATTTTATAAACAAACAAGAAAGGCTAATGACACCTCTATAATATGCTAATGACACCTTATAAAATGAATCATTCTCACACATGTCAATATCAAAACCCTTTTTCCAATTTCCAAAGGTATAAAAGTGCAAGAAATTCCGTACAAACCCCTACTAAGAGGGTATCATTAGCACTCTCCTAAACAAATACACCACGATGGGTCGGGTCATATATATATGGATACAACATTAGTATTTATTTTTTATAATATATGTATATAGGCATGGGATCGTGTGAGAAGCGTAAGAACGGATTTGAACCCTTGATCATTTTTAATCTCACACCCACCCATGAATTATGCTCCTTACGAGAATTGATCCGGTGCATCTCATTCTCATGTGCATCCAACAAGGGAGATCCTTTCTTACACTTCTCAACATAATTTCGCTTCTCATCGAAACCCAACCATATATATATATATATATAATGAGAACATGGTTGATGCATATATGCTGGGTGTTACAAATAGAGGGCCTGATGCATGTGATGACGATGATGGGTGAACCATACCGTATCATATACGAACCAGCTTTTGGTTTTGGTGGTTGCATCTCAATCCACTTCAACCATAACCCCTTCATCAATTTACTCATTCAATTTTCTTTTTTTATTAATCTTTATATATATATATATAATATGAAACAGACACATTAAGTTTGCCGTTGCTTACACCCTCAAGTCTCAATAATATAAAGGTCTTGAAACTTACCCTATTATTTTTTGCATTTTGATAAATAGGCCAAAATTAACCAATGATTTTTTTAATGAAAATGTAAATCTTAAATTAGACAGGGTCAAAAGTTAAATTGTATGTTAGAAATGTAAACAAGAATTTTTTATATTGATGTATATGTATAAGATATTAACATGTCATATAGTACTTAAAAAATGATGGGATACATTTAGCCTAAAAGTCAAATGTACCGTTCAAAGTACTCTATTAATAATCCTATATGGCCTTTATCACCGATACCTGTAATTTCACATAGTTGAGTTCAAGTTATGGTTAGAAAGATGAGAAATGATATTTATTATTGGATCAATCGTAATTGAAGATTAACACTAATGAAATGTATCGAGATGCACCACAATAATTCCAGTGAGGAGTGAAATTCATAGGTGAGATTAAAAGCGATCAACGGTCTCCAAGCAAATTGTAACATATATTATTCGTTTTGTCCATACTTGAACTCACGGTTTGAAAACACGTATGACAAATGAGGTATCAAGTCCCTTATAAGGCAACATTTGTTCATCTCCCCAACCAACGTGAGATACAATAATCTACCCCCCTTTGAAGTCCAGTGTCCTCGCTGGCATACCAGTTTGGTTCCCAGCTCTGATATCAATCGTAACATCTTAGGCCAAACTGTACCGGATATTGTCCGTTTTGCTCACAACTGGACTTACGGTTTTAAAACGCGTCTGATAGATGATATATCAATGGTAAATATAAGATTACAGTCTAAACCCCTTCTTATTCTTTCACTTAACAATTATTTTCACACAATCTTTCCTCTAATTTAACAATGGTAAATATAAGATTACCACCCAAATATATATATATATATATATATATATATATTGTACAAGTAGTGAGTCATTACTCGATGATTAGGTTTATTGTTTGAACTAGTTATTCATTTTATATGGTTCCTCAAAATTTTTACAAAAGTTTGATCGTTTCCGAAATAAAACAAATGCTTAATAAGCATATGATAATTTGAGTTAATAACTTCTTACATGTTATATTTTGCATAAGTAATTTATCCGATGTAATTGGAAGATGTATCTAGTGGATGGCTTATATTTCATGTTTATTCAAAATCTAAAGAGAAATATCGATGAAATATACATATTTACTTTTAGATATAATACTTTTATCCGGTGACATCACATTTAATAGCATCTTATGTTTTTAATTTTAGTTGGTGATATTCTTATTATGCCATCCATAAAACAATATCTATAATTTTTTTGGGTGATTAATAAAAAATGTTATCTCATTATTAGGCTTCGTTTTTTTTTAACGTTTTACTCCATTTAGTAACGTTTTATAGCATCAAAATTATGTAATAAAGAGTAAAATATTAAATTTGTAGACATCATGATTTAATAAATAATACAAAAGAGTGATAAATAGGTATATTATAGATGGGAGATAGTTGGAATTAAAACGGACATGTGGATCCATAAAGATGGCGCAATAATGTTGAAAGGTACAAATAAATCATTATTTTGTTTGTTTAATTAGGTCATGGATGCACATGCAATTTCCTGTACTTTAGTTTGGTTTGCTTTGATTTGATTTTTGCCATTTGTTTACATTTCCCATCCAGCTACAACAATCATGGGAACGACATATTAATTAATTAATTAATTAGTTATTAAATACATACCCTATCATATTTTATGTTATTTTTCATTAGTTTTTATATAAGTTACACGAGTCTTTAGATAGTTTTTGTTTTTACTGAAATGGTGTTTATATATTTAAAAAGACATAACAATAAATAAATAAATAAAGACGTGGGACATAAAAGGTGTCGGGGAGTACATTCCACACCACACCACCACTTTGACGACATTGTGTTGTGTCTTTCCTTCCTCGGTGTCGTCCCATGTTTTACTCCCCTATTCCCATTCCCATTCCCATTTAGATATAGATTCCCATGCTTCATCACTACCAAATTAATTATTTGATCACTTTTTAATTATATTTATATAATTAATTATATAAAAAGAGGCATAAGATCGTGTGCGAAGAAGAGTTACAGTAAGAAATGATCTAAACCCTTGATCACTTTTAATCTCATACCCACCCATGAATTGCGTTTTAGAAGAAAGTTGATCTGGTGCATCTCGTCCTAATATGCATCCAAGAGTGGAAATCTCTTATTACGCTTCCCACCTTAACTCTCCTTCTCATTGAAACCCAACCCTATAAAAAGAATATGATAACATAAATTAACCTAAAAGATCTTATCATTTGGTAAATTTATCCTTAAATGAAAAATGAAAAGAATATTACACACCACGGAGTAGAGAAACGTATTTGTTTTAAAATATCAAACAAACTTGACATAAAATGACCCTCAAAGCACACATACAATATGAAAACATCAAAAAGGCAAACAAAGCTATCACAGTACAACAAATTTGATTGGTTTGCTGTTGAATACAATTGATGTATTTCGAACCAAATCTTCTTAAAACCATGAACAAACACGTACTCATTTTACACTGCACAAAGGAAGTATGTTGCTATACATGACCAACAAGAACTAGTCGACATCCGTGAAAAAATATTCATTAAAATCTTGTTAATTTTCGGCATTCACTAGCGATACCTGCAAATTATAATTCAAGCTCTTAAATACAGAGTTTCTGAATTGGAAATGAAGAATTTTTTTATGTATCGTCATTTACCAGGAGTATATCTTCATCTGTGCCATATGATTTGCGAGCTTCTTCCAAGCATTTTGAAGAGATCCTTTCACGTTTTCTGTATAATAAGATATTAAGTATGCCACTTTTTATTTGCTGAAATGGCCAACGATCAAGGGGAGAAGAATGTAAATGATATTTTAGTACCTAGAGCTGGCTGGATCTCGGATCTCATATTCGTCGGTAACAGCATCATAGCCACAGATAACAACATAGTGACCTATATAAAGTCATCAACTTCAACCATTAACAATTTCCTCCATTTTCATCTACAAGTCTGTGTCATCCATCATCAAACTAGGATTCTTACTCCAGGAGTATATATAAGCAATTGAGAAAGCCAACATACAATTTTTATGACAAAGGATTTGGATCATTTTCAGAAAGATGGTTTATTTTATCTAGGGTCTTTTTGAAGTTCTTTGTCATTATTATGTTGAATAATGAAAAGTAAACAGAATAGAGAATATGAGAAATGTCAAGAGACAAGTTAGAATTAGATTATGGTCATCACACGTCCCAAATAACCGCAAGAAGAAACTAACGAGTCTTCCAGAGCAAAAGCAAGTTTTGTTTTTGTTGAATACTTTTAAGAGTCAAAAGGTCATGTCTCACCAGTATAAGCTGCAGTGCCATTATAAAATTGTGGTATACGAACCTCCTCCTTCCAAGGCTTACTACAAAAATTCAAATTAATTATAGGAAGTAAGCTTCTTGATTTGATGATAAATCACCCATCTGTAATTTTCCTTACACAAATGCAACTTTGCAACAAATAAGAGTTAATGCAGATGATTTTTGCAAATGTAGATTCAAACAATCCAAAAGAAGAAGCAACACATTTAACAGAAGATAATATTGCCAACCGGAAATGCTAAACTTTAAGTAACATACCTTAATATGCACTGGTCAACTAGAGCAATCACAATATATTTTCCTGATAAGATCAAAAAGATGATTTCTTCTCCTGCAACTGACCTGCGCTGTTAGCAAGGAGAAATGTGTTTACTTGTTTCAAGCATCTAAAGAATTTTCAATATCTAGCAAACAACAATAACATCCACCCCCGGGGTTAATTTGAAAAATTTAATGTTTCTAATCAAAGTTGTATAGTCCTCGAGATTCAACCAAAAAAATAGAATTTTTATTCAGATGTCATGAAAATTATCAACTAGATTTGACATATTCGAAGTCAAGGACTAAAAGAGCTTTTAGAAACTTTTAAGTTCATAAACCACCACTATTTTGATATATGAATTCAAGGGACGGGCATCAGGATGTTCAGTGGTTCTACCTCTATCTTTATTCCCTCTTCTATTGATCTCTGAAATAGCATATCTACTCTCCCTATATCATTAGCCAATTGCTCCTGCAAAAACCAAAATGATATTATGAAGATAAAGATAAGTGGTGTATTTGTAAAAGATACAATACACCAGCAAATTTGATACATTACTACTTAGTGTCATATCATATCATATCATATCATATGCATTTGGAAAGTAGCACAAGAGATGTCTAGGTTGCAAAACAAAAGCACAAACACTAGTTTATAGTATCCAAGAATGTAACTAAAATCTGAATTTGAATCTGGGAGGATTCATATATCAATTCTGTTTGTGAGACAGAAAAAGTTACCTTGTAAAATGTCTCCACTGAAAAATCTGGATTAGCCCCGAAAGTTACTGTAAAGTATGAGAATTTAATAGAAAGCTTTTGCAATAAATATGCCAGATCCACAGTCCATATACTACAAAATCACAAACAAATAAAAGTTCATCAGAAATTTTACATTTTGGAACGTCACCACAAAAAAGCAGCACTTCCCTTTTTGGCACCTTAATTCCTCATAAGATTAACAAACTGTAGAACTGATTATTTTAAATATCTATATGAACTGTTAATGCATCCACTTGAAGTGACCTCAACCGCCTAGCCTTGCTTAATGCCTTTTAGGGTCAAATAAAATACAAAACATGTGCTACCTAAAGGGTTTTATACATTTTTGGATTTAGCAAGACCCTACAACTTAGAACCAGCCAAGTATGAAAAGGATATACAACTTAGCACAATAGATACAAAAGAAAGTAGAAGATACCTGGTTGTACAACACAAATCCTCCAGATCTTGAATATCATAATGGTTGAGACCAAGCGTTCTCAAAACCATCAAAACACAAGCAAGACCACAATCCCATGAACGTGACTGTTTTATATGTGGGACCTACACCGTAAAAAGAACTTAACTAAATTGGGGGGAAAAGAAATACCTGAAACACATTGAGAAACTAGTTTCCTTAAAGATTATGAATAGAAGTAAATGAACTTACTTCAACAAAGTGTGAGTGAGCCATGTCTGCCTTGTTGACGTTATCATTGTTCAGTGAAGATTGGAAATTGTATGGTTCAGCTAAACTTGTATCATCTTCCTCTTCTGGAATATTATGTCCTTCGGCTTTTAGTAGCTTGTTTAAAAGGATATGTATAGGCCACATCTATAACCAAGGTAGCTTCTGAGTCACTAGAGTCTACACAGAATGCAATGATCGACAAAATATGCAACTAATCTAGGTTGTACTTCAGTGACTGCTTTCAGAAATAACAGTTCCTGCACAATTTTGTGTATATCAATTAGGAATCAGGTGCAAAATTAAGACCTACAGTCCCAGTGACAAAAGCTTTGCAAGCTGTTTCTAGTCATTACTGAATGACTAAAGCTTTGCAAGCTGAAAATCTAATTGCTACAGCTTGCACAATTGATTATTGAAACACCCTCCAGTTTTTTCATTGGCCACACTTTTGCCTTGCACACATCCCTCATTGCTTCCATGATAACGTAGAATGGCATATGCTTGTATAGAAAAAGTCAATTGGACCTTATATAGTTATATGATTCAATAAGCTTGTGACACACGCAGTTGAGCATTGTGACACTAAATCAACAAAGACTAGAAACAAAACAAATGTTTTGCTGGTTAATGCCCAACTTCCTGGAGGTTGACTCTATCATAAAGTAATTTTGTCTCTCTTACAACCAGCCTACCTTTGTATAAAAAAACAACTTATTTCCCCCCTAACTGACTTCACAAACGGTCAACAATGAGGGCTGCTACAAAGTGATTTTGTTCATACACCCCTTGACCAATGTTCATCAATATCCTCCCGCCAAAGCTCTGGAAACAAATAAATACGAAACAACAGCTAATATAAAATCCAACTTGTAGTGCATCCCTCCATGAACAATCACTTTTTCTTTGGAGATTATGACCATAGAGATTAGAGAAGTAAGCATACAAAAAAAGTATATATATACACAAACAATTACACACAACTCAAATATGTAGCAAGTACAAGCCTCCAGTAGAGCAACCAATAGTACTTCGATAGAGGCAGAAGGGAGAAGGGTTTAAAGCATGAGCCATGAAGGAGATGTTTTAAGGTTTGGGTATTATAGAGAAAGAGGCTTGAAGTTATAAGAACTGGGTATCTAGTATTAAGGTTTGACTTATGTCATCTATTTTGATAACTCTTTTTTTAAGAAGTCTAGGAAAGAATACGAGAAAACTTGTTTAATATTAGGATTTGACTTGGTAACTTAATAACGCTTTGTGAGACGCGCCTAGGCCCACAAGGCACCTCAACCAAGGTGCGGGGCCTTAGTGAGCCTCATGAATACGCCTAGCCTCAGACTTTAAAAAGGCCCAAGACCTTGAGCCTTATGAGTCTCAGAGCCTAGACGCACTATGGTCAAATCTCTTTGTTGCCGATTTATTCCACACTGTTGGTTTATCTCTGTTTTCTTGATAGAATCTTGGAATTTTGAAAGTGACGCATTGAGATGGCAGTTGGGGTTAGGGTTTCAAACATGGGCGGATACTCATCTTGTTGAAGTTGGTGAGCAAAGTCCTGGTCATCTTCAAGAGCCAGTGCTCTAATACCAATTGATGCACATCGTTGTGCATCACGACACCATGTCAACAAAGAATACGAATAAAACGAACACTTTGTTGGTTATTCCTAATTCCACTTTGATGGAGTTTACAAACTAATTTTCATCTCTTACAAGTTACAACCAACCTACCTTCTTATTTTTAGCCTCCTCCTAACCGACTTATTTCCCCCTAACCAACTTAAAAAATGATCAACAATCACGACCGTTGCAAAGTAATTGCTGCATTCATCGAACATAAACTTATTTATAATTCAAAAAAAAATTGATCACAAGAATCATAAGTCAAGTATTATATTAAAACTAAACTAAATTTCTCAAACAAGATGAAGAACCTGTAAGCTATAACGATTCTATAGAAATTTTCCTACTTGTATAAATAACAAAAGAAAAGGCTACATAAATTTTATGAAAACATAAGGATTAAACATGAAAAGAAATAGAATCGAAGAAGTAGGGAAAAAGGGTCAAATACCTTCCGGGTCGAAGTCGATTCTGGATCTGAATAAGGGTTTGACGCTGTTCTATAATTCACCTTTTCTTCCTCCGATTTCTTCCGTAAGCCGTTCTCTTTTTTCTCCAGTTTTTTCGCGTATGATGCGATGAATATTGTGAAAGGCCATAGTGGATTTTGCGTTTTTATTGTTATAATTCACGATGTAACGTCGATGCCATCGGCTTATCAACCACCGGCTTTTGATCGGAATATTCTCCAGTTGGATCAATAGTTCTGTGGGTTCAAAGGGCCCAAAGGCCCAAACAGCCAAATGGGTCGCTCCATCTCATTAATTATATATATATATATAGGGTAGGTTCAAATGTGAACTCAATTTTGGTTGTGAACGTGAGGACGAATCTCAGCCACACATCTTCGGTTATGGTGGACACGATCACGGAGGATTGACGCGATTCATGGGAGGTGGAGATTTTTAAAGGAGGGGAACCAGGTCAAAGCCGCCTTTATTGACCGGATAAGTGGCCGAGATTCGTCCTCACGTTCACAATCAAAAATGAATTCACATTTGAACTTTCCTCTATATATATATATATTTTTTTTTTTTCTTTTTAAACGCTCCATCTCATTATATTTAAACATAAAATAATTGCCTTAAAGAATTTGTAAGGTACGGTATCATGTTTTTTTCACACAATATTGTGTACTAACCAATTATAATTGGTACGTAAATATTTATATCATGTACCAACCAACTCTACTTGATACCAATTTTTTTCGGTTGATACGATTTTGTATCAACATCTCAAAAATTGAAGTTACAATTACAAACTCATTAACATAAGTATAATCTATTGTCTAAATAATTTAAGACAAAATTGGAGTGAAGATATGCACTGAGAAGAGAATAAGACAAGGCTATTGATTATAAGTTATAGGCTTAGGGAGTTAGAGTTGATATGATTTATGAGTCGTTCACCCATGACTATGTAAGTCGGTAACCGAGTGAACAAAAAATGAGTAAAATGTTAAATTAATAAACGATTAAAATCCTCTAAAAACAATGAGATGCGTTAATAATTAAATATAATTAATTTATTTAATAAATAAATAATATATAAGGTACGATTTCCAATACCACGTACCAACCAAGTTTATGAAGTTGGTACGGTAGTACCAACCAATTTAATTAGTACCAATTAAATTGGTACGGTTGGTAAAACAATTGGTTGGTTTGTCGTTGTACAAATTTGACACTCTAGATAAAAATTAAACTTAATATATTAAATTACACGTGAACCCGTCTGCCGCATATTTGTAAAAATACGAAACTATACATTTATCCTTGGGATAGCCATACGAAGAATTATTCGATGATTCATGGTCAATGCTTTAACATTGACCAGATAAAACTATGATCACTTTTTACTTATTAAATATTCGTCACTCTCAGATGAACCTTTCATATGATACTATATTGACATATATAATTTACTTATTGTAGTAATTTGGAAAAGTACGTGTCACAGATAGTTTTAAGAAATCAAGTAACCATGTCTCTCTCCGTCATTGCCACATTGTTAATCTCTTCCTTCCCCATCGTTGTCGTATGTGAAAGAGAAAGGTGATTAAAATAGGAAAAAGGAAGAAACCATTTTCCCAATTAAGGGACGGATCCAATGTTAAAAAGAATAGGGGGAAAGGACCCCAGACAACAGGTAAAGAAAACAAAATTATATAGGTCAAAAAAACTTAAAAATACAAAACTTACTATTAGTTCCCCTCATTAAATTTTTCCAAGAGACTACATATTGCCGACGATTGCCAAAAACACTAAAAAGTCTCTTGAAATCAATGAAAATAACCCAAAAAGTCATTCGAAATCGACAAAAACACTAATAAATCTCTCAAAATCAACAAAAAAACTTTAAAATCCTTCAAAACGGTATAATTAGGGTAAAAACACATCGTATGATTTTATGCACCTTTAGTCTACTTTACTGGTGACGTTACTGTAGATCCGACACTGCCCCCAATTCATCTAATACAGTGATTACACACTATAGGATACTTGTATATTTCTATCATAGTGTTCGGCTCACTTCGTTCGTTATCTTTTTTTTTACCAAGGCATTAAAAAATAATTCATAGAACAATCACTCGAACACACAAATATTTTCACATTTATGCAGACAAATAGTTTTAAAATACATGCAAGACAAATAGTTCAAACATTTGATTCATTTAAAATACATATTTTAAATTACATTTAATAAAACTTTATACACAAATAGATGGTATTTTGCAATTTCATAATTATTTTAAAAGAAAAGCTATATAGTTTATATACGTAATTAAAATTAGAAGATGTACCAGCTGCAATGGAGCGGAATTTAAATATTTCGTCAACATTAACGTTAGAAGCCTCGAACTCTTTTGAAATATCAAATTATCTATCATTATGAACTTATAAATCGGCATCCATTATTTTTACAAACCCAAGTACAATACTAATTTAAAAAGAACAAAGTAGCACATTTATGATACATTTGAGGAAAATGTAAAAATGATAGATGCCGATTTATAGGTTAATAATGATAGATAATTTGATATTTTAAAAGAGTTCGAGACTTTTAATGTTAATGAAATATTTAAATTCTGTTGCATTGCAGCGGCTACGTTTCTAGTAATGGTATAATTTGTAAAAAAAGAAACTGTTTATTTTAATATGATAGGGGTGTAAAATGAAAAATAAAATAGTAAGAGATATGAACGAAATTTAAAAACTAATTATAGTATAGATAAGAGTGTAAAATGAAAAGGTAAATAAATTAAATAAATAACTATAGGGTATAAAATGTAAATTTTTTAAAAATAACTCGTTACGTATTCATGTATATAATAATATGATTAGCTCGAAAAATATTCAATATTGAGCTCATTTTGAAGGTATTGATGACACGATCATAATGGTATAATTTATAAAAATAGAAACTTGTTTTTTAATTGTATTATGATTCATATTTAAACTATTTACGTTAATATGATAAAGGTATAAAATGAAAAATAAAAAAGTAAATGACATAAAATAAATTAAATAACTAACTATATGGGTGTCAAGTGTAACTTAAAATTTTAAAATAATTTAATTTATAGATTTATATAGAAACCTAGGAGGTTGGAGTAAAATTTTAAAACTTTAGATATTATATCTCATGCAAAAAATATTGTACATTTTAAAAATGTAAACTTAACCGTTTATTATACTTTATATAATAGTATGGATTATCAGGTGGTGCAACGATTTTAAACATGCTAACCACATTGTAATTTATTTTACAAGACTATCGTTAAATCTAGCAAATATGAGGGTCTACAAAAGCTTTTGACTGCAACTGGAGGGGTCTATATGACATTTTGCTGAAAGGTTACAAGAGGCCTGCGTAAATTACAACAATGCCCTCGACTAGTTTTACTTTTGCTTATTTGAAAAAGATACCCATAAGAATGGGCCCACATTATTCGAAATTCAAACTATAAGCCGGCCCATTAATAAACGGTAATTGTTTACCTAACATATTCCTTTTATTTATTTATCTTCATTAATATTGCTCATCCAATTATTCCATTCCAGTATCAACATTTTGAAAAGAAAAAATATTATTTTTTACATATTGCTCGTCGAACCCTTTTTCAACTTTGATCTATATTTCATAGATTGGTCTTTTTAAACTTGTGTATAATATTAATCATGGATAAAAGCAATATAATCAATTTGATTATGATAATATAAATATTTAGTTATGAGAAAATAATACAATAATTTAGATAGATTAACCAATAAAATGGTTGTTCCGGATGAAGTTTAACTACAAAGGTGTATAATGGTTGGTTAAGGCATTTGGTGAGGTTTTGAAATTGATGTCCTATGTTAGATAATTTGAACGGAGTGAACATGTTGTTATCGTTTTGTGATTCTTGACGATTTTTATACCCCAAACATGTAATGAAACAATTCAGAAAACACAAAATTAGTTCAACAATTGGTGTGAAAATTAAAGAAAGCATTAATTGTAAGATCATACATTTAAATTATAATCACATGTATATACAACAAAATTGTCCAGACATGGTATGGGAGTCCTTATATTGCCCACGCCAAACTCCACATGGTCATTTTAAATTTATTTATTTTCTTTAGCTTGACATTCGAAATTATTTAAAACGAGAAAATACTATTTGATTTTTTTTCCTTCTAAAATGTCTAATTTGTGTAACAAGAATATGAGAATCACTGGACTTGATTCTTTTCACGTTATAAATGGATTTTTTTCATTTGATAAAAAATCTATTTGAATACGATAAAATCAATCATAGATGATTCAACTCTAAATATAAGATCAAAAATTGTGATCACTTTTTACCACAAAAAAAAGTTTTATTATATAACTTAAAATGCTTATAAATTTAAAACGAAATTTCAAATATTTAATTATAGAATAAAAAAAACTTAAAATGTCATTACATTGAACTTGAAACAAAGATCCGACAAGTAGTTTAAAATGTAGTTTTGGGAAGAATTCAATTTTAAATTTTATAAACAAAGGAGGAAGAAAATAGGACAAAGGAAAAGTAATTTGTCCTTTATTCAAATCACCAAAAGTAACAGTCTCAAGACTTGAATTTGCAACCAATCCCTCTCCCCTACGGCTACATTATTTGCCTTTTAAATTGGGTCATTCTATATGGACACCCCCTAAATGCTATATAGACACCTCTTTAATCAATTATTATATAATCATGTTTTCACTTTTATCCACTAATCATTGCAACTTAATCTTTCTTATTTTTTTATGTTTTTTAATAGTTAAGAATTTTGTTAATATTAATATTAGTATTTTTAATACCTTATTTTTCTAAATAAACATTATGTTATTATTTTCATATTTTTCTTCTTACTTTTGGATTAATCATTATTTTGTTGTTATTGTTATTATTGGAGGTTTTTTTTTATTATTTAGATTTCATAACGTAAATAATAAAGTAAACAAATTACTAGTAAATTTGATTTTTTTAAATTATCATTCTATTTTTAATGTTTCTAACATTTTATTTTTGTATACAATTTTCATTTAATTTTATTCTTAAAAGTTGATTTTAATTTGACATGTTGATAATAATAACGGTTATAACATCAAATATATAATAACAATAGTATAGAAATCACATTATAAAATATAAATATTAGTTTACTATAAAAATATCAAAATCAATTAAATGTAATAACATAAACATAATAATAATAATAATAATAAAACTATAGAATATAATCTTAAAAAAACTGGACAATATATTATACTTTAATATTAACTTCAATTTAAGTTATCAAAATAAAAATAAGACAAAATCAATTAAATAAACTTAAATTATAAAACTGACGAAATCAAATAAAAAGTAGAATAAACATATATAAGTATATAAATTTAATAATATTAATATAATAATAATAAAAAAAGTAAAACAACATTAATTATTGTTGTGATCAAAATTTAATGATTGCAATTAATATAGATACATTAATATCATTTACAATTTCCAAAACTAGTTAAAATTAGGTCAAAGGTTAATAAATTGCCCTATAAATTATAGAGGGGTATTTCTATAGTAACACTCTTTAAATTACCATTATTTTGAATCAAACCCCAGGGACCCCTTAACCATTTCTTTCTTTAAATCAAATTTCAACAAATTGAACAAAAGCACTTCTTTTCTTCCCAAATCCTGTCCTTTTCAAAGAAACATATAACCTTTTTCTTTTTATAATTTTGGAAGTTGTGAGCTATTTTAGAAGTTGAATCAAAGCCCACAGTAACCCACATAGTTTATTTATCATAGGCCTTGATGAGTTATGTTGGATAATTATCATAACAAGAAACAGAGTACTGAAAGATTTGGTTATCATCTTTAAGGTGAAAAAAAGGTAGAAAAAGATCTGACATTTTGGGGTTTTGAGTTTCTGGGTGAAGCTTCAGATGGAAAATTCAGGTGATTCAAGTTTAAAAACGGATGGGTTTGATTCGTTTGAAAGCAGAACAACAAGTTCGAATTCAAGCAATTCAGTCACTTCTTCTAAAGAATGTTGTTCTTCTTCCCCTTCTCCTCTTGGTTGGCCTATTAGAAAGGCTCAGGTGATGAACAAATGTTGTAATGCTTCTGATGACAAATTAAAAACAAAAACTCGTTTTGATGGTGAATCTAAAACCAAGAAAATGGGTACCAAAGTTTCAGGTATGTTATACTTTTGATTTCTTTGAATCATTTCTTTCATGGAAGTTAAAGAAAAGTGAGAATTTGGGGAAAATGTAAGGTTGAAACCTGATCAGTGATTAGGTGAGTACTTAATCAGATTAGCACAGTAGAATTATAGTTTCCTTTTCCTTGGTTCAAATGAATGAATTATGTGCTTTTGTGTTCATTACTTGAATTCGAATCTGCTGTGTGTTTTGGGGATGTGTTTGAAAAAAAGTTTAAAGCTTTATCACTTTAAAGATTCCATTTGCTTTTTTTGTCTCCCTTATTTAACCCATCTATATACTGTTTTTGCCATTAATCTTGAGTAGAAATGGAGATGATGAAAGAGAAATTTGGTAAATTATTGCTTGGTGAAGACATGTCTGGAAGTGGCAAAGGGGTTTGCACAGCTTTAGCCATCTCAAATGCCATCACTAATCTTTGTGGTAATTATAGCTTTCTCCCTCTAAGCCTTTTCGACCAAACCCGATGAACCCTTAATTTGATGTTAATTTCATAAAACAATGGGTTTGTGTTATGTTATTTGTGCAGCCACTGCATTTGGTCAATTGTGGAGATTGGAACCTTTGCCTTTTGAGAAGAAACAAATGTGGCAAAGGGAGATGGAATGCCTTCTTTGTGTTAGTGATCATATTGTCGAATTTAAACCCTCTTGGCAAACATTACCTGATGGAAGTAAACTCGAGGTAATTCTTAAGTCAAATCCGGTTTTTGAAATCAATCTGTTAGACCATTATTACTTCAAGATTGTAAATGCCCATATATATACATACATATATTTATATATCTTTGTGATAACAAATGCTGCAAATTGTTCTACATTAGATAATGACCTGCAGACCAAGATCAGATATTTTTGTCAACCTCCCAGCTCTTCGGAAACTAGACAACATGCTTCTGGTTAGTGTTCAACGTTCAAACCGTTTGTCTTTAAGATTCCTCAAGAAACCATTATTGAATATAAAGATTTGATCTTTTTACTGTTTATGTTCTAATATCACACAGGAAATATTAGATAGTTTCACCAGCACAGAGTTCTGGTACGTCGATAAAGGAATAACGACACCAGAACCTGATGGCTTAGCCTCTTTTCGTAAACCATTACAGCGCCAAGAAGAGAAATGGTGGCTACCTGTGCCACGTGTCCCTGCTGGTGGTCTTCGCGAAGATACACGAAAACAGTTAAATCATAAGCGTGAATCTGCTAATCAGATCCTAAAAGCTGCCATGGCAATCAATAGTGTTTCTTTATCTGAAATGGAAGTTCCTGAATCATACTTGGATACACTTCCAAAGGTTAAAAAAACAAAAAAAGATCCATAATTTTACATTCTCTTCTTTATCGCAATCCTAATACAAAATTTCATATTTTCTAGAATGGAAGAGCGTGTCTAGGAGACGTGATCTATCAATATATAACCTCCGAGCAATTCTCATCAGAATGTTTGCTAGATTGTCTTGATCTTTCCTCTGAACACATTGCTCTAGAAATTGCAAACCGTGTGGAGTCAGCAATATACATATGGCGTAAAAGACCTCACTCTAGACCCTTAACCACCCCAAACAGATCAACTGCTAAAACATCGTGGGATATGGTTAAGGACTTAATGGCCGATGGGCATAAAAGAGATTTACTAGCTGAACGAGCAGAAAGCCTCTTGCTTTCCTTGAAACACCGATTTCCTGGTCTCACTCAAACCTCACTGGATACCAGCAAGATTCAGTGTAACAAGGTATCATATAAATATATAATCATATCGCAAAGTTTTTAGAATTTTAATCTGGGATTCTATATTACGAATCTGCATGGTTTTCTTTCTTCAGGATGTAGGAAAGTCGATTCTAGAGAGTTACTCGAGAGTCTTGGAGAGTTTAGCATTCAACATTGTGGCACGAATTGATGATCTACTATATGTAGACGACTTATCTAAGCAATCAGATAAATCAGATAATCGATCGTCTAGAGTCAGCACAAGTAGTCACAAGAGGGTATCGGTTTCCACCACAAGCTCACCATACAAAACAGCTTTTGGAACTCCAAAGTTTTCACCTGGACCGCTAGTAAGCCCTGCAAGAGGAGACCGAACCCCTTTCTTAACCGGCAACAGCAACAGTAATAAACCGCCAAGCCGGGGTTGTGGGGTCAGGCGGGCATTAACCAACTATCTTGGTGGTGAAACAAGAGTCAGGAGTAGTCAATTGTTAGAAGGGCCTGGTTGTCTTTCTACAAGAAATGCAGATATGCCGCCTGCTGCCCGGAGTACCCTGGATGGTCAACTAAGCCAAAAGGAGAACCGAACTCCGGTGAGGTCACAGAGAACGGATTGCTGAGCCACCAAGGGATCAAAGGAAAGAGAGTTTATAGGGGTTTTAAGTTAATATCACTGTTTTTGTTTAGTTGATGATGCTAAAAGTTCAATGAATTACCAGTTGACTTTCATATTCTGTTTGATTATATTTTTGGCAACAAACTTCAACTCAAAATACAAATTTATCATCCAAAACAGGTTATATTGTGGGTCAAATTTATAAACAATGAATAGATATATGAGAGTGTTATTGAAAATCTATACAAGTTAAAATTAAAGATAAATTATTGTTTACATCATTTTATTTTTGTGATTGGATTATAGTTTATAAAAAAGGAATGGTAATTGGATGGTATGTTTTGTTAAATCCAATTCGCAACGTATTAAAAAAAATTATAAATGTAATTATTTATTAATAGAGTTTTGATCGAAACTTAATCTTTAATGTTACATTAATACACTTTCATAAACGTTATATACCTTTTTTGAAGATTTCATGCTAAATGTATTTTCATTTACATTGGTAAATGCATCTTTATTCGCTAACTTCTTCAACATATACATATATACATGAAAAGAATACATGTTAAAAAGAATACAAATAGCATCTCCCATTCATTTATGTCTGCAATACGAATAAAAAATATATATATATATATATATATATATATTTGTACGTACATGGGATGGATGGGCTTAATTGGATCCGTTGTTTGGATCATGGGGCCTAATAACTCCACCGACATCAGAAAGCGAAACACACGCTTCCTTTCCTTGTCCAAACACACACACCACACTCGCTGTGTTCCCCTAAATCGAAGCCGGAAATCTACACAACAATCTCAAGATTCACGCCGGAAAGAAAAAAAACAATGAACGTCGACGGCGGAGGAGCTAGCAGATTCAGCACCACGATCCACATAACAGCCCTTGATGGTATCGTCAATGTCAACTCCTTGTTCACGCTAGCAGTTTTCATCGGATTAGCTTGGCAACCCACCGACCCCAGCAATAGTCTCGTCAGTGATCCAAAATGCGTAGCCGATCAAAAGATCGCCGAGAATCTTATCTGTTTCCATGTCTACTCCTTCAGCTCCTTTCTCTTCTCCAGCCTTGTCGCTTTGAGTCTCAAACAAGCCATCCGGATAGCCAAGAACTCGTGCGACACTCGCCGGGTTATGATCTTCACTTTTGACATGTGTCAGATCAACAGGAACGCTCTCCGGGTCGGGTACTTGATTTCTGCAGCGGGTTCGGTTTGTGGGTGTGGATTCTTGATGATGGCTCTTGTTAATGTGGCTCAGATCAAGCTTGGGACTTTGGGTTGTGGGAGTTCGCACACTTATGG
The DNA here is from genome assembly GCA_036898165.1 of Silybum marianum. Classification (NCBI taxonomy): domain Eukaryota; kingdom Viridiplantae; phylum Streptophyta; class Magnoliopsida; order Asterales; family Asteraceae; genus Silybum; species Silybum marianum. The sequence continues at coordinate 4,663,454 of CM072532.1, forward strand.
TGCTGTGATTCCTCTTGTGACTTTTGTTCCTTTGGGGCTTTTGACTTATGTTTTCTTTGTTTTGTTTGCTTTCACTCGTTAATTAATCATATAGTTTTAACATATGAATGATTATAACTATGTTTGAATCTGAATCTTTAAGATGTTTATGTTGGGTATTAGCACCCAACTGAGATCATGCTTTGTCACCATTACGACATCTGGCATTCAATTTGCTTTCGGTGATATATTATTGTTTTCTGTGAAATGGGGAGTGTTTTAACTGTTTATATGTACAAGTTCTTGGGGATAATGGGGTTGGTGAGATAGGGTTTTGTAGAGAGAAAATGTCCACTTTCTTGCTCAGATGACATCTGTGTAATGAAACATCTCGAATTCTTGTTTAAGGGGTCGAATAATGATTGTATAGGCTCATCGAGTAATTAACTGCAATATTTACTTCTATTTTAATGGTGCTAGTGATGCAACAGACAACAAAAATGATGAGTTCTTGATGGTGCTTCCTCCATTCAAGATAGTGTAAACTACGTGTAAGTAAGTAAGCAACTTTTTTACTTACTAAAAACCAGTATAAAACCCCATGAAATCTGCAAGTGATTCCTGCATTCTACTTAAGGATACAACATGGAAGCTTCAATGAAATACATATGCTTTTTGGGGTTTCTTGTGGGTGTTGTCATTGCTGGATTGAGTGAGGTCGATGGAGCCGGTGAGTGTGGGAAAGCAAACCCTGATATGGAAGCGTTCAAACTCGCTCCTTGTGCATCAGCTGCACAAGATGAACATGCTTCTGTTTCATCCAGTTGCTGTGGTCAGGTGAAGAAGTTGGGCCAAAACCCGAAATGCCTCTGTGCAGTTATGCTGTCCAACACTGCCAAAAGTTCTGGAATCAAGCCCGAGATCGCCATGACCATTCCAAAACGATGCAATATAGCTGATCGTCCTGTTGGTTATCGATGTGGAGGTTGGTTTCTTTGATTCTACTGGTTTTACTAACTAACTAACTAACTATATATATATATATATATATATGATCTTCTTTCTTTGGGCTGACATAGTTGAGTTTTGTTCTTTTGCAGCTTATACATTGCCTTGAAAAAGCTTCTAGTTTCTATGGAAGTCGTGTGGATGTCTGCAAGTCGTACCAGTGAGTTTGAAATATGCGTTGGGTTTGTTTCTGCTCATGTGTTTAGTAAATAAATTACTGGTAGTTTGATTATTGTGTTTAAAAAAAAAACTTCCATATATGTTCTTGTTTGGTGTCTCTTGTTGACCTTTATATGATATCAATATATGGATCTTTAAGAAAAAACAATGTGAATTTTGTAGATTAGATATGTTTGGTAGATGGGTGGAATGTGGTTCTTGATAGCAATCTCTTGGAAACAAGTTGGCTACTTTGAGTTAAAAGAAGATACCATGCTATACTTCCATCCTAATGGCACATAAATGCCAGTGTTCTATATTCCACCATTATTGTTATTGATCGTAGAGATCATGGAATAAGATCAGCCGGTGCGGTCCCTCTTGGATCTAGCAGGCTTAAGGAGCTGTTGGAAATTGTTAAATTCAATGGCTACAGTTATTGTGTTATCTTTAAGGTGAAATGCACCTAAAAAATGCATATTCTGTTAAAGATAACAGAATAATGCAACACATGATAATCTTAGTTGGCAGAAGTCAAAAACTATCTTAATTAGGTACAGAAACAAGTTGCAAACTCCATACTATATATATGTATAAAGATCAGTTGGAGATATACATAGACATCTTTAAAAATCTAAACTAAAGAAAGGCCTTTTAGACAAAGTGACAAACAGACATGAGGACTCTTGGAATGAGCACAGCAACATCAGCTCATATACAACTTTCATGAAAATTAAGACCCATGAAGAACACTTCAACTGAACTTTACTGTCTTCAAACTCCCTATTTATTTAGTAGTAGAGAGAACCTGTTAAAAAACACAAAAAAAGATATTTAATTTGGGCCAAAAACTAGGCAGACAACATTGTAGCAATCTTTATGCATGATAAAATTATCACCTTGCCACCAATTTCCCCTGGAAGCGCTACTTCCGTTTGGATCTTCATCGCCTCCATCTTTCTTGAACTAATTAAGCAAAAACGTATATTTAAGACATTGTTAGTTTTTAACATTTAGTTGTTAATAATATGTAACGAAAAAAAGAGAGGTGAAGATGCTCACAGTATGGTGAGGGCGAGTGGTTTGGTTATTTGGAGAATAAACTTCTTGGCCACCATAATAAATGGATGAACTGAGATAGCTTGGTTCTACTGTTTCATTTTGGTAAATGGGATTCCCTTGCTTTTCACCATGACCTCTTTGTGTCTTGTAATCTATTATTGCCAAAATATGAGGTAATTGATGGAAGCCATATATATGTAAGTAGTAGAGACATTAATTATAAAATAAAACGAACCTGGTGTTGAATGCTTGCCATTTCCATATTCGTGCTTTTTGGATGATCCTGTGTTCTTAGAATGAGATGAATCTCTTCCTAGACCCTGAAATAGAAAAAATAGTAAAAAGATGAGGCTACTAAATAAATTCGATGAATTTGTTTGTGAATATGATGATGAACTAAAAACACAAATATATATATATATATATATATATGTATATACCGTGGAGGAGGGACCGAAAACAGAGCTAAAAAGGCCTGAAGAGGAGGTGGAGGTGGATGATGAATCCTTTGGGCCAAACAGATTCTCGGTAAATGAAGAAGAAGACGAAGAACCTCCTCCATATTGCTGCTTCCTGTGATCCATTATATATGAGTTGATATAATTGAATTCAAATTGTTTGATGAGATTAAGAAGGAAAGGAAAGGAAGGATGTGGGAAAGAACACGTCGAGTAGTGATGAAGAAAATGAAAGGGAGATGGGGGTTATTTATAGGGGCCACAATGAAATCAATATATTTGTATTTATTATTATTATTATTCAATTCAAGAATATGCTTTGCTCACCTCCTTTTTTCTTTTATTTTAACAACAAACAGATAACCATATTTTTTTTGTTTATATATTGTATATATTAGAATTGTAATATATAAAATTAGAAAGCCGTTGGACCACGAATTGGAATTGGAATTGGAATTGGAATTGGAGTAAGAAAGGTTTTGTGGAATTATATGGTTGGTCTGAACCGGAGTAGCAGCGCGCCAGAGCCATGAACCGTCCAACCCATGTCCATCACGTGTAGCCGGTAGGGTGAGGTGGGACCAACGGTTGAAAATTGGGAAGATAACACGTCTTTGTCGCATTGTCCTTCCCAACTTGGGATTATTCGGATAATGCTTGGCCGCCACCTAAACAGTTGACCCCCCCAATTCCAGATTCTATATGTTTTCAAGTTTACAACACGATTTTGTTCAAATTTTAAGTTAAATTAAGGATCCAAAATATAAAATATAAACTTTTAATGTTGAAATTTAATTTTTAATTTAAAAAAAAAAAAATTGTAGATAGGGTGCATTTAAGTATTTAGAGGTTGTTACTAAAACTTATTCAAATAAGTGTTTACCGAGAGAATTCAACATTATCACTTACTTATCGGATAGAATTTTAATCTACCAAAATAATATCTATGCAACAATTTACCCGGTAAGCGCTAACCATGGTAAGAGCCGTCAACCTCACTTACCGGGGGGTAAGACTCTCTGTCATTGTCATTCATTTAACCACTCTTACCGGATAAGATTTCTTGGTTCTTGTCATATTTATCCGGTAAAGTAATATGACTTGATAAGAGCTTACACGGGTAAATGTTTGGTAAACGATCTATTAGTCTATCCCTTGTTCGGTTGTTAGTGTTTGTTTGTTTTTTCGTGTATTTTATCTTTTCTTTTTATTTCATTCGACTGTACGTTGGGTCACTTTTGATTGTTTGTATCTTGCTGCTTTTGGTCCTCCCTAACTCTGTAATTTTATTGCTTTTTTAATATAATTTGTTAATTTAAAAAACAAATGATTATTAATTAAAATGGAACTTTTTTTAATAACTATAGGGTGTACGGGTTAGTATGTGCATATGTCAACTAATTTTATAAGATTGTGGAAAACAATCAAAAAAAAATCTCAAGTAAGCTTGAAAGGACTCCAACTGATAGTCTATTTGAAAGGAGCCTTAATGAACTAATTAAACTGAAACATTCATCCTATGAAGATAACATACGATGCAAGAAAATCATAATACAAATAAGTATTAATTAAGACCATGACCAAACACGACCAAGTAACGACAACAATAATAAACATAGTCGTCTTTTTCTTCTTCGCCAATGGCGTGTAACTCAGTTGGTTAAGAGGCGAGGAGATGTTTGCTTCAATAGGCCGTTGGTCTTGGGTTCGATCCCAGGCCCCCTCGCAATCGTCTTGCCGCTGAGTTAGTCATGTATGCCCCTTACATTGGGAATTGGCAGCTTGCGTAGGCCGATTTACATGTCTGAAAAATACACGTTTTGCTTCAATAATGGTCTTCTTCATTTTTTTTAAAAATTAGCTTATAAATTTAGTAAAATACTTTTCGTTTTTAAATACAAAAAAATGTTTGTATACATTAAGTATTTGGTTTTCAAATTCTATATCCTTTTTAGAGTGTCCATCTTGACCAACCTTGTATGGAGTTGCTAATATCATCCCTCTTTCAAGCTTATCTTGAATTATATGGAAGAGAAAGATTTGGTCTATGAAAAAGTTTAAAATCAAAGGATTTTGTATTAGATTCTTCATGGGATGTCTTCCACACAAGTCTAATCATCTTAGAATGCTATTGAGATATTATTAGTACAAAGAATATGGACTTGTGGATATGGGTATGTTATTGGTCAATTCATATGGCACTTTCATACTTTCATAAATAACAGTTATTGTTACCAGGAAAAACGTCAAAACATGTTAATGGTTACTAAAGTATCCCAACTGACACCGACTCTTTGGACATACCTATAACAAGGACCATGGTTTTTTTGTGTGTAAGGGCGTTCATTGTATCAACCGAGTAAATTTGAGAAATCAACAGTCCAATCTTACACAACAATTACTACTATGATATTGTTTATATTCACTTAATTTTTTAATCTTTGATCAGCTCCTTCTATATGAAAATTATCATTATCTAATAAAAGTATTGTATTTCAGTTAATTCTTATAAACCAACAATATGAAAAAGAACTTTATATTAATATAAAATAGGGATCTTAAAAGCTTATATATATATATATATGGGCGGGTTCAAATGAGAACTCAAATTTGGTTGTGAACGTGAGGACAAATAAGAGTGCGATATGTGTTCCATTTAAAGAAATATTATAGTATATATTCAGTATGAATATTCCTTTGTATATTCAGACTGAATATATACTAGACTGAATATTCCTTTGTATATTCAGACTGAATATATACTATATTCAGTCTGAATATTCCTTTGTATTTTCAGTCTGAATATTCCTTTGTATATTCAGTCTGAATATTGCTTATTTTGACACGTGTCACGTTCTCATTTGTTCTCATGTTCACAACCAAATTTGAGTTTGCATTTGAACTTTCTTCTATATATATATGTGTGGTCTACAAGTTGTTCATTTATTTCTTTAAATTGATGTTCCTTTATTTCTTTAAATTTACAAAGTTCTCGTTTGAACCTTCCTCTTTCTGTATATATATATATATATATATATATAGATATTACACAAATACTTTGACATATCAATGTCCAAATTATAATATATAACATCTGAGAATCCGTTTCTTTATCATTATCCACAACACATATAGTCTTTTCTAACAAACCAAAAAGTAAAAGAAAGATAATTCATGATAAGGTTTTATATTAAGTTTAAGAAAATGTTTTGAAAGGGTAATAAATTAGTTTATTTCTTAAGTGGGGATTTGGCAAACCATATCTTTGGAAAGTAATCATGCCCTTATGGGGCATCGAAGTAACATTAAGTTTTTTTTATCATGAATGTTCAAGTCAACTTGTATGTATCTCGACTAATTTTAGAAACCTTAAAAGAGTCAGAAAAATCATTAATAGTCTTATAGAACTTGAATTGGCGACCTTTAAAAAATCCTCCAAAACACAAGTTTTATTGTCAGTTGGGTTAATCACACAATGTTGAAACTGATACAAAGTTATAATCGCAGATAGTTGAGTTGATATTTGTGTAATGTTCAAGTTTAAGGACCTTTTTATATATGGACCATAGCTTGGGGGTCCATAAGAAATTTAAAATAATACCCCACAATGATTTTGTTCCCTTGCATCTTTTACCCTTAAGATTTAGAAAAATTCTATTTGGCTCACTAAAGTTTTCATTACTTGTAATTGAGTGCGCCTCGGAGTTTTATATTAATAAACTTATTTAGAATCGAGCAAATCTATATTACAAGCATCTAATACTTTCAGACATGTTTTTTTTTCTTTTTTTTATATCAAAATTGTTTTGACTCAATGCGTTATTTAGGCAATTTTTGTCTAGATGTCAAATGACAATGGGTGATAACTCTGACCTTTTTGTTAACATTTGTGCTTAGCTTATATCCAGACATTACTGCATGGCGATTTAAATTGAAAAATTGAAAATTAAACAAAGACGAATAATAAGAGGACAAGATCATCATATCCAGTTTGTTTAGGGTGGTTATTGTAAAATTGGTTTAAAGGATTTTATATTAAAATAGAAAATTAGAGCATCTTTAACATATTTCTTAAAATTTCTTCAAAATAAAGAACTAAAAATTAAAATCTTCAAAAAAATTACATTCATCTTCAATAGATTTTCCATTTTGAAAAAAATCCAATAATGATTATAATATTAAAATATTTCAATCATCTATTAAAATATTATTTATTTACTATTAGTGGTTTCACTTGGGAATCATTTTTGGTGATCTTTATATTTGGAGAAAAACCTATTATTTATCTTATCTTCTCTGTTTTGGAGATAGTTTTGAGCAAGCCGTTGGAGCAAAACAATGACTCAAAATCTCTATTTTTTCTATTTTTCATATTTTAAAGAAGCTGTTAAAGATGCTATGGAGCTTCACTTTTGCTTTATCGTTTACTTTTATAGCGTTTTTCGTGAGATGGCATTCTAATTATGTATATACATAAAAGAAGTTGTTGAATGAAAATATATTACACATTCTAGAAACTCAATAACCTTTGACTTTGAAGATATTGAGAAAAGACCTATAACTTGTCCTAGATCCTCTCAAGATACCCTAACTATTGGTTGAGGATGATGATTAGCGAATGGATTATATACGAAGTATCAAACAAATTGGTTGGGTAATGTTGGATAAGTTGGATATAATCTAAATCAAATAATATTTAAAGAATTTAATTTATAAATATTTTTTATACAAAAGAAAGAAAAAAAAAGGATTTTGTAAAATTGAAACGGAAAGATAGGGAAATTGAGAGGAAAGTGAAAAAAAACTTGTGTTAGTAAGACCTTTTTAAGAAAATAAATGAAAGGGAAGAAAAATAATGATAAGTTTCTTACCAAAACTTTCATTCCAAATATAGGAAGAAAGAAAATGAAACCAAAGAAAAAACATTAAATCTTTAAACAAATTTATTAAACTTATCAAGCTATCCAATCTTTCAATAAAATATATTTATTATATGGTATATTGGTAAAAATAACATTTTTTTTTTCTTTTATTCAAAAATATGAAAATATTTTTATTTTCCTTTTATTTTTTTTTCCTTCCCTTATACAAATGAAAAATTATATATTTTTTTCTTTTTTTTCCCTCCTTTTCTTTTCTTTTCGATCCATTTCTTTTCTTTATTCTTTTCCAATTTCAAGAACAAAACGTAAAAATAAAAGAGTTGATGAAGAAAGTGGTCAAGCCACTTACTGAAATAACCATTTACTGAAATAACCGTATTTTACTGGTAATAAATTATTACAGTCAAATATGAGAGTGTATTGTTTCCTCCATGTAGATTCGTGTTATGTTAAACACTATTTTCTTTTTATTATAATCTATATTTGATAGTATTTAATTTCTTAGCTAATATTACATACTAATATCTTTTAAAGCAATATTACGTTATTAATTAATTTGCTTGTTTTTTATTACGTTGTTTTGTAGAATGGGGATAACAAAATCGTCTTTATATATTCTAGTCGTTTATAAAAATTAACAACTTTTTTTTTCATTAAATGAATTATTTTAAAAGTTAAGTACTATAATTATTTATTCATCAGGTAACTAATTACATATTACATACCATTGTAAACATCCACCATTGGTTACTATAATTTTTTCATTTTTATAGGACATCTAAATATTTACACATTCTAATGAAATATTTTTATTTATAGGATTAAATATATAGCTCGTCAAATCTAAAAGTTTTACAATAAATTTATTAAACGCTTTTAACAAGTTTTCGTATTAGTTATTTTATGGGACAAATTTAAAAAAACGTTCTATAAATCCATTTTTTTACAAGCCAGTTTTTCAGACAGTGTCATATAAAATAAATAATAAAACACTCATATATTAATATCGTCTTAAAAATTTGTTAAAACGTCAAAAAGGTCAAAAAACGTCTTACGCGTTATTGTAACACTTTTATATACAACGCTTTCCGATTTGTTTATATAAACTTGAGTTCTACAAAATATCATAGTAGAACAGTTAGACATTTTAATCTTTCTAAAAAATCAACTTTTTTGTAGTAGGTCCACTATTAATAGATTAAGGATATTCTAAAAAAGATTAAAACAACTTTATGATAGCATATAATTATGCTTTTTTATCTTCTAATCTAGATTGCTTGGAGCTTTTAGTTTAAAATTACAATTTTGAAGTGATCTACAATTGCATTAATTGTTGTATATTACTATATTGATCTTTGGATAGGATCACATTATTGTTTATTAGAACAAATTAATGATTACACTCAATATGATTGGAAAAGTATTTGTTATAGTTTAAAAAGAAAGTTGTTCTTAAAGACTCGTATATAAACTATTTTTAATTTTCAGTACAAATCAAGCAAAATGATATGTGCAAATATAAGCCGATCTTGCTCACATATTTCATAACCAATATGCTATTGTCAAGTTATTTTGAGAAACGACTATGATTCATTACGAGATTGAACTACATTTTTTTAAATCTTTTATTAACTAAAGAAAAATGAAATGAGATAAAGCAAAGCTGCTCTTGGACAAATAGTAGAGTTTCAGAAGAGTCTAGAATCATCTTAAGGACAATCAAAACAGTTATGTAATTCTATTTATTCTATAAATGTTTGTAGATACTTCCAGTTCATTAAAAGAATCATTTGAGGTGATAACAAATGGTCCTTGTTTATAATCAGTTCGATTTTTAGCATCTATATTGTTCTCCATGCATGTGATGTTGTTTTTTCGTTGTTCCAACTTTTCAAACGTCTCATCTTATGTAAAAGTTTAACTTAATTTTATTGAAGTCGTTCTCATGAACATGACGGCACACTGAGTATAAATAGTTAAAATAATAAATCTATAATCATTTTGAAGCAAGTATGGTATAATAAAATTTGAGCCCATTTAAATTTTACGTAATTTTCAATGTCTAAATTGTTTAACACCTCTAATAAGTATGCTATATTTTTTCTCCAATTTCTCTCTATTTTAGAGGAGATTTTAGTATAACAATTGGAGTAAACCTTCCTAAATCTTCAAAATTTCTAAAATAACATAGTTTTCGCCTTGTTGAAAATGTTATAACTAATCAAACAAAATTAACGGGTTGAACAAATGGATCGTGATCCAAACACCATAATGACATTCCAAAGTAATTAGTTTCATATCGACACAGATGAAAGATCGTGTGTGAATAAGAGTTAATGTGAAAATTGATCCCTTGATTACTTCTAATCTCACCACCACCCCATAAGTTGTTGATCTTTAATTAGAATTGATTTCAGAATGGAGATCCCTTATTACTCTTCTCACTATAACTTGTATTCTTACCGAAATCCAACTCTATATTCTTCCCATATATGTTTTTTTGGTATTTGTTCATACACAACCCTTTTATGCAACAACATATAAATGAATATGAATTTTTTTTTGCTAATAAGCGTCTCCACCATATTATTCAATTTAAAAAAACATAAAATTAAAAGTCAATTAAAAAAACATTAAACTCTAACAGTTTTTTTAATTTTAAAAATATAAATTTAGGTGTATTATTAAAATATTCAATACAATTAACAAATTATTTATTACTCTTAACTATTTAATTTTAATATTCTAATTAACAGACAAAAATAAACAATCGTTTCTCTTCTAAATAATTATTTATATAACATTCTTTAAACTTGAGAATTCTCCAAAAAAAGAATGTTCACTCTCGTATTTCTTTTATTGAAACAAAAAACAAGTCAAAATTCCTAAAATTACCATTTTCAATTTTCAAAGATAACTTGAAGATGCTATTGAGTGGTGAGCCCATTATGGATTAAACAAAGAGCCCACAAGAATGATCCACCATTAACCACTATTGGGCTTCTCACCACTTTGGGTATGTTCTCTCTATTAGAATAAAGCTACTTACATGTTTGCACTGGTCTATAAAAAATTAGAGTAAACTAGACCCTTTGGTTTTAAATTGTAAGAATAAAATCAAATGAAGACAAAAAAAAAAAAACACATTAGGACTTAAAATACTTATGTTTATAATACACTTATACAAGATTCTTGATCCATCAAAGGGCATTAAATGACACCCAAGTGATTCAATGTTTATAATATACTTATGTTTATAACAACAGATTCAAAACAAAATGTATGTCTGAAGATACGAAAAAACAAATATTTATTTAATAATAATTATTGAAAACAATACGACAGATCACACAATATCAAGATTCTTGATCCATCAATTGGAATTAAATGACCCCAAGTGATTCAATGTCAATTGGGGCCTAATTATTTGACCAAAAATAAAACCAATGAAACAAAATGCAATTAGATAACAAATGCAACAATGGGACTCGTAACCTTATGAACTCCATCACTCCAAACCAATGAAGCTGAAAGTGCCTTCGAAGACCCGATTGTAGCATCAACCGTCACCACAAAAGATTGCTTCTCCCCAACCGTTTTGAACGCAAGACTGCTCGGGATAACCTTCACCACCAGCCCAGATGGTGCAACCACATTAGCATCGTATGTCGATATCGGTGCACCCACATTAGTCACCGTCCTGTTAAAGGTTCGCACAATGTTGCCTGGTTGTGGAGCCGAGAGTGCAAAAGAAGGATAGTTTAAGTCCCAAACGGTCGCGTTATTATCCGCCGAGCAAGTACTTGCATCACCGGTCACAATTTTCAAAGTTGTGGTGTTGTAACCTTGCCCACATAAAAACGACACAAAATCTGATTCTCCGGCATCATAGACCAAACCCGGGTCCACGGCCCTTACAGGGTCAATATGGCCAGAACCGTATGCAAATTCGGCATCGAGGTTCTTGGTTGGACTCATTGGTGCAGCTGCCAAAGAGAAAATGGTTCATAATTGTTTCACCAGAATTGCATAATTGTGTTATATGATAAAAGTTGGTTTTAGTAGTTACATTATATATATATATATATATATACCTGTAGTCATGAGGGCGGACTTGATGGCAGCAGGGGACCACGTGGGGTGGAACGATTTAACGTAAGCAGCAGCACCAGCAGCGTGAGGGCAAGACATGGAAGTGCCGGAGATAATATTGTATGGGACAACACGGGTATCCCCTACGCCTCCGGTGACAGTTGTACCCATTGACCATGCGGCCAGAATGTCGACTCCAGGTGCAGTTAAATCGGGCTACAACAATGTTAATTAAAAGGGTAATTAATTATGAACATATATTAATATACCAAGTGTTTCACTAACCGAACAATTGTACGTCCTATATAAAAAATAATAAAAAATCACCTTGAGAAGGTCTAATGTGATTGGGTTGGGACCCCTAGATGAGAAGGAAACAACAGTTGGAGCTGCTTTGTCTACAGGTTCATAACTCTTTAGGATGGTTGCACTTGGTGTTCTATAAGAAAACGAAATGGTTTGGTTCAGAACTAACATGTGAATATTCCAATCTTCTACTTTATTCATTAATGAATATAGACTTACGTGGTGGAGTTTATGTAGCCAAGAACCGCACTGCCATCTTTGGAGCTTAAATATGTTGTTGGAAGAGGGTAAGCGAAGGCCAAATCTTGGTACCCGAAATCACCTTCCACCACCACACCGCTTGCACCCGATTCTAAAGCATTCGATGGTCCATCAAAATCTTCACAAACCACAATTTTATTTTGAACCGAAGTCGGATCCAATGAGTCTTCTTCACAGTATCTGCATTCAATCGTCGGTTAATTTCAACTTCAATTATTGAATTTTCGCTGCAATTTTCTGTCATTCAAATTGTTTGATTAATTGGTACATTACATACCTAGATTCATCTGGTGTAAATCCCTTTTTGGTATTAGGCACTGATCCTCCATAAACTATCGGATGAATTGCACCCTCGAATGTGTTTATTGTCGGCCCCTACCCAAGATTCAATCAGAATTACCATCCGTTTACGATCGATAACTCAAATTTGAAAGAATAATTTCTTACATACCTCGTAAGTCATATTGTTACCCAACACAATTTGTGTTAGAAACTTCCGATCAATGCTGCTAGCGGCAACCGATAACGACCAAGGTGAGAAATTAGTAATCGATCCAGGACTAGGTCCGTCGTTTCCGGCGGAATTTGAAGTTAGAATCCCATTCTTCATGGAATGAAAAGCTCCAATGGCGATAGTATCCTCGAAATAATCTAAAGGGAAAGAACCTCCGACTGAAAGAGAAATGATATCGACTCCATCAGCAATTGCGTCATCGAAAGCCGCCAAAATATCGGCATCTGAACAACCGCCTTCCCAACAGATCTTGTACACGGCTATACGCGCCGACGGAACGCCGCCCCGAGCCGTCCCGTTAGCTAGACCTAACATGCTCGCGTTGTTAACTGCACGTCCGGCAACGGTGGAAGCAGTATGAGTCCCGTGACCCTCGGTGTCTCTTGCTGATGGCTCGTCGTCTCCGTCTTCCTTCTCTTCCGTCAAGTAGTATTTTGCTCCGATGAGTTTGCTGACATATATATGTTATATAATGTTAATATATACGATAACACAAGAAATATATTATATATTATATATACATACGAATGAAAATTAGCAAGTGATTAATCTATTTAATTACTTGTTGCATGTGAAATTGGTGGAATCGCATGAGCCTTTCCATTTGGCCGGTGGAGGACCAAATCCATCGTCCTTAAAGCTGTCGGATTCCGGCCAGACTCCGGTGTCTAGCATGCCGACGATGACGTCACTTTCAAGGGTTGCTCTTTTGACATCCTGAGGGAACCCCATGAAATCCCAAGACCTTGTTGTATGCAGTTTCTTGGTTTCGCTTGGGAACACAGACACCACTCCCTCCATACCTACATATATATATATATATATATATACAGTAGTTATTATAATTATAGTTGTAATTTTAATTTTATTTTTAATTTTTGAGTTTATGTAATTTGTTAAAAACGAAGTTAAATGGGTAATTAATTAATTCATAAAATAACAAATCACTCACCAGCTATTTGGTTTTTTTCGTTTTCTGTTAGCTTGGCGACGAAGCCATTAAAGCTCCTCTTGTAGCTCCGGAGTAAAGATTTCGATGCACGGCTGCTCGAAATCGAAACGTCATATATAGTAAACATACACGAAATAATTTCTTATTGCAAATTAACATAGCATTTAGAAAATAAAAATTAGTTTAGAAAGCTTTTATCGACAAAAATAAGACATTATAATATGTAAGTTATGATGACAAACCTGCCAACAACTTGTTGTAGCATGTTAGCGTGGAGCGATTCCACGGAGAGATCAGTCTTTGGAAGCTCACCCATGTACACAATGTACGTCTGAAAAAGAAAATATAATGATATATATATATAATTAGCTACGATCCGTACTATGGATATATCATATATATAAAATGTGGTAAACAATGCATGGTTTTAAAGAAAAAGATTAGAAAAATATTAATGCCTTGAGATCATTGGAGTCAGCTGCTAGAGAACATGTGAGAGTGATCAGTAAGAAGAGCATGCATAATGTAGATGCCATTGCCATTCAATTAACTGTGAAGATGAGATTGATTATGCAAATATAAGTGAGAATTGTTTATATTTATAGCAAACTCAACCTCATTGATATATAAAAAATAATGTTATATATGTTGTTTAAATCGTCCTACCTTGTACGAAGGCCGTCTTTTAGGCGACTTTGGCAATGTTAACATCAGCTGGAAATTTGACTTTTTTTTATGAATATATATATATATATATGTTTGAGTTTTGTGATGTATTTTTGGGTAGGCATCCATAAATAATAGTCAAAAAAATCTTTAAAGTTCATCAAATTTGAGCACTATATATCAACAATAAATAACCTTCATCTTGTTTTGCTTATTTTCTTCGTTTACTTGGTAAGAACCTTTTACCATAAGAGGTGGCATATGTGATAGATAAATAATAATAAAACCATTTGATACGGATATAAATATAAACTAATGTCTTTTTTGTTTGAGTTTGGATTTCAAATGTTATAATTATCTGTAAGTTCCGGTTTCGAATTCAAGGAGAAATAAAAATCTGGTTATAGCAATGGAGGTTCAAATGCGGTGACTCCAATTACCCGCAAAACGGGTGATCTTTTTAAGATTAATCGGCTCACATAACGGGTTGGATTTCCAAATTAATAAAAAAAATAAATATAAAATAACACAATTAAATTTTTTTCGGATGCTAAATACATTAAATAACAACCTGTTTTTATTGTAGTTATATTTTGTTATTACAAAATGTAATTTGAAATTATTTTTATTATTAAGTCATTGTCTTTTCAAAAACCGGACTATTAGAAATTATTATAATACAATTTTTAACATAATTTCTAAAGGATCATGTCAACTTCAGAAATTATGTAGAAACTAGAAAGTACCTTCCATTGCAAGGATTTTCAACAAATTTCTAATGTGATAATAATTATAAAAAGCTATATATTTTAATCAAGTAACAACAAAGTTACAATTAAAGATTCTTTACTATAACTTACAATCAAGCAATTTATTAATTAAATAACGATGATAAAGAAAAACAAATAAATTAAATTAAATATTTAATTTAATTTATAAAATGTTTTTGATTCAATAAAATAAATGTTTATAATCATACATGTTTTTTAATATTTCATGTAACTTTAATCATACTGAATTAGACATTTGGCACAATCTTTTTTGTATCACTTTCACAACTAATTTTGGGTTCATATTTTAAACTTTTTTCTATATGCAGATATGTATGTAAATGGCGGTTATTATACAAACCATCGCATTAATACAACTTATACAACCAATCAATTGATATAATTATGAAAATAATAGAAGTTTATTATGATTTGAATATTTATAGAAGGTAATAATAGTTCATTAATTATAATCAACAATTTATATTCGAATAATCAAAATATTTATGAAACTAAATATTCATTAAAGTGATAGACAATTCAAATTAGTTTGTATAAGTTGTACAAATAACATATGTTGTATTTCAACGCCTCCCCATGAGATATAATTTAAACCAATAAAAGATTAGTTAAAAAATAAAAAAATAAATTACAAGATAAAATGAAAGTCATTCATATTAACATTCTAAATTTTATATTGTAATTAAATCCTGAAGGCAACAATTGGACTAGTCACGTTATGAACTCCATCACTCCAAATCAAGGAACCGGAAAGCATCATACACCCAATTGTAGCATCAACCCTCACCAAAAAAGATTGCTTCTCCCCCACTTTTGTGAACTCAAGACTCCTCGAGCTAACCTTCACCACCAGCCCTGATGGTGCAACCACATTGGCATGGTACGTCGAACCGGGTGCACCTACATTAGTCACCGTCCTATTAAAGGTTCGGATGATGTTGCCTGGTTGTTGAGCCGAGAGACCAAAAGAAGGATAGTTTAGGTCCCAAACAGTCGCGTTATTGGCCGCCGTGCAACTACTTGAATCGCCGGTCACCATTTTCAAAGCTGTGGCGTCGTAACCTTGCCCACATAAAAATGACACAAAATCTGATTCTCCAGCGTCGTAAACCAAACCGGGGTCCACAGCCTTTAAAGGGTCGATATGGCCAGAACCATAAGCAAATTCTGCCTCGAGGTTTTTGGTTGGACTCATTGGTGCAGCTGCATGCCACAGAGAGAGCTATTCGTTCACAACCTGAATTACGTACATATATAACTGTG
This sequence comes from Silybum marianum, assembly GCA_036898165.1. Classification (NCBI taxonomy): domain Eukaryota; kingdom Viridiplantae; phylum Streptophyta; class Magnoliopsida; order Asterales; family Asteraceae; genus Silybum; species Silybum marianum. The sequence goes on from CM072532.1 coordinate 4,679,848, forward strand.
CGATCTGGCAATATTTCTACGGGTTTTTTTAGGTGTTACCTGTTGTCATAAGTGCTGATTTGATTGCAGCAGGAGACCACGTTGGGTGGAACGATTTAACGTAAGCTGCAGCGCCGGTGGCATGAGGACAAGACATGGAAGTGCCGGAGATAATATTGTATGGGACCACACGGGTATCCCCGGCTACTCCAGTGACGGTTGTAGCCATCGACCAAGCGGCTAAAATGTCCACTCCAGGTGCGGTTAAATCGGGCTACACCAGGATTCAAATGTTAATTAACAGAAATAGAATATGAATCATTTTATGGGCTTAATCCATTTCTCAATAAATACAAAATGGTAACTTTATTTTGGTACCTTGAGGAGGTCTGGTGAGATTGGGTTGGGACCCCTTGATGAGAAGGAAGCAACAGTTGGAGATGCTCTGTCTACAGGTTCATAACTCTTTACTATGCTTGCACTTGGTGTTCTAAGAACACGAAATGGTTCAGAATTAACATGTGAATATTCCAATTTTCTACTTTATTCATTGATGAATATAGAGTACAAGTAAGCAGCATATATAGACTTACGAGGTGGAGTTTATGTAGCCAAGAACTGCTCTGCCATCTTTGGAGCTTAAATACGTTGTTGGAAGAGGGTAAGCAAAGGCCAAATCTAGGTACCCAAAATCACCTTCGATCACCACACCACTTGCGCCCGATTCTAACCCATTCGATGGTCCATTAAGATCTTCACAAACTACGATTTTATTTCGTACCAAAGTCGGATCCAAGGAATCTTCTTCACAGTATCTGAATTCAATCATTGTGTTTCAACTTTAATTATCGAATTTTAGCTGCAATTTCTGTCATTAAAATTGTTTGATCTTAAGGAGATCGATACATTACCTAGATTCATTCGGTGTAAATCCTTTTTTGGTATTAGGCACTGATCTGCCATAAACTATCTGATGAATCGCACCCTCGAATGTGTTTATTGTCGGCCCCTACACAGATTCAATCAGAATTACCATCTATTTACGATATATAACTCAAAATTGAAAGAATAATTCCTTAGATACCTCGTAAGTCATATTGTTACCCAACACAATCTGAGTTAGAAACTTCCGATCAATGCTGCTAGCGGCAACCGATAACGACCAAGGTGAAAAATTAGTAATCGATCCAGGACTAGGACCAGCGTTTCCGGCGGAATTTGAAGTCAGAATCCCATTCTTCATGGAATGAAAAGCTCCAATGGCGATAGTATCCTCAAAATAATTTAATGGGAAAGAACTTCCAACTGAAAGAGAAATGATATCGACTCCATCAGCAATTGCGTCATCAAAAGCCGCCAAAATATCGGCGTCTGAACAACCGCCTTCCCAACAGATCTTGTACACGGCTATACGTGCCGACGGAACGCCGCCTCGAGCCGTTCCGTTAGCTAGACCTAACATGCTGGCATTGTTCACTATACCTCCGGCGACGGTTGATGCTGTATGTGTGCCATGGCCATCGGTGTCTCTTGCTGACAGCTCCTCGTCTCCGGCGACGGTGTTGTAGTATTTTGCTCCTATGATTTTGCTGACAATGTCATCACGTTAATAATATGAATAATTTAAAATTAATCACCAAGGGATCGAAATTATTTACTTGTTGCAGGTGAAATTGGTGGAATGGCATGAGCCTTTCCATTTGGCTGGTGGAGGACCGAATCCATCGTCCTTGAAGCTGTCGGATTCCGGCCAAACTCCGGTGTCTAGCATGCCGACGATGACGTCATTTTCAAGGGTTGCTCTTTTGACATCCTGAGGGAACCCCATAAAATCCCAAGACCTTGTTGTATGCAGTTTCCTAGTTTGGCATGGAAACACAGACACCACTCCCTCCATTCCTATGAACACAATTATAATGATTATTATTTTTAAATTGGAGTTTTTATATGATTTTAACAAACTACCTAAATTGTATATTTTACATGATAGATTTGGGATCACGTGAGACCAGTCCGTGTTTCCGTGAGACCATTTTTTTATACTTGAAACTTCAAATTAATACTCCGTAAATGTAGCCTTAATTTACAGTGGTTTTGCCGTAAAGGTTCAGACTTTTTTTACGGTGTTTTGATGTGAAATATCAAGTGTAAAAATGTGGTCTCACGAAAACAGACTGGTCTCACAACCCTAATACGATACCTACCTTAGTGCTTGATTTTACGGTTTTATATAATTTACGAAACATATAAGTAACATTAAGAATTAAAAATCCACTCACTAGCCATTTTGGTTTTCTCTGTCTTCTGATAGCTTGGCCACGAAGCCATTAAAGCTTCTCTTGTAGCTCCGTAGTAAAGATTTTGAAGCCCGGCTGCTCAAAACTTATCGGAAATATTGTTCGCCATTAAATGGTAGATTTTTAGTATTGAAAATAAGTGACACGATAAAGAAAACAAAGGGTTAACCTGCCAACAACTTCTTGTAGTATGTTACTATGAAGTGATGCCACGGATAAATCACTCTTTGGAAGGTCACCCATGTAAACAATGTATGTCTGGAAAGTAATTAATAACATAAATAATATTTTATATAAAAATTATCTATAAATTATCTTCTGCTTACATAATGAATTTAAGTATGTCTACATATAATTATGTTTTGAAACATGTAACAGAGAAAAAGGAATAAGGAATGCCTTAAGATCATTGGGTTGATCAGCTCCTAGAGAATATGTGAGGGTGAGTAAAAAGACCCGCCATAACACAGATGCCATAATTGTATATGAAGATATAAATATGAGAGTTGTATACAGTATATATATAGAGAGAGAGTAAAATCAATCCTCATTGGTTTCTCATTAATAATTAATCCAACCTTTTTTTTATTTATTAACCTGGATATCCAACCCATTATGTGAGCCGACTAATCCTAGGATGACCACCTGTTTCTTGGGTAGCTCGGAGTCACCACATTTCATTATGTGAGCCGACTAATCCTAGGATGACCACCTTTATGGTTTTAATCCAACGTTCTTGGAATCACTGGACTAGGTACGAAACTAAAGAACGTCTTTAATTTGACTTTGACAAATTAAAATTTTATGCATACGATTTCCCTATTTCTTTTTTGATATTCTGTCTAATTCCTAGCAATTAGAATGAATCTAATAGTAGAGTGCTAATTAGAGGTTTGCACAAAAAATTTGATACTATTGTAATTTTGGGAATATAAAAATATGGTTTTGATGTAGATGTGTGTGAGAATAAATTTAGTTGTAGGGGTGACATTAACAACATTTAGGGATTGACATTAGCCTCCTCCATCTAATATGCTCCCATCCTACTTTTGTTTGGTCTCATATATTTCAGTGGTTAAAGCTACCGATAATTATTTAAACAATCTTTGTAGCAATTAATTTCGTATCAGATTCAAAAAAGTTCATATCAATCAAAACTTTTTGTCAACTTATTGGACATTGTTTCGTATGGGCTATTCGGCATGAATCAATATTCAGTTCGAGGTGCTCATGAGTTTGATTGATCGGGTTGAAGGTATTTGAACAACCCAATCCAATTAATATTTGAGTTTAAAAAATGTCAACTCAACCCAAACCAAAGTGTGACCAACCCAACCCAACTCATACGGGTTGATACTTTGGTATACAAAATATTTTGCTAACCTTGAATATGTTGTATTCTTTAGTGTACTCATAATTTATTTTTCAGCATCAATTATTTGGTACAACTTATCCATACTTCTTAACATTAAGTATGTTACATTCAAATTAATGTTCTCAATTTACATGTACATATTTATATATGTTCACTCTTAGTGAATATATGTACAAAAGAGTTATAAAGAGATCAGAGTCGTCATTTAACATGTTAAATGTGAGATTTTGAATAGGACTCCAAAATTTTGGGCCCTAATTTTACATGTGTTTAAGGTATAGCCAAAATTGTTTAAGATAAAATTATTAATTATTTGAGTTTAGTTTCAACTTATTAATAGTTTAGGTTTAGGTTGTTAGTCACATGAATCATATGTGATTCTGTACATGAAAAATTTCGTGTACAAAATGATTAGCTGAGGATTGTTCTCGCATTCTCGTAAATTGTTACCGTTCTCGCATGAACCTCCCTCTCTCTCTCTCTCTCTCTATATATATATATATATGTTATCTCATTTATGTAATGTTTTTTTTTTTTTGAAAACGGTGGATTTATTAAAAGGGCCCCAGCTTAAACGAAACAAAGCAGGGCAGAAAAAAAACCAAACAAACGATTACCATTTATGTAATGTAATCAAAAGATTCAGATGTAACAGTGCCTCCAAAAAGATTGAAGCGTCCATAATAGAGATGAAAAATATATGCATAGGAAGAGGGTATGTGATAGTTTAATTGTCTAATATACATATTAATAGAGACTTATAAACAATCGTATTAAATACAAGAGTTTAAATAATATTGGGTTTATCAGGTTCATTGAATTGGGTTGGATTCAAATAAAAGAAACCTAATATTGATACAATAACTACAGTTTGAAAATTTTACAATTGAGTTATTCCACATTAGATTGTGTTGATGGAGTTAGGGGCTGTTTACTAACTGCTGACCCGTCTGACTGGGTCAGTAAATCTGACTCGGTCAGCAGTCAGAGCGTTTATTAAAATTATTGTCTGACCGAGATCTGACCCACGATCTGACCGAAAACTTACCCGGTCAGCTTCAAAATTATGCTTACCCGGGTCAGATTTAACATTTTCACATTTTGCCCTCAAATTTAACATTTCCACATTTTGCCTCAGATTTAACATTTCCACATTTTATCCTCAAATTTAACATTTCCATTTCACTCCACTGTGATATCTCTCTCCCTCTCTCTCTCTCTATATATATATATATATATTTATGTGTATATATATATATATGCACGACACGTGTTTCAATGTAGATTATTATCCAGATTGAATAAACATCATTCAGACCGAATAATCAAAGAAATATTCAGATTGAATATAGTATTTATTAAGTCTGAATAATGCTTATTCAGTCTGAATATTTCTTTGATTATTCACTCTGAATATGACACATGTCGCGTTCTCATTTGTCTCACGTTCACAACCAAATTTGAGTTCGCATTTCAACTTTCCCCTCTCTCTCTCTCTCTATATATATATATATATATGTGTGTGTGTGTGTGTTCAATTTTTTTTTTGAGTAAAATAGTATTATTTTTTGACAATTAATCATAAAAAATATATTATTTGGCAATTAATCACTAAAAATATTTTATCATTTTCTATGGTAAACATTTATTTATTTTTTGATGCAAATAGTAAGCATTTATTTAAAGTATACATGATGTTTTTTCCTCCATTAAACTATTAATAATAGAAAAAACTACATTTTATTCAAAATATAGTACAAATAGGGTTATAATGGTAATTTTATGGTTGGTAAGCACTTACCAAGAACATTTGATAAACATTCTTACCCGAGACAGCACTTACCTGAGACAGCACTTACCCGGGTCAGCACTCTTACCCAAATAGAACTTACCCAAACAGATTTGGTAAACAGCCCCTTAGTCGGATTTTTGAGTACTCCTACAATCAACACTATTGTTATCGAACACGGCATAATCAAGATTAAATTTATTTATTAAGCAATTAAAGCAGATTATTACGTAGCATTCTCTGATTCTTTAGAAGATCATGTTTATTTCATACCCTTGCTCCCCTGTGGACTATTTGATTGGCACAAATATTCTTGAGTTGTGTACACGTAAAATATTCAAATTCAAAATTAAACATATGTCCATTGAGCAATTAAAGCAAGTTCTTTTCTGTTTCTTTTATACGTTATAAATATTAATGTCCATTCTTTCATCTTTCATTATCTTTGGCCCCATGTTTGGTTGATGTTCATTGTCAATTATTACAATTTTAAATTTGCCTTAGAAAAAAAAGTATGATAATAGTGTATACACAAACACTTCTTGATCAACCCAACTATAAAAGTAAAATAACACTCAACTGAAATTTATTGTTGATGTTAATACAACTTTAATTATGTATTATAAAAGTCAAACAAAATTTTGTGAAAGAAAGTTGTTCCATTAAGGAAATGTAGTACATGTGATAGCTATATGGAGTTGAAATATGATTTTTTGGGTAATCAAAATTTTGTTATCATTTATCTATCTAGTTTTATTTTTATTTTTATTTTACTAACTAGCTAATTTGAGATATAATTTTTACAATTCTTTGTAAACAAAGTATCATAAATAATAAAGTGTTTAATTATGTATAAAACACGATTTTATGAGATTAAAAATGATCAAGGGTTCATATTCTTTTTTACGTTTCTCACCTTAACTCTTATTCAGTTATTCTCACATGATCCCAATCATATGTAAGAATATGTTGACCGATAAATTATTTATCAATTTTTATTTTATGGCAAAACCTTAATAGAGTTTGGAGTAAACTACAATTTCCTCCATGTGGTTTCTAGGAAATTCAACATTTTCGTATCTACGGTTTTGAAATTACAAAACAATAATTTTGATTTACATAAATGTCAATATTCTAGCTCTCTCTTTAACAACCGTTAAAATTTCCGTTAGATGGAGAGATGAAATCTGGATTTTTTTTTGCAAACTATGATGGCCATATTATAATTTTGAAAATATAGGGACAAAAGTGTTAAGTATGACAAACCACAAGGACCAAAAATGTAATATAAAAATATATAGGGGGTATTAGTGAAAAGTTTCAATTAAGATAATTTTGGGTTTTCCGGATTGTTCCCCCGTTTAAAGTTCCTATTGATTCGGTTGTTCTGTTTCTTCCTATTGGAATTGGGATCTTTCCCTCTCTCTCTTTCTCTCAATCCTCTGCAACTCCTACCATCTAATCTATTTTTACCGTCTTATCTTCATCCACCATTCCTGCATGGTTAGCTTCTTCAATTTCGTTTCCTGTATTTTTTTATTTAGAAGAATCTGGTTTCAAATTTATCCTTGTGAATCAGATGGGTTCGAAGGAAAAGAGAGATCCCAGAATTTTTGTATATGGGTTCCTTTTGGTGATTAATTTTTTCCATTTCCCCCAAATTTTGTAGGTTTGTGACGAGTACAGAGAGAAGGAATGGCGTATAAGGTGGATCACGAGTATGATTACTTATTCAAGATTGTCCTAATTGGGGATTCGGGTGTCGGAAAATCTAACATACTTTCTAGATTTACCCGGAATGAGTTCTGTTTGGAATCTAAATCCACCATTGGTGTTGAATTCGCTACGAGGACTCTTCAGGTTGGTTTCTTTCTCCCAACCTTGTTTAAAAAAATATTCAACGTGGATATTGGCTTATGTTGCTGTTTGATCATCATGATTTTAACAAAATAGTTTTGTTTGTTACAACGTTGCATTTCAATGTAGGAAACATCTTTTTATCAAATGGATATGAGTCTTGGTTTTAGGAGTAAGATTGATGCATATCTTTGTAGTGCCTGAAAGGTGTTTGTTGAAATTACCCATAGAGATTAATTGATCATAACTTCCTTTTTGAGAAATTAGGCCAAAAGTAATGCAACCCCTTTTCATATGAATGTAGAATCATACATCGTCTGATGACAAATGTATTCAATATTGTGGCTAGATGGAAGGTTCCCAAAAGAATCCATCTTTGCAGTTCTTTAGTTAACAACAAGGATCATTCATAAGATTCGATTTTAAAAGCGATATATATATATATATATATATAGATATAGATAAACATATATTTGTGTAGTATATAATTAGTTATGAGCAATGTGATATGCAGGTTGAGGGGAAGACAGTGAAGGCACAAATATGGGATACTGCCGGTCAAGAAAGGTACCGAGCAATCACCAGTGCTTATTACAGAGGAGCAGTAGGTGCTCTTATGGTTTACGATATAACAAAGAAGCAAACTTTTGAAAACGTTCAAAGGTGGCTCCGTGAGCTAAGGGACCATGCAGACTCCAATATCGTCATCATGTTAGTTGGAAACAAATCCGATCTGAACCATCTTAGAGCCATTCCAGAAAGCGAAGCCCAAGCAATGGCAGAGAAAGACGGGCTTACGTTTCTAGAAACTTCCGCACTGGAAGCAAATAACGTCGAGAAGGCATTCCAAACAATCTTGCTCGATATTTATCAAATAGTGAGGAAGAAAGCGTTGGCTGCCCAAGAAGCTGCTGCTTCTGTTCCTGCCAAAGGCACCACCATTAAGGTTGAGAGTTCTAATGAGACCAAAGGGGCAACTTGTTGTTCTAATTAACATTGTATATTCCTTTTTGTTTGTTTGTTTGTTTGTTTAAAACGTCTAAGTAGTCGAAAAGACGCTCGGCTTGATGGTGAAGTGAAGGAAGGAGTGGAAGGGAAAGGATTGATTGCTTAGAACATTTGTTAATTCTTTTTTGTAAGTAGATAGAAATAGGTTAAGAGCAAATCTGTATATGTAATTTTTGTTCGGCCATTGTATAAACAAATGGTCAATATTTATTCCGGATGATTTAAAGAAATGTCTTATATTTTCTTCTTATAAATTCGTTTCAAACTTGTATTTTATCGAAGCTTTTTTATTAATTTTTTAATCAGTTAAAATAATGCTTTAAAATATATTTTGTGCCTTCACACATGCCAAAAGTCACGTTCTATTTTTACATTGTAGTTCACGGATCATGATTTGATGTAAAAAATTCATTTAACAAAGGGGTTATCATATAATTCTGGTTTATATTATGTCATTTAATTGAATTAAAGTGTATATGACTATTTTGACTTTTTTTTAAGGTATTATCATGTACTAATAAACTAGGGTGTATTTAAAAAAAAACTTTTAACAACTTCTTTTTAAAGATCTGTTAAATAATCTTTAAAATATATCTTGTGACAATCTATTACGGAGTAATAATTAATTGTTTTTATAATTATTTATGATTTGTCTCCATATTGAAAACGGTTTCAAGTTGCTTTTGTATAATATCGATCAATATATTTAAAATTAGGTTATTATCATTGATACCAAAACTGGATGCGCAGAAAACCATGAACTGCGTTCGGTATTCGTGAAACCATTCTCGTGTCGTGGTCTAGGGTTTACTGATTAATTCAAATCAATAGTTTTCTTGATCAAATTTTGCTCTTACATTTATCACTTTTTATATTTACACACGAACTTTATAGACGGAGATATGCAAACAGAAGCAAGGGTAGGGGTGGTGGAAGGCGGTGCTCCGGCTCATAAATTGGTGAGGCCATTACAACATCACGGATCGCAGATCGGAGCAGTTCATCAACTCATCGCCGGTGGTGTAGCCGGCGCCGTTAGCAAGACTTGTACCGCTCCTCTTGCTCGCCTCACTATACTCTTTCAGGTTATTATTTTGTCGATTTCTTTTTCCTTTTATGTATTTTAATTTCGACTTGAGGTTTTGCTATGTAATCATATGGTTACGTTACGTTTTGCGCCTCTTTCTCTGAGATTTTATTGCGAATTATATATAAAATTGATTGAAATGGAGTCTATATAATTATATGGATTGTTGGAACATATGTTGCTAGAATCCTTCCAAGTTTGTTGAAAACAAGAATCACTAATATTTATATAAATGCAAAATTTGGCTTAGCAATTAAAAAAATGAAGATCATAAATTTCATAAAACATTATAAAATTCATAACAAACAACACGTAGTTTCATATCAAATTACCCAAGGGAAATTTGAGTTTCCATGCTTAATGTTGCCCCAAATATCAAAATATGTTCAATGTTACCATCCTCTGAAAAATGGCGAAGAGATCTGAACCTTTGATCCCTTTTAATCTCATTCCCACCATGAATTGCGCTTTAGAAGAGAATTGATCTGGTGCATCTTGGTGCATCTCATCCTAACGTGCATCCAAGGTGGAATCACTAAGATCCTTGTGTATTATGTGCATTTGCGTTCTCTTTCTCTTAGATCATTTATCATGTATTTGTACAAGCTCGACGTGCTTGGTTACTTCAATAGTAGCTTGATGTACTTCAAATTTTAACAAATATATATTTATACTTGCTGGATGTGTTCAATAACTCTTGTATGTCTACTTGATGTACATTGTTCTTTTTCTTTATTTGTCTTTCTTACCTTTGTCAATTCGGGATTCCTTGATTCTGCAGGTGCAAGGCATGCACTCTGATGTTTCTACTTTGAGAAAGGCTAGTATATTGCGTGAAGCTTCACGTATAGTTAGGGAAGAAGGATTTCGTGCATTCTGGAAGGGAAACCTGGTCACCATTGCTCATCGTCTACCTTATTCATCTATTAGCTTTTATGCATTTGAGCACTATAAGAATGTTGGTACAAATGCGCTTAGCTGGAATTTCTTACATCTAAATATTTTGAGATTTACTATGTAATTTAACCATCATCCGATTTGATAATTCTTTTTATTCTCTCTTTTAATGTTACAGTTACTACATCAGATGTCAGGAGTGGAAAGTCATGAGACAAATTTCAGCACAGATGTGTTTGTACGGCTTGCAGCTGGTGGCTTAGCTGGTGTAACTGCCGCTTCTGTAACGTATCCTTTGGATCTTGTTAGAACACGTCTTTCAGCGCAGGTAAGAATTTTCGGCATATATATGATCCAAGCAAAACTGTTTATCTTTTCTTTAATTTTTATTCATGTTTTTGGTCTTGCAGACAAATGTAAATTACTATAGAGGTATATGGCATGCTTTACATACTATCAGCAGGGAAGAAGGCATCTTTGGCCTCTATAAGGGACTTGGTGCTTGTTTACTGGTATTATTCTATAACTGATGTTATTTAATTATTTCTGGCTATCTATTTATCTTATCTCTTTACTGACTACAAGATTTTACAGGGTGTTGGTCCCAACCTAGCAATTAGCTTTTCAGTTTACCACACTGTGAGATCTTACTGGCAATTGCAGAGGTAGTTATGAGCAAAATTCTTTACAGTTGGGCATTGTTCATGTCTTTTTCAGTGTATGCAGATTAAAAAAAGGCCTTCTAATGTTCAAACTATGATTTTTATTTGCTGGTAACAGACCAGATGATTCTGCTGTAATGGTGGGTTTGGCTTGTGGCAGTCTTTCGGGAATTGCATCATCAACAGGTTGGTTAGTGATTAAAATCTGTTTAACAAGTTCTTGCACTTCAACTCCTATACAAGTCAACTGTAAGTTTAAAGTTAAAACATTGCATTTTAGTTATAATCAAACACTATCTTTTAGAAAATGCTGTTGATGTTTCACAAAAGAAACCGACGCCTGTAATATCTTCTTCAATGCTTTTGCTGTCAAGAAGCAGGTTGGGATGCATCCTTTCCACAGATATCTAATCAATCTGTCCCTTAAGAGGCTTTAGTTAGGAAGCTATAGAACAAGTTTTTACTTATTTGTCATTTGTAATCTATCTTTAAATTTGTCACTTGGATAACTTTATCTTTCGTTTAACATGGTTCTTCAAAATTTGCAGTTGGTTATTGTAGGGTTACTACAGGCTAGCCAACTTTGTTTATGGAGTCGAACATTGTGAGAGGTGTCCCTCTTTTCTCGAGGTATGCTTCTCACTGTGGCTCCCTTCGCCAATTTCTTGGTGATTTCAATAGCACAACTAAATGATCTGAACTCGTACTATTGTTCGGAGATACTATAATTAGATGTTTGCAACACTTCCCCTTCTGGGATTCCCATGAACTTTGCAACATTTAAGGATCTTTAGTCAAACATTTTACTTAAACCATAACCTATATCTTGCAGTATCGTTCCCTTTGGATCTTGTAAGGCGAAGGATGCAGTTGGAAGGAGCAGCTGGTTGGGGTCAAGTTTATAAGACGGGTGTGTTTGGTACGTTTAAGCACATACTACGAGCTGAAGGCCTACGTGGCTTATACAGAGGAATTTTACCTGAATATTACAAGGTGGTACCCAGCATCGGCGTTGTGTTCATGACTTATGAGAAACTTAAGCAAGTATTATCAGATATAGATACTTGCTAATAGAGCCATAGCTGCTGTTTAGTTAACGGGATCACAAGTTTTACGACAAAGAAGCCTTGGTATGCACCGTTTTTAAACATATTATCATAAACCGCTTATGCTTATGATCGTGCCTGTAAAAAAACATCCGTGTTGTATAGATTAGATGGGTAACGGGAAATAACCCATTAATCGTTTCTTTTTCAGGATACTAATTTGCAAATCCTGTTGCTATGTACATTTTATAATATAGTGAAATTGCAACACATTGCTTGTCCTGATTCTTGAAGATAACAGTCAGGAAAATCTCAGTATGGCATCGGTTATAAGTTTAAAGCTCTTGAAGGGACAATATAACAACAGGGTCAAATAGGTAAACGTTTTTCTTTTCAATAAATTAATCTTGATGTTACACTATAATAAATACTTATAGTTCATCTTTTTGTGTTTGTGTTTGTGTGTGTTAATTTCCGAATACAATACCCCAATACCAATTATAAAAAGGACACTTTGTAAGTTTATTGAAAGATAAAAAGACTTATTATTTATCAAGAACTCAGACTATGATTTCTCCTCTCCCGCATGTATTCCCCAAAATGACCCCCACAAAAACGCTGGGTTCCTTCATCAAGCCTCCATGATCAACTCAATCCTCGAAGGACTATTTAGTAAAAGCAGAGGAATGAATCACAGGGGAAAGCTTCCGGTTAAGCGAATGTGATCGAGTGTACGACGTAGACCGTACGTATTCACAGCTGCATTAGCAGCTCTGAATCCACCTCCGTATGCCGGTGAAGCATCATGTGCTATTTGATGCATGAAAAACTCGCCCAATTTATTCTCCACCCTCGACTTTCCACCTTTTTTTGAAACCGAGGAAGAAGAAGATGACGACGGAGCTGCAGACGGCATGATCTCCGATTCAAGCCACATATACGAAAGCACCTGACAGATACCTTCTTCTACCTCGGGATTAAGGTTTCGATACCCTATCCATTTCAACAAACCTCAATCAATATATATATATAAAAGATGGTATTTTCGGTCTTTAGTAAGAACAACAACGTTGTCTTCTAGTTACCTTTAAGACGTAACCAGCCATGCATCAACTCATGAGCAAGAATGGCACCAGTTAATAATCTGCAAAATCGTTTTATTGTCATTTGTTTCAGAAAACTAGTCTCTTAAGGTTGGCAGGAAAGAAGAGATTGATCATGAAGGTTTTTACCTCGGGAGACCGTAAAGAACAAGAATGGCTGTAACTTCACATCTTCGAGTCAATTTTTGCGGTTGGGTTCTCATTCCTATCAAAGCATGACCTCCGAATTTTGGCCTTTTGAGTATCTGAAATTCGTATGATACAAAACAACATGAAGATGGCAGAGATTATTAAAAAAGATCGATTTGACAAACTTACACTTGCAACAGTCTGCTCCTCGGAAAGACAAAGGCCCCTTGTTTCCGGCATATGATGGAAGCCCTAAAAAAGAAAACATTTATCCACCTCATTACCAGTTATAAGGGAAAAAAAAAGTAATAAGTAGAAAAAGAAACGATCTTTTACATGTTTCTCGCCAACAATAGCTTCGTTAAGGGCTTGTCTTTCGACAAGTAACATGGGAATTTGTTGATCAAGTCTCATGTTCATTCCTTCATAGTAATCCCTAATGGTGTGGTAAAGTGGTTGGCAGTCACCCGTATCCATAATCGCAGATTCCATACATTCCAAACATAAACTCCGACCATCTCCCAAAGATATATATCTTGCATTCACAGACTTTAAAGAATAGAAATATCGAAACATCAAATTATAGGCATATAAGATGTATGGTTTGATATATAATCAGATTGAAAAGACTGCAGAAATTAACCGTACCTCTAATCGTTCACAACTACAGCATCGTGCTGTGTTATCATGCTCGTGTGCAGGACAATATTTCTGGGACCAGAACGGGTGGCATCGATACTCAATCAATCCAGCTCCATTTGTCGGAATCTTTAAAAAAAAAGTTGGATTCACATTTTAGCATTCTAAGAACTGAAAAATATTTAGATGCACAAAAGGGTTTTATGATTCATTACAAATTGAAAGCAGACTTCACATTTGGGATGTGTTAACTCTTTGAAACAGGACTTATGGTATGCATCCTTCCCTGATAAAGAGAACTTGAATCAACAAGAAAAAAAGAAATTAATAAGAAAACATTCAAAAACCAGATCACAGAGAAAATGGGAAATGGCAGCATGGAAAAATAACAAATTACCTCGTGTTCTGTGATCGGGTAACGGCAGGCACGACAACAAAAGCATTCGGGATGGAAAAAGGTCCCCATGCATCCCAAATAATTTCCATAGCCAATGTCGCGATTGCAGCCACCACATAGTCTGCAAGTTTTATTTTAAAGTTATATCTTTTAAGTCATGACAATTGAAAAAGGCATTAATCTCTTAATACTAATACTCATTTTGGCGTTTTGGGTTGAAAAAATCAAAATCGTTTAATGAACAAGGACATAAAAGAAACAAAAATCATAAGTACCTATATCCGACTGGCGGATATGTTTTAGGAACATATGGAGGATATGGCGGATGAATAAGATGATGGTCATCCTGAACTGTTTTTGCAACATCATCTTCATTGTTTGGTCTCCATCCATATCCTGAACAAAACACACAAGAACGTTTATCTACGATCAATTGTCTACATTCAAAGACAAATAGCAAGCGAAACAAGATAAAGAAATTCTTTTAGTTGGTTATAATAACTTACCATTTGGTTTCTTCAAACCTTCGGCCAAAGAAAGTGCAATTGCTCGATCTAGTTCTTCCTTCTCTTTATCAGTCCTTGCGCGATTATCCTAATGATATATTTTAGAGCTTTTTATATAAGATTTTTGTTCATTAGTAGTTTTGAATACTAATCAAGAAGGAAATCTGGGTAATAATATTAGGGTAGCAGGTGGGATTTCCATTTCCAGATCAAGATCAACATCAACATCAACATCAAAGGTAAAGTAGTTTGCAAGATTAGTTATATGAAGTTATTAGAAACAAAAGATGCTTCAGGGAAACAATGCTTTTTAGCACTATGATACAAGACAAACTTTTCAACTTTTCTTTTTGCTACCAATAAACATTAGAGGTCAAGCAAAGTTTATTTTTGATGTTTTCTCTATCAATCTAATTAATAGAAAGACTCGAAGAATAAAAAGGAAGATAATATTTACCAAGGATCTAACAGGAGCACGCAAAACCATGCTTTCGTCTCCGATAAACTGTGGAGGACGATGTGTACTTCCAACCTGCCCACGATTATTAGAACCACCTTTGAAAAGCTTACTCAGCCATCTCATAAACCATGACTTCCTCTCTGCGTGTGAAGTAACAAAATGCCCTGCGTTAAACCCCCACAAGTCGATAATTAAATGTGTTAACTTTACACTAGACATGCGAAAAAATGGGAATTACACCATGATGGAAATACCTATCTAATTCATCATAGAAGCACTTTTTTTAGCAAAACTATATGGTATTAACAAAACCCAGAAGCTAATAAAAAAACTAACTGGAGAAGAGAGAGAGAGAGAGATGTTTCTTTTATGGATATTTTACAGTTAAGATTCATAGAGGCATATCATCAAACAGTTTCCAGATGTTATTGATTAAACCCAAAAACCAAGTAATTCCATAATCGGAAAAGGTGGTAGTCTTTTTTTCTAGCTTCATACCATAAATACAGGGCTGAGAGAGGTGGTTGACGTTCCCTGAGGAGGACATAATTGGTGGGTTTTGGGAACGTATGTATAGATTTGGCACCGGCGTTTGAAGAAAGCAAAAAAGCAAAGACGTAAATGAAAAGGACTAATTAAGAGAGAAAGTGGGCTCTGGGAAAGAAAGAAAAAAGAAGGGTAGCAGAAAGAGAGAGAGAGAGAGAGATAGGAGGGTGAAGAACAATGGCATCATTGCTGATAAAGCCTGTGTTTTTTCAGAAAGTAAAGAAATTGGGAATCTCTGATGGGGAAAGGAAAGCGATAGTTTTTTTTTTTTTTGATAGAGGGAGAAATAGAGAGAGATTCTTGGCTTCGGAAAGTGGGAGAGATCGGCCGAGCAAGAAAGATAACTCAAGAATCTTGATGGGAAGAAAGTTAACGGTTATTGGCCATTCCATAATAAAAGAATCCACCAATTCAAACCTCTCTGTATGTTCTCAAAGATATAATATATATATATATATAATATATAAGAGAGAAGAAGAGAGAGTGAGCTTGAAGCTTGGCATCTTCAAGAACCTGTTTGCTGTGTTTTTCTGTGTATTAAACTAATTTTTGAAAGACAATTTTGCCGGTAAAAAGGAACCACTAAAATCATAAAGGTCCTTCATCTTTTAGTAATATACATATTTTACCCCTATTTTTACTTTTTCTTACTTTTCATGTCAACGGCTCATCAAGTCTCATGCTACATATGACGAATCTTTCCCTTTTGAAATGTGAGAATATGGTTTTTGAGCGTTTTTAAAATAAAAAAAATACTATGATGTTTGAGGTCATAAATTCGGGTTCTGATATTACACGAAAACCAGCCATTTCAATTATAATATTGAACGGTATGAAAAATGGAGAAACTATAGTAACAAACAATAACTTTTTCCCTTCATAATAAACATAACAATTGGGTTGTTTAAGAAAAACATTATAATATCCATATCTGTTGGAGAGGTGAACTAAGGTTGTCTTATATGAAATTGAATGCCTCGTCTATCAGACGTGTTTTAAAATCGTGAAATCAGGTGTGAACAACAACATTCGGTACGGTTGTCTTGGATGTTACAAATATAACATTTTTATTAAAATTTTCAATCTAGATTTACTTATTTATCAATTAATAATTATTACATTATATCATGGAGATTATTAATGGATATTTTAAGTATTAACCATCAAATATTTTTATTAAATTACGTATCAAGATAAATAATAGGTGTATTTTATTAAACATCAAGCTTAGATCCATGACATGAATTCTTTTAACCCGATAGGGAAGGCATCCATATGCAACCATCAACTGACAAACGAAATTAAAACACAGTACCAGAAGATAATGTCGACTTGGCAACTACATCTAGAAGATGGATTAAACATGTGTGTTTCAGAACGTGGTTTTACTTATGTGGTAAAGTACAAATGCTTAAGTTATGCTTTATTCTTTATGCACATGATAATTCCAAATACTATTTTGATAGTGGAATTATGTTACACGTCGACATCATAAATGTGTACTTAAGAAGATTTTATTGACCATACTACTATTCATGAAGTTAAAAGAGTATGCATTATGTATCAACCTGCAAAGATTGACGTTTCATAAAGAAAATACGCTTTTAATTCCCTATCAACTATTATCGTAAATTTGTGTGACCAAAAAAATAAAATAAAAATAAACAACTTGTTATGTTTGTGGTTCACTTTTTAGTTTGAAGGATATTGTGGGATTTTATGCTCATAAAAGCTAAGGAGATCTACTCGTTTGGTTTTATGGGAATTCATTCCAATAAAGTCTACTCCTCTTTTTGGTTGTCATTTCCTATATTTTATGTATCCATCTTTGCTTGATCCAAGGCACATCCACATTTAATTCTTCTAACATATATTTTCTGTGATATCTCAAAATTTTAGCACAAAAATTAATATATCATAAAAAATGTCTATAATAAAAACAAATCGTTTATTGGTCGGAAATTTTAGGTCAAACTATTGACCAATAACTTCTAAATTAATCTAACGTCATGATAAAAGTTGTTAGGCTAGTCTATTACTTTAGGTTTTGTGACGTTATAGCTTTCAAGTTTAAAAAAATCTTGTAAAAATATGATACTAATAGTTGAGTTGTATATCATAAAGTTTTATTCGATCATATGTTAACGTAATATATCAAACAAAACATGAGTTAGAAACATAAGGTCCAAAATCAAGAAAAATATACCTAGAACTATATTTCAAGATTCGGATTATCGGATTTGATTGTATAAGGCCCATGAAATAAAATCTAGTAGCAGAGTGTTATAAAACAGCCTAGCAAAAGCTCGACCTTAAGAGGTAAAACACTTTCACGTGACTGCTAACTTTCTTGTGATTAGGGTTATGCATCTTATTATATGTTAAAAGAAAAACAAACAACATACAAACTTTGTTTGAGGTAAAAATATAACTAATACTTTTTTTCAACATTTGCCTATTTTATATTTATTTTGAAATTACTTTTTATTTTTTCAGAACAATTGGGACAAACTTTTGCACAATTGGGTAACGAAGAATATGCTGACATGCTCCAAAAACTGTTTTTTTTCTTTATTTATTTTATTTTAATGTTGTATTAAATTAAATTTGAAGGTGATAAAGTGTGGAAAGAAGGGCATTTCTGAAAAGCAAAAATTGAAGAGCTTTTGGGTTGTGTACATCTGTGGATGGTGGACATAAACAACCACATGTCACATGTGCTTGTGACCTCATAATGTCCCTTTTCTTTTCTTATCATAATCCATATTCCATTTCGGGGAGTGCTAATAGCATTCCTAATATAGAGGTGTGCATAAAATTTCATGTACCTTATAGCTTTGGGAATATAATTTTTTTTTAACATTAACATGTGTAAGAAAGATTTATTTATGTAGGGGTGCCATTAGTCTCTCCCATTCCATAATCCATCATAAACTCTATTACTCTAAAGTCTAATCGTATTAACATTTATTTATTTTTTCCACAAAATATTTGAAATTCATGTTTTATCTTTTCACAAGCAAGAATTCACCAAAATTTCAAATAATGATATATGATACTTTCTATAAAAGCATATCAAGAGCTAAGTATTTTTTTTAAGAAGGATTTGATATGATCAGCTAAGGTGTTATGAAGACGTTAATATTTTTTCAGGACATGATTATGAGTAAGAGTTAAGCAAGTGACTAGGTTAGTTAATTTTATGTAAGACCCTATTAAATATCTCAATTGGGGAATAGGGGACCGGATATAAGAGGGTGCCATGGGAAAGAGTAGAGAGTTGGTATTTTATTAATATAGGATAATTAGAAAGGGTGTTTATGGAAGTGTTCTTTAAGATTTTTTTAGGTCTTGTTACCTTAACATTCAGACTGTTCTTCGTCTACTTGCTCAACCTGGTTTTCCGATTTTAAGATTCTTTGCTTTCTTTTTAAGTATCAAAAGTTTCTTTTGCTAATTTGTGTTTCCAACTAAGTTTCCCAAAAACAACTTGAAATCAATAGTTTTTTTTTTCCTCAAAAATACCATGTATATCTATGTGCATCTTACCTTTCACTGATTCTACCTATGTATGTTTTATTCAGACTTAATCTTGACAGTTTGTAGGCCTAATGCGTTGTGAAAAATAAATCTAACAAGTATGATAAAAACAAGTTACACGACAACAAAAATAAATTTTAATACAAAAGGTATTAGAAGATATTCTTCTATTTATATGTCAAACACATTAGTATCAACATATTTTACGAGTCAACGTATAACATCTGTTCAGAGGCGGAACACAATAGGGGCCTAGGGGGGCCATGGCCCCTGAGTTTTATCCCTTAAATACTAGATATTAGAAATATTATCAATGAATTGTGCTTAACTCAGGTGGTTATGTGTATATGGCCCCTGTGTATGTGGTCATAGGTTCTATTCTTCTGTCACACAGTTTTTTTTTATAATGAATTGAGCTTATTAATGAAGATGTTTTGTTAAGTTCGGCCCCCTTAATTAGAAGGTTTGTGTTCTGCCCCTGCATATGTTAATTAGTATATTTTATTTCTAATACCTCATTAACAACAACATATACATTTACCAGTCTGTTTTTGTGATATTCGTGAGATCACAAATAACACCAAACCTTCATAACAGTACAAAAAATGTCGAACATTCACAACAAAAACACTATGAATGTTTACTTCACAGTGTTTGTTGAATGCTCAATGTTGTTTTTGTGATCTCGTATGTCTCATAAAAATAGGTTGGTGTCACATGATCCCAAATCTACGTATGGGTGTGGATATATAGAGTTTATCTAGCAAATAGATACGATCCTCTTAGAATTTGAATATATACCTATTAATCGCAAATGCACTAGAAACATAGTAATTTGTACATTTATGAATATAGGGGTTAAATAAAATGACAACCATAAATCTGTTACAAACATGTGAGAATCGATATAAAAACATTTTTTACATGATATTTTTTTTTTCAAATGTTAGGCTTTAAGGTATTGTTTCATATATATTTATTTCATAATATGATGGTTTCACATATATTTGTTTCACCACGTGAACATTTTTTACGTATGATCCCAAAAAAATTCACAAGATGACCACCAATATATGTGAAACAATATTTTATATCATAAATTTTAACGAAAAAAATTTATGTAAAAAATATTTTTATATGAATTTTCATAAATTTATAATATATTTATGGTTCTCCGTGTAACAATATATATAGTATTTATAATAGAAACTATACTTTTTATTTCATATTTAGTTTTTGAGAGAAAAAATAATTACCCATGAAATAGACATATGGACACCATTAAAATCCAAGATGTTTCAAGGCCTTCCAGAAAACAATCCCATTATCATTTATCAAGCTGCACCTAAATATCGTTTACATAGAATAGAACAAGTCTCCCTTTTCCTTTGTTTTGGAAAAATGGAGCATTGCTGTATGTAGTTAGTATTATGCCCTAGTCTCAGTTTTTCCCCTTTCCATTCCATCCACCAAAAACAAACAAAAATCTCTCGCTTTCCCGATCGAAAACAAGAAAAGGCTAGGGTTTTGATTTTCTTGAGATGGATCCGATAGTCATTGACAAGATAATCGAACGCCTAACTGAAGTTCGATCCACTAAATCTGGGAAGTTGGTTCAGCTTTCAGAGGCTGAAATCAAGCAACTCTGTTCCGCGTCTCGCGAAATCTTTATCAACCAGCCTAATCTTCTTGAACTCGAAGCCCCTATCAAGATTTGCGGTACTCTTTAATCCGTTTCTCTCGTGCACACTAGTGTTTATTCAAGATTTTTTGGTTGTTTCGTTAATTTTAGGGTTTCGGATTTGTTCCTTGTTTTGATTTTTGTTTCATGTGATTGTTTGATAGATTGAGGCTCTATCTATCCTACAATTAGGATCCTCCTATTAAAATTTAAGAATATATTGCACATATGTGTTGCACTGAACTTGAGGAAACTGCCCCATTTTATCGTTCATAGTTTCATACCACCTGCGATACCTAATTTCAGACATTCTGCCTAGTGGGTTCGTATTATAGAGCTGTATATTTTGATTGTAGGTTTTGGCTTAATTTAACTTTGGCAGATTCTTCTTCTCAGATTTATGTTGCAACCACACTAGATAACATGGTTGTACCCTATATTCAAGAACATATCAAGATTTGATTGAATGTTTTCTCTGAATATGTAGTCATCATATTCAAGAACATATCTCTTTTCAATTGAATATGACTAAATATTCTATTTGTAAATTGCATCATCATCAATCTCATTGTCTTCATGTAAACAATGAAATATACCATTTCTTGCTACCCCTTGAGGGGAAATGCTTACCATATTCTTCACTTCCTGTGTGTTGGGTACTTTGTAAATGGTAACGACTGTAAAAGATGATATTTTTCATGTTCTATTGTTCTGATGTTGTTTTTTCTTCTTAGATTTGTGGATATAATTTACAGAATATAATAAAATGCAAGAAAATACTGCAAGATGATAAACTATGTAAATAGTGTGCTTATTTCTTTTATTTCTTGTGATCAGTCATTGGCGCATTTTGTGATCATCAATCCGAACACTTTGGACACTATAAGTTTATATTTTGGTTTACTTAGTCCAACTCGGCTTAAAATTACGAGTTAGAAGTCTAGCAAGATCTATAGTCCTGAAATGTTATGCTAACAATTATTGGATTCTGTTGTTACCTTGTTAAGTCTATATCCAAGTGCATACCGACTTTTAGTTTGGGGGGATGAATTTTTTTTCCATATGATGCAAGTTTATTTCTGTTTAGTTTATTTCAAGTGTCATAAAGAATCTATTTTTGACTTATGGTTTTAGGCGACATTCATGGACAATACAGTGACCTTTTAAGGCTTTTTGAATATGGAGGATTTCCTCCTCAATCAAATTATCTTTTTCTGGGGGATTATGTGGATCGTGGGAAGCAGAGTTTGGAAACAATATGTCTCATGCTTGCTTATAAAATCAGGTATCCTGAGAACTTTTTCCTTCTTCGAGGAAACCATGAATGTGCTTCCATAAATAGGATATATGGGTTTTATGATGAATGCAAGCGCCGATTCAATGTGAAGCTATGGAAAGTTTTTACCGAATGTTTTAATTGTCTACCTGTTGCGGCTCTTGTTGATGACAAGATATTGTGCATGCATGGGGGCCTCTCCCCTGATCTTACTGACTTGGATCAAATTAGAAACTTGCCACGACCAACTGCTATCCCTGATACGGGATTACTTTGTGATTTACTGTGGTCAGATCCTAGCAAAGATGTTAAAGGATGGGGTATGAATGATCGAGGTGTTTCTTATACCTTTGGTGCTGATAAGGTTTCTGAGTTTTTAACAAAGCATGATCTGGATCTTGTTTGTCGTGCTCACCAGGTTTTTGACTCTCTTTTTTGCTTTAGATTTTGTTGCTTTTAAGTTTTTGGTTTTGTTCTCTAGTGAAATTGCGTTACTTGAAATGAAACATGGTTTAGTGTTTTTGTTAGTCAAATGTCTAAATTACTTGATGACATAGGTGAATCTTATGAATCTAGGGTGTGTTTGGTACAGAGAAAAGAATTGGGGAGAATTGAAAATGGAAATGGGGAGAAATGGAAATTGGGTGGAGAATTGGAATTGATCCCTTGTTTGGTATCATCAAAGAAATGAAACGGAGAAATGGCGGACGACAAGGTGTGGGGGGCATGTTGAAAGGCGGGCGGCAAGGGCAGATGCCAAGGTGAAGATCGGACGGCAAGGGCGGGTGGCAAGGATGGACCATTTCTCGGCATTTCTCCTCAAAATGGAGAAAAATACATTTCTCTACTTTTACACTATAGACCAATTCCCAGGAATTCAATTCTCCGCCCAAAATTTAAGACCAATTCTCCCAAGCAAGAAAATTCCATTTCTCTCCTCTCAATTCTCTCTACCAAACACCCCCTAAGTCAATCTCTTCATTTTTTGCAATGGTTCCGATAAATTTTATCTTCAGAACTTTCCATAAAAGGAAGTGTTGCAATCTTTATCGACACCATAAAATGGAGCTGTTGAAATTTTTTCATAGGATAGAAGGATATTTAAGTGTATAAATGTTTATATTAATATCTACATGTATGCATGCATATATGCATATGTGTGTGTGTGTGTGTGTGTGTGTGTCAGTGTGTGTATTTGGGTTAATTACCCAAAAGAAAAACTTTAGCCAGTTTCACAGAAATATTTGCCTTCTTTCTCCAATTAAAGATTGTGTTATAACTTTTGGTGAGAACCTTAGGTATGTACTAGGTGCATAAAAATTATTTTTGACATGACATATAAGCAATCCTGTATCAACATCCTATTGGTCGATTCTTAAAAGATTTTAAATTCAGATAGATTTATCTGTCATCATTGTTTGTCAAATTGGCTGGTGGTTGGTAACTTGGTATATATATATATATACACACACATACATGCATACACATATACACGCACGTATGCTCTTGTAACTGGAAAATGACACTTGTTGGTTTGTAGGTTGTGGAAGATGGTTATGAATTCTTTGCTGACAGGCAACTCGTAACTATATTCTCGGCCCCAAATTACTGTGGTGAATTTGATAACGCTGGTGCTATGATGAGCGTGAACGAAAATCTGTTGTGTTCATTCCAAATCCTGAAGCCAGTTGAGAAGAAAAACAAGTTTATGATGTCGACGAAAATGTGATTGGTCCATTATTTTGGGTGCCTTGTTTCCCAAGGTCAGGTCACAATCCTTTTCAAGTTCACACAGCCTGTTCTTACTATATTTAAACCTATTACATTTCACCATGAGGTGGTAAATATTTTTTCTTGTACTAATGTTGTTGTTTTCTTGTATTCCAGGAAGGGGAAGTAGGTTTTGGAGGCTTCTTCTTTTGTACTGCAGCTGTGCATATTGGAAGACATGGACTTTAAAAGAAGCATATTTCTGTTTTCCTTGTTATTAACTAGTAGTATTTTTTACAAGGGAATGTGTACATATTTAGTTTGGTAAATTTAGTACTTGAAATCTTGTTTTTGTGCCCGGATGGACAATACGGGTGCTGATTGTATGGATTTGAAACTCAGGAAATAGGCGGGTCTTAATCATGACAGGGTTTTTGCATCATCAATCTTTCATTTCATATCACATAAATAATTACACATATTTGATCACATATCAAATATACACATACAATGTCTGCAAGTGATCCATGAGATTGGAGAGTATTGTATCATCATTATAAATGCTTCTAAGATCATACCAACATCGAAATTTAGTCTTCAACTCCCAAGAAAGTTATATAACATGACATAAAGCCACTGGCTTACCAGTTACAGGTTAACTACATTTCTTTGCAAAGTCTTGTAGGAATACCTGTTTGCAAGTAGAACGAAGATGCCGAAATTCAACCCATTGATAACTGCCAACAGCCAGTAGAACTTGTCCAACCGGCTGCTATTTATGTCCTTCCCAAACCAACTTGTTCCAAATTTTCCAGTAACATGGTCTACAACACTTATTAGAAAACTGCTTAAGAAGCTTCCAACACCAATCACACTTAAATATAAAGCTATGCCTAAGCTTCTCATCGAGTCAGGAACTTGGTCGTAAAAATACTCTTGCAACCCCACAAGTGTAAACCCGTCTGCTATTCCCAGAATCAAGTATTGAGGTGCTAGCCAAAACACGCTCATCGAAAGAAACCTTGCTTTCCCTGCAACGATTAATCTCTGCTTCTCGACCACTGCTGCAATGACCATTCCTAAAATAGAAATGATCATCCCAATCCCAACTCTTTGGAGGATTGGGATGGGTCTTTCATTGCCCGTTATTCTCCTTGGTATCGGAGTTATGATTTTTTCATAGCATATGACACACACCAACATTCCAATGGCAGAAAGAGCGTGAATACTTGCTGGTGGGATCTCAAACTTTTTACCCATCATTCTGTTCATCGTGCTGCTTTGTTTGATGAAGAAAGTCGAAGATTGTGCTAAACATACCCCAAACTGTAAAGAAGTCAACCATATAGGAACCATGTTTGCTATGAGTTTTGCTTCTTCAACATTAGTTACTGTCGATAGTTTCCATGGGGACGGTTTCTTCCCTTCTGACATCTCGTTATCTTCAATAATACATGCCTTGTCAAGAAATCTGCAGATCAAAATGGATTTGGTTTTCTTTAAAACATCATGCAGAGAGGCATAGATATAGTAAAGGTTTTTGAGCTTGGATTTTACCTTAGTTTATTTGTATGGCACAGTAATCTTCTTTGAGTATTTGGGACTTGATATAACAAATCTGGGCTCGAAGGATAAGTTAGCTTTCTCTTCATAATGGCTGCAACAAGAACCTGTAGTAATGGTGTTAGTGGGCTGCCTTGGGGCACATGATACCGATAAAACGACTTCCCGAGAGTAAATATAATGATGGTTATGACCATAGTAACAGTAAGAATAAGGTTTGCAAATCCCCAGTTTAAGTTATCTTGAACATAAGCCACCACTGTAACTCCTAGAACAAGCCCACAGCATAACGCTGCATTCCACCAATTGAAAAACGACATCTTTCCCTTCCTTTCTTCCAAATTATCATCATCAAACTGGTCAGCTCCAAAGCTTTCTAACGACGGTTTGTGGCCACCTGTTCCCAAAGAGATCAAGTATATTCCTACAAAGAAGATCAGTTCATGAACTCTTCTTGGATGGATGCATCTCCCAACTCCACATGGCTTCAAGCTTGGTACGAATTGAGACATTGTAAGTATTCCTAAACCCTAGAATCATATTAATCAAAACATCAACTTTTTTGTCGTTAAAATGTAAATCATTTTGGGATGTTGTATTGTACCATGAGATAGATGGAAGAGGAAAGCAAGATCATGAGGAATCTGCCAGCATAGGCATCAGCAAGGAAGCCGCCAAGCAAAGGCATGATAGTTGTAACTCCTGACCATCGGTTTACGTTCTTGGCTGCTGTTTTGAGGTCTTCATGCAACACTTCTGTGAGGTATGTTATGAGATTTGTAGCTATTGCAAAGTAGCTTAGCCGCTCACTAAACTCAATTGCTAACCGCCATAAAGGAAACACCAAGAAATTTGTTAAAAATATTGTAATAATGAATCGCCCGTGTTTTATGTATCAAAAACTTGCAAATTATTTCATATTGGGGTGGAACACAAGCCTTCTAATTAAGGGGGCCGAACCCAACAAAACATCTTCATTGATAAGCTCAATTCATTAATTAAGGGGCCGAACCCAAAACATTTTATAGCCACTTCAAATAATACCCACATCTTTTATGAGAACAATAAATGTTGGCCTAAATTTATTTAATTTAATTTAATAATGCAGACACTTGAAAACAATACTACCTTGATTTCACCAGTTTCTTTTTCATCGGAATATGATAATACATATATCAAATCACAAGTTGGAGCTTTGGAACTTATGGTTACCATCAATGGAGTATTATAATTTTTCTTGTAAGAAATCATGCATATTTCTTCCTCTTATCTTATGATCACATATTCACATAATCCCCTTTCTGGAAAAATGGATGCTTGATGAACAATTTGTAGGTAATAATAACAAACTCAAAAATTAAAACATCCACTATTAATTCAATTTTTGAAAACAAATTACCTTAATGTTTGGTTGGAAATATACTTTTAATAAAAACGTCTAATCAGTGATAAAATGAACTATGGAGATGTAGAAAATACCCATTCTTTTATCAAAGCAGAAAGCACTCACTTTCGTTACTAGAAAAATTAATGCACATATAAGTGATGGAGCACAAATTATGAACCGGATATGGGAAAGAGCCAATATACATGCAAATGCAAACACAAGTGTTTTGCATGCATATAGATGGTCACTAAAATACGTACTATTAGAATATGTGGAACCTTTAGATCAATCTCCAAAAGAGCCCTTGATGGTGAGTAAAATACATACCAATGATGAAGAATGCCGCTTTCCAAGTACCAGTTGAAGATCGAAGAGGAACTCTCCCTTTATGATCCAGAGATGAATCACAAGCCCACTTAATCTCTTTAGCATCTACCTCAATTTCAACTCTGTTCTCCTCCTCCACCTCTAATGCCATCTTCAATTCAAACACAAAAAGGTCAAAAGAGAAAGGATCCTATTAAGTCTCTTATAAGATCGATCGATGATTCTTGGTTTTGGTGGTATATTGTGCTTGGTCCTTCTTTTGGTAAAATTGGAGGGTTGTTCTCATTACTACTTCTAAGATGTGAGAGAGATGTAGGCATTATATAGCATCTTGGACATTTATTAGGTATCTTAAATATCTGTTCAATATGAACCAGAATCAATAATCCATCATTGCCGTTTGTTTTTTAAGAGGTGCTGAAGTCTGATTTCAATTCTGAAATAGTTATGAAACGTCTTAAACGAATCAGACATAAAGTGGTGATTAAGAGCTTAAAATGAAAAAACAAACAAGGCCTAACACTTTAAGGTCCATCTTTCCTAGAAATTTTACCGTAAAATACCTCATATTTGCACCCTGTATACCTCTAAAGTTGATTTGAATTAAACTCAACTTAAAATTATCAACAGTATGCTCATAACCTTTGAACATTAAAACACCTGTTTTTGATGGGTCAATACCCAAGATTTTTACCAAATTAGGTACAAATGCCAACAATAACATAAAATAGAAATATCTTGAATTCAACATTTGCCTGAATATAACAACAATTGTCTAATGGCATAAACCACAATACCAAGAAAATGAGTTATCTGAGCATTAATTAGTTCTATTGTCCCCCCAAAAAAGTAAATGCTCCAGGAAAAGATGCATAATATAATTTAGTTAAAACACCAAAAATAACATATATGCTCCTTTTTTCAAACAATGTACCATTTTCACTTTATGTGCATCTTTATCCACAAAAGCTGCAATAACTTTTCTAAATATTACCAATTGACTCTGAAGCTTGGCTTTTTCTTCCAAAAACTTGATTGCTAATTTGTCATTTGTTTTTGTCAGCAAATAAGTAACCTTGCATTTGCATCCACCCAATAAGGTTTCCTACCCCCACCCATCATCACCTGTTGAGGAAAAGGACAAATTATCAAGTTACAGGATACCTTAACTTGAGTTTGAGCTTTACTGGAAAAAAAGAAAAACAGAGAGAAGAAGAGAGAATAAAAATAGCTTTGATTAATGATACAGAAATATTATCTAACACAATTATCATATGGTTGACATGATACAACAAACTAATCAAATTTATCATAATTAACATGTGTTTCTTGCAACATTATTTACATGTGGATAAAATTACTCTCTTGCAATAAACTTGATCATAATATTATATCACATTAACCACAAGGCTTGTATGGCGTACTGGTTAAGGCTTGTGGGGGATGAGGCTAGTAACCCATCTACCCCAGGTTCGAATCCAGACGCAAACAACTTGTCGCCACTGGGGAATTATCTTCGGGCTGCATGCTTTAACAGTCTTAAAATTGTCAGGGATTAGTCTAGGCAAATGCCTAGGACACCCTTTCCAAAATATTATATCACATCAACTACTCTATGTATATTCACTTCCAAATGAGGTCTTGTGAACTTGAATGAGAATTAATGGTGGTATGAAGGTATCATAAGCTTTAAAGTAACTTTTATTTTGTGGCATATGTTCAAAGTTGTAGGACATGATCACTAATAATTTGTTGACAATACCATGTTTGAATGTAAATTATGGTTTGATTATTCCTTTTGGAAAGGATTTACGACACAAAGCATAAATACCTATTTTTTTTTCTCTAATATCAAAAATCATCGGTCCACAAATGTTTTAGACTTCTAAACTGTTAATAGAGTGGCTTTTAGATATGCTTCTTGTAATGGTAATTGGTAGTTCTTACAATATCTGTGTTATTCCCTGTGCAAACTTGCAACTATCACTGTGGATGAAAACACAAAGTGCACATATAAGCAGAAAAAGTATGTTAACTAAGATGCAACAAATGCATATAACCTGTGTGTGGCTTTTATCAGTGTGATTATGAACAGGATAATGTAACCCTCCAAAATCACCATCTTCTTTGATGACAAGAGAAACCAACTTGCAGAAACTGCCATGCTTTTGTGCTCCTTCCAAAAATAACACCAAATCTACTACTAAGCTTTCAGTCTCGAATGACATAGATCGTGAGTAGTGGCGGATCCAGGATTTTATCCTAGTGGGGTCCCAATTAAGGTAGAGTAAAGGCACGTAAAATCACATGGTTTCAAGGGGTTTTTAAAGATTTTTAGTTGATTTCAAGGGTTTTTCTTAGTGTTTTTATCGATTTCGAAAGACTTTTTCCCTATTTTTATTAATTTCAAAATACTTTTATAGTTTTAATGGCAATCGCCGGAAACATGGGGTCCCTTCGAAAATCTTACTGGGGGGAACTAAGGGTATATTGTATATTTTTTATTTTATTTTACCTATGTAATTTTTTTTTCTTACATGTTGAGTGGGGTCCATTCCCCCCACCTTTAATGCCTTGCATCCGCCCCTGAGACTGGTCAAAAAACATCATGACTTCGCATTCGGGGTTGGTGCTGGCGGAGGAGGCGATGGCACTAGGAGGGTGTTGGTGCCGGAGGAGGTGATGGCACTAGGAGGGTGTTGGTGCCGAAAGAGGTGATGGCACTAGGAGGGTGTTGGCGCCGGAGGTGACTGCCACCGTCGATACATAAAAGATTGAGTAAATTACAAATTTAGTCCTTATGGTTCACTTTTTTTTAATTTACTTTAGTCAAAAAATCAAAATAAGTACCTGTTTGAGACCTTTGGTTTCCATGTTTTTTTCTACTTATTGTGTCACTTCTTCGGTTCTTCTAATAGAATCCGTCAACTCAAATTAACTCAATAAGAAGTATGGTCATTTTTCTTTTTCTTTTTATCGTTTATCAGTTGAAAAATAAGAAGTTATGGTTCGTTATTGTTGATGCCAAAAATTGCATCAGCATTTATTTTAACACAACTGTTTATTTCGAAAATTGCATAAAAAACAATTTAAGGTATAGGTGCAGACTTTATCAAATATAGATTGAACCTTCGAAAAACAAGGGAAAAATGACGGAGAAAACGTAAATAAGACAAACGATTTTGCTGACACGGAAAACCCCGTCGAGGGTAAAAACTGCAAACGATAGGATATATCGTCGATGCACTATGGAAAAGTGACGTCAAGCAGGGGCGTCGTCTTTTAGAGCCATGGTCGTACGATTACAAGTGAAATACAAAAACAACAATATCGAATAAAATATAGAATGCTATTGTATGTTTCGTAGTTCCGGAGTGCAGAGATGATCAATCGGGGTTTCTTCGTTGATTTTAGCCTTGATTTTATAGTCGGTGCCATTTGTAACTGTCGTTTGGCATTAATAATCTTCATGAATGTCCTTAATGTCATTGACTATAACCGTCCAACGGTCACGTCATTAATCGCGGCTTTGAATGTAACGTCCGTGCGCCATTAATTGCGGCTTTGAATGCCCTTAATGGTGTCGTAATCGTCCAACGATCATTTGATAATAGTTGGTTTGTCAAATGTCGTAGAATACTGTCGGGAGTTTCGTTCGATTATTGACTCCGAAGCCATAATGAGTTGTAAAATATCTTTGGTCGAACGCTTTAGTCAACGGTCGTAAGTTCAGGATATTTTTACCCGAACAGAGTGGGTATTATTCTCGTTGGTCGTAGGTGTGATTTTTTTACCCAAATAGTTACCAAACGTTTATTGGATAAGCGTTTACCGATAAAAGATATTATTCTTATTTACTTTATCGTGTAACATTCTCAACCATCAAAATGGATAGTTGGTAAGCGACTAAACGTTTTAAAATGGTAACTTACCGGGTATAAGAAGATTTTTCCTTACTTATCGGGTAAGACCTCCAGTCTTTGTTAATTGTGTTATGACTCTTACCGGGTAAGATTTTAGTTCTTCCTATACTCAATCAATAAAGTAAGTGACATCGGTAAGCGTTAATCCGGCAAGTGTTTAGTAAACGACCCTTTAGTCGAACATCTATTTGCTATTTTTCCAATTAAAAAATATTCATGTGTCAATAAAACTTTTTTTTGAAATACAACAAATATATTTAAATAAAGAGTTAAACATTGGTAGACTGAGAAACAAAATCAAATATGGATTTAATCATAACCTTTTTAGGTGTTAGGAAAATGGAATAGCTATGCCAAATGAACACATTAAATCAAATATGTGTTTAATCAAACTTGGTTGTTTCTATGTCATAAAGTATAATAATTGATCGAAACGTGTCCCAAACAATTCTTCCCTTCACAAAAATTGCACTAAGGTACTAATAACGTATGAAAAACAATATGTTATATATATTAATGGTTGTAATTATTAAAATAAAAAAGATCCAACACATCAAATACAATAATTGTAACAGTTCGTTTGTAGTGTAAACTAAAAATAGAAAAAAAGAAGTGAATTCAAAGAACTACTACTGCTCAGCCCATCTGGCGTATCTGATGGTATGCCGTCTCAGCCACAGCTGATAAATAATCATATGAAACGCATCATGCGTCTGTGGTTCCGTGTTCCATACTAAATGCTGTGTTGCCACCACACCAGATTCCATCATCTGATCGTACCGACTTTTCTCTATTCCGTCCAACAACCCTCTCAACCCCTTGCCGCCACCACCTGAACCAACAAACACCGCAATCTCCGACCACTTCATCACGTCCATCAACGGCAGATCCTGAATCGGACGGTCGGTGATCACCACCGGCACGCACCGTGCACCCATCGCCTCCACCATCCACGTCATATCGTCGCCGTACATAAATAAACAGAATCTACTCTTCTTCATGAATTCCCCCCTTGTATCCGCCGGCGAATATTCAACCTTGAACTGTGGATCATCGTTAATTTCTTCAATCAAACTCAACGGACTTTGCTTGCTTAGTTTCATGTAACCGAGAAACGCCGGCGTGGAGTTGACCGACGGTGTTGTTTGGAAAGGGTGTATGGGGGGTAAGGTTATGTCCTTATGCGGGATGAACAAACCGGAAGACGTCGGAAAACAAGAGATCTGGATGGAATTCTTCTTCAATTCCACAACGTTTCTGTCGGAGGAATAGTCAACGCCGGCGGCTGAGAGGTAAAAGTGATCGGCACCTAGTGTTCGGTTCCAGAAAGGGAAACTAATACGGATACTTCTTACCAGACGCGCGAGATTGCGCGTGGAGATAGAGGAAGGGAAAGGGATGAAGAAGAGGTGAGCCTGGCTAGGGTCATCGGTCGCGAAAGGGCTGCGGAGGAGAGACGTGTAGAATTGGGACTCTGGTGCGGTGGTGAAGACATTAGCTCCGGTGGGTGGCGCGTAGACGAAGATTTTGAAAGAGTGGAGCATCTTGTCGTAATTGGAGAAGAGGGTATTGGGTGAGAGGTACAAGGAGGTGCGGAGGGTGGTGGCGGGGCGGTCGGAGAGAACATGACCGGTGAAGGTGAGCAGAGAGAGGAGGAGGAGGAGGAAGAGGGGTGGGGCAGCCATGGCAGATGTAAGAGACGGTTGGGGGCGGTAGGAAGGAAGCAATGAGTATGTGACGAATATGGGTAGGTTTGGGAGGCTAATGTCATAAATTATACTTGCGAGATATATGTTTTTATTTAATTTTTCATATCAAACAAATAACAACCTATCATTACATCTTCATTTATTAACTCGAATCAAATATAATGTCTTACAAAAGTAAAATCTTAAGTGGTGGATAATAATTATATGGGGCCACAAATAACTCTTATTAGGATATGATACTCCAAAATATCCGTATCCCAATATCTATGTGATCGGCTCAGCCCAATTTACCAGTAACTTTAAGAGTTATAATCAGAGTGAATTACATTGATGCTGGTTGTGGTTTGCAAAATTTTAGATTTGGTTCATAGAATTTACTATCTATAATGATAGGTTAAGGGGAGTGTTAATACAACTCTTTAATAGAGGGTGTGTATAGAATTTTATGTACTATAGTAGGGGTGTGATATAGACAAGTGTGAGAAATAATTCATTTTTTAAGAGTGTAACCCCCTAAATTAATAGCTTTTAACTTTTCTATTTTATAACATTCAAGTTAACAATAGTTAAAAGGGACAAATAAATCTTTGGGAAACCTATAGGAACTAAAATTAGTTGTGATTTACATTTTTTTTACTTTATTTATTGAAAGTATTTTAAGTACGGTTATGTGAGATATTTATGAGAAATTTACTCAAATAGCCATTTGAAAGATTGACTTTCACTATTTAGCCAATTTTTAAAGATTTTTTTTCCTGAAATAACCAGACTTTAAGTTGAGTGTTTATGGTGAAACATTGTTTTTGCGTAAAGTCTATTTTTTTATTTAAAAAAATATTTCTTTTAGAGTTTACGTTGCGCCTAAACTTCCTGTGTAAACTTTTTCGGCGAAAACTTTTTCCGCATAAACTTTTTGTGTATCTTTGTTTTCTGCCACCAGTTAGTTTATACAAAAAGTTTATGAAGAAACTTGACTTTCTGCGTAAACTCTAAAAAGATTGACTTTTTAATATAAAAATGAACTTTATGCATAAACTAGGGGTGTGCAGAAAATTAACCGATCCAATTAGAACCGACCGACTATAATTGAACATCCAATTGTAATTGGATCGGATCGGATTGAAAATTTCAACATCCAATTTGGATCAGTTTAGTTCTTGGATGGTAGTCTAGAACTGACCAAAACAGACCGAACCGAACCGACCATCATCCAACTATCATCCAATTAACCATCCAGTTATCCATCCAACCATCATCCAACTATCATCCAATTAACCATCCGATTACCATCCAGTTATCCATCCAACCATCATCCAACTATCATCCAATTAACCATCCGATTACCATCCAGTTATCCATCCAACCATCATCCAACTATCATCCAGTTAGTTCGTCTTTAATTTGCTTAAATTAAAATTTGTTTTTGTATTGATTTTTGAATTTTTAGTTTCACTTGTGTTGGTTTTAATACATATTAAAGGCGATTAATTAATTTGTTTCATTATTAAAAAATTGGATGGATCCAATCACATTGGATCATCTGTCGGATACCAACGGATATTCAATAAAAATATCCAATGGATGGAACCGAACCAATTCAATCATCCATTGAATCGGTTCGGTTCGGTTCGGTTGTCCGATGTTAATTGGATCGGTTCGGTTGTCAAAATCCAACATCCAATGGACGATTAGATTGGATCGGTTCCCCTCACATCTAATGAATGTCAACCGATGAACAATCCTAGCAGAAACTATGCATCTGCGTAAAGTCCAACTATTTTAGGAAAAAACTTTGAAAAATGGCTAAAAAATGGTTCTTCTTTCACAAATAATTATTTGTGTAAATTTCCCAATATTTATAAATTAATATTTGTTCGTTAAGATAAATAAATTATTATTATGAAAAAGATAATATTCTTCTATAATTCAAAATATTGTGAAACATTATTAAGTTGAATTATAAATAATTTTGAATAAGTAACAACATTTAAATTGATCTAATAATTAAAATATTTTGTTTGTAAAACGTACTTAAAGAATTTTTAATAAAGTTTTTTTTAAAAAAATATGTGAATCACAACTAATTTTAGAGTGAAATATATTTTTGGTCTTTGTAGTTTGCCTAAAGATTGATTTGTCCCTCCTAACGTTTGCTACTCGAATTGTTAACACTAAGGATCTTGAATCTTATTAAATTGAGAAATTATAGACCATCAATGTAGATAGTCCGTTTTAGAGATCAAATCCAAATTTTTTTAGTAAACCACAAGTGTAATTCACTCATACAATTATTAGGTGGTTTTTGGTTCACAAAATGTAATATTTCAAATGAATTGAAATAGAATTCAAAAATGTACTATACAGTAGGTTCTCAGTGCCCTAAGATCCCAATCTCAATCATGTTTGACCATGTGTTTGGTTGACATGAGTAGAATGAAATCTATTTGTATGGTTCATTGACTATAATATTGGTGATGGAGTGGAGGCGGTAGCAACATAGATGGTAGTGGTGGTGGCGACAAATGGAGGTAATAAAGCCGGTGGCCGCATGAATGATAGTAGTAGTAGCAACGACAACGGTGGTGGTAGTAGGGGGGTGAAGGTGATGTTGGTGTTGTAGGTAGTGGCGACAACGGTAGTGGTGGTCGGGGTGGCAGCGGTGGGGTGGTGATCACTTTGATGGTAGTGGTGGGTTTAAAGGCGACAATAGTAATGATGGTGATGATGGTACTGAAGGCGATGGTGGTAGTAGTGACGTCCATCGTTGTGAGGTGGAATGAAATTGAATAAATAGAAGTGTATATAATAGTTTTCTAAAAAGATGATGCAAATAATTGAAATTTATTGCTAGAATCCAAAGAATTTACATTCCATCATATGTGGAATTTGAATTCCTTACCAAAACTCAATTAATGAATCTAATGCGAGAATGAAATTTGGCCAATGAAATTGACCATTTTAATTTTAGATTATGTCGGATTCTAACGAATCAAACATCACCTAATATTTTAATTTAGTTAATTTGACTTAAAAATCGTAACTTATTTTTAAAACTTGTTAATGTATTATAGAGTTCATCATACCTGAGTAATGAAGAACCGAAGATAAAAAAATAGCTATATTATGATCTAAAATCCAAAAACAAATATGAGATGTTATTGGTTGATACCTAACCGTCTAAAATATCACATTCATTCAAATACAAATATAAACGTAGAATGCCAAGAGTAATATTTGAATCTTGAATAATAAAAAATTGATTGAAACTTGTTAATGTATTATATAGTTCAAAATAAAAAAATGGATTGAATTTAATGACGGTTTTGGACCTCTTCAAGAGATGAACGATTTGAATCTTGAACTTGGTCCATCAGGTTTTGAATGAGTTGGGTTGATTTAGGTGTCACGTAACCAAACTACATTGTTTCATATATTTTAGGTGAAGATTAAGTTTTGGATTGGGTTGTCGGGTCTATGTGCACATCTTATCATAATCATAAATTCATTTGTTTTAATTTATTGATAACTAGAGAGTTATACGTTTGTCCTTTCTTTGCAACAACGTTATACCTAATTTCTCTAAATGTGATTAATTCGACACTTAAAACCAAAAC
This sequence comes from Silybum marianum, assembly GCA_036898165.1. NCBI lineage: Eukaryota > Viridiplantae > Streptophyta > Magnoliopsida > Asterales > Asteraceae > Silybum > Silybum marianum. The sequence continues at coordinate 4,716,355 of CM072532.1, forward strand.
TTTATTGTCATAATCAAGTTTACAAGTATTATTGACATATCTTGTGTAACACCCCACCCCACTTCGTCAAAGAACAAGTTTGTATTATTCAATGCTTTCAAAATTCGTTACATCCAAACAAACATACTGAAACTACAATAGAGTACAACAAAGAAGAACACGAGAGATAATTTTGCCAATTACCATCCTCGATTATTGAAATCTTCTTCTATATCATGCACTCCAAATTTCTTCAAAATATTATTACCATTAAGAACAGTCAAACTTCAATCAAAGTATTGAATATTGCTCCATATAAAGCATTTCCTGCTACTTTACTTATGCTCAATCTTTATGCTTCATCGTCAATTTATCTATCTTATGATACTTGCATACATTTTTATAAGCATAAAAGTCGAGTGATGTAAATAGTTTTATAATATTAAGACTCTATAAGAATCCCATGCCAAATTTTCCATAATATTGCATAACACTTCCATGCATTAGGATAACAAAATAAATGCAATACTTGTGTGTTTACTTTTTTTTTTGTAATAACATGATTATTTAAACGTTTGTCAAAGATTCATAAGCGTTTGTCATCCTCAAGTAATCACTATACATTAATTGTATTCAATACGAGATTTTACCATTCGTTCTATTATTTATAAATGAGACTGAAGTTAACTAACATTTTTTAGTCCATTTTACATTTCCACACACAAGATGTAAATATGCATGTACATGCAATTGCAAATGCCACAATTTTTTTTTTGTAACATGTATATTTATAAGTATAATACCAATAATTTATAAGAACTAATTTTGGTATTGTTAACCACTCCTTAGAATATTTTTTTAGGAAGGATGTTTCAGGCTATATTTGAACTAATCTCGATAAATTATGACTGCAAGACACCGCTCTTGATAAACTCAGTGGCCACAAATTCCTTTGAATATTAATATCGATAATTTATGGCTTCACAATTTATAACTTACTAAATAAGATCTTTATATAAATATATTAAATTTTAAATTAAACCACTGGGTTTCTTGGGTATCATACTTAGAGCATCTCCAACAACTTCTTCAAAATGGAGAAAGTGAAGAAAATAAGGATTTTGGGCAAGTATTTTGCTCCAAAAGCTTCTTCATAATCATCTTTGAAATAGAGAAAATATGAGAAAGAAAGAAATTGGTTTTTTCTTCAAATATGGAGTTTCTGTCAAAAATAATTACCAAATGAGAGGACCAATAAAAAACTTTGAAAAATAAATATATAAAGAAAGAAATAATATTTTAATATTATAATAAATGTTGGATTCTCTAAAATAAAAAATTTATTGGAGACAAATGTAATTTTTTTTTGGAGATTTTGACTTTTTTTTATTTATTTAAAAAAAATTAGAAATTTATCGAAGATGTTCTTAACCATCTTTAATATTAATATCAATAATCTTCCTGTTAATTTTTCATGACTTTTATCATTTGATTTAAGGATAAATGAAGATCGATGTGATAAAATTTAACACAAGTATATATATATATATTTAGATGAATTTTCTATTTCGTTATTTCGTTTATCGTAATTAGATATTATCTTTCAAACAGAAATAATCAAGATCAAAGTTATTTGGAAACTTTTCTTGTTTCATTCAGATATTTTCCAAAAATAAGATTGCTTTCTTTTATTAATTATTAAAAAGTTATATTTTCATTGATATCTATACTATTTTTTAAAAAGGATACATTCGAAAGAAAAAAGGAAACTCATCATGGAAGTATCCCCTATAAATATAACCTTCCCATTCCAAATTCCAAACACTTGATCACCACTTCTTGTTCGTTATTACTCACTCACATCCAATCCCATAGCCATGAACCATCATCAATCTCACTCTCACCCCTCCGACTTTGACCGCTACTACATCGCTTACCCACTTTCCCACATCGGAAAACACCACCTTCACTCCGGCAACATGATCACCATGCCGCCCTCCGCCCTCAACTACCTGGCCTCCCTCTCCGACGTCGTTTACCCCATGCACTTCCGTCTACAAAACACCCTCACCGGCCACCATTCCCATTGTGGTGTCCTTGACTTCACCGCCGATGAGGGTTTCGTTTTCTTACCCACCTCCATGATGAATAATATGCAACTGGAATCAGGAGATTTAGTCAACATCAAGAACGCTACCCTCCCTAAAGGAACTTACATGAAAATACAACCACATAAAACCAAATTCATCACCCTTTCTGATCACAAATCTTTGCTTGAAAACACTTTCAGAGATTTCGCTTGTCTCACCGCCGGTGACACTATTGTCGTCAACCACGGTGAGGAGAAGCATGTTGTTAATATATTGGAGACGAAAAATCACCGGCGATATCATTGTTTGATACCGATTGTGAGGTGGAGTTTGCACCGCCGTTGGATTATAAAGAACCTGAAAAGAAACCAATTGGTGGTTTTAAAGGAAAGAGGACAAGTGATGAGAAAGATAACAAGAGTAGCCCTGGTTGTAGAGATGATGTTGTAGATATGATGATGAGGGAATCTAGACCTTTTTCCGGCGCCGGGAGGCGACTGGATGGGATGCAGGTGCCGGAAAAGGGTCAAACAGTGAAGAAATTGAAGATGAAAGAATCAAGCATGGCGACTGATGATGATGGGAAAGTGATGAAGAAGAAACAACAATCTGGTACTATTCAAGAAAAAGTAAACGGAAAAGATGAAGGATTCAAAGCATTTACAGGGAAGAGCTTCCGTCTTTCCGATTAATTAGGAGGATGATGATGATGATGATGATGATGATGATTGATGTATCTAATACTTTTCATATCAAATGGGTTTTTTTGATTCTTTAGATCCTTAATTTGGCTTCTTGATTCTCTAGATACTTTAGGAATTTATGGCGTCGGATTCGAATTTAGTTTTGTTTCGTTATTAAATAAGGAATATTGAAATTGAAATTTCTTTCTTGTGAATTGTGATAAACCATTGGCCCAATTGTTCGTTTGACCCGAACCGGGGTTTAATGGTACTTGGGTTTCTGCATAAAGCTGGGAGCCCGGGACATTTGAGAGTGACGGCCCAACACAAAATCCAGCTACGGCCCAACCCAACCCAGCCCAAACTTTACCGGTTTCTGAATTAGTACAAGGCCCAGATGGTGAAGCGGGTAACGTTGCAAGATACATAAATATACGTTGTGTTTTGGAATTTGGAAAGAAAATAAAGAAAAATAATTGGATGGGAAAGAAAGAAAAAAAAAAAAAGGAGAGGAAAAGAGTTTTTTATTTGTTTTCTCGAAAGTCTACTATCATTTAGAATAAAAGATAGGGTAGTTTTGTATTTTTTTAAAAATTTTAAATGATTTGCTTTCCTTTCCTTCTCCCATATTTGGGAGGAAAGTTTTGGAAGGAAACTAAGGTTTATTTTCCTTCTTTTTCCTTTCTTTTCTCTCCTAAAAAAGTTTCGAGAACACGATATTTTTTTTACTTTCCTTAACTTTCCCTCCCTTTTTTTCCTTTCCTTTCCTTCGTAAATGAGTTTCGAGAATGCAGCGATATAGTTATATACAAGGATTTAAATGAGAACTTAAATTTGGTTGTGAATGTAAGGACAGATGAGGGGATGACACGTGTCATATTCAGACTGAATAATGAAAAATATATTTAGAATGAATGTAGTGTTATTCAGTCTGAATAATACGACATTCAGTCTGAATAATACGACATTCAGACGAATATTTTTCTTCATTATTAAGTTTGAATATGACATGTGTCGCGATTTCATTTGTCATTACGTTCACAACCAAATTTAAATTTTCATTTGAACTTTCCTCTATACACACTATTGTAAAATCTTCATGTAATTTCGTTTCTTAAACATCAATAAATACACGTATATATTTTGTAACTAAATGTTATTTTGTGACAGTAAAATTACTTCAATTTTTTCTATTATACATATGTTGAAAATTGTACAAGTTTTTTAGCATTTAACATTTCATCAACCAGCTTCATACGAAAGCCGCTTATAAATACATCAATGTAAATAGATCATTTTGTACTCACTCAGTTAAAATTAACAAAAGATTCAGGATAAAACCAAAAACCTATTTTATATTTAAAGAAAGTCACACCACTATTCATCAACTAAGCTACAATCCATGGGTAGAGGATATTTATTAAAAGTTTAAAACCAACACCAATTATATATCATTATAGATTCACTACCCTCAAAATTCTAGTTATATTTTATAAAATGGAAATAACACTTATTTTTAATTTGAAAAAAAATAGTCAACATCTTTGGGACACCTTGCACATAGTTGCGACAAGATAAACCCAATTCAGTGGGTTTCTTCATAAAGTCGACATGGTAAAGTTACTTTTTAAATGGTCTCCGATTCATGACAAAAAAAAAAATTAGTAAAATAAAACAAAAAGTTTCGAATATAAAAATTACTGTAATGTACCGGAACGTCGACATAAATACTATTTGTAGTATATAATGCATAAAGATATTTAGTTGAAATGGGTCGTGACTGTTTGAGCAAAATAAATGTAATATTTCATTATATTATTTAGCAAATGTTATGTTCGTAGCTGTATAGGAGTTAGAGGATACACCAACACATGTTATATCAATACATTTGTAAACTTAACTAACTAGTCGATGTTTTGAAAATTTAAAATATATTTGGAACTTGAAAATGAAAAAAACATAAGATTTTCAAATTACAATCTTTAATTGAAAACGAATTAAACCCTTCTATCAGATCTAAGTAAACATGGAAAACAACTTGCATTACTTAAATTGTTATTACTTTTTAATTAAACTGAAATTGATGATTTTTGCCATCATTATATTCATTATTTACTATAAACAAACATCTTTAAAAATAATAGGCACGATAACTTTTAAGTCACAACTCACACACAAAAAAGGTGTTATTATTTACACCATAGTCTACATATTAAACCCCATTCTACACATATGCCCCTCCAATTAAAATAAATAAATAAATATGAGTGTTAATGTATTATTCAATCAAAATAGATAAATCAATAGACTATGATACAAATGAAAATTAAACTAGGACGTAAAAAAAAAAACCCCCACAAAAAACACAAAGTTATTTAGACTAGACTATCATCTAAGTCAAATCAAGTACAACTATCCACATGAAACCAATGTTGTTGGTTTTTACAAATCTAAAGTATATATCATGTGAAAACAAACCTTTGTCATGACATCACTTCTAAAAGATTATAGTAATCAAGATGTTTGATATTCTCACGGCTTAATTATCTTATTACTCTTTTTTTATAATTATATTCGAATATTCTATAGTCGTCATCATGATGAACATTTGAAAAATTCTTGATGTGATAAGAGTTTTTTTTTAACAATGAAACTTAACATTTTAATTAAAATACTATAAATATGAGAGCGTATGATATAATTATAATAATGCTGAAAATAATAAAAACTTTTTGATGGTTGTTTTTTCGAAGTAGTGATAGAGTCGGAGTGAAATCTTCCTTTCCTTTAATCTCAAATATAAGAAGTTGTTTGATCTATTGAAATCAAATGATTCCAAATTTCCAATGGAAATGGAATGCAATTGTTTCGATCAATTTCCAAATCTTTTGTTTGGGTTTATACATTGAAAGTGGAAAAATCTTTTAAATTTCATTGAATTTATTGGATTAAAGATTTCACCAGTCCATCGGATATCCCAACAACTTCGGTTTCTTTAACATTTCTATCAAACCAAACACATAATTAAAGTTCATCACAGTTATTTCAAATTTAGGTTTTTTGATGGACTTCAATTGTACCGAATTCCATTTCGCTAACCAAATTCCCCTCTTAAGTTTTAAAAATTTAAATATAAGATCATGAATTCTTTAATTTTTGTTGTTTAACAAAATAAGTTAAAAAATCATTTTACATAATTTTCAAGTATAATTTCTCTTCCTCTCTTTATAATTTGGAATAATGATTCATTTATAGTTGTTTCTTTATAATCAAAACTATTCAAAAACATTGTCACTTTAGTAGCTAGTGGTTTAAACTCAAAGGTAGAAAACTATTCAAAAACGTTTATCACTTTAGTAACTAGTGGTTTAAACTCAAAGGTAGGGAGTGTGAATCATGGGATCCATTCAAAAGTCATGTGCATACCAATAACTTTCTTAGAAGTAAATATGTATTTTCTTTATATACAATGGATTATTTAACGAGTGTGATAATAAAAATATATCAATTATTTATTACTTAAATTTATTTACATGAGTTTTTCGAGGGAAAATATGTAAGAAATCATATGTAAGGCATGAAATTTTGTTAATTATTTTTGTTAAGTATGATACTTTATTTTTGTTAATTTTTTTATACATTATATAAATTGATCAACATATCCTATAATAATAAAAAAAAAAACTATTTATTATAAGTAAAAAAATGATAATTAAACATTACAATAATAACAATTATAATGGTTAAAATTTACGAAAATAAAGGCTACATTAATAAAATTCACAAAAATTATAATAAATGAAACAATACTTATATTTGGTAAGATTGAATAAATAAAAAATCCTAAAAACAAATTATTTTGTATTTGCAAAATAAATGTGACGATGTTAAAAAGAAAAAAACTTATATTAAGGCTATATTTGGTAAAGTAGCTGATAAGCTAGCTGGTAGCCGATAAGTTAGCTAATGAAGAAATCATGTTTGACAAAACTAGTTTATAAGAATGTAAATAACCAAAAAGAGCATATTAAAAAATAATCAGTTATAATATGTTTAAATATAATTAAAAATCAAATTTTAATAATATAATATATTAGTTAATACAAACAAAATGGTAGAAAAATATTGATTAATAATTAAATTAAATATTTTATTCAAATTATTTAACATAAATTTTATTATTTATGTATAAATTTAATCTTAATGTTATATAAACATTTTAATAATTGTTATGTTTTTTTTTGGATAACTAAATATGTTAAATAATAACTAAAGAAAACAATAATATGAAAATAATTGGTATAATTAATAATTATTGTAAATAATTAATAAATAATATGATTGTATAATTTTTAATTCATATTAATTAATCTTAATTAACATTAACAATATTTATTATTTATTAATATTTATTTATAATTAATAGAAATAAATAATAATTAATATTAATGAAAGTTATAATTGGAAAAAGTTGACAATAAGCCCCTAAAGCGCTACTTCACGTAGCGTTTCAAATTTTAAATAAACTAGCTTATGGTTTGCCAAACATGTACTCTGAAAATAAGTTAGCTTATAAGCTAACTTATTTTTGCAAAACATAGCCTAATTGTGGGACACATATTTTATGAAAGAAGCAGTTATTAAATATGGATCGATTATATTACACATAAACATGATCCAATTAAATTCAATAGATACTGAAAAAAATAAAATGGTCCACAGACCTTTGCAGATATTCTATACGCATGACGTGGGCCAAAACGTATAAGAGCAATGTCTATCGAGTAATACATAGTCTAACTTTAAGTTTTTTTTTATCATTGTTAGTAATCTTTATTTTATATTTTTCTTTACAAAACTATTCAGGATGTTACTTTATCTATACCAAATCAATTATATCTTGATAAAAGAAAGTTAACTGATAACTTTTACGAGTTTCAAACAACAATTTTTGAGGTTAAAAGTCGAATCAAAGGGATTTCGGTGGACAGAACAAACTGGATTGAAGATCCGACAAGGCTACAGTAGGGTCGGGGCAGTGTAGGGGTGAGCAAAACCCGACAAACCCGAAAACCCGAACCCGAGATGTTAATCGGCTATAGTAGGATCGGGTTGGGTTTGTCCTACGCCACCCGAACCGAACCGATTAACCCGATTAAGAATTTAAATATATATATATATATATATATATTTTATAATAATATATATACAACATAACTTTTAACCTAAAACTTTATATATATATATAAATTTAAAACCCGAAACTGAACTTACCCGAAACCGAGAATAACCCGAATATTATCGGACAGTTTCAGGGCCTGTTTTCTCCACCCGAAACCCGAAAATCGAAAACCCTAAAACCCGAAAACCCGCCCGATGCTCACCCCTAGGGCAGTGGCAGCAAACAGAAGGTGTATCGATAACGACATAGCTTGGGGTGAATGTTTTATCACTCACAAAACTGATTCCTTGCCGCTTTTTTTGACAATCTGGTTGTAATTGTGTGCAAGGGCTGTTTTTTTTTTTTTTGCCCTCTGTGTGCTGCTGCTTTGTTGGGACCATAGGAGCTGGTTTGGGTGTGTTTGTTTGGTCCTATTGTTGGTGGTTTGAATAAAGTTTGCCTTTAAAAAAATATATATATTCTTGACTAATTTAATAAATATTAATTAAATGCATTTAACCTAGAAAATAGTATTGTTAAAAAGGCCACGCTCCGGTGCTCCTCACTCCTACCAAAAGCCATCCAACCTTTCGATCAGAAGCCGCCACTCAGATCAAAAATAATTCTACCGACGTGTCACGATCTCGAGACGAAGACATCGACCACGACGTCTGTGTCAATCATATCTTATCATGCTCTCCACATCTCGATAGTATACGTCAGTAGTTTGCCCGATTTTTCTCCTTGCTAGTCAATCTCTCACTAGTTTGTGGGGTGTCTGTTGATGACTATAGATATAGCGGCCCTGTATCTATATGCGGAGATATCGATGTCCAGATAGCGAAACCCTACGTTAGAGAGTCTTACACGAGTTTCCTCATCTCTCTCCGCTTTCAGGAAGTGGCCAGACGCTAAATCTACAAACACACACACACACACAGTTTAAACTTTCAACAATGGCGGCGATTGATCCAACTCGTGGGTTCCTTAAAGATGTTAAGCGTATCGTAATCAAGGTGATTGTTAATTTCATTAATTTCTCTTTCTCAGTGTAATCTTATGGATTGCCAGTTGTGTTTGATTAGTTTCTTGGATTAATTGATGGTTTTTCCGATGCTTTGATCCCTAAATCGTATGATGTTTCATGTTTCAGATTGCATTTGTGATTTTGCTTTATTTATTTAACTAATATTTGTGTGTATGTGCTAAATCAGTAATCTGTAATCATGTAAGGGTTTTGACCGAGATTGATTAGAAATTGAGTGAGTTTCTCAATGTTGATTTTTTAATCAATATATTATTTGGCGTTCTTTTTAACCTTTTTCATAATATTAGGCGTGTAGCTAATCCTTGAATGGGAATTAATCTTTTTTACTTGTGGATGATTACCAAAGACTGAATGAGTTATGCTCTATGGTCCTACTCCTACCACTCCTCAAAAAATTCGTCCTAGAGGATACTTGGCTAAAAATTTAAGTACCAACTGCCAAGTGTATTTGAAAGGATTTTGATGAGATTTGAGGGGAGAATATAACATTACTCTTTATAGTTCTTCGTATAGACTATAGAGGGTCTGGTGATATTAATGGAAAGTATGAATGATATTACTTTTGTGGTAGGGTCTGGGATTTGATCAAGATGGATAATTTAGTGGGGATGACAAATATCATCTGGCTATCTGAACCTTATACAATTTATGGAAAGCAGACTTCCTTTTGCTTTTTCTTTCCCCGATATGTCCATAATGATTCGTTGATTATGAAATGTCATTTAAGAGTAACTTCCAAAACATCTAATAGGACATCTACGCCTTTATCTGCATACATAACCTCTGAAGAGAATAAGTACAATATTTGAGCCACAACATGTTCATACACTTCGTTATTTGCATAGATTAATGATTAATCATCCTTTTGATTTGAAGGTTGGGACAGCTGTTGTCACCCGAGATGATGGAAGACTTGCGCTTGGAAGATTGGGAGCTCTATGTGAGCAGGTTGATTATTTATCAAAAACTCATTTTCGTACCGTTTGGATCATTCTTATTTTCCTTTTCTTTTATGTTACCTTTTGTTTTAATCGTCCTTTATAAAAATATCTATGCCATGTCTTTAATTCTTATTATGATTACTTATGTCCTAAATGCAGATTCAGATACTAAATTCTGAAGGATTTGAGGTTATCCTGGTCTCATCAGGTGCTGTTGGTGCTGGTCGACAGCGGCTTAGATACAGAAAATTAGTCCATAGCAGGTACTTATATGATGTAACTGTGAACATAGACTTCAATTTGCATGGAAATTGGTTGATACTGAAATTCTTTTAGTTATAATATTTTTGATAATTTTTTTTTACCTCTTCTCTTTTAGTTATAATATACTGAAAGGATGGGATGAGTAGTATATTTGGATGAAGCATATTTAACCATTCTGCGTTATTGTGTGCTTATTTGGTCAAATATATAATGACTAATGAAGGGTTTATATCTTGAAGCTTTGCTGACCTCCAGAAACCACAAGTTGAGCTTGATGGCAAGGCGTGTGCAGCTGTTGGACAAAATGGTCTCATGGCACTTTATGATACATTGTTCAGTCAGGTTCATTTTATTTCGTGCACTTCTATCCTCTTTTTTCTTTGTTTAATCTACTTCTCATGATCATTCTTCTATTCTTAGTTTTCTGTTGCATATGCAATGTTGAAATCAGATGCTTGCTATTTTGTTTGCAGCTGGATGTGACATCAGCTCAGCTTCTCGTGACCGATAATGACTTCAGGAGTCCAGAGTTTAGGAAACAACTTACTGAAACAGTGGATTCACTATTGTCTTATAAGGTTATTCCTGTGTTTAATGAGAATGACGCTGTTAGTACTCGTCGAGCTCCATATGAGGTATGCGTCAGTGTTCGTCTATTTGTTTTCATGTCTCTGATAACCTCTTGATTTTTCTCTGTATGTAAATTTTAGATTCATTTGAAAGAAATATGAAGACTATAGTTTCTATTGTATTGCATCTTCAATTGTACTCGTGATACGTACTTACATTTCATAATAATGGTGTGTAATTCTTACAGGATTCTTCTGGTATCTTCTGGGATAATGACAGTTTGGCTGCTCTACTAGCTTTGGAGCTAAAAGCCGACCTTCTTGTGCTGTTAAGTGATGTAGATGGTCTCTACAGTGGCCCTCCAAGTGATCCTCAGTCAAAGCTAATTTATACCTACATTAAGGAGAAGCTCGAGAATACAATCACTTTTGGCGACAAGTCAAGGCTAGGAAGAGGCGGAATGACTGCTAAAGTAAAAGCTGCTGTTTATGCTTCACAGGCTGGCATCCCTGTCATTATAACGAGGTATGCTCTTTACCGGATATATGTCTTGTTATTGTTTACATAACTAACACGTGATCTCTTTGATTAAAATGTTTTTAGTGGCTTTGCTGGGGACAATATTATTAAAGTTCTTCAAGGACACCACATTGGTACACTCTTCCATCAGGATGCTCATACATGGGTCTCAAATGGAGAGTTAAATGCACGCGATATGGCAGTTGCGGCAAGGGAAAGTTCCAGGCGCCTTCAGGTATCATTTGCTTGCTAATAAGATTAAAGTTTAATCATGTTCAGCACTAGAAGTTTGATTTATTGATACATTTTAATGCAGGCCATGCCTGCGAAAGAAAGAGCTAAGATTTTACTTGACATAGCTGATGCCCTGGAAGCAAACCAGAAAGTGATCTTACATGAAAATGAAGCTGATGTTGCTAGTGCGCAAGATGCTGGATATGAAACATCATTAGTCTCTCGGTTGGCTCTGAAGCCTGGGAAGGCAAGTCATGTTTGAATTTTTTGTCCTTGATGTAGAGCGTTCATTTTGCTTCTGATAAACTTTATTTTTGTAATTTTTTTTGTTCTTCTTTTCAACCTGCATGCATCATAACTAGATTGCACATCACTTCCTTTTGGAAGTCTCAGTTCGTCATATTTTATAGGTGGCGAGTCTTGCGAAAGCTATACGTGTGCTTGCAAATATGGAAGAACCGATTGGACAAGTATTGAAGAGAACAGAGGTAAGGAATTGACATATTTTTGTTTTGTGGATCCTTCTGTTCTCTAATAACTATTATTTTATCCAGCTTTCAGATGGATTCATCTTAGATAAGACATCGTCTCCTTTGGGTGTCCTGCTTGTGATCTTCGAGTCTAGGCCTGAGGCGCTAGTTCAGGTAATATATATGGCAAACACTGTTGCTAGGTATCTTAATCAAGGCTTCTTGGTGGATTTGTACAATATATCCTTGATGGTGCTTTACATATCATTACATATGTTAGGACTATATCATCCACACCTTGAGTGAGTCATTTTTCCGAGTTCCATATAACACATACTACAAACCAACATGCCGTAAAAGAGAAAAAACGGAAAATAAAACAAATATGACAAAATAAAATGCCTAGATTGAAGGCTTCTCTGTATGTTGACATTTGTACCAGTTTGCTGATTGCTGACTTGCTAAGTTAATGATTCTATTCTAAGTTGGCATGATATCATTTTTTTTTCCTGTAAAACTGCCATAGGTCATGTGTAATAATTTTTTAATATGCATCACACGCAACTAGATTGTTCCATTTTTAATGCAATTCTTGGGTTTTCTCACAATGTGAACAGATAGCATCATTGGCTATCAGAACCGGGAATGGACTCCTATTGAAAGGGGGGAAGGAAGCAAGACGGTCCAATGCAATCTTGCACAAGGTCATTTTTCTTTAGTAAATTAATCAATATATGTTTATTTGATTTTCTCTTACCGTTCCATTTTATTGATGCAATGCTGCTCTTGGTCCCCCAACATTTCAGATTATTACTTCAGCCATACCAGAAAACGTTGGTGCTGGACTAATCGGACTTGTGACTTCTAGAGACGAGATTCCTGAATTGCTTAAGGTTGGTTGTATATATAAAGCTAAATATATAGTGTTATAGGTGTAAATGGTTTACTCTTCAATAACCAGCGGTAACATGCACTTATAATTCCACTGCAGCTTGATGATGTTATCGATCTTGTGATTCCAAGAGGCAGCAATAAACTTGTCTCTCAAATCAAGTCTTCAACCAAAATTCCTGTTCTAGGTCATGCTGGTAAGTAAGATGGTCTTAATTAGTAGTCATGGAAACAATTAATATTGATGCATCCTTTATAGGTCAAGTATGTTTCAGAGGCAGGATGATGTAGTAAATCATCTTTCTATAATTTTTCAGATGGAATTTGTCATGTCTATGTCGACAAATCTGCTGATATGGAAATGGCAAAGAACATAGTTGTGGATGCGAAAACAGATTACCCAGCAGCCTGTAATGCTATGGTATTTATCTTCCTTCAAACTTGTAGAATGTTTTATTGAGATGCAAGTACATATATATATATATATATATGTATACATATATATGTTTGTTGCTTAGCTTGTTTGTGTGCAACCAGAGTCAATTGATATATGAATTGCTTATTTCTACCAGGAAACACTTCTTGTTCATAAGGAGCTGATGGAGAATGGTGGTGTTAATGAGCTTCTCATCGAACTTCAAACTAAAGGTAAGAAACTCCTTACCCAAACAGAAACAAGCATTCAGAAATCAGATGATTATTTAGCCAAAAGGTTTGTCTAATGGATCTGAAAATTATATCAATGTGTTTGTTTCAGGTGTTAGCATAAACGGTGGACCAAGGGCAAGCTCTATGCTTAATCTTCCACCAGCACCTTCATTTCATCACGAGTATAGTTCAATGACTTGCACCATTGAAATTGTGGATGATGTGCATGCTGCAATTGATCATATACACAAGCATGGAAGGCAAGTTTATCTTCTCTAATCAAACTCTTTCTATGTACTTTTTGATTCTTGTGTCTTTCTTTTATTCGTTTTACATGATGCTTATAGAGCTCTACAATGGCTGATTTTATATATGCAGTGCACATACTGATTGTATTGTTACAGAAGACCGTGAAGTTGCAGATGTCTTTCTACGTCAAGTTGACAGGTTTTTAATCTTTTCTTAGACGTGAATGCATGCAAACGAGATTGGAAAATTGAATATTTTTATTTTATGGGTCTTATTATTGCACAATTAAATAATCCCCTGGTTGGTCCATTTGCAGTGCTGCTGTATTTCTCAATGCAAGCACAAGATTTAGTGACGGATTTCGCTTTGGCCTTGGCGCAGAGGTATCATATTTACGTTTCTTCTTAACATTTTGCTAGTTGATGAAATTTTCCTCACTAATTGATAATACACGATGATTGTTCAATTGCACAACAGGTTGGTATAAGTACCAGCAGGATCCATGCTCGTGGCCCAGTAGGAGTTGAAGGATTGCTTACAACACGATGGTATGTTCTGCCTTTTACTTATTTACTTTTCAGAAATCTCATTTCTTAGGAAACGATCTATGGTTTTTCAAAATCACATTTTTACACTTGAAACTTTGCAGCAAATCACTGTGAAGGTAAAAAAAAATTCGATATTTTTGTAAGACCGCTTTTTTACACTTGAAACTTCACAGCAAAACACTATGAAGATAACATTCATAGTGTTTTTGCTGTGAAGGTTCGATTTTTTTTTACCTTCACAGTGATTTGCTGTGAAGTTTCAAGTGTAAAAATGTGGTCTCACGGGTCTCACGAAAACAGGCTGGTCTTACGTGAACCCAACCCTATATATATATATATAGCATAGTGCAAGAAGTTTTTTGATGCATAATGGTTCTGACAGTTGATAACTTATTGGTTTCAGGATTGCGAGAGGAAATGGACAAGTGGTGGATAATGATAAAGGGGTTGTCTATACTCACAGAGACCTCACCCTGCAAGCTTAGCTTAAATTATGTTTCTTCATTGGTGAGTTGAAGCTCTCGAGTATGGCAAACCGCTACCTGAGCCTGTCTTTATGAAAGCTGAATGAAATTAAGCTATTAAAGAGAAGAAAAAAACAAGCAGAGAAGGGAAAGATGATCCGAGTGTTGTACCATAAGGTTTGAACAGCTTTGAATGCGTTCGTGACCTGACCGGACCAGGCTGTGAACACTAGTATTGGTTGATTGATTATTATTATTATTATTATTATTATTATTATTGAAACAGATAGGTTAGTTTTTGGGTCTAGTTTCGTTTACTAAAGTCAAGTGCTACTAATACCGTCCCTCATTAAATTTATTTGTCCTTATAACTTAATGGTGGGTTACTTTCACTTTCTTAAAAGATTTTTTTTATAGATGATGGATTGAAGCATAGGACAGGTTGGTTATCAAGGAAATCCTATAAAAATTCAAACTCATCATGAAATAAATCCTAATCGTATTTGTATTTGTAAAGTAAATTCTTCCACTACATTTTCGTAACCCTTTTTAGAAAGCGATGGGTACCATAATCGTCTGTTTAAGCAAGGTTTAAAATCAAGTTTCATTATATACTATGATATGTTGCTCCATAGTTCAAGCCAACAACTTCTTTTAATGATTTAAAGTCAAGTTCCATTATCAATGATTTCAATTATTTGTAGTTACATTAGGTCCTTTTTAATACACTAGATATGTTCTTTTTTAAAGCTAAATGTCGTCGTTAAATTCTTGAACCATTTTACATGACCCATAATCATTTTTGCAAAATTTCAATTGAATGCAAGAGCAAGTTGTTTGAAGGAAAAAAAAATACTCAAGAGTAATGTTGAAACAAAAAGCAAAATAAAAGAACATGAAAACGGTTAAATCATGTGTAAAATTATATATGTAATTTTACAGGTTTCGTAATTTTTTTTTAATTTAGTTATTGTTCTCAAATGAAGCTCTCTTTCTCTTTATATATATTTTGTTATTCTAAGATGTTTGAAAAGAATTTGATGATGAGACCACAAGGTTATCATTGTTGCATTCCATGTCACAATATTGAAAAGTAAGGTGACGTTTGTTTTTTAAGAGGTCCGAAGTCTGAAGTCTGATTTCAGTTTGAAAATGGTTATGAAATGCCTAAACGAATCAGACATAAGTGGTAATTAAGAGCTTAAAATGAAAAAACAAACAAAGCCTAATACAAACCCATTTTCTGCTATTTCAAGTAATATCCGGAGAGACTAATAACATCCCTATATATATATATATATATATATATATATATATGTGTGTGTTACTAATAGAATTCATATATAGAAGTGAAATCCTCCTCAAACATATCAACATTAAAAACTCTTTTCTACGTTTCCAAGGCAAAAAAGTGCAAAGATTTCAACACAAACAGCATTGGCCTATGTGAACGTTGTAGAGTGAAAGTGAGTGACGGAGCCTGTTTATAATGGTCTCCGACTTTTTAAATTTAAATTAATAAACCAAAAAGAGAAGCTGCGACATCAAATGATGGTGACAGATTGGATTGGGGCTCTTTCTTCCATTACAATTGGAATTGGGGGAACCTTCTAATTTCCACCCGATTATAAACTCAGAATCAGTCAGAGATGAAACCCTTGTTTGGTAGTCCCGGGAAGCCAACTGGACTTGTATTGAGGATGGGTCAGTGCTTATTTGCTGCTGCTTCTCTTGCTCTCATGGCTTCTGCTTCTGGCTTCTCCACTGCCACCTCCTTCTGGTCAAATTCCTTTTATTTGCTCTTCTTCAATCTGGGTTTTGGATCTTGCTCCTTATTTCTTCATTTTTGTTTTGTGTGTGGCTTTAATTACAGCATAACTAAACTTAAGAGATGATTTTTGATGGTGGGGTTTTGGTCTAGTGGTGATATTTTACTATTACAGCAAGCACCCTTTTATGGCTTTGTGCTATTGCTATCTAATTTCAAGAATACATGAAGCCTTTGAGTAGATTTGTTCTTTGATGCATTATATATCCACTGATTGATTGATATATGTATATAGATTGATCCTAATTTGTTGTGTTTATCTTTAATTTCAGCTATCTAATTGCAGCAATGGGACTACAAGTCTTGTGGAGTTTTGGACTTGCCTGCCTTGATATCCATGCTCTTAGGTTAAAGAAAGATCTCCACAATCATATCTTGTTGAGCCTTCTTGTGCTTGGTGACTGGGTTAGTTATGGTTACTACTCTCACTTTACATATAACTTTTCATATATCCCATTTTGAAGCATGCTCTTTGGTTATAGTTTGAACTCATTTGTTTTATATATATATATATATATATATGAAAATCAGGTGACAGCGATTCTATCGCTTGCGGCTGCTTGTTCGTCAGCTGGAGTCATGGTTTTGTTCATGAAAGACACAGATATATGCATATCACACAACTTACTATCATGTAATACATTTCAGATATCCATAGCTTTGGCTTTTGTGGCGTGGTTTCTTCTTGCCATTTCTTCGTATGTCGTGTTTTGGTTGTTGGCCACGATCTGATTTCATGTTTTTTTAATTTACTCTGACTTGTAAATATCGTGTTCTTGAGTAAAAAATATTGTGGGTTTTGTTCTCTAGACTGAAACGTTGACATCTTAAGAGAAAAAATTACAAGTTTGGCGTGATCTCATCGTCTGTTCATAAAAATTACAACATTTTCTTTAGATGATTAATTGTAAGATTTGTGTTTACAAAAGTCCTCATGTCAAAATTATCTCTACATACATTGATGAATTGATTTGAATGCTTTAACTCTTTTTTTAAAGAAGTTCAAACTGGCCATTTTAGAAGAACTTCTTTACTTTTTTAGCCCCCTTTTATCCTATTGGACCAAAATAACAAAGATTTCACAACTATGCTATTCGTTAAATGTGTAATTTTTCTAAATTAAATATGATTCTAGTCGGGTAGCTTTGCAAATGGGTGTTGCGGTCAGTGTCTTGTGAAATAACCCATCATAATCATAGTTTATTCCTAAAAAATATGTAAAATCAACTAATTTATTGTGAGATGGGCATATCATGGTCCCAATAGGTCGTGGGCTTAACCGAGCGTCACATCAACAGGTCCTCTATTAACTAGTCTTGGTCTGAATTATGAATTGTGATATTAACTTTAAGTTTTAACGATAGTTTTGTAACATTATCATTAATAGATATACTAAAATATAAAATGTTATTTACTTTGTAGTAGTATTTTATTTATTTGATTATATATAAAAAAAGTCGTAATCTTCAAGAAAATTGTTTAAAAATTATAAATATTAAGTATATGATCAGCCTTTGGGTTTTGCCTGCCCTTTCTAATAAAGAATTATGGCTCGGCTCGAGAAAGCACTGGCAACAACAGAAAGGAAGATGAAGTTCTTGATATTGTTTTCCCTCTTTCGCCCTTCATTGGGTATATCGTAATCAAGCATATGATAAATAGCTCGACCTCGAGTGATTGTCTTATAACAAAGACCGTTAGAAAAGTTTCAAATAAAAGGCAACCGAGCCCTTAGTTTAAGTAGTTCAAATAACCAGTCTTTTAAAGGTCTAATTAGGGGTGTTCATGGGTTGAGTTGATCGGGTTCGAGGTGTTTTAACTAATCAACCCAATGTTGTCGGTTTGAGAATTTTTCAACCCAAAAGTTCAACCCAACCCAACCCAACCCAACCCAACCCGTTCGGGTTAATCGGGTTGATCGGGTTGATAGTTTGGTATAACAAAATATTATGCTAACATTGAATAACTCACAATTTCTTTTTAATTATCTGTCATTTGGTACAACTTATCTATACTTCTTGATATTGAAGTATATTACATCCAATTAATTTTTCTCAATATATACTAATATATACAAATGATTTATGTAAAGATAGATAATAGATTGAAAATATATGTATACAAGGAGGGTGCGTGATGAGTGTAATTGTTTAATTTACATATTAATAGAGATTCAATAATTATATTAAACCCAAAATATAAAAGGATATCGGGTTCATCGGGTTGGTCGGGTTGGGTTGGGTTCAAATAAAAGTAACCCGATATCAACCCAATACCTACGGTTTGAAGATTTTACAACTCGATTAGGCACCGGGTTGCTTTGGGTTGAGTTATTTTGCATCCGGTTGGGTTGGGTTGATCGGGTTGGTCGGTTTGGTCGGTTTTTTGAGCACCCCTAGGTCTAATCCATAACTTATTGGATCTAAAAGTTCTATCGGGTTGGGTCGGGTCGGACTCTTGCCGGTCCTACATTGATCTCTCAAGTCCCAAATAATTCGGTCAATAGAGACCATTATCCAGTTTTCATGGAATATAATATACTGACACATATAAAGAGGTGAAAGAAAGCCTGAAAGGCACCTTAAAGAATTTGGGCCACCAACATGGGGCCCATCTCAATTATCCAATTTTCGTAGAATATGCTCCCTCCCTCCCTCACTTGATTCGGATTTCAACTTTTTCTTTTTTGAATCAAAATTATCTTTACCAATTTTGATATCTTAAAGTTATCTTACTTTTAAAATGATTTTAGACATTTGCTTATCTAGATTATATCATTTTAATGATAAAATCACAAAATCTATACATTTCATCTAGTAACTATTTGTTGTTTTTAAAATTATACTTTTTTCATAAGGCGCAAGATCGGATAAGAAGGTGAGTAGTGTAAGAAGGGATCTGGACCCTTTGTCATCTTTATTCTCAAACCCACCCATGAATTGCGCTTCATACGGTGATTGATCTAGTGCATTGTGGTGCATGTTATCTCGGTGCATATCATCTTAATGTGCATCGAAATATGAAGATCCTTTTATATGCTTCTCAGATTAACTATCATTCCCACCGGAACCCAACACTTCTTCATAATTTGTTACTTGTTTATGATAAACAAAACTTCAACAAAAGAAGATGGATCTCTTATCTAATATGATTAGTGCATAAATCATATTATCATACTCGATATTTTATCAAAGAAAAATACTATTCTTTTATGATGAAATTAAGGGACAAAAAGAGATCATTAAAATTCGATACTAACAATTAAGATATATAAAACAACATAATAGCAAAAAACAGACCCTTTTTAACAATTGATCTTTCTAATGTCTAATGGGGTCATTTTACACATAAAACACAACAAAACATAACTCAAATAAAACATAGACACATCACATAAACTAAAAACCTCTGATATATAATTATATATTGACATACTCTTCACATCACATAACTATCTCTGGTTTCAAGATGCTAGCTTTGATTTCCTTATGAGGTAGAACCACTCCTCCATTGCTATACACCTCATCGCACACGTGCACATCTTCTCCAAGAATCGTCATATTCTCGACCCGGGCCCACTGTCCCACGGTCGAGTGCCACCCGATGATACTACTCGAGATGCACGCGTGTTTCTTGATACGCACACCACGCATCACGGTGCACCGAGACAGTCTCACACCTGACTCAACCACGCACCCGGGTCCGATTGCAACGTCTGGCCCGATCAAACATCCGTCACCGATCTTGGCACTTTCATCAACCAGAACATTACCCACAATGTGTGGTCCACTAGCCAGTTTGGATGGTGCGTTCTTTCTTAAAGAGTCTAGGTATAGCCTTAAGCCGGTGATGTAGTCTTTTGGCTGTCCAATGTCCATCCAGAACCCTGGTAGAACCATTGCATACAGCAGTTTCTCAGATGCGATCTTTGGGAAGGTTTCTTTCTCGATTGAAGTGGGTTTCAGTTGAATTCGGTCAAGAACAGATGGGCTCAGCAGATAAATCCCAGCATTGATCTTGTTACCCACAAATACTTTTGGTTTTTCAACAAATCTTTCAACTTGACCTGTTGATTCTTCCATAACCACCACACCATATTTTGAAGGCTCATCCACCTATTTCAAGAAATTCCGTTCAAAAATCTTCAAAATATTCAAAATCCATGAAGAAACATCACTGACTCATAACTCAAATTACAAAAAGCTAATGCAACTTCACCTTTGTCACCATTATTGAAGCTTCACCACCATGGGACTTGTGGAATGCAACCATAGCTTTCAGGGGATATTCACTGATAACATCGCTGTTAAGAACAAAGAATGGCTCTCCAGAACCATCGACCAGTATGTCTCTGGCTAGGGCCAGGGGGCCTGCGGTTCCAAGCGGCTCTGTCTCTTGTGAACATGAGATCTTTATCCCAAGCTTGGCCTCAAAATCCTTTAAGAAGTTGAGCATCACCTGCATAAACAAGAAAATATAGGGTTTTTTTTGCAAACTTACAGATGAATTATATCGGGTTCAAAAGAAAACAATAAAAAGCTGCAAACTTTACCTCCGGCTGGTAATTGATAGCCAGAACCACTTCAGTAACCCCTATAGCCTTCAGAGCCTCAATCTGATTCAAATCATAGGCATACAAGATTAATTTATATGAACACTTTGATATAAGCTTAATTTTCAAGAAAAAGGAGATTGCTCATGAATATATATATATATATATATATATATATATATATACCTGGTGCAGGATCATGGGCTTGTTGGCAAAATCAACAAGTGGCTTTGGGACACTGAGAGTTAATGGCCTCAACCGAGTTCCAAATCCTCCAACAAGAATAAGAGCCTTCATATTGGGAAGCTTTTGCTGTAGAACAAAATTATCAGAAACTAAGAAAGAGAATGCAATCCAGTTACATACATGGAGAGGTATTGAACCCTTTCTATTTAAAGTGCTAAACCAAGAAAGATGAATATCTACGGAACTTTTAGTTCAAGTTTTCTAGGTCATCAACTATGATAGAAGTGCTCTATTCACCTCAAAAAGACAAAAATGTCGGTGCTTCAATTGACGGGTGTACATCAAGATTGACACACATTCATCACATTCAGAGAAGAAGATGATCATGAGTTGAAATCTTTGAACAGATGGGTTAGGAAAGAAATCTTGGAAGACTTAAAAAGCAAAGTTAGTGCGAAACAGCCAAATCTTCCGCTACGTGTCATCATGTCACGCGGATAAGATGGCTTTGCTGGATAGGAATCAAATTCCAGATATAGAAACAACCCCAAACTCTCAATGAGTATGACATAACTTATGGATTTAATGCAGACCTTAATCTGTTGGTGAATTTTTTTTTATTTTACTTATGATCATCTATACTGTAGTATGGGAACATTATAGCTTTCAAGGAACTTTTATGTTTTTCTGCGAATATGTTAACAAATATCTTAATCAACAAGCCTACTTGTGTACAGATGAGCTGAAAGAGAAAGGTGTTTGATCTAGCTTTTGGGGGGTTTGTTGAAATAACTATGTAGGCTCTATGGAGCTTTCTGTTATCAAAGAAAACATTCTGTTCATAGGGTTTCACCAAACAGGAACCACCCACTGCAGAATAGAAACTCAGTATGACTGTTTATCAATAATCATTGAAGATGAAGCTTTCAAGATCCAAATGAACAGCTAAACTGGCTTCGGGATGGATTTGTTACTTGTATGCCACATTATAAAAACAGGTGGTCTTGATTTGAGCATCACACAAATTCTTTAAGGTTTTGTTCTTGTTTAAGAATTTAAATATTTAATCCCCAAGTTAAAAATCATAGCAGTAAAAAACTCAATTGAGTAACCCATCTTGAAATCCCCAGAAGGAGATCTCTAAAGAACTACAGAATGCACAATATCTTAGAAGTATCAAGGGGTCATTTAGTTAAACGACTTTCCACATAAGTCACCTTTTACAAACTAACCTTCTGTTTTTTCAAGATTTTACAGGGGCATGGTGTTTTACACTAGAGGTTTAACACCAAAAGGTAGATCCTTTGAAGGTTATTGAGTTCAATTCTTTTTACTGATCACGCCCCTAATTAAAAACAGGTCATATGACTAAATAGCCCAAGTATTATGAAGAACATCAAGGGCACCATTAAAAGTTTATGTTGTGATCTTAGATCTTTTAGGTGGCTATAGTCTCATGGTCGGTTCAAGGATCTAGACCCTATCTTAACGCAATTCAAAATAACCACCACGAATTTGAACTCTTAGCAAGCCAATATGTAGGGTTCTGTATTTAATTTATAATCAGATTATTACAGATTGACCCAATTGAACATAAACATAAGATAACCAACTCATTAATTCACCAGATCTGTTCCTAAATTGAATAAAAATCTTATCAATTTCACAAAAATGCAATCAAAGGCATTGAAATTCGAAACTAAAAACAAGGATCTATGAGTTCTTGAACCTGATTTGCATTGATTAAAACCTACATTGTTGGATGCCCATAAAAAAACCAGACCACCGACAACTTTTACAAGGTAATGAAAATGAAGAAAGGAAACAAAAAGAGATGAATTACAATTACCTGGCGATTACTCTGTTTCGTAAGCTAAATTGAACCCTAATTTGGAAATAAATGGATGATGATACAGAGTAGAGGAGAGGGGAGAAGGGTGGTTTGCGACCCCAAACGAATATGAGCGTCAGGGGTCTTTACACGCTGTTTTAATCAACAAGAAGCTTCTCAATCTCCGATGATTCTTGTTTGTGTACAGAGAGCCTTGCTATATAATATATATATATATATATATATATATTATGCCTAGTGGATATTCATATTCTATTTGCATCCAAATCACACCTATTATTATTATTATTAATAATAATATTTCAGCATTTTATATTATATTTATATATTACTATAACGATGATGAAATTGGGGATTGAGGATGAGATCATGATAGTATAAAAGTATTATTTTTTTTACTTTTTATGTTTAATTTTTTAATGGTTTTTATTTTATAGATCGTAATACTATTATTTTATTATAATACTTAATGAAATACTATTTTTTTTCTTTCTTCTAGAATGTAATTTAAAAAATTTAATTGGTGAAAATAATTGTAATAGAATCATGTTTTTCTCTTTTAAACCGTTAATTTTTATGAAGTTTATATATTTGGAGAAATTGATCATCTATCTTTTACTTTTCTCGTTCCAAAAAATTTGTTGGAGCAAAAGATTAGTCTAAAATAGTCAAATTCTTTGTTTTCTCAGTTTTGAAGAATCTGTTAAATATGTTAAAAATTATGAATATATCGAGATTTAAAAAATGAATTGCTATGAAGTTTTTCGAGGGTTTTGATAGAAGGTTTGTCAAGATATTTTTTTTATTTATCAGGATCGTAATTTTATGATTTGTTTTTTAGAGTTTTTTCATATTTAATTAGTCTTAATGAATAATGTATATAGTTTTATAGAAGTTACATAAAAAATTCATAAGTTTTCTGTGTGGATATTTGGATTTTCGGTATTACATTTAAATCAATAAAAACAAATAATTATGCATTTGTTAATACATTTGAATAAAAAAAAGTAATATATAAATTAATAAAAAGTAAATTAAAATATAATTGATAACGTATTCTTAATATTTGTAAATTAATATTAAATAACATATTCTTAATATTTGTATAATTTTATACAATATTTAATTATATAAGTTTGTTAAAAAAATTAATATTGAAATTGATTAACCAAACATATGATAAAGTATAAGTGGAAGTTGGTAAAAGCATGAAAAAAGAAAGTATCATCAATAAAATCTTTTAAATAAAAAAAATAAAGATTACATAGACATATGGGATTTTAAAAAAATTGTGAATTATGACATTTATGAGATCCAATTTAAACTTTAAAAAATTAGTTAAAAACTAAAATATAATATAAATTAAAAAACCCTCTTCTCGGTATCTCCTATATTCTCTCTCTTACACATTCGTAACATATGTACATACATATAATTGAATATGTACACAATTTAAAGCCGTTGTGAATTTTTTTTCTTAAAAATACTATTATAGTTTGTAAATATATCATAAACACTTTAAATCTACGAGATCCGGTATAACTTGTGAGTTGTGAACACCAACTAAATATAAACCTACAATTTACGAACACACACTGAACACCATAATTGTGTTCACTGTTGTGTGAACATTTAATTATGTGTGTATGTTACGGGAGAGGGAGGGAGAGAGATAGAGATGAGGGTTCCAAAAAATGCATTTATTTATTTAAAAAATAACAATAATTATCTCATTAGTTATCTTAATTACCTCACAAATCTCAAAAAATTGGTGTTCTGAAATGCTTAATATCATATATAAGATAACACCAGAGGTTCAAATGAGAACAGTCACTAAATAAGATAATAGGAAAATGGGCAAATCGTGTATAAAATCATATGTGATTTTATATTAACAGTCAATACAAAGGTGTATAAAAAGATTCACGTATAAAATCACATGTAATTTTACACATGTGACCTAAGGTCGTAGCCAAAATCTCTTGAATTTTGCACGTGTTTCAGTGTAAAATCACATATGATTCGATTGTTTTCTTATTATCTTATTTTGTTATTATTTTCGTACAAACTTGGCTCTTTCTTAATATTTATATATGTAGGGGCGGGTTTAAACGATAACTCAAATTTGGTTGTGAACGTGAGAATAAATGAGAGCGCGACACGTGTCATATTCAGGCTGAATAAATACTGTATCCAGTTTGAAATAACCTACATTCAGACACGTGTCCGGCTCTCGTTTGTCTCCACGTTCACAACTAAATTTGAGTTCGCATTTGAACTTTCCTCTCTATATGTATATGTGTGTAGGGACGGGTTAAAATTAGAACTCAAATTTGGTTGTGAACGTGAGGACAAATGAGAGCGCGACACGTGTTATATTCAGACTGAATAATCAAAGAAATATTAGGCTGGATATAGTATTTATTCAGTCTAAATATTTCTTTGATTATTCAGTCTGAATAATTACATTCAGACACGTGTCACGCTTTCATTTATTCTCACGTTCCTCTATGTGTGTGTGTGTGTGTATATCTATACTATATTATAAAGCATTTGACAAAAAACTCTTAAAAACATATTATTTTGCAATAAGTACAATTGCTTAAAGCATAATTACTTAAAATTCAAGAATACAAGTTATACATGCATTGGTACAACTTATTAAACCTTCATTTTTGAATTCGTGTAACAAACTATACAACTAACTATATAGATAAACATCTAATTTTGAATATAAAAAAATGTAACATATAATAAAGATAATCATTCAACTCTAACAAAATGGTTAATTATTATATTATAAAAAAATTATATTATTAAACCAAAATATATTATTTCATTATTAAAGCTATATTATAATTAAAAAACGGAATTAAAGAAAGTACACAAAAAATAAAATCGTATTATAACATCGATAGAGACAAAAAAATAAAATAAAAGATTAAAATTAAGATGGATCTCGCTGCATTGTGCGAGTACCCTTCTAGTATGTATATAGAGAGAGAGAGAAAAAAAAAAGTTGGTTCAACATAATTCCTAAATCATTTTCTAAAATAAAAACGAAGGAGGAAAATCTTCATAGGAGGATCTTCAAAATTTATTTCGAATGAAAGAGATAATATATTTAGAGTCTTTAATTTATTTGGGAAAATAGAGATTATAAATGTGCATAATCTTTAAATTATTATTGTTTAAAAAATTTATTTTAGAAAATTTATTTTGGAAAACAGAGATTATGAATGTACATAATCTTTAAAATTTATATTGAAAATTATTATTGTTTAAAAAATTTATTTTAGAAAATAGAGATTATAAATGTGCATAATCTTTAAAATTTATATTGAAAATTTTTATTAATAATTTTTTTTTAAAATATTATATGTATCAAATATTTTAATAATATAGATAATATTTGAATTAAAAAGATTGTTGATATAATTGAATTTCTACATAGTTCCCAAGGCAATTTAAATATTTTAGGATTTTAAATAACAAAGACGAAGCTTCGTTCCTCAGCAAAGTGTTCATTTCTTTTTCGCCAGGCATTCCTGAGGAATCTCCAGAAGAAGAGAATAAACCCATCCCTTTAGATTAGAGGCGCTTCGCCGTCTTTGATTGGATGGAAACAGATATCTAAAGTGTGCAGTGAAGGATCTTTATAACACTCACTCAGCAATAGCGCCCCTACTCTTAACAAGTACGCTTCCTCTTTCTATCTTCTTAGTCAAGCGCGCTAGCTGCAATCAAACTAAAGCGCACACTAGAAAGCTGAGCTACCTGGACCTCTTTCCTAAAATATGCTTTTTGCTTGCGCTTCTTCGCCTCTCTTGCCTAAAGAGGTCAGTCCAAAATACTGACATGAAAACATATTCATATAGAGGCGGGTTCAAATGAAAACTCAAATTTGGTTGTGAACGCGACACGTGTCATATACAGATTGAATAATCAAAGAAATATCCAGTCTGAATAATCTATTAGGCACGTGTCATGCTCTCATTTGTCCTCACGTTTACAACCAAATTTGAGTTCGTATTTGAACTTTCCTCTATTCATATAATACGACATATTTATTCAATAACATGATTCGGTCAAAATACAAAATATTATTTTCTATTTATTTAAGAAAATGAATTGTATAATTACATTTTGGTTTAAATATCAAAAATATAGTTTAACACAATTTATCATTTTTATGAATAATCATCACAAAATACAAGTAACATCTATGAATTGTTTCCTTGTCGTCTATTTTTTTTTATCGGACATGACGTGATGTTGTTTATCGATAAAAATCATATGTCGGACATTTTATTCAATCAATTTTCAAAATACATGCTTATATCTTCAAGGATATTTAACGATATAAAAACGTATTTGTTAATATAGTGCACTTACCAAAAGATTTTTGTTTCTAACAACTTGTAATCCATTGGTATATATTACTTTTATGAACTCATTATTTTTAAGACAATAAAAACACAATAACAATCATCATTTATCCATTTGTCGTTTAATTCATAAAATTTGGTAAAAAATCACGTTGTCCAGCCCTGTTGATCTTTAATTTATCGTCATTACAAGCCCATATTATATTTTTCATTATCGGTTTATAGTTTTCAAACAAAATTTTTTTTATGTCTTACTAATGTCTCACCAATCACATGAAGACATGTAACTATTTGATTTTTTTTTGAACAACCGTGTAACTATTTGATTTAATATGAATTTATTTAATTTGATATTTTTATTTTCTTTATTGATGTGTATTTACATGATTAGTAGACATAAACTCTACCAGAAAATTTAAGACCATAATTTGTTATCAATATGAAACGATTGTTACACAAACTATATAATCAATCTTTAGAGTTGTATGAGAACATATATATAATTGCTTTAGTTTTGATATTGCCAACTTAGTAACAATTTAAATACGTAAAATATAATGTTGGTTAATTCGGAAGACTATTAGAAAGATAATATATAAAAGATGTAACTGATAAGTTTTCTTAACAAATATTAAAATAAAAATAAAAATAGAATTGAAAAAGTTATAGTTTGCCTTCATTTTACTAAAAAGAAAGAGGAAGAGTGTAACACATGGATGCTGACAGTCAGCACAGCCAAAGCCATGTGACAATTTCCATCTATTATTATTATTATTTTTTTGGTTGAAAGACAGGCATATATATTATTACCAAAAAGACAAAAAATAACACATTTCCATCTATCATTTCCTTTTCATGTTCAACAACTATTACAATATTCTTCAGAGTAAATATGGATTTGGTCCATATAATTTATGAAAATTGTTTATATGTCTGGTCTATTAGTATTTGGTTGTTGGCAGAACCGTAGAGTCTAAATTCTTAAAAGATTCAAGGTTTAAATCTCACAAAATGTCAAAATACTGTATGAATTATTAATCTTATTTAAATGTTATATATATGCTTAAAAAAAGATTGGCATTCTTAATAAACCCTGTATTTTTAATTATCAAATTAAATAACTAAATCGATAAATGATGAAATCAAAAGGAAGTTCTTTCTTAATATTTAAATAAAAAAAAGCATACCTAATATTAGAGTTATTGTTATTATTACAATGAAGGGAAATCTGTGGGTTGGATTTGACCCACCCCATTCTAAAACATGGAACCTATCTAAATAAAACAATGTGAGGGTCTTAGCCTAACATAACGCGTTGACTTTACTTGATTTTGACGAAGGCTCGGATCCAAGTAACCAAAATCAGGTAGTAGAATGAAAGTCAAAATTGGAACAAAAAGTCAAATAGGAGCATGCGTTAATCACAACACAAAGGAAGGTATATTTACACTCAACGAATCGGCTTTAAAAGCTTCTAACTTGACTCAACAAAAAAGTATTATTAAAAGCAAAAATTATAAAAATAAGTGTGTAAATTATAGATATGTAAATGATATATGCATAGAGGAAGAAATAAACGAAAATTAAAATCAAAATAAAAGAATATTAAAATAACCAAATCACATAACGTTCTTCAAGAAAAAAAAACATATTACATATGATTTAACTCTGAAATCACATGCGATTATGGAATACAGTGAATTCATCGGTGTAGGGGCGTACTCACATATGATTTTCAGTGACAAACCCATGATTTTTGTTGAGCGGATTCATCTTTAAGGTATATTAAGTGCTTGCAAAGTCGTCTGATGTGTTTTTAACCGAATTTCACCGTTTTGAAAAATATTTAAGTATTTGGTTGATTTCGAGGTATTTTTATTTTTTGGTTGATGTCCCATGTATTTTCTAATATCCTAAAGCACTACACATAGTTTAGCTGGTGCACATTTCATGCCTAAAAAAATATTGTGAAAATAAGTTGGGTGGATGTACGTAGATATGGGAATTTGAACCCAGGGAGTGCCGGAGGACCGGAACCGAAACCAGCCAAGACCTGGGCCGGCCCGGTTATGAAATCGCAGTCCGGGACCACTTATGAATTTGACCGATTTTAATGGACAGAACCGGCTGTTTTCCAAAATAAATATATTTAAGAGTCAAATATCTTTTAAAGTTGACTGCTTACTTTTTACACCTTAAAAATAGTTGCAAAATAAATGTATTTCAGTTAAGGATGTTTATTTGGCAAATTTTAAGTTATGATGCCTACTTTTTATGTTTGCCTGATAAAATAAAATATTTGATTTTGAGTCAATCTTGGAGTTTTTTTCAAACAGCACAAAATATAAACTTTTTTTTAGCGTGGCAAAAGTTATAAATCATTACAAACAATGTTATATAGTTTTAGATGCATAAATAAGTTTGGACATGCCAGCCCAGCTAAGAACCAGAAATATCATAAATAGGCCTGATCCAGGCCCAAAAGTTCATTCAAATCTAATTGTGGTGTTTGGTCCAGGCCCAAAAGATCACAACCAAGCCTGGTTCAAGACCACTAACCAAATATCAAAAAAAGAAAAATGTTACAATTGTTTGTCTTTACATTCAGAAAAGCATTGTTGGGTTCAACTTTTTTAAAACTTTTAAAGAGACTTGTGACTTGTGAGAGTGTAAGCTAAGTTGGAGTCCAGATTTCAAGTTTAGGATCGGTTAAGCCTAGCACATATGCCTTTAAAGATCTGGTTATGCCAATTTTTTGTTATTGGACCGTGCTTTGCTAAACCATATGTGAATGTAACATCTCAGGCTAACCGTACCAGATATTGTCCGCTTAATCGTGAATCCAAGTGTGTGGACAAAGTGGACAATATCTGCTCCAGTTGGGTTTGAGATGTTACAGATGGAGATTAAGCTCCTTGCATAGGTCATTATGTAACTGACTGTCTCTCAAATGATGCTTATGGACCAACTTGAGGGTTGCCGGTTAGTTAGACAAACTTTATGTGGACTAGTTGTTGAGAGCCCAATATTGCTTGTTTGGTTCGTGAAGACATGAAAAGAGAACAAAGTTTTGTGTTCAAATTAAAGTGAAAGAAACTTTTATTTTAATTTTGATGTTGTTGCTAACCATTAACCAACAGGACCTAGATTGCTAAACAATTTAGTATTGTCCCTAAACGGACTAAGTCTCCAAAATTGACCAATTACCCTATATGAAGACGACATGATTTTTTTTCATCATTGAACACGTTTATACTAAGAACATAAATTAACATCCCATGATCCCATCAATCCTCGATTTGTTTTCTTGATCTTCGATTCGTAACATGTGAACTTGCAATTATGGATAATGATACCGATAAGTCCCACTTGTTTATTGAAGAGTTGATGATACACGTTGTTGCTTGATAAATCTACGACAAAAAAAAAGACCAATCCATGCATTTTTGGCAGTCTTAATGCTACGGGTTCTACATATCAAAAATCAATAAAGTTAAACATTTATAATTAAGGTTGAGTTTTGGTGAGAATGAGAGTTGAGCTGAGAACCGTAAGAAGGATATCCACCCTTGGATGCACATTAAGATGAAATGCATCGAGATGAGATGCACTAAGATGCACCGGAGTCCGGATATCAACTTCCTTCTAAAATGTAATTTATGGATGTGTATGAGATTAAAAGTGATCAAGAGTCCAGATTTATTCTTGCGTTTCCTGTGCTTCTCACCTTAACTCTTTTCCTTATACGATCTTATGCCTTGTAATTAAGGTGAATTATAAATGCTGGCAACCAACTTTGCTTTATATGTTGATCATAAATTAACAGTGAAAAGACTTTCTTACAAGTTAATTGCCAAACAATTGGGTTGAAAATCTTTTTCCTAAGCAAAGTTTTTAAAAATTATTTTATCACTTCAAATAACGTGAGGATCGAAAAGAATAAAAAAATCAGTGGAATGATTTTACGGACTTCCGCAACAAACAATACTTTCAGTCTCATCAATTTTATGTAATAAGTATAATTTTTCCGTAAAAAGTCGTATATATAATTGACAAATAAATTACCAATTTATTTTTCAACTTTGGGAAAAAAAAATAGAAATATTAAAGGTAAATGTCAAAGTATATATCTAATAAATAAATAAAAAAGTCTTTGAGTTGTTCTTCAAGACAAATTATTTTCAATGTTCATACCAAATTAAAATTATCACCGCCAAAATTAAATTAAATAAAATTAAAATAAAAACAATAAAGGGAGGTAACATATCAACATCAATATATCTCACACGAAACTATTTCCAATTTCATTATACATGATTTTTATGTTTTGAATAAACAATTAGAAAGGTATTCTTTTCTCAATATTTCAATGGTGGCGTGTACGGCTGATGGTCATGTGGTGGCACCCATTTTTTAGTAGGCGGTGGCGGTGGTGGAGGAGGTGGTGGTGGTGGCGGTGGCGGTGGTGGAGGAGGCGGTGGTGGTGGAGGTGGTGGTGGTGGAGGTGGTGGTGGCGGTGGTGGTGGTGGAGGAGAAGCCGTACAACCACGACAATTCACAGGACGAGAATAAAAGGCTTTGCACTCCGCTACCTGCCGTTGTGATGGCCTATCCGGAATACAATTTTTCCGATCATCTTTATCCGCCAGCTTCAGACAAATCTTGGGCTCGCCGTAAAAGTAATTATCGGAGTAGGTGAAATTCTCCAACCTCGGCAACGAACAAATACTCGACGGAATCTTGCCGGAAAACTTGTTATGAGCCACATTTAACTGCTCCAAGCTCTTCATTTCTCCTATACTCTCCGGCAACATTCCGACAAGTGAATTATAACTCACATCAAAAACCGTCAACTCCTTCAACGATCCAATATCCGGCGTTAAACACCCACTTAAACCCACATTCGTCAGAATAATCTCGTTCAAAGTCTCACTCATCTTCCTTATACTCGACGGCAAACACCCTTGGATATCATTATTAGCAAAAACCAACACCGATACCGGAGAATTCCCAAGGTTTTCCGGCAATCTAGAGGTAAACAAGTTGTTATTGATGAAAATTGCATCGAGCTTAAGATCATACAATTTGGAAGGAACATCTCCTTGAAACTGGTTAAACCTAATATCAAGAAACTTGAGAGAAGGAAGTTTAAGCACTACTAATGGAAACTTACCTGAAAACTGATTGTTACTGATATCAAGCTCGTAAAGAAGACTTAGTTTTTCAAACGATTTTGGCACAGTTCCACAAAACTTGTTAGAGTTGATGTGGAAGAGAGCAAGATCAGTGAGTAACCCTAGTTCTTCTGGAAGAGAACCAGAGATGTTTGCATGATTGATGTCGATTCCAGCGACTGTGGTGATATGTGAATCATCTAAAGAAGGTGCACAGAAGACTCCAGTGTAGTTACAGACATTAGGGCCATACCAATTGGAAGTGAAACCTCGAGGGTCGGAGATTATGGAATGTTTCCATGCTTGAAGAGCAAAATAAGCATTTTGAAGCCTAGGGTTTGGTGGAGATGGTGCTCCATGAGAGAGTGTTGTCAAGAAAGATAGAACAAGAAGAAGAATGAAGAATTTGAGGTGTGGTTGTAGTGACCACATTTTGGAAAAATGGAAATCAATTTGGTGAGTTTAATGAAGAGGAATGAAAGTATTTAAATGGGTTTTGGGATTGTGTTGTTCAAACCCAAACGAAGGTGATAATGGTCAACACAACAACTCTCTACAAGTTTTATTATAAAAAAGAGTTGTTAAATGGATATAACTTATGCTGGTAGGAAAAATTCTTGAAATATTAATTTAATATATAAGATACTATAATTTGGTTTTCTCGCTAAAATGGCCGGAAGAAGACAAAAGATGCCTAGAAATCTCATATTTTCCCGGTTCGAATCCAACATCTAACAAAATCCTTGTGGTCCATGTGGTTACGGAAATTCACATACGATTACTTTAAGACGTTCTTAGGCATCTAAAGGATTAGTTAGTGCAATGTATATAAGTTGATCTAGAAATTTACTGTTATCCTAAAAGAATTGTCTACAAAATATGAATTGTTAGACTTTTATTGGAATGAAAGGCATCTTTAGACTAAGTCGTAACAATATATATATATAGTCTTTTGGTGGTTTTGTAGAGAAGAGGAAAAACGAAAATATTGGTAGAATAATGAGTGGTTACAAGAACCAAGTGGATAGAAATTAAATGCATGGTTTACAATGACATAAATATAAATGGGTGGTCAATGTTTTCAGATATCGTCCATCAAAGTTCCATTTTAATGTTTTATTGAATATTTGTAATATGATTTATAGAAAAATCATACCTTTTCGGCAATTAATATTTTCTAAAACTAATAAAATTCGTTGCCTCTAAAGTCTAAAGCATCATCACCTTCCCCATGCGTTGTTTCTAATCAAGTCATAGGAAGCCGGATCATTTTTTCGCCATAGTTAAACCCCTAGCTATAAGGCGAAAACCTAAGTGCCAAATTGCCAAGGTGCTACGATATATATTTTGTTCACTATAGCAAAAAAATAGATTTATAAGAGAGTGTTTTATAATAACTTAAGTTTATAAAGCAAATACTTATACATCATATGTAAGATTTTGGAACAACTTTAAACTAAAATGTCTTACTAATTGTTTATATGATATTATTTTAAAAATGTCTTAAAAAACAAACGAGAACTATAAATTTGGTTCTTGTGGTTTGTCAAGAATAACACTTTTTAGTTCTATAGTTTCGGAATTACAACATGGTCATCGTGGTTTGCAAAAATGTTCAAATTTGCTCCCCTATGCACTGAAATTTATGTACTTTTATCGTATTGCAAATGTAAAAAGTTGATTTTGATGTTGATGTATGTGAGGATGAATTCATGGGTAGGGTGCCTTTAGCAATACATAGGGGTGTTATTAACCTAACCTTTCAAAAATATTTAAAAACGCTAAAAACGTCTTATTAACTTATTGTGATATTTTTACACATGACACACAAATATTTGATTCTATAAACTTAAATCTTATAAAATAATCGATTAGAACATTAAGGGACCGTTTACCAAAAAGTTATCCGAATATGTGTTTAACGATAAAATTCAACACCATCACTTACTTAATTACCGGGGAAGATTTTATTCCACTAAAACAGTATCGTATGTATAACAATTTACCACCATAAGCGTTAATTGTGGTAAAGATCGTCCTCCTCATTTACTAGGTAAGACTTGGTTCTTGTCATATTAATCGGTAAGGTAATGTGACTTGATAAGCACACTGGATAAGCGATTGGTAAACGAGGTCTAAGATATTAAATCTATAAGGGTAATGAACCAAGAAGTCTAAAATAAAACCATTAACTGAAAACAAGAGGATGTCAAAATCGATAGATGATAAAGATAATAACCTTAGTTTGAAACGAAGTAGCAATTAAAATTAATATGTAATTGTAAATCCAACTTTACTTCTCAAGTTTCTATTTTTCACCTTTTAGTGAATAACATTTTCCAATTTTATTTAACCAAATACTTTTATTAAATTGTATTTTAAATTCAAAAATTACGTTTAAAAGAAAAAGGAAAAGAAAAGAAAAAAGAGAAAAGCAATGGCTTTTTGGGTGTGTGAAATGACCAAGAAAACGCGCAAAAATCTTGTGCCTTTCTAGAGAGCCTGTCTATTTCTTCTTATATAAACCATGAGGATTTTGTATGATTATATGACGCCATTTCACAATAATAACAATGATGATTTAATTGTATAAAAAACGTTTTGTAATATCGAATATTTCAAAAAAGAAAAAAAAAAACAAACCCAATTATAAAGATGATCGGTAACAAGACTTAAATTTATTGTGATTAAATTTAATTCAAATGGCATTTCAAAAAGTTTTTTTATTCATTTTAATTATTAATTAACTAACTTTTGAGAAATATGACTAATTTATCCATTAATTTTTACTAAACTTAACCAAGAGCTAAAATTTTTTTAAAAGGTAAATTAACACGCACACACTCTTTCGGGGTATCCGGACTCCCACTTAAGGGTGCTACCCGACTAATTCCTGTCGATCACGACCCAGTCCAATATAATTAAGGGTACCGCTAAGTGGCAAGTCCATAATCTGGATGTCTCCACATGCGCGCCGCGAAGCTAAATGATAAAATTAGTTTACTTTTAATGAACTCCTCAACTCCTTAAGTAATTTTTTTAGTGGTTATACAAGTTAGCATAACATTGTATGCAACTTAAATATATAAACAACTTTAAAATATAAATATTATATTTTCTCACAAACATATAGGTAATAACTTGATAGATAATTTAATTACAAAAAATTGAGTCCAAATATATAAAATGTATCTCCAATATAATAAAATAATAAAACCGTGTTTCAAGTTTTGGGTTATGACAAATAATTAGCAAAAAAAAGTGAACTAGGATTATGATACGATCTTTTTTAAAACAATTCAAAAAGAACAATGATGTATTTATTTATTTGAAATAATGAAATAAAGAAAAAGTCTTTTGATTATTTAATTTTATGTTTGATAATAATTTTTATAAAAGTTATATTAATTGATAAACCATACAAGTTGAAGATGGATATATATAATTTATTTATTAGGTGATGGATCGGAAAATAACAATGAAAGGAGTTTCTCAACAAATCAATTGATCATAATTTTCAATTCCTTTTTCCCAACCTTCTAAGAAGGACGTTGATTTCCATGCATTCACAAGCCATCTTAATTATTTCCTCATTGAAATTTCCTTTTTCCACTTCTTTTTTAATTTAAAAACTTCTTTATTTTTTACGTGCATGTTGATTTAACCGTAAATATTTAAGTAATAGTGATGTGTGGATTTTAGCTTATAATTGTTAATCACAATTGTTACCACAAGTATTTCAGAGCACAAAACTCTAATTTATTGAAGAATAGAGCAGGGCTTTATATAGCCAATACAAGAAACAGAAAAGCTATAAAACAGCAACTAGCTAACTGGCTATGAAGACTGATTCAAAATAAAAACAAACACGACCTAAATGTCCCTAAAAACTAGGAAACTTATTGAAAGCAACAAAGAACTATTCAAATATGCCAACAATTCCTCCCCTAAATCAAACATGCTAATAGCATTTGATTTAGTCTTCAGCTGCTTGAACACCCAGTAGTCCTCTGAGTTTCTCAAATTGATCTAATTTCAGCGCTTTGGTCATAACATCAGCTAACTGGTCATCAGTCTTGCAGTACTCCAAAGTAATGGCACCTTCTTTTGTGAGATCTCTCAGAAAATGAAACCTTACGTCAATGTGTTTACTTCTTCCATGGAAAACAGGATTGCTTGCAAGCTTAATGGTGGAAGTATTGTCACAACGAACTTTAACACACTTGATCATGCTATCTTCAATCTGTTTAAGTATTTGCTGCATCCAAATACAGTGACTTGCACAGAAGGCAGCAGCCACGTACTCTGCTTCTGTGGTTGAGAGGGTCACTACAGGTTGCTTCTTGGAGGCCCAAGCTACTGCTCCACCACTCATCGTAAACACATAACCGGAAGTACTTTTCCGATCATCAATATCGCCTGCATAATCACTATCCGTATAGGCGGATAGTTCAACTTCACTCCCTCTTTTATAAAATATACCCAGATTGATGGTACTTTTAATGTACCTCATAATTCTTTTTGCTGCCAGCATATGTGCTTCTTTTGGATCTGACATGTACCTGCTTATGAGACACACAGAATACATTAAGTCTGTTCTGGTAGTAGTCATATACATTAAGCTTCCTACTATTTGCTTGAACAAAGTTCCATCACATTGATTCCCTCCATCTTCCTTTGACAGCTTGCTTCCAGGAGCCACGGGATTTTTGACCCCGTTGCAATTTCCTAAGCCGAAACGTTCAAGAACTTCCATGGCATATTTCTTTTGACAAATGTGGATGCCCTTCTCTGTTTGACAGACCTCAACCCCCAAGAAATACTTCATCTCACCCAAGTCAGTCATTTCGAATTCCTTTTTCATAGAATTTTTAAAAACTTGCATCATAAGGGAATCATTGCTCGTAAATATGAGATCATCTACATAAAGACTTACGATCAAGATTTTGCTTTCTTTCCTTTTGATGAACAAGGTGTGTTCATGGTAACTCTTCTCAAACCCCTCCTTAGTGAAGTAGCCTTCAATTCTGCTAAACCAGGCTCGTGGAGCCTGCTTCAGGCCATACAAGGCCTTTTTTAATTTATAGACCTTGTGTTCTTCACCCTTGACTTCATATCCAAGCGGTTGAGCAACATAGACATCCTCCTCAAGATCACCGTGCAAAAATGCACTTTTAACGTCAAGTTGGTAGAGTTTCCAACCCTTCCTTGCAGCTAATGCCATCACCATCCGAATCGTATCCCATCGTGCGACAGGGGCAAAGACTTCATTGTAGTCGATGCCTTTTTCTTGTGCATAACCTTTTACGACCAGTCGAGCTTTGCATTTGTCTACTTCACCCTTCTCATTCAGCTTTGTTCGGTACACCCACTTCACACCGATCACTTTGACTTCACCTGGTGGTTGAACCAGTTCCCATGTATGATTTCTTTCTATGGCATCGATCTCTACGTTCATAGCATCCCTCCAATGTTTTGATTTCACTGCATCTTCATAACAAGTTGGATCATCAGCTGACATAAACATAAGAAAGTTTTGTACCTCCTCATCTGAGATCTCTTCTCCGCTGGTGTAGTCTTGAAGATAGGTTGGTGCTCTTCTTTCCGTTCTTCCACGTGCCGAAGGAGTTATACTTTCACCAGAAGAAGGATTGTTGCCTCCTTCAACTCTTTCTTCTTCAGTACCAGATGAAGAGTTGTTCTCTTCCTCGCTTATTTCTTCATCAATTTCAGCAACTTCATCATCGTCAATAACATCTTCATAAGCTTCTCCCCAGTCAAGAGTGACATTGACTGTGTTGCTTGTTGTCCTCCCCCAGTCCCAACATTCTTCTTCTTCAAAGCGTATATCGCGGCTGATTGTGACTTTCATGGTCAAAGGATTTATCATCTTGTACCCTTTTGACTCTTCGCTGTACCCGATCATTACGAGCTTTTGACTCCGAGCATCCAACTTAAGTCTTTTTTCTGCTGGTACGTGTACTTTTCCCATGCAACCAAAAATCCTAAAATGTTCAACATTAGGTTTTAGGCCACTCTAGCACTCCTCTGGAGTCTTATCCTTAATTGCAAATGTGGGGCTCCTGTTGATCACGTGACTCGCCCATTTTACCGCATCTGGCCAGAAAGTCTTCGGCATCTTCTTTTCTTCAAGCACACAACGCACCATATTAAGAAGGGTGCGATTTTTACGCTCAGCAATTCCGTTTTGCTGTGGCGTAAATGGTGTTGTCAGCTGCCTCTTTATACCCTGTGAAATACAAAATTCTGAAAATTCCTTGGAGTTAAACTCCCCTCCTCTGTCAGTTCTCAAACCACATATTAGATAACCGGATTCTTTCTCCACCATGGCTTTGTAGTTTTTGAAGATTGCAAAAGTCTCACTTTTTTCACGTAAGAAATAGACCCACACTTTAGGACTGAAGTCATCTGTGAACGTTAGCACGTACCTTTTATCACTATGTGATTCCGGAGAAATTAGGCCACAGAGGTCTGAATGCACGAGTTGTAGTTGCCTTGCTGCTCTCCAGGCACTTTTCTTTGAGATTGTTTCTCTATTCTTCTTTCCAACCATGCAACCAGTACAAACCTTCGTTGGGGCTTTAAGTGTTGGCATTCCACAAACCATCTGCTTGTTACATAGGATTTCTAAGTTCTTGTAGCCCAAGTGTCCGAACCTCTTGTGCCAAAGCTCGCTTACTTCCTCGGACTTTGCATTAAAACAAGCAGGTTCGATGGTAAGAATATTCGTACCTAAAATGAACATTCTGTTGGCCGTCATTCTGCTTTCCATAATCAAGCCTCTTCTCGGGTGGTACAACTTGCAAACGCCATCACGAATTAGGATAGTTATTCCTCTTTCTTGAAACTGACCCACACTGAGTAAGTTGTTGCAAAGTTCCGGGATGAAATACACATCAGTCAAAATGTGAGCCTGACCCTCGACTTCTATTTTGATGTTTCCCTTTCCCATTACTTTGACTTTGGAGTCATTACCCAGTTTTACTGAATGTCTGAAGTCCTCATTCAGCTGTATAAACCACTCCTTGTTGCCGGTCATGTGATTTGAGCACCCGGAATCTAGGAACCACGCCCCTTTTATGGTTTGGTACGAGTCTGTCATTGCCATCAATAACATATCATCTTGATCATCTGCTTCTGTAAAATTTGCCCTTTTTTCCCAGCTTGGACACTCATACTGAAAGTGCCCCAGATTGTGGCATTTGTAGCACTCTATCAGATCTTTGTTGAACGGATGTCTTCCTCTGCCTCTGCCCCGACCTCGCAGCATCCCTCTGCCTCTTCCTCTTTCATAGCGGCCTTCAAACGATACTTTTAGCGCTTGTTCCTCCTCGACCGGTCCCTTCATTCTTTGTTCGTGAATCAAGAGGCTGCTCTGAAGCTCATCCACAGTTAGTGTCTCCACATTGGTAGATTCTTCTATTGAGCATACGACATAATTGAATTTTGGGACAAGAGACCTCAGAATCTTTCCAGTAATGTCATTCTCCTTGATGGTTTCTCCATACGCCTTCATTCGTTTTGCTATGGATAGAGTTCGTCCAAAGTAGCCATTAATCGTCTCTCCTTCTTTCATCCTTAAGACCTCGAACTCGGTCTTCAAACTTTGAAGTTGTGCTCTTTTGACCCGTGTTGAGCCCTTGTATTTCTGCTTCATAGAGTCCCAAATTTGCTTTGAAGTATCATCATTCAAGATCGTCTCCATGATATCCCTATCAATGGCTTGATAGAGATAGTTTTTCACCTTCCTGTCCTTCAATTGTTGCTCCGCAATGACCTTGGCCTCTTCTGCAGTAGGCACTCTTCCTTCTGGAACTGTAGCAATTCCTTCTTCAATGAGACTCCAGTATTCTTTTGCTCGCAAGAGGTTCTCCATCAGTTTTGCCCAATGTTCATAGAAGCCATCAAATTTTGGAATGGCTGGTTGAACGAACTCCTTATTGTTATCTGCCATGCTCTCTCTTTTCTTAACACGTTCTCTCTCTCTCTCTCTCGTGTTTTCTCTCAGAGTTTCTCTCTACTGTATACTCTCTCCCTCTCTCTCTCTCTCGTGTTTTCTCTCAGATTTTCTCTCTACTGTGTGCTCTCTCCCTCTTGATTGTGGCTCTGATACCAATTGTTAATCACAATTGTTACCACAAGTATTTCACAGCACAAAACTCTAATTTATTGAAGAATAGAGCAGGGCTTTATATAGCCAATACAAGAAACAAAAAAGCTATAAAACAACAACTAGCTAACTGGCTATGAAGACTGATTCAAAATAAAAACGAACACGACCTAAATGTTCCTAAAAACTAGGAAACTTATTGAAAGCAACAAAGAGCTATTCAAATATGCCAACAATAATTTCATTTTAGTTAGAAGTTACTGATTCAGATCATATTTCATCTTGATTAATTTTGATTATTTTAGACTCATAATTTAGCAAATCCAACTATAATCGGGTTCATCCATAACTCTTAATTT
This sequence comes from Silybum marianum, assembly GCA_036898165.1. NCBI lineage: Eukaryota > Viridiplantae > Streptophyta > Magnoliopsida > Asterales > Asteraceae > Silybum > Silybum marianum. The sequence goes on from CM072532.1 coordinate 4,757,584, forward strand.
GACTATGATTTTACTAAGGAACTTTTGAGTTCTTGGACCGGCTTGTTTTGTTGGGTATGTTATGTTTAATTTATGTCCCTAAATGTATTAAATTTAAGTCAACGTTTTTGGTCAACCATCTGTAGCCTAAAACCAGACGTATACCCTTGGCCTTGATCAAGTCAAGAGTTTTAAACCCAACTTGCATAAATTTAAACAGAATAAAAAGAGTAACATAAAATATTAATGGATTATACTCCTTAACGACTGCTTCTGTTCTAACAAACACTAGAAATAAATTCATTCAATAAAATCCTTTTATAACTTAGTTTTCTTAAGCTTTACAAATTAAATTATACATGTGCATGATAATTCATCAATTATATATTTTCAAAAGTAGGATTTTAATTTGTGATTAGGATGTTCAGTTTGCAAAATTAAAATCTATTGACAAAAATTGATTTTGAAAGAATTGAAATAAAATATTGTGAATTGGTATTAAACAGGACTTATACGTTACGGAAAATGGAGCAATTACATATTTCAAAACAAATGAAATTTTAGAACTATGATCTCAAACACAAAAAAGGAACTTATTATCTATCTTCTAATGTTCCTTAATTATCTTCCATTTTACTACTTGTTGCAATGCTAATTATATATTCAATCTCCTCGGTCACCTCTTTCATCGAAGGTCGATTTTGTCTACGCTCCTCTAAGCACCCGACGGCCAAAAACCCCAATGCTTTCATCGTCTCCAACTCCAACTTGCTCGCACCCTTCTTCAGGTTCGGGTCAACCGCATCCAACAACTTCTCCTCTTCCACAACCCGTTTCACATAAATCGCCAAATTCACATCATCCGGTGGTCGATTAAAATCTATAGCTTTCTCCGATGTCAATAACTCTAATAACACAACTCCAAAACTATAAACATCACTTTTATCCGTTAACTGATAGTTTCTGTAGTATTCAGGATCAAGATATCCCAACGTCCCTTGTGCACATGTTGTCACATGACTCAAATCCGCTTGAGCCAATCGAGATAACCCGAAATCCGCAACTTTTGCGTTCATTTTCTCGTCTAATAAGATGTTGCTAGATTTAACGTCACGATGATAGATGGGTGGAACCGCTGAGAAATGGAGGTAGGCTAGCCCCTCGGCCGTATCACGAGCGATGTTTAGCCGGTGAGTCCAACTCAGACCATCGGTGCTGTATTGACCTTTTAAGTGTTCCAAAAGGGTGCCATTTGGGATGTATTCGTAAACCAGCAATGGCTGCTCGAGCTCAACGCAACAGCCCAGGAGACGAACCAAACCCCTGTGGTTAACTTGACATAGGATTCGGACCTCATTCAGGACCTGATCGGTGCCTTTTGTGTTGCCGAGTTTTGCACATTTGACGGCTACGACGGTGGAATCTTCTAGAATGCCTTTATATACTTCGCCGAAACCTCCGGTGCCTAGGAGACGGTCTTTGGAGAAGTTGTTTGTTGCTTTTTTGATTTCTTTTCCGGTGAAGACTTTAGCTGTTTTTCCGGCACCGGCGTTTAGTATCTCTTCACGTTCACGTGCAAGACGTGCTTGTGCTTCTTTGTGACGACGATGACGTCTGTAAAGTAGGAATCCGATTATAGCCGCCACAAGTGCTGCTCCCAGGCCGGAGGTCAAACCTAAATGGTCAACAAACCACTACTTAGAAAACAAAATGGTTGACGTTGTTCAGTTCAAACTTAAACATTTAATTTTTAGATCAGATTACACTTTTGGTCCTTGTAGTTCATTTAAAGACTGAAAAGTACTTTTTAACTAACGTTATTAAGTGGTGGGATCAACGGATGTTATGAAAACAAAAGGTTAGGAACCACCACTCCATCTGTATAGATAGTTTACTTTAGTGATGAAATCCAAATTTTAAGCAAACCACAAGGGCCACCAACATAATTCACTCAATATTTATTATTTTCTTCATTTTTTTATAAAATGGATGGTAAATTTTTGAAATTGCTTAAAATAAAAATTCATTCAAGTCAAATAAATTCTTTGTTCTAAAGATCACAATGATTATTTATTAAAATATTTCTTTTACTTGATAAAATATTATTTGTATTTCTAAATATTTATTTTTAAAGTTTTTCATTGATAAAAGTATATTAAATAATATTTTTCCTCATCGTAATATTTTTGGATTCTTTAAAGAATCTATACTCTCTCTTATATTTCTCAATTAATTTAAAAAAAAATCTATTAGAAAAAAGAAATATAACCACAATTTCAAAAAAGTTCTATTATACTGATAATTGCCAAAAAGAAAGAGGGAAAAATAGGACTAAAAGTCAAGCCACCAGACTTTTATACAAAATAACAGTTAAAACGTGAAGGAAAGAAATGGGCCCATTCACAGGTAGGGAAGATAGAATTTAGATTTTAAAGAGGGCCCATGAAGAGAGTGGCAGCCCAGTGGACCCTGCGAAACATTCCCTTGTTCTAATTTTTTAGTTGAAATGAAACAAAAATACAACAAAGATTTGTTTTTTTTTGTTTTGTTTTTATTTATAGAATTCTCAAATTTCGTTACATTTTGTCGATTTTTTTTTCTTCTATGTGCTATATGATTCAAATAACATATTTATCAAGATAGAGAGAAAAGTTCAATCGTAAAAACACAAAATGAGAGCGTGACATAATATGTTTTTCTTAATGTGTACATTTGTCATAAATAATGAAGGTGAATATTGGTTTTTGGAATATATTTGCTTTTCAAAAATAAAAAATGAAGGTGAACATTATACCATAATTTTTTTGATATAGGATGCATATGAATAACCGGTGAGTATATGCGACATGTGGCACACTCTTTTTGTCCCTCAATTCACAAACTAAAACCGGTTAATTAGCAACTAAAACCGACCCTATATGCATCTGTCCCTAGCCTTTATGTTTTAAATTCGTTTGTATGCATAAGTAAACCTAAATAAAGCAAAAGCCAGACGTTACAATACCTGCAATAAGCGCAGTACGATTGGAATCGCTGCAATCCCCTATGTTTTCACAAGTATCATCTGTAACCAAATAAATTAACCAAAATTATATTACTCCTCTTCACCATACCTACCAATAAAAAAATCACCTTAACTCTTGAAAAGTTTTATCAAATTACCTAAGGCACAAACTCCGGCAACGGCGTCCCAATGAAGCCCTGAGTTACAAATACACCTACGAACACCACCGGTAGCGGATGACACACAAGTAGAGCTATCATCACAATCAGCCTGGGTCACACACAAGGGCTCCGGTGGCGACACCCACTGTATCTCCACTCCAGGAGCCGGCCACCTACTCACCGGCGACGAGTAATCCAAATTCACAAAACTCCGATAGGCCTGACACCCACCGTCCCTCACCCGGATCGAGTACATCGTCGATGACCCACCCGACCGAAACGTGCAACAAATCGGAGATCGGCCGCAAACCGACACCTCCGACGAGCTGTTTATGTAAGAGTGACAGAGGCTCGTGGAAGAACAGTTCAACGGTGATCTCAAAAGCGATTCGGAGCAATTAAGGTACATGATAGTGTTTCCACTTGTGATGTTGAAAGGCAAGGTTGGGTCCAGCTGGAGGCCTTCGGTGGAAACATCAGTTGTGACGCAGGTGTTGTTGTTAAGGAAGTTCGGTGGTCGGATCCTGAACCGTTGGATGGTCGGAGAGATGGAGTCGATCGGATAGGTGGTGTTCGGGGTGTCGAAGAACAGCGCACCTGCACCCGTGTCGCACCGGATTTTGTAGAACTGGTCGCCACAATCAGGTCCGGTGCTGAGAGGGTACGGAACTTGGGTGGAGCCGCAGTCAGGGCAGCGGGTGGCGGAGGTGGCGAAATCGGCGAACAGTAGCATCAGCGCCACCGTGCACATGACACCGAAGGTGGATTTGGCCGCCATGTTTGAAAATACTGAGAAATTGTTTTCGATGAAGGAACGAAAAGGATATAATGATTTATACTAAGTTGTTCGTTGTCGTCTTGTTGACTTTTTTCTATAAACTTATGGTATTTGACTTTGACAATTTAGTAGTCAAAGATATTTACGTGCACCTTCTCAACTACTTTTCTACCGGAATTTAATGCAATAATGCCTAACTCAGAAGGAGATAACTAATAACTACATCCCAGAGAGATAGAAGAAAAAAAAAAAACTAATATGAGATTTTATTTTAAAATAAAAGGTTAAAAGAAAAACAATAAATTATCTGATTTTGAAAGATTGAATTTTTAAATAATTTCTTTTAAATAAAAAAATCTTTAAACTTTTGAAAACCAATTAAATGCATTTTTATAACTTGTTAAAACAAGTTAATGTGATATAAATTTTGAATTTTTTTTAAAAAAACTCAACAAACTATCTGATTTCTAATGATTAAGTTCTTGATTTTTTTATCAAATAAATTCTTTAAACTTTTATCGAACAGATAAATCTTAAACTTTTTTTAAGCAATAAAAGCATGAACTTTTAAACAAATAAATTCAAGACTTTTTTGGAACAAAAAAAATATATATAATTTCTACCATCGACAATAAAGTATAACAAATTAATTAAATAAATAAAAAATATACTATTTTCATTAATATTTATGAAACATACAAAAGTTACCAAAAGTATAATAGATAAATCTTAATTATGTTTGAAGCATAAATTTGTATGCTTTGGAATTGGTATTGTCGTTCTATATTTATTTATTTAATTGTAATTTGTCGTCGGTCCGATGAATTGTGTAGATTATCTATTCATGACTTTATTCAAAAAGGTTCCAAATTTGATTATTTAAAATTAAGTTTATGTTTTAGTTTCCAAAAAAAAACTGTGATTTATTTATTCAAAAAAGTTTAAAATTCCATTTGACAAAAGGTTTTAGGAAAAAATATGAATTGATTTGTTAAAAAAAAAAAAGAATTTAATCATTCAAAATCATATAGTTTATTGAGTTTTTTTTTTTTTCCAAATTTTTATCACATTAATCTACTTTTACAGGTTACAAAAATGTATTTAACCGATTTTAGAAAGTTTTAACGGTTTCATCATTCAGCAAGTTAATTTAAAGACATAACCATTCAAAATCAAATAATTTGTTGAGTTTTCTTAGACTTTCCTCTATTATAATACATAACCTATGATGTGCAATATTTATTGTCTTGTGTACAACTTTTCTTAGAGACTCGATGCGACCTACCTATCGCGAGAATCATCTTCCGCCATGGTTGCTATGATACCCATTATATACTCGATCTCCTCGGATACTTCTTTCATTGATGGCCGTTTTTCTCTTCGTTCTTCCAAGCAACTCATCGCAAGGAACCCAAACGCTTTCATAGCATCAAACTCTAACGACGTAGCACGTTTCTTAAGCATCGGGTCGATAACGTCCACCAATCTCTCCTCATTCACGATTCGCTTGACGTAAGTAACCAAATTGACGTCATTTGTCGGTCTATTAAAATCTATAGCTTTCTGACACGTTAGTATCTCTAACAACAGTACTCCAAAGCTATATACATCACTCTTATCAGTCAACTGATAGTTCCAATAATAATCAGGATCAAGATACCCCAACGTCCCTTGGGCACAAGTCGTCACATGAGTCGCATCCGAGTGGGCTAATCTTGACAAACCGAAATCCGCAACTTTTGCTTTCATCTTATCATCGAGCAAAATGTTGCTAGATTTAACATCACGGTGGTAGATCGGTGGAGACGCGGAGAAATGAAGATATGAAAGCCCCTCAGCGGTATCGTGAGCGATAATTAACCGTTGACTCCAAGTTAACGGTAGTTTATTAGGGTCGTGCAAATGATCATAGAGACTTCCGTTTGGAATATACTCGTACACCAGAAACGGTTGTTGCAGTTCGACACAACAACCTAGGAGGTGTACGAGGTTCTTGTGGTTGACTTGACATAAGATACAAACCTCGTTCAATACTTGATCGATGCTTTTTGTGTTTCCGAGTTTGGCACATTTAACGGCCACTGTTGTTCCATCTTCCAACACGCCTTTATACACTTCACCGAAACCTCCGGCACCGAGAAGACCGGTTGACGAGAAGTTGTGTGTTGCCTTTTTTATCTCTTTGCTAGTGAAGATCTTGGATGATCTTCCACCACCGCTCGCACCTACGATCTCTTCACGCTCACGAGAAAGGCGTTGTCGTGATGCTTTGACTCTTTGGCGACGGACACAAATTGTCGTCGCGAATACAGCCGATACGATTACGACTCCAACAGAGCAAACTGTAGTTGCAACAATCGTTATCCGTTTCGATCTGGCCTTTTTGAGATCTGCAATAATTTAATTCAGTAATTAAATATGTTCTTCGATGCTTAAAAGGTAAACCTCAAACCGTAATTCTTAGTTTCTTACCCGAAGCACACCGGCCGGAGATTGCGTCCCATCGGAATTTACGGTTGCAGAAACACCATCTCCCGCCGCCTTGGGCGTTCCTACAGGTGGAGGTTGAATCACATTGCGCCTGTGTATCACATGGTGGCTCCGGCGGTAGGGCCCACATCAACTCGACGGCAGGATCCGGCCATCTGCTAACTGGTAAAGAGATGTTTAGATTCACGAAGCTTCTGTAAGCGCTACATCGTTCAGTCAAGATCCGAAGGAAATACTGGTTTGTTGAGCTTCCTATTTTGTAGGAACAACAAGTAGGAGCACGTCGGCATGTCGACATCTGAGCTGAACCGTTCAGGTAGGTCTGACAAGGGCTTAACGGTGTGCAATCTAATGTCACGGAGAACATTGTATCCGTACAGTTGAAGTAGAACACGGTGGTGTCGGTCGTGATGGTGAAAGGCAGAGAGGTGTTCAGTTGGATGCCATTGGTAGCAAGATCGGCCATGATGCAGGTGTTTCGTAAGAAATGCAATTGCCCGATCACTAACCGTTGGTTTTCCGGTGATATCGATATGATAGGGTAAGTGTTATTGATTGTATGAAACTTCAACACATCCACGTCACACTGGATCTTGTACAGCTGGTCGCCACATGTCGGTCCAGTGCTGAGCGGATACGGTACGGGTGTCTTCCCGCAATCCGGGCAGCGGGTGGCCAAAACACAAGCAGTATGCACTAACAAGACTGCCGCAAATATCACCCGTTTCGGCCAGTTATCCGTCATTTGAATAAAGATAATAAAGACCAAAAACAGGTCGTTTTAGTATTTATAAGAACCTGAAACAAATTGGGACCGATCTCCATGTCCTTGGGATGGAAGTTTAGGATAGAAAACCGAAATAAATAGCTTAGGGATGGAAGCCCATTAAGATCCCAGAACAATTTGGGACCAATCTCCATGTATAATGCTCCCAAGAGAAACATACTAGCCACAAAAAGAGGAGAGATGTAACACAAATTGGACAAGTGCAAATCGGGAAGTGCGATCTTGGTCACTGCTGACCGAGTAAGTGTCTCTTACCCAATAAGGCGGTAAACAACACCATACTTGAATATTATAATAGAGCGATATGCATGCAGCAGGAAATACTTAATTTTATTAACATATGTACAATGATTTAAGAATCAATTTTCACACCTACAATCAAGAAACTCTTAAAGAATGATGATATCATCACATGCATACATTGTACAATGTAAGCGGACAATTGTATGTACATATGCATATACATCTACTCTTCTTCTTTTTTAAATAGAAGAGGATCTACTGACCTAACAAAACTGTTTCTGACTTGTCTAAAAGCACCGAAGAGATAGACCCTCAGGTTAACGGTTCAGCAAGAAGAAGTGTGTGCCACCAGCCACATGCAACAGTTCTTGGGACACAGCCATCTAGCGTGATTTGAGATGGAATGTTACGGTCTATTACATCTCCAAGGCCCAGCTGCAATATTTACAAACTCATCATTAAGACATAACCCAAATAGAAGTGTATGCCAATTCTGATTTAGTGCGATTAATTATTACCTGCCCATATTTGTTCCATCCCCAGCAGAACACCTTCCCCTCTTCACGAATTTAAAGAAAAACGTTAGGCCATTTCACATTTCATTTAGTGGGTTCCATTTACATAATGTGAAATAAGATCATTTAATAACGTACATAATACATACCAGTAACTACAGCACTGTGTCGTGCCCCACAAGATACAACTCTTGCATGTTCGTTTTCCAGACTAGGAGCATCCAAAAGCCTTGGCAACGTCTGAAAAGAAACCACACACGAATAAGGATTTTTTACTATACAGAGTATCATAATTTGTAAAGAATATTGTTTAAATTCTTCCAAATTCATGGGGAAACGAATATATATATATATATATATCGCTATAGCTTTAAAATTATAATCTGAAAGAAATCTCACTAGGACACAAGAACTTACTTCAGCTTGATCGGTGCCTGTACCCAATTGGCCAAATTGATTCCCGCCAAAGGCATAGACATCACCATCAGCTGAAATGCAGATTGTATGCCAGAGACCAGAAGCAACACCCACTATCCGGATACCCAGCAAAGATGATACACATGTAGGGCTCAGCTCGTCATCAGTACTTCCTTGCCCACACTACAGCGTGAAATACAATCACAGCTTAGAATCCAAACATGTGACGGCCATAATCTTGCAACAAAAATAGAAAAATGAAAAACATAGAGATATAATTAAAAAAATGTCTGTTTTATCGCCTTTCATATAGAACTTCATCTTGAACATTCAGTCTGCTTTTTCTCCATCATTTCTACCTTACCTACATGTTGATTTTGCAGAGCAAGTCAATATCGTGGAATCTCTACCAATTCACCAACAAGAACTCAACAAATATAATATAACCACCATCGCCATTTGCTCAACACCATAAACATATGATTTTCATTCATGAAAAGGATATAAAACTTCAAAATGCATACATAGCCAAGTAATACCTATGATTTCTACCACTTAAACCAAGACAAGAACCATCAAAAACGGCAAGACCCCTCAGCTATCCTCATGTCCCGAGAGGACCTACTCACTCAAGGGTGTTACACCAAGTTTTGTCCTTGGACCTTGACTAGTGGGGAACACAAGCCTTTTTTCTTTGAAAGATTACATGTAGCTTGAGCAGTCAAAAAGAAAGCCATCATTCTCTTCAATATCATCTTAGATTACACCATTGAGGGAAGAGAATGATCCACCATTGACCGAAGGTAGGGATACTCAAAGCGTAAACTGTCTTTTCTCAATTCAAGATAAAAACTTAGAAGTTCCATTTTTTGATGGAATGGATCCTTGGAGCAAATAGTTCTTTTTTTTTGTTTAACCAACTATCGGAGGAGGAGCAAATTGAGGTTGCAGTCATTTGTTTGAGGGGAATGTGTTGAGATGGTTGCAGTGGGAAAATAAGAGACATCTGATAAGAAAGTGAGAAAATTTGAACTTGAAAATAATATTAGGACAGTTTAGGTCGCCAACCAAAGGAAGAGAACCATTTTTCACTGAAAAGGAGGATTTGGCGTTGAATAACACAAAAGATTTTTGTCTCCTTAGCTTCGCCATTGGATCAAGTACCCGCAGAGGTATCTTAAGTCAACATTTGAATGGATTAAGTCCACTGGTGCCAGCAGTACTGTTGGCCTTGGTCCAGTTGACCCACACCAGGGAATTGGCTCAGAAAATCAAGGGGGGAATATGAGAACCTGCATGAGCATGCACTTCCTGACAAATGACGTAAACCCCCTTTCCTAGAAATGAAGGATATTAATAACTACCGTATTTCATCGTGCTTAAATCATATTGAGGATCCACACGTTAACCACACATCCACCCGTAATTTGATATGAAAACACTTCATATTTGAACTGGAAATGTTAACCCTAACAAGTTAGCCCTTTAAATCTAAACTTCCAAAAAAAGAGATAAAATAAAATTTGGAAATGAAAAGACCTATCACTTCATGTTTTCCTGCTCTATGTCGATGTGTGCAGAATTTTAGTTCATGCACAATGGCACTTTAATATTTATCAATGACCACTCCACCAATTTAACTTACATCAATCCCATGTTCCATGATTTAATGTAGTTTTTGTACATTCGGGTTAATACCCTTGGGCTTTGATGTTGACAAGTGTCTCACCAACTTCCTCACCTATAAATGGCTGACAGTTGACAAGGTAATCATCTAGCTTGCAAGATGTGCAATCCACAAGGCATAGTTCACATGGTGAACCAATTTGTCCTCCACATGTGTTGAACAACCCCTTGTTTATCATAGAGGTTTACTTGCTCTCATTACCTAGCCATTTGTATTCGTCAACATTTTCAACCTCTAAAACCCAAAATTCTCAATGGTTTTTTTTCTTTTAAGTATATAATAGTTATATACGTCAAACATAACAAACAAACTCACACACTCTCCTCACCTTCGGTGAGGTCTGATCCCTAACTCTCCTAGGAGGATAAAGGCTCACATACCGCTAGGCCAAAGGCCCATTGGTAAATTCTCAATCGTTGTTAACACTTCCTATGGGAAGTGAGACTTTCTCGACGTTGTCAACATCCTCCATAATGGTTCCCTCTATCTTCAACTCCTGACACTTAGGCGGTCAATGCTCTAGCTTTAGTCTGAACTTTGAACCCCAGCACAAACACATCCAACATGTGATCTAAATAGAAATAAGCACTTGGAAAGACTCCTGAGAAAACATTTTATATTTCTTCTCTTATTCAACAGGAGGGGGAAATTGAGAATGTTGCATCTCGTAAGCCACTTTGCCCAAAGATCCCAAATGACCACTACATGCGGACGAAGCCAGCAAGTTGAGACTTGAATGTTGATGTTTCATTGGACCTCAATCACTTAATCAGAATAAAACATACGATGCGTAATTGTGTCAAAGTAAGCATGCAGCTACCATTCATACTTGCGTGCAAGTGATTGGGGTCACACTTAGGGGTATCAATAAATCCAAAGTTGAATAACTCATCCAAACCGAATGAGGTTAGGGTAAAAAACGGGTTTGGGCTATTCGTTATCGGTTTATTGGGGTTTTCCTTAGCGAAAACACATAATCTGACAAAATTAACAAAAAATTCAAAAAAATTTAGACCTAAATATCAAAATTATCCAAAAATCACTAAATTTACTGAGAATTACGACACTAAAAGCAGTGAGTGGGTCGTCAGGAGCAATAAGTGAGTCTCCAAAATAAGGTTTAAGATAGCTATGAGAAAAGGTTATGGACACCAAAAAAAAAAGCTGGAATAAGTATGGAATTATGGTTAAAAATAATTCACAACCTCTCGCCTTTTAGATGGCTATCACTATAAGCTGGATCCGCCCATGCTTGTGTGACAAAGGAAAGCACCTACTATACCCTCTCTTCACATGAAAGTTGTGGGGAGGACCAGATTTTAGAAATTTGTTATGGAAACCCCACGTATTTCCTTTTATTAGTTTTGTATGTGCCAACTGCCAAGAAGTCATTTCAGACCTATATTTGAAAACTGGAAAATTTCCCAACAGAATAAAGTACCTCAAGATCAATTACAACTCTCCTAGATAATCAAGTCTTTAAAGAGCTAAAATCCAGCCAATTAAAAAAATCCTAATACAGTTTAATTAATTTTACATATACTAATAAGATCAAACACTACCTCGACAGTCGAAATGTTTATGTTTTTCCCATTTATAAAATAGTAAGTGGTTGGTTAATTATTTATATTGGTCCACTCTTTTATGTTTGACCGTTAGACCGTGCAACTACATATATCAATTAGAGGGTTTTTTGCAATGTGAAACCCTTGTCTTTATAGACTATGTGCTTACAATCTACGATCTACTTAAAACTCTTGACTTGCAAGTATCAAATATTTATGAGACCCAATATGCAGAAATATTCCGTTGCCACAAAAACTCCAGATCCTATAACATCATATTATAATGAGGGGAAAGTCAAACTAGACTAGGACCCCAATGCATTGCATGGGCCCTAGGCTCCGTAAGATAATTTTGAAAGTTATCTTTCTAATTTTATTCCTGGAATAGAAATTATCATCCAAGACTCTATTCACTACGTATAACGGTATAAGTAACTCAGTTAATAAAATCCTCACATCCTCTTGGTCCCACAGAAATGTATTGAATCAGAATAATTATAAGTTGGGAGCAAAAGAATCAATTGAACAATGACTTCTAGCAAAAAAATATAAACCTCTGAGTCCAAAAGTAATATGAAGCTCCCTTATGTGCTTCAAATGACATATATAAAATTTATTTCCTAAAGGAGACTTTTAGTTGTGAACTTCAATAGTAAAAAAGATGTGATCATGATACCAATAAATTGTAGAAAGCTTCATATTCGCAGCTACAGACCCACACCCACCTTCTCTCATGCCAACACAACCCTATTGGAGTGTTAACACCCCCACCCGAAGCAAACAAGAAACAAAAGCATGTAATAATAAAGGATCACACATATGGTTTTGTAAGAGGATGCTAAAAAAACAGAGACAACAGAACAAGAAAACAGAAGAGAAGATATATTTTCAGAATGAGGGAATGTCACCTGTCCATAGAGTCCCCAACCAAAAGTCATTAATGCCCCAGCATCTGTAAATGTATACATATAACATTAAAATCCATAAGATGGCAAATATACAAGTAGAGCACACAAATATGCCCAGCAACATAGACCAGAATATATTCTCAGCACAGCCTTTATCATAATCTACTGAACTAGTACAGCATACAAGAAAACCCATCAACAAAGTAGCAACATGGTCTATTAAGATATTCGTTGAAAATATTTATGGAGGAATTGAAAACCTTACCAGTAATTACAGCACTGTGTCGTCCTCCACAAGCAATCCCTTTTATGTAACTTCCAGGGACTCTATAACTCTGCCCTTCTGATCCCATGCTTCCTCTGGGAAGGGCTGCAGATCTATCTTTCCCTACAGAGGATGTAGCAATGCAGGGTATAGGATGTGGTGAAGATACCATTCGTATGCGAGAACCCAAACCTAGCTGCCCCTCACCTCCATAGCCCCAACCCCACACCTGTCCGATATCTGAAACTTCACAGAAGTTACAATACATTAAGAATATTATTCTAAAAGGTTACAAATAATTAATAGCCACAAGATCAAAATAGTTTGTGACTTACCTGATAATGCCAATGTATGTCGACCACCAGCTGCAACTGTTGCTATCCTTACTCCCGGATTCAATGCTACCAAACAGGGCAAAGCTGAGAGAGGCTCATCACCTGACGACGAGCTTTCAACCGCTTGTTTGGTTGATGATACACGTCTCCTCTTTGTACTTTCATCCCCGGTTGCTTTACCGTCCACACCAGAGGCTGCACCACCAGTGGATCTTGAACCGTGGGAGCGAGGGCTAACTACAGTACGCTTGGAAGTTTTAGTTAATAACAGCTAGAAAAGCTCCTGCAATGACTGGGATAGAGTCGAAATTGGATTACCTTGTTCTGTCAAAAACGGATTCTGCCTCTCAAATACCTCTTTATCTTGACTTTGAGCCGTGTTTGGATCTCCAACAACTTTCCCAGAGGGGACACACTCTTTCCATCCCCACGTATAAACCTCCCCTGCCACTGAAGACAAAAAAATGAGGTTTATTTGCAAGGTCAAAAATGTAACATGACTACAAACAGGATCTTCATGTTCGAATTCCTCCCATTACAACTCCCCTCCTTGTGGTCATGGACGATTAACCAAGCAAATCACATTGGGGATTATAGTAAGCAGTTGATATTTGAAGAACGGTTGAAGGAAACCCCAATAAGAACACTTTTGCCCAAAAACAGTAACTGAGAAAATTAACAAATATAGCATGCAACACGTGAAATATGACCATGTTGTTTCCATGTCTGTTTGATTCGCGATAAAAAGAGGGACTAACAAGGGGACTTCACTACCAACCGTTCTTACTATTTCATAATGAAGGGAAGCTAGAACAAATGGCAGATTACCACTGGGTAATTACCCCTAGGTGTGCCTGTTAAAGTAATAGACAAAAAAGTTGGGAGAGCCAAAAGCAAGTAGTCTGTCTGTCCCCATTTTTGTAGCAATTACTAAGAGAATAGAGGGTTATGCTCCTCCCTGCATCCCAACTCCCAAGTCAGTATCTTACTTTCGAGGAGGAATGTTATATGAGTACAAGAAAACGTGCAACTCCACATCACTTATAACCTTTGAAACATAGGAACATCTAAAGATCATGCGCCAGGTTCACAGCAGCTCCAAGAGTGCTAAACAAGTACAATCTCATCATAACAGATTCAAATACAGATAACAGTAGTACCTGTTACACAGACACAATGTGCCCAACCTGCTGCTGCTCTCACTAATGAAACTTCTTTCGGAAGAGGGAAAGGTTCTGGCGTTTCCTTAACAAAAACATGTAAAGAAACTGCACATTAGCTTCTTTGAGAAAAAGCACAGTAAAGAGACTAATAGACATGAAGCTGTATTTTAATACCCCATGTTTCCCTGATGTCACGTAGCTTTGACCGAGATCATCTGTTGAACCCCACGTGATTAGCTTCCCTGTGTCTAATTGAAAAAGGCCAATGAGGGAAAGAATGTTCTAAAAGAGTGTACGAAATATAAACCTTTTATTAGTGTATAACACAGACATTGAACTTTGTTTTTGACAAGATAGTAACTATTTCAGGTCCCCACATTGAAGGTTTACTAGGGTTTGGAGCACAAAAAAAGCAGGAATCATGAATATAGAAAACCCTTCAATTTTACCCTAAAAAGCAACATCTAATAATAACGGAAATGCTGACATTATGCTGACATTTTAAACCTAACCATGTCAGATCAAAGTCAGATATGAGTGTAAGCACTAAACTACGTGTGGTTGATTCAACAAAGTGTTATTTCATGCTCTGCTTTATGTTAAAACCACATTCCCAAACCAAAAACAAGCCAAACATCCCCTATCCCAAAGTGAAGAGCGGCAGTTTCCATTCAAGAAATCTTCTTTTTCTTCCCACTGAGTTGATGTCTTGTTTTAAATCCAAAAAATGTCCGGCCATATGAATCCCTGAGTTGTTAACTCTTGGGCAGAAAATATGGGCTCAAAGTCTCCCGCGATTCAAAGCTAAGGACAAAAGAGAATTGCATCTTAGATGGAAGAATAAGTGATCCCAACTTCCAAATAACAGCCACGCTTTCATGTCAGACTTTAAATACACACACACACACACATGACCACCCCCTTCAACTTTTTTGCTAATGATTATGAAGATGAAGAATTTGCTATAATTTAGAAAAGAGGGAACCCAGTAGATCAGCAAATCTGGAGTAAATTAAAACCCAGAAAGAAAAATAAAAAAAAAGGAAGGTATTGGAGTTCATATCAAATGTCGAAAAGTGAAGAGGAAGGTATTGGAATCCATCAGCTCCCCAAAAATATGCACATTTTGACTTTCGATTGCAAATGAGTTCAAATGCAAAATTAGATACGAAAATGTTGCAAATTTAGACTTTTCCCTTGGTGAAGTCAAATTATCTCAAAAGCTTTACGACTCATATAAACTTAGTCCCCAACGAAGAGAGTACCAACCTGAAATGGCCATAGCAAATCCACAACCGCCGCCACATACATCTGACCAGAGGCGACCAGCGTCAATTGACTGCGGGAGCCTAACTTCCACCGGAGACAATATCGGCGACCTTTGAGGTAACGCTCCAGGTAAATATCCCCACATATACACTGACTTCTCCTCACACTTCATCTCCATTTTCATATCTTCATCGCCTTCACCATTCATGTCTAATTTTCCGAAACCCTAACTAAAACCCAACAACCCAAACCCCAAATCAACGAGATTTAACGGAACGAAATGTGTACTATTGATGTTCTTCTCCAAAGTAGTAGAAACTTGGAAGAGTTGAAATTATTTCTAGAAAGTGCCCTAAATCGTAGCATGCGAATAAGAAGAAGGGGCGTATCAATTTCGGAGGGGAAGGGGTGCCACGTTGGATGCTCACGTTGGTGTGTATCCACGTGGCGTGATATGAACCGGATGATTGGTTAGGTCATTCTGAGCCACGAATTCCCGAGAAGTTTCTGGAAGGTCGGTCTAGAGCTTATGATGAGCGCGGTTAGTTGGTGTGTCCCGTTTATTTAATGCCACGTGTCCATTAAAATTTAGCGGCAAAAAAAATATAATAGTCTCGGAATATTTTTCTAGACGATGCCCAGCAGTCACGTGTCCAAATTCTGTCTTTACCTTCTCGTGATTGGGCCGTTAAATAATATAGTATTAAAAAAATTATTTTTAACTTTTATTAATTGACTATCAATAGTGGTTTGTTTTAAACTTTTAATTAAGAGAAGTGGTTGATGCTTCTTATGTATATTTTTTTGTTATTTTATATTTATTAATTATTTTCTAGTAAATATGATTAATTTATTAATTAAAATCAATGAACAACAGTTAAATTATGAAATATAATTTAATAAAAAAAAATGTTTTGTAATATTTGTGTCGACATACACATAAATCTCCAATATTTCCTTTTCAAAATAATTGCACCCCCACCCAGACCCAGTCTATGGTTGATAATAATGTGAGGGAGACGTCAAATCATAGGAACCTACTATAAATGGTAATATATTACCTAGCATAAGAAAGACCCATGAGCCATACAACTCCAAAAAGGCCCATCAATACGGTTGGCCTTTGACGGAATAATATATAGCTGGGCCTAATAGCAGAAACCTCAAATCACCGCAATTCAATACCAAACTGGATTAATTTGCAATCATAATTCAACCATGTAAAACTTCTACAAGCCGCTTATTGCTTTCTCACCAAAGATGGCCAAAAATCGGGTTCGTGTCGGCCTGGGTCTCAATCGGTCTCAGGCTTTAACAGTAATTTTCGGACCTAGCTTTTTGTAACCGGTGCCGGTCCCGTTTCCAACGATTTTAAGCCGGCCCGTTTAGTGTGTTAGCGTAACTGGTCCGAGTGCCGAGCCTAAACAGGTCCCAAACCAAGCCTTCAATAAAAAATTATTTTTTTAATTTTTTTATAAAAACATTAATTTTATAATATATTATATATGTAATTGGGTCACTCGAATACACCTTAAAACACGTTTTATAATTGGTTTTCAAACAAATACACTTAAAAATACGTTTATTATAGTTTTGTAATTGATTTTCAGTCAAATACATTTAAAAAATACGTTTTATTATAAATTGTAATTGGTTTTCAATCAAATACACATAAAAAGTTAGAAATACATATAAATATATATATATATATATACATTTTTTGTCAATATCGGGCCGGTCCCGGGCCGGTCATACGAAACGCTTCAAAGGTGTAACTGGTCCCCATTTTCGGACCTATAACCGGGTCGAGCCTCCATCGATCCCGGTTCTCTGTCGGTCCTGAGCCGGACCGGACCCATTTGATCATCTCTATTTCTCACTAATCTTCACTTAGATAATGGTATAATTTTTCTTATAATAAAGTATGAAGTTAAAAATTTATAAAAAAAAATTACATTCAATTTTAATAGTTACTCTATTTTAGCAATTATAGTATATACATTTAGTAAAATATTATTTCTTTTTTCTACAGACATGTATTCGATTGTTTTAAGTAGTTGGATGTGATTAATTACTATTTCTTTTTTTCTATAAAGTTATAGATATTTCTCTAACTTTAAAGATTAAAATCTTTCTTGTCTTTTTTGTATTTTAACATAAATAATAGCATAGTTATTGAAGATGCTCTTATAGATTGATATGTTAAATGTATTTGAATAATCAATCAACGATTTTTAAATAAAAGCATTTGGATGATGGTGAAAAACAAGAATAAAAATACTCGATGGATATTTATATAAATAGACAAGTGATGTGAGAATCTAGTAATTTAGGATAAAAACAAACATGTTTGAAACCCTACAATAAGTTGAAAGATTTGGACTTGGATCAAAATTGAGACCAAGTGATTAATATTTATATAGGGATCACTAATTGTACAATGATCTTCACTTAGTAACAAGAAACTAAAAATTCTTAATATATCTACACTGTAACGTTTTTAAACAATGCACAATTTCGTCATATGCTATCATCTACAAAGACAATCAAGGTTAGGGACAACATTTAGATTCAGAATAGTCCTTTAAAAATTATATTAATTAGTCAGTTAAAAACTCTAATTTTATTCAACTTTATATATATTATTTTAAAAATATTAGAAAATACGCCTTGGTTAAAGATAGTGTAATTAAAAACACAAGTGCTTTACCCCTAATCTTGGCCTCCCTCAAACAAGATCTTCATTTCAAACTAATTTTGAAAAACGAAAAACAAATTTAGTAAATTGATTTTTTTTATTAAATTTGGAAAAATAAAAATTGATTAATCTTATTCAATCTTGTTATGCACAAGATTCTGATTCATATAAGTTGCATAAAATTTAGGTTTTTTAGGCAACACGTATATGGCATAAGTTGATAATACAAGTAGGATTTAAAACCTCAAACAACGAGAATATAAAACCTACTTGTAGGATTTAAAAACCTCAAACAACGAGAATATAAAACCATGACACGTAATGTTTCAAATAATGGTTACTAGATAAATTAATCAATTACTTATTATTTTTTAACAAGATATATGGTGCAAATAGGTCGTGTATTGTTTAAGATAGAGTTCCAACAACATGTTTTTATTGTATGAAAAATGATGTATTATCTTTCAATAGTTCTTTTGGTTCAGATTGTTCAAGTTTGATGCTTATCAAATACCACTCACAGTATTAGGTTTGATCTCAGTTGAACTCCCCTAATCACCACCAAAAGAGGACAAACTCTAACTTGAACTAAGTTTCATACAATCCAAAATTTGATTTACTCAATATAAAAGTACACAGTTTTCTTAAAGTATATAAAATCTAGTTTAAAACCATGCTTTTAGGTGAAAACATTTTGGATGCATTTTTTGCAAAAATAAGCTTTCACATGAAGAGTTAAAATGGCCCACGTATTTATCTCGAACAACAAAAAGAAGAATAGAGAATGACAAAAAAAATGTAACACATAATCACCTTTGAATAAACTGAAACTGAAAATAACATCTTCAAAATTTCAACAAAGCCTAACCAAATTAAATCAAGGGTTTTGATGTTTGCTTTAATCAAAGCCTTGTCGAGTAAACTCAAATACACAAATGAATTTAATCTAAGATGTGTCCAATTATAAAGATACTGCATACATAACTTCATCCGTAAATCAAGTTGACATCCCCTTATATTTTAGACAATCATAGCAAGATAAATAAAAGGGACTTAAAGGTGCGTTTATGAAGACATAGTCACAAAACTGGACGAGATAAGACTGCATAAAAAAAAGTAAGGTCGGCAAATAAAAAAATTATTCAAGAACCTAAAATCATAATTCATTGGACGAGCGTTTGATATAGACCCCTCGAATGAAAGGACTCAAGATATTAATGACCAAAGAAATAATAAAAGACAATATAAATTAATTTTCTTGCCATCGTGGTTTGTTGAAAATTACTATTTTCATTCGTATACTTTTGGAATTATATATTTCATTCTTATGATTTATTATTTATGTTGTTTTCGTTATTATATTTACAATTAATTATTGTTTTGTACAAGTTAAAGGTATGACTTAACTTTAGAGATGAAAATAATAATAAACTAACGTGGATAAAAACCACAGTTTCGAAACATAAAGGACAAAAATTGGAAATTTTAACAAACCATAGAGACTAAAAAGACATGTAATATGCTCTAAAAGACATGACCAAAGAACTAAAGGGCCTGAAATGACCAAAAGCAAAAGTCAGGGGTGCTAAATGTCATATGAAATTGGTAAATGGTAATAACAAGGGGCATGATTAGTTTGTTATGCTAAATCTAGATGTGATCTTCATAATTTTAATGCAGCCAACGGAATCATAATTCATTCGCCCTTCTTCAATCTTCTTCTTGTTCATGAATCACACAGGGAGCTACACAGAGGGATATAGGTGTGTAGATTCAGGTGTCGTTTAAGGCACTTCATTTCATTGGGCGTTGGCACAGAAATTTATACATATAATATACAGCAAGAGGGAGGGAAAGCGACTTCAACACTTCACTGAATTGCTGGCACAGTTCGAGCTATCGATTTTGGTGACGAGAATGCGTGTACACACACAGATCCTTGACTACATAGACGTGTAATCAAGATCATAGGAGGGAAATAGCGGCTCAGATCTGGTGATGGTGCTTGCAAAGATGAAGGGATTTGGGTTGTTAAAATCGTCAATTGTGGTAAAAACCGCCGGGATTGCCTTCATAGCGCTAGCTTTTTTCTATTTAGGTAAGCATTGGTCCGATGATACTTATCAGCAGTTGATCTTTTTCAGTTCGAACTCAAGCCCAAATGCGAAAACCCCTTCGATTTCGATTTCACCAAATTTTAACAAAACCTTTGATATCAAGTCTTTAATTAACGACACAACAGAGGTAGAAACAGTAGCAGATCCTACGCTAGCTGCAATCCCCCCCGCACCATTGCTTTCTCCGCCACCACCTCCTCCTCCGCCGCCGCCTCCACCTCCACCGACAGTGCAGAGGCTAGGGGTAGTGGACGAGAATGGGGTGATGAGGGATGAATTTGAGGTTGGGGAGTATGATCCCGACGTGGTGGAGAATCGGAATAATGAAACGAAAGTGGTGGAAGGTGATAAAGAGGATACGTTTAGGGTTCCGAAGTTTGACACTTGTCCGGCGAGTATGAAGGAGTATATACCGTGTTTGGATAATGAGGAGGCGATTAAGGGGTTGAAATCCACTGAGAAAGGGGAGAAGTTCGAAAGGCATTGTCCAGAGAAAGATAAGGGATTGAATTGTTTGGTACCAGCGCCAAAGGGTTACAAAGCCCCAATTTCTTGGCCAAGAAGTCGTGATGAGGTAACCTTTTCTTTAGCTTTCTGACGTTCATATGCTGCAAATTTGAATACATTTTCTTTAAGGAACAATTTGATATGAGATCCAGTATTAGACTGCCCAGTTTCTGTTTTATACTGATCAAAATGGTGAGGAGTTTTTGCACTACAATCATCTCACAAGAATTTCAAACTGGCTTGCAGCTAAGCTTATATAAAGAAGTGGGAAATCCAGGATATATCAATTGGGCTTCCCGCTAATTATAGATAACACATACAAAAACAAAACATAGTTATATGCAAAATTGGAGCGATAAACTCAAGAACTTGAACCTGTTTCTGTAATTGGCAGCTTAAAGAATCTGATTCACGCTCCAATTTTGGTAGCTAAATGATATTTTTATTTTGTACTTCGCTACAGGTGTGGTACAGTAATGTTCCACATGCTCAGCTTGCTGAATATAAGGGTGGTCAAAATTGGATTACCGTAGACAAGGATAAATTTAAGTTTCCTGGAGGTGGTACACAGTTCATTCATGGGGCAGACCAGTATTTGGACCAAATTTCACAGGTATAATCTTAAACAGAATTCCTATAATGTTGCTTCTTTATATTACAAAGTTGGCTTTCTTTTTAATGGAGTTAACAGCCTAGTAACAGATACCTTTTTCTTATGATGCTTGATTCGTCTTGGTAGATGATCCCTGACATTGCATTTGGACGTCATACCCGGGTTGCATTAGATGTTGGATGTGGTGTGGCAAGTTTCAGTGCATATCTATTTTCACGGAATGTACTCACCATGTCTGTTGCACCAAAAGATGTTCATGAGAACCAAATTCAATTTGCACTGGAACGTGGTGTGCCTGCCATGGTGGCAGCTTTTGCAACAAGGCGTCTATTATATCCGAGCCAGGCTTTTGAATTAATTCATTGCTCAAGATGTAGAGTCAATTGGACCCGTGATGGTAAGTCCAATGACATGTAACTCTTTGTCTAAGAAGATCAAATGGGTTATGTTATATGATTGTCTTCTTACCACACCCCCCTCTCTCTTTGTACAATATATATATATATATATATATATATATATATCGACCCTTGCACTCCTAGTTCACCCTTCAATGAAGATCTTATTTTCATTGCTAGCTCTTTTGAGTAAGGAGACCCAATACTACTGCTATTGAAGAATGATCGTTTTTCTTAATCTCCATCAAGCTTTGTCAAGGCAATAATTTTGTTTCCATATCGAGTTCTTCTATGTCTGCTATGTCATGTGCATGTTAGTTAATGAAATTGAGCAACTGCTCACGAGGGGTGTGTTGGTTGCTTCTTGATGTCCAAATGTTCTAAGCATGTGATTTTTTTCATCTTATGCACGAGGGTCATGAAATGAATCCCATTTTCTTAGTGTATCCTTATCATATGCACATTGTTAGCCCCAATATGTTGGCTCATATAGTCTACATTACTTCCGAGTCCCGAATCGGGACACTCTAATTTTGTTTCATTTCTTTACATGTAATTTGATGAAGATGGGATTTTGCTACTTGAGGTCAATAGATTGCTAAGGGCTGGAGGATATTTTGCTTGGGCAGCACAACCAGTTTACAAGCATGAACCACTTCTTGAAGAACAATGGGAAGGTAACATTGTTAGTTTGTTGAAGGGCTGCTCCAAAGTTGCATTATCGTTGTGTTTTCCAGAACATGTAGCTATATCTTTACATGCATGACAAGTAATTACCATACCTTCAATTAGTCCTGTTGGTAAATTTCACTTGGATAAATCTAGGGCGTGTTAAATAGCTCTATGCCTCCAAAGATATAATCTTTCTACCGTCGTTATTGACCTTGCTACATGAAAATTGTTGATGCTTCTGCCAAAAAAAAATATTAAAGTATCAAAAAGTCATCCTGCAAAACCTGAATTGTGTTTTAAGGGAAAAAAGTTGAAATGAGTTCCTAAAAAGGATAATTCTGTGAACATTAGAATTAAAGAAGTTGCCGAGTTCAGTGAATGGTTTTATTACTGAACTGGGTCGATGCAATTATCAGTGTCAACCTGTTTCTGTAGCAATGTTGACCTTATCGAATGCTCCCTAGTCCTCAGGAGTTGGAAAGAAAGTCATTTATCAGATCCTAGCTTATACATAACTTTGAATTCAAAATCTCAGTTCCTCCTGAAAAGTAGGAAGAGGTAAATCTGAGAAGTTGGTTATTTTCTCTAAAATAGAGTATTGAAAGTCAAAATCTCAATAAAAAATTGCATTTAACTACAACTACTATTCTATTTTAGCAATTCTAACATTAACTATATTATTAAAATATTCAAAGACATTTAATAAAATATTATCTCTCTCATATACATTTTTTTTACCTCTTATTGATGGGAAGTATTAAAATAATAGTTTCTCTCTCTATTTAGAGATTTTTACAACCTCTCTCCTCTTTTCTCTATTTTAGCATACAAGATAGGATAACTGTTGGAGCAAAAAAATGCTACCTTTTCTCAAATTTAGCATAGCTGTTGGAGATGTAACATACCCTGATGTGTAATTGTCAAATTGTGATTACAACTTGCTTTCTTGCTAGCTTTATTGTGTAGTATCTCTGTCAAGTTTCAATGTGTACTTAAGGACTACATCTCTAACCAAAGTGCCATTTTTCCCCCTTCTCTCAGAGATGATGAACCTTACAACTCGTCTTTGCTGGAATCTTGTGAAGAAAGAGGGATATATTGCAATATGGCAGAAACCCCTTAACAACAGTTGCTATTTAAGTCGTGAATTGGGGACCCAACCACCATTGTGTGACGAGCAGGATGACCCAGATGATGTTTGGTATTTTGCTCTTCTCTGACTCAGCTTAATCATGTGATCTTTTGTGGTTCATGATACGCATTACTATATCAAGTTGCAAATTTTCTTTAGACGTTATTGTTAGAAGATATCACCCAAGATGATTTATTACATGACAGGCGAAGGATCGTGTGAGAATAAGAGTTAAGGTGAGAAGTTTAAGAAGGGATTTGGACCCTTGATCACTTTTAATCCCAAAACAACCCATGAATTGTGCTTTAGAAGGGAATTGATCTGTTGATTCTCATTAGTGTTGATCTAGTGGTTCTCTTCAATTAGGATTGATCGAAGGATGGAGATCCCTTCTTACCCTTCTCACCATAACTCTCATGACAATATGGTGGTGATTGTAGATCATTTGGCCAACTTTATAAGTACAAACTTTTTGTGGTGCTGACTAATGTGTCTTTTATTCTTGACCATGATGGTAGCACATTGTGGTAGCAGTGTCTCATATCCGTTGTCACATGTTGATGAATTCATATGCTTCGCACTTTCTTGGATGTACCGTTCAAGTGCTTATTTCATGTGTGATTACTATTTTTGACCAACCACCTTTTGTGTAGGCCTTTAACAGAAGCAATCCGTGGTTTTGCTTTTGGCTTTTCTCTGATAATCCGTATTTGGATCTCATCCTTTTTGCTTTCTTATTATCAGCACTATAATGTCTAGTAGAATATATGATTTTGCTTTTGCTATAATTGTAATTAGGCCTGTTGAATTACCCTATGCATTTCGCCTGAATTCCCAACTACACTTGTCAATGTGATTTGGTTATTCAGTGTGTGTTTCAATAGAAATCCATGTAGATTATAGTATTAGCAAACTGAGTTTGCATGTGTATAAGTAGTTCAAAAACGAATATCTCTCTATTTACTTGGCTTTAGTAAACTGTCATTGATATAAGCCTAAAGGTACACCAGAAGTATTATCTTGCAAGTATGAGCCACGAAAACACCTATGGTTATGTTTGATCAGAAATGCTTAAGAGTGTTTGGACTTGGTGTTTGCACCCTTTGTCTTCACTGTTATCTACCGATGTTTGTCCTTTCCCTATACCAACTCTCAAGAATATTTTGATGCCTCAAAACCATAACGAGAAGCATTACAGTAGTTCCTTGTGATGATAAATTGATAATAAATTTTAATTTTTATGGGCCTGAGTAGTACTCTGCTATCGGTAGAATTCTTTAGTTTTTTATTTATTTTAAATATATAGTATTCATATATGCTAAAAGTCACGCCCACTCCTCACCTTATGTGGGGGGCTGTGCTCTACGGGTAACCTGGGTACCTTTGGGACAATGACCATTTGGTGATAAAAATATTTTTTGGTGAAAATAACTTTTTTGAAGTATATAAATTTTCTTTAGTTTTCTTGTTTCTTGATAAAAATCAAAATTGATGGTGTTAACTTATTTTGACTTCAGGTATGTTGGGTTGAAGCCATGTATTTCTCGACTGCCTGAGGACTTATCTGGAGCTAATATTACGACCTGGCCTGAACGACTGGATAATCCTCCAGAGAGGCTCCAAAGCATAAAGCTTGATGCCTATGTATCTAGAAAAGATCTCTTTAGGGCAGAATCCAAATACTGGAAAGAAATAATAGATAGCTACGTACGAGCTTTACGCTGGAAAACTTACAACCTTAGAAATGTTCTCGATATGAGAGCCGGCTTTGGAAGGTATATATATATATATATATCTTACCAACAGCATTCTGTCCTTCCCTCTATGACTCTCCTTAAAATCAATGTTTTTTTATTTGGCAGTTTTGCAGCAGCCTTAATTAACAATCAAGTAGATTGTTGGGTTATGAACGTTGTTCCTGTTAGTGGTCCCAACACCTTGCCTGTCATCTATGATCGTGGACTTCTCGGAGTTATGCATGATTGGTATAAAACCAGTTTTAATACATTCTTATTCTCGATAATAATTATAAGTTCCCCATCTTTATATATCACCTATCTTAAATCACAGGTGTGAGCCATTCGATACATACCCAAGAACCTATGATCTCTTGCATGCAGCTGGCCTCTTCTCAATTGAGCAAAAAAGGTACTTATTCTTCTTCAAGAGCCAAATGCTAAAGAATATCATTAATAAATATTATAAAACCATATGTTAATGAATATATTCGATTACTGCTTTGATTTTGTTGGATTAATAATGGTGTATTATTATTATTATTATTATTATCAGATGCAACATTTCTAGCATCATGATTGAGATGGATAGAATTCTAAGACCTGGGGGACGTGTGTACATTCGTGATTCCATTTCGGTGATGAATGAACTTGAAGAGATAGGGAAGGCGATTGGGTGGCGTGTAATGCTACGTGATACAGCTGAGGGTCCTCACGCAAGTTATAGAGTTTTGACATGTGATAAAAACATGCGGTAGCAACTGTAGGGGGTCCCATTTGATTAATCGAGGTACACAATCATACATATTTTGATGTTTTTATTCTTTGAGAGCAAATCTGCTTCACTTTCCTATTTGTTTGGAAGAAAATTACAGAGGACAAAATGTCAAAGTTTTACAAGTTCTATAGTTGTAGCATTAATGAGGTCTTTGTATCATAGTAGGGTAACCCCATTTTGTGGTTACTCATTTTACATTATGTGAAGAATTCTGGATTTAAAATTTATTTGATGCAACCCTTTTTCTCCATTAGGCTTTAATGACATATGATACCCACCTTTTTTTCTAACTGTGGGTGGGTGTATACTATACCATATGGGACAACTGTTCAACATCTGGTAAGACAAATAGGATAAGACATGATTTGAATTAGTAACATATGAACAACAAATCCAAGATCTTACCGATTCAGCTACCACTCATGATGATATCTACTTTTGTTCTTGCGAAAGAGTAGATGAAACTTTGATTTTAAGTTTTAGAGGATTGTATTTCGGTTGTCGGTTGGTAATTTTCAGCAAATTTGTTTAATCAGAATAAAAAAAATTATAATGTCTATTAATAAATTCTATAAGTGATATTAATTAGTAAGTTTTAAATAAAAAATGTCGCTTTGTTTGATATTTGATATTTGAAGAAAAGAAAAGATATAGTAATTTATTCGATATCTGAAAACAAGTTGATTTGATATTATAAATGTTACCCATACGCATTAAATTTTGAAAAATGATTTTACGTGGTTTGATGAAGACTTGAGTGATCAATAATTTGTAAGGTGTAACACAGTATAAAAGTTCAAGTCAGATATATGTCGAAATAGATTCTGATAGGGTTCTTTATGTTTGATAGATTTGATCGAAATCGTAGAATATTATCTCTAGTCATTCAAACCCCACATATCATATATACTAAAGAAACACCTTTTCTTTTGTTATAGCATCATTGACAATGAAATATTCTGTGGATGTATAGCAACATCTTTGACATTGAAAAGAAAATGTTGATTTCCACTGAGAACTATTTTATTTTGAAATACGATTTTACCATAAGAATCTGATGTCAATAAAAAATTTATTCTCTTAGAAGATATGTTCAAACGACAGAGAATATAAACATGACACAAAACAAATTTTGAATCTCAATTTAACGTGTATGCTTATAGAAACTACTATGATTAAACATTATAAAATTTTAATTTTCAAGATAAGTATTAGCGTATGACACTCAATCAATACAAAATTACAAATACATCATAAGTTACAAAGACATCCACTAATAGTCAAATATAATACGGATACCATTGGCTCTACAATTTCTACTTACTAGTTGTTTTTTTTACAATTATTTTCGATATTTACAATATATATAATCCTTGATTCTTACGGTATCAAGGTATAGATTTTACATTGAAGATTTTAATCATCGCATCTGTTTCCTTTATAAAGAAGACGAATATTTAATTCAAATAAAATGATGAAAAGGGAAAAGCAAAACTTATTCTTGGTCTCTTGGTTGAAAATGAATTATTAGAAAGGTTATGGATGGTGAAACGAAAATAGTAAAAGGACTAAAGATGTAAAGAGATGGATAGTATAAGGATAATATTAGTAATTATGTATAAATAAAATATGGAGAATAATATATTATGATGATATTAGATTGGAATCCAGCACACAGAGAGTGACGCCGTGGGGTTGGACCAAACCAAGCCTAGACGCGGCTGCACCTGATGCTGACTTCTTCATA
The DNA here is from genome assembly GCA_036898165.1 of Silybum marianum. NCBI lineage: Eukaryota > Viridiplantae > Streptophyta > Magnoliopsida > Asterales > Asteraceae > Silybum > Silybum marianum. The sequence goes on from CM072532.1 coordinate 4,785,548, forward strand.
AAACCCCCTTCTTGATTAAGAGTTCACGTCTATCCATCCACATACGCACCAATCTCCACCACCACCACCATGTATTCCGGCGATCTCTTCCGGCGATAATTAATTTTTAATATATTTTTTTAAAGAGTATCCTAGCAATTTTGAATAGACTATTCTCTGATAATTTTGAGACTGCTAAAACATATAGCTCTGAGATAATTCTCCAGTGGCTACAAAGTTGTTTACGCCTGAATTATGGGGTAGATGAGTTATCTAGTCTCGTCCACCACAAGTCTTAACCAGTACGCCATAAATCTTATGGTTAGATAATTAATTAATTTTGGTGGTTGATTTTTAAGGGTTGATCTAGCGAAAGAAACATGTTTATTATTATTATATCAAAAGTCACACGTTATTTTATTTTATATCCATATCTATTTCCATCAACGAAAAGTAGGATCCATGATTTTTGTTGATTTTAAACGGATATTTTTACAAAAAAAATTGGTTGCTTCAAGGGACTTTTTTTAATTTTTTTTGGTATTTTCATTGATGTTTCATTCATTTTTTAATGTTTAGAACATTTTTAAAGTTTCGTAGGTGCAGCTTTTATTAAAAAAAAAAATCATACTTGTGAATATCGGTTGTACAGGTAAATGAGATCCAGCTTGAACCTTCATAGGTCCACTGGTATAGAGACGGACCTATAAAATTTTTAATACGATGACACATACAACAAAAAATAATTATAAAAAATACGTTTTTTTCATCGACGTGTCTTTACGTTTCTAATAACGGTCAACATCTTTCGATGTGTTTTTAACCTAATTCTACTATTTCGGAGGATTTTTAAAGTTTTTTTGTTTGATTTCGATGGATTTTAAAGTTTTTTTTATCGATTTTTAGGGACTTTTTCGGGGTTCCTTTTGTTGATTTCAATATTTTTTTGGAAATTTTAAGCTTCTTATCGATTTCAACGGATTTTTTCCCTTTTTTTGTTGATTTCAAGCAGTGGCGGATCCAGGATTTTTATCCACCGGGGTCCCATTAAAATAGACTAAAGGCGTGTAAAGTCACCCGACGTGTTTCGGAATTTTTTTAAAGTTTTTTAGTTGATTTCAAGATTTCTTATTGTTTTTGTCGATTTTGAAGAATTTTCTTAGAATTTTTATCGATTTCGAAAGATTTTTTTGGGTTTTTTATTGATTTCAACAGAGTTTTTCAGTGTTTTTGTCAATCGCCGGTAAGATGGGGTCCCTTGAATTTTTTCACTGGGGGGAATCAAGCCTAAATACAGTATTTTTGATATTTTTTAGCCTAATTTTTTTTTTTACATTTCACTGGGGGGATGGGACCCCCCCTTTTCTAAGCTAGATCCGCCCCTGATTTCAAGAGTTTTTTTCCCGGTTTTTAATATTTGATATTGATGGTCTTTAATAACTAAAAGCAAATTAAAATATTATGTTATTAAATGTTATATAGAGTTGTTACCCACAAAAAATTTAATTATTTGGATCATACCGGGATCGAACATGAATGATGAAACCACCTCTATAAGAAGTTTTAATTAGTTGGAAAAAGCCACTACGCCAGTTGCCCCATTTGTGTCATGAATTCAGTTATAAATTATGAGTTTCCTTAAAATTATACGGTTGCACCACTAACAAATCTAAAAAATTTACCCTTCGATTAATATAATACGGTGACCCGTGTCACCGTACGAACCATTTTAGGTCCGCTCCTGGCACTTGATAATGGTTTTTCTTATATTCATGTTACATAATTTATGTGGGAATTTTAAACATGGGTAGATCTCTATTTAGAAATTTAATTATTTTTAATCAAAATAATTACTTAATGTTTTTATACTTGGAATTTATTAAAAAAACACAAAGGTATATATCTGCCTATCTGGTAATACTTCATTTCAATTTACTTGTAATCAAGCCGATATTGATTTTGATCAAGCATTTTTTGTGTATGTATGCGTATGAGTATTAATTGAAGAATTTTATTAGATATGTATAAAAACAAATAATATAACGAAAAAAAATGAAGTGTGAGGCATTATTATTTGTTATAATATTGTTCATAAAAACAATTATTATTTTAATTTTAATCGGAAAAAATATACTTAAATCTAGAAATGTCCTTTTTCATGCTATAGTCGTGTTTTATGATGAAAGACGTTAATGTCTTAAACTTAATAAATACGTGAAATCTAACAAACATTTAATGTCAAGATTTAAGAAATTGCTAATCACGTACACATGTGAGACCATCGAAGCTGTCGTCTATTGGCGTGTTCCTCGTGTCATTATAAGGGAAGAGATTTCACTTTTTAGTTACGTGAGGAGCACCAGTTTATAGGGTCGCTTTTAGTTTCACGTCAACATAATTGTATCTATATGTATGGCGTTCGACTAATTAACATATTTGTTAAATACTAAAGAAGATTAGTTAATTAAGCTTATATTAATACAAATAAATAGTTAGGACATTTGAACCTTTTGTTTGGTGAATAAACTCTAGGCAAAATGGAAACCAAAAGAGAAGCTAGAGCACGAGATATAAAGATGTTAGGCGTTTTTAAAGTTGTTAAAAGGATTACAGTTACAAAATGTTAATTAATACTAATTGCAAATTTATTATTGAAATTTTATTTATTAATTTTTTTAGCCATCTTGTTTGTATTAGTTTTAATATGTTATATTAATAAAAAAAATATGTTTTATTTACATTTAAAAATATTATAATTGATTAATTTTTTAAGATGTCATTTTTAACCATTTTACATTGTTATCAACTACTTTATCAAATACAATTTGTTCATCAACTAGTCTATCAACTACCGGTTAGCTTATCGGTCATCAATTACCTTATCAGTTAGTTTACCAAATATAGCCTTAATTCATAAATGTTCTTAAGTAAATTTAAAAATAAATGACTGGAAAGAATTATAAATTTTCTTTAAAAATAAATGAGCAGAAATTATTAAAATGTCTTACTGAAAAAGGTGAGTGCTAATAACACTTCCTTAGAGGTGTGTACAGAATTTTTTATACTATAATAGTGTTTTAATGTATCGTTCCAATTTTATCGGATGTCTCCGAATGGACAGTAGGGTTTTAATAGATAGATGTGAGAAAGAATTCAATAATAGAAATACCATTAACAATATCTACATTAGCCCTGGATTTTTATAGTTGATCGATGTTATTTTTTAACCGTTGGTATATTAACTTTTGTACGTCTCTTTGCATCATATTCAACGATATAGTAAAATAGAAGTTCCGAAGATTTATAATATATTTTTACTTAAAGTACTATATTATAATAGGGTTAGGTTCCGATGAGAAATTTGAAAAAATCTCCACTCTTGGATGCACATTAAGATGAGATGCATTGAGATGAGGTGCACAAAGATGCATCGGATCAACTTTCTTCTAACAGATAATTTATAGAAGGGTATGAGATTAAAGATTAATGATTGAGATCTCTTCTTACGTTTTTACTTTTAATTCTCATTCCCACATGATCCTAAGCCTATTATAATATATGTTAAAAAATAGTATAGAAAATCTCCAAATAGAATTTTGTATTTGGACGAAAAGTTAATATTTAATTATGGGTGTTGCCATATACACCCTAGTCTATAATATTTAATTATGGGTGTTGCCATATACACCTTAGTCTATAACATGTCCTCCAATTAGATTAGGACATATATGTCTACTTTAACTTTTTTTTTTTTAAGTGTTATCATATAGATCATAAACTTGATATATTAGAAAAAACCCTTTAATTAATCTATGAAATAAAATAACTCTTAAGTTGAATTTAATTCTTTAGTACAGGATTTATGTAAAAATCAGTGATGTAGTACTTGTAAAATTTTGAACATATGTTTTTATTTCAAAATTGATTGAATTTATTTACTTTAGTTTCTTGAGCACAGCACAAATTTAAATTACTACAAAGAAAAGAAAGAAATTCGATTAATATCATGTCCAATTGAGGACTGTGAAGGCGTATTAACCCCCCCAAAACCTATACATTTATATCATCATCGCTAACAATAATACATCAAATCCATCATCTTAAAATTAATTAGTGGTTATAATGTTCTCCTCAGATCAACAACCACCACGCTGACGTTATCCGTGCTCCGTCTAGCCAACGCCAATTTCGTTAGGAGTATCGACGCATCGGAGCATGCTTTGTCGGAGCTCTCACCGCGAGCAACATTCAGTTCACTTCCCGGCGACCGCGGAGGCGATGGAACATCCTGAGAACGAAGGCACATGCGAGCCACACTACATGCCACATCATTTGATACTACATCCCACAGGCCGTCGCTGGCTAAGATAAGGCACTCGTCCTCCGCCGTCCGTTCCGTTACGGTTACCTCCGGTTCCGGAATCACGTAAGGCTTCAAATAGTTATCGCCTAAAGAACAGCAATTAGTCAGTAACTCAGTATTGAAGAATCCAGATCTCAAGTAGTATTCTTCAATAATTTGATGGATAAGGAACATATTACATACCGATTGCTCTAGACATGGCTAGGACGCCGAGAACTCTAGCGCCATCCCAATAAATCACTCGGCCACCGGCTTCTTCGATCCTCTCAAGTTCATCAGGTCGATCAGGCTGCATTCAGAAACAAATTTCAGTTAATTGAATCGAAATGAATACGTAAAATCAACTAGATCACAATCGAAGGAGAAGATGATCGAAATGATTGTTTAATATATACCTTATGATCGGAGGATAGAGGAATAGCAACGCCGTTCCGGCAAAGAACTGCACGCGAATCTCCGCAGTTGGAGACGACGATCTTATCGGGAGTCACGACGGCAACAACCGCAGTAGATCCGACGGCGTCGCACTGAGGAGTTTGAAGTTCACATCTACAATTTGAGCTCGAAGCACTGTTGCTCCATTCTGTTACGTCCTTATCCATTCGTGAGAAACTCTTCACCATCGTCTCTTTCCATTCAATCGATTTCTCGCCATTCTCCACTTCTTCCTTCACTATTTCATGCATTCTGTCTTTGCACTTCATTGCCACCTAAAAAATTCAATTAACGAAAACTAATTCAGTATACATAACCGATTTTAATTTATAGAACCAAATTATTTCAGGATCAGATTGATTAATTAATTACATGTGAGCAGCCATGGCCATCGTAAACGCCATAAAAGTGTAGGTCGTTGGAACTCCTAGAACTCGTCTTACAAAACGACGGTTTTACAGCAACGGCATCTTCCAAATCTCTCCTCCTCCCACACACAACGGTGAGACCAAATCTAGAGTTTTCCTCATCAGAAACATCTTTGTCAAAACTCTCCAACGAAGCTTCACATCTATTCAAACACTTCGTCTCCGACGAAGTACCAGAAGAACCGACTTCCTCCAGCTTCAAATCACAAGACTGAACTGCGTTCTCGCATCCTTTCGGCGTAGTCCCAACCACCATATCACCACCACCACTAGTAGTTTGAATCATATCGAGACTTTCAACCTTTCTTCGTTTTCCGGTACTCTCAGGGAGAGGCATCACCACGTCAGATGCGGCAGCCGCTAGAAATTTAAGTTGTTGAATTTCCATCCGGCGACGCCTACCTTGACGACCACCGCTATGCTCAACCGTAGATGGAGTGTTTGTCTCACCAACAACACCACAACACATACCAGCCATGTCAATCAAAAATAAAATTATCAATCAAATAAATCCAAATCAATTTCAGACTCTGCAAAAAAAGAACTGATGTAAAAAGCTGAAGAAGATGAGATACGAGAAATCTTTGACGGAAACGAAAACCACGGAGATATTATTAATTTTTTTTTAAAATAAGGTTTGTGGGAAGGAGGATGAGGAAGAGACCATATTATACCTGCTGGAGGAGTGGTGGGGACGGACAGCTGCCCGTCTCCGTCACGGGAAGACTCATCCGACATGTATAGTTGGTATGACGTAGAAATCTGAACACCAAGATGGAATCCAAGCCGTTGATTCCAAAATAAAATCTTCATGCTGGTGATACTCGTAGGCCACCACGTGGAAGTCTCTATTTGACGATTACGTGGCCCAATTAGAAGTCACCACGATTTGTTGAAGAAACAAGCTTACTTTTATGACACGAATGTGGTCCTATATTGTGGACTCCCCGAACCGATATTCACCTTTTCATTTTTATTTTATCAAAGATAACATTATAAAATTTATATTTAGAGTTATTTGCAGTTTTGGTCCCTGTAATTTGTTGATTTTCTCGGATTTGAACCTTACGATTCTTTTGTTGCAAACAAAATTCTTATAGTATGCGAAAAAGTTTGGTTTAGGTCCCTCTCATACTCTCATTAACGTTGTTAAAATAGATTTGCTAAGTAAGACGTATTAATGTCATTTTTTTTCCCTTCATGTTTAAGAACATGAATTTTTATTTCATTTTCTTTCATTTATTTTATTTCCCTTCACTTTCAATAACACAAATAAATAAATAAAACTATCTCTTTTCTTTTCCTTTCTTTTCTTTTATTTCGTTCTAAACTTGAGAACATAGCATAAAAAGAGAAATCTAGATAAAATTCCAAATATGAATAATTCTCTAAGATGATGTTTGGTTCACTGGAATCTAGCAGAATGTGTAGGGAATTTCAACTCCATTGACGAAATTTCGTTCATAGGTTTGGCTCATTTTTTGAATTTTCGTATTAAACACATATGATGGAATGTAAAATTCCCTGGGTTCTAGGCTTCTACCAAAGAATTTCAATTTCTTCGTACCATTATTTAAGGAAAAAAAACCATTACATGCTTATATTTACTCCATTCCATTCCATTATATTCCATCCCACCATGATAGATGCCACCACAATCGTCAATGCCACTGCCACCTGTTGTAGCCGTCGCTACCACCACGATGACCACCACAACCGTTGTCATCGTCACCTCCAACACTGCCATTATCGTCGTTATCACTGTCGCCTTCACCAATAGAACCACAGTTGTTACCACCGTCGCTACCGTTATCACCATCACCACCGCCTTATTTTAATAATATATTTGATATTAGAATTTTTTTTAAATAAGTAATCTATTGTAATTAAATACAATTTTTAAGAAATTATAGATAATTATTTTTTTTTTTTTTAGAGATTTTAACTTTTTAGGTTTATATTTTTAAATAAAACATCAAAAGTTAAAAATTAAAAAAAAAATTCTAACTTCTACTGTTATTTTATTTCAGTAATCTAATCACGAAGTTTTACGAATTTCTTCAAATTTAAAGATTTTTTTTTCTTCTTTTCTTTATTTAATACACTGTATGTTTAAAATAAATAAAAAATGGGAGACATATGTGAAGAAATATCTTTGTTAAATAATTAGAAAAGCATTCATTGTGGTGAAGCAAGTAGTGTATCGGGGGGTTGAACTGAACAAGTTGGAAGGTGGGGGCAGCAGTTTGATTGACGGCATCTGGCAATATGTTATGAGATAGATGCCTCTACGTAATGACACGTGCTTTATCTCCCGACGTGGATCTGGACTTCATCTTCCACCCTACACGTTTCCACTTTCATTATTCCTTTTTTTCTCAATTATTTTAACATTTGCCGTCCAATTTCAAAGACACACACAACACAATGCATGCATCTTCCCCAACTTCCCCTCTCCTTTTTTTTTCCTTTTATAATATATAAATAAATAAATTATCATATCTAAAATTTCTTATTCCATGATTATAAAATATTCTATACAATTAAAATATGTTTTCTGAACAATAAACAATTAGTTGAGTTTAATATTGTTAATAAATTTTGAACATAAATTTTATATTCTACATCTTATCTTTTTCTTGGGAGTAAATTACATATTTGGTCTACGTGTTATATTGGCTGTAATAGTTTAGGTCCCTAAAATAAAATAATTACTGAATGTGTGCACGTGATTTCTATTTTATAACGTTATGAGTCCCTAAAACTAACTCCGTCCAATTTGTCTCCATTAAAGTACCCATATATGAGGCACATGCTAGCTACTTTGGTCGTTTCAGGGTTTTTGTCACTTTTAAAACAAGAGGAGCCAAACAAGTTCTCTGGTCATATTCGTCGTCCAATCTGATCATCTTCTCCGACCATCCAGGTACAAGATGCGGGAGAAGCAGATCCACACAAATCCAAACAAATCCATATTTGATCTTTTTCCCAAATCCATATTCAAAATGAATTTCAGACTCAAACAATATCAAAATTAAATTCAAACTTAAATTCAAAGGAAAATCAAAATTAAATTCAAACTCAAACATCCATATTCAAAATGAGATCAAATCCATGAACTCATATGGATTTTTTTTTTTGAAGACCAAATAAGATCTAATGCAACAATATCAAATACAACTTTTTTTTTTGAAGACTAAATAAACTGCAAAAAGTGAAATCAAAATTGAAACCCTAGAAAAAATCGAAACCCTGTTGAAAAAGAAGTTGAAGCTTATGTGGTGATTGATCTTCTTATTTGTTTCATTTCGATTTAAGGGACGAAAATGGGGTGAGTAGGGCAGCCTATGGGAAAGGGAAGAGTCACGAAGGTGGATCCGTGTCACCAGCTTGGTTTTCACAACGATGCCATGGTGGTGGGATGAGGAGCAAAGACCGGAAAAACCAAGGGTAGATCGCAGATCTGGAGAGACCAAACGGAAATAGCAGATGAAAGACGAGGATCAACGACCGAAAAGACTAATCGGCATATATTGTTAGGCAGCGATCGCATATCTCCGACGAACCAACACCTGGTTCTCCACGGAACCATCTTCGGGTATAAGATGCGGGAGAAGCAGATCCAGATCTGTGAGGGTCGGTGGATCTGCTGGTAGGGGTGCTCAAAAAACCGACCAAACCGACCAACCCGATCAACCCAACCCAACTCGACGCAAAATAACTCAACCTGATGCCTAATCGAGTTGTAAAATCTTCAAACCGTAGGTATTGGGTTGATATCGGGTTACTTTTATTTGAACTCAACCCAACCCGACCAACCCGATGAACCCGATATCCTTTTATATTTTGGGTTTAATATAAATATTGAATCTCTATTAATATGTAAATTAAACAATTACACCCATCACGCACTCTTCTCGTATACATATATTTTCAATCTATTATCTATCTTTACATAAATCATTTGTATATATTAGTATATATATTGAGAAAAATTAATTGGATGTAATATACTTCAAATTCAAGAAGTATAGATAAATTGTACCAAATGACAAATAATGAAGAAGAAATTATGAGTTATTCAATGTTAGCAGAATATTTTGTTATTACCAAACTATCAATCCGATCAACCCGAACGGGTTGGGTTGAACTTTTGATTGGGTTGGGTTGGGTTGAAAAATTCTCAAACCGACAACATTGGATTGATTAGTTAAAACACCTCGAACCCGATCAACCCAACCCATGAGCGCCCCTATCTGCTTGATGGGTTGTGTGTGTGGGGCGGGGGGGGGGGGTCGTGGGTTTTCTCCAGATAGATAGATACATATATATTATTTTAATATTATATAAAGAGGAAATTACATGTTTGGCCTTTGTGGTTTTTAATAGAAAAAAGAAAAAAAAAAGAGTAAAAGTGACTAAGATATTAGATACTCCTTTATTTTATATACTTAACTGAAAAATTCAACGGAGTTAGATTTAGGGACCTATCGAGTTATAAAATGGAAGCCACGAGTACATATTCTGCAATTATTTTATTTTATGGACTCAAACTGTTAAAACCCATAAAGCAAAAGAACCAGATATGTAATTTACTCTTTTATTTATTTTGTTGTTCATAAGGTTTGCCGGACCCCACTCCAATCACAATCCCACACGTCATAGTTTTTTTTTCCTTTTTGCAAGGTATACGCAATAATAATAAAGAATTATTATCATTGGAAAAATGGAAATACATATTTAACAACTCAAATGGATTTATTTAAATATTAAATATCTGACACTGTTTCTTTTTTTGAAATATCTAAAATTATCAGTTACATTTAACGTAAACTGCATTTTTGGACCCTGTTGTTTGTTGATTTTCGTGGATTGGGTCCTTACGAAATTTTCATTGCAAAAACCCTCTATGTACACAAAAATGATTGGTTTTGATCCCAACACTAACAACTATTTATACATTGAGAAGCATTTAGGTCGTTTCTGAAGAAGAAAAAATCACTTGTTTTTAAAAAACAATGAATTATATAATTAATATATATCGTCTATTAATAATAATATATATAGGAGGTTTTAAATGCAACAATGCAATTATTACAAACTATGCATCTCAATCACTTGAGATACAAACAATGAGAGTTCATTTATTATGATTTAGACATTTGTTGAAAAGATGGTTGAAAGTGATCGATGTCGTTGAAGTGACCCCCTCCCAAAATCCGTCTCTCATGTTGAAGCATCCTACCACTCGATGGAATTTTAGGGTAACTTGCTAGCTGCACGGTTTAGTTTGTCATTTGCAGGTAACATCCTTTATTGCCCCTACTCGATGGAATTTTCATCTAGGTCATCTAAAAACATCAAAGCCACATATTCCTAAGGAACAACTTTCTATTGAACTCGAAGGTACCCTAACTAAGGATATGTTGTTTGTGGTCTACAAAACTTCAACCCAAAGAAGGGAAATGAGGTGCTTTTGTGGAAGGTGGAGATGAGGGGGGATACCAGAGATGAAAGGGGGCGCCAGAAATAGTCTTGGTATAAGTGTGTGTCTTGTATATATCTATTTATATAATAATTTCCTTTTAAGTTTTGTAATAGAAAATTGAGTAAACTACGATTTTCATCCCCATGGTTTGTTGTTTATAACGATTTTCGTCCCTGATCTTTAAAAGCTGCTTTTTTCGTCCCAGTGGTTTTGAATTCCTTTCGTTTTTCGTCCTTGTGACTACACTCTGTTAAAGTAACTGTATAAGTAAAGGGCATATTTGTTTTGTGACATTTTATCTGAACTTTTACTTTTTAAAAAACTTCATCCTATAATATCTTTCCACTTGTACACTATTAAAAAATTAATATCATACCTACCCCACCACAACTATGTCTTCTCCATCTCATCCCTGCAACAAAATGAGTAAAAGAATAAAAGTAGATGCATGAAATCATCTTTTTCTTTCTTCTCCTATTTATGACATCACTTCTCATTTCTCAACAACCCAATAATTCTTGATTTCCATGCATACATCTCCATATAAAATGAAATTTTATGAACCAATTAAAGAAAATCCAAATCCTTGTTGTTGGTCTCACTCAAAACGTTATGCCTATCAAAAAACCAGAGAGATTAACCAAAGAATCAACTATTGAAACATCAACCCGTTTGAACGTTCCCTCGAGTTGTGAATCAACAGCCTCTCTTGCTCTTGTAAATATGTAACCCATAAACGGCCGCTGACGGTTGTGGTCTTGTGGACATATTCACAGTTTCACACAACTAAATATATATAAATATACAATATCGTATCATACATGGCTAATATAATAATACATCGTATTATGTGATAAATTAGTGAGTTTTGGGGTATCTAGATGGCTGCTGGAGGTGGTGGTTATGGTCACCGGAGATGGAGGAGAGAAGGGTCGGGGAGAATGACGCGTGGCGCAAGGTACACGTACAGCAGATCTAGGGAAGGAAATACGTTTTGGAGTATCTGAACGTGGCTGGTCGGCAATGGTGGTCGCTGGAGGGGGGTCTTGACGATGGTGAGGAGAAGACGAGGATGATGAAGAGGCGAGGGATGAATAACGTCCATGAGGGTGGCGATGTCTGGTAGTTGGTCGCCGGTGGTGGTTGCCGGAGGGGGAACTCGCCGGAGATGGTAATGAAGTGAGTTTTTATCTGGTCTTTATATATAACGTAATTAAAATAATGTAAAATGTATATAATATATTTTTATTAACTTTTTTTTAAATAAAAAATAAGATAAAATAGTAAAAAGACTAAACTATCCTTAATTTAAAACATTATTTTGACAGAACTAGTACAAAGGACGAAAAAAGAAATAAAATACAAATCATAGGGATGAAAAAAACAGTTTTTAAAGACCAGGGATGAAATCGTTATAAACAATAAACCATAGGGACGAAAATCGTAGTTTACTCTAGAAAATTAAAGAAAGCATAAAATAACCAATACAACTAAAAAGGTGAAAATCACCGTCTTGAAGAAATGGAGTTTAATACCCGAGAAGTTGTTATATACATAATAAATTTGAAATTAAAAGCAAAAGAATGAAGCTAATGGAATTTGAAGTTGGATCTTGGATGTAGGAAAAGTCTTACAAACCAACTCAACAAAGAAAAACTTATGTTTATATTATTAAATATATGATAACACACAACTAAACAATACGATTGCATCTTTTAAAAACCTTAAATTTTTACCTTTTACAAGGAAAAATAATACGATGGCCCATGGGTGTAGCCAACAATACATGTCCGCCCGTGTATAAACCGTCAATGAACTCCGTTGAAAATAGACGTGTAGTTTTATGATTTTTATCCCAAAATAAATACATCATCTTTTTCTCCTTCCATTATTAAAAAATAATAAAAGAATAATGGAGATGGGTCCCTAAAAGACATTTTGAAATGGTGTATGTGATGAGTCATCATGGGATATTATTACCATATGCCATATACGTAATCTCATCATTAACTACATCACAACATTACATGTGGCATGTTTACACTTAGGCTATTTATTTTATTAATTATCCCAAAAATGATAAAATACAAAATAATAAATTTCATCTAATTAAATACGATAATAATGTTCTTTTATGACTTTCTGCGAAATTATATATATATATATAAATTAAATACGATAATAATGTTCTTTTATGATTTTCTGCGAAATTATATATATATATATATATATATATATATATATATACAGGAGAGAGATCATACGAGAACCATCATTTTTTACATGTGGAACCCACATCATATGTGGTTCACAAGGAATATTTGAACCTTTCTCTCTCTCTCACTCTCTCTCTATATATGTATATTATATGGGCGGGTTCAAATAAGAACTCAAATTTGGTTGTGAACGTGAGGACAAATGAGAGTACGACACGTGTCTCATTCAAAGAAATATTCAGACTGAATATAGTATATATTCAAACTGAATATAGAGTATATATTCAGTCTGAATAATGCTTATTCAGTCTGAATATTTCATTGTATATTCAATATGAATAATCTATATTTAGACACGTGTTGCGCTCTCATTTGTCCTCGCGTTCACAACCAAATTTGAGTTCACATTTGAACTTTCCTATATATATATATATATATAGGAGAGATCAAATGAAAACCACCCCTCTTTAAAGGAACAACGGAATAAATTGTGGACCATATATGATGTGGGTCCCACATAATATTAAATCATAAATGATTTAATATTATGTGGGACCTACATCATATGTGATCCACAATTGTCCATTTGTTCCTTTAAAAATGCAAAGTTCTTACTTAAATCTTCCTCTCTCTCTCTCTCTCTCCCTCTCTCTCTCTCTCTCTCTATATATATATATATATATATTTATGAGATCAAATAATGAAGTCGTTCTGGTAGTTGAGATTTTATTAAAAGAGATATATCTTACGTATTTGGTGAAATTATAGTTTACCATGATGAATTCGCAATGATAAATAGTTGGTCCGAGACGATAATTGATATGTCACACTAAAATTGCGATATGGTTCATAATTTAAAGTATAACAGTGATTGAGATCAAGTCAATTAACTAATCGATTTTAAGTTTGAGTCTGTAAACTAATGGCGCATAGGTATATGGGTTTTGTTGGCGGCTTGAAGCCATTACCCAATTACCTTGGTTTGAAAAATTATAACATATTCAATCTTCTTTAAATCTATAACCCAGTCGAACCCTTTACATGTCGCTCTTAGTTGGTGTTGGTTGGATTTGACGGTTTAAGCGTATTTCTAAATTTTACACCAAAAGAAAATCGAATATTGATAGTTGATATTTAACTACTAAAAAAACTATAACATTCATCTAAATTTATGCCTCGTCAAAACAAAGGGTTTCACCGACCCAAAAAAATAAATAAAAAATCTATTGTTATCCGTCGTAAAAAAACCCATCATCGGTATGAATCTCATCGTGGGAGGAAACGTGGCCAGTAATTGAGATTATCAGCGGATTGATATTCAATGACAAATACATTATGATGAGAACAATCAAAATGACATTATCAATCAATAACAATGGTTTTCAACCTCTTGGACTTCGATATAGTTTTAGATTTAAGCTTATTCATGTTGTCTATTATTTAAAGCCAAAAGTTAGACTTGTTGGAGCATTGGATCAGTTGGAGTCTAAACTACTTAGCCATTGTTTGGCAAAAATAAGCTAGCTTATCTTATGAATAATCGTTTGGATGTACGTAAGCTAATTTATAAGTCAACTTATTGATAAAACTACTTGAAGTAGTTTATGAAAAGCTTTTTTAGATTTTTTCGAATTTTAATCTTTATTCATATTATTTATTATTATTAACGAATATTAACTATAAATAAATATTAACTATTAATCATAAATAAATGTTTATATTTATATTTAATATTAATAATACTAATTAAAATTAATTAAAAATAATCAATTTATTTAATTACACATTATTAATTAATTTTAACTATACATTATTAATTAATTTTAATTATATAATAAATATTAATTATAGTATACCTTTTGTTATTTTTAATTACTATTCAATATATTAAGATATCAAAAAGTAAATATGACAATTCTAAAAATATTCATGTAAGAGTAGGATACATAAAAATTAAAGTCACACTTATTTTATTTCATAGATAAATTAAAATATGCAAAATAATTTTAATAAAATATTTAGTTTAATTATTAATTATAATTTTTTAAAATTATTAATTAATTATAATATCTGAACTTGATCAATTTTGTTGATATTTAATTATTTATACGTAATGGTTTTGAAAATTATAGATAATGCATATTTTTTCTAAAAATTGTTTTAACAAATTCAAAATTTATAGTGTATATATATAAATATATAATAATAATCAATTTTAAATTCATTCAATTAACATTTTTTATTATTTAATTTTTATTATTTTGTTTATAATAATTTATTATTATAAATTAATTTGAGTTATATTATGAAATATTTGTAATTGTCTGTTTTTTTTCAAGATGTTGTTTTTGGTAATTTTACATGGTCATAAACTAGTTTTTACCAAACATGACTTATTCATCAGCTAGCTTATCAGCTACCAGCTAACTTATAAGTCATCAACTAGCTTATCAGCTAATTTGTCAAACATAGCCTTAATGGGCTAGAATATTACATTGTCAGTGGAGTGTTATTCAATGAAATACATACTCATGCCTATTGGTAAACATTTACCTAACTCACAACCAACTTTGTTGGGTGCGGCGGATTGGTTCCGTTTGACATGGATCTAACACACAACCAACTATGCTCACATCGCTTTGTATATTCTATAAAACCATTAAATTTCAAAGTCAAATTGGGTTGAGTAAATCAGTCGATCTACTCTTCGGGTCAATTTGGATGGGTTGATGGTTTTATTGGTATTTTTATATCCTGTACCGTAAGCAATTATTGAACTCGTATTTAAACATTGGAAAAAATTCGAGTTCAAATACCACTATAATTTTTTTATTCAAGCTCGAATCTGATAATTTTTCTTTTGAGTTAAATTTGAAACTCAACTCAACTCGTTTTTATCACTAAATCAAATAAGTTATTTTGTCAAATTATATTATTAAAAAAAAGTAAAACACAAATCCAAACCAATAAAATATTAAAAATATGACCATACAATACACTCATAAGGAGTATTTGAATAATAATTGAGCTTTAGACAGATGTTCGTTTCATGGATTTTCTATGAAACTATCTCGTCTGATTTTTTGGTGAAATTTGATCAAATCATGTATCTCAATTAATTATCATGATAAGATTTTAAAGTTAACAATAAAAAAAGTAGGGAAAACAAGTATTAACGTTATCTATTAATATTAACTATTGGTTATTTAAAATTATTATTGATTTTTCTATAATATTATTATTATTATTATTATTATTATTATCATGTAATATGTTTTAGATTCAAAAAATAAATATAATAATTTTAAAAATAAATTTGTACATAGACGTTAAAGTTATATATTTGTTTGATAAATATTTATTTTGATTATTCTTAAATATTTTTATTAATTAACTAAGATATGTAACGTAAATATTTTTAAAATTTGTATTTATATTAACAAGCATATTATATTATTACTCGGTTGTTTTAAATATATTATGAAATCTTGTTAATTTTTAAACATGTTCTTTTTACATTTTCAACTAGCTTATCAACTATTTATTTTCATACATATTTAGTTTATCAGTTTGTTTATCAATTATCAGTTATCAATTATCAATTATCAATCAATTTATAGTTTGTCAAATATAGTCATAATTTATTTATAAAAAAATGATTTTTGATTTTTGAATTTAAACTTCAAAGAAATTATTGAGAATACTAGAAGAGTATGTTTGAAAATTCAATTATTTAGAATCACCCAATAATATTTGAGATTTGCGAAATTGGTAGGGAGATAGATCATAGATGGGGATGAAAGTAATGGTTTTTGGTTCGTTAAGTTGATTAAATTAAATGAGTGATTATTGATGAATTAATAAGTGATTGGACCCCACCTTTACCCAATTTAGGTAGCACCATCAACAACCAGGTGACACGTAGGTGTTATTGTTGTGTGCTGTCCACCCAACTTTTGTAAAATTACTTATTCACCCCTACTGCGTCAACTGACGGAACACCACACGTGATTGATGCTTCAAATTCAAAAGCATCACACTTCCGTTAAAGTGAAAAGGAAGGCCGACGGAACCAAATGGAGACACGTACCCAACCAAACATATATTCTGTCATATATACCCCTATTAGTATTGTACAGTTGACATATTTGGTCCATTGAATTTAGAGGTTACACAAATAGTCCTCAAGTGAACAATTCACTAACAATTTGGTCACCTCCCCGTATCTAGCAGACTAGCACTAGCAAATTAGCAATGTATACAATCTGGTCAAAACTAAAAAGGACTTTTTACATAATGATGCTAACAGTATACTTTATCCTATATATTTTTTGGAAAGGCAACATGTTATTAACAAACGAATCACGAAAGATACAAGACTGCGAAAAGCAGTAACGGAAAGAAACAGAGACGAAATGAAAAAAAGAAAAATCGATCAGGGAATTGATTTGGATCGGGGAATTGATTTGGATTTGATATATTTAATCAAAGTCTAAATATCGAATTATTTCAACTATCTACATCAAAGTTACCCCTCAGGGTTGGTTTCACGTGTGAATAAAACACATAGTTATTAAACTATTTATTTTATCAAACCACATAAATATTTATTTTATCATTACAAATTAATTAGTCTATTTTAACACATCTTTATTATTGGTCATTTTAAACATAGAAATTAATCATGGATTAATGAATTTGAAAAAGCTTTAACACGTGCCTAGTATAAACACAATTATTGCCCGCCATTTTCAAGTAAGTTACGTCTTTCTTTTGATACTTTGCAACCATTTATTCAAACCAACATTTAATATGCTAAATAAATTAATAAATAAAGCTTTAATAAGCACACCCATATATATATATATATATATATATATACATTAATATATATGATATATATATATATACATATATATGCACCGGCATAACAAGGGTGAATATATGATATCCACCGGACATGCCATCATATATAAATTTCAGGAATTATTTTTTAATCTTTTAAAATCGTGTAGCGGTGTCACATAAATGATCATGGATTTTAAGTGTTTGTAAGTAAAAACAAAAGTTGCAATTAAACTAACAGGCTCATGTTTTACAGGCAAATCATGAGTATTCAGTAACTTATCGGTCCATCGACCTATTCGTTTGTGCATCTACTCGTGTCAATAACTGTGTAAATTTTATACTTAGATCAAATAATTATCAGATAATAGATTCAGAATTAATAATTCATATAAGCTTATGATTTATGCTTGCCTTTAAAAAAAGCTTATGATTTATGTTCAATGACATTAGGTTTAAACTGTATGTTTAATATTGGACCATATATTACTTAATATTAGCCCATATGGAGATGGGCCAAAAAATATGTATTCGTAGAGTTTGATCCTAATTCTATATTAAAATGTCTAATTTTGATCCTTAAGGTTTGTAATTTCAAGTGGGCCTAAAACATGTATTAGTAAAGTTTGATCCCAATTCTATATGACATAATATAAAGAATAAAGTCTAATTTTGGTCCTTAACAGTTGGAATTTTTAATGGATATCGTGTTTAACTTAAAAACTCGGATTTGGTCCCTAAAGTTTATAATTTTCATCGGTTTTGGTCTATCCGTTTAATGAATGTTAACCTTTTCCATTAGATCCAATTAAATGAGGGGAATTTTACTCATTTGCACTATTCTTTAATTTGATGTTAAATTTTAAAAAAACATGTTTAAATTGTAAAATAAAAAAGAAAAAGCCTCAACACGATATCTTTGCCAATCAGATGTATACACAATTTAATGGTCATGGGACAGATGCGGTGGGTGCCGCTCCAAAGGGTGGAGTCTACAATGACGGAGTAGATTTCATAGCAAATCTAAACGATGACGTTGATGTCGGCGGGATAAAAACTATAATGAATAATTTAAAGCGACATATAGTACTTTATGGCAGTAACTGTTGTCACAAGAGCCTTTATTGTTGACGTGTTGTAGTGTGAACTTTTGAATATTTTTGTTATGAAAATAAACTAATTGAAATCGGGAAGCTTAATTTCCTTGAGAGAGTGAAGTTTTGATAAGCCGACGAACCCCCAACATAATTTGTTCCACTTGAAATTTGATGCTATCATGCTAGCTATCCCATCCTTGATGATTATTTCCTTTTGCCTCTCCGTTTCTTTCATTTTTGTTTGCATTTCATTTTACTAGTTTTAATTTCTTGAAATTAATTTTCACGTAGATAACTTATCATTCGTGTGTGAAACATATACGACAACACCATCAGCTTGCTGTCAATAAAAAATAACATTATATAAACATTAGACCTGATCCATTTATTCAATATATATGATATCTAATTAGTGATCTAATTTTGTTTATTGAAACTATATATTATTATATATGGTTTTGAAGACGGACTTACAAAAACAATTGTCATGACTATATTATTCATGTTAAATAAATTTTTTCTTCCGGCTCAAAAACGTCAGCCATAGCTACATAAACCCAAAAACGGTGAAAACTTGTAGGATAACCCACAAATTTATTTTAGGTTTTTTCTTTTTATCTACAAAATTCTGACCTGCAACTCCTTTTTCACCCTCGTAAATTCTATGGTGGTAGCAATGAATTCCCCAAGGCTAAAACGAAACCGATTTTACATTACAATGTGTTGCCCAATATACATCTTTCTGTGCTCCTATATCATACCTTTAATTAGAAACCCTAGCTAGTTAAACATACCTCTCTAATTAATGAATTGAATTGAACTGAAGACACATCCACAAAATCCTTAAAAACCCATGTAGAAAAGATTGTTATTCAGCAAGTGAATACATCCATGAATGGAATAAATTTGATGGGTCACCTTACATTATTAAATTCTCACCATAAATAGACATGTGCTTAGCTTCTCTGCAATACCCATTAAGAACAACACATGTTACATCAATTTGTTTTACTATTTTTGCAGATAACTCAACTGAAACAAATTCTAAAAATTGGATCTTAATTGGTACAGCATGTGTTATCTGCAAGAACCTTCGGTAATAACATAGCTTACCCAGATCTAGTTAGGGTTTTGGGGGGACATTAAAGTTGTATAGGATTTAACATTATCGAGGCAAACTGATTGATAAGCAGGTTATTAGTGGGAAAACTAGTTGTTAGCTGAAAAACTATCTATGATCAGTTTAAAAGTTAGTTGATATTATATTATTATTGATAGTAAAGAATAATTGATAAGTTAGATAACGACGTAAATGACTTGAAAAAAAAATTGATTTTATAAACACAAGTGTCGTATTAGCTATTTTACACGATCTTATTTGAAAAAGTTTCCGATAAACACAAGTGTTTTTTAGAAAGATGAGTTTATAATACATTTTCTCAAAATTATCATAAAATAACTGATAAAACATTTTATTGTCTAAAAAACTTCTTAGAAACATCTAAAAAAGCCTTATAAACTTATAATTAACAATGCTTTTGGATATGACATTTTATAATTAACACAATATAATTACATAAAGTATTCAATTAGCACGGTACACGTCTTATAAAGTCAAATTTATAGTGTTTATGGATGCATTAACAAGATTACAAGAGTACAAGACCTGGCCATTAGATTAAACTTAAACTTCCTTTCACCTTTACTATTTATAAAATTTCCTTTCCTTTAACCCTCTTTATTTTACATTTTTAATATATAATTTTATTCAAGACATGATTCATTTAACAACTGACTATTGCTAAATAAACCCTCTTTTTTTTGTCAGATATGAGGATTGTTTGTATATCAAGGATAGAGTTTTATATATATTTATGTGGGAGTGTATAAATGATCATACGAAAAACTTAGTAGATGAGATTTATTAAACTAAATCACTCTTGAACAACACCCTTTAAATTACAATTGGTGGATTGAGGATAATTTTGGATGTATTGGGGAAAGTCGAGATGATAATTAGATAAACATATATAGAATGTGTACACACCCTTAGGTCTAATACATACAAAAATGACAATTTAGTGGTTAGACTTTCACTGTTACTTCGTTTAGAATACATTATGTATTTGGATCATTGCATGAATTTTATAACATTTCATATTATATTGTATTCTTAAGTTAAAAAGCATTTTTTTTGTTTACAAAATTGTTGCTGCCTGCATTTTTTTTATTTACAGGACTAATTAATTTGTTTATTTTTTTATTACTATTAAATTTATCTTAATTAAATTGTTTATCTGATAATCGAAGTAACGTATTAATCAAACACCAAGATGTATGGTAAATAGTATGCAAGTCACGATTCATACAAAGAGACATGTTCATATAATAACAATATCCAAGTTAATAAAAAATAAAAAAATGTCGAATCACATGTGATTTATGTGACTATGTCATGTCGTCCGCACACCGTTATGTTGACCGTTAATGTAAAATCACATGTGATTTTACAAATGATTTAACCGTTTTCGTGTTGTTTTAGTTGGTTATTACTTTCGTTTAAAGTTAAATCTCCATATATATATATATAAAATATATAGAGAGAGAAAGAGGAAGGTTCAAATGAGAAATTTGCATTTTTAAAGGAATAAATGAACACCTTTAGAATCATATATGATGTGGGTCTCACACAATCTAAAATCATATCTGATTCAATGGTGGGCCCCATTGAATCAAATATGATTTTATATTGTGTGGGATCCACATCATATGTCATCCTAAATACGTTTCTTTGTTTTTTTAAATGAGGGGTGTTCATATATATATATATATATATATATAGAGAGAGAGAGAGAGAGAGAGGAAAGTTCAAATGCGAACTCAAATTTGGTTATGAACGTGAGAACAAATGAGAGCGTGACACGTGTCAAAATAAACAATATTTAGACTGAATATACAAAGGAATATTCAGACTGAATATATACTATAATATTTCTTTGAATGAGACACATGTCGCATTCTCATTTGTTCTCACGTTCACAACCAAATTTGATTTCTCATTTTAACCCGCCCCTATCTCTCTTTCTCTCTCTATATATATAT